>WWNC01000030.1:8580000-11097500 GCA_011125475.1 Melanerpes aurifrons | reverse complement strand
CAGGCAGATCTTGAGTTCCCTGTAAAGCCGGGGATGTAGAGCCTTGGGGAGATCAGGGTTTCCCGGGGCCGTGTGAGTCCGGGCTAGGGCCGCCTCTCCCTGGGTAGCTGGAGGCGGTGGCCCCGGCGAGTCTCCAGCTACTTCCACTCGCCCCCAGGCGAGGGAAATTTGGTTAACAAGGCAGGCTTTACGACTTGACACGGCGGCTTAACAGGCCGATTTTGTGCGTCTTAGGCTAAACCTGTTGGTCGTGGGCCTTAGTTAGGTGCGGAATATGTTAATTATCAGTCAGGGTGTCAAAGAAAGCAGAGCTGTGGCTTCTCAGAGTGAGGCTTGCCAAAGCCTGGATGCCCTCGGAAGGTGCGCAGTAACACTCATGGGGATGGAGCATCGGAAATAACTCCTGTGGCCTCTAGATATTCAAGGTTTAAAACAAGAAAAACAAGGAGCCGAAGGCATCTCTTGCAGCTGGCCGGGGTGCAAGGGGCTTCTCGCTGCAGTCAGTCCATTCGTTGCCTCCAGGCGCAGTGCAAGCAGTCACCACTTCCCGGATTGTCCAAGACTCGTCCCGGTCCAAACACGCACCTCTCCTTATCTCCATGTCGAAGAGGTTGTTGATAAAGTTGTGATGATGCTCGTGGCACTCTTCATCTCCCGGCCAAGGAATGGCGCGGCAGCCCCGGTTCGGCTCAGCTCAGTTCAGGAGCACATCATTTCGGGGGTCTGGTGTCGGGGAGGATGCGGCTAAGCCGGAGCCTGGGGAGGATCGAGGAAGGGCGGCAAGGCCGCCGACTCTGTCCCCTCGTCTCCCTGGAGCGGGGGGTTCGCCCAGGGGTGCTCTGCTACATCCCTCCATCCTTCCCACCAAAAACTAGCGTCTCTCCAGTTCACCTCAGATCCACGAATTGTGTGAAATCGATCCACCGTAAAACAGAACTTGGTTGCTTCCTGGGAAACAATAAGAATGATAACGTGCCTTTTTAAAAAATCTGAGGCTGGTGTAATCGATATGATGCAACGAAAACGAGTAGCTTACGTTGTGTTTATTGACCCTCGCTCGGAGGGCTGTAAACAGAGAGCACGCCTTCCAGGCGATCCCGTTTTCAGGACACCAGAGGTCTGGGAGGGCTGGGAAATCTGGCGGGGAAACGCTGGGTTAACGTGTTTTGCATGTTTTGAACTGAAGGCTAGGTGGAGCCTCCAGCCTTTATTAAGTAACTGGTAGTTTATAGTATGCAAATCTTGTATCTGCCTCTGCAGTTTCGATCACTTCTCTTCGGCAGCCCTAAATAATACTCTTAACCTTTTGGGTTTAAGTAGTTCTCCAGAAATAATGATGCGACTTGATACTTTAAAAACGTCCAAACAAGCAAACAACCAACAAAACCCCCTCTCTCCCCTCCCTCTTCCCCCCCTTCCCACCTTCCTTCTCCCTCCCTTTCCCCCCCCCCCCCGGTATTATTTCCTGTATATATTGATTATGGCGTTTAACCCTCCAGACACTGGAGCACATTTCTCATATCTGTTTTGCGTCACGTTAGATCATCTGCAGGAAATGTAGCTAGCTACTTCCCGTTTAATATAGAAACAAGTGTTTTACTGATTTATTTAATAATCTTAGAAGTTAACATGCTCAGTGCCTTCTAAATACACAAAGACAGAGGTTTACCTGTTCATCTATATTTCATGAAGAAGAACCAAACGCTGGAAGTATTTGAATTATGAGCCTTTTCCCTTTTTATTAATTTTTTTTTTTCTCCCTGACTGTTTTCCAGATTTAGACAATGCAGAGAGGGCCACAGGGATTGACAATCATGACATGAAATGGTAATTTTAATACATTTTTTTTTCTTCATAAAAGTCAGACGATACAATATGCATTCTCTTCAGACATGGATAGATGTTATTTAACAGAATGCAGTGTTTCTGTGTGTAATTACTGACTGTTGGTGGGTTGAATACATATTTTTTCCCCAAGCCTCTGAATTCCTGATGGCTTTTCTTGTTTACTTTGTTATTTGGATTTGTTCTAGATCGCTCTTTACATATCATGCGTTCAGCATAACAGGAGAGTAATCTGCAGTTTTCTGTGAGATTAAATTGTGGTCACGAAAGAGGTGATGAAGCACGTTTACTAGAAGACAGTGGTCAAATGACTTACCTGTTTAGGAAGGAAGGGATGCTCTGCGGGAAAAGCTGGTCTGAGCTGTGCTGGTGTGCCATGGTTTACATCCACGTGAATTCTATCATAACTTACTGGGAAAGAGGATTTACGTAATGCTGCACCCTTCTTATATACCTCTCAGAGGTTTCGGGGTGGGAGTGGGACACTTTTGTGTATCTTCCCTGCGGAAGGTGGGGTGCTGCCATCAGGATGGGTCTCCGATGGCAGCAATTGGAGAATCATCAGTATTCCTCTTTGAAGTCAATAGACACTGTTTGTTCTCGAGAAATCCACGCAGGATGTTTCTTCTTTACGTCACAGCCATCTGGAGACCTATAAACAGGTTAGAAAACAAGCATGACAATCATACACTAATCTACATTAGTGGGAATTTATTAGGAAGGGAGGAGGAAAAAGTCCGTGTTTGGATTCCCTACCTTCCAACACGCAGACAATTTCCATGGTGGGTTTGGAATCAATAGGCGTTATACAATTATGTAAGCTGGAAGGAAGCAAGCAAGCAGTGTTAACAGCTGCTTTTGACAATTCAGGTGATGGTTTTGGCAGTAATTTCAGAACTACTCGTTGCTTAAACTTTCCACAAGGTCAACAACACTACATGCTTGGAAATACATTTTACAGCTCATGCATGCATGTTGGTGATAATTCAGGGTAAGAAAAGACCTTTTGAGCAAGTCTTGGTGGATGCCCATTGATTGTGAAGCCCTACTAGATATCTGCATGTTAAAAAACGTATTTGGTAGCTTGGCTAATGGACAGCTAGATCACAATCATCATGTTGGCTCTTTCGAGGGAGGTTTCAGTGTTTAACCAACAAAGATGGCAGGTGTGTTGACTTCACAAGTCTGTGCCTAAGTGAGGTGGTCGTGAGAACAGGGTTTGATGTTTTAAATGTGTAAGTTGCACACTTAAAACACACCAATTTGCACTAATAGAGCGTGCATTTGGGTGTAAACTTATTGACTCGGTGACATGCTTTACTTAGGTGCATGCATTAACTTGTGCATGCATTAACTTCTACATACGTGTCTGTGTTAATATTCATTATATATACACATGACTACATCACTCTGGATGCACACACACATATACATGAGGAACACTTGGATTTTCGTGCTCCTCACTGAAAGCATTTAATGTATAGGCTTACAAGCCTGACATGTGCAACACATGCCTGATCACCAAGGATGCTGCTCCCAGCTATTGCCAGAAAAAAAAGCCACCTCCATATTTCTGTCTATCTGCCAGTTCAGAAAAACTCATTACAATTTTACATAATAACAAAATGGTCATGTGCCTCTGAATGTATCATGTGTCCGATTCGGTCCTCCCTGTTGTGCCTGAACAGCCCGAGAGGTGATGAAGCCCAGGAACTAATAGTACTGCATGATGAGAATCCTAACTGGTTTGTGCCACTGGCACCATCAGCTCTGTTGTCTCTCAGCTTCAAAGCACTGATAGTAAATTGTGGTGTTCCCCTGCATCTCATATCTGTTTGAAAATGAGATGCTGAGAGTCTGAAAGCACAAGTGAGTGGCCTCATTAGCAGTATTGCTGCTGAACTAGAGATTGGGCAGAGCAGCAGTGTATACATGTGTTGTTTCTTGGTGGCAGTGGTAATTTTGGGGCCTTGTCTGACAGATAAAGTTGCTTCCCCATTTTTATGCTTCTGTAATATTAACTTATTAAAAAATTGACTGGTTGATAGAGTTGTCTTTTTTTTTTCACCCTCCACATGTATATTTTAACACCAACATATACACATGCATGTTCCCAGACTGACATATGGTTCCCTTATGCACACACAAACACACATATGCTATATGATGCAAGCAGGCTGTGTAGCCAACACAGAGCAGTAAGAACTTCAGTTTAACTCCATGCAGCCCTCCCAAAATCCCCCAGCAAACACAGGTTAATTTATAAACAGATGTGTTTAAATGCAGTGTGGCACTGTTGATGATGACTTTATGAGGACATAATGACATGAACAGCACGATGTGTTGTGGCATGTTTTGCATGGTAAGAGAACAGAAGCAGCATGAATTTTAAGTCATAGTCCCTTCAGGAGTGCAGTACTAATGTAAAGTGTCCCTGCTCATGGCACAGGGGGTTGAACAAGATTCTGTGATCCTGTGTTTCGTGTACCCTGAAATTTTCATATGCATCCTATACTGTAGGCAGTGTGGATGAGCTGTTGGATTGCATTTATTAATTTCAGGAGTAAATATGGCAGATCTCAGTGAGGAGATTCATTGTACCACATATACTTGGGAGACCTCTAATGTTTGCACTTCAGACTTAGAAAAAGTCTTTACAGATTATACTGTTAAATAATTTAAGGTATAATCTTCTTCCCCCTTTTTTTTTTTTGGGGGAAGGGGGGGAGGAGGCGGGGAGGGGAGAGGGAAGGAGGGGAGGAGGCAAGTAGAAGGGAAACTGAGAGACACATCTCCTAGAACTGCATGATATATCTTAACAGTTTGAAAAGATTTGCCTCCATCAGCTCCTGGAGTAATGTCAACATACATTTCTTCTCCCTAAGTACGAGGCCAATAAAAACAAAAGAAAAATCAGACTTTTTATTAAGGCGTTTGGCCAGGTGATGTATAGCCTTAGATAAACATTGCTGCAATGTTCACCCGTGCTGTATTCTAACGCAGACAGAGACACACACAGAGGCTGGGAGGGATGGAGGGAGGGATGGAAAGGGTAGAAGGGGATATGGATAAGATGCAGCTCGCAGCTTTCCCAGCGGGCATGTAGAGGAAAACGCCTTGCACAAACCAACCTGGTGTACGACACCACCGTGATGTGGAGCCATTAAAAATAAAATACAATCCCCCATCACCACAAGCCCCGCCATAATACAGCGGAGCAAATTGTCAATGTAATTATACATCGACTCACTGCGTAGCGCACAGACCTGGTTCCCGGCCTCTCAGACAGCAAGGCCGGCTCTGAGCCACAGCAAAGTACACCCTCGCATCCCTCTGCACAAGCGGAGGATGCCAGAAGAGAAATGCAGGCAAAAGGCTGCGCCTCCCCTCTCTGAAAACGCTTTTATCTGTCCTAAGAGAGAGCTTTTCTGCCAGTGTTCGGATGTCAGAGTGGTCTGCGTTGGCGAGGAGGAGGGTGAAGGCGGCGGGCGGATCTCCTTGCAGCCGGGAGAGAAGGAGGAGGAGAAGGAGGAGGAGGCGATGCTGGCGGCGAGACGGGCCGGTCGCTGGTCACTCATGCATAGCAATAGCCGTGTGTACTTGAGATTTCTCATGACATCATCATTACCTTGGTCTCCCGCGGTCCAGGACCTCTGACCTTGCCGGGCTGGTCCACGTTCTGGCACTGAAAGCCCACCGATGATGGCCCTTTTCTCCTTCTTTCAGACCGGGGGCAGCAGCAAGCCGGCAAGACCGCATCTTCTCCACAGCTCTAGGAGACCCGAGGATCTTCCCCCCCTAAAATACACACGCATGCAAGATGTTTGCAATCAAGCTGCCACCATTTGGTAAAAAAGCTCTGTGCATTACCCAAAGGGATCAGGAGCCGCGTCCTCGAATCATCTTGGCACTTTCTACTGAAATAGGATTTTTTAAATATTTTTTTTTTCCTCCATCTTCTCTTTACACCTCGCTGGAAATTGCCGATGGCTTTTACATCTTTATAGAAGCTAAAGACTCTTTTCGTGAGAACGATGCGATTTACAATGCAAAGAGAGGCCTGTGAAGGGATAGATGCTTCTCACCCTTAACGCAGCTTGACGTACCTTACCAGCTGGTTTTATTTTCTGGTGTTAACAGACGAAACGTTTGGCTTTCGCTGCCGGAAATTACGGCCTGCAAGGGAAAAAAAAAAAAAAAAAAAAAAAAAAAAGTTCGGAATAAACTTTAAACTTTGAAGGCAACAGATCCCCTTTTGGATGTTATTAGCCACAAATAGACACGCAAACCAGGTCACAATTGCATAAAAGGATGAATATTTAAAGCAGCACTAGGTGCTCCTGGAGGAGACAACACGGCTGTTTGTCAGAAAGAATCTGGATTCTAGCAAAGGGGGAATAATAATAATTATTATTATAAAAAAAGCTTTGAGGGAAGTGAGTTGTTATCTTTGGTTATCTAGCTGTATGAGTGTTTTGGTCTTCATAAAGCTAGATAACCGAAAGTAAAAACTCCTTCAAGATCATCGTACAGCGTGTGAAATTAAAGACTACTGCGGGAGACAATAAAAAACCCCAAAACACAAAAACAAACAAACAAACAAACAAACCCCCAAACAAACAAACAACCACAGAAAGGTCAGGAACGCTTATTGAATCTAACGTTTTTTACCGCTGGAGGTGGGAGTGGAGGAAATTAGATTGCATGCTTATTCCAAAATACACACTTGTTAGGTGGCACAGGACGGGTAGCCAGGAGCTGCACAGAGGAAATGGTACACAATGCGTGTGCTGCTGGATAAACACCTAAAGACAAACCCAGGCCAGATAACGCTTATCTGGGCTTAGAGGATCTTACTTATTTTGTCTTAGAGAGGTTTGGAAATTCCGCGTTTCATCTTGCGAAATGATTCATTGCAGTGAAATGGCCTTAAGAATAAAGGCGATGGTGAAGATGATGGTGGACTGGACTGAGAAAAAACAATCCGAAACAACAGAAGGGCAACCCAAAACCTGTCTGCTTGCATGTGAGACAAAGCATGGGAGTTTTCATTTCCAATATGGAAGCAGCTTCTCGGGAGGGAAAAAAAAAATAATTACATTTTACACTGGAATGTAGGAAAATTCAATAATCTATATCTGCTGAGAACTCGGTGGAACTGCACAAAGATGGGGGAAAAAAAGTAATGGCTGATTTTTATTCTTCTCTTCAAAACGCGAGGACAGATGCTTCTCTGTTCAGAGAGGGTTTCCTTGAGGAAGCTACTGAAGCAGAAAGACATGATGGAGACGAGAACGCCTCCCCCCTTGTCAAAAGTGTTAAAAAATGTTCTGTGCCTCACTCCGCGCCTAGCATTGGAAATGAAAGTGACATTTACTCCCAAACCCACGTGTGCACCTCCTCTCTTTTTGCTTAAGGATGATCAGATCTGTCCAGGAAACAGTTCTGGCATCCCAAACCGAAATAATTAGAACGTATATAGACCTGACAAAAAAAACCCAAAACGTCGGGAAGGGGAGGGGGGCGAGGGAGGCGGGTTGGGGTGGGGTGAAGGGAGGTGGTGGGGAAAAGCAGAGGGTCTGTCTTGCCTAATTGATTCCGTTAAACGGCGTGTAGGAGATGTGAACGGCTGGGGGCTCCCATTCCCACGCTCGGGGCAAGTGGCAACACCGTGCCCCGGCAGCCCGTGACGGACAAGCCCGGCGGGGGCCGGGGGCTGCGGCGGGGGCCGAGGATAGGGCTGGGAGAGAGTGAGAAGTGGAGGGGGGGGGCGGGGTGTGTTAGATCCACCAGCGGTACCGTGCTCTTCTCCTCATCTCTCCCCTCCCCTTTCCCTTTTCCGAGAGCATCTCCCACCCGCGGTCTGCCAGGAAAGTAGTGCACGGCCGCGGAGCCTCCCTGCTCTTCCAGGCTCAAGTTCCACCTTTTGCCCGCAGATGATGGAGATGGGGGACGAGAGGGGTGTGCGGTTGTGTGTGTGTGTAATCGGAGAAGAGAGGATGGGCCCAGTGGGAGAAGGGAAGAGCAGGCGTGGCGGGCCGGCCTGGAGAGCATTCCTGTGTTTTTAGTGAAAGGGAACTGGGGAGCGATTCATCTTTGCAATTAGCGCAGCTCAGGCACCTCTCGCGGTGAAATCGAGGAGGATTTAATGGCGAAAGTGAACGTTTTCCTTTGGACTTGACCTAAACATCTTCCCAGAGGCACACTGGAGTGTGAAAACTTGCTGGAAACAGAGGCAGATTAAAATAAGATCAGAAATAAGGGATGGGGTGCGGGGAGGGGGGTGGAGTGGGGGGGACGGCGGGCTCTGTTACACAAGGAGTTAACCTTCTGGGAGCTGTTTCAGTTTTCTGCAATTTCTTCTTTATTTCTTTCACTTTGCAATTGAGTTGTTGATAGAAAACGTTGTTTTGGGGGCTTGCAGTAGGAATATTTGCCCTCATGCCACACAGTGGGAGGGCGGAGGGTCTCCTCGACGTAAAACAAAAAAATTGGCCTCAAAAGTTACCATAGCTCCAAAAATATCCGCACCCAGTTTGGATCGGAGGGTTTTACCCAGCTGGTAGTGCCGGCCAGGATGTTTTGGGATGTTGTTTTGTTTGTCTGTTTGTGGATTTTGTTGTTGTTGTTGTTGTTTTAGGTAAATACCCACGTTTTGGTTGCGCTACACATGCCAAAAGTTTTACTGATACAGTGACAGGCTGTTTTATTTACATCTGACACCGTGTTTGTGCCACCAAGCTGTCACGGCAGCGTGCCCGCACGCCTCCCATTGACGGCCCGTCCAGGGGAGATATTTACCTACAGCTACTGTCTGACACAATTAACATTTACATGACAAAGTACGCAGGTTCCTTTCTCAAAGAGCGTCAATTAAGATAAAAAGCTGTTTTCTGGGGAAACCCGTTGTTTACTTAGGCGCTGAATGGAGTCAATTTAACTTAAGCTGTTGCTTGCGTCCCCGGTCTCTGATGTAAATTTGCGAGGGAAAACACCCGAGAAAAATATCAACATTATAATGGCGTGTTGGCCACTGTCGTGCTAAATTGTTTTGTACTTTATTAAAGTGACGTGACTACCAATCAATAAAATACATTTGGCTATCGTTACTATTATTATGGCTACTCCCTTCACTGCTTTAGAGGCAAAGCGCCCCGTTTGTACCCCCTTTTGTCCTGCACATCTTCTAACGTGGGAAAAAAGTGTGGAAACGCGGCAGCAAAGCCCTCGGAGTTTATGCTTTGAGGAGCTCAGGGAGCAACGTAAATTTTCCTGGGATTATCTGATTGTTAAGGTGCTGTTGCCTTAAAACTTGTGGGTAGAACAAAAAATAGGTAAAACAAACTATATACACCTTTATGTAACAGGACAAAGGAAAAAGTGTAAATATTAGTGGGGTAGTTCTTGGAAGAACAATTTTAGGACTGGAAGAGGCCAGATCGAATTTATTTAGCATACCAGCGCATTTGTAAAACAGTTGGAGTGAAGTCGCAGGTTGCGTGAGCATGCATGTTAACTAGAAAGGACCCGGGCTTATCTTTGTGAAAAGGGAGCAGCAGATTGCTGTGCAAGGCCAATGTTAAAAAGGCAGCTGAATTTAACACCATCTGGAAGAAAAGATCCCTTCCCGACTTTCTCACACCGTCAGACAAAACTAGTGTCTCTTGTTCCGAGCCCTTGTCTATGCGACCATACAATAACGAGTCATTATACTTTTGCTGAGAGAAAATTTGAGAACACAATATGGGGAACCAGTGAATGACCAAGTTTCATTGTGCCCGCTTAAGTCGATTGAAATCTACGTCTAGAGCCATGAATGGCAGCATTGTTTTCCTCACCGGGGCTGTACTAAATGTCAGCACAGTGCAAAGAAAAACTTTAAGTCTGCAAATAACTTACCAGATCTCAATTATAATATTTTCCCACACTAGAACTAATATCATTGCTAGGGTCCACAATGCACAAAATACAAAAAGAAGCCGACAGGGAGGGGGGAAAAAAGGAAGGGGAGAAAAAAAAAAAAAAAAAAAGGAAAAAAAGAGAGAGAGAGAAGAGTTTATTTACAAGTTGTTTTAGCCAGATAAACATTTTAATTTTCTTGTGGGAACTGGAGTTCAGTGGGTAGAGCTGGCTAATCGTTTCCTAAGAAGTTCAAGTTACCAAACTGCTTCTTATGTAATTAAGAAAATAAACTGTGCAAACAAACTCATATTCAGCAACTACTGCAGCCACTTCTTCTGAGTCTAGGGGAAGATTTCTTCGTTAGTGTTTAGCAGAAAAAAGGCTGAAACCGATATGCAAACCAGTGGCAAGTGTATTTCTCCAGGCGCTGCAGAAAATCCATCAGGGCATCTCATTGTACCAGAATGAAAGTTTCCAGGTTTCTCTGGTTTTGCTATTCTCCCACCCCCACCCCCCTTAATAGCTTTCTGTGATGAGTGATACGGAGTTTAGTCCTCTGCTTAGCATCTGTGTATGGTGCAGGCTAAGAAACAGTTCAAAAGACACTGCAAGGAGTTAGCTGAATGTGCTTCACTGGAATGTCTGTGTTTTCAGTCTAAGTGATCAAGAATATGTCATACAGCACTGTACAGTTCCTATCATAAACCCTTAAAACAATGAGCAACTGCCCTTGTGCTGAAAAACACAAACCTCCATCCTCTCCACCTTCTGCCTCTCTCAGCAGGGCCATCACCCACAGCAATGGACATTTGGGATACTGGTGTGTGGTATGGCCAGAGGAACGGTGCTGTGGTTGAGCAGTCATTGGTGCTGCAGAAATGGTCTTTTCTGACTTTCTCACGCAAACACTGGTGAGTGAGGGGCAGCTGGGGCCATGTAGCCTCAGAGCAGAGGCAGAGCAGCATGAGCAGGTGCTAAAATCTTGTCTGTAGATGTAGACAAGAAGATGGGCCCTGCTCACTGTACAAAACCTGGCAGCTGGTGTGTGTGTGTGCTGCCTTCACCCTTCCAGAAAGGGCTGCATGTATGAATGGGTATAGTCATCAGTGCATCTTCCCCGTCCCTAGTCACCATTAATATGCATTAGCACAGGGTGGATTCATTACTCCTGTTTCAGTTAAAGCAGACGGGAAATACTTCGTTTTGTGGAGAAGCTGAGGGCATGCTGTCTGTTAGGGCAGAGTCCACTCTTCCTGCCTGAATTAAAAGTTGTTTTCTGGTTTCTGTTGGCTATCTCCTGAATTGGGGTGGATTGGTGCATACCTCTCCCACAGAGATACGATGAAAAAAAAGCCATTTAGATTTTTAAAGTGAACACCACCCCATAGATTGCTGACCCTGGGGTGGGCATATTAATTACCCCTGACCTCCTCCATAATTTTTATTCACACAAAATCCCAGTGTGGTAGAAAAGGACCTGTGGAGATCATCTAGTTCAACCTCTTTGCCAGAGCAGGTTCACCTAGAGCAGGTTGCACAGGATGTCCAGGCATGTTTTGAATGACCCCAGAGATGGGGGCTCCACCACTTCTCTGGGCAGCCTGTTCCAGTACTCTATCATCCTCAAAGTAGAGAAGTTTGCTGTCCTGTTTAGATGAAACTTCCTATTTCAAGTCTGTGCCTGTTACCTCTTGTAACAGTTTTATTTTAGAAAGAAAATATCAGGTTCTTACAATTGAATTTCTTAGCTGACTGGCAGTGCATGAGGTGAAAATCAGGGCATTTTTAATAGGCATTTCTGGGATGTAATGGAAAAGAAGTAAGAAGCCTTTTGGTGTTGCTGTTGTCCATCAATAATAACCTGTTTTGCTCTTACTGAAGGTCTTGCATGTATGTTTATAGTTATACACAAGCAAGACCTTCAGGAAGAGCAGAAGGATGTCCAGGTATGTCATGCACATACATTCAGGGTGTGTGGTGTTAAAGCTCATGTGGACAAAATTCTTCATTTTGAGGGTGACAGATTACTGAAGAGCTGCTCAGAGAGGCTGTGGAGTTTCTGTCTCTGCAGGCATCACAAACCTACCTGGACATTCTTCTGTCATTTATTCTGGGTGTTCCTGCTCTAGAAGGAGGATTGGACTAGATGATCTTTAGAAGTCCATTCCAACCCTCTGATTACCTACCCAGGTCAGGGTCTAACATGGATGAACTTCTGCCATTGGCTTTGCAGGGAGTAGGACTGGGTCTCACGACTCAAGAGTTATCTATTAGTAATATGTAGAAAACAAAACAGGGTGTTCAGTTTGTGTCTTTAGCACTGGTGTTTAAAATGCTGACTTTCTCCCCTAATTAACTAACACTAAGCCATGAATGAGCCAGATCTGACAATGCCTCTCCTCTAAGTGCAACAGCAGGCTTACCGCTGCTCTCTCCTATGATCGGACTGGAAGCAGCACAGGTCGATAGCCATCATTAGGCTCCATGAATTTGGATCTTTTCCATTATCTTAGCGCAATAATGTGAAAAAATTTACATCCTGTTTTGCCAAGGTGGTAGCGAGCACTTCCCCCAGGTATTGACCACAGTAGACCGGCTCGCAGGGCTGAGGGTAAAGGCTTTTATCCTGATGTCCCCAGGGCACAGCCTTTGCTTTGGCCCTGCAGCATGGAGATTAAATGGAGAGGCCGGCTCGGCCCCCTGGGCTCCCCGGGCCTCTTCTCTGCCTTGTCAAGGTGCACGGCCCTCCACAGCAACCTCAGCCCAAGACCTGCCGGTTCTAGCTCCAGACACCAGCCCTAACCTGCCTTCAGCAGCCACCCACACCCCCGTGGCCAGCCCCGCCGAGATGGCGGACACTGGCAGCGGGGGCTGCCGGGAACTAACCATTGGGCCGTCGCCCCCGAAGTCCCGCCCCCGCAGTAGCGGCCGCAGCGTTGATTTGTGTTTCCAGGGAGACCTGGGGGCGGTGGGCTGGATGCAGCGGGGCGGGCAGCGGGTGAGAAGAGTCGGAGTCTGCTCTGGTTTCAGCTCCGGTAACGCGGCCTATGCTCACACCTGGCTCATCGCCCGCCCACCGCGGGACTGCAGCTGTTAATTGTGGTTAGCCGTTGTGGCTAATTAGGGCTGTCCGCTGCATGAGGAGCCGCCTCTTCCAGCAGCCATCCCACTCCCTCCCTCCCTCCTTCCACCCTCGGGTACCTCCCTTCCTTCCCTAGTAATTGAGTTATTATCGGTACTGCTCCTCTGCCGCTGCTCTGACTGTGTGCTGGTATGACCGGGGAGGCTTCCAAAAAAGAGAAAACCAAAACCAAACCCCCAAACCCAAAGGGGGTGGTGTGTGTGGGGTCCGAGTCGTAGCTTGTTACTAAAGCCCGTTAATAACATCATGCATGGACATTTAAACTTCTTGTAAGTTGCAGAAAGGATTAGGGAGCAATCATGCTGTGCAGGACTAATGATAACATCTGGGATGTTGTCAGATGGAGCTCAACCCACCCTGCTATGGTGACAGCCCTGTGCCCCTCACTGTGGTGTCATCGTGCTGCTGGCAGGCACTGCACCTGGACCATAGAAAAGCCCTTTGGAGGGTCCTGCCATCACATTTTCTTTATTTTTTTCCCTTCCATATTAGATTGATTTTTGTGTTAACTAATTTTCTGTCCTGATGGGACAGCATCCTGAGGGTAGCAGTTGTCTCCATTTAGTGTTGTAAGGATAGGCTCATATTTGGACCATGTTATGGATTTGAATGTCTTGGTCATAAGTGTGGATGCTTCTAGCACCTTGTAACTAAAGGAGTAATGTTTTGGAATGGACTCTAGTACCCCAGACATTTGGCATGCTTTTAATTTTTTATATCTGTAACCACTTGCCTTTAAAATTTGTGCCTGGGCCACACCATAAGAGCGTAATTCTGATGTGTTTTAGACTAAAATGGTAAATACAGTCATCTTTTATGTAGGAACAATCATGGGATGCATAGAGATCAGGTGAAACTGACAGTTGTCCCTGCAGGTGTAGATGCTTTGTTGCTACCTTTTTCAGTGCTTTTGACTCTGACTGAAATCTGAGACATGTCTTGTTGGGGAAAAAAGGTGAATAGACATTTACTTCTAAACATCAATGGCTTAAATATCTATGCTGAAGCACAGTATGTGGTAAGAGCACAGCTATCCTTCATTTTCTTGATTTGTGGACTCTTACGGCTTTGATGGCACTGAATGCCATGTGGCATGTGTATAAGGGTGCAGCATTGAGCAGGATCAGCAGACTCATGTGACAGAGAAAGTAAGGAAATTGCCATGCATAAGAGACTGTGATAAGGAACCACCTTCTGCTTAACCTTTTGATCTCCAGTTTGTTCATCAGCATGGAGAAAGTAGAAGCTAGGTCAAAATGAACTTCATAAATAAATGACTATGTGAAACAAGACAGTAATTTGTCTTCTTTACAGTCCCAGAAGAGTTTGTTGGGGAAAATTAACATCCTGTGCTTTGAGTCAAAGCTTCGTCAATCTTTCTTTGGACTCAAATAGGGCCAGCATTTCACTCTTTGTTAAAAGATCTATGTGGTCTGAGTGGGATAATTTTAATTCCAGAATTAACTCTGTGCCAATGAAAAGGACCATATAACTGTATTTTAAAGTCTGTTTTTTTTTTAAGGAGATGTCTTTTCAAGTAAATTACATTTATTCTGTTAATAACATCAGTTCTCTGAAAGGGGCATTAACATAAAAAGCACTCTCATTGTCATGTAGAATATTATCTTTAGGAAACAAGAGTTTGGGTTATTACAAAATAATACCATTATCATGAGAATAACTGTGATAGTTTGATCTAATTGGACTCTAACACACAATAACCTTGTATGAGAAGGCTGGAGTCAGTAGCAGAAAACTAGCACAGTGAGGATCAGCAGTAGTGGTACACCAAAAAATGTAAAGTTAGCCCTCTTTTGTGTAAAGTATGAGTGACTGTCACTAGCTGTTCTCTGTTGTAGGAACCATTTCCTGTTGCAGCATCTCAGAGCTGGCTGTTGGTGCACAGGAAAGTGTAACCTGGGGTTGGTGTTGGCTGAAACTTATTTTTCTGCATTAAAATATTGTTGCAAACCAAACCATTAAAACCTCCATCTCTGTGGCTGAAACTGGTATAAGCATACATGATACAGGTTACTCTACAGCTGGGTATTGAGGATTCTTATGGGGTACCAATATGTTTCCAGTGGGCATAAATATATTGTTGGGAAATATGCAAATACTAATTTTATGTCTTCCTCTAAACTCCCATAATTCTCAAAAGGCATAAATTGTCATAGCTACATAGATCCTCTCTTTATATTAGAAGTAAGTCTATGGACACAACTAACACCTGCAAACTTGCATGTGTGTTTGTGTCTGTGCGTGTAACAATGCATCCAGAAAACCTATGATCTGTATCTGCATGTGCATCATCATGAAGTGATTTGTCTGTGCTCCATCATGTCCATAAGACCTACCTCATTTGCCTCAAAAACAATAGGCTGAGGAAAGATCTATAGTATGACACAGTTACCAGGAGGGAGTCAACTTGCAGTGCACTTGCAGCCCGCAAGGCCAATCAGATCCTGGGCTGCATCAGGAGAAGTGTGGCTAGCAGGTCGAGGGAGGTGATCCTCCCCCTCTACTCAGCCCTGGTGAGACCCCATCTGGAGTACTGTGTCCAGTTCTGGAGTCCCTATTACAAGAGGGATGTGGAGGTGCTGGAACGTGTCCAGAGAAGGGCCACGAGGATGATCAGAGGGCTGGAGCACCTCTCCTATGAGGACAGACTGAAGGAGTTGGGGCTGTTCAGTCTGGAGAAGAGAAGGCTCCGAGGTGACCTAATTGTGGCCTTCCAGTATCTGAAGGGGGCCTCCAGGAAGGCTGGGGAAGGACTTCTCAGGATGTCAGGTAGTGATAGGACTAGGGGCAATGGAATGAAGCTGGAGGTGGGGAGATTCAGGCTAGATGTGAGGAGGAGGTTCTTCCCCATGAGAGTGGTGAGACCCTGGAATGGGTTGTCCAGGGAGGTGGTCGAGGCCCCGTCCCTGGGGGTGTTTAAGAGCAGGCTGGATGAGGCTCTGTCCAGCCTGATCTAGTGTGGGGTTTCCCTGCCCATGGCAGGGGGGTTGGAGCTGGATGATCCTTGTGGTCCCTTCCAACCCTGAATGAAACTATGAAACTATGAAACTATGAAACTCTGTCAGTAGTCTGTCTACACCAGCAAGACAGAACACTATAATTTCTTCTCTGCATTGTCATTTACCACTGGTGACCAGTGTGATAGTGTTAAATAACTACAAAAAGTCAAGTAACCAATTTATGACATTGTAATAGAATCCATGTTTCCTCTGGTAACTGAAGAAGCCTCCAGGATTTTATTGTAAATGCTATTTCCCCAGCCCCATGCTAGTAGTACAATATTTTAGTTCCTAGAAAATGGCCTGATTCCTATTCTGTATTTAAAATTTGTATTTTTTCTTAGAATAAAACTGAAAAGAGGAAATGTTTAGCTACCCTCATTTAAAAATGATTAATCAAATGTAGCTATTTTAGATATTATAATGTCTCGCACATCACTACTTTGTTAACTTAATCTAATGCCCGTAGTCATTATGCACATTCCTGGGTGTCCTTCTGATATCTCTCCAGTCCACTGGATTTTGAAGTGTGATTATGTAAATTTTTCACTGATAAATAAATTACTATAATTGTAGTTGAAATACCACTCAAATTCTTAAGACCATTGCATCTAAATAATATATTATGCATTACTTAATTATTCATCAAGACTAATTCAAAATAACGGTAGGGCAAAGCATACATTTATTTTTAAATAGCATTTTTTTTCTCCCACCAGATATAAAATTGTTTCAGATGTCAAAAAGAAAAAAAAAAAAAAGAACAAAGTTTCTGTCATTAAATGTAAGGGGTTTGTTCTAATTAATAATATGGCAACAGTGACTCCATTATTACTGCAGCTGTGCTATCAGTTCAAACGTGTGTTGGCCAATGTATGTAATTTCTATTAGCAGGAAGATGAGAAGAGAACAGTTAATATGGGTAGAAAGTAAGTGTGCATAACAGTATGGGAAGAACAGCATCTTGAAGTTGCGCTGAGAAATAGTGAGGAGCTGGTTAAGTTCTTGGCGGCTACAGAATTAGGAGGGAACATTAAAGATAGATCAAGCATTGCAAAATTAGGATCTTGGGCTATATGGGTTTTAAGCCAAGCATTCAATGACAAATTTCAGAAGTCTCAATGAGCTGCCTGGTGGTTATTAGCAGCATTAGGCTGCTTTGGGGGGCACCACTTACCTGCACTTGCTGAGGAACTCTATTTTCAATCTCGTGCAAAGTCTAATTCTAGACTGGCTTCTAAACATTGTGTAGAAATCGTCATAGGCATTGTATGTTTGCAGTGCACACACATTCGTTTTTCTTTTCCCTTTTCAGAACAGACCTTTGTGTGGCTGCTAATGAAGTTCAGGAGATTGATTGCAGAGAAGATGCAAGGGCATATTTACTGTACCATATATAGTAAGCCCCATTTGGGGCACTGGCATTTAGCAATTTTATGCAAATTTAGAGAGAAAATGACTCGTGTATGATTTAATATGCATCAGCAATAACTCAGCACGTCCTTATGAGAAGAAAGAAATTAAAAATTCATTGGAAAACTAGAGTAGTGTCACTACATGGTTAAAACATTATTAAAGCATATTTCAGTGTTTTGCTTACACTGGTGTTCTCATCATGGTGCCACCATTTCATGACAAAGAGCGTAGAGGAGCAAACATTCAACTTAAAATGTCTGCTGGCACACATCGCTGGATTTGTGTGTCACTAAACAATGAACGAGCGTAGCCCTGAATACCAACTATTTAATTAGCACTTTTGCCAGCCATGCATAGAAAATAGCTCATTTACGTGCGTCATGCTTAGCAATTATTCCCATAGAAACCTAGTGATTACTGTTGTTGTTGTTGTTTAATGTACATAGCTTTCTATCATGCCAACACTTGGAAATAAAGCCATAAGTTATTATTTTATTTTAAAACCTCGAATTGCAGAAATTTAATTAAAACAGTTAAAGAATTTATATTTCTCTTCCAGGCACATTTTAATTATTTAATTTAACCTTAAGTGCACCGTAAAAAATCCAGGTTCAACTAATAATTAAGAACTTCAAAGGACAACAGAAACCCTCTAACAGTCCCCAGTTTAATTAAAGGCTATTATTGCAGTCCTCTTGAATGTACAGTTACATTTAATGACAAGTAGTGAGTTGTAAATGCTGCATTTGAAAGATCCCACTCCTATTCTAAACACTATTGATAGATGATGCTGAAACATGTAAATTCTCCTAGCAAAGTACTCTGTTTTGAACATAAATGGGATACACTCCTGAAATTATATATTCTTGTCATGTTGGAATTATACCATTTTGAAACATTTTGCTGTGAAACAAATAGAATATCACTGAAGGGAGGGGGAAAAAAACCACAGGTATGCCATCTAATGTAAATGAAAGTCAGCCATTTGAGCACATTTTGCTAATGTACAGCGTGCAGACACATTCCCCTGCTGTATACAGAATAAACAAGGTTATATTTAATGCAAATGTTTAACTTCTTAATTTAGTTTAAAACAATATTCCACTTTCACCTTAGGAAAAAAAAAATTAAATCTCAGTGTATTTAATGAGTCTTTTCACAAGCAGCATCTGTAGGAATGCAGGCCAAAATACCCACCAGTTTAAAATACATTGTACAAATGATTGGTCATGTATTAAGCCAAATCCTGTAGAGTCCCTGCTTTTCAGGTAGTTATCACTTTCTCATACTGTCTTTTAAATGAAACAGCTCCTATAAATAAGAGCTGCTAAAATAAACAGAGGTTGTGGGTTGGGTTTATCATACATGAAATTAGCATTTAGCACTAATGGAGAATCTATTTTGAGTTTTAAACTGGATTTTGATGTTTTCTTTTGGTGTTTTCATCCCTATGTTTTTGCTCACTCAGGTGAACCCCAATCCTGTCCTTAACTAGCCACACAGAATGGTAAATACCACAGGATGTTTGTATTCTCAGGTATATAATGATGAGCTCACCTGAAAAAGAACAAAGGAATACAAAATTTTAAAGTTCTGATAATTGTTTGAAAAGTGCATTCCCCCTTCCCCTGCCTCTTCCCAAAATCTGAAATAAATCCACACACTTCAGTGATTTTAAGGACATTTATTATCTAGTACTATGATCACTGAATTTATCATCTGAATGTACTTATTTATTAATGATTTGGAGAGTGTGAGTGAAACAACTGAAGTTACTGCCTTTGGATATACGGTAATACTTGTGAGAAAAGAGGAAGAATAAGACTAATCAAGATAGGTCGTAAGTATTGTCTGGAAATAATAATATAGGGTTTAACATGGCGGGGGGGGAGGGGGGGAGGAATAAATACACCATTGAAAAAGAATATCCAAAACACAAACAAATATTAAGTGGAAATGCGATAGTAAATAAAAAGAAAATGCATAGGAGTAATTGATTGCAATGTTAAAATATAATTGAAATACATATATATTAAAAAAGAAGTAGCAGCAATGTGTTTTATGCCAAATATTTTTAAAAACATTGTGCTGGGAGCCTATAGATTTTACATGGCAGCATTAGGCTATCTGCAACACATTATACTGTTACAAAACCCCTACAATGTGTCAAACTGATGAGACTCAGAGGAAAATAAAGAAAACCTGTTAAAAGTGATGGAAAACAGGGAATGATTCAGGAGGAAAGCTTGAAAGAAGTGAATGAGCTTACTGACAATCAAAAGCGAAAGCGTGGAGGAAGTAACCCAGCTGCCAAAGGCTTGCATGGTGTCAGCTTGTCATTATTTGTATGCATCCAGAGTTTTCTCCAATGTTGACCAAAACCTGGCTAATGTAACCCAAAATTGAATGCAATATTAGAGCAGTGCTAACATGATAATCTGTGCACCTATGAAAGGTAAATGAGAAGAAACTGAACACAAGAGATGGCTAAGTATCTGAAAAAATCCCCAACCTCTACTATGGAATTTTTCTGGATGTTCAGAGGTGGATGGTGGGATAGATTAAAAGGGAAAAAATGGTGACTCTACTGCTTGAGTAATTTAAACTCAGAACTGAGAATAATCCAGAGAACTCACTGCAGGTTACAGTCCCATGTACTTAAGAGGATTGACTAGATCAGCTCTTAGATCTTTTTTATCATTATGTAGTCATTTGATTCCAGGTGATTCTTATGCCCAAAGTTAAATCTTCAAATAAAATATTTTCTAAAGATAAATCTGGATAGTTCATCTGCACACTCTTTTTGAGACGCAGATGTAATAGAGACCTATCGTGACAGCGTTTGCTGCCTGCCTACCATCACAGGAATAATAGAAATGCAAACATTGGCTTGAAATATAACCTGAAAAATCAGAAATGAAAATGGTTGGTTTAAAATGCACAGCCTTATGCTGAAGATCCCAAAGGTATAATTATATTAGATATAGGCACATTCCTTCCATTTATTTGACACAGATATGTACTTCCTTTGCCTTTTTCACTGTTTCCCATAATACAATATCTGAATTATTCCTGTGAACTGGTGAAGTACAAATATATTATATTACATATTGTATTATGGCCTGTAGCAACACATCACATGTTTATAAATGCCGTGGTTAAACCCATGTATTTTTTAGTGTGCATGTTCTAGACAATCTGCATTCTTCTTTAAAGACCCTTGAAGCATCTTTTCATTGAAGTCAAAGAGCAATGCTTACACTTGTGCAAGACCAAGATCTCTTTACAAATGTCTATCGGAAGTTAAAATGGTTAAGTCTCAAATAATTTATAAGGTATTGTCTCTGAACAGATATTGGGAGAAGACCAGGCCAAGTTAACTGTAGAGGCACCTGTCCTGGTGTCATCCTTAAGTTTCAGTTTGAACATGGCATGAGCATTCAGCCACCTGACTCTATGAGGGGAATATTGTCCAGTGTGCCAAACTCAAATGCTTTTACTACATGACCTAAGAGCTGTTTTGATGTCTTTGAATTGTTCTGAATTCCTTACCAGTGTGTGTCCCTGCTGTGCAGAGTTCATAGTTATATATATATCTGTACATGTATAAAAAAATCTGTTTATAATATATACAGACTACCAATATTATAGACTATATAGATAAACTACATAAAGTTCATCCCAGCATATATTTTCTTGGTTTGCTAAATTAGAGAGAAAAAACAAATTAAAAAAAAAAAATTAAGATTTAAATAATATTAAGAATTAAAAAATACAAATGAAAAAGAGATAGGAACTGTTAACTCCATTTGGAGAACCTTTGAAAATAATTTTTAATTCCATGGAAAGCTGATGTGAGAAGATTGTTTATTTTTAAAGTGCCATTTTCTAGCTTATATAAAGGGGAGGTGTAGGAATGTGTGTGGTCAGAGATATCAACTATGAGTTCAGTGAAGCTGTGATAATGTGAATGCTCAGTGGGGTGGACAAGAAGGGACAATGGAGAACCGTGGATTTTTGGTTTAAGGGTCTGGACATGCACCAAGGAGACCTGAGTCTAATTCTGGGTCTGTGGGCTGTGCATTTTCTCATATGGTCTTGTTTGCTTTAATACTTCCATGCTGAATTTCATGATCCCGTCTGGATGTTGCCATGGATTAGATGCTGCTTACTTCTTCACAGAGAGGGTTATCAAGCACTGGAAGTGTCTGCCCAGGGCAGTGGTGGAGTCACTGTTCCTGGAGGTATTTAAGTAGTGTGTAAACCTGGTGCTTAGGGACATGGTTTAGTACTGACCCTTCAGTACTGGGTTGAAGGTTGGACTCGATGATCCTTGAGGTCTCTTCCAACTGGATGTTTTATGTGACTCTGTGTTGGCACAGCCTTCTTTACAGTATCTGTGCCTCACAATTCCCTCCCATTCCATGTCTCCTTGTTTCTTCCTTAGACATTTTTCCATGCTTGGTGTCTTTTCCTACTTATCAGTGCAGAGGAAAATTCTGCTATCAGAAGTAAACACAGAGAGCAAATACATAGTTTCTGCTCTTGGGATGAGATCTTTGCTATCCTTGAGGGTAAGCCAGTGAAGGAAGAGAGCATGCTGCATTGAAGACATCAGTGCTAGAATTCAGCTTTTACAGACCAGAGTATGTTCTGATCTTTTGACTTTGGTAATCTCTGGTAACGGTTAAGAGTATTATTTCACAATTGCCATGATTTGGCCATGAGTTGCTATCAGAATAGAACACCTTATATTTTTTTTCTTCCCTAGTTTTGCCTTTTTTCTTCTTCTTCTTCTTTTCATTGCAACAAGAACAACAGGATTCCTTCTTATAATATCCCCAGGGATCAGTGCTGGGCCTTATCCTGTTCCTCATCCCTGGATGAGGGAATTGAATCCATGATCAGTAAATTTGCAGATGACGCCAAGCTGTAGGCAGGTGTTGACCTGTTAGAGGGTAGGAGAGCTCTGCAGAGGGACCTTGACAGGCTGGACAGATGGGCAGAGCCAAGGGCATGAGATCTAAGTGCTGAGTTCTACACTTTGGCCACAACAACCCCATGCAGTGCTACAGGCTGGGGTCACTGTCACTGGAGGTATCACAGTATCACAGTATCGCCAAGGTTGGAAGAGACCTCGAGGATCATCGAGTCCAACCCACCACCACAGACCCATGACTAGACCATGGCACCATGTGCCACGTCCAATCTCCTCTTGAACACCTCCAGGGATGGTGACTCCACCACCTCCCCATGCAGCACATTCCAGTGACTAATGACTCTCCCAGTGAAGAATTTTCTCCTCACCTCGAGCCTAAACCTCCCCTGGCGCAGCTTGAGACTGTGTCCCCTTGTTCTGGTGCTGGTTGCCTGGGAGAAGAGACCAACCCCTTCCTGGCTACAACCACCTTTCAGGTAGTTGTAGAGAGCAATGAGGTCACCCCTGAGCCTCCTCTTCTCCAGGCTAAACAATCCCAGCTTCCTCAGCCTCTCCTCATAGGACTTGTGTTCAAGGCCTCTCCCCAGCCTTGTTGCCCTTCTCTGGACACGTTCAAGTGTCTCGATGGTTGTTTAAGAGGAGACTGGATGAGGCACTTGGTGCCATGATTTAGTTGTTAAGATGGTGTTGGGTGATAGGTTGGACTTGATGATCTCAAAGGTCTTTTCCAAACTGGTTCTGTTCTGTTCTGTTCTATTCTATTCTATTCTATTCTATTCTATTCTATTCTATTCTATTCTATTCTATTCTATTCTATTCTATTCTATTCTATTCTATTCTATTCTATTCTATTCTATTCGATAAGCTGAACCTGACAGGTTGAAAACTTTGCTTTCCAGAGCCAGCTTAAGAAGAAGTGTGGTAGGTGATGGTAGAAGTGAGATTATCAGTAGACAAGTACATAGCTACCTAACTTTCTGCCAAACAGCAGGAATGAATTTGTAGGGTATATACTGAAAGAGAAACAACTGTGAAGTGATGAAGAACATCGGAAGCTCTTCAGTCAATTGGAATGGAAAGCATTGCAAAGCCCAGAATAAACTTTATTCCATAACTGAGCCTCTCCGCACTGCAATTTACAATAAGAAACCAACTTTGTTAATAATTTTGCCACAAAAACTCATTCTGCTATACATTTTGTCAAAGTTATTTTTCATAGATGCAAGTTAAAATTCCAGACAATATTGTATTTAATATATTGTGAATGTGAATAGGAATGGATTTACTGCAGAAAAGCTTACAGAGTTCTGAAACTGCTGCTCTAAAAGCTCTGCTAGGGCCTGAAACTGAATTAGTGAGTGAAGAGATCTTTTTTCCCTTTTCTGGAATAAATTTAACAAAATGACATGGTTTCTGTTTTTTTTTCCACATTGTCTCCCTTCAAATTAGGTATAGAATGTGTGCATAAATTAATAATGAGCCTTTCTGTGCAGTAAGTTTGAGGCAGATTACAGAAGGATTTGCTATACTTTAATCAATGTTTCACAAAACAAACAAGGGTGTTGGGGTGTTTTTATATGTTTGTTTGGTTGTTTTTTTATTTTGCAAAGAAAACCTGTTGAAGTAAATAATATTAATTCTACCACAACCAGTTAAGACAGATGAATTATCTTTTAAAATTCATCTGTTTGTGGTTTAAAATACTTAAAATATTCCATAAGATGTAAATTTCAAGTAGTAACTGAACAAAATATAAAATTATGGCATATCCTAAAACAGAAAAAAACTTGAAACTTTCCAGTCTGTTGATCTTGGCTTATACATCAGGATGAAAACAAAGCAAATTTCCTATCTTTATTTCCAAAGACAATCCAAGTAATACAGCATCTTTATCATAACAGATAGCACATGTATGCATGTATTTATGTATATATGTTCACGTGTACAATGTACATGGTGATAGAGCACTTCACATATAAAATCTTTCGTAAATTTCTGTTAAGTAACTGTAAAATAAGGTGTTTTTGATTGTGAGATTGACTGCTTTTTATACATTGTTATTATTTTTGGTAAAATGCAGGAAAGTTTCTTGACTATGTAAACACTGTCTTTCATGAGGACTTGGGAGAGAACCTTACTCCACCAGAAATATACATATACATACATACATACATACATATATATATATGGGGTCGGGGAGCAGTGTAGTGCCCCAGTAATCCATGAGGAATTAGTTCACGACCTGCTGAGCCACTTGGACACTCACAAGTCCATGGGACCGGATGGGATCCATCCTAGGGTCCTGAGAGAGCTGCAGATGAGCTGGCTAAGTCGCTCTCCATCATTTTCCTCCAGTCCTGGCTCACCAGTGAGGTCTCAGATGACTGGGAACTGGCCAGTGTGGTCCCCATCCATAAGAAAGGTCAGATGGAGGAACCTGGAAACTCCAGGCCAGTCAGCCTGACCTCAGTGCCAGGGAAAGTGATGGAGCAGATTATCCTGGCAGCAATAACTGCGCACCTGAAGGATGGCCAAGGGCTCAGGTCCAGCCAACATGGATTTAGGAAGGGCAGGTCCTGCCTGACCAACCTGATCTCCTTCTATGATCAGGTGACCCATCTGGTGGACGTGGAGAGGCCTGTGGATGTGGTCTACCTGGACTTCAGCAAGGCCTTTGACACCGTCCCCCACAGCAAACTGCTGGCTATGCTGTCAGCTCGTGGCTTAGACCACTACACTTTGTGCTGGGTTAGGAACTGGCTGGAGGGCCAAGCCCAGAGAGTGGTGGTGAATAGTGCCACATCCAGCTGGTGGCCAGTCACCAGTGGCATCCCCCAGGGATCAGTGCTGGGCCTCGTCCTCTTTAACATCTTCGTTGATGATCTGGATGAGGGGGTTGAGTCAGTCATCAGCAAGTTTGCAGATGGCACCAAGTTAGGAGCAGATGTTAGTCAGTTAGAGGGTAGAAAGGCTCTGCAGAAGGACCTCGACAGACTGGACAGATGGGCAGAGTCTAATGGGATGGTGAAGCCCCAGAACAGAGAGCTTTCGAAAGCATGAAGCAGATAAAGCAGTAAATTAGCTGAGGCATGGGTCACTGTGACAGAAAAAGAAGATAAGGACTGACAAGAACTGTTAGGGTAGGCATGATTCAGAGCCAACAAGGCTAAACTAACACTCAGAACCAAGCCAGGCACACCGGGAATTGACCAAATTAGGAAAGGAATTCAAAAGTTTAAGGAGGAAGACTCATCAGGAAACCCCTGCCCATGATGAAGGCCACCGGAATGACCACCAAGAAGATCGTCAAAAGAGATGCCCCCGCCCACGCTCAGCCTACCCCACATGAATATGTATGCAAAGAAATTATTATGTATAAGATCTGATGCAATACTACATCCAAAGCTGTATAAAAGGCATGCTTTTGTTACGGGAAAGGCAGAAATCCATTTAGTGATTTCTCCAACGCGTTGCCAATAAAATACCTCCTGTCTATCTGACTTAAACTGAGTCTCTTAGGCAGTTATTCTTGCCTTTTGGGGCAAAAAATTCGGCATCAATGGCATTCAACAAGTCCAAGTGCCGAGTGCTGCACTTTGGCCACAGCGACCCCATGCAGAGCTACAGGCTGGGGTCAGAGTGGCTGGAGAGCTCCCAAACAGAGAGGGACCTGGGGGTGCTGATTGACAGCCGCCTGTATACGAGCCAGCAGTGTGCCAGGTGGCCAAGAGGGCCAATGGCATCCTGGCCTGCATCAGGAACAGTGTGGCCAGCAGGAGCAGGGAGGTCATTCTGTCCCTGTATACTGCACTGGTTAGGCCGCACCTCGAGTACTGTGTCCAGTTCTGGGCCCCTCAGTTTAGGAAGGATGTTGACTTGCTGGAACGAGTCCAGAGAAGGGCAACGAAGTTAGTGAGGGGCTTGGAACACAAGCCCTATGAGGAGAGACTGAGGGAGCTGGGGCTCCTTGGCCTGGAGGGGAGGAGACTCAGGGGTGACCTTATTGCTCTCTACAACTACCTTGAGTACTGTGTCCAATTCTGAGCCCCTCGGTTTAAGAAGGACATCGAGACACTTGAACGTGTCCAGAGAGGGGCAACAAGGATGGTGAGAGGCCTTGAGCACAAGCCCTATGAGGAGAGGCTGAGGGAGCTGGGATTGTTTAGCCTGGAGAAGAGGAGGCTCAGGGGTGACCTCATTGCTCTCTACAACTACCTGAAAGGTGGTTGTAGCCAGGAAGGGGTTGTTCTCTTCTCCCAGGCAACCAGCATCAGAACAAGGGGACACAGTCTCAAGCTGCGCCAGGGGAAGTTTAGGCTTGAGGTGAGGAGAAAGTTCTTCACCGAGCGAGTCATTCGTCATTGGAATGGGCTGCCCAGGGAGGTGGTGGAGTCGCCATCCCTGGAGGTGTTCAAGAGGAGATTGGACGTGGCACTCAGTGCCATGGTCTAGTCATGGGGTCTGTGTTGATAGGTTGGACTCGATGATCCTGGAGGTCTCTTCCAACCTAAGTTATACTGTGATACTGTGATAATTCTGAATGAAGGTGTTCAGCATGCTTTAAGTAGTGAACTTCTGGTATATTTATTTTGCCAAGAAGCTGTCTGTTTAGCCATAACCTCAAAGTGTAGATTGACCAAGAGCATACTTAGCACTGCTTAGGGGCCAATCTGCACCTTGCTCTGAAGTGATGTGTTTTATTCTTCTGGGTATTTGCAACTGATTTTTTTCTATTTTCATCTTAGCTGACATGTAGTAGCATGATGACTTTGGAAAGAGTGAAGGTACTGAAAACAGGGCAACTGGGAAAGGAAAAGAAATTTTAATCAATTACACACAGACTTTTTGTTTGTTTTGAGAAGTATCTGATTTCAATAACTAAGGCATCTTTTAAGAGGAGACATCTTTGACTTTTGAATTAAGAGCTGACTTATGCAATGTTGTGGTGGGTTGAAAAACAACCCCCCCCCCCCCCAACAACATTAAATTTGCCAGACCAGCTCAGCTGGAAGCAAATGAAAGCTGTATTTACAAGCAAAACTACAGTCTACAATTAAATGCAATGAATATGTACAAAGCATACAGGATTTACAATATTTACAGGTATTTACGATTAATGAACAGCACAAAGACCCCCTTGGCCAAAGACCAGGGGAAGGTAATAGCTTCTTCCTCCCTGCCCCTCCTTTATCCACTTGTACGTAAAAGGGATAAGAGATAGAGCAGAGAAGTTAGAATTTAGCCAAAACACTGCAGCCAAGGTCAAACAGAAGCAAGTTAGTACCTCCCAGAGTGAAGAGGTGAGAAGAGAGAGAAGTTATTTGCATTACTAGCTTGAGTCCATTGTCTTTCCAATGGGATTGTTTAGAACTGTCATGATTTTCCTTTTTACAGCCAATAGTGATTTATTTACATTTTCCTACTTTCTGTTCAAGATCTGTGAATTTTTTTTAAAGGCATAGCCTAAAATTACCACAGATGTTTCAAGAGATTCTTTAACAGAATGGTAAAGAACTAAACGTTCATTCTTGTGGTCTTGATATTTAGGCATAGGAAGGACAGGTGCCTAACACTGTAAACTCAGAAAGCACTGGGTCGGTGTTCTTCAACTTAAAGTCTCCTTAGCAGATAAGCATTCACGGAAAGCAAAGCTCCTGATTTGAATTGGTGGTTAACTGCTAATTAAATAGGTAATCTTCAGTAAGTTGCAAATAAACTAATGCTTATGACAGCCAAATTTGTTTCAGTGAGTGGCTCATCTAATTAAAAAGATTTTTAAAAACTCCTCAAGACATCTTATGCCGATAGTCTTTCCAGAGTAGTGTCTTATAAGCTTGGAAATCTTCTGAATAACATCAAGAGGTATTAGATGAATATTCACTGAAAAGACAATGCACTGTCCTCTAGATACTGATATAGTAAAAGACAAAATTGCATTCAAATATTTATCTGCAATAGTTCTTGGAAAGGCCATCAACTTTTGTAAAGCCCTGATAGCAAAACATGATAAATAAATGAAATAAATCTACAGGGCATAAATTTTCTGGAGAATTTCAGCAAATTTATTGAAGCAGGCAGGGAGAACTCTTAACCCAAAGGTTACTGCAAAGCATACCTCACTTCCAGACAGCTGGGAAAAGGGTTTCATACTTCACATGTACAGTGATGATTTTCAGGAATATAAACTTGTATGATCGTCCTTTCTGTAAGGATCAGAACTGAAACTGGATTTCAGCAGAAGGTGACCACTTAAATATCAAAGCAAATAAGTGATGAATCTCCCTGCCACTGGGGTCAAGCACAGCATTCAGCAGATTTCTCTACAAAGGCTATGTAGTTATAACACTTATGTCAAGTTCATAGAGGACATTCATCTTCAAAACAAGAATCGTGTAAGAACTTTTCTTCAGGAAAGAATCACTCATGGGTAATAAGATTACCTCATTTCGAAGTTTAACAGTTTGATGTCCGTCCCATTCTGATGTGTTCTAGTTTAATCCTGAAGGGCTCATCTGGGGGTTTTACATCTTTGTAAGCAAATCCTTACATTATGTAGAGAGAAGTACTTCACACATGGTTAAAATGATTCCTTCTCTCTATATTATCTTTCTTCTTTTTCTTTTTCTTTTTTTTCTTTTTTTTAATTTTTTTTTCTTTTTCTTTTTCTTTTTTTTTTTTTTTTTTTCTTTTTCTTTTTCTTTTTCTTTTTCTTTTTCTTTTTCTTTTTCTTTTTCTTTTTCTTTTTCTTTTTCTTTTTCTTTTTCTTTTGCTTTTTCTTTTGCTTTTTCCTTTTTTTCTTTTTCTTTTTCCTTTTTTTCTTTTTCTTTTTCCTTTTTTCTTTTTCTTTTTCTTTTTCCTTTTTTCTTTTTCTTTTTCTTTTTCCTTTTTTCTTTTTCTTTTTCTTTTTCTTTTTCTTTTTCTTTTTCTTTTTCTTTTTCTTTTTCTTTTTCTTTTTCTTTTTCTTTTTTTTTATTTTTATTTTTCTCTTTTTTTTTTTTTTTCATTAAGAAAAATCTATAATGAAGGGAAAAGAACCCAACCAACATGGTGTACATGGGTTGGGTAGATATTGAAGTTCTTCAAAGTTTTGTGCTTTCTTTGGGTGATTTTTTTTTCATTATGTAGGACCCACCAAAGATACAACCCTGCGAAAAGCTAAGTGCTTTCTGTGACATGCTCGCTTTTATTTTAATGGAAGCTGAGCCTGTTCAGCACTCTGTAGTAGACACTCAGCAGCTCAAAGACCTTCAATTTCTTTCTCAAATGCAGGGGAAAGAACAATATAGTAAAATCTCAAGATGGAGTCAGTGTGCCCTCAAGGAAATTTTTCTTTCTGACCCGAATCTAGCAATCACTGAAATGTAGTGTGTAGGGCATCAGAAATTTCTAACAGAACAAGCTACATATGAAACCTGACTATTCTTTTCTGTGCTTTAATATAACCAAAGTAAATGGTAACCACAAAACCAGTGGAGAAGATCAGCAAAACAGAAGGGTGGGAGATTTTTAGGTTACTGCCAGTGGAGGAGCTGGGATAGACTTCTACTTCCCATAAGAAAATATCCTTCTGAGTGGGCACTTTGCACAGATTTATATGAATATGAGCTGGAAATCTGCCTCACAGAAAAGGACCTGGAGTGTTTGTCAACAGCTAGCTGCATATGAGCCAGTAGTGTGCTCAGGTGGCCAAGAAGGCAAACAGCATCCTGACCGGGCTTGTGAATCGTGTGGCCAGGAGGAGTGATTATCTTCCTGTACTTTATTAGAATAAACCAAACCAGGTTGGAAGAGACCTTCAAGATCATTGTGTCCAACCCATCAACCAATCCAACCCACCCAAACAGCTAACCCATGGCACTAAGCAACCCATCAAGTCTCCTCCTGAACACCTTCAATGACGGCAACTCCACCACCTCCCTGGGCAGCCCATTCCATAGCGCAATCACTCTGTCTGTATAGAACTTCTTCCTAACATCCAACCTGAACCTCCCCTGGCGCAGCCTGAGACTGTGTCCTCTTGTTCTGGTGCTGGCTGCCCGGGAGAAGAGACCAACCTCTGCCTGTCTACAACCTCCCTTCAGGTAGTTGTAGAGAGCAATAAGGTCACCCCTGAGTCTCCTCTTCTCCAGGCTAAGCAACCCCAGCTCCCTCAGTCTCTCCTCATAGGGCTTGTGTTCCAAACCCCTCACCAACTTTGTTGCTCTTTTCTGGACTCGTTCCAGCAAGTCAACATCCTTCCTAAACTGAGGGGCCCAGAACTGGACACAGTACTCGAGGTGCGGCCTAACCAGTGCAGTACACAGGGACAGAATGACCTCCCTGCTCCTGCTGGCCACACTGTTCCTGATGCAGGCCAGGATGCCATTGGCCCTCTTGGCTGCCTGGGCACACTGCAGGCTCATGTTCAGCCTACCATCCACCAGTACCCCCAGGTCCCTCTCTGCCTGGCTGCTCTCCAGCCACTCTGACCCCAGCCTGTAGCACTGCATGGGGTTGTTGTGGCCAATGTGCAGAACCTGGCACTTGGATGTGTTAAATCTCATGCCGTTGAATTCTGCCCATCTGTCCAGCCTGTCGAGGTCCCTCTGCAGAGCCTCTCTACCCTCCAGCAGATCAACTCTTGCCCCCAGCTTGGTGTCGTCAGCAAATTTACTGATGATGGACTCAATGCCCTCATCCAGATCATCAATAAAGATGTTAAAGAGCATGGGGCCCAGCACTGATCCTTGGGGCACACCACTAGTGACTGGCCGCCAGCTGGATGTGGCACCTTTCACCACCACTCTCTGGGCTCGGCCATCCAGCCAGTTCCTAACCCATCGCAGTGTGCAAAACTTAACACTGTTGAGGCCACACCTGGAATGCTATGTTCAGTTTTGGGCCTCTCACTCCAAGAAGGACATTGAGGTGCTGGAGCATGCCAAGAGGAGGGCAAAAGAGGTGGTGAAGGGTCTACAGAAGAAGTCTTATGAGAAGGGGTTCTGAGGGAGCAAGGGGTTGCTCAGCCTGGAGAAAAGGAAGTTGTGGGGAGACCTTCTGGCTCTCTACAACTCCCTGAAAGGAGCTTGTAGTGATGTGGATGTTGGTCTCTTCTCCCTATTATCAAGTGACAGAATGAGAGGAAATGGCCTCTTCTAACCAAAACACTTCTATCATTCTATGATTCCACGATTCTGTGAGCAAATATGACATGGTGGCCAATCCATGATCTGTGTTGCTGGATGGTCAAAACTGCTGTCAATCCAAAAGAGCTTACCTGATGCACTCCCCATGGAGGCTGAGAGCAGAGTTGTTGTACAACCAAATAGACTTTTTAATTCCTCTTCCTTTCCTGGTGCTCAACCCTTTGTCCTAAACATATCAGAGAGATAACAGTTATTGCTCCGTAGAGAAGTCATTGCCCGAGTAAGAAGGAAATACTCTTAAACTTTAATTTAATGCATGTAGTATGAAAGTACCCAAAAATTTGGACTTTGTGGTTGTTATTTTGCTTTTGACTTTGGTGTTTGAATAAAATGGCAAGATTTGTATCTGATTTGCTTTTGGCTATTTTTGCTTGTTGGTAGATTACTTGTGAGAGACTGAAATGTGCTGTGTGGATGTCTAACCTCTTGCAACGCTGCTGATAAAACAATGAACCTAAATTTTGAGCTGTAGGGTATCAGTACACATGTACTGGATATTTGCTATATGTGAGTCCATCCTGCCTGTTACTGAAGGATTCTTGCTTCACTGAGGGCTTCTGGTGTGCTTTTGTTGAATTAGTCAAACAGAACATAGGAATGGAAGTGTTTGAGAATGAAACTGATGGAAAAAACTCAACCCACCAATAAGATTTTTGTGTTTGTTGAAATGTTTTGATTTTCTTTTGTGGAAAATAAAAATACCCAAACAACCACAAATAAAATGTTTGGGTTTATTGTTACTGAATTATATCCATGGTCTAATATTGCTTCCTGGGTGCTGAAGGCAAGATTCCTTTTCTGAGATAGTGCAGTATCTTCTCCTGCCTAATCATGTTCCAGACACACCATTGGGGTTTCATAGCTGAAAATGCCTGTACACTGGAAAACAGACCTGGTGCATGAAGGAAAATAACCAACAAAACAACAGAATTAAAAGCCTTTTAAGGAAACATGATACAAAATTTACCTATGGGAACACAATGGTACAATTAGATTTTAAAATAAGAAATGATGGGAAACTGGCATTTTGTATTACATTTTAGAACTTATATTATTTTACAGTTGCATTTGTGTTCTAGGGAGTAGAAGTTCCCTTGTTCATCACAGAGAAAAGATTCAGGAATGGCTTTAAATGGAAGAAAGAAATCCACAGAAGTTGAAAATTGCAAAAATTTGAATTATAATTGTGCATGCCAGCTAGCATAACTAGCTTTACCTAACTTAAAATATCATAAAGGCTAAACCTAAGAAAACATTATCTTCATCTAGAGATAATCATAAAATGGGGCTTCAGACTAAATTTCTTTCTTTGAATTTGTTCTTGTTTAGGTCAAGCAAAAAGCTAAGAGCCATTTTTCCCACTGTTTTTCATTTCCCCAGCTTACTTACCCACTTCAAACATCACTTTTATCAGTTTGGACAATAGAAAGAAAATCAAGTTCAGTTACTAGTGTAAATGAAATGTTTGGGTTTTTTGCCCCCCAGTGTCAAGAATAAGGGAAATTTCAAAGTTTAGATGCTCCAGCTTAGAAATTAAAAGGTATTGCTTCTGAATACATCTTCTACCAAGCCTAAAATTCCAGATTAATTTATTTTTAAAGCAGTGATTTAGGCTTTCTGGTGTTTCCGTCATTGTATTTAATCCAATAATGGGGGCTGGGGCAAGGGGAAAGGAAGAAGTTCTTAGTTACATTGTCGTAAATATTGTAACTTTCAAAAATATCAACAGTTGTTTTAATTTTATAAGTAATCATAACAATTAAACTGCAACATGCCAAAATCAACATATAAACCTCTTCAACTGTTTTGAACCAAAACCAAACCAGTGCTACAAGCAAAGAAGTATTTTTAGGGTAGTTAATAGAAAGGTACTGAAACGTGCAATACAAATGTGTCAGTAAATGTGATCTTTTCAGTGTGGCAGTGGTGCCAGAGTTGTTTGGAATGAGAAGTATGCTTTATGAACATTTAGGATTGTAAATTATACCTCCAAAGTGACAAAAAAGGAGGAATATTTCTTGATAATTGCATTTTCTTACTGAGAAGGAAATGTGTTGAAAGGAATGTGACAAAAATCTCATAGTGCATAACTGACATGACTTTATTTTGTCTGTCTGTTTCTCAATCCATTTAAATTCTGATTATATTTCATTAATTCTGATTCTTTTTCCCTATTTAACTGGAAAGAAGTCAAAAAGCAAAGACAATGCCTCCACTTCAGTGTTCCACTTTTAGCAGCTCACAAACAAGACCCTATTTTGCATTAAGGTTTTGTTCATTCTTGCTTTTCTTGATTTTGAACTAGAACTCCCCACTGACTCTATAGGAGGTTCTGCTGAAAAATCAATTGCCTGATCAGGATCACTGTGAGATTCCTTAGCAAGAAAGAACCTGACACCTCTTAAAAATAGGATAAGTGAAGGTATTGAGAGCATGGCAGTGGTGTCAAAGCTGGGAAATGGAGGCAGTCAAATAATAAGCAAAAAATAGAAACCAAGTTAAAGGTTATGTTTTGACTGTTGGGTATTCAGGCCATAATCTAAAAACTAGCAGTTTTCTATTTCTTCTTCAGCCTGAGGAAGGCCTCAAAGACAGAGCATTGCCTTCAACCTTGTTCTGTATTCCAATATGTGTTTCAGAGACTAGAAGAATGTTGTGAGAAACTGGTTACAATATTTGGCTTTCGCAAGGGGAATTACTGGGGACCGTGGGGCTCAATCCTTGGGCTGGATCGTTGGGCTGATGGTCTGTATTGTGTGGGGTATTGGGAGAGAAAGGTGAGGCGCCAACAGATCTAAAGACTGGCCAGGTCGAAAGTGCAGGTTTTGTCGCAGTCCTGATGGAAAGGGGTGGGAGTGTGCTGGGGAATATATGAATATGTACATTTTAATATATTAATATATATGTTTGCTGTCTATGTAAGTTCACCTCGTGTTGTTAGGGTGTGCCTCTAGCAAACTCGCTATGCACCCAGTGCTGTGTTGCCTTTATTTTATAATAAACTGGTTATAAATTTTCAGCAGTGAGTTAGTTTCTCACAATTTGGTGACCTCGACGTGATTACCCTGTCCGCAATGGCTTTCGGGACCCTTCAGAAGGGGGGGTGCCCCCGCCAATTTCAGCGGCCCACAAGGAGGACCCTGGAAGCCTCTCGGAACACAGGTAGATCCAGCCAATGTTATAAGATAAAGGCAAGGGAAGGAGCTCCCAGAACTAGCCTGTAATTCTTATGCACAAAGACCTGGGCAAGAAAAGGGCTGTAAGTATTGTCCGGTTGGGCGAGTACTGAGGTCAGTGAGAGTGTGTGCCTGCGTGAGACGTGGGCTGGACAGTCCGGATCCACGAAGCCAGTGCGGAGTCCTTATAACTGTGTTTCCAATATCCCGCGAGGGACGTGGCCAGTGAAGGGACGAAGCGGTTGGTGATGGAAAGCGTGGACCTCGGGAAATGGGGCAAGGGTGAGGTGCAGAGCAGCCCCGGGAAACATGAGAGCAACAAGGGTACCCAGGGATATACCCCTGGACAGTCCTCTGGGGTTGCGTGTTGGAGGCACAATACACAGGATAAGGATAAGGCAAAAAGGATAATGGAGGAAGGGCCTAGAGAGAAAAGTAGATTGTGGGAAGGTTGGGCATTTGAAATGAGAGTGCCCAAGGAGAAGAGAGATCTTAAGGGGGCTTTTTTAAGCTTAGTTGGATTGGCTCCGGGCAGGCCTGGAGCCGGGGCCATTAGGGTAGGAGCTGGGCGTAGAGCAGCTGGAGCTGCCAGACCAGTGTCAGTGTTTGCACCAGCACCTGTGGTAGTGTGGCGGGCGGAGCAGGAGCTGTTGCGGTGAGAGCTGCAGTGGCTGAGCCGTGCCCACCAGGGACTGGTAAAGGATCAGGCCCAGGAGGTGGCCAGGCTCAGGTCGGAGAAGGAGGGTTACTTGTGTTACCAAGGTTCCTAGAGGGGGTGTGGAGAGCGAGTTTTAGGGGCAAAGGGGAAAGGTTTAAAGTCCCAGTAGCTAAGGATGTTAAATTGGAGACTGAAGGTAGAATTGGGCTAGGGTGTATCTTAGTGTAGTACTAAGTGCAAGACATAATTTACTAGGGAGAGACAGTTCAGCTGGATGTAAGGGTAGTTCTGGAAGAGGGGCAGATGACGGTCAGAAGAAAATAGAGGGGGGTTAGCTGTAGATAACCTGTTGATCTCGGGAGAAGGGGCAGTTGGGGTTGGAAGGAGGATTGTGTCTCTTCAAGCCCCAAGGCAAGGATTGTTTGGATTGTGGATAATCGGTTTTTTACTGAAGAATTGGTGGGTGTGATGTATGGAGTAATAATTCATGCCACTCAGGATGCATAGGATCCAGGCTGTTCGTGAGTTTTGCCTGGGTAGGGGTCCTGGCTGGGGTCCCAGAATTTCACTGTGGGTGAGGATTCCAGGATTCTGGATGGTAGTCAGGTGGTCTTCACAGCCCTGGAGAATTCGGGCTGTGAAGGGGTAGCGTTGTTTCTACGGTCTAGGGGCTGCAGAGACTGGTCGTCCATAGGGATCGGGCGACCAGCGCTGCGTCCCGGTTTTCGGCGTCCCGGTGGTGAGGGGCCCGGTTTCGGGGTTTTGGTATCCTGCAGTCCGGTTTCTGGAGGGGCCTGGGCCGTGGGGGCCCGCGTCGCGGTGGCGGTCGCGGGTTTGGCGTCCTGGTTTCCGGGGTTCCGGCGGTGAGGGACCCGGGTTCAGGAGTTATTCGTATCCTGCGGTCGGTTCCTTATGGGGACTTGAACTGGGGGCCTGTGGCGCGGTCACGCTCGCGGGTCTGACGTCCTGGTTTTTAGGGGGACCTCGGTTTGAGGAACCTGCTTCGGGGAAGGTTTTTTCCGTGGTTTCAGGTTTCCGCAGGAGGGCAGGGACCTGGGCTGAGGCGGGTGAGGTTTTTTGCGGTTTGACTTTGCAGGGGATCGGCACAGTGAGGGGCGTCGGTCGTTTGCAGGGGAGCAGGCTAGTGGCTCGGAGCCGGTGCTTCAACTGTCGCCGCTTGGTTTTGACCCCCGGGCAGTGATCAGTGATCAGGAGAGTGGGACAAAAGCAAGTCATCAGAACTCCCTCCCATTGCCATCCCAGAGAGTGCATTAGGGATCATATTACAGTATCGGGATGATGAGTTGAGAAAAGGAAAATCAAAGAAAAAAATGGTTTATCTTTTGATGATTGGATCTGCCAAGCTTTGAAAAAGTGTTTTAGTAGGGAAGAAGCTGAATATGCTGCTGTTTGGATTAGGGCTTCACGCCCTACCCCTGTTCCCATATTTAAGGACAAAGACAAGGAAAAGACAGACAGGTTGGCATGAGAATATGGGAGAGGTAAAATCAGAGTGGGGGGGCCACCAAGAAATCAGAAGTGGCCTAATCAAGATCCTCAGTGGGACCATCAACAGCTTCAAGGGAGACAGAACATGGGAGGTAATATAAGGAATTGAAGAAGCTGTGCCCAGAAATTTTGATAAAGCCTATAGCGAGCATCAGAGGAAGCCTCCTATGGAGTGGATGGTAAGATTAAAGAGAAGTTTGCAGCTCTATTCTGGAATAGATCCCAGTTCTGCAGCTGGGGTGATACTTCTCAGGATGCAGTTTGTGGCAAAACCGTGGGCAGATATTAGAAACTGGAAAAGATCGAGGATTGGCAAGACAGAGGTTTAGAAGAATTACTACATGAAGCTCAGAGGGTGTTTGTAAGGAGGGATGAAGAGAAACAGAAGGCAAAAGCTAGAATGTTGGTAACTGCTGTAAGGGTACTGTTGATTATGGATAGAGAGGAAAATTCTTATATGATAAATTAGCCCTCAATAGTAATATTAAATGGAGTCCAGAAGATGATGAATGATTGGATAAATAAAAAGAATGTTGATTGATGCTCTGTTTGAAATTTGCCTGACATGGACAAATCATTTGATTTTGTACATCTATATGGGTTGTTGACCCAGGACTGGACTGGAAGTAAAAATCCTGTAGGGCATTGTTCCAAGTTATTAGATTCTGTAAGTAGGTGAGGGCCAATTTGCTTATCAGCAGCCTTTATTAGCAGAGGAGGCCCAGAAAACAGCTTTTTGTTTTGTTCTGGTCTCAGATCCCACCTTTGGGATTCCTGATGTATATGGGATTGAAGCTGGGGGTAAAGTGTTAATAACAACTTGGAAAGGAGAGTCACTAATTTCCCCCTGGGAAGGATCTTTTTTCAGTTTTGTTAACAACAGATCCAGCTGTCCGTACTGCAAAACAAGGGTGGACACATGCTTCATGAGTACAAGGACCACTTCAGGAACACCTCGGTCTGAAGGCTCTGGAGCTAGAGAGACAAACCCACCTTTTGAAACACCTGACATTGTGTGACATCGAATCTGCATTGCAAGAAAATACCAAGGATTTCATTCTGTATATAAAACATCCTGGGACTTGATGCCATTGGGGATGGGTAAAGTGTAATAGTGATGGTAAACTGGTTATTTAGAAAAGTGATGGTAAATTTTTCTGCTGCACTATAATGATGTGCTGAGAGTGTGTGTGGTTATAAATGTATCAAATGTAAATTGGCTTGTTTGAACAATTGTAACATTGAGGAGTGGTAATGGTCCTTGCCTGAAAACATTACAAACTAGAAACGGGTCCGGGTTTGAAATTGGTACAACCTCCCTGGACAAGGGAAGGAGACACGGTCCGAGCAGAGTGTTTGTGGGGATTGAAGGAGGCAAGGCCGGGTAGACCTCTGTAATTGCCACGAAGATCTAGAACCATGGCTGTGGGCAGCAATCCCATAGGCCATGTGAGTGGAGTTGCAAGTCAAACTGGACTCCTAATTCCCAGGATTAACCACTCGGAGGGAGAAAGTTGTCACCCAGACATTGGTATATATACCATACCCACTCCCTGTGTATGGTACCTAGTAAAGTAAAAGAGGAAATATTTTCAGGCAAGAAACATCAGTTGTTATCTCATTCTCTTTACCAGGAAGTTGAAATTGGGAATCCTTTTGCTTTTTGTAGAATTGTTGAGGTTGTTATGGCTCAAGCCAAATGTAGTAGAAAGAAGGGGAGGGATTGTGAGAAACTGGTTACAATATTTGGCTTTCGCAAGAGGAATTCCTGGGGACCGTGGGACTCGATCCTTGGGCTGGATCGTTGGGCTGATGGTCTGTATTGTGTGGAGTATTGGGAGAGAAAGGTGAGGTGCCAACAGATCTAAAGACTGGCCAGGTCAAAAGTGCAGGTTTTGTCTGTCCTGATGGAGAGGGGTGGGAGCGTGCTGGGGAATATATGAATATGTACATTTTAATATATTAATATATATGTTTGCTGTCTATGTAAGTTCACCTCGTGTTGTTAGGGTGTGCCTCTAGCAAACTCGCTATGCACCCAGTGCTGTGTTGCCTTTATTTTATAATAAACTGGTTATAAATTTTCAGCAGTGAGTTAGTTTCTCACAATGTTGTTAGAGCAGAAGTGATAGGGTAGATCAGAAAAAAACTGCCTTTTCCCCCCCCAACTAAACAGTCTGAGAACTATACTCCCAGAGTTACTCTACATATAGTATTCTTGTCCAGGGACACTGCTGGTAAATAATTAAGAATGCAACTGACTTAACTTAGCCCAATTATAGATCTAAACATTCCTCTGAAAATCACTGTCTAAACATTTCCCTGGTGTTGGTGTTTGACGTGGAGGGCCTGATGCAGCCATCCAGGCTTTCGTGGTGTGGTGTTACTTACCCACAGAGTTTAATTGAGGTTAAAAGGCCAAATTCTAATCTCATCTGTACAAGGGGTACATCTTGAATAAAGCTGTTAAGGTCATAGCAGTTACTTTAGATTTACAGCAGTGTAAGTAGAAGATTATAGGGTATGTTCACGTAAGATTTATTTATGCTTGTAAAGGTTACATGCTTGAGCACCTAGGTTTTCTCTTAAAGATACAAATTTCAACATTCATGTTATGTTTTGTGTGTCTACTGTAGTGGATATGCCCTCAGAAATGTGCGGCAGATGTATCAATGAAAACATAAGTTTATTTGTTTATCTATATACACACAAACTCTGTAACGTGGTATTTACAGTCACCCTTCACAGGTATCAATATTTGGTTAGTGGAACTATCTTTACAGAATGTTATGAATGGGCACTTAAATCAAATGATTCACAGAACTTATAATTGAAACTGAGTCAGAGAGTGGCGGGGGAGGGGTTGGTCAGTGACCGGCAACCCTCCACCCGGAGCAATTTAAACACTACCCTAACTGAAGCTTTATAAAGAAGGGCTTGGCTTACTCACAAGTTGAGAACTTTGTGAAGTCTTTCCTTAATAACGTTTATAGTCCAGAGAATGTGGCATGGATATGCTGTAATAAGGAGACAAGAAATGACGCCGGCCGCGTGGCCACACCGTGTGGCTGCTGTTCTCTCCCAGGATACAAAAAGGTTCCTCGCTCTGGATGGGGGGCTGTGGCAGGTCAGCAACACTGGTTCGCACGGGCTACCAGGTTTTCCCCTACAGCGATGGATCACACAGCGGCTGATCCCACGGAGTACTGTCCACGGCAGCTGGGTGACAGTGGCAAAGGACCACGAGGCCTCTTGAAGCACTGGCATGCACACACACAGGCTCCAACACCAAGGTGGGGGGGCTCCTTTACCAAACGACCCCTATTTCAGCGGTAAGCTCCACCGGGAACACACATTGAGACCAGAAGCCTTGGAAAAGCATGGACTGCTGCTTTTTTTGACCTGAAGAACCCGCACAGAGTCTCTGCGCTCGGCAGGAATTGGCTCTCACCGATTCTCCACGTGTTCGGGATCGTTTGGGTCCCTGCGTGCCGCAGCAGTTTCAAAGCCCGCGGCAGCTCGCGGCAGCTTCCATTTCAGCGGTAAGCTCCACCGGGAACACATGTTGAGACCACAAGCCTCAGAAAAGCATGGACTGGTTTTTTTGACCTGAAGGACCCGCACAGAGTCTCTACGCTCGGCAGGAATTGGCTCTCACCGATTCTCCACGTGTTCGGGATCGTTCGAGTCCCTGCGTGCCGCGGCAGTTTCAAAGCCCGCGGCAGCTCGCGGGCGGTTCCGTTTCAGCCTGTGGCTTCTCGCTCGGACGCGCGCGCCGCCACACTTTTTAAAAAAAAAAAACACAAAACTTTCTCCAGCAGGTTCTGTGGCCAGGGCTGGCCATGGTGGTAACTCGCCGCAATAACTCCTTTAAAAAGTCAGTCTCGACTCAGACTGAGGGGGAATATAAGCAGATAGGTAGGTGTCATAAGCGAGAGGTAGGTGTCCAGGTATCTAGCTGCAGACGGTGCTGGAACCTGGCACTTGAGATGCAGGGTAGAGGGGACGGCTCCTGCATTAGGTGTGAGCAGATCAACTGTCTGGTTAGCCTGGTGGCCGGACTGAAGGACAAGGTTGCTAGATTTAGAGATGTATGCAATTGCAGAAGGGTGACGAACCTGAGTAACCAGGCTCTGCAGGCCCCCCCAGCAGAGGCCAGTTATCCAAAAAGCAGAGGGGAATGGATGCAGGTTCCTCTCAAAAGATGCAAGGTTAAACCTCCTTGCCCCCCCTCACCCCCCCCACTGCCCTTGGAAAACAAGTACGGGGCATTGGAGGTTGAGGGTGAGGTGATTCTGATATTGGAGGACACACCATCTGGGGTTTTCCCTGTGGCAAAACAGCCTAAGGTGAAACAACCTAAGGTGAAACAGCCTAAGGTTAAACAGCCTTCCCCCAGCATCAGGACTTGCTCCCTTAAAAAAAAGAGGAGGGTAATTGTTATTGGTGATTCCCTCCTGAGGGGAACAGAGGGCCCCATATGTCTGCCAGACCCTACTCACAGGGAGGTTTGTTGCCTTCCAGGAGACATGGTTGGAGATGTTACCAGAAGACTGCCTGGTATGGTGCAGCCCTCTGACTATTATCCCTTGATAGTTATGCTGTTAGGGAATGATGATGTTGCAACCAGAACTCCCAGGGCTATCAAAGATGACTTCAGGGCCCTGGCAGATCTGGCTGAGGGATCAGGTGCACAAATAATTTTTCCGTCTATACGCTTAGTTGCAGGTGGGAGTACCATAAGGAACAGGTCAGCAGCTGAAGTCAACAAGTGGCTTAGAGGCTGGTGCAGGCAAAAGAATTTTGGGTTTTTCTATCTTGAAAAACTTTCTGCTGCACCAGGCCAGCTGGCAACAGATGGAGCACATCTGTCCCAGAGGAGGGGTAAGATCAGAGTGTACGAGAATGGCCTGTCCCTCAAAGGGAAAAAGATTCTGGGGAGGGAATTGGCAGGTCTCATAGATAGGGCTTTAAACTAGTTTCGAAGGGGGAAGGAGTTGAAACCAGTCCCCCCAGGCTGGTGTCTGGGGGTGATAAGCCAGAGCCAGAGGTGAAACCAGCAGCCCGGCTGAAGTGCATGTACACTAATGCACGAAGCATGGGTAACAAACAAGAGGAGCTGGAAGCCTTGCTGCAGCAGGAAAGTTATGATGTAGTTGCCATCACAGAGACGTGGTGGGATGACTCACATGACTGGAGCACTGCAATTGATGGCTACAAGCTCTTCAGGAGAGATAGGCAAGGAAGAAGGGGTGGAGAGGTGGCCCTGTACATCAGGGAGGCACTAGATGCCATTGAGATGGAGATTAGGGACGATCGGGTTGAGTGCCTGTGGGTAAGAATTAGAGGGAAGTCCAACAGGGCTGACATCCTGGTTGGAGTCTGTTATAGACCACCCAACCAGGAGGAGGATATTGATGAGTCATTCTATAGGCAGCTTAAGGCTGTCTCAAGATCTCCTGACCTTGTTCTCATGGGTGACTTCAACTTGCCTGATATCTGCTGGGATCTTAACATAGCAGAAAAGTGGTAATCTAGGAGGTTCTTAGAATGCATGGAGAACAGCTTCTTATCCCAGGTGCTGCGAGAGCCTACCAGGGGCAAGGCTATGCTTGACCTCCTCTTCACCAATAGGGAAGGGTTGGTGGGTGATGTGGTGGTCGGAGGGTGCTTAGGGGCCAGTGACCATGAGATAATTGAATTCTCATTATTTGGTCAAGCTAAGAGGGGTAGCAAGAAGACCTCCACTCTGGATTTCTGGAGGGTGGACTTCAGGCTACTCAAGGAACTAGTTCAGAGGGTTCCTTGGGATAAAGCCCTTAAAAACAAAGGGGTCCAGGAGAGCTGGTCCTACTTCAAGGAAGAATTGTTGAAGGCTCAGGGACAGGCTGTGCCAATGTGCCAGAAGATGAGCCGCCGGGGCAGACGGCCAGCCTGGATGGTTCATGAACTTTTAATGGAACTGAGGGAAAAAAAGAGGGTGTATCACGTTTGGAAGAGAGGGGAGGCAACCCACAGAATGTTTAAGAATGTTGCCAAATCACGTAGGAAGAAAATTAGGGAGGCAAAAGCACATTTGGAGCTTAAACTGGCCTCTACTGAGAAGGACAACAAAAAGTCCTTCTATAAATACATTAATAGCAAGATGAAGGGCAAGGACAACCTCCACTCCTTGGTGGACACGGAGGGGAACGTTGTGATAAGGGATGAGGAAAAGGCAGAGCTACTTAACACTTTCTTTGCCTCAATTTTTACTAGCAGGACAGAATGTCTTCCAGACAGCTGGCCTGCAGAGCTGTAGAAGGAGCCAGGGAGCAGCATAGTTTTCCACTGTTCCAAAATGGGGTAGTTGGTGATCTGCTCAGCCATCTGGATCCCCACAAGTCCATGGGACCAGATGGGATCCATCCTAGGGTGCTGAGGGAGCTGTCAGGGGAGCTGGCTAAGCCGCTCTCCATCATTTTTCAGCAGTCCTGGCTCACTGGCGAGGTCCCAGAGGACTGGAAGCTGGCCAACGTGGTGCCCATCCATAAGAAGGGCCGGTTGGATGAGCCAGGGAATTACAGGCCTGTCAGCCTGACCTCAGTGCCAGGCAAGATCATGGAACAGGTCATCCTGAATGCAATAACACAGCACTTAGAGGATGGCCAAGGGATCAGGCCTAGCCAGCATGGATTTAGGAAGGGTAGGTCCTGCCTGACCAACCTGATCTCCTTCTATGATCAGGTGACCCGCCTGGTGGATGTGGGGAGGCCTGTGGATGTAGTTTACCTGGACCTCAGCAAGGCCTTTGACACCGTCCCCCATAGCAAACTCCTGGCCAAGCTGTCAGCCCATGGCTTGGACAGCAGCACTCTGAGCTGGGTTAGGAACTGGCTGGATGGTCGAACCCAAAGAGTGGTGGTGAATGGTGTCACATCCAGCTGGCGGCCAGTCACTAGTGGTGTGCCCCAGGGATCAGTGCTGGGCCCTGTACTCTTTAACATCTTTATTGATGATCTGGATGAGGGCATTGAGTCCATCATCAGTAAATTTGTGGATAACACCAAGCTGGGGACAGGAGTTGATCTGCTAGAAGGTAGAGAGGCTTTGCAGAGAGACCTCGACAGGCTGGACAGACGGGTAGAGTCCAACAGCATGAGATTTAACACATCCAAGTGCCAGGTTCTGCACATTGGCCACAACAACCCCATGCAGTGCTACAGGCTGGGGTCAGAGTGGCTGGAGAGCAGCCAGGCAGAGAGGGACCTGGGGGTGCTGGTTGATGGTAGGATGAACATGAGCCTGCAGTGTGCCCAGGCGGCCAGGAGGGCCAATGGCATCCTGGCCTGCAATAAGAACAATGTGGCCAGCAGGAGCAGGGAGGTCATTCTGTCCCTGTGTACTGCACTGGTTAGGCCGCACCTCGAGTACTGTGTCCAGTTCTGGGCCCCTCAGTTTAGGAAGGATGTTGACTTGCTGGAACGAGTCCAGAGAAGGGCAACGAAGTTAGTGAGGGGCTTGGAACACAAGCCCTATGAGGAGAGACTGAGGGAGCTGAGGCTGCTTAGCCTGGAGAGGAGGAGACTCAGGGGTGACCTTATTGCTCTCTACAACTACCTGAAGGGAGGTTGTAGACAGGCAGAGGTTGGTCTCTCCTCCCAGGCAGCCAGCACCAGAACAAGAGGACACAGTCTCAGGCTGCACCAGGGGAAGTTCAGGCTGGAGGTCAGGAGGAAGTTTTACACGGAGAGAGTGATTGCCCATTGGAATGGACTGCCTGGGGAGGTGGTGGAGTCGCCGTCACTGGAGGTGTTCAGGAGGAGACTTGACAGGGTGCTTGGTTGCATGGGTTAGTTGATTAGGTGTTGTTGGATGATAGGTTGGACGCGATGATCTTGAAGGTCTCTTCCAACCTTGTTTATTCTATTCTATTCTATTTACCTTTTGCCCCAGTGAATACTCATCCAATAAGCATCTGTTGCTAACACAAAGATTAACCAATGAACTGACACCTACCAAATATGGCCTAAGTATATGCTATATCGAGGGAAACAAACATATAGCCTGGCCCTTGTGTACTACTGGCGTGAGACCACGCCCAAGTAGGCTGTTTACCTTGACTCAGTGGCGCCAGGATCCCCCCGCCACCCCGCCGCCTCCAGAAAGGAGGGGGAACAAAGGAGGGTTAACACACAGAGAAATATATCCTACAAATGTTTGGGGCACAATCCTGACTATAAGCATCGTTCACTACATCTACCTAGTACATATTTCTGACAAGTTATTAGTTTATAATTCACATGTGAGTGTAAGCTTTTTATATTAATTGAATTTAAGGAAGTATATGGGGAAGAAAACAAAAATATTCACTTTTTCTTTTCCAACTCAGTTAGTTTCTTCTCACAGAGATCTCATACAGACTTGCTCCTGCAGTGTATGTGCTAGCATGCTCTGCTAAAAATGGGTCTGCCTTTGACAGATGTGGCCTTAGGCATGCAGAGGCTGTGACACTCATGATCATTATGTATGAAAGCCTAAAATGTGGAGGATGCATCTTTCTGATTTTCTCAAGATAAACTGATGGAATCACACCGACTTTGTAGCAGCACATGCAGCCACCACATGAAACCAAAATATTATTGTTTTGAATTACAAGAATGGCCACAGCCCCTGCAAAATGCTTAGCACATTTACAATATGGTCTATTCACAACATTGCATAAGCTTTAACAAATTCATCAGTAAAATAGGTGATTTGACATGATGTCTTTTCTGCTTAGTATAGCTATGGCTTTGGGTAAAATAAAATGTACATAGTGTATACCAGTGAAAAAAACTGTGTCAGAGAACAAAACACAGCAAAGTCTACACAGCCATGAGTATTTCTATAGCAAAATTTTGCAAAGTAAAATACAGGAGATATAGACACAGTGGAATTGGCAAGGTCTGTTCCTTCCTGAGCTTAATTTGTTTCAGTTAATTGGGAATATTTTGGGGCTTGGGGGTATTATTTTCCTTCTAGTGACAGAATAATGGAGTATCTCTTTAACAGTGTGATTAACATAATGTTAGAAACTTGGCAGCATTGTAAAGAAAATTCAGTTGATCTGCTCCATTTCTTACCCATCACCAAATCCCTGCTGGGCTTCAAATTGCTGAATTTCATAGTGTGGAGCTTCTCAGCAGAGGCAAATTTTGGTAGGCAACTGTTACCTATCCAACACTCATCATGGATGGAAAAATGCTTGTGATTTTTTTTCCCTATGGTAAATTATTGTCATGCTGGCCAAATATATTTTCTTGACATCAACACATGTTAATGAAGATAATAAATGTTTGTATGTCCATGGCTAGCTGAAGTAGGCTTCCAAGCAAGTAAGACCAGCCCTCAAGAACCTCAGTCTCTAGAATCAAGGGAACAATACTGAAGGGATGAGGACGCTTCACTGGTCAGTCAGGACTGGGTTAGACATCTCTTATAGCAACTGAAGAAAAACAAACCCATGGGCCCTGATGGGATGCATCCACAAGAGCTGAAGAAGGTGCTGATACTGTTGCTGAACCTCTCTCCATCATTTTTGAAAAGTCATGGAGAACCGGAGAGGTGCCTGATGACTGAAGAAAGCAAATGTCACTCCAGTCTTCAAAAAAAGGGCAAGAAGGATGACTCAGACAACTACAGACAAATCAGCCTCATCTCCCAAGGATCAGTGCTGGGCGCCATGCTCTTTAACATCTTTATTGATGATCTGGATGAGGGCATTGAGTCCATCATCAGTAAATTTGCTGATGACACCAAGCTGGGGACAGGAGTTGATCTGCTAGAGGGTGGAGAGGCTCTGCAGAGGGACCTCGATAGGCTGGACAGATGGGCAGAATCCAAAGGCATGAGATTTAACACATCCAAGTGCTGGGTTCTGCACATTGGCCACAACAACCCCATGCAGTGCTACAGGCTGGGGTCAGAGTGGCTGGAGAGCAGCCAGGCAGAGAGGGACCTGGGGGTACTGGTCGATGGTAGGCTGAGCATGAGCCTGAAGTGTGCCCAGGCGGCCAAGAGGGCCAATGGCATCCTGGCCTGCATCAGGAACAGTGTGGCCAACAGAAGCAGGGAGGTCATTCTGCCTCTGTACACTGCACTGGTTAGGCCGCACCTTGAGTCCTGTGTCCAATTCTGGGCCCCTCAGTTTAGGAAGGATGCTGACTTGCTGGAGCATGTCTAGAGAAGGGCAACAAAATTGGTGAGGGGTTTGGAACACAAGCCCTATGAGGAGAGACTGAGGGAGCTGGGGTTGCTTAGCCTGGAGAAGAGGAGACTCAGGGGTGACCTTATTGCTCTCTACAACTACCTGAAGGGAGGTTGTAGACAGGCAGAGGTTGGTCTCTTCTCCCGGGCAGCCAGCACCAGAACAAGAGGACACAGTCTCAGGCTGTGCCAGGGGAGGTTTAAGCTGGATGTTAGGAAGAAGTTCTATACAGAGAGAGTGATTGCCCATTGGAATGGACTGCCTGGGGAGGTGGTGGAGTTGCCATCACTGGAGGTGTTCAGGAGGAGACTTGATGGGGTGCTTGGTGCCATGGTTTAGTTGATTAGGTGGGTTGGCTTGCTTGGTAGATTGGATCTTGAAGGTCTCTTCCAACCTGTTCTGTTCTATTCTATTCTATTCTATTCTATTCTATTCTATTCTATTCTATTCTGTTCTGTTCTGTTCTGTTCTGTTCTGTTCCATCCCTGGAAAATGATGGAACATTTATCCTGGAGGTCATCTCTAACCACATGGAAGACAAGAAGGTTATCAAGAGTTACAACATGGATTTGGTTACAACATGAATTTACCAAGGGGACATCCTACCTGACTAATCTGATAGCATGCTATGAAACCATGACCAAATGGATAGATGAGGGAAGAGCAGTGGATGTCATCTGCCTTGACTTCAATAGGGCTTTTGATACTGTGTCCTGTAATATCCTCATAGAAAAGCTCAAGAAAGCTCAGCCCTATGAGGAGAGGCTGAGGGAGCTGGGATTGTTTAGCCTGGAGAAGAGGTGGTTGTAGCCAGGAGGGGGTTGGTCTCCTCTCCCAGGCAACCAGCACCAGAATAAGGGGACACAGTCTCAAGCTGCACCTGGGGAAGTTCAGACTCGAGGTGAGGAGAAAGTTCTTCACTGAGCGAGTCGTTCATCATTGGAATGGGCTGCCCAGGGAGGTGGTGGAGTCGCCATCCCTGGAGGTGTTCAAGAGGAGATTGGACGTGGCACTTGGTGCCATGGTCTAGTCATGGGGTCTGTGTTGATAGGTTGGACTCGATGATCCTGGAGGTCTCTTGCAACCTTAGTTGTACTGTGATACTGTGATACTGTAAATGTAGCCTAAGTGGCTGGTCCATGAGGTGGCTTGCAAACTGGCCGGACGACAGAGTTCAAAGTGTTGCCATCAGTGGCACAGAGACAACTTGGAGGTCTGTGGCCAGTGGTGTTCCCCAGGGATCAGTAGTGGGTCCAATTTTGTTCAATATCTTTATCAATGACCTGGCTGAGGGGATTGAGAGTGCCCTCAGCAAGTTACTGATGATACAAAACTGGGGAGTGGCTGACTCCTGTCAGGCTGTGCTGCCATCCAACAAGATCTGTACAGTCTGAGAGCTGGATGCAAGCAAACCTGGTAGAGTAGGGTTATTATTTGGACTTGGTGATCCTGAGGGTCTATTCCAACCTGAATGTTTCTGCAGTTCTGTAATTCTGTGTAATTAATATACTTAAAGTCATGTTAAGGTAACCTGCTGACACACAAACTCCAAAGCTACTGGGGTTTTAAATGTGCCTTTAAATAACTTTGTTCAGAATACTTGTATATGGTTGCAAGAGTGAAACAATGCATCCCAGGAGGTTGCAAATAGCAAGTTTCAGGAAGAGATTTCATCTTCTCTTTAAATTATTGGATGCATCCGGTAACAATTGGTTTCTTTCCCCTCTCCCCTCCGCCCCTCCCCCATATGCATGTAGTTTTGCAGTCTAAATGAAATAACACATTAAGGCACAGGCATGACTTAGTAACTTCTGCCATAGAAAATACAGTAATCCTTGATGATTTAAATTGTGGTCAAAATTGAAGAGAAAGTTTTAAATCAGAGGAGATGAAATGGTGTTTCTTAAGATAAGCTGCGTAACTGATATGTGAAACTCATTTTTGTAAGCAATAACTAAGGTGATACCCCAGCAAAGTTTCATAGTTTCATAGTTTCATTCAGGGTTGGAAGGGACCACAAGGATCATCTAGTTCCAAACCCCCTGCCATGGGCAGGGAAACCCCACACTAGAGCAGGCTGGACAGAGCCTCATCCAGCCTGGTCTTAAACACCTCCAGGGACAGGGCCTCGACCACCTCCCTGGACAACCCATTCCAGGGTCTCACCACTCTCATGGGGAAGAACCTCCTCCTCACATCCAGCCTGAATCTCCCCACCTCCAGCTTCATTCCATTCCCCCTAGTCCTATCACTACCTGAGATCCTGAGAAGTCCTTCCCCAGCCTTCCTGGAGGCCCCCTTCAGATACTGGAAGGCCACAATTAGGTCACCTTGGAGCCTTCTCTTCTCCAGACTGAACAGCCCCAACTCCTTCAGTCTGTCCTCATAGGAGAGGTGCTCCAGCCCTCTGATCATCCTCGTGGCCCTTCTCTGGACACGTTCCAGCACCTCCACATCCCTCTTGTAATAGGGGCTCCAGAACTGGACACAGTACTCCAGGTGGGGTCTCACCAGGGCTGAGTAGAGGGGGAGGATCACCTCCCTCGACCTGCTAGCCACACTTCTCCTGATGCAGCCCAGGAGCTGATTAGCTTTGCGGGCTGCAAGTGCACATTGAGAGCTCCTCATGTTGAGCTTTTTGTCCACCAGCACCCCCAAGTCTCTCTCCTCAGGGCTACTTTCCAGCCAGTCACTGCCCAGCCTGGATTTGTGCCTGGGATTGCCTCGACCCAGATGCAGGACCCTGCACTTACTCTTATTGAACTTCATGAGGTTGGCTTGTGCCCACCTCTCCAGCCTGTCAAGGTCCCTCTGGATGGCCTCCCTTCCCTCCAGCGTGTCTGCTGCACCACATAGCTTGGTGTCATCAGCAAACTTGCTGAGGGTGCACTCAATGCCACTGTCCATGTCACCCACAAAGATGTTGAACAAGACAGGTCCCAGGAGTGATCCCTGAGGGACTCCGATTGTCCCTGGCCTCCACTGGGACATGGAGCCATTGACAGCCACTCTTTGGGTGCGGCCATCAAGCCAGTTCCTTATCCATCTAGTGGTCCACCCTTCAAACCCATGTGTCACCAGTTTGGAGATCAGGATGTGGTGCGGGACAGTGTCGAAGGCTTTGCTCAGGTCCAGGTAAATGACATCAGTTGCTCGCCCCTCATCTATTAATTTTGTCAAGTGTTAGGTATGCTATGGACAACTTGAATAGCAAGGTGATTAGAGAAATGATACACTGTACAATTAACTAATCAACAAGTAAAGGAGGAAAAAAACCCTTTTCCTCTGTACTGTTGTGTCAAAATGATTCTTCTTCTGTGTGAACAATGCTGGCCAGCCACAGAGTCAGGATGATCCAGGATATCAATTCTTATTCTTTTTTCTCTTAGATACAGAGTTCTTACAGAACTAATGGAAATTACATCTCAAACAGCACTGGTCAAAAATTCATTAGTATTTTGATTAAAAGTTTTGTATATTAAAAAAAAAGACAGGGAAATTATATTAACATAAAGTATGTAAACTGATGCAGTCCTTCAGCTGTAAAAATTGGAGATAACTTAGATGTAAAAAATTTAATAGAACATCAATAAACTCAAAATTTTAGGGCTACAGTGCTTTAAAAGTTGGTGAATGTGATTGAATCAAGGTTTCTTTAGGGTACTTTCAAGGTATGTTTCTTTAATATGAACTATTTTTTAGATGAAATTTTCCACTGAAAACTCTCTGTTTATCTGCAAGAACACTGTAACAGCACAGAGCCCTTTCTTCTGCAAAATCTGATGTAAACTGTGCACCCATAGTCCTTTCCTGCAAAATTTAATCTATATTAAAGTAAAAGACATTGTAGATAGAATTCCCAACCTCGTGAGTCCTTCAGACTACTACCCACTGCTGGTCTTTCAGGTGGGCAGTGATGATGTAACAATGAGAGGCTCACAATCTATTAAAAAAGACTTCAGAACCTTAGTGCAACTGCTAAAGGGATCAGGGGCTCAAGTCGTGTTCTCTGCTATCCCTCTAACGTCAGCAATGGATGAGGATACACTGAGGAAGGACCGACAGATCAATTCATGGCTCAGGGGCTGGTGCCATCAACAGGGCTTTGGGTTCCACAATCATGGATTGGTTTTCAAGGCACCAGAGCTGAAAACAACTTATGGGACACACTTGTCCCAGAGGGGGATAAGAATCCTGGGGTAGGAATTGGCAGGGCTCATTGATAGGGCTTTAAACTAGATTTGAAGGGGGAAGGGGTTAATAGTCTCCTGCTGGCTGGTGACAAACAGAGGGGCAGCTCACCAGCAGTAGAGAGAAGGAGAGCTGGTAAGGGCTCTCAACTTGCTGCCCTGAGGCAAGCCACCAATGATCCACCAGGACATTCTGTGGAAATCGAGGGGAATTGGCACAAGAGGAGGACAGGGCCAGCCCAGCTGAAGTGCTTCTATGCGAATGCGCACAGCTTGGGCAACAAACAGGATGAGTTAAGGGCCACTGTGCTGCTGGCATGCCACGGCATAGTGGCTGTTACTGAAACTTGGTGGGATGAATCCCATGACTGGAATGTAGGGATAGATGGGTATAAACTCTTTAGGAAGGATAGGCAGGGAAGGAGAGGAGGAGGTGTTGCCCTCTATGTCAATAGCCAGTTGGAATCAGTGGAGCTTCACCTGGGGAGGGATGATGAGCTAGTCGAGAGCGTATGGGTTCAAGTTAAAGGCAGGACAGGGGAAGGAGATATTACTGTGGGGGTCTCCTACAGGCCACCTGACCAGCAGATCCAAGCAGATGAGGCCCTCCATAGGCAAATAGAAGTGGCTTCCAGGTCACAAGCTCTGGTCCTCATGGGTGATTTCAACCACCCGGACATCTGCTGGAGGGACAACACAGCAAGGCACCAGCAATCCAGGATGTTCCTGGACTGCATAGAAGACAACTTCCTCCTCCAAATGGTAGAGGAACCAACAAGGAATGGTGCTATGCTGGACCTTGTTCTCACCAACAGGGAAGGGCTGGTAAGCAATGTGAGGCTCGGAGACGGCCTTGGCTGCAGTGACCATGAAGCAGTTGAGTTTAATATCCTCAGGGCAAACAGGAGGAAGTATTCCAAGCTTACGACCCTAGACTTTAGGCGTGCAGATTTTGATCGCTTCAGGGATCTGCTAGCCAAAGTGTCGTGGGACAAAGCCCTGGAGGGAAGAGGGACCCAGGACAGCTGCTCAGTATTCAAGGACCACCTCCTCTGTGTCCAGGAGCTCTGTATACCAACAAAGAGAAAAGCAGGTAAGAATGCTAGGAGGCCTGCCTGGATGAGTAGGGAGCTACTGGACACACTATTACTTAAAAGGAGACTCTACAGGAAGTGGAGAGAAGGACAGGTAGAACAGGAGGTATATAAGGAAGCTGCCCGAGCAGCAAGAGTCCTGGTTAGGAAAGCCAAAGCAGAGTTTGAATTGAATCTAGCCAGGGAGATTAAAGGGAACACTAAGAACTTCTACAGGTATATTAATGGGAAGAAGAAGACTAGGGAAGGTGTGGGCCCCCTCAGAAAGGAAACTGGTGACATGGTCACAAGTGATGAGGAAAAGGCTGAGGTACTTAATAACTTCTTTACCTCAGTCTTCACTGCAAGGGCCTCTAGCCACACTCCTGATGTTATGGAAGACAATGCCAGGGACGGGGAGGAAGAGCTGCCCATTGTAAGTGCAGATCAGGTTGGTGATCACCTGAAGAACCTGAAAGTGTTCAAGTCCATGGGACCCGACGGGATACACCCACGGGTACTGAGAGAACTGGCAGATGAGGTTGCTGAACCCCTCTCTATTATATTTCAAAAGTCATGGCAATCTGGTGAAGTCCCCACAGACTGGAAAAGGGGAAACATTGCCCCCATCTTCAAACAGGGTAAGAAGGAGGAACCAGGGAACTACAGGCCAGTCAGTCTCACCTCTGTTCCTGGAAAGATCATGGAGCAGATCCTCCTGGAGTCACTACTGGCTCAGAAGAATAGTGAAGAGGTGATTTGGAACAGTCAGCATGGCTTTGCCAAGGGCAAATCCTGCCTGACCAACCTGGTGGCCTTCTATGAGCAGGTGACAAAATTAATAGATGAGGGGCAAGCAACTGATGTAATTTACCTGGACCTGAGCAAAGCCTTCGACACTGTCCTGCACCACATCCTGATCTCCAAACTGGTGACACATGGGTTTGAAGGGTGGACCACTAGATGGATAAGGAACTGGCTTGATGGCCGCACCCAAAGAGTGGCTGTCAATGGCTCCATGTCCCAGTGGAGGCCAGGGACAATCGGAGTCCCTCAGGGATCACTCCTGGGACCTGTCTTGTTCAACATCTTTGTGGGTGACATGGACAGTGGCATTGAGTGCACCCTCAGCAAGTTTGCTGATGACACCAAGCTATGTGGTGCAGCAGACATGCTGGAGGGAAGGAAGGCCATCCAGAGGGACCTTGACAGGCTGGAGAGGTGGGCACAAGCCAACCTCATGAAGTTCAATAAGAGTAAGTGCAGGGTCCTGCATCTGGGTCGAGGCAATCCCAGGCACAAATCCAGGCTGGGCAGTGACTGGCTAGAAAGTAGCCCTGAGGAGAGAGACTTGGGGGTGCTGGTGGACAAAAAGCTCAACATGAGCTCTCAATGTGCACTTGCAGCCCGCAAAGCCAATCAGCTCCTGGGCTGCATCAGGAGAAGCGTGGCTAGCAGGTCGAGGGAGGTGATCCTCCCCCTCTACTCAGCTCAGGTGAGACCCCACCTGGAGTACTGTGTCCAGTTCTGGAGCCCCTATTACAAGAGGGATGTGGAGGTGCTGGAGCGTGTCCAGAGAAGTGCCACAAGGATGATCAGAGGGCTGAAGCACCTCTCCTATGAGGACAGACTGAAGGAGTTGGGGCTGTTCAGTGTGGAGAAGAGAAGGCTCCGAGGTGACCTAATTGTGGCCTTCCAGTATTTGAAGGGGGCCTCCAGGAAGGCTGGGGAAGGACTTCTCAGGATGTCGGGTAGTGATAGGACTAGGGGGAATGGAATGAAGCTGGGATCGGGGAGATTCAGGCTAGATGTGAGGAGGAGGTTCTTCACCATGAGAGTGGTGAAACCCTGGAATGGGTTGTCCAGGGAGGTGGTCGAGGCCCCGTCCCTGGGGATGTTCAAGAGCAGGCTGGATGAGGCTCTGTCCAGCCTGATCTAGTGTGGGGTGTCCCTGCCCATGGCAGGGGGGTTGGAACTAGATGATTCTTGTGGTCCCTTCCAACCCTGAATGATACTATGATACTATGATACTATTATTTTGGGGTTTTTTTGAGGCAGAGGAAGACTTGCAAACCTTTTGTATGTATCTTCTTTTACTGCTTTGGTGTTTTTTTTTTTTTTGTCTGATTTTCACATAGCTGTTTTCATTGTGTCTTCCCCACTCTCCTTGGGTCTCTGTGAAGCTCTTCTGCCTCTTTCTTCTGCAAACCTTTTGACTTTCCTTCTCTTCTCCTTCAAGTACTGGTGGGTGATCTTTCTCTTAAGTTAGTGAAGTATCTCTGAGTCTAGACTGCATGTGCCATGAGGTTATGCAGTTATCTGTCACACCATCCAGCAATTCCAAACCGGTTTATAGGCTTTAATAAATAGTCTGGCATAAATACATGAAAATCATGCCCTTCTTTATATGAATAGGAAAACCTCTGTATTGCTGGAATCATTATTTGAAGACTTTTCTGATTGTGACAAGAACCACAAGATCAAAATTACAGAGCATTTTATGTATGCTTAACCAGCATAGAAGCAGTAAATGGTGAGAAAAATTTACAGCCCTGAACAGCATAAAGCCTCTCAAGATCACCTCAACATGTACATATGCATCCCAAAACTAGAGAATATGGAGATTTTGAAGCTAGGCTAAAGAATTTCAGCTCCTTTGTTATCAAAACAATGTAATGAATTGGTAACAGTGTCATAAAAGGCTTTTCTTAACATTCTGTTAAGACTTCCTTGGAATCTTAAAAAATCCAGTTCTGACAAAACTATATATATATTTAATAACTCTAAGCTTTATTAATCATGCTTGCCTATGCACAAAATATGCACATGAATAGGACATTACTGCCACCTCCTCACTAGTTTTAGGATGTAATTTCTTGCTCTTTCTCAATCAGACTTATATTCTAAAGTCATGTCTTAGGATAACCTGGGCTCATTTTAACACTCATGAAACGTTATTTTTGTTGCTATGCATTTGCCATTCATCATGTACTAAACATTTGTTTTCTTCTGTCTGTGTTATCTGCACTATACACTAAATAACGAAAAAGAATGAAGAGATTTAAGTTTTCCTGGCAACACAGGGTGTGCCCCTGCTAAAGAGCGTTTGCTGAGGATCTCAGCCCTCTGACCCAGCAGAAGGTCAAATACATACAGTGTGCACACACCAGAAATCACAATCATTATCTGAACCAAATCCTTTCTTTAAAGGAAGAGTCCCAAATTCCTGCTCAGGGTTAGTGTTGAGCCAATGTTTTGATGGAATGTTGTGATCTTTTTATTACTAGTTTTTCTTCTTCCTGTCACATAATAGGAAAAAGTGAAGTAAAATGCCTTTAACATTTAAAATAGAATTCTGTTAACTCTACATTGCCTACATTTGCCATCGTTTCTTGACCGAAATAGTAAATTTCATTTTGATTTAAATATTGAGGGACAGTGTTTGCTCAGTGTGAAAAGGGTGAAAGAAGAATTTCAGAAACATTTTTAGTCACAGAAACCAGGTCAGACCCAGGATAAACCGAGGAGCTTTTAGTCTGCCACATAATTTTTCTTGAATGCAAGATGTTCTGAGGGATTTTCACTTAAAAAGTGAGAGATGGAGGGACACAATAATGGATCTTACACTAGAATAGTGCATTTACCTTCTTTCAGCTGCTCTGGCTCAGTTTCTGTATGCATAAAGATCAGACATCTCTTCTTAGAAACAAAAATGTATTTAAACTTGTAGGTATATGTTTTGAAATTAAAACAAACAAACAATCAAAACAAACAAACAAACAGAAAACACCCTCAAGATTCCAACAATGATGGAATTCAGAATCTAAAATTGAAAGCATGTTTCTGTAATAATTTTTCCCTACAGAGGTCTTTGTTACAGGATGTGCTAGGGTCATGAAAAATGCCTTCAACAAAGATATCAACAATAAGAAAAGCAGTATGTTCAAAAAATGTAGTCTGGGCTTCTGTTTTAAGTGATATTTCCTCCTGTTCCTATGCCTCTATGCAGAATATAGACATAACAACAGTGTGTGTGGGGAAAATAATGCTTGTCAAATCAAATACAGCAAATCAGAAGGGCACTGCAATTCTCTCTGCAAACTGCTAATTAAAAGAAAGTGCTGAAAGTGAACTTCAATGACTTTAGAAGAGAGCTGAGTTTGTCCCATTCAATACAGTTTATCAGCTACGTTTCTCAGATGCACAACACAGAGCAGTGTCACATGGTGAAGGCAGCTGCAGCCTTTCAAGGCTCTGATTTCACGGAAGATCCCTGAAATTTTGTTCTTGATATTTTTGGAGAAAAATGTACACGCATCACCTCAAAAGGCCAGCTCAGGATGAATAGCACATACGGTGCCGTTGTGAAGGTTTCCAGTTGTAATAGCAATCAAGCCCTTACACTGTGTGACATTTTTAGTCCTGGCTATTGATCATAACCCTTCTCTGCTCCTGCCCTTGTCATTTTGAGAGCAGGTATAGGACCAAATGAGTTTTACTTCACCTTCTTTATTTCTTCTAGGGAAGAGTGTTACCAAAATATAAACCTGACACTGAAGAACAGGGTGATAATAGTTCTGTGTAGCCACTTCCTTGCTCCTTGTCATATTGTAGGTTTCTCTTTTTGGAGGATGGAAGGCATAGTGCAACTTTTCTTTCACAGATCAGGACAGTGACTGTGATGAAATGCAGCTTGGCAGTGTTGCTTTTTACGCTTTTTACTCTTCTCTTTGAGGCTTCCGATTGTGAGTGGGCAGATCCAGGAATAATGTAATTCCAGTTACTGGATTTTGCATTAAACCTTCTTTCTGATGATTTATGTTCTACCACATGATTGACTCCTTCAGTTTATGTTAATTAGCATAGAAATATTTTACAAGAGAAAATAGTTTCCAAAATTATACAGAAAGTACTTAAGTGAAAACCCCACAACCTATTCAATAGTGATTGGATAGGGGTTTTATTAGGGCTTTTTATTCAGGGTCACCATCAGTGTCGAATCAGTGAATCACAGAATGGTAGGGGTTGGAAGGGACCTCTGGAGATCATCTAGTCCAACCCCCTTGCTAAAGCAGGTTTACCTAGATCACGTTGCAAAAGAACATGTACAGGTTGGTTTTGAATGTCTCTAGAGAAGGAATCTCTACAATTTCTCTGGGCAGCCTGTTCCAGTCCTCTGACACCCTCACAGTAAAGAATTTTCCCTTAAGTTCAAATTCTGGGTTCTAGTTTGTACCCATTGTTCCTTGTCCTATAACTGGGCATCACTGAGAAGAGCCCAGCCCCATCCTCATGACCTCCACCTTTTAGCTGTTGATCACCATCTAGAAGATTCCCTCTCAGTCTGCTCTTCTCCAGGCTGAGCAGCCTCATAAGATTGATATTTCTCATAAGACAGACATTGCAGGCCCCATAACCATCCTTTTACCTCTCTGTTGAACTATCTCCAGTAGTTCCCTGTCACTCTTGTACTGGGGAACCCAGAACTGGACACGGTACTTCAAATGCAGCCTCACTGTCCCATGTTTTGCACAAGAGAAAGTTAGTGCAGTGAATTACTCTCAGACTTTTGTTTGCACTTTCATTGAAATGCTTTATACACCAATTCGTGTTACATGGTGTGAGATATCATCTTGATATCATGTTATGTCATCATGCATACACTGTGATATGTTGTTTCTTATTTCACAAGACTAGGAGTTTTCAAAACTGATCTGTAATTTGTTCTGGAGCCCTGCCTGAATATCTATTTGCAAATGTATCAGTATTAGCATTGATGGCACTTCCACTTCTGCCAAGGTAACAGAAACACCTGTACATTTTCACAGGTCATGCCAACCTTAATGGAGCAAGATTTGGCTAAAATAATATTTGTGGTTTCTTACTGCTGGTTCTGTTCAGTTTCACAGAAATCAAAGATGGTGAATGGGTTATCTAATGCTTTTCTGTGACACTGTAGGGTTGTTTCTGAAAGTATGTTCTTTAGTGTTTTGTCTTGCAAAGAACAGGAATTCACTACATCCCCCTGGGAAACTTTTCAACAGTCTAGTAGAATTCACCATTAGAAGCATTTTCCTTTTGTTGAGCTTACATTTTCCTTTTCTTCATTTTATTCAGATACTTCTATTTAACGATAGTAATCTGACAATCACACTATATCATCTTTCCAGATACATTCCACAGCACTTGGAACCTAATTCTGCAGTCATTGTTAATGCACAATTTCCTACTAAATGAAAATTTAGTCTTCAGATATGATTCTGCAAGGTGCTGGATAGGTTCTGTGCACGTCTTTCAGATTCATCACCTCCCAGTTTAAATTCAAGCCTTTTGATTTTGTATGCAGACCTCTCTGTAACATTGTCCTGCCTTATCTGACATAGACATTTGACCTGCCTCTGCCCTCTCTCTTCTGCTAATGATGTTACCCTTCATGTCCTGACCGTGGACTCCCCTCCTCATCTGAGTAATCGTGTCTCCTCCTTCCCATTTGCATCCAGCATCCTCAGTGAACTGAGCTATGAAACATCCACTTTCTCCTCAGAAGGAACTCTGGCTGAACTCCAGTTTGTGGTACTAAAATTAAATCAAGATGGGTGATCTTTTTGGATGTTAGGCCGTATCTTTATTTTGCTAGTTATGAGAATGGAGATAATCAGTTCTGGCTTAGACTTGATTTTGCTAAACAGCCAGAGTTCTTTACTTATTGCCATAATTATTGCATCTCTCCTCACATTTTATCCTGTTCACAAACTCGTGTTGAAATTGCAGAAAAGGCAAATTTCTCCGGGAACAGAAGACATTTGCTTTGGATGTACAATGATTAATTTAACAAATAAATCATACATTGTTATTAGAAAACCAGTAGTAAGCCAAAAAAATCTATAGTTTTCAATAGGCTTTCTACTTTAGCACCAGATATAGCTTGAGCTTCAATAAATAGAAACCAATTGGAAAAAAAAAAACATTTTTGAGTGGAGAGCAAATTTCATTTTAAGTGGGGGGAAATGTCAGGAATTCCCCAGTACATGCAAATAATGCTGAGCAGGAAAAAAAAAAAAAAGGGGAGGGGGACGCAAAAAGGAAAAAGGTGCAAAGAATGGTTTAGGCTGCTGAAGCCTGGTGATGACTAACCTGTTTGACACGAAATACAGAAGTGTTTGCAATGAGTATGAGCTAGGTGTTGAGCTGTATCTGCAAATTAGCAGTTATTCTCTCAGGTGTTATGGCTGCCTTTTTATAAGCCCTGTCAAAGCTGTTTGCTAGGCGCGTGTATACGTGTATATCTGTTGCTCTTTGCTGAAAGCATCTTCAAGAGTTTTCAGGCTGATGTGCATATTGAATCTGAAGGTGAGTCTGATTTGCTCTGAAAGGTTATTTTAGTAAAGTAAGGCAGAAGAAGTGGAGTGTCCAGTGATACTGGGCTGGATGAATGACAATGGGAGGAGTTCATTCCAGAGACATTTTCATATGATTTATGAGAAAAACAAAACAAAACAAAACAGAACAAAACCCACTTATTTTACATGCTCTTTTTAATCTTTCGTGTAAACAAACATGGGAAGAGCATCGTTTCATGGTGCTACCCTAGTTCTGTTGCTATCTTTCATTACCTTCTGCAACTCCTTTGGGAACTGTCTTGGTTTTACTTTTTATTTAACCTGACATAAGTATCTCTCAATTTTACAAGAAGACATTTATTTGTTTCACTGATATCTACATTTTCTACTGCTATTTGCCTCAGGCCTGTGTTGTGTTATCTCTGGACAGAGGCCTAAGCTCTCTGTTGTCTCCCCCAGCCTGGGAGCAACATCTTTAAATTATCATCACTTAACAATTTGGCAAATGTGTCCTCTATTATTAGAGGGGAAAACAATTTGTTTTACAGTTATTTTTGTACCAGAATCCTCCTGTGTCATTTAGATTATGATATAAATGTTAATAAGTACACAATTTTGATTTTTTTGTTGTGGTTAATGAAAAAAAAAGTTTTTAAAAAATTTAATATTTATTTTTAAGATCTTTGTGCGTCAACATTTTTTTTGCCAGATCCACCCACATATAAATCCAACAAATGCTCCAATAAAATCTTGATTACTTGAAAGTGAATTTAGTAAAATAGCACGCCTGATCATCTTTGTTACTTCTCTTTTTCTTCGAGCCTACAGAAAATTCATGCCATATATATATGCGTATATATATATATATATATATAATTTTCCTCTATGAACTTACTTTCAGATGTGATGCTATCTTTGTGCATGGAATAAATAAATCTTTTGGTACTGTTCCTAGCTAACTTAATGCTTGTCTACAAACTATTAACTGAGAAGTTGAGGTTCTGTTCCTCCATTTCTCCCAAGCTACCTCATACTTGTTTTAAACCAGATTATTATTTCTTTGAAAAATGAGAAGCAGAACCACAAAATACCATGCATGTGCACACTGCATTCCCAATTACGCTGCCAGATAATAACCACATCTTTTTATTTTCTTCATGTACATTCCTGGTTGTGTGTGTTCACCGATTGCTCAGCTACATCCAGCCACCACCTTCTCATGGGAAACTATCTGGAGTTCAGACCCTTCACACAGGAGTTTGTCATCAGTCACTGAAAAATTATGTTCCTTCAGACTGCTGCATTACACCACATAAAGGGCCATTTTTTCACATTATCTAATTAAACATTGATTGTTTCTCACCCTCCCCAAAGATAATAATATAATAATAATAATAATAATAATAATAATAATAATAATAATAATAATAATAATAATAATAATAATAATAATAATAAACCAGGTTGGAAGAGACCTTCAAGATCATCGTGTCCAACCCATCAACCAATCCAACCCACCTAATCAACTAAACTATGGCACCAAGCACCCCTTCAAGTCTCCTCCTGAACACCTCCAATGATGGTGATTTCACCACCTCCCCAGGCAGCCCGTTCCAATGGACAATCACCCTCTTTGTATAGAACTTTTTCCTAACATCCACCCTAAACCTCCCCTGGAGCAGCCTGGGACTGTGTCCTCTTGTTCTGGTACTGGGTGGCTGGGAGAAGCGACCAACATCCGCCTGTCTACAACTTCCCTTCAGGTAGTTGTAGAGAGCAATAAGGTCACCCCTGAGTTTCCTCTTCTCCAGGCTAAGCAACCCCAGCTCCCTCAGCGTCTCCTCATAGGGCTTGTTTGAGCCTAGTAAGGAAATGAGAGTAGGCCCTGATTTGTCAGCTGTGGGATCCTGCGAGCAATCACAAATCCCAACTCAGCTCTATCAGTGGACTTTGTGATGGGAAAATTTATGTGGCTGTGGCAGTTTAGGCTTAAAACATATTTTCATAAAGCCAAAATATTAATTTTAAGCTTATTATTCATGTAAGTACAGAACAAATAGGTAAACTTCAGTCTCAAGCTGCACCAGGGGAAGTTTAGGCTCGAGGTGAGGAGAAAGTTCTCCACTGAGAGAGTCGTTAGCCATGGTGACCATTATAGCCATTGGAATGGGCTGCCCAGGGAGGTGGTGGAGTCACCATCCCTGGAGGTGTTCAAGAGGGGATTGGACATGGCACTTGATGCCATGGTTTAGTCATGAGGTCTGTGGTGACAGGTTGGACTTGGTGATCTTTGAAGTCTCTTCCAACCTTTGTGATTCAGTGATTCTGTGATTTGTACCAAGTGGTGATTTTCATACAATTGATTATTATCTTTTTGTTGTTGTTGTTGTTTGTATCAACAGAGTGATAGGACCTGGATTTTCTTCTCAGCAAAAGCATATATCTGACAAAGTATTACAACTGGCTGCTCACTTGAATGTTTATTTTAATGATGACCTATACAGAAGCATGCCAGCTGCTGGTGCGTAGAGAGAAACTCTGGTATCACCTCAATATTTTCTCAGTCACTGACATGGCCCAGCTTTACTTAGTTTATGAAATACAAGCTCTCTGTTTGACTGCAGATAAGTACACATCCTTGTGTCACTGAGCAGCTCTTTTCCTAGCCTGGTGTCTACAACTTTTAATTTTTTTCTTCACATTTCCTTGGTACAATCTGTGCTTTTACAGGATCTATTCTGAGTATGTTATAAACTTTCCCCATGCAGTCCTTTATTTTAATCTTTTTTCAAACTTGGCAATATTTTGCTAGTGAAGTTTTGTCGTAAGGAACACACAGCTTATGAGTTTTTTAGTATCTTCCATCCTACATAGAAAAGATATAATACTTCTCAAGACCATGATTTGATGATATTCGGTGGGAAGCCAAAGATAACACAGCTTTCATTCTTCTTTTTTCCTTCCACCAAACTACACTGAAAAATCTTACTTCAAAGTTCTTGTCCATTGTCATCATTTCAGAAATGATAAGCACTCATTCTTGCTGCTGATATAAATGGAAGCACACAGAAGTTCTAGAAACCAGATTTTCGAGCATTAATACGTTAATGCTTCTTCGTGTTTTCTTTTTTCCCCCTTACATCCATTTTTTCACATTAGTTTGCTGTTCATTTTGTTGTGGAAATAATAGTAAAAAAAAAAAAAGGAGGGTGTGGAAGAGTTGAGACTTCATTTTTATGGGTTTTAATATTACTTTTCCTGCATTTTCAGAGTAAACAGACAAGTAACATTGCCGAAGCTGGCACAGGGGCTTGAAAGGATTATTTGCATCAGTGTTTGCAGAGCCACCTTGACAATCCATTTTTGGAACTTGGAATGAAAGGGAGGGATGATTTAACAGAGAAACTATGAGGTAGAACAAAATTATTGAAAACAAGAGTTGGTGTGGTTAACTCAACGGAATTGATGGAAGGGGTTGAGTTGCTAACAAAAGCAGTACTTGTGTCACTTCAGGGCTAGGAAGGCATCTAATCACACAGCTGTTGTGGTGGCAGTAGGATGATTGTCATATCACAAACACCCACAAGCATCACTTGGGGAGGCCTAGTTCAAGACTGTGCTTTGTATAACATCCTGGAGGTCATTAATTGGTTCTCAGGGGGGGTCTGGTTATGCCCACGCACAGAGGAGCTGTGCAAGGGGTTGATAAACCCTGGATGTGCAAAGCAGAGTTTACAACGGGGATGGTTTTGAGAGTGTGTGGTGGAAGAGGATTCCTAGTGGTGACAGATGGATCTCCTGGGTAACAGGGCTCGCCGGGAGCCAGGCTGTTGCAAGGCAGTGGATGAACTTGAGATGGGGAGCTCAGCAAGCGCTTGAGGCTGCTGTCAGAGCAAGAACGAGCTCCAAAGCAGTCTCAGTGTCTACAGTAGCAGCAGGGTATTGACATACAGAAGAATGTTGAAGAATCTTTTGCCTTGGGAATGGAGATATGAGTCATGTGACTCTTTCCTAAATTTGTTAGTATTGGAGTGCCCCTTGCTAAGCATCCTGGACAGGGCTGGTTTAACATCTTCACTGACATAGGAAAGTTTCTTTTTTTTTTTTTTTTTTTTTTCTTTATTTTCTTTTTTAAATTGAGCACAAAAATTACAAGCTTGCATTTCTGATAGTAACAGTCCCAGCTGAGTTACCCTTTCTGTCTTGCTAGGATCAGTTACATGGCACTTGCAGCTAAAATTGTTAATAAAAGTGCCCTTAATAAAGTTTTAAAAATTGTTTACAACTACCTGAAGGGAGATTGTAGACAGGTGGAGGGTGGTCTCTTCTCCCAGGCAATCAGCACCAGAACAAGAGGACACAGTCTTAAGCTGTGCCGGGGGAGGTTTAGGCTGGAGGTTAGGAAGAAATTCTACACAGAGAGAGTGATTGCCCGTTGGAATGGGTTGTCCAGGGAGGTGGTGGAGTCACCATCACTGGAGGTGTTTAGCAGGAGACTTGCTGGGGTGCTTGGTGCCATGGTTTAGTTGCTTAGACAGTGTTGGATGATAGGTTGGACACAATGATCTTGAAGGTCTCTTCCAACCTGGTTTATCCTATCCTATCCTATCCTATCCTATCCTATCCTATCCTATCCTATCCTATCCTATCCTATCCTATCCTATCCTATCCTATCCTATCCTAGACAAGGAGCTTTACAAATAGATTAGGAAAGTTGGCAAGCTGTGGGAAAACACTGATTTTGCTTGAATTGTGTTTTCAGAAGTTAGAAATGGGAATAAGAAGTTAACTTTTCAGTAAATTGATTTTCATACTCTAAAGAAAAAAAAATTAGAAAATTTTCCTCACTTGCTACATAGCACAAGAGTCACATCTGCATGTCATAAATAGTTAGAAATCCCTTACATGTTGTCAGTAAGTGGAACAAGTTTGTGTTTTTTTTAAATGTATAATTTTCTCCTTTCCACAAGAAATTCTAGTGTTTTCCAGCCTAGCGTATACTCAGCTAATGAGTACATATATGAACACATATACATATACACATTACACTTATGTGTATAAACATATGGAAGACCAGCTTTGAAATTTCTTAACCATACAAACCTGCCAATCTACTGAATGCTCCCAATTTCCTTCTCTTTCTTACTTTCTTTTATGTTTTGCTGTCAAGAATAAGCTCAAATCAGCTCTCTTTCTTATACAGTTTAAGTCATCAGCCTAAAGACTAGAAAGAACACCATGTAAGTCAGTAGGGCAAAAAAATCTCCAAACAGCCATAATAAGTTGAGTCATAAACTTAATTCTATTCCTTTTTGTGCATCAAATTATATCATTCTCCATTTTGCAAATACTTATGCATGCAAGAATCCCTTTCAGGGTAGTTAGATGATCCACACGCATAACATTAAACACTAGTATTGCAGCATGGAGGTCTTATTTGTTGAATTTCCTTCGAGGGCAACTTTAGTCACATCTATGCATCACTATGCATAGCCCTTGCACAGGTGGAACCCCATCACAGCTCATCCTGAAGAACCATCGACTCCAATGACGCAATAGTTTAAGGAGCAGGGTGCTGCTTGTGAGGACTACAGTCAGAAAGTACTCTGTATGAACTGATTTATTGATGGGGTTTTATCTGAGAATCATGGACATGAAAATATGACAGAATACGGTGTTTGTATTTAGCCTGTAAAGAGTGAGTTAGTTTGGGGTACTCCTGTTGAAATAGTTTTTATTTCAAAGTATAAAATACATGTGTATATATATATATTTAAATAGAAAATATACAGATACGTACATACACATGTAAAATACATGTATTGATACTATGTATGTATAAAATATACATATGTGTATTTTATATGTATACATTTATATGCATATATACATTAAATATAAATATAAATATAAATATAAATATAAATATAAATATAAATATAAATATAAATATAAATATAAATATAATTAGCTGTGTCCCATTTTGAAGGACAGATGATAAAACTATCTTCTTGATTTATTATGATTTGCAATGACAGTAGTGAAAAATCTAGCAAAAATGAAGAAAGCCTTTTGTTCTTTTAATTAAATTATGTGTAAGCAGAGCTGCAACAGTTTATGTTTTAATTGCTTTCAAAGGGCCCTGTCCTGTAAATGCTTTGGGGGGCCACAGTGGAAGGCTTCTGTGCTCAGAGTGGGGTTCTGTATGGATTTTCTTCCCTGTCCCTACACTCATATTTTCTGGCTGGTGAGGCTGAATGCTCATGCTTGACTTTACATGTCGTAGCCATGCCACCGACTCATATGGGGAAGGTGACCTTATGAAATAGCTACATCAGGAGTGTACAATACATTATTCTTACACCAGTTCTGCGAGCACAGGCAGCAAACACATCTTGCATTGCAGCCTGCAGCAATCTGAAATAGACAGAGCCAATGGGTAAGAAACTTCATTCTAACATAGAGAAAAATCAGTACAGTGTAGGATTAGCAGCCCCTAAATGTGTTATGCAGTTTTGGGATGTGATTAATTTTTTTAAGGTTAAAAAGAAGTGGGGCAAAAAAAGTACAAGAAGGATGTTTTTGGAAACTGATTACCAAAGCACATCTGATAAACTTTTTCTACAAAAATATGACTTTTGTACTTTATAAACTCACATACTCTTGAAAGGCACAACAAACTCACTTAACTCCATAGTATGGTTTTATCTGAAGGATATAGATATAGAATAGATGTTTTTTTGTCCATATGTGTCATTGGATGCTTATCCTAGTGAGACTGGAACTAAACATCATGTCAGTGGCTTGATCTGACCTGTCTTGGTTGAAGGCATGAGCAAGCCACCACACTCTGTGATGCTCTCTGGTGATGGAGCAATGAGACTATTTCAGACCAAAATCCAGCTGCAAACTATCACCTGGGCCATTGAAGTGATCAAATTTTGGTGTAGCCCAGGGTATCTAGATTTCTTGTATATGTCCATTCAAAAAAAGAGCTGTTTTTGGTCTCTTGAGGTCTATGTTGATAGGTTGGACTTGATGATCCTCGAGGTCTCTTCCAACCTTAGTTATACTGTGATACTGTGATACTGTGATAAAGGTAGTTTGGGGCTTTAGCTGGTAAAATGGCACCAAGCTCTGTAAAGGGATGCTGTTCAGTTCTACAAAATTATAAATGACTCATGCTCTAAGCTGATTTTATGCCCAGGAAATTTCTTTCTTAATAAGATTTCTTGCATGAACCTCCACTAATAACAATACCTATTGCATAGTGCCCTAAACCAGCACACCTAACTCTGAGGTAATAAGCCTCACAACCAGTCACTGTGTCTAAGAGTAAATTATGGTTTCATTGTTTTTTCACAGGCACAGAGGTACACACAGAGGTAAAGAGTTTACTAGAGTTCAGGTACAAGATTCTGTCAGAAATGGGGTTAAAAATAGGGGGTTTCCAGTGCTGTTTATATACTTGGCGGGCTTGATATTGATGGTCCATTTGTCCTTTTACTCTAAGACAATGAATTTTTTATGACAAGAATGTTGAAGAGCAAAATATCTGAAAAATTACTGTGTAATTATTTCTGTGTCATGTAACCTGTAAAACAAATGATTTATCTTCTCTTGGTGGATAAGTACACATCTGCATCAGGCTGTGTTACATGGAATGTACTATGAGAGGAGGTTTTGTCCTTCAAAATTTTTTTTTAATTAGAAAAAATGAGCATGCTTTACAACAAACATTTTCTTTTTCTGATGCATTTATTAATTCTGTGTTTCAGAGCAGTGTATGGCTAGCGACCTATCTTCCTGAGGAGAGGGGCTGAAAAATCTTTGGAGTTATTCCTGGAATTAGACCAGCATGAGGTCTCCTCTACCAATATGAGGTAATATTGCTGAAAGGCAAGAAATCCTAAGTGATCTATGTCCAGCTGACTGCATTGACAATGTCAACCCTAGCAAAAGTTCCACATGCCTGGATACAAACAAACCCAACAACCCAGAAGAATGGGTAAACCTGGGGACATCATCACTCTGTGAGGCACAGTAAACACAAAGTCCTTTCTGAGGGATGTCTTAGTCAAGTGGAGCCAAAAGCTTTTTTAGATGATGAGCAGGTTTTATTAACAGACTTCACACTTCTGGTATCATGAAGCAGCTTCCTAAAGGTTAACTAACTATTTATTCACCTAACAATAAATTGTAATGGCAAATAAAGGAGTGTTTTAATTTTTGGCTAATTTCTAGGGCCTTCACAATCTGATATTCCACCAAAGAAAAATCACAATTTACCATGGACAGTTAATGTTATATGGTTTGATGCTGCTCAGCCCTAAGGCTCCTGCTAGAAAAGATACCCAAATTCTGCTTTATTATTTATTTATTTATTTAACATGGTGTACACCAGAGAGGATTTGGTTGCAATTATTTTGTATGAGGGTGAGCTTGACAAAATGAGGGCAAAATCAGCCCTACTGGGATGTACACACTTAAGTAAGCCAAGTATGATTTGATGAGTTATATTCATGGAAACTAATTAGCTTGCTGTGGAATGGTCTTTTGAAATGTTTTCTTTAAATGGTAGTAGCTGAAAAGCAGTAGAAGCATCAGAGAATACTCCCAGATCTAAGGTATATCTGTCTCATTCTGCTTCCTTGAGGTTACACAAATTATGTATGCCCTCCTCACTTTGGTTGACGGTCTGGTCTTGGAAAGATGTTAATTATTATGTAACAACTTTCACTAATTGTTTCTCCCTTTAGAGCATTTAAAGAATTGGTTGTGTTGACAATAGTAAAGGATAATGAATGGCTGTTAAGATATCTGTAGCACAAATAGAAATCCTCACAGCTCCTGCTAATAATTTCATCAAGACAAATTCAGTATGATTTAAATGATATTATGCTCCTGCTGCCTTTTTTGGGGAGAAGGAATAACCTGTAAATGTTTCTGTTGTTTAGGTGACCTGAAAAATCTGCATCAGGGTACTCAAATTATTATCAGACAGCACACCATAATATCACAAAACACACTGAAAACAGTGCATAAATCCTTCATTTTTCAGAAATCCCATTTACATCAAAGGTTTGACCTGATTTCAATGGGAGCTCTGTAAGCAGAGGGTTGAAAAATCTAGGTGCTTAATAAAATAGAAACCCTGACTCCAAAACTACAGATGACAGAAGTCAAATTCATTTTAAGAAAAAGCTTGAACAAAGATACTTTTCACAAGTTTGTCAGTTATTTTCTTCAATTATCAAAAGTCATGTACATACAAATTAACATAAAGTAAATAAATGTCTCAGGTGGTAGAATTTACTTGTGAGATTTATAGGTGCCTTAACATGTCTTACAGACAAATGCTGCCTCGTTTCCTGGTAACTGTCTGAACTGCATGCTTGCTGCCAACAAAAGGTGTCACAACACATATGCACAGTTCTCATTGAAAGGAATTATGCACATCATTATGTATGCATTTATATACACATATGTGTACCTCCCCTTCTAATTTCTGATGGTCTCTAGTTCTAGAAGCAAGTGAAGTGCTTATCTTGGTTTTGAGGTGTTTTCTTAAAGTGTATATTACTCTCTAACACAAATGCCCTGGCAATTTAAAATGCAACAAAATGCCTAATCTCTGTAGCATTTTTAACTGTTGCACCCTTCTGTGGAAAAATTAATGAGACCTAAGGTCTTGTCTTCCATATGCTGGTCTTTTCTGGTACAAGCTGAAAGCAGTGGAAACAGTAGCATAGAACAAGGTAAAAGACAGCATCCTGTGAAAATTTAGCCTCTTGGAAAATAATTAATACCTTAATTTAGGAAGAGAGTACACACAGAATATAAATTACCTTGCAGTGTTATGCAGCTATTCATCAGGAAACCTTTGATGAAATTTCATCTAAATGCTGATGTGCTCCCATCTTGAACTGCTGAGATGCAGTGAGGATCACTGAGGTAGCCAACAGCATCTATGTTGCCTTATCCCTGCACCTGGAAACTGTCTATTCCTGATGGTGAGGTTTAGCTCTGACTTTCTTTGCTGAGGTAAGACCTAGTGGCAGCCGATAATGAGGCTGGACAGAAGAATTTAGGTGAAATTTAGGCTGGCTGGATCCAGGCCAGCTTAATCTGTGTAACTCCTTCGTATTGACATTGACTCTATGGTCCTGCTCTGGCAGAGGAGTTGGACTCAATGATCACCTGAGGTCCCTTTCAACCCCTAACATCCTGTGATCCTGTGACACCTCTTCTGCCTCTGCCAATCAGGTCAGAGTTTGGTGGTGAGTTTGTGATAGGCACATGTACAGATTGCTGAATCTGTCAAAAGTAAGGCTACTTTCTTATTGAAAAGTAAGGGTCTTGAGCAAAGTTCTGTCAATAGCATCTTTCACTCTTCTGCCACCAACTCCTCTGCAAATTATCACCTGCAGCTCTTCTGGTCTTTATGAAACAAAATGCCCCTGTGATGAAATGTTGTAGCAGTTTGGGCTCGGTGCCCTCTGCTGTGTTCATACAATGTGTACTTCCTGTGTCCAAAAGTCCAGCCCAGAGGGGTGGACACTGGAAACCAGGTATTTTCATCCCATAATTCTCTGCATCACTATAAGATCCAGCGTGGGGTCTGGCACTTTCTCTTTCTTCCCTCTCCATCACCCGGTAACTGGAGGAGATGTCTCCTGGCCTTGGGGATATGGGCAGTCTCAGATCTGGCCAGCTGAGACTAGCCTAGCAGTGGAGTGGGGGGTTGGGGGGGAAGAATGAGCCCTGGGGGTCTTGGATGTACCCTCAGGTGGGGATGGGATGTTCCTGGGTCTGCTTTGGGATGTCTTTTGTCACTGTGCTTCTGGCTCTCTGTAAACATTCACTGCTTTCCATTTAAACTTTCCATCACTTTTGCAATCTGTTTGTATGAGTCATTATTTATGCCCGTGGTGGGGAGGGGGTCTGCCTCAACCCATCACAAATGTCCTCCCTTGCACTGAGAGGGATAGGTTTTAGTAACCAGGATGAAATCAAATGGTAAAATATCACAGTATCACAGTATCACCAAGGTTAGAAGAGACCTCAAAGATCATCAAGTCCAACCTGTCACCATAGACCCATGACTAGACCATGGCACCAAGTGTCACGTCCAATCCCCTCTTGAACACCTCCAGGGATGGTGACTCCACCACCTCCCTGGGCAGCCCATTCCAATGGCTAACAAATCTCTCAGTGAAGAACTTTCTCCTCACCTGGAGCCTAAACTTCCCCTGGCACAGCTTGAGACTGTGTCCTCTTGTTCTGGTGCTGGTTGCCTGGGAGAAGAGACCAACCCCTTCCTGTCTACAACCACCTTTCAGGTAGTTGTTGAGGGCAATGAGGTCACCCCTGAGCCTCCTCTTCTCCAGGCTAAACAAATATATATAAACACATATATATAATACAAATACATATAAACACATATATATCAGCAGCTATCCCACACCACCTTCCTACTTATAGTTTCACATCATAAATGCTTTTAACTTTAATTAAGTGATCAGTACAATCACTTGCAAATGATGTTAGAGTTCTTCCAGGTTCTGTTATCTGAAGAGGCACTCCTTTTGTCATCATTTGGCAGAAAAAAACATGATGTGCATTGGAATATATATGGCAAAGATCAAATGGCAAGCCCTTCTCCTTGAACAAATTCCTTGGAAAGTTGTTAAGTTTTGGAGTTCTGTTGTAAGTCAGTATACCAGAAGTTTCACTAGAAGATAATTATGCTGTTGAGCTTTTGAAAGTTCAGAAGTGTAAGAATTAAAGCTCCCTTTTAAGCCATTCTGCTGCTGTCACATACTGTTTTTTCTCAGTTATTCAAGCAGCTGAGTTGGAAGGTAAGATCTTCAAAGCTGTAGTGCAGGTTCCTTTCATTTGAGCCGATGGAGTAACCAATGACTGAGGTCAGACCTTTTGCTATACATCGGCAGCTCTCAGAGGCAGAGATGACATGGACTTTGCCACCAGGTTTTGCAGCACAGGCAGCACCGAACTAGAAGGAAGGAGGGGTTGGGGGGGATGGCTGAGGTCTGCTTTCAGAGCTGGAGTGGGCTTGGTAGCCCAGGAGGCCTGCAAGAATTGTAACCCTATGGGCATTTTATTTGCAAAGTGGGTATTTGTTGGCTGTATGTGAAGGGAGCGTCATACTGGGGAACAAGGGCTATAAACAGAGTGGAATTCTGAGCACAGTGGAAAAGAAATGAGAACAGACCTTTTGTTTCCTGAATCACACCTAAGTGTGCTTTCCTTTCATAAATCAACCTTTTTTTAAAGCTTCTGTTGGTTCCCCCCCCTTTAGATGTTATATAAAACTCCCTTTGCCACAGTGGAGTGATGTATATATATATATATGCATGGAAATAAAACTTGGAGACAACAGAATATGGTGTGTTTTAAAGCACAGGACAGCAAGAATACCCCCAGAGAGCCCTCTTTGAAGACTGCAAGACTGGTTCTTATTTTCAGAGATGCTGTTTTCAGTATTACCACATTCTCTGTGCTCAACTAATTTTATCAAAGAGTTAACAACTTTTTGTTGCTTATATATCCTCTTCAATATATGGTGTAAAGCTAAAGCAGTAGGAAAGTTATCAGTGGGTGTTTGTTAATTCCAGATCTATTTGGCACTCTGAGTATTGTGGCACCATATTTTGTTGTTGATAGCTCAGCCACCATCAATTTGAACTTCTGAAAAATGAGAGTGGAAGTGGTAAAGGCCCCGTTTGAATCAAGCCTAATACCAGGCTACCATTTATAGATTACCATAGGGAAATAGAAGCATTTTGTGAATAAAAATACATACTTCTGCCTTCACATAAATGTTAGCATCTATTTATACAAAACTATCATAATTTTCTTTTATAAAATACTTTCCTAATACATTGTGTTGTAGAAATTTTTAATTATTTTTTTTTTATTATTTATGGCATTATAAGAGTAATATGAAAATGTATGCATCTGGATGAATATTTGTACATTTATAAACAAAGATCAGATTTTGACAGCTGAAACTTCCACCCACTGTCAAGAGTGACATAAGGTAGAAGGAAAGTGACTGCAAGGCTGAGCCCCCAAAATCTAGCAGCAGTAATTCCAGAGCAAGTCAGTCAGACTAAGCAGAGAATTTGCTGGGTGAATAAACAAAAAGAACCCCAAACACTTCAACTCTCTGTTTTCAAACTGCTGAAAGCTTCAGAGATGACTTCCAGGGCCTCCAGCTGTTACCTTCCTCCTGCATTAGAGGATTGTGAATCACTGTCTCACAGGATGGGTTTGATTGGAAAAGACCCATAAGAGTGCAATCGTTAACCCAACACAGCTGGGTCACCACTAAATCCAATCCCTCAGCACCACATCTACACAGCTTTCAAATCCCTTCTGGGATGGGGACCCCATCACTTCTCTAGGCATCCTGTCCCAGGGCTTGACAACAATTTCACTATTCTTTAGATCTGGTCTAAACCTTCCCTGGTACAACTTGACGTTGTTTCCTCTTGTTCTACATCGGGAGAAGAGTCCAAGCCCCACCTGGCCCCAACCTCCTTTAAGGGAATTGTAGACAGAAAGGAAGTCTCCCCTCAGCCTCCTTTTCTCCAGGCTAAACAAGCCTAGTTCCCTCAGCTACTCCTCACAGGACTTGTGCCCTAGACCCTTCACCATCTTCACCAGTGTTCACCAGAATATCCCCATCATTGTCAAGAAATGTGTGTCCATATTTCAAGTAATTGACTCTACTCTTCTCTATATGAATATCCTAAAAAGCTCTTCTGTGTATGAATATTTTAAGCCAATTGGAGGCAATTGTCTCTGTAACAGAGAGTTTTAAACAAATATTGCCAAAAACTCATGGCATAGAACCTTTTTATTCACGATTATAGGTCTTAGAAGCTGTGTTCCAGCATTAAATCAATCAGAGACAAGAAACATCTTGTGTTACTTTGCTGCCAAATAAAGCTGTGGATTTAGAAACAATTATTTTAGAAGTAATTTTTACAGTTATTCATAAACTAATCAGCTGGTATATCAAATAAAATTTGAAAATATATTTATTTATATTACATATATGTAAAATGTCATTATCTCTTGCTTATACTCTGTTCCACACCCTTACAGTATATAAAATCTAGTAACTTCTCTAGTTCCCACCTTCAAATCTCTGCAAGGCAAGATCACAAAATTACAGAATCACCAAGGTTGGAAGAGACCTCAAAGATCATCAAGTCCAGCCTGTCACCACAGACCTCATGACTAAACCATGGCACCAAGTGCCATGTCCAATCCCCTCTTGAACAACTCCAGGGATGGTGACTCCACCACCTCAATGGGCAGCTCATTCCAATGACTAATGACTCTCTCAGGGAAGAACTTTCTCCTCATCTAGAGCCTAAACTTCCCCTGGCACAGCTTGAGACTGTGTCCTCTTGTTCTGGTGCTGGTTGCCTGGGAGAAGAGACCAACCCCCTCCTGTCTACAACCATCCTTCAGGTAGTTGTAGATAGCAATAAAGTCTCCCCTGAGCCTCCTCTTCTCCAAGCTAAACAATCCCAGCTCCCTCAGCCTCTCCTCACAGGGCTTGTGGCACTGCCTTGGGCACAACTCTCTCTCTATTTATCCCTGTAGCTGCCATTTGTTTTGTAGTGCCACATTCCAATTTGTTAAGCATAGTACATGCATGTACTTCATCCCAAGCAGATGAAGCCCCCAAGCAGCTGTGTTGCTGCAGATGATATAATTTTCTTCTGTTTCTATGTTCTCACACATGATAGTCTTCCAGGGGCTCTTCACAATGTCATGCTTATTGGAAGGGGTAATAGTTTCCTTTGTCTCTTAAGATTGTGGTGGGGATGGGCATAAGAAGTCAAGGGGTGTGTGTGTATGTATGAACTTTAGGCCTCTTTCCCCTCATCTCTTCCCCCTCATCCCCTCATTTTCAAAACTGTCAGCCTGGAAGACTGTCGTGACTCATAGCCATATTTTCTTTAATGAATCTTCAGCTGATTGATTTCTGTTGGCTTCAGTAGTGACCATGGAGGGGAAGCACCCTGCTGACATTGTTCCCAGGAGCTTGGTCCTCCTAAACTTGCAGATGTGCCATCCTGGACAGGGCATTTCTGTGAAACAGAACCACTATGAAGAGCTGCATAAGATTTCACTGTGGGATATGGGTTGACCTTTGAAACTCTGGAGCATGTCTCTTTCTACCTTCAGTGGAGAGAGATGTTGACTGGTGGAAAACTTATTTGTGGGACTGGGAACCTCAGCCCACAAGAGTGATGCCAAGGCACCTTATGGCTTTGCTGTGTTGGGGTTTATTTTTGTATCAAGGGTTTTCCACAAGAAGTCAGTTGAGGTTAAAGTCCATGAGTCCCTCATTGAATTAAGATGAGCAAGTGTTTAATTAATAATGCATATTTACCAATTTGCTGACCTCATTCAGTTGGAAACCTGCTCCTGAAAGCTCTAACCATAACACTTGAGCTTTATCTTATTTCTCCTACACAGAAAAAATGTCTAGGGTGAGATGTAGAAAGGGTTCTTAGACACCTCTAGGCACCTCAAACAAAAGCTCTGAACAAAGCGGTGTTTTATGGTAGGATGACAAACACACCTATACCTTCTGGGGAAGCACCAGGGGAAGCAGGTCACATTGAGTGTCACTCCTGGTTCTTAGTGTGGACTCACAGGAGGCAGCCAGCATGAAGGACTTCATGTCTTCTACAGAATGAGACTGGGCAGCTGGATGTCTGTTAAATGTGGCTTTTTCTGTGGACACCCATTCTACCAGCCACACAGAGCAAGGCAAAATTCCAACATAGTAATACACATGCTCAGATAAAGCCTTTAGACCTTGGTTTTCTAAGTATCATATATAGCTCCATGAAACACTACGAGGAATAAGTTTTTGGTTTGGGAGAATCAGCACATGGGGCCCTGGCACAGGCATGTGCAGAGCTCATTGATGTTTTGGTGGTTTGTGTGATGCTTTGACAACTCTGAGTCCTCCTTTCTAGATTGTATCTTCCAGTTCTTATGGACTGTGTCCCAAGCCAAGTAAATTCTGTAAGAAGAGATAAAACTGCTACTTTCCATGTATGAAAAATGGCCTGATTAATTAGTGCAAGAAATATTTGGAACAAAGTGAAAGTTACAATTAAAACCATCACAGATCTCATTATTGTATTTAAAATCAGGCACTGAATATAGCTGCCTGAACTGAATAATTCTGACAGTTTCCTGCAAAGCACAGAGAAATTATTACACGTGATGCAGAGGATATTTCATCCTTTGAATTATGGAGCTATTTTATTTATGCTGCCTCATATTGATGGGGTGTAACCAATCCTTCTGCTGGGAAATAAGGTGATGAGCCAGGACAGCATTGTATTCCTTAAGACTAGCACGAGAATATCCTCCTTGCAGGAAGAAAATGCTTTAGTGTCTTCTGGTTTCTAGCAGGAATGTGATGGTGCTGGTACTGTAAAAATCTATCACTGTGAGAATCATTCTTATTTAGCAAGAAATTTAATGGTGTTACATTTGATTGATTTGATTATTTCCACAAAATCATAGAATTAAAGAAATCATGAATATCCCATATAGGAATCTCATAGAAGGGAAAGTACTCGGTATCATGCAGAATAAAGCTGAAGCAGTCAAATTTTTCCTTCCTGTTAGACCTTAAAATGAACACTTGAAGGTGTTCAAAAAACATGTAGACATGGCACTCTGGGACATGTTTTAATGGCCAAGGTGGTGTTGGTCAATGGTTGGACTTGATGATCTTAGAGGTCTATTTCAACTGGAATAATTTATGACTCAATAAGAAAAAAAAAATTGAAGGCAAACACTTTTGCTTTTTATTTTTTCATTCCTTTATTCTTTCTTTTCCTTTTCCTTTTCCTTTTCCTTTTTTCTTTTTCTTTTTCTTTTTCTTGTCCTTTTTTTCTTTTTCTTTTCCCTTTTTCTTTTTCTTTTTCTTTTTCTTTTCCCTTTTCTTTTCTTTTTCTTTTTCTTTTTCTTTTTCTTTTTCTTTTTCTTTTTCTTTTTCTTTTTCTTTTTCTTTTTCTTTTTCTTTTTCTTTATCTGAATTCATGCTTCTCTCAAGGTGGGCCCAGTTGTCCTCCTGTTGCAGCCACTGGGACTTTCCTTTTGAGGGAACAATGTTAAATCCTGTCACCTGCTTTTGGACAGAAAACAAGGAGCTGATTCTGAAACCTTCTCTCTGCTTGGCAAATCCACTGAAATCAGTGGATAAAGATGGACAAATAAGACTCAGATTTCCATAACATCAAAATACACAACACAAAGTACAGGATAAGAACCACCACAAAGTAATAACACTCTTAGGGGATCCAGTCTCTTTGTTTTAAGATGCAAGGCAAGCAGGAAACCTTGGAATCAAAGGCTGGTTTTCCATGTTGAGGCTCATCTGTCAAATCCAATATATTCTAATATCACTGTATCAAGATCCGTATAGTTAGATACATAGTGGATATCTCACCTGTCATAAATAATCAGGTACGTTTTAATTGCTACCTACAGCTAGTGTGTTTGCTTAAACTGTTATCAACAGAATGTATGATTAAAATAAAAGATTTTTTGGAGGCAGTTTAGATGTCAACTGTTTGTTTTCTTAAATCACAGTAAATCTGTTAACATTTTATTATCAAGAATATGCATCAAGTTTAATGTTGAATTTTATTGATAAATCAAATACTAATAGTGGGTGGCTGAAAAAAATTTAAAGATAAGAAAAGGCTGTCTCTGCATATAGGTTCTGCTTTGTCACTGTGCTGTACCCTATATCAGAAGAACAAAGGCTATATACATGCTAAGGCCATGCAAATGAGGTGAAATCAGCAAAAGTGTGGTGGGGGAGGGGAAGATGTAAAATATGGTCATCAGTATAATGACCAAGGAGTAGAGAATTTAAATGTTTAATGCTTGCACATTCCAGTTAACTTTTCTTTCCTCTTTTTCAATGTGTAGATTGAGGTGCTTGAAAGACTAGAATGAAAAGATCTCTGTTTTGGACGAAGAGGTTTAATAATGTTATCTAGCAGACTGTCAAGATAGACCTTCCTATCCTACATTTGCTTACTTTTATTTTTTAAATTAGAAGCAGCATGGTAATAATCAGTGGGGATTATAGAGGAGAATGAGAAACCCTGCTATTTGTGTTTTCAGAGTGTGGGGGGATTGGTTGTTCTTACCCTGCTGCACTGTCTGGATGCCAGCTCCCCACCTCAGCCATGATGCAGGCTGAGACTACAATAGAAGCACAGCAACAATATGAATTACAAATACATGTATATCTTACTGCATGGCCTTTCCCTCCCCCTCCTTTAAATGAATGTAGTAGAAAAAAATATCCTCTACTCTAAATTGCTTGACTACTGAGGCAACATCTTGCAAAAATACTATGGTTACTTAGAGAAGAAAGCAAAATCTCAATCCCCCAGACTCAAATAATGTTAAATGTGAATTGTTTTGCATCTGGCTACGAATTAACTATGTTTTCTAAAGATAGTATTTTCATTTAATAACAGGGTGTGCCTGCCCACATTAAAAGCAGTAGTATTTTACTTTATAGGAATTTATGAGGATTATCTGTTGCTTCAAATTGAAAAAAAAAGGGGGGGGGAGGGAAATGTAGGTGCTGCACATGATAAGTACATGCTATGTTATTTATTGTTGCAGCCCAGTGAAAGTACTCTATGTCATCTTTTGGAAAAGTATTTATTGCCAATTGTTTGGTCAGAAGAGGACCTCAAGGAGAAAAAAACCCCAAAAAAAAAAAACGAAGGAGAAAAAGTACACCCAAATAGTAAATAGAATGCATTTAAAAATTATTTTGCATTTTGGACCCTGATTCAGTTAATCTGCTTACAAGAACTACTCGTATGAGTAATCTACTGCTATTAAAGAGGTTTACTTAGGTAAGTGTAGGTTTACTCACGTGTAAGAAGTTGCACAATCAAACTCTTGTCTGTAAATATTTAGAAAATAAATGATTGATGAAATGCATTATATCCTTCTGTTTACAAGATGGAAAGGTCCGTTTGGCAATTGTGAAATGTATTAATGAAAACCTCTTTTCAAGAAGTGAAAATTAGTTGGGTATGAATGACTTCCTTTGAACTGGTTAAATCCTATCTTTACTTGCTACCAAAAGAGAAACTAAAAAGAATTACTCTTTCTTTAGTATGTTAACTCTTTTGTGAAAATTCTCAAGACTGCAAGTGTCACAGTGTGGGGTTTAATCAGCACAACTGACAAGGATTTAGGAACTTTTGCATTCCAGATGCATTTATGTATACACAAGCATACATATCTGTGTGCATAAATTCATTTTATTACAGCCATTTCACACGAACAGAACCTTAAGTAGTTGAAGTACTAAAAAAGCCAATCAAAATGCTCTCCCTGTGTCTGTGAGTCCATAAACCTCTTAAAATTGTCTCTAAAAAAAAAACCAAACCCACAAAACAAAACAGGAAAAACAACCTACAACCAAAAAATCCCCAACCCCAAACAACTAAATTATGGAAATTGAGTCTGCATTATGGAACATTTGCCAGTTGTATCTTGATTCTTGCTTGAAATTCCCACAAGAACATAGGCATGCCACTGATATAAACCATAGAAAGAAAGGGGGGATGGGAGGGGAGTAGAACACAGGGACTTGTAAATAAATCTATGAATATCAAGAAGCAGGTGTGCTAAGGGTATGAATTTTAGCAGTGCACTCCTTTGCTTGTGGACCATGAGGGCCAGACATTTGTGAGATGCAGTATTGCCAGCTCTGCAGAGGGGGGAGCATATGTGTTTGTATGTATGTTGTGTATGTATGCATGTGTGTGCGTGTGGGATACAGTAGAGAGGGAGGAGGAGGGGGGAGGTGGAGGGGAGAGAGAAGGGAGGTGGGAACAGGCAGACACAATAAAGCGTAATAACATTCCTGCATGTCTAATAGCTCAAATATGCTCCATCTCTCTGTATCCTATTGCTCTTGATATTGCAAGCAAAGTCAGAGAAGCAGCTCATATTCCGTTAATAGTTTGTCTTTCATTCAACTACTTTTTGACCTTCCCTCTTCCCCAAAACCCCTCCTGCCCCTCCCCTCCAAAAAAAGTAAAAAAAAAAAAAAACAAACCAACAAAACAGAAAAAAAGGTTTGTAAAGATTCGTAGCTTCAAGTACAGGGAAAAATGAAGTGTTTACTGTGATGGTATTTTCAGGATACAGCAACGTTCACATGCCTCACATGTTGAACAGTCTGCTTGCCAGTCATAAAATATGGCATTAAATTATTTATATCTTAGTTGCACTACATAACTTATTAGTAGCAAATGGACATTAATAGTTCTAGATTAGCTTTTCAAACAAGAGCAGATTTTTTTTTAAAAATCACAATTTTAGGGACATAACACAAAGCCAAGCCCACAGCAATGCACTTCCCTGGTATTATTTGACTCCATGGTGGCTGTTTTGTGGAAGTATAGGTTTGGTGGTTTTTTTTGTTTATTTGACAAGTCCTATGGCTTTAACAAAGAGTGGCTGAATTATCTTAACAAAGATGAGAATGGCTGAGTGTGTTGCTTGCAAGAGAATAACCACCTTCCAGACCTCTTAAATCCACACTATACATAGTGTGCATAGTGTGGGTCCTGAGTGGCTTTGTTTTCCATGTCGTTTGTAAGCTCTTAGTTGGTTTGGGGTTTTTTGGTGATTTTTTTTTCCCCTCCTGTTTTTTTCTCCCTCTCTTTTTTTTTTTTTTATTCCTCCTACATCAAATGTCAAGTTAGTTTACAGGGCACTATTACTGATATGTTTCCTTAGTCTGTGGTTTTCTCTGAAAGGCAGGCATCTAAGATCAAGACTTGGGTTGAGGGGGAGGTGCAGGAGAGCCCCACAGCATGTACAATGTGCACCCGCACCTATAAATTGTCTGCCAGTATGACAGCAAGATGAGGGGAACCTCATCTACATCTTGCAGAATATCCAGGACTAAACTCTATCTGATTTCCATATGGGGTTTAGACCTCACTTTTACTATTCAGTTCACAGATTTATTGAAGGAAAGTTTGTTTTCCAATCATAGATAATAAAACTCCGTTAAAATAAATACAAACTGGCTTATGAACAGTAAATATTTTCCATATTTCTTCTGGATTTATCTTAAGTGATCACTAGAGAGATGCTTGTTATCAAATTATTGTCTTTTACTCCTTAGCAAGTCAAGAGAAAAGTATCCATCGCATGCATTGCTTTGTGTTTGGAAAAACATGTCTGTTTAATTCCAGAAGTTTAGTTCTCATAAATAAAATTACAGATCATGGGTTTAAAGGCATATTAAAACCATCCTTAAAAAGCTATGTAAGAAACACTTCACATTTTTTTTTATCTTTAGGTAGGGAGATGCAATTTCCTACCTGCTGTATGCATCATTTAGTGTTTTTCAGGCAACATGAAAAATGCAAGCAACTGTTACATGTGAGCATGCATGTAGGGAATTTGCAGCATAGCACCAGTCAATTTTCCTCACCCAACTGCTTCATAAAATATTTTGGTGGTGCTTGCAATAATCCAGTCTTGATAGATGATAGTGATAAAGGCCCATAACCTTTTAATAAAATTTTAGACAAACAAGGCCTTCTATTAATGAGAGATAGTACAGTGCTTTGACTTGTCACTAATTTAAAGGAACACATTACAATTTCCTCAAGGTGCTGCATTCCAGAGAGCTTTCTCAGTTACTCTGACACAGGGTGTTGGCACCTTCTGTGAGCTGCTTAGTAGCTTTCAAGATCAGGGCTTTAGCAGGCAGATCCGCTTAAATGTGGTTCCCAAATCTTCAGGCTTCTCTGAACAGCTTTTGAAACTTAGCTTGGTCTGAGTGGTGGGGAGAAAGGACAAACACAAGCTCAGCCTCAAAGATGATCCTTCAAGGGTTAGGGCTTGCTAATTTTAAACACTGAGAGCACATAAGGACACTACTCAAGTATTTTCCTACTATTTTTTCTTTTATGAGCTTGTGATGATTTAGATTAGCCAGAAGCCATGCACTGATGTTTGTTTTGGCCCCCCACCTGTAAGGCACTGAGCATCTCTGGAGGGACATCCCTGAGTAACTGAATGGGATTCTCCATGTTTAGACCCTTTGTGAACACAGGGCAGATGGGGTAGACCTTGGTCACCCCTTCTGTGGCTGACACATGCAAAATACAAACTCAAAGCAAACAGAGAAAATTCCTATAGTCATACCAATACTTCCCATGTTTTCCGGGTAAAAGGGGGAAAAAAATAAACCCATATACTAGCCATTAAAAAATGTAATGCGTGGGGACAATAACATACATCCAGACATGTGTGCACACCCATGTACCTGGGCACTTGTCACAGCATTTTGCAATATCTTTACATGCAGCAATGCAGCTCTAAGTTATGGATGCAGTCTCTCACTGTCAGTGTTATATTGCCTGTACATACAGCCACAAATAAATGTAAATGCTAGATTTGGCACCCTATGTTATGCAAAGTGAAGGCTTCCCTCATTGTTCCATTACCTTCTGGCTAATTTCCCCAGTTAAACCTGAAATCTTGCACAATAATGAAAGACAGGACTTTCAGTGAGCTCCTTTTCCACTGCACTGGAGAATAAGACTGAGTTTATGTCCATTAAGAGTACTATACAAAACCACTTAAAGCAAAATTATGATTAAACAAAAAACATCTGTTTTGCTAAGTGCAAATGAAGTGGTGTATTTATGTATTTAAAAGAGACAATAAAGTGTATTTCTAAATTTTATGAAGGGTAAATAAGATGTACTAAGAACATTTACAATTAAAATTGTTTGTATAGAGCATGGTGCTTCCTCTTTATTGTGGTCTGCAACATTTTTCCTTTTTAAAGTCTACAGCCATAGAATAATTTCTGTTAAGATTGAAGAATTCATACAGTAATAATGCTGCATGTTTTGCTTTGTGAATATTTTGAGGCATGTGCCAGGGTTTTTTGTTTTTCAAATTAATTAAGTCTGTAACAATATACAATAGTCCTGTAATTTGCAGTACTGTAATTTTTGTGCAAAAATCTAGGCTTCTCAACCTTACCAGTGCATACTAATGTGTAGTGAATATCCACTTGTATTTTGAGGCCTTACACCTTCACATAAAAGTAACTTTAGTGATCTCAAATGAAAAGAATTTTAAGGCCTATCTGATCTGATAGCTGCTCAAAATACCAAGAACAACAAAGCTCATAGGTAATAATCACTACAGAAAACATGTTTTCAGACCAGATCTCAAATGATTTCTCTAATAACCATGTATCCAAACCTCGAGGAAATACGAGAGATCTGGAACATAATTGCAGCTCATCATGGTTAACAGCAAATCATTTAATGTTGTTGTTCTAAAAGCCTGCGCTTAAAATACAAACGAGAAGAAAACGTTGCTAAATTGCTCTATCAGGTGGGTAATCAGGTTACTGAAGTAATTAGACAGACCAAACTAATTTTCAGAAAGCAGTCCAATACATGAGACATTTCACTTTCCATTGTTATCTGCAGGCAGTGGGATAATTACATGCAAAATACCTACAGAAACGCTTTTTGTTCATTTCATGTTAAAAACTGGCATTAAAGTGAGGCAGCCTTAGATGCATGCACACATACCACACAAACATTGAAAAACACAAAGCTTTAGAAAGCAGCATGCTGGTAAATTATTTGATTTTTTAATAACATTTTGTACAAATTCCTACCAGTTCATACTGCTCCCAGGAGAGGCCAAGGAAATACTAAAAATACTATAGAAATAAAAAGGCTACGATATTTGTCACTCTCGTTTAAACTGATGTATGCTGCTGTCCTATAAATGTCACATCGGATAAACCTGAGAAATTACCATCAATCTCCATAATTATGCATATTCATGATGCTGTTTTGAATAAGGTTGCATGGTGGGGGGTGAGCTACAAAGGGAAGTGAGTGAGGAAAGACCAAATGGTTTGACAGCATCCCTGAAACACACTCAGCAACAGTTCCATTTTGCTCTGGTTTGCAACACCAAAACAACGTTGCTCTGGTGTTGGTGACCATTCATGAGCTGTTTTGTGCTGCCTACCCAGCCACAAAAATCAAGATAAATTGCTGAGAGGTGCCTGTGGCTTCATTTTGGTTTGGTTTGTTTTTTTTTTCCGTTGCTGATAGTTGTAAAGAAAACCATGAATTAGAAATTAGAGGAATGCTCTTTTGAAATCACTTATTTTGCGGGGCTGGTGGGGGCAGAGGAGCATTGTGAGGGTGCCTCATCTGGTCACCCAACACAGATGAGCTCAGATATAGGTGCATCCTCACTTCTGAACCCAAAATGAGGCCCAGGCAACATTTGAGCAAAAGATCAAGAGCGAGAGAAAGGTTGTTATGCCTGTGGCTCAAGAGCTTTTTATGCCAAAAGCAGAGAGCAGAGTTAATCAGAAGCTCTAGAAGTAATTGTTGGCAGGGTTTGGGCAGCACTGATGCTTGGGTAAACAGAAATTGTTCTTTCCACCAGATCCCAAATAGAAACAACAATACTGGCATTGTGCTCCACTTCTCATTAAGGAGCTGAGGGGACGGAGCTGGGTGCTGGGAGGCGGGTGGGAAAATGACAGTCAGGCCATGCTCTGGAGGAGGCTTTCCCGATCCTGCTGGAGCAGGCTCGGGCTTTTGCCATCAGCAGTGCCAGCTGCATGGGGAGAAGCCAAACCTGTCACACAACCTTCTCATCAAACCCTCAGAGAAAGGGCAGAAGCACTGTTTGAGCCTAATGAAGAAACAAACACAAAAGGGAAGATTAGGCCTCGTTAACACGTGCATTTGTTTGTCCCCAAAGAGACCCTGTGGTGGAAGGACCATTACATGGGATGTTTGGTTTGTTTATTTTATTTTAAGAGGAAGAGAGGTACATAGGTGAGGTGAGGTTGGGGATTTTTTGGTGTGTTTTTAGACATCTTGCCTTGTCCACGTAGCTGTAAGCTGGATATTGTGATTGTGAAAAATTGCATTTGTAACAGCTCTGTTACCACTGCTGGAGCCCACAAAAGTGTACTTTGAAAATGTTGGTGTTAATAGCATTGCACCTCTTTGCTTATACCTTCTATTAATACAAATGCATGCTTCTGGATGGATAATCACATGGATGTTTGTGTCCTGTTAAATTCAATCTGCTCTTCAGGACCAATGCCAGCACTTGATGGCCCCAAGTTACTCCTGAAACTGAGCTATCAGCTCTTCTCCCTGAACAACGCTCTCCTTGATGAGCAGCTCCACTGATTTTCAGCAGTGCTTCTTATGGGGCCAAAGGCTGCTTGCTGTGAGCATAGTACCTCCAATCCTGCTTCATCTTGCATTCAGAGCAAGGTGGCCTTAATCAGGGTCCCAAAGACAAAAACCTTTTGCATATCCCATTTCTGATGGAGCCAATGGGAATTCTGTATTTTGTGGTTGGCAGAATTAAGGCCCTGGCCTGCAAGCCCACCAAATACGCTGTCAGCAGGGGAAGGTTAGCATTCAACAATGGAAATCTGTGTAAAGTAGCTTGCAGAATTATGCCCTCATCAAGGACTCAGGATTTGGTCCCATGTTAGGCATGCTTTAATGTAAAGATATGCTTAAACCTGTATGAGGTTTTGTGCTTGAATATATACACCATAACGATGAACTGGGGCAAAATGCACATAAAACTTTTTGATTAACTCATATTGATTGACAATTTGGAGGCTGGAGGTTGTTTAAAATGTTTACACTCATCAGGGATGTGCATACCTGTGTGAAGAGACAGGTCTGTATAGAAATATTTCTGTTTCTGTGCAGTGACTTTGTGTTTGCACAGATGAGTACATGTGAAAAGAAAACGAACACTGGAAACAGTTCTCAGGTGTTTCTTTCACAGATAGGTGTACCTGTTTTCCTGGAAATTGCTGGGAAGCTTGACATGCATGATGCTATAATTATTTTTATTGTTGTAAGTAATCAGTCACCTGCAGAAGGGTGTGCTCTGTGTAGACCCAGAATGGAGCTTCTCCTCATTTCTACTGCATTGAGCTGTCTGTCAACCATGGGAAGGTGGAAAAGTGTTTTTTAAATGTTAATATTCTAAACAAAACAAGAGAACTTTAATTGAATGATCTGTTTGCTGAGCTGTGAGGCAAATCCCTGCTTTTGAAACCTCAGGTATGTGTTGAAAGTATCCTATTGTGAGAGGATAGGGATGTACACAGCATGTTTTATAGAGAAATACCTGATTTTTAAACAGGAGTTTTGCTAAAAAATAAATGGGGATTAAAAGGCAAAAATCCCAAACCGTCTATGTGAGAAACGAACTCACTGTTGAAAATTTATAACCAGTTTATTATAAAATAAAGGCAACACAGCGCTGGGCGCATAGCGAGTTTGCTAGAGGCGCACCCTAACAACACAAGGTGAACTTATATAGACAGTAAACATACATATTCATATATGAAAACGTACATATTCATATATTCCCCAGCAAGCTCCCACCCCTCTCCATCAGGACAGACAAAACCTGCACTTTTGACCTGGCCAGTCCTTACACCTGTTGGCATCTCCCCTTTCTCTCCCAATACCCCACACAATACAGACCATCAGGCCAACGATCCAGCCCAACGATCCAGGCCAACGATCGAGCCTCACGGTCCCCAGTAATTCTCCTTGCGAAAGCCAAATATTATAGCCAGTTTCTCACAGTCTATATTTTTTGCTTTGGACAGCCAAATCTTGTGCAAGGGTGATTTTAGAGCTATTTGCAGAGTTGAGCTTCTTTCCAGGTGTGCTCTGCTATAGTAAGAAAATGGATAAATATTTGAAGTATATCACAATACGTAGTCTTGTGAATGTTGGCATGTGTCACCAACATCTAACAGCATAAAATACCAGTTTTTTTTTTTACATTTACCAAAATTGTGATTTCAGTATATTTATTTCCCTACACATACTCACTCCTGCCTATGTGGCAAGCAGAAGAAAAACTGGTTATAATGCAGCCGAATTGCAAAGTTTGGCAAGGACTCATGCCCCTTATTTCATCTTCCCAATTTTTAGTCCTATTATCAAAACCCATTATTTTTATTTAATTTCACAAAAATTATTCTGTGATTCTAAAATGAAGAAGTACCTTTTTATTATGAGGATTAGTGATACCTTTTCCACACATATTGGCCTAGTTCTTTGCCAGGCTTTTATGACTTAAGAGCTAACAAAATGAAATATCTGTATCTGAGAAATGCTTCTGCAGATGTAAAGAGACCAAAAAAAAAGCCTACCTTTCGTAATAATCTTTATGAAATTATTTAGTACTGTGTTTACTAGTCAGAAGCCCATTTTGTGCTAATGTGATTTTGTGCTGTTTTTGTGACACTCCTCATTCAACACCAAAAATACATGATTTTGGTTTGTTTGTTGTTGAGCTAAGCAGCAGCCCTTCAGTTATTTTCCATGAATGGTAAAACACTGAAGTGATGTTGCTAAAGGCCAGAACACTAGCATAAGGCCAATATTAGTGCAATTTTCAGCTCTGTGATCATATTATTCTTTACACAAAGAAGGGAGGTTTGTAATAATAGCATATGAATTTGCTATCAGTTATGGGACAGTTAAAATATATTGTTAGAACTATAGCTCATGTGTACATGAGAATTATGCAATATTTCCATAGGCATTCATTTGTCCTTTGAAGAGTTTCTGCTTTTATGTATCATTACATGATCAATAAAAACAACACCTGAAAGTACTGCTGAGCAAATGGTAACTGTTATAGGTATGTCATGAGATGATAACACACATCAACAGCATACAGAAATTAAATGCCCTGTGGGAGGCCTGTATAAAGTGCTGTCATCTATGTATTTCATGTCTTTATGTATGTGGTTGTTGATGCTACATCTGTGCAGAGAATATTTAGACAACCACTTTTTTGAAAACTCCATTGGTGTCCAGACAGCAGTACTGCAGCCTTCAAATTCCAGGGAGAATTAGTTCAAATTACTGCATGTTTTATGCTTTAAGTATGCTTTTGGAAAAGATAAAAAAAATAATAATAGATTGCCTATACAAGGTCCTTTGAGGAGATTATTGAAAGACTTTCAAAATAAATATTGTGATAAGGTCTTCCTTCTAGGTATGTTTTATTCAAGGTAAAAATAACTGTCTGAAAGCATTTAAAAAAAATCTGAAGAAATATTAAAATAAAGAAGTTTATAATAAAGGAAGAATAATAACAGAATTTAGAAGGAGGCTTGATAGGGTGCTTGATTGCATTATTTAATTGATTAGGTGGGTTGGCTGATAGGTTGGATGCAATGATCTTGAAGGTCTCTTCCAACCTGGTCTGGTCTATTCTATTCTATTCTATTCTATTCTATTCTATTCTATTCTCACACTGTGCCAGGGAAAGTTTAGGCTTGAGGTGAGGAGAAAGTTCTTCAAAGAGAGAGTTGTTAGCCACTGAAATGGGCTGCCCAGGGAGGTGGTGGAGTCACCATCCCTAGAGGTGTTCAAAAAGGGATTGGATGTGGCACTTGAAGCCATGGTTTTGTAGTCATGAGGTGTTGGGTGACAGGTTGGACTTGATGATCTTTTGAGGTCTTTCCAACCTTATTGATTCTACGATTTTATGAAAAAGAAAGTACATATCCATGCAAACATGCATAAAAAATACCTCTCTCTCTATATATATGTATGCTTACCATAAATATGTGTATATATGACTCAGGGGAATACATATGTGTATATAGGACTAAGGGAAATAGAATGAAACTGGGGGTGGGGAGATTCAGGCTGGATGTGAGGAGCAAGTTCTTCACCATGAGAGTGGTGAAGCCCTGGAATGGGTTGTCCAGGGAGGTGGTTGAGGCCCCATCCCTGGAGGTGTTTAAGACCAGGATGGATGAGGCTCTGTCCAGCCTGATCTAGTGTAGGGTGTCCCTGCCCATGGCAGGGGCGTTGGAACTAGATGATCCCTGTGGTCCCTTCCAACCCTGACTGATACTACGATACTATGAACCATCCTAGTACATATATAACGTACACACACATATATACATACTTGCCCTTATACATACCTTTATTATATAATGAATATATGCACTATCCTCAGATTTTTTTGATCTATAAATAACATTTTCTGTTTCCCATATATTGCTACACTGCTTCTAAATAAAACAACAAAACCAGCAGAAAAGGGAAAAAAAAAAAAAAAGGTATAATATACAGGAATATATCAGGCACGATATAAAACAACAGACTCATTCTTACAAAACTGAAGCAAAACCACCCCCAACAGCAACTGATAAAGTTTTTTTTGCTCCTTTACCCATAAAAATAATAAATAATGTAAAATAAAGAGGCAGTAAGGTAAAATATTACTATGTTGGTTACCATGAGTCATTTAATAAGGTTTTGAATATGCCGGTTTTTTCTTACTTTTGCAGCACTCCTGTGAATAGTCTTCACCAACACTACTTATTTAGTCAATGACACATAAGGTGAATGAAAAATGCAGAATTAGACTTTAGAAGGAATATTAAAAAATCCCAGAGAAGTCACTGGAACAATCCTGCAAGACACTGAGTATTTTGCAGCTAATCTAACATGAGTTCATGAGCAGGAAAAAACTTAAAATGTGTTCTCAAAGTTAAAGACACACACAGGTTTAAGTGCTTTGCAAGCAGGAGAGAAAATGAGCAGCACCTTCTTGCTTTGCTATTTGATGGAGAAACATTTTGCTGTAAGTCTTCAGAATGTTTTTTTTCTGAAATATATAATGTATCCAAAGTACATACCATGTAATATTTGATTTTTCTCCTTAGCATAAGAATAAGGAAAAACATTCAACAAAGATACAGAACGTAGGTTTTGTTCTCAGCCCTGCCAGAAACTTCTTTATGACAAGGGTCTGCCTTCTGAGGTCAAATTCGATCTGATTAATCAGATTAATGTCCACTGAGATAAATGTAGCAGATATCCACTGAGATAAATGTAGCAGGTAACATTTCTCACCTTGAAACAAATACTTATGCATTATGTTAAAGGTCCTTGTGTAAGTAGCAACTAAGAACATGGCTGTGCTATGAAATGCGGTGGCCATGCACTTAAGCACAGAACTAGGTGAGCAGTCTATGAATAGGGCAATACTGGCATCATCTGGAGGAGGTCTGTTGACCAGTCAAATCCACTGCACAGCATAGGTGGAGCACTAGATGAAGGTGGGGAAAGAGGCATTGGGCAGGTTTGACTTACGTCTATCCATGTCTGATAAGATCTACTCAGAGCAATGCAAAACAAGACAAGGTGGCAATTCCAAAAGCACAGCTGTGTATTTTACAGAGAAAAGATTTTATTAATTGACATCCCAAGCAGGGAGGGTTTGCAGTCCCTTGAAGAAATCTTGTGTTTCTGCCTGTGGGGGATATTCTGGAAATACCTGCTTTTTAGAGCATTCCTCTGGCAAAATAGTCACCCTTGATAAGCTAAGAATAAAAGTCAGCCCTGTCAGGGCCAGTTTAGAAATTTGCAGAGGGGGACATAAAGCACTGGAGGCCACAATATCTTTACTTCTCATTCCTCTTCAATTTTGGCTCTGTCACAGAAATTTCAATAGCAATGCTGTCTGGTTCCAGATCTCTGTCTTCCAGCAGTGACTTCAGTTTTGTTGCTCAGTTTTCTTACAAGACTAGTGCTAAACGCTGAGCTGTGCCACGGATGTGTCTAATTCAACATCTTCCCGCGTATTATTCAGCTTTCTATTAAGCTTTATTAAGTTTCTGTTAATTTTCACTGATGTAATTGATTATTTCCCACATTTTTCCTCTTGCTCTCCACTGATGGGTTTTTGCCAGTCATGTATACACTTTACCTTCAGAGGTGTTCCCCTCATTCCTTACCTCTTGTCGTCTTCATTTTGCCTCTCCTCCCCTCTTCTTTTCCTTCCATTGCATTTTCTCTGACAACCCTACCATTAAGCCTGCCTCCATCCTTCTGATTCTCATTTTGTGTGGTCACCTACCAGTTTTCCCCTCTCAAACAGCAATACTAAGTCATTCTGCCTCTGCAGACACCAATGCTCTCATCAGGTTTCTGGTATTCATTCTGCAGCCAGCACTTACTCACTTATGTAGTGCCAGGCTATACCACAGCTGAACACAATAATGCACTCAGTTGGGTGGTGCAATTCTATGGACTTTGAAGTCTGATTGGGAGGCACTTTTTTTCTCAAGAGAAGTGGCATAGATGCATGTGGCTTCTCTTGTGGATATGAGAAGGCAAAAAACCCTTTATTAGGAGAACATAGAAATCCTTCCTTTAGGTAGCCTAAGCTGTGCTCTTGCGTCACAGACTGCCTTAGAAGAGCAGTGTGCCTATTGAGACAATATTTTTTCCTGCTTTCAACTCTTTAGCCTCTCTTGTTGGGATGCTTGTGATTTATAAAAATACAGTTGTACAATATCTCCCTGTCAGAAGCCCAAATGACATGGTCCAAATCCCACACTGACCTTCCCAGTGTGCAATTATTAAATCCAATGAGTCATGTTGTGTGAAAGTCCTTGAAGAGAATCCCCAGGTTAGTGAGGAAAACTGCCTGCACCCTTGAGTGCATGAAACAGCCATGAAACAAAGGCTGCTGCACCCTCCCTGTGCTGAGTTACATTTTTTTCCCATAAAACCACAGGGCGATGAGAATTAGTTGAGAGGGGTTGTTTTGTTCCTACCAGAATGGACATAGTGGCCAGAATGCCCCATACAGAGGGTATGTGGGCAGTCATTCCTAACTTGAAGTTGCTGGTGCAAACCTTATTTACTCTGTGAGCAGGTATGAATCCCATCCTCAGCTGCTTGTGCACACCCATGGGCTTCACCCTACCAAACATTCTTAATCTAAGTGAAACATTTTGCACCCTTATATATACATATATATATATATATATATATATATTTAGGTAACTTGCCATACTATACATAAAAAATGCTCCTTTGCTATTTTATGAAGGCTGGTGTGTTTTCAGACATGACAACACAGATCTGTTAAATCAAGTCTGCTGAGTGCATCTGGATGTGGGCTAAAAAAAATGAATGCTTCCACTGTAAACATTGCAATGAACTATTAGCTTCAATTTCACTACTAAATCTTTCTGTATTTACAATTCAGTGTAACTACCTGCAGGCTCTGCCAATTGATTCTTATTTTATTTATCTGTTTTTTTCCTCAAGCACCTTCCCAGTGAAATATTAAGCAATACATTTTAGTGAAGGAGTTTGTTCTTAGTTTTGTCATGTGAAATTCTCCTCAAGTGCAAAGTATTACTCAGGAAGCTCTCTTCTGTAAGGAGAGTGAATAGAAATAGAATAGAATAGAATTAACCAGGTTGGAAAAGACCTCAGAGATCATCAAGTCCAACCTACGACCCAACACTATCTTATCAACTAAACCATGGCACTAAGTGCCCCATCCAGTCTCTTCCTAAACACCTCCAGTGTGGCAACTAAACCACCTTCCTGGGCACCACATTCCAATGGCCAATCTCTCTTTCTGGGAAGAATTTCTTCCTAACATCCCCTGGCACAGCTGGAGACTGTGTCCTCTTTTTCTGGTGCTGGCTGCCTGGGAGAAGAGACTAATCCCCACCTGGCAACAACCTCCCTTCAGGTAGTTGCAGACAACAATAAGATCACCTCTGAGCCTCCTCTTCTCCAGGCTAAACAACCTTAGCTCCCTCAGCCTCTCCTCACAGGGCTTGTGCTCCAAACCCCTCCCCAGCTTTGTTGCCCTTCTCTGGACATGTTCCAGCAACTCGACATCTTTCCTATGCTGATGGGTCCAGAACTGGACATAGGACTCAAGATGTGTCCTAACCAGTGCTGAGTACAGGGGCAGAATGACCTCTCTGTTCCTGCTGGCCACACTGTTCCTGATACAGGCCAGGATGCCATTGGCCTTCTTGTTATGCTTGCACCTAACAAGTTTTGGCAAGGATTGGCCCTCAAACTATCATGCAGACCCTTCCATGGATAAAGCTAGTGAGGTAAGTAATTGTTTGCAGGACTAATCCTGGATAAAATAAATGTGAATGTGAGAGAAACAGCAGCACTTTATGGAGATCTTAGCTCATGATGGATGTCAGTATGTTTGGAAAAGGTATTTACTCTCTGGCATTCGTAAAATTTGCACCATAAATCTATATTTTAAGTGTCAATATAAATAAATAATACTAATAAAAATATTTAGATAATATATTTCTAGAGTGAACATTATTCGCACAAACAGCAGTGATTCAAAATAAAAGAAGATAACACCAAGTGCCCAGAATTATTGCAACACAGCTGCGTTGACTTTGCTGGGACTACTTCTATGGCAAAATTTATCCATATTCCTAAGTGTTCACATTATTGTGTTCTTAAAATGTCATCTCTTTTAGGAAAAGCACCAGTGCCCCTTAAAAATAATAAAGATCCTGCTAAGGTATCAGTGCAGGAAAAGTTACTGAGTTTCTTAATTCACAAGGGAACACACAGCTGCAGTTCTGTTAGAGGAATCCTTTTAAGGCTTGCCTGGTTACACAGTCATCCCTAAGCAATAAGTAGTGAGGGCACTGATTTGTGTCAGAAAGACTTTAGGAAGTCACTATTTCTACTTTTGCTCACCCCTTGCCCCTGAGAATAGTAATCTGTAGGTGACCTCTTTCAGTAGTAAATTATCCCTCACTCCTTGTATCCCTGTGCCTTCCAGGGAGCTCAGGAATGTTGTCCCTCTCCTGTTCTTACATCACACCGTACCCTCTAAAAGAGGTGCAATATGATTGCAAGCTGCACTTGCAGTCTGCAAGGCCAATCACATCCTGGGCTACATCAAAAGAAGTGTGGCTAGCAGGTCAAGAGTGGTGATTCTGCCACTGATGAAACCTCATTTGGAGCACTGTGTCCAGCCCTGGAGTCCTCAACAAAAGAAGGACATGGACCTGATGCACCAGGTCCAGAGAAGGGCCACAAAGATGATCAGAGGGCTGTGGTACTTCTCCTGTGAAGACAGGCTGAGGGAGTTGGGGTTGTTCATCTTGGAGAAACCAAGGCCCTGGGTAACCCTTGTAACCACATTTCAATATCTGAAGGGGACCTACAGGAAGGCTGGGGAAGGATTGTTTAGAAGGGCTTGTAGTGATAGGATGAGGGGATTTAGGCTGGACATTGGGATACAGTTCTTTACAATGAGAGTGGTAAGGTACTTGAACAGGTTACCTGGGGATGTGGTTGAGGCCCCATTTCTGCAGACATTCAAGATCTGAATCAATGCCCCTGGGCAGCATGATCTGGTTGGAGGTGTCCCTGCTCATTTTGAGGGAATTAGACAAGATGGTATTTGAGGGTCTCTTCTAACGTGATGAAATCTGTAAATCTGTGAATTACACTTACCCATATGCAACAAGCCATAGCCAACCTTCATTATTACTTACCAGACTTTATGTTAGTAAATAAAACCAACTGAAACCTTTTCTTTGTCACAAGATGATAAAACAATTTGCAGATGTTTGTTTACTGACCTCACTTTTGTGCTATGAGACACTGCACATGCAGCTATTCTGGGTAAAAGTATGAACCATGGTATTCTATTTGTAAAGAAAACCACTTAAGAGGGAGAAAAACCTTGAGAGTGTCATGATGTTCTCCATTTTCTTATTTAAGGGAGTAAATGAACCCACACAGACAGAATGAGATCAGGGCTATTGACCCAGCAGATCCTTCAGACTAGTGAAAAGGATTGCCCAGGTAGATTATAGATGTGTGGGTGTGTTCGAGGCCAAGTTGGATGAGGCCTTTAGAAACCAAGCCTAGTTGAGAGGCATTCCTGCCCATGTCAGGGAGACTGGAGTAGATGATCTCCAAGGTCTGCTTCAACCTGGCCATTCTATGATGCTATAATAAACACTGCCCTGGCTGCAGGGTCCTATGGATGCACAATAACACAAGTGGCTTGGACATGGAAGTCGTGATGGCAAAGCCTCTTCTAATGTCCTGATGAACAGCACACAGAGCTCTTTGTAAAGCTGAGGATTGAAACTAATACTGATAAATTCGCATTTCCCAGAAGAATTCTGTGGAAAATCTCAAGGAAAATGTGCTGTGGGGGCACGTATTGTTTCTTAGCTTCAATCCTTTCTGTTTCCATTTTATGGAGCTTACTCATTTTTTATTTTTTTTAAAATGAGAATTCTTCTCCTTATTTGCTGCAATACTACTTTCTGGTGTTTGGGTAAGGCAGAAAAGCACCAGGCTGACTTCTTACTGCATGCATTTGGAAAATACTATGGCTCACTATACTTTGATTTCATTATGACTAAACATTTGTCCTGATTGTAGTGTGAAGTTTTTGTGCATTTAAATTATTCTGCAATATTTGGGAATTATTTTCCTTTGAAGAATAAACTTCAATTGGTCTTTACACAAAATCCATGATTAATAGATTAATAAATTATCTTTTTCATAACAATCATGCGATTGCAAACTTAGCAGTCAAAGAGCAACCCAATTTGTGTAGATTATGAATGGGAAAGATCAGAACTTAAGATAATTATTTCACCCTATAAATGAAATACTTCTCTCCAATAACAAATATTTTGTGGAAATGTTACATGGGTGTTCTGTTTTCAAGCACTAAAAGTATTTTCAAAATAAGGATGCTTAGAAAAGCATTAATCTATTTTCCTACAGTGTGTCCCTGAGAATGAAGTCTGAGTTTATTAACTGAGTCTGTCTTTTCCTTTTCTAATGCAAATATTATAGCCAGGAAAGAAAAAAAGAAAATGAACTGAACCAAACAGAAAATGTTTTCTGATTTTGGCTTTGGTGTTCACTGAGAAAAGAAAAAAAAGGAAGAAATTCCACAGGGAACTAAGGGGTGTGGGGGGGAAGTACAAATGTTGAAAACTAATTTTTTATGTAAAACAAGTCTGAATCTTTTAGTTGCCATTGTTTTAGCCTGGAGAAGAGGAGGTTCAGGGAAGACCTTATTGCTGTCTACAACTACCTGAAGGGAGGTTGCAGCCAGGTGGGGGTTGGTCTCTTCTCCCAGGCAACCAGCACCAGAACAAGAGGACACAGTCTCAAGCTATGCCAGGGGAGGTTTAGGCTGGATGTTAGGAAGAAATTCTTCATAGAGAGAGTGATTGGCCATTGAAACAGGCTGCATGGGCAGGTGGTGGAGTCACCATGACTGGAGGTGTTTAGTAGAAGATTTAATGGGGTGCTTGGTGCCATGGTTTAGTTTATTAGGTGGTGTTGGATGATGGGTTGGATATGATGATCTTGAAGGTCTCTTCCAACCTGGTCGATTCCATTCCATTCCATTCCATTCCATTCCATTCCATTCCATTCCATTCCATTCCATTCCATTCCATTCCATTCCATGTTGTTGCTCCGTGTCCAGAACCAAAGAAGAGACTGGATTATATCTTATAATAGTCAAAATTCCCCCATTAGTTCCTACTTTATGGAAGACCTGGTCCCAGATAGAAACTGCTAATGACCTATGATTTGTTTTGAGTTTTGTTTGTTTACACCCACTCTCCTAAAACTGTCCTTCATTGCTGTCTCTTGCTTGTAAAGGATGAGACCAAAATCACACAGCCTTGCCAGGGTAAGCCCAAACAAGGTTTGGTTCTCAATTCAATCTAAATGCTAAGCTTACAAGCATGCTGGGATTGTTCAGTGGGCTTGGTGTGGTGGGCCAGAAGCTTGAGAAAAGAGAGATGGCTTTGTTTTATGCCATGATTTTTTTTTTCTCCTCATACCAATTTACTGATAAAGTAATGTTCAGTGAAAAAAGAAGAGCCCTGCCCTCCCACCCTAAGCAGTGATTTGCCATGTCATCAGCAAAAATATTATAAAACAGGGATGAGGAGCTGGGGGAGGATCCTGCTTTTCTCAGTGTGGATTTTTGTCCTGACATCTTTCTCGGAATGGAGGGGAACATGGGATACCAACATAGGATACCAACATAGGATACCATTAAGGATACCAACTTTTCCCTGTGGCAATGAGATGCTGTTGCTGGTCTTTGCTGACCTGCTTGGCTACAAAAAGATGTGCAGGTCTCTGCTATGTACTGCGCATGTTTTAATAGAATAGAATAGAATAGAATAGAATAGAATAGAATAGAATAGAATAGAATAAACCAGGTTGGAAGAGACCTTCAAGATCATCACGTCCAACCTATCGTCCAACACCACCCAATTGACTAACCCATGTAACCAAGCACCCTGTCAAGCCTCCTCCTGAACACCTCCAGTGACGGCGACTCAACCACCTCCCCAGGCAGTCCATTCCAATGGGCAATCCCTCTCTCTATGTAAAACTTCCTCCTGACCTCCAGCCTATCAACATTTGATCCACAAGGCTGATCTTTAGGAAAATTCTGTTGTTTCCCATTAAGAAAAAAAACAAAACTTGCAGGCCAGATTAAATTGTTCCTTCCTTGCAGTGTTTTAACCAATCATACAACTGTTTCCATCAATAAATCAAGTGGTCACCAAAACACAACACTCAAATAAAGAAGAAAAGCCCTTTCTTCACAGTGGAGCATCTCGTGACTCCTTTGGCTGCAGATGCTGAAAAGTAACATTTGATCAGCAGCCACTGGCTTTGTTTTTGCCCCTTGTTTTCTGTTGTACAAGTGCCAGTGAGGGCTTGATTAAGATGCTGAACAAATCGTTAGCAACATTGCTAATAAGTGAACGGTCCCTGGAGCTTATTAGCAGGGCCTCACCGCATGGCAAAATTGTGACTTCAGGGCAGGGAACCAGAGCAGGGAAAGTGGCAAGCAGTGCTGAAGGTGCTGAAGGTCTGTGCGTCTGTACGTGCATGTCCTCACTGCAGCTGGAGTCACCGGGACGATGGTACTGGTTGAGGTTCACGGTTGTTGCTGACATCAGCTGTCACGGCTTCATTGTCTGCATGCCTTCCCTCCAATGACACATTCAAGGGTACTTTATAGCCACCACAAAGAGCCAGTCAACTGATACCATTGCACTCCCCGCGTGCTCAGGACTGTTGATATAGTCTCACACATTCATTTGCAGGGCCATTGAAATTGTGGCTCACCCAATGCCACTCCTAACAAGGTGGGCTTGCTTGTTTTGTCCAAACATTTAGCTGTGTCGTTTTAAAGCGTGGCATTGGTGTTCTCTAATTGACATAACATTATCAGCATTTTAATGAGAGGCTGTTTATGCCCTGATTACCTGAATAACTCTGCCATTTACCATGCTGGTTTAAATACTGGCACCTGCAAAGACAAAATATACACAAAAGATGCAAGCAAGTGGAAAAAAAAGGCAGATGTTTATTTGCTCTGAAATCCAGTTGCTCAGAAATAAGAGTCTGTGGTGAAAAGGGGGAAAATGTAAGCTTGGGTCAGGGAAGAGACTGTGATTAGCTCCATTGTTAGGGGTTCTTTGAGCTTGGTTGATCTTAAAGAAAAACCCACTAATCAATCTATTGAAACTTGCCAAACTTTGGAAGGCAACTTAAGTTGTGGTGCTTCTCTGAGAAGTTCTAGTAAAGCATCCTGATAGAGGAAACAGCAGACGTGCCTTATGATCTCTTCTTACAATTGTTTATTCCAAAAACATGCTTTACCTTTAAATGCAGTTCTTTAATTTTAAATTTGTGATTTTTGTAACCTAGTGCACAGAGGATACAATAAAAAATAAGTGAGATCTAGTGCTATGTGCTCGAGGAAACTTTAAAACACCTTTTACTGCAGTTTTCACAATGAGGCCAGAGGAAGAATTATTTTCTTTGAACTTGCTTAGGAGACATTTATTTTAGTGTATGTCCTGATGCTTGATCAAGGACTTGAAAAGAGCTAGGGCTCACCATCATGGTAAATATCACCCTGGCATTAATTATATATCAAACACTATTGGCTGTGAAATGCTTTACTCAAAAATACGGATTTTACCATATATAGTTATTTCCTCCTGTTTTCTTCCTGCATGCTTTCCCATGCACTGCTTGAGCTCCTCTGTCACAGAGCAAACTTACCACCGCCTGATGGGGAGGGACCACCTGTAAGACTGCAAACTGCCAAGACTGTCTACAGGGGTGCCAATTAGTGTCAATTGTTGCCATCATTCTCTGATATGGACACCTGTCCATTGGGAACCAGATCCAGACTGCCAAACTAATTTGTCAGAAACCAGTGAATAGGCACCAGCTGAAAACAGTCTCCAGTTACACACTAGCTATCTGAACTGGCCTGGTACGGGCCTGGTAAGGGTGTGCCTTTCACTGGACTAGCAGAAGGCCATGCTTCGTTTGCACTCATAGAATTGTTAGGGTTGGCAGGGACCTCAAGGATCATCTAGGTTCTGCAATGGGCAGGGATCTCTCATACTAGGTCAGGTTGCTCAGAGCCACATCCAATCTGATCTTAAAAACCTCCAGGGGTGAGGCTTGTACCAAAACCCTAGGCAACCTGTTCCAGTGTCTTACCACCCTCACGGTGAAGAACTTCTTCCTAACATGATGGATTCAGCCCATGAAAATGTATATGTTGTTGTGTAAGTAGTAGCTGATGTTCAGGTGATGGTGTGAGGGGACTCCAGATGGCAATGGTTGTCTCCAGGTGAGGTACCACTGATCTAACCTTCCACTACCTACCTGCAGCTAGATTTACACTTCACCCACCAGATCTTTACCAGGGGTTTTATCATTTAATCTGGATCTTCATTGGGAAGCTATAATCTCAACCTCTCCATTGTCACTGGGTTATTGAGCAGGTTTTAGAATCACCATATGGGACACCTGGTAACCTGCTTTAGCAGGGATATAGGAGAGACTTTACAGAGGGGTATCCAGAAAGATCTGGCTGTGACTGACAAGCTTTTTGCTTCCTTCATCACCATCACAGGATAGATGTGGGAACAAGGGGCCTAACTCCTATAAATGTTACAGTTCAGATAAAGATCCAGATTTAACTTGTCAAAAACCAGTGCAGCTAAAAGCTAAACCAGCCAATATAGTATCTGGTAGCAGAAGATTCCTTTGCACTGCTTATAAATAAAATTAAATCTACTTAATCCCACTTAGTCTGTGTAATCAAAACTAATCACAGTATCACAGTATCACAGTATAACTTAGGTTGGAAAGGACCTCGAGGATCATCGAGTCCAACCTATCAACACAGACCCCATGCCTAGACCATGGCACCAAGTGCCACGTCCCATCCCCTCTTGAATGCCTCCAGGGATGGTGACTCAACCACCACCCTGGGCAACCCGTTCCAATGACGAATGACTCGCTCGGTGAAGAACTTCCTCCTCACCTCGAGTCTAAACCTTCCCTGGCGCAGCTTGAGACTGTGTCCCCTTGTTCTGGTGCTGGTTGCCTGGGAGAAGAGACCAACCCCTTCCTGGCCACAACCATCCCTCAGCAGTTGTAATAGAGGCATTTTGTGTGGTTCAAAACTAGACATTTTAATCACATTTTCTGGTTCTTTAGGTAACAGAAATAATTTTTTAGACACAGAAGATTTGCTGGTATAATTTAATTTTACATCTCAACAGCACAGAGTCAAAGCAAGAAGTTTGCTAAGAAGGAATTTAGATAATCAGAAATCAGAAAAGAAATGTGGGGGGGCAGATGGGGAGGGATGAGGCAAAGGGGTGGGAGAAGCTTGTTATACAGTGCAATCTTTCACAGGAATATGGCTAAAATATTTTTTGAGCTAGTTTTTAATCTGAGAATTATTTGATGGATGTACCCCGTAATTAGCAAGACCCATAATCAAGGCAACTGACTCTTTTCTACTAGAGAATCTGAGAAACCAAATATATCTGTTACCAGCATAGTCAAATGGTGTGCAACCGGTTTGCTTTGCCATAGCAATGGTAGCAGTGTCTGATATGGGAAGAAACAAAGTTATTGTGTTAATAGCTAAGTTCATGTTAAAATAAAGTAATATTTATTCTGCAGGAGTGGTAACTGTGTTATACTATTGAATGTGATGGCCCACAACATTGCTAGCAATGCACACATCCTGTGCCTGGCATAGGAAAACAGCTTGCAGTACCTCAACATGGACTCAAAATGAGTTTATTTTTAATAATTTCATAATTTTCCATTTGTAAATGATTTTTAGCTCTTTTCAGTATTCTCGTAGCAGATGTGTTGGCATCTTGAATGTTTTGTGGTCGTTTATTGCTTGGCTTGTTGCTGATGGTTAGCAGAAGAGACATTTTCAGGTTCTGTTTGAGGAACCTCAGGGCTCTTTTTTAGGCAGTTCAGCCTGATGGAATTGAGCCTGACATGTTTCAACTCTGTTTCTTTATAAAATAAACATAAAACAATGGTTTATATTTCTAATAAACTCTTGAACCGTGTGAGACTCAAACATTCCCTGTTCCTTTACACATCTGTAAATAAAGACCATGAAAAAAGAGTACAACAGGATAAATCCACATGAATTTGGAATCCAGTGCAGCATATTAAATGGCATGGTCTCATTGAAAGAGAGGGCAGCCTTGCATCTTCTTGCAGTTTGAAGCTAATCGTTTTCGTCAGGATAGGAACGTCTGGAAGTCCACTGCAGTGTCCCACCAGCAAGGCTTCAGTAACTGAGCTGCCTTGTGGAGAATGAGCCCACTTTGTAGTGACACAGCAGGCTCAGATACCACCTATTCTGCTCTCCAAACTGTCATGCGTAACAACTTCATTGTGCTAAACTGAACTTGAAAGCAACCAAAGGCTATGAGAAGGGGAGGCTATGAGAAAAGTGTGCTGTCAGCACTGGCAAAGGCTGACCTGGAAAGTAGGCTCAGAGACAGGAGAATAAAAGACCAGGGCCCATGAACACAGCATATTGTTTCATTTTAAAGTATGATTCCCATACGAGGGAAAGTAGCAAATGTGATGTAAATTTATTTAAATAGATTCTGCTGCTTAAAAGTTCGCCAGTCGCTCCCATCCAACTTTCCCAGCTCTCTGATTCGTTACTTACAGTGGGAATATAATGACATATAGTAATCATTGTAACAGCTTCTTTGCAGAAGCACAATGATGATTAGTAAGTAGCAGCAAATTTTCACATGGGCTCTGAAGAACTATAGCATTAAGCAGCCGAACACTCCCAAATCCCCCTTTTCTGTTCCACTGAAAAGTCCTCTCCTTGTACCTTGCAGATATGAACAAAGCCTATCTTAATTCCAATCAGCTTTTCCTCATTCAAAGAAACTTTCTCTTTTTCATAATTGATTCATGTGCATTTTTTCCCTGTCTTTCACTGAGCCTGAGCCTTTTTTTTTTTTTTTTTTTGAAGGAGAGAGGAAATAATTTCAGTAATAACTTGTTTTGCTTTGCTTTTCTCTCCAAAATGTATTTCAGCTAGTTGAGTTACTGCACATGAAAAATAAACACAAAAAAATGGAAGGAAGGAAGTCTTAACTTTCTCTTCACTAAAAGATTATGAACCATGAGGATTGAGGGATGAGCTCAACAGAACAGCTCTAGTAAGGTAAGTCAAAGACTGGAAAACAACAACAATAAACTGCTCCTATTTATTGTATCAGATCCCATTCTCATGAGAAACTTACAGCTGGAACTGAAATCAGTTCATTTGTCCATGCAGAATTATTTCAAAGATAACTTTATAGAGGATATTTTATCAGAAATATTTGTAAATACTTGGAAATATTTTAGTTTTAGTTTATTCACTCATATGAATGTATTGGTTCCCCATAAATTCCTTTTCCACATTAATAGAGAAAAAAAATACTTTTAGGACTGATTTGGTCTTTCTTTCATCACTTTCAGCATGGTATAGCTACACTTTGAAGGAATTATGCCTAATTTACACCAGAATGAGCATAGGGCAGATCAGCAGGACACGGTTTAGATTTTTTATTTGGGAAAATACTTCTAAAGAGAAAGAAAAATGTCAAAGCACCGTTGGGAAGCTAAAATTGACAAAGTATGTCAACCTGGTTTGCTCCCTCTATGAAGGAAATTAGTTACAATCCCACAGCTTCACACATGCATCTTGTACACTGTTAGTCATAGGATCATAGACTTTTTTGGATTGGGAGGGACCTTTAAATGTCATCTAGTCCAACATCTCTGCAGTCAGCAAATAGGTCAGGCTGCTCGGAGCCCTAGAGAACAATGTGACCTGCAATGGTTTCAGGGATGGGGCCAGTATTTAGAACTCTGTGGCAAAACTTGTAAAATCTTGCGTAGAGAGTAAACTGCCCATTATTCTAAGCCTCATCCATGCTGTTTATTGTAGAAAGTATGTAGAATCAACACAGATCCCTGATAGCTTCAGACAGTGGTATATAAACAACTGGCACGAGGGCCTGAAATCTCAGATGACATACCCTTCTCAGGATGTGTCAGCGCAAGTGCATTCAACATGTCAACATGCTGATGCATCCTAATGTCCCCTTTGGAGGACAGCAGAATTCCAGCACAGCTAAGGTTTTGCAGCAAGAAGGTTTGTAAAAGCACTTTCATTCTTTTTTTTTTTTTTTTTTTTTTCTGGGCTGTATGTGTACTGGTTTCACAGGGTTGAGGTTTATGTAACTCCAGTGTTAGATGGGGAAACTCTTTTTGCTAGCAGCCTCTAGAGATTTGTAGGCAGAGGTCATATTACATAATTTGCAGAAAATATTAAACTCATCTAATCCAAGGGCATGTCCAAATATTCTTGATCCTTGCAGAAGTCTAGCTATGAATCTCAAGCTCACCTCCAGCATACCTTACCCTCTGTCATAGAATCATAGAAAGCTTTGGGATGGAAGTGACCTTTAAAGGTAGTCTAAATCTCTGTAGTCAGCAGGGACATTTGGAACTAGAGCAGGTTGCTCAGAGCCCAAAACAACCTAATCAGCAATTGTTTCAGGGATGGGGAATCTACCACTTCCCTGGGCAACCTGGGCCAGTGTTTCTCCACCCTCAGTGTAAAACATCCTTATAGTAGTCTAAATCTTTCTCTTCTAGTTTGAAACCATCACCTCTCATCCTGTCATAATGGACCATTTAAAAGAATCTGTCCCCTTCTTTCTTATCTGCCCCTTTAAACATCGAAAGTTCAACATGAAGGTCTTCCCAGACTTCTTCAGGCTGAACAACTTTCTCAGCCTGTCCTCACTGTAGAGGGCTTCCAGCTCTCAGATCATTGCTGTGGTCTCCTCTGGTTCTGCTCCAACAAGATGCTGAAAGAAATTTCTTCATTGAAAGGGTTCTCAAGGTCTGGAACAGGCTGCCTATGGAGGTGTTTGAATCCTGATCTTTAGAGGTGTTTGAAAGAGACAGAGATGTGGTGTGAGGCACATGGTTTAGCATCAGACTTGGTAGAGTTAGAGAATGGTTGAACTCTCTCCATCTTTGTTATAGGCCTCCCTTTAAGTACTGAATGGCTACAACACAGTATCTCCAGAGTTTTTTTTTCCTCTGTCTTCTGTGACATGAGCTTCTAAGCCACTTCAGCTCTCTTCCCTCACTTTGAAGAGTGATCATTCCCTTTTGGTGCATGTTTTGATATGCACCAATTCTTTGCATGGTTTGCCCAGCACAGACCTCCTCATGCCAAATAACACATGCCTGACCAGTACATCTTGGCTAAATTTAGAAAAATATTGATGTACATACACCTTATTTTAGAGTTAAAAAAGAAGTTCTGATTTTGGCATCTTTACTCATGCTGAATGGAAAATCAAGACAGCAGTGAAAAAGCTGCTGCTGTAAGTAACCAGACAGCAAGAATAAGGGTCAGAATCTGTCATAACTTATAATGACTTTTGGAGGCAAAAGGTGGTTTCTTTTCCACTCTCAATTGAACTAAATATATTCCTTCTGTCTTCAGACATATTTTTTTTCTGTTGCCTATTCTCTTTCACAATCCATTCTCTCACATGTTTCTTCTTCCCTCTTCAGTCAGTTGGACTCCTGCACTGCCTTTTTCTACACTTCTAAATTCTCTTTTAGAATCTTGGAACCATAGAATTGTTTTAGTTGGAAGAGACCTTTAATATCATCAAGTCTAATTGTTAACCCTGCACTGCCAGCTCACCATTAAACCGTGTCTATATAATTTAAATACCTCTAGGGATGGTGAACCCTCCACTTCCCTGGACAGCTTATTCCAGGGCTTTCCCTGAAGACATTGTTCCCATTGTTCAACCTAAACCTCTCCTGGTACAATTTTAGCTGTTTCATCTTGGACTACCCTGTTTTGGTGAGTTCCAGGCCATCAGGAGGCCCATATTTTAGTCTTGCTCTTGTTTCAGAGCAGCCTTTCAGTTCATTGCCTCTTTTTGAGTTTAGCAAGAGCATACAGATTTGTATGCCCTCTAGTTTCAGTAGCTTTTATTCACCTTTTTTAAGGTCATAGTATTAAGTAGCAGTGACACACTCTCTGTGAATTGAAGATCTCAGACCTGATCTGCCTACTAAAGCGGTGTAATTCTCCCTGTAAAGACTCACATTTATATGGAAGAAGGGTGTCTGTATAGTAGTACAGCTCTTCCTATCTTAAATTAAATTTTCTCATTCCAGATCTACACAGTTTCACATTTCCGAGTTATTCTGTTTTATTATCCAGTTCCAGATCACTACCTGTTTCCCCTGTAGGCTGTCAACCTTGTGATGAACCCAGATTAACTATCTGGATTAAAATTGTGCCAAAGATAGTGAACAAATGCATTTAATTGTCTTGGGAAACAGCTCTGTCAATGTATTTGCATTACGTTTTGTGCTTAGTTATAGCTGCAACATCCTCTGTTGAACAAAGAAGCCCAAAAGATGTGAAAAAAAGCCTATTTCTGTTCAAAGTCTACCCAAGTATCCAGATTATAGTTTTTTACTTCTAAATCTCAGCTCTGAAAGTAATGAAAGATAAAAAAAAGTCTTCCTGAATATTACTCCAGAATAATATACCCCATACCTGCCATTTCCTGATTTTTATTTTTGCCCTGGCTTCTTCCCATTCTTTAGGTCATCAGTAAAAGCAATAAATCACCAGTATCATTACTGTCACAGACACAGATATCCTATGACATCATGTTTCTTTCGGTGCCTTGCTGACAGTTTCTCTTAATTGTTCTGGAGGCAGATAGCGCTCTCTGTCTAGAATTTGACTGCTCCTGTTTTCCTTCACTCTCACCTTTAACCTTTTACTTTTGAACCCTCATGGATCACTAGCTTTTGTATGCTTATCCAATAAAGGATCTTCTGAGAAAGGAATCTCCTCCCAAGCATAATACTTCTTATTCCCCTGAACTCTTAAAGCAAACAGTCTTCTACAAAGAAAAGGAGCACTTTGTGCCCTTTAAGAAATTAGGCAGTCAATGTGTCATCCATTATGGGTAGAGTCAGCACACTTTTGCCTCTTGCTTGAACATCCTGCAAAACAAAGCTTAGTAAAGAATGGAGGAGAATGATGAGAGCAAACACTGAGGAGAACTCTTGTGACAGGAAACCTGCATGTATTGTGATGGTGGAGGAGACAAGACTCAGAAAGGGCATGCAAAAGCTGCAGATTATCAAGAATGATGATAGAAAAGACAAAGTGGTGGCTACTGGAGATACTGAAGAGTCAGTATGATTAGCATATAAAGGTATCCTTTCTTCATTATCTGACAGAGACAGTCCATTCACATTTTCACATTGCAAAAGGATTAAAAACCATTTCAAGAGAGGCACTAGATAATTACAGTGTCCAATTTGAGGCCAGTAAGGCCATCAGAGTAATGGAGAACTTGCCATGTGGAGAAAGATGGAAGGACTTGGGTTGGTTGGTTTGTTCTGGATGTGATAAGGATCATGGGGTCAAAAAACCCAAAAGATTTGTTTAGAGTAGAAGCTGTCCTCACTTCTTGATGATGCACAGTGACGGGACAGGAGGCAAGGAGCACAAGGTGATTTGGAGATATGCTCTCTCGATATAAGAAAAATTCCACTAAGAGCACTCTTAAATATTAGAAACACTTCCCCAGGGAAACAGTAGATCTACCTTGCTGGAAATATTCATGTCTTAGCTTGATGTGACTCTGCAGAACCTAATCCAAGGCCCAGAACTTTGGGCCAGATGATCTCTAAAAGCCCCTTACAACCTAGTGTTCTCTATGATTCTGTGATTCATACTAGAATCAATTAAAGCATGGGGTCAAAATCCTATAAAAAGGCTAATTTAAAGACTGTGTTAAAATACATGACCCCCGCCCCCCTTGTTTTTTACATTCATTGAACAAGGATAAACTGTTCCTTAGTAATAAAAAAATTGAAGGCTCCAGAACAATATTCTTCAGCCAGCCATTCTCTACTCTTATCTCAAATCTCTCTTCCTTGTAGCTAGTGCTGCCAACCTATGTCTCTCAGCTGACTGTCACACAAGAATACAACACTAGGACCATCAGTTAAAGTAAATAAGTGGCTCTGAGGAAAATGGTTATTGCAAAATCACTGAAATAGCATAATTTAGTAAAAACTTAATTTTAATTGTTTTGGTTGTATTGCACTGTGACTGGAGCCACTACATATTGTTTGTTGTATGTTCCCTTAGTTTTAACTGCTTGGCCCCTCACCCTTTATTTGTATTTCAAGCTCCCCAATCTCTATTAGTTTTAATCATCAAATCAGCTAGTTCTTCCATTTTGCTGCTTCTCATTTCCTAATCTTTATCATTTGTCCTGAAATGTTCATGACATCTCACATCTTATTGCAATATTTTCAATCTTGCCTCTACTTGGAAGTCATCCTTCTCTACAATCTTTCACACCCAATCCTTTTTCTCTGTTCACCACTAAGATTTATGCTTTCCAAGAATTACAAGTTGGCAGTGTCTCTGATTTCTACAGTACATTCTGCTCTTTACTCCTGACATAGTTACTTCTACTGGGATTATTGCATACAGCTATGTTTTTTTTTTATAATGTAAACTCTCAATCTTTCTTTTTTCATCATAAGTGTTTGTCTCCTGTAAGACCACAAACACTCCTTTAACTTCCATCTTTGAAGTCTCATGTTCTTAAGCTCTTCTTCCACGGAATTAACAAGGCCAGGTGCCAGGTGAATCTCTCTTCTGCATAAGTTTTCAAATATTATATCTGCAAGGCAGCTCTGCTTCTGTTCCTTAGTCAAGTGCTGATTTCACTTTTTTTCTTCTACCTTTTCTGAAGTTTCATGTCTCTGTTCTTTGCTCCACCGGAGAACTCAACAAGTTCTTCTCTCCTTCATTTTCCATCATGTCAAGTCATACTCTTCCCTGTTTCTATGCTCTTACCTCTTTTCCCAACATATTTTCTCTCTAAACACCTGATGGTTGTGTGCCCTTATCCTGTTCTCATCTTCAGACACATGATGTGCTCTGGATGGGGAAGAGGCTGGGCAGCACTTACCTGATAAAATGAATGACACTTCAGGAGGACTGTCTGAGCTGTTGATGACAACTTTGCATGCTTCTCTCCTGTATTCTCACTTTGGTACAGAGCACTTCAGGATCTGATCACCCTGACTATCTCTGGAATGAACTCCTCTAGCTGGCTGTTTATTCAAGAAAATTTGAGGAAGAAAATAAAAAATAATTAAAAGATACCCAAATGCTAATGGACTGTCTCTCCCTCTTCTAAAGCAAGCTTTTTGTCTCAAATCCATTTTCTTACTTCATTGAGTACTGCTGGCTTGCCATCAGCACAGTGCCTTTTTCAAGGTCATGCTTTTGAATGGTCCTTCCTATTTCAGCTCTTCTTCAAATAAAACAATTTGGTCTGATCTCCACAACCTCAGTAGACACAAATTTAGAGTGAGAGGCGAAGCAACCCTAACACACCCTCAATGACAAATTGAGGGCTCAAATAGCTTCTGATATAACTTGTGTCAGCCTGAAGGTGATCTCAGTGACCTCTGTGTCCCATGGGAACCATTGAACTGGGTAAAGATTAGGACAATAATTGCACACTTTTTCTTGCCTTACCTGCCTGGGCAACTAATAAAAGAAAAAGAAAAAAAAAAAAAAAAGAAAAAAAAAAAAGTCAAATGAGCAGTAGAGCACAAAAATTGTAGTGCAGAGCACAAAATCAGTGTGGTTACACTTGTGGCACATGCCTCCTAGTTTAATATTTTTTCTCAGTTATGACCACATTGCCATAAATACCTCTGATGAGAACATGACCTCATTCTTTCATCAGCCCACCCAGAGCAAAGGTGCACACATAATTCAGGTTTTTTTGTATGAGTCACAGCTTTGCACATCAGCCTGCTCTGGCAACTGCTGAGGACGTCAAGCAGACCTTGGAGAAGGAAAACAAAGCTGGTGAAGGTTCTGGAGAACAGGTGTTATGAAGAGTGGCTGAGGGAACTGGGGTTGTTTAGTCTGGAGAAAAGGAGAGGAGACTCTCTCACTCTCTACAACTACCTGAAAGGAGGTTGTTGTGAGGTGAGGGTAACAGAATCACAGAATGTTAGGGATTGGAAGGGACCTCTAGAGATCATCAAGTCCATCCTCCCTGACAAAGCAAGATCACCTATCACAGGCGACACAGGAACACATCCAGGCAATTTTTGAAAGTCTCCAGAGAACAAGATTCCACAGCTCTCCAGGGCTCCATCACACTCACCATGAAGAAGTTTCTCTTCATGTTGAGGTGGGAACTTTTGTGCTCCACTTCGTACTTTTTCCTTGTTTTCTCACTGGGCACCCCTGAAAAGAGACCATTACCTTCATCCTGACACCTTCTCCCTAGTAACAAGTGACAGAACATGAAGAAATGGCCTCAAACTGCACCAGGGAAGGTTGCACCAGGGAAGGTTGCACCAGGGGACGTTTAGGTTGCATATCAGAAGCAAATTCTTTACTGACAGGGCTCTCAGACACTGGAACATGTTCCCAAGGGAGGTGGTTGTATTCACATCCCTGGAGGTGTTTAAGAGATGTAGAGCGGTATTGCTGAGGGTCATGACTTCACATCAGGCTTGGTAGAGTTAAGTAATGGCTGGGCTCAATAATCTGAAAGGTCTTTTCCAACTGAAACAATTCTATGATTCCATAATTCTGTGATCTGCCAAAAAGTCGTAGATCTGCTTCAGGAATCACCTGGGGATTAGGAATATCTCACATAAGGAGGAGAAGAAGGAATGAAATATGCTGGTCTACAGGGCATCTTTCTCTTTGAGAAGAGAAGGTATTGTAAATGTGAGGAAAGTGCAGGTGAAAAAAACTGTCGTATTTATCCAGAATGCTGAGAATAACGTAATTCTTTCAGAGGGTGGTTTGAACAGGAGCAGCCATTGACTCAGAAGGTTTCAGTGATCTGTTCATGAAATACCACAAGGAATACCCTCTGTAGAAGTGTTCAAAGAATCTTGGGTCACATCAAATATAAACTAGAAATAAATGCATTATTTATGAAAAGAAGGATTACACCAGATCTCTGTACAACAGAGGCCCACATGAATGAACCTATGTTTAAGGAGGAATTTGGTTTAGGGACTGGAGATGAAGGAAGACCTATTTTTCTACACTTCTGTGGTTTTGTCTGCTTATTTAGACATGACAGAATGCTCACTGACCTACCATGCACAAAACCCCCAATCTTTTCCATTAAGTGGTATCAAGAACAACAAAAATATAGGATATCAGAATGGAAAATGCCACACAAATGGGAATTAATTTATCACAAGGGATGGTGATTATTTTTGTCTTGTGAAAGTTGTGAAGTGTTTCTTTAGACAGAATAAAAAGAAAAGCATGGAGGGGACACAGTCATACTAGAAAATTCAGATGAACTAGAAGTCTTTTTCTGACAGTCTGAGGTGAGCATCTTTTTGAGCCAACCTGGCTCAGTGAGGAAAAAGTGCCACAACCACCAAATGACTGACCTGTGCCATTTGTCTCAATAAACTAAGAGTCTGAGATGCACAAAACAGCAATATAGGGGCTTTGAGGGGTCACAAACAAAACTTGCACCTATCTGTTAATGCAGCTCAAGATATGTAGCCTTTTTTGTGCGTATTTTGTTGGGTTTTGTTATTGTTTGTTTGAGTGGTGGGTTTGTTTTGTTTTGTTTTGATTTGTTTTGCTTTGTTTTTTAACTGAAAAATAAGTCTTGAAGTCATGCCTGAAGCACCTCTGCTTTTTGGTGTGAGAAACTTGCTCTTTGATGCAGAGATTCTAGTCCTTTTCATTTGACATCTTCAGGAAGCAAATTCTGTGAAACACCAGGAATAATATAAAAATGGAACATGACTGTCAAGCTATCAAAAAGCAATCAAACTTTCAGTGTGCAGGTAATAATACGGCAATCTGCAAAGGCGTTATAATATATTATGTCCAGGACAGTGTGTTCTAAACCCTTTGTTTTTCCTGAACAAAGGATCTTTGAAAAGACAACCTTTGATCCAAAGAGTTGGTGAAATTACACCAACGAACTTAATAAAACTGGACCGGATGCTCCTCTTAAATCTCATCAAAGAGCCTCAATTTTGACATTTCCTGTGTTGGTTCATTTTTCCCTCAGAAATATTCTGAAATCAAACCCAGAAAAATCCTGAAATATTTTTTGTTTTGATACTTTCTTCAAATTATATTTAACTTACAATAAATTTGTCAGCCATGCAGAACAGAGCATTTTTAACTTGCCTTCTTTCTCCATCATCCAAGCAGTCGTTAAAATAAAAATAAAGCATTTGAAGTATCACCAACATGGCAGACAACTTGCTTTATTGATTTGCTGCAAGGTAATCTATACATGCCAGAGCACAGAGTGAGTTCTCTGTACCTCTTAGAATTACCTCAAGATGAAGATTTTAGTTGCAAAATTTAAAGTGCCATTTCCTTTTTGATGGAGTTACAAATGTTTAAAAATTAAGGTAACTGTTAATTTGCTATGAATTGCAGCTTTTTTTCTTTGTCATGACAGCCTTTCTCTATTTTGTAAAATATACAGAAACTACAGTTTTCCTTCCTATTCAAAACAGCTTTTCACTGAAGTTCATGTGAATAGGATAATCATAGAATCATAGAATCAGTCAGGGTTGGAAGGGACCACAAGGATCAGCTAGTTCCAACCCCCCTGCCATGGGCAGGGACACCCCACACTACAGCAGGCTGGACAGAGCCTCATCCAGCCTGCTCTTAAACACCTCCAGGAACGGGGCCCCAACCACCTCCCTGGACAACCCATTCCAGGGCTTCACCACTCTCACAGTGAAGAACTTCCTCCTCACATCCAGCCTGAATCTCCCCACCTTCAGCTTCATTCCATTCCCCCTAGTCCTATCACTACCTGATACCCTGAGAAGTCCCTCCCCAGCCTTCCTGTAGGCCCTCTTCAGATACTGGAAAACCACAATTAGGTCACCTCGGAGCCTTCTCTTCTCCAGATTGAACAGCACCAACTCTTTCAGTCTGCCCTCATAGGAGAGGCGCTTCAGCCCTCTGATCATCCTCGTGGCCCTAATAATATTAATAATATATATATTATATTATAATAAAATATTAATATATATATTTTAAAAAATATAAATTCCATAAGACTTTTTTCGCTTGTCACACTTTATGTGAATTACAAAAGTATTTAACTTTTAGTTATAAAAGTGTTATGAGTGATCATGCACACCACAAAGCAACTTGTTTTCTAGTCTTTTTGGTCAGGAAGCATTTTCAGATGATTGGGGTTGGGTCCAATTCTCTATTGAACTGAAAAAGAATTGGTATGCTGTCAAAACATAATAGTGGCATTTAACAGAGAAAATATTTTTCTTTAGATAGCTAAAAACTCCTCAAGAGGATAACTTTGTTAATTTTATGAAAAATATTTATTTTTCATTGCTGCTTCCTCTCCTTAGTGTCACTACTGTTCTTTATTTTTCCAAATGTTTGCTGTTCTTCAGGTTTTTATAAAAGGAAGAAGGGAAGTGATTAGACCATGTCTGTGTTGAGAACTAGATTCAATACTCTTTATTGTTAAGAATGTAACCAGATGCTTAACCAAAATATTTGATCCTCTGTCTTTGAGTCAAAAGCGTTTTTTTTTTTTTTTAATCATAGATAAAGCAAAGTCAGAGGAAAGGCATTCCCTTGCTTTATGAACTGAGGAAGTAACCTGGGTACCTGTTTTGGAGATACTTAACTCCCTACACGGGAATAATGCTAAACTGAAAGTTGGACCTTCTGAAATCCAATGCAAGGTAGAAGCCATAAAGGAGTATTTTGTTTTGCAAGGGTGGAATTGCTCTAGTCAGTTCAGTCCTGCAGCTTTACAGATTCCCTTGCCCTCCTTTAATTTGTAAGGTAACACTGCAGTCAACTAGAGGAATTTCATGAAGATCTAAACATTGTTTACACAGGCTCATAGGTGTACAAATTGGCTTTATGGAACTCTGTGAGAATTCTATCAGTCAAGACAGAACTAGAGAAATATTTATTTGTTGTGTTAGAGCAGGAAATCTGAAGGTAAATGACACTAAATGTGTAGCAACCATTTAGCTCCAGAGGTACAATGGTTGTTTTGTTGTCTGTTTGTTTTTATGCATAATCTATATTACAGATTGTTATAAACATGGTGAAATAAATCCAAGTGGTTTTCTTACATGTTTGGGTTTTCTTTTTTTTTCAAGTTGACAATTTTTTGTCTCAGTGATCCTGATAAAATTCCAAAGTATATGTGGTGTTATTTATCTTATATGCTGCAGCTATGCTAGACATTTATATTTTATACACACAGATATTACTCCATCACCTCTTCAGCTTGCCTTAAGCCATTTGGCCATGAGCCAAATCCCACCTAAATCAATTACAATATTTTCACTGATCTCATTAAGTTTAATCTCCTAGCTGTAGCAAGCTTGTCTAGTCCATGCTAAGAACAATGTCTTCCTCCATCAACAGTATATTTAGGTTTCTTGTTTTCTTCACCCCCCCGCCTTCTTTTTCAGCTTGGCAGCTTTAAGTCTTTGCTGTTCTGCTTGCATAAACTTCACAGATTGCGCAACGGGGCAGCAGAATGAATGGTCAGATTCCTTTGACCTGCACATTGTTAATCTCAACCTTCAGATCAGATCTGCCATCAGAATTTAAAAGGAAATACTCATAAAAGCTGCCACCCTGAGGGCAGCAGATCCTTCTTCCCTAGAAGGTCATGTTTCTTCTGGGCATGAAAATCTGCAATTTTTGGGTTATCTACCCAAGTTTGTCTGGACACTGCTGCTCTGAAGTGTCCAGAAGCCTTCTGAAGATCGCTGAGAAAAATACAGATGCACAGCCAAGTCGTCAAGTGAGGTGATTATGCCCCATTTGCTCCTGTGAGGCCTCATTTGGAGTACTGTGTCCAGCTTTGCAGCCCCCAGCACAAGAAGGACATAGAACTGTTGGAGGAGGTGCAGAGGAGGCCTCAAAGGTGACCGGGGGTTGGAGTGCCTGTCCTGTGAGGACAGGCTGAAGGAGTTCAGTCTGTGCAGCTTGGAGAAGAGAATGCTCAGGGAGACCTTAGAACAGTCTTCCAATTAAAGATTAAAGGGAACACTAAGAACTTCTACAGGTATATTAATGGGAAGAAGAAGACTAGGGAAGGTGTGGGCCCCCTCAGAAAGGAAAATGGTGACATGGTCACAAGTGATGAGGAAAAGGCTGAGGTACTCTATAACTTCTTTACCTCAGTCTTCACTGCAAGGGCCTCTAGCCACACTCCTGATGTTATGGAAGACAATGCCAGGGACGGGGAGGAAGAGCTGCCCATTGTAAGTGCAGATCAGGTTGGTGATCACCTGAAGAACCTGAAAGTGTTCAAGTCCATGGGACCCGACGGGATACACCCACGGGTACTGAGAGAACTGGCAGATGAGGTTGCTGAACCCCTCTCTGTTATATTTCAAAAGTCATGGCAATCTGATGAAGTCCCCACGGACTGGAAAAGGGGAAACATTGCCCCCATCTTCAAACAGGGTAAGAAGGAGGAACCAGGGAACTACAGGCCAGTCAGTCTCACCTCTGTTCCTGGAAAGATCATGGAGCAGATCCTCCTGGAGTCACTGCTGGCTCAGAAGAATAGTGAAGAGGTGATTTGGAACAGTCAGCATGGCTTTGCCAAGGGCAAATCCTGCCTGACCAACCTGGTTGCCTTCTATGAGCAGGTGATGAAATTAATAGATGAGGGGCAAGCAACTGATGTAATTTACCTGGACCTGAGCAAAGCCTTCGACACTGTCCCACACCACATCCTGATCTCCAAACTGGTGACACATGGGTTTGATGGGTGGACCACTAGATGGATAAGGAACTGGCTTGATGGCCGCACCCAAAGAGTGGCTGTCAATGGCTCCATGTCCCAGTGGAGGCCAGGGACAATCGGAGACCCTCAGGGATCACTCCTGGGACCTGTCTTGTTCAACATCTTTGTGGGTGACATGGACAGTGGCATTGAGTGCACCCTCAGCAAGTTTGCTGATGACACCAAGCTGTGTGGTGCAGCAGACACGCTGGAGGGAAGGGAGGCCATCCAGAGGGACCTTGACAGGCTGGAGAGGTGGGCACAAGCCAACCTCATGAAGTTCAATAAAAGTAAGTGCAGGGTCCTGCATCTGGGTCGAGGCAATCCCAGGCACAAATCCAGGCTGGGCAGTGACTGGCTGGAAAGTAGCCCTGAGGAGAGAGACTTGGGGGTGCTGGTGGACAAAAAGCTCAAGATGAGCTCTCAATGTGCACTTGCAGCCTGCAAAGCCAATCAGATCCTGGGCTGCATCAGGAGAAGTGTGGCCAGCAGGTCAAGGCAAGTGATCCTCCCCCTCTACTCAGCTCAGGTGAGACCCCACCTGGAGTACTGTGTCCAGTTCTGGAGCCCCTATTACAAGAGGGATGTGGAGGTGCTGGAACATGTCCAGAGAAGGGCCACAAGGATGATCAGAGGGCTGGAGCCCCTCTCCTATGAGGACAGACTGAAGGAGTTGGGGCTGTTCAGTCTGCAGAAGAGAAGGCTCCAAGGTAACCTAATTGTGGCCTTCCAGTATCTGAAGGGGGCCTACAGGAACCTACCCCAACCTACCTGGTTGAGTGGTCAGGTGCACAAATAATTTTTTCATCAGTACCCTTAGCTGCAGGAGGGAATACAGTAAGGAACAGGTCAGCAGCTATAGTTAACAAGTGGCTTAGAGGCTGGTGCAGTCAAAAGATTTTTGTTTTTTTTTTATATTGGGAAATTTTCTACTGCACCAGGCCAGCTGGCAACAGATAGAGTACATCTGTCCCAGAGAAGGGGAATGATCACTGTATGAGAACGGACTGTCCCCCAAAGGTAAAAAGATCCTGGGAAGGGAATTGGCAGGTCTTATAGACAGGGCTCTAAACTAGTTTTGAAGGGGGAAGGGGCTGAAAATAGTTCTCTCAGACAAGAGTCTGGGGGCGACAAGCTAGAGTCGGAGGTGAAACCAGCAGCCCAGCTGAAGTGCATGTACGCTAATGCACAAAGCATGGGTAACAAACAAGAGGAGCTGGAAGCCTTGTTGCAGCAGGAAAGTTATGATGTAGTTGCCATCACAGAGATGTGGTGGGATGACTCAGATGACCGGAGCGCTACAATTGACGGTTACAAGCTCTTCAGGAGAGATAGGCAAGGAAGAAGGGGTGGAGGGGTGGCCCTGTACATCAGGGAGGCACTAGATGCCACTGAGATGGAGATTAGGGACGATGGGGTTGAGTGCTTGTGGGTAAGAATTAGAGGGAAGACCAGCAGGGCAGACATCCTGGTTGGAGTCTGTTACAGACCACCCAACCAGGAGGAAGATGTTGATGAAGCATTCTATAGGCAGCTTAAGGCTCTCTCAAGATCTCCTGACCTTGTTCTCACGGGCGACTTCAACCTGCCTGACATCTGCTGGGATCTCAAGACAGCAGAGAGGAGACAGTCTAGAAGGTTCTTAGAATGTATGGAGGACAGCTTCTTATCCCAGGTGCTGTGAGAGCCTACCAGGGGCAAGGCTATGCTTGACCTCCTCTTCACCAACAGGGAAGGACTGGTGGGTGATGTGGTGGTTGGAGGGTGTTTGGGGTCCAGTGACCACGAGATAATTGAATTCTCGGTTTTTGGTCAAGCCAAGAGGGGCAGCAAGAAGACCTCCACTCTGGACTTCCGGAGGGCAGACTTTGGGTTACTCAAGGAACTAATTCAGAGGGTTCCTTGGGATAAAGCCCTTAAAAACAAAGGGGTTCAGGAGACCTGGACCTACTTCAATGAAGGATTGTTGAAGGCTCAGGGACAGGCTGTGCCAATGTGCCGGAAGATGAGCCGCCGGGGCAGACGGCCAGCCTGGATGGTTCATGAACTTTTAATGGAACTAAGGGAAAAAAAGAGGGTGTATCATCTTTGGAAGAACGATGAGGCAACCCACAGAATGTTTAAGGATGTTGCTAGGTCTTGTAGGAAGAAAATTAGGGAGGCAAAAGCACACTTGGAGCTTAAACTGGCCTCTACTGTGAAGGACAACAAAAAGTCCTTCTATAAATACATTAATAGTAAGAGGAAGGGAAAGGACAACTTCCACTCCTTGGTGGACACGGAGGGGAACATTGTAACAAAGGACGAGGAAAAGGCAGAGATACTTAACACCTTCTTTGCCTCAATTTTTACTAGCAGGACAGAACGTCTTCCAGACAGCTGGCCTGCAGAGCTGGCAGAAGGAGCCAGGGAGCTGCACAGTTTCCCTATGTTCCATGAGGAGGTGGTTGGAACTCTTCTCAACCGCTTGGATCCCCACAAGTCCATGGGACCAGATGGGATTCATCCTAAGGTGCTGAGAGAGCTGGCAGACGAGCTGGCCAAACCACTCTCCATAATTTTCCAGCAGTCTTGGCTCACTGGCGAGGTCCCAGAGGACTGGAAGCTGGCCAATGTGGTGCCCATCCATAAGAAGGGCCGGTTGGATGAGCCAGGGAATTATAGGCCTGTCAGCCTGACCTCAGTGCCAGGCAAGATCATGGAACAGGTCATCCTGAGTGCAATAACACAACACTTAGAGGATGGCCAAGGGATCAGGCCTAGCCAGCATGGATTTAGGAAGGGCAGGTCCTGCCTGACCAACCTGATCTCCTTCTATGAGCAGGTGACCCGCCTGGTGGATGTGGGGAGGCCTGTGGATGTAGTCTACCTGGACTTCAGCAAGGCCTTTGACACCGTCCCCCATAGCAAACTCCTGGCCAAGCTGTCAGCCCATGGCTTGGACGGGAGCACACTGCGATGGGTAAGGAACTGGCTGGATGGCCGAGCCCAGAGAGTGGTGGTGAATGGTGCCACATCCAGCTGGCGGCCAGTCACTAGTGGTGTGCCCCAAGGATCAGTGCTGGGCCCTGTGCTCTTTAATATCTTTATTGATGATCTGAATGAGGGCATTGAGTCCATCATCAGTAAATTTGCTGACGACACCAAGCTGGGGGCAAGAGTTGATCTGCTAGAGGATAGAGAGGCTCTGCAGAGAGACCTCGACAGGCTGGACAGATGGGCAGAGTCCAACGGCATGAGATTTAACACATCCAAGTGCCAGGTTCTGCACATTGGCCACAACAACCCCATGCAGTGCTACAGGCTGGGGTGAGAGTGGCTGGAGAGCAGCCAGGCAGAGAGGGACCTGGGGGTACTGGTCGATGGACCTGGGGTACTGGTCGATGGCAGGCTGAACATGAGCCAGCAGTGTGCCCAGGCAGCCAAGAGGGCCAGTGGCATCCTGGCCTGCATCAGGAACAGTGTGGCCAGCAGGAGCAAGGAGGTCATTCTGCCCCTGTACACTGCACTGGTTAGGCCGCACCTTGAGTACTGTGTCCAGTTCTGGGCCCCTCAGTTTAGGAAGGATGTTGACTTGCTGGAACGAGTCCAGAGAAGAGCAACAAAGTTGGTGAGGGGTATGGAACACAAGCCCTATGAGGAAAGGCTGGGGGAGCTGGGGTTGCTTAGCCTGGAGAGGAGGAGACTCAGGGGTGACCTTATCACTCTCTACAACTACCTGAAGGGAGGTTGTAGACAGGTGGATGATGGTCTCTTCTCCCACGCAGCCAGTACCAGAACAAGAGGACACAGTCTCAGGCTGCACCAGGTTGGATCTTAGGAAGAAGTTCTATACAGAAAGAGTGATTGTGCTATGGAATGGGCTGCCCGGGGAGGTGGTGGAGTCGCCGTCATTGGAGGTGTTCAGGAGGAGACTTAATGGGGTACTTGGTGCCATGGGTTAGCTGTTTGGGTGGGTTGGATTGGTTGATGGGTTGGACACGATGATCTTGAAGGTCTCTTCCAACCTGGTTTGATTTATTCTAATAAAGAATTTTTATTCTAATAAAGGAAGGCTGAGGAAGGACTTCTCAGGATCTGAGGTAGTGATAGGACTAGGGGGAATGGAATGAAGCTGGAGGTGGGGAGATTCAGGCTGGAGGTGAGGAGGAAGTTCTTCACCATGAGAGTGGTGAAACCCTGGAATGGGTTGTCCAGGGAGGTGGTTGAGGCCCCGTTCCTGGAGGTGTTTAAGAGCAGGCTGGATGAGGCTCTGTCCAGCCTGCTCTAGTGTGGGGTGTCCCTGCCCATGGCAGGGGGGTTGGAACTAGCTGATCCTTGTGGTCTCTTCCAACCCTGACTGATACTATGACACTGAAATTCAATTCATTGGATTCTATCCAAATCAGATTATTCAGCTTTTCCTTGCAGCTGTAAAGATTAGAAACTCTGAATTGAAAACAAACAAACAAACAAAACCCAAATATGTCTTTTCTGGATGTTTCCAAATATATTGTTCTCACATAATCACTTACCTCCCAGGAATGCATTTCTCTCAGTAGTCCGTGAAATACTATTCAACTCCAACCAAATTGTGGGAGATAGACGCATCACGAACTAGGTCCTTGGTCAAAATCCATTTGGATATGATCAGTAAGGATAGATTACATATTACAGACTTTGGCTAAACACAGATCAAATGCTGCACAGAGATACCTTGTGTTCCCTGTCTGTGTGTAGATCACGGGATAACTCCAATTCCCATGGGATAATTGCACTTGCAGTAGCATCAGCTTACTGAAGGCTGTTGATATCAGTTGGCCGCACTGAAGAAAACAATAAGGCCCTTTTAGCTCCAGATGCAGTCCAGAAGTTCTGGGGAATTCATGTCATCTCCAGCCCCAGCACGTTTGCATCTCTCCTCTCACTTCAGGAAGCAGCTTTTCCATTCCCATCGAACTCACATAGCAAAGTGGTATCACTTCACAGGGGAGGAAAGGAAGCTCTGAAATACAATCCAGTGAGATGAGGGTTTTCTTGGACAGAGAATAGGGAGGAAAGCAAAGTATGAAACAGGGGCAATTTGAAATAAGTATGGATTTTCTTAGGTTTTTCTTTTACCCCCCAAAATATGTAAAATTGTATTTAATTTTTTATTCTGATACCACCTAAAGGGATTCCAGGGATCAACAGGGATTTTCTGGGGAAACACAGCTTTTCTAAGGACAAGTTGTCTCTTAGCCTTGTGGTGGCAGGAGTTTTTGGCCTAGATACACAAACCAGCAAAAACAGCAAGATTATTTTATCTCTTAATTTTATATCATGCATACACCAGCTACATAAGGAAAGAAGTTTAACGGCAAGTGTAACTGCAGAGAAGTTTAGCGCACCAGATCTGATCTGTGTCTGTAGGATACTGGTCTACAGCTAGAGTAGACACAGCAGCTGCATCTCTAGAGTGTGGTGTGAAAATATGATGTTTTTGGGTTTTTTTCCCCCAGAAAAAACAAAATCGAAGTTGCCTATGGCAAGTGAGTACCCAAGTTTTAAAAGCTACTGCCATCAGTAGGAAAGAGCCAATAGCAAGCAGCAAAGATGAGGTTTCCACTGAAAAGAAGATGAAGTTTCAGAAGGAATTTTTAAAGAGAAACATAATTTTATAAATATATGGACATCAAAATTATATAATTTCTTGACAACATTTTAAAAGCTGAAGAAATTATAGAATCATGGAATCAGTCAGGGTTGGAAGGGACCACAAGGGTCATCTAGTTCCAACCCCCCTGCCATGGGCAGGGACACCCCACACTAGAGCAGGCGGGACAGAGCCTCATCCAGCCTGCTCTTAAACACCTCCAGGAACGGGGCCTCAACCACCTCCCTGGACAACCCATTCCAGGGTTTCATCACTCTCATGATGAAGAACCTCCTCCTCACATCCAGCCTGAATCTCCCCACCTCCAGCTTCGTTCCATTCCCCCTAGTCCTATCACTACCTCAGATCCTGAGAAGTCCTTCTCCAGCCTTCCTGTAGGCCCTCTTCAGATACTGGAAGGCCACAACTGGGTCACCTCGGAGCCTTCTCTTCTCCAGACTGAACAGCCCCAACTCCTTCAGTCTGTCCTCATAGGAGAGGCACTCCAGCCCTCTGATCATCCTTGTGGCCCTTCTCTGGACATGTTCCAGCACCTCCATATCCCTCTTGTAATAGGGGCTCCAGAACTGGACACAGTACTCCAGGTGGGGTCTCACCAGAGCTGAGTAGAGGGGGAGAATCACCTCCCTCGACCTGCTGGCCACACTTCTCCTGATGCAGCCCAGGATCTGATTGGCTTTGTGGGCCGCAAGTGCACACTGAGAGCTCATGCTGAGCTCTCAAATAAGATTGAAAATATGCACACTCTCTCTTTGAAAGTTCTTAATTCCTTGTTTTATCACCTTTTTTTTTTTTTTTTTTTTGCTTTTGGTTCTTCCTTCTGGCAAAGTTCTCCTGATTCCTTTATCACAGAGGTGGGTAGTAAAAAAATGTGGAAATGCTGGGAGGATCCTCCTCAATTTTTTTTGCATGCATCCAAAGTGATTTCTATGTACTGTGTGTGATAGTCATAATTTCTCAGTGGCTGAAAACTCTAGACAAGCCATGGAGCTATTGCTAAAAGGAACTTTCTTCATCTACCTTTCCAGTTCCTGCAGATACTGATCTCAGGTCCAGATCTTTTATATTATATGTCATTATGTAGGAACTAAGAATTGCAATTAAAGGTAAATAAGAAATTATTTTTTCCATTCAGAATTTGCAACTGAGTTGTATATTCTGTAATGAGAAAAGAGTAGTCTCTGTACATATGGGGAAAAAAAATAGATCAAGATAAGTAGAACAAAATTACATTATTTCCCCTTCTTTCCTTCCTTCCCCTTCCTCTACAGAACTCTAGTGTCTGGAAACAATCCGAGTCAGAAAATTACAGACAGATAAACAATAACATCCACTTTATAAATATTTCAGTACCCTTACATAGGATGTCATGCTCCAAGATTACATTATACTAACCATTCTTAAAACATGGGGGTTTGGCAGCTTTTTATGCGCTGGCTGTGTTGGTATACATAGTATCATAGTATCATAGTATCATTCAGGGTTGGAAGGGACCACAAGGATGATCTAGTTCCAAGGCCAAATGAAGCTATGTAAAATACTTTACCTTAGCTTAGGCAAGTGTCTTAAACTACTCTCTCATGTGGCTTTAACTGGGCTCATGGAGTTTAGTTGACACTACAGTTTGCTGAAGGCTCCACATACAAGCAATGGAAAAAGAGGAGTATCATAGTATCAGTCAGGGTTGGAAGGGACCACAAGGATCACCTAGTTCCAACATCCCTGCCATGGGCAGGGACACCTCACACTAGAGCAGGCTGGCCAGAGCCTCATCCAGCCTGGTCTTAAACACCTCCAGGAACGGGGCCTCAACCACCTCCCTGGACAACCCATTCCAGGGCTTCACCACTGTCATGGTGAAGAACTTCTTCCTCACATCCAGCCTGAATCTCCCACCTCCAGCTTCATTCCATTCCCCCTAGTCCTATCACTACCTGATGTCGTAGGGTTGGAAGGGAAAGGCCGTGCCTTCTCCTCCCCCTGGAAAGTGAAGGACAGAAAACTCACAGCTGAATTAGCAAAGCAGGGGGTGCTGTATATTTACAAAGCAGATTAGGGAAACACAGGGAAATATATACAGAATTTACAGTACTTACAATAAATACAGAAATATACAACAAAGTAGCACAGAAATGAGAGTTCCCCCCCCACCCCTCTGCTGAGGGGGTTCCCCACCTCTGTTCCCTCTTCTCTCCCCCTTTCCCCAGAGAGGGTTAGAAAGAGAGAAAAGAGAAAAAAAAAAAAGAGCAGTGATTAATTAGAAGAAGTTAGGCCATTACATGTTAGAAATTTCTTATCTCTTCCCAAGTCTGAGTCTGGTCGAAAGCCCAGAAAGCTGCAAGCTGCTGCCAGGAAGGAAAAAGAAAGTAAGACCGCTGGACCGAGAAAGACCGGTCTCTGCTGTACCCAGAGTTCAAAAGGTGCTTCCTCCCAACCTACCAATGAAATCAGTTTAGATCCGTCTTTCGTTTACAAACATGCGACCACAATATTCTCTTTCTTAAGGGGACAGCCTCAAACGGTCACACCTGAGATCCTGAGAAGTCCCTCCCCAGCCTTCTTGTAGGGACCCTTCAGATACTGGAAGGCCACAATTAAGTCACCTCAGAGTCTTCCCCTCTCCAGACTGAACAGCACCAGTTCCTTCAGTCTGTCCTCATTGGAGAGGTGCTCCAGCCTCGTGGCCCTTCTCTGGACACGTTCCAGCACCTCCATATCCCTCTTGTAATAGGGGCTCCAGAACTGGATGCAGTACTCCAGGTGGGGTCTCACCTGAACTGAGTAGAGGGGGAAAATCACCTGCCTTGACCTGCTGGCCACACTTCTCCTGATGCAGCCCAGGAGCTGATTGGCTTTGCAGGCTGCAAGTGCACATTGAGAGCTCATCTTGAGCTTTTTGTCCACCAGCACCCCCAAGTCTCTCTCCTCAGGGCTACTTTCCAGCCAGTCACTGCCCAGCCTGGATTTGTGCCTGGGATTACCTCAACCCAGATGCAGGACCCTGCACTCGGCCTTGTTGAACCTCATGAGGTTGGCTTATGCCCACCTCACCAGCCTGTCAAGGTCCCTCTGGATGGCCTCCCTTCCCTCCAGCGTGTCTGCTGCACCACACAGCTTGGTGTCATCAGCAAACTTGCTGAGGGTACACTCAATGCCACTGTCCATGTCACCCACAAAGATGTTGAACAAGGTGCGTCCCAGGACTGATCCCTGAGGGACTCCGATTGTCCCTGGCCTCCACTGGGACATGGAGCCATTGACAGCCACTCTTTGGGTGCAGCCGTCATGTGATTAAGTGTTTACGGTGTATAACCATCAACAGGTTATATGGTTAGTGGTGCAGAACCATGGCAGACTGAAAGAGATGGGGTTGTTCAGCCTGGAATAAAAAAGACTCCAGGGATACCTTACAGTATCCTTGCAGTATTCAAAGGGGAGCCCCAACGGCAGCTGGAGAGGGACTTTTTACAAAGATGTGTAGTGACAGGGTGAGGGGTAATGGCTTCAAACTGGAAGAAGTTTAGCTGAGATTAGATATTTGGAATAAATTCTTCCACACAAGGGTGGTGAGGGACTGGAAAGGCTGCTCAGAGAAATTGTGGAGGTTCCAAGTCTGGAAGTGTTCAAAGCCAGGCTGGATGGGGCCTTGAGCAATCTGGTCTAGTAGGAGGTGTCCCTGCCCATGGATTACAGATAGTCTTTACAGTCCTTTCCAACACAAACCATTCTAATATTATGAAATTGTATGAACCCATCCTTCTGCCTTTCCATTATCACCCAAGAACAAGAACATAGGAATGGATCTCATGGCTGAACATAAGCTGGCAGTGTGCCCAGGTGGCCAAGAAGACCAATGGCATGCTGGCCTGCATCAAGAATAGTATGGCCAGCAGGAGCAGGGAAGTCATTGTGCCCCTGTACTCAGCACTGGTTAGGCCACACCTTGAGTCCTGTGTCCAGTTCTGGGCCCCTCAGTTTAAGAAGGACATTGAGGCTCTTAAACATGTCCAGAGAAGGGCAATGATGCTGGTGAGAGGCCTTGAGCACAAGCCATATGAGGAGAGGCTGAGGAAGCTGGGGTTGTTTAACCTGGATGAGAGGAAGCTGAGGGGAGACCTTATTACTGTCTACAACTACCTGAAGGGAGGTTGTAGCCAAGTGGAGATTGGTCTCTTCTCCCAGGCAACCAGCTGCAGAACAAGAGGAAACAGTCACAAGCTGCACGAGGGGCAGTTTAGACTCGAGGTGAGGAGAAAGTTCTTCACAGAGAGACTTGTTAGCCATTGGAATGTGCTGCCCCAGGAGGTGGTTGAGTCACCATCCCTGGAGGTATTCAAGAGGGGATTGGATGTGACATTTGGTGCCATGGTCTAGTAGTCATGATGTCTGTGGTGACAGGTTGGACTTAATGATCTTACAGGTCTTTTCCAACCTTATTGATTCTTTGATTCTATGATATATAACCCAGAAATAATTAAATTTCAGGTATGAATATAATGGAGGAGATATAATAAACTTCAGATCCAGAAAGAGAAGACTTTGAAAAACTGAAGTTTGTTTTTCTCCCTCAAAATTGGTCTTCACAACATAAAATGACATGTTGATATTATGTTGAATACATTTTCTGTATTGAAAATGTCACATCTCCTTTATAAAAGGAGTGAGGTTCTGAAATAAAGCCAAGTCTGTGGGCTTTGGAAAAAGGTGCAGGCAATGCAGGAAGACTACAAAGACATAGAGGGGTCATCCAGGGAGAAAACTAGAACTAGAATCTATTTGGGCCAGTTCTGTGAGAGGCAACATAAATGTTTCTATAAAAATACCAACAACAAAAGGAGAACCAAGGAGATCCTCCACCTTTTACTGAAAGCAGGGGGAACAGTGACAAAGGATGAGGATAAAGCTGAGGTTCTTAATGCCTTCTTTGCCTCAGTCTTAATATTAAGATCAGCTGTTCACTGGATACCCAAGCCCCTGTGTCAGAATATGGAGATAGGGAGCAGGACAAAGCCCCTATGAGTGATGTTCTCTGCCACTTAGACACAGATAAGTCTATGGGGCTGAACAGCATCCATCCAAGGGTGATGAGGGAGCTGGTGGGGGTGATCTCCAAGCCACTTTCCATCGCCTATCAGCAGTCCTGGCTGACTGCAGAAGTTCCACTTGACTGGAGGTGGGCAAATGTGATGCCCATTGATAAGAAAGGCTGTAGGGAGGATCTGTGAAACTACAGACTATCAGCATGACCTTGGTGCTGGGAAGATCATGGAGCAGATCATCTTGAAGGCCATCACATGGCATGTCTAGGACAACCAGGGCACCAGGCCCAGTCAGCCTAGGTTTGTGAAATGTAGGGGTACTGGTTTATGAACCAGCTCTCCTATGACAAAGTGACCCACCTGGTGGAGGAGGGAAGGACTGTGAATGTTGTGTATCTAGACTTTCGTAAGGCCTTTGACATGTGACTGCACAGGATCTTCTGGACAAACTGACTGCCCAAGCTGGTCTCGACAGGCACAACATTTACTGGGTCAAAAACTGTCTGAGTGGTGGGGAAAGGAATTAAATCCTGTTGGCAGCTGGTCATTAGTGATGTTCTGCAGGGCTCAGTAGTGGGGCCTATTCTCTTTAACATATTCATCATTTATTTTGAAGAGGATATTGAGTATACCCTCAGTAAGTTTGCAGGTGACACCAAACATGTACACTAATGCACAAAGCATGGGTAACAAACAAGAGGAGCTGGAAGCCTTGCTGCAGCAGGAAAGTTATGATGTAGTTGCCATCACAGAGATGTGGTGGGATGACTCAGATGACCAGAGCGCTGCAATTGATGGCTACAAGCTCTTCAGGAGAGACAGGCAAGGAAGAAGGGGTGGAGGGGTGGCCCTGTACATCAGGGAGGCACTAGATGCCATTGAGATGGAGATTAGGGATGATGGGATTGAGTGCTTGTGGGTAAGAATTAGAGGGAAGACCAGCAGGGCAGACATCCTGGTTGGAGTCTGTTACAGACCACCCAACCAGGAGGAAGATGTTGATGAAGCATTCTATAGGCAGCTTAAGGCTCTCTCAAGATCTCCTGACCTTGTTCTCATGGGTGACTTCAACCTGCCTGACATCTGCTGGGATCTCAAGACAGCAGAGAGGAGACAGTCTAGAAGGTTCTTAGAATGTATGGAGGACAGCTTCTTATCCCAGGTGCTGTGAGAGCCTACCAGGGGCAAGGCTATGCTTGACCTCCTCTTCACCAATAGGGAAGGGTTGGTGGGTGATGTGGTGGTTGGAGGGTGTTTGGGGTCCAGTGACCATGAGATAATTGAATTTTCAGTATTTGGTCAAGCCAAGAGGGGTAGCAAGGAGACCTCCACTCTGGACTTCCAGAGGGCGGACTTCAGGCTACTCAAGGAACTAATTCAGAGGGTTCCTTGGGATAAAGCCCTTAAAAATAAAGGGGTCCATGAGGGCTGGACCTGCTTCAAGGAAGAATTGTTGAAGGCGCAGGAACAGGCTGTGACAATGTGCCGGAAGATGAGCTGCCAGGGCAGATGGCCAGCCTGGATGGTTAATGAACTTTTGATGGAACCAAGGGTAAAAAAGAGGGTGTATCATCTTTGGAAGAACGATGAGGCAACCCATGGAATGTTTAAGGATGTTGCCATATCATGCAGGAAGAAAATTAGGGAGGCAAAAGCACATTTGGAGTTTAAACTGGCCTCTGCTGTGAAGTAAAATAAAAAAGTCCTTCTATAAATATATAGCAAGAGGAAGGACAAGGACAACCTCCACTCCTTGGTGGACATGGAGGGAAATGTTGTATCAAAGGATGAGGAAAAGGCAGAGATACTTAACACCTTCTTTGCCTCAATTTTTACTAGAAGGACAGAACGTCTTCCAGACAGCTGGCCTGCAGAGCTGGCAGAAGGAGCCAGGGAGCTGCACAGTTTCCCTATGTTCCATGAGGAGGTGGTTGGAACTCTTCTCAACCGCTTGGATCCCCACAAGTCCATGAGACCAGATGGAATCCATCCTAAGGTGCTGAGAGAGCTGGCAAATGAGCTGGCCAAACCACTCTCCATCATTTTTCAGCAGTCTTGGCTCTCTGGAGAAGTCCCAGAGGACTGGAAGCTGGCCAACATTGTGCCCATCCACAAGAAGGGCTGGTTGGATGAGCCAGGGAATTATAGGCCTGTCAGCCTGACCTCCATGCCAGGCAAGATCATGGAACAGGTCAGCTTGAGTGCAATCACACAGCACTTAGAGGATGGCCAAGGGATCAGGCCTAGCCAGCATGGATTTAGGAAGGGCAGGTCCTGCCTGACCAACCTGATCTCCTTCTATGAGCAGGTGACCCGCCTGGTGGATGTGGGGAGGCCTGTGGATGTGGTCTACCTGGACTTCAGCAAGGCCTTTGACACCGTCCCCCATAGCAAACTCCTGGCCAAGCTGTCAGCCCATGGCTTGGATGGGAGCACACTGCGTTGGGTTAGGAACTGGCTGGATGGCCGAGCCCAGAGAGTGGTGGTGAATGGTGTCACATCCAGTTGGTGGCCAGTCACTAGTGGTGTGCCCCAAGGATCAGTGCTGGGCCCTGTGCTCTTTAATATCTTTATTGATGATCTGAATGAGGGCATTGAGTCCATCATCAGTAAATTTGTTGACGACACCAAGCTGGGGGCAAGAGTTGATCTGCTGGAAGGTAGAGAGGCTCTGCAGAGAGACCTCGACCGGCTGGACAGACGGGCAGAGTCCAACGGCATGAGATTTAACACATCCAAGTGCCGGGTTCTGCACATTGGCCACAACAACCCCATGCAGAGCTACAGGCTGGGGTGAGAGTGGCTGGAGAGCAGCCAGGCAGAGAGGGACCTGGGGGTACTGGTTGATGGCAGGCTGAACATGAGCCAGCAGTGTGTCCAGGCAGCCAAGAGGGCCAATGGCATCCTGGCCTGCATCAGGAACAGTGTGGCCAGCAGGAGCAGGGAGGTCATTGTGCCCCTGTACACTGCACTGGTTAGGGTGCACCTTGAGTCCTGTGTCCAGTTCTGGGTCCCTCAGTTTAGGAAGGATGTTGACTTGCTGGAACGTGTCCAGAGAAGAGCAACAAAGTTGGTGAGGGGTATGGAACACAAGCTCTATGAGGAGAGACTGAGGGAGCTGGGGCTGCTTAGCCTGGAGAAGAGGAGACTCAGGGGAGACCTTATTGCTCTCTACAACTACCTGAAGGGAGGTTGTAGACAGGCGGATGATGGTCTCTTCTCCCAGGCACCCAGTACCAGAACAAGAGGACACAGTCTCAGGCTGCACCAGGGGAGGTTTAGGTTGGATGTTAGGAAGAAGTTCTATACAAAGAGAGTGATTGTCCATTGGAATGGGCTGCCCAGGGAGGTGGTGGAGTCACTGTCATTGGAGGTTTTCAGGAGGAGATTTGATGGGGTGCTTGGTGCCATCGGTTAGCTGTTTAGGTGGGTTGGATTGGTTGATGGGTTGGACACGATGATCTTGAAAGTCTCTTCCAACCTGGACTATTCTATGTAATTCTATGTAAACTGGGCAGGAGTGTTGATCTGCTGGAGGATAGGAGGGTCTGCGGAGGGTTCTGGACAGGCTGGATGGGCTGAGACCAACTGTATGACAATCAGCAAGGTCAAGTGCCAGGTTCTGCACTTCAATCACAAAACCCCCATGCAACCCTATAGGCCTGGGAAAGAGTGGCTGGAAAATAGCTTGGCAGAGAGGAATCTGGGGATGCTGGTTGACAGCTGTTGGCACATGAGTTGACATTGTGCTTAGGTAGCCAAGAAAGCCAAGAACATCCTATCTTGGATCAGGAGCAGTATGCCCAGCAGGACTAGGGAAGTACTCAGCACTGGTGAGGCCACGCCACGAGTACTCTGTTCAGTTTTGGGCCCCTTACTCCAAGAAGGACATCAAGTTGTCACAGAGTCAACATGGAGGCCCATGGCCAGTGATGTTCCCCAGGGATCAGTACAGGGTCCAGTTTTGTTCAATATCTTTACCAGTGACCTGGATGAGGACACTGAGAGTACCCTCAGCAAGTTCCTGATGATACAAAACTGGGAAGAGGCTGACTCCTGTCAGGCTGTGCTGCCATCCAACGAGATGTGGACAGACTGAGAGCTGGGTGCAGGCAAACCTCATGAAGTACAACAGGGACAAGTGGAGGGTCCTGCATCTGGGGAGCAATAACAACAGGCACCAGTACAGGCTAGGGGCAGCCCTGCTGGCAAGCAGATCTATGGAGAAAGACCTTGGAGTGCTGGTGGACAGCAAGTTTTGAGTGGGACAGCAATGTGCTCTTGTGGTCGGGAGAGCTAATGATATCCTGGGATGCATCAAGAAAAGTGTGGCCACAGGTTCTAGGCAGGTTCTTCTCCCCCTCTACTCTGCTTTGGTGAGACCACACCTGGAATACTGTGTCCAGTTTTGAGCAGGGACCTGCTGGAGAGAGTCCAACAGAGAGCCACGAGGATGTTTAGGTACTTGTGCATCTCCCCTATGAAGACTGAGAAATTTGGGGCTAGTTAGTCTTGAGAATAGAAGACTGAGAGGGGATCTGATCAATGTCTATCAATATATGAGGGGTGGGTGTCAAGTGGAGAGGGCCAAGCTCATTTTGGTGGTGTGCAGTGATAAAACAAGGGAAAATGGATACAAACTTGAATGTAGAAGGTTTCACCTCAGCACGAGGAGAAACTTCTTTACAGTGAGGGTGATGGAGCACTGTTCAGAAAAGCTGTGGAGTCTCCTTCTCTGAAAACTTTCCAAAACCACCTGAACACATTCCTGTGCAGACTACCCTAGGTGATCTTGCTTTTGGCAGGGATGTTGGACCCAATGCTCTCTGGAGGTACTTTCCAAACTCTTAACATTCTGTGATTCTGTGAGTGTGTCCAGAGAAGGACAACAAGGCTGGTGAGGGATCTTGAGCACAAGTCTTCTGTGGGAATTGTTTAGTCTGGAGAAGACTGAGAGGAGACTTCATTGCTCTCTGCAACTCATTGAAAGGAGGTTGTAGTGAGGTGGGGTGGGTATTCTCCCAAATAACAAGTCGTAGGACAAGAAGAAATTGTGCCAGAGGAAGTTTAGAATAGAGAAGAGAAGAGAAGAGAAGAGAAGAGAAGAGAAGAGAAGAGAAGAGAAGAGAAGAGAAGAGAAGAGAAGAGAAGAGAAGAGAAGAGAAGAGAAGAGAAGAGAAGAGAAAGAAGAGAAGAGAAGAGAAGAGACGAGACCAGGTTGGAAGAGACCTTCAAGATCATCGCATCCAACCTATCAACCAACACCACCTAATCAACTAAACCATGCAACCAAGCACCCTGTCAAGTCTCCTTCTAAACACCTCCAATGATGGTGACTCCACCACCTCACCAGGCAGCACATTCCAAAGACATTAGGAAAAATTTCTCCACTGAAAGAGTCACAGGGCACTGGGACAGGCTGCTAGGGAATCGGTGGAGTCATCATCTTTGGCAGCATTTAAAAGATGTTTGGATGAGGTGCTTAGGAGCGTGGTCTAACAGTTGGGTGCAGGGAGATATTAGGTTATGGTTGGTCTTAATGATGATAAAGTCTTTTCCTACCAGGCAATTTCTATGATTCTATGAATAACTTTAATAGATTGCTGACTTTATTGCTTAATTGTAGCATTTATCATGTCAGCAGTATTAATTACACATTGCTATGCCTGTGTGCTTCCTCCCAAGACGAAACATGCAGCTACATGACATTTATGTTGGGGGTATCATCATTGTTTTTGGCTGAGGAGATTGTTACTCGATGGTGTGGCAGCACATATGTGCTTGCTAAAAGCTTTGCACAATACCAATAGCAAATACTGGGACATCTTGTACAAAAATGTTTTCTTTACTGAGTAAATACAAGTAACTAAGGACTGTGCTGAGGAGTGATATGGTAGACACACCTCCTGTTGTAAGATGCATCCTGCATGGCCCCATATTCCATTTATTTAAGGATAATCTGTAACAGCCTCCTAGGACATGTGTACTCCAGCAGCAGTAACAGCTGCTAAGCAAATGAAGATACACCTGGGAAACACAGTAAAGCACCTTGAGAGAATAATCAGTGATCTAAGTTAAGCACACTCAAAAATATAATCCTATAGTAACTATAAAAAAGAAAGGAATCTTGACTTTCCCATATAACTATACTACATATACATTTTTTGTTAGCTGATCTCTAATAACAAGGGATCTAATAATAATTTGAAAAGCAATCCATCACTATTTATAGTCAGAACAATTGCCAAGCAGCAGCTGACAGCCTTTACTAAGCTGCAGTACGTCATTATTCCTGTAGCTGTAGCACAAGTGCAAAAAGAAAATGAAGCTTTCATTATCTTCCTGTGCTGCTCTCTCCTTTTATGCCATACCAGGACAGCAAGGAGATTTTGAGTCTCATCAAAGTATTCCCTTGGATGATTCTGTGTCACATCACCAAGGCGGACTATGGCAGTTGCATACCACCAGCTCTTCCACTGGAGTCAGGTTTCAGAAGGTCACTTTAGAGTCAAATCCCACTGTGGGCTGTAGCCATGTGTTCTGGGTGCCATGCTCATCCAAAAGCAGAAGGCACAGGAATAATTTGGGTGCTCATGTAGGTTGCTACAGTCCTCATACAATAACTAAGCGAACAGTCAATAGCCTCAGTCCCCCAACACAATAATAACAGCTTAACAAAGAATAGAATAGAATAGAATAGAATAGAATAGAATAGAATAGAATAGAATAGAATAGAATAGAATAGAATAGAATAGAATAGAATAGAATAGAATAGAAGAATAGAATAGACCAGGTTGGAAGAGACATTTGAGATCATCAAGTCCAACCTATCATCCAAGACTATCTAATCAACTAAACCATGCAACCAAGCACCCCATCAAGTCTCCTAAACACCTCCAGCGATGGTGACTCCACCACCTCCCTGAGCAGCACATTCCAATGACAAATCACTCTTTCTATGAAGAACTTCTTCCTAACTTCTAGCTTAAACCTCCCCTGGCACAGCTTGAGACTGTGTCCTCTTGTTCTGGTGCTGGTTGCCTGGGAGAAGGAACCAACCCCCACCTGGCTACAAGCTCCCTTCAGGTAGTTGAATGGCAACATCCATAACTGTGTTCTTTTTTCTTCTGATTTCTGCACTCTGAGGATTTAACTCAACCAGAATACTCTGATTGGATCCATTAATTTCTTCTTTTTTCTTGAACATGACAAATTCCTCCCCCTGCTACACCCCCATAGTGCAATAACTGCAACAAAATCAGAAGCTGATAATAATGACTGACTCACACATACTCAAACCAAGCAGCCCACACATACACACATAAAATAGTAAGACTCTAGAGGAATCCAGGTATTGTGAACAAAATTAAAGAGGCAGAGGTTTTGTCACTCTTTGTCAGTGACTGTTGGAGAAAAAGTGGCATAGGACATTAGGTTCAGTTGTGATTCAACACATCTGCCTCCAAATGTCTTGCTCACTGGAAGGAATTGTCTTTAGGCTTGATTTAAAGCATCTAAGTTAAATTCCTAAATTCAAACTGTGTGAATACTCTGGATAAACAGAGGGAAGTGGCTTAAGTTTGTACGTATTTTCACTAGAAGACACTGAGTTACTACTTTGCCCAGTAATTTATAAACATATGCATTAGCAAAGGAAAAGGCAGTATTAGGAATCTAGAACCATGAATCTGTCCGTTTCATATTTGACCTTCATGACTACAATACAGTTTGGGGTTTTTTTGTTTGTTGGTTTGTTGTGGTTATCTGTTTCTTTGTTTTTCCAGTTTGAAAATATGACAAAGGTCTTGTTTTTTAGATTTGAAGACAAGTACAAGTAATCTAAGAGGCGTAGGCTCTTATTCAGATGCTGTAGGGCAGTGAGGGAGATTGCAATAGTGGCCACACTTTAAGGAGAATGATTCCTCCTGGGAAGACCCATAGGTTCAGCATTTCTCATTTCTCACTGTAACATCCTTTCTCTCATTTGCGCCACACATATAATTCACAATATGTCTGAGATCATCTGAAACCTTTGGTTTCTTTATCATGAGATGTTTGAGTTATAAAACCTGTATTCAGCTGAATGAATCTCTAAGATGATCAAGATCCATGTCTCTTATTCTTGTTTTATTTTATTTTATTTTATTTTATTTTATTTTATTTTATTTTCTATTTTGCAGTGATTGGGAGCTCTTGCTTCCAAGTTAACATGATATACATTTGTCATGTTTTATAATTTACACCCAGAACCAGCACTTTTTAGAAGCAAGATGAAATGACCAATGGCTGCAGTCCGTTAAGTCCCAGTACACTTTGCTCTCAAATTACTTGCTTCTGATTGAACTCTTCTTACTTATAATGAAATCATTGTTGCTTAGGACAGAGTATTGCTGCACTGACACAGACCACTTTACCTGGTTTTCATATACATTAGTAAATAATGAAAGATCAAATATCTTACAGAGCTGTCACGTATGGAACTGATCCTAAAGCAACCTCATAGTCACTGCTTCAGGTTCAAGTTAGCACATTAAATGTGATGTATTATAGCACAGATCCCCAATGTATCTAGGAAGACAACTTGATGACATCCATAGATAGCTCAGAAATGATCCATTTATTGCAAGAAGCCCGGAAAGCAAATCATATCCTGGGCTGCATCAAGAGAAATGTGGCCAGCAGGTCAAGGCAGGTGATCCTCCCCCTCTACTCAGCTCTGGTGAGACCCCACCTGGAGTACTGCATCCAGTTCTGGAGCCCCTATTACAAGAGGGATATGGATGTGCTGGAACGTGTCCAGAGAAGGGCCACAAGGATGAGCAGAGGGCTGGAGCACCTCTCCTATGAGGACAGACTGAAGGAGTTGGGGCTGTTCAGTCTGGAGAGGAGAAGGCTTTGAGGTGACCTAATTGTGGCCTTCCAGTATCTGAAGGGGGCCTACAAGAAAGCTGGGGAGGGACTTCACAGGAGGTTGGTCTCTTCTCCCAGGCAGCCAGCACCAGAACAAGAGGACACAGTCTCAGGCTGCACCAGGGGAGGTTCAGGCTGGAGGTCAGGAGGAAGTTTTACACGGAGAGAGTGATTGCCCATTGGAATGGACTGCCCAGGAAGGTGGTGGAGTTGCCGTCACTGGAGGTGTTCAGAAGGAGACTTGGCAGGGTGCTTGGTTGCATGAGTTAGTTGATTAGGTGGTGTTGGATGATAGGTTGGACACAATGATCTTGAAGGTCCCTTCCAACCTGGTTTATTCTATTCTATGTCAGGTAGTGATAGGACTAGGGGGAAAGGAATGAAGCTGGAGGTGGGGAGATTCAGGCTGGATGTGAGGAGGAAGTTCTTCACCATGAGAGTGGTGAAACCCTGGAATGGGTTGTCCAGGGAGGTGGTTGAGGCCCTGTCCGTGGAGGTGTTTAAGACCAGGCTGGATGAGGCTCTGTCCAGCCTGCTCTAGTGTGGGGTGTCCCTGCCCATGGCAGGGGGGTTGGAACTAGCTGATCCTTGTGGTCCCTTCCAACCCTGACTGATACTATGATACTAAGAACACACCAAGCTTATATGCTCTTAGCAACAGTTGAAAGCAGTACTTCTCCACTCTTAGCCACACAAAACTTATCTAAATGGTCGTTGGTCAAGCATTTCAAATATTTGTAGCACACAGGTCAACAACAGATGTCCTGTATCTTGTCTGCTCTCTACCCTACTGACTCCCAAGATTTTGTTTTATAAGTGTGTCTGTTTCTTTATCAGAAAGCTGTGTTTCAGGCTCAAAAGTGATTAATTCATCTCCTTCAATCCCCACAATTAAACTATGGCTTTTAGAAAGAAATCCCAGCAGCAAACAAAAATGGTTCTTAACATTAAGTGATGAAGAAGGTTTGAGGCAGAGGCTGACTAATGCATTTGCAGACAAAGCACAAACTCAGGCAGCTGACTTGCATATTTGCAGGCAAAGTGCTAAGTGCATGAAGTTTCTGAACTGGAAGCTCAGAATTCTGAACAGGGTGCAATTGTATTTAAATAGATAACATGAAGCTACAAGGGGGAAAGAAAATAAGGGAGAAAAAAGAAGTTATTAATTCCATCTTACAAAATTAAATGGAAAATTGAATTTATAGAATTCCGTGGTGTTGTATAACAGCTATTAGAAGTTTCATTTAAAATGTGATACTTTTAGAAATATTTCTTTGCATGTTCTACTTTATTTAATTGTAACCTAACAATTAGATTTTATTCCTGACTACTTCCAGAAAATAATTGTTGTCCCTAGCATTTCTATCACCAGCTACTGCTTTTAGTGTTAGCATTACTGTTAATACTTACATCCCAATACAATTAAGTTTCATCAGGAGTTCAAAAATTCATTTGTAACTGACTTATAAAAGTGACAACCAGAAAAAGACTGTAAAAAATATGTATGTGGCCTATTAGTTGCCTTTGTAGATGCCTCAACAATATATCTACAGTTCTGCAAAAAAACTAGGGGTGATCATTCTGTGTCTCCAAAGATAAAACATCTAATAATAAACAACCCTATTTTAGATCACAATGTGGTGGACAAAAGGAAGATGTAATTGTTGCAAGTTGGTTGCTGCCCAAGAATCAGTGATTTTTCACTTGATTGTATTCACTATGAATAAAAAGAAGAAAGGTTCAAATAGTCACACACCATATACATCATGGGAATCATATACATCATGGGAAATCTCATGGACAGAGGAAATGTAAGGACATCTTGGAGAGGAATGTTTAGAGTTAAAGGTGTGAATGTGAAGACAGGTTGAGAGAGTTGGGGTTGCTCAGCCTGGAGAAGACACAGCTCCAGCCAGACTTTAGAGCAGCCTTCCAGTATTAGTAGGGGTGGCAGAAGAGCAGGAGAAAGATGTTTACAATGACATTGTAGTAACAGGATATGGAGTAAAGGCCTCAAACTCAAAGAAGCTTGTCTGAGATTAGAAATAAAGAAGAAACTCTTCCCCCGGAGACTGGTGAGTCACTTGAAACAGGCTATCTGGATAAGCTGTGGACATTCCAACCATGGAAGTGTTCAAAGCCAGGCTGGACAGGGCCTTGAGAAATCTGGTGGACTAGGAAGTGTCTCTGCTTATGGCAGGAAGTTGGAACTGGATGATCTTTAAAGTCCTTTCCAACCCACACTACTCTGTGATGATTCTATGATTTAGAATTAAGAGCTCTTTAAGTCGAATTCATAATATGGACAAGACTCATGATTACACAAGAAAAATAGACAGCACTGCTTTTAGGGCACTAAGTAGAGAAGTGAAGGCATCATACAGAAAACTAATTTATTGTTGTTTTTAATCATAGTGGGGTAACAAAATGGGTTACAATAAATGTGAAAGAGAATATATGTGCAAGAAAATGTTTGTGCAGGTAAATGAGAAGTTTTAGGCACCAAAAAAGAGATACTTGGTATCTTTAAACAAATAAAGGAACAGATACAAAGATTTGAAAAAAAATGGAGACAGGTCTATAATTTTTAAATTTATTTATTTATTTAAAAAAATATACTAGGAACAAAAGAGATCCTAAAATCCACTGGAATTCTATTATCAAATATTTGTGGTAAACCTAGTGGATAGGCAACCCAGAAAGAGCAAAAATTATTTCTGTTCTCCATTTTGATACAATAAGAGCATTGTTATTGCCTAAAAAAATCTTTTAATGAGGTTAATAAATACATTTCAGTCAATTAATAGATGTTAACCAACATCTGCCAATGTGTCTGAATAACTTCTACCCTAGAGTCCTAAAATATTTGGCTGGGGAGAGCACTCATTCACTGATGTTAATTTTCAATAAATCTTGAACTAGGAGGGAAGTGCAAGAAGACAGGGAGAATGTTGCTGTGCCAACATTCAGGCAGGGCAAGTGGTCCTGCCCAAGTAACTTGAGCCACAGGGTGGGAAAAAAAAAAAGCTGTTTTGAGAATTAGGTGATAGGAAATTAAAGGACAGCTCACAGGTTATTGAGAGAAATTAGTTTTGTCAAACAGACTTAACTTCTGATTAAAATTAGAAGAATAGAATAGAATAGAATAGAATAGAATAGAATAGAATAGAATAGAATAGAATAGAATAGAATAGAATAGAATAGAATAGAATAGAATAGAATAGAATTAACCATGTTTGAAGAGACCTTCAAGATCATCACATCCAACCTACCATCCAACACCACCTAATCAACTAAACCATGGCACCAAGCACCCTATCAAGTCTCCTCTTGGACACCTCTAGGGACAGTGACTCCACCACCTCCCCAGGCAGCCCATTCCAATGGCAAATCACTCTCTTTGTGTAGAATTTCTTCCTAACATCCAGCCTAACCCTCCCCTGGCACAGCTTGAGACTGTGTCCTCTTGTTCTGGTGCTGGTTGCCTGGGAGAAGACACCAGCCCCCGCCTGTCTACAACCTCCCTTCAGATAGTTGTAGAGAGCAATAAGGTCTCCCCTGAGCCTCCTCTTCTCCAGGCTAAGCAACCCCAGCTCCCTCAGTCTCTCCTCATAGGGCTTGTGTTCCAAACCCCTCCCCAGCTTTCTTGCCCTTCCCTTGAGAATTACTGTATTTTTCCATGTAAAACAAAAGCTCTTCACACCCTCCCCAAACCTAGATGAATACATGATAAATGGGTTCATATTTGGCTAATGGATAGTTCTAAAAATAGCAATGTGAAAATAGGGATTTTCTGCTGGAACCTTCAGCAAAATGGAGCACTGCCACTGCTTATTAACTTTTTAATCAATAATTTGGTTGTGACTCTAAAATAACTGGTGACACAACACTGATGAGGACAATCAAATAAAGCAGTCTGCTTTACTTACTAAGTGGAGACTGTTCTGAGATTTTAAGGTATGAAAGTTGCATGCACAGACCAAGTAGTGCCTGCAAAATATGGGACTGCACTCTAGTGAGCAGTGCCCAGGAAAAAGATTTCAGTGTCACACCAAATTCCAGTGGTAAGGAAAGGATGGTGCTATCTGGCCAAGCTGTCAGCCCATGGCTTGGACAGCAGCACTCTGAGCTGGGTTAGGAACTGGCTGGATGGCCGAGCCCAGAGAGTGGTGGTGAATGGTGCCACATCCAGCTGGCGGCCAGTCAGTAGTGGAGTCCCCCAGGGATCAGTGCTGGGCCCCATCCTCTTTAACATCTTTATTGATGATCTGGATGAGGGCATTGAGTCTATCATCAGTAAATTTGCTGATGACACCAAGCTGGGGACAGGAGTTGATCTGCTGGAGGATAGAGAGGCTCTGCAGAGAGACCTCGAACAGGCTGGACAGATGGGCAGAGTCCAACGGCATGAGATTTAACACATCCAAGTGCCGGGTTCTGCACATCGGCCACAACAACCCCATGCAGTCCTACAGGTTGGGGTGAGAGTGGCTGGAGAGCAGCCAGGCAGAGAGGGATCTGGGGGTGCTGGTTGATGGTAGGATGAACACGAGCCTGCAGTGTGCCCAGGTGGCCAGGCGGGCCAATGGCATCCTGGCCTGCATCAGGAACAGTGTGGCCAGCAGGAGCATGGAGGTCATTCTGCCCCTGTACACTGCACTGGTTAGGCCACATCTCGAGTCCTGTGTCCAGTTCTGGGTCCCTCAGTTTAGGAAGGATGTTGACTTGCTGGAACGAGTCCAGAGAAGGGCAACGAAGTTAGCGAGGGGCTTGGAACACAAGCCCTATGAGGAGAGACTGAGGGAGCTGGGGCTGCTTAGCCTGGAGAGAAGGAGACTCAGGGGTGACCTTATTGCTCTCTACAACTACCTGAAGGGGGGTTGTAAACAGGCAGAGGTTGGTCTCTTCTCCCAGGCAGCCAGCACCAGAACAAGAGGACACAGTCTCAGGCTGCACCAGGTGAAGTTCAGGCTGGAGGTCAGGAGGAAGTTTTACACAGAGAGAGTGATTGCCCATTGGAATGGACTGCCCGGGGAGGTGGTGGAATCGCTGTCACTGGAGGTGTTCAGGAGGAGACTTGACAGGGTGCTTGGCTGCATGGGTTAGTTGATTAGGTGGTGTTGGGTGATAGGTTGGACGTGATGATCTTGAAGGTCTCTTCCAACCTGGTTTATTCTGTTCTATTCTGTTCTATTCTATTCTATCTGCAGAACCATTTAGGTCAGAAAAGACCTTGAAGATCATCAAGCCCGACCATTAACCCGGCATTGCCAAATCCACCACCAAATTGTCTCCCTCAGACCCACATCTACACATCTTTTAAACACGTCCAGGGATGGGGACTCCACATCTGAAGGCAGTCAGTTCCAGGGATTGACAAGCCTTTTGGGGAAGAAATTATTCCTAATGTTCAACCTAATGGTCTAACCTGAGGCCATTTCCTCTCATCTCTTGTTGCTTAGGAGAAGAGATCAAGCCCCATGTTACTCCAAACTCCTTGGGCGTGATGATCTTGAAAGTCTCTTTCAACCTGGTCTATTCTATTCTATTCTATTCTATTCTATTCTATTCTATTCTATTCTATTCTATTCTATTCTATTCTATTCTATTCTATTCTATTCTATACAACTCCAGTTCCCTCAGCTACTCCTCTTAAGATTTGTTATCTAGACACTTCACAAACTTTGCTGCCCTTCTCTGGACATGCTCCAGTACTCAATATCCTTCTTGCAGTGAGGACCTCAAAACTGAGCACAGTATTCAGGTAGGTATAGCATCATATAAGGTTTATCTTTGCACTCCATGATGATCATTACTGTTATCATTAAGATAGTACAGATATGGAGTCCTTTTAAAGAGGAATTGGAAATTCAGAAATGGAGTAGTGAAGATCCCTCAAAATTATTCTCATAGTGAAGATAATGAGATATAGACTAAGAAACTGAATTATCCAATGGGGAAAAGAAGTAAGATTTGGGGCCACAAAACCTCCTTGTATTCATCTGAGACCCTAAATAGACTTGTCTTCTGCTTCAAGAGGGGTGAGATGAATAGACAATTGATCAGATGTACTTTTCATCACAAAAGATGCCTTGTCATTTTATAATGTGGTGCTTCTCCCATAATGCCTGGAAGGGGACCACATCAGCACTTGAGCCTCTTGTGCTGATTCTCTCTATTTTCCAAATATACCATTTCTATGGAGTCTCAGCACCTGCACCCATTGCAGATGGAGCCTTCTGCACTCTCAGAGGGGTGGGCAGATGGGATTACTCAGAGATATGAGTCCATCATTCTCTGTCATTTGTGAAAAATTTAATTTACTATGACATTTCATCTTAAAAAATAAATTCTGCTTGCAAAACATCTGTGGCCAGGGTTTAGATGAAAATTTCACAACGATATTAAGTACATTAATTGTAACCTTGTGTACATCTTCTTCCCCTTGACCTGCTTGTCACCTTTGGTCTAATTAGCATCCACTGTCTATCAGTTTAAACATTTCTGAGTAAACCTTATCTCAACATATGCTGAAAACAAGTCTGAGGAGATTAGCACTTTAAAATCACAATAATTATGAAATGGAGTGCCCTTCTCTTGTGGTCTCAAAAGTGGGGCATGGATAATCATCTTCACGAGGGCCTTTGTGGGGACAAGTTACTCCAAAGTTGTGGAGTAGATGATAAATCACAGTGGATTAAATCATAATTTTACACCTCTACTTCCCCAGGATACTTTCTCTGGGGTGTGGGAGAGAATCTACATTCTTGTTGTTCCTACTTCAGTTTTTCTCTCTTTATAACAGGGATGCAGAAATCCCAAAACGTCCTCTAACATATTTAAAACCAAAGTGTCGTACTTCCCCCCACTCCTCCCTTCCCCCACCCCCCCCACTTTTTCTCATATTAGAAAATCTTAGTTGAATATTTTACTGAATGTTCTGTAACTGTACCAAGGTTCTATTCTAAAATCTGAAACTCATTGCATGTAGCTACAACGCAGGGCTGTAGATTTTGGCACTTCCAAACCCATACCCTTATTAATCCACTACTTAAAGGACTGATCAGTTCTTACTTTACACTTTTACTTGCATTTAAAAGGACTATTTCTTGGGACTTAGATCTGGAAGAAGGAACCTCATCAAACAGAAAATACAATTTTTAGCATTTTAGATAAAAACTGTCATGGTTAGTGTAAGTTTTGTCATTGCAATATATTTTTTGTATGCCATGCTTCAGAAAAAAACGCTTGACGGTTCTGTACTCTGGGAATTATTATTTTATTTTTTTTTAATGAGCCATATTTGTATTGAACAGATTCACTTCCCCCCCCCATTTTTACATGTTCTTGTGCTTTTTCCCCTGGTGTCGCTGTATGAGCCGCTACATTTTAAAAAAATGTGAAGGAAAACTTCTGAGGGCAAACAAGATAAAAATAATATGAAAACTGGTTTTCACCAGCCTTCAAGGCATAAAGATTTTGATTCTTGTTCTCCTATTAATCTCAAGATGTTGGCAATGTCATTGCTTCCAGAATTAGCTGCTGACAGTTCAGCCCAACAGGATTACTTGTCTGCTTAAAGCCAAGCAAGTGAAGAAGCATTTGCAGAATCAGAGTCTTTAATCAGCAGCTACACACTTGCCTGTAAGTGCATGGGATGAGTCATCAGCCTTCTGAGGGCAGTGCAGAGCAACTCCAAGGCCGCTTCTGCAGAATGTGGTCAAGCACCGAAATTGCAAATGCCTTTTTCTCTCTTCAGTTTCTCCACTGTCCCTCTCAGAAAAGTGAGGCCCTATTGTTGTGACATTTCTTCTGTGCTCTAACCATCACTGTTTCAGACACCTTTAAGAATTTTCAGAAGAGATGATGATGGACAGCTTGGTTACTTGCTGTCTACAACTACCTGAAGGGAGCTTGTAGCCAGGTGGGGGTTAGTCCCTTCTCCCAGGCAACCAGCACCAGAACAAGAGGACACAGTCTCAAGCTGTGCCAGGGGAGGTTTAGGCTGGAGGTTAGGAAGAAGTTCTTCATAGAAAGAGTGATTTGCCATTGTAATGTGCTGCATGGGGAGGTGGTGGAGTCACCATCACTGGAGGTGTTTAGGAAGAGACTTGATGGGGTGCTTGGTTGCATGGTTTAGTTGATTAGATAGTCTTGGATGATAGGTTGGACTAGACGATCTCAAAGGTCTTTTCCAACCTGGTTAGTTCTGTTCTATTCTATTCTATTCTATTCTATTCTATTCTATTCTATTCTATTCTATTCTATTCTATTCTATTCTATTCTATTCCTGTTCCAATTTGACATCCCAGTACATTGGCACAACTGTTTTGTGAAAGGAAATTGTAAACCCCAACTGCTCTAGATAGCATTCGGAGGACATCAGCCACACCAGCAGCATGTAGGAAATGTACAGTGTGGGCACATAGAGCAGGAAAGTGAACTCTGAGGGTACGCACTTCTGGAGAGCCGAGAATGGTGTGGATGCATCTCTCTAGAAACATACATTGTATTGTCAAGGATGCTGACTGAGTGCTAATGTTTTGTAAGTAGGATGCTCATTTTGTGATGAAGTAGAAGAGCAGCAGCCAGCTGGGTAGCAATGTCTTTAATCCCCATTTCTTCTGTGACTGTTGCAGTTTTCATGACTGTGGATTTAATGCTTTTACTTGAAGTATGACATACAACATCCATCAAGTACCATACCAAACAACTTCCTTTGTGAAATAACAGATCCCCAAGATCAGTACAACCTTAACAAGTCACATTAGAAATAAGAAAGCTCACATGTCCTATGAATCAAGTTTTGCTGCTTCAGTCCCCCGTTACTCATGAAATTCAGCAAGGGAAAATGTAGAGTCTTGCATGTTGCGCCAGTACAGGTGAGAGACTGACCTGCTGGAGAGCAGATCAATGGAAAAAGGCCTGAGAGTCCTGCTGTGCAACAGGATGATCATAATCCACCAATGTGCCCTTGTGGACAAGAAGGCCAAATTCATCCTGGAATGCATCAGGAGGAGCATGGCCAGCAGCTCAAGGGTGGTTCTCCTTGTCCTCCACTCTATCCTAGTGAAGCCTCATCTGGATGGAGCACTGGGTTCAGTTCTGGACTCCCCAGGTCAAGAGAGACAGGGAGCTGTTTCAAAGGATACAACAAAGGGCTATGATGGTGATTAGAGGGCTAGAACATGTGTCTTATGAAGAAAGGCTGAGAGACTTGGGGCTTTTTAGTTTGGAGAAGACTCAGAGAGTCTTATCAGTGCTTATAAACATTTAAAGAGTAGGTGTCAGGAATATGGGGCCAGTCTTTTCTCATTGGTGCTAAGTGACAGGACAAGAGATAACAGGCACAAACCTGAATATGGGAACTTCCATCTAAACATGAGGAGTAGTTTCTTGTCTGAGCACAGTGAAGTACTTCAACAGGCTGCCCAGAGAGGTGGTGGAGTCTCCATCTCAGGAGTCATTCCAAATCTGCCTGGACACCATCCTGTGCAACCTGCTTTGAGAGAGAGGCTGGACTAGATGATCTTCAGAGATGACTTCCAACCCCTATCATCATGTGATTCTGCACCTGTTATATTTCAATAGGGTTTCACACTGTTTAGTAGTTCACATAAATAGTTCAATGTAAAGTTACTCTTCTGGTTAAATACATGCCATAAATAGGCAGGGCAACATTTTACAGATGAGTTGATGCCACAGTAAGGTTCTCACTTTCTGCACTGCCTAATATCTTACTGCATGTCTGCAGTGACTTGATGTTGCATGCATTTAGCTGGCACTGATGTTTTACAGAATCATAGAATGGTGGGGGTTGGAAGGGGCCTCTGGAGATAATGTAGTACAACCCCACTGCATAAGCAGGTTTGCCTAGAGCAGGCTGCACAAGAAGGGTAGGTTCCTTCTACCTCTACAAAGGGAAGGAAAATCCCTAACATACAGCTCCCGTGTATGACAATTGTTTGTAGGTGATCTCACTCTCTGGGCTGGGGCAGGGTGCAGTGACTTACAACGGACTTCAGTGGAACAGCATAGATGGATGCCACTGGCTAATTAAATTAACAGCATCTGTCTGGACTCATGGGTTTTGCTCAGAACTTCCTTACATTTATGGATTGACTGTGGAACAATATAATTATATAAATGTGTTTTCATGTCAGAATTGAGGACACAAAAATAATCCTTGACTCTGTTACATAAACCCACACATTTTCAATCAGTAGACATGAAAATCCATACTTTTTTTTTTTTAAATCCAAGTCTTTGTTTAATAAGCAAATTTGTTCTATCTGTACCAAATACTTCCTCTATATTTACCAAATAGGGGCTCTGAAAACAGTCCTACTATACTTCAGGTACAAAATACAAATGACCATTCTTAAGTCCTGTTTTTTTGTGTTTTGATTAAATCTTTATCTTGAAAGAGAAAAAGAAAATATTAATTATTATATTCTTCTGCTCTTGCTCTATGCTATCTTTAGGGAATCCTTTGCCAGTAGCACTCCTAAGTAATGGGTGCCAGGCATGCATAGCATGGCATATTATGTTAACACGTAAAAGGAAATATCCCAGCCTTCAAATCCCACCTATTGTAAGACTGAAGGAACTATCACTGCTCCTTCGGGGAAAACAATGTCTGTGCCTGCTGAAAAACTTTCATTGGTGGTGAAAACTGAGCAAAAATTAACTTCATATCATGAATGGGGAAAGCAAATTAAGGAAATTAAATTACTTGCATCGGGTCTGGTTCTAGCTGCTAAATATTTTCTCACCATTCTAAGAAAGAAAAACAGAAGGCAAATTCACCATGAATAGCAACAATAATGGTCAGTAGCAAATGTTGCAATTTATTTGAATGGAAAGTAATTTATCACAGCTCAAATAAAAGCTGTTTATTCTTGTGTTTCACTGTCTGTAACAATCCTTACAATTTATCTGTGAAAAAGTGAGGAACTGTACTGCTATTAGCATATGAATACTTGACACATCGAATTGGTTGTACAATAACAGAAGGACATTTGCTATTGGTCTATGCACACAGACAAAGCAGGCATTTTGGGAGGGGTAAGTGGGATAAAAAAAAAAAATGAAGTGGTGTGGGTGTTTAACCCATTGTCTATCTCTCTGGTTTCACACAGTGGCTTTCAGGAGGACAGCCTAGCAGAGTGGCTGCAAGTTCCTAAATAAAAAATAACAACCCACCCTAATGAGCACGCAAGTTAAATGCTTGAACAAAGATCATAGGTGTTAAATTTCTATTCAGCTGGTAGCATGTGAGATGGTGCAAGAAATACGAGAAATCAGCCCAGAAAAAGAGATTTTGTGTGGTTTTTCACGTGTACACCCTGGGTGGGGGAGTACAGAAAGTAGGAGGTTGTACAGAAATGAACCATTGTCTATGTACAATTTTCTTTCATGGCAACAGCATTGCAGGCCTTGGGTCAGACGTGTGAAACTATTTCTCAAAGAAGCTGCATAGATAATTGAGGCCCTATGAAGGGTTCTCAGTTGAAGTTGCCAGGCTACACTCATTTCAAAAGCAGAGCCATTTGTTATCAAATTTAAATTAACTCTCTCGGTACTGGATGCGAAGGTTAAAGCTCAGCTTTGTAGAACACACAGGCTCTCTGAGGAGGGCAGGATGGTGCATGCACACCCACAGTACTGTTCATTTGGAGAAGATGGAAATCTCATCCACATTTGGGCTTCAAAAGCAGTAATCTAAAGAGAAGGAAGGTTGTAGCCACGTGGGGGTTGGTCTTTTCTCCCAGGCAACCAGCACCAGAACAAGAGGACAGTATCAAACTGTGCCAGGGGAAGTTTATGCTCGAGGTGAGGAGAAAGTTCTTCACAGAAAGAGATGTTGATCATTGGAATGGGCTGCCCAGAGAGGTGGTGGAGTCACTGTCCCTGGAGGTGTTCAAAATGGGATTGGTTGCAGCACTTGAAGCTATGGTTTAGTTAGTCATGAGATGTTGAGTCATAGTTTGGACTTGATGATCTCTGATGTCTTTTCCAACCTTATTGATTCTATGATTCTATGATTGTGGAGTCACCATCACTGGAGGTGTTTAGGAAGAGTCTGGATGGGACACTTGGTGCCATGGCTTAGTTGACTGATTGTTGGGTGGTAGATTGGACTCAGTGATCTTAAAGGTCTTTTCCAACCTGGCTAATTCTATGCTATTCTAAATTCAAGTGTTTAAACACACAGATTATCAGCTTGAAGTGTTTGTATTTTTCAGCCATACATGACCTACAATACCTAAATCTGATCCCATAACCTTTGCTTGTACTGGTAATCCTTAGGGATGTAACTGCAGTGTGACTTCTGTCACATTCAGGAATTACTAATGAAAAAAAACCAAACAAACAAAAAAAAAGAGAGAGAGATTGCACTAATTGTTATAATTTATTGTTTATTTCCTTGAGCGTCTTATTGCACTGTGTGCTTTCCAAGCAGAAGAGAAATGTTCTTACCCATGGATTTTACAAGCAACATGTAGGGCTTGATGATGATGTTATTTATCAAGTAGCAAAGGGCAACCACTAAAAGCAAACATCCCTAATCACAAACATCCATTCACCACATTAATCTGCTTTTGCTGGGCTCCTGTCCTCCCCATGCTCACTTTCAGTAAATATTGCAGCAAATGTCAGTGGTTAAATACTTGCAGAAAGCAAATTTCATATCCTGGAAAGAAGTCTGTTTGCCAGAATCTCTTGATGGAGATCCATCCAGAAGGACCTTGACAGGCTGAAAAGGTGGGCACGAGCCAATCTCATGAGGTTCAACAAGGCCAAGTGCAGGGTCCTGCATCTGGGTCAAGGCAATCCTAGGCACAAATCCAGGCTGGGCAGTGACTGGCTGGAAAGCAGCCCTGAGGAGAGAGACTTGGGGGTGCTGGTGGACAAAAAGCTCAACATGAGCTCTCAATGTGCACTTGCAGCCTGCAAAGCCAATCAGATCCTAGGCTGCATCAAGAGAAGTGTGGCCAGCAGGTCAAGGCAGGTGATCCTCCCCCTCTACTCAGCTCAGGTGAGACCCCACCTGGAGTACTGCATCCAGTTCTGGAGCCCCTATTACAAGAGGGATATGGAGGTGCTGGAAAAGGTCCAAAGAAGGGCCACAAGGATGATCAGAGGGCTGGAGTGCCTCTCCTATGAGGACAGACTGAAGGAGTTGGGGCTGTTCAGTCTGCAGAAGAGAAGGCTCCGAGGTGACCTAATTGTGGCCTTCCAGTGTCTGAAGGGGGCCTACATGAAGGCTGGGGAAGGACTTCTCAGGATGTCAGGTAGTGATAGGACTAGGGGGAAAGGAATGAAGCTGGAGGTGGGGAGATTCAGGCTGGATGTGAGGAAGAAGTTCTTCACCATGAGAGTGGTGCAGCCCTGGAATGGATTGTCCAGGGAGGTGGTTGGGATGCCGTCCCTGGAGGTGTTTAAGCCCAGGCTGGATGAGGATCTGTCCAGCCTGCTCTAGTGTGGGGTGTCCCTGCCCATGGCAGGGGGGTTGGAACTAGGTGATCCTTGTGGTCCCTTCCAACCCTGACTGATACTATGATACTATCCAGGCACTCCTGGGCTAGACAGGAACATAGGAGTCCTTGAACGTAAAGTGCTTTGGCTCAGATTCTTGAGGGTCACTCCCTGAGCCTCGATGAAATTAACCACATTTGAAGGTCATTGCTTTGCTGTGCAGACGCCTTAGCCTTTACAGCCTTAGCTCCACAACTAAAAGGACAGGTACAGTTCATGGCTTTTCCAACTAAAGGCAGATAATGAATTCAATGCAGGTTTTAAGTGTTGGTAATGACGTCTGCTGACAGATGTGACAAGAAATGAAAAAATGGTCACATTTCTCAAATAAGTTATTCATCATGAATTATTTGCTCTGTCTAGTCTCAAATTAGCTTTACCCAGGCTAATCAGCAACATCCCAACAGAACATCCCAGTCGTACAGGTTATGTGTGCATGCCTGAATAAATAATATTGTGCTGGTGTTTTGAGCAGGAAAGATCTACCTGACTCTGCAAACTCTGTATATATATAAAAAAGGATGCTATTTTTCAGTAAATTTTCTTTTAAAGTATTAAACATTCATGGGTTTTGAGGCTTCAGACCTGAATTTTTTTACCTAATTTTTTTTGACATTTCTATTTTAATTTCTTTAATAAACTGGAATCCTTGGCTAAGATTTCTTCTATTGTGAAGTTTAATATTCTATGTAAAATATAACATTCATAACTATCTCCAGTCCAGATGAAGAGCAGTGACAAGGAGTGTCCCTCAGGGGTCCATCCTGGGACCTGTGCTGTTTAATATTTTCATCAATGTCATAGACAGTGGATTGAGTGCACCATCAGCAGGTTTGCAGGTGGCACCAAGCTGAATGGTGGTGTTGATACCCCAGAAGGACAGGATGGCATCCAGAGGGACCTGGACAAGCTTGAGAGGTGTGCCCAGGTGAACCTCATGAGGTGCAACAGGATCACTACAGTGTCCTGCACCTGGGCCAGAACAATCCTCACTATCAGTACAGACTAGGGCTTGAGGTGATAGGAAGCAGCCCTGAGGAAAAGGACTCAGAGACGCTGATGGATGAGAAGCTGGACATGAGCAGACAGTGTGAGCTTGCAGCCCAGAAGGCAAATCACATCCTGGGCTGCATGAAAGATGTGTTGCCAGCAGATCCAGAGATGTGATTCTGCCACTTTGCTCCGGTGAGACCTTACCTGGAGTACTGTGTCCAGGTCTGGAGCCCTAAAGGTAGGAAGGACATGGACCTGATGGAGTGTGTCCAGAGGAGGGCCATGAAAATGATTGGAGTATTGGAGCACCTCTACTGCGAGAACAGGCTGAGGGAGCTGGCATTGTTCAACATGGAAAAGAGGAGGCTCTGGGGGGATCTAATAGCAGTCTTCCAATACCTGAAGGGAGCCTATGAGAAGGATAGAGAGAGAGACACTGTTTGTAAGGGCCTGCAGTAATAGGACAGAAGGCAATGGCATCAAACTAGAAAAGAGCAGATTTAGACTGGATGTTAGGAACAAGTTCTTTGCCATGAGTGTAGTGGCACACTTGAACAGGTTGTGTGGAGAGAGGGTTGGAGCCCCATCCCTGGATATATTCAAAGTGAGGCTTGATTAGATGACCTTCAGAGGTCTCTTCCAACCCAGACCATTCTTTGATTCTATTCTATGTGCTTTTCCTCCTTGAAATGCAACCTTAGGACATTTAATCTATGACCCTACATCAACATTAAGATGCTGATTTGTAGATTCAAGTCAAGCCTGTTGAAGCTGTTGAAAAATGTACTAGTAATACTGAATTTCATCTTTGAAGCCTCTGGGTTGAGAGAGGACTCAGTTTTAGTAAGAATGATGAGAATACCACTGAAAACCTTGCTGGCACATTAAAATTGCTTTACCCCACAAAAATCAACCAACTGCACTTTGTTATTCATATATGTAAAATTTAGCTCATTTGTTTAAGCAGTCAGTAGGTGACTACTCCAAGTTTCCTGTCAGATTAGAGAATCATCCTTCCTGTAATCTACAAATGTCTTCTGAAAAACAAGAAGCAAAAATAAACTGAATTAAAAAATTGAGGGAAGTTACACATAGCACAACAGCTACCCTTTGATTTTTTGGAAGGAAGATATATCACATATGCACACAGTGTGGGATATTACTCTAAAACTACAAACCATTTGTTTATTTAGAGCCCTGTGCCGCTAAACAATGCTACAGAGCCAGTGAATCCTACCAAGCGCTATTTGAAAAATCTTGTTTATTTACTAGTGGAGGTGATGGGCCATACTTGTGTACCTATGATAACATTGCAACACACTGGAGCAGAACTAGATGTTTTCTTGCTCCTGAATTATCAGATTAAAAGTAAGAGGCTAAATCTTATTAAAAAGGAGAAGCTTTCCATAAGATAAACCATAAGGTTTATGGGGTCATATGACAGTCCTTGGTGGTAATATATTTGTGCTGTTTCAGTGCTTTCATTAGGTTCCCGTGTTGATTGTAAATAGTACTGAATGGTGAACATGCCAGCAAAGATACAACTTTGCAGCTTCTCCTTGAGTTTGTAACTTGAGAAAGCGATTCAACAGCATCAAGACTGAACTGTTAAGAATATACATTTTAAAGGGTAATTGGATCATGTGGTAACTTTTTTATCTCTTCTTGAAAGGTGTTACAGGTTCTTTAGCATTTTTCATTCTCATGCCAAATGTTCTGATTAAGAATGTTATGTGGCCCAGTGGATTAGTAATGAAATGGCCTATTTATATATATAAATCCATGCATTCTCTTGCTCTTCTTTGTGTTTGCTGTGCCATTGATACGTTAGACTGGTGTGATTCAGATACAAACTATGTGTGTGTCATGGAATTTGGACATAAAATGAAAATTCAATTCTCTCTAAGCCATTGGTTTTCTTAGTGATTATTATGGTTTTCCTTCTTGGCTTATGTTACCATTGCCTTGACAAAGGTTGTGCACTTTTAAGATTTTGAAAAGCATCTTGAAAAGTTAAATCAAATTAATTCTGTGTAGGCAAATCTACACAACAAAGGAAGAGATTCTTAGCTAGCAGTAGGCTCCAGGACAATATTTGTCTTTCTCTAATTTCTTAATAAATCATAGAATCATAGAATCAATAAGGTTGGAAAAGACCTCAAAGGTCATCAAGTCCAACCTGTCACCCAACACCTCATGACTACTAAACCATGGCACCAGGTGCCATGTCCAATGCCCTCTTGAATAACACTGTAGGCCAAATTTAAGCCTATGTCTTTCAGCATTCTTAGATGTAGAATCATAGAATCAGTCAGGGTTGGAAAGGACCACAAGGATCAGCTAGTTCAAACTCCCCTGCCATGGGCAGGGACACCTCACACTAAATCAGGCTGGCCAGAGCCTCATCCAGCCTGGACTTAAACACCTCCAGGGATGGGGCCTCAACTACCTCCCTGGACAACCCATTCCAGGGCTTCACCACTCTCATGGTGAAGAACTTCCTCCTCACATCCAGCCTGAATCTCCCCACCTCCACCTTCATTCCATGTAAATGACTAGATATTTTTATTTAATACATCTAGGCATCATCCAAGTATATTGCATTTTCCAGACACCTAAGTATTTAAGGTAATGTCTAAAGTGCAGGGTAATATCTTTATAAATGATCTGGACAAGGGAATTGAGTGCACACTCAGTGAGTCTGCAGATGACATGAAAATTGGGTTTAATGTTGATCTGCTTAAGGTTCTGCAAAGGTATCTGGACAGGCTGGATCAGTGAGCCAAAATGAGTTGTATGAGGTTTAACAAGGACAGGTTCCTGCACTTGAATTATACCAACTGCAGGCAATGCTATGGGCTTGTGCTAGAGTGGCTGGAAAATTGCCTGGCAGAAAGGACCTGGGAGTGTTGACCAACAGCATTCTCAGCCTTCTGAACATGAGCCAGAGGTGTGCTCAGATGGCCAAGAATGTCAAAGGCATTCTGGCTTGGATAAGGAATGCTGTGAGCAGCGGGAATAGGAAAATGATCCTGCTCCTGTGTGGCCGTTTTAGGCTGTGCCTTGAAGAAAGAGACAGTGCTGGAACACTCTGGCTGAATATTTTGAAAACATTCAGGTATTCTAAATTAATTTCTTTGGTAGATAGGTAAAATGCAATTTTAAGTTTTAGTTCAGTTTGAGTCTGTCTCAGTTCCAGTCTGTTCTGCCTTTCCAGCCTGTCTGCTTCTGAGCAACTAGCCAGAGCTGACCTTGAGATAAGAAAAACTAATCCCTGCATGCGCTTTTGAAGCCTAACAAAATTTCATCCTTATTAATTACCTTTTCTCTCTCTCTAGCCCTTTTTGGGAAAAAAGGGAGGTAGGGGGAGAGAGGGGGGTACGGGGTGGGGGGAACCCTTCTCTGTTCAGAGGAGGGAGTTTTATTCTGTATTACTTTCTTTGCTGTATATTTCTGTATATTTCTGTATATATTGTAAATACTGTATACTGTGTGTATATATATATATATATAACCTGCGTTTCATCTTGCTTGTAAATACAACATATAGCTATGCTCCTCCGACTGAGCTAGCTGTGGTTTCCTTCTTTGTGAGGGAGGGAGAGCCAGGCCTTCTCTCACCACCACACCCTGTACTTAGTACTGGTGAGGCCATGCCTCTCACTAGAAGAAGGACATCGAGGTTCTGAAGCTTGTCCAGAGAAAGGCAACAAATCAGTGAAGGGTCTAGAGAAGGTTTTATGAGGAATAGCTGAGATAACTGGAGTTGTTTAGTCTGGAGAAGAGGAGGCTAAGGGGAGACCTCATTGTTCCTTACAACTTTCTGAAAGGAGATTGGAGTGAGGTGCAGGCTTGCTCTCTTCTACCCAGTACCAAGAACAAGAGGAAATGTCCTGAAATTGTGCTAGAGGAGGTTTAAGATTACAAATCAGGAAAAGTTTCTTTATAGGAAGAGTGGTCAGGCATTGGAACAGGCTGCCCAGGATGTTGGTGGAATCACTATCCCTGGTTGTTTGCAAGAAACATATGGACATGACACCTTGGGACATAGTTTAATGGCCATTGTGATGTTAGGTTGATGGTTGTACTTGATGACCTTAGAGGTCTTTTCTAGCTAAAACAATTCTATGATTCTACATGTTACTTATATTCTAATCATAGGATAAAGATTGTTTTTAGTATTAAGTATGTTACTGAAATTGGATTGTTGATTCATTAAAATTGGGAATGAAGCCCTGAAATTATCATTAAGCCTTAGTTGAGACCAGCTCATCCTTGTACATTTAAAAAGACTATCAGAGTGTGGTAGCTCTGGAACTTATCCAGAAAAAAACCCTTAAATGCATGATATAACTTACTGGTTTTCAGAATAATAGCAAAATAAATTTATTTTAAAAAAAATGAGAAAAATTAAATTATTTATATGGTTTGGCTTTTTTCTCTCATTTTCTATCCTATCCTCAATAGACTATAATTGTTCACCTCTGCACAAACAAAACAACAGGTCCCCACTAAACAACTGCCTCTGCAGGTAGCAGTTGCTCAGCTAGAAGAGGCACACATGTTTGGGTCTTCCACTGGTTAATTTTGGTCATCCTACTTTAGAGCAAGAAGGGACTCCTTAAACACCTGTTGTTCAGATGCATGACTATGTACACTCATAAATGAAGCTATGTTTTTGGCAGGGGGGGATAGACTTATTGATGTCTGCGTTAACATTAACTCAGTATGTGAGGTCAGCTAATAGCACCCATCTAAGTGACAATAATTTGCATCTTCAGCAGAGAAAGGAGTGGAAGAAATATGTCCCACAGACTGGACAAATGCTCCTCTTAGGCTAACTTAACTGTGTGGCATCCTTGGTGCTAGGAAAACACCACTTTCAGGATTCCTGTGTGGTGCCAAATTTCCATCCAAACGCAGGTGCAGAAACTCTTCCTTGTGGTATCTTCCTCCTTTTTTGCTTCAAGATTTGTAGACCATCAATGTTCTGTCTTCTTCAGAATATTTGTACAAAGATGTTGCACAGAAACGTTAGTGAAAACTCCCCCCCAAAAAAAAACCAAGGGAAAAATAAAGACCAGGTCAAGGTTAGGGTCTCTGTCTTCCTTTAATGCAAGGAGATATGAATGGGATTTACTGTCTTGGAACAGTGTTGGTCACTGTGGTATTGGCATGTAAATATTTCATACAAGAGCAGAAGTTTCACAGACAAGTGGTTTCACTAATTATTCATCTCTGATGATCCAGTGTGACTTGCTGTAAGAGCAACCTGGTAATACTGTTGGGATGTTCTTCCTGTTACACTGTTTGACTTTAAAGTTATCCAGAATGAATGCATTCTGAGTGAGGGGTTTATTTTGTTTGATTATTTTCAGGTAGACAGGACTGTCTGTGTTTTGGGGATTACAAAGAATGCTTGTTGCCACTCAGAGGCAGGTAAGGAATATTACAACCTGTAAGTGATCTAGCCAGAGACAATAATTTGTCTTACTTGCCACTTCAGTAAGGTCCATTATTGGAGTTTGTTCAAACTGTGTAAAATGCAGATTAATTTTCTGAGCACAAACATCATCTTGGGTTTTTCTGGTTCTGCATATAGTCATCTTGTTAACCATTCAGAAATGGGCAGATGTAGTTTGGCCAGGATGATCACCAATCCTTGGAAGGTTTGCTTCCAGGTATTTTCTCATCTAATCAAAGAAAATCTATCTTTTTCCCACTAGAGGATTTGGGATTCTTGCTAAACAAGGTACAGAACTCATGCTTTTAAGATTACTGTCACATTGGAGAGGAGACAACTGAACAAATAGAAGGCTGTTAACTACATTGGCAGCAATTTTCCAACAAGTGGCTATGATGGCAGCTGATTTCCTAGCATCTTTTCACTTTAATGAGAGAATCAGAGAACCATTTTGTTAGGAAAAGATATTTAAGGTCACCATGTCCACCAATGGTAAGTCCACCATTAAATTATGTACCTCAGCACCACATCTACACCACATCTACATCACAGTATGATAGTATCAGTCAGGGTTGGAATGGACCACAAGGATCAGATAGTTCCAAACCCCCTGCCATGGGCAGGAACACCCCACACTAGAGCAGGCTGGACAGAGCCTCATCCAGCCTGGGCTTAAACACCTCCAGGGACGGGGCCTCGACCACCTCCCTGGACAACCCATTCCAGGGCTTCACCACTGTCATGGTGAAGAACTTCTTCCTCACATCCAGCCTGAATCTCCCCACCTCCAGCTTCATTCCTTTCCCCCTAGTCCTATCACTACCTGACATCCTGAGAAGTCCTTCCCCAGCCTTCATGTAGGCCCCCTTCAGATACTGGAAGGCCACAATTAGGTCATCTCGGAGCCTTCTCTTCTGCAGACTGAACAGCCCCAACTCCTTCAGTCTGTCCTCATAGGAGAGGTACTCCAGCCCTCTGATCATCCTTGTGGCATTGAGAGCTCATGTTGAGCTTCTCATTCACCAGCAATCCCAAGTCTCTCTCTTCAGGGCTGCTTTCCAGCCAGTCACTGCCCATGTCACTGCATAAGTCTTTAAATTTCTCCAGGAATGGGGACTATGCCAGTTCCCTGGGCAGCGTCTACCAGGGTTTGAAAACTCTTTCAGGGAATTTTTTTTTTCTCATGTCCAATCAAAATCTCCCCTTGTACAACTTCAAACCATTTCTTCTAGTTCTCTTGCTTGTTAACTGGGAGAAGTTCTGACCCCCACCTCATGACTTTTTTTAAAGAGTGGATAGAAATACTTTTACTCCCAAAGGATGTAAAATAAAAGTGTTCTTGTTGGAGAGAAATACAGAAATTATATTCAACAATGTACAGGAAAATACAGACTACATGAAAACCCCAAAAACCTTCCCCCAACCAGACTAAACCACAAACCTTAGTTGCTCCTTCCTTCCCCTCCGCCCCCTGCCCACCATCATTGTGTCCCTGGCCTAAGCAAGCCATAATTGTACAGGAGAAAATTAGTAAGGTCTCTGAAGGCCATAAACAGACCTATTTCCCCATGGCACCATATAAGGACTACCTCTAGAGAGCTGAAGGAAGGGAGGAAAGAGAATGAGTTGACCTTGCTGCAATTTTGTTATAAAGAGATAGCAGCATTACAGGATTGAATAACACAATTACAATTTTTCCAGTGCATTCCTGGACCTTTCTGGTCCTCCTGGAGGACTCAACTGTGTGTTGGCATTTTTTGTTAAAAGTCTCAGACTACCACACCTCTCGACCACCTCCTTTCGGATAGCTGTAGAGAGCCAGGAGGCCTTCTGTTAGCCTCCTTTTGTCCAGGCTGAACAACCCCAGTTCCTTCAGCTGCTCTTCACAAGACCTTCTCTCTAGACCCTTCGCCAGCTTTGTTGTCTTTCTCTGGACATGCTCCAGCACCTCAATGTCCTTCTTGTAGTAAAAGGCCCAAAACTGAACCCAGGATTACAAGTTTGACTTCAAAAGGGGCAAGATCAGTTTCCTGTTCCAGATGGTCACACTGTTCTTGATTCAGGCTGGGGTGCCAATGGCAGCTGTTATTTCTATGCACATCTGTAGCATTGACAAGGCAAGAAAATGTCAAAAGAATTTTAAAATTTGGCTTATTAGTTGCAATCGTGCATTTGCAGATCTAGAACAAGTATAAAAATCTCATATTAACAAGGAAATGCATAAACCTGTGATTTTTTTCAGCTTACATTTTGTTTGTGGGATGATGCTACTGCATCTTCTAGATGGAGTCAGCCACTCCTTTTCAAAACCACAAGCAGCCTAAAGAACATTTTGTTAAACGTGACTCTGCTGTTGACATCATTGACTAGGAACATAAGTCACAAGATAGTACCATAAATTCAGTTACTATTATTAGCTGTGGGCACAAACTGGACTGCTAGATGTAGAAAAAGCAGAAAAAGATTTATAGATTCTATTTGATTCAGATAAGCATCCAAAAACCTTTAGGGTGGATATTGGGATGGATTAATGAAGAGCAGTGTAGTCCAGATGATGGTGCAGGGGTCAAACTTGTAGGGCCTGAAACGTGTTCAGGACATCTAAAAGCAGCTAAATGTTTAATTGAAATAGCTGTTTTCACTATTAAAGCTTTTGATGTCCTTGGCCAAAGTATATTCTGAAAAGGAACTGAAAATGCAGTGTCATTATATGCATTTGCACTGTAATAATCTGATAGCTACGTGGCTCACTGTCACAGCGGAACAGCCTGAGAAAGCAATGACTTGGGGTTGTTTTAGCTAACTAAGCATATCCTAGAAATGAAGGAGCTCGTCACAGCTCTGAACAGTACTACTCAGAACAAAATGAGGCAGGACATTTGCTTCAATAATGTGTTTGTTAGGTTACTCCAATTAGCCTTTTTTGTCTCTTTTTTCACAAGGTTTATTGATGGGATAGGCACTAGACAAGTGGCCTATATAATCTCTGAACCCTCTCATTCCCAAAAAGGGAAGAGACAGGGAACAAAGAGAGACATATTGATTGGAAAACTCAATCAGCTTTAATGAACAGAGGAAAAATAAAACTAAATATATATGCATATATACATATATACAGGACCAGTATTAAACCCAACTACCTGATGCCAATTACATCATCACCATTGTTGATGATATGAGCAAACACTAGGAAGACCCAGCCTGGATTCAGCAGCAAATGAGAACTGGATTCTGGAACTGTATCAAAGGCATAATGGACAGAGTCCTTCTTGGACACCAGTCTTTGAAGATGAAGCTTGACCCTGGTGATCCCTGAACTTTATTCTAAATATGATGTAGATGGAATGGAATTCCTTGTTAGTCAGTTTAGAGTCACGTGTTTTGTCCACTCCTCCACTCAGGTGTGACTTGGCATAAAAGATTTAGCAGTAACTTTGACCTCCATAAAAACAAATAGAAGCTGGAGCCTTCCTGCAGCCTAACCCTTGGTGTTAACTCTAGCTATCAGCATTCTCACTGCTAGAAGAAGCCACATGCTGCGCAAACCTATCCTGAACTGCAGAAACTGTCATCACTGAGCAGAGACTGAGGTGAGAAGTCAAATCCCTGAACAGAATTAGTTCTAGATGACAAAAGGACACGTTTCTGTTTGTGAAAGACACTGTAAATCCTTCACTGCCTTTAAAGTTTATACAAGATGAAATCCTGTGTTCTGACATCTGGTGACATTATAGCTTTAGCATTTTACAAATTACTCCCCGTACTTATGTAAAAGTTGAAGGTTTTTGTCTAGAAGATCTTAGTACTTGCTGGAGGCACAATTTTAATATCTTGTAACGGCCTTAGAAACCCAGGATATGCAGAGCCAAACTCCGTTTCAATACATAATGAAAATACTACCCAATGAAATTTGATAACACACATTGTCCAAGTAACTCTCATATACATATATATATATATATATATATATATATATATATATATATATATGAGAGGGTTATATATGTATATATACAAAAGTTTATATATATATATGAGTATAAATATTATATATGTGTATGTATGTATATATAGAATAGAATAGAATAGAACAGAATAGAATAGAATAGAATAGACCAGACCAGGTTGGAAAAGACCTTTGAGATCATCAAGTCCAACCTACTACCCCACACCATACAATCAAATAAACCATGGCACCAAGTGTTTCATCCAGACTCCACTTAAACACCTCCAGTGATGGTGACTCCACCACCTCCCTGGGCAGCCCATTTCAATGGCCAATCACTTTTTCTGGGAAGAAGTTCTTCCTAACATCTAGCCTAAACCTCCTTGGCACAGCTTGAGACTGTGTCCTCTTGTTCTGGTGCTGGTTGCCTGGGAGAAGAGACCAACCCCTACCTGGCTACAACCTCCCTTCAGGTTGATGCCGAATTTTGCCCCAAAAGGCGAGAATAACTGCCTAAGAGACTCAGTTTAAGTCAGATAGACAGGAGGTATTTTATTGGCAACGCGTTGGAGAAATCACTAAATGGATTTCTGCCTTTCCCGTAACAAAAGCATGCCTTTTATACAGTTTTGGATGTCGTATTGCATCAGATCTTATACATAATCATATCTTTGCATACATATTCATGTTGGTGTAGGCTGAGCGTGGGTGGGGGCATCTCTTTTGACGATCTTCTTGGTGGTCATTCCAGTGGCCTTCATCATGGGCAGGGGTTTCCTGATGAGTCTTCCTCCTTAAACTTTTGAACTCCTTTCCTAATTTGGTCAATTCCCGGTGTGCCTGGCTTGGTTCTGAGTGTTAGTTTAGCCTTGTTGGCTCTGAATCATGCCTACCCTAACAGTTCTTGTCAGTCCTTATCTTCTTTTTCTGTCACAGTGACCCATGCCTCAGCTAATTTACTGCTTTATCTGCTTCATGCTTTCGAAAGCTCTCTGTTCTGGGGCTTCAAGGTAATTGTAGACAGCAATAAGGTCTCCTCTGAGCCTCCTCTTCTCCAAGCTAAGCAACCCCAGCTCCCTCAGCCTCTCCTCACAGGGCTTGTGCTACAAATGCCTCCCCAGCCTTGTCCTTCTCTGGACACCTTCCAGCAACTCAACATCTTTCCTAAACTGAGGGGCCCAGAACTGGACACAGCTTTCAGACAGTTTTCAATCTTTCAAGACATTTCATAAGGACTCAAAATTTAGCTTCAGATTGCTGCTGGTAAAATGTTGGTTTTCCCTTTTGCTTAATGCAAGTTATGTGAAGTTTACACTGAAAGCTTTTTCTTACATTTTCCACCACCCCACCCCAAACTTACTCTGTGTTCATATTCTTTTTTTTTGATCATGGGAAACAAAGAATTTCAGTAAGAAAAGCAATTTTGAAACCCACTAGCAATTTTTCTTTTATCAGCAAGCAGTTTTATTGTACTGAAGTTATATTTTGTAAGGATATTTATAGGCGTTTTGCTGTATTTTGACTTTGACCTATGAAGTCTGCTATGGGTGAACCCACTTTAGCAGAGGTGTTGGACTAGAACCCCAGAGGTCCTTTTCAACCCCCATCATGCTGGGATTCTGTGATTCTGTATTTACAGATGAATTTGTTGCAAAAAGATATTCACAGGACTCAGTCAATTAGGACATACAAAATTTTAGTTAATTTGCTCATGTTAATTGTAGCACCTAAAGGTGGTAGCACAAAGTGGTTTAATTCCATTGTCTGAAATTAGACAGTGAAAAACATCTCAGACCACTTATAACCACCCTAATTTTAAAAGCAGCAGATTCCCTTTATTTCCATTGGATTTGTAGAGTGTATCAGTCAATTTGTGTTGTTCAATCAAGTAACAAGTGATAGGACAAAAGGAAATGTCCTCAAGTTCCACCAAGGGATGGATATTAGGAACAATTTCTTCACTGCAAGGGGTCTTGGGCATTGGAAAGCTTTGTTCAGGGAGGTGGTGGAGTCCTCATCCTTAGAGGTATTCAAAAGCCATGTAGATGTAGTGCTTAGGGATATGATTCAGTCAAAGACTTGTCAGTGTTAGGTTAATGATTGGATTTGTGATCTGAAAGGTCCTTTCCAATCCAGACAATTCTGTGATTCCATGTTGTTTAGCTGTGTGACTGATTTTCCCTACCCTCATAAGAAAACTTATTCTTGATCTAACCTTCTTCTGAGAATGCATGTGTTCTTTATCTGGTTATGAACATGGTGACCAACAAACCAGCTCTGAAGTGATTAGTTGTTTTTTTCCTGCATGTTTTCTGAATGTATTCTGAACACAAGCCCAAGCTGTAGTATTATACTGTGGGGATTGGAGAAGAGAAAGAGTTAATTGCTTTTGCCTCAGAGCTTGTAACAGTTTGCTGATAAAGAAATACTCTGATTATGAAGAGGCCTTGGAAAAGACTGGGGTAGGAGGCAGACATATAATGGACATCTGGTGTTTCTGTGTTTTCTTCAGCTTTTGTCAGTAGTGTCAGAAGTTTTGAATTACTTAGCCAGTCGGTGTTCAGACAAGTTTTGTTTTGCCGACATGGAAAAGTACTGCTAGACTCACGCTTGTTCTGTGCTATAGTAGAAATGTACATAAACTGCATACTCACAATAAAGTGGATACTGCCCTTTCTCTGAGCCAGCCACAGTGTCCAGTCTCTCCTTCCAAGACATCACAGAGGTCTGTACCTCAGTGTGCTACCGTTTACAATCGTAACTCTGAAACACAATGAATTACAAAGCTTGCAGAATGTATTCAATGTACTAATTAACTTCTGAAGAGTCAATGTATCACCTGGGGGCTGCAAGACTCAACATCACCCCTAGAGAAGTTCAGAGAAGTAATCAATTATATTGGTATATATAAACATGCACTCCTGCTCCCATTCTTACATTTGTGACTTGCTCTAAGTTCAGTGAAAATTTTCTTGATTTACCTCCCTCTGACATGAGGCCTCATAGTTATGTGACAGGAAGACATTATTTTAATTAGTCTGAAAATAAATATTAGGCCAAGCTAAAGGTATGAAAATGCATCTCTCAGACTTACAGCCTGCAGGGGGTTGAGCTGTCTGGGTTGCCTTCACATCTCATATTGGGCATGCCGTCTTCTGCAGCATGGGGTTCCAAGCACTTCACTGTAAGACTCTGCATTACAAGCCATATGTACACATGGTCTGTTCAAGCAGCTCACATGATATGTCTATTTAAAGCTATCATTTTGCATTGTGCCTTCCCACAGGAGTAAATTACAGCTACCTTTTTTTTCTATACAGTGCTTTTAAATGTAATTATTTCTCTTCTTCATTTTTTATAGGGGAAATGGAGTTTGGAACTGACTCTCGATGCTTGATGCACGTTTGGCAGGAGGCCAAAATGAATCAAAATAAACATCCAGAAGAAAATGCCAAATGCAAGAAAATAACACCAACTTAATATGATTTAATACCAATAAAGTGATTAAGGTTAGTGGAAACAATCCTTGATCCTTTCTTCCTATAATACATGAAGAATGATTTTATAATACATTATAGCTGGTATTGTGCCTTCCAACTAGAGTTATCGATCACAAGCTGGATGGAAACAGTGTTTTTTCTCCATGTTATGGCAGACAGACTGTGGAGGAAGGCTTGTGACAGAGGACAGGGGGTAATTAAGATCTACAATCTCTGTTCCAAGAGCCTGTTCCTACCATTTCCTGCTATTTCCTTTGCATTCTTTAATTGAAACAACAGGTGCCAGCTCTTGCTCTAACAGGCACTGTCATGCAGCCATCCTACCAAACCACACATCCAAAGTGGTTTTGGATCCTGGGATGCAAAGCTTGACCATCAGCCATGAGTGACAAAACTGATACCACTGAACAGTGCAAATTTCCTTCCTGAAGCATGTATAGAGAGATCCTCATGGTACCCTGCCTTGCCTCTTCTCTCATCATGTTCAGGTGCTTCACATTACAAAACCACAGCAGCTAAGGTTTGATCTCATGTTTGATGTGCACTTCACTGACTGAGCCCTTCCCTCTTTCTCATCCACTGTCTTATCCATCATTGATATCTTCATGACCCAGCAAAGCTGAACAATTTCATGCAGAATATAGATACTGCAGACTGAGAGGGTCTTACACACTGGGGCACTGGGGGGTTAGGCCAGGTCCTGAGAGACTGATGGAAGGGCTAATACTTAGTGAGGTAAGGGGCAATGTAAACCTGTTTCTTATACTTCTGTTGGGTTGCCATAGAAAACACAGCAAAGAACAGAAGGCAGATATCTCTGACTCGATCACTGTTCCTTCTCATGTTCAGCCCAAAAGGTGTTTTACTGAAAATCTTGTGAGATGGGCAAAGAGGGGCCTTGAGGCTGGTGAGAGGTCTCAAGCACAAGCCCTCTGTGAAGAGGCTAAGGGAGCTGGGGTTGTTTAGACTCGAGAAGAGGAGGCTCAGGGGAGACTTTATTGCTCTCCACAGCTACCTGCAAGGAAGTGATAGACAGGGGAGGGTTGGTCTCTTCTCCCAGGCAACCAGCACCAGAACAAGAGGACACAGTCTCAAGTTGCACCAGGGGAAGTTTAGGTTCGAGGTGAGGAGAAAGTTCTTTACAAAGAGAGTTGTTAGCCATTGGAATGGGCTGCCCAGGGAGGTGATGGAGTTACTGTCCCTGGAGATGTTCAAGAGGGGTGTTGGTTGATAGGTTGCACTTGATGATCTTTGAGGTCTTTTCCAACCTCATTGATTCTATGATTCTACGATTCTAAGAGGCTTTCTCATAGAATCATAGATCAGTCTGACTTGGGAAAGTCTTTTAAAGGTCCAACTTCCCCTGCAGTCAGCAGGGACATCTTCAACTAGAGCAGACTGTTTAAAGCCCTGTTTAACCTGAATGGTTCCACTTCTATGGGCAGCCTGAGCCATGGTCTCACCACCCTTACTGTAAAACTGTGGTAGTTTTAGGCTATGCCTTTAAACATTTTTTGCAGATCTTGAACAGAAAATAGTAATATGTAAAGGAAAATAATGATAGTTCTAACCAATCCCATTGGAAAGAGAACTGACTTAAGCTAGTAATGTTACCAATTGCTCTCTCTTCTCACTTCTTTGGGCTGGGAGATACTTACTTCTGCTTGACCTTGGCTGCACTGCTTTTGTTGCGACTGGTATTAACTTCTCTGCTTCTCTCTCTTGTTCCTTTTGTACAGGAGGGTAAGGAGTAGGCAGGAAGGGAGAAGCCATTAGCCTAGAATAGAATCAATAAGGTTGGAAAAGACCTCAAAGATCATCAAGTCCAACCTGTCACCACAGACATCATGACTACTAGACCATAGCACCAAGTGCCACATACAATCTCCTCTTGAACACCTTCAGGAATGGTGACTTCACCACCTTCCTGAGTAGCACATTCCAATGGCTAACAAGTCTCTCAGTGAAGAACTTTCTCCTCACCTTGAGCCTAAACATCCCCTGGTGCAGCTTGAGACTGTGTCCTCTTGTTCTGGTGCTGGTTGCCTGGGAGTAGAGACCAACCCCTTTCTAGCCACAACCTCCCTTCAGGTAGTTGTAGACAGCAATAAGTTCTCCCCTGAGCCTCCTCTTCTCCAGGCTAAACAACACCAGCTCCCTCAGCCTTTCCTCATAGGGCTTGTGCTCGAGGCCTCTCACCAGCCTTGTTGCCCTTCTCTGGACACATTCAAGTGTCTCAATGTCCTTCTTAAATTGAGGGGCCCAGAACTGGACACAGGACTCAAGGTGTGGCCTAACCAGTGCAGAGTACAGGGGCACAATGACTTCCCTGCTCCTGCTGGCCACACTATTCCTAATGCAGGCCAGGATGCCATTGGCCTTCTTGGCCACCTGAGCACACTGCTGACTCATGTTCAGCCAGCTGTTAATCAGTACTCCCAGGTCCCTTTCTGCCTGGCTGCTCTCCAGCCACTCCGACCCCAGCCTGTAGCTCTGTGTAGGGTTGTATCACAGTATCACAGTATAACTAAGGTTGGAAAAGACCTCAAAGATCATCAAGTCCAACCTGTCACCACAGACCTCATGAATAGACCATGGCACCAAGTGCCACGTCCAATGTCCTCTTGAACACCTCCAGGGACAGTGACTCCACCACCTCCCTGGGCAGCACATTCCAATGACGAACGACTCTCCCTGTGAAGAACTTTCTCCTCACCTTGAGTCTAAACCTCCCTTGGCGCAACTTGAGACTGTGTCCCCTTGTCCTGGTGCTGGTTGCCTGGGAGAAGAGACCAACCCCTTCCTGGCTACAACCACCTTTCAGGTAGTTGTAGAGGGCAATCAGGTCACCCCTGAGCCTCCTCTTCTCCAGGCTAAACAATCCCAGCTCCCTCAGCCTTTCCTCATAGGGCTTGTGCTCGAGGCCTCTCACCAGCCTTGTTGCCCTTCTCTGGACACATTCAAGTGTCTCAATGTCCTTCTTAAATTGAGGGGCCCAGAACTGGACACAGGACTCAAGGTGTGGCCTAACCAGTGCAGAGTACAGGGGCACAATGACTTCCCTGCTCCTGCTGGCCACACTATTCCTAATGCAGGCCAGGTTGCTATTGGCCTTCTTGGCCACCTGGGCACACTGCTGACTCATGTTCAGCCAGCTGTTAATCAGTACTCCCAGGTCCCTTTCTGCCTGGCTGCTCTCCAGCCACTCCGACCCCAGCCTGTAGCTCTGCATGCACTTGCCGTGGCCAAAGTGCAGCACCCGGCACTTGGACTTGTTGAATGACATCCCATTGGACTCTGCCCATTTGTGTGTTTGGTCAAGGTCCCACTGCAGAGCCTTTCCACCCTCTAACTGACTAACATCTGCTCCTAACTTGGTGTCATCTGCAAACTTGCTGATGACTGACTCAACCCCCTCATCTAGATCGTCAGTAAAGATGTTAATGAGGATGGGGCCCAGCACTGATCCCTGGGGGACTTTTTTTTAGTCATAAATACACATTTATTTCTCATTAGAAATGTATAATTACAGCATTTTAAAGCATTTTCCCCTAGAAAAGTAGTTAAGCAACAGTACAAACAAAATTGTTAGTCTTCTGCAAATACAGTTCTCATTACACCGAACAGAAAACACCAGCAAAAGGCTAATACGTGCAGTTATGAGATCTTTCTCTTTTTTCTTTTCTTTTTTAACCATATTTTCTGGTTTTGTTATAAACACTGTAGCAAATGAAGAAAAAAACAACAAAAAAAAAGGAAAGAAAAAAAAAGGAAAGAAAAAAAAAAGAAAATCTGTGGAAACAGTGAAAAATATTTGAGCTCCTGATCTTGTTGTGGCCAAAGTGCAGCACCCAGCACTTGGACCTGTTGAATGCCATCATGTTGGATTCCGCCCATCTGTCCAGCCTGTCAAGGTCCCCCATGGAGAGCCCTTCTACCCTCTAACTGATCTACACCTGCTTCTCCTGCTCTTTGGCCAGGAGGATCTTTGTGCTCTTTATTAATTGTAAATACTTGTAAATATTGTATATTTTGTACATATTCATTGTGTTCCATTGTAGATTGTAGTTTTGCTTGAAAATACAGCTTTCATTTGCTTCCAACTGAGCTGGTCTGGCAAAATGAATGTTAGTGGTGAAATTTCAACCCACCACAAAAACATTTCTCCCTTCTCTCTAGTCTGAATCTCCCTCTTTTAGTTTGAACCCATCACCCCTCATCCTGTCAAAACAGGCCCTGATAAAAAGTCTTTTCTCACCTTTCTTATAGATCCCATTTAAATACTTAAAGATGTGAAGGAAGCCCTTAGCCATGTTGTTTACCTGGACCTGAGCAAAGCCTTCGACACTGTCCCACACCACATCCTGGTCTCCAAACTGGTGACACATGGGTTTGATGGGTGGACCACTAGATGGATAAGGAACTGGCTTGATGGCCGCACCCAAAGAGTGGCTGTCAATGGCTCCATGTCCCAGTGGAGGCCAGTGACAAGCAGAGTCCCTCAGGGATCAGTCCTGGGACCTGTCTTGTTCAACATCTTTGTGGGTGACATGGACAGTGGCATTGAGTGCACCCTCAGCAAGTTTGCTGATGACACCAAGCTGTGTGGTGCAGCAGACACGCTGGAGGGAAGGGAGGCCATCCAGAGGGACCTTGACAGGCTGGAGAGGTGGGCACAAGCCAACCTCATGAAGTTCAATAGGAGCAAGTGCAGGGTCCTGCATCTGGGTCGAGGCAATCCCAGGCACAAATCCAGGCTGGGCAGTGACTGGCTGGAAAGTAGCCCTGAGGAGAGAGACTTGGGGGTGCTGGTGGACAAAAAGCTCAACATGAGCTGTCAATGTGCACTTGCAGCCCGCAAAGCCAATCAGCTCCTGGGCTGCATCAGGAGAAGTGTGGCTAGTAGGTCAAGGCAGGTGATCCTCCCCCTCTACTCTGCCCTGGTGAGACCCCACCTGGAGTACTGTGTCCAGTTCTCGAGCCCCTATTACAAGAGGGATATGGATGTGCTGGAACATGTCCAGAGAAGGGCCACAAGGATGATCAGAGGGCTGGAGCCCCTCTCCTATGAGGACAGATTAAAGGAGTTGGGGCTGTTCAGTCTGGAGAAGAGAAGGCTCCGAGGTGACCCAGTTGTGGCCTTCCAGTATCTGAAGGGGGCCTACAGGAAGGCTGGGGAGGGACTTCTCAGGATCTCAGGTAGTGATAGGACTAGGGGGAATGGAATGAAGCTGGAGGTGGGGAGATTCAGGCTGGATGTGAGGAGGAGGTTCTTCACCATGACAGTGGTGAAGCACCGGAATGGGCTGTCCAGGGAGGTGGTCGAGGTCCCGTTCCTGGAGGTGTTTAAGAGCAGGCTGGATGAGGCTCTGTCCAGCCTGCTCTAGTGTGGGGTGTCCCTGCCCATGGCAGGGGGTTTGGAACTAGATGATCCTTGTGGTCCCTTCCAACCCTGACTGATACTATGATACTATGATACTATGTTGCAGGAGACGCTGCTGAGGACCTGGTAAGTACCTACAGAATTTCAAGAAGGGCACCAAATTTTAAACTGTTCTCATGCCTATTCGTTTTAAAATAAATCTTAGCTAATGTGTTTCTTAGCTGCCTCTGGAGTAATGACATCATCGCTGCCAGAACACCCACACTGTGAAGAACATTTGACTGTAATTTCCTGCATCTTCTAGTGAAAATAAAGTGCAAAGAATTATTTATATTGAGCTAATGAAATGATCACAAAAAGATACTTGTGGTCACATTTACTTCATCTGATGTGTAAAATAAGGTGGCAGACATTTATGTTCACACAGCTGCTGCTTAATCTTATCACCACCATCATCATCATTATTGTCTCATGTGAACATAATTGCTCTTCATGTAATGTGTAAATAAAAGTGCAATCTGTAATGGCATTTTAACAACTCCTGAGAGGTAATTGCTTACTTTCTGTAGCCTGGCTTAAATGATGTTAGCAAGTAAATATACACTGTGCAAGGATGGGAACTGATATTTTACAAGTCTGGTGGAAAACAAAAAAAATTAAAAAAACCAAAGAAAATTGCTGCCACAGAATTAAACTCAAAGCCAATCAGGATGTAACTGGCTTTATGTTCTATAATGGACAAGGAGGTTAAGCTGGGCTCACTGACGTTTACAAACAACCAACTTACTTGATTTCTTGTTTCAGATGGAAGTCACATGAAAGCCTGTGACTCATGGGTTGTTTTTTTTAAAAAATATATAAACATTGAAAGTTTTGGCTCAATTCTGTTTTCAAGCTTTTTCACTGAAAGTGTGAAAATTTAAAAATTATGAACGGTGTGTGTATAAGGTATAAATGGTGTGTTTGAAAATGCAGACCATTCCTTCAAAAAAACTCCGTCTGCTGCGAATGGGGCTGATGACTATCTTGAGCAGCACAACGTACAAAATACAAGAAGCATGCTGATGTGGCTTCCGTAGGCAGATGTTTTCAATCACACCTTAGAATAGAATAATAAAGCTGACTTAATGCTAAAAGTAACTTAAAGCTAAAACTAGCTTAATAAAACTGATTTTAGCATGCTGAGTAACAGATACCTGTCTGTTTCACAGGTACCTGTGACTTCCCACTAGTCAGAGGCTTTCCTGTTTAAAAAGCACCACAATGTGTGGAAAAAATGTTGTTAATTTGCATGTTGTGGGCACTTCACACCATCTGCAGCAGTGCAGCGTTTCCTTCTCCTGTGCTACAGGGAACCAGGCACAACAATGTTTTGAAGTGGGACAATCTGTGAAGAAACACATGTCACCATCGAGAACAACCATCAGATACCGAGACACCTACACTACCTACATGTTGTCTGCTCTTCACTGGAGCTGTGTAAGCTACTGAAAAATCATCCATTTTGGAGGCTGTGCATTTAATTTTCTTTCCCTGCTAAAGACAAAAAAACTCAACAACCCAAACAAACAAAGAGAAACCCAAAACTGAACAATAAAAGCCCCCAATGAAACAAAAAAAAAACACAACCAAGCAAAGCATCAGATGCTTACTATGTGATAAACCTCCATCACATCTGTGTAAAGTGGAAAGGAAGAGCATTTTCCATTAAAACCCTGCTAGTAAGGAAGTGGAAGTCTTTGCTTCCATATCTTAATGGGAAGTCAGAAAAAGGAAATTATGGGACTGTCATTGTGTGGTGAAATGATCAAAATAGCAGGTCCCAATTTCACTTTCACTATCTGGGTTAGAAGCATGCTCCTCTTGCCTTTGCTTCCTGATAGGTTGATGAGTGTAATGTACAATGCTAGGCAGCCAGGGAAACAAACGAACCATGTTAGGAAGTAAGAATAATTTCAGTGCAGTTTCCAGAAGACTCCAGTTATAACTGGACTTGAAGGGAACAAGCTACCCCTTTGAACCTTCCATAAGTAGCATCACATATGTCATAGACTCATAGAATCAGTTTGGTGGGAAAAGACCTTTAAGATTATCAAATCCTAACATGGTTGTGCTCCTCTACTCAGCACTGGTGAGACTGCACCTCTTACACTGCGTTGTAAGGACACTGAGGTGCTGGATCATGTCCAGAGAAGGTCAGTGAAGTTGTTGAGGGGTTTGGTGAGCATGGATTAGGAGGAATGGCCAAAGGACCTGAGATTGTCTAGCCCAAAGAGGCTAAGAGGAGGCTAAAAGGAGGTCTTATTGCTCTCTACGGTCACCTGAGAGGTGGTTATAATCAGGCTGGTGTTGGCCTCTTCTCCCAAGTGACTAATATCTGGACAAGAAGAAACAACCTTAAGTTGTGCCAGGATTTTTAGGTTGGATATTAGGAAACAAAACCTTTCCTGAAAGAATAGAATAGAATAGAATAGAATAGAATAGAATAGAATAGAATAGAATAGAATAGAATAGAATAGAATAGAATAGAATAGAATAGAATAGACCAGGTTGGAAGAAACCTTCAAGATCATTGCATCCAACCTATTATCCAAGCCACCTAATCAACTAAACCATGCAACCAAGCACCCTATCAAGTCTCCTCCTGAACACTTCCAATGATGGTGACTCCACCACCTCCCCAGGCAGCCCATTCCAATGGGCAATCACTCTCTCTGTGTAGAACTTCTTCCTAACTGGCAGCCTAAACCTCCCCTGGCTCAGCTTGAGACTGTGTCCTCTTGTTCTGGTGCTGGTTGCCTGGAAGAAGAGACCAACCCCCACCTGTCAGAACAGGCTGCCTAGGGAGGGGTTGGAGTTGCCATCGCTGGAGGTGTTAAAGACACAAGTACATGTGGCACTCTGGGACATGGTCGTGCTCGTGGGGGTGTTGGACAGAGGTCTTTTCCAACCACAATGATTCTATATTAAGATTCCACTAATAATAAGGTATCCCTGCTACATGGAGCAGCCTCCAGAGAAAACATTCCCTTTGGGCTACGAGGTGTGCTGCCTGCACCGCCGGCCAGTGGCTACCTCTTGCTGAAGAGGTGCTAAGAAAACTCAAATTAATATACTTGATTTGTGCTGAAAATTGCATGACAATCCACCATTGCTGTGAAAAAGGCTATTAGTTCTGCAAAAGCTACTCTGTCATTTCACAAAGACATTTCCCAATGCTGAAATGTATTTGAATTAAATTAACTCCTGAATAAAAAATTACCTGGAGTATTTAATAGATAGTACCAGGGTCAAAATTTGGCATTAAGAATTCTCTTCTTTTTTAAGCTTTTTTAAAAGAAAACATGAGTGAAAATGTAGTTAACTTCCTCCCTCGTTTGTATAATCTCTTGTTAAGTATATATATAAATGACTACCTATAAAAATGTTAATGTGATTACACCAGCATCAGCAAATGTTTCCCACATCTTAAAACCAATTCTGTTTTCTTTTATTCTCTTTATATCTGAAGTGGAAAGTGAATGCAGAAAGGGGTCAGAGTGGCTGGAGAGTGGCCATGCAGAAAGGGACCTGGGGGAACTGGTTGATAGTAGGCTGAACATGAAACCAAGCTGATAAAAAAGCTCATCTTCTTAATCTTAATCTGTTTCATCAGGGCATCATGGTGATGGATAAAGTCTAAAGTTCTATGCAGCACCATCCCGTAGTGACAGAAGAATTAAAAATAGCACAGCACTACTTAAATTTTAAATAAAGATGTTTTTTAAACATTTGGGACCACATAATGCATGACCACAACATATTCATCATAGTTTGTACTATATGACCAGGGAAGTCATTCTGCCCTTGTATTCAGCACTGGTAAGGCCACACCTTGAGTACTGTGTCCAGTTCTGAGCCCCTCAGTTTAGCAAAGATGTTGAGTTGCTGGAAGATGTCCAGAGAAGGGCAACAAAGCTGGTGAGGGGTTTAGAGCACAAGACCTACTAGGAGAGGCTGAGGGAGCTGGGATTGCTTAGCCTGGAGAAGAGGAGGCTCAGAGGAGACCTTATTGCTGTCTACAACTACCTGAAGGGAGGTTGTAGCCAAGTGAAGGTTGGTCTCTTCTCCAAGGCAACCTGTGACAGAACAGGAGGACATAGTCTCAAGCTGCATTAGGGGAAGTTTAGGCTCGAGGTGAGGAGAAAGTTCTTCACAGAGTTGTTAGCATGGAATGTGCTGCTCAGGGAGGTGATGGAGTCACCATCTCTGGAGGTGTTCAAGAGAGGATTGGATGTGGCACTTAGTCATGAGGTGTTGGGTGACAGGTTTGACTTGATGATCTTTGAGGTCTTTTCCAACCTTATTGATTCTATGATTCAAAGACAAACTTGTATGGACCTACAACACTGGTCAACAGCCTGTTAGGAGGATGGAGGAAATACCACCAGTCTTAAGTTCATTTGGCTATAGAACTTACTTCCATTTCATGCCACTCCATCATATGAGTCAGATCAAACCTACCTTTTTATTATTATTATTAGTTCCCTTTTCACTGTTATTTTCATCTCTGTGTGAGTGGGTTGAAGAGTTAATAAAATTTCATTGCTTCAAGAGGTCATTTTGCAACTAAAACACAGCAGTTCAAAGTAGGAAATGGAATGAATACAAAGGAGATGTTCAGTGAGGTGGCATTCTGGATGCACTCTTTGATGAATATTTGCAGATTTGTTTGATTGTTTTAGAGCTCGCAGGAAACAATAAAACTAACACAGCACTGGTGATGACTCTCACAGCTGCATTCAGCTCAAACGTGGACACTCCGCTTTGAATTACAAATAAATCTGACACTGAATTAACTAATACCATGAAAATGTTTCTTTTCTTTTTTTTTTTTTTTTTCAGGAAAAAAAAGCACTTCCTTCAACCTAAACATTAGGAAGGTACGTTTGAATCTCCTTGTTCATCTTAAAACAGCTGCAGTCTTCAGCAGTCTTATTGAAGAAGTTGTGTTGAAACTCCACAGAGCTGCAGTTCAACCACAGCTCACAACAGTTAGATTTTTACATTTTTGTCTTTTGACAGCAACTGCAAAAAAGTACACTTAGAAACTGGCATTGCGTGTATTGATTTTATTTAAAAGACGCAGGCTGGTGTAACTAGCTTTGCATGTCAATATGGGGATGCCAGTGCCTGCCACTCATGGACAATATTCATCTCAGCTTCTGAATCTCAGCATGTGAAACTTGGAATTCAGTTTTGGGATCAGCTATGATTGGAAGTACAAGAAATCATAGACATCTAAATGCAATGGAGCTGACTGTGCTGCTGGAGGGAGTGTGGTTGTGTACATTAAATGGATTTATTGAAGATGACTAAGACTTTTTTTTTTTTTTTTTAAGTTTACTCATTTAGTAGACTACTGTACGATTCAAGCAGAAAATAAGAAACTAATATTGTTGGGGTTTGGCATTTTTCTTCATTTTTGCACCACACTAATTAAGAACAAAAATATATTATAAGCTCTGGTTTCCTATGACACTCATGGTGCTGCATGGATGCTATACTGTGAACTCAACATATAAATTCTGCAGGATAAATAATGGAGAAAGGCAAAGTCATTAAAGAGAAGAAAGCAGAAACAAGAATAAACTTTAACAGGATTATTTTAGAAGTGGCTTAGGTGATTCCTCTTCCCCCAACATTTCTCTTGGTCAGAGTTTGGTTCTCAAAGCTTAACAGGTCTCTGTGTAGCCTCCATTTTTTTCTCCTGCTTGATCCTTCAGAGAGGCCACAGCATCTGCAATACTTTGAAGGTTATGATAGAGAAGTGGTGAATGTTGGTATTTGAACTGGATAGAAGTCATCTTCAAGATGACTGCTGGCCATGATGGCTATTTTCAGACAAAGAGCAACTGGAAAATAAAACCAAATTAAACTCTTTTGCTGGAGTGCTGTTAGTATGTTTTTTTTCTTTCCACTGAGCAGTGAATCAGTCCTTGTCTGTTTTCTGCCTCATTACTACTGTATGTACGTACCACCATATGTACTACTACAATATTTCCTTTACATGTATGGTTTTAATGGGCATAAACACCCAGACAGTAATCAGCACAAATGACCAGAATTGTTGTAACATACCCATTGCTGTTTGGTGTCTTCAGACTGACAGTGTTTATGGAGAAACTAAGTACAGAATGATTAAAATCTGTGGAATATTTTCCTCCACCAAGAACTACTTCATTAAGAATATTATTATTCTAAGCAAATGGAATTGCTAATAGTAATCAATATATTAGCAACACATATTAGATGGAGAAACTATCAAAACTTGCAACTCAAAGAAAGAAACACCCCTCTCAATAACTTCATTAATTCAATTTTAAAGATGTCAGAAAATACAGTCTTTCATCTTGACACTCTTTCTGATGACTGAGTCAAGAGAACATCTTGACCCTTCCTTTCCAAATGGCAGGAAAGCAAATGTCAGCCTGCTGTGAGAAAAAAATAATCCTGCACATCAACATGACCCTTTGTTATAGGGTTGGACACAATGATCTTGGAGGTCTCTTCCAACCTGGTCTGGTCTATTCTATTCTATTCTATTCTATTCTATTCTATTCTATTCTATTCACTGCCTGCTCATGTCCAGCTTCTTGTCCATCAACACCCCCAAGTCCTTTTCCACAGGGCTGCTTTCTACCACTTCACATACACACACACACACACACACACACACACACACCAGTTATATTTCTCAAGGAAGTTCAATTCCAAAGCTGTTGAGCCAGCTCCTTTTCTAAACACTCTGTATGCAACATAAACCAGAGAGCATTACCTGTATCAACAATGATCTTTTTAAGAGACACATAGTTTAAAGTATCTCAGCCATGGGCGAGAATTCTGTGTCTGTAATAATGGAAATTGACAAAAGATTTCTTCCTTAGCTAGGTATGTAGACTATGCTCAATAGTATGGTGTTACCCTTAATGACTTCCCTTCCTTAGGGAAGAATGGCATTTTCTCTGGTTTGTTCACAGTCATTTCTGAAAGTTAAATAGTAAAGAAACATTCAAGACTGATGTGTCCACAACGTCAGAATTAAGGCTCTGTTCATCTTTGCAAATCATTGCCCAAGTAATGCTCCACATGTCCATGTAACTGAAGACATGCTCCATGCAAAAATAGAACATGGAGCAACTTTTACAGCACCCAACCTGCTGGGTCCTGATGGGGTGCAATTATCTAGAAAGGATAAGAGAGTCCTAGCACTAGAGTTGACAGGGCTCATTAGGAGGGCTTTAAACTAGGCCTGAAGGGGGTGGGTGAGGAAATCGGTCCCTCTGCAGAGGAAAGAGTAGGGTACAAATTAGGGGCAATTGAGAAGTCGGGAGCCCAGATGAAGTGCATGTACACCAATGCACGCAGCACGGGCAATAAGCAAAAGGAGCTGGAAGTCCTGGTCCACCAGGGTGGCTATGATATAGTCGCCATCTCAGAAACATGGTGGGATAACACACACAATTAGAGTGATACACTGGGGGGGGGGTTACAGGCTCTTTAGGAGAGACAGGCAAGGGAGAAGAGGAGGAGGGCTGGCTCTGTATGTTAGGGAGTTGCTCTCTGTCACAGAACTTGAGGTGGAAGATGAAGGGATTGAGAGCCTGTGGGTTAAAATCAGAGGGCAGCCTAACAAATCTGACATCCTGGTTGGAGTCTGTTACAGGCCACCCAACCAGGATGAGGAGGCTGATGAATTATTCTACAAACAATTGGAGGCTGTCTCAAGATCACCAGATCTTGTCCTTGTGGGTGACTTTAACCTGCCAGATATCTGCTGGGAACCAGGGGACAGGCTCTGCTTGACCTGCTGTTCTCCAATAGAGAAGGGCTGGTGGGAGATATAATGGTGGGAGTCTGCCAAGGGTACAGTGACCATGAGATAGTGAAGTTTTCAATATGCAGGGAGATAGAGAGGAGCACCAACAGAACCTTCACCTTGGACTTCCAGAGGGCAAACTTCAGCCTGTTTAAGAAACTTATTTCAAAAGTTCCCTGAGTATCAACCCTCAAGAACCAAGGGGTCCAGGATGGTTGGACCTACTTCAAACAGGAGCTCTTGAAGGCACAGGAACTAGCAGTTCCCATGTGCTGAAAGATGAGCCAGCGGGGAAGGCGACTGGCCTGAATGAGCAAGCAGCTCCTGGAGGATCTAAGGGGAAAAAAGAGGCTGTATCACCTTTGGAAGGAGGTGAAGGCTTCTCAAGGTATGTTTAAGGAAGTTGTTAGATTATGTAGGAATAAAATTAGAGAGGCAAAGGCCCAGCTGGAACTGAAGCTGGCCACCTCTGTGAAAGACAATAAAAAACATTTTTACAAATACATCAACACTAAAAAGAAGGGCAAGAAGAACCTGCACTCCTTATTGGACCTGGAGGGGAACACGGTGACTGAAGATGAGGAAAAGGCTGAGGTCCTGAACACCTTCTTTGCCTCAATTTTTACAGCAAGGCAGGAGTTCAGGACAAGTGGCCTCCTGAGCTGGGTGATGGGGTCGGGGAGCAGTGTAGTGCCCCGGTAATCCATGAGGAATTAGTTCGGGACCTGCTGAGCCACTTGGACACTCACAAGTCCATGGGACCAGATGTGATCCATCCTAGGGTGCTGAGAGAGCTGGCAGATGAGCTGACCAAGCCACTCTTCATCATTTTCCTCCAGTCCTGGCTCACAGGTGAGGTCCCAGATGACTGGAAACTGGCCAATGTGGTCCCCATCCACAAGAAGGGTCAGAAGGAGGAACCTGGAAACTCCAGGCCAGTCAGCCTGACCTCAGTGCCAGGGAAAGTGATGGAGCAGATTATCCTGGCAGCAATAACTGCGCACCTGAAGGATGGCCAAGGGCTCAGGTCCAGCCAACATGGATTTAGGAAGGGCAGGTCCTGCCTCTCCAACCTGATCTCTTTCTATGATCAGGTGACTCGCCTGGTGGATGTGGGGAGGCCTGTGGATGTGGTCTAGCCGGACATCCACAAGGCCTTTGACACCGTCCCCCACAGCAAACTCCTGGACAAGCTGTCAGCTCGTGGCTTGGACAGCAACACTCTGTGCTGGGTTAGGAACTGGCTGGAGGGCTGAGCCCAGAGAGTGGTGGTGAATGGTGCCACATCCAGCTGGTGGCCAGTCACTAGTGGTGTCCCCAGGGATCAGTGCTGGGCCCCATCCTCTTTAACCTTGATTGATGATCTGGATGAGGGGATTGCGTCAGTCATCAGCAAATTTACAGATGACACTAAGTTGGGAGCAGATGTTGGTCAGTTAGAGACCAGAAGGGCTCTGCAGAGGGACCTCGACCGGCTGGACAGATAGATGGAGTCCAAAGGGATGTCATTCAACAAGTCCAAGTGCTGGGTGCACTTGCACTTTGTACTTTGCACTTTGCATTTGGCCATGGCAACCCCATGCAGAGCTACAGGCTGGGGTCAGAGTGGCTGGAGAGCTGCCAAACAGAGAGGGAACTGGGGATACTCATCGACAGCTGCCTAAACATGAGCCAGCAGTGTGCCCAGGTGGCCAAGAAGGCCAACGGCATCCTGGCCTACATTAGGAATAGTGTGGCCAGCAGGAGCAGGGAAGTCATTGTGCCCCTGTACTCTGCATTGGTTAGCCCAGTGTCCAGTTCTGGGCCCCTCAGTTTAAGAAGGACATCAAGACACTTGAACGTGTCCAGAGAACGCAATGAGGCTGGGGAGAGGCCTTGAGCACAAGCCCTATGAGGAGAGGCTGAGGGAGTTGGGATTGTTTAGCCTGGAGAAGAGGAGGCTCAGGGGTGACCTGATTGCCCTCTACAACTACCTGAAAGGTGGTTGTAGCCAGAAAGGGGTTGGTCTCTTCTCTCAAGCAACCAGCATCAAAACAAGGGGACACAGTCACAAGCTACACCAAGGGAAGTTTAGGCTAGAGGTGAGGAGAAAGTTCTTCAGAGAAAGTTCTTCACAGGGAGAGTCATTCGTCATTGGAATGTGCTGCCCATGGAGGTGGTGGAGTCACCATCCCTGGAGGTGTTCAAGAGGGGATTGGACGTGGCACTTGGTGCCATGGTCTAGTCATGAGGTCTGTGGTGACAGGTTGGACTCAATGATCTTTGAGGTCTCTTCCAACCTTAGTGATACTGTGATACTGTGATAATGCTCATTTCACGCAAATCTCTGTATACAACTATTTTTATTCTTGATTAGAATATCCATTGTTATTTGTACAATTTATCTCAAAAATCATCATTTGAGGCTTTTCCCCCCTTTCTTTCCTTCCTGCTGGAAAAAAGATTAAAATGTTTTAGCTGTACATGCTGTATCTCCTATTCCATTGTGAAGAGTGGGTGAAAGAACCAAGAACTTGTAAAACAGCTGTGCCCTGTTAGCAATCTGCCAGATAGTTGCAAGCAATGTATTACCAGTAAGAGTGAATGAATGTCCACACCCTCAATTCTTCACAACAGAGTCTTGCATGCCCGTTTTATGAGCAGATGTGTTATTGTAATCAGATACAATGAAGCCATTCAAGGAAAAACAAAACAAAACAACAAAATAAAACCCAAAACCAGAAGGAGATAATCTTTTTCAGTTAGACTGAAAAAAAAAAATCCACTTCTATAATATAAGGAAAAGTATTTATGTGAGTCTAAGGAGTCATTTGAGGAATGGTGTCCTATCAAGGTGACTTGCCCAGGCACAGGGGTAGGAAAGACACAATTTTGGAGATACCAAATTACAATCTCGAGATCCTAGTTTTCTTCTGCTGACTCTCTTATGGATTTAAGCTGGAGCTCAGCGAAATAGATCTCACTTTGGACTCCTTTGCAACCATGCTCGAGAGTCAGGCACAGCAAGTCCCCAAGACAGGCTGCTCAGCATCACCAGGTGTCTGCAGAAAGGGAGGAGCCAGTCAGCCCAGGCTGGTCCCATCATGAACTGGTATTTTCAAAGTGTGATCCTTATAGCCTATTTTAGATGGTTACCTTTGCCTGGGAGGAATTATTGTTGAAAATTATGCCTGTGTTTATCTGAATGATCTACATCACTGGTTTCCCTTTGGCCAAGGTGACATGTGATGGGTTGCAAATTTGAAAGTCATCTATAAAGTCCTGCATTTTCCAGTATGATTAAATATTTTAAAGGATTGTGAGTTGCATAACAGTTGTGGTTCAGGCTCTGATCTTGGTATTTTAGCTGCAGATTCCAGTGGAGCTCTTGCATTAAAACCCCAGCTCTACTCCCCTGAAGTAATTCAGAGCTTGAATGCTTTTAGACCAGCTAGAACTTGCAACTTCCATGACAACATCAGTCAAATGCTCTTGTGACACTTACGATGGAGAATGGGACTATCCTTGTTATTAATGAACATTAACATTTATATATACATATACTTTTTACTGTAAAAACATGATAGATAGTGGGAGAAGAAAAAAGTGTGGGGATTAACTGTTAAGTCTCAGGTACTCATATACTCTCAGTGCTGCATTAGCCCTTAAAAACAGGTATGTACTCAAAACTGGGAAATAAATTAATTAATTAACTGCAAGCTTTGTTTTACGATATTTGCAGAATTTTATTTTGCTAGGGCGACTCCTTTTTCTGGCCCATTTGTTTTTCACATAAGAGATTTATTTCCCCCTCTTTCTGACAACGCAGGAAACAGGTTTAAAAACATGGAAAAGGAGGGTTCTGTCAATGGCATTTCAAAGTGAGCAGAAGCTGTATTTTGGGAATGTAACTAAATACAGTGTGAGGATGTAACCATGAACTAAACCATATTTACACAGGCATTTGTAGTAACAGCTCACAAGCTTCACGAAGTGTTTTATTCTTATTAGCTCAATTGCATGACTGATTTGTCATTTGTTATCTTACCCAGTCTATAAATATTCCTGTCAGATAGGAAATCTAGTCCATTTTGCCATCATCCTTCACATTAAATACACACCCTCTGCTGCTCTATGGGGGGAGAAGTAAAATCTAAGGATTCTTTAAAACCCTTCATAATTTTTTAATTCTACACTACAGTACATTAAAATTAAAATTGAAAGCCCTGCACCTTACATTACTTGATGAGCTTTACAGAAATCATCATAATCATGTGTGTGGGTTTTTAATGACTACTTCTTGTAAAATACCTTTGGTAGTGCAAGATCAAAGCGAAGCAGAGATGTCTATTATAAGATGATAATTCAGGTAAACACACTCAATGGTAAAAAAGCAAATATTGAAATGTGATTGACTTTGTTTCTTTTTAAGTTTATTTTCCCTGCCAAAGTAATGACAAATTCAAACTAATTATAGACCTGCCATAAAATAAATTGAAACTACTGTAAATCAAGTTGTTTCCATATTTTTTCAACTTAGCCTAGATCTCACATGGTAAAACGCTGCTCAAAGGTTTCATCTAGTCACCTCTTTTTTTTATGTGCTCCAGGAATCTGAGAAAGAGCACAAAAGAAATTAGCCCAGCTATAAATACTTCCCAAATAATTCTATCAATTTAAATCATACAGGAACATACTATACCAGTTGCCTGTATGATAGCAGCTCTGACTTCTGTACATGCTCTGCATCCCCTAATTGTGATCCATCCTCGCAGTTAAACTCTTTAAATCAGCAGAATCCTGTTTTGGAACTTCAAATATGTGAATAAAAAAACAAACCTGCAGAACTGGGCACAATCCTGCATGCAAGAAGATCTTCCTATATAAGACTTTGTGCTTGGAGGTTGTTGGAAGGAGGTTGACTTCCTGATGACTCCTGTGGCACAGGCACAAAGTGAATTGATTCCCTGTCTCTGCAAGCTTCTCATGATAATTTAAAGGAGTTTGTGACACAGGATATGCTGACACCCAGAAAAAGGGGAGGAAGAAGCATGGGTAATAAAAAATCCGACATCATCTCTTGCCAGTTTCACAACATCTTCTTATTCCTGCCATGCAGGTAGTGTTATCACAGAGCATCTCCCTTTGGGTCAACTCTGGAGTTATCCCAAAGGTCTGATTTTATTTCTAAGGAGACATGTCTGGAACTGGGTTTCCTGGATGTGTAGGTGTTATGCCTAGTGCTGTAAATGCCAAATAAACCCACTGTAGCCCCCAGGTGTCATGGATGGGTACAGCATCCTCACATGGCATCTTCCACAGAGCCTACAGAAACATAAAAAGTAAAGCTATAGCAACATTACAAGTAACTACCGTTAATCATGACAACCCTCTTTATTCAGACATGAGGGATGACTAGTGCCATCACCAGTTTAGGGTTTCCACCGCAGAAAGCTACCTGCTACATACTGTATTTACTTGTCACACTTATTCTGTTCACCTCCTTCACAGAAATATTAACACTCCCTCCAAAACAGGATTCTTATGGATGAGAGCATGTTAGCACAAGGAAATGTCAAATTACTTAATTCAGGAGCTTTTATAAAACAGTCATAAAATTGAGACTGTAATAGTATAAATAGAGAGGTGAAATTGAACTCCAGCAGAGAGAAATTAAGAGACAGGGAGTCAGAGTTACAGACAGCTAGACATCCATTACACTTCTACATGGACACACTCTTGTTCACAATAGGAACACAGACCTACTCATGGAGTCACACAAAACATCAGTGGTCCTGCACCTGTCCTTTACACTAGTGAGGCCATACCTTGAATACTGGATTCAGTTTTGGCCTCTCACTCCAAGAAGGACACTGAGGTACTGGGAAGTCTACCTGGATTTCAGCAAGGCCTTTGACACCGTCCCCCACAGCAAACTCCTGGACAAGCTGTCAGCTCATGGCTTGGACAGCAACACTCTGTGCTGGGTTAGGAACTCGCTGGAGGGTTGAGCCCAGAGAGTGGTGGTGAATGGTGCCGCATCCAGCTGGCGGCCAGTCACTAGTGGTGTCCCCCAGGGATCAGTGCTGGGCCCCATATTGTTCAATATCTTTATTGATGATCTGGATGAGGGGATTGAGTCAGTCATCAGTAAATTTGCAGATGACACCAAGTTGGGAGTGGATGTTGATCTGTTAGAGGGTAGGAGAGCTCTGCATAAGGACCTCGACTGACTGGACAGATGGGCAGAGTCCAAAGGGATGTCATTCAACAAGTCCAAGTGCCGGGTGCTGCACTTTGGCCACGGCAACCCCATGCAGAGCTACAGGCTGGAGTCGGAGTAGCTGGAGAGCTCCCAAACAGAGAGGGACCTGGGAGTAGTGGTTGACAGCCAGCTCAACATGAGCCAGCAGTGTGTCCTGGTGGCCAAGAAGGCCAATGGCATCCTGGCCTGCATTAGGAATAGTGTGGCCAGCAGGAGCAGGGAAGTCATTGTGCCCCTGTACTCTGCATTGGTTAGGCCACACCTTGAGTACTGTGTCCAGTTCTGGGCCCCTCAGTTTAAGAAGGACATTGAGACTCTTGAAGGTGTCCAGAGAAGGGCAACAAGGCTGGGGAGAGGCCTCAAGCACAAGCCCTATGAGGAGAAGGTGAGGGAGCTGGGATTGTTTAGCCTGGAGAAGAGGAGGCTCAGGGGAGACCTCATTGCTGTGTACAGCTACCTGAAGGGAGGTTGTAGCCAGGTGGGGGTTGGTCTCTTCTCCCAGGCAACCAGCAAGAGGACACAGCCTCAAACTGCACCTGGGAAAGTTTAGGCTTGAGGTGAAGAAAAAGTTCTTCATAGAGAGAGTTGTTAGCTGTTAGGGGTTGGTCTCTTCTCCTAGGCAATCAACACCAGAACAAGAGGACACAGTCTCAAGCTGCACCAGGGGAGGTTTAGGCTCAAGGTGAGGAGAAAGTTCTTTACAAAGAGAGTTGTTAGCCATTGGAATGGGCTGCCCAGCAAGGTGGTGGAGTCATGTGGGGGGTTGGAAGGGGTGAGGCCAAGAAGCCTCTTCCCTCCCCCCTGTAAGTAAAGGGAAAGAAAAATTGAAGGGAAAGGAAAAAAAAACTCACCAGCTGAATTAGCAAAGCAGTGGAGCTATATTTACAAAGCAGTGTAGGATTTTGCAGGGGAATATTTACAAATTTACAATATCTACAATATATACAAAGATATACAACAGAGTAGCACAGAAATGAGAGTAACCCCCCTCGGCCGAGGGAGTTCTCCACCTCCGCTCTCCCCTCTCTTCCCCCCTTTCCCCAGAATAGTTCGGAAAAGAGGGAGAAAGAGAAAAGAAAGAAGTTAAAAGCAGTTTGTGTTAATTAGAAGGGAGTTAATACAGGCCGTTATCAGGTCGTCAAGGCCGAAGTCTTGGCAGAAAGCCCAGCACAGGGGAGCTGCTGCCTAGAGAAAATGCGGAAGCAAGAGTGACAGAGAAGTGCTGGGAATGCCCACTTCACTCTCAGGCCAGATAGTGCTTCCTCCCACTCGACCAATGAAAATTAGTTTAGAGTATTCCTTCCGTTTACCAACTTCCGTCCACCATACTCCCTTTCTTAAGGGGACAGCGTCAACCGGGCACAATCCACCCCTTCTAAACAATTTTCATTGGCTGTTTATACTGTCCATCCAATCCAAGATGATATTTACAGTTCGTGAATAGAGTTCATAGTCCATTCCGGCTATGCTCAGATGTAGATGATTCAAAAGTCCAAGAAAATCAGAAAATGAGAAAAATGGAAAATAGTTCATTTCTTCGCCGACGAAGCGAAGAAAAGGGAAACAGGGAAATCTCAGGGTCTCTTAGTTGACTCAGGGCTCTCAGGGATCTCAGGGTTCGTGCACCGCAGATTCCTTGTTGATTCTTCTTTTGGGCGCGATGTAGCTGTACAGCAGTTCGAAGTTAACCTCTTTCAGCTAAAGTTAAATTTCTTTGTGGAATACACTGAATTTCACCATTCTCTTGCATTACCCAATAAGTGTGACCTGGACCTTCAGCTGAAACCACCCCTCGGACAGGTTTAGCCTCTCCTGAGGGTGAAAATACCCAAACAGTTTTACCTAACAGATTCTTTTCTCTAACAACAGGAACTCTATCACCTTCTACTTTCTGTAGCAAATCTGAATGTGCAGGTCCAGCTCGGTTCACTGAACCTCTACTATTTACCAGCCAGGTTGCTTTTGCTAAATGTTTTTCCCAGTTTTTCAAAGATCCACCCCCCCTGGCTTTAAGAGTGGTCTTCAACAAACCGTTGTAGCGTTCAATCTTCCCTGAAGCTGGTGCGTAGTAGGGAATGTGGAATATCCACTCAATACCGTGCTCTTTTGCCCAGTTCTTTACAAGGTTGTTCTTGAAATGAGTTCCGTTGTCTGACTCAATCCTCTCTGGAGTTCCGTGTCTCCACAGGATTTGTCTCTCCAGACCGAGAATGGTGTTGCGTGCAGTTGCATGTGGAACTGGATAAGTTTCCAACCATCCAGTGTTTGCCTCTACCATAGTAAGCACGTATTGCTTACCAGAACGAAACGTGGTAGAGTGATGTAGTCAATCTGCCAAGCTTCACCATACTTGTACTTGGACCATCTGTCACCATACCACAAGGGCTTAAGTCGTTTTGCCTGCTTAATAGCAGCACAAATGTCACAGTCATGGATGACTTGTGTGATAGCATCCATGGAAATGTCTATGGATCTGTCACGAGCCCATTGGTATGTTGCATCTCTGCCTTGATGTCCTGATGAATCGTGAGCCCACCGAGCTAAGAATATCTCACCTCAGTGTTTCCAGTCGAGATCAAGATTAGAGTCCATGTCTACTTGAGAAACTCTTGCAGCTAGATCTGCCTGATGGTTGTGTTGCTGTTCCTCAGTAGCTTTGCTCTTAGGAATGTGAGCATCGATGTGTCTCACTTTCACTGGAATTCTCTCGATTCGATCAGCAATATCCTGCCATAGGTTGGCTGCCCAAATGGGTTTTCCTTTTCTCTGCCAACCACTCTTTTTCCAGTTCTTTAGCCAACCCCATAGAGCATTGGCTACCATCCATGAGTCGGTGTAGAGATAAAGCTTTGGCCATCTCTCACGTTCAGCCACGTCGAGAGCTAGCTGGACAGCTTTTACCTCTGCGAACTGACTGGATTCTCCTTCTCCATCTTTTGCCTCTGCAACTCGGCGTGTTGGACTCCATACTGCAGACTTCCACCTTCGCTTGTTTCCAACAAGACGACAGGAACCGTCTGTGAACAAAGCATATTTCTTTTCATCATCAGAAAGGTCATTGTAAGGAGGAGCTTCCTCAGCACGAGTTACTTTCTCCTCTGGAGGTTTAGCACAGTTGATACCTTCAGGCCAACTTGAGATCACCTCCACTAGACCAGGCCTTTCAAGATTTCCCATTCGAGCTCTCTGTGTTATCAGAGCCATCCACTTAGACCATGTGGAGTCTGTGGCATGATGTGGTGTGGAACCTTTGCCTTTGAACATCCAATTCAAAACTGGTAATCTGGGAGCTAGAAGAAGTTGTGATTCAGTTCCAATCACTTCAGAGGATGCTTTTACTCCTTCATAGGCAGCTAAAATTTCTTTCTCTGTTGGAGTATAATTAGCTTCTGAACCTCTGTAACCTCGACTCCAGAAACCAAGAGGTCGTCCACGTGTCTCACCTGGAGCTTTTTGCCACAAGCACCAGGTTGGACCATTGTCACTTGCAGCCGTGTACAAAATGTTCTTAATGTCTGGACCATCTCGGACAGGTCCCAGACCCATTGCTTGAATTACCTCTTGCTTTATCTGGTCAAAGGCTGCTTGTTGTTCAGGTCCCCAGTGGAAATGGTTTCTCTTTCGAGTCACATCATACAGAGGTTTCACAATCTGACTGTATCCAGGAATGTGCAGTCTCCAAAATCCCACTATCCCCAAGAAACGTAGGGTCTCTTGCTTGTTTGTGGGACTTGCCATGGTAGAGACTCTATTTACCACATCCACTGGAATGTGTCGGCGTCCATCCTGCCATCGCACTCCCAGAAACTGAATTTCTGTGGTAGGTCCTTTCACCTTGTCTCGTTTGATGGCAAAACCTGCATTCAGAAGAATGTCAATGATTTTGTTACCTTTCTCGAAGACTTCCTCAGCAGTTTTACCCCAGACGATGATATCATCGATGAACTGGATGTGTTCTGGAGCACCGCCTTTCTCCAGAGCATCGTGGATCACTGCATGACAGATGCTTGAGCTGTGGATCCAGCCCATTGGCAGCCTGTTGAAAATGTACTGGATTCCTCTCCAGGTGAAAGCAAACTGAGGCCTGCATTCCTCGGCTATGGGAATAGAGAAAAATGCATTAGCAATGTCTATGGTAGCATACCATTTGGCCTCTTTGGATTCCAGCTCATACTGTAGTTCCATCATGTCTGGTACTGCTGCACTCATAGGTGGTGTCACTTCATTCAGGGCTCGGTAGTCTACCGTCAGACGCCAGTCTCCATTCTGCTTCCGCACAGGCCACACTGGACTGTTGAAAGGTGAATGAGTTTTGCTGACGACTTTCTGACTCTCCAACTGACGAATCAGATTCTGAATGGGCAACAAAGAGTCACGGTTGGTTCTGTATTGCCTGTGATGCACAGTCTGAGAAGCAACCGGCAATTTAATGTCCTGTATCTTATGTTGTCCCACAACTGCAGATTCATCAGAAAGTTCAGGTCTGGCAGACAGCTTCAATTTTTGTCCATCAATTTCTATTGAAGCTATTCCAAAAGCCCATTTGTAACCTCTAGGGTCTTTGAAACGCCCTTCTCTCAGAAAATCAATTCCCAAAATACAAGGTGCATCAGGTCCGGTCACAATTGTATGCTTCCTCCATTGTCTACCAGTTAAACTTATATTAACCTCTACCTTACTTAACTCTTGAGATCCACCAGTGACTCCCAGAATAGTTATAGACTCTGATCCCTGATAATTTGATGGTATTATGGTGCACTGAGCTCCTGTGTCAACCAAGGCCCTGTACTTCCGAAATTGTGAAGTGCCAGGCCACTGGATGTACACATCCCAATAGATTCTATTATCTCTGTTATCCCTCTCCTCCCCCTGGCGGGAGGCAGGGCACCCCTAGTTATGGGGAACATGCGCACATGTGCATTGCACATAGTTTGCAGGGTTATAACTTTGCATGTTATAACTGGAGCCACTGTTGGAGCCATAAGAGTCGTTCTGGGGAACTGTGGAAGTAACAGCTACCCTTCTGGTATTGCTACCTCGGGTTCTGCCACTTTGCAATTCCCTCAGTCTCCTGAAAAGATTAGAAGTTGGCTGGCCATCCCAGCGGTTCATGTTCTCACCAAACTGATCACGCAGAGTTATCCAAATAGTTCTACGTGATTGCCTTGGCGGTCTTGTTTTGGAATGACCTGTTCTGGAATGACCTGTTTTGGAATGACCTCCTTGGAGGACGTGTATTCCTCACAGATGAAACTTGTACCCACCTGGAGGAAGAATTGAAATTATCCCTTTGTGCCAATTGGGATATGGAATTTCTAAATTCATCTTTTAACTCTCTTATGCAATTCTGAATATCACCAGACATTGTTTTAATGGCCGAAACCAAAGAACCACGTGTCATGCTATCCTCCAATTGTCTCATTTGATCACTGAATTGGCCAACCGTGGGAGAAGCTCCACCATAACTTCTTGACACAATTCTGCTTGCCAGAATGTTTGCATAATTGGAAGGAGCAAGTTTGATGATCTTTTTAGCAAGAGTTTCATGTTCACCATAGAGTAGCTCTCTAACAGCAAATTCTCTCAAGCGCTTAATTCCCTCATCTATGGTAGTCCAGGGTTTAGGATTCCATGGAAGATCATCTCGGGAAGGGTATCTCAGGGCAACCGCCATTAAAAGGCGTATCCACAGATTAACCTTACCGAGAGCTCTGCCTAGATGTCTATCTATTCCATTATCCCTTGAGAGAGTTCCTAACTGAGCTGCTGACTTGTCTCCAACTGTTAGAGCTGGAGCACCTGTATCATAACACCTACTGAGCCAAGCTAGAACTGGTTCCTTATCTGCCCTGGTGAAATCTTTACGGACATTGCGCAATTCCTCCCGTGGAGAAGAACATTCCAAAATATCATCTTGCTCTTCGTCTCCCTGAATTCTTTGCCCATATAATCCTGCTGTCATTCTCCTAAGGATCTCTTTAAGCTGAGAACTACCTTTGCCAGCTGCTTTCCTAACTTCATCTCCATCCTGCTTTGATCTCACTAGGTTAACTAGATCTTTAAAACAAACCACCTCTTCCTCCTGAGCAGGATCTCTTAGAGTAGAGGGCCCCTCACCAGGATCAGTCTCCAGCTCCTCTTCTTCTCCATCTTTGGCCTTTGCACCTCTAGTCTTTAAAGGAGCCACCTTAACTGGAGCTGTGTTTGAATTTACAGCCACCTTAATGGAAGCTGACAGGTCCTGAGACAAATCAGCTGCCGGGGCAGTGACTTCCGGTCCCACCGAGGGAGTAGGTGGAAGTGACGTTGCTCCGTTAATGGCCGATGGGGAAGAAGAAGAAGGAGAAGGAGTAGGAGCCATGTTGATACCAGCTGCCGCCTTTGGCAGCTTGCTAGAATCAGCAAAGTCATTTAGAGCTGCTTTACCAATTGACTTTTTAGCCTTCTTTTTAACTGACACAGATTCTGGACATTCCTCGTCACTAGATGACTCTTGGACTGATCCAGAGCCACGGCGTTTTCTTTTTGATCTAGTTTTAATAACAAAACAAGCTCTGGACACCTTTCTCTCTCGCCGCAAGGAATACAGAGAAAACACATTAGTTATCACCAGCAGCAGAATTATACACACCAAATAAATCAGCTTTGGGTCCCAGGCATCACCTAAAGTTACTCTCTCCTCAGGCGGAATCTTAAAACCCTTTATCTCAATTGGGAGAGTGGTGGAGGTAACATTCCTGTATCTCACTGGCCATAATAAATTAATACATTTTCCATACCATAATTTAACTCTATACATAACCCACATATAAATTGTCCGCACCAAGTATTTACCCAGGTAATCCAAAAGCAAACCCAAACAATATCTGTAAACCAGAGCCCCAAAAATTGAAAAGAACAATCGCTCCACAAACCACAAGACCTTCATGTTTGCTAATTCAGCTAGAAAACACTAAATCAATCAAGTAATAAATTAAACTAATTATCTGCCGCACGTTGGGTACGCCAATAAAAAAAAATGTGGTGGGTTGGAAGGGGTGAGGCCAAGAAGCCTCTTCCCTCCCCCCTGTAAGTAAAGGGAAAGAAAAATTGAAGGGAAAGGAAAAAAAAACTCACCAGCTGAATTAGCAAAGCAGTGGAGCTATATTTACAAAGCAGTGTAGGATTTTGCAGGGGAATATTTACAAATTTACAATATCTACAATATATACAAAGATATACAACAGAGTAGCACAGAAATGAGAGTAACCCCCCTCGGCCGAGGGAGTTCTCCACCTCCGCTCTCCCCTCTCTTCCCCCTTTCCCCAGAATAGTTCGGAAAAGAGGGAGAAAGAGAAAAGAAAGAAGTTAAAAGCAGTTTGTGTTAATTAGAAGGGAGTTAATACAGGCCGTTATCAGGTCGTCAAGGCCGAAGTCTTGGCAGAAAGCCCAGCACAGGGGAGCTGCTGCCTAGAGCAGATGCGGAAGCAAGAGTGACAGAGAAGTGCTGGGAATGCCCACTTCACTCTCAGGCCAGATAGTGCTTCCTCCCACTCGACCAATGAAAATTAGTTTAGAGTATTCCTTCCGTTTACCAACTTCCGTCCACCATACTCCCTTTCTTAAGGGGACAGCGTCAACCGGGCACAAGTCACCATCCCTGAAGGTGTTCAAAAAGGGATTGGACATGGCTCTTGGCGCCATGGTTTAGTAGTCACGAGGTGTTGGGTGGTAGGCTGGGCTTGATGAGCTTTGAACTGGTCATTCTCCAAATAGAAGGATGCCCTCTACTCCCTAAATCAGGGTGAAAGTATTTCTGGTTTAATGTACACAGTGTAATGAACAACCCTGGAAAATCACAGTGGTTCCTTGTGGCCTCAAGGTTTGTTGGGTTCAAACAGCAGTTTCCTAAACTAAATGTTTTGGTGTGCATATAAACATTTAAATGGTGAGGCTTATGTAAGAAAAAGGAGAGAAGTAGAGGAACAAATTTCCTCACAAATGACAGACATTCCCTTGACAAATAAAAGGAGGTGAAGCTGACTCTTGCTTCAGTCAACTCTACTTTTGCATCAATCTCCATGCATGATTTTTGCAGGCAACCCCAATGCATGCATAAGGTCTTTTGGACAATTATTTACTTTCACATAATTTTGCTGTTCTTTCAGAGACTTGAAATATTTACTTATGCTTTCTCATAGGCTCTGAACTGAAATTTTCTTTAAGATGTCATCTGATGGAATTGGAAAGCCAGATGGAGCTGCAAGTTGCCAGAGCCCCATCAAATTCACAGGTTGGACCTGGTGGTCACATAGAATTGCTTCAACTGGAAAAGATCTATAAGCTCATTGAGTTCAAGTGTTACCTAACTCAGCCAAGTCTGGTGCTAAAACAGGTCCCTCAGCACCACATCTGTGCCTCTTTTAAACACCTCATCTAATGGGAATTCAACCACCTCCCTGAGGAGCTTGTTCGAGTGTTTGAGAACTCTTCCGGTGAGGCAGTTTCTTCTAATATCCATTGCTGAGGGCTGTGATCTCTGCCTTTAACCATCTCTGCTCAGAAGGTGAAGGAAAGGAAAGGAAACAAAAGAAAATTTGTGCAAAAAAAGCCAACAAATATGAAAAGAAAAACTAAGATGACCTCAGAAGAAGCAGAGTGAAAAGTGGCTGAAGAAAGCCAGAGGGCAGGAAGGAATATTTCCTCTTTAATATTTACTCGCAGAAAATGTTGGATAAAACATGTGACAGAAGGACCCTTGGTATTTTCTGAAATGCACAGGATATACAAGGCAGCCTGAAATACAGATTTTATCTGTGTAAAAGTGGCTGGTCATGTCACACGCTGCTGACTCCATTGTGATAAGGCAGGTCCCTGCAGACCAGCATCCATGAAATGTTTGCACTTCATATCTGCATCCTGCATTCTGGACAGGGAATATGCCCTTAAAAAAACACAACAACAACAACAACAACAAACAACAACAAAAAAAAAACCCACACCAACTATTTTAGGAGTGTTTAAGGGAGGGTTAAAATATTTCATAGAGACTATTTTTTTCAGTCCACTTCTGCCTGTGGAGCCAAGTTCCCTAAATAATTACCAGTCAAAACAGAGCAGGCTTAGAAAGAGCAGAGAAACTCTCCAGAAGTGCCAAACATAACTTTTCTGCATACACATATATGCTGCCTGGAGAGCCTTAGCGTGGGTTTTTTTAGGGCTAGAGGCACTTGATGAATCCCTTTAGGAAAACCCCTTTATACAGATATAAAAGTCATGCTTTCAACCTCAGTTAAGGTGGTAGATACTAAAATCATCACATCTTTTGATATGTAGAGAATTTGCACACCACAGAAGAATTTCCTTCTCTTTTTTTTGTTTTGTTTAGTTTTGTTTTGGTTTTTTTCTTTGTCAGGGGGCATACATGTGCAGACATCACTCACACCTGAGGGAAAGAGGGAATTGTCTCCTTTTAAAGTGGTGGAGTTTTAACAAGCCCTGAAGGAGATGGATCTATAGTTGGCAGGAAGGTTAGATGAGCGAAGGAACACATGTTTAATTATCTGTTTATTTGTCACCTCCTGTATCTTAGATTAAGCTGCTAAAAAAAGGGCCACCCTCCTCAGTGAGGATTATTTTTAAGTGATAATTAAACATGAACTCCACAGTATGTGCTAGCTGCTGTGAACCCAGTTCTGAAATGTCCCCCACCACTTCCAAAACACCAGGGCAGTGTGGCCAGCTGTTTTGGAGTCAGGAATGGCGGATCTTAGATAGCAATGACACGTGCAAAGCCAGGACATCAATGTCCTGCTCATGGTCTTCATCTGATGCATCTTCTCAGTCCCAGAGTCCCAGTGACTTTCCAGGTGCTTCAGCACTTTCTTAAGTTTGAGCAAGTCCTCAAACACCTGCTCCTCAAATGGGAAAGCTTTTCTGAATTGGAATCTTCTACTATTAAAATCAAACCTTGACAATATTGAAAAAAAAAAAAACGTTCATGGGAATACATGCATTATGCTTTAAATCAGCTTCTGCTTCTCCAGACTTAATATATCCACTGGTCACTTACTTTTCTCATATTACCTGAGGAAGGGAAACTAGCTGCAGTCTATGGATTAGCAGCCCCATTGTTTGAATAAAGTACTTCTCACTCAATCACTTTTAAGGAACTCTATGTTCCTTGTACTGCAGGGTAAGCAAAATAGAATGAGTAGGTAGTTTCTATAAAGTATTTTAAAAAACAGTGTAAAAGCTTCTTCTCATAAGGAGTAAAGTATGGCACACAGGGTGAAAGTAGATGACCCTTGAGGTCCCTTCCAACCCTAACAATTCTATGGTACCAGCCAAAGCAGGCACAAGAACTGAATCAGTCTCAGCTCCCTTCCACCTACGTTCTTCCCTTGGGAGTTCCACATACACTCCCATGGCTGCTGTCATGTGTAGAATAATCAGTGAGCAGTAGGAATAACTTCAAAAACATGTTTGCTAATCTCTTTGCTAATTCAGGGTTATTCTCTACTTTCTGGTGGTTTGTTTTTTTGTTTTCTTCATTTTGGTTTACTTTGTTTTTTTTTCTCCTTCTTCTTTACTGCCTTTAAAAAGGGCATAAGAAATGACACCAAGTTGGGAGCAGATGTTGTTGATCTGTTAGAGGGTAGAAGGGCTCTGCAGAAGGACCTCAACCAACTGGACAGATGGGCAGAGTCCAACAAGATGACATTTAACAAATCCAAGTGCCGGGTGCTGCACTTTGGCCATGGCAACCCCATGCAGAGCTACAGGCTGGGGTCAGAGTGGCTGGAGAGCTCCCAAACAGAGAGGGACCTGGGGGTACTGATTGACAGCTGGCTGAACATGAGTCAGCAGTGTGCCCAGGTGGCCAAGAAAGCCAATGGCATCCTGGCCTGCATTATGAATAGTGTGGCCAGCAGGAGCAGGGAAGTCATTGTGTCTCTGTACTCTGCACTGGTTAGGCCACACCTTGAGTCCTGTGTCCAGTTCTGGGCCCTTCAATTTAAGAAGGACATTGAGACTCTTGAACATGTCCAGAGAAGGGCAACAAGGCTGGGGAGAGGCCTTGAGCACAAGCCCTATGAGGAGAAGGTGAGGGAGCTGGGATTGTTTAGCCTGGAGAAGAGGAGGATCAGGGGAGAGTCTCAGGAGAGAGGCCTGAAGGGTAGTTGTAGCCAGGAAGGGGTTGGTCTCTTCTCTCAAGCAACCAGCACCAGAACAAGAGGACACAGTCTCAAGCTGCACCAGGGGATGTTTAGACTTGATGTGAGGAGAAAGTTCTTCACAGGGAGAGTCATTCATCATTGGAATGTGCTGCCCATGGAGGTGGTGGAGTCACCATCCCTGGAGGTGTTCAAGAGGGGATTGGACGTGGCAATTGGTGCCATAGTCTGGTCATGAGGTCTGTGATGACAGGTTGGACTTGATGATCTTTGAGGTCTTTTCCAACCTTGGTGATACTGAGATTCTGTGAAATTGTCCTTTTGTAGCCTGCTTGTAAAGTGGAGTAAATTCAACAGCGCAGGATGCACAGCAGAGAAAATGTCCTTTCTTTTTTTTTTTCAAATGGCTTCCAAGATAATTGCATAAGAACATTCGCACATACACACACACAAAAAGTAAAAATGGGCTCAAGTATATTATTTTAGTTCTTTGAATGTAAAATATATCTTTTGTTCCTAAGAAATTAGAAGAGTACTATCATTTACATTCAACATAACCAGGAAATTGAATATTGAAATTATTAGTTTTTTAAAAAATTAATTTTCATTGATTTTTCCTTGTTGCTTTATATGTATGCATATTTAAATATCAGACTCTAAATATTAATTGATATATTAATCTCATGTACAAAATTAAGCATACTTTAGCACAATCACAGGTAGAAAGGGGAAATACCACTTCGCACAGCTGAAAGTCTACAAGCAGGTGACACTCCCTGCAGCTGGTGGAGTGGCCAATGTTTTTAAATAAGACAAGCCTAACAAAGTTTTCAGGGTCCACCTAAAGGTTGAGTAAATTCTATAATTCTATGAAACACCAGCCCTAGATGATCAGAGGGGTGACAGATGCCACACGCCTGGAAAAAATCCAGGTCAGTTTGGATAGGGCTCTGAGCAACGTGATCCGGTTGAAGATGTCCCTGCTGACTGCAGGAGGTTGGACTAGATGACCTTTAAAGATCCCATCCAACCCAAAACATTCTGTGACTCCAAAATGGAATGGTCCTTGGTTTCTAGGATGGAGAGGTTCCCATCATACACACATGAAAAATTTATAGATCCATGGAGTGGTTTGGTTTGGAAAGAAACTTAAAGATCACAGTATCACAGTATCACTTAGGTTGGAAAGGACCTCGAGGATCATCGAGTACAACCTATCAACGTAGACCCCATGACTAGACCATGGCACCAAGTGCCACATCCAATCTCCCCTTGAACGCCTCCAGGGTCGATGACTCAACCACCTCCATGGGCAATCGGTTCCAATGCCGAATGACTCGCTCGGTGAAGAACTTCCTCCTCACCTCGAGTCTGAACCTCCCCTGGCGCAGCTTGAGACTGTGTCCCCTCGTTCTGGTGCTGGTTGCCTGGGAGAAGAGGCCAACCCCCTCCTGGCTACAACCACCCTTCAGGTAGTTGTAGAGGGCAATGAGGTCACCCCTGAGCCTCCTCTTCTCCAGGCTAAACAATCCCAGCTCCCTCAGCCTCTCCTCATAGGGCTTGTGTTCAAGGCCTCTCACCAACCTTGTTGCCCTTCTCTGGACACATTCAAGTGTCTCAATGTCCTTCTTAAATTGAGGGGCCCAGAACTGGACACAGTACTCAAGGTGCGGCCTAACCAAAGCAGAGTACAGGGGCACTATGACCTCCCTGCTCCTGCTGGCCACACTATTCCTAATGCAGGCCAGGATGCTATTGGCCCTCCTGGCCACCTGGGCACACTGCTGGCTCATATTCAGGTGGCTGTCGATCAGCACCCCCAGGTCCCTCTCTGTTTGGGAGCTCTCCAGCCACTCCGACCCCAGCCTGTAGCTCTGCATGGGATTGCCGTAGCCAAAGTGCAGCACTCGGCACTTGGACTTGTTGAATGCCATCCCATTGGACTCTGTCCAGTCAGTCGAGGTCCCTCTGCAGAGCCTTTCTACCCTCTAACTGACTAACATCTGCCCCTAACTTTGTGTCATCTGCAAACTTGCTGATGACTGACTCTACCCCTTCATCCAGATCATCGGTGAAGATGTTGAAGAGGACAGGGCCCAGCACTGATCCCTGGGGAACACCACTGGTGACTGGCCTCCAGCTGGATGTGGCAACGTTCACTACCACTCTCTGGGCACAGCCCTCCAGCCAGTTCCTAAGCCAGCACAGAGTCCAAGCTACGAGCTGACAGCTTAGTCAGCAGTTTGCTATGGGGGACGGTGTCAAAGGCCTTGCTGAAGTCCAGGTAGACCACATCCACAGGCCTCCCCACGTCCACCAGACGGGTCACCTGATCATAGAAGGAGATCAGGTTGGAGAGGCAGGATCTGCCCTTCCTAAATCCATGCTGGCTGGACCTGAGCCCTTGGCCATCCTTCAGGTGTGTAGTTATTCCTGCCAGGATAATCTGCTCCATCACTTTCCCTGGCACTGAGGTCAGGCTGACTGGCCTGGAGTTTCCAAGTTCCTCCATCCGACCTTTCTTATGGATGGGGACCACATTGGCCAGTTTCCAGTCACCTGGGACCTCACCGGTGAGCCAGGACTGGAGGAAAATGATGGAGAGTGGCCTAGCTAGCACATCTGCCAACTCTCTCAGCACCCTAGGATGGATCCCATCCGGTCCCATGGACTTGTGAATATCCAAGTGGCTCAGCAGGTCCCAAACTAATTCCTCATGGATTTCCAGGGCATTACACTGCTCCCCAACCCCATCACCCAGCTCCAGAGGCCACTCCTCCTGAACTCCTGCCTTGTTGTTAAAAATTGAGGCAAAGAAGGTGTTCAGGACCTCAGCTTTCTCCTCATCTTCAGTCACCTAATCATCTAATTCCAACCTTCCTGCCATGTTCAGGAACATATTCCACTATTCTAGGTATCTCAAGGCCTCATTCAACCTGATCTTGAACACCTACACGGAGGGTACATCCACAACCTCCCTGAGCAACTCATTCCTGTGCCTCACCACCCTCACTGTAAAGAATTTCTTCTTATTCTCCAGGCCAAATCTGTCCTCCTCAAGCTTCAGTCCATTGCCCCTCATCCTATCACTATGAGTCATTTTAAAAAGCCCCTTCCTGGTCTTCTTGAAGGCTCCTACAGCTACTGGAAGGCTGCTTTAAGGTCTCCTTCAAGTCTTCTCCATCCTGAACAATGCCAGCTCTTGCAGCCTGTTCCCATAGGGAGCTGCTTCAGTCCTCTGATCATCTTCATGCCTCCTCTGGATCCACTCTAGCAGTTCCATGACACACTAATGCTGGGGAAACCAAAACTGGACACAGTACTTCAGGTGGGGTCTCACAAGAGCAGAGGGGGAGAATCACCTCCTTCGTCCAGGATGTGTCTGGCTTTCTGGGCTGCAAGCCCAGAAATTCTTCAGGTAAGGTCTACATGACATAGTATTTACTTATAGTCTTTCATTAGACATGACAACTATTCCCATAAAAGAAACAATTAAGTTTAACTCAGCACAGGCAGTAAGCATGCTGGGCCAAATTCAGATCTGACTCACTAAGTGTGATTATTTTGGGTGGCAATCATTCCACTCCATTCCCCTCCATTGTAAATGCCCACAGATAACTTTAATTTATTATCCCCATCTTTACCATTATGTAAGTCAACCATCTTCAATAGAAATAAAACAGCTTTATGTTAGTGCAGTGAGGATCAGACCCCAGGCTAAAACAAACATTAGAAATAGGATTTATAGGTAACAATCTCCTGAATTTCTTTTACCACAGAGGGGAAAGCAAGAAAAAAAAGTGATTTTGCCATACAGTCTCCAAACACAAATCCAATTCCAGTTCCAAACAAGCAAACTGATAAACTACATTACTCTCTCAAACAAATGTAGCCAAAAGTGGGCATTTTTATCTTAAGCAGAAGGAAGAAGATAGAGAGAATAAGTTATTTCCTTTAGGAGACCAAAACATGATGTAGAAAACAAGAAAATAAATGTAAATGGTGGTGTAATCCTCAAAGAAAAACTTTCAGTAACACTGCACCCACAGAAGACCGCAGACAGATCACAAACATGTAAATCACGTTAAATATAGATAACTGGAGATTTCAAGAAACTGATTTACATTGGTTTATTCTAACTTGAACAAGCAGAGTGATTGGAAAAACAGAATTACAACAGACTGGGGATCCTGGTTGATAAAAACTCTATTATCTGTGCTGATGTGAAAGGGTCATTTTAAGAATGAGAAAGAGGAAAGGGAGAGGAAGAAAGAACAATAGTGGAGAAAGGAGACCTGGTCAGTGGGAAAGTAATGGTGCAGCTGATGTCTGAGCTTCATGCCTGCTCTCATAGCTCCAGCCTTGTCACATTAAAGCATTGCCATATGGAAAAAGGTACATTATACACATACTCCTCAACCCAGAGTAGTGCTCAGGGAGGCTTCTGAGCTTTTTATTACAGTGCTTACCAGTGTAGGTATCCTGGCCATGTATATTGTGTTCACTGCTATCATACCTGCTATCATATCAGGTTCTGGCCAGCCTGATCTAGTGTGGGGGGTCCCTACCCTTGGCAGGGGGCTTGGAACTAGATGATCCTTGTTGTTCCTTCCAACCCTGATTGATACTGTGTGTGGCCGGTTGACGCTGCCCCTTTAAGAAAGGGAATATGGTGGACGGAAGTTGGTAAACGGAAGGAAGAGTCTAAACTAATTTTCATTGGTCAGGTGGGAGGAAGCACTATCTGGCCTGAGAGTGAAGTGGGCATTCCCAGCACTTCTCTGTCACTCTTGCTTCCGCATCTGCTTTAGGCAGCAGCTCCCCTGTGCTGGGCTTTCTGCCAAGGCTCCGGCCTTGAAAAACTGATAAGGCCTGTATTAACTCCCTTCCAACTAACACAAACTGCTTCTAACATTTTTTTTTCTCTCTTTTCTTCCTCTTTCTATCCCATTCTGGGGAAAGGGGGGAGGAGAGGGGAGAGCGGAGGTGAGGATCCCCCTCGGCAGAGGGGGGTTACTCTCATTTCTGTGTTGTTCTGTTGTATATCTTTGTATATATTGTAGATATTGTAAATTTGTAAATATTCCCCTGCAAAATCCTACACTGCTTTGTAAATATAGCTCCACTGCTTTGCTAATTCGGCTGGTGAGCTTTTTTTTTCCTTTCCCTTCAATTTTTTATTCCCTTTTACCTTACAAGGGGGAAGGGAAGAGGCTTCTCGGCCTTACCCTTTCACCCACCACACTGTGATACTACTATGATACTATGATATCTGATGTTTTGGAGTCTGTGTTACAGTTTCTTAATTACAAATTTCAGCTGGACATTTAATTGTATGCTGAAGGGTCTCCTAACCTGCAAACAGCCCTGATGCTTGTAGTAGGCATGCTAGGATTCATGGGGAATAAGCCATCATGTTGGGCAAGGGGATTTTATTTGTTTATTATGTTTTATTTGTTATATTTTATTATTTTATTTTATTTTACTTCATTTTATTTTATTTTATTTTACTTTACTGTAATTTATGGCATTGCATTGTATTTAATTTTTTATTATTTTGTATTTATCTTGGGTTGGTCTCTTCTCCCTGGCAACCAGCACCAGAACAAGGGGACACAGTCTCAAGCTGCGCCAGGGAAGGTTTAGACTTGAGGTTAGGAGAAAGTTCTTCACTGAGAGAGTTGTTCGTCATTGGAATGGGCTGCCAGGGAGGTGGTGGAGTCACCATCCCTGTAGGTGTTCAAGAGGAGATTGGACGTGGCACTTGGTGCCATGGTCTAGTCATGGAGTCTGTGGTTGTGGTGGGTTGGAAGGGCTGAGGCCAAGAAGCCTCTTCCCTTCCCCCTTGTAAGGTAAAAGGGAAAAAAAAATTGAAGGGAAAGAAAAAAAAACTCACCAGCCGAATTAGCAAAGCAGTGGAGCTATATTTACAAAGCAGTGTAGGATTTTGCAGGGGAATATTTACAAATTTACAATATCTACAATATATACAAAGATATACAACAGAGTAGCACAGAAACGAGAGTAACCCCCCTCGGCCGAGGGGGATCTTCACCTCCGCTCTCCCTCTCCTCCCCCTTTCCCCAGAATGGGATAGAAAGAGGAAGAAAAGAGGAAAAAAAAAAATGTTAGAAGCAGTTTGTGTTAGTTGGAAGGGAGTTAATACAGGCCTTATCAGTTTTTCAAGGCCGGAGCCTTGGCAGAAAGCCCAGCACAGGGGAGCTGCTGCACTGAAGGAGATGCGGAAGCAAGAGTGACAGAGAAGTGCTGGGAATGCCCACTTCACTCTCAGGCCAGACAGTGCTTCCTCCCACTTGCCCAATGAAAATTAGTTTAGACTCTTCCTTCCGTTTACCAACTTCCGTCCACCATACTCCCTTTCTTAAAGGGACACCGTCAACCGGGCACAATCCACCCCTTCTAAACAATTTTCATTGGCTGTTTATACTGTCCATCCAATCCAAAATGATATTTACAGTTCGTGAATAGAGTTCATAGTCCATTCGCTATGCTCAGATGTAGATGATTCAAAAGTCCAAGAAAATCAGAAAATGAGAAAAATGGAAAACAGTTCATTTCTTCGCCAAAGAAGCAAAGAAAAGGGAAACAGGGAAATTTCAGGGTCTCTTAGTTGACTCAGGGCTCTCAGGGATCTCAGGGTTCATGCACCGTAGATTCCTCGTTGATTCTTCTTTTGGGCGCAATGTAGCTGTACAACAGTTCGAAGTTAACCTCTTTCAGCTAAAGTTAAATTTCTTTGTGGAATACACTGAATTTCACCATTCTCTTGCATTACCCAATAAGTGTGACCTGGACCTTCAGCTGAAACCACCCCTCGGACAGGTTTAGCCTCTCCTGAGGGTGAAAATACCCAAACAGTTTTACCTAACATATTCTTTTCTCTAACAACAGGAACTCTATCACCTTCTACTTTCCGTAGCAAATCTGAATGTGCAGGTCCAGCTCGGTTCACTGAACCTCTACTATTTACCAGCCAGGTTGCTTGTGCTAAATGTTTTTCCCAGTTTTTCAAAGATCCACCCCCCATAGCTTTAAGAGTGGTCTTCAACAAACCGTTGTAGCGTTCAATCTTTCCTGAAGCTGGTGCATAGTAGGGAATGTGGAATATCCACTCAATACCGTGCTCTTTTGCCCAGTTCTTTACAAGGTTGTTCTTGAAATGAGTTCCGTTGTCTGACTCAATCCTCTCTGGAGTTCCGTGTCTCCACAGGATCTGTCTCTCCAGACCGAGAATGGTGTTGCGTGCAGTTGCATGTGGAACTGGATAAGTTTCCAACCATCCAGTGTTTGCCTCTACCATAGTAAGCACGTATTGCTTACCAGAACGAGAACGTGGTAGAGTGATGTAGTCAACCTGCCAAGCTTCACCATACTTGTACTTGGACCATCGGTCACCATACCACAAGGGCTTAAGTCGTTTTGCCTGCTTAATAGCAGCACAAATGTCACAGTCATGGATGACTTGTGTGATAGCATCCATGGAAATGTCTATGGATCTGTCACGAGCCCATTGGTATGTTGCATCTCTGCCTTGATGTCCTGACGAATCGTGAGCCCACCGAGCTAAGAATATCTCACCTCGGTGTTTCCAGTCGAGATCAAGATTAGAGTCCATGTCTACTTGAGAAACTCTTGCAGCTAGATCTGCCTGATGGTTGTGTTGTTGTTCCTCAGTAGCTTTGCTCTTAGGAATGTGAGCATCGATGTGTCTCACTTTCACTGGAATTCTCTCGATTCGATCAGCAATGTCCTGCCATAGGTTGGCTGCCCAAATGGGTTTTCCTTTCCTCTGCCAACCACTCTTCTTCCAGTTCTTTAGCCAACCCCATAGAGCATTGGCTACCATCCATGAGTCGGTGTAGAGATAAAGCTTTGGCCATCTCTCACGTTCAGCTACGTCGAGAGCTAGCTGGACAGCTTTTACCTCTGCAAACTGACTGGATTCTCCTTCTCCATCTTTCGCCTCTGCAACTCGGCGTGTTGGACTCCACACTGCAGACTTCCACCTTCGCTTGTTTCCAACAAGACGACAGGAACCGTCTGTGAACAAAGCATATTTCTTTTCATCATCAGAAAGGTCATTGTAAGGAGGAGCTTCCTCAGCACGAGTTACTTTCTCCTCTGGAGGTTTAGCACAGTTGATGCCTTCAGGCCAACTTGAGATCACCTCCACTAGACCAGGTCTTTCAAGATTTCCCATTCGAGCTCTCTGTGTTATCAGAGCCATCCACTTAGACCATGTGGAGTCTGTGGCATGATGTGGTGTGGAACCTTTGCCTTTGAACATCCAATTCAAAACTGGTAATCTGGGAGCTAAGAGAAGTTGTGATTCAGTTCCAATCACTTCAGAAGATACTTTCACTCCTTCATAGGCAGCTAAAATTTCTTTCTCTGTTGGAGTATAGTTAGCCTCTGAACCTCTGTAACCTCGACTCCAGAAACCAAGAGGTCGTCCACGTGTCTCACCTGGAGCTTTTTGCCACAAGCACCAGGTTGGACCATTGTCACTTGCAGCCGTGTACAAAATGTTCTTAATGTCTGGACCATCTCGGACAGGTCCCAGACCCATTGCTTGAATTACCTCTTGCTTTATCTGGTCAAAGGCTGCTTGTTGTTCAGGTCCCCAGTGGAAATGGTTTCTCTTTCGAGTCACATCATACAGAGGTTTCACAATCTGACTGTAGCCAGGAATGTGCAGTCTCCAAAATCCCACTATCCCCAAGAAACGTAGGGTCTCTTGCTTGTTTGTGGGACTTGCCATGGTAGAGACTCTGTTTACCACATCCACTGGAATGTGTCGGCGTCCATCCTGCCATCGCACTCCCAGAAACTGAATCTCTGTGGTAGGTCCCTTCACCTTGTCTCGCTTGATGGCAAAACCTGCATTCAGAAGAATGTCAATGATCTTGTTACCTTTCTCGAAGACTTCCTCAGCAGTTTTACCCCAGACAATGATATCATCGATGAACTGGATGTGTTCTGGAGCGCTGCCTTTCTCCAGAGCATCGTGGATTACTGCATGACAGATGCTTGAGCTGTGGATCCAGCCCATTGGCAGCCTGTTGAAAGTGTACTGGATTCCTCTCCAGGTGAAAGCAAACTGAGGCCTGCATTCCTCTGCTATGGGAATAGAGAAAAATGCATTAGCAATGTCTATGGTAGCATACCATTTGGCCTCTTTGGATTCCAGCTCATACTGTAGCTCCATCATGTCTGGTACTGCTGCACTCATAGGTGGTGTCACTTCATTTAGGGCTCGGTAGTCTACTGTCAGACGCCAGTCTCCATTCTGCTTTCGCACAGGCCACACTGGACTGTTGAAAGGTGAATGAGTTTTGCTGACGACTTTCTGACTCTCCAGCTGACGAATCAGATTCTGAATGGGCAACAAAGAGTCACGGTTGGTTCTGTATTGTCTGTGATGCACAGTCTGAGAAGCAACCGGCAATTTAATGTCCTGTATCTTATGTTGTCCCACAACTGCAGATTCATCAGAAAGTTCAGGTCTGGCAGATAGCTTCAATTTCTGTCCATCAATTTCTATTGAAGCTACTCCAAAAGCCCATTTGTAACCTCTAGGGTCTTTGAAACGCCCTTCTCTCAGAAAATCAATTCCCAAAATACAAGGTGCATCAGGTCCGGTCACAATTGTATGCTTCCTCCATTGCTTACCAGTTAAACTTATATTAACCTCTACCTTACTTAACTCTTGAGATCCACCAGTGACTCCCAGAATAGTTATAGACTCTGATCCCTGATAATTTGATGGTATTATGGTGCACTGAGCTCCTGTGTCAACCAAGGCCCTGTACTTCCGAAATTGTGAAGTGCCAGGCCACTGGATGTACACATCCCAATAGATTCTATTATCTCTGTTATCCTCTCCCCCTGGCGGGAGGCAGGGCACCCCTAATTATGGGGAACATGCGCACATGTGCATTGCACATAGTTTGCAGGGTTATAACTTTGCATGTTATAACCGGAGCCACTGTTGGAGCCATAAGAGTCGTTCTGGGGAACTGTGGAAGTAACAGCTACCCTTCTGGTATTGCTACCTTGGGTTCTGCCACTTTGCAATTCCCTCAGTCTCCTGAAAAGATTAGAAGTTGGTTGGCCATCCCAGCGGTTCATGTTCTCACCAAACTGATCACGCAGAGTTATCCAAATAGTTCTACGTGATTGCCTTGGTGGTCTGTTTTGGAATGACCTGTTTTGGAATGACCTGTTTTGGAATGACCTCCTTGGAGGACGTGTATTCCTCACAGATGAAACTTGTACCCACCTGGAGGGAGAATTGAAATTATCCCTTTGTGCCAATTGGGATATGGAATTTCTAAATTCATCTTTTAACTCTCTTATGCAATTCTGTATATCTCCAGACATAGTTTTAATGGCGAAACCAAAGAACCACGTGTCATGCTATCCTCCAATTGTCTCATTTGATCACTGAATTGGCCAACCGTAGGAGAAGCTCCACCATAACTTCTTGACACAATTCTGCTTGCCAGAATGTTTGCATAATTAGAAGGAGCAAGTTTGATGATCTTTTAGCAAGACCAATACCCACAGGAATGTCATCAGGATTCAGAGTTTCATGTTCACCATAGAGTAGCTCTCTAACAGCAAATTCTCTCAAGCGCTTAATTCCCTCATCTATGGTAGTCCAGGGTTTAGATTCCATGGAAGATCATCTCGGGAAGGGTATCTCAGGGCAACCGCCATTAAAAGGCGTATCCACAGACTAACCTTACCGAGAGCTCTTCCTAGATGTCTATCTATTCCATTGTCCCTTGAGAGAGTTCCTAACTGAGCTGCTGACTTGTCTCCAACTGTTAGAGCTGGAGCACCTGTATCATAACACCTACTAAGCCAAGCTAGAACTGGTTCCTTATCCGCCCTGGTGAAATCTTTACGGACATTACGCAATTCCTCCCGTGGAGAAGAACATTCCAAAATATCATCTTCCTCTTCATCTCCCTGAATTTTTTGTCCATATAATCCTGCTGTCATTCTCCTAAGGATCTCTTTAAGCTGAGAACCACCTTTGCCAGCTGCTTTCCTAGCTTCATCTGTATCCTGCTTTGATCTCACTAGGTTAGCTAGATCTTTAAAACAAACCACCTCTTCCTCCTGAGCAGGATCTCTTAGAGTAGAGGGCCCCTCACCAGGATCAGTCTCCAGCTCCTCTTCTTCTCCATCTTTGGCCTTTGCACCTCTAGTCTTTAAAGGAGCCACCTTAACTGGAGCTGTGTTTGAATTTACAGCCACCTTAATGGAAGCTGACAGGTCCTGAGATAAATCAGCTGCTGGGGCAGTGACTTCCGGTCCCACCGAGGGATTGGGTGGAAGTGATGTTGCTCCGTTAATGGCCGATGGAGAAGAAGAAGAAGGAGAAGGAGTAGGAGCCATGTTGATACCAGCCGATGCCCTTGGCTGCTTGCTAGAATCAGCAAAGTCATTTAGAGCTGCTTTACCAATTAACTTTTTAGCCTTCTTTTTAACTGACACGGGTTCTCCACAGTCCTCATCACTAGATGACTCTGGGACTGATCTCGAGCTACGGCGTTTTCTTTTTGGTCTAGTTTTAATAACAAAACAAGCTCTGACACCTTTCTCTCTCGCCGTAAAGAAATCAGGAGATACACAATAATTATCACCAGCAGCAGAATTATAGACATGAAATAAATCACCTTTGGATCCCAGGCATCACCTAAAGTTACTCTCTCCTCAGGCGGAATCTTAAAACCCTTTATCTCAATTGGAAGAGTGGTGGAGGTAACATTCCTGTATCTCACTGGCCATAATAAATTAATACATTTTCCATACCATAATTTAACTCTATACATAACCCACATATAAATTGTCCGCACCAAATATTTACCCAGGTAATCCAAAAGCAAACCCAAACAATATCTGTAAACCAGAGCCCCAAAAATTGAAAAGAACAATCGCTCCACAAACCACAAGACCTTCATGTTTGCTAATTCAGCTGGAAAACACTAAATCAATCAAGTAATAAATTAAACTAATTATCTGCCGCACGTTGGGTACGCCAATAAAAAAATGTGGTGGGTTGGAAGGGCTGAGGCCAAGAAGCCTCTTCCCTTCCCCCTTGTAAGGTAAAAGGGAAAAAAAAATTGAAGGGAAAGAAAAAAAAACTCACCAGCCGAATTAGCAAAGCAGTGGAGCTATATTTACAAAGCAGTGTAGGATTTTGCAGGGGAATATTTACAAATTTACAATATCTACAATATATACAAAGATATACAACAGAGTAGCACAGAAACGAGAGTAACCCCCCTCGGCCGAGGGGGATCTTCACCTCCGCTCTCCCCTCTCCTCCCCCCTTTCCCCAGAATGGGATAGAAAGAGGAAGAAAAGAGAGAAAAAAAAAAATGTTAGAAGCAGTTTGTGTTAGTTGGAAGGGAGTTAATACAGGCCTTATCAGTTTTTCAAGGCCGGAGCCTTGGCAGAAAGCCCAGCACAGGGGAGCTGCTGCACCGAAGGAGATGCGGAAGCAAGAGTGACAGAGAAGTGCTGGGAATGCCCACTTCACTCTCAGGCCAGACAGTGCTTCCTCCCACTTGCCCAATGAAAAATTAGTTTAGACTCTTCCTTCCGTTTACCAACTTCCGTCCACCATATTCCCTTTCTTAAAGGGACACCGTCAACCGGGCACAGTGGTGACAGTTTGGACTTGAGGATCCTCGAGGTCTCTTCCAACCTTAGTGATACTGTGATACTGTGATACTGTGATCTATTACCATGAAGGTAGCAAACTGCCCCGGTCAGCCAAAGCCTCTCCATCCTTAGAGCTATTTTGAACTCAGGTGGATCTGTCCATACACATCATAACCCATCTGGACTATCTGAGAGCAGGGCTGGACAACATGACCTACAGAGGTGCCTATTGATGCAAAACAGTGTTCTAATTCAGTCAGTTCATTTAACAGGAATCATGTGTGCATGGCATTCTCAGCTGGCATTCACATCTGAAAAGATGTGCAACTCACAGAGCAATCCCACACATGAGTTTCCCAGTTTTCTTCATTTCAGGCCATGACTGTGGCAATGGTACCAAGCTACAAACATATTTTGCTGGGAAGTCAGATGAAACACCCTGAATCTAAGCAAAGCTAACTATACAGCCCAACTACATCCAGGCTCTCAATGTCCTCCCCACTACTAGTATATATTTTATTCTGCCACAAAGTGGCTTTTCCTTGATGAGTCCTTTAGCAGGATGGATCTGGCTTTGCAGTGGTACAGTACCCATCCTGGTACCCACAGTGATGGCTATCTGAACTGACCTTTTGTTTTCCAGCCACCAAGTCCTGTAATTGCAATCAAAGAATCAAAGAATCATAGAATAATAGAATCACAGACTGGTTTGGGTTGGAAGGGACCTCTAAAGGTTATCTAGTCCGATCTCCCTGCAGTTAGCAGGGTCATCTTCAACTAGAATAGGTTGCTCAGAGCCTACTCCAACCTAACCTTGAGTGTTTCCAGGCATGGAGCATCTACCACCTAGTGATAATTCCACAACTATTTAACTTGACTGACATGACAAAAATAAGTGGTAAATCACTCTGCAGGTTTGTGTAGCCTTCTGTGTTCACCAAAAGCTGGCATCAAACTATTTAAATTATGAGGGTTTTTAATCAGAACCTCATTTTCCCACAGCTGGAGACCCTGAGGGAGAAGGCAGAGCAGGGGCATTGTGGAATGGAGAAATAGAGAAGCAGATGTTTATCCACAGCTCAAGGGCAGTGCATACAGCTGACATGTAGGTGCTTTCTTATAGTTTAATTTTCAGCCTCAGAGGCATCATCTTCACATTCAGGCAGGGAGAGATGAAAGAGATGGAAAAAAGAAAAAGAGAAAGTAAATAGATGGTTTTATGTGCTCTATAGGAACATCGTAACTGCTATCAGAGACACAGTGATGGTAAGAGGAGATCATAGATTGATGGTTATTATTTAGGTTCTAACCAAAGTCCTATGGCTTAATTTTAATTAACATGGTTATTTTAATCAACTGGTGCTCCAGCTGCAAAAGTCAACTAACAGCTGTATTGTTCTATCAGATCTCATCAGCTCTTCACTTGCCTTCACAGACATCTGTTTGGTAAGAAGTCACTCTTTCTACATGTCTGCTTCCAAGCCATTTTACAGAGATCCGCAAAGCCCTTGTCAAAACTGTCATATGAAGAGACATCTGCAGAGACAGGGGATTGGGATACACTATGCAGTGCATGCCCATTGCTCCAGGGGTGACAGATGCTGAAGTGAAGACTTCTGCCCCTTTCCTTATCCTCATGCCAGGCCAAGAAAGGACAACAGTGACTCCACAGTGTAACCTGTCTGTATCCAGTACTGATTATCAGAAAAGCATATGAATCATGATTGTAAAACCATCACACTTGACCTCCTGGGACGCTTTAGAAGTAGCACCATCAGTTTAAGTACAGAGTATAACAATCTAATCCAAAAGCAGGTGGTCTAAACCCATGCAGAAGGACCATTGGCAAAGCAAGAGCCAATGAAGTTTGTGCTTAAGCATGTTATCAAAAAGTCCACTGTTATCAATGCCTCAATATAATCCCTATTAGAATATTGAACATATTTTTAAATAGGCCAAGGATTTCCTCAATGCATTTCCAGTTTAAAGAATAAGAACAAACAATGGGCATAAATAGGTAAATTGAGTGGAAAATGAGCCATTATATCCAGTCTGATAGATAGCAGGCATCTTGCTAAGACCAGACAAAATCATCCTGGGGAGCACCTACCCATGATTGTCCTTTTCAGGTAATAAAGAGGCAGGCAGAGAAAGTTCACACATTTTTCCTCGACTGTTTGTGGTACAGCTCCTGAAACTTCTTCAGCACAGTATCCTGACGAGATGTTTGTGGGACTTTTTTTGAATTATCAAGAGGCTGTTTATGGCTAATATGAGTTTTAGCTAAAAGGGGCAATTATTTCCCTTGTGAGATAGTGGCAAGATGTATATTAAATGACAAAGCTAAATTCAATAGTAATTTCTTTCTCATAGGCTTCTGATGATTACTCCTTAAAAGAAAAAAATAAAAGGTAATAATGCTCCTACAAATCTTTACCAGAGGCCTAATTCCATCTCCAGTTATCACAGTATAATAGATGTTTGAAAGGACCTCCAGGGATCATAAGGCCCAACCCCCCTACCAGAGCAGGATCACCTAGGGTAGTCCACACAGGAATGCATCCAGATGGGTTTTGAATGTATCCAGAGAAGAAGACTCCACAACCTTTCTGGGCAGCCTGTTACAGAGCTTCACCACCCTCACTGTAAAGAAGTTTCTCCTCATGGTGAAGTGAAATCTTCTATGTTCAAGCTTGTACCCACTTGTTCAGCTTCAGCAAATGAAAAGATGAGTAGTCTGTGCTACTAATTACAGTGTACACATTTAATAAATATTCCTTCTTTTCATCCTTTGCCCTCTTCAAAAATGAAAGTCTGTAATTTACATGCACAGTGGCGCCCAGTTGCCTCCTCACAATATCTGCTTGTTTTATTTTCTGTCTCCATTTGGGAAGAGGTGGAGCACATCAAAAGAGAGCAGCATTCCCACCCTCATCTACATGTCCTCCGTAAAACAACTCTCCCCCTAAAACCACCCCCAGCTCCCTCCCCACAGAAAAGCCCCAGCCAGGATTTCTTGTGCATCCACCTGTGACCTCAAGTGATAATTCTGATGAATTTTTAATTACAGAACAGTTATCTGCAAGCACATGTGTGCCTATATGGGCACAAAGCTACAGATTTAGTACAAAACAGCAGAATTTGATGGGTTTTGTTTTTTGGTTTTTTTTTTTTTTTAATAACTATTCTTACATGGAGATGATTGCTTAGTTTGCAGGGGTTTTGTCTGGGGTTGTTTTACAGCAAAGTATGGCTGTAGGAATGGTTATATTTGGGCTCCATATGCAGGCTCCAGCCATATATTCAAGTTGGACAATAAAGCAGGGGGAAAACAGCTGATACACAAAAGGGACCGTCTAGACAGTGCCCCATCAGTCTGACTAAATTTGGTCCTGCCATTCCCAATGGGACTGTAATATAATTGTTCTGGTGTCTGCACTCACTTCCCTTGTCAAACACCATCCCAAATATACATCCTAATTTTTCAGTACAAAGGGCCCAAACTGTGCCATTAGATGGAATCAGCTTTGAAACAACAACCCAAGCAAGTATCTCTTAATGCACAGAAAACCTGGTCATTAATTGATGGAAGGGGCAAAAAAAAATAACAAAACAAAACCAAAAAATAGCAACAAGAACAAAACAAAGAAACTTACACAATTTATCATCAGAATGGAATTAATTTGACTTTCAGTCAAAGCATAATTATTTATTTAAGAAACTAAAATTTTTTTTTGGGGGGGAGGGAGGATAAGAAAATATGGTCTCAGATGGGCATGAAGCAAAGGCATCTTCTCCTGTAGGTTCATTAATCTCTCACAAAAAATAATAACAGAAATTCAGAGATGTGCAAGTGAAACGATAGCTGTGGATCATAGATTGCAATGAAGGAAAAATTCAATGGGTAAAAATAAAACAAAAAAAATAGTTAGCAAAAAGTAAGGAAAAATGCTGTAGTTTTACCTTCTTACAATTAAAACAAAACAGTGGTTACTTCTTGAGCTTCTGTGAAGTGGTGAGCTTTATTTGGAATATTTTATTATTAAAAATGTAGTTGACAAATACTGGAAGTACCAATTCAATCTTCTTTAAAATTTGTTTTATGTATCTTATAAAAACCTGTGAAAAATCTGAAATACATGAAAATTTTATCAAGGAAATCAGACATGAATATGGAGCTTCAAGAAGGCAAAAGAAAAGAAATTGAAGGAATTAAGAACATTGGCTGTGTCACTGATGTCCACAAACCTCATGGTAGAAGCCAAAGCATGTCACTAAAATTACATAACAGAAACAAAGATATAAAATCCCTGCTTTAGGACAGCAAAATACAGAAAACGTGTTTCTAATTTGTCCATCTTCACAGTTGAAGTGTTAACTTTCATACTGTTTCGTCCTTTTGCTTCAAGAACAAATAATTCCAAGACTCTCAGATATAAATAGGACTCAGCTGTGATTTTAGCTGTTTTGAAGGAATAACTTTATTTTAGAGAATGTGGTTCTTGATGCGCATCAGTAGCTACTGATGTGGCATATTGAGGGTCCACACAGGCTGCAGGTCTGGCCCATGGAAAACTCCTTGCTGCCACACACATGCACCATGCATGACACTGCAAACAAATTGTGTGGGCTTGTTCCTCATTAACAAGTCTGACAGTAGTCCAACTGCCATATTGTGTTGCAAAGAAACAAATAAAGTCTTCTCTCCCCCAAACACTGGCACCTCTCACCCCTTAAGTTTTCCCTGTAGAATCTTTTGGCAGAATGAGTGAAGGAGAGAAAGGAAACCCCATGCAACAGGTGGGGAAATAAATCCCCCCAACTCCACTCAGAAATGCCTTGAAAGGGCCAGCCAAGCTGCAGCTCACATGAAAAGGAGAAAAAATCCAGGTGCTGTCCATTTGAGAAACAGGAGAAAACACATTAAATTTTTTTTGTTTTTTTTTTTTTAATCGAGTGTAGGTTTAATTTTGGGGTCACCAGCCCCATTGGAAGAGGGAGCGCAATAATGAGATGCTGTAGAAGGAGGGTGTTGTATTCAGGGGTGTATGGGTGCTGGGGGAAGTGATGGTGGTGCTCCCCTAATTTTCTTCCACCCTGTGTCCCAGGGGATGGAGAAGATGGAGAGGACATGGGACGCCAGGACTCTGCAGCTGCCCCTCTTGCACTTCAATAAGGGAGAACTTTTCTTTCGGGAGGGGGTGAGATCCGTGAATACCTTACCCAATAAGAGATGGGGCATACTGAAAACTATATTAAATTACCCTGATTAACAATTTAGCCACGAACAGGGGAGCTTTGGGAGATCTCTATAGGCAGGGCTGGCGACTATTCATGCCAATAGCTAAGAGGTCGAAAGGTTTCTGAAGTTCACAGGCTCAGAGCCTTTGTTATGCTAACAGACAATCTCAAATCAGTTGCCTGCTAGAGTGTGAAATATAAATGATTCCTTGAGAACTTCCAATAAGTTGTCACACTTGTTCCCCAAACACCAGGAGAGGCTGCTAATTTCTAGCGGAACCCTTTTTCTTGCGCCCTAAATGAATGCCTTTGTAGTCCAAATAATCTTTTTAAGGAAGCTGCCCTGCTGGAACAGCCCGTATGCGTCTTGGGGGTTTTGGCTATGACACGAAAAAAATCGAGGTTTCTCCGAACTGGACTTTTCTCGTAGTGGAGCAATTTGGGGTGGGTGGGGGAAATGCTCCCAAATACACCAAACCAGCACCTGATGGGGGGCATCAAGGAGAGGCGAGACCCTGGTAGCTGCCAAAAGCCAAAAATTTAGCCTCTCCCACGTCCCCCGGCTGTCAATATTTGCTCTGAACAAAACTCAGGGCAAAATTTAGAATTCCAAAACTACCCGCCCCCCCGTGATTTACGTAGCCTCAAGGCAAAGGACATGAGCCCCCAACTCCGACGCAGGGAGTGTTACCTGGGGGTCTCCCCCGCCCAGGGTGAGGCGAAGAGGGGGCTATCGGCGAGGTCTAGGGAGGTGTCTGAGGTCCAAAAGAGAAATACTCCCACCATTCTGCAGGACATGGGCACTAATGCCATTAGAAAGAGAATGAGTTAATTATCTTTATACACAAGGAAATCGATCTATTTAGGGGATGTGATCTGCTCTTACCCGCGGAGGAGGAGAGATCCAACCCAGTCGCTGAGGAGGAGGGGAAGCGAAGAGAGGTGAGCGCTGATCCTGCGCAGTCCCGCGGATCCCCTCACAGCCGGGAAGAGGGGAAACTTCTCATTGGGATCATAGTGGTGATAATTAGAACAAAAATGACACATATATAGTTTATTTCCGCTGAAAATTAAACCACCGTTTGTCCGTTCCCCCATGAAAGGAAGACTGGCACGAATATGGGGGGCTTTTAGGGCTAAGTTTAGTGAAAGAGGAGTCGCGTCTGTCACAGACGTCTTCTGATAAGCGCAACGCGGAAATATGATGGGTTTTGACAATTCCTGTACCGATGTAGACTGGACTGTGCCTTGTTTCGGCGGCAGGAGTGGGGGGGAGCGAGAGGTGGTAGTTGTTTTCCTCCTAATTGACATATATTTTCCCTTTCGGAAATGGATCTCGCCAATTGTTGCCTTTAAATCTTTCAGAAAAAAAAAAAAAAATGAAAAAAAAAATCGCCAAATACGGAAGGAACAAAAGTTTGGTTTACACTATTTGCAAGAGGAGAAGGAAGAAGGATCTGGTTACTATTTTTTCTTTCACTTTTATTTTTCTTCTTCTCCCTCCTCTTCCCCCCCCCCCCCCCTTTTCTTTTTCTTTTATTTCTGTTTCTTGTTCCCCTTTCTATTTCTTTCTGTTGCTGTGTGCCCGCATGTGAATGGATACATGTAGGGGGGTTGTTCGTCTGAGGAACCACAGTCACGAATTATCCGTGTTCGCAAGTCATTAATAATACCCGGCACTTCCAACTCTCTTTGCATTCACAAAGACGTGACGAAACACACGTGAATTATTGCTACTATTTTATTTTGCATTTCGAGACAATTTTTTTTTTCTTTTAAGGCAAAAAGTTTTCCGTTTTCTCCAGAACTTTGGAAACAAATTAAAACCCACTACGTTCAAGCTGCAATTGAAAGTTTTTTAGTAAATTGCCAGTCGTGCAAAACAGCGTCTCTAACAACAAATCCTGAGCCCATCAATATGTATGTTAATGACAGTGTTGCTGAAAGCATCTGCTTCACTTACAAATAGCTTCACACCCTTATTCTCACGTTTCTGGTGGTAGAGTTCTGAATTTCAGGTTTTAGCTTTGCTTTAAAAGAGCTGTGACAAGGTAGGAGCTTCCTTTTTAAAGGAATGTTTTATTTCTGAGCCGATATTTTAAAACTATACGACACTCTAAACACAAAGTTAAGAATTTCATTAAGTATTTCTTTTTGTTGAAACACGTTCCACATAATGAAGTAGAAATCGACTCTAACAGGAGCTAAATATTTCCACAGAGGCAATGTGCATGATTAAAACAACACATATCATCAAACCAAATAAATCTCAGCAATATTATGCAGGACGAAGTTTATTTGGGAGAGGGAGAATCCAGGACATTCCCTGTTTTACTATTCCTGAAGGGTTTACGTTGGTTTCTAGAAAAAAAAAAATTATCTCTTTTGCAATATTTTCCTTACTTATTTGCTTTTTGTAAATATGTTTCCACAAGGAGTCAAAGAACGCAAAAATTATGTTTCATTCAAATGCATGAGTAAATATAAAAGGCAGACGTACTTTCCCTGTAACCACCAGACAGCAATTGCCTAAAGTGCCAGAAGGGGGGATGCAACTTTTCTTCAGTGTGTGAAACATGAAAATATCTTTTTACAAACCAAGTACCACCTTTGAGGCTAATTAGGGTGGTGGTGGTGGTGGGTGGGGTGGAAAGGCTGGGTAGAAAAGAAGGAAGGACACCCACAAAATGGCTGCCTGTTCATTCTTGCTCTATGATTATAATCCAATTTCTGTAGGAAAGTGAATGAAAAATGTTTTTTAGCAAACCAGCCAGGGGAATCACAGTTGCGCTTTCCTAAGGCATATGCAAATGGTAATAAAAGACATTACATGCGGCTGAGCTGATGTAAATACAGCAGAACATTAAGTCTGTTTGTCTAGAGCAACGCCTCCTGCCCACGTTAGCCATCATACCAATATCGACAAGTTTGGGCGCATGAGGAGGAGAACAGAGAGGTACAGGAGATAAAAGAGATCTCTTCAACAGCAAGGGAGGAATTAGAGAGTCAGATGCGACAACCACATCGTTTTAGCAGAAAAGAAAACTCAGTATGGGGGAAAAAAAACAATTAACAACAACAACAAAAAATAAATTTAAAATATCTTTCAGGGAGGCTTCTTAAATTCGAGGGAAAATATATGTCTTTGTATGGTCGCATAAACTCTGCTTCTCTTGGCCGAAATCTACAATATTAAAATTGATGGCAATAAAGAGAATGTTCAACACTGGACCAGAACCTTAATAATAATAATAAAACAAAACAAAACAAAACAAACAAACATAAAAGAGACAAACTATATTACAAAACATCAGATTAAATTAAGCGAGTTTTGACAAAACACCCAAGGCTTCCTATGAACTGTAAATAGTTTGGATTTAAGTCTATTTAGCAAAAATTGGTAGGTAACAAGGTTATTATGTGGGCTGAGACTGCAGAGGAAGAACAAAGCAAATGTTTCAGTTTCAATTGGAAATATAATAAAAACCCTTTTATCTAAAAGCCATCGGGGACAAGCACTCAATACAAGTTAACAAGCAGGAACTGATAAGATAACATTTATATGAGGTCAGAAGTCAAATGCCAGTCAAAGGCTTTTAACCTCTTGGGTCATAAACAGGAATGGTTAAAACACATAGAGAGTTATTTATCGGATTTTAAAGATATCTTATCATTGTGAGTGAATGACGCGATGATTCCAGTAATTGGGATTGATAGAAGAGGAGCTTTGTCGCCGCTAACACAATATGCAAAGCTTCCACCTCACAACTTTTAACTTGTTTGTTTTCCGATTTGCTTTTTTGTCTCTCTGAACCCTATGAGACCAAAGTAGACCAAAAGGATAAAAATTGCCTTAAAACAGACGCATATTCAGTCAATATCTGGATTGATCTGCGCGATCCAAGGCTCGCCTGAGGAATCAATACGGTAAATATTTACAGTCAACATACGTAACAGAACAATAGCCACCCTCCCTATTGTAGTGCTAATGCCACTGGAATTTTGTTTAGTTGCTTTCCTTGGAGCCCACTAGAGTAAAAAGAAATCTTGTCCCACAGTAAAAATTAAGGGATTTCCATATATACATATATATATATATATATATATGAAGAAAACTGAACAATATTTTTTAAATTATCTGATTTTAAGTGCACACATTTTGCGAGTGAATCTAGAAGAACGTTAACTACACTTGTAACTTAGCCGGGAACTGCAATTTCTCCTTTAGATAGGTTTTATTTCCTCTTGCAGATAGAACCTCCACATCCAGTTACCTTATTATATTTATGTTCAAACCTGCATTTTGAAGGTACATAAAAACAAAACAAGCAAACAACCCCGTAAACCCAAACCACTACCACCAAATAAAACAAACCAAAACAAAACAAACAAAAATCCCTGAACGTACTAAAAAAACCCACACCAAAACCCACAACCCACAAAACAACAAACCCCAGACCGACAACAAAACAGAAAACAAAAGAAGAACAAACAAACAAACAAACAAAACAGATAAAACATAATATCCTCCTTCCAAGAGAAAAGCAGGGACTGATGTAAGGCCTTTCTAAGCTTACTGTTCCTTTAGACGGAGTTCACAATACACTAGGCGAGCATCGTAGATTTAAAATGCTTTTAAATATTTATCAGAAGTATTTTATCGTCATATTCAAATGACACCTGGACCGCACTCACCTTTATTGACAACCTCTATCCTAAAAGTCCATTTGTCTCACGAAAGCCCCCCAAGCAGAACAAGGACTAACTGTTTTCATTCAGATGGTATTTAGTAAAAAAAAAAAAAAAAAAAAAAAAAAAGAAAGAAACCCAAGCAACCTTAATCAGCATGCTGATTGCATCGTCCACTAACAAATAATTTACTACTCTGAACATTGCATTCCATTAAAAGCTCATTAAATTTTCTTCTCCAATGGGAGCTCTAGCTTTTGAACTGCGTGATTTTGCTTCAAATTATCACTTTTCCCTTTTTTATTAATTTTTTTCCCATTTCTATTTTTTCCCCAAAGAAGGCATAGGTGAGAATTTCAGCACTTAAATACACAAAAAGCCTATTTGTCTATGGGACCATAGATCTCAGATTTTGATTTCTCTCGTAAATTCCTTGGGTTTTGGGGCACGGAGGTTGTGCAAAGAGAAATTACTTTATTACATTCTCACTCGAGAGCTTTAAGTTTGCTGAAACACCCCACTTCCACGGAGAGGAATGGTGGGTGATTTAGGTGTGGTTACGATCTGAACAAGTCGGGGAGGGAGTAGAATACATCACGCCAACATTTTGTACTGGAAGTCGGAAGCGACGGCTTAATGAAAAACAAACAAACAAAAAAACCCCAAAATAAAACCAACCAACCAACCCAAACCAACTCCCCCAACTAAAAACGGTGACCCTCCCCAGCTCCTTCCAGTTTTACTCGTGTGTACAATGAACATATGGAGAGGGAAAATCCCAGGAGTACAAAATTTCTTGCTTGTCCTAAGTATCAGGGACTCCAGTTAGGATGCTTTGGGGGAATTGTGAAGGGAGTAAGTAGCTCATCTTCCCCAGCCATGAATCCTAAGCTGCGCATAATCGTTATATTTAATAAGTAAAACGCAAGGAAATGTCAGCCCCTAAATTAACATGCATCTTTGGATTTCTAATTGTGCTGGTTGCAAATTTGGGTCATTTTGCATGAGTGACTCTAATGTCGGGCTGAGATTGCCGTACAGAGCCGTGGATTCCTGATTCCCTGTGCTAATCCTGAACTGGGTGATTGTGTCAGGTGCAGTTCTGTATGCTCCAGCAGCTGGTTCATCCTCATCAATGCTAATAAGGCAACTCCTACAATCAAAGCCCGTGAGCCTAAAGCCTGATTGCGGAGGGCGGGTTGAAGGCTCACGCTCAAATCATACCAACTGACTAGACAACCGCCGTGCCCCGAACCAGCTTTTTTGGCAAATAAAACAAACCACTGATAACCCAGGTGCACGCATCGGTTTGGGAAGGCTAGAGAAAACGTAGCCGGGTCTTCCATGGTAAACAGGGGAAATAACAATATATACATATGCCCCCTGAACTTGAGTAGACGTCTGCCGTAGCGATAATTAATGTAATATTTTAATGCTTATAAAGATGACGAGTAGCCAGTGATTACATGTCAAGTGCCTCATTGCTTTCTTCTCTTTTCTCTTACCTTTTTTTTCAAAGCACCCGTCCATTTTCCGGAGGAGTTGAGGGGCAGGGGTCCCCCTACCCACTCTGGGCTCTGAGGGAGACAGGTTTAGGGTGCCCCTCACCAAACCACTCACATTTTCCTTCCACCTCTCGGGAAACCGCCCAGGAAATCCTCTACTGAAACTGCTTCTAAACTTCGGGTGTTGTCCCAGCCACCTTTCCAGAAAGCCCCCAAACGTCAGCAAAACATTGCCCGACAACGATCCAAGCCAACTTACACGATACGTTTATGTACGACAAATAGAATATACATACTAATACAAAGAGGAAATATTTTAAGAAATCAGCCTTTGCAGCTGCAGCAGGTTGCAAAGTGTCATGGACAGCGGAAAGCAGCACCGCCCAAAGGCTGAAAATTCGGTGCATGCAAAATTTGGTGTTGCAAAATCGCTTCTGGCAGCAGCAACGGCACCTCATCCCTCCTGCCTGTCCACAAACCGGCACCAGGCAGGGACGAAAGGAGACAGGAATGCAGGATACGGGGATGCGAGGATGCAGAATGTGGGGATGAGGAGATGCAGGACGCAGGATAAGGGTTGAAGGGCGTGGGTGGATGAAGGGATGCAGAGATAAAGGCACTGGCAGCCCCGTCTGGAGACGGGGATCCGAACCGCCCCTCTAGATGGGGAACAGGAAGAAATCAAACGTCCCCCGGCAAAATTTGCGGAAGGAGCCACAATTTCCCTTGCCCTTTCCTTCCGCGCCTCACCCCTCCTGCCACCCGCGTTCACAGTGTTTTTTGGGGGGCGGGGGGGTGGTGATGGTGGGGTTGAGAAGCGGGGCAGTCTGCACCAAAAGGTGCAACAAGTAAACGCGACCCACAAATCCCGCATTTACACAGTGGCTGCAGCCACACAGCCGATCTGCGCCCACCTTTTCTCCCCTTCTCTTCCCCTAATAGGATTATCAGACATTTTCCTAAAAGTAAATCAGCATTTGTCCAATCGTGTGTGACAGTCGATTTGCTCATAATATCCACTTCCTTCCACTACGGAGGCAGCACTGTCCTCAATTTAATCTTGGCTGGCATAGGGCATCTTTCAGGCAAAAGTTTGCCTTAGCAAGCACCTAACACCCTCCTAAATTCTTCATATTTCCTTCAAACACCCACAAGCCGGGGCGCCCGGAGCTCCCGGCACCCTGAACATGCAGTCAGGGACGACTGCCGTGAAAGATCCCTAACATTTTTGCAATTTGCTTTCTGCTCTATTCCAGGTTTAATAATCCTGCCCGAGCCGTGCCGGAGATGAAGGCTCTTTGCAGTGGTGCCATAGTCATCCCGTCCCCCAAACCCTCCGACCCTTCTCCTCCCGCACTACTGGAGGGTCATGGAGTTCGTCTTTCAGGTCCCGATCGCCCAGTACGGGACGACCTTCCCCTCCCCGGCGTCTCGGCTAGCGTCAGGGCTAATGAAGGCTCCTTGCTTCGCCAGGTCCTGCAGCTACCTCCACAGCCTACTTAAAACAAACAAACAAAAAAGCCCAACCAACCAGCCAAACAAACAAAAAAACTCACAACCCCAAACTTGCTCTGCTCCGAAATTCCCTTTATTGTAGTGGTTTGGGGCTTGTTTATTTTGTGTGTGTGTGTGTGATGGAGGTGTTGGGCTTTCTTTTATATTCCCTTCCCTTCCCTTCCCTTCCCTTCCCTTCCCTTCCCTTCCTTCCCTTCCTTCCCTTCCCTTCCTTCCCTTCCCTTCCCTTCCCTTCCCTTCCCTTCCCTTCCCTTCCCAAACCTTCCCAAACCTTCCTTCCCAAACCTTCCCTTCCCTTCCCAAACCTTCCCTTCCCAAACCTTCCCAAACCTTCCCTTCCCAAACCTTCCCAAACCTTCCCAAACCTTCCCAAACGTTCCCTTCCCTCCCAAACATTCCCTTCCTTTCCCTTCCCTTCCCAAACCTTCCCAAACCTTCCCTTCCCAAACCTTCCCTTCCTTTCCCTTCCCAAACCTTCCCTTTTCTCTCTTTCTTTTCATCTTCTCTCATATTTTCTTTCTCTTCTCTCCTATTTTCTTTCTCTTTTCTTGTCTTTTTCGAAAAAAATGTCTTTTATTTTTTCATTCCCATCAAGATGGAAGATTTCCTCACTCTTTTTCTGGTAAACAGGTGCAGTCAGGCAGTAAAGAACTCTGGAAAATGTCTCTCCTAAACAGAAACCCACTCAAAGACTCTTTCGGCAACTGACATTACGGGTAAGAGTTTCTGATGTGGATCCGAGCTCCGATTTTGCTACTCATTATGAGGACAGAATAACAAATTCCTTCCAATAACTGTCCATCTCTGTCTTCATAATTTTGTGCTGTTTTCTCTGTTCTTCACAGGTGGAAATAAAATAAAGGTTACTTGATTTTTCTGGAAACTTCTTATAAACTAATTAATACTTGGTGAAAGCAACAGTAAAAATTGCTTTAAATTTTACACCAGTCATATTCTATTCTAACATCATTCTCACTCCTGCTTTATTTGCAGCTGATGATCTTTGAAGAGATGAGGAGGGGAGTACACTGATTTGTGAAACTTGGAAAACAAGAGTGAGCCACATATCCTGGATAACTGAGAGTGAGATGATGGAGCAGTAGTACCACAGTTTGCAGGGATGAAGGATATAGCACAAAGGGTATAACTGTATCCAAACATGGGAAATGATGCTAAATATGCAAAAAAACTTTACAGCAAAGGATTCCCCATCTGGCAGCAACCTCTCAAATCCATCTGAGCAGATACCCAGGCAACTCTTCCCAAGATAACCTGAGAGCTGTTTGGGAAATAGCCTTCCATGTCCACTCAATAGATTGCAAATTAGATCAATTCCTCCCTCCTAGATAGACTGAAACCTACCTTATAGTCATCTCTACAAGCTTCTTGTTGGGCTTCATAAGCTTGAACAAGAATCCTGTCGTCTTTCTGACCAGAGCAGAAAGAGACACTAAAGTCTTCCTGGCTTTTTTAGAATATCAGCTAAGGATTTCTGAATTATCCCACAATAAGGATTATATATTTCTCTTTCTGTGCAGGAAAAAATTGTGATGGAGGTTCATGTCCATTATAAACACATAAAAACACCTCAAGAGACCATTCCTCCTGAGTAACTGCCTTTGAAAAGGTTAAGTATCTACTGTTAACTGACATATTTTGATAGGGCTCATACTAGTTAGAGCTAGCCTGTGTAGGTGATGCTGTGGCAAATATTCACTGTGTTCTTACACCCCATGAGTTATCACAGCCATTACATTTCATGAGTTGGGATCTCCACTTGGTCTAGCCTGAAGAAACAAACTAGATAAGCAAATTTAAAAAAAAAACAACAAAACAAAACAACAACAAAAAAAAGGAATGTAGCTCAAAAAAGGATGACCTAATGTTGAAATGACTCAGTGACATGTACAAACCCCACAATTTCTAGAGAACAATAGAATATATATTATGGCAAGAGTCACAGTTTTGGTCAGTATAGGTTGTAGAATAGAATAGAGTAGAGTAGAGTAGAGTAGAGTAGAGTAGAGTAGAATAGAATAGAATAGAATAGAATAGAATAGAATAGAATAGAATAGACCAGGTTGGAAGAGACCTTTGAGATCATCAAGTCCAACCTATCACCCAACATTATCTAATCAACTAAATCACAACACCAAGCACCCCACCTAAACTCCTCCTAAACACCTCCAGAGATGGCAACTCCACCACCTCCCTGGGTAGCCCATTCCAATGGGCAATCACTCTCTCTATGAACTGACAGTCTGCAGATTAAAGCATTAGTCCTAAAATTAATCCTAAGAAGTTAGCTGCTATGGACAGAAACTGCCAAATTAAGTTTTCTTGGGGATCAGAGAGGAATATACACTAGGGTACACACAGGAAAAGCTCAGCAAGACACACCTTGCAAGACGGCAGGGAAAAGACAGAATGACCTGGGTAAGCAAACAGGTAAGGAACCTCCCAGAAAAGATGATGTGAATAGGTGTGTAGGTAGGGATGCAAAGCCTGATGCCAATGGCTGCCTAAAAAAAACCCATGTGCCTCATAGCATCTCTCAGCTAGTCACAAAAAATTCAGCCCTGTAGAAGAGGGGAAGAAGACATGCCAAAACATAAAGTCATTTTGAGTACATGCTTTAATCCTCAGCATTTGTAATTCCATCTTTAGTCTGGGTACCAACCTTAGACTGAAAGCACAGCCACAACTCTTGCACATCAATACAAATATGCTGCTCTAGGACGTGTTCCCTTGAATTTAGCCTGTTTGTATACCAAAATGCCTTAGTTCATATGAAAACTGGAAAATTTTAAGTTTTAAAAATCCAACTTTGACCATTATGATAATGCCTGTTATAGTCTTGCTGCTAAACAAGAAGAAACAATTCCTGCTATGAAGGACCAATGTGCCAAATCTGAGCTATTAAAATCAATTTCCATTATTTTCTGATTTTCTGCACTTTCATAGCACAGACAACTAGCTCTTTCACTTAGAATCATAGAATCATAGAATCAATAAAGTTGGAAAAGACCTCAATGATCATCAAATCCAATCTGTCACTCAACACCTCATGACTACTAAACCATGGCTCCAAGTGCCATGTCCAATCCCCTCTTGAACACCTCCATGGATGGTGACTCCACCACCTCTCCAGGCAGCCCATTCCAATGGCTAACAACTCTTTCTGTGAAGAGCTTTGTCCTCACCTCAAGCCTAAACGTCCCCTGGTGCAGCTTGAGACTGTGTCCTGCTGTTCTGGTGCTGGTTGCCTGGGAGAAGAAACCACCCCCTCCTGGCTACAGCCTCCCTTCAGGTACTTGTAGACAGCAATAAGGTCTCCCCAAGCCTCCTCTTCTCCAGGCTAAGCAACCCCACCTCCCTCAGCCTCTCCTCATAGGGCTTGTGCTAGAGGCCTCTCCCCAGCCACATTGCCCTTCTCTGGACACAGAACAAGGGAGGGTGGAGCTGGTTTAACATATTTACTCAAGTGAGTGCTTGAGTGTAGTAATAAGTTGCTTTTGAAATATTCATATTATATAAAGGTTAGTTGAAGTTGACAGTAAATATTGAACAGACATATCAAAATGGCAGCATGTCATCTTTGCCTCTCCTTTGCTGTCTAACATTCATGCAGCTGTTTGTATCCATTTTCTTTACAGAAAATTAATTTTTAACAATTATACAAAAACACTGATTGAATTTGACACAAGAGGAAAGAAAGAGAGAGTTTAAAGAATGTGCTACCCACAAGAGATGGCAACCCAATTCCAAGCACTACGGTTTGGTTTGTATCAATAATTAGTGCTTAGCTATTAGGTCTCTTTTTCAGGATATTAGAATGAAAGACACATGGAAGAGTGAGATCTAAAGCTATAGTAATTCTTTAGCACAAGGGAAGCATCAGAAGCAAGAAAATAAGACCCAAAGTGGTATGAGAGTGTCTCAGCTACACGCTCCTCACCATGTCTAAAGGCAAGACGCTCCAATTTCCTTCTGCTTTTTGCAATACTGTTTTTAAATATGATGTTGCTTACCAAGACAGCCAAAGCTGTTTACATCCTTTTTAAGCTAAGAGATTTACCCCCACTCCCCACAAAAACTTAGCATAAGTGTTGCTGCAACAGTAATACTCCTAAAGATGCTACATACAGGAGTCTGCAATAAAGCATGAACTCAGAATAGTTCCTGTGTGATGTGAACAGAGAATTGAAGAATTTGCTCTTAATTTAACGTTCTGCCAGCTACTGGAGAGTTACCGGATGTGGAGTTCACATTCCTCACATCCTCTGCAGTCCTTCAGAATTTATATGGGTAAACTGCATCAAGTATATGTGAATGCAAATATATGCACCATCACATCTGTGGTGTGTGGGAGGGGGAGAGGAGGGGAGGGAAGGGAACGGGAGGGGATGGGAGGGAAGGGAAGGTTTGGGAAGGGAAAGTTTGGGAAGGTTTGGGAAGGGAATGTTTGGGAAGGTTTGGGAAGGGAAGGGAAAGGAAGGGAAGGGAAGGTTTGGGAAGGGAAGGTTAGGGAAGGGAAGGTTTGGGAAGGGAAGGGAAGGGAAGGTTTGGGAAGGGAAGGTTTGGGAAGGGAAGGTTTGGGAAGGGAAGGTTTGGGAAGGAAGGGAAGGGAAGGTTTGGGAAGGGAAGGAAGGGAAGGAAGGAAGGGAAGGGAAGGAAGGGAAGGGAAGGGAAGGAAGGGAAGGAAGGGAAGGGAAGGGAAGGAAGGGAAGGGAAGGGAAGGGAAGGGAAGGGGAGTATAAAGGCAGTATAAAGGGAGTATGATACATCTGTTCTCAAAATTGTAATGAAGAATGTTTTGACATCATTTTATCTTGTTTCCTGTACGTATATATCGGATATTAACACAATTACACATAAACACACATGTAGATATGTATATACATGTGTCAGAGCTTTTCATATATACATACCTACACACACAGAGATATACAGTATTTCTCTCTGTACTTTGGAATAGCTCCAAGGCTGGGTGCAGACCTGTTTTTAACATGTGTGAAGAACCCTTCACAGACTATTGCATAAAAGATGGTGCATAGATTAAAAAAACAAAAAAAGACATTTAAAACAGGCAACTTTCTTTTCAGGAGTGCTGTTAAGTGCCAGACTGAAATTTGCCCAAGTACAAATATCACATTAGCAGCAGAGCTAATGAAGCCTGCTGCCCTTTGTATTTGTGTCTTGTGCTTGGATTAGCTGATGTCTGAATAAGACATGAGGGCCAGCTGACGCTTTGCCTGTACTTAGTGTGCTCTTCCATGTAGATTTTAATAAGGGGTGAGTGCACACTGTAGCAGGTAGCAATAATGAGGGTCTCTGCTTGACACTGGCTTCACATTCTCATCAGATTTGGAAGAACTTGTCTTTCAGGCAGGTTTTATAGGAATCATACAAGCTAGAAAGCATGCAGGTGAAATGAATGAAACTAGCATGCACACACACACACACAGAGGTAGAGTGATTACAAAGGGTTTTATTCTGTCATAGTATCATAGTATCAGTCAGGGTTGGAAGGGACCACAAGGATCACCTAGTTCCAACCCCCCTGCCATGGGCAGGGACACCCCACACTACAGCAGGCTGGACAGAGCCTCATCCAGCCTGGGCTTAAACACCTCCAGGAACGGGGCCTCAACCACCTCCCTGGACAACCCATTCCAGGGCTTCACCACTCTCATGGTGAAGAACCTCCTCCTCACATCCAGCCTGAATCTCCCCACCTCCAGCTTCATTCCATTCCCCGTAGTCCTATCACTACCTGACATCCTGAGAAGTCCCTCCCCAGCCTTCCTGTAGGCCCCCTTCAGATACTGGCAGGCCACAATTAGGTCATCTTGGAGCCTTCTCTTCTGCAGACTGAACAGCCCCAACTCCTTCAGTCTGTCCTCATAGGAGAGGTGCTCCAGCCCTCTGATCATCCTCATGGCCCTTCTCTGGACACCTTACAGCACCGCCATATCCCTTTTGTAATAGGGACTCCAGAACTGGACACAGTACTCCAGGTGGGGTCTCACAAGAGCTGAGCAGAGGGGGAAAATCACCTGCCTTGACCTGCTGGCCACACTTCTCCTGATGCAGCCCAGGATCTGATTGGCTTTGCGGGCTGCAAGTGCACATTGAGAGCTCATGTTGAGCTTCTTGTCCACCAGCACCCCCAAGTCTCTCTCCTCAGGGCTGCTTTCCAGCCAGTCACTGCCAAGCCTGGATTTGTGCCTGGGATTGCCTCGACCCAGATGCAGGACCCTGCACTTGGTCTTGTTGAACCTCATGAGGTTGGCTTGTGCCCACCTCTCCAGCCTGTCAAGGTCCCTCTGGATGGCCTCCCTTCCCTCCAGCGTGTCTGCTGCACCACACAGCTTGGTGTCGTCAGCAAACTTGCTTTGGCAAAACAGGCTGAAATGTTTAAGAATGAGTAAAAAACCAAGCTTATTTCCAGTATGCTGGAGTCTTCATGTGCTCCACAGTATCACAGGCTGTTAAGAGAATCATTGGAGAGGAGGTACTGCTACAGCAGAGACCTTGCCAGTAGAACTGGTTTTAATTTTCCTAAAGAAGTTTTCATTTTTATTATTCCCTTTAATCTCAGAGAACTAAAAGGGCATGACTGAAAACATTCAGCTTTGTCAGATGTACCCCAAAGCTCAAGGGTCCTGGTATTCACAAGTGCCTGTTTCCAGTTCACATGGAAGCACTGGCTGTTTTAGCACCATTTACCCAAACCCAGTTTGTGAAACTCACTGATCTCTTCTTAGTGTATTGAGGAACTGACACTATCTCTGCCTCTCTGACATTTCATGACACAGAAGGATGATAGAGTTCTTCACATTTTCACCCCAGGGCTATGTAGGAATCACAGTAAATCACAGGAGAATAGAATAGAATAGAATAGAATAGAATAGAATAGAATAGAATAGAATAGAATAGAACAGAACAGAATAAATCATCGCCTCCAACTTATCATCCAACACCACCTAATCAACTAAACCATGGCACCAAGCACCCCATCAAGTCCCCTCCTAAACACCTCTTATGATGGTGACTCCACCACCTCCCTGGGCAGCGCATTCCAATGGCCAACAACTCTTTCTATGAAGAACTTTGTCCTCACCTCAAGCCTAAACCTCACCTGGCACAACTTGAGACTGTGCTCTCTTGTTCTGGTGCTGGTTGCCTGGGAGAAGAGACCAACCCTGACTTGGCTACAACCTACCTTCAGGTAGATGTAGACAGCAAGAAGGCCTCCCCTGGGCCTCCTCTTCTCCAGGCTACGCAACCCCAGCTCCCTCAGCCTCTCCTCATAGGGCTTGTGTTCCAAACCCCTCCCCAGCTTTGTTGCCCTCCTCTGGAGATCTTCCAGCAGCTCAACATCTTTCCTAAACTAAGAGGCCCAGAACTGGACACAGTACTCAAGGTGTGGCCTAACCAGTGCTGAGTACAGGGCACAGCTGAAAGCATGCAACAGATGTGCTGCTCTCTTCCACTTTTTAATCTGAGCCTCACAACTTGACTACATTTATTTTAGACATTTTCGACCCAGATTCATCCTGAGCATGGATATGCATTGGGGATTCATTTGGCCCCTTATGCTAACATCCCTTTTTCTTCATAATCAGCCTATACTGAGATGTTCTCAAGGTTTCTTTTATTTTAAACAGAGGGAAGAATTGCTGCTATAAACTATACCCTGGTAAGGAGACAGAGTTAAAAAAAAACAACCCAGACATAAATTAAGTACAGGCAACAAAACTCTTCAAAAGTCTTCAATATTTTTATTCTGTGATCACAGAGCCTCATTCCCAGAAAATGCTGCTGAAGCAATATGAGGCATTACTACTGAGTATAAACAATATATACTGAACCTCAGTAGGGCACAGGACAACTCCCATTAGTGAGGGAGGACTTTCACAACTCACGTCTTGGTTTACCACTTCACTTTATTAACTTTTGCTTGCCAGACAGCAGTGGTGCTTCCAGCTACGACCACAGATAATTTCTTCAGGTGTGATGGCTTTCCTGATGCTGACCTTTTGAGGGATTTTATGAAGAGAGGATTACACATGGTTTGCTTGGGTGTTGTTGTAAAGGTACCCAGAGACAACAAATAAAAACTAAGAGCTACTTGTTTTTCTGTGCATGAATTGCTCTGTATACAGTGGATCAAGCCAGCCCTGGTTCCTTCACAGACAGCATAGGGAAAAATAACTTTCACCACTGGTCTTGATCTTCTTTTCTAACAGAGGGAGGAGGAAACTTGTTTCCTGACCCTTGTCTCCTCATTCACAGCATGGGACTAAACCAAGGACTGCCTGATCTCTTATCCATTCATGGTCATTCATCCTGGGGCTCTTTTCATGGATTATCATTCTTGTGAAGAATACCAAGGCATGTGCAACAAGTATTAATTTGGAGTGGAGGATCCCTTGTCTCAAGCCTATAAATGCTGCTTATTTAATCTGAATCACAGACATAAAGGAGAAGAATACTCTTGGGATATCAAGTTTTTATCTACTTTTTCTAATGTTATAAACAGAATTGGCTGAAGGCTTGTATACTTGTAAGTGCTTGGGATATGTTTCTGGATGCCCAAGCAATTGAGACACCGAGTAGACAGGTCTTTGACACTTTGGCTGGGTGTTTGAAGAATGCCCCTATAAGGCTGTTAACTTGTTCCCCAGCCTCCAATCACAGAGTTACTGTATTCATTACACTGCTTCCACATGAAGCAGAGGAATGGTTTAAAAAGTCGCTTTCTGACCCACAAGACCTTTAATAGCCCAGTTTGGGCAAACCAGCACAAGCTTACTATAAGAAGAAGGATACTGAGGTCTGGAGGTCTGGAGTATATCCAAAGAAGGACAATGAAGCAGGCAGAGAGTCTAGAAAACAGGCCTGGTGAGGAGCAGCTGAGGGATCTGTGGTTGCTTAGGCCAGCTAAAAGGAGGCTGAGGGGAGATCTTCTGGGTCTCTACCACTCTGTGAAAGGAGGCTGTAGTGAGGTGGGGATCAGTCTCTTCTCTCAAATAAGTGACAGGACAAAAGGAGATGGCCTCAGGTTGCACCAGGGCAGTTCTGGAATGGATATTAGTAGAAAATTCTTCACTAAGAGGGCTAACAAACACTGGAATGGACTCTCCAGGGAGCTGGTTGAATCCCCATCATTGCAAGCATCTAAAAGGGGCAGAGATGTGGTGTTGAGGGACACAGTTTAGCATCAGACTTGTTAGATAATGGTCAGGCTCAATCTCAAAAGTCTTTCCCCACAAAAATGATACTATGAGTCTGTGATTCCAAGCCCTGTTTCCTCATTTGCACTGGAGTTTTGGGATCACAGGTCATCATCTGCTGCTACCTCTAGTACCAAAATACCCAAAACTTTCACTTTCTTTTGCATTACACATCTAGAACACTGACAATTTGTAGTCTGCTTGCTCCCTCTAAGATTTCTTACAGGTGAGTGCTGCTACAGGAAACTGCAGCACGTACTAGCCCATAGCTGTACTTAACCACATTCTGACTGCTGCTGTTAGGAGTCTATTTTTCAAACACTTCAGTGTACACTAAAACAATGTAGGTGAAACTTTAAGGTACAGTACAAAGACAAAAACATTAAAGCCACTCATCACTTTTAAAAGGAACTATTAGTGTAAGAGCCATTTATTTTAAAATTCTCATAACTGTAGTGGTTAAGTGAAGTCACAACACACCACATGCCGTTGCAGCTCTATTGCACTGCTTAGCAAGAGGGCACTTTGCTACTCAGTGCCTTGATTTCTTAGGGACAAAAAGGAAATGTGTGCTGTCTCTCAGAAAGTGCATGTCAAGTTAACTTAATGGAACAGAACAGTAACCACTTTGGAAGTAACACGCAGCAGATAAAATGAGGAGCACCTCAGTTTAAGTGGTCGGGGTCGGAGTGGCTGGAGAGCAGCCATGCAGAAAGTGACTTAGGGGTGCTGGTTGATAGCCAGCTGAACATGAGCCAGCAGTGTGCCCAGGTGGCCAAGAAAGCCAATGGCATCCTGACCTGCATTAGGAATAGTGTGGCCAGCAGGAGCAGGGAGGTCATTGTGCCCCTGTACTCTGCATTGGTTAGGCCACACCTTGAGTACTGTGTCCAGTTCTGGGCCCCTCAGTTTAGGAAGGACATCGAAACAGTTGAACGTGTCCAGAGAAGGGCAACAAGGTTGGTGAGAGGCCTTGAACACAAGCCCTATGAGGAGAGGCTGAGGGAGCTGGGGTTGCTTAGCCTGGAGAAGAGGAGGCTCAGTGGAGACCTTATTGCTGTGTACAACTACCTGAAGGGAGGTTGAAGCCAGGAAGGGGTTGGTCTGTTCTCCCAGGCAACCAGCACCAGAACAAACTGCACCAGGGAAGTTTAGGCTTGAGGTGAGGACAAAGTTCTTCACAGAAAGAGTTGTTGGCCATTGGAATGTGCTGCCCAGGGAGGTGATGGAGTCACTGCCTCTGGAGGTGTTCAAAAAGGGACTGGATATGGCACTTGAAGCCATGGTTTAGTAGTTATAAGGTGTTGGGTGATAGGTTGGACTTGATGATCTTTGAGGTCTTTTCTGAACTTATTGATTCTATGATTCTATGAAATTTGGAACCTGCAGTTTGGTTAGTCTGTTGTGTTCTCATTTGGAAGAGCATGTTTCAAGCAACACAAGTTCTCTATACATATAAAATTATATGTGTGTGTAAATGCATGTGCTGGCATGGCCATAGAAACTAGTATGTAAATAAATGTACTTTTATATACAGTTAAATTAATTTGGTGAAAACATCAACATATGATAGAGAGGCTGGGGGGTGGGGATTGATACCTAGAGAACTCAGGCCAGACCTAGGTCCTGGAGAGGCAACTTATCACACAGATGCACACAAAAATGAACCCACAGCCTTTGCAGTCACCACGTTTTGTCTTATGGAATGGTAAATGAGGTGAAACGAATGCACTGCTTGCACAAATACAAGTGGTTTTGTTCTGGTCTACAGAAACAGACCAGTTTCTCTTTGCCTGTGGAAATAAGACATGCATGGTCCTGTGGTGTGGCTCTCTGTAAACTCACACAGATATGTGGAACTGTTTCTTCCTTCAGTTTGGAACTCACTGGCCTGCAATCAAACCCATTTGCAAAGTAAAATTTTCAATTATAATTATGCTGCCTGTATGTTGGACAGAGATGTTGTAAATGCTTCAGATACACTCTTAGAACAGAAACTGGCATTTCTAATCTGTCAGTCATGTGGTAGAAAATCCACAGGACACCAGGCTTCAATAGCCCCACTATTCACTTACCTAGTTTAAATGGCCTGAGCATCCTTCCACCTAAGTCAAAAGAACCACCAAGTAAATGCCTAAATCCTAAACGTCTGTGTTTTTATTTTCACAGAATCACCGAATTGTCAGGGTTGAAAGACACCCCAAGGATCACCTAGTTCCAACCCTCTGCCCTGGGCAGGGAAACCTTCCACTAGATCAGGTTGCCCAGAGCCACATCCAGCTTGGCCTTAAAACCTCCACCCCGACCTCCCTGGGCAACCTGTTCCAGTGTCTCCCTGCCTTTGTGGTGAAGAGCTTCTATCTAAATTCTAATCTAAATCTCCCCAACTGTAGCTTGGGTCCATTCCCATTGACGCAACATCCTAAAAAGTCCCTTAACAGCTTTTTTGTAGGCCCCCCTTCAGATATTGGAAGGCCAAAATAAGGTTTCCTCAGAGCCTTCTCTCCTTCAAAGCTAACAACCCCCAACTCTTTCAAATTCTGAAAAATATTTTTCTTTTACTCAGAGGATTCATAATTATTCATCTACAGGGAAACTTTCCAGTCTGACATGATGACTTAAAAAAAAAAAATAAAGAAAAGCTCACAAATTAATAAGCCCTCTCTGGAACAGATTTTGATGTTTTTTTCACAGTATCACAGTATCACCAAGATTGGAAGAGACCTCAAAGATCATTGAGTCCAACCTGCCACCACAGACCTCATGACTAGACCATGGCACCAAGTGCCATGTCCAATCTCCTCTTGAACACATCCAGGGATGGTGACTCCACCACCTCCCTGGGCTGCCCATTCCAATGACGAATGACTCTCTCAGTGAAGAACTTTCTCCTCATCTTGAGCCTAAACTTCTCCTGATGCAGCTTGAGACTGTGTCCCCTTGTTCTGGTGCTGGTTGCTTGAGAGAAGAGACCAACCGCTTCCTGGCTACAACCACCTTTCAGGTAGCTGTAGAGAGCAATGAGGTCTCCCTTGAGCCTCCTCTTCTCCAGGCTAAACAATCCCAGCTCTCTCAGCCTCTCCTCATAAGGCTTGTGCTCAAGGCCTCTCACCAGCCTTGTTGCCCTTCTCTGGACACCTTCAAGTATCTCGATGTCCTTCTTAAACAGTGGGGCCCAGAACTAGACTCAGTAATCAAGGTGTAGGCTAACCAATGCAGAGTACAGGGGCACAATGACTTCCCTGCTCCCGCTGGCCACACTATTTGTAACACAGACCAGGATGCCATTGGCCTTCTTGGCCACCAGGACACACTGCTGGCTCATGTTCAGCTAGATGTCAATCAGCACCCTCAGGTCACTTTCTGTCTGGCCGCTCTCCAGCCACTCTGACCCCAGCCTGTAGCTCTGCATGAGGTTGCCATGGCCAAAGTGCAGCACCCGGCACTTGGACTTGTTGAATGCCATCCTGTTGGACTCTGCCCATCTGTCCAGTCAGTCAAGGTCCCTCCGCAGAGCCCTTCTGCCCTCTAACTGATCAACATCTGCTCCCAGCTTGGTGTCATCTGCAAATTTGCTGATGACTGACTCAATGCCCTCATCCAGATCATCAGTGAAGATATTGAAGAGGATGGGGCCCAGCACTGATCCCTGGGGGACACCACTAGTGAATGGCTGCCAGCTGGATGTGGCACCATTCACCACCACTCTCTGTGCTAGGCCCTCCAGCCAGTTCCCAACACAACGCATAGTGTTGCTGTCCAAGCCATGAGCTGACAGCTTAGACAGCAGTTTGCTGTGGGGGACAGTGTCAAAGGCCTTGCTGAAGTCCAAGTAGACCACATCCACAGGCCTCCCCACATCCACCAGGTGGGTCACCTGATCATAGAAGGAGATCAGGTTGGAGAAGGAGGACCTGCCCTTCCTAAATCCATGTTGGCTGGACCTGAGCCCTTGGCCATCCTTCAGGTGCGCACTTACTGCCGCCAGGATAATCTGCTCCATCATATTCCCTGGCACTGGGGTCAGGCTGACTGGCCTGGAGTTTCTGGGTTCCTCCATACGACCATTTTTCTTCAATATCCTCTTGTGTCAAATTAGGCTTTAGGTGAGTATCTTAATAGTCTTCACCTAACAAAAATGGAAAGGATCCTCCAAAAAAGGGAAGGTAAGTATAAACATCACACTTTGCCATGATGGGTTCTTATTGTTCTCTTCACTTTGTACTGCTAGTGGACTGTAAATTGTGACATATTTATAGGGTTCTATTCACCTACAGAGAAACTCAGTGATTTTAAAAGAACTTCACAAAAAGGTCAGCACTGGCTTTATCTCATGTTTCTGCTCACAAGAGCAAATTCCCTTACCTGGTGGGTAAAATAATGCCAAACATGTGAGAGATACCCATGCTGCAGCACTGGTAAGGAAGTGAAATGTCAGTTGGCGAATTCCAAGGGACCAGGGAAAACAAGGAAAAATTTTCTGGTGGCCAAAACTGTGCCCAGGTTTCAGTAGGTGAGTTGGAGCAGACTGTTCAGTATTCAATTCAGATCACTGAATGCCTGCCACAGAGAGTTAAACCTCTTCAATTATGAGTCAGAGAGACTCTGGAATCTGTCCAAAAGTGAACCGTAAGATTTATGGTTATACTGTAAATCACAAACCTGTTGTTAGACTTCATATCAAATTTTAGAAGCCTTACAGCTGGCTCTGCTTCACTATATGGAAAAAATTCTTCGGAGCAAGGAAAGATGCCCTCTAATTAATCTCACACATCTGAGAAGAGACAGAACTTCCACAGATTTGGAAAAATGGACAGGAACACTCACTTCTGCATGTAACTCTTGTTCATTCTTTGTTCAGTAGTGTCTGGTTCTGGGCCCTTCAAATTAAGGACATTGAGACACTTGAATGTGCCCAGAGAAGGGCAATGAGGCTGGCTAGAGGCCTTGAGCACAAGCCTTATGAGGAGAGGCTGAGGGAGCTGGGATTGTTTAGCCTGGAGGAGGCTCAGGGGTGACCTCATTGCCCTCTACAACTACCTGAAGGGTGGTTGTAGCCAGGAGGGGGTTGGTCTCTTCTCCCAGGCAACCAGCACCAGAACGAGGGGACACAGTCTCAAGCTGCGCCAGGGGAGGTTCAGACTCGAGGTGAGGAGGAAGTTCTTCACCGAGCGAGTTATTCGGCATTGGAACGGGTTGCCCAGGGAGGTGGTTGAGTCATCGACCCTGGAGGCGTTCAAGGAGAGATTGGACATGGCACTTGGTGCCATGGTCTAGGCATGGGGTCTGTGTTGATAGGTTGGACTCGATGATCCCCGAGGTCCTTTCCAACCTAAGTGACACTGTGATACTGTGATACTGTGAGCTGGGATTGTTTAACCTGGAGAAGAGGAGGCTTTAGGGAGACCTTATCGCTGTGTACAACTACCTGAAGGGAGGTTGTAGCCGGGAGGGGATTGGTCTCTTCTCCCAGGCAACCAGCACCAGAACAAGAGGACACAGTCTTAAGCTGCACCAAGAGAGGTTTAGGCTCAAGTTGAGGAGAAAGTTCTTCACAGAGAGAGTTGTTAGCTGTTGGAATGGGCTGTCCAGGGAGGTGATGGAGTTACCGTCCCTGGAGGTGTTCAAGAGGGGATTGGATGTGGCACTTGGCACCATGTTCTAATAGTCATGAGGTGTTGGGTGACAGGTTGGACTTGATGATCTTTGAGGTCTTTTCCAATCTTGTTGATTCTATGATTCTATGAGTAACAAGGGTACAGCAGGAAGAAAAGGTTCCTCAAATGGGCAGAGTCCAACGGCATGAAATTTAACGCATCCAAGTGCCAGGTTCTGCACATTGGCCACAACAACCCCATGCAGTGCTACAGGCTGGGGTCAGAGTGGCTGGAGAGCAGCCAGGCAGAGAGGGACCTGCAGGTGCTGGTTGATGGTAGGATGAACATGAGCCTGCAGTGTGCCCAGGCAGCCAAGAGGGCCAATGGCATCCTGGCCTGCATTAAGAACAGTGTGGTCAGCAGGAGCAGGGAGGTCACTCTGCCCCTGTACACTGCACTGGTTAGGCCACACCTCGAGTACTGTGTCCAGTTCTGGGCCCCTCAGTTTAGGAAGGATGTTGACTTGCTGGAACGAGTCCAGAGAAGGGCAATGAAGTTACTGAGGGGCTTGGAACACAAGCCCTATGAGGAGAGACTGAGGGAGCTGGGGCTGCTTAGCCTGGAGGGGAGGAGACTCAGGGGTGACCTTATTGCTCTCTACAACTACCTGAAGGGGGGTTGTAAACAGGCAGAGGTTGGTCTCTTCTCCCAGGCAGCCAGCACCAGAACAAGAGGACACAGTCTCAGGCTGCGCCAGGGGAAGTTCAGGCTGGAGGTCAGGAGGAAGTTTTACACGGAGAGAGTGATTGCCCATTGGAATGGGCTGCCCGGGAGGTGGTGGAGTCGCCGTCACTGGAGGTGTTCAGGAGGAGACTTGACAGGGTGCTTGGTTACATGGGTTAGTTGATTAGGTGGTGTTGGGTGATAGGTTGGACGTGATGATCTTGAAGGTCTCTTCCAACCTGGTTTATTCTATTCTATTCTAAATACGCCTCTATACTTGATTCAGAAGAATACAGGAAATTTCTAACATATTTTGGTCTATGCTAGAAAACTCAAATTCCATCATATTCTAGGAAGTGAAGCTCTTTCTTCCCTGCAACTTGCTCTAAAATGTTGCTTAGTATCTGTATTCCAGGTTATTTGTTGTTTGGGTTTGTTGGTTTTTTTAAATATTTATTTATGACTTGGACTTTGTCCATTAAATTTACCTTCTGTTTACCTTCTAGTCACCCAGGGCCTGTAGATGGTATTGCAGTGAAAGATTCCCTTCTGCATTTTGTTTCAGCAGATCAGCTGCCTTGCTCTAACATCACATTGTAGACTTTAAGTGCCTTTAAGTGTTTTAACTCCTCCCAGGCTCATTTTCCAGAGGAAGATTTCTTGGGCTTTTTGCTGTGTGGGAAGCTGTGAGATAAAAGGCATATTTAAAAACACTTATAATATTTTAGTACTTTCAGGTGATGAGTATGATGGCATTTTATCACTTTCAAATGATGAGGATGATGACATTTCATCATTTTCAAATGATGGAAGTCACTGAAACCTTTCAACTCCTGACAGCAAAGTACTATCCCACAGATAACTATGAGATTAGATCTCCTTAACACGTGACTTGGAAAAAGAATCTGCTTGACAGAAGCTTTCCTGTTCTTCATTTCCTTGAGACTCCCCCTTTGTTTGGAGCTGCTTTCTCAGAGTGTGAACACTGTTGTGCTGGATACCGGAAACAGCTGTTTCACAGCCCTGCTAACCTTACTTCATAGCCCAAATCATGTAAAAGTCTTCAGGATACAAATGTGAGGGTGACCCTTGACAGCACATTAACTGTGACATCATGAGCTTTGAAAGCTGGGGACTGTTTAGATACTGGCTCATTAAATTTGATGAGGCTTTCTCCCTTCCTTTCTTTGTTGGAGGCCATTACCCATGTGGTCATGGCAGCAGAATGAAGCCCATGGCACAGCTTCACTATGGTCACATGCACTTGAACTGCTGATGAACCAGCACACCTCAAATCACAGCAGCAGAAATGCACTTTGTGAAGAAGATGGGACAGTGACCAACTCTGGTATCAAGTTTAAGGGAGAAGCACAATGAGAATGTACTGAAAATATTCTGAGAGCTTGTCAGCATTAAGTCGGGCTCCTTCCTACACACACAAAACACTACTGAGCCCCTACTGATGTGATCTCAGCATATACTAACCTGAAGTGGCAAGCTTATGCCTGCTTAGTCCTAAGTAGAATTTGAGTCGTGCCACTTGCCATACAGCACGTTGCACACATGCGATGTTTTTTTTCCCTTTAGGTTAAAGAATACTTGGGTGTGGCGGAGGAAACGGTCACCTGGAGGAAAAGCTTAGTGATGTGGAATAAAAAGGCTTACAAGATGACACTTTACAGTCTAGAAATGGACAGACATTTTTGGAGAGCCTTCTCCGTTTCCTGCAAAATGCTCCACTTAACCTAGCCTTGCATCCTGGTGGCACAGGCACCAAGGTTGTGTCTGCTCTAATGGCTTCTTGAAATTTGTCCATCATGAGATATACAAGGGTCTAGGAGATCACCAGCACAGGTGGATGGTGTTTGCATCAGCATATGCCTAGCTTGCTTCCTGGAAAAGTCCTACTCAGCCCTTGAAATCCTTTTTTTTTTTTTTTTAAATAGAGATTGCAAATTTGGCCTTGTTTTTGTGTGAATATTAATTATTTTTGTTAACACCCTTTCAGCAACACCAAAATTAAAATACTAAGGTACTCAACTCATGCTTCTTAAGAGTTCAACCAGTAGGCAATTCTTCTTCCAGTTAGTGAAACAGGTCTGCTTCTTATTGCTTATTTTTTTTAATACAATGCCACCAAGTTCTTTTCAGCAATGAAACCTCATGCCAAAGAGTTCACAGGATGTTAGGGGTTGGAAGGGACCTCTGGAGATCTTTGAGCCCAAGTCCTCTGCAAGAGCAGGACCACATAATCTAGCATAGATCACACAAGAATGCATCTGGAGGGGTCTTGAAAGTCTCCAGAGGAGATTCCACAACCTCTCTGGAGAGCCTTTTCCAGTGCTCTGTTACCCTTACAGTAAAGATGGTCCTCCTCATGTTGAGGTGGAGCTGCCTGTGCTGTAGTTTACATCCATTGCCCCTTGTTCTATCACAAGACACAAATGAGAAGAGGCTGCCCCTTCCTTCCTGACACCCAGCCCTCCGGTATTTACAAACATATCACAGTATCACTTAGGTTGGAAAGGACCTCGGGGATCATCGAGTCCAACCTATCAACACAGACCCCATGCCTAGACCATGGCACCAAGTGCCACGTCCAATCTCCCCTTGAACGCCTCCAGGGTCGATGACTCAACCACCTCCATGGGCAATCGGTTCCAATGCCGAATAACTCGCTCGGTGAAGAACTTCCTCCTCACCTCGAGTCTGAACCTCCTGGCGCAGCTTGAGACTGTGTCCCCTCGTTCTGGTGCTGGTTGCCTGGGAGAAGAGGCCAACCCCCTCCTGGCTACAACCACCCTTCAGGTAGTTGTAGAGGGCAATGAGGTCACCCCTGAGCCTCCTCTTCTCCAGGCTAAACAATCCCAGCTCCCTCAGCCTCTCCTCATAGGGCTTGTGTTCAAGGCCTCTCACCAACCTTGTTGCCCTTCTCTGGACACATTCAAGTGTCTCAATGTCCTTCTTAAATTGAGGGGCCCAGAACTGGACACAGTACTCAAGGTGCGGCCTAACCAAAGCAGAGTACAGGGGCACTATGACCTCCCTGCTCCTGCTGGCCACACTATTCCTAATGCAGGCCAGGATGCTATTGGCCCTCCTGGCCACCTGGGCACACTGCTGGCTCATATTCAGGTGGCTGTCGATCAGCACACCCAGGTCCCTCTCTGTTTGGGAGCTCTCCAGCCACTCCGACCCCAGCCTGTAGCTCTGCATGGGATTGCCGTAGCCAAAGTGCAGCACCCGGCACTTGGACTTGTTGAATGCCATCCCATTGGACTCTGCCCATCTGTCCAGTCGGTCGAGGTCCCTCTGCAGAGCCTTTCTACCCTCTAACTGACTAACATCTGCCCCTAACTTTGTGTCATCTGCAAACTTGCTGATGACTGACTCTACTCCTTCATCCAGATCATCAACGAATATGTTGAAGAGGACAGGGCCCAGCACTGATCCCTGGGGGACACCACTGGTGACTGGCCTCCAGCTGGATGTGGCACCGTTCACTACCACTCTCTGGGCCCGGCCCTCCAGCCAGTTCCTAACCCAGCACAGAGTGTAATGGTCCAATCCACAAGCTGACAGCTTAGTCAGCAGTTTGCTATGGGGCACGGTGTCAAAGGCCTTGCTGAAGTCCAGGTAGACCACACCCACAGGCCTCCCCACATCCACCAGGCGGGTCACCGGATCATAGAAAGAGATCAGGTTGGAGAGGCAGGATCTGCCCTTCCTGAATCCATGATGGCTGGACCTGAGCCCTTGGCCATCCTTCAGGTGCGCAGTTATTGCCGCCAGGATAATCTGCTCCATCACTTTCCCTGGCACTGAGGTCAGGCTGACTGGCCTGGAGTTTCCAGGTTCCTCCATCTGACCCTTCTTGTGGATGGGGACCACGTTGGTCAGCTTCCAGTCATCTGGGACCTCACTGGTGAGCCAGGACTGGAGGAAAATGATGGAGAGTGGCCTAGCTAGCACATCTGCCAACTCTCTCAACACCCTAGGATGGATCACATCCAGTCCCATGGACTTGTGAATATCCAAGTGGCTCAGCAGGTCCCGAACTAATTCCTCATGGATTTCCGGGGCATTACACTGCTCCCCGACCCCATCGCCCAGCTCCGGAGGCCACTCCTCCTGAACTCCTGCCTTGCTGTTAAACATTGAGGCAAAGGTGTTCAGGACCTCAGCTTTCTCCTCATCTTCAGTCACCGTGTTCCCCTCCAGGTCCACTAGGGAGTGCAGGTTCTTCCTGCCCCTCTTCTTATTGTTAATATATTTATAAAAATGCTTTTTATTGTCTTTGACAGAGGTGGCCAGCTTCAGTTCCAGCTGGGCCTTTGCCTCTCTAATTTTATTCCTACATAATCTAACAGCTTCCTTGAACATACCTCGAGAAGCCTTCCCCTCCTTCCAAAGGTGATACAGCCTCTTCTTCCCCCTTAAATCCTCCAGGAGCTGCTTGCTCATCCAGGCTGGTCGCCTTCCCCGCCGGCTTGCCTTCCAGCACGTGGGAACCGCCAGTTCCTGTGCCTTCAAGAGCTCCCGTTTGAAGTAGGTCCAACCCTCCTGAACCCCTTGGTTCATGAGGGCTGGTACCCAGGGGACTTTGCAGACAAGTTTTTTAAATAGGCTGAAGTTCGCCCTTCGGAAGTCCAAGGTGAAGGTTCTGTTGGTGCTCCTCCCTATCTCCCTGTATACTGAAAACTTCACTATCTCGTGGTCACTGCACCCTAGGCAGCCTCCCACGATCACGTCTCCCACCAGCCCTTCCCTATTGGAGAACAGCAGGTCAAGCAGAGCCTGTCCCCTGGTAGGCTCGCTTAACAGCTGTGTCAGGAAGTAGTCCTCCATTCGCTCCAGGAATCTTCTGGACTGCCTCCTCCCTGCTGAATTAAGTTCCCAGCAGATATATGGGAGGTTGAAGTCACCAACAAGGACAAGATCTGATGATCTTGAGACAGCCTCCAGTTGCTTGCAGAACAACTCATCAGCCGCCTCATCCTGGTTGGGTGGTCTGTAACAGATTCCAATCAGGATGTCAGACTTGTTAGGTTGTCCTCTGATTTTGACCCACAGGCTCTCAACTACCTCATCTTCCACCTCAAGTTGTGTGGCAGAGATTGACTCTCTAATATACAGAGCCACCTCTCCTCCTCTTCTCCCTCGCCTGTCTCTCCTAAAGAGCCTGTAGCCCCCCATTGTAGCACTCCAATCGTGGGTGCTGTCCCACCAAGTTTCTGAGATGGCGACTACATCATAGTCGCCCTGATGGATTAGGACCTCCAACTCCTTTTGCTTGTTGCCCAGGCTGCATGCATTGGTGTACACGCATCGCAGCTGGGTTCCTGACTTCTCAACTGACCCTACCTTGCGCCCTACTCTTACCTCTGCAGAGGGACGGATTGCCTCACCCACCCCCTTCAGACCTAGTTTAAAGCCCTCCTAATGAGCCCTGCCAACTCCAATGCCAGGACTCTCTTACCCCTTCTAGATAGATGCACCCCATCAGGACCCAGCAGGTCAGGTGCAGTGAAAGTTGCCCCATGGTCATAGAACCCAAAGTTCTGCCTCTGGCACCATCCCCTGAGCCAATTGTTGATGGTATGGGTTCTCCCATTCCTCTCAGTGTACACCCCTGACACTGAGGGAACTGAGCAGAACACCACTTGAGCTCCTGCCCCATCAATCAATTGTCCAAGGGCCCTGAATTCCTTCTTAATTGCCCTGGTGCCCTTCCTGTCAATCTCATCACTCCCAGCCTGTATTACCATCAGAGGGTAACAGTCAGTGGGCTGGATTAATTTAGGGATTCTCTTCGCAATGTCCCTAACCCCTGCCCCTGGTAGGGAGCAGACCTCCCTGTGGGATGGGTCGGGACGACATATGGGTCCCTCAGTACCCCCCAGGAGAGAGTCCCCTACAACTATAATCCTTCTCCTTTTCTTTGTGGAGCTGGTTGTTATAGCTGGTGGGGACTGCTTGGGCTTAGGTTTCCCCCCAGAGCTGGTCGTTACAGCTGGTGGGGTCCGCTTGGCCTTAGGCTCCCCTCTGGATGGCTGCTCCTCAGCCTCAGCCCTCTCATCCTTACTGCCCTCAGCCTGCAGGGCCTCATACTTATTATTCAAGGGCAGCGGAGAAGGAGGAGAGGGTCGGGGTGGATTTCTCTTGCCACCCCTGGCAGGGACCTGTATCCATCCCTCTCCGCCTCCAGGAACCCTTCCCTCAGCAGGGGAGATCTGCAGAGCCTTCTCCCACAAGTCTAACTCCCTTTCACTTTCCCTTATGGTCCTTAGCCTAGCTACCTCCTCCTTCAGCTCGGCCACTTCATCCTTCAGCTCTGCCACCATGCTGAGGAGAAAATTCACCTGCTCACACCGGACACAGGTGTCCTCTCCCTCCCCCTCTATTCCAAGTGCCAGGCTGAAGCACTCTCTGCAGCTGACAGCCTGGACTCCAGCATGTTGGTAAAACAGCTCTGTCTGGGCAGATGCTGCTTTTTTACCCCTCGTCCGAGTGATGACCATGGTGCAACGTTTAAGGTTTGGGTTTTCTGTTTGGGATTTTTTGTTTGTTTTTTTTGTCCCCCAGCTGCTAGACAGCTACCGAGCCAAAATGGTGCCGCGCGCACAGCCCGGGTGGCTTTTAAAACTGCCGCGGCTGACGTCAGGCTCCCGTGACCCGTGCAGGCTCTCGTGAGCACGATCCTGCCGGCTCCTCCCCCTACCAGCAGTCCTCCCGACCCGCGAAGCCCCAAAAGGAAAGCAAAAGAAAAACCCCGAGAAACTCACAGCTTAAGCGGAGCGGTTCCGGACGAGCGGTCCCGATCAGCTACTGAGCCAAAATGGCCTCTCTGCCTTCTCCAGACTAAAAAGCCCCAGGTCTCTCAGCCTTTCCTCATAAGGCAGTACTCTAGTTCCTTAATCATCCTTGTAACCCTCCACTGGAGTCTCTCAAGTAGATCCCCGTCCCTCTTGAACTGAGCAGTCCAGAACTGAATCCAATATTCTGCAGGGTTAAGTTTTTAATTTCCTTTCAACCTACACTTCAACATACACTTTTGAGGCTTTTACATTCAGAAACATTAAATGCATGAATCAGTTGCTCTTTAAATGGGTCGTTACTTTTACACTAACAAGATTAATCCTTTCCAGCTGTAACTTTGCATCCTCTGCATGCCAGGAACACATGACTAACCCTGTAAACAGAATGCCTTTAAAATGTGTTAATTTCCTAATAGTTCTTTTCTCTACCATTCTATATTTGCCACAATCATCAAAGTCATGTAAACAAACTGGGAAGCTGAAGACTGGCTGACTGAAATGAAATACTTTGAACAGGTCAAAACCATCTTGCCTTTCCCCTTGTCTAGGAAGGATTTCCTCTGAAGTCTGTTTATTCTATTGTGATTAAGTTTTTTCTTTTAGCTGCCATTTATGTCAGAAGATCAATTACAAATGTCAGACTTCACGAATCTTCACAACAAATGTTAAGATGCTATCAAATTATCTTTTCCTAAGTACTTGTGTATGGAACAATGATGTAGATCCAGTATGAATTCCATTCTTGGGATTCTTTGAGAGGCAGCTAAAGTTTGCCAAAACACCAGCAGCTGCAGAGCAGCAGAAGCATGGAATGGTTCATGCTGGAAAATACTTTTAATGGTCATCTAATCCAATCCCCCCACAGCCAGCAGGGACATCTTCAACTAGATCAGGCTGCTCAGAGCCCTGCCCCAAACTGACTTGAAATCTGCCAGAAGTGCTTTGACTACACCTCTGCACAACCTGTGTCAGCGTTTCACCACCCTCACTGTAAAAAAAAGTCCTTACATTTACTCTGGATCTCCCCTCTTTAGCTTTAAACCACCACACTTTGCCCTACAGACATTTTTCCTGTAAAAGTACTATTTCTTCATTCAAGCTGGACGCTTGCTCCTCCATTTCCAGCCAGCGCATAACAGACCGCGGCGGTACCCTTCAACCAGCACGATTTAGAAGAAAGTGGGGATTATTTGTTAGGTATACGACAATTTGCCACCTCTCCTTTGGGACCGCAGGGCTAGTGTGACCAGAACTGCGCCGTAAAGGTACCAGAGATTTAAGGGCGAAAACTGTTTCGCCTTGAGGAGCTGCGGAAACGCAGACACACGATATTTTCCTCAGGAAAAACGGCTCCGCTCCCTTTCCTGCTCCTGGGCCACGGAGGCAGGAACAGAACCCACTCTCCTCAGAGCTGCTTGTGGGCAGGAGAAGGCGTCTCGGAAGGCCTCACTACACCGTCTCATCCCGCAGGGATCACCGATGGCTGTCGATCTCTTCCCGGAGCTCCTTCATCACGGAAGACAAGGGTAGATAGGGCCCCAGAATCCGCTAGCCAGCGAGGGGCCTGAGCAGCGCACAGACTCCGAGACCGCCTCCACCCTTTAGCTTCAGTCTCCACATTGCGCATGCGCAATGGCAGATGCGGCTTCACCCTCTTCTCCCCCATGCCGGCAGCCCCGGGGCGCATGCGCGGAGGCGCCGCCGGATTCCTTCCCTCTTCATGTCTTGCTGTCACTAAATCCTACTCCTTCCTTGCCTCGCCACTACTCCATTTTATCTCCCGGGTCAACACTGGCTCCGCCAGTCCCAGGATCGAGTGAGGAAGTCAGCGCTCAGGGCAACATCCCGAGTCACGTGATCGGGGTCGTGCCCATGCCGTGCCCGGGACTGGCTGTCATGCACAGAGCCTGACAGAACTAGCGCAAAAAGACAAATGGGTGGTGAGCTCCGGAAAGAGTTTCTCTACCGTAGCTTTTCTTTCCACTCTTGCAGGCAGAGGTGAAGAAGCGGAGGTGGCGTCTAAAGCATATCTCCGAACTCTGCCGCCCCGTCCACACAGGCATTTAGTTGGACAGTTCAGGCGGGCCTTGGCCTAACGGGGTCCTGGCGTGACCTCTGCAGCGAGGCGTGCGCCGGGCGGGAGCCGGCGCGGCGGGGCCTGGCGGGGTAGTGGGAGCGGAGAGAAGCGGAGCGGCGCGGCGGATTTATGTGCTGCGAGCGGGGCCGGGCCGGGCGGCTGGAGCGGCGGCGGCGGCGGGCGGGGCCGGCTCGAGCACCATGGTGAGCAGGACAGCGCGGGGAGGTCGGGCGACGGGATAGGACTGGGCGGCTGGGGGCTGCAGGGTGATGTCACCCGTGATGAGTCCCGGGGGCGAGGGGCTCTATGCAGTCGCTGATGTCCCGGAGCTCAGAACTGAGGCGCTACCGTCCTCGGTCCTACTGTTCCCTGGATTTGAGGATGCCTGGAGGGTGGAGAAGCAGGGAGGTGGTGGTGGCGGAGACACCATTGATGCGTTATTAATACTTATTCGGGAAATACTGTGCTGTTCGCTTCCTCACTGCGACTTTACACTCACGCGTTTTTATTTCTCCATGGCAGTTTCCCCTCTTTGCTGCTTTTCCACTGAGATGTAGAGTGAGCCACTACGCTTAATCGCCTGTGTTAGGTTTAAGATGTATTTTAAATAAATAAGTAGATCTGTCTATTTGCATCTCTTGTAGGCCTTCTGTAAATAAATGATTTAATTAGCTGTGGTCTATGAGTGTTAAACGCTTTGGTTTCCATTACTGCTAGTTAGTTTTCAGTGGTTGGGGCTGTATCACAGTAGTGGTTTGTGCTGTGGCAGCATGCAGATACCTTGGGTTTATAAAAAATTCTGTCTCAGGTTACTTTTCTCAGCAGATGTTTGGGCACTGGAACGACTCACTTCCTCGGTGGAAATAGGTAGTAGCAGCTGAGTTTGACTGGTGCAGGGTTGGTTGGATGGGGCTTTGAGCAGCCTGGTCTGGTGGAAGGTGCACTTGCCCATGGCAGTGGAACTGGATGATCTTTAAGATGCCTTCCAATCCAGATAACACTGTGATTCTATGGATTATTCCTAATGATGTAACCTTGTTGGATATATGTAGCTTAAATGGTAAAGGTTGAGTATTTAATGAATGGACCTTCTCTGTAAAGATATGCTGAATTTTGTATTAAGGTGTTAGCTGCCATTTTAAACACCAAAGTTGGTTGTTTCTGCTTTTAACGTACTTATAGGTAGGACATATATGGGATGCCATAGGGTTACTTGAGTGCAGGTATAAAACCATACTTTGTATGTACCACTAATGTGTTTCTCTTACATGTGGATGTGAATGCCAATATGTCTTTAGTAATGGTGGCTTGCTTATCCTAATGCTGTAAGTCTTGCTTGAGGAATACACTTTAGAGTAAAATACACCTTAGAGTAAAATTACACTTTGAGTAAAATCTGATCAACTGCTCTACTTGCTTTCCCTAAAGTGATTTTAGTTATTTATCTGACAGGAACTGTGTTAATTCTTTTTGTATTATGTTTTTCCCTCTATTCCTCCATTCCTGGATTTTTTTTTTGTTTGTTTGTTTTGTTATTTTTTAATTGTCTGGTCAGCTAGAATGTTTAATAAAAAAATTTTGAAACTCCTGTCATTTGCAGGAGTCCATTGGTGCTATCTTATATCTCTATATGTGGAGCTAGTTTTGTGAAGTTGCAAACAAACAGAATTTTTTTCCTCTGAGTGTTGGTCTTTATTTAAATAAACTGAGTGCTTGTTTCTGCTGCCTGATGAGGTTGGAAAATCAGGGTCCAATTTTCTTTGCGAGTTGCTGGCAGTGTGAACAAATAATCTTTGTGTGTGATTCCATGACGTCAGCAAAGGGAAAAGATGATAGTCTACTTTTGTACTGTTTGGAAGCAGTATTCTGTAGGTCCAAAGCAACAGGAGAATTAAATGTTCATCAATTTCTTTTTGCACCCAGACACTTATAAATCAAGTCATTGGAACAATTTACTGACAGTCTTCTGGCAATTTGGGACTGCCAGGACTTGGACTCATCTCTGTAGTTGCAGTGCCAGTTGTGCCACAACTTCAAATGAGTACCTTTATGTCATGTAAGGTCACAGTGTTTTAGACTGTTCAGTATAGGCATTAATGAGTTTTCCTACTTGGAAGAATTCGTGCAATGGCAAAGTCTGCTATTTAAAAACCAAATATTCTGTAGGGTGAGAGCTTCCATAGTTCCTACTTGTGTTAATTGGGTAAACTATGAGTAAACTAAATTTTAAAAATCTTTGAATAGTGATAATAGAATATAAACTTGTTTTGTTCCTTTCTAGTGGATCCCTTCTCTGGACTAGTTTTACTTCTGAGTTAATAATATGTTAGAGGTATATTGGTGTTCTGCACAACGGACATTCTGTGTTGGCTTCTTCAGTAATAATGGCAGTGCTGTGCCCTTGTTCCTGTTAAGAAATGTCTGTGGCAAAAACTTGATTTGCCTGATGATCACTAGTTGTGTAATCCTTGTGCTTAGAGGGCTTCAGTGGAAAAAGCAATGAGACTCTGTCAGGCAAAATGCAGTTGACTAGCTGGAATGTAGCTTTGATGTCAAACCAAACACCTAGTTCAATGTGGGGTCGTGATGCTGGTGACTGCTTCCATCTATCAGTTTATGGCTCCCATTTGAAAGACACTGGCCAAGAGAAAAGTAGCCTTTGGGTGAAAGAGACTCAACAAAGGTGAGCAGCTTGGTGGTGGTCCCAAATACCTTGTGTGTTCTTCGTGCCGCTTCATGCATCTTGTGTTCATCCCTGCTGTGCTGTAGACAGTGGCAGGTGTACGAAGATACAAATACAGGAAAAAGTTTGCTATGAAAAAGGAGGAAAAACACCAAAGCCCTAACCAACCAACCTACCAAAAAAAACCCGAATCTACCACACTTTTGGAAAATTTCCTTTGGCTTAGATTTATTTTCTGAGTGTAGCTTTATGCATGTCAGATTTTTACAGATAGTAAGCCTTGAACTGACTCAGGTGGATGACTTTTCAAGATAATCATTCTGACTAAGGATATTTGTGAAAGCAGCCTTTTTCATAGGAGGCATATGTTTAAGACTTTGCACAGCGATCTCACTTTTCTTTGGCCATCCAATATGCTGTGGTCTGCTACTTTGCGAACAATTTTGAATGGCATCTGTGTTTCAGGAGGGCACTCCTGCTTTTGCAAGCTGTGGCTTGAGTATGGACATATGCATGTAGGGAGAATTTTGCATATGGCAAAGTCTCCTCCTTTAACAAGAGCAATAACCTGTCATTGACTAAATGGTGTTTCAAAGAGGTTGTATCAGTTTAGCTTCCAGGCATCACAAATATGATTGCACTATGGGAATTACAGAAGTTAAGAATATTCTCCTAGAGGTTTTACTGGTCCTGACTAACAGAAAAACTTTTCAATTTCTTGCTTGAACATCCACAGCCTTATTAGTGTGATTGCATGCTGTCATTGAAAGAGATTGATATGCCCTGAATTAACATCTTTAGAATGCTCTTGTTTAAAAATCATGTTTTAAAAAGACCTGCTATTTCAGAAAGTGAGTAGCTAGCATTGCATTTCTGAAGGTGAAGCTGTAAACTGGATTCTATGAGCTACTTTTTCAGGCATGCAGTTGTATTACTACTGCAATCCTGGTGCATGCAGTAGTTGGCATCAGCTCAAGGCCTTTGTCTTGCAATGGAGGAGATAATTGTTAGAGAACATGTAGTTTCAAAGTTCTGTGTAAAGCTTGGTATTTCAATTTTTCCTTATGTAGCAATCTGTTAAGGGAAAAAAAAGAGGGGAAAAAACCCTGACCTGTTACTACAGGTGAGGGAGGATAACCTTGGGCAAGGTCAAAATGAGGACACTGGATTGGTATGTTGGCATAAAGCTATTGACCTTGGCTGTGTTTGCTTTACATGTTCTGTAAATCAATTCATGATGAAAAGAAAAATATCCTTCAGGCAGAAGTATTTAAAAATTTGTTCTTTCTTTTTTCTTCTTCTTTTGTGTGACTGTTCTGAGATAAGCAATGTATTATGAGTACACTTAATCTGTAGATAGGAGTACTATAACTTTATCTTAATAATTTCTTATTCTTACTTTTTTGTTCTCCTAACTATCAGCAACTGTATCACCAGGTATGTAGTACAAAAGGTATACATACTGAAAACAAATCTAGGTTATACTTCATTCAACCTTATACTGTTGCCTTTTAGACTTGCCATCTTTTTTTATTGATTTGAAGACATCTGTTTGTCTTTCCTTTTAATGTAGCTGCTGATGGTTTTCTTGCAGCCCACTTGTACCTTCTGTGCAAGGTTTTATTAAAAGCTTTCTTCTGAAATATGTGCTATTGCAGAAGCAAAGGTAAAAATGCCATTCCTAGCTGAAGGCCTTAGAACTGAGCACAGTGGTCAAGAATTTCAGGACACCTCTAACCACAGGCCCTCCCCTGTCACAGAAACACAGCCAGGATGCAGTTTGTTAGTATATTCCTTCCTGGGTTTACTACTTCAGTCTCTGACCACGAGATTGCTTGCCAGCCTCTCTTTTGCAGAGAAACTGACTTACCTCTCTTACGTAGTAGTCTTTGGGCCAAGTATTTGTACAGATTAACAGAAATGCCTCTGACCAGCAAGATTCTGACTTCTTTCCCCAGTATTTTGGATTTGGATTTCAAGTTCCAATATGTGAAGCTCAAGCCTGATAGGGACCTAGGTGTATGTGGAATCAAGAGAGTGCCAAAGGTCTTATGAAGTGGATTCCAATAATGTCATTTTCTACAAGTTGTTCTGTACAAGCTGTGAGTGCAGACACTTTACTTAATCTGTGCAGCAATTTCTCATCTCTGAAAGATGAACAATGCTTCTATTTCTTTTGAGTCAAGCCTGTTGATGATTGTGTACTCAATTATTTCATCACAGCTCACTTGGGTTGATGGATTCCAGGATTTGTTCACCAGAGGTTGTCAAAACTTTGATGTGATTGTGGACTTTACCCTTGAGCATCTTCTTGCTTAAACATGTATTACACCTTATTAAGCAGGGCTAGATGTATTGCTAAAAGTTGTGAATTTCTGGCTAAACTCTAAACTCCATGTGTCCTCTAATTTAGAACATGGCAATTAGAGCATGTAAGATACTGGTGAGAACCAACACCCAATCTTCATTCCTGTTCCTGAAATGAGTGGGTTAGATTTTAAGCTGACATATGTAATAATGGGAAGACTCAAGCACATAGGAGGCTTGATCTGGACAGCCTGAATTTCAGTGAGCTCCACGTTTTGTGTTTTTTTGAGTGGAGAAAAAAAACACATGCTCGTGTCCTTTAGTATGAGAGAGTTCAAGATGTTGTAGATTTTTCTAGGCTGCATTAAAAGCAGCGGACTGCTGCTGTTTTTGACCAGAAGGACCCGCACACGGCCTCTGCGCTCGGCAGGAATCGGCTTTCACCGCTTCTCCACGTGTTCGGGATCGTTCGGGTCCCTGCGTGCCGCGGCAGTTTCAAAGCCCGCGGCAGCTCGCGGCAGCTTCCATTTCAGCCCCTCTTCTCGCTCGGACGCGCGCGCCGCCACACTTTTTTAAAAAAAAAAAAAACATTCTCCAGTAGGTTCCGTGGGCAGGGCTGGCCATGGTGGTAACTCGCCGCAATAACTCCTTTAAAAAGTCAGTCTCGACCCAGACTGAGGGGGAATATAAGCAGATAAGCAGGTGTCATAAGCAAGAGGTAGGTGTCCAGGCATCTAGCTGCAGACAGTGCTGGAACCTGGCACTTGAGATGCAGGGTAGAGGGGACGGCTCCTGCTTTAGGTGTGAGCAGATTGACTGTCTGCTTAGCCTGGTGGCTGGACTGAAGGATAAGGTTGCTAGATTTATAGATGTATGCAATTGCAGAAGGGTGACGAACCTGAGTAACCAGGCTCTGCAGGCCCCCCCAGCAGAGGCCAGTCATCCAAAAAGAAGAGGGCAATGGATGCAGGTTCCTATCAAAAGATGCAAGGTTAAACCTCCTTGCCCCCCCTCACCCCCCCCACTGCCCTTGGAAAACAAGTACGGGGCATTGGAGGTTGAGGGTGAGGTGATTCTGATATCAGAGGGCACGCCATCTGGGGTTTTCCCTGTGGCAAAACAGCCTAAGGTGAAACGACCTAAGGTGAAACAGCCTAAGCTTAAACAGCCTTCCCCGGCATCAGGACTTGCTCCTTAAAAAAAGAGGAGGGTAATTGTTATTGGTGATTCCCTCCTGAGGGGAACAGAGGGCCCCATATGTCGGCCAGACCCTACTCACAGGGAGGTTTGTTCCCTTCCAGGAGCCGTGGTTGGAGATGTTACCAGAAGACTGCCTGGTATGGTGCAGCTCTCTGACTATTATCCCTTGATAGTTATGCAGTTAGGGAATGATGATGTTGCAACCAGAACTCCCAGGGCTATCAAAGATGACTTCAGGGCCCTGGGAGATCTGGTTGAGGGATCAGGGGCACAAATAATTTTTTCATCTATACCCTTAGTTGCAGGTGGGAATACCATAAGGAACAGGTCAGCAGCTGAAGTCAACAAGTGGCTTAGAGGCTGGTGCAGGGAAAAGAATTTTGGGTTTTTCGATCTTGAAAAACTTTCTGCTGCACCAGGCCATCTGGCAACAGATGGAGCACATCTGTCCCAGAGGAGGGGTAAGATCAGAGTGTATGAGAATGGCCTATCCCTCAAAGGGAAAAAGATTCTGGGGAGGGAATTGGCAGGTCTCATAGATAGGGCTTTAAACTAGTTTCGAAGGGGGAAGGGGTTGAAACCAGTCCCCCCAGGCTGGGGTCTGGGGGTGATAAGCCAGAGCCAGAGGTGAAACCAGCAGCCCGGCTGAAGTGCATGTACACTAATGCACGAAGCATGGGCAACAAACAAGAGGAGCTGGAAGCCTTGCTGCGGCAGGAAAGTTATGATGTAGTTGCCATCACAGAGACGTGGTGGGATGACTCACATGACTGGAGCGCTGCCATTGATGGCTACAGGCTCTTCAGGAGAGACAGGCAAGGAAGAAGGGGTGGAGGGGTGGCCCTGTACGTCAGGGAGGCACTAGATGCCATTGAGACGGAGATTAGGGACGATCGGGTTGAGTGCCTGTGGGTAAGAATTAGAGGGAAGGCCAACAGGGCTGACATCCTGGTTGGAGTCTGTTACAGACTACCCAACCAGGAGGAGGATATTGATGAGTCATTCTATAGGCAGCTTAAGGCTGTCTCAAGATCGTCTGACCTTGTTCTCATGGGTGACTTCAACTTGCCTGATATCTGCTGGGATCTTAACATAGCAGAGAAGTGGCAATCTAGGAGGTTCTTAGAATGCATGGAGGACAGCTTCTTATCCCAGGTGCTGCGAGAGCCTACCAGGGGCAAGGCTATGCTTGACCTCCTCTTCACCAATAGGGAAGGGTTGGTGGGTGATGTGGTGGTCGGAGGGTGCTTAGGGGCCAGTGACCACGAGATAATTGAATTCTCATTATTTGGTCAAGCTAAGAGGGTAGCAAGAAGACCTTCACTCTGGATTTCCGGAGGGCGGACTTCAGGCTACTCAAGGAACTAATTCAGAGGGTTCCTTGGGATAAAGCCCTTAAAAACAAAGGGGTCCAGGAGAGCTGGTCCTACTTTAAGGAAGAACTGTTGAAGGCTCAGGGACAGGCTGTGCCAATGTGCCGGAAGATGAGCCGCCGGGGCAGACGGCCAGCCTGGATGGTTAAAGAGCTTTTAATGGAACTAAGGGAAAAAAAGAGGGTGTATCACCTTTGGAAGAGAGGGGAGGCAACCCGTGAAAAATTTAAGGATGTTGCTAGGTCTTGCAGGAAGAAAATTAGGGAGGCAAAAGCGCATTTGGAGCTTAGTCTGGCCTCTGCTGTGAAGGACAACAAAAAGTCCTTCTATAAATACATTAATAGTAAGAGGAAGGGCAAGGACAACCTCCACTCCTTGGTGGACACGGAGGGGAACAATGTATCAAGGGATGAGGAAAAGGCAGAGATACTTAACACCTTCCTTGCCTCAATTTTTACTAGCAGGACAGAATGTCTTCCAGACAGCTGGCCTGCAGAGCTGGCAGAAGGAGCCAGGGAGCAGCATAGTTTTCCACTGTTCCAAAATGGGGCAGTTGGTGATCTGCTCAGCCGCCTGGATCCCCACAAGTCCATGGGACCAGATGGGATCCATCCTAGGGTGCTGAGGGAGCTGTCAGAGGAGCTGGCCAAGCCGCTCTCCATCATTTTTCAGCAGTCCTGGCTCACTGGCGAGGTCCCAGAGGACTGGAAGCTGGCCAACGTGGTGCCCATCCATAAGAAGGGCCGGTTGGATGAGCCAGGGAATTACAGGCCAGTCAGCCTGACCTCAGTGCCAGGCAAGATCATGGAACAGGTCATCCTGAGTGCATTAACACAGCACTTAGAGGATGGCCAAGGGATCAGGCTCAGCCAACATGGATTTAGGAAGGGCAGGTCCTGCCTGACCAACCTGATCTCCTTCTATGATCAGGTGACCCGCCTGGTGGATGTGGGGAGGCCTGTGGATGTAGTTTACCTGGACCTCAGCAAGGCCTTTGACACCGTCCCCCATAGCAAACTCCTGGCCAAGCTGTCAGCCCATGGCTTGGACAGCAGCACTCTGAGCTGGGTTAGGAACTGGCTGGATGGCCGAACCCAGAGAGTGGTGGTGAATGGTGTCACATCCGGCTGGCGGCCAGTCAGTAGTGGAGTCCCCCAGGGATCAGTGTTGGGCCCCATCCTCTTTAACATCTTTGTTGATGATCTGGATGAGGGCATTGAGTCTATCATCAGTAAATTTGCTGATGACACCAAGCTGGGGACAAGAGTTGATCTGCTAGAGGGTAGAGAGGCTTTGCAGAGAGACCTCGACAGGCTGGACAGATGGGCAGAGTCCAACGGCATGAAATTTAATGCATCCAAGTGCCAGGTTCTGCACATTGGCCACAACAACCCCATGCAGTGCTACAGGCTGGGGTGAGAGTGGCTGGAGAGCAGCCAGGCAGAGAGGGACCTGGGAGTGCTGGTTGATGGTAGGCTGAACATGAGCCTGCAGTGTGCCCAGGCAGCCAAGAGGGCCAATTGCATCCTGGCCTGCATTAAGAACAGTGTGGCCAGCAGGAGCAGGGAGGTCATTGTGCCCCTGTACACTGCACTGGTTAGGCCACACCTCGAGTACTGTGTCCAGTTCTGGGCTCCTCAGTTTAGGAAGGATGTTGACTTGCTGGAACGAGTCCAGAGAAGGGCAACGAAGTTAGTGAGGGGCTTGGAACACAAGCCCTATGAGGAGAGACTGAGGGAGCTGGGGCTGCTTAGCCTGGAGGGGAGGAGACTCAGGGGTGACCTCATTACTCTCTACAACTACCTGAAGGGGGGTTGTAAACAGGCAGAGGTTGGTCTCTTCTCCCAGGCAGCCAGCACCATAACAAGAGGACACAGTCTCAGGCTGTGCCAGGGGAAGTTCAGGCTGGAGGTCAGGAGGAAGTTTTACACGGAGAGAGTGATTGCCCATTGGAATGGGCTGCCTGGGGAGGTGGTGGAGTCGCCGTCACTGGAGGTGTTCAGGAGGAGACTTGACAGGGTGCTTGGTTACATGGGTCAGTTGATTAGGTGGTGTTGGGTGATAGGTTGGACGTGATGATCTTGAAGGTCTCTTCCAACCTGGTTTATTCTATTCTATTCTATTCTATTCTAAAGGATTTTGGATGAGGCACTTGGTGCCATGGTTTAGTTGATTAGATGGTGTTAGGTGATAAGTTGGACTCAATGATCTCTGAGGTCTTTTCCAGCCTGGTTAATTCTATTCTGTCCTGTCCTATGCTGCTTAGCCTGGAGAGGAGGAGACTCATGGGTGACCTTATTGCTCTCTACAACTACCTGAAGGGGGGTTGTAAACAGGCAGAGGTTGGTCTCTTCTCCCAGGCAGCCAGCACCAGAACAAGAGGACACAGTCTCAGGCTGCGCCAGGGGAAGTTCAGGCTGGAGGTCAGGAGGAAGTTTTACACAGAGAGAGTGATTGCCCATTGGAATGGACTGCCCAAGGAGGTGGTGGAGTCGCCATCACTGGAGGTGTTCAGGAGGAGACTTGACAGGGTACTTGGTTACATGGGTTAGTTGATTAGGTGGTGTTGGATGATAGGTTGGACGCAATGATTTTGAAGGTCTCTTCCAACCTGGTTTATTCTATTCTATTCTAATATATAAGTAATGAATAACTACATGCAGGCAGAAGTGTAGAGTTCCCAGGATATCATGTTTTGCACACAGCATGCTATTTTAAGTGGGCATATAATCTACTGTATTCTGTGCTGTGTGTTCTTGCCTGATTACAAGAAGATTAATGCAGTGTAATTTTTTTAATGTCATGTGATAGCTTTACTTCGGTAATCTGCCATCAGCAATATGTTAACATCCTTTAGGAACCATGAAAAAAATGTTGTGATCAAGTGAATGCATATATACATTTTTTAATTGCTTGAATTGTAGAAAAATATCAGAGGGGTATTTCCAGCATGAAGTCAGATTTAAAATTTAGGTTAGTGATTCAATTCTTATAGGATTTGATGTTTAGGTGTTGGGGGTTTTTTGTTTGTTTGTTTGGTTGGTTGGTTTAGTTTGGTTTGGTTTTGATTGCTTAAAAGTTGCTAGATTGTTTTCAGTTGTAAGCTGAGATATTTTTGTAGGCATTTCTATTTTTTAAGAAAAAAGGTAGTATTCTAGACAGGAGTAAGTATGGTGAATTTCTGATGAAAGAGGGTGATGAAGATGTGGTGTGGTATTCAGTGGCTTAAGACAAAATCATAGAATCATAGAATTGTTAGGGTTGGAAGGGGCCTCAAGGCTCATCTAGTTTCAATTCCCCTGCCATGGGCAGGGACACCTCACACTAAATCAGGTTGCTCAGAACCACATCCAGCCTGGCCTTAAAAACTTCCAGGGATGAGGCTTCCACCACCTCTCTGGGCAACCTGTTCCAGTGTCTCACCACCCTCATAGTGAAGAACTTCCTAGCATCCAACCAGAATCTATGCATTTCTATTATTGTTCCATTCCCCCTAGTCCTATCATTACCTCACACCCTAAAAGGTCCCTACCCAGCTTTCTTGTAGCCCACTTCAGATACTGGAAGGCCACAGTAAGGTCTCCTTGGAGACTTCTCTTCAGGATAACTGGCCTCCTGAACTAGTTGATGGGGTCAGGGAGCAGTATAGTCCCCCTGAAATCCATGAGGAAATAGTTAAAGACTTGCTGAGCCAATCGATACTCACAAGTCCGTGGCACCAGATGGGATCCATCCTAGGGTGCTGAGAGAGCTGGCAGGTAAGCTGCCTAAGCTGCTTTCCATTATTTACCACCAGTCCTGGCTCACTGGAGAGGTCCCAGATGACTGGAAGCTGGCCACTGTAATGGTCATCCACAAGAAGGGCCAGAAGGAGGAACCTGCAAACTACAGGCCTGGCAGCCTGATCTCAGTGCCAGGCAAGAATATGGAGCAGATCATCTTGGGGGCAATCACAGCACACCTACAGGATGGCCAAGGGATCAGGCCCAGCTAGCATGGATTTAGGAAGGACAGGTCCTGCCTGACCAACTATGATGGTTTAACCCACCAACATCAACAAAAAGCTCAGCTGAACTCAGTTGGAGAAGCGAATGAAACTGTATTTTACAAGCAATAATGGAATGCAATGAATATATACAAAACGTACAGTATTTACAATATTATACAAGAAATTTACAATGCAGGAATCCTCCCTGGGGGGATGAGGAGGAATCTACCTCGTGTTCCACCCAACCTCTTTCCTTCTCCTTTCCCTCTAGTTAATTAGAAGCAAAAGAGAAGAGAAAATGTTAAGGGAATTTCAGTTAGCTCAAAGCTTTGTTAAGAAGTTAATTTTGCTTATCGGTCTCTGTCCAAGGGTAGCATGCATGCATTCCAGCCAAGAGACAGAAGACAGACTGAGAGCAGAATGTAAGATGGTAAAACTACAACCCACTCATCTCTCAATAAAATTAGTCTAGAATTATGTCCCTTTGGTTTTCCATTTTACACCAAACATTAAGCTAGAGAATTCTGCTGCTATCCTTTCTTAAAGGCACAGCCTAAACTGTCATACCAACCTGATTTCTTTCTATGATCAGATGACCACCTGGTAGATGTGCGGCAGGCTGTGGATGTGGTCTACCTGGACTTCAGCAAGGTCTTTGACACCATCCCCCACAGCAAACTCTTGTCCAAGCTGTCAGCCTGTGGCTTGGACAGCAGCACTCTGTGCTGGGTTAGGAACTAGCTGGAGGGCCAAGCCCAGAGAGTGGTGGTGAATGGTGCCACATCCAGCTGGAAGCCAGTCACTAGTGGTGTCCCCCAGGGATCAGTGCTGGGCCCAATCCTATTCAGTATCTTTACTGATGATCTGGACGAGGGCATTGAGTCCACCATTAGCAAATGCAGAGGGATCTTGACAGACTGGACAGATGGGCGGAGTCCAACAGGATGGCATTCAACAAGTCCCAAGTGCAGGGTGCTGCACTTTCGTCACAACAACCCCATGCAGTGCTACAGGCTGGGGACAGTGGTTGGAGAGCAGCCAGGCAGAGAGGGAACTGGGAGTAGTGGTTGACAGCAGCTGAACACGAGCCAGAAGTGTGCCCAGGAGGCCAAGAAGGCCAATGGCATCGTGGCTTGCATCAGGAATAGTATGGCCAACAGGAGCAGGGAGGTCATTCTGCGCCTGTACACTGCAATGGTTAGGCCACACCTTCAGTCCTGTGTCCAGTTCTGGGCCTTTCAGTTTAGGAAAGATGTTGAGTTGCTGGAAGATATCCAGAGAAGGGCAACAAAGCTGGGGAGGGATTTGGAGCACAAGCTCTATGAGGAGAGGTTGAGGGAGCTGGAGTTGCTTAGCCTGGAGAAGAGGAGACTCAGGGGAGACCTTCTTGCTCTCTACAACTACCTGAAAGGAGGTTGTAGCCAGGAAGGGGTTGGTCCCTTCTCCCAGGCAACCAGCACCAGAACAAGAGGGCATAGTCTCAGACTGCACTAGGGGAGGTGTAGGCTTGAGGTGAGGAGAAAGTTCTTCCCAGAAAAAGTTCTTAGCCATTGGAATGGGCTGCCCAGGGAGGTGGTGGAGTCACCATCACTGGAGGTGTTCAAAAAGGGATTGGTCGTGGCACTTGAAGGTATGGTTTAGTTAGTCATGACGTGTTGAGTGATAGTTTGGTCTTGATGATCTCTGAGGTCTTTTCCAACCTTATTGATTCTATGATTCTCCAGATCCTAATGGGTTCAGTTACAGCTTGCAGCCTTCACTTAAGTAAGGAAATGGGTTTCTGTAAGTGTGATTTTAAGTACTCTGAATTGTAAGTATTTTAGCTCAGCTACTGGATCTACTACCTTGTATAAAAAATAACGACCTTGATTTCCATTTAGAATAAACCTTTATTTAGAATAAACCAAACCAGGTTGGAAGAGACCTTCAAGATCATCGTGTCCAGCCCATCAACCAATCCAACCCACCCAAACAGCTAACCCATGGCACCAAGTACCCCATCAAGTCTCCTCCTGAACACCTGCTGTTGTCTTGATTTGAAAACGCCTTTTCTTTCTCTTGCAAGTAGGAAGCCTTAGGAGTAATTGAAGAAACACACTGGCATCTGATTAGACTGCCCTTCTAGTAAAAACATTATTCTAGAGAAATATTAATGTAACTTTTCATTGAATCAATTCTGAAGATCATGGCTTCATGGGCTGGTTGGATGGGAGGACTATGGCTTCTTTCTTCACATTGGGTGGAAGTGGTTAAGCATGAGGTGATCAGAATAAATGTTTGATTTTAAAATGCATAGTTTATTTTGTAAACAAAGAGTACATACTTCATAAGCAATTTAGTATTGTGAATGTAACAGATATATTATGCAGGCAGGTTCTTTTAATAGCTTCTTTTCATTCCCCTTAGCTAGGGAATTGGTTTGAGTAATCTCTTGCAGAGGACTGCAAAACGTGAAGAATCCTTAACAAAGGAGAGAGTTTGTACATTTGGAGTGCTGCCATAGGCAGATATCCTTTTAAAAGGACTGGCTAGCATAGTGAGGAGGTGAACTTGCTCTGAAGTGAAAAAACAGGGGATGCAGGAAGGTCTGCTATGGGATGAATAATGAACCATTTGAAAGCTTATGGGTAAAGATTAGAGGGTAGAACAACATGGATGATGTTGTGGTAGGTTTCTGCTGTAGATAGTCCTTATCTTCTACTTCTTCATAATTGAGACTTCTTCATACAGTGGCAAGAACCCTCAGGTTTCCAAGGGCCAGTCCTACAAGGTACTTGAACTACCCCCAGTCTCTTCTGAAGAGAAAACACAGGCCACAAACAATCCATGAGATTTTTTTGTGTGCTTTGATGGCAGTTTTCCAACACAGGTGCTGTACTGGATCTCAGGCTTTCAAACATGAAAGAAGTGGTCAGTGAGGTGCCTTTGCTGCAGTAACCATTGAATGGTAGAGCTTAGGATTCTGAGAGAAGACAAGGCAAGTAGCAGGAGAGCAAACTTCAGCATGCTCAGGCCTCAGCTTGGAAAAATCCTATGGTATATGGTCTTGGAGAGAAGAGGGGTCTGGGAAAACTGATTGACTATCAAGAACCACTTCTTACAGTCTATGCTGCAACACATGGATGAACATGGTGCTCGTGACTAAACTCAAACAGGAAGTATGCAAATAGTGGAAGTGAAGTCACCCAGGGGAAATATGGAGAAAGCTGTCTGAGTGTGTGAGTATGAGTTTAGGAAAGCCAAAGCCCACCTGCACTTGAATTTTGATGTGAAACATGAGTGGCAAGAATACAGCCTTCCACAAGGATCTCAACAACAAATGTATTATGATGGAAAACATGGGCCTGCTGCTGTTGAGGGTAAGAGACTTGATGACAAAAGACATGGAAAAGAACAAGATACTAATGCTGACAAGGGCCAACTTGGTCTTCAGTGATAAAGTTTTTCTGAAATCCCATGTTCTTAAAACTAGACAAGAGCAATGAAGTCTTATCCTCTGTGGAAGATGATCATGCTAGAGAACATTTCGATAAATTATAGATCCACAAGTCTGTGGGTTCTGGTAAGATCACAGTATCACAATATCACTAAGGTTGGAAGAGACCGCAAAGATCATTGAGTCCAACCTGTCACCACAGACCTCACGACTAGACCATGGCACCAAGTGCCACGTCCAATCTCCTCTTGAACACCTACAGGGATGGTGACTCCACCACGTCCCTGGGCAGCCCATTCCAGTGATGAATGACTCTCTCAGTGAAGAACTTTCTCCTCACCTCGAGCCTAAACTTCCCCTGGCGCAGCTTGAGACTGTATCCTGTTGTTCTGGTGCTGGTTGCTAGAGAGAAGAGACCAACCCCTTCCTGGCTACAACCACCTTTCAGGTAGCTGTAGAGAGCAATGAAGTCACCCCTGAGCCTCCTCTACTCCAGGCTAAACAATCCCAGCTCCCTCAGCCTCTCCTCATAGGGCTTGTGTTCAAGGCCTCTCACCAGCCTTGTTGCCCTTCTCTGGACACGTTCAACTGTTTCGATGTCCTTCCTAAACTGAGGGGCCCAGAACTGGACACAGTACTCAAGGTGTGGCCTAACCAGTGCAGAGTACAGGGGCACAATGACTTCCCTGCTCCTGCTGGCCACACTATTCCTAATGCAGGCCAGGATGCCATTGGCCTTCTTGGCCACCTGGGCACACGGCTGGCTCATATTCAGGCATCTGTCAATCAGCACCCCCAGGTCCCTCTCTGTTGGGAATTCTCCAGCCACTCTGACCCCAGCCTGTAGCTCTGCATGGGGTTGCCGTGGCCAAAGTGCAGCACCCGGCACTTGGACTTGTTGAATGCCATCCCATTGGACTCTGCCCATCTGTCCAGTCGGTCGAGGTCCCTCTGCAGAGCCCTTCTGCCCTCTAACTGATCAACATCTGCTCCCAGCTTGGTGTCATCTGCAAATTTGCTGATGACTGACTCAATGCCCTCATCCAGATCATCAGTGAAGATATTAAAGAGGACGAGGCCCAGCACTGATCCCTGGGGGATGCCACTGGTGGTTGGCTGCCAGCTGGATGTGGCACCATTCACCACCACTCTCTGTGCTCGGCCATCCAGCCAGTTCCTAACCCAGTACAGAGTGTTGCTGTCCAAGCCACGAGCTGACATCTTAGACAGCAGTTTGCTGTGGGGGACAGTGTCAAAGGCCTTGCTGAGGTCCAGGTAGACCACATCCACAGGCCTCTCCACGTCCACCAGACGGGTCACCTGATCATAGAAGGAGATCAGTTTGGAGAGGCAGGACCTGCCCTTCCTAAATCCATGTTGGCTGGACCTGAGCCCTTGGCCATCCTTCAGGTGTGCAGTTATTGCCGCCAGGATAATCTGCTCCATCACTTTCCCTGGCACTGAGGTCAGGCTGACTGGCCTGTAGTTTCTGGGTTCCTCCATCCAAACCTTCTTGTGGATGGGGACCACATTGGCCAGTTTCCAGTCATCTGGGACCTCACTGGTGAGCCAGGACTGGAGGAAAATGATGGAGAGCGGCTTGGCCAGCTCATCTGCCAACTCTCTCAGCACCCTAGGATGGATCCCATCTGGTCCCATAGACTTGTGAGTGTCCATGTGGTGGTTTGACTCTGGCCTGGGGGCCAGATGCCCACCAGGCCGCTCTATCACTCCCCTTCTTAAGTGAACAGCGAAAGAAGGGAAAGAAAATATAACAGAAGCTAGGGATAAGATAGGAGCAATTTAATAACACTAATAAGCAAACAGCAATAGACCGTGCAGAAGCAAAAGAAAGCAGAGAGATGTTAGTCTCTACTTCCCCATCAGTAGGACGGTGGTCAGTCTCGGGAAGCAAGTCTGTCTAAGCTTGGTGGTTCCTTGGGGGGATGAATGCCATGGATGAATGCCCCTACTTCCTTCTTTGACTTCCTTCTTGTACCTGAGCTCATGTCATATGGTATGGAATACCTCTTTGGCCAGTCTGAGTCAGCTGGCTCAGCTGTGTCCCCTCCCAAGATTTTGCCCACCCCTCAATGTACTCTTGGGGCAGGGAAATGTTGAAAGGACACAGCTTGGATACTAGATTAAGGTGTAGCCAAAACACTACTGTGTTATCAACTACTGCTGCAAAAACCACAGCACTAGAACGATGCTGTGAGGAGAATTAACTCCAGCTCAGTTCAACCCAATACAGTCCAGGTTGCTCAGCAGGTCGCGAACTAATTCCTCATGGATTTCCGGGGCAATACACTGCTCCCTGACCCCATCGCCCAGCTCAGGAGGCCACTCGTCCTGAACTCCTCCTGCCTTACTGTTAAAAATTGAGGTAAAGAAGGTGTTCAGGACCTCAGCCTTTTCCTCATCTTCAGTCACAGTGTTCCCCTCCAGGATGGACCCACAATGCTGAGGGAATAGTGAATGTTGTTGCAAAGTTGCCATAACTCTGTCTTTGGAAGGTCGTGTCAGTCAGGTGAGGTTACTGAATGCCTCAGAAGTCATCCAGGTGTTCTGGCTTCAAAAAGTGAGAGTATGAGAACTGGAGGCTGCTGGGCTTCCCCTTGATCCCTGAGGAGATAATAAAGCGAATAACCTTGGAAACTAAATACAAATGACAAGATGAATCTGGCAGTAGTCCGCTTGGATTTAGTAAGGGAAAGTCACGCTTGGCCAGCTTGATAGCACCCTACAATGAAACGATTGGCTTGGAGGACAAGTTTTCACTTTAGTAAAGGCTTTCAGCACTGTCTTCCATAACTTCATTGTAGACAAACCAATTGAAGTATGGACAGAGTAAGTGAGCAATGAGGTGGACTGAAAACTGTCTTGAGGTGCTGAGCTCAAAATGTTGTGGTTAGTGGCATGAAGTCCAGCTGGAGGTTGGTCACCTGGTAAAACACTGGAGTTCTGCATCTGGTTTTTGGGTTGCCTAGTACCATGGGCATGCTGGGCAGAATCCAGCTCAAGGCCAGAAATATTAGGAAGAGACAGAACTGGTTGTCATGTGAGGAGAGGTAGAGAGGGCTGGGGCTGTTGAGCCTAAAGGGTTCAGGAGGTGTCTTATCTGTGTGTATGAATACCTCAGAGGGAGGAATAAAGGTGGAGCAAGACTCTTCTCAGTAGTGCCTGGTGAGTAAGCAAGAGGCAGTGGGCACAACACAAAATCTTCTACTTAAGCATAAGAAAGAAAAAAAAAAAAAAAAAGGACCATATTTAAGGTGACAACAGTCAAAGACTGGCACACTTTCTCCAGAATGATTGTGGAGTCTCTGTCCATAGAGATGTTCAAAACCTGTCTGCACGTGTGGCTCAGAGCTACCTGCCCTGGTTGACCCCCTTCTTAGTAGTGGAGGTTGGACTAGCTGATCTTCAAAGGTCTCTCCCAACTTCAACTGTTCCACTGTTCTGTAGGAATTGCTCTTTCCTGTTGTGAGTTTTCTTTACTTTAGAGAAACTTCTGGTAAAAATAATGTGTGGTGAAATATCTTCTAGAAGAACAGGTATGCTAGGTGGGGAGGATGTGTTTGAGCAGTGTCAGTACTGCATTCTGTGGTGCCAGCAAGGTGTCCATGAAGGACTAATTTTCTTCATTTAGGGAATTTTGGAGAAGGTGTTTCTCAAGTGTATGAGTCAACCTGTGTTTTATTTGCCAATGGCTAATGACATACTGCTTCCATGTACAGAAATAGAATAGAACAGAATAAACCAGGTTGGAAGAGACCTTCAAGATCATCACGTCCAACCTATCATCCAACACCACCTAATCAACTAAACTATGCAACCAAGCACCCTATCATCTCCTCCTGAACACCTCCAATGATGGCAACTCCAACTCCTCCCTGGGCAGCACATTCCAATGGCCAATCTCTCTCTTTCTGTAAAGAATTTCTTCCTAACATCCAGTCTGAACCTCCCCTGGTGCAGCTTGAGACTGTGTCCTCTTGTTCTGGTGCTGGTTGCCTGGGAGATGAGACCAGCCCCCACCTGGATATAACCTCCCTTCAGATAATTGTAGACAGCAGTAAGGTCACCCCTGAGTCTCCTCCAGGCTAAGCAACCCCACCTCCCTCAGTCTCTCCTCATAGGGCTTGTGTTCCAAACCCCTCACCAACTTTGTTGCTCTTCTCTGGACACATTCCAGCAACTCAACATCTTTCCTAAACTTGAGGGGCCCAGAACTAGACACAGGACTGAAAGTGTGGCCTAACCATTGCAGTGTACAGGGGCAGAATGACCTCCCTGCTCCTGCTGGCCACACTGTTCCTGATGCAGGCCAGTATGCCATTGGCCCTCTTGGCTGCCTGGACACACTGCTGGCTCATGTTCATCCTACCATCAACCATTACCCCCAGGTCCCTCTCTGCCTCTTGACCTTCTACAGCATGTTCCCTTAGTACAAAGCTAGTGCAGTGTAATTGCCAACTTTTGCAACTGTAGAGGGAAGTATTTTATCCTCAAAATAATTGTGATATCCAGAAGTTCATATTTACTTTCCTTTTCAGGTATCAACTTCTACATGTCACTACTTAAATCTGGCATTAGTGTGCTGATTGAAAAAGTGCCTGTATTCCTGCTCATGAAAAAGTATTTTGGAAAAAAACCAACCCAGTTTAAAGGAGCTAGCATACTTAGCTGATTTCTAGTGTCTTCTCACTTGCATTCTTTGCAGATTTCCCTCGTGTATGTGCATTTGATGTTTTAAATTTTTTTACCATTGCTTGTGATGTTTTTAGCATAAAAATCTTTCATATAAATGAAGGTGTCTCGGTCCAGAGACACTGTTCTTTTAAATATTCCCATGTTGTGAAATTAGAGGCACAGACGAGGCCAAAACATCAACAGCTAGACTATTTATTATATAAATAAAGTGGACATAAGAAGGAGAGAGGGAGAAAATAGAGAGGGAGAGAGAGAAGAGAGAGAGAAGAGGAAAGGAATTGTGTTACCACACCCCTCACCCCCCCCCAAGACAGTTTGAGTCTGTGGAAGAAAGGTGCTACTGGAATGGTGCTGAGGCTCTGGCTGGAGAAGAGCTGTGGTCCTCTGGGCAGCCTGGGTCTGTAGAGAAAGGGTGCTGAGGCTTCTTTTCTCCAGAGCAGCATTGTCCTCCTCAGCGGCATGGTCCTTCTTCTGTGTTTTCCTTCATCTCCGTTTTTCTTCTAAAGTAGCCAGTAGTGGCTCCAGTCTTTTATACAGTTTTTAGTCCTTAGGTATGTGTCCAAGTATTGTCCCTCAGGAATTCAGAGGGAAGGAAATAATCCTTAGGTAAATGTCCAGGTATCGTTCCCCTGGAAATCTTTCTGTGTATTTCTGTGTGTTTGGGCAAGGTTCTGGATGGAGGGGGGGGGTCTCTGCCTCCTCCGTCTCCATCCAGACAAGCCCCCACACTCCTTACACATCAGGAAACAGGTGGTGCACCCTTCCCAGGGTACTTGATGGGTGGAGATTATCTTGTCTCATGCATATTCCCGAAGGTGGCCTCGGTCCATTGTTGTCAGGCCAGCTGTGGCCCAGTGAGCAATGTTATCTTTGCACCTTCCAAGAGTTGTTCCAGTGGCTCTGCCCAACACACATCAGCTATTGTCTGCGCAAACAGCAAGTGATTTTATCTTTGTTGAGTCACACCAAGAGAGACAAACTTTTAGTCTCTCACAGAAGGAAACAAAATGTGCGTGTTGTCTGCTGTTTTTTTAACATGGTGCTGTCATGTGCAGAATAGAAGTAATATGATGCAACGTTTCACTCATTGTTATGTAACTTTAGATGTTTAAAGTAACTTTATTAAATAAACCAAACCAACCAATACTCAGGATGAAAGCTTGCTGAGTGACTGGGAATGAGGTTGCTGCTGGCTCTGCCAAAGTGCCAAATCCTGTTCAAGAGCTGGACCCTAAAGTGAAGTAGTGCTGATTCATGTGTCCTCTCCCTTTCCTTCCCCTCCTATGCCTGGAGTTCTGTGAGAAGGGAATGCTCTGCACTAGTCAAGGGCTGAAATTTCACCACACAGTGGTTTGTGTGGTCTCAGCTGTTAAATCATCTCAGAAATGGAGGGACCACAAAAACTAAGGCTATAATCAGTGATGTAATTTTAAGGCACAACATGTTGTGAAATGCCACATCCACATGAGGCATTGCAGTTTGTGAACGAGGGTCACATGTGTCAGTGGTCTCATGACCTGACAGTGTCTTGTCTCATCAGCGAAGTATGTGAACACTGAAAAGAAGCAGATTTCTGGAATTAAATAAGTAAATGAATAAGATACTTCAGTTATCTAAAACACATATTGACTTGTTATTAACTTATTCCTCTACAGGGTGTGATAGGTGTACAGTTGGTGGTTACCATGGTAATGGCCAGTGTCATACAGAAGATCATACCTCACTATTCTCTTGCTCGTTGGCTTCTCTGTAGTGGCAGGTAAGATAAGAAACAGTTGTGCTGTGTGTGACATTGGTAATGCAATTATGCATTAGAGTAGTAATGGCAAAACATACTAATTTGGGTTGTTTTCTTTAAAAACATTTGATCTACTGTTATTAAACTGATTACCATAACGTTGTGACACCTGACTTTCCAGGCTCAAGGTATAAAGACAGTGTGGCTGTTAAAGAACAGACTGTTTGTTGCTATTAATTGTGTCAAAGTCAGCTGTTGTCCAGCTCTCATATTATTAAAGGCACGAGCTGCATACTTTAATATTAAAAGAGCAAAACTCAATAGAAGACACTAAAGAATAGAAGGATTTTTTTTTCTTCACTCTGCTTCAGTGTTCTTGACAATCCACCTGCTGATTTGCTTTGCATATAAGGATTGCTTAGGCATTTATTAAAAATTCTGGGTTTTTTTAAATATTTCATAGGACAGGATTACCATAAATTTCAATACAGTAATTCCTTGTAACAATAAATCAAACAGACACAATATGCTGCAAGGGGAGCATTCCCTGTGTGGCTGTGTACATAGTAACAATGAAAACTAGCAGCTGTTTTGAATATAGATCAGCATTTTAAAGAATCATAGACACTGTGTTTTTTCATTTGAGAAGCAAAGCACTTTTTATGATGCGAAGGTGCTGTACTCTCTTGGCATTATCAAAATGTCAACAATTAAAAATCTCTGCTCCCTGGTTTCTGAAGGAGTGTCTTTGCATCAAATTGATGTACTCCATAGGAGTCTTAACCAGTCTCATATAACTTTCTTTTGCTTTTTTCATCTGCTTGTCAGGATGAACAACTTTTTAATTTTACCCATTATGGCACTGAAAAGAGCTGCTAATGAAAAATTCCCCTGAATGTTATTTGGGTGTGTTAGGTACCTCCAGTTAGGTATAATGGAAACCAGGAATTTTCAGGTGAATCACATAATCACCAAGGTTGGAAGAGACCTCAAAGATCATCAAGCTCAACCTGTTACCACATACCTCATGACTAAACCATGGCACCAAGTGCCACGTCCAATCCCCTCTTGAACACGTCCAGGGATGGTGACTCTACCACCTCCCTGGGCAGCACATTCCAATGGCTAACAACTCTCTCAGTGAAGAACTTTCTTTTATATGGAGTTTTCTTGTTGGCCACATCTGGAAGATACTGATGGCCTTTTTGGTGCTCTTAAAGAGTATTGCATTAATGAACATGAAATTCCATGCCATTTATTTTTAAGGTGCTTTATCACCAGAGTGTTTTTCATCAACAGTTGTTCAAGTGGCGTTTTCTACCTTTCGTGTCTTATATAAAAGATGCATTTAAATTTTTGTGTCAAAATGTGTATGTTTAATTACTCTTGTTAAAGACTTGTTCAATGTTGTGACTGTTCTTTATTCTTGTGAAGCTTTCACTTTCTGTATCCTTGTTCTAAGCCACTCCTTGTGACAGTGATAGGGAAAGGTTTGCTCTTCACATGGTTTTCGTAATCCTTTTCTGCTTTCATCTTTGTGCACCTGTAGACTAATAAATACATAAAGCAGAATTTTGCATTTGTGCTTGTGGATTCTGCTCCCAGTGATGTCAGTGGGACCTTTATTATTCTTTTTCTTGTTTAGTAGCCTTGAAAATCTCTGTTGCTTTTCAGTGTTTTTCTGTTTTATCAGGTAACTATTTTAGTGCATTGTAATTTCAGTCCTTGTCAATAACCTTCTGAATACAACAATTATGTAAAGAATCAGAAATAAAAACAAGTCAGAAACTCCACAGCAAGAAGAATCTGAACTTTGATGGCAGAAAGGAAAAACTGTTCTCTTAGCTTAGCTGACAAACTCTTTCATATTAACCCATTTTCAGAAAACAGAATTAACCAGCTTGGAAAAGATCTTCAAGATCATCAAGTCCAACCTATCACCCAACACCATCTAATCAACTAAGCCATGGCACCAAGTGCCTCATCCAGTCTCTTTCTAAACACTTTCAGTGATGGTGACTCCACCACCTCCCTGGGCAGCACATTCCAATGGACAATCACTCTTTCTGTGAAGAATTTCTTCCTAACATCCAGTCTGAACCTCCCCTGGTGCAGCTTGAGACTGTGTCCTCTTGTTCTGGTGCTGGTTGCCTGGGAGAAGAGACCAACCCTCACCTGGCTACACCCTCCCTTCAGGTAGTTGTACACAGCAAGAAGGTCTCCCCTGAGCCTCCTGTTCTCCAGGCTAAGCAACCCCACCTCCCTCAGCCTCTCCTCATAGGGCTTGTGTTCCAAACCCCTCCCCAGCTTTGTTGCCCTTCTCTGGACACGTTCCAGCAACTCAACATCTTTCCTAAACTTGAGGGGCCCAGAACTAGACTGAAGGTGTGGGCTAACCATTGCAGTGTACAAGGGCAGAATGACCTCCCTGCTCCTACTGGCCACATTGTTCCTGATACAGGCCAGTATGCCATTGGCCCTCTTGGCCTCCTGGGCACACTGCAGGCTCATGTTCAGCTGCTGTTTACCAGTACCTTCAGGTCCCTCTCTACCTGGTTGCTCTCCAGCCACTCTGACTCCAGCCTGTAGCACAGCATGAAGTTGTTGGGGCCTGTTGTGGCCAGCAGTCCTGGCTCACTGGAGAGGTCCCAGAAGACTGGAAGCTGGCCAACGTGATGCCCATCCACAAAAAGGGCCGGTTGGATGAGCCAGGGAATTATAGGCCTGTCAGCCTGACCTCAGTGCCAGGCAAGATCATGGAACAGGTCATCCTGAGTGCAATCACACAGCACTTAGAGGATGGCCAAAGGATGAGGCCCAGCCATCATGGATTCAGGAAGGGCAGGTCCTGCCTGACCAACCTGATCTCCTTCTATGATCAGATGACCCGCCTGGTGGATGTGGGGAGGCCTGTGGATGTAGTCTACCTGGACTTCAGCAAGGCCTTTGACACCGTCCCCCATAGCAAACTCCTGGCCAAGCTGTCAGACCATGGCTTGGACAGGAGCACACTGCGATGGATTAGGAACTGGCTGGAGGGCCGAGCCCAGAGAGTGGTGGTGAATGGTGCCACATCCAGCTGGCAGCCAGTCACTAGTGGTGTGCCCCAAGGATCAGTGCTGGGCCCTGTGCTCTTTAACATTTTTATTGATGATCTGGATGAGGGCATTGAGTCCATCATCAGTAAATTTGCAGGCAACACCAATTTGGGGCAGGAGTTGATCTGCTGGAGGGTGGAGAGGCTCTGCAGAGGGACCTCGACCGGCTGGACAGATGGGCAGAATCCAACGGCATGAGATTTAATACATCCAAGTGCCGGGTTCTGCACATTGGCCACAACAACCCCATGCAGTGCTACAGGCTAGGGTCAGAGTGGCTGGAGAGCGGCCAGGCAGAGAGGGACCTGGGAGTGCTGGTTGATGGTAGGCTGAATATGAGCCTGCAGTGTGCCCAGGTGGCCAAGAGGGCCAATGGCATCCTGGCCTGCATCAGGAACAGTGTGGCCAGCAGGAGCAGGGAGGTCATTCTGCCCCTGTACACTGCAATGGTTAGGCCACATCTTCAGTCCTATTTCTAGTTCTGGGCCCCTCAAGTTTAGGAAAGATGTTGAGTTGCTGGAATGTGTCCAGAGAAGAGCAACAAAGTTGGTGAGGGGTTCGGAACACAAGCGCTATGAGGAGAGACTGAGGGAGGTGGGGTTGCTTAGCCTGGAGAAGAGGAGGCTCAGGGGTGACCTTACTGCTGTCTACAACTACCTGAAGGGAGATTGTAGACAGGCAGAGGTTGGTCTCTTCTCCCAGGCAACCAGCACCAGAACAAGAGGACACAATCTCAGGCTGCACCAGGGGAGGTTCAGGCTGGAGGACAGGAGGAAGTTTTACACAGAGAGAGTGATTGCCCATTGGAATGGGCTGCCCAAGGAGGTGGTGGAGTCGCCATCACTGGAGGTGTTCAGGAGGAGACTTGACAGGGTGCTTGGTTGCATAGTTTAGTTGGTTGGGTGGTGTTGGATGATAGGTTGGACGCAATGATCTTGAAGGTCTCTTCCAACCTGGTCTATTCTATTCTATTCTATTCTATTCTATTCTATTCTATTCTATTCTATTCTATTCTATTCTATTCTATTCTATTCTATTCTATTCTATTCTATTCTATTCTATTCTATTCTATCCTATCCTATCCTATCCTATCCTATCCTATCCTATCCTATGTGTTGTCTTTTTGCCACCAGTGTTTTCTTTGACAGACTGGTATGGATGGGTTGGTGGAGGATTTTATACATGTGTGTACAAAATCTTTAAAAAAAATTAAAGTTTCATAGGTGTCTGCACAGGCAGAAACACTTTTACGCAGTTCAGCTTTCCTAGGAAAGCGTGCTCCGTCTCCTGGAAGTCAGTACACTTCAACTAGCCTTTTGTTGCCCAGACTGATTAAGTTATTTAACTAAAATGTCTTCCAAAACATTGGGAGGCTTTTCTAAGTGAGATGGTCTGAAATATCTACAGATAGTACTTGCCAAATGGAAGATAAACTTGTTACCAAACAAGCCAGAAACTCTTAAGTGAGCAGTTGGTTTCAAGATGCCTCTATGTGTGATTTCAAAGTCCCTGAAAAGGAAATATTTGACACTTTGAAATTTGAAAGAATTGTTAGTATAGATAGACATGAGATAATTAGTCATTTGCAGAATGAGCAGCTATCACTGACTGTTGACAAACTATTTACTGAAATTTGTAAAGAAATGCTAAATATTTCAATCAGTGATATTTTCAGAGCTTGGTGAGAATTTGGATATTTATATTTATTGAAGTCATTGAATTAACAGACCAAGTATCTGGCAAGACCTTCACATTTATTATCTAATAAAACACTCTTTACCAAAATGTTGCTTTTAAGTTGCTCAGCTACATTCTGTTTTCAGGCCACTTCAGGAAGACAGGAGAAAATGGATGTTCTGTGGTGCATTCATTAATGATCTTCATTCAGATTAACTGGAGCATATCTGTGCTGCTGTTGCTATTCAGACTAATTTGGATATGTCAAAGCTACAGAACAATCAGTTGTGGGATCTCAGTTTTAAGCATATATATGCTAAAGTGGATTAAAATGACTTTTTATGAGCTCTGCTTCTATGAAGATGTTTGTTCAGATTTCTTGGGTCTATAGGATTTGCTAACTAAAACACCTCCAAATTCCTGTATCCTATTAGTTGTATTTGTGGATCACTTGCAACATAATTCTGCAGTGTTGATGAAGAGCAAACTGTGGTTTAAGCATTTGATTTGCATTAGCACATTATGAAGAACAGGAGTATTGTCTGTTCTGCTGTGGTACGTACTGTTTCTCTAGCTGTGCATGAAAGATTGTGAAAAAGAAGCTTTCAACAGGTGATTTACAGAACTACTAGTGATACTCTCAGCATGCCAATTTCAGGTCTGGGAGATGGTGAATGACAAAGCAGGAGACTATTTCTCTGCTTTCCTGTGTGAAAGATTGGGAGAAGTTAGTCTCCAATATAGTTTGCCTTCTTGAATGAAAAAGTAGATGATGTGGTGTCTGTGTGGTTCTCAGTCTTGACACGTCTCTTTTGCGGCAAAGGTTGCAAATTTTTCAACTGGAACTGTGAGTGATGAAAATAAATTAGTAGCTTGCACTTCCACTAATGCCTCAAAATCCCCAAACAAAACTCAGACTCTCTTCTTCTCTGTAAAAAGTTCTTGTTTGTGCAAAGTCTGCAGTAGTTGTGATTTTCAGTTTTTGAACTAGCAGCAAATTCCTTCAGGGAAAGCTTGCAGTGTGTGAAGGTTTGGATCTCTATGATGGTACTGAAGTTCTTTTCTTTTAAGTAAATTGCTACATCAAGTGATTCTTTAGCCCAGGCTTGTGGAACCCTCTGTTAACCAGATTGTGTGTATTCTTTGCAACATTGCTGTCCTGAACTCTTACTTAGCCATTATACCAGTTTTTATTTTAAGATGATGTCCATGAGCTCTGTGGAGCTGCCTGTTTAATGCTTCATTATACTAGCAATTGAACTACCAGCAGCTAAACTTCTTTCTTCCAGTCTCTATGTAGTGTTTCTTGCAGCACATGTGCATACATGAAGTGTCCATACCATCATTAGGAAGGTAGAAGATACGTAATACTGCTCATGGTTGCTTACACCTGTTTCTGCTTTTAGCATGAGTCTTACAGCATTAGTCCTCCCTCAGTATTTGTCGTGTGGACAGTGTTCCATGAAGAATGACAGGGTTCTTTTATAATTATATGAAAGGTCATATTCTGCAAATATAAAGATGTGAGGATCATACTTCCACTTGGGATGTTCCAGAGAAGAGCTGGGAATCAAGTGTTATCGAGGGGCTTAAAATTGTTTGGGTTTGGTATTTATTTTCCAAATTTATCTTTTGCCTCTTTTCCTAACGCACCCCCACCCCCCACCCCCCACCCCAAATTTGATGTAACATAATTTCTGATTTGCCAGTGTGTGTTTGAGTGGTCCTACATGTGATAGGTTGAGGCAGACCCCCTCCCCACCACGGGCAAAAATAACGACTCAGACAAACAGATTGCAAAAGTGGTGGAAAGTTTACATGGAAAGCAGTGAATGTTTACAGAGAGCCAGAAGTGCAGTGACAAAAGAAATCCCAAAACAGACCCAGGAACATCCCATCCCCACCTGAAGGTACGCCCAAGACCCCCAGGGCTCCTTCTCCCCTCCCTCCCCCCCCCCCCCCCCCCAACTGCTAGGCTAGTCTCAGCTGGCCAGATCTGAGACTGCCCATCCCCTCTGGCCTTGGGCCTGGCCAGGCCCAAGGCTGGGAGACATCTCCCTCAGTTACCAGGTGCTGGTGAGAGAAGAAAGAGGAAGTGCCAGACCCCGCATTGGATTGTACGGTGGTACAGAGAATTATGGTAGGAAATACCTGGTTTCCTGTGTCCACCCACTGGGCTGGACTTCTGGACACAGGAAGCACCCCTCATATAATCACAGCAGAGGGCACCCAGCCCAAACTGCTACACTACTTGATGAGGTTTTCTTAATCTAAAATACACTGTTGAATGTGGAAAAGGCCTTGTTTCAGCTGCTAAGGCTCTTGATGTTCTTAGAGTTTGAGGCCAAATGTACCACTTTGGAGACCTAACCGTCTCTGGTTTTCCTCTTCAGCACTTCCTTGTCACTACGTGCTGCCTTTTAAATAAATAAGCAATGGATGGTGCATTGAAAGTGGAAAAAATTGTTATCTGTTAAAATTGGTGATTTTTATTGGAAACAGGGCTTTTTTCTAGCGGGAGTGGAAGGTATCATGGAGGAAGTGTTTAGGAAAAGGATGTTGATGTAACAATTTGCCCTGCCTAAGGAAAAAGAATGATAGTGGTTATTTGATAATAGCTATTTTGGATTCTGGAAAATTAGTGGGGTTTTGTGAGGCATAATTATACATTATAAAATCATTTACAGCATGCTTCTGATGTGTAACTAGAGTGGTATAATTATTCTAGGGAGCCTTTTCCAATATTGGTACAACCTTGTTTTCTATGTTTGAAAATAACTTGAAAATTTAGTGTTTTGGGACGTAAAGAACTTGTTTCCCTTGAGTGAGAAAGTGGCAAAGCTTTCTAATTATGACTAAGAGTCTCAAATGCTGAAGAGAACTGAAATGTAGCTGTGGTCGTTCAGCTCTGGCAGGGTTGATACTTGCACACAAGAGTGTTTGCTTGGGTCCAGTGTCTTAATATGCATACAGTTCTGTGTTGATGTATAGGTTTTGTAGAAAAACACTTCAGATTGCCAATTTTGATACTGTTTTATTGAGATTTTCTCTTCCTTCAGTTTACGGTGGTATCAGCATCCTACTGAGGAACAACTGCGGATTCTTGCAGGGAAACAAAGGGCGAAGAGCAAAAAAGATAGGTAAATACTTGGTTTAAGCTTTTCTTCATTTCCCCCTTCCCTCTCCCCCTCATTTTTTCCTATTTTTTCCCCCCCTCCCAGCATTATTCATGTAAGAACTTTACCAGCCACCTTTTCCCTTTGTGTGAGTTAGTTGTAGGGCTCTGTACTGAACTATATTATTTCAGATGTGCTCCTGGGATGTATTAGGTGAGGTATTCTAATGGAAGAAAGAGGGAAAAGTTAGTCCTCTTGGACAAGGTACTGGTGCAGAACTTTATCTGGATTACTGTGTACAGTTCTGATCACTTATGTTCAAGAAAAATTAATTTGTACACAAACAGGTGAGCAGAGGGCTGCGAAAATCATCCGGGAAACAAAGTCTGTTTTACAAGTGAAGGCTGAAAGACCTTGGCTTGTTTAACCTAACAGAAAGATGACTGAGAGGGATGGGGTAGCTCTGTATCAGCTAAAGCTGGAAACAGATTTCTGATATTCAGGCATGAAGTTCTGGAGCAGGAATACAGCAGTGATGGGAATGAAGATGTTTTGAGGTGGTGGAGCTGGCTGTATTAATACAAGATTTCTGAATTAGCTGGTTTTAAAACAAACCAACCCACTATTTTGGCTTTCTTTTTGGCAGCATAGGAGGTTTCCTTTAGTGCTTTTGTTCCATTATGAACTCTCATAATTCTGAGCATTTGTGTTAGTACACAGACTGCACATGTAATCTGTTCATTGCAATGCAATCTCTTGTGTGTTTGGGTTTTTTTTCCCCTTTTCTTACTTTCCCCTGTTTTGTAATTCTAAGCTACGTGGTTAATAACCTTATTTGCCACACTCTGGAATAAAGAATTAAGTAATTTCTTTAATATTAAATAACTTCAATTTTACATGTTGCAGTAGTTTATCAAATTCAGAAACTTGTTTTACCTAAGTTTCCTGTAACAACTTGAGGCATGTTAATTGTGAAGAGCATTACAGTTTATTGCTGTTCATTTAACCAGTGATATTTATTTATGTGTACAATAATGTTTAATTATGTAACTGTAACTTTAAGTCCACCCATAGGAGCCATAAACAGAAAAACACAGTCGCATTGCCAAGTAACAATTGTATGTTGTGCTCACTTGTCTTTCCTCAGCCTTGCCAAAAAGTGTGTTCTCACCTTCACCACAGCAGTAATGTGCTCTCAGCTGAGTGGAATCATGGCACATTATTATTAACTTATGTACAAGCTTAAATTTTATAATGTGGGAAAATTTACTGTGAAGCTTAGTAAGAGCTTGTATCCCAAGTTGCCTATGTATGCACTGAGTCCTTGCTTTGTTACTAAACTTCTACATTTAACGTTCAAATGTTATCCTCTCGCTGCAGTCACATTTTGTTGGTGTGATTTTGTTATTGTAAGATTGATACAATTAGCTATAGTAATACATAACTAAGAATACAGTTGTAATAGTTGTAGGTAGTTGTTGATACTAGTGTAAATATCAATCATAGAGGGATAAAAAACTTCAAAGAAAACAAGATGGTAATTTGGAGGATTAAATGGTATTTTCTCTGCTGTTTTAACAGCAGTCAACAATATGCTTACTTCTTAGTAAATAAATATACCTGTGTCCTCTAAAGAAGTGGCTGTTGTTGGAGAACTGTAGCTTAAAGTAGGAATTGTCCCTCTTGAGTTTATTTTACATGGAGTGTTTCAAGCTCATAAAATGGAATGCAGAGCTCCCTCGAGCCAAGGAGATGTGAAACAGATGGTGTAGAGGGAATAAGGACATATTTGATTTTCTCTTTCTCTTTTCAAGATAATTGGCATTGTTAGGCCCATAGTCTCGTGAAATGTGGTGTCTTTTCCTTAATTAAACACATTTCCAATTTGAACTAATTAAAAGGGAAATGATGAAAGGAGATCTAAGGAACTTGCTTGAAAATTAGCCTTAGAAACAGCTGTATTGTGAACTTGTAATCCATTTTATTCGACACATATCAGTATATTATACTCTAGGTTATAACAGCACATAAATAATGGGCAGATTTTCTATTTCAGAATAGTTTGTGTTACATTAAACTGTTAGGGTAATGAAGAGGTCCATAGCTGCTATGAATCAGCTGTCAGTGATCCTGTGTATGTTCTGACTGTCTCTTGCATTATGGATCCCCACAGGTAATTAAAGTTTAGGAACAGCAAATTTTGTTGAGCTGAAATGAATTCAGTTATCACAATGCTCATTTCACTCAAGATGATGGTACTCCTGGGTGCATACAGCAGGAAAACACCAGAGTACGGATGAGGGCAGGAGAGCACATAGAAGCTTGCAGACACTTAAGTGGTTGGACAGCATTTGGGACTTCTTGTTTAGACCTGACCACATCTGTTTTTGGAGTAGTGCTTTAGTTCACTATCTTTAGTTTTCAGCTTGTCCATTAAAATTCTTCAACTTCAGATGGTACTAAGAGTTAACCAGGAAAAGAAACATCACTAGTTCTTTCCTCTTGTATTCTCATCTCACACATCAGCTTAGAGGGCATCATTCCTTAAAAGTAAGGTTCATGATTGATTGATTTAAATTTAATTGCTTTTTAATGCTTTTTGTCCCAATAATGTGTCTTTCTGTGGAAAGTCTTAAGTGCCTCATCCAGTCACTTTTTAAACACTTCCAGTTGGTGGTGACTCCACTGCCTCTCCTTTTTAAAGGTGGTAGTCTAAAATCTGGCAGAGTCTAGTTTTCTTCTGGCAGTTTAGGGATTTGAAGTTTTGGGGTTTATTTTTATTATCTTTTTTTTTAATGAACATTTTTTGGATCACTTCATTTTTTTTTAATGATGATGAGGTAAATTTTGCTTTAGTAGTTGTGGTCTGACAGCCACAATTTCTTGTAATTTAACATCATCCAAGTTCTTTTAAGAACATTGTTCAATTTAAAGTCTAGTAGTTCAACTTAATTTCAGGAAAGTGAAGATCATGGTGTTGATAGTTTCAGATCTCTTTGCTTTAGATATGCCATCTTTTATGGTTTCTGTGAAAAATGATTCCTTAAAGATGTGTTAGTGCTAACTAATAGTTTGGGAAGCATCATTTAACTTCATATTATATATATAAGACATAATTATAGATTGTTTCAAACATGATTCAGTAGAACTGGAGAAGGGAAGCTGAAGAAAGGGTTCCACACAAGCAGGGGTTTACCAGTCTGGGAACTGACTGAAGGAGAGTGTTGCAACAAGTGTATATCCAGTGTGCACAGAGGGTGGATAGTAATAAACAATGTTGTGTTGTACAAAGAAGCACCAAGTGTCCTTAGTAGAGTCAATTTAAGAGCTTCTTAATGAGGGGCATACATTGTGGAACTTGATGCTACAAGACACTATGGAGCTCAACAGATTTTATACTGATTCAGAAAGGGATTAGACAAATTCATGTAAATTTTGAAAACTGATAATTTCAGAAGATGCAGTTCCTGTCTCAGATTATCCTCAAATTGTTCCATGCCAGAAGCTAGGAAGGGCTTAGCAGCATGAGGCTCAACCTTTGGTTGCCATATTTTTATTTGTCTAAGTAACTACATGTGTGAAAATAGTTAGTGAATCTGTGTGTTACTCTTTATGGAGGCCCTGTATGCTTGTGTGTTACAGTCTGTGTGGTGTATATATATGAATTGTTTGTGTATATATATATATATTTGTCATGCTCTGCAGCAATGGCTAAAACCTGGAACACAGCTCTGAGTCCTAGTGCTGTATCATGATGTCTTCCTTACCATAAAGAGCTTGATGAATTACTTCTTTTCAACATGTGTTGGATCTCTGGGATTGCTAGTAACACTGCAATAATTTTTTCCCCCTTTGTGTTCATAAGCAGGGTATGAATTGAAACAAGTCCACACTATCTGTACACTTACACCCTTTTAGATTAGAAAATCATCTTAAAGTTTTCTTAGCTTGATGGCTAGTAGAATGGATCTTGCAAGGATCTAGGTTAGTCGAGTTTGCATGACAGAACTTTCTAAGCACTCAACTGTGGCAAAAAGGCCTGATGCCTTTTCCGCCTCTCCCCCAGGATGTGGATTTTATTCTTTTCTTACCCACTGCTTCCAAGATAGATTCCAGTGAATGTTCGATAAATTAACGCTGCCAAGCGTGTCAGTTTTATTTACTTACTATCTAAAGACTGAAACACTCCTGTGTTTCAGTATCCTTTTCTAGACTCTGATTCTAAAGTCTCAGTTTAGCTTTGGTTTTCTTCAGGGTATCTCACTGGCAGGGTGGATATATTCTGCTATTTGTGTTTTTATCATAAACCTTTTGAGATTGTGGGAACTTAGTAGAACAACCTGTAGCTCCCTGAACAGAGAAAATCAGTGGAATGAAATAAATACTGTCCACCACATCTTCCTCTAATTCGTGCCCAGGATGCAGCCTACAGACGTTGTTTAGACCCATAGCACAGTAGTATGTTAGAGCCTTGCAAAAGGAAGCTAGGAATCATTGACATGCCTGGGTGTTTCTCAAAGTTTGACCTTGACTGAATGCTTTTAGCTATCTAGGCAGAAATGTTTGTATTTGTCAAGAATACTACATTTGAAATGCCATTATTTTTTGAAAAAGCTTGTTTTGTCATATCCATGTGTGTATTATCTCTTTATTTACTTCTTTTTACAGAAAATATAATGGTCATATTGAAAACAAACCCTTAACCATTCCAAAAGACATTGATCTCCACCTGGAAACAAAATCTGTGACTGAAAGGGACACTATTGGTAAGAATAATTCTTTCTCCCTGGTGTTTATTTGTGGTGAATGCTGCAACATTATTTATATGTGTTTTTTAATAGACAATGAATGAATGCTAAGTACAACTGATGATAATGTTAAATAAGCAACTAACTCTCCTTTGTTGTTCCTTGGCTGACGTCTTAATAGCAGTGCTTTGGAAAAGGATGAGTAGGTGAAATCCAGCATAAAGCGCATCTATTGTTGTATAAAACATCCATATCAGCATGAGACAACACCAAAAGAATCACATCACTGTCTATTTGAAATAGAATTAGTAGCCTCTTACGAGAAAATGACAATTGGCAGATGTCAAAACATAGATTTTTCTGCTCAGGAAATGTGCTGTAGCATTGCACCTTTCAACCACACATCTGAAATACTGAGGTAAAATGCTTAGAAACCAAAAGCAACAGTACTTAAATAAACAGCATTGTGTTGTGCAATTGCTATTTTTTTTTAAATAGTAATTTTTGTTTCCTTAGTTTTAACCAGCCATTCTGTCACAGAAATGTGTCACATGGATATGTATCTATGTGTGGTATTTTCTTCCTATCTACCGTCTTATATACATGTGTTCTATGCATAAATAGAGGAATAACGGAAATGTAGTCCTATACAGGAGATTCCTCAGCTAAATTTTCAGACACAGTGTTGAAAACAACTTTAATAAATGCAGAGGTTTGTTTTTTTCAGGCCAGTGAATAAATAATTGAAGCATTCACAAGTTTCAATTAGTGTTTTTTCACTTGAAATTTAGCTGTCTCCCTGAGTATTTATACATACTGGTAAGATACAGTGTAAAGTTTAGTTGTCTTTAAAAAGTTTTGTGTGCAAACTTCTGTTGAATCAAACCAGATATTCATTTCAAAATAGGTATAGGACTGGGAAATAGCTGAGTCTGGCCAATTTCATGTTTGACATCAAGTGACTTGTAGTCAGCAGACAAATACTCAGTGATGTTTTGTGACTTCTTAACCCTGCAGAGGTAGGGAGGTTGTTTTGGAGGGGCAAGGTGCACTTCATTGTCACAGATAGTTCTTTGCAGTTCCCAGCCCCTGTAGTGCTCTCCTTTCATAAGTCACTTTGCCTTCATTGAGCACAGTATGATCTCCAGACCTTTAATGATGGATTTTATGCAATGATTTATTGCTCTACAGGACATACTAACAAAATCTGACAGAACAAACCATCAGTGTCTTAGAGCAAGTAATTGTATGTAGCATTTTAAATGCTTGCCAATGAGCTTTTATGTAGAAGAAGGGGCTGTTTTCGGACAGCTTTGGAAGGCTATGGGGAAGATTTGCCTTTGTTCGAATTAGAGAAAGCTGTGTTTAGTCTTTGACTCAGAAAAGAATGTAAACATCTTTAATTGAAGGAGAGAAATCAGGCAGAATTTGGTTGGATGTGTTAAAATATTGTTTTGTTATTTTAACCTATCGTATGCCTTAATTACATGTATGCCAGTAGAAAATGACCAATTAAGATGTGACACATGTGCCTTCTGGTAGACTACATAACTTTGCTGTATAACGTAATAAACGTCTTCGCCTGCTTACATCTTGTCCTGGAGGCTGTGCTCAGGGTGAATAGAACATTCATATTACAACACTTTTAATCTTTAAGACAGTCAAAAAACTCTTAACTGGAGTTACAGCTGAACTCAATTGGAGAACTGTTTTGTGATGTGGGGACATCAACTGAACGTGCTTTTCTGAATTTAGGATGTTAATGTGTAAAAGCTGAGATGATAAAATGGTACCTCTTGTAGCGTTATAAATTTGAGTGTTGAATTACAGAAGTGAAGAGTGAAGTTAAGGATGTTGAGTGGAAAAAATGTGGTATTTTAGCGGTTGCTGCTCATTACTTGAATGATCCAGAAGTAGAATAGAATAGAATTAAATAGAATTAACCAGGCTGTTTGTGTTTTTGTTATTAATTCGCTGCTTCTCCTCATGCTGGTCACTGCTGAAGTACAAAAGTATGTGGCCAAGTAGAATAGAATATAATAGAGTTAACCAGATTGGAAGAGACCTTTAAGATTATCCAGTCCAACCTATCATCCAACACTATCTAATCAATTAAACCATGGCACCAAGTGCCTCATCCAGTCTCTTCCTAAACACCTCCAGTGTTCCTAAACACCTCCACCATCTCCCTAGGTCTACCTAGACCTCTGTTAATTTGGAACATTTTAAAGTTGTTACTTCATGCTGTGTAGGTCAACAATTGCCTTGAAATAGCAGTTTAACATTTTTGAACTTGTATTTTTCAGCATTGCATTATTTTCCGGAATATCAGTGGCTGGTGGATTTCACTGTTGCAGCTACAGTTGTGTATGTAGTGACAGAAGCCTACTACAGTATTGTGAAGCCCTCACAAGAAATGAACATCAGTGTGGTGTGGTGCCTCCTTGTCTTGGCTTTTGCAGTGTATCCTTTTCATAAGTCATTCTATCTGTTGCAAATAGTTTATGTCAGTCTGCATTGTTGATTAGAGGATTGCTGTTTAACATGTTTGTTGGCAACATGGGCAGTGGGATTGATCTACCCCCGGCAAGTTTGCTGATGACACCACTCTGTATGTGTGGTTGACATGCTGGAGGGAAGGGATGTCAGCCAGAGGGGCCTGGACAGGCCAGTGCAGTCCGAATGAGGTTAAATGCAGCAAAGTGCACGGTTGTGCACCTGGGTCAGGGCTATCCCAAGCACAAATATAGGCTTGGAGGTTGAACAGAGAGCAGTCCTGAGGAGAAGAATTTAAAGGTTGTGGTTGATGAGAAGCTCCTCACAAGTCAGGAATGTGCTCTTTTGCAGCTCAGAAAGCCAACAGAATCCTGGGCTAGATCAAAGGAAGCATGGCTAGCAGGCCAAGGATCACCTGATCCTGTGCTCTCATGAGGCCCTCCCTGGAGTACTGTGTCCAGCTCTGGAGCCCCCAAAACAAGAAATGCATGGAAATGTTAGAGAGGGTCCAGAGGAGGCCACAAAGATTATCAGAAGGCTGGAGCACTTTTGCTGTGAAGACAAGCTTGAGAGAGTTTGGGTTGTTCATCCTGGAGAAGACAAGTCTCCAGGAAGAACTTATAGCAGCTTTCCTGTACCTGAAGGGCACCTACAGGAGAGGAGAGAGACTTTTTACAAAGGCTTGTAGTGACAGCATGAGCAGTAATGGCTTCAAACTGGAAGAAACTTGATTTAGATTAGACATAAGGAAGAAATTCTTCATCACGAGGGTGGTGAGGCACTGGAAGAGATTGCCCAGAAACGTTGTGGACATTCAAGTCTGGAGGTGTTCAAAGCCAGGATGGATGGGGCTTGAGCAAACTGAGGTAGTAGGAAGTGTCCCTGCCCATGCTGGGGGTGGTGGTGGTGGAGCTAAATGGTCTTTAAAATCCTTTCCAGCTCAAACCATTTTGTGATTCTAGGATACACAAGTATTTAGCACTTTGAAAAAGGATGGTGTAAGCTAGTGACATTGTTGGGTAATGTATATACTGTACATGGCTGACACTGGCAGCATGGTAACATTAATACCAAGTCATTTATAGAAAAAACAGATGTGTATGAACATGCAGTTACTGCTCATCTGTAGTATGCAGTGGTTTTGCCCAGCTGAACAATTAGAAATAATTTTTGTACAGAAATACTTACAGCTTTTTGGAGAAGTGTGCAATTTACTGCACACATTTTTGTTTGCAGTGTGTTTAATCCAGTACTTCCAAAATAGTCCAGTAATGTGTGTACTAATTTACTGGAAAGATGCAGGCATGAATTTACAGTGTTAAAATACGTTCAAGGTAGTTTTACCAAGTTGACAGAAAACAGTTGTAGGAAGTGAGATGGTGCATCTTGAAAGCTCTGAGAGGCTGAACCTCCCCTTGGAAGCTGAGGGAGGCAAAAGCAGAATATTTAGGCAACATAGAATCGTAGAATCAGTCAGGGTTGGAAGGAATCACAAGGGTCATGTAGTTCCAACGCCCCTGCCATGGGCAGGGACACCCCACACTAGAGCAGGCTGGCCAGAGCTTCATCCAGCCTGCTCTTAAACACCTCCAGGGATGGGGCCTCAACCATCTCTGTGGGCAACCCATTCCAGGGCTTCACCACTCTCATGGTGAAGAACTTCTTCCTCACATCCAGCCTGAATCTCCCCACCTCCAGCTTCATTCCATTCCCCCTAGTCCTATCACTACCTGAGATCCTGAGAAGTCTCTCCCCAGCCTTCTTGTAGGCCCCCTTCAGATACTGGCAGGCCACAATTAGGTCACCTGGGAGCCTTCTCTTCTGCAGACTGAACAACCCCAACTCCTTCAGTCTGTCCTCATAGGAGAGGTGCTCCAGCCCTCTGATCATCCTCATGGCCCTTCTCTGGACACGTTCCAGCACCTCCACATCCCTCTTGTAATAGGGGCTCCAGAACCGGACACAGTACTCCCGGTGGGGTCTCACCAGGGCTGATTAGAGGAGGAGATGCATGCATGTCAATATCAATATGCAACATCAAACCATAAAAAGAATCGACTGTAATGTGTGTTTCATTGTCAATACAGGCTGGGGAATGATGTGATAGAGAGTAGCCCTGCAGAAAAGGGCTTGGGGATATTGGTGGATGAGAAGCTGGACTTGAGCCAACAGTGTGCGAGCCAACAGTGTGTGCTTGCCAGCCAGAAGGCCAGTGGCATCCTGGGCTGCATCAAAAGCGGTGTGGCCAGCAGGTCGAGAGAGGTGATTTGGCTACTTTACTCTGGTGAGACCTCACCTGGAGTACTGTGTCCACTTCTGGTGACCCCAACAAAAGAAGGGCATGGACCTGCTGGGTCCAGAGGAGGTCAGAAAGATGATCAGAGGGCTGGAGAACCTCTCCTGTGAAGACAGGCTGGATGATTGGGACTGTTCAGCCAGCAGAGAAGGCTCCAGGGAGACCTTGTAGCACCCTTCTGATACCTGAAGGAGGCTTTACATGAAAGTTGGGGAGGGACTGTTTACAAGGGCTTGTAGTCACAGCATGAATGGCAACAGATGTAAACTAGAGCAGGGTAGATTTAGTCTGGAAATTAGGAAGAATGTTATTTACTGTGAGGGTGGTGCAACACTGGAACAGGTTGCCCAGGGAGGTGGTGGAGGCCCCATCCCTGAAGACATTCAAAATCAGGCTTGATGGGGCTCTGAGCAGCCTGATCTAATTGGGCAAGTCTCTGCTTTCTGCATGGGGGCTGGACTAGATGACTTTTAGAGGTCCTTTTCAACCCAAACCATTCAATGATTCTGTGATTTTTTTACTGGAGAATGCAGTATCAGACATGGATTCCTGCACAGTAATTAACTGCTTTCCACATACCCATCCAGACATACACTTAAGGGAAGAAAGTTGCCTTTGAGAGATGTGGTAACTGATAAAGCAATGGAATTGGACAAGGGCCTGCAGGAGTGCAGGTTATAGAAAGGTGAGTTAGAAAATGTGTTTCCTACAGCTCCTCTGCTCTCTCAGCAGCAGACAAGATAAAGTGCTATGTTAGGGTTGATATATCACCTGAATATTCCAAATTTATTCCTCTGCATAAATGCCTGTTTTTCATAGTGATTCTTACTGTCTTGTGGAGGTTTTACCCCTTCCCCCTGAACTCTGATAGCAGTTTGGTTATATTTGGCTAACAGTTCTGTTTATGCTTAAAGCCTGTCCGCACATAATAATTATTACAGTTCATGCTACCTTTATTATAAGGACAGAAATTATTTTTCCAAGTAATCTAAAATATAACTAATATCCAGAATGTCCCTTGTAATGAGTAAAAACTTGCTAGAAGAGGGACTTAACTCACATTATGAAAAAACAGACTGCCAGTAGTTATTTCCACACCAGATATTTCTTTCTTGACTTGCCAGTGGACAGATCCACATTCTAAAAGGTGTTTTTTCCAGTAACAGGAAAGTTGGTGTGTGGCTCTTGTGCACCTTATAATGATATTATAATTATGTTGTAGCTAATATATAGCTGTTACTGCACAGCCTTTGGCTGGTTGGTTTGGGAGGAGTCAGGAATTGTAGTTTAACTTTGGTGGAGGAAAGGAGAGAGAAACAGCTGCTGCTTAAGAAATTAGAAATAAAAGCAAACACCTTTGACTCCCATTTTGAGAATGAGAGGAAGGCTAACAGAGCTAATGGAAAAACAAGTTTCACAATGCACTCATAAACTTATTGGTAGTAATGCCCCATTTGCTTCATCTTTCAAATCTCAGGTGTAACCAATTTCAGTAATATTACAGTGATTGCTGCTCTATCTGAAACAGAATTGTGAATTACATATTGTAAGAAAAGCCACTGCAGTAATTCTTGCAGTGGTATTTGATTACAGGCCTAATCACCACTTTCATTTGGTCACCAATTCAGGGCAAACCCAAAGCAGAAATTAAGTTGTCTGGCAGTGCAGACTTTACGTCTCAGTAGTGTGAACACGCAAGTATTTGCATCTTTCTTTGATTGTTTCTTTTGCACCTGCCACTTTTACTTGAACCTAAACCATCATTTCCAGTTTTATCCTAATCTGACTGAAGCACTGAAGATCTAATTGCACAGGTGGACCTTGAGGAGATTGAAACAAATCCAATATTCCCTGCATGTTAGAAACTTATTAGCTACTTTTTCTCATTCCTTTCCTACATGACTTAAAGGGAAGTAAGATCAGATGGAATAGTATTAAAAGCAGAATATTATGTGATGAAAGCTAGATTTTATTTAACAGGCTCTGAAAAGTTAATGGCATGATTTAGCATTTTTGTACCTAGACATTTATTATCTAAGGGACCAATATTGTTGTGAGGTTTTGGAGAGAAAAATCTTAAAGACTTCTGTGAATTTGCTGGGCTGAGAGAAGTTGAAGTTTAAAATTCAGGTGGCATATCTGAAAGCGTACACAAGTTGGGGAAAGCCTAGTGAAGAGTGGCCTGATCTATAGGACTAAGCCTTCAGAAATCAATATATTCTAGGAAATAAGAAACACAGGTACAAGTGTAAGCTTCTACAATTACTTTACAGTGCTAGGTAGCTGAATAGCCATTTATTAATTATACAAAGGAAACAAGTGGTCAGAACTAGTTTTCATAGATTCAGTGAATTGTTTGGTTTGGAAGGGACCTTAAAGGTCATCTAGTTCTAAGCCCCCAGGCAAGGTATTTCTCAGCTGGGAGGTTGTCTTTTACCTGATGAGATGTAAGTAACTTGGTTTCATTGGTATTTTAGTATGTTTCTCTGACTACTTCTGGAAAACATACTGATGGCATAGCAAAGGAAGTGACAGTCTTCTCTTGGCTGGAGGTTGATCTAAGCAAAGTCCATCATTGAAAACGATAAAATAAACTGTAAGCCTTAAACTAATTTTTTCTACATACATGCAACTAGAAATAATATAGAGGAGTTTACTTGGTTTTCAATTGTGAATCTAAAAATGTTGTGTATTTTTGTAGAAACAGAAGATGAATCCTTTTCAATTATGTGCATAAATGGCAATGCAAAAATTCCATGATTAGAATAGAATGGAATTAACTAGGTTGGAAAAGACCTTTGAGATCATCAAGTCCAACCTACCATCCAACACTATCTAATCAACTAAACCGTGCAATCAAGTGCCTCATCCAGTCTCTTTTTAAATACCTCCAGTGATGGTGACTCCACCACCTCTCTGGGCAGTACATTCTAATGACCAATCACTCTGTGAAGAAATTCTTCCTAACATCCAGCCTAAACCTCCCCTGGCACAGCTTGAGGTTGTGTCCTCTTGTTCTGGTGCTGGTTGCCTGGGAGAAGAGACCAACCCCCACCTGGCTACAACCTCCCTTCAGGTAGTCGTAGACTTCAATAAGGTCTGCCCTGAGCCTCCTCTTCTCCACGCTAAGCAACCCCAGCTCCCTCAACCTCTCCTCATAGAGCTTGTCAAAGGCCTTGCTGAAGTCCAGGTAGACTACATCCCCACATCCACCAGGCGGGTCACCTGATCATAGAAGGAGATCAGGTTGGTCAGGCAGGACCTGCCCTTCCTAAATCCATGCTGGCTGGGCCTGATCCCTTGGCCATCCTCTAAGTGCTGTGTGATTGCACTGAGGATGACCTGTTCCATAATCTTGCCTGGCGCTGAGGTCAGGCTGACAGGCCTATAATTCCCTGGCTCATCCAACCGGCCCTTCTTATGGATGGGCACCACGTTGGCCAGCTTCCAGTCCTCTGGGACATCTCCAGTGAGCCAGGACTGCTGAAAAATGATGGAGGGCGGCTTGGCCAGCTCCTCTGACAGCTCTCTCAGCACCTTAGGATGAATCCCATCTGGTCCCATGGACTTGTGGGGATCTAAGCAGCTGAGCAGATCACCAACTACCCCATTCTGGAAAAGAGGAAAACTGTGCTGCTCCCTGGCTCCTTCTGCCAGCTCTGCAGGCCAGCTGTCTAGAAGACATTCTGTCCTGCTAGTAAAAATTGAGGCAAAGAAGGTGTTAAGTATCTCTGCCTTTTCCTCATCCTTTGTTACAACATTCCCCTCTGTGTCCACCAACGAGTGGAGGTTGTCCTTGCCCTTCCTCTTGCTATTAATGTATTTATAGAAGGACTTTTTGTTGTCCTTCACAGCAGAGGCCAGTCTAAGCTCCAAATGCGCTTTTGCCTCCCTAATTTTCTTCCTACAAGACCTAGCAACATCCTTAAATTTTTCATGGGTTTTCTCACCTTTCTTCCAAAGATGATACACCCTCTTTTTTCCTCTTAATTCTTATTTAAAGTTCATTAACCATCCAGGCTGGCCGTCTGCCCCGGTGGCTCATCTTCCGGCACTCTACAGCTACCTGAAGGGTGGTTGTAGCCAGGAGGGGGTTGGCCTCTTCTCCCAGGCAGCCAGCACCAGAATGAGGGGACACAGTCTCAGGCTGCACCAGGGGAAGTTCAGACTCGAGGTGAGGAGGAAGTTCTTCACCGAGCGAGTCATTCGGCATTGGAACGGGTTGCCCAGGGAGGTGGTTGAGTCATCGACCCTGGAGGCGTTCAAGGGGAGATTGGACGTGGCACTTGGTGCCATGGTCTAGGCATGGGATCTGTGTTGATAGGTTGGACTCGATGATCCCCGAGGTCCTTTCCAACCTAAGTGATACTGTGATCTGTGATACATTGGCACAGCCTGTTCCTGGGCCTTCAACAATTCTTCCTTGAAGCAGGTCCAGCCCTCCTGGACCCCTTTATGTTTAAGGGCTTTATTCCAAGGAACCCTCTGAATTACTTCCTTGAGTAGCCTGAAGTCTGCCCTCCAGAAGTCCAGAGTGGAGGTCTTCTTGCTACCCCTCTTGGCTTGACCAAAAACCGAGAATTCAATTATCTCGTGGTCACTGGCCCCTAAGCACCCTCCGGCCACCACATCACCCACCAACCCTTCCCTATTGGTGAAGAGGAGGTCAAGCATAGCCTTGCCCCTGGTAGGCTCTCGCAGCACCTGGGATAAGAAGCTGTCCTCCATGCATTCTAAGAACCTCCTAGATTGCCTCTTCTCTGCTTTGTTAAGATCCCAGCAGATGTCAGGCAAGTTGAAGTCGCCCATGAGAACAAGGTCAGGCGATCTTGAGAGAGCCTTAAGCTGCCTATAGAATGCTTCATCAACATCTTCCTCCTGGTTGGGTGGTCTATAACAGACTCCAAGCAGGATGTCAGCCCTGTTGGCCTTCCCTCTAATTCCCACCCACAGGCACTCAACCCGATGGTCCCTGATCTCCAGCTCAATGGCATCTAGTGCCTTCCTGATGTACAGGGCCACCCCTCCACCCCTTTTTCCTTGCCTGTCTCTCCTGAAGAGCCTGTAGCCATCAATTGCAGTGCTCCAGTCATGTGAGTCATCCCACCACGTCTCTGTGATGGCAACTATGATGACCTTTGTATAGCTTCAAGGTTTGAAATGAACGTGTTTTCAATTTGTGATTGAGTCACTAACTGTTAGAAGACTCTTGGCTTAAGAATGTATTATTAGAGACATAGAGCTTTCCAGAACACAGTTTGTATGACCCACTATGTCCCTTTTTTTACAGAATACAGAACACCATTATACAGAATTAACCAGGTTGGAAAAGATGGATGATTTAATTCTTCCTTTAGATAAGTCTCTTCTTTCTGTGAAGTGTGAAGGGAGCTTAAGTTGATTACAGTGGACTTAGAGACATTAGATGCAATGCTAAGGCTCTGTGATTGTGTGTATATGACTACCTCTGCATATAGATGAATTGCAGCAATGTGTGTGAAGTGTGCACTGCTTAGTGAAGTGTGATACTGCATTATCATACAGTCTCTTGGGAGGTTAACTGCTCAAATGCTTTACTGAATAGATTCTCTAAAACATGTTTTCCTGTAATCTACACCTAAAAATGCTTCTAATATTAAAAAAAATGTTATAAACTGTTCATCCACTTCCTTGCCATCACAGTTGTCCTATTCAGAATTAATACTTCAGATTTTGTAAGGTTAAATATTGAGTTACATAGTTTTGAGTTCTGCATGGAGACTGCAATGTGCCCTTGTGGCCAAGAAGGCCAATGGTCTCCTGGAGTGCATTAAGAAGGTGAATAGCTGGTCAAGGGAGGCTCTTCTCCCCCTCTACTCTGCCCTGGTGGCACCACATCTGGAGTATTGTGTGCAGTTCTGGGCTTCCCAGATGGGGCTATACTAGATAGTGTCCAGCAGAGGACAATTAAGGGCCTGGAACAACTGTCTGATGAGGCAAGGCTCAGAGACCTGGGGCAGTTTAATATGGAAAAGAGAAGACTGAGAGGAGATCTTACTAATGTTTATAAATATCTGAAGACTAGATGTCAAGAGGAAGGTACTAGTCTCTTTTCAATGGTGTCTTGTGATAGGACAAGGGGAAATGGGTACATACTCCACCTCAATATGAGGAGAAACTTCTTTACTGTGAGGGTGACAGAGCACTGGAGCAGGTTGCTCAGCCAAGTTGTGGAGTCCCTGTCTCTGGAGACTCAAAACCTGCCTGGATGCATTCCTGTGACCTGCCCTGGGTAATCCTGCTTTGGCAGCGGGGTTGGATTTGGTGGTCTTCAGAGGTCTCTACCAATCTGTACCATTCTATGCTGGAATATTTTTCAATTAGCTTGATATTTTGCATTGATGGTAAAATAGCCTTAATTTGTTGTTTGTAAATCAGGATTATTTAATTATTTATACTTAAACCATGGGTGAATTGCCTTGTCAACACACAGTCAGTTGTGGCAGTATTCACTAAGTAAGCCTAAATCAAAACACTACTCCAGTGTGGTGTATTCCTCCTTAACCAATTATGTGATGATTATGCTTTACAGTATTCTGTAATTTTAACCTCAGATTGTCTGAACACACATTACTTAAAATAATTAAAAATTGCAATTTATAAAATAGAATAGAATAGACCAGACCAGGTTGAAAGAGACCTTCAAGATCATTGAGTCCAACCTATCATCCAACATTTTCTGATCAACTAAACCATGGCACCAAGCACCCCATTCAGTCTCTTCATAAACACCTCCAGTCATGGTGACTCTACCACCTCCCTGGGCAGCCCATCCCAATGGCCAATCACTCTTTATATGAAGAACTTCTTCCTAACATCCAGCCTAAGTTCACATGTAGATAAACAAAATACAGTTTTATAATTATTAAATATGGTTATGTGACAAACTTAATTTTCCTTGACCTTTCCTTGTGTAGTAAGGTACTGTTTTCGTTGACTACCCATTATTTCAAAGTAGAGGATGGAGGTGAAAGATCAGTCTGTGTCACCTTTGGTTTTTTCTTCTTCGTGAAAGCAATGGCAATTCTCATTGTGACAGAAAACTATCTAGAGTTTGGACTGGAATCAGGTAACTCCTGCCTTTGATGTTTGCAACAACTGTAGTGATTGCGTGACCTGAAAATTTGATTTCCAGTCATTTAGATGTTTTTTGAGAATGTTTAAGTGAACTCTGTATGTCATAGAGTTCTAAGACATTTTTATTTGGAATGCAGATTCTGAAGGATATCTTGAATTATGTTTTCCCCTGATTTTGTTAAAAATAATGTGGTTTTTGCTTAGATTGTTTGCTTTGTTATTTGCCTTGCAGTTTTGTATTTAACCCATTTTACCTATACTGAACCTAAACTCATTTACTAGAAAACTCCCAAGAATTCCCAAACCAAAACCGAAAAACCTCCTTTATATTTGTAAAAAAAAGAAGAAAAAAAGAAAGAAAAAAGTGTCAATTTTGTGTTCCTGAAGTGTGCAAATACCAAAGATGTTAATAGGTTTTGTCACATGATGGAATGCTAATTATCACATGAAAGAGCTATGCTAGACATAGGACAATTTGTTTAAACACTAACCTGTTATCTAGTATTTCATTACAAAAAGAAAACAAAAAACCCACCAAAAAACTCAACCTAGAACAAAAAAAGGTTTCTGCATGTGTAATGTAATAAAATATATATAATTTACTTGTCTTTGCAGGATTCTCAAATTTCTCAGAAAGTGCTATGCAGTTTCTTGAAAAGCAGGGTTTGGAGTCCCAGTAAGTTTCTGGAAATACATTTTTGTCTGTTTTATGTGTGCACTTATGTCTGAACTACTTGGGTTTTCTTGGCAAGCACCTGTCTTGCATGTTTTGCTCTTGTATGTATTTATCATCTCTATAGTAATGTGAAGAGAGGTTAATGAAAATTATGAATAGTCACAAGTAAATTACATTGTATTTATACTATTCCTTTTTAACTTTGAGGTAGTTTATACCCTGGTATTTTGAATGTAGCCCAAAGTTACAAGTTTTTTTCCCCCATGGTAATTCCCTTCAACTTTGCAAGGATTACTTAAAACAGGTGATAAGCATTTTTTTGCCATTCGTGTGGTAAGGCACAGGATGAGCATGCAAAAGCTACATATGGAGCTTGTGACCAAGTTGACAATGAGAGTAAATTAGTTTTCAGTCCTGTTTTCAGGTTGCAATCATGTTTTCCTACTCTACAGAAACATCTTGCTACAGGACATCCAAGTTTTGTGTAGTGTTGAACATGCTGTAGCTTGTGACATACAATAGCTGTTGTGGACAGCCTTTGTGTATTGTCAGATGGATTTATGTTACAATTCTTTCCTTACACACATGCTCTGAAGTGCGTTTGTGGCATATGTCATCCTTGTGGGAGCATCCTTGGGGATTTCTTGCTTGGAAGTGCTCAAGTATGCAGAAGCTGTGGAATCTCTTTATTTCTGAGGAACAAACTAGTTTCCTCAAACTAGGCTGATGTGTCATAATAAACCCATGGGAAACCCTTAGCTGAATCCTGAGCCTTTCTTCACTCTTTTCTTCTTAGGCTATTGTAAGTTTGCTAATGTTTGTATTTATTTTTCTGTTAAGTGTTTATTTTTTGAATTTTTGCAGTGATTTGGCTGTTCACAGCAGCAATTGGGTTGATGGTGTCTTGACAACTTGTATGACTTAGATGAAGAAAGAATCTGAAACTCATGTTTTTGTTCCTCTTTAATGTGTGTTAGCTACATGTCACTCTGTGGTTTTTGTGTTATCTGCAATGGTTTTTGTCTGTTTGTTAATTCTGTAATTCAGTTGTTCATAGATTTTTTTTCTCTAGTTTCTTTTTGCATACTCAGTAGTACATTAAAACAAACTGTACTAATCACTTGAAAGAGACATGTTAATTGGCCACATATATGTTTTTGAATGAATTTGTGGAAAAATTGGTAGAGCCTTTTAATGGATAAAGTTATAATGTAAGCAGTGTAACTTAAATATCCATTTTGCCTTTGACCAGTTAAACATAGGATGCATCTCTTCCTACCATAATCTTTACATTCATTCCACTAGCTATTGCTGTTGTATAATTTGTTGTTAATTATCCTTTTTCGGTTCTTTCTACTAACAAGCTTCTCATCTTACAGGCAGTAGCCTGTTTTTTGTTTTTCTAGGAAATAAATAGGTGACTTAATAAATCTTAACTCCAGATTGATTTGTAACGATGCTGCTATTCCAGAGTAAAACTGTAGAATACTATTTGGTTTTTTTGATTAAACTTTGGATGCTGTTGAGTTGAAAATAGTCTCTGATACGACCCCCTTGTCCCCAACTTCCTCCCCAAGAAAATGCTTATTTCCTTTCTTTTCTTTTAGGGGTCCTGTGTCTAAACTAACCTTCAAATTGTTCCTGGCTGTTCTGTGTTCACTTATTGGTGCTTTTTTGACATTCCCTGGCTTGCGACTGGCTCAAATGCATCTGGATGCTCTGAATTTAGCAACAGAAAAAATAACACAGTAAGAGAAAATATGTGCACATAGGTATATGCTATTCAGTCTTAAACCTTTAATGTCTGAAAATAAACAAAGGAAACTATTCCAACAAGAAGGTAGTGACTAAGACTTCTGCTGATGCCTGCTTTCGGTACCTTGAGCAGAATTGCCACCTGCCTCTTTCTCCTCAACCTGCGCTCTGCCAGTCTGTTACATTCTTTGCCTCGTACTTAGAGTCCCAGTTAAAGGAGCTTTCCCTTTCTTCTGCAAGAGCTCCACCATGAATGTTTCTGCTTAATGCTTCCTTTCCCCTATCATATGTTTTTTTGAAAGATAAGATAATTTCCAGGAAGTAGAAGTCCAGCTTTTCTCCATTCCTCTTTCCAGATGGGCATTGCACCTTTGAGAAATCTAGGGTAAGATATTAAAAAAATACAAAACCAAAAAAACAAACAAACAAAAATACCCAGAATACTTAACAAGAGTTAACACCAGTTTAAAGGAATATTTTAATTTTCAGCCACCCCTGAGTTCAGTAGTAAAATGTTTTCTCTGGTTTAATTATTTCTCTTCAGCATTGTTTGGTTGAAGGAGAAACTCCAAATGCCTGTCATAGATCTGGACTTCCATTTAATGTTGTAATGACAGATTCTGGAGCATAGGCCACTGTGGTTATTTAGTCTGGTCACTTTAGGGAGTGAACCATTATATATTTCTTATATGAAAATTATTTCTAATTTTTTTTTCTCTCCTCCCAGTATGCCCATCTTAAAAATTAATCTGCTTAAAGTGAGTCCTCTACTGTTGGTAAATTTATAACCCTGATCTCTGTTTTGTACTTCTACTCACTGTAGGTGAATTCATCCAGGTAGAGCTACAAGCTGTTGGCTTGTATCTCCTGTTAAGTTTCTGTCTGTGAGGACTGTGACTGAGTCACTTCTTAATCTGTTCTTTTGAGCTAAATAAAATAAATGCTTAGTTTTCTTTTTTTATGGTTAAAATTTCTTACACCTTTTCTGTAAGCATCTTCTAATTTTCCAACATCTTCATTGCCTTCTGTGCATGAGATCCTAGGAGGAAATACAAGATTTCTGCAACAGAAGATCATTAGTAAAGAGCTAAAAGAGTAATTAGTACCCACTCAGATGGGGTCATAAAAAATAAGTCTTCTCTGACTTAATGTTTAGAGAACACTGTAACTGATTACTGAAGATAAGTTTGTGCGACACCAAGCAAATTATTTTCAAAAGACTACGAATACTTAAACTATTCAACTGGGACAATATAAAAATTACTTTAAATGGATTAAAACTTGGTCAGGTATTAATTTAATTGGGTAATGCAATTATAGTCAAAGAATCATTATTAACTGATGTGTTCTAGTTGGCTTGGCGACATCAGTATTTGCCCTTAGGGGGTTTGGTTTTGTCAATGACTGCAGTTGTTTGACAGTAACTAAAAGGACATGAGGATGACAAGTCACTGATGCCATGATGTTTAACTTGGCTGCCAAATTAAAAAAGCCTTTCTCTGCTGCCAAACCTGTCATCTAGTTTTGAGAAGAAAACCCAACAAAACAACCAAGAAAACCTGCTCAGAAAGCCTACTACACCCCAAACTCTCCCCAAAAACCGTAACAGCAACAACAAAAAAAAAAACCACCATACAATAACACACTGAAGAAAAATTACTAGGAAAAAAAAGTTAATCATTAACTGCCACTTTGTTAGTATGTTCAGAATTATGAATATTAATTATGTATTAATATATGTTATGTATTTTTTATATATTTATATCTATATATATAAATTATGTATATAGGGAAGTAAGGGTTTGGGGTTTTTTGATTAAAAAAAATAAAAATAATCTGGTGTCCCTTTTTTTGTTTTCATAGCTGCTTTGATACTTTAATTTGGCAGCAGTGTCTTTCCCTGCATATATTTTTGACTCTTAATCAATTATTACCATTTTTATACAAATTATCTTATTTTCCAGAGCCTGCTTCAAAAGTCTTTCAGCCATTAACTTAGTAGGATGTCTTAATTATGTAGGAGCTCAGGTAAAATGCTTTAGAAATTACTGAAATGCCTTGAATTGTTTGTTTGATGGTGGTATGTTCCCTAGCAACACTGAGTAACTGGCAGTGCTTATTTCCCTGACTTCTTCATCTGAAACCAATGATTTAAATGTGTCTATGAGGCCGTCTTTGGAAACGTGTGAATGTTTTAATGGTTTTAGGAAGCTTCAGAATTTTAAATCAGTAAGGTCTTGTCTTCTGTAGAATAATTTTTGATTACCTTATTTTTTTCTATAGTCTAGAAGCACTCTGGTTGGAAATGAAAGCATAGACATGCTGATGCTCTCAGTGAGGAAGCATTGCACTAGCAAAAGCACCAGTTCTGCAGCACTGAAGTCTTCAACTGTGTCTGTTCCACTGTAGTAGTGAAAAACGATTGGAATATGTGGTCCAGATATGAAGGGTGTTAATTTCAGGAAAAACTCCATAGAAGTGTCTCCTCTTTTTAAATACTGATGATATTTACTCAAAGGTTACAAAATTGTACTTACTGCTCTTCATTAATGGTGCAGTTCAGTATACTGATTTTTAAAGTGGAATAGCTGTGCTGGCTTTGTGGTTTGTTTTTTTTTTTTGTTGTGCCAGTATCTTTAAATGAATACAAGTGCAAAGTTTCATTTAGTCAAGGTTTCTAAGCAAAAATCTTCAACTGGGAAATCTAACATCTGAGAACTGTTTCCCCTGGTCTCTATAAATAATGCAAATGAATCCAAGAACAGTTATCATTAAAGCAAAAACCCAATAATTTAGTAATATAGCAGCATATTTCTCATAATCATCCCAAAACCTGGGTCTCTAGATTAAGCTGTAATACCTAGTGCAGTTCAGTGTTATGTCATCATATGGAACTTTCCAACAGCTATCTTTTACTGTTGTGTGGTATATGCAAGTAGCTCCTTTGGTTAGATTGTTTGAAATAAATCAATCTTTCAGGTATCCTAAGAGCAGGTTTTTTTAAACCACTGTGTGGTTTCACAGTATGTAATGTTACTGTTTTGTTGAAACATGTCATACCTGTCAAATAGGAGAGTAATTTTATTATTTACTTTTCTCCCAACTATTCTAAAATATGGATTTCTCCTTCTGAATCTGTACATCCAGTTTCAACACAGGGAGTTGACTTTACCATTGGTGATGAGTTAATAACGTTTAATAACTTCCCCTTCTTTTTTTTTTCTTTCAGAACACTGCTACATATAAACTTCTTGACACCTTTGTTTATGGTTCTACTGTGGGTAAAACCAATCACTAAGGACTACATTATGAACCCACCTTTGGGCAAAGAGAGTGTCCCATTGTAAGTCTCTTTAAAAGTTCTTTTTGGGGAGCTGAGAACAAAATCGTAAGTCTAAGTAGTGATTTGTGAAAGTCATAAAAACATGAAAGACATAGGTGTTAATAACATCTGCTGGCAAATGTACTGTGGAAGTTGCAGCTGAAGTCTGAAAGACTTCTGTTATTTCAGAAGAATGAAAAATTAGATGCAATGATGATTGCTAAGGTGGTGCTTCTCTAAAAGCTGCTGTTTTCTGCCATCTCCTTGACAGTGATGGGCTGCTCTTTCTGAGGGTGGAATACCACCTCACTGCCACCTTCTGGGACCTTGCATCCTACATAGTGGTGGTAGGAGAGAAGTGTTTTACTGAAGACAGTCAAGATCTATTTGACATGAACTGACTGAAGCGATTTGTCTTAAGAACTGTGAAGTGCATAGTTCATGCATGTGGTGCATAAAGTGCATATAGCTGAAATATTTAGAACATAAAAAGGGAAAGTTTTCAGGAAGAACAGTATCTGAAATAAACATTCTATAAGTAGAATAGGTGACTGTCACTGTCAATAATAGTCTAGATAATTGGGAATAGTAATACTGAAATTGACTTGAAATGGATATAATTGGCTGGCACTTTTATTGCTTTAGAGGTCCAAGATATGCTGGTAAAGGGATTCTGTGACCACTGAACTATCACACAAAACATTACAAATGCGCGTATTTTGTGCTTCCATTTTGTTACACAGTTTATCTTAAAATGAGAGTTGTGCAGCACCGGGGTATCTAAGGCAACTGAAGTACACATCTGCTAGTACTGCCTGTAATTATCCGAGCTAGCTAGTATCCTGTCTTCATTACTCAGAATTTAACATTTAAGAGCTGTTCTTGTCTACATACAAGTGGGCGCTAATTTGGATCAAGAAGCAGCAGCAGAGAGAGAAGCAGAGGGCAAAAGTGAATATAACTTGCACTTCAACAGCATAGCTGTAGCTTATGCTTTAAGTAATTTTTGACAACATGCTTCAAGATTTCTTTGTAGATGAAACAACTCTGTAGCAGTAGGTGATCTTTGGAAAACAGCATTACCCATTGGTTGTTGCTTTTTGCTCCCCAGAATGTCAGAAGATACATTTGACACTGTGAGGTTGTGGATCATAATCCTGTTGTGTGCTTTACGGTTAGCCATGATGCGTCATCATTTACAGGCCTATCTGAATTTAGCCCAGAAGAGTGTGGATCAGATGAAAAAGGAAGCTGGCAGAATAAGTGTGGTTGATTTACAGAAAATGGTAAGTGTGGTGGCACTGAGGTTACATATTTTGAGTGCTCTGTCTATACAAATGCCTTTTTTTTCTTCATCTATGTCACCCCTGGCACCAGAGCTGAAATCTGAATGAACTTTCCTAAACTCTTATTTTCTATAAAAGTGTTGCCATTACAGAGAAATTCTGCAAAGCAAACTGTGCAGAGATGTGTCATCCGTATTATACAGATGGCTTTTCTTAAGTGATTCAGAAGTTCTTAGGAAAGATCCCTTGGTGAATTGTTCTTTACAAAGATGCAGTTCTCTTCGGCATGAGTAGGTCTTGGGGAGTGCACAGAATGAGTGGTAATCTGTAGCTGAAGCAAAAAGGAGTTGGATTTAGACAGGAGGTTAAAGTACTGTTACCTAATCCTGATTTTTTTAGACTAAGGCAAAATTTAAGATCATTCTATATTTTGGGATAAAATGAGACAAGTTTAATTCTTTCAGACCACTTTCAAGTGCACTATGCTAGTTACAAAACTGTGCCCGTTTTGCTACTGTGGCAAAAGGGGGAAAAATTACTACTTTAAATAAAAAAATACAAAACATCATCAAGAGTGGAATGCTGTTGCATGTTGTCTGCAAAATAAACTTAACATTTCTGGTGTTGCATGATGGTGCTGCCTGATGATCCTGATGAGATGGGGTGTATTGCAGGAGGGTTATGGAGGTATGTCATGAGACAAAGATTCCTCTTGGGTTTGTCACAGTCACTTTCAGTCTTCCCCTTGGCTTCACTGAGTATCTGAAGATGCTAAATAGACTGACTATGTAGCAGTTGTTTATGAAGTGGCTTGTAGTTTGCTTCAGAAGCAAGGTTAGAAATGCATAATTTCAGTTCTGGGAGCTTTCATCCTCTCCATAAAATAATGTCTTTTCTCTGTGGTGTTTCCTAAAGTCTACCTAGTATCACTATCTTTTCTTTGAGAAGGCCATAGACACTAAATCGTCTTGTTTTACTAGATGCGTCTGATTCATCTTCCTCTGCAAATTTTGCCAATGAAGTCTTTTCTATCTGTCATTCTACAGTGATCATTACTTTTTAATTTGATCTTTATACTGTATTCCATCAATTATAATACAGTATTTTGTCTCATGGCTTTTTTTTTTCTCTTTTCCCCGCCAGTGTTTTACTACTTCCCATGTTAGTTTTTTGATTCTTGCTTGTCATGAAGTCCTTTGAGATTTTAGAGGTATATCCAAAAATGTCATCTCTGCCTTCATCTTTTTGCCCAGCCTGTATTCTGAAATCCAGTTAGTTTTATTTCACTGCTTGCCTGCTATTGAATTAATGATTTTTTTTCCTTCTTTATTTGGTCTAGTCATGTAGGTAGGACAACAAAACTAAGAAACATGGAACAGATTGGGAGCAAAGAGAGGGATAAATCTGAGCAGATTTCAACAAACCAGGATGTATTTCTGGTATAAAGATCACTTAAATGCTGTTATTGATCAAAATCTAATGAAAAATCATCTTACCATTGTTTTTGGAATACTAGTGTTTCACAGTTAGAAATCTTAAAAAGAAAATAGCTTTCGAGGAACTGCAACATGAACTAAATTTTCATTCACTTTGTGTGAGACTTTGGACTGGGACTACTACTTCATTTTTAAAATGTGATTTAGCTTGTAGATCACTGGGGACTTGAAAAATTAAATGTCTTTTTAGTGCTGGTTCTGATGTATTGAAATAGGAATCTTTGAGTGATGACATGCAGTTTGCAGAAGTAAAACCAATTCTGATTATTTTAACAGAACTGATGCTTCTAATTACTTCCTTTCAGTACTTCCTGTCAGACTGGTAAATGTCCTAAGACTCGAGTTCCATTTTAGGGCTTTCTTCATTAGGACTTTTGAAGAAATCTGTCATGTGCCAAGATGGGCTGGGACAATTTTTAAAGCAGCTTAAATGCATAAGTGCTGGGTTATTAAAAATAAATTACTTGTTGTTTTGTTTTGGATTTTTTTTTTCTAGACGTGCTCATACAGCCAGAACTCATGAATTAATCTCTTCTCTTTTCCCAGGTGGCTCGAGTATTCTATTATCTTTGTGTAATTGCACTGCAGTATGTTGCACCATTGGTAATGCTCCTTCACACAACTCTGCTCTTGAAAACACTAGGTAGGCAAAACTGGACCAACAGCAATCTAATCTGTTCTGTTCTACACAGGGCTTCTACATGTGCAGCTTGCTACGGAAAATGAGCACATGGTACTTGCAATACATAAATACATTGCAGTTTCCTGCAATTCAGAACATACTGATGTGCCACTTTTAAGCTGTCCTCTTCTGTTGTTGCTTTTGACATCTTTGAATTATATGCTAATTTATTTGATTTATTTCTGAGAAGTTGTGTAATGTTGAAATATTTGTCATTTATATGGTATTTTAAGAGGCCTGTATAAAGCATTGCTGATTTAACCTCATGATGATCAGTAAAAGGAATTTTTTTTCCTTTCTGCTTTCCAATCTTAAGTAGGCTTTCTGCATGGAAGTTAGGACACAGGTGCTTCATTTCATTATTGGGAGACCTGATGTCACTCTGTTGGGGTGGGTGTTTTTTCTTCATTCTTTTATTTTGAGGGATGTCTTTCACAGCCTGCCATACAGTCATGCCATTCTTCTTGCAAAATGTCAGTGGAAAAGGATAGGCTTTATTAAAAGGCTGTGATGCATTCTGTGCTGGAGTATGCATCTACATCTGGTGAGGTGATTCATACCCAGCACTGACAGGGGTCCTAAGGCAACTGTGTTACATGTAGATGTTAAGATGTTAAAAGGTAAGATGAATCCTACCCTAATATCCTACTACTAGGTCAGAGTGGCTGGAGAGCTGCCAAAAAGAGAGGGACCTGGGGGTGCTGATTGACAGCTGCCTAAACATGAGCCAGCAGTGTGCCCAGGTGGCCAAGAAGGCCAACAGCATCCTGGCCTGCATTAGGAATAGTGTGGCCAGCAGGAGCAGGGAAGTCATTGTGCCCCTGTATTCTGCATTGGTTAGGCCGCTCCTTGAGTACTGTGTCCAGTTCTGGGCCCCTCAGATGAAGAAGGACATTGAGACACTTGAACGTGTCCAGAGAAGGGCAACAAGGCTGGTGAGAGGCCTTGAGTACAAGCTGTATGAGGAGAGGCTGAGGGAGCTGGGGTTGTTTAGCCTGGAGAAGGGGAGGCTCAGGGGTGACCTCATTGCCCTCTACAACTACCTGAAAGGTGGTTGTAGCCAGGAAGGGGTTGGTCTCTTCTCCCAGGCACTCAGCACCAGAACAAGGGGACACAGTCTCAAGCTGCACCTGGCGAAGTTCAGACTTGAGGTGAGGAGAAAGTTCTTCACCGAGAGAGTCATTAGTCATTGGAATGTGCTGCCCAGGGAGGTGGTGGAGTCACCGTCCCTGGAGGTGTTCAAGAGGGGATTGGATGTGGCACTTGGTGCCATGGTTTAGTAGTCATGAGGTTTTGGGTGACAGGTTGTTCTTGATGATCTTTCAGGTCTCTTCCAACCTTAGTGATTCTGTGGTACTGTGATACTGTGATTGGGAAGCCATGGAGATGAATACAGTGGATATTTACTAACTTACAAAAGCCCCATATTTTTTTGTGTGTGAATATATAAGATGATCTGTAAAGCAATAGAAATAACAGAGCTTGAGTTTAATTCTGCAAAAATATGTTACTCCTTTCTTTTTAACAGGTAACTATTCTTGGGGCATCTACCCAGAACTGAATTCTGACACTCCAGTAGAAAACAGTCCGCTTCCCAGCTCAGTTTATACTGAGTCTCCACCTGCTGATGGAAAGATGAAAGTAACTGTAGTACAAATAACAATGGCTTTGGGAAGCCTAAAGAATATTTTCACTCCTCTCCTGTTCCGGGGACTCCTGTCTTTCCTCACCTGGTGGATTGCTGCTTGCCTCTTTTCTACAAGCCTTTTTGGGCTTTTCTATCACCAGTACCTGACTGTGGCATGAACAGGTCTTCTGACAAAGCAAGTGAGAGATCAAATACTAGATACAAACCCAGGTACCCAAAAGGAAATGAAGAAAAACAGAAATGAAAAAAGAGAAAGAAAAAGAAGAAGAAGAAAACTATATATGAAGAAAAAACATATCAGAATTTTTTTAAACACTTCCTCTGTGTTCTCAGGGTGACTATCCTTAATAATGTTTGAAGTTGCAACTGGGTTTGTTATTTTTGTTACCCAAATGGTAGGTAACTAATTGAATTATAGTATTGAGACTGGCTGACGTTACTGTATGACAGGTGGTGGTGAGCATGCTGAAAAGATACAACCTCTGAGTATCTTGGTTTCCATAAACAGCAAGCCAACCTCAAAACTTTGTGTTTGAAGCATCAACAGTCAGTGACTGAACTGTGTTAGAAGGGTACTGGTTATAGTGATGGTGGCTGCCTATCGATTAAATCTTGAAACTGAGCCATACAACAGAAGGAGAGAGGGGATTAAAAAAACAAAACAAAACCACAACAACTAAATTCTGTTGGATAGCTATGGATCACTTTTCTCCATGAAAAATTAATTAATCCAACAGGACAAAAGAGATACTGTATATTACAGTAAGGAATGTTGTATAAAATATAAGTTTAACAAGAGTAGATGTATAAACCTGACAGGTATTGCTGCCTAAATATTTTGCAGGAATGCTTGTGCAGTAAGAGGAGAGTTTTAAAAAAACAAACAAAAAAAAAATTATATTATTTCAGTCCCTGCAGTCATTTTGAAATAATTGCCATCTGTATTGGTGCTAATATTGATCCACAGATTTCATTTGGATCTTTTAAATTTCTTCTTTTCAGGTGATAGATTATTTCCATTGAATGCACAAAACGATAGATGATGATTAGTGACACCCATCAAACATTTCAAAACACAAGAGTTTAATCCTGCTGACTGAAAGTGTATATGTATCTGTGTAATGTACATATAAATATATATTATATATTAAATATATAATATATATGAAATTATAAAATATGGAATCTTTATTTTAAATCACTGAATGTATCTTACAGGACCGTGGAAGGGGGATATGTGTGTATCTAGTAATTTCCAAGATCCCTTTTGAAATTAATATTAATTTTTTTTTTTTTTTCTTTTAAAGTTCAGTTGAAAGGGCTATTTGTTTTATGGTGCCTCTTCAAAGGTACTTAGCTGTACTAAAGAACTTTGGATTTTTTGGGGAAGAAAAGATCTGCGAAAATTATTAACGTTGATGTTTCTGCTCTGTCAGATAATCATCTTCTGCCACTCTGATCTGTGTTAACTTGGCCGTACAGTAACAACTAATATATCTTGGCTTCAGAAATAGTAATAGTGAAACAGCTCTAGTGAAGAGGAGCAAAACATTTTAACTTCACAAGTTTTAGCTTGACTGGAGGGATAGATTCCAAGTACAAAACCATTGCAAAGCAAAGCAGAATGACAATTTTTTCAGACATTTTGTGTAATTGCAAAACAGGAATGGGGCTTTATACGCAGCAGCTTCTTTTTAAAAAGTCAATATTACACTTTGCAGAGGTCAGTGGGTTTTTTTAACTAGTAGTAGCTGGTTTTATGTTACTGTTCTTTTTCTTTTGAATTTGTGTAGAGCTGTGGCATGTAATAAGCATTTATACGTGGAAGAGCTTAAGTAAATATTTAATATGTAGCCAACCTACCACATGGGAAGACAAACTGTCAGTGAATACAGAAAACCAAGAGTTTCAGCTGGTGATAAACTTGTCTTACTATGTCAAATGCCTTTTAAGTTATTTATTAGTTTTATTAAACTGCATTTGCTGATACTAGGGAAAGATTTATCTACACCAGCTAGTACCTACTGCATGTGTTGGGGATATCCGAGAACACCTTGCATGGTTGTTTACTGCAGTGTAGTATTTCAGTGCCACTGGTGCTGCGAACTTTCATTTCTTTTCAAACCAGCTTTTCATAACTAATGGGGACAAAGGCTTATCTGTGTACACTGGCCTAAGGAAAAATATTTGACTTTATAGATTCAGATCTCAGAACATTCCTAGTAAATGTCTTTTCAGCTGAATGGAATGACAAAATATGACAGGCCCAGCAATACTGGACCCATTTTCTCCTAGTTGGAGGTGTATCATTACTAATAGAATTAATAAGGCCAGCTTTTAAGTTATAGTTAGTTATCCAGTGCTACTGTTTTATTCCAGAAGGTAAAACAATATGGTGCAGTTCAGTTCTGATAGTGAAGAAGTGGCTGAAGAGGCTCACTGTGTCTGAGATGTAACCTATTGTTGCATTTGAAAGACAGGAATAAATGTGGCATACTGGAGAAGACTTAAAAAGGCTGTTAGGTAACAGAGTTTCTGTTGGCAGAGGCATTTATTCCGAGAACTCCTAAGTGAAAGTGAACTGCAGTTACAGAATGTTGCATTCAGCAAAAGTAATTGTGTGCATAGATGAGCTTCACAGAGCTGTTGGTAGGAGCTCGTGCTGTCTTATTCTTCAGATGTCACACTGATCACAGTGAAAAACAGGCACCTGGATGTTACTAATGTTAAGGTCAACGATTTTGGCCATTGCTGTTTCATTGTTTGCACAGCTGAATAGTTGACCTTCTGTCAGGAATCTGATCTGAGTGGGAGATGGTCTTTCTTTGGATCCATTTAATCCTTACATGAGCCTTAGGAGGCTTATTAAAATCTAAAACGCAGCAATAAATGCCTTTGAAATGTGAGGTGACAGTGAAACCGAGTGGAGCATATTGCTATGGTTGTGAGCAGTGCTTCCTACAGCAACGTGATGTGCTCAAAAGTGACATTTAAAGTGAAAAAGCAACCCTGATAGTTCTGACTTCCATATATCTTATGTAAGCTTCACAGGAGCATCTGCTCACTTCTTTAGTAAGTTTCTCTAAAACAGCAGCTGGCAAATGTTTGGGAGTTTTTGGGTTGGTTTGGGGTTGTGATTTTTTTTGGGTGGTGTTTTTTGTTTGGTTTTTTGTTGTGGTTTGTTTGGGGTTTTTTTTGCATGGAGGCTTTTATCAGCATTTGGGGGGTGGGATTGGGGAAAGCATCTTGCAGAAGTGGAAAAGCAGATAAAAGATGACTGGAAGGTATTAGTTGTTATTCAGGATTCTTAATCTTTTGTCTTGGCTTTTGCCCACTACCTACTTAATTTCTGAGAGATTTTAGAAGGAAAGGTGCCTTTGACAAAGAATCAATGTTTCTTTCTTTCTTCCTTAATTCAGATCTCTCTTTTTCATTCCAGTCGTGTGACTTGTTAGCCTGATTTCTTATTCCTGGCCACAACTTTTTCCCTACATTCCCTGCATAGAACTGACTGGGCTAAATTAGCTCAGGATTGTATTTTGATTTTTAAAAAATGATTTTGGTTTATTTTTGAAGGATTAATTCCTTTAAACAGCTTAAATAGCACTGAATTCCATACAAACTTGTGAACAATTGTTTAAACGTTGCACTTTTATTCTGGATGTCCCTTTCGACAAAGTATTAAGATAGTGATAAATCGCAGTCTTCCACCAAGTTCAGGGAAGTCCAAGCTTAACACTTGGGCTTTTTCTGATCTTAGAGAAGTTAATTAACAAAAAGGAATAGGTTATAATATAACAAGCCTATCTTCCACTTTGCCGGGGATGTTCTCAGGCACCGCTTGTCCTTTTTTGATACCTTCTCAAGCTCTAGGATTTGCCAGGTTTTTTGATATTTTCAGCTGCAGTTTTTTTCCTTCTTCCAGATTTCTCTTGCATAAGAATCAACAGATAAAGTAATGGGTGGAAAACCAGGTAGTATTGGTACAGGAAAAATGCCCTTGTACAGAGGGACATGCTTTAGAAAATTCATTTCTATGGCAGTTGCTCATCTTTGAGTCACAAGTACTGGAGGATAAGTGAACAGAGATATGTGCTTACATGGGCTGTAAAGTCAAACTCACTCACAAAGGAAAATGCCACCAGGATACCATCAGCTATATAATTAGGTAGCATAAGTTCAGTCTTTAAAATTGTTACTGAGTACAGACATTTCAGTTAACTTCAAAGTAACAGCTAAAAGTTTTGTCTTGTCACAATCACCACTGCTAAGTGGTTAATAGCGGTCTTGGATGTACCACATAGAAAATTCAGAATACCTAATCTTAAAGTTGTGGCCTATAAGATAAAAGGCCTTAGGCCTCTTTGGTTGCAGAAGCCTATGGTTTCCTTTTGAATGTTAGCTGGTTTCTCCAGAGAGGATTCTGAATACTTCTTAAAATGCTGTACTTAATACTTTGTCACATGACACAGTTTATGATTTGTTAACCGCAGGAATCCCAGGCTTAACCCCACAGTTAGTTTTTCACTACAGAGTTACTAGAAAGTTTTAGTTAAGACTGAAGATTTAGTGCATGGTGAAAATGGAAATACTGAGTGGAAATGAGACCAAAGAAAATTGTTTGTTCTCTTGGAGAAATCCATCTATTATGGCTGAGCTAAATCTTGAAGAGAGGAAGGCAACAGCAGGTCACATGTATCCTAAATCAGATACTGAAAGTGAATGTTTACCATTTTGAGTAAATAAGACTGTTATTTTCAGCATCTGCAGCCTATGTCCTAAATGGTAAATTAAGAGCAATATTTTGACCTCACTGATACTTTAAAGAAACAAGAAGTACCAAAGCCAGATGTCTGATCTAGTTAAGCAAACTGATGCAAAGCAGTCAGCCGGGGCTTTGGAATGATGTGGGGTTTTGTTTTTTTCTCGGTAGTTCCTTTAGGAAGGTCTGCAATGCTTTGTGGCTTTGGCAGCACATGCCCTGAAATGGGTGGCATGTCCAATTTCCACCTCTCAATACCAAGACTGCAAGGTCTTCCTCCTTTGCAGGAGAGGTCATGAGACCAAGATGTGATTTCAAGGCTGCTTTTACTGACATCTGTATATGCTGCACATATTTCACGTCTCTCTCTGTGGACTGCCAGGAGAGTTAATGCTGCACTGGACATTGTTTTGGATGCCAGTGTGTATGTATTTTTATAGCTTTGATTTCAATAGTGTTTCAGTGGGAATTATTTTTAATCCTGATACCATGGATCATATTTTCTTTTCTGTTTTTTTTTTTTCTTTCTTTCTTTCTCAAATTAATCTCAGTGCCTGCAACTAGAAGTCAAATACTTCTACACTAAATTTTTTCAGAACTTGATGTCCAGACTGAAGTTTTAACAAGTATGCAGTTTTATACTGAAATGTGAATTCCACCTGTAAATACCAAACTCTTCCCATATGTGACCACACACACATCAGTCAAGAATCCTTATTGGATTTGCAGCATTTCTCTCAACAGCATGCTATCCATATGACTCTGCTATTTATAAAACACCTCAGTACAGTTTTGAGAGTTGCTTTTTACAAGCTCCTTGGTAGTAGGCCATTTCTATTTATTTTATGATGCTGCTGAGTGCTTTTTAAAACCTGGCTTGAAATATCTTGTGCTTAAAGTCAACCATGTTCTCTTTTTCTTCTGCTCATTGTAATTCTGCTCCCCATGTGTGTTCTGAGCTTCAAGAGAGCAGATTCATAGTATTTTTGTTTTAAAAAAAAAAAAAATCCCCAAGGCAGAGAAAAATGCACCAAAAATTTTAATTTAAGCACAGTTCATACAGTTCATACTAATGATGTGCCAAGAAACAGGTTTTATTTTTCCTACCTTCATTCCTTTGTCCCACTGTTAAGTCTTGCTTGGGTTTTGGGTTGTTTTTTTTTTCTTTTGGTGTGTTAAGGTTTTCCAGGAGGGAGTACAAGTGGGGGAGTACTCTGTAATAGCAATCACAGGAAACTTTTGATGTTTGAGTCCTCCCGTTTTGTGTGAGCAAATGTAAAGATGCTATTAAATAATTTAATCCTGAAATTTGTCATGAGATAGACTCGTTACGAATTGCACAGGGAACACCTTCCAAGTTGTACATGTTTTTCTTCCAAGGTGTCTCTTTATTGCTGGGAACACATTCAGTGGTGTTGGTTTGTTAATAGCCTCTTCTTTCTTTCTTTCTTTCTCTTATTTTTTTTTTTTTTTTCTATTTCTAAGTGAAAAGCACAGAATATTTCCTACTCTACTGCAAGCCTAAGAACACGACTCCCCTCCTTTTATTTCAGTATTTGCCAAACAGGAAAGACTCTGATGTTATTTATGTAAATTCTAGCTTCCTCTTACTGCTAAGTCACTGTTAAAATACGACTTTTATAGTTGCATCTTTACAAGCATTAGGACTCTAATGCTTCACAGTGGAGATGGTGTCAGATGGTTGTTGCATTACATTGACCTGTCCTGACTGGTGTTGCATTTCCTGCCGTTCAAAACAAACTGGTTTGCTTTATGCTTTCAATGGGGATCTGCAAACAGGAGAGCACAGCACACATGTTGGAAAAGCTGGGAAAAGCTGCTCTGTTGTGGGGTTGGGAATCTTGTGGGTATTTCATTGGCTGTTTTGTTTAGTGGGTTTTTTTTTTCCCTGCTTTTTCTTTTTCTTGTTTTTTAATCTTTTCTCCTTTTTCAGTTGGTGTGAGTAATACTTAGGTACAATTACTACAAATAATAAACAGCCTACAGTAACATTGCGTTCTTTTTGTACCACTGTAAAGTGCCTAAATGTGGGTGGTGTCAGATGATGTGCTTCAGATTTACCGTGTGTACCTTTGTTGCTGTTTTGCTGCATAGCAGAAGGTTGACATTAGGAAAGAAAATACAAGGACTGCTAGCCCGTGAGGTGGGATTTGCTGTAAAATTATTTCCTTTTTGGCATACAGAATGTCCATGTGTGTTTGTGGGTTATTACACATTGGCAGCAAGTTAAGATTTTGGGGGGGTGGGAGGTGGAAAGGTTTTCCATTCCTGTTGCTTTAATGATGATTTAACAGCTTTGCCCACTACATGACTGGTAATCTTAACATCCCACTGCCACCCATACATTGGGTTTTGTTGTTTGGATTGTATGGATTTTTTTTGTTTAATGACTGAGGGAAAGGACTTAGTTCTGAAAGGGCTGGCTTTAAGACAGCTATGTAGTGACACCCTGGGTGTTAGGTGTGCTGCAGCTGCATAGGCACCTGCTTTCAGACAGGTAAGTACTGCTGAAGCTCAGAAAAGCTGCGCTGGAGCTCACCACACCCATGTGGATTTGGGGCACAAAGAGACTGTGATGTGGTTGACTGGCACTCAGCAAGGCAGTTCCAGAAGAAAAGGCACAAGTTAGGCCTCATTCTGATTTTTGTGGAGTGCTATTAGGGTGTTGAACAATGAAACCACTCCCACCTTTCAGCAACTTCCCTGCCTCCCAAGAATGGCAAGAACCAAAAGGTGAAACCTGCCTGGTCTGGTTCAGCAGGGAAATAAAATAATGTGAGGAAACAGCAGGTGCCTACTCATGAGTTAATTATGCATTCTAAATGTGAAGTGCTTGTAAGTGTAGATGATGTGGCAGATTCAAATCTACCAAAGGAAGCCTTTCTCCAAGGGAGGCTTGTAAAAGCATTTTGAGCTTTTAGCTCTAAAACATGGCTGTAGCAATCTGTACTGTATATAGTACACTGTTGGGGAAAATCTGCTCCATTAAGCTGACTGCACATTGCCTTACACTATGTGTAAGAAATCACATGCTGTAGAGTATTTAGAAAGCTGAGTTTGTCTCGCTTAATGTTACCATGCCTAAGGCAGCATTTCAGTTAATGTGAAAAGTAGTAAGAATTGGTTTGTCTACACACCTAAATTCCTTCAAGATCAGTAAATTCTGCAAAGTGAAGCAAGGTTATGCTTTCTTCTTCCCTATTCCTTCTGTTGAAATGTTGTAATTTGACTCTAGTTTTGGTTTGGTTTTGGATTGTTTTTTAATAATGCACACATATTTAAATTTATATCTATTAGTTGCTAGTGGTAATACCACAGCCAATCTAAGACAGACTGTGATACCTGCTGTATATCAACTGCCCTATCAACCTGCTTGCCTTTGTAAAGCGTTGATTCACGTTGGACATCTCATGTCTGCTGCAGTGATGCTCATATAGTAATTTAATATCCCTACATGTACTCTGCATGCCTTGCATTTGTGCGCTGTAAAAGGAATAGACTGTTCTGCAGTACTTACTCTAGGTTTAAAAAACAACAACAAACCCTTCCATTATTTTATATAGTATCTCCCATATCCAAACTAGGACGATTTCTAAAGCCAAAGATCAATAAATGTTTATTGTCTATCAGTGTGAATTTTTTTCCCCCCCTCTTTTGTACAACATGTCCCACTTGTTATCAACTTGTACAGAATCTCCAGGCTGGCCAGAGAGCATGTGGTAACCAGGCTTTTTCTTCACTTCTATGCAAACCTAAATTGTTAGTCTTTTTTAGAAGTAATTGAGTTAGACCATTTATCTCTTCCTTGTTTTGAAGTAAGTAGAATAAACAATTTTTCTACTATAAATGCAGAAATACCTTATTCACCAGAACAGCAGTTTATGCAGAAAGATTTATATCAAACCTGTAATTTATATCAAATGTTTTAATTCTGAAATAGTCAGAAATGAAAGTTTGGGAGCAACTTAACTTCCTAGGGAAAAAGATCAGTTGCACACCATGGTGAGTGGAAGGAATACTGAGTTTCCTATTACCGTCACAGGATTTATCACCTTTCTTGTCTCTCACCCTGGGTTGGAACCATTTCAAAATAGGTTTTCTGTCTTTAAAAAAAAAATAAAAAATATTAATGTGTTCAAAAGCACATTAAATGGTCTCTTTGTTTCATCCCTAGCAGAGCTAAGAAGGAGAATACTTACATCTTGTAACATTTGTGGGGTTTGCCTTTTTTCATTTTGGTTTTTGGAATGTCAGATTTGGTTATGCATGGATTTTACTTCAATTTGTGCAATGTGCCCTGGTGGCCAAGAAGGCCAATGGCATCCTGGCCTGCATCAGGAACAGTGTGGCCAGCAGGAGCAGGGAGGTCATTCTGCCCCTATACTCAGCACTGCTTAGGCTACACCTTGAGTCCTGTGTCCAGTTCTGGGCCCCTCAGTTTAGGAAAGATGTTGACTTTCTGGAAGGTGTCCAGAGAAGGGCAACAAAGCTGGGGAGGGGTTTGGAGCACAAGCCCTATGAGGAGAGACTGAGGGAGCTGGGGTTGCTTAGCCTGGAGAAGAGGAGGCTCAGGGCAGACCTTCTTGCTGTCTATAACTACCTTAAGGGAGGTTGTAGCCCAGTGGGGGCTGGTCTCTTTTCCCAGGCACCCAGCACCAGAACAAGAGGACACAGTCTCAAGCTGCACCAGGGGAGGTTTAGGCTGGATGTTAGGAAGCAGTTCTTCCCAGAAAGAGTAATTGACCATTGAAACGTGCTGCCCAGGGAGGTGGTGGAGTCATCACTGGAGGTGTTTAGGAAGAGACTGGATGGGGTGCTTGGTGCCATGGTTTAGTTGATTAGAATAGTGTTGGATGATAGGTTGGACTCGATCTCAAAGGCCTTTTCCAACCTGGTTAATTCTATTCTAACATGTGGAGATGAACAAGACCTAAACCTCAGTTCTGCAACAGTAAAAATTTCCTTGAGAAAACAGCCTCTTTCAACCTACAACCAAAGTGGTGCCACAGACTACCTACAGTTATCAAGGACAGTCCTGCAGGGAGGAAAAATGCCCCACAGCCCTTAGCAAGAGCCAGTCTGGGTTGTTGAGGTGGAGATTTGGGAGTTTTCAAGGCATTTGAGCTGTGAGATCCCCTTCTGAAAGTGGTCAGCCTACCTCAGATAAGAAGGTGAGTTAGAATTCATGATTAGGAGGAAGGTAATGATCTATGGTGGGAATTTATTCTGTCTCAGCAGCCTTCTCGGCCTTCTGCTTGCTCTGTGGAGCTTGAAGCTTGAGACTCTACAGTCCCCAGTCGTTTGCAGTACACTAGGTGTTTAGCCCAGCATGTTCTTCTCAACAGTTGCTTTTACAGTTCATCCTTCTACTCTGAATAATGTGTTAACACTAGCTTGCTACTTCAAAGTTCAAGTTAATGGCTGCCCACACAATGTAGGTGCTTCTCAGGACTTTTTCTAGGCTGGGTTTCTCTGCACTGCAGAGTTTGCCACGTTTAACTTTCAAAAGGACTTTGCCTGGAGCCATGCTGATCACAATCAGGCTACTTGGGCTGATGACTCTGCAACCTCTTTTCTACCTGTGAAATGTCCGTGTGCTGCAGAGCTCAGACAATCGAGTTACCAGGAAAAAGTACCCATCCCTCTGCAAGCCACAGCCCTGGTTACCATGGGCTCTGTTCTTCCAGATCTTCATCTGCTCTGCAGCAAGAAGCTGCTGTGAAAGCCTTACTTGTGCTCTTCTGGAATGGAAGTGAGCCTTTGATTTGAAGGGTTATATGAAACTTCGCTGTTGAACCCATCAGATTCGCACTCTAAAGCCCTGCTGACTTAAAAAGTCTTCAGTGAGGAAAGCTAGCAAAGCTGACCTCTGCTGTCAAGTGGGAGTATCCATGATTCAGTGCAATGACCTGGGAAATGCCCACATTTAAAAAATGTTAATTTCAGCACAGTATGGTGAAGGAAGGCCTGGAAGTGTCCTACAGCCCAGGGGGAAAGCTGGCACCTGTCTCCTGCTAGGTGATTTGGACAGCGCTGAGAAAATAATGAATGTTTTTATTTGAATTTATGAAGAATTTTCAAAGGGGATATAGCACAATTGTTTCTTGCCTGCTTCTACACAGGCTATTAACTGGTGGACTGCAGAAGGGATGCAGCAGAGACAGATCAGTCTTGGAGGAATGTTGACTTCCCCTTCAAAATCTACAATAAAAAATGGAAAGTAATTTGTTATCCTGGAGTTCTGCAATATTTACAGTCTCTTGTAATATTTGACTCTTGAAAGACCTCTCCAGAACACTCTTTATTGGGGGTTAGCATTTTGCTTTCCATGGAGTGCAGCTCTTGTGGGTCCAGAGGAAAAGTATGGAGCCATTTTGTGATTCTGTCTCTCTTGAAAGATGTAAATGAAAATCAAGCATCCCTCTCTCTGAGTGATGAGATTTGCAAGATGCTTTCAGTGATTCTGGATAACCCACCCATGCCCACATTCTTTCCACCTGTCAGACCTGAAAGCAGTTTTGCAATGAGTGTACAACTCGTGTGTTTCCCAAAATGCTCTTTTCTTATAGGTGTATGAAGGAGTTGTGTCAGGAGCTAAAAGAATACAATCTCCTAGTTGGAATTATGTGCCTCTGGTCTTTCAGGATCACAGGTGTCCAGATGCTTCCCCTTCACTTGGTGTGTAATTGGGAATAGGACACGCCAGTGAGTTTTGGTTCTGAATTCCAATTTTACTCCTTGTTTGAGCTCCTACTGGGGTCAGCCCAAACATCTGTGTTCTGTGCAGATTTGTAGCTCCCCTGTCCTTTTGTTCACATAGCAGGATGAAGCTGTTAGCTGTCATCTCCCAGGCACGTAATCTTGTGCAAGTGGGAAAGGAAACATGGTGGGGCACAGCAGAGTCCTGTAGCAAGGAATCTGAACTGCAATTTACAAGAAGGAAGGATGCAGAAAGTGGTTGATGGGGACAGGGATTTGTAGCCACAGGAAAGCCCAACATGGTGATTCATCAATTTAATCTATGCTGCTTAAAAATCTGCCAGGTGGGGAGTCAGTGTCACTCAGATTGAAAACCAAAAAGGATGAGTTTTGTAGCACAGGGTGAGGGGGGATTGATGCTGTAAAACTGGAGGGTGAGGTGATGTGCCCTGTTTTTAATGAGAAAAACTGGGAAAGCTGTGGGGAGGATTTAAAGGCTAAAAAAAATTACTTCCAGTGAGAAATGTAAAAACTCTGCAGAGCATCAGAGGACAATTCAGAGGTTAAAGTACCTTAATGTGAAGGCCTCTAATCTTAGAAGAAGACAGAACAGGAACCAGAGACTGGAACCTGGCACCAGATAAATTACAGCAGCAGAAAATGTAGCTTTAACAGAGAAAGTCTTTAATAACATTACAGCCTCAAGTGGTGAATTCTCCACTGGGTTGTCTTCAGACATCCTCTCTATAAGCTGCTGTAGGTGAGAAGTTACTGCTCTCAGTACAGAAATAATCAACAAGCGAAGGAACCATAAGACAAGCAACTAAGCTGCTGCTTAATTCAGTTTTATCCTAAAAATTGAAATTCTGGAACCTTTGGACTGATACTGCTGTGGCTGGATTGCCATGTTACTAGCAGGAAATGCACAGATTAATTATCCTTAACCCAGACTACGTGTATCATAGTATCAGTCAGGGTTGGAAGGGACGACAAGGATCATCTAGGTCCAACCCCCCTGCCATGGGCAGGGACACCCCACACTAGATCAGGCTGGCCAGAGCCTCATCCAGCCTGCTCTTAAACACCTCAACCACCCCCCTGGACAGCCATTCTAGGGCTTCACCACTCTCATGGTGCAGAACTTCCTCCTCATGTCCAGTCTGAACCTCCCCAGCTCCAGCTTCATTCCATTCCCCCTAGTCCTACCACTACCTGAGATCCTGAGAAGTCCCTCCCCAGCCTTCTTGTAGGTCCCCTTCAGATACAATTAGGTCACCTCGGAGCCTTCTTTTCTCCAGACTGAACAGCCCCAACTTCATGTAGCCATTTTTTATCCTGTGTAGGTTTTAAGACCTTAAAAAAAAATTGTAATTGGTGAAAGATTTTTAAATATGGCTTTGCTTGTATCTAGGGGGAAAAAAAGATAAGTTTGAAAATAAATAGCTATCATTGAAATACAAAATTCTCTCTGTCTAGAGGCATATTATCTTGAAAAAGAAACTTTCTCTGGAAATTAATTTTCTGAAAGATGTAAAGATGTTAAGCTGAACTCCATGTCAAGAGTGGAGTCGGAACATCAGTCTTGCAAAGTTAAAAGTGCATGTCTTCATTCAGCACTTGGAACTTTTTGTTCTGGTGCTACAATTTTATCATTGTTGCTTCTCAGCTGAAAACAGAGTTCCTTAGGTAAGCAGCTAGATGAAAGATAAAGAACTGGCACTTAGATTGTAGTTCAAGTTTTGGTTTTTCAAAGCAGCAGAAGTTGTTAGGAGAAGACTTGCAGTTGTTACTCATTGGCTTCCAGTCTGAGCTGGCAATTTAATGTTCCACCTCTCTCAAATGCCTGGAGGTAAGAATTACCAATTTTTATTCCCCCCCATGTATCATTATCATCATTATTATTATTAATTTTTGGTGGCTGTAACTTACTCACTGCTGTCAAGAAACTTTAATTTGAATATGTATCTTCCCCCTTTTATCTTATCTTTCACAGAATCCTAGAATAGCTTAGGGTTGGAAGGGACCCTAGCAGTCATCTACTCCAACCTCTTGGCCATGGGCAGGAACACCTCTCAATTAGCATCAGCTGCTCAAGACCTCATCCAACCTGGCCTTGGACACCCCCAGGGCATCTCCAGTCTTACCACCCTCATGTTGAAGAACTTCTTCCTAAAATCCAGTCTAAATCTACTTTCTCTCAGCTTAATCCCATCCTCCTCGTCCTATTGCTAGACATCCTTACAAAAAGTCCCTCTCCAATAAACTCTACTTTGAAGATATATCTTCCCCCTCAGATCTCATTTTTTCATTATAGAGTCTTCTCTCTAGAGCACAATTATAAGATGAGAGGGCTTTTTTGAGGTTTGGTTTGAGTTTGGGTTATTTTTTTGGTTGTGGGGGTTTTGTGTGCGTGTTTGGGGGTGTTTTGTTTTTAAATAAAGTATGAATCCTGCCACTGCAGAGCTTTGTAAACAATCCCTCTCCAGCCTTCTTGTAGCCCACTTCAGTTACTAGGAAGGCTGATATTTGGCCTCCTCAGAGTCTTCTCCAGGCTGAACAACCCTAGCCCCCTCAGCCTGTCCTCATAGCAGAGGTGTTCTAGCCCCTTGATCATTTTTATGGCCTTCTCAAACCCACTCTGTAAGGTCTATGTCCTCCTTGTGTTGAGGGCACCAGAGCTGGGTTCAATACTCCAGGTGAGGTCTCAGCAGAGCAAAGTGGTAGAATCACCTCTCTGGATCTGCTGTCAATGCTATTGGCCTTCTGGGCTGCAAGCTCACACTGCCTGCTCATGTCCAGCTGCTCATCCATCAGCACCCCCAAATCCTTTTCCTCAGGGCTGCTTTTTATCACGTCCTCTCTCAGTCTGTATTGATAGTGAGGATTGTTCTGACCCAGGTGCAGGACCTTACATTTGCTCTTGTTGAACCTTTTGAGATTCACCTGGGCACACCGCTTCAGCTTGTCCAGGTCCCTCTGGATGCCATCATGTCCCTCTGGTGTTGACAGCACCACTCAGCTTGGTGTCATCTGCAGAGTTTCTGAGGGTTCACTTGATCCTTCTGGGATTTTTGTCTGGGCCATTTAATAACCCTTGTTACCCCACACATTCTGCAGGTGGATGAATTATTTACCTGTCTTCAGCCTCATGAAGCTCCCTGTCCTCCATGAGCTTTGTGGGGCTGGTCAATAATTGTGTGGTGACAATTATGGCCAGTGCAGTAAGTAGTCCAGTGGCCTTCCTCTCCACTTCTGATTAAATGCATTTAACTTTTCTTTCTGTATCCTGGTCTGCCACTAAGAAAAATAAGTAGAAAAGTTAAGTAGCATTCCAGTAGCTTATATGTTTAATTTCTCTGTTAAGTAATAGATAGCTATTCATTTTCCTTATTTCTGTTGTCCCTTAGGTATTCTTAGTTTTCATTTTTTCTCTGCCTGTTGTGGATTTTTTTTTTTTTTTTTTAATGCTTCCTCTAATTTGTGTGCTGTGTTTGGCTGTTTTTGTTCTGAGTTGGGTTGTGAATGAAATCCAGCTTCCTTCTTGCTCTGGTTCCTTGTGTCCTTCCATGGTGCTGTCATTTATCAGCTCTCTTTACTCTCACTTAAAGAAGCAGCTTTCCTTACACATTTTAGAGAACAAGCTGTTTCAAGAGTGAAAGCATTCTGAAGTCACCCCCACAGCATAGATCTGGAATAGAATAGAATAGAATAGACCAGACCAGTTTGGAAGAGACCTTCAAGATCATCGTGTCCAACCTATCAACTAATCCAAGCCACCTAATCAACTAAACCATGGCACCAAGCACCCCATCAAGTCTCCTCCTGAACACCTCCAGTGATGGTGACTCCACCACCTCCCCAGGCAGCCCATTCCAATGGCCAATCACTCTCTCTGTGTAGAACTTCTTCCTAACATCCAGCCTAAACCTCCCCTGGTGCAGCCTGAGACTGTGTCCTCTTGTTCTGTGCTGGTTGCCTGGGAGAAAAGACCAACCTCTGCCTGTCTACAACCTCCCTTCAGGTAGTTGTAGTGAGCAGTAAGGTCACCCCTGAATCTCCTCTTCTCCAGGCTAAGCAGCCCCAGCTCCCTCAGTCTCTCCTCATAGGGCTTGTGTTCCAAACCCCTCACCAACTTTGTTGCCCTTCTCTGGACATGTTCCAGCAAGTCAACATCCTTCCTAAACTGAGGGGCCCAGAACTGGACACAGGACTCGAGATGCGGCCTAACCAGTGCAGTGTACAGGGGCAGAATGACCTCCCTGCTCCTGCTGACCACACTGTTCTTGATGCAGGCCAGGATGCCATTGGCCCTCTTGGCCACCTGGGCACACACAGGCTCATGTTCAGCCTACCATCAACCAGCACCCCTAGGTCCCTCTCTGCCTGGCTGCTCTCCAGCCACTCTGACCCTAGCCTGTAGCACTGCATGAGGTTGTTGTGGCCAATGTGCAGAACCTGGCACTTGGATGTGTTAAATCTCATGCTGTTGAATTCTGCCCATCTGCCCAAATCTATCCTTTTGGGAAAGCATGTGAAGTCCTTTCTTAACAACCTTCAACTCTCTGAGCTCCACAAGTTCCTGATGCTTGCTTATATAACAAAGCAAACATTTAAAGTGATTTTTACTTACTTTCATTAGTGAGGCTTTTTGGTTTGTTTCCAAGCTTGCATGAAAGGATTCTTTCCACAGAATAAATTGGTTGCTTTCAGGGGGATGATCTTGATTTTTACCAGATTTTGATTAATATAATGCTTTCCATCTGTGTTCTCTGTAACTCCCCAGTCAACACAAAAATCCTGCAGGTATTTTCTCTCCATTGCAGAGCTGTAGCCAAGATGGCAGAAGCCTTCTGTGGAAGGCATTCAATAGGAATAACTATGTCCAATTTCAGTTGTTGATGTTGCTAATGCAGACCTGTGTTAAGCACAGCAGCTTTTCAAGAGTGCTGAAAGAAGTGTGCTGAAAGTTGGCTCATTTGCTGAAGTGGATTTAGTGGTATTTCTACTTTTTAACAAACAAAGTAGATTATGTTAACATAACTCCAAAATACTGAGAAATAACTTTTAAAGTTGTCAGGGCATGTGCTGCTTACACAAAATGCCTTTCTTGAATTTCTTTTTCAGTCCTGTTTTTACTTCCATCTTCTCTTTCTCTTGATTCAGCTGCATAAAAGTGTAAAAGATTGTGTTTTTTTTGGTGTTAGCTACGAGGTGGTGGTTATACCTGAGAAAATGGCTGCACACAAATGTTTCCCATACTTAATAAAAAAACACAGAAAATATCATATTGTCAAAAACATTGAAAGAAGTGTTGTCTGATGTTGCATATGTGTTTCGAAGCATTTTCTGCTCTAGATCAAGATGCACCTGGTGCAGGCTGAATGTGTGTGTTTACTGATGGTTTAGTTATTCTGTACTCAAATGAAGATGCCAGGTGGCACCATCACTGTGCAAGTACAGCATTATAGAACCATCATGAAGGAAGCACCTTTTTGCCATAAGAAAATCAAAACCTGAAGAACACAAGTGATCTGAGGGTAAGTTACTGGTGAAATGAAGACCATGGGAAAGGTGGATTTAAACTCACCTGCTGAAGTATCTGCAACCATAAACTTACTGTCCTGTTTTCTCTGCAATGAACTGGGCATGAGAAAATTCCCTGGGACATGAGCACACCTTACCTAGACATTTGACATGGGCCAGTGTGCCTCCTTCTCCTGTGGGATTTGTCTACCAGTCCTCTGAGGCTGTTCATAGAATTATCCCCACCCTTCTGTGGCATATTCAATTTTGAGGATCTCTGGAAAGGGACTGTTTCCAAGGACATGTAGCAATAGGACAAAAGGCAGTGGTTTTAAACTAGAGAAGGGTAGGTTTAGTTTTTATGTTAGGAAGAAGTTTTTTACCATGAGGATGGTGGAACACTGGAACAGGTTCCCCAGGGACGTGGTGGAGGCCCCATTCTTGGAGACATTCAAAGTCAGACTTGATGGGGCTATGAGCAACCTGATCTAGGGGGGTTAGACTAAATGACCTTTAAGATCCCTTCTAAGCCTGTGCTTTCTGTGACTCCTATGACCTGATGTGGGTTCATGCTGTGAAGGAAAGAAAAAGTAAAGCAAAGCCATAGAATAATCTAGTATAAACTTTTAAACTCCATTTTAGACACCTTTAAAACGAGTAGACTGGATTTCATGGTTTCAGTGTCTCTTTAGCCTGTCTGCTACATGGTGTAAAATTAAATGCAAGTGAGGGAGGGGTGGAGGAAAGCTGAATGCTGAAAAATGGCTGCTGCTGGTGCATGTGAAAAACGATCACTATGCAAATGACCTTTCCTTTAGGAAATTTTAAAATAACGAAATCACTTTAATATACTCCTAGTAGGTCATTCAATTAAAAGGGTTTTGAAATTAAGTTTCCACTGCTGAACAAATAAAATTGCAATGAATCTGAGTTAGCAATGTAAACAGGTTTGTTTAGTGGGTGAATATTAGACCACTGTGTGGTTAGAAACATGGAAAGGGAGTCTTGCAGGGCACAGTGTTCAAGCCTGTCAACTTCAAGATGAGCTCTAAAAATCTGCCACAGTTTTCTTGGGCTGTACTGGTGACCTTTAAGCTTGGTCATCTGTCTAACTCATGGAAAAACCTCTAGGATCATCAAATTGATACTAGACTTAGATGTAGTAGCATTGGGCTCTATGCAGCTTGAATTCTTTATTTTTCCCCATGAGGAGCCAAACCTTAGGTGAGGCCTCACCTCAAGTACTGTGTGCAGTTCTGGGCCACTCACTTCAGGAAAGATGTTGGAGCAGGTCCAGAGGAGAGCGACCAGACTGGTGAAGGAGCTGGAGGGAAAGTTGGATGAGGAGAGGCTGAGGGAGCTGGGGTGGTTTAGCCTGGAGAAGAGGAGGCTCAGGGTAGACCTGATCACACTCTAAAACTACCTGAAGGGAAGGTGTAGTAAGGTGGGGGTCAAGCTCTTCTGCCAGGCAACTTGTGACAAGATGAGGGAGCACATCCTCAAGCTGTGCTAGGGGAGGTTTAGGTTGGATGTTAGGAAGCACTTCCTCAGGGAAAGGGTAATTAGACACTGGAATGGACTGCCCAGGGAGGTGGTAGAGTTGCCATCCCTGGAGGTGTTTAAGGATAGATTGGCTGTGGCACTTAGTGACATGGTCTGGGCAATGTGGTAGTGTTAGGTCATAGGCTAGACTTCATGATCTGAGAGGTCTATTCCAGCCTCAATAATTCTGTGCTTCTGTGATTGGCCTCAAGATGAGAAGCTATCCAGGATGCAGCAGGTTCATAGAATCATAACCAGGGAGTCCTAGAATGGCTCAGGTTGGAAGGGACCTTACAGACCACTTACTCCAACCACCCTTCAAGGGGCATGGACATCTCTCAGCTGGACTTGGTAGCCCAAAGCCTCATCCAATCTGGCTTTAAACACCTCTGTGGAAGCAGAATCCACAATCACTCTGGGCAACCTATTCCAGAGTCTCACCACTCTCATACTTGAAGAACTTCTTCCTAAGATCCAGTCTAAAGGGTGGTTGTCAATGTGTCCATGTCTAAGTGGAGGCCAGTGACAAGCGGAATCCCTCAGAGATCAGTCCTGGGACCTGTCTTGTTCAACATCTTTGTTGGTGACATGGACAGTGGCATTGAGTGCTCCCTCAGCTGGTTTGCTGATGACACCAAGCTATGTGGTGCAGCAGACATGCTGGAGGGAAGGGAGGCCATCCAGAGGGACCTTGACAGGCTGGAGAGGTGGGCACAAGCCAACCTCATGAGGTTCAACAAGACCAAGTGCAGGATCCCACGTCTGGGTTGGGACAATCCCAAGCGCTAATATAGGCTGGGCAGTGACTGGCTTGAGAGCAAGAAAGGGACTTGGGAGTGCTGGTGGATGAGAAGTTCAACATGAGCCAGCAGTGTGCACTTGCAGTCCAGAAAGCCAATCAGATCCTGGGCTGCATCAAGAGAAGCATAACCAGCAGGGCAAGGGAGGTGATTCTTCCCCTCTACTCAGCCCTGGTAAGACCCTACCTGGAGTACTGCATCCAGTTCTGGAGCCCCTATTGCAGGAAGGATCTGGAAGTGCTGGAACGTGTCTAAAGAAGGGCTACGAGGATGACCAGAGGGCTGGAGCACCTCTACTATGAGGACAGACTGAGAGAGTTGGGGCTGTTCCATCTGGAGAAGAGAAGGCTCTGAGGAGACCTTATTGTGGCCTTCCAAGTATCTTAAGGGAGCTACAAAAAAGCTGGGGAGGGACTTTTTAGGGTGTCACAGAATGATAGGACATGGGGGAATGGAACAAAATTAGAAATGGGTAGATTCAGATTGGATGTTAGGAAGAAGATCTTCATCACGAGGGTGGTGAGACACTGGAACAGGTTGCCCAGGGAGGTGGTAGAAGCCTCATCCCTGGAGGTTTTTAAGGCCAGGCTGGATGTGGCTCTGGACAACCTGATCTAGTGTGAGGCGTTCCTACCCACAGCAAGGTGGTTGGAACTAGATAATCCTTGAGGACCTGACTCTTCCAACCCTAACAATTGTGATTCTAAACCTCCTACTTAGCTTAAAAATCACTCCCCCTTGTCCTCCCATGGGACACACTTATGAAAAGTTCCTCTCCAGCTTTCCTGTAGTCCCCTTCAGGTTTTGGAAGGCAGCTATAAGGTCTGACTGTAGCCTTCTCTTCTCCAGGCTGAGCAATCCCACAGGTGAAAGTTATTTCAGTTCTAATTGCTGCAGCTCATGTGATTTGCTGTCACAGGGCTGGCTTTACGCTCTGAAGTAAAGAGTGTTTACAGTATCACTATCACAGTGTCACAGTATCACTAATGTTGGAAGAGACCTCAAAGATCATCAAGTAAATAATTCATCAGCCTCCTCATCCTGGTTGGGTGGTCTATAACAGACTCCAACCAGGATGTCAGATTTGTTAGGCTGCCCTCTGATTTTAACCCACAGGCTCTCAATCCCTTCATCTTCCACCTCAAGTTCTGTGGCAGAGAGCAACTCCCTAATATACAGAGCCACCCCTCCTCCTCTTCTCCCTCGCCTGTCTCTCCTAAAGAGCCTGTAGCCCCCCAGTGTAGCACTCCAATTGTGCTTGTTATCCCACCATGTTTCTGAGATGGCAACTCCTGGTGGACCAGGACTTCCAGCTCCTCTTGCTTATTGCCCATGCTGCATGCACATGGTGTACATGCACTTCAGCTGGGCTCTCGACTTCCCAATTAACCCTAATTTGTGGGACTATTAAGCCCTAAAAGGGAGGACCCTGCTGCCCAGTGTGAACACTCCTGCCCAGTGCAGGCTGGAACTCACGAACCTTCCCATTATAGGGCTGATGTGCTACCACCTGAGCCACCTGGTCCCCACAATACACACACTGAAGAATGTTATTTCCTTACTTTGCCTCAGTTTTCTTTTTTTATGCAATTTCCTGCTGGGTTGTCATGCTGGTCCTCCTCCCCCAATGCTTTTTAATGTATTTTAAGTGAATGAACATGCTCCGATAGCAGTTCCTTTTTGATCTGTACTTCACTGATAAATTCATGTGTACATTTTACACACTAGGTATGCAGAAGGTTTGTAAGGAAATCTGGCCACTGATGCCTAACTTAGTCCCTGCTGAATCAAAAGGAATGGGTTTTGATCAATTTGGAAAAGGGAAGAAACTTTAACTGAAGTGGTTGCAATTTAGTGAGTAGTTTATTGTGTCATTTGATGCAAAATATGGTTCCAAAATTAGTGTGAAATCCTGGTGTTAAACTCATTTGTGCAAACCAGGAGTAAGCACTTCTAAAAATTGATGAGAGCAGCATGAAGCTGTTCCCTAGAAATTTGAACTCAGGTGCATATGCCCTGCTAGCTCTCCTAGTCATTGCTGGTTTCCCCATTTAGTCTGCAGCGGGCTCACCTTGTTCATTTGTGCTGACCTAGTTTATCTGATTACTTTAGTTGGCCAGGAAGAAGGGGAAAGAAAAAGTAAAGCTGCTGCTTCCAGTTCTGGTGAGACATTCATTTTGCTCCCTTGCAGCCACCTCTGCTGTATCACATCTTTTAAGGGTAGGATACATCACACATTACCAAAATCTTCAACAGGACACCTCTCTGCAGGTTTGTTCTCAGGCATAGAGACAGGAGGACTTTAGTAATAACAGTGTGTGCAGAAATGCATGTACTTGGCCACATACTTTTGTACTTCAGCAGTGACCAGCATGAGGAGAAGCAGTGATTTAATAAAAAAAGCCCAACCAAACACACACAATCAAAAAGGACCATTCTGTTCAAGGGACACAAATATTTGTGAATTAAATTAATAGCTGTGGGGAGGGAAAAAAATAGTGTTTTCGTATTTTGATGATGTGTTGGTTTTTGTTGTGTTGGTTTTGTTTTGAGGTTTGTTGTTGACATTGTTTTAACTTTGTGTTGGTGTTTTGTTTTGTTTTGTTTTTTTAAGATCAGATATTGAAGTATCCTGTTCCCATCCTTTAAGTAGGAGATTTGGATGTTTGATGATTTTTAACTGAGTTTGAATTGTATTTTCATATTCTTCTGAGTTATCCTGGCATTTCCCCTCCCACACACCAGTACTCTTCTGGTTTCTTGGCTACACCAAGGTATCCATTATTCACACAGCTTCCTAGCTAAGACTGCCTGACCTAGACAATTCAGTGCTGCTCTCTGCTGTGAGTTAAAGGAAAATAATGTTAATCTGAATGCCTCTGCTAACATATTTTCATTATCAAAGTATGCATCCTCTTCTGACCTTAAAACACTTTCACTGCTAAAGGAAAACTTCTGGTTCATCTCCTTCATGTTTTTTGTTTGGTTTGGTTTTGGAGGTTTGTTTGTTTATGGGGTGAATAGTAAAACCAAACGGTTGTGATTGCTTAACCAGTGTTGTGTAAAATAACTGTGAATGTCTTTTATCCACGAAGTTTTCCAGAAAAGGGATTTTTTTTTTCCTGTCTTGCATGCCTATGACAACTTTTATAAAAAAAAAAAGTCCCACCCTCCCCTCCCTTTCCTTTTCCTTTGCTCAATGAATAACAAGAATGACAAGGGGAAAATAGAGAACAATTTCACACCTGAGATTGAAGGAGTTGATTACCCTAATTTTGATGGTGCTCCTTTTATACATCTGTAGTGGTTAAGAAAGACTTTATGGTTTGGAGCATGAGCATTTTAGAGCAATTAAAAATTACTCAAGAACTACAAATTCTGTAAAGTACTTCAATTTGTAGTATAGGTTTTGTAGGGCTTTTAGTACAGTTGTATACACAACCTGTAAATGTCCTTGCCATCTTCCCTAGCTTTTTTTACCTTCTCTGCATGTTGGTGCTGTTGCCCATAAAGCTCCCTCTGCTACTACCAGCATTTCTCTTCTGCAGCAACATCCTCATCCTCCACACAGCTTCAACCTGGCCCAGGTGGAAAGGAGGAGGATCACTGCAGGGCTACCATAATGAAAATACCCTGATACTGATGGTGAAGTTAGACAATGTTAAAAGTGCACCACCCCCATGCTGTGGGAAAAGAAGATGCATTTCACTGTCACATGTTTAAGGGCTAAACTAAACTAAGATCAGAAAAGGCTTGCTATTAAAGAAAAGTAATACTAGCACACTTAAAGAAAAAAGTACTAAAGTGTCACTTTCTTGGTAACTCTTATGGACATGGAGTTACTTTCTCATTCAAAGTGGTCTTAGAGAAAATGTCCTGTTATGTGATGACATGATTTGGCTATTTTGAATGTAAATCATGGCTTTTGTATGTGCTTTCCCTCAATTTTAGTCCTTATTTTGCATAGTTTGATTTGCTTAGCAATCTCCATTGCTCATCCTCAGTCAGGCAGGAATGCCTGAAAGTTGTGATCTTGGAGTACAAATGTTCTGCCTTGAAATAATGAGAAGCACTCACACATGCTATCAATATTGCATTTACTGCTCAATATGACACAGAACAAAGTGAAATTTCCCCAACACATTTAGTTTTCTGGGGAAACAACAACAACAACAAAAACCTGTTCCCCCTCCCCGCCCCCAGCTTGGAATGATCACTTGGAATAATCTGTGTCATTCCCTTTCCTGAGTTACTTTTTACTTGAAATGCAGCATCTTCTTAGCTGTGAAACAAACTGTGGTTTTGTCTTCTGAATGAGTATAAACCTAAGATCAGAAACTTCTTGGTCTGAATCATCATGAGGAGCAAGATGTATGTTTGTCTGCTTGCAGGTGAGTAGTTATTTGGTGGAGGGATGACTGTAAGCAAGTGTCACCAATTTGCTTCCCTCAAAATTGATGGGAACTTTAACTTAAAGGAAAAAAAATCACTAGCATTAACACAATATTTCTATCAGTATTCACTCAGCTCTGCCCATAATAATGAGTCTAAAGAGTTTCCTCTTTGGAGCACTTTTACTAAGAACACATGTAGAAATTAGCAGATGATTATGAATACGCCATACTATTTATAGTTTTCATCTTGAAATACCATCAGTAAAGCACTGGCATTCTGTTTTTAATTTGGAGCCTTTGAGACAGCCTACATTTTTTTTAGGGCTAACCAGGAGAGCAGTATTCAAAGACAAAAGCAGTCTTAGGCAGGAAGGAAAAAAAAAAAAAAAAAGAGAAAACGGGGAAAAGAAAGGAAAAGAAGGGGGGAATAGGAGAGGAAAAGAAGGGGGAGAAAGAAGAGGAAAAAGCAGAGGAGAAAGGAGAGGGGGAAAAGGGGGAGAAAGGGAGGGGGAAAAGGGGGAGAAAGGGGAGGGGGAAAGGGGGAGAAAGGAGAGGGGGAAAAGGGGGAGAAAGGAGAGGGGGAAAGGGGGGAGAAAGGAGAGGAGGAAAAGGGGGAGAAAGGAGAGGGGGAAAAGGGGGGAGAAAGGAGAGGGGAAAAAGTGGGGGAGAAAGGAGAGGAAAAAAGGGGCAGGGGAGAGGAAAGGAGAGGGGATAAAAGAAAAAAAGAATAAAAGAAGAAAGACTTAGGCATGAAGTTGCACATCCCATGGGGTTTGAGATATTGCAGCTGATCATCTCCCAGCTTGTTGAAAGCAGAGTGGAGCTGGTGGTGGACACTTGATTGAAGACTCACATGAAATGCCTTCAGAACCCCATGAGATGAGGTGAGAGGCAGCTGAGGGGACTGGGAATGCTAAATCCAGGGGAAAGGAAACTGAGAAGAGACCTTATTGCTCTCAACAAGTCCCTGAAAGGAGGTTGTAGTAAGGTGGAGGTTGGTCTCTTCTCTCTTATGTCAGGTGAGAGAACAAGAGGAAATGATCTGAAAGTGTGCTGGGGAGGTGTAGGTTGGAGTGGGCAAAGCAAAGCAGACCTTCAGTCATAGGTGCCCACCCTGTGCTTTGCCTGCACCATTAGTGTTGGGAATGGCTAGAACGTGACACAGTATGATGAGGACACAAGTCCTGATGAGAAAAGAAAGGAGCAGTGTGAGGTCAGGTAAGAAATTGTGCAATATGGCAACAAGGGCAAAGAAATAGAGCTTCATCAGAAGTGGTGGCAAAGTACTGCAAGATAAGGCATGCTGCAGGTGTTTTCTTCCCCCAAGGTCTCGACACAGATGCATGGCAAAGTTCTTCTCCAGCTGTGTCAGTCTCAGAGCTTCATCTTTACCCCTCAAAAGTCATCAATTCCTCTTCTTTAGGTCCCATTTGGTGCCTCTGATGACACAATTTTACATTTTATACAAATTACAGCCTTATGGGACCTTCTTCCATCATTTTTCCCTTCTGTCAAAATTATTTTCTACTCTTTGTCTTCTCTAGGTTGTCCAGGTTCACATTCCAAGAGGCATCCCTTACCCTTTCCTAGCTGTAACTATTTGTCATACAGTCCTCTTTAGGACTTATGATTTAGCAGCATCATTATAATTTGGGATACATCTGCCTGCTCTAGTAGTTTCCATCAAACCCTGTTCTACCTTATCAAGGTCCGGAGACATTAGATGTCTCGGTCCGGAGACACAGTTCTTTTAAATATTCCCATGTTGTGAAATTAAAGGCACAAACGAGGCCAAAGTATCAACAGCTAGGCTATTTATTACATAAATAAAGTGGACATAAGAAGGGAGAGGGAGAAAAGAGAGAGAGAGAGACGAGAGATAGAAGAGAGAGAAGAGGAAAGGAATTATATTACCACACCCCTCATCCCCCCCAAGACAGTTAAAGTCTGTGGAGGAAAGGTGCTGCAGGAGATGTTGGGTTTGTAGAGAAACCGTGGTGAGGCTTTTGCTGGAGAACAGCTGTGGTCCTCTGGGGAGATGTTCGGTTGATCCAGGAACGGTGCTGAGGCTCCTCTGGGCAGCCTGGGTCTGTAGAGAAAGGGTGCTGAGGATTTGGCTGGAGCTGTGGTCCTCCGGACAGCTTCTTTTCTCCGGAGCAGCATTGTCCCGGCTTTCCTTCTCAGCGGCCTGGCCCGTCTCCTGTGTTTTCCTTCATCTCCGTTTTTCTCCCCGTTTTTCTCCTCTGTTTCTCTCTACAAACCAGTAGTTGCTCCAGTCTTTTATACAGTTTTTAGTCCTTAGGTATGTATTCAAATATTGTCCCTCAGGAATTCCAGTGGCAGGAAATAGTCCTTAGGTTCTGTGTATTGCTGTGTGTTTGGGCAAGAACCTGGCTGAAGGGGGGGGAATCTCCGTCTACCCCGTCTCCATCCAGACAAGGCTCAGGAAACAGGTGGAGATTATCTTGTCCTAAAGATGTGATGGCTGGGTCCTTGGGTCCATTGTTGTAGTCCCATGTTATCACGATGCAATCACAAGCTGATTTGCATCCAGGATTGGTGGAAAGGATTCTTTCCACCTTCTTTCCAGTGGCTCTGCTATCACTTTATCTTTGTTGACTCACATAGAGAGAGACAAACTTATTAGACTCTCACATACCTTTACTACAGACACCAGCATCTTCTGGGACCACAGCAAGTCATCCCCCTGCAGGTTATTACTTATTATTGCACCTGCTCTTGGATGTTGATCCCTTCCTATATATACCCATGTGTAGGGTTGTGTATGTAAAGAAGAAAGAATTACAGAGAAGACAGCACAGTCAGAAAAAGACTCCTCTCTCTTCTCATCATACTATCCACCTTTTCCTGCCCACTGAAGGCAGAGATCTCCTGCCACCTCATGTATCTCCCTGCAAAATTGTCCAAGTGAGTTTGTTGTCAGATTCCTCTCTCCAAAAGAAATCTCCTCTGGAAGTTGCTGAGCTGTAGCTTCAGTAGCAGGATTTGATTGATGGACGGTTAGTTCCCCACTAAGTTTTTCTGCAATGCTTATGCACTTGGTGGTGCCCAGATAATGCATACCTGTCTTCTTGCATGAGGAGCAAGCCATCAGCTTCTGAGATGAGATAATTTAAGTGCCTGAATCTGCTTTTGAGAGATCTTGAGTGCACAACTGGAGATGTGGATGTAGCAGATAGCTACCTTGCTGCTCATTTTAGGTCATTTTTGCAGCTTGAGCTCTGGCTTGGCTCTGTTGCTTTGGGGCATTCAGTTGTTTTGGTAACAAAGAATGACAAAAAAATAATACAAGTAAGAGGGAAATAAGGTGAGAAGTGCAGCTTTGACATCTGTCCTTATGTGACAGTGCTAACAGGAAAGTAATTTGTAAACCTTGTGCTGCACCTGGAACATAAAATTGCATCAATTTTAATAGCCTGCTCCTTGCAGGTGGCTTTAGGAAGCACTCTTGGAAGGATTTTGACAAGACACTTTAAGCACAGATGACATCTTTGTTAGGACAAGCGGTATAGTTTTGATCAAATTGATAAGCTGAAAATAGGATAAAATATTATTAAATATTTGAAAAAATAATTTCTGAGCTAATTTGACCCAGGTTCATTTTCCTGGTCGATGATAGGTTGATTGCACACAATAGGATGCTAATAAACAGTGGAATAACAGTCTAGGAAAATCAGAATTTGGAATCCAGAGGAGCAAACTGGAAACTTCTTATATGTGCGAAAACAAATGACAATGCCACCTCTTAGAATCATAGAATCAATAAGGTTGGAAAAGACCTCAAAGATCATCAAGTCCAACCCAACAACACAGACCTCATGACCACTAAACCATGCTACCAAATGCCACATCCAATCCCCTCTTGGGGACGGTAACTCAACCACCTCCCTGGGCAGCCCATTCAACAGCTAACAACTCTCTCTGTGAAGAACTTTCTCCTCACCTCTAGCCTAAACTTCCCCTGGTGCAGTTTGAGACTGTGTCCTCTTGTTCTGCAGCTGGTTGCCTGGGAGAAGAGACCAACCCCCTCCTGGCTACAATCACTCTTCAGGTAGTTGTAGACAGCAATAAGGTCTCCCCTGGGCCTCCTCCTCTCCAGGCTAAACAATCCCAGCTCCCTCAGCCTCTCCTCATAGGGCTTGTGCTCAAGGCCTCTCCCCAGCCTCATTGCCCTTCTCTGGACACGTTCAAGTGTCTCAATGTCCTTCTTAAACTAAGGGGCCCAGAACTGGACACAGTACTCAAGGTGTAGCCTAACCAGTGGGGAGTACAGGTGCACAATGGCCTCCCTGCTTCTGCTGGCCACACTATTCCTGAAGCATGCCAGGATGCCATTGTCCTTCTTGGCCACCTGGGCACACTGCTGGCTCCTGTTCAGCTGGCTGTCATGTTCAGCTGGCTCTGGCGGTGAGATGGACCACAATGGAGTTAAGCAACAGGTAAACAAGCTACAAACCTCAGAAATAACCAGATAAATTAGCCTAAGTTACTCACAAACTGCCAAGCTGTTAACTTCCAAAACCTTTGCTGGATGAAGTGATACTCTGAGTTTGTATTTGTAATCCAAAAGGCAGGAATAATCCAAAAGGTAGTATCCAAAATTAGAGGGAGAGAGAGGAGAGCACACTGCTCTGGCGGAGACCTGTGACTCAAACACCATGATGCTTGCTAGAATGAAAGAAGCTAATTGCCCTGAAGACAGGAGCATGGAGTAGGTACTTGTTGCTGCCTTGAATCCCATTAACAAACTGGGGAGAAGAGAGAGAGATGTGGGCTCTGAAATCTTCCCCTATAAATTCCCTTTCTGAAAACCGAACAGCCCAATGGCACATTAGATATTCAAATCCCAGCAATCAGTTCAAAATGCTGTATGACACTGCACACGCCTTCTCAAATAGCCTCTGTCATGTGCAGTTGCCTCCGAAATGTGAGGCTTGGGGTCCAGCTTCCACGCCCTCCAGGCAGCCTTAACAGCACTTGCCTATTGGCTCCTCAACCTCAAACCTGCACCCTGCAAGGGGGAGGGAGGAAAAGCAGTGGCAAGAGGTTTAGGTGGCTTGTTAATGCCTCTTCCAGGACAACAAGGAGTCTCAGAGCAGAAAGCAGGAAAGACCTCTACCCACAGCCTGATTATAAAGACCATTGCAGAATTGTGAATTAACCATGAGACCCCTGGGTGACAGAGGAAACCTAGTCAGGAAAACTAGTCAGCCTAGTGGTGATCCAAGGCAGAGGGGCCTCTTGTTGATTACATTATTATTAGTAGCATTAAATCAAATAATACAAATAATTTTTGCTATGTCACCCCAAGAAAAAAACAACAGTCCTGGTGCTTGGAATAAAATTCTCAGCTATCTGAAGTTGCTGAGACCATTTTTAACCACTACATTATATATATGCTTTCCACTGCCAACTGCTCCACATTCAATCAGCTTTTATTTTGGGGAAAAAAAAAGTCCCTTGTCCACAGGAGTTAAGTATCCACCCAAAATCCTGTTTGTGCTGCCATTTCCTCTTGGAATTGGCTGGGAAAAGTAGTGGCAGCATCTCCCTATTCCCCTGCAAGTGACTTAAGTATAAGCAATAATGAAGGCAACAGGATTTCTCATGTTTTTTGTGTTAAGCATAATTAAGTCTGCTTAACTGAAATACCTTCAATTAAGCATAATTAAGTACTCTTAATTAACAAACTGAAAATGTCTTTACTTCAGACTAATCAAAGGTATGTGGGGAGAATAAAATAATTAGGATCCTTGTATTTCTGTGCCTATCATCAACTGTTTAACCAAGTAGTTTCAAACAAGGCCTGACTTATCAAAGCAACAAAAAAATTGGCTATGTTGAATTGTGTAAGTTCAGACTGTTGCACAGTTACAGGTTTATGAATTTAAGAAACAATTTCTATGGAGTCTAAGTGAGCTCTGCAATGAGTGAACTAAATAACAACCCTTAGAGAAATGAATAAAAACAAGTGGGGGAAGTAACTGTGGGTGTACTTTGCTGCTGGCTGCAGGGCTAATCCCAGCAACAGGTTGTGCTATTCCTTAGCTGACTTTAACATTTGACAATTGCTAATAAATAGGTTTTTACTACTGAGTTTGTGTCTTTTCTCAGGTTGTGTCATGATCATGGCACATTGCATGGAGCTGCCAAAGGGCTTCAGCCATTCACTGAAGCAGAATCAAGGAGGATTCCTCCAGTCTTTTCTCTTTTTAGCTTAGGCTTTTGCTTGTAGCATCAGTGACTCCTAAAAGGATGCAGTGATAGATCTGCTTTGCGAACAGCTAATGCGCAGATAAAGCATTATGCTTGTACTAACTCATCAAAGGTGGCTATGGCTTGAGTATGTAAATTCAGCCATGCAAAGCCAGTCAGTACAAACCCTGCCAGACTTTACTGATTTTGGTCCACAAGCCCCATTCCTGTTTCCCACAAACAACTGTGAAGTTGTTTTACTGCTGGAGGAAGAACATAAAGAGGGAGCACCCACACATCCTCTCTGGATCATCACGACACAGAGATTTTCCCCAACTTAGAAACATTTCTGCAGGTAAAACTTTCCAGCTGTTTAGGTTATTTATACAGAAAATATCTGTAAAGAAAGAGATCTGATCTGACATATTTATATGAAGAAAATATAAAGAATCTGATCTTAGATTTTTCTAACAAGTTTTTTTTTTTTTTTAAATTAAATCAGTTTCTTAGCAAATAGTTTTGTGAGAGGATAGGAGTGATCTCACTTCCCTGCCACTGAAGTGAACCTGTCCCAGGGACACCATGAGGACACCGTGTGAGCCATGACACCCTCAAGGTCCACTGGATTATGTGGAAGGCACATTGGATGAACCTATTATTGCTGGAGAGTTTTCCTGAAATCACACAAAATTACTATGGGAGTATAAGCAATCACTTTGCTGGACCACCTGTGTCATGGCCACCCTTACTGCCCATGCTGTTTTCATAGAATAATAGAATCATGGTTTAATTAGTCATGAGGTGTTGGGTGATAAGTTTGGACTTGATAATCCTCTGAGGTCTTTTCCAACCTGACTGAGTGTTGGCTGGGCCTGATCCCTTGGCCATCCTCCAAGTGCTGTGTGATTGCACTCAAGATGACCTGTTCCATAATCTTGCCTGGCACTGAGGTCAGGCTGACAGGCCTATAATTCCCTGGCTCATCCAACCGTCCCTTCTTGTGGATGGGCACCATATTGGCAGCTTCCAGTCCTCTGGGACTTCTCCAGTGAGCCAGGAGTGTTGAAAAATGATGGAGAGTGGCTTGGAGATGTAGGTATTTTTTCCTTGCTATTGTTTGTTTCTTTGTGGAGTTTTTCAACTTTTTTTTGGGGAGGGTGGGGTGGCTGTGGTTTTCTGTTTTTGGTTTATTTTGCTTTTTGCCTGTGGGGTTTTGGTTTGATTTTTTTTTGTGTTTTTTAGGTCATTTTTAGGAGTGTGTTGGTGAGTTGTTGTTTGGGTGTTGGGTTTTTTTTGTAATTTGTTTTCTGAGTTTTTGTTTTGTTAAGGTTTTTTGTTGTGTATTTTTGTTTACCTGTGTGTAGAGGTTTTGGTGTTTTTTTGCTTGGGGGTGCTTGTTTTGGTTGAATTTTTCTTGTTGATTTTGTTTCTAATTAAAATGTGAATATACACTTTGCAAGAATATGATTTCTTCATAACTAACTAAAAGTTAGAATTATGCCTGGCTTTATTGATTTTGTTTCTTTTTAACATTTATTTTTATTGGATAAGGCTTTCTCACTACAAACTTTTCTGCTGAAACAACTTACATAAACTACTGTGTATTTTAGCACACTCAGACTGCAATTAAACATGGCATTTTGCGGTGGTTTTTTTTCTTTCTTAAACAAAACAAACAAAAAAACCCCACAAGAGTTGGTTAATAGAAGTATTTCTCCAGGTGAAGAAAGGAGGTTTCTATCAGTTGTGCAGGCTGCTGACACCCTCAAGGACACATTTCACACAGTCCTTGATTGCCTAATTGAGGAAATAGAGCCTTAAATCTCCAGAGAAAGTGACAAACTAATGAAATGCATTACTGCATTCCTCTCCAGCAGCCACCTGTTCCCCCACTGAATACTTTAAAGCCCTTGCTAGGAGTGGGCAATCCTGACATGACAGACCTTTCCCATGAACTTCCCCAAGCTGCACTTTTACTGAAAACAAAAAGTCTCCTATGGCCTGGAGTTGCAGGCACAGCTCCTTTTAGTTCACACAGCGTTTGGTGCTCCATGAAGTAGTGTTCCCTGAACTCTCTTCTCTGTGCAAAGAAGTTGCCATACCTGAAAAAAGTGATGGGTTTTCCCCAGGCATGCTCGTTCTTTCTGTCTTGGCAAGTATGACAAGCAATTTGAAAGGCCCAGGTTCTTGTATTGATGCACAACAATAAAGCAGTAGTTGAAAAAAAAAAAATCAATTAAAAAAATCCCCCACATCCCTGCATTAAACTTACATTAAATTGAATATATTTTAGATTGACAAATTCCATAAAATCCCAATCCTTTCATAAAATCCCAACATTCTGGGTTGTAACAATTCACCACTCTGCATGATTTTACAAACACATCTCTTAAGCAGACGTGTCCCCCCCCTCCAAAAAAAGTTTTACACCGGCACCTCATTAATTTAAACAGCAGCCATCGTGGTATTTTTATGAAAACTACTCAGGTTTTGGTGCTTCATGACTAAAACAACAAAGCTGGTGATTTTTTTAAGCAGCATTCTGATTTTTGCAGATGAGTTTGTAATCCTATAGTTGGTGCTACGCATATGTGAAGATTGATTAATAACTCTACACTTCTGCTATGAATCTAAACATGTAGTCAAATACATTTGTTATACTAACAAGTTTTATAAGCCCATGAGTTTATTGTGTTTTTAAAAAAAGTTAAGCATCTTCTAAGTATAGTTGCAACAGCTTTGGAGCATTCTGTTCCAAAAGACTTTAAAAAGTTGTAATCAGATATCAAGTGAAAATAAATTGGGAAAAAAAAATCTGTAAAAATTCTTGTTTTAATTAAATCCATCTTCTTTAATTGAAGTGGATTTTATATATATATATATATATATATATAAAAAGAACAGATTCACTTTATGTGAGAGCTTATTCTTTAAGGTGGGGGGAAGTAAGAAAAAAAGATAAGTGTCTCACATCTGTATTTCATGATGGAACTCACAGATAAAGACACAGGGCTCTATGTCACAATTTTTCTCATTGAAGTGACTTATTTTATAAGGCTTCTATTTAGTAATAAACCTTCTTTTTAATAACAAAACAAATGCTGGAATAATTGAGATCTAGACAGTGTCTTGGATTGCTAAACAGAAAGACTTATTAAAAACCAAGTAACCCAAAAGTGAGGTAGTCTGGGCACAAAACAGAATTCTGCTCTGTGGATGGGGGTCATAGCTATTACTATTAAATTATTCAGGCAGTGTAGCATGGATTTTTATACTCCAAATATTTTGTGCAACAAGACCTTTTTTTTTTTTTGTAGCACAAAAATAACTGTTATCAAACCTCATATTGAGTCATTGTACAGGCAGCTTAAGGCTGTCTCAAGATCGCCTGACCTTGTTCTCATGGGCAACTTCAATTTGCCTATCTGCTGGGATCTTAACATAGCAGAGAAGAGGCAATCTAGGAGGTTCTTAGAATGCATGGAGGACAGCTTCTTATCCCAGGTGCTACGTGAGCCTACCAGGGGCAAGGCTATGCTTGACCTCCTCTTCACCAATACGGAAGGGCTGGTGGGCGATGTGGTGGTCGGAGGGTGTTTAGGGGCCAGTGACCACGAGATAATTGAACTCTCATTATTTGGTCAAGCTAAGAGGGGTAGCAAGAAGACCTCCACTCTGGATTTCTGAAGGGCGGACTTCAGGCTACTCAAGGAACTAATTCAGAGGGTTCCTTGGGATAAAGCTCTTAAAAACAAAGGGGTCCAGGAGACCTGGACCTACTTCAAGGAAGAATTGTTGAAGGCGCAGGGACAGGCTGTGCCAATGTGCTGGAAGATGAGCCGCTGAGGCAGACGGCCAGCCTGGATGGTTAATGAACTTTTAATAGAGCTAAGGGAAAAAAAGAGGGTGTATCACCTTTGGAAGAAAGGTGAGGCAACCCATGAAAAATTTAAAGATGTTGCTAGGTCTTGTAGGAAGAAAATTAGGGAGGCAAAAGCGCATTTGGAGCTTAGCCTGGCCTCTGCTGTAAAGGACAACAAAAAGTCCTTCTATAAATACATTAATAGCAAGAGGAAGGGCAGAGACTACCTCCACTCATTGGTGGACACGGAGGGGAATGTTGTGACAAAGGATGAGGAAAAGGCAGAGATACTTAACACCTTCTTTGCCTCAATTTTTACTAGCAGGACAGAATGTCTTCCAGACAGCTGGCCTCCAGAGCTGGCAGAAGGAGCCAGGGAGCAGCATAGTTTTCCACTGTTCCAAAATGGGGTAGTTGGTGATATGCTCAGCTGCCTGGATCCCCACAAGTCCATGGGACCAGATGGGATCCATCCTAGGGTGCTGAGGGAGCTGTCAGAGGAGCTGGCCAAGCTGCTCTCCATCATTTTTCAGCAGTCCTGGCTCGCTGGAGATGCCCCAGAGGACTGGAAGCTGGCCAATGTGGTGCCCATCCACAAGAAGGGCCGGTTGGATGAGCCAGGGAATTATAGGCCTGTCAGCCTGACCTCAGTGCCAGGCAAGATCATGGAACAGGTCATCCTGAGTGCAATAACACAGCACTTGGAGGATGGCCAAGGGATCAGGCTCAGCCAGCATGGATTTAGGAAGGGCAGGTCCTGCCTGACCAACCTGATCTCCTTCTACGATCAGGTGACCCGCCTGGTGGATGTGGGGAGGCCTGTGGATGTAGTTTACCTGGACCTCAGCAAGGCCTTTGACACCGTCCCCCATAGCAAACTCCTGGCCAAGCTGTCAGCCCATGGCTTGGACAGCAGCACTCTGTGCTGGGTTAGGATCTGGCTGGATGGCCGAGCCCAGAGAGTGGTGGTGAATGGTGCCGCATCCAGCTGGCGGCCAGTCAGTAGTGGAGTCCCCCAGGGATCAGTGCTGGGCCCCATCCTCTTTAACATCTTTGTTGATGATCTGGATGAGGGCATTGAGTCCATCATCAGTAAATTTGCTGATGACACCAAGCTGGGGGCAGGAGTTGATCTGCTGGAGGGTGGAGAGGCTCTGTAGAGAGACCTCGACCGGCTGGACAGACGGGCAGAGTCCAACGGCATGAGATTTAACACATCCAAGTGTCGGGTTCTGCACATCGGCCACAACAACCTCATGCAGTGCTACAGGCTGGGGTCAGAGTGGCTGGAGAGCAGCCAGGCAGAGAGGGACCTGGGGGTGCTGGTTGATGGTAGGATGAACATGAGCCTGCAGTGTGCCCAGGCAGCCAGGAGGGCCAATGGCATCCTGGCCTGCATCAAGAACAGTGTGGCCAGCAGGAGCAGGGAGGTCATTGTGCCCCTGTACACTGCACTGGTTAGGCCACACCTCGAGTCCTGTGTCCAGTTCTGGGCCCCTCAGTTTAAGAAGGATGTTGACTTGCTGGAACGAGTCCAGAGAAGAGCAACAAAGTTGGTGAGGGGCTTGGAACACAAGCCCTATGAGGAGAGACTGAGGGAGCTGGGGCTGCTTAGCCTGGAGGGGAGGAGACTCAGGGGTGACCTTATTGCTCTCTACAACTACCTTAAGGGGGGTCGTAGTCAGGCAGAGGTTGGTCTCTTCTCCCAGGCAGTCAGCACCAGAGCAAGAGGACACAGTCTCAGGCTGTGCCAGGGAAGGTTCAGGCTGGAGGTCAGGAGGAAGTTTTACACAGAGTGATTGCCCATTGGAATGGACTGCCTGGGGAGGTGGTGGAGTCACCATCACTGGAGGTGTTCAGGAGGAGACCTGACAGGGTGCTTGGTTGCATGGGTTAGTTGATTAGGTGGTATTGGATGATAGGTTGGACGCGATGATCTTGAAGGTCTCTTCCAACCTGGTCTGGTCTATTCTATTCTATTCTATTCTAACTTGTGTTTGCAGCTCCTTCAGCTTCAAGTGAATTGAAGTAACATGAGCAACAACATATACTTTAAAATGAATAAAAATAGGGTTTCTGTGCCTCTGCTATCAGGTTGACACTGACATGGTGTGGCAAGTTGAAGTTTCCCGTTCACATTAACTAAGCACAACTAACTCAGTTGGAAGTAAACGGAAGTTGTACTTACAAGGAAAACCTAAACTCTACAATGGAATGCAATGAATATGTACAAAATATATGGTATGTACAATATATTGCAGATATTTACAATTAGAAAATAACATGGAAACCCCCCAGTATCCCCTCTGGGACCCCAGAAAACATGGAAGCTGCTCTGCTCCCCCCCCCAAACATCCTCCCCTCCTCCCTGTAACAGTATTAAAGAGTAGAGGAAGGAATATTAGCTTAGAGAAGCAATGTTAGTGTTCTTATATTTTCTCAAGGCCAGTCAGAAGCAGTTATTTATCTCCCTGAGCTAAGGTAGAACAGCCAAGACCACAGGAGAAAAGAAAAGGAATGGGAATGGAAGTGAAATGTGAAAGATATTTATGGACCAACTGCCCAATTTGTTTAGAATAATGTTTTGTTTTCCATTTTGCACCCAATAGTGAATTATTTATATTATTTTCTACTTTTCTGCTCAAAATCTGCAGCTACATTTTAAAGGGATAGCCTAAAACTGCCACACATGGCCTCCCAACCTGACCTTCATGGCTTAGCATTGAAGGATGTTCCAGAGCCTGTGGGATGTTGTAGGAAGGTGAGTCAGAGCCTTCACAGCATCCTCCCTCTTCTGTCTTCCTCTTTGCTTCCATTTTCCCTCATTTTTTTGATTGTTATTTATTCTCTTCATGTTTTAGTAATTTTGTTTGTTTGTTGTTTGTTTTCTGTCTGTTGATTGGGTTTTTTTGCTTCTGTTCAGGATTTCTTCTTGGGTTTTGTCTTGTGTGTGGGAGTACATGATTTTAATAAAAATTTTCTTATGTTTTGAAGAACACCTCCTAGCAGTGGGGGACGGTTGTTCTGTTCCCCTGGCAGATTTTCAGCAGAGCCCACCCTGGACTGTAGCCACAGTGGGGAGATGCTCTTTTTCCAAGGGCATCCCAAAAGTTATTCCCCAGCAGAGGGACCAGCAGAGCCTGGGGACCTGCTGCTTTGGCCATACTGGACCACTCAGGTTGAGTGCACTGGTTGCACTGTGAGAACGCAGAGCTCTCATGCCTCTGTGATGTCAACAGGTAAAACAAACAAAAACAAAACAAAAAAAAAGGAAAGGAAAATTATCATAAAAGAAAAAAAGGAAAGAAAAAATATAAAACAAATGAGAGAAAAGATAAAAGGGAAAAAAAATTAAAAAGTGAAAGTGGAAAGGGGAGGGGAGGGGAAGGAAGGGGAGGGGAGGGGAAGGAAGGGGAGGGGAGGGGAAGGAAGGGGAGGGGAGGGGAAGGGGAAGGGGGGGGAGGGGAAGGAAGGGGAGGGGAGGGGAAAGAAGGGGAGGGAGGGGAAGGAAGGGGAGGGAGGGAAGGAAGGGGAGGGAGGAGAGGGAAAAGAGACAAAATAAAAGAGAAAAAATAAAAATAAAAAATGAAAAGAGGAACTAAAAAATATTGGGGGAAAAAGTAGAAAGAAAAAAAAAGTTAAACAATTTTAAAAGGAAACTAAGCTGTTTCTTTTCAGTATGAGAAAGAAGAAAGCACCCTTGGAGGCAGCAACACTCCCCTTTTTTCCCCTGGAGGAAGCCACAGAACTAAGACAGCAGAAGTCAGCAGGGAACAGGGGTGAGCACCCTGGGACCCCTTCACCCTGCAAAATAGGGGTGGGGAGAGGAAAGGAGACTTCTAGTGCCCTGTGGAGGAAGGGAAGAGAAGCTCCTGGCCCTAAACAGCCTCAAAAGTTTCATCTTTTTTGAACTGTGGGCAGGCTCTGGGAACACAACAAAGGACAGGAGGTCAGGACTAAGTAAGGGAATGGTTTATAAACCCAGGCTTTTTCCCCTTCATGAAGTTGGGTGTGTTTTGCACTTTTTCTCTGTAAAGTGCTGCAAAAGTTACTGGCACAAGTTACAAAGCTGCTAGTCATCACCTGGGTTTATTCATGCTTTGTCTTAAAAATTCCTTACTTCTTTCTTGTAATAATAACTACAGAGCCTGAGAATAATTCTTCTGCATTGCAAATACTTCCCTACAAAATACAACTTATATTGGGCTGAACCCATTTTGCACTCTAACACATATGCAATACGATGTGGAGCTTTATTATTTAATTTTTTAATACCCATTACTCAAAATGGTCACTAAAAGCATTCTCTGACATACTAGGTTATTTTTACAATTAAGTAATACTCACATTAACATCCTTTAATGGCAAATGTCACTGATGTTTTACTGCTACCTTGCATTTCATCTACAGCTGGTGAAATAATGGAAGAAAATTAGTTTAACAAGAAGTGTGAGTAATGAATGTTCAGAAAAAAAAAAAAAGTGGGGGGGTGGGGGTGAGGGGGAAAGAAAGAGAAGGGAGATTTTCGTTATTTTCATGTCTCCTGGGATGTGGATTTGATTTTTCAGTAGTTAGTATAGAACCTACCTGACAAGACTTTCATCCTTATGGTTATATAGTCATGGTAAAAATAAATAGTAACAATACTTGACATTAATCTTGTCAAAAGAAACAAACCTTATTAAAAAAAAAGGGCAAAAGAACAGGTAACTGAAGCATCACTCTTCTCTCCATCTGCTTCACAAATCCTTCAGGTCCTGCTCCACATCCCTTCATCTTCAAATATGTTTAGTGCTTTTACATTTTAAATATTTGAGCAAAACTGTAAAGATGCAGGAAGGCCATAAAAACGTGGTGCTTTTAATTATTCTTGTTTTGCAATATTGTAGAATATTTTGGTTGGGAAAAACCTCCAACATCATCGAGTCCAACTTTCATCCTAACACCACCATCGCCATCAAACCATGTCCCAAAGTGACATGTCCACAAGTTTCTTGATCACCTCCAGGGTTGGTGACTCCACCACCTCCCTGGACAGCCTGTTCCAATGCCTGACCACTCTTACAGCAAAGAAACCAAAGAAATTTCTCCTAATATCCAGCCTAAACCTCCCACAGTATCACAGTATCACTAAGGTTGGAAGAGACCTCGAGGATCATTGAGTCCAACCTGTCACCACAGACCTCATGACTAGACCATGGCACCAAGTGCCATGTCCAATCTCCTCTTGAACACCTCGAAGGATGGTGACTCCACCACCTCCCTGGGCAGCAGATTCCAATAACAAATGACTCTCTCGGTGAAGAACTTTCTCCTCACCTCGAGCCTAATTTCCCTGGCACAGCTTGAGACTGTGTCCTCTTGTTCTGGTGCTGGTTGCCTGGGAGAAGAGACCAACCCCCTACTGGCTACAACCACCTTTCAGGTAGTTGTAGAGGGCAATGAGGTCTCCCCTGAGCCTCCTCTTCTCCAAGCTAAACAATCCCAGCTCCCTCAGCCTCTCCTCATAGGGCTTGTGTTCCACCATTGTCCATAGCCAGGCAACAACTGTGCACCAAGCCAGCAGTGGCAGTCCACAGCAAAGTGTGCAGGTAAGCTGGTTTGAGTCTTGGGCAAAGCAGACCCTTTGGTAACCCAGTGAGTGAAGTGAACATGGGCATATGTTTACTAAAACAAGACATATTTAACAACGAATACTGGGCCAATAAGCATCCTTTGTAAACAGAATAACTAACCAATTATGTGGTGTTTTGCCAAATACAGTATAGGTATACACTGTGAACGAGGCAAGCACGAGCATATCCTGTGCACTTTGTTTACCACACAGGTGGAAAACGTGCCCTGGCAGGTTGTTTACCTGGACCCAGTGGCCCAAGACACCCTCCCTCCACATCCTCCTCCTCCCCCCTCCTTCCCGCCCCACCCCCTTCCTCCACCTCCAGACAAGAGGGGTTTGAGCCAAACATGTAGAATCATAGAATTGTTTGGGTTGGAAGAGACCCCAAGGATCATCTAATTCCAATCCCCCTGCACGGGCAGGGACACTCTACATCAGGTTGCTCACAGCCACATCCAGCCTGGCCTTAAAAACCTCCAGGGATGAGGCTTCCATCACCTCCCTGGGCAACCTGTGCCAGTGTCTTACCACTCTTATGGGGAAGAACTTCTTCCTAACATCCATTCCCCCTAGTCCTATCATTACCTGACACCCTAAAAAGTCCCTCCCCAGCTTTTTTGTAGCCCCCTTAAGATAAAGGAAAGCCACAATAAGGTCTCTTCAGAGCTTTCTCTTCTCCAGAATTAATAGCCCCAGCTCTCTCAGTCTGTTGTCATAGAAGAGGTGCTCCAGGACATGTAGGGACATGTCCTGGCAATATCTAGCACATAATTTTGGATATAAGCATCATTCACCACACCCATCACTGGACATTTCATTTGCACCCTTCTTCAGTCTCCCTTCCCCACCTTGCTCACATATTTCAGACAATAACTGTACTCTCTGCTGGTTTTGGTAAGTCAAAATGTCGCTCTGAAGACATTTCTTTGGTATGTGAAATGACCCAGCAAGAAATAGTGTGGCCCCTTGTAATGGGTTGGGGCAAACCCCCTCCCCACCACGGGCAGAAACAACGACTCAGACAAAGGGATTGCAAAAGTGATGGAAAGTTTAAATAGAACAGTGAGTGCGTGCAGAGAACTAGAAATACAGTGACAAGAGAGAGATCCCAGAACATACCCAAGAGCATCCCATCCCCACCTGGGGGTACACCCAAACCCCCCCCAGGGCTCTTTCCTCCCCCCCCCAACCCAGCCTTGGGCCTGTGCAGGCCCAAGGGAGGCGGCTCACGCCATTTTACCTAGGCAGCAGCTGGGGACAAAAGAGGAAGTGGAGACCCCGCATGGGCATTTTATAGGGGAGCAGGGCATTATGGGATTGAATACCTGCCTGTGACCACCCCCTGGGCTGGGCCCACCCGTAGGGACCTCCCAGGTGTGTTCTGTGCAGTGGCAGCCGGGCCAGCACCCAGCCTAAACCACCACACCCCTAAAGCCTTCTATGCACAGCACATCTGGAAGTTGCAGTTTTTAAATCCTGCAGTATGACAGGCTTGACAGTCTGTGTTAGCTCTGCAGAAAGCAGAATTAGAATTCAATGTCTTATAATATTCAGTGTCCTAGGGTCCTCAGATAACTGTGAGGGAGCCTGAACCAGAGAGAAAGAGTATCATGACATGAAAGAGAAAGCACTTCTGCAAATGAGCTGGCATTTCAAATTTGGATTAAAAAAGACAGTAAGCTTGATGCTAAGGGATTTTAAGCCTTTGCTTCTAAGCTGCAGTAAATCAGCAAGACAATTTTGGGTTTTTTTTTGCAGTGCCACAGCAGCATAATGATGACATCTCAAGGCCTTAACAAGCGAGGTAAGTCCCAGAACTAGATTGACTCAGCAGTACCTGATCAGACTGCTGGATGAGCTGAGGAAATATCATTGCCGTCACGAATTAAATATAGAGGTTGCTTTAGCTTGTGTAAAGTTCTCCATGCCATTTGAAAAGGTACTTGGAGAAAAAGTAGGCTGTTTTTTAATTATAATATTATACTCATCTGTTTAAGTACATTTGTGGTTTGCTTTGTTAAATATGAATGTGCTTACAGATGAATAACATTCAAAAATAATAAAATTCGTCTGTTTACTTTAAGATCAACTCAAGAATGTGGATATCAATGCCTGTGTTTTCATCTTTCCAGCATTAAAGCAATTTCAGGAGTTATTAAAAATATGTCAGTTTGTGTTACCTTCTAAAATGTGCAGCCTCTTTATTTCATCCCAGTCATGACATTCAGGGTGCCGTTATCAGTTCTCATATCCAAACAGAGTATTTCTCTTAGCACAGAACAAGCAATAGTGAGATTCACGGGGAGGGGTTCTGCATGCTAATTTCTGCATCTGTCTTTACTGTTTACATTACGGTGAGTGCCTATGGGAAATAGCTGCAGTTTGCTTGCCATCTCCACCTTCAGAAGCAGAACCTCATGCCTTGCCTCAACAGGATTGTTTCCAAAAGTCCCTCTCTCCTGCAGCAGCAGCTGTGACTATGCCCCCATTATTGCACACCTCCTTCTTTGTGTGCTCTCTCCCATGACAGATGCTGCCAAGATCTCTGCCCCTGTAGTCTGAAGGAAAGTGATTTCTGAAGTTCAAAGGCCAAACAATCATCCTGCTACACCAAACTGATGGGCTTTTGGAAAATTGTCATGTGTTTTATTTAATTTTTCACATTTAATCTATATGAAAACTAGATGCATGTATCTGAGGGGTGTATTATGGGAACCAATCTCCCTTCTATGGAGAGCATGGTTGTGTCCTTACCTATGTTCCTATCTCAGTAAGACACATACTTCTGCAGGCACAACAAATGCCTCATTTTTAAGAAAAATGTAGCCATTATTGTCCTATAGATACTCAGATTTCAATGAATCCTGCTTTGGTTATAGCACACCACTAAAAGAGCTCTGGGCTACTCCTCTTACAAGTCCTCGGGCAATTGCTGCCCTGAGGCAATGGTACAGCAGCTTCCTTTCCCATCCTTCTGAAATACATCATTCACCATTACTACCTCTTACTGTCTTGTAACAAGCCTTGCAAGGCCTAGCAGATTAAGGAGTTCTTACTTTTGTGTAGACCTGTGTTTTTACCAGCTGCTCTGGGTGCTGCTACCCATTATGCTTCAGCACAAGTGTTAAGACTAACCAGCAGATTTGGGTAGATCAGTCCATCTGGAGATCTCTGCCCACTATAATTTCTATATGCTAAGTGCTATACCTACTGCAGACACAGCTCTGAAGCTGAAGAGCACTATGAGGTCAGCCAAGTGACTCACTCTGTCCTGCTCCAGTGTGACCTGAAGATATTTTATTTCACAGTAACTAGAAAGAGGTCCAGAGCTATGATTTGCAAATAATAAAGCTGGAGATGATGCTAAAATAGACTCTTTCCTGCTTGTATTTTTAAAATTTCATAGAATCACAGAATTGTTAGGGAAGGAAGGGACCTCAAGGATCATCTAGTTCCAACCCCCCTGCCATGGGCAGGGACACCTCACACTAGATCAGGTTGCCCAGAGGCACATCCAGCCTGGCCTTGGAAACCTTCAGGGATGAGGCTTCTACCACCTCCCTGGGCAACCCATTCCAGGGCCTCACCACTCTCATGGGGAAGAACTTCTTCCTAACATCCAATCTCAATCTACCCATTTCTACTTTTGTTCCATTCCCCCATGTCCTATCATTACCTGATACCCTAAAAAGTCCCTCCCCAGCTTTCTTGTAGCCCCCTTAAGATACTGGAAGGCCACAATAAGGTCTCTTCAGAGGCTTCTCTTCTCCAGATGGAACAGCCGCAACTCCATCAGCCTGTGCTCATAGCAGAGGTGCTCCAGCCCTCTGATCATCCTCATGGCCCTTCTCTGGACATGTTCCAGCACCTCCAGATCCTTCCTGTAATGGGGGCCCCAAGGCTGGATGCAGTACGCCAGGTGGGGTCTCCCTAGAGTGGAGTAGAGGGAAGAATCACCTCCCTTGCCCTGCTGGCTGCGCTTCTCTTGATGAAGTTTCAACACTGTGTCTATTTTATTTTTTCCTTGGGGTGTGTGGGAGGGATAAACACGACAGCGTTGTAAGATCCCAGTGGCTTGACTGATCTGATATGGCCAGCTGGCCTGGCTTCAAAGCACTGCAACAGCTTCACGTAAAGGCCGACGTGCGCACCGCACCCTGCGCACCCCCGCAGGTGGTGATAAGGGGAAGGCCATTTCTGGGCGGCCACGTGTAAGCCGTGCGGGCGATGGTCCCGCTCGGCACGGCCCGCGCTGGCGGCCCTGCGGCGCCGCTCCTCCTTGCCAGCTCCTTACCCTCCGACCGTCCCGACCGCTGCTACCTCTCCGCTCCGCACTGCCTGCGCGGCCCGCACGGCTCTCTCCGCCCGCGCCGCTCCGCCAGCACTGCACCGCTCCATTTTCGAAATGTGGACCTGCCAGCAAGAACTCGGGACGGGTCCTGTCTTAACTGTACGAGCTAGATCCAGGGAGTGGTGATGTCCCTTGCTTTGCTCTTCAAATCTCTCACTACTCCTCTTTCTCTGCCTACTTTTCCCTCACTTACCCCTTTCCCCCCTGCTCCAGCCCAATCTAAGAAACCCAATTACTCAATTAATAATATTCAGTTAATCTATAAAACCCAATTATTCAGTCTTTATTTGTGTCTTAGCACCACCCACCCACCCCCTGCTGACCAGGTTTGGAGAGGATCACCTGGTCGCAACAGGGACTTCCTAATCCTTAATTTTGACCCATGGAGCTGAATTAATTCTCATCTTAAACCGATGGAGTTGTGCCTTCACTGCTCGTAACAGGAGCAGAGCCATTCACACAGATGCTACTTTGTAGTCACTGTTGAGCTATCTATTATCCAAATATTTTCTCTTGCTTTTGAAAAAAAAAATTAATGAATTCACCACAGAACTGCACTGTGTATCTTTGTGGATACTTCCCCCGATTTTCCAGGTGTGGGGTTTTTTGGTGGTGGTTTTGGTTTTTTTGGTGTTTTTTTGTGTGTGTGTTTTGGTTTTTTTTTATTTCTTTCCCCCCCAAGTCCTTTTAAACTGTTTCATAGGATCTGCTATTACTGCAATGCTGGTACAGTTGTGGTGCTAACATGTACCTTTTAAATGGGAGAGCAACAGGTGCAAACCTGACACCAGGTGGAAAGCTTCAGGAACTGATGAGTAGCATAATGAAACCATCTTTTCAGCTGAAATGAAAGAGCAAATTTTGTAGGCAGGCCTTGTGTAATCTGATGGATGCTGGCAGGAGTTGAGGCTCTTCCCTGTAGGGCCCTCATGCTGAGTGAGTGTGACACATTCTGATAATCAAAATGCTGTAATCGTTTGCTCCAGAAGGGCTGCATTTGGGTGGTTTGTGAGCAGGCACAACTTGCATGTCGTTGCTAGGTAAGCTTATAGTTGACCTTTGCTGGGAGAAAGCTGAGAGTTTTAGAACTTCAAGGCAAACTTGTTCACATTTGTAAACGGGATAACCACCCAGCAGAAAACCAGGCTGCTGACATCAAGCAAAATGGATGGAACATGAATGGGTGTGTTCATGTGATTGGAGACCTGTGGATTCAGAAAGGAGGTTGTGCTGGAGCATATGTTTAGGTACTAGACAAGAGACTAAGAAAGAATTTCCTTTTGTGTTGCAGAACTGGGGAAAGCCTCAGCCTCACAATGCCTGGAGTACTGTGTTCAGCTCTGGGATCTCCAGCATAAGGAGGGCATGGACCTGCTTAGAACAATTCCAGAGGAGGGCTATGAGTATGATCAGGGGGCTGCTGGGGCACCTCCCCTGTGATGATAGGCTGAGAAGAGTTGAGGCTTTTCAACTTCAAGAAATACAGACTCCAGAGAGATCTAATCATGGCTTTATTGTAATTAAAGAGGACAGAACAGAGAGCAACATCTTAGTTTTAAACTCAAAGATGATTTGAGATTTAAATTAGATAATAGGAAGAAATTCTTTACTGGACACTGGAACATATTGCCCAGAGAAGTTGTGAATGCTTCCTCCCTGGATGGCTAGCCTGGATTGGGCTTTAAGCAGCTTGATCTAGTGGCAATTGTCCTTGCCAATAGAAGGGGAGTTAGAACTACATGATCTTTAGGGTCCCTTCCAACCCAAACCAACCAGATGGTAAGCAAGTGAATTACCTGGAGGAAGATTGTATCAAGGTGGGGCTTGTTCTCTTCTCCCAAGTAACAAGCAATAGGATAAGAGGCATCAATTTGTCAGGGAAGCTTAAGTTTGACACTGTTGTTGTGGAAATGGCTCCGAAATAGCCCTATCACATTGTAGTGCTGCAGACTCCCATGCTTCTTCATCCCACATGAGGCCACAAGGTGGACAACACTAGGGTGCCCCAGAAGACAGCGAAACAGGTGCTGGGCCAGCAGCTGGAGTGTATGCTGGCCCAAAAGGGCACTTTGACAAGCTTGTCAGTAACTTCATTATAAGTGATTATTAAATGGATAGCAGAGTGTTCTGTTGCACTGATGTTTGAATTTATCTTCAGCTACTGACAACTAGGAAAAGAAAGTCAGAGGAAACTTTCTGGCCTCAGTTTGTTGCAGCGAAAAACTCTCCACAAGTCTCTCAAAGTGAATTGGTTGTAGTTCTTCTGCTGTATGCTTGGCAATTGTAGTATGAATTGTGCTTTTGCTCTTGATTTCCCTAACAGGGCTTCTTAGGCAGCAGATCCTTCCCATCTGTCATGCTTCACCGGCATCATTCAGTGTGCCCAGGTGGCCAAGAAGGCCAATGGCATACTGGCCTGTAGCAGGAATAGTGTGTCAGGGAAGTCATTCTGGCTCCGTACTCAGCACTGCTTAGGCCATACTTTGAATACTGTGTCCAGTTCTGGGCCTCTTGGTTTAGGAGAGAAGTTGAGTTGCTGGAACATGTCCAGAGAAGGGCAAGAAAGCTGGCGAGGGGTTTGGAGTACAAGCCCTATGAGGAGAGGCTGGGGAGCTGGGGTTGCTTAGCCTGGAGAAGAGGAGGCTCAGGGGAGACCTTATTGCTGTCTACAACTACCTGAAGGGAGGTGGTAGCCAGGTGGGGGTGGGTCTCTTCTCCCAGGCAGCCAGCACCAGAACAAGAGGACACAGTCTGAAATTGTGCCACGGGAAGTTCAGGCTGGATGTTAGGAAGAAGTTCTTCACAGAAAAAGTGATTGGCCATTGGAATGTGCTGTGTAGGGAGGTGGTGGAGTTGCCATCACTGCAGGTTTTTAAGGGGAGACTGGATGGGGTACTTGGTTGCATGGTTTAGTTGATTAGATGGTGTTGGATGGTAGGTTGGACTCGATCTTGAAGGTGTTTTCCAGTCTGGTTAATTCCATTCTATTCTGTCTGTAGACAGCTTGTACTTTGCAATCGAACATGTTCAAACCGTAGAGTAACTAGCTTTGAAGTTCGAGGAACATGGGAATGATGACATTTCCTATCTGCATAACCGTCACTGAGAACTGAATTAGTATCTGTGTGAGCAGTGTAGGAATGGATGTCCACTGTGAAATCAGTGACTTGGTACGACAATTGACTGTGACCTCATGTCCCAGCTGCTTATGTTTGGATGTCAGCAGTGCCTGGGCCAGTCTTGCTTGTGCCTTGACTCCTGCTCTGTGAGATTTAGAGTTGTGAGCTCTGGAGGCTTCTTGTGGTGCTTTGGGGGATGCCATTTGCAGCTCCTGGTGCCAGTCCCAGAGCCATTAGCTGTTCTTTCCCAGCCCTTCCTGCCTCAGGCAGCTGGGCACTAGAAGGAAGTACCTGCAGCAGCTGTGTGGGGAAATGTCTCCTCAGGGTGGCTATGGGGTGGGTCACAGGACTCAGGGAGCTGGGAGGGTGTCCTTCTTGAGGAGCTTGGGAATTTCTTCTGGCCCTTGCAGGGAGTCAGTGAGTGCCCATCACCTCTCCATTTTGCAGTGTCTAGCACTAGTGAGGGAGAGCAGCTGCTTGTCCTAGGCTCTCCCCAGCCTGCCACAGAAGGCAAACATGTCCTTGGAGCCCAAGTGGAGCTGCCCCATCTGCCATGATGTGGAGGATGACATTGCTTATGCCATGCCCTGTCACCATCAGTTTTGCCTGGGCTGCATTTTGCGGTGGGCCAAGAGGAACATGTCATGCCCCCTTTGCAGGCAGTCTGTCAACAGGATCAGATATTCTGTGCGCTCAGAGGAAGACTTTCTGGAGATGCCCCCTCCATGCACCACACATCCATTGGGTACTGGTCATGGGGATGGGCAGGAGCTTGTGGAGGAGGTACCCGTAACTTTTGTGGGGTGCTTTACAACTGTGTTCTGGGCAAGGCTTTTCCGAGACTCCATGGACTACCTTGTGCCTGTGCTGACCTGGGTGGAAGAGACGCTCAACCAGGCCCAGTGGTGGGACATGCCTTCAGCACAAGCCAGCATCATACTAAATCTGTGCCACTGTGGGCTGAATGAAGAGGCCTTGATCCGGGACCTGCAGCCCATCCTGCAAGATCAAACAGTGACATTTGTGCATCAGCTTGTTCGTGTTGCTGTTGACCAGGGCCACGAGGTGATGCTGCAGCAGATGGAGCTCCTGGACTCCAATGCTGCTGGATTGTCTGTAGACAATCATGACTCCTACACCTTCCAAGGGGAGACTCCTGCCCCCAACCAGAACACACAGGAGTTGTCCTCCACTGTGGAACCAGGACAGGTGGAGGCAGAACCATCCACATCTGGTCAGGGCAGAGACTGCTCACAGAGGGGGCCACAACACCCACCAGATAGGAAGGCCAGAGGCTCTTGGGCCTCTTCAGCCAATAAGAGGCTACGACGTGGACAGCACTAGGGTGAAACCAGGGCCAGGCTAGCAGCTGGGGCATGTGCTGGTTCCAAAGGGGACTTGAAGCCAATTGATAGGAACTTAGTTATATGTTATGTCAATTATGTCAGATATTTCAGTTATGTAAGTAGTAAATAAAACTGAAAACTGCCCAGAAAGTCTTTTAAGTCTCTTGCTACAATCAAGACAGCTGCCATTGCTGTTACGTATATATACTTACATACTACATCAGAAAAGGAATAGATCTTGTACAACTTCACCTAAGAGAAATGATGGATAGCTGTCTCGAAAGGAAAGCTTAGTGTTCTTAGCTTGGTAAAACTGGCTTTGGGGCTAGTCATGTTTGTGTCATATTCACAGTTATGATAGGACCACTTGTGGACTAAGGCAGGAGAGGAAAATACTGTCTTAGTATCCTCTGGCTGCACATACGTGCTCTGGCATATCCTAAACTTAGCTTAATGTTAATTGGCTTTGGAGGTGACAGAATTAATGAGTCATTTTCAGTTGTGGTATGATAGCTGGAAGCCACTTTGTATCACTCATTATACAAAGCATTTGGGCACATCCTGGTTTGGACTTCTGTTTGAATCTAGATGATGAGCTTGGATATGCTATTGACTGCATTGCAGGAGAAGAGCATGTCCCTTATAAACTACCATGGGTAAAATGCTACCAGTTTGTTTATTATGTAGAGAAGGATGGGAGGGCAGGAGATTTAAGCACATAGCATAAAGAACATGACTCCCTGATGCAGTCAGTGTAGGCATTGTGTTCTTTGTTGTACCAGAAGATAGTTGTGATCCGCCTCTGACAACAGCAAAAGTGGTGAGGATCTGTCCTGTGAAATGCACCTCAGAAACTTTTCCCCAAGCACCACAGAGACTTTGATTAATCATCAGACAGTGGTAATCCTTCACCTTGCACCTAAGACTTCTTTGAAGAAGAACATGAACTACTGCATCTTGGCTACAAACATGGTAAATGCTTTGCAGATGTCAAAGATTAAACCTGACTTACATAGTTGCTTCACAGACCATGGATAGTTAAGGAAATAAAAGGCAGAAAAATTAGTAGTCAACAGAGGAGGAATAATAAATCCTTTTACATCCATGGTACAGCCAAATGATACCCTTGATTAAGACTGCAGAGCTGATCACCACCACAACAGGGAGCAAGTAAGATGCTACATCTCACAGCTCTAGTAATAACTCTGAGAGCAAATCAATCAACATTGTGATAAGTGATTGTTAAACCAAAACAATGAATACTTCATAGTAAGTTTGTTTTAAGAGGTTTTGGTCAGATTGTTTCTTACCTCAATTGTTGTGCCTCACATTGAGTACCAAAAAGGATTGTCGTGATTTAACCCTAGCTGAAAACACAGCCACTCTCTCACTCCTCCCTGGTGGGATAGGAAGAATAATTGGGGGGAAAGAAAATGAAACTCACAAATTGCGATAAGAACAATTGAATAATTGAAAATAAATAAACCAAGGAATTATTTTGAAAACAAATAATATTTGTTAAAGAGAAGATAACACAATAGGGTGAAAACCAAGAGAAGGCAATTGATCAGGGGTTTGGAATACCTCTGCTATGATGACAGGCTGAGGGAGCTGGGTTTGTTCAGCCTGGAGAAGAGGGTGCTCTGGGGAGACCTGATAGCAGCCTCCCAGTACTTAAAGGGGGCCTACAAGAAGCATGGAAAGAGACTGTTTACAAAGGCCTGCAGTGACAGGATGAGGGGTAATGGCTTGAAACTAGAAAAAATTTAGATGGGATGTTAGGAAGAGGTGGTTGAGGCCCCATCCCTGGAGATATTCAAATAGACACTTGAGGGGGTTGGACTAGGTGATCTTCAGAGGTCCCTTCCAACCCAGACCATTCTCTGATACTATGTGTAGTGTAGTGGCTCTTCACCCACTGACCAATGCCTGAGGAGCAATCCAGCATCTTCCCAGTGTATATACTGAGTAGGACATCCTGTGAATTGGATTATCACTTTGGATAGTTGGGATCAGTTGTCCTGGCCACAGTCCCTCCCAGCGTCTTGTGCAGGTCCTTGCTGGCAGAGCACGGGACATCCTTAGCTTAGGATAAGTTCTACTTAGCAACAACTAAACCATCACTGTGTTACCAGCATTGTTCTTACACTAAGTCCAACACACAGCACTGTACCAGTCGCTATGAAGTAAGTTAGTTCTTTTCCAGCTGAAGCAAGGGCAGTAGCAACACTGATTTTCTGAGGGTTTGCCATTAGTATTTAAAAGTTGGATGGAATCTGTAATTTGTAAAGTTGCATAGGAGAAAGAGATGATGGGAAGGGATGTCAGTGCAGAGGATGGCAGTGAAAATGGCAGGGAGTCTGATCAGCTCTGCAAAGATGAGTTAGGAGAAAAGGCACAAGGGAACAATTAACTTAGTTTAGTGAAGAAGTGACTGGATGAAGCTTGATAATATTCTTTAAATGTGCCAAAAAGCTTGGGGATAAAAAGAGAGGAATAAAATCTCTTTTGTCTGATATGACCTTTGTCTTGGGAAGAGCTGAAATACAAAACATGAGTCATTTTTAAGAGCCAAATGGGACAACTGGTGTCAGGAAAGGTACAGATGAGTCGGCTCTGCTTTTAGCCAGCACTATACATCAGAGGGTATCCTTACAGAACTCATTTAAGTTTCATACCTAAGGAGATTCTTTTCTGCAAGTGAATTCAGATCTATTCTAGTAATCCAACAAGGTTTTGAAAAGTCAGATAATATGCCTATAGTTTTGCAGAAACTAAACCTACATTGATTCAGTAAACAAAGCTAAAGTCCTAATCAGTTTGTCATTCATCCTATACTAATTAGAAAACATAATTTTACCCTAAGACTGTAGTTGTGTTTTCAAAACTTTCAGGGCTTTTTGGTATCATCAGAATTCAGACACAAAATGCAACCTTTACTCATATTCAATTTTATGGGATATAATATCTGCTTACAATTTGAAGAGATGGGTGTGAAAAGCATCAACAATAAGATGGAAGTCTTGCTGTAGCTCAGCCATCATGGTCTGAGCTGCCCTGCTAAACTGGTGATGAGATGTTGGGACTGTGGTTAGCTGCAGCATGGTGTTACTGCAAGTGAACTTTTTCCTCCATCATTGCTCCCCACAAAAGTGCTGTTGGGGCTGCGCACCAACTTGAGACAGAAAGGTGAAGAGAGCATGTGCTTTCTATGGTAGCCTCTTTATTTTGGGAGATGTTGGCAGTTGACTGAAACAAGTATACTCCTACCACAGAGACAGACTTGTGGCTTTTAAAAGTCATAAGGCTAGGGAAGGAGGACATTGTACCCTCTCCTCTCTGATCCTTATAATCTTGCAGCCAGGTGAGCATCCAGTGGCACTGTCTTTATGTTTTCCTGATAAATGGTGCATTTATAACATTAAAAACATAGTTCATTATGCATGGTGTTGGAACTCATGCCACAACCTGACCTGCTGGTGCAGGACAGCTCACCTTCACAGCCCATCAAGAATCCTGCTTACACAGGGGAAGGCTAGCAGGTACCCCTGTCTTCCCACTGTGCAGACATCTTATTTTCTGCTGCACTGAAGAGAAAATGTTGGTTTAGGGCAACAGGAGCACAATGCACAGGCTTGAGGAAGTTCATCTTAGCATCTTGAGCAGAACATTTGAGGAAAATCTGCCTTTTATGAGGAAGTTCTCCCACTCTTCCCCCTCCCCACCTCTGTTCCTCACTGAAGAGCCTTTGTTTATCCTATAGAAAGGGTTATTCATGACCAAGTGACATCAGTCAGTGTGCACAATGCCTGAAAGTTATGACATTATCTATGAAGAAGAGAATGATGGTAATAAAAACAGTGATAATAAAGCTCAAAGCACAGCACCAGTAAGCTGAGATCCTCCACTAGACCTGTCAGATTTGTTTCCATCATGAAAGGGTGGCTTTTTTCCCCCTGCCTAGTTTGAGGTCTGTACATCACTGGGGCTATCAGGAGTTTCTGTAGGACCAGCTGATGTGTCTGAGAGTGGCACCTGCTTGGTGGTTTTGGTATGTGGGGCTGTGGCAGGAGTTGCTGGGGTGCAGCAGCTGCAAGCATCTTCCTGCTGATGGGCGTCCTGGTGAGCTGTCCTGTCGCTACCCTCTGAAAGTCACAACCAGAAGTAAACTGCTGTCACTGAGATGAAAGGCTCCTTTCCTCTGATCTCCCCAGTACAAAATTACTTCAGTACCACACTGTATTTTATGTCAATACCTATTTTATTTTTCAAAATTGAAAGTACATTGTTCCCTGAATTCCTGATGCTGGGTGTAACCTAGCAACTCCTGATACTGCCCAGCATTCAGCAGCATGGTGTCCTGCTGCACATTCACCCTGACAAGTCAGTGGTGCAGCATTTCACTTCCAGGTGACTGAGCTAAACTCATGGTTCTACTCTCCCTTTAATTCTGGTGATGGTAAAGTTCACCCTCTCCCTACACCCCTGCTATATCCCCATCCTCAACATATCCATGGCAAAAAACCCCCAAACAACAAAGCCAATGTAACCAAAAGACCCCACGACAACCCACCACCCTCAAAAAAAAAACACAAACCAACAAAACCAAAAATCCCCCACAAAAGACAGAAAGAAATACATTCACTTGTGTTTTATGTTCATTCTTTGGGGCAACCCTAATTGTCCAAGAGCTTTCAGTGTTCACTAGAGCTGAATAGTTGAAGCTATTTGCTTGGAATTTGTAGCCTACAGCACCCTGGAAACTGATCATCACTGGAAACATGACAATATATTCAGAAGCACATTTCCACATCATGCAAAATTTGCAAGTTCAAAATGTATCCGTGGAAACAGCCTTTCAGAAAAAGCCTTTAACACGGAGATTCCTCCCAAGGGTTGGGAGGTACAATCACAGTAGTGCAAATCCAGGTCACCCCACCCCAAGCAATCAAGGCTGCCTATTCTCCATGCTCCTGGCGAACTTGAGTTCTGCTGCATGTGTGCAGGCCTAGTAATGCCAGAGTGTTAAGACTCTGTCCTTCCCTTACCAACCCTGGTCAGCAGGGGCTGGGGAGTAGCCGTGCCAAGGTTAGTATAATTCCCTTGGAGTAAGTGAAGGTGAAACAACACCAAATGGCTAATGCCCTGGGTTTATGTGGCAGTTTAGGCTGGCTGCTTCCTGGGCTGCCACATAAATTACACCTTCGGTGTGCAGTGTCCCACCCAGTAGGTGTACACAGGAAATAATGTATTTCTACCTATTGTCATGGTAGGGCCAAATGGGCCCAGAACAAACCCGTACAGATCCTGATGTGTCTAGACGTGGTCCCTCACTTCCCCCTACTCCTTCCTGCAGAAATCAGGGTAATGCGGGAGAGGAACAAAACAGAGGCTCCAACATATCTGGGTAAACAAGCCTCCTTCTGGGGTAAGAGCCAGTACTGGCCACTGCTTGACCCTGACCAAGCCTCTGTTTCTGCTTTTAATGGCCACAGCCTGGCAGAGTCCCTCTTCACTGGGTAACTACATGCTGACTTCAGTTGCCCCGTTGGCCCAATTGAATCTTGGGCAAGATTTATATACAAGCTGATTTCCAGTTGCCTTTGCCTTGCCTTACTTGAATCTGCTTTGCCTTGGACCTGCCTTGCTTGCCTCAAGTTGCTTCTCCTTGAGTTGCTCAGTCCAGATCCTGGGATAAAAGCCACAAGCCTGCTCACTGCAAGCTAGAGAAGCCCCGAGCCTAGGAGCCAGAGTCAAGCCTTGCTTCCCCTTGCAACTAGAGTTTTGCTGTGCCTCAGTTTACCCAGGGAAGCCAAGAGCCTGTCACAGTAATAGCATTGTACAGCCTGCTGTCCTGCTGGAGCCAGACCAGCCCTGAGATCGTGTGGCATTCCTGCTGGCAACCAGCTGTGCCTGGTGCATGACAGCTCCCCAAAAAGTCTCAACAGCGAATACACAGCAGCAATACTACCCACTTGGGTGGAATCAGCTCTAAGTAATTTATTCTTTGCCTCTTTGGCTTAATGGTTCTTGTCGAGTCTCCCCCCGCCCTGTGATCGAGTGCCATTTCACTCTGGTATTCCTTCTGGTTTGCTTAAAATGGTTAAAATTCTTATATTTGCCTAAATACTGTACATTCCCACCATAAATATATATTCTAACTGTACATCAAACATTTAATAATTTTTTTTTGAATTGTCATATTAATAGAAAGTTAATAAATTCAATAAATTATATAATGCCTATAAATTTTGCACCTTATAAATCCATCTGCGAAGTCATTCTCTTTCTCTTTCTTCCATCTCTGCTCCCATGGGAGATGCCTCCCTATCAGGTAAATGGTGGGAGAATACCTCAGGCTTCTTAGGTCTAAGCCTAATGGCAGGATAAGAAAAGGGGGATCAGGGAGGAGCAGTCTCAGGGCAGGCCAGCCTGAGACTGGTGTATTAGTGTGGGGGGAAGAGCGAGCCTTGTGGGTTTTGGGTGCACCCTCATGTGGGGAGAAGGGAAGTGTTGGGAGGCCTCTGGGTGTGCTTTGGGATATCTTTACCACTATGCTTTGGAGGTTTTTTTGTAAAATACCAATTGCTTTTCCATTTAAACTTCCCATCACTATCCAATCCACTTCCGTAGGCGTCATTCTTTTGCTCCTCTCAGGGCAACAGTGGATCTGTCCCACTCAGAACCAGGACAGATTATTAGGCTGAACCAGAGCAGAAGGAAAAGTAGTGGGAAAAAATATGTATCAAAGAGAAGGGATATCGCTGTTTTCCCTGGCTTAAAAATGCTGGCCTCCTCGCAGCAGCAGTTCCAATTTTCTTGGCAGCAGTGGTGGGGATCAGGGCCGTTCCACATGGCCTTCTCCAGACCAGAGGCAGCGAGGCAGGGCTGTCCCAAGTGGTTTGTGGCTTGTCTCTGGGACGCGGGCAGTAAGCGGGACCGGGCGGAGCGGCGGGACAGCGGCGCCGTGCAACCTGGCCACCTGAGCCCTCTAGGTTTGCAGGCATCGGCAGGAATGCACAGCTGTGGAGTCGGCGGAGTAGGCAGTGCGGAGCGGGGGCGGGGGTGAAGGGGAGAGGAGCCGAGCGGCTTCCTCCAGCCTGCTGATGCCATGGAAGCTCCCTTGCTTTCCCCTAGCCCCTGGCGTAGCAGCCCCTGGGCCACAGGTACCGCCCTCAGACTCTCTGCACCCGCGCCCCTCAGTGGCACTGTTTGAGGTAACAAAACACTTGGAGTCTCTCACAGGGGCAAGGTAAACTGGTGAGGATCAGGGAGGAAGAGGGGCTGAAGATGGCATGTGAACCCTCATTAGGGATCAGCTCTACCAGTTGTCTTCCATGACTCAATGAATCAGAATATCTTTCAGTTTTCCACTGCTGAGTGTTTTTTGCAGGGGTTGTGAGATGGTCTAAAAGTGTCTGCCTTGCCAGATAATGTACAGGTTTCATTTTGGTGGTATGTGAGTGTAGTGAAGGCACATTATGCCCCGATACTGAATCTTGTCCCAGCATGTGGACAAGTTCCCCCTCCTCCAGGAGGAAGACAAAAGCCAAGGCATTAGCCAGGCTTGCACGCACCCAGCGCATGCAGTGCTTGTGCTGACACTAAGTATGGGCGTAATTCTAGCTTCACACTTTCTATAGGCTGAAGCCAGTTGTTTATGAGAGTGCCCATTGGTCAAGCCCAGCCTCGAGGAATCTATAAGTATCACTCCAGTTGGTAAACAAGTTGCTCCCTCATTCACTTTGTCTCTGTGCTTGCTCGAGACAGCAACTCCCAAGCAACAGCCTTTGCCATTGAGCTTATTGTTGTTAGCTTCTGTTATAGTTTCATAATTTCATTCAGGGTTGGAAGGGACCACAAGGATCATCTAGTTCCAACCCCCCTGCCAAGGGAATGGACACCCCACACTACAGCAGGCTGGACAAAGCCTCATCCAGCCTGCTCTTAAACACCCCCAGGGATGGGGCCTCGACCACCTCCCTGGACAACCCATTCCAGGGTTTCACCACTCTCATGGTGAAGAACCTCCTCCTCACATCTAGCCTGAATCTCCCCACCTCCAGCTTCAACCAACAGCCCCAACTCCTTCAGTCTGCCCTCATAGGAGAGGTGTTCCAGCCCTCTGATCGTCCTTGTGGCCCTTCTCTGGACACGTTCCAGCACCTCCACATCCCTCTTGAATAGGGGCTCCAGAACTGGACACGGTACTCCAGATGGGGTCTCACCAGGGCTGAGTAGAGGGGGAGGATCACCTCGACCTGCTAGCCACACTCCTCCTGATGCAGCCCAGGATCTGATTGGCTTTGCAGGCTGCAAGTGCACATTGAGAGCTCATGTTGAGCTTCTTGTCCACCAGCACCCCCAAGTCTCTCTCCTCAGGGCTACTTTCCAGCCAGTCACTACCCAGCCTGGATTTGTGCCTGGGATTGCCTCGACCCAGATGCAGGACCCTGCACTTGCTCTTACTGAACTTCATGAGGTTGGCTTGTGCCCACCTCTCCAGCCTGTCAAGGTCCCTCTGGATGGCCTCCCTTCCCTCCAGCGTGTCTGCTGCACCACACAGCTTGGTGTCATCAGCAAACTTGCTGAGGGTGCACTCAATGCCACTGTCCATGTCACCCACAAAGATGCTGAACAAGACAGGTCCCAGGATTGATCCCTGAGGGACTCCGCTTGTCACTGGCCTCCACTGGGACATGGACCCATTGACAGCCACTCTTTGGGTGTGGCCATCAAGCCAGTTCCTTATCCATCTAGTGGTCCACCCATCAAACCCATGTGTCACCAGCCTGGATATCAGGATGTGGTGCGGGACAGTGTTGAAGGCTTTGCTCAGGTCCAGGTAAATGACATCAGTTGCTATTAATTTTGTCACCTGCTCATAGAAGGCAACCAGGTTGGTCAGGCAGGATTTGCCCTTGGCAAAGCCATGCTGACTGTTCCCAATCACCTCTTCAGTATTCTTTTGAGCGAGTAGTGACTCCAGAAGGATCTGCTCCATGATCTTTCCAGGCACAGAGGTGAGACTGGCTGGCCTGGAGTTCCCTGGTTCCTCCTTCTTACCCTGTTTGAAGATGGGGGCAATGTTTCCCCTTTTCCAGTCTGTGGGGACTTCACCAGATTACCATGATTTTTGAAATATAATAGAGAGGGGTTTAGCAACCTCATCTGCCAGTTCTCTCAGTACCCATGGGTGTATCCCGTTGGGTCCCATGGACTTGAACACTTTCAGGTTCTTCAGGTGATCACGAACCTGATCTGCACTTACAATGGGCAGTTCTTCCTCCCCGTCCCTGGCTTTGACTTCCATAACATCAGGAGTGTGGCTAGAGGCCCTTGCAGTGAAGACTGAGGTAAAGAAGTCATTAAGTACCTCAGCCTTTTCCTCATCACTTGTGACCATGTCACCATTTTCCTTTCTGAGGGGGCCCACACCTTCCCTAGTCGTCTTCTTCCCATTAATATACCTGTAGAAGTTCTTAGTGTTCCCTTTAATCTCCCTGGCTAGATTCAATTCAAACTCTGCTTTGGCTTTCCTAACCAGGACTCTTGCTGCTCAGGCAGCTTTCTTATATTCCCCCTGTTCTACCTGTCCTTCCCTCCACTTCCTGTAGAGTTTCCTTTTAAGTAATAGTGTGTCCAGTAGCTCCTTGCCCATCCAGGCAGGCCTCCTAGCATTCTTACCTGCTTTTCTCTTTGTTGATATACAGAGCTCCTGGACACAGAGGAGGTGGTCCTTGAATATTGACCAGCTGTCCTGGGTCCCTCTTCCCTCCAGGGCTTTGTCCCATGACACTTTGGCTAGCAGATCCCTGAAGCGATCAAAATCTGCACGCCTAAAGTCTAGGGTTGTAAGCTTGGAATACTTCCTCCTGATTGCCCTGAGGATATTAAATTCAACTGCTTCATGGTCACTGCAGCTAAGGCCGTCTCTGAGCCTCACATTGCTCACCAGCCCTTCCCTATTGGTGAGAACAAGGTCCAGCATAGCACCATTTCTTGTTGGTTCCTCTACCATTTGGAGGAGGAAGTTGTCTTCTATGCAGTCCAGGAACATCCTGGATTGCTGGTGCCTTGCTGTGTTGTCCCTCCAGCAGATGTCCGGGTGGTTGAAATCACCCATGAGGACCAGGGCTTGTGACCTGGAAGCCACTTCTATTTGCCTGTGGAGGGCCTCATCTGCTTGGATCTGCTGGTCAGGTGGCCTGTAGGAGACCCCCACAGTAATATGTTATACATGCACGCATACTGAAAGCCTCTGCATCGTGAAGAAGCCCAGAGGGAGGACCTTAGTGACACCTGAGCCCAGCGTTGCTACAGCCAGTCGTACCGACCGGGAGAGCCCACTGTGCCACTGGAGGACTGGACCGGCCCCGAGGGTAAGATCTCCCCAGTTGCCGGGGAGAAGGGACTTGATCGATACCGAGTCCACATATGCCTAGCCCCCCCGTAGCGGGAGAGGAGCAGCCGAGTGCCGCTCTGAGCCCTGTGAATCTCAGGGAAGACTAAGGCATTGTTCGTGCCTATACTGCACTGAACCCGGGACCACTCTGAGAGTCTCGCAGCTCCTTTAAGCTCAGTAAACGAGAATCCACCGCCTAACGCAGCCGCATTCTCTCCCCGAGGCTGTTTGCGTCGACCCCGAGAATCGCTGCGGTTGGGCTGACCCCGTAGCTTTGCCTTCTGCCACGTAGTCCGAGCCCACCTACTGGTCACCGTCATCCCGCCCTGCCGTGCGAGCCGACTTTGAGGGCTGACCCCACGGGCCAACCCTGAGTCTGGAGGGAATCGAATATCTTCCACGTGCTTTCCATCCACTAGCACTCCGTTCAAAGTATCCGCGTCTAGCAGAGTAAGCACTGACGCGTAGAAAGATTGTAATATTGCTGTGTATAGCCAGGAGCCGCCCGTGTCCCGCCGAGTCACCATCTAGTGGCCAAGCGGCGGAACCGCACCCTCCGTTATGCAAATATAGAGATAGTCTGTAACTAGTTAAGTTATAATCATAACACTAAGCCGTTTGTGGAATCTATTTCATGAACGTGCACTAGAACATGTATATAAGTTGGTGATTCATTGGTTATTAATAGTTTGATAATTAATAAAATAATATTTTCATAATTCATATTTAATATCCATAAATTTAATAACCTCTTCACCACAGTGGGTCACCAAGATGGTGCCAAGATGTGGGTGTATACATATATCTTTGCAAAGGGGGCAAGAAGCACTTTGCATGTCTGCATCTCAGAGCTCTTTTGGAGGCTCCAGAGACTGTAGTATTTCTCTAATGCTGCAGCTATCCAAGCAGGGCTAAAAGGACCCTCATGGGTGCTTTAAATTAAAATAGTTGATGCAGGAGAGGCTAACTGGCTGGACCCAGGGTGTTGGGGATGATCTGGTAGCTACGTGTCGTTCAAGGAACCTTACACAGGACTACCAGGTCAGACAAATTTAAGAAGCACAGTAAAGTGATCATCTCAGAAAGGATGACTGAAATATTTTATTCTATTTTTGTATGTAGGAAACCGTATATGTGGCATTGAGTATTGTTTTTAAATTGCACTTGGTCTCATCATAAAGTAAAATTAAATATGATCCTCAAGTTTCTTTTATAATGCTTTGGCTTTGCATCCATCCATCCATCTATCTATCTGTCTATCTATCTATCTATCATCTATCTATCTATCTATTCCCAGGGAGAAGAGAGAGAAGCACAGAAAAAGAGTTCCAAATAAAAGACTACCACACTCCATGCTCAGATCATTGTTAGGTGAAACATCAGAAGTTTCAGTGGATTCCTTCAGCACTTTTAGATGTGGAAATAATTATTTGAATACCTGTGCTGTGTTTATTTGTATTAAGAAAGAAAGTAGATGTCATTCAAGAAGAGAGTATTTCATTGTTGATTTGTCTTTCTAGATGTTAATCTTCTGCAAGAAAAGAAAATATTTTTCTCTCTATTGGCATTTGTTGCCAGTGCCATTCCCACAAGGGTCTCTTTTCATGTTCATGACAGTATTGTGATCTTTTATTCACTATCTCAGCCATACAGAATTAATCAAAGTTTACTAGAGTGGAGGTAAAACACAGCTGACCCAAATTCCTGACTTTAGTCTAATAGCATGAAAAGGACCTTAAAATGTGAGTAAGCAAATTAGATTTGTAATTACACAGGACTATTGGGTAAGACTTCATTTGAAAGAATCACTAGAAATAGCTTCCCCTCCGCCCCCCCTCCCCCCCCTTCTGTGTTCGGGTCACTATTCAAAATGACAAGTTTTATATTTTTTTCTGAAAGCCTGTGTGCATTCAGATAATAAAAGTTCTGTAAATAAGTACCTCCCATCTTGATTTCTCAATGACTGTGATTTGTGCTGAATAACAAATGACCTGTTTCATTAAGCCTGTTGCCACTGAAGGACTGACAAGATGGTAAATGCTACTGCTAATGTAGCATACCATGGTGATACTAGGAGGGTAAGAATGCTGAAAAGCATAAATACAACGTACAGTGTGTCTGGTAAATGGCAAAGGGTAAATTTAATCCTGAAATCAACCACATTTGGAAAAATAGTGGAAAAAAATAGGAATAACATGTTTTCAACCTTTGCAAGATTCTGAGTATTGTAGAAGGGGGATTCCATGCTGATCCTTTCAGGGAAAGTAGTGCATAATAAGAAAAGAAGCATTTGTGTTCTGTATAAAGTTCCACAAAAGTACAAATGGGAGTAAAGCTGAGACCACCCAGGGGGAAGGGGCCCTTGTTAAAGCAGCTGTCAACTGACCTGTGCACCAGAGGGTGGCTGCTGATGAGGTGACAGGATGAGGACTGAGCTGGGTGATCACATTCCTCATTCTCCAGGACCCTTCATGGGAGCAGTTCATAAAACATTTATTTTCTCTCACTCGCTTGCGTTCCCTCTTTTCCTCTTTCTTTCTCTTTTCTTTCTCTTTCTTTCTCCCTCTTTTTCCTTTCTCTCTCTCTTCCTTCCTTCCAGAATGATTCCTTTTCCCTTTCCCCCTTTCTTCAAAGGAAATAATGAGGGCAGTTGCAGAGCTCAGCCTAGTTTAGTAGGAGGTGTCCCTGCACACGTCAGGCGGATTGGAACTACATGGTCTTTGAGATCCATTCCAGTTCAAAGTATTCTAAGATTCTATGAAGTATGTCTAAAACAGAAGGCGAAAGCTTGGTCTGAGGGAGCAAATTGGAAGTCATGCAAAATGTTGGCAATTTTGGTTGTAGTAACGAGTATGGATAAGTAAATGTCCTGTGGGTGCTTTCACTGCTGACATATTGGCCTATGTCAGTACTCAGTGAGTCTGTGCTCGCTACCAGCCCTGTAATTGCCAAGGCTGGTCTGGCTGTGGTCCAGCTGGTTATTCAGAAGGCTTTGTACCAGCAAAACCAGCTCAAGTTCAGAGCTGCCTGTGTTCAAAGAAGACCTTTCTTCTGCCTCTGCTGTGCCATCCTCCAGGGATGTGCAGAGCAGACAGTGGGGAGTGAGCCCAGGGCCAGGATGCTATGATCCTACAGGGGACTGCAACTTGGGCTCCCAACCCTGGAGAGGTCCCTGGAGTGTGGGTATACTTGACATCTTTGTGACAGAAAAAAACCCAAACAACAAACCAGCCAGCCCACATGTGTGAAATACAAGCAAGGATTGGGCAAAGCATTTCTTCCCAGTTGAACATTCTGTTAGAATCACAACTCCAGATGAGTCAGGGTAGCCTGTAGAGAAAAATTCTCTGACAAACAGCACTTGCCAGCTTAATGTTCCTTGGAATCAAAGATCCACAGGTGCTCAGATGTGTGTGCAAAACCTTTGTAGCCAGCCTTGTTTTCTCTTTGCCCTTCGCGCTTCAAAGTACATCCACAGCTCCCTTGACAGTTTAAGTCATGATGGCTTAGAAATACGTGAGGGCTGTGTCAAGAGTGAGGGGTCAGGCTCTGCTCAGTTGTACCCTGTGATAGGACAAGGGGTAATGGATATAAACTACAGCACAGGAGGTTCCACCTCAACATGAGGAGGAACGTCTTCACTGTGAGAGTTGCAAAGCAATAGAACAGACTGACCAGAGAGGTTGTGGAGTCTCCTCTGGAGACTTTCAAGACCCATCTGGATGTGTTCCTGTGTGACCTGTGCTAGATTCTATGGTCCTGCTCTGGCAGGGGGGTTGGACTCAATGATCTTTGAAGGTCCACTCCAATCCCTAACGTCCTGTGATCCTATGACTCTGAATGATTGGATAAGAAATGCCATCTGGGGATGGTTCACAGGAAGAGTCAGCATCATTGTAGCCTCCGCTGGACTCTGTCCAGTAGCTCTTTTATCCACTCACTGCCCCTTTTGTTTTTTTTTCCAGAAAATTGTAGCAAACTGGTGGAGAGAAGGCCTCTGCAGGTCATGGTGGAGGAAAGCTGTGAGTGGACTGAGCGGCTGTGCTGCTGTAAATAGTACTGTGGATTTCAAGACAAGTGAACTCTGACAGATACGGCAAAAAAGCTACGGCTGAAGTGGGCGTTTGAGGCATGCATGTTAATGTGTTATGACTCAAAGAAAGTTAGCTGTAGTGAGCTGGGTTTGCACCTGGCCAGCCAACAGTGCCTGAGCATTACTGACTGATGGGCCAAACTTCAGGATAAACTGGCAGCTGTGTTGGACAGGACAGTGATGCCTCTGCAAGGAGACATTTCAACCACTTTGCTGCACAGATTTCCTCCCAATGATTTCCACTGCTGAAGGCAAACCACTTCCAATGCTTGCACTAAACATTCAATTTCTTTCCTCTCATTATCACCTAATATCCATTTCCCTGAGGTTTGTAACAAGCTTTCAAAGTAACTTTCCAACACTTCATTTCTCATCAAACATCACTTTAGGATGAAAAGAGGAAAGCATCCCCTGAAAGAGCAAATTTCAAAGCAGGGACTGATGTTTCTTTTCACTTTTTGTTTTTGTCCACTCAGCAAAATACAGTTAAAACAGTCTTAGGGAGAGAAGTGGCTAGACCTATTATCAGTATTTGTGTTAGGAAGAAACTGCTGAGTGCACGACAGGTAGGCATATCTTTTTCAACCTGTTACTGTGTTTGAGGTGAGGATGGTAACCTCCCTTGTGTTTGCCTCCAGGCTTGGATAGTGAGCTCTCTGATGCTGGAGTAATGAGCCATCACAGGGTTTGTAAGGACCTTTATCTCCTAAAGGACTATTTTCCCCACTGCTAGACCACTACTAGTCATGATGATCCATTTATTCATAACCTCCACTCTCAGTTGCTGTGGTTCACTGCACCTGGGCATAAAACCTTAAGAAATCCACAGCTGACTAAGCAGCAGGTTCCATGTCCTGTTTCCCTGGTTAAAACCCATGCTTTCCTCCTTGGTATATTTGCAAAACAGCATGAATAATAGAATGTCTTTTCATTTGAAACTAAGGCAAATTGTGAACACAGATATCCATGTGTTAACTGAAAAGTTGATACCTACAAAATCTTGCAGGTGGATGTGCTAGATCAACTTCTGACACAGGATTCTCCCATTCAGACATGGTGCCTACTAACAGTGGCACTAATCTGTTCCCTCAATTAAAAAGAAGCATCAAGAAGTATGGGTAAGTCTAGTGGGTAAAATCATGGCATATCTGTCTCTGTCTTGATGTAGGCTCTGGCTGATGTCTGTTAGCCTCCGTCCAATCCAGTCAGGGCCATATGGGTTTCCCATGTCCTACATGGGAACACTTAAGACATAGGAGTCACAGTGCTGCAGAGCAGCAGCCTTCTCCACTAATACACTCAAGATTTCATGTTAGGATGCAGGATTCAAGCCTGGAAGTGCTGAGATGTGACAGATTCACTTCAAACCCATGGATATTTACATGGACCTTTTATATCAAGTTTTAGCACAGTATTTTCTAGGAAGTAATCCTAAAATGACTCTTTCCTTTTCAGTTCATTTTACTTTCCTTCTTACTCAGTTGTCTCTAGCTATTTCTTCAACTCTTAAAGATATGCATAATCTTAATTATTTAGCCTTTCTCCTTTAAACACATCCTATGTTCTTTCTTTCTTTTTCTTTCTTTCTTTCTTTCTTTCTTTCTTTCTTTCTTTCTTTCTTTCTTTCTTTCTTTCTTTCTTTCTTTCTCTCTTTCTCTCTTTCTCTCTTTCTCTCTTTCTTTCTCTCTTTCTTTCTTTCTCTCTTTCTTTCTTTCTCTCTTTCTCTCTTTCTCTCTTTCTCTCTTTCTCTCTTTCTCTCTTTCTCTCTTTCTCTCTTTCTCTCTTTCTCTCTTTCTTTCTTTCTTTCTTTCTTTCTTTCTTTCTATGAATACCCTCACATCCTTCTGCTGTCTTTACTTTCAATGATTTGTATCATAGCGTGATATTTTCCCAAGCACACCTTTATTTACTACTGTTTCATCCGATTGCTCTCATATTCTTTCTGACTCATTCTCTGTGATTTTCAGTCTTTTACTCAGACACTTGTGCCATCTTCTCAATTTCTGATTTTTTCTCTCTGCTTTTTAAAGCATCTCCTCTTTCTTCTCATCTATACTCCTTTTACCTAATTTTTTATACCTCATTAGATCAATTTATTTTCCTGATTTACCTTTATAGCTTTCTGCTTTCTACGTTTTTCACATTCCTTTCATTCTTCTCACACATACCCCAATCTGATACAAAGCTGTAGCTGAGAAATGCAGATGTCTGAGAATATCTACAAACAATGATTTATTCAGTGATTTCTGAAAGACCCAGTTTCTCAGGGAGGTCAGTATTTGTAGTACATTGTTCATACCAATACTAGAACTAACTGCAGGTGATATGCGCAAAATCCCCATTTTTACTGGACAAATGAAGCTCAGTTCCTTGTATAATTATTCTGCCCCCACCCCCTTTTTTCCCCCCTGTAGTTCCCTTTCAGGGTTGCCAAAGATTTTTGTTTTGTAAGTAGCCATTGTCCAAACAAGTAGTAGTTGCCTGAGTATCATCTTTCCTCTCAGTCCATATCTCCTGCTTCATGTATGCAGACTTTTGTGTCCTGACAAAAAAGTTGTCACATGTAATGTGCAGTAAACTTTTAAAGGCATAGCCTGAAACTGTCACAACTGTCCTACAAACCAGTCACTTTAACAATGAGCAGGACTCACGTGGAGTACTGTGTCCAGTTCTGGAGCCCCTATTACAAGAGGGATATGGACGTGCTGGAAGGTGTCCAGAGAAAGGCCACAAGGACAGAGAGCTGGAACACCTCTTCTATGAGGACAGACTGAGAGAGTTGGGGCTGTTCAGTCTGGAGAAAAGAAGGCTCCGAGGTGACCTAATTGTGGCCTTCCAGTATCTCAAGGGGGCCTACAGGAAGGCTGGGGAGGGACTTCTCAGGATCTCAGGTAGTGATAGGACTAGGGGGAATGGAATGTGGCTGGAGGTGGGGAGATTCAGACTGGACATGAGGAGGAAGTTCTTCACCATGAGAGTGGTGAAGCCCTGGAATGGGTTGTCCAGGGAGGTGGTTGAGGCCCTGTCCCTGGAGGTGTTTAAGACCAGGCTGGATGAGGCTATGACCAGCCTGATGTAGTGTGAGGTGTCCCTGCCCATGGCAGGGGGGTTGGAACTAGATGATCCTTGTGGTCCCTTCCAACCCTGACTGATTCTATGATTCTACGAGTGGGAGAATTAGTGCAGTGTCTTTTTCTTCCCCTGCCCAGCTTAAGTATTAAACTTTAAAATTTTTTTAAATTCTCAATATATATAATAAATACAATGCTGAATTACCCTGTTGTGCAATATTCTCTGGATTCTGACTTTTTTCTTTCTCCTTAGTGAAAGTCTTTCTTCATGACTGTAGCTATGCAGCTGTATTGAATGCAGTGTTGTGAAAGAGAGCAGAACCCATCTCAGAATTATTATTCTGCATGATTTTCTTCCTATTCTGTATTATCTATTCCTTCTACAGATCCTTTGCTTTTCTGCTTTAAGTCCTACTGGTCCTTCCACAACCATCCTATCACAGTATCACAGTATCACTAAGGTTGGAAGAGACCTCGAGGATCATTGAGTCCAACCTGTCACCACAGACCTCATGACTAGACCATGGCACCAAGTGGCACGTCCAGTCCCCTCTTGAACACCTCCAGGGACGGCAACTCCACCACCTCCCTGGGCAGCCCATTCCAATGATGAACGACTCTCGGTGAAGAACTCTCTCCTCACCTTGAGCCTAAACTTCCCCAGGTGCAGCTTGAGACTGTGTCCCTTTGTTCTGATGCTGGTTGCCTGGGAGAAGAGGCCAACCCCTTCCTGGCTACAACCACCTTTCAGGTAGTTGTAGAGGGCAATCAGGTCACTCCTGAGCCTCCTCTTCTCCAGGTTAAACAATCCCAGCTCCCTCAGCCTCTCCTCATGGGGCTTGTGTTCAAGGCCTCTCCCCAGCCTTGTTGCCCTTCTCTGGACACGTTCAAGTGTCTCGATGTCCTTCCTAAACTGAGGGGCCCAGAACTGGACACAGTACCCAAGGTGCGGCCTAACCAATGCAGAGTACAGGGGCACAATGACTTCCCTGCTCCTGCTGGCCACACTATTCCTAATGCAGGCCAGGATGCCATTGGCCTTCTTGGCCACCTGGGCACACAGCTGGCTCATATTCAGGCATCTGTCAATCAGCACCCCCAAGTCCCTCTCTGGGAGCTCTGCAGCCACTCTGACTCCAGCCTGTAACTCTGCATGGGGTTGCCGTGGCCAAAGTGCAGCAGCTGGCACTTGGACTTGTTGAATGCCATCCCATTGGATTCTGCCCATCTGTCCAGTCGGTCGAGGTCCCTCTGCAGAGCCTTTCCACCCTCTAACTGACTAACATCTGCTCCTAACTTGGTGTCATCTGCAAACTTGCTGATAACTGACTCAACCCCTTCATCCAGATCATCAGTGAAGATGCTGAAGAGGACGGGGCCCAGCACTGATCCCTGGGGGACATCACTGGTGACTGGCCGCCAGCTGGATGTGGCACCATTCACCACCACTCTCTGGGCTCGGCCCTCCAGCCAGTTCCTAACCCAGCACAGAGTGTAGTGGTCCAAGCCATGAGCTGACAGCTTAGACAGCACCAAGCCACGAGCTGACAGCTTAGACAGCAACCTGATCATAGAAGGAGATCAGGTTGGAGAGGCAGGACCTGCCCTTCCTAAATCCATGTTGGCTGAACCTGAGCCCTTGACTATCCTTCAGGTGCACAGTTATGGCCACCAGGATAATCTGCTCCATCATTTTCCCTGGCTCTGAGGTCAGGCTGACTGGCCTGGAGTTTCTGGGTTCCTCCATCCAACCCTTCTTGTGGATGGGGACCACATCCTGAGCATCCATCATTCTTTGCCCTACTATTTTGTGGTGTTTTAATTAAACCACTGTCTCTCCTGCAATTCAGGCAGTATTCAAAGTGTTCATAATTTATTAGTTTGGAAGAAGGAAATATGGGGAGCCATGATCAGACCAGAAAGAAAGGACACATACCTAAAGGATGGCTGATACCTATTGGGTCAGGATGGTATTGGATATGTGGTAAAAATGCTTATAAGGTATTACCCTTAGGATGGTAAGGAAGATGTGCTATAGGACTGGTCTATCCTCATATCTTTATAGTAAATCAACGACAGGAATTACTCAGGAGCTTTGCAAGAAGAACCAAGAGGGGAGCAAATCCACTACCAACCAGGCATAGCAAGTTTCATAGTTTTGCTAGGAGGTTTTCACCTTGGCTTGGGGTTAGTGAACTTGAAAAAGTGATGGTAGATTTTTCTGCTACAGCTTAAATTATGATGAATGCAAGCATAGATGCAATAAAAGCTCAAGAGCTTGAAGTCAATAGTCTCTCAAAAATATCTACTCCAAATAGGTTGGCTTTGGATTTACTACATGTTGTATGTGTAGTTATAAATGTAAGCTGTTGTAGGTATGTTAATCTGTAGTTATGTTAAGTGATTGTAGATCACAATCAAATATTACATCAGATTTCTTTGGATGATACTTCTTGTGGATTTAAAGAAACATGGGATAAATTAACTTCTTGGTTATCGAATGTAAGTTGGTTTAAACATTTGTTTGTAATACCTGTTGGAATAATTGTAATACTGATCTGTGTAATTCATTGTAATTGTTGTTTTAAAATGATAAGACCTTTAGGTAACATTGTTTATGCCAACAAGTTACAAGCAATGGTTATGATCTGAAGGTGATCAACATAGAAGAACTTAATTATGATCCAATTAAGGAGGTTCTGAAATATCTGGAAAGTTTAACACAAATCAATGGTGACAAAAAGAAAATGGGGGATTGTTATGAATATACTGGTGATTCTGTGATTTGTGTTAAAGGTAGAGAATTCAGAGTGTACTGGAACTGGGGGTCAGAAGCTTGCAGGAGCCTGTTTTGAGGACAAAGGGGGAGCTGCATATTTTGCAGACTTAAACAGAGACAGTATGTTTGGCTAATTGGAGACACCAAGGCTGAGGGAAAGAACTGAGAATTTGTTTTCTTTAGATAAGAAACCTGGACAACTGAGCATGCGAAAGTGGATGCTTTGACCCTCACCACACTCAATGTAGGGAGAAGAGATTTGATCACCTATTCTGAAGACTCATTATCATATGCCTGCCTTCTGTTTATGTAGATGATGTAATTTCATAGTTTCATAGTTTCATAGTTTCATTCAGGGTTGGAAGGGACCACAAGGATCATCTAGTTCCAACCCCCCTGCCATGGGCAGGGACACCCCACACTACAGCAGGCTGGACAAAGCCTCATCCAGCCTGCTCTTAAACACCCCCAGGGACGGGGCCTTGACCACCTCCCTGGACAACCCATTCCAGGGTCTCACCACTCTCATGGTGAAGAACCTCCTCCTCACATCTAGCCTGAATCTCCCCACCTCCAGCTTCATTCCATTCCCCCTAGTCCTATCACTATATATACTATATATATATATATTTACTATATATATGCTATGTATATATGTTACTATATGTAACTATATAAGATGAAGAAAGCTATTGTAAGGCTGCTGTGGGGGTGAAGTTTTGGACCCTCGCATGCCCAGCCGGTTGCTTTGCTTGCTTTTATTGCTTTTATTGCCTTTTATTACCTTCTTAAGATCTTTTAGTGCCAATAAAACTGTTACCAAAAACTTTTACCAGGAGTCATCTATAACACTGATCTAAGCCCAAGCCTAAATCCAAAGTTGTTTCCTAAGTGGTACAGCCAAATTCTTAAACCAGGAGCCTTAAACCAGGGAAACAAATGATGATTATATTTGAGCATAACCAAAATCCTAAGCCTGTGGTTTTTATTTGTCCATGGATGAAATATTTGAACTCCAGCTAAAAGAGCACCAGACTTCAGCACCATTATCTTGATAAATGCCAAGAAAGAAAAACACTGTGAGGCTTTTATATCAATAGTACCTGCAATTAGTGTACCTGCATCTCAAAATCAGCTAATGCTGTTGAGCCCGACACCTTTTCAGACTGATAACATTTGTTGGTGTGTTTGCTTTGCAGTTCTGGCTAATTTAAAACAACCTCTAAAGCTCAGCAGAGAAGTTTGTGTCTGCATGAGTTTTAACCAAGGAACTTGCAAGTACAATCCCTTGCAAATACACATTTTTGAATTTGGAAACAAATGTATCTACTAATGAGCTCTAGATTCAATTATTTTGCATTTGAAAACAGTGAAGTCACAGCTGATTTCAGATATAAGTCTCCAATTACAGGTCCTGCTGATGGATTGTGTCTAGGTATTACTGCTTTTTGTGGGTGTGTATGCCAGCTCCACAGGAAGAGACAGATAGGGAGAGAAAAAAATGGTTATGATCTCACCAAAGCACACATGGAAGCCCTGAAGCTTGTCCTGCATTGCCTGCTTCTTTTGATGCTGTGCAGAACCAACAGACATGGAGTCATAGATTCAGAGCAACAGGTACTTCTGTACTATTGGTCTCACAGGCTTGGCACACAACACTGTATGGATTGTCCTGCTCTGGCAGGGGGGTTGGACTTAGTGATCTCTGGAGGTCCCTTCCAACCCTTAACATCCTGTGATCCTGTGGACTGCAGTAATAGATCAAAGTGTTTGACCTGAGACAGTTTATGGATGTCTGGAGGATGTCCTTTTGACTTGTTGCTCTGATCCTAATTTTGTTTGTTTGTTTTGCTTTAATGTTACAGACCACTTGTTTGGCACATATGGGTAGTCCTTTTGAAATAGACTGAATAAGCAAGAAAAATAAGCTTCTATTATCAGTCAGCAATAGTAAAAATATAAAATTCCAGCTAATGCTGGGAAAAATCTAGGCTAAATCAATTTCCAACATTTACTAAACACTGAAGTACCTGCAGAAAATTAAACACAAAAGACATTGATTTGTGAATGTGAATATGGCCACTAAGTAGGAAATGTTGCCTGTACTAAAGAAGTGAGTTATCCTAGGCTGAGGAGCAAGCTGAGGTATCCACCCCCTGGGCTGTGGTGCATTGGGGCAGTGAGGGGCCAGGTACCATGACATACTTGTCATGAGTGCTGTATCACCCCTGAAATCCTGTTAATTACTGATCAGCCATAAGCTGACTCATGCCAGTTGACACCAATGTGAAGGCTGAAGAAATGAAACCCCCTGGTCTTGCATCTCCCAGGTTAACTCACTGACTTCAGTGCAGCTAACCTTTCAAGCTTTGTATGGAGATCAATATGTGTCTTTTCATGAGCTAAAGAGAACTTCAGAAATGTAAATAAGTGTCAGAAAAATCCATATTTTCTGTTGTGCTGTGGCTTCCTCATGCATATTTGATACAATCATAGAATCACAGAATGGTTTGAGTTGGAAAACACCTTCAAGATCATCTAGTTCCAACCCTCCTGCCATGTGCAGGCACACCTCCTACTAGACTAGCTTGCTCAAGGCCTTATCCAACCTCACTTTCAACATTCCCAGAGTTGGAGCTTCCACAGCTTCTCTAAGCAGCTTGTTTCAGTGCCTCATTGTCCTCATAATAAACACTTTTTCCCTAATTTCTAAACTAAATCAAGCTTCTTCCAGTTTTAAGCCATTACCCCTCATCCTGTCAGTACATGCCTTTGTAAGAAATCCCTCTCCAGCTCTTCTGTAGGCCTCCTAGAAGTACATCCTGACCATCTGTGGAAGAAGGCAGCTTCAAACTGTCTGCAAATCTTTATGATTGTGAGGTACTATAAATTGATAATACATTTATTACAAACTGAGGCAAACATACAAGGATCCATGAAAAAAAAAACAACCAACAAAACAAACCAACAATCAAAACCCCAAACCCAAACAAAAAAGAAACTCTCCTCATAAAGAGGTACCTGTAGTCTCTTCTTCCTTTAGGACAGGTGATATGTGTTTTAAGAAAATATGTTGTAATGGTTATGTACACTGATCATCTCCAGTGGAATGGGTAGACTGCATGATTAGAGATGTATTCTTGTGTCTTCTTTCCTCTTGTTCACAAAGCCCTGATGGCTAAGGATGGGCTGTAGACTTACAAATTTAAACTGCCACTCTTCCAGCACTTCTCTACTTGTGCCACCACCTTAGCATTTAAATGTTGCTGTTTGCGAGCTTCAAAAAACTCTGATCTTGCACTTTGACCAGTCTTAAGAACTACTAGGAGTGAAGTGGGAACTGAACAAGGCTGTATAACAAACTTCATTAAAATGCAGGAGGTGTATTAAGGTTCCTAATGCTATTACAGCATGGACAATGAGCACACTTGTGTTGGTTAGCTTCCCACTTTGAGGTTAAACAAATCAGTGAATGGAAACCTGAGTGGCTTCAGAAAGAGGTATTATGTATGGTAATGCAGGCAGACAAATGCCCCAGGCAAACGCTTCTGAAGAAAACCACAAAACTCAACCTTTTCCCTGCCTTCCTATGGGTTTGAGCACACATGTGTTTGGCAGGTTCTGCTGTCCCCTAACCCTTTCATTCCATAGCTTGGTGCAGAGGCCCATGTGATACATCTTTGTGTTTGACTCTTGCAAAATATGCTTTGTGTGGAAAATAGCTGAATAAGCCCCAGTGTGTTTCTTCTGCCTCTTTCTATACTAGACTTGGTAGTTAGAAAATGGTTGACTTGATGATCCTAAAGGTCTTTTCCAACCAAAATGATTGTATGTATTAATATATCTCACTGTCTCAAGAGCTTTTGGTGCAATGGTTACTAGATTGAATGGCATGCTGCATTTTCTCTACCGGCACCACCATGGCATTTTCCCTATAGATTTGATTAACTTCTCATGCTGCTGTTAAACCTTTCCCCACCTTCTCCTCCCTCACTTTAGATAATCATTGAACCTGAGTTTCAGACCTTTAACAATTGTGCCATCCATCTGCTGTTTGAAAACCCCTTTTTCCTGAAGGGAGGTGGCTGTGTTGGGGATGAATTTACCACCTGCCACTTTGCTCAGGTAAACACCCCTTTCACTCCATACTATGAATAAATACTCTCAAGACACAGCTTCATAGAAAACTTAAGGATTACACAATTAACTGCTTTGGCTTTTTGAGGACTAATCTTCATAGATAAGGGGTGGGTTATCAGGATGCATGGAGCAGAGGAGCAATATTGGTCATTTTTTTTGTTTCTGGTTGCCTAAAAAGTGTAAAACACATGGTGGTCCTAACAGTTCAGACCATGAGTTTACATCTTCATAACTATTTCTATCATGCTTCCTGTCTCTGTCAGTGTGTGATGCTGGGAGCATCACACAAGTGTCAATTTCTACACTGGTCCAATGCAACCTAACAGTGACTTGGAGTAAATCTTCCTCATACGACGTGATGATTTAAAATGGATAGACATCATAGAATGTTAACAGTTATCATGAATGGGGCTGCTCTGGAGCTGGGAACTTCACATGCTAGTATTTAGTGAGATTTCTATAAGGTTTTAGCCATAAATCCTCCAAGGCTGAGGGCTCCTTAAGTCTTTATATGAGTTGGACTCACAGAGAAGGATACCTTTGGGTTAGGGACTTTATCACTGGAACAAAACTAAATCTTGAATCTGTGATGACTTGACAAATCTTTGCCTATTCTTTACTAGAGTGATGTCAAAAAAGGCTCTGCCTTTCCTTTGTCAGTTGTCTTAAAACCTTTGTTATTAGGTGGGTAAAAATATGAAACAGAGTAATACTGAATGTGGTTAAAATTGTTTCCCTTACTAAATAGTATAATTTGATGAGTCACAGCTGAGTTACATCGTCTAAATGCCATTCCAATCCATTCAGATTCACAGGATAAATGTATATCTTAACAAATATTTTGTCAAAAGATCAAATTAAGTATTATACAGCAGTTTATCACTGAGACATCTGTTGAAGTGTCTGCAATAATATGAAGTGGGATGCTTTGAAGCCCTGAGCTCTTGGTCTAACATCTTTGCTTTTTCACCAGTCCATCTTAACTTCCTGTCGTGGATATGCCCTCAGAAATGCGCGGCAGATCCATCAACGAAAATATAAGTTTATTTATATATATACAAACTCTGTAACGGGGTATTTACAATCGCCCCTCACAGGTATCAATATTTGGTTAGTGGAACTATCTTTACAGAATGTTATGTATGGGCATTTAAACCAAAATGATTCACAGAACTTAGAATCTAAACTGAGTCAGAGAGTGGCGGGGGAGGGGTTGGTCAGTGACCGGCAACCCTCCACCCGGAGTAATATAGATGTGTGGTGGGTTGGAAGGGGTGAGGCCAAGAAGCCTCTTCCCTTCCCCCTTGTAAGGTAAAAGGGAAAAAAAAAATTGAAGGGAAAAGAAAAAAAAACTCACCAGCTGAATTAGCAAAGCAGTGGAGCTATATTTACAAAGCAGTGTAGGATTTTGCAGGGGAATATTTACAAATTTACAATATCTACAATATATACAAAGATATACAGCAGTGTAACACAGAAATGAGAGTAACCCCCCTCGGCCGAGGTGTTCCCCCTTGCCGAGGTGTTCCCCACCTCCGCTCTCCCCTCTCTCCCCCCCCTCTCCCCAGAGTAGTTCGGAAAAGAGGGAGAAAAGAGAGAAAGAAAAATGTTAGAAGCAGTTTGTGTTAATTGGAAAAAAAGTTAATCTTATCTTCAAGGCCGAAGTCTTGGCAGAAAGCCCAGCACAGCAAGGAGTTGCTGCTCAAAGGAGATGCGGAAGCAAGAGTGACAGAGAAGTGCTGGGAATGCCCACTTCACTCTCAGGCCAGATAGTGCTTCCTCCCACTTGACCAATTGAAAATTAGTTTAGACTCTTCCTTCCGTTTACCAACTTCCGTCCACCATATTCCCTTTCTTAAAGGGACACCGTCAACCGGGCACAATCCACCCCTTCTAAACAATTTTCATTGGCTGTTTATACTGTCCATCCAATCCAAGATGATATTTACAGTTCGTGAGTAAAGTTCATAGTCCATTCCGGCTATGCTCAGGTGTAGATGATTCAAAAGTCCAAGAAAATCAGAAAATGAGAAAAATGGAAAACAGTTCATTTCTTCACCGACGAAGCGAAGAAAAAGGGAAAAAGGGATTCTCAGGGTCTCTTAGTTGACTCAGGGCTCTTAGGGATCTCAGGGTTCGTGCACCGTAGATTTCTCGTTGATTCTTCTTTTGGGCGCGATGTAGCTGTACAGCAGTTCGAAGTTAACCTCTTTCAGCTAAAGTTAAATTTCTTTGTGGAATACACTGAATTTCACCATTCTCTTGCATTACCCAATAAGTGTGACCCGGACCTTCAGCTGAAACCACCCCTCGGACAGGTTTAGCCTCTCCTGAGGGTGAAAATACCCAAACAGTTTTACCTAACAGGTTCTTTTCTCTAACAACAGGAACTCTATCACCTTCTACTTTCTGTAGCAAATCTGAATGTGCAGGTCCAGCTCGGTTCACTGAACCTCTACTATTTACCAGCCAGGTTGCTTGTGCTAAATGCTTTTCCCAGTTTTTCAAAGATCCACCCCCCATGGCTTTAAGAGTGGTCTTCAACAAACCGTTGTAGCGTTCAATCTTCCCTGAAGCTGGTGCATAGTAGGGAATGTGGAATATCCACTCAATACCGTGCTCTTTTGCCCAGTTCTTTACAAGGTTGTTCTTGAAATGAGTTCCGTTGTCTGACTCAATCCTCTCTGGAGTTCCGTGTCTCCACAGTATCTGTCTCTCCAGACCAAGAATGGTGTTGCGTGCAGTTGCATGTGGAACTGGATAAGTTTCCAACCATCCAGTGTTTGCCTCTACCATAGTAAGCACGTATTGCTTACCAGAACGAGAACGTGGTAGAGTGATATAGTCAATCTGCCAAGCTTCACCATACTTGTACTTGGACCATCTGTCACCATACCACAAGGGCTTAAGTCGTTTTGCCTGCTTAATAGCAGCACAAATGTCACAGTCATGGATGACTTGCGTGATAGCATCCATGGAAATGTCTATGGATCTGTCACGAGCCCATTGGTATGTTGCACCTCTGCCTTGATGTCCTGAGGAATCGTGAGCCCACCGAGCTAAGAATATCTCACCTCGGTGTTTCCAGTCGAGATCAAGATTAGAGTCCATGTCTACTTGAGAAACTCTTGCAGCTAGATCTGCCTGATGGTTGTGTTGCTGTTCCTCAGTAGCTTTGCTCTTAGGAATGTGAGCATCGATGTGTCTCACTTTCACTGGAATTCTCTCGATTCGATCAGCAATGTCCTGCCACAGGTTGGCTGCCCAAATGGGTTTTCCTTTCCTCTGCCAGCCACTCTTCTTCCAGTTCTTTAGCCAACCCCATAGAGCATTGGCTACCATCCATGAGTCGGTGTAGAGATAAAGCTTTGGCCATCTCTCACGTTCAGCCACGTCGAGCTAGCTGGACAGCTTTTACCTCTGCGAACTGACTGGATTCTCCTTCTCCATCTTTTGCCTCTGCAACTCGGCGTGTTGGACTCGACACTGCAGACTTCCACCTTCGCTTGTTTCCAACAAGACGACAGGAACCGTCTGTGAACAAAGCATATTTCTTTTCATCATCAGACAGGTCATTGTAAGGAGGAGCTTCCTCAGCACGAGTTACTTTCTCCTCTGGAGGTTTAGCACAGTTGATGCCTTCAGGCCAACTTGAGATCACCTCCACTAGACCAGGTCTTTCAAGATTTCCCATTCGAGCTCTCTGTGTTATCAGAGCCATCCACTTGGACCATGTGGAGTCTGTGGCATGATGTGGTGTGGAACCTTTGCCTTTGAACATCCAATTTAAAACTGGTAATCTGGGAGCTAAGAGAAGTTGTGATTCAGTTCCAATCACTTCAGAAGATGCTTTTACTCCTTCATAGGCAGCTAAGATTTCTTTCTCTGTTGGAGTATAATTAGCCTCTGAACCTCTGTAACCTCGACTCCAGAAACCAAGAGGTCGTCCACGTGTCTCACCTGGAGCTTTTTGCCACAGGCACCAGGTTGGACCATTGTCACTTGCAGCGGTATACAAAATGTTCTTAATGTCTGGACCATCTCGGACAGGTCCCAGACCCATTGCTTGAATTACCTCTTGCTTTATCTGGTCAAAGGCTGCTTGTTGTTCAGGTCCCCAGTGGAAATGGTTTCTCTTTCGAGTCACATCATACAGAGGTTTCACAATCTGACTGTAGCCAGGAATGTGCAGTCTCCAAAATCCCACTATCCCCAAGAAACGTAGGGTCTCTTGCTTGTTTGTGGGACTTGCCATGGTAGAGACTCTATTTACCACATCCACTGGAATGTGTCTGCGTCCATCCTGCCATCGCACTCCCAGAAACTGAATCTCTGTGGTAGGTCCTTTCACCTTGTCTCGTTTGATGGCAAAACCTGCATTCAGAAGAATGTCAATGATTTTGTTACCTTTCTCAAAGACTTCCTCAGCAGTTTTACCCCAGACAATGATATCATCGATGAACTGGATGTGTTCTGGAGCACCGCCTTTCTCAGAGCATCGTGGATCACTGCATGACAGATGCTTGAGCTGTGGATCCAGCCCATTGGCAGCCTGTTGAAAGTGTACTGGATTCCTCTCCAGGTGAAAGCAAACTGAGGCCTGCATTCCTCTGCTATGGGAATAGAGAAAAATGCATTAGCAATGTCTATGGTAGCATACCATTTGGCCTCTTTGGATTCCAGCTCATACTGTAGTTCCATCATGTCTGGTACTGCTGCACTCATAGGTGGTGTCACTTCATTCAGGGCTCGGTAGTCCACCGTCAGACGCCAGTCTCCATTCTGCTTCCGCACAGGCCACACTGGACTGTTGAAAGGTGAATGAGTTTTGCTGACGACTTTCTGACTCTCCAACTGACGAATCAGATTCTGAATGGGCAACAAAGAGTCACGGTTGGTTCTGTATTGTCTGTGATGCACAGTCTGAGAAGCAACCGGCAATTTAATGTCCTGTATCTTATGTTGTCCCACAACTGCAGATTCATCACAAAGTTCAGGTCTGGCAGATAGCTTCAATTTCTGTCCATCAATTTCTATTGAAGCTACTCCAAAAGCCCATTTGTAACCTCTAGGGTCCTTGAAACGCCCTTCTCTCAGAAAATCAATTCCCAAAATACAAGGTGCATCAGGTCCGGTCACAATTGTATGCTTCCTCCATTGTTTACCAGTTAAACTTATATTAACCTCTACCTTACTTAACTCTTGAGATCCACCAGTGACTCCCAGAATAGTTATAGACTCTGATCCCTGATAATTTGATGGTATTATGGTGCACTGAGCTCCTGTGTCAACCAAGGCCCTGTACTTCCGAAATTGTGAAGTGCCAGGCCACTGGATGTACACATCCCAATAGATTCTATTATCTCTGTTATCCCTCTCCTCCCCCTGGCGGGAGGCAGGGCACCCCTAGTTATGGGGAACATGCGCACATGTGCATTGCACATAGTTTGCAGGGTTATAACTTTGCATGTTATAACTGGAGCCACTGTTGGAGCCATAGGAGTCGTTCTGGGGAACTGTGGAAGTAACAGCTACCCTTCTGGTATTGCTACCTTGGGTTCTGCCACTTTGCAATTCCCTCAGTCTCCTGAAAAGATTAGAAGTTGGCTGGCCATCCCAGCGGTTCATGTTCTCACCAAACTGATCACGCAGAGTTATCCAAATAGTTCTACGTGATTGCCTTGGCGGTCTGTTTTGAATGACCTGTTTTGGAATGACCTGTTTTGGAATGACCTCCTTGGAGGACGTGTATTCCTCACAGATGAAACTTGTATCCACCTGGAGGAGAATTGAAATTATCCCTTTGTGCCAATTGGTATATGGAATCTTTCAGATCCTTCATGCAATTCTCAATCTTTCCAGACAGAGTTTCAATGGCTGAAACCAAAGAACCACGTGTCATGCTATCCTCCAATTGTCTCATTTGATCACTGAATTGGCCAACCGTGGAGAAGCTCCACCATAACTTCTTGACACAATTCTGCTTGCCAGAATGTTTGCATAATTGGAAGGAGCAAGTTTGATGATCTTTTAGCAAGACCAATACCCACAGGAATGTCATCAGGATTCAGAGTTTCATGTTCACCATAGAGTAGCTCTCTAACAGCAAATTCTCTCAAGCGCTTAATTCCCTCATCTATGGTAGTCCAGGGTTTAGGATTCCATGGAAGATCATCTCGGGAAGGATATCTCAGGGCAACCGCCATTAAAAGGCGTATCCACAGATTAACCTTACCGAGAGCTCTGCCTAGATGTCTATCTATTCCATTATCCCTTGAGAGAGTTCCTAACTGAGCTGCTGACTTGTCTCCAACTGTTAGAGCCGGAGCACCTGTATCATAACACCTACTGAGCCAAGCTAGAACTGGTTCCTTATCTGCCCTGGTGAAATCTTTACGGACATTACGCAATTCCTCCCGTGGAGAAGAACATTCCAAAATATCATCTTCCTCCTCATCTCCCTGAACTTTTTGTCCATATAATCCTGCTGTCATTCTCCTAAGGATCTCTTTAAGCTGAGAACCACTTTTGCCAGCTGCTTTCCTAGCTTCATCTGTATCCTGCTTTGATCTCACTAGGTTAACTAGATCTTTAAAACAAACCACCTCTTCCTCCTGAGCAGGATCTCTTAGAGTAGAGGGCCCCTCACCAGGATCAGTCTCCAGCTCCTCTTCTTCTCCATCTTTGGCCTTTCCACTTCTAGTCTTTAAAGGAGCCACCTTAACTGGAGCTGTGTTTGAATTTACAGCCACCTTAACGGAAGCTGACAGGTCCTGAGATAAATCAGCTGCTGGGGCAGTGACTTCCGGTCCCACCGAGGGAGTAGGCGGAAGTGACGTTGCTCCGTTAATGGTCGACGGAGAAGAAGAAGAAGAAGAAGGAGTGGGAGAAGGAGTAGGTGCCATGTTGATACCAGCCGATGCCCTTGGCTGCTTGCTAGAATCAGCAAAGTCATTTAGAGCTGCTTTACCAATTAACTTTTTAGCCTTCTTTTTAACTGACACGGGTTCTCCACAGTCCTCATCACTAGATGACTCTGGGACTGATCCAGAGCCACGGCGTTTTCTTTTTGATCTAGTTTTAATAACAAAACAAGCTCTGGACACCTTTCTCTCTCGCCGCAAAGAAATCAGGAGATACACGATAATTATCACCAGCAGCAGAATTATAGACATGAAATAAATCACTTTTGGATCCCAGGCATCACCTAAAGTTACTCTCTCCTCAGGCGGAATCTTAAAACCCTTTATCTCAATTGGGAGAGTGGTGGAGGTAACATTCCTGTATCTCACTGGCCATAGTAAATTAATACATTTTCCATATCATAATTTAACTCTATACATAACCCACATATAAATTGTCCGCACCAAATATTTGCCCAGGTAATCCAAAATCAAACCCAAACAATATCTGTAAACCAGAGCCCCAAAAATTGAAAAGAACAATCGCTCCACAAACCACAAGACCTTCATGTTTGCTAATTCAGCTGGAAAACACTAAATCAATCAAGTAATAAATTAAACTAATTATCTGCCCCACGTTGGGCGCCAATAAAAAAAATGTGGTGGGTTGGAAGGGGTGAGGCCAAGAAGCCTCTTCCCTTCCCCCTTGTAAGGTAAAAGGGAAAAAAAAATTGAAGGGAAAGGAAAAAAAAACTCACCAGCTGAATTAGCAAAGCAGTGGAGCTATATTTACAAAGCAGTGTAGGATTTTGCAGGGGAATATTTACAAATTTACAATATCTACAATATATACAAAGATATACAGCAGTGTAACACAGAAATGAGAGTAACCCCCCTCGGCCGAGGTGTTCCCCCTTGCCGAGGTGTTCCCCACCTCCGCTCTCCCCTCTCTCCCCCCCCTCTCCCCAGAGTAGTTCGGAAAAGAGGGAGAAAAGAGAGAAAGAAAAATGTTAGAAGCAGTTTGTGTTAATTGGAAAAAAAGTTAATCTTATCTTCAAGGCCGAAGTCTTGGCAGAAAGCCCAGCACAGCAAGGAGTTGCTGCTCAAAGGAGATGCGGAAGCAAGAGTGACAGAGAAGTGCTGGGAATGCCCACTTCACTCTCAGGCCAGATAGTGCTTCCTCCCACTTGACCAATTGAAAATTAGTTTAGACTCTTCCTTCCGTTTACCAACTTCCGTCCACCATATTCCCTTTCTTAAAGGGACACCGTCAACCGGGCACAAGATGCTATCCTAAACGAAGCTCTACAAAGGAGGGCTTGGCTTACTCAGACGCTGAGGAAGTCGTGGAGTCTTTCTTCAATAATGTTTATAATCCAGACAACGTGGCACGGATGTGCCGTAATAAGGAGGCAGGAAATGGCGCCGGCCGCGTGGCCGCACCGCGTGGCTCTGCTGTTCTCTCCCAGGATACAAAATTCCTCGCTCGGAGGGGGGCAGTGGCAGGTCAGCAACGCTGGTTCACACGGTCTACCAGGTTTTCTCCTACGATGGATCACGCAGCGGTTGATCCCACGGAGTGCTGTCCACGGCACTGCACACAGCTGGGTAACAGTGGCAAAAGGACCACGAGGCCTCCCAGAGCACTGGCTGGCACGCACGCACACACAGGCTCCAACACCGAGGTGGGGTTTGATAATTAATAAAATAATATTTTTCATAATTCATATTTCATATTAATAAATTTAATAACCTTTTCACCACACTTCCTTACCAAAACTATGAAAAAGGAAGAAATTTACATGATGTTATATTTTCATTCCTCTTCTTCCTGTCTGTAATTTGAGAAAATGTGCTTGATTAGTCATGTTACCACAGTGATCTTTTAATGTGAGTAACATCTTATTAACTCATTTACTGTAAGGCCGAGATGCATAGCTGCCTAAATCAACTAAATTAAAAATCTACATCCTAGTGGATCTTAAGTGAGCCAAGTTGCTCTCTGGAAGTGTTTATCACCTTCTGGAAAGAAGTTCAGAGCTCCTGACTCTTGAGTTCTCATGGGGTGAGTTTAAGCTGGCAGCTGGAAGGGATTCATAGTGGTAATAGAGTCTGATTTCTTGAGCAGGCTATGTAGATTTACTCAGGTGTTGGATTTGGAAGATGCAGGAAACATAGATATTTCAAGCCTGACAAAGACTTAGCATTGAGTACTGTGTCCAGTTCTGGGCCCCTCAGTTTAGGACGGATGTTGATTTGCTGGAATGTGTCCAGAGAAGGGCAACAAAGCTGGGGAGGGTTTTGGAGCACAAGCCCTATGAGGAGAGGCTGAGGGAGCTGGGGTTGCTTAGCCTGGAGAAGAGGAGGCTCAGGGGAGACCTTCTTGCTCTCTACAACTAGCTGAAGGGAGGTTGTAACCAGGTGGAGGTCGGTCTCTTCTCCCAAGCAACCAGCACCAGAACAAGAGGACACAGTCTCAAGCTGCACCAGGGGAGGTTTAGACTGGATGTTAGGAAGAAGTTCTTCATAGAAAGAGTGATTGGCCATTGGAATGTGCTGCTCAGGGAGGTGGTAGAGTCACCATCACTGGAGGTGTTTAAGGGGAGACTGGATGAGGCACTTAGTGCCATAGTTTATTTGATTATATGCTGTTGGGTAGTAGGTTGGACTTGACGATCTCTGAGTTTTTTTCCAACCTGCTTAATTTTATTCTATTCAAATGAAAATAAAAAGATAATGTCCTAAGTACTGCTTTCATCATTTAAATATCTAGGCTGGCATTGTTGGAACATGGTGCTGCCTTCCTCTTCTAGCTCTGCCTTGATATATCTTAACAAGAAACCAGCCTTTCCCAGAAGGGATGACAGGGCTTGTCTTATGATGGCAAAACTGTTCCATTAGAGACAGTTTTCAGTCTCCATTAAGAGACTCTATGTACTGTGGTGGTGTTATGAAATTATGAAATCAAATATGCACATTAATATTAATATTAAATAGTAACAAAATATTAACCCTTTATTAGTATGAAAAATTGCAAACAAATTATTAGATAGGTTTGGTGTATGGTGGGAATATGCATTTACAGTGGGAACGTACAGTATTTAGGCAAATACAACCTCTTTTAACAATCTTAAGCAAACTGGAAGGAATGGCTCAAAATGGCACTTGATCCCAGTGGGGGAGAGCCAAGGAGGGAGTGAATTAATTACTCACTGGGTTCTACCCTGAGTAGGGGGTTGCTGCTGCTTTGTATTAGTTGTTGAGGGTTTTGGGGCACTCTCATGTGCTGAGCATGGCTGGCTGCTGGCAAGAATGCCACGTGGTCTTCAATGCTGGTCTGGCTCCAGCAGGATGCAGCAATATGTCACATTTATGAAGGGCTCTTGTGTCTTCCTGGGTCAGCTGAGGCATGGCAAAACTCTAATTGCAAGGGGAAGCAAGGCTTGGATCCTAAGGTTCCTGGCTTTTTAAGCTTGCAGTGAGTAGGCTTGTGGCTTCTATCCCAGGTCTTGGACCAGGCAACTCAAGGCAAGGCAGTCCAGGCAAAGAATTTAGGCAAAGCAGGTCCAAGCAGGCAAGGTGAGGCGACTACAAATTAGTCTGTATATATCACTTGCCCGAGATTCAACTGGGGCAACAGGGCAACCAAAGCCAGCAAACAGTTGCCCAATGAAAAGAGATTCTGCCAGGTTGTGGCCATAAAAATCAGAAACATAGGCCTGGTCTGGGAGAAGCAGTGGCCAGTACATGTGCTCTTACCCCAGAAGGAGGCTTGTTTACCCAGACGTGTTGGGACTTGGTCTTTTGTCCCTCTTCCCATGTTAACGCGACTCCTGCAGGAGGGAGTGGGGGGAGAGTGGGACCATGTCTAGACACATCAGGGTCTGTCTGGGTTTGTGCTGGGCCCATTTGGCCCTACCATGACTGTGAGAAACGAACTCACTGCTGAAATTTATAACCAGTTTATTATAAAATAAAGGCAACACAGTGCTGGGCGCGTAGTGAATTTGCTAGAGGCGCACCATAACAACACGAGTTGAACTTATATAGACAGCAAACATACATATTAATATATTAAAACGTATATATTCCCCAGCACGCTCCCACCCCTCTCCATCAGGACAGACAAAACCTGCACTTTTGACCTGGCCAGTCTTTAGACCTGTTGGCACCACCCCTTTCTCTCCCAATACCCCACACAATACAGACCATCAGCCCAACGATCCAGGCCCAACGATCAAGCCCCATGGTCCCCAGTATTTCCCCTTGCAAAAGCCAAATATTACAACCAGTTTCTCACAATGACCAGTGATACCAACTCATGCAAAATCACTTGCAGAAGTCTACTGCCCACTTCTAGGCAGTCCAGGGCTGGACTCACAAACAAATTGCATTAGCTCACTTGGTCCAGAAAACCCTTTTCTCTCAGTTGCAACACTCTAAATGCATAAATTGCAGAGATGTGCCATGAATTAATGTTTTGCTGATGTGGTTGCTTCTGCCCGTTGGGAAACAGGCAAGATCTCTTTTTCCTGCCTTGTATAAACAAATATTAAATCAGCAATCTTTCAGCTGTTGAGAAATCCACACTTCAAACTTTCTTAAAAGCTTTTTCATAAAAAGTAATCTCAAAATAAAAGATTGTAATGAGTTATTACTGCACCTGTTCCAATATCTGGAGGGAAGCAGTGCTGTACTGTGCAAGTAGTCATACTGAGCAGAATAATCCATCACACTTCAGTGCATTTGATGCAGACAATAATGAGATTTTATTACTTCTGTTTAAATGAGTGTTTAGAAGGCAGCTACCAGAAAAAAACACATTAAAGGAAATACAAGTAAACAAACAGTCTGACAGAATGAGGTATTAAATACATGTTGAAAAGTGAAGCCAATGTCCAAATGAAAAGTGTGGGAAAGTCTTGCTGTTTATATATTTTAGTGCTTTTACTGTTCGGTATAAGCTTTGAAGTTAGAAGTCTCTGGTTGAGCTCATCAGAATATGTTGAGATTTCATCAGTTTTTTGTTTGACAATCCCAGCTGTATGTATGTATGCAAAATCTTAATCTATGATGCCATCTGATTGTGGCCTCTGCCCTCATTCAAACCTGAGCGAATGAGCTGATTCAATTGATTAATTGATTGATTCAATTAATGGAATGAAGCTGGGGGTGAGGAGGTTCAGACTGGATGTGAGGAATAACTTCTTCATCATGAGAGTGGTGAAGCCCTGGAATGGGTTGTCCAGGGAGGTGGTCGAGGCCCCATCCCTGGAGGTGTTTAACACCAGGCTGAATGAGGCTCTGGACAGCCTGCTCTAGTGTGGGGTGTCCCTGCCCATAGCAGGGGGGTTGGAACTAGATGATCCTTGTGGTTCCTTCCAACCCTGACTGATACTACATTCAGGCCACGGTAGTCCACAGCCCACACTTGTCACAGTGTCCTGTGTTACTAGAAGAAGGGTCTCTTGAGCAAGAGGGACCCCTCTGGAAAACTGGGACAGCCCTTCTCCTAGGCGAGTTATCCCCATTGTGGCCACCTTTCAGTTCCCACACTCTGTTCCAGAGGGCAGAGGTGGGTTGGCCATGCCAGGTGTCCATGTTCTCTCTGTGATCATAGAGAATTCTCCTTAGAAATCCCCTTGACATCCCTTGATTGGCTTGGGGTGATCTCCTAGGGGAAGGTCTCATATTCCTGATTGCTGAATTGTGGACCCATTCTGAGGGAGAAGGGGAAAGGGAAAAAGAGGTATCATTCCCTTTTGTCAGTTCAGACATGGAGGCCTTAAGCTCTTTAGGCTGAGATCATGGGTTTCTGATTCAGACTGTCCTCATATTCCCTCAAGTCACTAGCAAACTCGCATAGAGTTTTATGACTTCCATTCTGTCCTGTCATGAGCATCCCTCTTAGTGTGTGTGCATGTTTTTGAGAGGCACCCTGAGTGAGTTTCTTTACGAAGGGCCATCTCATGGGCACCTCATCTGGGTCCAAAGGGAGCTGGCCGTCTCCATAAATTATTTCCAGCACAGCCATCCATCTCAGATACCAAATGCCATGTTCCATAGTCGTCCATCTAACTGGGGCCCAGGTAGGTTGTCTTTTAAGCAGTACTGGCTCTTTATGGCACTGAGGATCTGGGCCCAGCGAGTGTGTGTTCCACTGAGTTTGGCTAGCTCTTTGTCCAGACCAGCATCACAAGTCAGGGAGCCTAAAAGCTTCACCTCCCTCTTATCCAGGTCTACTGGGTCCACCCGTTGTCCCAACATCTCAGGGCCCAGCTTTGTATTGGCTCACCCTCTTTCCGTGCATAATCCAGACATGTTTGCCTTAATTCCTGTCTGGGCAGAGATGCAACAGTTATCATCTCCTGATCTAAGTCATCCTCATCCACCAGTGGGTTCTGCAAGGTGCTGGGTCCTGCTGACATGCCTTCCTCACCACCCATGTTTGGAGATGATTTTTGCCTCCTTTTCCTGCGTGTGGTGACAGTTTCTAGACAAACTATGTGGGCAAGAGCATCAGAGGTTAAGTAGGGAACTGCCGGTGTGGGGGCAAACCCTTGTGCCTGGGGCTCAGGCTGAGAGTGGGTGGCCCTTTTTGCTGGGCAGCACTCACTACAACCTGACCCCTCCCTCTCTGTGTCCCTGTTTGTGCAGTGCTTACAGTATTCACAACATCCCACTCCTCAGCTAACAGAGCTTACAAAGGACTGTATCGTGACATTGTACCTCTGCATAGAGTTCTTAATGGGTTAGCATTTTCCCTTCTCCACATGGCTAGAGTGCATGCTACTATGAGGACTACATTTAAAAATACAGAACGTATCATTATATAATGCAATTTTGCCTCAAAGACATTCTTATCTACATGGCTAGTTTCATGCCGTGGTTCAGAACAATTCTCTATGTCAGAGAAGTTACCACTGCCAGTGAAATTCATATAATTTAAGAGGTACATGGCCAACTGCAGTCAAGCAGTATCTCTATCATTAACCAAACCACATGATAATTTATTAGTTTATAGATATGGGTCCAAAAGATCCAGCCAAAAACCCATGCAAAAGCTTGAAACATTAGAGTCTTCAAAATTAACATCTCTACTTCCAATCCTTTCTTTCAAAACAAAGTATTACTTTTCAAATAAAATATTATTTTTCAAACCCCACATTGGAGTACCAGAATATGGTGGTGGTTTAAGCCTTAACTGGAGTTTAATCTACCAAAAAAAAAATAATATGGAGTCAGTTTGGAAGTAGAAGTAAATTTTTTAACAATATCTATATAGCAATAACAGGGGGGATTTACAAGGGTAAGGAATGAGGATGAATAGGAAAATATGCAAAACCAAATGTGGACGGCCTTGTGTCTCCCTCAGTGTATGTGGATTTCAACGCTTTAGAGAAGCATGGATGCAGCAGGGAGAAGATCAGGCCTCACCACTGTGGCAGAACCAGGAGGCCAGCAGCAGCTGTGGGTCCTTTAAAACAGGTGAGGCAGGAGCAAAGAGCCCAGAGGGCTGCCATGCCCTCCCCTTCATAGGCTTGCTGGACAGGAAGGGGGAGCAGAACAGACCGATTTATGCCCAGGGGAATCCCTCCTCCCAGGAGGGAGAAACCATGTCCACCTAGATCAGGTTTCTTTTGTCCCCTAGGAGAAGCAGGGCTCTCGCAGACCTGCCCCCTTCCCCCCCCCCCCCATGAGTGTAAAACAGCACAATGGCTTATTAGAGGTGTAAATCTAAAAATGGTCATGTGAGAGAGAAGAAAAGGGTTAGCTGTGTTTCAAAACACCGGGAAATGAAGATGGTTATGCCTAAGACTAAATGAGAAAAATCAAGTGAGTTTTTGAAACCTTTTGTCAGGGAAAATATGGCTTCTGCAACCAAGAAGACAATCCAATGGAAAGGTCCTCCATGTGGAAGCTGAGCTTTTGTTGCTTGTATACCCAATTAGCACATAGAAATATTCAGAAATTAGGTCTTGAGTCCTGGTCTAATGCTCCCAGAGATTTGGAGCTCAGTTGGGGTAATCCAGATTGTAGGTAAACTTGAGATCTTTGTGAGTGAAAGAAAGGCTGAGAGTGGTTAAGTTGTTCATGTTGATACAGCCCTTTTCTCTACAAATGTTTGTAGCTATATTAATACCTCTATGCTGAAGAACTGTTGAAACAATTTTTTACTAGAATATAACAGAATATGTATTTAAAAGAGTAATTTTAAACTCACTGAATTATTTTGTAGCTGCAAAGATGTTTTAAATATTTCCTTGTTTTTAATTGGGCTAATTTTTCAAAACAGTTTTAATTAGCCTCATCCCTCAAAGCAAAACAAGCTTTGCTGATGCATTCAGTCCTGTGACAAACAGGACACAGTCTCAGGCTGTGCCAGGGGAGGTTTACGTTGGATGTTAGGAAGAAGTTTTCTACAGAGAGAGTGATTGCCCATTGGAATGGGCTGCCTGGGGAGGTGGTGGAGTCGCCATCATTGGAGGTTTTCAGGAGGAGACTTGATGGGGTGCTTGGTGCCATGAGTTAGTTGTTTAGGTGGGTTGGATTGGTTGATGGGTTGGACACGAAGGTCTCTTCCAACCTGATTTGGTTTATTCTAAATAAATGGTTTATTCTAAATAATTCTAGTGAGTTAAGGAAAAGAAAAATCTGACTGCTAAAATGTGTGCATCAACACACTTTTCCCTCCCCTTTGTTTCTTGCATTTATTTACTGATGATTAACACAAGACATGTTCTGTTGAGCCATACATGCAAAGATCAGGTCCCAAAACAGTCAGTTAAAAACCCTTTTCATTTATGACTTGGTAAAGCCATACATACACATGCTGGCTACATATTGTTGTACCAGTTAAGTGAAGAAAAGTCTAATTGTGGCTCAGGCAGCACAGCTTTTGGACCACACAGTTTGGGTTCTGCTGTATCCAGGCTGTAAAACTGCTCTCCAATCTGCCTCAGCTTTGGATGTCAGTGGCTCCTGATGTATCTGAACTTTGGAGTTGTTCAAGTGATCTCTGGTCCCTCTTACCACTCATATAGCCTTTATTGTGGGTCATTGTCCAGTACCATGTCCTGATGGTGTTGCTGGATTACGGTTTCTTGGTGTGGTTTCAAAAGGTCCTTAAAAAAGAATAGAATAGAATAGAAATAGAATAGAATAGAATAGAATAGAATAGAATAGAATAGAATAGAATAGAATAGAATAGAATAGAATAGAATAGAATTAACTAGGTTCAAAAAGACCTCCAAGATCACTGAGTCCAACCCATCACCCAACACTATCCAATCACTAAACCATGGCACCAAGCACCCCATCAAGTCTCTTTCTAAACACCTCCAGTGATGGTGACTCCACCACCTCCCTGGGCAGCCCATTCCAATGGCCAATCTCTCTCTTTCTGGGAAGAAATTCCTAACCTGCAGCCTAAACCTCCCCTGGTGCAGCTTGAGACTGTGTCCTCTTGTTCTGGTGCTGGTTGCCTGGGAGAAGAGACCAACCTCCACCTGTCTACAACCTCCCTTAAGGTAGCTGTAGAGAACAATAAGGTCTCCCCTGAGCCTCCTCTTCTCCAGGCTAAGCAACCCCAGCTCCCTCAGCCTCTCCTCATGGGGCTTGTGCTCCAAACCCCTCACCAACTTTGTTGCCCTTCTCTGGACACGTTTGAGCAGCTCAACATCATTCCTAAACTGAGGGGCCCAGAACTGGACACAGGACTGAAGGTGTGGCCTAACCAGTGCAGTGTACAGGGACAGAATGACCTCCCTGCTCCTGCTGGCCACACTGATCCTGATACAGGCCAGGATGCCCCTTCTTGGCCACCTGGGCACACTGCTGTCTCATGTTCAGCCTGGTATCAACCAGTACGCCCAGGTCCCTTTCTGCCTGGCTGCTCTCCAGCCACTCTGACCCCAGCCTGTAGCACTGCATGGGGTTGTTGTGGCCAATGTGTAGAACCCTTAGATGTATTAAATCTCATGCTTATCTGCCCAGCCTGTCAAGGTCCCTCTGTAGAGCTCTCCAACCCTCTAACAGATCAACTCCTGCCCCCAGCTTGGTGTCATTTGCAAACTTACTGATGATGGATTCAATACCTCATCCAGATCATCAGTAAAGATATTGAGCAGGAAGCTGGTTGAAAGCTGGTGGACTGAAAACTATGGGAGCTATTTAGTTTACACACATGCTATTTATAGCTTATCTGTGTTCAGTTATTTATTCCCCTACTTTATTATTCTGAATATTGATCCAAAATTGCTTCTCAAGAGGTTTAGTCCATCTACTTGATCCTCATCTAAAATTTAGTGGGAGATGCAGTGCTTTCTAGTCTTGTAAACAGGATGAAAATTGATTTTTAACTCCTCTGTGCATGTACCACTGTAAATATTTGTGCTGTAACTATCTATACAAGGTATGTAAATGATGATCATTAGTTCTGAGCATTAGAATAGTCCTTGCCTTTTTTCTTCACCCTAGTTTCCTAAGTAGGAACCTATTAGTTGCACTAACAGGTAAGTTTGCTTGATTTAGAAATAAGATGGGAAAAAACATTTCATTATTTTTCATAGTAAAGTACTAAATAATGTTTTAAAAAAGAGTTTACTGTTAAAAACGATCAGCAGAAGCCAAATGACCACATACGAGTCTTTTGGTTCCCAAGAATAATCTTTTTTATTCCAGTTTCCATAAAAGTTGCTTTGGTGGACAGCTGATGTGTGGGCAAGAGAGGGAAGATTCTTGTTTAGTTGAGAGGACAGTACTTTTGGAAAAAAAAGATGGAGAATATCTGATGAGTTATTTTGGTCAAGTTAACATGAATTAGCCATAGTGATCTCTTAATCTTTTATAAGTAATAATCAGAGAATCACAGAATGTTAGAGGTTGGAAGGAACCTCCAGATATCATTGGGTCCAACCCCCCTGCCAAAGCAGGATCACCTGGGGTAATCCACACAGCATCAAGGTGGGTTTTGAAAGTCTCCAGAGAAGGTGACTGCACAACCCCCCTGGGCAGCCTATTCCAGTGCTCCATCACCCTCAGTGTAAAGAGGTCTCTCCTTATGTTGAGGTGAAACTTTCTATGTTCAAGTTTGTATCCATAGTTTCTTGTCTTATTACTGTACACCACTGAAAAGAGCTTGCCCCCCTCCACTTGATCCACACCCCTCAGATATTCATAGATATTGATCAGATGCCTTTCCAGTCTTCTCAAGACTAAAGTAATGTGAGGGTATTTTTAAGGTGCTTTTTAGTAAAAATTGTCCTGGTCATACCAATTGTTCACTCATCAATAATTTTCTATTGTCTTGTGGTATTTTGTGCCTGGATGCTTTTAGGGAAAGCGTGTACCCCATGATTTGAAAATCTTTCCTTCTCTCTCCTGTTCTCTCTTTCTGATATGTATGCATGTGCACATGTTTATATATGCCTACAATACATGCACAGAATCCAAATAAAACCACACTAATGGAATTCTTGGCTCCTGGGACAGCTGGGATTTAAATGGAGCTTAAGTATAAAGCAGTCTTGCAAAACTTTCATGGCAATATCAGAGGCACAATTATTGCCTTTCACACTTGTCACAGTGATGGTGATAAGAATATATATTACAGAAGAAAGAGGAAATAATGAGAAAGCAGGAGTCTGTTGACATATTATTTTAATGACATAAATGTAAACTGAAGCAGATTGAAATAGTCATAAAATAATTGATGTAACTCATATATATAAGGTTGAGGAAGATTTTGTCTTTTGTGAAAACAAAGAAGGTCCAAGTCTGGGTGTAGACAATTGATGCTTTCCAAATACAGACTGCCAAGTGCACAAAGAGCAAAGTTCAGTCAAAGTTCATTCTAAGGTCATACACTCAGTGGAACCATCAATCTGGACAACCTCTCCATAACCTCCACATACTTACAGACAAGATATGGGATCCTTTGTATCCTGATTAGCCCCTGCAACAGTTAATTTGTTTTAAACAGGAAATTAAACAGTCATGTAAAGTGTTAGATGAGGGTCATAAAATGGTTCTTGAAGCGCATTGATGAGGGCTATTTGGGATTCCTAATCCCCATCTTGATACAGCAAAGAGGAGCTGAATGATTGGAGAAAATAATTGCAAACTCCTTGTGATGAAAAATCATGAAAGAAAAAGGTGTGACTGAGGGCTAGAATGGCAGATGTTTAATGGTTTAATTTTTAGAGACATCTCAGTGACAGGAGGCCATGAAGAACATGTGTGCTGCTTACACTGCAGAAAGCATGCTTCCTTCTGGAGGCAGGCAAGAGCTTTACAGGATTAGAATTCTGGCAGAAAATCGCTAAAGAAAGAAAACGGAAGCAAAAAGAGTTGTTAAAAAACAACTGACTATGTCATCCACACTAGCACTGGGAACAGGATGGTAGCCTCAGTGGCAAGGGACACTGACTGGTTAGTGGTGAATATTTAGCAGCTGCAGGTTGCAAAAACAGTGGTGTTCAGACTTGGGAGAACAGAGTTTGCTAAGAGGCCTGGGCTAGAAAGACAGGAGAGGCAGGAGGCCAGTGGTAAACACGAGCAGCCTGATGGCATGAGTGACGTAGGAGCTGAATCCAGGTGTGGCAGAGGAGAAGACCTTTATCGTGGAGTCTAAATAAAGGCCACCATTACTGCATGGGACAATCTCTCACGAGTAGAGTTAACATCTTTCTGCTTCTGTTCGTGAACCCAGTTTCATCTATCACCATGTAAACTAATAATGTTGTAATGATGATTTTCTAGCTCTTTTCTGTCTTGGTCAGTGGAGCTATTGACGTGATTCCAGACAAGAGTTTCCTGAGGAACTGGCCTACCGGTATGTCACTCATTCACAAAATCCCAAACTCCAAATGAACAAACAACAAAAGAGATTCAGTGGTTGAAATCCAATTTGAGAAGAATACTAGATTCAAATCCAGGCTGCTTCATTTCAGCAAAATGAGATTTTACAACTGCTGAAATATTGACCTGGAAAATCATGATTCATGAATGACAATAGGAACACTGCTAAGACCACTTAGTGTACTCACCAGTGCAAACATGATGAGATAAAACTAATAATGGAAAAATAAAGCACTATTGTGGAAGAAAACCAGTTTTAGTCTGTTCTAATATCAAATGACACCAAAGGCCTGGTTTCCTTACCTTGATAAAGGACAGTGCAATAGAAGCAGAGGTAAGATGAAATGAGAATAAGTCAAGTGCTGATAATAAGTGACAAGCGAGCCTCTGAAGATGGGGTGATGTGATTCAGGGAAGCAGCCAAAAGTTTATGTTTATTCTTTAAACCTGTTACCTGAGTGTTTGGTTTCCTTGGGAGAATTCACTGTAGGTAGATTCCTGTTAAAAGAAGTTTTTCTGTTTTGAATATTCCCCTGCTCATAGAGGATTGAAATGTGAGATGTGAAGCAGTACAGCAAAAGTGGAAACAAAACTACTTATGTGATGTAAACCAAACCAAACCAAATCAAATTAGTGTGTTTTTTTGATATATGTATATATACTGAGCTATCAACTTCAAATGTTTTTGGTGTTTTTGTTTTTTTTTTTTTATGTTTTGTTTGGTTTTGTTTTTACTGTTTTCAAATCACCTATAGCACTGGGAAAGTATAATTTTCTACTGCTCATCTGTATAGTGTTTTGATATTATCTATACAGTCAGTTCTAACATTTTTTTGGCTGGATGTGGCGGTTTAAGCTGAGTGCTGGCCCAGATGCCACTGCACAGACCACACCTGGGAGGTCCCAAGGGGTGGGCCCAGCCCACTGGGTGGTCACAGGAAACCAGGTATTGCATTCCCATAATGCCCTGCTCCCCTATAATAGATCAGCATGGGGTCTTCACTTCCTCTTTTGCCCCCCTGCTGCTGCCTAGGTAAAAGGGCGTGAGCCACCTCCCTTGGGCTTGCCCAGGCCCAAGGCTGGGTTGAGGTGGGGAGGAAAGAGCCCTGGGGGGTTGGGTATACTCCCAGGTGGGGATGGGACATTCTTGGGTGTGTTCTGGGATCTCTCTTTTGTCACGGTGCTTGTGGTTCTCTGTAAAACTTTCATTGTTTTTTTTTTTTTATGTAGTTTTTCCATTTAAATTTTCCATCACTTTTGCAATCCATTTGTCTGAGTCGTTGTTTTTGCCTGTGGTGGGAGAATTGCCCTCCCAAACCACGACAGTGGGTAAAACACAGGAGCTTTTGAAGATTACTGGTAACAGCACAGTTTGACTTGAAGAGGATATTGATATGAAAATAAGTGGCAGGATACATCTGACTTCTATGAGCTGCAGATTTCTATCAGGTTACTGTAGCCTTGGCACTGTATAAGACAAGATGAGACTTTTGATGATTTCAGTTGCAGTGTAACTAAGGAAAAATTCCACAGAACTCTGCACATTAAGGAGCTACTATGCAGGAGACCAGACTGCACTACCAAAGGGATCTCATCCTCCTATTCATCCCACAGAATCACAGGATGGTAGGGCTTTGAAAGGAGACCTCCAGAGATCATCTGATCCCCCTGAGTCCCCTTGCTAAAGCAGGGTCAGCCAGAGCAGATTGCCCAGGATTACAATGTCCAAGCAGCTTTGGAATCTGTCCAGACAGGGAGACTGTACAACCTTTCTGGGCAGCCTACTCCAGGGATCTGGCACCCTCACAGGAAAGAAATGTTTCCTCATCTTCAGATGGAGCTTTCACTGTTCCAGTTTTTCTTCATGTCACTTGTCCTGTTGCTGTGAACCACTGAAATAAACCTGTCCCCTCCTCTTGTCTCTGCCCTGTAGATGCTGCGGAAAACTGATCAGGTCCCCTCTCAGGCTGCTCTTCTCCAGGCTAAACAGACTAGTCCAATAGAATAGAATAGAATAGAATAGAATAGAATAGACCAGAAGAGATCTTCAAGATCATTGTGTCCAACCTATCAACTAATCCAACCCACCTAATCAACTAAATCATGGCACCAAGCTCCCCATCAAGTCTCCTCCTGAACACCTCCAGTGATGGTGACTCCACCACCTCTCCAGGCAGCCCATCTCTCTCTTTCTGGGAAGAACTTCTTCCTAACCTCCAGCCTAAACCTCCCCTGGTGCAGCCTGAGACTGTCCTCTTGTTCTGGTGCTGGTTGCCTGGGAGAAGAGACCAACCTCCACCTGTCTACAACCTCCCTTCAGGTAGTTGTAGAGAACACTAAGGTCACCCCTGAGTCTTCTGTTCTCTGGGCTAAGCAACCCCAGCTCCCTCAGTCTCTCCTCATAGGGCTTGTGTTCCAAACCCCTGATCAACTTCATTGCCCTTCTCTGGACATGTTGCAGCAAGTCAACATCCTTCCTAAACTGAGGGGCCCAGAACTGGACACAGGACTGAAGGTGTGGCCTAACCAGTGCAGTGTAGAGGGGCAGAATGACCTCCCTGCTCCTGCTGGCCACACTGATCCTGATACAGAGGAACCATTGGCCCTCTTGGCTGCCGGGGCACACTACAGGCTCTTATTCAGCCTATCATCAACTAGTACCCCCAGGTCCCTTTCTGCCTGGCTGCTCTCCAGCCAGTCTGACCCCAGCCTGCAGCACTATATGGGGTTGTTGTGGCTAATGTGCAGAACCTGGCACTTGGATGTGTTAAATCTCATGTTGTTGGACTCTGCTCTTCTTTCCAGCCTGTCAAAGTCCCTCTGCAAAGCCTCTCTACTCTCCAGCAGATCAACTCCTGCCCCCAGCTTGGTGTCATCCTCAAATTTACTGATGATCAGTGCAATGCCCTCATCCAGATCATCAATAAAGGTGTTAAAGAACATGGGTCCCAGCACTGATCCTTGGGAATAATAGGAACTAAGCATGGGTAATGTAAACCCAGGAAATCTCAATTCATAAAGTAACTATGAGTATTTTAAAACACAAAACCACTGGCATCGCAGTTTGATGATTTGTGACTCTCATTCTATTCTTTTTACCCATCCACTGCCACACACAATATCACACATGAAGGAATTGTTGGAATTTTGACAGCATTAATCCAGAAAATGCAGAGAACATGGGAGGAGGTTAGTTATGGTAACAGTTTTTCTACCTTAAAGATCTTCGTCATCTGGCAGAAGAGTGATGTTTTATGACCAACATATGATCATTCACATGATCAGATGAGTGAATGTCAAGTAACTAGAAAATACAAATTGCAGATCACCCACCAATATACTGGAAAATTCTTCTCCAAAACTACTCAGTGAGTACTTATGAAAAATTCTTTGGTTTAGGAATATCTGTATAATTCTGGGGTTTATGAAAAATCTAGATTTTGAAGTTAAGTGGTTCAAAATAACAAAAGACTGAATTCTGTAAGCAGAAACAGCAATTTGCTTCATGTTCTAGGACCTGATGATCTTAAAAGCCCTTTCTGACCTGAATAATTCTATGATTCTTGAATTCCTCTTCAGAGTCTGAGCTGGGTCTGGAGTCCTTTGGCAGAGAGGAAGGAGACAGGACCAGGATGAGTAATGAATAGCACCTCTTCTGTGCCCTTTCAGTCAGTCAGTCAGCATGGAACAGTGAAATGTGGCACACACTGGGAAGGCACAACTGGGAAGCAAGGAGATCATTGTGGTTGGACTTGATGATCTTAAGGGTCTTTTCCAACTTAAATGAATCTATGAACAAGATAAAGCCAGAACTTAAACAGGCACAGCTAGCCAGCCAAGGGGGTCTCAACTTGATGTTAGTATCTTGGCAGGCAAGCACTTCAGCATCTCGCTCCTCCAAGCCCAGTGAGAATACTGAGGTGTTGAAGGAGCTGCACATTATCAAAGAGTGTACTGAAAGTTTAGTGCTGGAGGTAAAGCTTATTTCTGCCAGGCAGAAAGCATGAGTACTGTTGGGGAAGACCTGCCCAAGCGTGGCACACCTCTTACCTTGTAGTAGCCCTGGCACAACAGAAAATTACTGAGGAGTTGGCTTAGTGCAGAGGTAGCCCAAACCAGTGTGCTGAGTTAAGGAGGCCATGAATTTTATTCTATCAAAATAAAAATCTCAGCTGGCTGTAAGAAAGACACAGAAAATATAACACCACATTCTTTTAATCTATTGATAACTGTGACCGTTTGAGGCTGTGCCTTTAAGAAAGAGACAGTGCTGGGACACTATGGCTGAATGTTTTGGAATATTAATGAAAATAATCAGATATTCTAAACTAATTTCATTGGTGGATTGGTAAAAATGCAGTTTTAAGCTTAGGTGCAGCTGGGACTTTCCTCAGTTTGCTCCTTTCCTTTCCCCTTTCCAGCTCGTCTGCTTCTGGGCTCCCTGCCAGACTGACCTTGGACAGATAAGCAACTAAGGCCTACTGATATACTTTGCTTTAAGTAATAACTGCTCTTTTTATCTCTTTCTAACCCTCTTTGGGGAAAAAGGGGAGAGAAGAGGGTACAGGGGGGGAACCCTCCTCCAGAGGAGGGAATTTCGTTCCTGTATTAGTTTTTTTTCTACTTTGCTGTATATTTCTGTGTATATATTGTAAATACTGTAAATTGTGTATATATATCCTGCATTCCCCAAAATTGCTGGTAAATATAGCACTTTTTTTCCCTTTTGCTTCTCTGACTGGCTAGCTGTGGTTTCTTTCTTCCTCTTTGTGGGGGGGAGAAGGCTGAGCCCTTCTCTCAAACCCGCCACAATAACTATACTGATACTGAACTATGGAACCCAAATAAATGGTTCTAATATTAAATAAATATAACACCATTTTATTGCTTGCTATTAACCTTCTCTGCAGTGATATATAGATAGTTTGAGTCTGTAAGTAGAAATAAAAGCATCTGCTGGGTATTCCCAAGGTTATAATTTCACTGAGAATTCCTCTGATGTCATAAACTGAAAGAGAGCTGTTTAGTCACAGGAACCCGAAGATGAAAATTGCAGCCTTGCAATACATGGCAAGCAAGACTTCATACATTAGCAGCTTTAAGTGGGCCATCTGCAACAATTACAGCTTCTTTAAAGGCTCAGGGTTCCAGCAAAATGGTTTTCATACCTACAGAATGACTGCTTAATTTCCCATCTATTTTTTTGCCATTTTCTCTTTGAAGGAGAACATGTCACTTTTTACTCAGGAAGGTATAAGTGTTACTCAGTTTAAATTTGATTATAAAAGAGGACGAAGAAAGTTTGAATTACTGTAGCTTTTAACCTGGCATGGATGAAATTTCAAAGTGCTATCATTCCAGTCACATTATCCTCTGCTGGTGTCAGTGTTGTAAGACATATCAGAAAATAATCACACAGTTCTGACAGAGATAAGCCAATTCTGAGCTTACACTGAATATACAGAAAGCCATCAAACATTCACATAATTTTCATATCATATTTATCTCTTAGATCTTCAGCTTGGTGTAGTAAATGACGGCTACTCTAATTCTTGGCATTGACAAAAACAAACAAACAAACAAACATTCTAGCAAAACCTTATGATGAGAGCAAGAGGAACCTCCTGTCTGGATCAAAGATTTTGTTCTGTTGTTTTGTTGTTGTTGTTGTTCGTTTTTGTTTTTCCATTTGTTTGTCTTCCTTGTTTAATTTTAACAGATCTGTGGTGATTTGTATATACTATCCCAAAGACTGAAATATTTAATGAATAATTTGTGAAATAAAATGCAAAAAGAAAAGTAGTTTTAGAGAACACAGTTGATATCTTTTCCTTTCCTTGAAAACAAGGTAAGTTTTTGTGTATGTTTGCATTTACTCTATGCATGAGAAAGTTAAACAGAGAGAGAATGAGCAAATTAAAATTTGTTACTTAAATGATGTGCACAAAGCATCTTGAGAGACCTATTAGGTAGCACATTGGCATGCATTATGATTTACATGGACAATATTTGATATGTAAATGGATAATTTACTTACTTTACATTCTGCACATTACCATTGTGAGACAGTAAATGACTGGAGTGGACCAAGACAAGTGTGTCCAGCAGATCTAGGGAGGCTCTTCTCCTCACCTACTCTGCCCTGGTGAGACCAGACCTGTAATGCTCTGTCCAGTTTTGGGATCCCCAGTTCAAGAGACAGGGATCTGCTAGAGAGAGTCCAATGGAGAGCTACAGGGATTACTGGGGTACTTGAACATCTCTCCTATGCATAAAGACTGAGAGAACTGGGACTGTTCAGTGTTGTGAGGAGAAGGCTAAGAGGGGACCTTACTAATGTCTATAAATACCTGACGGGTGGGTGTCAAGCTGAAGGTGGTGTTCAGTAATAAGACAAGGAACAATGGATACAAACTTGAACATAGGTTTCACCTCAACATGAGGAGAAACTTCTTTACAGTGAGGATGACAGAGCACTGGAGGAAACTGCACAGAGAAGCTGCAGAGTCATCTTCCCTGGACTTTCAAAATCTTCCTGGGTGTGTTCCTGTACAACCTACCCTAGGTGATTCTGCTTTGGCATGGGGGTTGGACTATGTGATCTCCAGAGGACCCTTCCAACCTTTCACATTCTATGCTTCTATGATTCTGTGCACCTCTGAGGCAAGAAATATGAGTCAGAAATTGCCTGGAGTACAGCAGCATAGTATAACAGTGTCAAACACCTGCACCACCTGGCATATTCTCCTACTGAAAAGGAGAATTAGTGACAACCAGCCATGGTCTCAAGACACCAGGTTGTAACAAAAGCTCTGACTTTCCATTTTGATTAAAGTTGAAATACGTTAACACCTGCAATTACTTTTTTATATGTATATATACAAATATATTTTAAACCCATACATATATGTATATATATAAACACAATTATACATGCTTGTTTTATGTAAGATGTGTAAGAGTACTTGAATTTAGAGGAATTCTGAGTTGATCTTGTCATTAATTGTCTGAAATTCTTTGTTTGTTTCTCTCTGTATTTTTAGGTATGCTGTGGCATCTTAGCTAACAGGTCTCCAAGGCTAAGGATATTAAAGAAGTTTTAAAAACATGTTAGATAATCAAGTCACACATGTGCAATCACACATTGTTCAGCATTTTACTGATTCAGTATCTATCCTAGTTGAAGCTTACTTGTATTTTCCACAATGGAAATAGAATTTTGGTTTTGAACTTTCCTGGTTCCAACAATACAGACAGTTCAGAAGAATGTATTAATTTGCAGAATTTTGTAGCCAAGATGGGCAATACTAGTCACAAAATGCTAGCTCATTTGCCAGTCAACACCAGCAATGGATGAGTGGTTTCCATCAGTGCTTGCAGTATGTAATTCACTGAACATTTCAGACTATTCTTTGGCATCTTATTTCCTCCAACAGTTCTCTCATGTCAAAGGCAACTGACTACCAGCCCATTTATTTATATTTCCAGAGTGAATTAACAAAAGCAGCTTTCATGGTTTTCTTTGGTGTTTCATACCACAGATATGCCTGGGTGGAAAAGTAGTTTTATATTGAATCAAAGTTATTGAAAATAACTTTGACATGATGTATGGAAAAGGATGTCACATAATGACTGCATTTGATAAAGCTGAAAACTGCTTTGTTGGTTTTGTACACTGGTGATGTTCCCAAGGCCTGGGGATGAACTCTCTGGCTTCAGACCTTCTTCTTGTGACATCCAGTTCATTACATAAAAAAATGTCCTGAGTGGTTCCTCCATTCCTCTAAGGAGCAGTGTGTCACAGAATACAAAGATGAAGAGAAGTTCAGAGCAGAGAATTAATGTGTAATCTGGTTTTTTTTTTTTTGTTTTTTTTTTTTTTTTTTTAAATTTGAGAGGTGCTTTTTTCATTTTTAATAACTTTCAGTAAATTCCAAGGCTGGAACCTGTGTAGCACAGAGCACTTGGTGACACCTGGTGACACTGCCAACTATGCTCACAGCTGTTGCCTTCAGTGGGCACTGATGGTACTTGGAAATTTCCATCAATCCTACAGTGCTTTTCAGGATTTGCTGCTGTGTAAACGTGTTCTTAAACACCAAGAGTTTAGGGGGAATAGACACAAGACAATAAAGAGACCATCTCACAGCTCTTCTGGAAGGATCTCAAAGGAGAAGTGGTTATTATTAGCCTAGACAAAACCATGATTCACAAGGTTATTCAGAAGAATAAGAAGAATAAGAAATCCTTACTTCAATTGGAAAGAAAAGAACACAACTCACCCAACATTAATTAATGAAGGGGATGAATGCCTGGGAAAGGGCAACATGGGATTGTTTGTCAAGTGACAAATATTGCAGATTAGATGGAGAAATTAACACCCAAAAACTACCCAGACTCTGTAATGAGTGGCCTGCTCTGTGTTTTTGTCTGAGTATTCTTTTATACAAGCCTGAAAAAAATACAGAAAAGCTTCTTTCTCTAGGTTACCTTGCACCTGCCGTCATGGCCTGTCCCTTTCAGCTACTTAATGTACAGAATCAGCCTTTACATGGTGAAAGGAAAGAATAGTGAAAGAGTAAAAGCAATGCTATGAAAGCCACTTGATGTCTCCTTTGGAATATGTAGGAAATGAAAACAGCTCCCTCTTGTCAAGAATGAAAGACTATTGTTCTGGAAGAGCAAGAGCCATTAAGCTAATTACACATTTGCATTGATTTGGTGAAAACTGAATGAAGTTAAATTAATAAAGGCCAGATATAAACCAATTTAAATGTGTTCACATATGGGTTTTCACCAGTTTAATTGATTTAAAATGAATTTTGTGCATAAACAGGGCCATGTATCTCCTTTCCCTTCTCCTTCACAGACTGAAAATTAGGTAATCATTTCAACTTGAACGTTGATAACTCTACATTGAATACATAGCTGTATTGCTATGTAAGCATGACACTCCTAATAATACACAAAAAGAGATCTCAGATTAAAATTTTTATTTGTAATCAAATCCTATGTGCAGTAAACTAGTTCAGAATTTGGATCTAAGCCATCTTGGCCGTCCTTATCACAACCATGTGATTGTAGGAGTGTGGTGCTTTTGCCCTGGCTGAGGACCAAATGTCCACCAAAGCTGCTCTATGACTCCCCTTCTTAGATAGATAGGGGAGAGGGGGAAATATAACAGAGGGCAGTAATAAGGTAGAAGCACTTTACTAATGTAAAGCACAAGCAAAGATCTCATGCAGAAGCAAGAGCAAAAAGAGCTCTACTTTCCATCAGCACATGGTGATCAGACACCTGGGAAGCAGGGCTCTGGACGTAGCAGTTTCTCTGGAGGACAGGAGCCAAAGATGAATATCCTCACACTTCCTTCTTTCACTTTGTTCTTATGTCTGAGCTGATGTCATATGGCAGGGAATACCCCTTTGGCCAGTTTGGGACAGCTGGAGGAGGCTCAGGGGCAACCTTATTGCTGTCTACAACTACCTGAAGGGAGGTTGTAACCAGGAGGGCGTTGGTCTCTTCTCCCAGGCAACCAGCATAAGAACAAGAGGACACAGTCTCAAACTGCATCAGGGCAAGTTCAGGCTGGAGGTGAGGAGAAGGTTCTTCACAGAGAGAGTTGTTAGCTGTTGGAATGGGCTGCCCAGGGAGGTGGTTGAGTGACCATCCCTGGAGGTGTTCAAGAGGGAATTTGCCATGGCACTTGGTGGCATGGTTTAGTAGTCATGAGGTGTTGGGTGATAGGTTGGACTTGATGATCTTTGAGGTCTTTTCCAACCTTATTGATTATATGATTCTATGAAGACCTTGCCCACCCCTCAGTATACTTTTGGGATGGGGAACTGTTGGAAAAACACAGTTCAGCAGCAGCCAAAACTCTAGTGTGTTATCAACACCCAGCTACAGCCCTGCAAAACACAGCACTAGAAAGGTGCTCTGAAGAGAATTAACTCCATCTCAGCCAAATCCAATACAATGAGGATTAAATTATTTCCTGAGTCCACACTTGTACATTGCAATGTGTGAGAGACTAAATGTATCTCTCCTTGTGTGACTCAACAAAGATAAAATCACTTGCTACTTGCCCAAACAATATGTGTTGGGCAGAGCCACTGGAAGGAAGGTGCAAAGATCATGTAGGAATCCTGTCCATCAATCCTGGATGCAAATCACCTTGTGATTATATTGTGATAACACTGGACTGCAGCTGGCCTACAACAATGGCCCAAGGACCCAGCCACCACACCTTCAGGACAAGATAATCTCCACCCATAAAGTACCCTGGAAAGGGTGAGACAATGGATTCACCACCTGTTTCCTGATGTGTAATGAGTGTGGGGGCATGTAGGTGGAGAAGGAGGAGGCGCAGGCCCTTCCCTCCCTTTCCCCCCACCCCATTCAGACCCCTGCTCAAACACACAGGAATGCAGAGAAAGATTTCCTGGGGAACCATACCTGGATATTTACCTAAGGATGATTTTCTGGCCCTGGAATTCCTGAGGGACAATACTTGGACACATGCCTAAGGACTAAAAACTGTATAAAAGACTTGAACAACTACAGGCTTGCCAGAAGAAAAAAGCAGAAAAATGGAGATGAAGGAAAACACAGAAGAAGGACCATGACGCTGAGAAGGGAAGCAGGAGAGAAGGAAAAGCCCGGGACAATGCTGCTCCAGAGAAAAGAGGCCATGGAGCCTGGAAGAAGCAGTCTGAACCCTCTCTCTGTGTCCTAAGTTCCACCTGCTGCAACTCATGGAGCTGAAGAGGCTGCCCAGAGGACGACATCTCTTCTCCAGCCAAAGCCTCAGCACCGTTTGTCTACAAACCCAACATCTCCTGCAGCACCTTTCCTCCACAGACTCAAACTGTCTTGGGGGGGGGTGGGGGGGTGGGGGGTGAGGGGTAATACAATTCCTTTCCTCTTCTCTCTCTCTCCCTCTCAATTTTCTCCCTCTCCCATTCTTATGTCCACTTTATTTATGTAATAAATAGTCTAGCTGTTGATATTTTGACCTCATTTGTGCCTCTAATTTCACAACATGGGAATATTCAAAAGAACTTGAGTCTCTGTCCCTCTCCGGACTGAGACACAATGTAAGTGGGTTGTACCATCTGTCTCCAGAGTAATGCTCAGGAAAATGTTAATACAAAGCTTGTTGTGGTGGGTTGAAATTACCCCCCAACATAAAATTGCCAGACCAGCTCAGTCAAAAGCAAATGAAGCTATATTCACAAGCACACTACAATCTAGAAATATGGAATGCTATGAATATGTACAAAATACACAATATTCACATATATTTACAATTTGCATGAACCCCCCTGGACAAAATCAGGGGGCTGCTAATAGCTTCCTCCTCCCTGCTCTCTTTCCCCCTGTACAAGGCAAAGGAGAGAGAAGAGCAGAGAGTAGCTATTAGTACTTAACCACAACAAAGAAATGCAGTCAAGGTCAGCAAGCCAGCAGAAGCACCACTTAGTATCTGCTGGAGTGGAAGAAGTTGAAAAGAGTAAGAGTTAGTGTACACAACTAACTTTATGTTAGATATCAGACCAATGGGATTATTTAGACTTTATCATTATTTTCCCATTTACATCCAATGGTAATTTATTTACATTCTACTACTTTTTGTTTAAGATTTGTGGAAATTTTTCCTGGTCACAGCCTAAAACTGCCACACTTGTCCATGAGCAGAACGCATTGCTCTGGAGCAGGAAGATGATAGCATCCTTTTGTGCCTCATCTAGTGTCCTTCTTCCATGTGACTTCATGTTCACTCCTCAGAAACTCCTTTTGTCAAATTAATGTAGCAGTAACTTACTGTCATGATCATTTCATGTTGCTTAGTAGAAAAAAAACCCAAACGACTTCCCCCCCTACACACACACAAAAGGCAACAAAAAAATGTGAAACCAAACCAGAAAATAAAATACTTAAAATACTTAGGATATACAGAAAATAATATTCTTTGAAATTCCATGTTAATATAGTGGCATAAGTGTAAAATTATGGTGCATTTCTTTCTGATTAAGTTTCTGCGATGGCACTAGCATAAAATGTGGGGTTTAGCATCAGGTCTTTCCCTAGGTAGGTATGTGCTGCTGAACTGTCCCTCTGGTTTATTCATTGCCCACATTTTTTAATACCCATCCCATTCTTTCAAGTTTTCAAACTCCCAGGGGTGTGAGATAGACAGGTATCTCCTATGCTTTGTACTGTGGCAGGTTTGATGTCTGTCGGTACACACAGGGCTGGGAAGTGGTTTTTCTGCTGTAAGTGATAGCATCGACAGCTTCGTGGGTATTTTTCTCCATTTCCCATCAATATTTATGGTATCTCAGAATATGAAGAACTCTGCAGGCATTTCTGGAGGAAAGAAATTGTGTGTGTCTTAAACTCACTATCTCAGTCTCTGCATCTCACCTCTCACTTTCTGCTGGTGGGAGTTTTGGTAAGGTATCAAGGTATGGTCAGTAGTTTCTAGTTGTGGTCCTTAAAATTGGCAGTTTGGAGAATATCAAAGAGGGAATCCATAGAACTCCTAAAATACATCCTGTAAGTTGCCTTCTCTGCTTTGTGAGAATGCTAACTTCAAAGTGATGGACTGGAGGGGACCTTACCACTGCTGTGTAGCAGAGAAATGAAGGAATGGTCATTTAGGAGATGCAAACAGGAAAATTCTTGCCTATGTGTGTACAAAAAGGAAGAATATAGGTGTGTATAAAGAAATGGAACAATGCTGCAAACTTACTCTATAATAACATGTATACATGTGGGAGAAATAGAGAGTTTATAGGAACCAGAGCTTGTGTTCTGGAGAAAATATAATTTCCTTTATATTAAATAAGTTTAGACAAGGTGGGGATAAGGTTTCTTATATCTAAAGGGAGGTTCAGTGTGTCTGTCTTAAAGCAAAGATGCACCTGTAACATGAAAAAACCACCAACATGATAAAACCTTTATTCTTTGTAGTTTTTTTAAACCCAAAACTTGTTTGTTTGTCATAATAAAACAGATAAAATTTATATTGTTCCATTGTATCTTATATTAAATTTTACTTAATTATTAACATTAAAACATTACTTAGGATGGCATAATTCATAGTAAAGATGAAGACCATTAGTCAGTGCAATTAAAAATTAAGCACTTGATAAATTTACTTGCTAAGAAATGTAGATGTTAAAAAACAGTATTTTTTTAAAATTAAAAAGTTATCAACTAAAATTTGATTAACTGTTTTATGCCTTATTACAAGTCTTTTCATAATGTACTATATCACATCTGGTAAGTCTAAGATGCACTATTTTTTCCTCATCAGAATGTTGTTACCATCTTCTCCCACAGAGGCAATCCAACTTGCAGATCTACATCATATTTGGGGCAGTGTGGCTGGAGAGCTGTCTGGCAGAAAAGGACCTGGGGGTTCCAATCCACAAGCAATTGAATATGAGCAAGCAGTGTGCCCAGGTGGCCAAGAAGGCCAATGCCATCCTGGCCTGTATCAGAAATGCTGTGTCCAGCAGGAGTAGGGAGGTGATTGTCCCCATGTACTCAGCTCTGATGAGGACACACCTTGAGTATTGTGTCCAGTTTTGGGCATCTCATTGCAGGAGAGATGTGGAGGTGGTGGAGCCAGTACAGAGGAGGACAGCAAAGCTGTGAAGGGCTTGGAGAATCATAGAATCATAGAATCAAAAATGTTGGAAAAGATCTTAGAGATCATCAAGTCCAACCTATCACCCAGCACCTCATGACTAACTAAACCATGGCTTCAAGTGCCATGTCCAGTCTCCTCTTGAACACCTCCAGGGATGGTGACTCCACCACCTCCCTGGGCAGCCCATTCCAATGGCTAACAACTCTTTCTGTGTTCTGGATGCCTGGGAGAAGAGATCAACCCCCTCCTGGCTACAACCTCCCTTCAGGTAGTTGTAGATAGCAATAAGGTCTCCCCTCAGTCTCCTCCAGGCTAAACAACCCCATCTCCCTTAGCCTCTCCTCATAGGGCTTGTGCTCAAGACCTCTCACCAGGCTTTTTGCCCTTCTCTGGACATGCTCAAGTGTCTTAATATCCTACTTAAATTGAGGGGCCCAGAAGTGGACACAGTACTCAAGGTGTCGTCTATCCAGTACTGAGTACAGGGTGTGGTGGTTTGAGCCTTAACTGGGATTTAAGAGCTCAGATGGGGAGGGCAAAACTGAGAATCCCTCCCCCACTTCCTTCTCCCCCTCCTCGAAAGAAAAAGAAAAAGGAAACAAAGAGGATAAGGAAAAAAAGAGGAGGTAAAAAGCTCAACATGAGCTCTCAATGTGCACTTGCAGCCCGCAAAGCCAATCAGATCCTGGGCTGCATCAGGAGAAGTGTGGCTAGCAGGTCGAGGGAGGTGATCCTCCCCCTCTACTCAGCCCTGCTGAGACCCCACCTGGAGTACTGTGTCCAGTTCTGGAGCCCCTATTACAAGAGGGATGTGGAGGTGCTGGAATGTGTCCAGAGAAGGGCCATGAGGATGATCAGAGGGCTGGAGCACCTCTCCTATGAGGACAGACTGAAAGAGTTGGGGCTGTTCAGTCTGCAGAAGAGAAGGCTCCGAGGTGACCTAATTGTGGCCTTCCAGTATCTGAAGGGGGCCCCCAGGAAGGCTGGGGAAGGACTTCTCAGGATGTCAGGTAGTGATAGGACTAGGGGGAATGGAATGAAGCTGGAGGTGGGGAGATTCAGGCTAGATGTGAGGAGGAGGTTCTTCACCATGAGAGTGGTGAGACCCTGGAATGTGTTGTCCAGGGAGGTGGTCGAGGCCCTGTCCCTGGAGATGTTTAAGAGCAGGCTGGATGAGGCTCTGTCCAGCCTGCTGTAGTGTGGGGTGTCCCTGCCCATGGCAGGGGGATTGGAACTAGATGATCCTTGTGGTCCCTTCCAACCCTGAATGAAACTATGAAACTATGAAATCTACTGAGAAATAATTTGGAGTTGGTTTGGAAGTACAGTGGTAAAAATTTTCGTTAAACATTATACATATTTACATTAATATATATATATATATATATATAAACCAATAACAGGAAGGGTTCGCAAGGGTAAGGAACAAGGATAGGTAGGGAGAATATACCAAACCAATAGTCCTTTGAAAATGCAGCATGGAGACAAGACCAGGCCTGACCATGTGGCAGAGAAGCTGGAAGCTGGCAGCAGCTCAGTGCTCTCGTCCAGGCAAGAAAGAAGCAAAAGAAAACAAATGGCTGCAGTGTATTCCTTTTTAGAGGCCTGCTGGACAGGGAGGGGTAGTGGAATGAACTAACTCAGTTTCCTAGGGGGAAAACCCCCTCCAGGAAGGACAAGGCTCTCACAAGCCCTCCCTGCCCTGCTTTCAGGATGGGCATAACCCATCACACAGGGGCAGAATGATTTCCCTGCTCCTGCTGGCCACACTATTTCTTATGCAGGCCAGGATGCCATTGGTCTTCTTGACCACCTGGGAACACTGCTGGCTCATGTTCATCCTAATATCAACCAGTACCCCCAGGTCCCTTTCTGCCTGGCTGTTCTCCAGCCACTCTGTCCCCAGCCTCTAGTTCTGCATAGGGTTTTTGTGTCTAAAGTGCAGCACCCAGCATTTGGATTTGTTGAATGCCATCATGCGGGACGCTGCCCATCTGTCCAGTCGGTCGAGGTCCCTCTGCAGAGCCTTTCTACCCTCTAACTGACTAACATCTGCTCCTAACTTGGTGTCATCTGCAAATTTGCTGATGACTGACTCTACCCCCTCATCCAGATCATCAATGAAGATGTTGAAGAGGATGGGGCCCAGCACTGATCCCTGGGGCACACCACTGGTGACTGGCCGCCAGCTGGATGTGGCACCATTCACCACCACTCTCTGGGTTTGGCCCTCCAGCCAGTTCCTAACCCAGCTCAGAGTGCTGCTGTCCAAGCCATCGTATAAAGAATGACTGAAGGAGCTGGGGCTATTTAGTTTGAAAAAGAGGAGGCTGAGGGGAGACCTCATTGCTGTCTACAGCTACCTGAAAGGACATTGTAAAGAAGCTGGTGCTGGTCTCTTCTCCCAGCTAATTAGAGTTAGAACAAGAGGAAATGGCCTCAAGCTGAGACTGGATAGGTTTAGACTGGACATTAAAAAAAAAAAAATCATGGAAAGAGTGGTCAGGCATTGGAATGTGCTGCCCAGGGAAGTGGTTGAATCACCAACCCTGGATGTGTTTAAAGGTAGTTTGGATGTGGTGCTTGGGCATGTGGTATAGGGGTGAACCTTGCAGAGCAGGGCTATCAGTTGGACTTGGTGATTCTGAGGGTCTTTTCCAACCTGAATGATTCAGTGATTCTGTGTGATTCTGTGATCATCAGTTCCCATAGCTCTGTTTTGTTGGTTTGTTTTTGCTACAGAAGTTCTTCACCTGAAAAAGATTAATTCCTGTCAATAGTTTGCACTCTTTTGTTTTCTTTCAGGGCTTTCTGGGAGACTCCAGGCTGCAGGCATTCATGGATCCTGACACCTGCACCAAAATAGTAGAAGCTGCTGAACCTTTGATGCAGGCTCTCCTCTGAAGTACTCACTAGTCACAAAAATGACATTTAAAAAAATCTGAATAGAAAATTCTCTGTGTCTGAATTTTGTTCTTTTTTTTTGATTCTGGATATTAAACAAAAGGTGGTAAACTTCTAATTACCTGGAAACTTTCTTCCTGTAAAGCAAAAACTTATGAAAAAGCAGAGCTCACAGAGATTTTTGCTTATTTTTTACAGCCTGAAAGTCAATGTAAAGACAACCCAGATATTTCTTTCTGGTCTGTTCTCTGGTCACTGGAGTTTCAATGTCACAAACATGCTGCTTCATATTTCTAATAGAATACTATAAAATGGAGTCAGAAAGTAATTTCTTGGCAATAAAATCAACCTGCAATTCAGCTTCTGTATGAGATGCTTGAACTCCTTTCCCCCATCCTAAAAAATCATGGCACTTCCCACCATGCTGTGGATGTGAGGGATTTAATGAGTGTGCAGATAGACCTTCTGCCTCTTTCTGTATTGGATTTGCTTATTGCACTGAAACCACATTGGGCCACAGACTGCCTGCTACTCTCTTTGTACAGTCCCCTGATAGAACAGAGACTGAATCCTTGGCTGCTGAAAAGACAGAGACATAACACACATCATTGATAACTGTGGTAGGTGGAAAGGTAAAGCCAAGAAGCCTCCTCCCTTCCCCCTTGTAAGGTAAAAGGGAAAAGAAAAATTGAAGGGAAAGGAAAAAAATACTCACCAGCTGAATTAGCAAAGCAGTGGAGCTATATTTACAAAGCAGTGTAGGGTTTGCAGGGGAATATTTACAAATTTACAATATCTACAATATATACAAAGATATACAACAGAGTAACACAGAAATGAGAGTAACCCCCCTCGGCCGAGGGGTTTCCCCACCTCCGCTCTCCCCTCTCTTCCCCCCTTTCCCCAGAATAGTTTGGAAAAGAGGGAGAAAGAGAAAGAAAGAAGTTAAAAGCAGTTTGTGTTAATTGGAAGCAGTTAATACAGGCCTGCTTATCTTATCAAGTCTTCAAGGCTGAAGCCTTGGCAGAAAGCCCAGCAGAGAAAAAGCTGCTGCACGAAGAAAAGGCGGAAGCAAGACTGACCGAGAAGTTCCCGGAGTGCCCAGGATATCTCCCAGTTCAGAAGGTGCTTCCTCCCACTCATCTAATGAAATTAGTTTAGACTATTCCTTCCGTTTACCAACTTCCATCCACCATATTCCCTTTCTTAAGGGGGCAACGTCAACCGGCCACAGTCCACCCCTTCTAAACAATTTCATTGGCTGTTCACACTGTCCATCCAATCCAAAATGATATTTACAGTTCGTGAGTAAAGTTCATAGTCCATTCCGGCTATGCTCAGATGTAGATGATTCAAAAGTCCAAGAAAATCAGAAAGTGAGAAAAATGGAAAACAGTTCATTTCTTCACCGACGAAGTGAAGAAAAAGGGAAACAGGGATTCTCAGGGTCTCTTAGTTGACTCAGGGCTCTCAGGGATCTCAGGGTTCGTGCACCGTAGATTCCTTGTTGATTCTTCTTTTGGGCGTGATGTAGCTGTACAACAGTTTGAAATTAACCTCTTTCTGCTAAAGTTAAATTTCTTTGTGGAATACACTGAATTTCACCATTCTCTTGCATTACCCAATAAGTGTGACCCGGACCTTCAGCTGAAACCACCCCTCGGACAGGTTTAGCCTCTCCTGAGGGTGAAAATACCCAAACAGTTTTACCTAACAGATTCTTTTCTCTAACATCAGGAACTCTATCACCTTCTACTTTCCATAGCAAATCTGAATGTGCAGGTCCAGCTCGGTTCACTGAACCTCTACTATTTACCAGCCAGGTTGCTTGTGCTAAATGTTTTTCCCAGTTTTTCAAAGATCCACCCCCCATGGCTTTAAGAGTGGTCTTCAACAAACCGTTGTAGCATTCAATCTTCCCTGAAGCTGGTGCATAGTAGGGAATGTGGAATATCCACTCAATACCGTGCTCTTTTGCCCAGTTCTTTACAAGGTTGTTCTTGAAATGAGTTCCGTTGTCTGACTGAATCCTCTCTGGAGTTCCGTGTCTCCACAGGATTTGTCTCTCCAGACCGAGAATGGTGTTGTGTGCAGTTGCATGTGGAACTGGATAAGTTTCCAACCATCCAGTGTTTGCCTCTACCATAGTAAGCACGTATTGCTTACCAGAACGAGAATGTGGTAGAGTGATGTAGTCAATCTGCCAAGCTTCACCATACTTGTACTTGGACCATCGGTCACCATACCACAAGGGCTTAAGTCGTTTTGCCTGCTTAATAGCAGCACAAATGTCACAGTCATGGATGACTTGTGTGATAGCATCCATGGAAATGTCTATGGATCTGTCACGAGCCCATTGGTATGTTGCATCTCTGCCTTGATGTCCTGAGGAATCGTGAGCCCACTGAGCTAAGAATATCTCACCTCGGTGTTTCCAGTCGAGATCAAGATTAGAGTCCATGTCTACTTGAGAAACTCTTGCAGCTAGATCTGCCTGATGGTTGTGTTGTTGTTCCTCAGTAGCTTTGCTCCTAGGAATGTGAGCATCGATGTGTCTCACTTTCACTGGGATTCTCTCGATTCGATCAGCAATGTCCTGCCACAGGTTGGCTGCCCAAATGGGTTTTCCTTTCCTCTGCCAACCACTCTTCTTCCAGTTCTTTAGCCAACCCCATAGAGCATTGGCTACCATCCATGAGTCGGTGTAGAGATAAAGCTTTGGCCATCTCTCACGTTCAGCCACGTCGAGAGCTAGCTGGACAGCTTTTACCTCTGCGAACTGACTGGATTCTCCTTCTCCATCTTTCGCCTCTGCAACTCGTCGCGTTGGACTCGACACTGCAGACTTCCACCTTTGCTTGTTTCCAACAAGACGACAGGAACCGTCTGTGAACAAAGCATATTTCTTCTCATCATCAGAAAGGTCATTGTAAGGAGGAGCTTCCTCAGCACGAGTTACTTGCTCCTCTGGAGGTTTAGCACAGTTGATACCTTCAGGCCAACTTGAGATCACCTCCACTAGACCAGGCCTTTCAAGATTTCCCATTCGAGCTCTCTGTGTTATCAGAGCCATCCACTTAGACCAGGTTGAGTCTGTGGCATGATGTGGTGTGGAACCTTTGCCTTTGAACATCCAATTCAAAACTGGTAATCTGGGAGCTAAGAGAAGTTGTGATTCAGTTCCAATCACTTCAGAAGATGCTTTCACTCCTTCATAGGCAGCTAGAATTTCTCTCTCTGTTGGAGTATAGTTAGCCTCTGAACCTCTGTAACCTCGACTCCAGAAACCAAGAGGTCGTCCACGTGTCTCACCTGGAGCTTTTTGCCACAAGCACCAGGTTGGACCATTGTCACTTGCAGCCGTGTACAAAATGTTCTTAATGTCTGGACCATCTCGGACAGGTCCCAGACCCATTGCTTGGACTACCTCTTGCTTTATCTGGTCAAAGGCTGCTTGTTGTTCAGGTCCCCAGTGGAAATGGTTTCTCTTTCGAGTCACATCATACAGAGGTTTCACAATCTGACTGTATCCAGGAATGTGCAGTCTCCAAAATCCCACTATCCCCAAGAAACGTAGGGTCTCTTGCTTGTTTGTGGGACTTGCCATGGTAGAGACTCTATTTACCACATCCACTGGAATGTGTCAGCGTCCATCCTGCCACCGCACTCCCAGAAACTGAATTTCTGTGGTAGGTCCTTTCACCTTGTCTCGTTTGATGGCAAAACCTGCATTCAGAAGAATGTCAATGATTTTGTTACCTTTCTTGAAGACTTCCTCAGCAGTTTTACCCCAGACGATGATATCATCGATGAACTGGATGTGTTCTGGAGCACTGCCTTTCTCCAGAGCATCATGGATCACTGCATGACAGATGCTTGAGCTGTGGATCCAGCCCATTGGCAGCCTGTTGAAAGTGTATTGGATTCCTCTCCAGGTGAAAGCAAACTGAGGCCTGCATTCCTCGGCTATGGGAATAGAGAAAAATGCATTAGCAATGCCTATGGTAGCATACCATTTGGCCTCTTTGGATTCCAGCTCATACTGTAGCTCCATCATGTCTGGTACTGCTGCACTCATAGGTGGTGTCACTTCATTTAGGGCTCGGTAGTCTACTGTCAGACGCCAGTCTCCATTCTGCTTCCGCACAGGCCACACTGGACTGTTGAAAGGGGAATGAGTTTTGCTGACGACTTTCTGACTCTCCAACTGACGAATCAGATTCTGAATGGGCAACAAAGAGTCACGGTTGGTTCTGTATTGTCTGTGATGCACAGTCTGAGAAGCAACCGGCAATTTAATGTCCTGTATCTTATGTTGTCCCACAACTGCAGATTCATCAGAAAGTTCAGATCTAGCAGACAGCTTCAATTTTTGTCCATCAATTTCTATTGAAGCTACTCCAAAAGCCCATTTGTAACCTCTAGGGTCTTTGAAACGCCCTTCTCTTAGAAAATCAATTCCCAGAATACAAGGTGCATCAGGTCCGGTCACAACTGCATGTTTCCTCCATTGTCTACCAGTTAAACTTATATTAACCTCTACCTTACTTAACTCTTGAGATCCACCAGTGACTCCCAGAATAGTTAAAGACTCTGATCCCTGATAATTTGATGGCATTATGGTGCACTGAGCTCCTGTGTCAACCAAGGCCCTGTACTTCCGAAATTGTGAAGTGCCAGGCCACTGGATGTACACATCCCAATAGATTCTATTATCTCTGTTATCCCTCTCCTCCCCCTGGCGGGAGGCAGGGTACCCCTAGTTATGGGGAACATGTGCACATGTGCATTGCACATAGTTTGCAGGGTTATAACTTTGCATGTTATAACTGGAGCCACTGCTGGAGCCATAAGAGTCGTTCTGGGGAACTGTGGAAGTAACAGCTACCCTTCTGGTATTGCTACCTTGGGTTCTGCCACTTTGCAATTCCCTCAGTCTCCTGAAAAGATTAGAAGTTGGTTGGCCATCCCAGCGGTTCATGCTCTCACCAAACTGATCACGCAGAGTTATCCAAATAGTTTTACGTGATTGCCTTGGTGGTCTGTTTTGGAACGACGTGTTCTGGAATGACCTGTTTTGGAATGACCTCCTTGGAGGACGTGTATTCCTCACAGATGAAACTTGTATCCACCTGGAGGAAGAATTGAAATTATCCCTTTGTGCCAATTGGGATATGGAATTTCTGAATTCATCTTTTAACTCTCTTATGCAATTCTGTATATCACCAGACATAGTTTTAATGGCCGAAACCAAAGAACCACGTGTCATGCTATCCTCCAATTGTCTCATTTGATCACTGAATTGGCCAACCGTAGGAGAAGCTCCACCATAACTTCTTGACACAATTCTGTTTGCCAGAATGTTTGCATAATTGGAAGGAGCAAGTTTGATGATCTTTTTAGCAAGACCAATACCCACAGGAATGTCATCAGGATTCAGAGTTTCATGTTCACCATAGAGTAGCTCTCTAACAGCAAATTCTCTCAAGCGCTTAATTCCCTCATCTATGGTAGTCCAGGGTTTAGGATTCCATGGAAGATCATCTCGGGAAGGGTATCTCAGAGCAACTGCCATTAAAAGGCGTATCCACAGATTAACCTTACCGAGAGCTCTGCCTAGATGTCTATCTATTCCATTATCCCTTGAGAGAGTTCCTAACTGAGCTGCTGACTTGTCTCCAACTGTTAGAGCCAGAGCACCTGTATCATAACACCTACTAAGCCAAGCTAGAACTGGCTCCTTATCTGCCCTGGTGAAATCTTTACGGACATTTCGCAATTCCTCGCGGGACGAAGAACAGTCTGAAATATCATCCTCCTCGTCTCCCTGAAATTTTTGTCCATATAATCCTGCTGTCATTCTCCTAAGGATCTCTTTAAGCTGAGAACCACCTTTGCCAGCTGCTTTCCTAGCTTCATCTGTATCCTGCTTTGATCTCACTAGGTCAGCTAGATCTTTAAAACAAACCACCTCTTCCTCCTGAGCAGGATCTCTTAGAGTAGAGGGCCCCTCACCAGGATCAGTCTCCACCTCTTCTTCTTCATCTTTAGCCTTTCCACTTCTAGTCTTTAAAGTAGCCACCTTAACTGGAGCTGTGTTTGAATTTACAGCCACCTTAATGGAAGCTGACAGGTCCTGAGATAAATCAGCTGCTGGGGCAGTGACTTCCGGTCCCACCGAGGGAGTAGGCAGAAGTGACGTTGCTCCGTTAATGGCCGATGGAGAAGAAGAAGAAGAAGAAGGAGTAGGAGCCATGTTGATACCAGCTGACGCCCTTGGCAGCTTGCTGGAATCAGCAAAGTCATTTAGAGCTGCTTTACCAATTAACTTTTTAGCCTTCTTTTTGACTGACACAGGTTCTCCACAGTCCTTGTCACTAGATGACTCTGGGACTGATCGAGAGCCACGGCGTTTTTTTTTTGATCTAGTTTTAATAACAAAACACGCCCTGGACACCTTTTTCTCTCGCCACAAGGAATACAGAGAAAACACATTAGTTACCACCAGTAGCAGAATTATACACATCACATAAATCACCTTTGGGTCCCAGGCATCACCTAAAGTTACTCTCTCCTCAGGCGGAATCTTAAAACCCTTTATCTCAATTGGGAGAGTGGTGGAGGTAACATTTCTGTATCTCACTGGCCATAGGAAATTAATGCATTTTCCATACCATAGTTTAACTCTATACATAACCCACATATAAATTGTCCGCACCAAATATTTGCCCAGGTAATCCAAGATCAAACCCAAACAATATCTATAAACCAGAGCCCCAAAAATTGAAAAGAACAATCGCTCCACAGACCACAAGACCTTCATGTTTGCTAATTCAGCTAGAAAACACTAAATCAATCAGGTAATAAATTAAACTAATTATCTGCCCCACGTTGGGCGCCAATAAAAAAAAATGTGGTGGGTGGAAGGGTAAAGCCAAGAAGCCTCCTCCCTTCCCCCTTGTAAGGTAAAAGGGAAAAGAAAAATTGAAGGGAAAGGAAAAAAATACTCACCAGCTGAATTAGCAAAGCAGTGGAGCTATATTTACAAAGCAGTGTAGGGTTTGCAGGGGAATATTTACAAATTTACAATATCTACAATATATACAAAGATATACAACAGAGTAACACAGAAATGAGAGTAACCCCCCTCGGCCGAGGGGGTTCCCCACCTCCGCTCTCCTCTCTTCCCCCCTTTCCCCAGAATAGTTTGGAAAAGAGGGAGAAAGAGAAAGAAAGAAGTTAAAAGCAGTTTGTGTTAATTGGAAGCAGTTAATACAGGCCTGCTTATCTTATCAAGTCTTCAAGGCCGAAGCCTTGGCAGAAAGCCCAGCAGAGAAAAAGCTGCTGCACGAAGAAAAGGCGGAAGCAAGACTGACCGAGAAGTTCCCGGAGTGCCCAGGATATCTCCCAGTTCAGAAGGTGCTTCCTCCCACTCATCTAATGAAATTAGTTTAGACTATTCCTTCTGTTTACCAACTTCCGTCCACCATATTCCCTTTCTTAAGGGGACACCGTCAACCGGCCACATAATGATAATTTCAATCAGTGATAAAAATATCTCAAACAGTTCATTTTCCTGAAAGCAAGTAGGAAAAAGTGGTCCTTAAAATGTGGTCTTTGGATTTGTTTACTTTAGGCTGTGCCTAGTCACTTTAAAATATTGCCAGTGTTTAGCTTAACTTTGGCTGTGTCAAGCTTAGAGAAAATTCCTGTGTAAGCAATGAGTGTTTCTTTTTTATTTGTGTACCTTTGCTTCCTTCCTGTTGTCATTTTTTCCCCACGTTCCAGGCTCTGCCTCAGAGATCTCACAGCCAAAAATATAAATAACACTGGAAAGGAGAGAGAAAGATGCAATTGGACTATGTTCAAAATTTCCATGTAGCATCTTTCCCCTGGGGCACATAAAATGTCTAATCCACTTTCAGAGGTGGTAAACATTTCAGAGGTGTGTTTTGTACCTATATTATAATTTTAGCTGCAAGTATAGAATTGCAATTGTCCTTTAATGCTCAGCTATAAAGCAGTGTGGAACCCATAGTGATGATGATTCACAACTAATTATGCTGTTTCATCTCTTCCCAGCTCACAGTTATGTAAACTTTTAAGCATGTTCCTGGAGGTACACAACTGTGTCAGCATATGTTTATGCTTAAGTGCATTTACAGTGTCTAACATCAATTCTGCAACAGTCAAATGAATTTGTTTTAACCCTTTTTACTACCAGACACCAAACCAAAATTAGTAACCCGTTAAGATATCTCTGGCTGTCTGTTTCTCTGATGTAATGACTAGACTGAAGCAGTAACAATACTTCTTTATGCTATTCAAAGTGTGTATTAGGATTCAGGGGGGAGTTAGATTCAAAACACAGTCCCGGGGCTGAATACAGAGATAATGTATCATTCTATAGCAACTTTCTTCTGCCATTCCCAGGGCATTCACTGCACATTTTTCAGCAGGAAATAAGCTTGTTTCTTAAACCTAACACAATGACAACCCCTCTAAGACATGCTTTTAAAGAAGCTGTGGCTGTCTGTATTATACCTGCCATGGGTAAATAGGTTGGAAAAATAAATAGTTAAGTTCAAGTTTAAAACAAAGCAAAACAAAACAAACAAAAACCCTGCCCCATCTGTCAAATTGCATGTATGACATCATCAGATATTCTGCACTTGTTTGCAGCCATTCAGACCAACCTGCCTCACTGTCTAAGCTTTGTGCTCCAGCTCTCTTTACAGGGTCAGCGGGCTGGAAAATTACCACATGCTGTCACAGTTAGCTCAACCAGGTCTTGTTATCATTGTTCCCAAGGAATCCATTCATTCCATTATTTTACATATTGGGCAGACGTCCTGCCACTGAGGCTAGGGCTGCACTAACTTGAGGGGCCAAATGTTAATGGGTCCCTATTGTTGGCAGAATAGCAGCACAATACGTGGGAAAAAATACCCAGACAGCTCAGTGACACTGGTGTAGGACCTCTAGACTTAGGGGGCAGCCTGTGAAGAGCTTTTCTGTAAACAAGACTTCAATAAACAAAGAATATCTTCTCTGTCAATATTCATAACACATACATTTTTTTTTATTTTCTTCCCCCCTTTTCCACTCCCAGAGAAGCGTAACTCTTTAGGTACAAAGAGGGAAGAAAGTGATATGGATGCTCAATACCTTCTGCAGAGTGAATCTGTGAGATGTGTGCAAGAAACCATACAACCAATACTGATTTATAAGGGATATTATTGAGCTCCCAGGTGGAACAAAGCAGTTTTATTTTAAGCTTGTTCCACTGTCTGTGTGGCTAATAATGGAACATGTGATTGTGAAAATTTAAAGGTTGTAATTTGTGTATGCCTGGCTGATGTGCCAAAAGGAAGGCAGATCATGTCTGTCCATCTTTTCTGGGTGTGGAATTTACTGCAAATGGGTTGCACTGCTGACAAATTTAGTTTTTCTCATAGGTAACAGAAAAGCCAGGCATTGCTGGGAAAGCACATAGTGGATTTTAAATGTTCAGGGAAGAAAACAACAACAACAAAAAAGAATCAGAATAACTAAAAATGGAATCAAGTTCCATTGTTCCCCCCTTGATATTGATGGTGTCCTTTTTTTGTTGTTGTTTTTGGTTTTCTTTTGTTATGCTAGATGCTATTCTCATTTTTTGCACATGTCCATGACCTTGGTGAGTTTACCAGAATTTGGTTCTGATCTGAAAGAGCTTGGAATAGCTCCACTGCCTTCACTTTTTTTTTCACCCAGCTTTTATTCTACCAAAAGTGAAAGGATGTTCAGGCTAATGGGATGGAGGAAGCATTCAAAGAGGTGTGCCTGTCATCATCAACAGAGACATTTCAGGGGCCCCACTCTTATAGAAAAGAGGTGTTCAGACTACTTACCTTGAACACAGTGAACTGAGTAAGATTGAAAATGTCTCATGCAAAGAAGTTGTAAAATCCTTCATTCCAAGAGGGAGCCACTTTAAAAACTGCTTAAAAACTAATCTAGAGACAGAGAGTTTCCAAATGCTTGGGGCCTAATTGTCAGATCTGAATACACTCTCCTGCTTCTTGTACCAGGCTGGCACTCAGGAGGAGAAGGGGCTGGACTTGGCATCTGCTGCTCACATCCTTCATTTCAGGTACTGAGTATTTCCCTCCCATTATTTTCTTTGCCGTTGAACAACAAAGGCCTTGATAACATGACCTGGCTGCTCTCACTGTGACAGCATGTGGTAATTAGCTGAGTCCACTGGCATTTCAAAACCCCTAAACACAAGTCTCAGCTTTTTAAACTTGCCAGTAATTAGCACAGCTGTTATTTCAGATAATTTGTTGCATTGATACTGTAAAGCTCTCCAAAGGGCCTCACAAAAGTCAGTGGCACAATATATCTTGTTTTCAGCAAACATTTTGAGAATATCAGGTCATGATACTGAATGCATGAGCAGAATCCACAGGCTCTCTCTAAAGCCTGTCTGAAATAAATAGATGTGTTAAAATACTTGCACTATCCAAAAACCAGGCTAACTAATTAATGTTTTTATGTTTAATCTAGGATTATTTCTATGTCTGGCAGCTAATTTTTAATAGTTCCCCTCTTCAGATGACAATAAGAGCCAATTGAGATACATTTTTTTTTCTGTAAAAGCAATGTGTTTCAGGGCTAGATTTCCTGAACCGAGCCCCCCAAGCAACCATCATAATAATTGTGTAAACCATAGAAAATGTCATCTTGGTATAAAAAGATTTATTTCTTCAGGGTAGGAAATGTTATCTTAAGACAAAAATTGGCACTTAGTATTTTAGGTCTGAATATAATTACCCCGCCCCCCCCAAAAGAAAAATCTCACATGGTTTTAAAATAAGCATTAAAAAAAGAGGGAGAGAAGGGATACTGAGAGAATACAAGGCATAAATAACATTTAAAAAAAAATAAACTATTTTAAGCATTCTGAAGTGTGATGTTTTGCCCTTAATTTTTCCAGATTTGCATTTGAGTGTATGTATGCATTTGGCAATGTACTGAGGGGAGGTGAGGTCTGGAAGAAGTGAAACTGGAATGAACAGATGGGAATGGGCTCTGCTTTATATGTTCTTTTAAAACTGCATTACCAAATGCATGAATTGCATTACTGTGTGCAGCAATTTCTTACCTATCTTTGCATGGTAGAATTGCTTTTGGGTGGGGGAAACAAAGTGCAAAAAAAGGAGACATTTTAAACACAATGGTAGAGGAATACTCAAGTTACATTAACCCTTAGGCACACTAAGGCTCTTAATGAACTTGGGTAACCTAATGCTCAGACCTTAAAAATTATAGAAACCCCATCCCTTGTCAAGGAGTTAAAACATCTCTCAGCTGGAAGGGATGTTTTTGTCACTTAATTAAATACTGTGCTGGGTTGCACCCATCCTGGGAGGGGGAGGTTGTGAGAGCCCTGATCTTCCCAGGGATTAAGGAAGTGTGATCCAGGTGGATTTGGTTCTTCCCCCCGCCAGGAGGGGTCCCACTGGGTCAGAGTTAGTCTGTTCCACTCCCCCTTCCTGTCCAGCAAGACTGTAAAGGGGAGAGTGCAGCAACCATTTCCTCCTTTTTGCTCCTGCCTCGCCTGTGTGAAACGACCAAGAGCCGCCGCTGGCTTCCTGGTTCTGCCACATGGTCAGGCCTGGTCTTCTCCCTGCCACATCCATGTTTCTCCAAAGGACTGCAATCCACATACATCGAAGGAAATACAAGGCCATCTGAACTTGGTTTTGTATATTCTCCCATTCATCCTTGTTCCTTATACTTGTGAACCCTTCCTGTTATTGTTACATACATATATATATTTATTTACATTTATTTATATTCTATTTATATTTTAAAAAAAATTTACTTCTCTACTTCCAAATCAACTTCAAATTATTTCTTGGTATATTTACTTCCTCCCCTTTTTCCTTATCCCTCCTTTTTCCTTACCCTCATTTTTTTTTTTTTTTTCTGTTTTTCCTTATGGGGAAAAAGAGGAAGGGAAGCGGGGGAGGAGTCCTCAGCCTTGCCACCATCTGAGCTCTTAAATTCCAGTAAAGGCTCAAACCACAACAAATACTACTGTCGGTCCTCTGGGACATTCCTCCTTTCCTTGTTTAGGATAATGATCTTCCACCTTCAAAGATCTGGGGGTAAATGTGCTTGTACTGGGCTCATGTTCTTGTGCTGTCTCAAGACCCATCAGAAGATTAGCTGACAAGGGAAGGTGTAACCCCATCTTATTCCTCCAAACTATCACTTGGTTTATAAGCACCCAACTTCCATTCTCTATTCTCCAGCAGCATAGATTTGATGAAAAACATTGTGAGAAATTTTCTCATATGACGTTTTCTTTTCAGGACTGTTTCCACTTTCAGGATAAAGGTTAAAGCCTGGAAACAGTGCAAAGATTCAGTTTGTGCTGAGGATAAAAATCTCTTTCTCAGACTGCTTTTGTCTTCGAAGATGTTGTTTTACTCAACTGGATCAGGAACTTTTCCCTTCAGGAATCAGAAAAATATGTCCCTGAAAACTGTGAGAGTTTGCAGCTGCTGGGGCACTGGACTGGTGGAGATGTGGTCCTGTAGACCAAGTAAAATCTCTAAACTACAAAACAGACATTTTCTGAAATGTTTCAAATAATGTTTTAGAGAAGAAGGAAAGAAAATACTTTAACCACCTGACTAGTGGCCCAGATGGTCACCTCAATGATCATGAGAAAGAACTTAACTGCAAGCTACAGAATTTCTAACCATGAAGTTATGCTTTACAGGCATGTAACTTCAATTACATGCCTCAAGTATGGATAGCTACCATTTATCTGAAAGTCTGGGCAACTCTTGTCCATATTCTCTGGCAGGAATTAGATGGACTGTTGCCCAAAAAGTTAAAAAAAGGAAAAAGAAAAAAAGTAAATTTCAACTTCATTTTTGAAAGCCATCTATTCCTAATAGAAGTGTAGATAATTAAGAGACAGTTTCAGTGTCCTTAACTGAAGAGAATAAACCAGCTGTAGAACAGGTCCCACTGAACTGGGTGTGGTTTTGATCAAGGAGTACTACTGACATTCACAAAATTCACAAGAAAGAATGTTCAAAGACACTCAGGACACTCAGTAACCTCTGCATTCTTGTCCCTTTGTCACCTCCCATTCCTTTTGCAAAAAAAATGTAGTAAAAATAGTTTATCAGCATATGTGACAACAATATAAACGGTATCTGCATGACCCATGGAACGTATTAGAAGCTGTCTATGACATTAGCCATTCTTTGTCATGTTACATTAGCATCATAGAATTTTAGCATTTGATTGCCCTAACAAGATAAGTCTTTGCAATAATTTCAAGCAATTTTCATATCAGATTAATGAAAACAAAGATTAACACACTCAGATGCCAGCATGCAAACTGTTAATAGAACATGGCAGTTTTTTTCTTGTTTCCCTTGTGTGCTAATGGTTGCCTTTCCCTATTCCAATATGTTCAATGTTTTCCTCTTCCTTCAACATTTTCATTACTGGAACTCTTGAGTCAGTGCATTATCACTCATTCTTTGAATGATATTGTGTAAACAGGGAAGTACAATTATAGCAGCCTTTCTTTTAATCAGCCTTTTATCAAATTAACAGCTGGGATAGAACCAATGATTGATACTGGGGTAGTATTTGATGAGAAAACAAAATCATAAACTTATTTAGGATGTAGATCAAGAAAGTTCCTAGAGAAAATATTTTTCTGATGATGTCATAATTGTCTCAAAGAAGTGGAGAGAGTCTCTTTATATTATACAGTCAACATTAGGCTCAAAAAAACTATTACAAGGTGTTGTCCAGGGAATAATCCTGTGTTAGGCAGTAAAAGGACTTGGATGTTTCTGTCTTCAGAGTCTCAGGTGCTGTGATTCAAGTCTGGCTTGGAAGATGAAAGACTAATGGTATTTAATGGATTGCTGAGTTCTTGTCTGATTGTTATACAATTTTTCCTATTTATCTATTTATTTATTTATTTATTTATTTATTTATTTTTCTTTCAGGAATTAAATAATTTAAGAAGGGAAGAAAAATCAAAAACCTGTTGCATAGATTATGGATTCCCCTCCCCCCCCCCCCAGTCATATTAATAGAAAAAGAGTCAAACAAAGCTCTTTCTGCACCATGGAAATTAATCAAGTGATGGATAATGCAGAATGACAACACCAGTGAAAGCAGTTCAAGAGAAAAAAATATGTATTTATGAATATCCTATTGTAGTTTGTTCTTCCTTGTATCTTTAATAAGCTTCATAATGTTGTTTAAGGAGTTAAAAAAACCAAACTATTTCAAGGTGTCAGGAGAATGTAGAGAGGGCTGGTGGGAAAAGAGATTGTGCCTGATTGCCTGGGAAAATCTGTAGTCCCATTCCATATTCCTCCCTTTTTCACCATGAAGCCACATTTTCTGGAGCTAACAAAGGATCTGACATGCCACAGAAAGTATTCTGACAATATCTGGAACAGAGGGAAGGAAAGGAGAAAATGATTAGAGAAATTCAAGCTTGTTAACACTATGATACACACAAATATGTAAAAGGTCGTATTTTGGGTTTTGCCTTGGGCTTGTGCCACCTCTGTATCTCTTGCCTGTGAAAAGGGCAGGCTGAAAGCAGCAGTTCCTGAATTTATTATAGCAATAAGCAACTAGTTTAGACTAAAAGGGTACTAATTGAAACCAATCATACTCATGTTGTTTTGTTTTTGTTACTGTTGTTTTTAATGAACAAAGTCAATCATTTCTTCTCTACCATCTGCTCATGCTCGGATTTTTTTCCTTGCAATCACAGCAGATGTCATTGAGATCTTAGCAACTCCTTTGCCATCTTCTGGTCTGTGTCCTCATCTCTCTGGCTGGTCTAGCTGTGTTTTCTTACTTGAAGAAGGAAAATGGACAATTAGCATCCTGGACTGGAGTCTTCTATATTTTTTGTACATGCCAAAAACTTGATATCATTGCTTCTGGGACTTTTCTATGGAAATTCTGAGATCCTTGGTGCTTCCTGCTGTGCTTGCTTTGAATAAACAACATTAGCTTCACAAGGTACTTGCCAATTCTCACTATGTCTGAGCCATGTGCTGCAGAAATGGCATGGCTTCCTCCTCACTGGATGTGTTGTAAGTGTCTAGGTGTCTGCCTCAGGCCAATGTATTTAGAGGAAACTTCTAAATCAAGCTAGGAACAGGGTGAAGCACATTACCTGAGTAGAAAATGCTGCTGGCAAAATAGTCACTCCTGCTGTAACACCACCCTGCTCATGAAGGTAGGTGACCTCTCACAGGCTGGGCTCCCTGTGCCAGCAAGCGCACAAAACAGAGCCTTTACCAACCCACTGCAGGAGCTGAACATTATGCCACTGGCTTTGTTGCACAAAAGTTTCTGCTCACATGAACAGGACAGCAGGCACAGGGTAAAAATCTAAAAATTACTCTGGTTTTATGGTATATTGCAGATTTATGAAGCACTGGAGATGATAGTGCTTGGGATTAAGTATCCCTTTTGGTGTGCCTCTGCCTATAGAATGCTGCAGCTATGCTTGTTCTGTTTCACATTAGGAGCTTACATCACCATACTTTGTTTTTAACATCCATTAAATGCACATAATAGCAAAGGATCCCCTGCAGAGGTGTGTTGTGAGGACGCAGATTCCTCTCAAAAAGACACAAACTAAAACCTCCTTGCCTCCCCTCACCTTCCCTGCTGCTCTTGGAAAACAGGTATGGGGCACTGCAGATCGAGGGTGAGGTGATCCTGATGCCGGAGGGCACACCATCTGGGGGTCTCCCTGAGGTTAAACAGCCTAAAGTTAAACAGCCAAAGGCAAAACAGCCTAAGGTTAAACAGCCTTCCCCTGGCATCAGGACCTGTTCCCTCAAAAAAAAGAGGAGGGTAGTTGTTATTGGTGATTCCCTTCTGAGGGGAACAGAGGGCCCTATATGTCTACCTGACCCATCTCATAGGGAGCTCTGTTGTCTGCCAGGAGCCCAAGTTAATGATGTTACCAGAAGGCTGCCTAGCCTGGTGCAGCCCTCTGACTACTATCCTTTACTAGTTATGCAGTTAGGGAATGATGATGTTGCAACCAGAACTCCCAGGGCTATCAAAAATGACTTCAGGGCCCTGGGAGACCTGGTTGAAGGGTCAGGTGCACAAATAATTTTTTCATCAATACCCTTAGTGCCGTAAGAAACAGGTCAGCAGCTATAGTTAACAAGTGGCTTAGAGGCTGGTGCAGTCAAAAGAATTCTGGGTTTTTTGATCTTGGAAAACTTTCTACTGCACCAGGCCAGCTGGCAACGGATGGAGTACATCTGTCCCAGAGGAAGGGAAAGGTCAGAGTATATGAGAACGGACTGTCCCCCAAAGGTAAAAAGATCCTGGGAAGGGAATTGTCAGGTCTCATCGACAGGGCTTTAAACTAGTTTTGAAGGGGGAAGGGGCTGAAAATAGTCCTCTCAGACAAGAGTCTGGGGGCGACAAGCTAGAGTCGGAGGTGAAACCAGCAGCCCAGCTGAAGTGCATGTACACTAATGCACGAAGCATGGGTAACAAAGAAGAGGAGCTGGAAGCCTTGTTGCAGCAGGAAAGTTATGATGTAGTTGCCATCACAGAGATGTGGTGGGACAACTCACATGACTGGAGTGCTGCAATTGACAGCTACAGGCTCTTCAGGAGAGACAGGCAAGGAAGAAGGGGTGGAGGGGTGGCCCTGTACATCAGGGAGGCACTAGATGCCATTGAGATGGAAATTAGGGATGATCGGGTTGAGTGCTTGTGGGTAAGAATTAGAGGGAAGACCGGCAGGACAGACATCCTGCTTGGAGTCTGTTATAGACCACCCAACCAGGAGGAAGATGTTGATGAAGCATTCTATAGGCAGCTAAAGGCTGTCTCAAGATCTCCTGACCTTGTTCTCATGGGCGACTTCAACCTGCCTGACATCTGCTGGGATCTCAAGACAGCAGAGAGGAGACAGTCTAGGAGGTTCTTAGAGTGCATGGAGGACAGCTTCTTATCCCAGGTGCTGCGAGAGCCTACCAGGGGCAAGGCTATGCTTGACCTCCTGGCCGGTGACCATGAGATAATTGAATTCTCATTATTTGGTCAAGCTAAGAGGGGTAGCAAGAAGACCTCCACTCTGGACTTCTGGAGGGCAGACTTCAGGTTACCCAAGAAACTAATTCAGAGGGTTCCTTGGAATCAAGCCCTTAATAATAAAGGGGTCCAGGAGGGCTGGACCTGCCTCAAGGAAGAATTGTTGAAGGTGCAGGGACAGGCTGTGCCAGTGTGCCGGAAGATGAACCGTCGGGGCAGATGGCCAGCCTGGATGGTTCATGAACTAATAGAACTAAGGGAAAAAAAGAGGGTGTATCACCTTTGAAAGAAAGGTGAGGCAACTCATGGAATGTTTAAGGATGTTGCCAAATCATGTAGGAAGAAAATTAGGGAGGCAGAAGCACATTTGGAGCTTAAACTGGCCTCTGCTGTGAAGGACAACAAAAAGTCCTTCTATAATTATATTAATAGCAAGAGGAAGGGAAAGGACAACCTCCAGTTCTTGGCTGACATGGAGGGAAATGTTGTATCAAGGGATGAGGAAAAGACAGAGGTACTTAAACACCTTCTTTGCCTCAATTTTTACTAGCAGGACAGAATGTCTTCCAGACAGCTGGCCTCCAGAGCTGGCAGAAGGAGCCAGGGAGCTGCACAGTTTCCCTATGTTCCATGAGCAGAAGGTTGAAACTCTCCTCAGCAGCTTGGATCCCAACAAGTCCATGGGACCAGATGGGATTCATCCTAAGGTGCTGAGGGATCTGTCAGAGGAGCTGACCAAGCCACTCTCCATCATTTTCCAGCAGTCCTGGCTCACTGGAGATGTCCCAGAGGACTGGAAGCTGGCCAACGTGGTGCCCATCCATAAGAAGGGATGGCTGGATGAGCCAGGGAATTTCAGACCTGTCAGCCTGACCTCAGTGCCAGGCAAGATCATGGAACAGGTCATCCTCAGTGCAATCACAGAGCATGTACAGGATAGCCAAGGGATCAGGCCTAGCCAGCATGGATTTAGGAAGGGCAGGTCCTGCCTGACCAACCTGATCTCCTTCTATGAGCAGGTGACCCGCCTGGTAGATGTGGGGAGGCCTGTGGAACCTGGACCACAGCAAGGCCTTTGACACCATCCCCCATAGCATACTCCTGGCCAAGCTGTCAGCCCATGGCTTGGATGGGAGCACACTGTGATGAGTTAGGAACTGGCTGGATGGCCGAGCCCAGAGAGTGGTGGTGAATGGTGCCACATCCAGCTGGCGGCCAGTCACCAGTGGTGTGCCCCAGGGATCAGTGCTGGGCCTCATCCTCTTTAACATCTTTATTGATGATCTGGATGAGGGCACTGAGTCCATCACCAGTAAATTTGCTGATGACACTAAGCTGGGGACAGGAGTTGATCTGCTGGAGGGTAGAGAGGCTCTGCAGAGAGACCTCGACCGGCTGGACAGATGGGCAGAATCCAACGGCATGAGTTGAACGGCATCCAAGTGCCGGGTTCTGCACATTGGCCACAACAACCCCATGCAGTGCTACAGGCTGAGGTCAGAGTGGCTGGAGAGCAGCCAGGTGGAGAGGGACCTGGGGGTGCTGGTGGATGGTAGGCTGAACATGAGCCTGCAGTGTGCTCAGGTGGCCAGGAGGGCCAATGGCATCCTGGCCTGCATCAAGAACAGTGTGGCCAGCAGGAGCAGGGAGGTCATTCTGCCTCTGTACACTGCACTGGTTAGGCTGCACCTGGAGTACTGTGTCCAGTTCTGGCCCGCTCAGTTTAGGAAGGATGTTGACTTGCTGCAACATGTCCAGAGAAGGGCAACAAAGTTGATGAGGGGCTTGGAACACAAGCCCTATGAGGAGAGACTGAGGGAGCTGGGATTGCTTAGCCTGGAGAAGAGGAGACTCAGGGGTGACCTTATTGCTCTCTACAGCTACCTGAAGGGAGATTGTAGACAGGCGGATGATGGTCTCTTCTCCCAGGCAGCCAATACCAGAACAAGAGGACACAGTCTCAGGCTGCGCCAGGGGAGGTTTAGGTTGGATGTTAGGAAGAAGTTCTATACAGAAAGAGTGATTGCCCATTGGAATGGGTTGCCTGGGGAGGTGGTGGAGTCACCATCATTGGAGGTGTTCAGGAGGAGACTTGATGGGGTGCTTGGTTGCATGGGTTAGTTGTTTAGGTGGTGTTGGATTGGTTGATGGGTTGGATGTGATGATCTTGAAGGTCTCTTCAAACCCAGTTTGGTTTATTCTAATTTGTTTACTCTTAACTAACTGTTGGTCACTCAAATATTGCTTTGAGATTGCACAATGACATCTACCACTAAGGTGCATAGTATTATCGTTATCCAGCAGCTGGAGATCTCAGTCTCAGAGAGGCTATAAATCTCTAACTAGTGTGATCCAATATGGGTGTGTCAGCTGAAGCAAGGACATGAATCTTTAGGCATTTATTTAAATTATGCCACAAATCTTCAAACCCGTACTCATGACTCCACTGATGTCCTAAGTGAATGGTAGGCATCTGCTAACATGAATCCAAAGTTGTGCAGCTAAGGAAATTCACTTTTCCAGGCATGCTTGAAGCACGGATGGCAGCTGGAGAGAATCCAATTCTCATTTTTTCACTTCTGTCCCTCTACAAAAGAGTAGCAAATCCCCTTCTGCCAAATAAAAGAATTCTTAGATCTTCTGGAAACAATATTAGTCTCTTACAATCGCATTGCACTTTTTGTTGGCTACCTGTTGTGGACAACTTGTTTTCCTGCTGATCTGCTGAAGACAGCGCACTCCTATTTCTGCTATGCAACGTCGTGCCTCAGACTATAAATGATTCATTGCGCTGGTACCTATGCCAGGTTTCTGTAGGCTTTGTGGTGTGTGTGATCTTACACAGGTGGGACAGCTGTTCTTCAGTCGCTTTGATTTTTGGTGCTCTGCAAATCAGCAATACAGAGATTGCACCGGGCTCCCTGGCATAATCTTTACTGGATTTGCCAGGGACTATGAATAGGGTAGGATAGGATAGGATAGGATAGGATAGAATAGAATAGAATAGAATAGAATAGAATAGAATAGAATAGAATAGAATAGAATAGAATAGAATAGAATAGAATAGAATAGAATAGAATTAACCAGGTTGGAAAAGACCTTAGAGATCATCATGTCCAACCTACCATCCAACACCATCTAATCAACTAAACCATGGCAACAAGTGCCCCATCCAGTCTCTTCCTAAACACCTCCAGTGATGGTGACTCCACCACCTCCCTGGGCAGCCCAATGTGTACAACCCAGCACTTAGATGTGTTAAATCTCATGCCATTGGACTCTGCCCATCTGTCCAGCCTGTCGAGGTCTCTCTGCAGAGCTCTCCTACCCTCTAACAGATCAACACCTGCCCCCAGCTTTGTGTCATCTGCAAATTTACTGATGATGGACTCAATACTCTTGTCCAGATCACCAATAGAGATATTGAAGAGGATGGGGCCCAGCACTGATCCCTAGGGGACACCACTAGTGACTGCCTGCCAGCTGGATGTGGCACCATTCACCACCACTCTCTGGGCTTGGCCCTCCAGACAGTTTCTAACCCAGCACACCATGCTGCTATCCAAGCCACGAGCTGACAGCTTGGCCAGGAGTTTGCTGTGGGGGATGGTGTCAAAGGCCTTGCTGAAGTCCAGGTAGACTACATCCCCAGCCTGCCCCACATCTACCAGGTGGTCTCCTGATCATAGAAGGAGATCAGGTTGGTCACGCAGGACCTGCCCTTCCTAAATCCATGATGGCTGGGCCTGATCCCTTGGCCATCCTGCAAGTGCTGTGTGATTGCACTGAGGATGACCTGTTCCATGATCTTGCCTGGCACTGAGCTCAGGTTGACAGGTCTGAAATTCTCTGGCTCATCCAACTGGCCCTTCCTGTGGATGGTCATCATATTGCCCAGCTTCCAGTCATCTGGGACAAGAAAGAATGGGAAATGAAAGAACAGAATCATAGAGTCATAAAGGTTGAAAAAGACCTCAAGTCCAACATCTCCGTGACCATTAGGCCATGTCCTGAAATGACACATTTACTAATTTTGTGAACGACTCTAGGGATGGAGACCCCATCACTTCCCTGGGTAGCCTGTTCTAGGGCTTTCTTTCAGGAAAGAAATTCTTCCTGATATCAAATCCAAACTTCCCCTGGAACACCTTGAGGCCATTTCCTCTTGTCCCAAGTAAGTAACTAACTAATGATACTTAGTTACTTGGGAGAAGTGTCCCATGCTGGCCTCACTACAACCTCCTTTCAGGTAGCTGTAGGGAGCAATAAGGTCTCCTCTCAACTTAGAATCATAGAATCATAGAATCATTAAGGTTGGAAGAGACCTCAAATATCATTAAGTCCAACCTGTCAACCAACACCTCCTGACTACTAAACCATGGCATCAAGTGCCAAGTCAATCCACTCTTGAACACCTCCAGGGAAGGTGATACCACCAGCTCCCTGGGCAGCCCATTGCAATGGCCACTCACAGTTTCTGTGAAGAACTTTCTCCTCACCTCGAGCCTAAACTTCCCCTAGTGCAGCTTGAGACTTCCTCTTCTGCAAATGAAATAATCCCAGCTTCCTCAGCCTCTCATCTTAAAACATGCTCCTCAAACCCCTTGCTAGCCTTCTTGCCCTTCTCTGTATCTGCTTCAGCACCTCAATGTCCTTCTGGAAGTGAGATGCCCAAAACTAGCCACAGTTTTTGAGGTGTGGCCTCACAAGTGCTGAGTACAGGGATACAATGACTTCCCGGCTCCTGCTGGCCGCACAGTTCCTGGCACAGGACAGGATATTGTTGACCTTCTTGGACACCTGAGTGCATTGCTGGCTGATGTTCAGACAGCTGTCAGCCAACACCCCAAGTCCTTTTCCACCAGGCAGCTTTCCAGCCACTCTGCTCCAAGTCTGTAACATTGCCTGTCATTGGTGTGACCCAGGTGTAGGACTTGGCACTTGGCCTTATTAAAATTTGTACAAATTACCTTAGCCCATTGATTCAGCCCATCCAGATCTCTCTCTAGAGCCATTCTACCCTTGGGCAGACCAACACTCCCTCTTGGTATTGTGTTGTCTGCAAATTTACTGAGAGTGCACTCGATCCTCTTGTCTAAATAATTTTAAAAGATGTTAAACAAGACTGGCCCTGGTAGTGAGCCCTACCACTTGTGACTAAGTGGATTTAACTCTATTTACTACCACTCTCAGTCTATCACTCATTGGAAAGTGTGTATATCTGAGCTGTTAGCTTCCAACTTCTCCAGCAGAATGCTATTGGACACTGTGTCAAATATTTTGCTAAAGTTCAAGTATACAACACCCACAACTTTTTCCTTACAGAATCATAGAATTGGTAGGGTTGGAAGGGACCTCAAGGACATTCTATTCTATTCTATTCTATTCTATTCTATTCTATTCTATTCTATTCTATTCTATTCTATTCTACTCTACTCTACTCTACTCTACTCTATTTCTATTTCTATTTCTATTTCTATTTCTATTTCTATTTCTATTTCTATTTCTATTTCTATTTCTATTTCTATCCTAACCTATTTATTCTGTTCTATCCCATCCTATTCTACATCATGTCATGTTGTAATACATTCAATTGTTATGTTACATTATGTTAATGTTACATTATGTTAATGTTACATTACAACTACCTTTGGGAGGGTGTAGCTAGGAGGAGGCTGATCTCTTCTCCCAGGCAATCAACACCAGAAGAAGAGGACACAGTCTCAAACTGCACCAGGGGAAGTTTAGGCTGAAGGTGAGGAGAAAGTTCTTCACAGAAAGAATGAGTGGCCATTGGAATGGGCTGCCCAGGGAGGTGGTGGAGTCACCATCCCTGGAGGTGTTCTAGAGGGGATTGGTTGTGGCACTTGGTGCCATGGTTTAGTAGTCATGAGGTGTTGGGTGACAGGTTGGACTTGATGATCTTTGAGGTCTTTTCCAACCTTATTGATTCTATGACTCTATGATTATCTTGTGTTACATTATGCTGTAACATGGTGTGCTATATTACTCTGGTGTTCCATCAATGTAATTAATTGTAAATTGAACCTATTTTAACTAAGAGAAATCACTACTTCCTCTGTTTTGCTGTCAGTGGATAGCTGAGGTTTATTTGCTGTCATATTCTGAGACTGTACACTGTGCTGTACCCCATGCTCTTGCAGCACAGAAGGTGTTATGTTTTCAAATGTACCTTCTGTCTTACTTTGTCACAAAACTATCACTGAATATTTGCCAGTATCTTGCCCAAGGAGAGTGTGAGAATAATTAGTACATCATAATAATTCAATAAGATTAAGTGAAGTTAAATGGACTTTATGAATTTCCAGGCTGCTACTCCATGAAGCTATGGCTTCTCCAGTGCAAGTTCTCTAGATATGAATTTAATTATCCAGGTTTCAGGGAGGTGGACAGGAAAATTTGCTTGTGCTGTTTGACAAATGGGTCTTACAGAGCAGGTATTTTTTATCCTAGTGAAAATACAGAGATCTTGAAGAAATACATATATTTATTTATTTATTAACATTTATTTTGGTCTAAAATTGGGAATTGTTAGCTTTCATCTTTGAAGTTCAAGAATTCATGAATGATTCATGATTCTGTTTTACTGTAGTTATCATGTATAGCCCACTGAATCTTGTCTAGATGAGGTAGCTATTGAACAAACTCAACAGATTAGCTCTGTGTGGTTATGGTGTTTTTTGTTTTTTTTTAATTCTTCTCCCCACCCCCATCTCAGTGTTTGCTAATTCATTCAAAATTCCTCCGAAAATTATCAGCAAGTCAACTTTGTCATGCACTTGCTGTTCTCAGATAGAAAGGCCCTCTAATTTCAGCTCCCCAGCTGACATGATTAGACATTAGTTGTTCTTCTGTCTTCCATATCTATCTGGAGAGTCTTTTGGGGATTTATCTGGCAAATGGAATAGAATAGAATAGAATAGAACAGAATAGAATAGAATAGAATAGAATAGAACAGAATAGAATAGAATAGAATAGAATTAACCAGGTTGGAAGAGACCTTTGAGATCACCGAGTCCAACCTACCATCCAACACCATCTAATCAACTAAACCATGGCACCAAGCACCCCATCCAGCCTCCTCCTGAACACTTCCAATGATGGTGACTCCACCACCTCCCTGGGCAGCACATTCCAATGGGCAATCACTCTCTCTGTGTAGAACTTCTTCCTAACCTCCAGCCTAAACCTTCCCTGGCACAGCTTGAGACTGTGTCCTCTTGTTCTGATGCTGGTTGCCTGGGAGAAGAGACCAATCCCCACCTGGCTACAACCTTCCTTAAGGTAGATGTAGAGAGCAATAAGGTCTCCCCTGAGCCTCCTCTTCTCCAGACTAAGCAACCCCAGCTCCCTCAGCCTCTCCTCATAGGGCTTGTGTTCCAAACCCCTCCCCAACTTTGTTGCCCTCCTCTGGACACGTTCCAGCAACTCAACATCTTTCCTAAACTGAGGGGCCCAGAACTGGACACAGTACTCAAGGTGTGACCTAACCAGTGCTGAGTACAGGGGGAGAATGACCTCCCTGCTCCTGCTGGCCACACTATTCCTGATACAGACCAGGATGCCATTGGCTTTCTTGGCCACCTGGGCACACACCTGCTTATGCTGAAAGTCATGTGGCACCTGACTGTCGTAAAAGTAGTCTTCTGCCAAACTAGCTGAATATCTTTCTAAGATTTAGTTACGCTTAGCAGAAAGATAATAAGGATAGAGAAATAGAGATATAAAGATACAGATGATAGAGAGATATAGAGATAGAGGTAGACAGAAATAGAAGTAGAGGTAGAGCTAGAGAAGTAGAGGTAGAGCTAGGGAAGTAGAGGTAGAGCTAGAGGTGATAGAGATGGTGATAGATAGAGATAGAGATAGAGATAGAGATAGAGATAGAGATAGAGATAGAGATAGAGATAGAGTAGAATAGAATAGAATAGAATAGAATAGAATAGAATAGAATAGAATAGAATAGAATAGACCAGGTTGCAAGAGACCTTCAAGATAATCGTGTCCAACCTATCATCCAACACCACCTAATCAACTAACCCATGCAACCAAGCACCCTATCAAGTCTCCTCCTGAACACCTCCAGTGACGGTGACTCCACCACCTCCCCGGGTAGTCCATTCCAATGGGCAATCACTCTCTCTGTGTAAAACTTCCTCCCAACCTCCAGCCTGAACCTCCCCTGGTGCAGCCTGAGACTGTGTCCTCTTGTTCTGGTGCTGGCTGCCTGGGAGAAGAGACCAACCTCTGCCTGTTTACAATCCCCCTTCAGGTAGTTGTAGAGAGCAATAAAGTCTCCCCTGAGTCTCTCCCTCTCCAGGCTAAGCAGTCCCAGCTCCCTCAGCCTCTCCTCATAGGGCTTGTGTTCCAAACCCCTCCCCAACTTTGTTGCCCTCCTCTGGACACGTTCCAGCAACTCAACATCTTTCCTAAACTGAGGGGCCCAGAACTGGACACAGTACTCAAGGTGTGACCTAACCAGTGCTGAGTACAGGGGGAGAATGACCTCCCTGCTCCTGCTGGCCACACTATTCCTGATACAGACCAGGATGCCATTGGCTTTCTTGGCCACCTGGGCACACACCTGCTTATGCTGAAAGTCATGTGGCACCTGACTGTCGTAAAAGTAGTCTTCTGCCAAACTAGCTGAATATCTTTCTAAGATTTAGTTACGCTTAGCAGAAAGATAATAAGGATAGAGAAATAGAGATATAAAGATACAGATGATAGAGAGATATAGAGATAGAGGTAGACAGAAATAGAAGTAGAGGTAGAGCTAGAGAAGTAGAGGTAGAGCTAGGGAAGTAGAGGTAGAGCTAGAGGTGATAGAGATGGTGATAGATAGAGATAGAGATAGAGATAGAGATAGAGATAGAGATAGAGATAGATAGAGATAGAGTAGAATAGAATAGAATAGAATAGAATAGAATAGACCAGGTTGGAAGAGACCTTCAAGATAATCGCGTCCAACCTATCATCCAACACCACCTAATGAACTAACCCATGCAACCAAGCACCCTATCAAGTCTCCTCCTGAACACCTCCAGTGACGGTGACTCCACCACCTCCCCGGGTAGTCCATTCCAATGGGCAATCACTCTCTCTGTGTAAAACTTCCTCCCAACCTCCAGCCTGAACCTCCCCTGGTGCAGCCTGAGACTGTGTCCTCTTGTTCTGGTGCTGGCTGCCTGGGAGAAGAGACCAACCTCTGCCTGTTTACAATCCCCCTTCAGGTAGTTGTAGAGAGCAATAAAGTCACCCCTGAGTCTCTCCCTCTCCAGGCTAAGCAGTCCCAGCTCCCTCAGCCTCTCCTCATAGGGCTTGTGTTCCAAGCCCCGCACCAACTTTGTTGCTCTTCTCTGGACTCGTTTCAGCAAGTCAACATCCTTCCTAAACTGAGGGACCCAGAACTGGACACAGTACTCGAGGTGTGGCCTAACCAGTGCTGAGTACAGAATGACCTCCCTGCTCCTGCTGGCCACACTGTTCCTGATGCAGGCCAGGATGCCATTGGCCCTCCTGGCTGCCTGGGCACACTGAAGGCTCATGTTCAGCCTACCATCAACCAGCACCCCCAGGTCCCTCTGCCTGGCTGCTCTCCAGCCACTCTGACCCCAGCCTGTAGCACTGCATGGGGTTGTTGTGGCCAATGTGCAGAACCCGGCACTTGGATGTGTTAAATCTCATGCCGTTGGACTCTGCCCATCTGTCCAGCCTGTCGAGGTCCCTCTGCAAAGCCTCTCCACCCTCCAGCAGATCAACTCCTGTCCCTAGCTTCGTGTCATCAGCAAATTTACTGATGATGGACTCAATGCCCTCATCCAGATCATCAATAAAGATGTTAAAGAGGATGGGGCCCAGCACTGATCCCTGGGGGACTCCACTACTGACTGGCCGCCAGCTGGATGTGACACCATTCACCACCACTCTCTGGGCTCGGCCCTCCAGCCAGTTCCTAACCCAGCTCAGAGTGCTGCTGTCCAAGCCATGGGCTGACAGCTTGACCAGGAGTTTGCTATGGGGGACGGTGTCAAAGGCCTTGCTGAAGTCCAGGTAAACTACATCCACAGGCCTCCCCACATCCACCAGGCGGGTCACCTGCTCATAGAAGGAGATCAGGTTGGTCAGGCAGGACCTGCCCTTCCTAAATCCATGCTGGCTAGGCCTGATCCCTTGACCATCCTGTAAGTACTGTGTGATTGCACTGAGGATGACCTGTTCCATGATCTTGCCTGGCACTGAGGTCAGGCTGACAGGCCTGTAATTCCCTGGTTCATCCAACCATCCCTTCTTGTGGATGGGCACCACGTTGGCCAGCTTCTAGTCCTCTGGGGCATCTCCAGCGAGCCAGGACTGCTGAAAAATGATGGAGAGCGGCTTAGCCAGCTCCTCTGACAGCTCCCTCAGCACCCTAGGATGGATCCCATCTGGTCCCATGGACTTGTGGGGATCCAGGTGGCTGAGCAGATCACCAACTGCCCCATTTTGGAACAGTGGAAAACTATGCTGCTCCCTGGCTCCTTCTGCCAGCTCTGGAGGCCAGCTGTCTGGAAGACATTCTATTCTTCTAGTAAAAATTGAGGCAAAGAAGGTGTTAAGTACCTCTGTCTTTTCCTCATCCTTTGATACAACATTTCCCTCCATGTCAGCCAAGAATTGGAGGTTGTCTCTGCCCTTCCTCTTGCTATTAATGTATTTATAGAAGGACTTTTTGTTGTCCTTCACAGCAGAGGCCAGACTAAGCTCCAAATGAGCTTTTGCCTCCCTAATTTTATAGAAGGAGAGAGAGAGAGAGAGAGAGAGTAAGTATGATGTGACCATGTGACCATGGAGCAGAAACAAGAGATAGCCCGAGTTTGTGTTGAAAGGACAGCCATCAGCCAGGAAGGCAATGAGAAGTGAATTCCTTGCCGCACTAGTACTCAGTCCAGTTTTCATCAGTACTGATGTAATCATTAGTTACCCTGGTAACTTGGCAGAAAATGTGGTACTGTACTAATGGAGACTTGTTAACACTCAAAATTGGGAGCAATGCTGGAAACTCAGTGTACAAGTGGGGAGATGAATCTTGATAAATGGAATAATATGAACTAGATGAAATTGAAGGTAGAGAGTGCAGAGTCTTGAATTTATGTACTATCAACATTTTTATTTATGTTCTAAAAGGTCTGAATATATTGTTCATTAGATGGCTTGAAGTAGTCAGTGTTGATACAGCAACTGGAAAAGCACCAGTGAGAGATTTCATATTGACCGGTTTTGTTCTGATTTCTTGGGTCTGATTATTCCTGTATCCATCAGAAAGATCATCTGAGGGATTTTAGTCATCAGTAAAGATTTTCTGGACTATTTACACAAATCTATTGGAAAATTCTGATTTTCAGGGATAGAGGTCCACAAGTGCATTTTTTGATGACATTTTTGACCCTCTGGAACTGTTCCAATAGAAAACAGAATCACAGAGTGAGAGAGTTTGGAAGGGACCTCTGGAGATCAAGTCCAACCTCCAAGCCAGAGCAGGTTCACCTAGAGCAGGTTGCATGGAACTGTGTCCAGGCTGGTTTTTTAATGACTTCACAAATAGAGATTCCACCACCTCTCTGGGCAATTTGTTCCAGTGTTCCACCACCTTCAAAGTAAGGAAGTTCCTCTTGGTGTTTTGTTTAGGTGGAACTTCTTAATTTCAAGTTTGTACCCATTATGTCTTGTTCTGTCACTGGGCACCACTGAAAAAAGTCCAGCCCCATCCACCTGGCATCCACCCTTTAAGTATTTATAAGGACTGATAAGATCACCCCTCAGTTTTCTGGAGACTAAAAAGTCCCTTAGCCTTTCTTCATAAGAAAGATGTTCTAAGCCCCTAATCATCTTCATAGCCCTTTGTTGTACCCTCTCAAGCTGTTCCCAATTTCTCTTGAACCAGGGAGCCCAGTGCTTCAGATGAGTCAAATCATCTGAATCGTAGAATTATTCAGGTTGGAAAAGACCCTTGAGATCATCAGGTCCAACCATTAACCCTAGCCTATGAAGTTCACCACTAAACTGTATTTCTGTGTGCCACATCTAAGCAACCTTTAAACACATCCAGGGACAGTGACACAACCACCTCCCTGGGCAGCCTCTCCCAGTGTTCATCCAAACCATGACCATTTTTTCACATGAGAATTCTATGGGAAACAGTGACAAGAGCTTTACTTTACTTTGTGTCATTGATCAGAACTGTCTGAGCTCTATCTTTTAGTCAGTTTTCAATCCACCTCACTGTCCGTTCATCTAACCCATGCTTCCTAAACTTGCCTATGAGGATGCTGTGGGGGATGGTGTTGAAAGCCTTGCTGAAGTCAAGGTAAGCAATGTCCACTCTCTCTCCTCATCTATCCATCCAGTCATGGCCTAGTAGAAGGCTGTCATACCAGTCAGAAATGGCTTCCCTTTGGTGAATCCATATTTTCTGCTTCTGATAACCTTCCTTTCTTCTACTTGCTTTCAGATGGAAGCCTGGATTTAGTCTTTGAGTGCAATTCTGGTACACAGTTAAGGGATAGTGGGCTTTACCATTGTGTACAGCTCTTCATTATACTGACATTTTGGATCTCCAGGTCTTTCTAAGGCAAGAGGTTTTGTGGGGCACTTGACTGCACCACACTTGTCTCTGGTGTGTGAAAATGATTCAGGAAAAATGTTGTAAATATTTTTAGGGGACCAGCTAGAATTATACCATGCTATAGTCCTCAGGCATCAGGTCAATCTGTAGGCAGAGCTGCCATAGGGCTGTGGATCCAATAAGCCCTTGCAGCTGTCTTGCTGAGAAACAGAAGTCTCCACAATAAGGTAATGATAGAATCATAGAATGCATTGGGTAGGAAGGGACTATCAAAGGTCATCTTCTACTGATTTAGAAACATTCCCCAGTGAAATCAGTGAAAAGAAACTTTGGAATCCCCTTTTCTGTCAAGGTAGGCATTGAAAAATGTTGATTTTTAATTTGTGTGTGTGTGTGTGTGTGTGCAGGACATGCACTGTCAAATCAGCTTCCTGAAATTATCAAGAGTTTATCCAGCTTAACAGAGGACAGTGGAGTCTCACCAACCACTTCAAGACGCAAGTTGGTACAAAGTGATTCACTAAGTTGCAAGCTTTCTCTGCTCTCTACTATGACAATTGATGCTCTCAAACAGCAGCATTTTTCAATTATACCAGAAACTGTAACATGCAGTATTTTAACATATTATAATATTCAGCAAAATCAAGTGAGAAGACAACAGAAAAGCTAATGGAGGTGCTGCATTAAGAACTGAGCCAAGCATAAAGTGTGCATGGATGTTTCCTGACTGAAGGAGCCTGTGGCAGTGAAATAAGCATCAAAAGCTTTCCATCAATTCATCAGATATGCAATGAAGAAATTAATTTCCTTTACAGTTTATTGGGGCTCAGGCTGTGTGGAACTGGAAGTTTGGAAGATTTCCTGTGCATCATTTGTATATAAAGTCAGAATTATAGTAGCTGCCTCCCAAATGGCTTTGTGTTGCTGACTGTATCAGTCTAATAGACATATCAGGATGTACGTGTACACATTAGTCATGCATAAATTGGCAGTAGCTGCAAATTACTTCTGATCACAAGGCTCTCTGAAGTACATTTTCATAGGCTAGCTTTGTTATTATTACCTGTTATGAATCCTAATAATAAAACCAGAATATTTACATAGAATATTTAAGTTAATTGTTTGCTTTCAATCCTTTAACACCAGGTTGCTTTTACTGAAACCAGTGTAATTTAAGGTTCTGTGTGCTTGCATGCACTGCATATTGTTTATTGGCAGTTATATCTAATACTGTCCTTTCACCAATTTTATGTAAACAACATTCCACTGAATTCTCTTTCTCTAAGAGAGTTTTCTGAGCCAGCATTCATTTAAGCCTGCTAGACACAGCATTTGTGACAAGGAACTTCTACAAATGTCCTGGAAATGGTTAGCCAGGAGTAACTTCAGATCTGATTCATCTTCTTGTTGATGCACTAATTAGAAATATTTTCAGGCCAGAGAGTTTTATCTCATGTCTTGGAGCTGAGATGACTTCAGTACAGGAGGTGGGTGTAATGATCTTATGCTGCAAAGTCAATTACTTCAGTTACATCATCACTTTTAATTCTTCTTGATTCTTATTGCATGGGGCTCTTGAAACACTTGTGCTGTACTACATTCCTGCTGTTAATGTGGTTTTCATTGACAGTAGTGTCTGAAATATCACTTTGCAAGTTCAAAACAGGCTTTTCTCAATATGTTTTCTGTGTGAATGGGTGAAGCTTTCGGCATTTCGCCTCGTCTGTAGGTATCTGCATGCAGTATTGTACCTCTGCACGCTTAGCTTCATGTGCCATATATTTCAATATGCTGGTCCCAGTTCTGACTTACTTAGTCTTAGTTCAATGTTAAGGCTCTGTGTGCAGTACAAAGAATGGAGACCACTGTCATACAGCATTTATTATCTGCTGTCGAGTGAATGTGATGTCCTTAACTCACATATAGAATAGAATTAGAATTAGAATTAGAATTAGAATAGAATAGAATAGAATAGAATAGAATAGAATAGAATAGAATAGAATAGAATAGAATAGAAGAATAGAACCTGAAGCAGTTATGATGCCATGAAGCATCATGAATGAACTATGAAGGTAAATGAATAGAATAGAATAGAATAGAATAGAATAGAATAGAATAGAATAGAATAGAAATAATAGAATAAACCAGGTTGGAAGAGAACTTCAAGATCATCACGTCCAACCTATCACCCAACACCACCTAATCAACTAAACCATGGCATCAAGCACCCCATCAAGTCTCCTCCTGAGCACCTCCAATGATGGCGACTCCACCACCTCCCCAGGCAGCCCATTCCAACGGGCAATCACTCTCTCTGTGTAAAACTTCCTCCCAACCTCCAGCCTGAACCTCCCCTGGTGCAGCCTGAGACTGTGTCCTCTTGTTCTGGTGCTGGCTGCCTGGGAGAAGAGACCAACCTCTGCCTGTTTACAACCTCCCTTCATGTAGCTGTAGACAGCAATAAGGTCACCCCTGAGTCTCTCCCTCTCCAGGCTAAGCAGCCCCAGCTCCCTCAGCCTCTCCTCATAGGGCTTGTGTTCCAAGCCCCTCACCAACTTTGTTGCCCTTCTCTGGATATGTTCCAGCAAGTCAACGTCCTTCCCAAAATGAGGGGCCCAGAACTGGACACAGTACTCGAGGTGTGGCCTAACCAGTGCAGTGTACAGGGGCAGAATGACCTCCCTGCTCCTGCTGGCCACACTATTCCTGATGCAGGCCAGGATGCCATTGGCCCTCCTGGCTGCCTGGGCACACTGAAGGCTCATGTTCAGCCTACCATCAACCAGCACTCCCAGGTCCCTCTCTGCCTGGCCACTCTCCAGCCACTCTGACCCTAGCCTGTAGCACTGCATGGGGTTGTTGTGGCCAATGTGCAGAACTCGGCACTTGGATGTGTTAAATCTCATGCCGTTGGACTCTGCCCATCTGTCCAGCCTGTCGAGATCTCTCTGCAAAGCCTCTCTACCCTCCAGCAGATCAACTCCTGCCCCCAGCTTGGTGTTGTCACCAAATTTACTGATGATAGACTCAATGCCCTCATCCAGATCATCAATAAAGATATTAAAGAGGATGAGGCCCAGCACTGATCTCTGGGGCACACCACTACTGACTGGCCGCCAGCTGGATGTGACACCATTCACCACCACTCTCTGGGCTCCGCCATCCAGCCAGTTCCTAACCCAGCTCAGAGTGCTGCTGTCCAAGCCATGGGCTGACAGCTTGACCAGGAGTTTGCTGTGGGGGACGGTGTCAAAGGCCTTGCTGAGATCCAGGTAGACTACATCCACAGGCCTCCCCACATCCACCAGGCGGGTCACCTGCTCATAGAAGGAGATCAGGTTGGTCAGGCAGGACCTGCCCTTCCTAAATCCATGCTGTATTCCACACTGTCATTTTCCATATTAGTATGTAACCTTTCTGCCAGACATCATTAGTAATACTAAGCTAGTTATAGCTACAGGCATCCTTTAAAATAAACACAGTAACTGTATTGAGCCCACAGCAAATGTCATGTCTGACCCCAAATTTAAGGAACTTAACCTGCTGTTAGAAGCGTTCTCCCCTTACTTGCAAGTACTTAGGGGTAGACTAGACTAGACTAGACTAGACTAGACCAGACCAGACCAGACCAGAATAGAATAGAATAGAATAGAATAGAATAGAATAGAATAGAATAGAATAGAATAGAACTAACCAGGTTGGAAGAGACCTTTGAGATCACCGAGTCCAACCTACCATCTAACACCATCTAATCAACTAAGCCATGGCACCAAGCACCCCATCTAATCTACTTCTAAACAACTCCAGTGATGATGACTCCACCACCTCCCTGCACAGCACATTACAGTGGGCAATCACTCTTTCTGGGAAGAACTTCCTAACCTCCAGCCTAAACCTCCCCTGGCTCAGGGGCACAGGAGACTGTGTCCTCTTGTTCTGGTGCTGGTTGCCTGGGAGAAGAGACCAATCCCCACCTGGCTACAACCTCCCTTCAGGTAGATGCAGACAGCAAGAAGGTCTGCCCTGAGCATCCTCTTCTCCAGGCTAAGCAACCCCAGCTCCCTCAGCCTCTCCTCACAGGGCTTGTGCTCCAAACCCCTCCCCAGCTTTATTGACCTTCTCTGGACACATTCCAGCAACTCAACATCTTTCCTAAACTGAGGGGCCCAGAACTGGACACAGGACTCAAGGTGTGACCTAACCAGTGCTGAGTACAGGGGGAGAATGACCTCCCTGCTCCTGCTGGCCACACTGTTCCTGATACAGACGAGGATGCCCTTGGCCTTCTTGACCACCTGGCCACACCGCTGGCTCATGTTCAGCCTACTATCAACCAGCACCCCCAGGTCCCTCTCTGCCTGGCCACTCTCCAGCCAGTCTGATCCCAACCTGTAGCACTGCATGGGGTTGTTGTGGCCAATGTGTAGAACCCAGCATTTATATGTGTTAAATCTCATGCCCTTGGACTCTGCCCATCTGTCCAGCCTGTCAAGGTCCCTCTGCAGAACCTTTCTACCCTCTAACAGATCAACATCTGCCCCCAACTTGGTGTTGTCTGCAAATGTACTGATGATGGATATTGTACAGGATGGGGCCCAGCACTGATCCCTGGGGCACACCACTAGTGACAGGCCACCAGCTGGATGTGGCACCATTCACCACTACTAGAGAGTAGTTCTCTCTACTGAGCTGGAGCTCAGCCCTCCAACCAGTTCCTTACCCAGCACAGAGTGCTGCTATTCAAGCCATGCGTTTGGTCAGGAGTTTGCTGTGGGGGATGGTCTTTAGAAACGTGGGAGTTGCACAAGTAAAGCCCAAATAATTTATGAAGGTTATGGCCAACTCCATGTTGCAGTTGTTAATCAGGCAGCTGGCTATGAAGTCTTTAAATTAAATGCACCCTATTAGGGCTTTTGTCATGACTTAGATCTCCACATCTGACCATAAATTAAAAGTCTCATGCAAGTGAAGTGTCTCCTGTCTGATGTGGTAGAGACATCTTCAGATTGTGGTGCCTCTCATCTCTAGTTAGGTGTCTAAAAATCACTTAGAAATAGCTATCCTTCCTTGTTGTGAGGGTGAGCTTGAATGAAAGCACAAATTGAATACCTGATTTTAAGATGGCAGAGGCCGGGAAGTGACCAGGATTCGATCTAGAGTCACACAGTTGTGAAGGCTGGAGTTGACCTCTGGACATTATGTGTTACAACCTGCTTGCAAAACCAGGGCCAGCTCAGGTGTGCCGTGAGTTGGTTTGCAAATATCTCTTCATCTTGACTATTTCATCCTGTTGTGACATTTTAGGCTATTTGAGAAGAGAGATCTTAGGTGCTGACTTTCTTCCCCATCTCTAAGAGTTAAGCATTGAATTATTTATTTTCAGTATGGTTCCTTAGCCTCTGTAAATACAAAAGTTGATATCAAATTGTATAAGCTTTGTGATAAAACAGCAAGATTCAACAATTAAGGGGGTTTTGCTAAATCTGAGCTGGAGCAAGACTCCTTCTTGACCTGGCATAACCCTGAGACCATGAGCAGAGCTTGCCATCCTGAGCTGAGCTTCTCAGTTCAAAGGCAGCAGGGAGCTGAAGCAACTGTGAAGCTCCCAGTGTGGCAATGGCATAAGATCAGAGGTTGCACTGCCAAAGAGCCCAGTCACAGGCCCCTGGGCGCCTCTCTGTCTGCCAAAATCTGCATCAGTGCCTGTTGTGAGATTTGTTCCTGGGTCTGGCTATGTCAAGTCCATTTGAGCTGTAAGCACAGCAAGCTCCCATCTGCCTGCAAAAAGGCAGCTCAGGTTCTTGCTGTGTGACCTTTCCCCAGCCTCTGTAGTCACTGTTTGTGACTCTGCAAACCTCTTTTCAGGTTTTCTCATCTCTCTGATCCCATAAGGATAGGGCAGAGTATTGCAGTGCAAGTCCTAGCAACCCACAGATAAAGGCCAGTTTGGTATTTAACTTTTATTGTATGTGAAGGATCTTGTCAGCAACTCTACTGCTATATTTATGCCCAAATTTGCATAGACTGCACTAACTTTTAAAACCTTAAAGTTTGTCCCTCTGCCCTCAGAATAATTTTTCTTGGTTACATTTGGTTTTACTGAAAGAGTGTCTCTTGATTGTGACCTTCCAATGACATTATTCAGGCTGTAGCTCTTCTGTAATTCATTGCTGTAGCTGCCTACTGTTCACCGAGTCTGTATAGCATTGGCAGTCTACAGTCTGGTGTTAATAAAAACACATAACAAGGACCAAGTCCATGGGGGATCTCATTAGGAAGGTACATCTTTGATGTCTCGTTCCCAGTTGATCTTAAGATAAGGGAGATGAGTCAGATTTTAATCTAAAAAGAGTGAGTTTAGTTTCATTTAGTTACAGTTAAAAAAAATCAAAACATCATACAACACAAAGTTTTGTATACGTTTATACATAGTATACACAGTACCAAACTATTTCATTGACCAGATATGACTGACTGACTTCCTTCCTTCCTTCCTTCCTTCCTTCCTTCCTTCCTTCCTTCCTTCCTTCCTTCCTTCCTTCCTTCCTTCCTTCCTTCCTTCCTTCCTTCCTTCCTGGTGGGCAATGTGGTGGTTGGAGGGTGTTTGGGGTCCAGTGACCACGAGATAATTGAATTCTCGGTTTTTGGTCAAGCCAAGAGGGGTAGCAAGAAGACCTCCACTCTGGACTTCCGGAGGGCAGACTTCAGGTTACTCAAGGAACTAATTCAGAGGGTTCCTTGGGATAAAGCCCTTAAAAACAAAGGGGTCCAGGAGAGCTGGACCTACTTCAATGAAGAATTGCTGAAGGCTCAGGGACAGGCTGTGCCAATGTGCTGGAAGATGAGCCGCCGGGGCAGACGGCCAGCCTGGATGGTTCATGAACTTTTAATGGAACTGAGGGAAAAAAAGAGGGTGTATCACCAATGGAAGAGAGGGGAGGCAACCCACAGAATGTTTAAGGATGTTGCTAGGGCTTGTAGGAAGAAAATTAGGGAGGCAAAAGCACATTTGGAGCTTAAACTGGCCTCTACTGTGAAGGACAACAAAAAGTCCTTCTATAAATACATTAATAGTAAGAGGAAGGGAAAGGACAACCTCCACTCCTTGGTGGACATGGAGGGGAACATTGTAACAAAGGGTGAGGAAAAGGCAGAGATACTTAACACCTTCTTTGCCTCAATTTTTGCTAGAAGGACAGAACGTCTTCCTGACAGCTGGCCTGCAGAGCTGGCAGAAGGAGCCAGGGAGCTGCACAGTTTCCCTATGTTCCATGAGCAGAAGGTTGAAACTCTCCTCAGCAGCTTGGATCCCCACAAGTCCATGGGACCAGATGGGATTCATCCTAGGGTGCTGAGAGAGCTGTCAGAGGAGCTGGCCAAGCCACTCTCCATCATTTTTCAGCAGTCCTGGCTCACTGGCGAGGTCCCAGAGGACTGGAAGCTGGCCAACGTGGTGCCCATCCATAAGAAGGGCCGGTTGGATGAGCCAGGGAATTACAGGCCTGTCAGCCTGACCTCAGTACCAGGCAAGATCATGGAACAGGTCATCTTGAGTGCAATAACACAGCACTTAGAGGATGGCCAAGGGATCAGGCCTAGCCAGCATGGATTTAGGAAGGGCAGGTCCTGCCTGACCAACCTGATCTCCTTCTATGAGCAGGTGACCCGGCTGGTGGATGTGGGGAGGCCTGTGGATGTAGTCTACCTGGACCTCAGCAAGGCCTTTGACACTGTACCCCATAGCAAACTCCTGGCCAAGCTGTCAGCCCATGGCTTGGACGGGAGCACACTGTGATGGGTTAGGAACTGGCTGGATGGCCGAGCCCAGAGAGTGGTGGTGAATGGTGCCACATCCAGCTGGCGGCCAGTCACTAGTGGTGTGCCCTAAGGATCAGTGTTGGGCCCTGTGCTCTTTAACATCTTTATTGATGAACTGGATGAGGGCATTGAGTCTATCATCAGTAAATTTGCTGACGACACCAAGCTGGGGACAGGAGTTGATCTGCTGGAGGGTAGAGAGGCTTTGCAGAGGGACCTCGACAGGCTGGACAGATGGGCAGAATTCAACGGCATGAGATTTAACACATCCAAGTGCCGGGTTCTGCACATTGGCCACAACAACCCCATGCAGTGCTACAGGCTGGGGTCAGAGTGGCTGGAGAGCAGCCAGGCAGAGAGGGACCTAGGGGTGCTGGTTGATGGTAGGCTGAACATGAGCCTGCAGTGTGCCCAGGCAGCCAGGAGGGCCAATGGCATCCTGGCCTGCATCAGGAACAGTGTGGCCAGCAGGAGCAGGGAGGTCATTCTGCCCCTGTACACTGCACTGGTTAGGCCACACCTTGAGTACTGTGTCCAGTTCTGGAAGGATGTTGACTGTGTCCAGTTTAGGAAGGATGTTGACTTGCTGGAACAAGTCCAGAGAAGAGCAACAAAGTTGGTGAGGGGCTTGGAACACAAGCCCTATGAGGAAAGACTGAGGGAGCTGGGGCTGCTCAGCCTGGAGGGGAGGAGACTCAGGGGTGACCTTATCACTCTCTACAACTACCTGAAGGGAGGTTGTAGACAGGTGGATGATGGTCTCTTCTCCCAGGCACCCAGTACCAGAACAAGGGGACACAGTCTCAGGCTGCACCAGGGGAGGTTCAGGTTGGATGTTAGGAAGAAGTTCTATACAGAAAGAGTGATTGTGCTATGGAATGGGCTGCCCGGGGAGGTGGTGGAGTCGCCGTCATTGAAGGTGTTCAGGAGGAGACTTGATGGGTTGCTTAGTGCCATGGGTTAGCTGTTTGGGTGGGTTGGATTGGTTGATGGGTTGGACACGATGATCTTGAAGGTCTCTTCCAACCTGGTTTGGTTTATTCTAATAAAATTTTATTCTAATAAATGTTCCTTCCTTCCTTCCTTCCTCCCTCCCTCCCTCCCTCCCTCCCTCCCTTCCTTCCTCCCTTCCTTCCTTCCTCCCTTCCTTCCTTCCTCCCTTCCTCCCTTCCTCCCTTCCTCCCTTCCTTCCATCCTCCCTTCCATCCTCCCTTCCATCCTCCCTTCCTCCCTTCCTTCCATCCTCCCTTCCATCCTCCCTTCCTCCCTTCCTCCTGTCCTTCCTCCCTTCCTCCCTTCCTCCCTTCCTTCCATCCTCCCTTCCATCCTCCCTTCCTCCCTTCCTTCCATCCTCCCTTCCATCCTCCCTTCCATCCTCCCTTCCTCCCTTCCTCCTGTCCTTCCTCCCTTCCTCCCTTCCTTCCTTCCTTCCCCCTGAATTCCTGAATTCCTTTTCAATTAAAACTCTAATGAATACAGAGCAAAATACATGTAGGAATCCTGCCTGGATGCAAATCACCTTGTGATTGGATCATGAACTGAGATATCACAGTATCACAGTATAACTAAGGTTGAAATAGACCTCTCTTACTGAGCTGGAGCTCAGCCCTCCAGCCAGTTCCTTACCCAGCACAGAGTGCTGTTGTCCAAGCCATGAGCTGACAGCTTAGACAGCAGTTTACTGTGGGGGACGGTGTCAAAGGCCTTGCTGGAGTCCAGGTAGACCACATCCACAGGCCTCCCCACGTCCACCAGGCGGGTCACCTGTTCATAGAAGGAGATCAGGTTGGAGAGGCAGGACCTGCCCTTCCTAAATCCATGCTGACTGGACCTGAGCCCTTGGCCGTCCTTCAGGTGCGCAGTTATACCACCAGGATAATCTGCTCCATCATTTTCCCTGGCACTGAGGTCAGGCTGACTGGCCTGGAGTTTCCAGGTTCCTCCTCTTGTGGATGGGACCACCTTGGCCAGTTTCCAGTCATCTGGGACCTCACCGGTGAGCCAGGACTGGAGGAAAATGATGGAGAGTGGCTTGGCCAGCTCCTCTGCCAGCTCTCTCAGCACCCTAGGATGGATCCCATCTGGTCCCGTGGACTTGTGAGTGTCCAAGTGGCTCAGCAGGTCCTGAACTAATTCCTCATGGATTACCGGGGCATTACACTGCTCCCCGACCCCATTGCCCAGCTCAGGAGGCCACTCATCCTGAACTCCTGCCTTGCTGTTAAACATTGAGGCAAAGAAGGTGTTCAGGACCTCAGCCTTTTCCTCGTCCTCAGTCACCGTGTTCCCCTCCAGGCCCAATAAGGAGTGCAGGTTCTTCCTGCCCTTCTTTTTATTGTTAATGTATTTGTAAAAATGCTTTTTATTATCTTTGACAGAGGTGGCCAGCTTCAGTTCCAACTGGACCTTTGCCTCCCTAATTTTATTCCTACATAATCTAACAACTTCCTTGAACATACCTTGACAAGCCTTCTCCTCCTTCCAAAGGTGATACAGCCTCTTTTTTCCCCTTAAATCCTCCAGGAGCTGCTTGCTCATCCAGGCCGGTCGCCTTCCCCGCTGGCTCATCTTACGGCACATGGGAACTGCCAGTTCCTGTGCCTTCAAGAGGTCCTGTTTGAAGTAGGTCCAACCCTCCTGGACCCCTTGGTTCATGAAGGCTGGTACCCAGGGAACTTTACAAATAAGTTTCTTAAACAGGCTGAAGTATGCCCTCCAGAAGTCCAAGGTGAAGGTTCTGTTGGTAGTCCTCCCTATCTCCCTGCATATTGAAAATTTCACTGTCTTGTGGTCACTGCACCCTAGGCAGCCTCCCACGATCACATCTCCCACCAGCCTTTCCCTATTGGAGAACAGCAGGTCAAGCAGAGCCTGTCCCCTGGTAGGCTCACTTAACAGCTGCGTCAGGAAGCAGTCCTCCATTCACTCCAGGAATCTTTTGGACTGCTTCCTCTCTGCTGAATTAAGTTGCCAGCAGATATCTGGCAGGTTGAAGTCACCGACAAAGGATATGCCCCAGCAAAGGATAAGATTACTCACCATACTGCAGCTGCCCTGGTAGTCTGGGGAATGGTGAAAAGGTGCAACAGAGATGTGTAATGGATGGACACCACTGGTGCCTACTCTCTGGAATGTGCACAGACAAGATCATCTCTACCCTGGAAAGAGAGGACGGTGATAGATTCACCACCTGGCATGATAGCCCTTGATGTGCATTGTGTATATGGGCTAAAAGGTGAAGGAGGAGGCTGAGGCCCTCCACTCTGCCAGATCCCTGCAAGCACATAAGGAATACACAGGAAGATTCCCTGGGGACAATACCTGGACACATATCTAAATACCCCTGTTACTAAAAATCTGCATAAAAGACCTGAGTGATGCCTGCTCAGGAGGAAAACGAGGAGAGAAAAAGACTGATACAGAAGAAAAGCCATGAACATCCAGCCTGGAAGCAATCCAGGAACCCTCTCTTCTCCACCACCAACAATGCCATGCCCTAAGCTCTTCTTTCTGTAAGAAGGAAAAGAGAAAAGAGAAAAAAGAGAAAAGAGAAAAGTGAAAAGAGAGAAAAGAGAAAAAAGAGAAAAGAGAAAAAAGAGAAGAGAGAAAAGAGGAAGGAGAAAGGAGAAAAAAGAGAAAAGAGATCTTGCTGAAGATATCACATGTTGGAAGCTGCTCAGAGAAGGACTTGGACCTAGACTTTGAGATCTCTCTCTCCCCTCCTCCTGGCTGGACAGCACAAGCCAACAAGGATGCAGCAGCACCCTTCTACAGACCCAAATCATCTTGGGGCTGGTGGAGGAGGGTGGTAATATAATGCCATTCCTTCTCGCTCTTGCTCTCCAATTCTTTCCCTCTCTCTCTCACCATAAAAGGATGGTATCATACACACAAAGAGCCTAACCATAAAGATCATCAACTCTCATACCTAATTAAGCAGAAGTCCCTTCCAACTTCGATCAGTCTGTGATTCTGTGAAGTTAAACATGTTTTGCTCTGGAGCTGAATCAGCTGTCAAATTTTCTCCCACAGAAGTTCGTGTTTCAAGAGGCATAATTTAAAACAGGATAGAGTACAGAAGGTGTAAGATTTTGTATGTCATCCTGTTGTATGTGCCACGCTACCATGACTCCTATAGAAAAAGAGTTAGCTATTGATTAGAACCACTGTTACATAATTTCTGTTTATTTTAAGCAAAGGGTAAGCAAAGACATATGCAACCACTATGACCATCATGGTCTCCCTAATGTGGAATTTTATGGTCTCCAACAGACAGGAAGACTAGACCAATGACCTGTCCCACAAGCAATCAGGGAGGTGTCAGGTGTTAGACACAAACTTACTGTAACCCAACATGGCTCATTCAGGGAAGGTGGGAGAAGAGGAGGTAAGAAAAAGTAAATAAGACGTATTTTCTTCTTTGTTCTGTATTACTTTTTCCATCACACTGAAAACTCCTGGCAGGCAGAAATCATTTGAGTTCAGAGCAGCAATTAGTCTAAATAATTAAGGGCATCTTTAATAAGTCTACTTTGTTTCATAAGAGAAAAGTAGTCTGGTAAGAGAAATAATCTGGTAAATGAAAAAAACCACAAAACATTATTTATCAGAGTAGCTTGCGCTGCCTAACATTGCTGTTGAAAGGTTTTGAGATCACCTCTCTGCCATCAATATTTTTTTTTAAATTGATAAATTTAGGCACTTTTGGGCAACATTAATTTTATTTGCTCCTCTATTTCTTGCACAGCACTGGTGACTTTGGAGGCTACCATGGGTGGAAGCTCATTTAAGGATGACAAGCATCTATCAGGGGTAGAAGTCATGCTATGATTGGTGCTGCCTGCTTTGGTACCACAGCAGAAGAGACAACTTCCAGAGAGATGGAAAACCTCCCAGACTTTGCCATTCAGTCAGGCAGTTTGGCTTGGACAACACTGTGCAGAGAAGAGGATACTGACTGATAATTCATCTGGACTTGAAGTCTTTGAACTTTGAAGAATATCAATCCTGAAAATGGTGCCATAGATAATAAGCTTTTCTAAGACAGACTTTGAAAGATATAGGTATACTGTGTATATACTCCACATTAGTAGTATCATAGTACTATCAGTCAGGGTTGGAAGGGACCACAAGGATCATCTAGTTTCAACCCCCCTGCCATGGGCAGGGACACCCCACACTACAGCAGGCTGGACAGAGCCTCATCCAGCCTGGGCTTAAACACCTCCAGGGATGGGGCCTCAACCACCTCCCTGGACACCCCATTCCAGGGTTTCACCACTCTCATGATGAAGAACTTCCTCCTCATGTCCAGTCTGAATCTCCCCACCTCCAACTTCATTCCTTTCCCCCTAGTCCTATCACTACCTCAGGTCCTGAGAAGCCCCTCCCCAGCCTTCTTGTAGGCCCCCTTAAGATACTGGAAGGCCACAATTAGGTCACCTTGGAGCCTTCTCTTCTCCACACGGAACAGACCCAACTCTTTCAGGCTGTCCTCATAGGAGAGGTGCTCCAGCTCTCTGATCATCCTCATGGCCCTTCTCTGGACACATTCCAGCACGTCCATATCCCTCTTGTAATAGGGGTTCCAGAACTGGACGCAGTACTACAGGTGGTGTCTCACCAGATCTGAGTAGAGTGGGACAATCACCTCCCTTGATCTGCTAGCCATTAAATTATCTTTTTTTCCCCCCATCTTTTTGCTGGTAGAAGAAAGGCTAACGTTTTTATGTGACTTTGTATGCAAAAAGGAGTATGGAAAGTAAAAATTCATTTACTTTTTGCTTGATATTGCAATTCAATTAATGTCTAACATACAAATAAGTCATATGACAGAAAACCATGCTCTGGACAGCATTGGTCTGAGGCTGTTTTTATGAGACAGGCAACATCAATACGGAGAAAATTATAGTCCTCCTTTTATTTGATCTGTCTAGAAAAAGCCCCACATTTTTATCAGACTTTACTCTGTGTTTTATCTCATGGTGGGAATTGTGCACCTTTCCATTCAGCTATGTCAGATTGTTGGAAGCGTTCTAATTTCTTCCTATTGTGACTGAGAGGCCTATTTTTAGGCCATGTGAAGATGCTTGAGTTGAGTGACTTGGTGATACTGCAGCTTGGAGTGCCTCAAGTGTGAACGTTTCTGTATGAAGTTTTGAAAGCTGTTTACATCCTGGAAAACCAAGTGCCAAGCAAAAACTGAGCTCCCTGAGATTTGTGGGGAACATCTCCCATTCAGCAGGCTCCAAAGCTGTTCTTAGCCTTGCTCCAATCTTTGTCCTTCGTTCTGGTGGTACAGTCACCCTTGATTCACTCCACAACTCTCACCATGTCAAAGGCCACTGATCTTTCCACTCTGATAACAAAAAGACTAGAAACAGATTGTGCTTAGAGAATTGGTCCCTGGGATAACAAGAGAGATGAACTGGAAGACCAAACTCCTAGCATTGTCTGGAGTCTATTGTTAACCAATTTTCTTTTAAAGCATAATAAAGACACTCAATTCCACATATTCTGAAGTCCTTGGGATACAACCAGCATTGAACAGACCTTGATGATTTTTTAACTCCTTTAAATTAAAATAAAATCAATGACACTTGCAAAGTCAGAGATATTTGCAGAGCATGTTTCACTTACAAGCTAAAATCCATACAGGCTAGTGTTTTGGGAGTTACGTCAAGAATGCCAAAACCCAGCCCCACCCCCTACCCAAAACCCCCAATTGATGATGAATACATTGAATGCAAATGCATTTTCAAGTATCACACAGAAGCAGGGAACCAGATTGCTTGAGAGGGTGTTAAAAGTGTTAATCAATACTTCTAGGCTGAGGTTAGGTCACCTGCCTCTCTTATGCAACTGTGCAGCTTCAGCAGCACCTACAGCTCCCCAGTGGGAATGTAAAGCGTCAGATCTTTGCAAATCTGATTTCAAGACAAGTGAGAGTTTAATTTTGCCAAAAATTGCAAAACCTAGTGGGTGTAAAAACTGTATAGATCCTTGATAATATGTTAAAAAGGAGTTTTACCTGTATGCTACCTCATATATTACCTAAAATGAAAAGAGTTGACTAGCAAAAATTAGTATCAGGAGACAGTGCTGTTTTGGCAGCAGTTTCTCTGACAAAGTATTCCTGTGCTTTTGTCATTTTATACAATTGTTTTTTCCTTTCTTTCTCCAGAATATGTGTAACTGGTTAGGTTTTTTGGATTTTTTTTGTACTTCTAGAATAAGAAGTCCTGAGCAATTTTGCTAAAACACTTCCTCAAAGTGTAACATTTTGTCTTTCACATTTTTACAGGTTTTGTCCTCTGTATGTTAGAAGTTCACACTCTGTGCCTGAAGATAGTCTCTTGACAATACCAATCCAAAACACTGATGAAGTCCATGGCAATTTTGTCCTTCAGCCTCTTTGCTGCTTTGCAGCTGGCACAAAGTTGTTGAAATTTTGGGTTTTTTCCAATCTTTGGGTGACAAATGTAAGCGAGGCTCCAAATTTCTAATTGAGAAAATGTTACACAGCAGAACTATTATGTGATGGCAATGATAGCTGGATGAAGTCAATACCCTATTAATCTGCTTATCTTCTTAGTTTTAGGCACTGGTGTGCCTACCACTAGAAAACTTCCAAGTCTGCAAGTGTGCTTACCCATAAAATAGTGCCATGATGTAGGGAAGTGCTGTTGACCCTCTTGCACAGCCTGAAGAAATAAAAATTGTGTTTTCAGCTGTCATCTACATGGAAAGAAACCCAAACCCTCAGCAGCACCTCTTTTTGCATAATAGCAATTTAGTAGTCATCACAGTGGAGCTATCTGTTTGAGATTGAACTTTACCTTAGTATAATAGTTTCATTAAAAAATCACAATAATTATACCAGAATACAATAATATTGTTTAAAAAGTTCTTTATCTGCCAAAGAATCAAAATGTGCTAGAGAAACCATACAGGTTCACCTATGTAGGCAGAATGAAATATCTCTTCAGCAAGAAATAGATTAATTAAAAAAAATAATTACCTCTGTTTCAAGTATCTCTGTATGAATTAGGCAAAGAGATTATCTTACAGAGTGAAGAGGGTAGTCACATTTAATGAGAAAGTTTTCAAATAAGTGTTTCCTTTTGCTCTTCACATTCCTTCTCCACTCAGAAAAGAAGGTGCATATCTGCTGGTCAATAGCTAGGCTCAGGACATTTCTGGGTCTGCAATAAGATGATTTGTTCCGGTGGGATGAAAATTTGCCCCCAACATTAACTTTGCCAGAGCAGCCCAGTTGGAAACAAAGTATTTACAGGCAAAATCTACAATGGAATGCAATGAATATGTACAAAATGTACAGTATTTACAATATTTACAAGTATTTACAATTAACAAACAGCGCAAGAAACTCCCTGGTCAAAAGACCAGCAGAAGCTACTAGCTTCTCCTTTTCTGCCTACCCTCTTGCCCTGTACAAAAGAATGGAGAAAGGAGCAGAGAAAGTTGCTGTTAGACTTTACCAAAACAATGCAGCCAGGGTCAAGCAGAAGAAAGTTAGTATCTCTCCGGAGCGAAGAAGAGAGAAGAGAAAAGAAATTGTTTTGGTACAACCATCTTAAGTTCCTTATCTCTCCAATGGAATTATTTAGAATTATCTTTATGTTCCTCTTTATACCCAATAGTGATTTATTTACATTTTACTACTTTCCTGATCAAGATCAAAAATTTTGAAGGCATAGCCTAAAACTATCACATTTGTCTATGTAGTTCTCAGCTATTGTGACCGGTTGACGTTGTCCCCTTAAGAAAGGGAATATGGTGGATGGAAGTTGGTAAATGGAAAGAATAATCTAAACTAATTTCATTGGAAGAGTGGGAGGAAGCACCTTCTGAACTGGGAGTGAACTGGGAGTGAACTGGGCACTCCGGCACTTCTATCTTCAGTCTTGCTTCCGCCTCTTCTTCAGGCAGCAGCGTACTGTGCTGGGCTTTCTGCCAAGGCTTCGGCCTTGAAACTGATAAAGGCCTGTATTAACTCCCTTCCAATTAACACAAACTGCTTCTAACTTTTTTTTCCCTCTTTCTCTCTTTCTTCTAACCTACTCTGGGGAAAGGGGGGAGAGAGGGGAGGTGGGGAACCCCCTCTGCCGAGGGGGGAACTCTCATTTCTGTGTTACTTTATTGTATATCTTTGTATATATTGTAAATATTGTAAATTTGTAAATACTCCCCTGCATACCCTACATTGCTTTGTAAATACACAGCTCCACTGCTTTGCTAATTCAGCTTGTGAGTTTTTTTTTCCTTTCCCTTCAATTTTTTCTTTCCCCTTACATTACTGGGGGGGAGGGAAGAGGCTTCTTGGCCTTACCCTTCTACCCCATGACAGCTATGGATGCTATGTATTAACATTAACATATTACAGTCTGAAAGTTTCTTACTCTTTCAAGCATTTTGTCATTTATTTTTTTTGGGTTGATGCCCCTAGCATACACATTATTGGAGAAGGACTGATAAATTTAAGACATTTGAACTTTCCCAGCTTTGTCCATGTCCTGGATTTGTGGATTGTTGCTGTACCACTTCTGCAATCTGTGCAATTTGCTGACTTGCAGACAAAAAATTCAAGGTGTATTCTCTAGTCAAGGAAGAAAAATACATAGAGCCCATCTTCATAACTGCACATGAAATTGTGCAGTTCTTCTATTGACCTCAACTGATGACAGTTTTGATTTGTTACTTATGAAGATAATACAATAATTGAGTATTTTAGACTGTCTTCATTAAAATCAATATCTGTCTATTGACTTTACCATCGCTAAAATTTCACTTCCATTTATTATCTCATTTTTTTCCACACATTGCTCCTGAATAAATACTATTAAGAAATAGAGGGGGAGTAGCTTTTTACAAACAACATGACAAAACTTGAAATCAACTTGAAAAACTTGAAATCAACAGCATTTGCATTACTGTAGGTGACGAACTAAGAAATATTTGACTCTTTGAAATGAAAAACACCCAAAGCAAACCATCCCTGAGAGAATATTGATGCTGTCACCACTACAAACTTAAAACAATCTAATCTTTCTAGGAATACAGGTTTCCTGTGACTTATAAATGTAAAACAAGACAAATTAGTCACAGACTTAAGAAAAAAAAAATCACCATGGATTGCGAAACAGCATAAACAATGAACTGTAAACTAGAAATATTTCTTTTGGAGTCAAAATTAAAAATATATTAACTTTCTTCTCAGGGTTCTACATTTTTTAAAGCCCTTTAATTTAATATCTAGGGTGAACACACATGTGGACAAAACATGAACATTTGTTGCTATTACCAGTATTAATGACTCTTGCAAATTCATTAAAACTATGAGCAGGAAAAGCAAGGGGCAATATAACCATACAATAAAAAGGGTGAGAGTTTTCGATGAGCTGTAAAAGCACAAGGGAAATGCTAAAGAAGTGAGCTCACGTTTCCGACAAAAACATTTACAAATCATTCTCCTCTCTTTTGGCATTAATAAAACTAAACAACAGATTTTCTTACCACTTCTCATCCTTCATGGTGAAGGTTGAAAGAGACTTCTGGAGATCCTTAAGTCACCCAGAGTAGGTCGCACAGGATGCCATCCAAAAGGTTTTGGAATGACTGCATAGATGGGGACTCCACCACTTGTCTGGGCAGCCTGTTGCAGTGCTCCACCAAGCTCATAATTAAATTCCTCCTCATGTTTAGATGGAACTTCCTGTGCTGAGGTTTGTGCCTGTTGCTTCTTGTCCTGTCACTGGGCACCACTGAAAAAAGACTGGCCACATCCTCCTGAAACCCACCCTATAAGTATTTATAAGATTCCTCTTCAGTCTGTGCTTCTCCAGGCTAAAGAGCTGCAAGTCTTAGAATCTTGTCTGCCTATCCTGCAGCCTCTATTCATAAGAGATGTTCTGGTCTCCTAATGATCTTCATAGCCTTTTCCTGTACCCTCTCAAGAGGTTTCCTGCCCTTCTTGAATGAGAGACCCCAGAACTAGGCCTAGTATTCCAAATGAGGCCTCACCAGGGCAGAGTAGAGGGGGAGTAGAACCTCCCTGAACCTGCTTGTCACACTCTTCTTGATGCACTCGAGGATGCCACTGGCATTCTTGGCCACAAAGGCCACATTGTTGGCTGAGGACTACCCTGCTGTCCACCAGGACTCCCAGGTCTTTTTCCACAGAGCTGCTTAGCAGTAGGTCAACCCATAAGCATAGAATCATAGAATCAATAATGTTGGAAAAGACCTCAGAGATCATCAAGTCCAACCTGTCACCCAGCACCTCATGATTACTAAACCATGGCTTCAAGTGCCACATCCAGTCCCCTCTTGAGCATTTCCAGGGACATTGAATCTACCATCTCCCTGGGCAGCCCATTCCAATGGTCGACAACTTTCTGTGAAGAACTTTCTCCTTACCTCTAACCTAAACTTCCCCTACCATGGCTTGAGACTGTGTCCTCTAAAACACCTACTGCCCTGCCCTCATCTATCCATCCAGTCATGTCCTCATAGAAGACTGTCAGATTAGTCAGACATGACTTCCCCTTGGCAAATCCACCACCTTCTTTTACTCCACATGCTTTGATATAATGCCCAGAATGAGCTGTTCCATTATCTTTCAAGGGATGGAGGTGAGGCTGACAGGACTGTTGCTTCCTGAGTCTTTCTTCTTGCCCTTTTTGAAGACTGGAGTGACATGGACTTTCCTCCAGTCCTCAGGCAGTTTGTTTCTTCTCCAGTACCTTTCAAAAATGACAGAGAACAGCCCAACAACAACTTCTGCCAGCTCCCTCAACATTTGTGGGTGCATCCCATCAGGACCCACGGACTTATGGTTATCCAATTTATTTAATTGGTCTTTAACTTATCCTCCTCAGCCAGAGAAAACTCTTCTTTCTCCCATGTTTTTTATGTTACCTCCAAAGTCTGGGACTCCTAACAATTAAAATTTTCCTTTGGAAATTTCATATAATGATTAGATTTTCACCATGAAAAAAGTAGTTTCCTTACTGGGTAGTTCATTAATGAGAGCCTCTGGAAGAAGCATGAAAAGAGAGTGCATGAGACCTGGAATGATATGACAAATACAAATAAAAGCCACACAGACTATAAAGAAAACAATTTTTATTAGGCTGGTAGATTTTCCTACTTTCCTTTAAAATTACATGGAAACTGCTCTTCAGACCTCTTCCCCCTTCTATTCTACTCCTACAGGAGTCCTTTAGTGAGATCTTAACTTAAGCCAAAAAAAACAGAAAGAAAGATTTTACTCCAGCTATGACTTCTAACAAGATCATAGCTATTTCATCACTTAGCTACCAAGTTGCAGACATTATTTGGTGAGTATATTCCACAGGGTGTGAGGTAATATAAATATTAAATAAAGGAAGAAAGACAGCAGACATGACTTGTTTTTTCCAAATCTGTTATCTCAAGAATGAAGCCTAGTAGGTACTAAATTGGCAGGTCTGGAGTCTGAAGCTTCCTGTGCTGGAGTAAATCTGCAGTGGTACATTTCTTTTCAATGAAATTAGAGCAGTTCAAGGCTGACATATGGGAGGAAAGAATTAGATCCTCTGGATGAAAGTGGTGTATAACATTTAAATGTGCACATAAATGTTTATAAATTCCATTCTTGGCTATCAGGCAGACATTTGCAAAGTACACAAACATACCATTATAAATTTGTATGATTGATCTGTACAATATGAGCATTTGTGAAATACCTATAGATTTACAGATGCATGTGTGTACAAATTTGTGTGTAGCTGATATTTTAATGTATATATGTATGAATGCTTTTGCTTGCTTGCATGTGGTATACCTGTTGTTTATGGTCAATAAGCAGTGTTTAAAGGACAGGTATGTACTATATACAGATAGGGGACTGTACTATATACAGGGGACCTCTGACCTCCTTGAAACAATCTCCAGTCTTCCAATAACTGAGGGGAAGCTACAGAAATGCTGGAGAGGAAGTTTTCCTGAGGATACCTAGTGACTGGACCTGGGAGAATGGTTTTAAGATGAAGGAGAGTAGGTTTAGACTGGATCTTAGGAGGAAGTTCTTCAGTACAAGGGTGGTGGGACTCTGGAATAGGTTGCCCAGAGTAGTTGTGGATATCCCCTCCCTGAAGATGTTAAAGCTGGGCTGGATGAGGCCTTGGGCAACCAAATCTTGCTAAGAGGTTGGAATAGATGATCTCTAATGTGCCTTCCAAGCTAGGCCATTCTATGATTCTATGGTACAGCTCTCTTCTCTTACCTTCTGAGGCGGTTTGTTAACTGCTGGAGAGAGCAACACAGATGAGGTACAGCTTCATAATCAGTATTAGAATAATATCTATACCTTATTATATGCTGTATTGAACAGGAGACTTCGTGAGGATTTCAAACAGCTATCTCTATGTTTTGTCCTCAGCTTGTAGGCTTTGACTGATAAGCATATAAGATAAACAGCAAATGAGATCAAACATGTCATTCCAGCACACTCACCCACTCATCTGTGCATTTCTAATGGCTTTGCATGCTGGTAAACTGTCATTTAGTTGCAGTAGTTTACAAGTGACTCAGCCAAAGATGTCTACACCCTGAAGGCTGTCAATTTCTACATCAATAGTCTCTAAAACATACATTTCTGGTTAAAAAATAGCTCTTTAGAGAGCAACAGAAGGTCAGACTTAGCTTTCACAAACAGCAGCAGATAAAACCTGCCCACACTATACAACTAAGATACTGACAAAATGCAAAGATTATTCCTATTACTAAGATAATGATCTAAAATGAAAATTCATCCCATTGCAGAACTACAAAGGACACAATTTTGCAGTGTCATTCAGATGTTTTCTGTTAAAGAGAGTGAACTTAATAAGCATTTGTGTTAATGCTACTTTACCCTTTATGGAGGGCAGATGTCCTTAATCTGGGACTAAATGACATTTTAATGTCTCTTTACAGGCCTAACAGGTATGAGGAGTAGTTTCAGGAGACCTTAATATAAATGAGCAATTGTCTCAGTACATTTCCAGAAGAACCTGACTATCTCATAGCTGTCTTGACGTATAAAAAGATCATTTTGCAAGTGCATTGTACTATACATAAAAAGGTATCTACAGAGAAGAGCAAAAACTTTGCTGCTTCTTATTCTGCATTTGCTCACAGCTAAACTAAAGAAGTGTAGTCTGGATGATTGCATAATGAGATGGAACGTGGCCTGGTTGAAGGAAATGAGAGAAAGCTGTGGTCAATAGGACAGAGTCTAGTTGGAAGCCTGTATCTAGTGCAGTCCCTCAGGGGTTGGTGTGGTGAAGGCACATTATGCCCAGATACTGAATCTTGTCCCAGCATGTGGACAAGTTCCCCCTCCCTTGGAGGAAGACAAAAGCCAAGGCATTAGCCAGGCCAGCATGCACCCAGCGCATGCAGTGCTCATGCTGACACCAAGTATGGGCATAATTCTAGCTTCATGCTTTCTATAGGCTGAAGCCAGTTGTTTATGAGAGTGCTCGTTGGTCAAGCCCAGCCTCGAGGAATCTATAAGTATCACTCCAGTTGGTAAACAAGTTGCCCCCTCATTCAATTTGTCTCTGTGCTTGTTCGAGAGAGCAACTATCGAGCTGCAGCCTTTGCCATTGAGCTTATTGTTGTTAGCTTCTGTTATACATGCACGCATACTGAAAGCCTCTGCATCATGAAAAGCATAGAGGAAGGACCTTAGCTATGCCTGAGCCCAGCGTCGCTACAGCCAGTCGTACCGACCAGGAGAGCCCACCGTGCCACCGGAGGACTGGACCGACCCCCGAGGGTAAGATCTGCCCAGTTGCCGGGGAGAAGGGACTTGATCGATTCCGAGTCCACATATTCCTAGCCCCGCTGTAGTGGGAGAGGAGCCGCCGAGTGCCGCTCTGAGCCCTGTGAATCTCAGGGAGGACTAAAGCATTGTTCATGCCTATACTGCACCAAACCCGGGACCACTCTGAGAGTCTCGCAGCTCCTTTAAGCTCAGTAAACGAGAATCCGCCGCCTAACGCAGCTACATTCTCTCCCCGAGGCTGTTTTCATCAGTCCTGAGAATCGTTGTGGTTGGGCCAAGCCCGTAGCTTTGCCTGCTGCCACGTCCTCCGTGCCCGCCTACTGGCCACCGTCGTCCCACCCTGCCGTGCAAGCCGACTTTGAGGGCTGACCCCACGGGCCGACCCCGACCAGGACTGATCCCTGTTGTCTGGAGGGAATCAAATATCTTCCACGTGTTTTCCATCCATTAGCACTCCGTTCAAAGTATCCGCGTCTAGCAGAGTAAGCACTGACGCGTAGAAAGATTGTAATATTGCTGTGTATAGCCAGAAGCCGCCCGCGTCCCGCCGAGTTGCCATCTAGTGGCCAAGCGGCGGAACTGCACCCTTCATTATATAAATATAGAAATAGTTTGTACCTAGTTCAATTAAGTTATAATCATAACACTAAGCCACTTGTGGAATGTATTTCACGAACATGTATATAAGTTGGTGATTCATCTGTTATTGTTTGATAATTAATAAAATAATATTTTCATAATTCATATTTCATATTTCATATCCATAAATTTAATAACCTCTTCACCACAGTTGGCTCGGACCAGTGCTATTCAATACATTCACTGGGAGGAGTGGCTGACACACCAGGAAGCTGTGTTGCCATTCAGTGGGACTTGGAGAGGCTGGGGAGTTGGAAGGGGAGAAACTGAATTCAACAAGAGCAAGTATAAAGTCGTGCATCTGGGAGAGAATAACCCCATGGACAAATGTAGGCTGGGGACTGACTTTTTGGAGAGGAGGGTAAGGGAAAGGGACCTGGGTGTCCTGGTGGTCAGAACGATGATCATGAGCCATGGAGCACTGGAACAGGCTGCCCAGAGAGGATGTGTAGTCTCCTTCTCTGGAGACATTCAAAACCCACCTGGATGCATTCCTGTGTGACCTACTCCAGGTGATCCAGCTTTGGCAGAGGGGTTGGACTAGGTGATCTCTAGAGGTCCCTTCCAATCCCTACGTTCTGTGATTCAATGATTCTTTGATTTATGAAATAATTTTCCTTACACAAAATGCATTTTCTAGTCACAAATGTTGTTCCAGGTTGAAACACAGGCAATTTGAACAAAATGTATGAGGGACTAGAAGCTTTTTTCATAGAATTGTATCTTCTGTTAAAGATTAGTATTTTCCTAGCACCTGTATCCATTAATTTTACCTGAACACACTAGACATCCATGAACTGGCAAACTTTTTAACTTCCCTCTAAAAGTGGTGGGAACATTTTGTTGAAAGGATCAGGAAGGATCTAGTAAAATTACAGATGTGATTTAACAAAGAAAATGGGGTGAAAATTGTGAGTGATTGCAAAAACAATGGTCTCTGACCCATTAAGAATTTCTGGGTGAATATTTCTATACCCACTGGAAAAATCTGACTTTCATAATTTTCAATGTATTCTCAAACTGAACAGGTTTGTTGGCAAGCAGTCTGAAGAAATTACTACTTTGGTACGTGCAACATTATTAGACCTTTTCTGCAACAAGCCGGTAGACCTTGGCTGCAAAAATTTTGCATCAGGTACCTGCAGCTATGGCATCCAGGAGCAGACAAGCAGGTTCAGGGGGAGCTAAGAGGAGATTCCCTCTCACTAGTACACACCATTTTTGAGAATGATAATTTTCAGCTTTGCTCTGAGGTCTGCACCAGCTGCCAGAAAGAAAAGGCCTTTCCCACCTCACACCCCCCACTGTGGAAATTCCCCACTGGGAATGCTGGCTCATGGAGCCCTGTTTTGGTAAGAATGAGTGGTGGATATAGGCTGTTGGTCAGACCAGCATTGTGTTTGGGCTAGACTTTCAGCCTGGTGTAGGGGACAATGGTATCCTGGGGTGCATTAAGAGGAGTGTGTCCACCAAATTGAGGGAGGTTCTTCTCCCCCTCTACTCTGCCCTGGTAAGACCACACCTAGAATACTGCATCCAGTTTTGGGCTCCCCAGTTCAAGAAGGACAGGGATCTAACATCTTTATTGATGATCTGGATGAGGACATTGAGCCGATCATCAGTAAGTTTGTGGACGACACCAAGCTGGGGACAGTAGTTGATCTGCTGGAGGGTGGAGAGGCTCTGCAGAGGGACCTCGAAAGGCTGGACAGATGGGCAGAGTCCAATGGCATGAGATTTAACACATCCAAGTGCCGGCTCTGCACACTGGCCACAACAACCCCATGCAGTGCTACAGGCTGGGGTCAGAGTGGCTGGAGAGTGGCCAAGCAAAGAGGGACCTAGGGTGCTGGTTGATGGTAGGCTGAACATGAGCCTGCAGTGTGCCCAGGCAGCCAAGAGGGCCAATGGCATCCTGGCCTGCATTAAGAACAGTGTGGCCAGAAGAAGCAGGAAGGTCATTCTGCCTCTGTACACTGCACTGGTTAGGCCGCACCTTGAGTACTGTGTCCAGTTCTGGGCTCCTCAGTTTGGGAAGGATGTTGACTTGCAGGAGCATGTCCAGAGAAGGGCAACAAAGTTGGTGAGGAGTTTGGAACACAAGCCCTATGAGGAGAGGCTGAGGGAGCTGGGGCTGCTTAGCCTGGAGAGGAGGACACTCAGGGGTGACCTTATTGCTTTCTACAACTACCTGAAGGGAAGTTGTAGACAGGCAGAGGTTGGTCTCTTCTCCCAGGCAGCCAGTACCAGAACAAGAGGACACAGTCTGAGGCTGCACCAGGGGAGGTTCAGGCTGGAGGTTAGGAAGAAGTTCTAAACAGGGAGAATGATTGTACATTGGAATGGGCTGCCTGGGGAGGTGGTAGAGTCACCATCACTGGGGGTGTTCAAGAGAAGACTTGATAGGGTGCTTGGTTGTCTGGTTTAATTGATTAGGTGGTGTTGGATGATAGGTTGGACGAGATGATCTTGAAGGTCTCTTCCAACCTGGTCTATAATTGAATTGAAGAAGAGAAGAGAAGAGAAGAGAAGAGAAGAGAAGAGAAGAGAAGAGAAGAGAAGAGAAGAGAAGAGAAGAGAAGAGAAGAGAAGAGAAGAGAAGAGAAGAGAAGAGAAGAGAAGAGAAGAGAAGAGAAGAGAAGAGAAGAGAAGAGAAGAGAAGAGAAGAGAAGAGAAGAGAAGAGAAGAGAAGAGAAGAGAAGAGAAGAGAAGAGAAGAGAAGAGAAGAGAAGAGAAGAGAAGAGAAGAGAAGAGAAGAGAAGAGAAGAGAAGACTGAGGGAGGATTTAATAAAAGTTTATAAATATCTGAGGGCTGGGTGTCAAGAGGGAGGGGACAGGCTCTGTTTAGTTGCACCCTGTGATAGGACGAGGGGTAATGGATATAAACTACACCACAGGAGGAACTTCTTCACTATGGAGCACTGGCACAGGCTCCCCAGAGAGGTTGTGGAGTCTCTTTCTCTAGAGACTTTGAAGGCGTATCTGGATGTCCTCCTGTGTGTGAGCTGAGCTAGTTCCTATGGTCCTGCTCTGACAGGGGTATTGGACTCCATGAGCTTTGGAGGTCTCTTCCAACCCCTAACATCCTGTGATCCTGTGACATCTCTGACACCATCTCATCATAGTAAGAAGATGACAGGTTTTGTTGTTTTGACTTGCCCTTCTTTCAGATTGGCTGAGGTACATTACCTGATGGAGATATGATGCAAGAACATTTATCTGAAGCAGTCTTTTTGCCTGATGTCCTTTCACAGAATGAAAATACTTTAGCTTCCAGCTTCAGCTGCAAGTCCAATATGGTGTCAGAGACTGTCATAGGGCTTTGAAGGGAGGAATCAAGTCTCACCTACTGCTTGCCTTATGACTGGGTAGTTCAAAGAAATACATAGGGCAACAGAACTCTGAAGTCTGACTATGTTTGTAAGGAGATAAAAGAAATATATATGACAGTGGAGATTACTCTAAAACCTCCCTGCAGTTAACAATCAGCCCGAAAGAAACCATCTAAAACACAAGAACTATGCATTTTCTTATGATGTCTAGCAACAAAACTATGGGGAATGGTTTTAAGATGAGGGAGACTAGGTTTAGAACTGATCTTAGGAAGTTCTTTAGTACAAGGATGGTGAGACTCTGGAAGAGGTTGCCCGAAGTGGTCGTGGATGCCACCTCCCTGAAGGTGTTCAAGATGATGTTGGATGAGGCATTGGGCAACCAAATCTAGATGAGTGATTTCCCTTCCCATGGAAGAGAGGTTGTAGTAGATAATCTCTAATGTCCCTTCCAAGCTAGGCCATTCTATGTTTCTGTGATACTTGGTTTTCATGGGCAATATTGAGGAATTAATTTTGCAATCCTTCACACTGAAGGGAGGAACACAGTTTTATAATCATTGAAAACAAATAAAGAAATTAAATGGCACCATGATTAATCTGCTGGCAAACTTGCACATGCACTCCTGCAAGCATGATTATGTTGTTTTGTCCTGTATGGAAAAAGACAAACAAACAATCAAAACCAAAACAAACAAGAAAACAAACAAACCCCAAAGCCAAAATGAAAACAAAAAACCCCTCAAAAAAAGGGAGGAATCAGGCAAATGTAAACCCTAGATAAAGACAAGCCTCAGGACAACCATCTTTTTGCTCCTAGCTTTTCTTTGTAAAGAACAGAAGCTGCCATTTTTTGCTGTCTGCTCCTTTACATACATATATATATATATATATATATACACACACATACATATATATACCTAGATATGGTATGTCAATTTCCCTTCCTACTGCTTCCCTGCGTATGGTACCCCTTTCCAAACCAGCAGCAGCCACATGTTTCTTCTGGCTGGTACAGATAAACCTCTTTACTTAGAGAAGATAAAAATATTACCTTCTTTTTTCTTAAAATGCAAATTTACTCAGGGCCACGATCAATGGAAACATACTATCATTTATAAAAATCAAAGTAATATTGTATTGAATTGTTTTCTCAGTAGGTATTATGCCTTATCATGAAAAGAATGAGATTTTGTCCTCTTCTTGCAGGCCATTAAAGAGAAAAGTCAAAAGCAGAGACTTTTACTCTATAGACATGTAACAAGAGAGGTATAATCTTAAATACAGCATAGAAAAAACCCCAACAAACCAATACCACCACCAAAAAACCTTCTTGAAGACAGCTTGGTTTGGCCCTACATCCAATGGGGTTTGAAATCTAAGGGAATACATTCTGGATACATAAACCGCTTTATTTCCAATTAGATCTGCAATACTATTTGAAACAATACATGCTTTTGAAGCTCTTAAATGTAATTCTATTCTCTTGTCCAGCTTTTTTTCTATTTGTCATGAGATTCACTGTGCACCAATGGAATGGTCTTGATTCTAGTGCACAGACTCAGAGATCATCCATTCCTCCAAATCAAACACCAGGTTTCCAAGGCAGTGTGTGGAACAGGGTTAATATCAATTAAGTGCCAGTCTTTAGTTAGACTACTTAAAAAAAGAAGAGGAAATACTGATGACCTCAGATCTAGTCTCACATTTTTCAGCATGGGAAACAGTGGAAACAATAACAGAAACTGATGGTGTAAATGCTTTCTCTTGGAAAGCATCAGAGGGCTGGAAAAGCAAGATTCTGGAGGCTAATAAGAAAGAGGTCAAGAAGATAGGTTACTGTCAAGTGAGGGCTCTGGCCTGAGGCTGTGGACTGAGGGCTGTGTAGGATGTAGACCAGGAAAACAAGGAGCAGGATGCCACATCATTCTTCTCAAGAAGTATCTGCACAAACAGGTCTGTAAAACCATCAGACTGTATGCTCTGTGCTCTCTTGGTCATTTCTAGAAATGTAATGGCTTGGTTTGGATGAAAAGGTGTTTCATTCATCATATCTGCAGAGCAGGATTTTTTCTTTGGATGTAGGCTGAGATCCTCCCAAAACCAGACCTGCACTCTCTGGATGAAGAATTCAACAGTTACTCTAGTGGAATACTAAACAGTGGGATTAAAGAGTTATCTTTTCAATCCTAAATGATAACTAATATCAAGATGTGTGGGTTTTCAGAACATGGTCTTTTGAGCATGTTTCTGTACCTAAAGCTTAGTCAGTCTTGGAAAAGTGGGCAGACTGCATTGTTGACAGGGAAAGAGGCAGATCCTAGGTACCTGCACATACAACACAGGCTTAATTGAGGAGGACTGTGTGTCTATTAACAGATATATTGTTGTCAGGTTAAACGCTACTCTCTGTCTCCAACAGTAGAAAAGATACAGTGTCTTCTGTGTCAACATCACTTGTCTTCACATTAACTCACTGTAGCTGACTCATCTTGCCAGACTTTCTCAGCTTTTAAACACTTTTCACAAGCACCAGTAGCAGATATAAATGACCCATCTAGACAATCTCTTTCTGGAAATAATTGTTCTCTGTGACTTGAAGTACTTATTTTTAAATTTAATATTATTGCTGTTACAGAAGAAGTAAATCTGTGGCTTCACTGAAGCTACTGACTGGACTTCCACTATAATTTTTCCCCCTTTATGTTATGGTATAGAGTTTGTGTAGAGAGAACTGTTACAATATGGAGCTTTGAAGAAATATGATATGAGGAAAGGTCAGGTGGCAAGAAAGCTTTGATTCTCCTCATGCATCCTTCTTTTCATCTCTATCGTTGTTCAAATAATTGCTAGAAAACTGCTCTAGGTTTGAAGAACTCTAAGAGGTACTTAGCAGCATGTATTTCTCTGTGAACTCCCCCAACACCAACATGCTTCTTCATTTTTTGGTTTTCTACCCAATGATGCTTGCTAGTTTGCTGGGTGCATGCATGGATGAAAAGAAAAACATAGTCTGTGTTTCAAACATTGCACAGAAAAATCTTGGCATCCACTGTGTTAACTTGTACCTCAAATTGTGTCAGGTGCTTGCACCAATGAATCAAATGTAGAATTTATTTAATCATAAACCCTGCATATCTATATGCAATGTTTTGGGGAATAAAAAAATGTGTGAGAGAAATTCTAAATTAAATCAAATTCTAAACATCAGTCAGAGGTAACTGGATGTGAAGAAATTGCATTCTGAGTCACTCCAGTGCTCTGAAGACAACACTGTAAAAGCTCAGAGTTGACAAACACAGCCCACACAGTTAATTAAAAAGAGAAAGAGAGTTTGCAGTCATCTTACTCATAATTTAAAGGATGGTGGGACATATTTACTTGCAATGACATTTACTGCTGTTTCTGTAAAGAGAAGGAAGGTAACAGCAGCTTTGGACCTTCAGCAATTGCAAAAGCCCACACAACGTAAAGGTCCTGTTTTAGTAACCATGTTGTCAGTCTTTAACAACTACTGGTGTAACAGCTGGTTTTGATGTAATTTCTTTTGAGGCCACTAGATTACAAGCCATTTATTGCATTCTTTTCCCCAGACTGCTCCCTGGATACAGACAGAGAGTCAAGAGGTCAGAGGTCTAAAGCCAGTAGCTAAAGATTTGTCATCATTTAACAGGTCACTGGTTGCTATGCACTACGCAGACTGGAGAGTGCAACCTAGCAGGAATGTATGATGTGCTTTATTTTCCAGGCCTCCACTAGGCTGCAGCCCCACTGCAGGTGCCACTTTTTTACCTGGGATCATCAGGTTGTGCCTTGGGGGCTGTGGGAACAAGGCACACACACATTCAGCAGCTGAATATCCTTACTTAGCATCAGTATTATGGTTTTTCAGACCAGCATTTACTATCTAGACATAAACCCCCAAAGCACTGAGGGTGATGGATTATGACATAAGCAGGTAGGACAGTTCACTAGACACTGTACGTCATTACAGCTGCACCGCAAATTCCACTCTCAGTTACACGACTGTAATGGGAAGGCCAGAACTGTTCTTAATTCCTCAGCAGTTTCTGTCCTCTCCTCTCCTGCTTCTGCCAAGAATTTGAAGCTCCAGAAGTGTGGTTAGTTATGAAGATGATTCTTTTCTTTGAGAAGAGTAAAGAAGGACAGATGTTCTTTACTTTTCTTTCTTTTTTTTAGTTCTTTGTACAAATTGTATCTTTTAGATATCAGAAGAGCTATTTGAGGTCTCCTCTAGTCCTAATAACCTTCTCTAGTCCTAATAACCTTCTCTAGTCCTAATAACTGTGATTCTTTATGTATGTAAGCCAGAAGAGTTTCACATTTTGACCTCATAATATGTCCAAAGAACATATCTAAGCAAAACAAGAAACTAGGATTTAGATACCTTCTAAGGGGAGATAATGAATCAGCTGAAGTTTGATGCTCCTTTTGTTCCTTCACAGTGTTGGTATTGGAGACCTTGAAAGGCAGCAAACTGCAAGGTCAGGCACCTTCTGCAAGCTTATTTTTCTGTGAGGACTTGAATAAAGCAAGAAAATATTGAAATTTGCAGGAAGGGCAGTTTGAGGGTTCATATTCCCTTGAGCCAATTATATAATTGGGAAGCGGAAATCTCTCAGTATCATCAGTCATTTAGTCTTTTTGATTTAGGTAAGCTGTCTGTCCAAAATTTAGTGGTCAATTCCAAGCTCTGGACTGGAGCTCCTTCACAAGGTATTTGCCCCTGAGCAGAAGCTGCAGGGATGAGAAAGTGATGCTTCTTAATGAGGAGTTGCTGTGGTTTCCTACTCCTCTAGAAGACAGTGAAGAGCTAAAGAAGGAAAAATCCCAGAGCAGCATGCACCTGATGATTCTGAGAGGGGTGGAATCACCATCACTGGAGGTGTTTAAGAAGAGACTGCATGGGGCACTTGGTGCCATTGTTTACTTGATTAGATAGTGTTGGATGACAGGTTGGACTTGAAGATCTCAAAGGTCTTTTCCAACTTGGTTAATTCTGTATTCTGTATCCCCTTGTGGGAAACTGCAGATAGTGTCAATTTCTTTACAATTTAAATCACTATATTGGAAATTCTCATGCTTGTGCTTAAATCATTTAACTGTCTGCATATGTGGATTGTAATACTCACAACAGTGTAACAGAACTTGTAAATATACTTTGTAAATAAGTTGTCTGAAGATACCATTGCCCAAAATATTGAATATAAAATATATAAATATATATTTCATTATAGTTTTCCAACACACATGTAAAATGGAGGAATTTCAATGTTGAAGCTAGAAAGTTACATCTTCTGCAGTGCCTAGGCACACCTGGGTGAGCCCTTATCTGATTCAGACATGGCCTGTTTTTGCCTTGTACTAAATTGCCCTGCTGGTATGGCTTAAAAACAGAGATTTTAGTTTTTATTTGTTTGCTATCCTACAGTTTGGGTTTTGGGTTTTAAAGAAGTGCCAGCCAGTGTTCAAACTAGTAGCACCAACCTGTGTGTGCAGTTTCCCAGGGACAATTTTTTGCAGCAATGGGCCTGAGACACCTAAAAGAACCTTACTGAAGGAAGCTGGTCCTCCTATTACTTCTGTCACTTTAAATAGATACAGGCTGTGAATCCAGCCACCGACAGCTTCAATCAATGTCCATCATGTCCAAAGAAAACAGCCTGCAGAATAGAGCAAGAAACTCGCTCACTGCCAGCACCCTTTGTCTCTCCCATATGGGCAGGACATGATTCCCTGGGATTAGCCAACAATTATGTGCTCTGAACTGATCAATTCAGTCAATTTACTGTGCAAAGTAAATTGATCCTCCAGAACAAAGCAATCTACCAGGGGGAGTACCTGAGAAAGCAGCATGCCTGCGTAAACAGTGCTGTCCTCTCCCCAGTGTGGAGTCGCCCAGAGCTGTATGGTGCCACTATGAACTTATTAGCTGACGGATTAACTCATCTCAGCTTTTGGGATCCCCAGTTTCCAGCTGTGAGGATGATTGATGGGCTAACTACTGCTTCAGTCTTGGAAGTTATTTCCTCCATTTAACAGAGTCAAGAAGACAGAAAATTGCCCCCTTTGTAAATGCTAACCTCACCACTCCTTCGAATGCCCAACGTAGCAATTTATTCCAGGCAAAGTCTTAAAACTGGTATAGTACACATCAAACGCATACTAATTAGCAATTTCTTTTGATGGCTCCATCACTTGTTAAGGGTCTCCTTTTCCATATGTTCATCATGCCCCACTTCACCCTTTAATTACAAAACAGCACTTTTTACTAATTGTGAGAAGGTACGTTGTACCCACTATCTATATTAAGTACCATACCTTTTGAAGCCTAACTTAGGGTCATATGGAAAGCAGTCAGATAGGCATAAAGTCCTAAGGGCACTGTCCTCATTTTAGGCATATTCATCTTTATCCCTACTGCTAGCAATGCATCTCAAAGGAGTGCCTCAAGAAAAGAGCATTTCTTTAGAAACAACAAACCTTGTGTCCACATGGCATTGTACCAGCACTGGTAATGAGGCCTTGATTTTTCCAGTGCTGGAGAATAGGGGCTCACTACCAGCAATTTATTTCTTGGTGCCTTCTAATGGGAAGATATCAACACACCTTAAAACAGGTGATCTGCAGTGGATCAGAGGAGTTGGTCTGTGCAATTTGGTTTGTGCTGACTCAGGCCATGATTATTTCTTTTTCCCTCTGTATGATTCTCATGGGTCTTTTCTTCTTAAAATCCAAGCAATGTGCTTCTTGTGGCCATCAGGACTTACACCACAATGGCAGTATGAAGATGTGAAAGAAGCTAGGGGAAAAAATAAAGCAAAACACAAGCTAAGTCATAGGCATAGAAAGAAATAACATCTATCTCTCTCTATCTCTATCTCTATCTCTATCTCTATCTCTATCTCTATCTCTATCTCTATCTCTATCTCTATCTCTATCTCTATCTCTATCTCTATCTCTATCTCTATCTCTATCTCTTTATCTCTATCATCTCTATCATCTCTATCATCTCTATCATCTCTATCATCTCTATCTCTATCTCTATCTCTATCTCTATCTCTATCTCTATCTCTATCTCTATCTCTATCTCTATCTCTATAGATAGATATAATTTTTTTTCTGATTGAAAGCACTGAGAACTTCTCATTGTGTCATTTTCCCTACAGCAGACAACTACTGCTATGACCTCAATGAACAATTTGTCTTTATGCCTGTCATAGCATAAACATAACTGGAGAAGGATAAATGTAATTGAAGATGGATAAATATATAGCTAAGTTCTAAAGCAGGTTTCAGTACTTTGCTATTTATTTCACAAGAACCTTGTCAGCAGCTTCAAGCTGGTTTAGTTAATTATCTTTTTTGACACATGCAGCGTCTATAGTTCCATTCAAAGTGAAAACATTGTTATGAAATGAGGAAAAGTATGTCATGCAGTTTAGAGCAAATTAAAGCTCCAGATGCTTGCTGAAATGTATGTTTGAATGGTGTCTATCATTACCTAAACAATGAATACGCCGTTTCGTGTGTGTGTGTGCTGAATTAAAAGATGGTAATTTCAGAGCATTGTCAAGGATGAGAATTTGTTTGAGAGAAAAATAAATTCAGGTTGTCTCAGTCACTCCTGTGCAATGAAAACAGAGATTGTGTGAAACCAAAAGGTAATATTCACTCAAAGATTTAATATTTTTCCTTGGTTTTGCTGAAAATTTCATTTCAAGCAAGATATCCCCACCGGTTCTGAGTGGAAAAAACGAAACATCCTTAACTTTTAGAGATAACACTAACAGAAACACTACCTCACAAAATGATAGCTAAAATGGAGCTCTTGGGATCATTTAGTTCAATTTCCCCCATCCCCCTGGCCTTCATTGCAGCATTTAAAATCATTTAATCACACATTTTAAATGAGATCAAAAAGACATTGGTACATATGAGCTGGCTGCCAGCAGGTTCCATGTTGGGATTTGCTACCAACAGAAATCCAGTGAATGAACATGCTAGCCAAATCTGTGGTTGCTCCAACAACCTGATTTGATTGGATTAAATTCACAAGGTGGGAATTACAAAAATATAGTTATCTTTATTTTTCCTGAATGCCCCGCCCCAAAATTAGGTATAAAACTGATTGGATTATTTACAGGTTCTATTTGGTCATGAATTTGGTCCAGTTCTGGGCCCCTCAGTTTAGGAAGGATGTTGACTTGCTGGAACGAGTCCAGAGAAGGGCAACGAAGTTGGTGAGGGGTCTGGAACACAAGCCCTAAGAGGAAAGACCGAGGGAGCTGGGATTGCTTAGCCTGGAGAAGAGGAGACTCAGGGGTGACCTTATTGCTCTCTACGACTACCTGAAGGGAGGTTGTAGACAGGCAGATGATGGTCTCTTCTCCCAGGCAACCAGTACCAGAACAAGAGGACACAGTCTCAGGCTGCGCCAGGGGAGGTTTAGGTTGGATGTTAGGAAGAAGTTCTATACAGAAAGAGTGATTGCCCATTGGAATGGACTGCCCAAGGGGGTGGTGGAGTCGCCATCATTGAAGGTTTTCAGGAGGAGACTTGATGGGGTGCTTGGTGCCATGGGTTAGTTGTTTAGGTGGGTTGCATTGGTTAATGGGTTGGATGCAATGATCTTGAAGGTCTCTTCCAACCTGGTTTGGTTTATTCTATTGTAAATAAAGTTTATTCTATTCTAAATTCCACCAGGATGTGATGAACAGAAAAGTCTCATTAACAGAATAACAGAGTTGATAAGAATTTTCTGCTTGTTAGCTGAAACGCTGGAATGCAGGGAGGGAAGAGGGGTTGGCAGACAGCCTTTGGATAGATAAGGAATAGCAGTATTTTTCAGTGATTCACTTCTGTTAGTCTTGGACAAGATGATCTTTTGTATAAGATAAAGGACACCTGCATGATATGTATACTTCTGCTATTTTTAGATAGATAAGCTTTGTATAGATAGGAAGCATCTGGACCTCTGTCATTATAGACAGATAACTTTTTGTATGAAAGTTTGCCCAAAACTCTCTGAAGACACACAGGTCTTTTGAAATGATTCTACCTGTGTCAGGCGCACCAGAATAGAAGCATAATACAAGAAACTTACTGAGTCTCTTGTGTGTCATTCTCTAAGTCAATTTGGCGACCGTAGCAGGACTACTCTGTTTGGCTGCAGGACCTACTGAGGAGCTGGACCTCTCAGGGCCCGCCGAGAAATTCTCGAGGAGAGCTCCGCTGCTCATCAGATCGCTGCAGGAACAGACAAGACTGCCAGCACAGAGAAAGTATGCTTCTATAAAAGGGGTAGCTCCGTAAGTCGCGAGGGGATGCCCTGCGTGGGAGAGAGGCATTTATTGCACTCCTAGGTAAAAGAGCTCTTGAGCTGGGACCAGGGGGGTCCCAAAGGTAACTATAAGCATTGTTTATGTATCATGAACATTGTTTGTAGTGTGGGACCAGGGGGGTCCCAAAGGGAATTATAAGTATCGTTTAAGTGTGTGAGGGGCCAAGAGAGTCCCTAAAGAACATAAAGTACTAGAGGTTTTGAATGTGTGGCTGAGTGTATGTGGCCAATAACTGTGTGCTAAGGACCCGTCATAATTGTTGTAGTTGTATTTGTATTTGTTTTGTGTTCTGTGTGCTGTAAAAAGAAAGTACTGTGTTGTATTGTGTAAAATGAGAGGGAGACAAAGTAGTGAGATCCCAAGACATAGCCTACTTGGTTGTATACTTGCCCACTGGGGGGAAATTGGAGGCCCCCCAGGAGGGTCAACAAATCAAAAGACTCTAATTAAATTTTGTACCCGGTGGTGGCCATTATATAAATTAGATGGTGGAGAGAAATGGCCTGTAAATGGGAGTCTGGAGTATGATACTTTACTGCAATTGATGTTGTTTTTAAGAAGAGAAAAGAAATGGGATGAGACAATATATGCTGATATGTTTTTCTATCTCCGAGAGCATCTGGAGTTTCAAAGGGACTGTGGTGTTAGAGTTCCCTCAGATCCAATGGTTTTGGCCCTTGAAAAAGAAAACAAGGCCAAGAATAAGAGGCAGACACAGTTGAAAAGGTGTTGCTCTACGTGTAGCATAGGGCAGAGGTGTCTTAAACTTGAGGAAATAAAAGACCTGCCTGAATTTTATCAATCTCCAGAAAAATTGCAAGAGGTAGTGACAGAGAGTTCAGAAAATAATGTCGGAAGTTTTGGGAGTGGCAGTAATTCAAGTAGTGATACTGGAGTAAGTTCCCAGAGCTATGCTCAGGGAAGCCCAGTGGCAAGAAGGACCCGAGGACAGCAAACAAATGTCCTGGCTTCCCAGGTACTCATTCAAGCCCCCCTGCGACAAGCAGTAGGGCCTGAGGGGGACCCGTTCTGGATTAAGGTGCCTTTTACAAGTCATGATTTGGATAGTTGGAGGGAAGAGGCTAAAAATTATCATAACGATCCCACAGGGATGGCTACACATTTTCGATTCATGGTTAGGCAGCACAATCCAGACTGGGATGATATCCAGTTATTATTAGAACAAATGACTGAAACAGAGAAACAATTAATTGAAAAACATGGATTGGAGCTTACAACAGAAAGAATTCAAACCCGGGGAGGGGGGGCAAACATTGGAGATGTATTTGCACTCCAAAATCTGGAATGGAATACGAACAATGCCCTGCAAAGGACTAGATTGGAGGAATACTGGGAGTTTGTAGCCAGGGGAATAGAAAAAGCCATTCCAAAAGCAATTGACTGGTCTGTGTTATACTCAGTCAGACAAGGACCTGGTGAATCACCCTCAGAATTCTTAGATAAGCTGAGGGAAGTCATGAGGAAAAACACCTCTCTTGACCCCGGATCAGAAGTAGGCGTACAACAACTGGTATCCCTATTTATTGGCCAATCTGCTAGTGATATCAGAAAGAAGCTGCAAAAGTTGTCACCCCCGCAGGGAAGGGATTTAGAGGCACTTTTGGATGTAGCATGGAGAGTATTTTCTAACAGGGAAGAAGAAAGTAGGAGAAAAGCGAAGAGAATGTTGGTAGCAGCGTTGCAGGAAAGTAAGAAGACTAAAGGGACTAATAGAGTGCAGTTGGAAAAGGGCGATTTGCAGAAAGAAGGGACACTGGAAAAGAGAATGTCCAGAGAGGAAAAGAAAAATAGAATACAGGCACAACTAGAAGAGGATGATTAGGGAGGACTGGAGGAGACTATAAATACCCTAGCAGATCCTCTGGTTATAATGAAGCTAGGGGAACAAGAAAATAAACTGGAACTCCTAATTGACACAGGAGCAACCTTTTCAGTCTTAAATCAAGCACTGCTGCCTCTGGATGAGAGCTATGTTTCTGTGGTAGGGGCTACATGTCAAACTGAGAAGGCATATTTTGTTAAACCTCTTAAATATAAATATGGTAAAACTTGGGGCTTACATAAATTTTTATATACGCCAAATGCCCCAAAGTCATTGCTGGGGAGGGATTTGTTGGAAGCATTGGGAGCTGAAATTAAATTTACTAAGGGGAAGGTAGAATTCAGAGTAAGGGAGGAACAGTTGATTGAGGTTTTAAGTCTTGCATTAATGAGCCCTCATCAAGAGAAAAACAGAATAAAAGAAAGCATAAAAGATCAAGTATATCCTGGGGTTTGGGACACTGAGCAGCCTGGAAGGGCCAAAAATGCCCTATCTGTGATAATAGATCTTAAGCCTGGAGCTCAACCTGTTAGATTAAAACAATATCCTTTAAGGAAAGAAGATAGGGAAGGAGTTTTGCCTATTGTAGAAAAATTCTTAAAGTATGGGCTGCTAACAGAGTGTGAATCAGCTTACAGTACTCCAATTTTACCTGTAAGGAAAGCAGCTGGAGGGAATCGGTTAGTGCAGGACCTAAGGGTTATAAATAAAATAACAAAGGATATCCATCCTGTGGTGGCAAACCCATATACCCTCTTGACTCAATTGAGAACAGAATTAGAATGGTTTACCATCTTGGATCTAAAAGATGCCTTTTTCTGTTTACCCCTGGCCCCTGAGAGCCAGCCACTGTTTGCCTTTGAATGGGAGAACCCAGAAACTAACCAAAAGTGTCAATTAACTTGGACAGTCTTGCCCCAAGGATTTAAGATCAGCCCTACTATCTTTGGAAATCAGTTCGCAAAAGAATTAGAAAAGTGGAACAGGCCAGAAGGCAACGGAGTTTTGCTACAGTATGTAGATGACATCCTGCTGGCCACCCAGACCACAGCGGAATGTGAAAGATGGACTGTGAGTATGCTGAATTTCCTGGGACTTAATGGGTACCGAGTTTCCCCGCAGAAGGCCCAAATAGTACAGCAGCAAGTAATCTACTTGGGATATGAATTAACAGCAGGACAACGAGTGCTAGGCCCTGAAAGAAAAGAGGCCATCTGTTCTATTCCACTTCCAAACACAGTAAAGGCACTCCGAACCTTTTTGGGAATGACAGGGTGGTGCCGGTTGTGGATTTATAATTATGGCCTGCTTGTGAAACCCCTCTATGAATTATTGAAAGAGACTGATAAGGACTTGCAACAGAATGGAGAAGCTGAACAAGCTTTCCGTACCTTAAAGAAGGAATTAATGAGAGCACTAGCACTAGGTCTACCTGATGTCACTAAACCTTTTTTATTGTATTCCCATGAAAGCCAAGGGATAGCACTCGGAGTCCTGGCACAAACCTTAGGACCCTACCGAAGGGTGGTGGCATACCTCTCTAAACAACTGGATGAGGTAAGCAAAGGATGGCCAGGATGCCTGAGGGCTGCGGCAGCAGTTGCAATTAACATTCAAGAGTCTCGAAAGTTTACAATGGGGCAGAAGATCACAGTCCTAGTATCACACACCATCTTTGCTGTTCTAGAAGCCAAGGCAGGACACTGACTGTCTCCACAACGATTTCTTAAATACCAAGCCATCCTAGTGGAGCAGGATGATGTAGAAATTAAAGTTGCTAACTTTGTCAATCCAGCCTCTTTCCTCCAGGGTGGTGATGGAGAACCAGTTATTCACGATTGTTTGGAAACAATTGAGGCCACTTATTCCAGCAGACCTGACCTGAAGGAAGAACCCCTAGAAAAGGCAGACCATAACTGGTACATTGATGGAAGCAGTTTTGTGATCCAGGGAGAAATAAAAGCTGGGTACGCTGTAACTACAGGAGAAGAGGTAATCGAGGCAGAAGCCCTACCAAGTAACACCTCTGCTCAAAAGGCAGAGATAATAGCACTCACCAGAGCTCTTGAACTTTCCCGAGGGAAAAGTGCAAACATATGGACTGACTCCAAGTATGCCTTTGGGGTGGTACATGCCCATGGAGCCATTTGGAAAGAGGACTGTTGACATCTCAAGGAAAAGGTATTAAACATGCAGAAGAAATACTGAGGCTGCCAGAAGCAGTGCAGAAGCCAAGCAAAGTAGCCATAATGCACTGCAAAGCACACCAAAAAGGGAATACTAGTCAAGAAAGAGGCAACAGACTGGCAGATGAAACAGCTAAAAGGGTGGCCAGAGAGGGGAGAAAGGTGTCAGAGTTTGTTTTGATCCCAGATGGTAAACTGTCAATTGAGCAAAAAGAGTCAGAACCTGTGTATAGCAGAGAGAATCAGAAATTAATTAAAGACCTTTTGGGGAATAGGACAGGAAAGGGCTGGGCCAGGACACCAGATGGGAAATTAATCATTCCCACTAACCTTCTCTGGGCTTTTGTTCAGATGGAACATGCAAAGACTCACTGGGGAACAGAAGCCCTGTATCAAAAATCGGTTCAGGAGTGTATAGCACGGAAGTTATACACCACGGTCGAACAGGTAACCCGGCAATGTGAGGTGTGTCTTAAGGCTAACCCCAAAGTAAGAAGAGGAGTTAGACTGGGACAAATTAGCAAAGGAAATTATCCAGGACAACAATGGCAAATTGATTTTACTGAGCTGCCAAGAAAGGGGGGTTACTGGTACCTGTTGGTACTCACTGACACCTTCTCTGGTTGGCCAGAAGCATTTCCCTGTCGCACAAACAAAGCACGGGAGGTTACTAAGGCAGTGTTACAAGAAATAGTACCTCATTTTGGGGTACCTGCTGCTATTTCCTCAGACAGGGGACCTCATTTTGTGGCCAAGGTGGTACAACAGGTGAGCAAAATTTTAGGGATTGATTGGCAACTCCACACCCCCTACAATCCACATTCGAGTGGGCAAGTGGAGAAAATGAACCATTTAATCAAAACCAGATAGTAAAATTGGACAGGAAGCAAACCTTCCTTGGCCACAAGCACTACCAATTGCCCTGTTGCGAATTCGAACTAAGCAAAGAATAAAGGAAGGGTTGAGCCCATTTGAAATCCTGTTTGGAAGACCTTATGTAGTAGGAACTACGGACCCTTCTGAACCAGGGCAATTTAGAGAGGAAATGTTGAACAAGTATGTTCAGCAAATTTATAAGAACCTGAGCATTGTTAACAAACAGGTGATTGGAACCAATGTGAGAGGGTTAGACAGACCAGTCCATGATGTGGAACGTGGAGATTATGTCTATGCCAGATCTCTTTCAGAGAACCCTCTGGAGCCCAAGTGGACCGAACCATATCAGGTGTTATTGACATCCTTCACAGCCATCAAAATCAAGGAACAAGCTGCTTGGATTCACCACACCAGAGTCAAGAAGACTTCAGCAAAAGAATGGAAACTTGAATCCCAGGGACCCTTGAAGCTCAAGCTGTATCAATAATTGTGATTTGTTTGTTGGTTGATACTATTGAGGGATGGGAAGGAAATAGGTACTGAAATGTTAGTCAAGAATTGGCTTTGTAAACTAATCTCCCTAACTGTTGGATAATACTACTGTTAGTTTTGATTAAGATAATGATGTGTACTGGAAAGAGTGGTGTAGAATCCTACCAGAAGTATAAAAATTATAAACTCAGGCATGAGCTGGAAACAGGACATTCTTTTAAGAAAATATAGTATAGGAATATACTGTTGGCTGTAAGAAAGGGGGGAATTGATGAACAGAAAAGTCTCATTAACAGAATAACAGAGTTGATAAGAATTTTCTGCTTGTTAGCTGAAACGCTGGAATGCAGGGAGGGGGAGAGGGGTTGGCAGACAGCCTTTGGATAGATAAGGAATAGCAGTATTTTTCAGTGATTCACTTCTGTTAGTCTTGGACAAGATGATCTTTTGTATAAGATAAAGGACACCTGCATGATATGTATACTTCTGCTATTTTTAGATAGATAAGCTTTGTATAGATAGGAAGCATCTGGACCTCTGTCATTATAGACAGATAACTTTTTGTATGAAAGTTTGCCCAAAACTCTCTGAAGACACACAGGTCTTTTGAAATGATTCTACCTGTGTCAGGCGCGCCAGAATAGAAGCATAATACAAGAAACTTACTGAGTCTCTTGTGTGTCATTCTCTAAGTCAGATGCTTATGAGCAACTTTAGTACAATTTAGAGAATTCAGGAAATAGAAAAGTCTAAGCCACAAAATAGCTTTACCCCACTTATAAAAACAGAGGCAAGCCAGGACCTTGGAATAGCCAATGAGAACACCAGGTTGTACTTATGAGGACAGAGTAGGAATTTGGCTATGATCCCTAGGCCTCTCTTTGATGACAGGCTCCAGAAACTGCAGGGTTTATAACCCAATTTGTGGATAATGTAGCACCATCCAAAGGAAAAGGACCCGCCAGAATCAAAGTGTCCGTAGACATGGCTGCTATGAGGGAAAACTTGTGAGCAGCAGCGCTTCAACAGTGCAAGGAAGCCGCAGCTTCATGGCAGGCAGGGGCACTCCACTGCAGGCTGGGAGCAGAATCCCAAGGCAGGCATGTTGGGGGAGAAGGTTCGAGTGAAGCAAGCAAGATGGAGGTGAGAGCAAGATGGGGGCAAGAGCGAGAGCAGGAGCAGGAGCCCCGACCACATTCTGAACATTCTAAACAAGACATTTCTAGACAATGTGTCTAAGAGCAATGTATAATGGGCACAAAGTACCCTGCTAATCATAGCTCCCAAATCCAGTGGACTTCCCCCACAGGGAAGGAACGTCAACCCAGGAGGGAAGAATGGGTGCTAATTACCTATCCACAGCTGAAGGCAATTTTGTGCCCTTCTCTTTCCCCATTCAAACCTCCACTGATGGAATGGTGTTTGGAGCATGCCGTAGCACAACCTCAACTCATTTGTATTTTAGAAATTATGCCATGTAAGATCAAGGAAAGGCAGAGGACATATAAGGGATGAGTTTTAACTTGAGTAACCTTTTCATTGAGGTGCACCAGCAGCACTGTCAGAGAAGGCTTGCACTGAACTCCAGTAGCCTCAGTGAGAGGAGCCTCTGGCAGCCAGTTTATTCTAAATTGGACAGCTGTCCACTGCAGAAAAGAATCAACTTGCCTTTAATTTACAAAGTTTCACAAAATGTCACATTAACAGTAAGATTCATCTATGGGTCTATTCATCTTACTCAATGCAGTATCTATACCAGATGTGTGTGACCAGTGGACGGGGCAAGACCATAGACATACATAGAGGCGCCCAATCCCAATGGCAGTCTCCATCCAGCCTTTGGTCTCACAGTGTCTAAGCAAAGATTATCCCCACTCTGTAACAACTACATACAATGGACCTGGTCATGCAAACATCTTCTGGACAGTGGTATTTTTTTCACTGGACACCTACTTTAGAAGGAAGCTATTTAATGATTTGTTTATCATCTTGAAAGCTCCCTTGCTAAAATTTTCAGAACAAAGTGTTATGATTTCAACCTTCTTTCTTTTTTTTTTTTTTTTAATTTTTAAACTGTGTTCGTGGAAATAATTGTGAAAGATAATGCCATAATTCCCATTCCTCTAAACAGAAGTGATTATAATCTGCTGAGCCTAAATTCCATTGAGTTTCCATTTTCAGTACTCAAGCCCTTACAAATATGACGTGATATCTGGAGCAATTTTTCCAAGTCCTAAAATTTCAGACTGTGTTTAAAAAAAATCCTCTGAACAAAAGCAGTAGCAAAAAATCTTGAAAAACTTGAAAAAGAGAGACAAAGCAGAAACCAGAACATTTAGCTGAAGTAGCAAGTGAAGAAAACAAGTCCTTCACTTGAGGTACTTAATAATATATTACAAATAAAAAGAGAAATAAGGAACTCTTTTAATGTGTATGTATATATATGTATTTATATGTCTGTGTGCCATGGTTTAGTTGATTAGATAGTGTTGGGTGATAGATTGGACTTGATGGTCTCGAAGGTCTTTTCCAACCTGGTCTATCCTATCCTATCCTATCCTATCCTATCCTATCCTATCCTATCCTATCCTATCCTATCCTATATGCACACATGCATGTATGCATGAATATATATATGTATATGCTTGTAAGTCCGTATATATTTATGTATATGTCAGTCTGTATATCTCTAAATGTTATAATTCAAGACTCTGAATTTGCAATGGGAGAATATAGCACATCATTTTTTGAGCTTGACTTGAACATCTCTCCTATGAACAGAAGCTTGAGATGAGAGTCTTGAGGAGCCTGAAAGGGCATTTTATCAACATCTATAAAATACCTGAGGGGTGAGTGTCAAGATGAAGGTGCCAGACTCATTTCAGTGGTGTCCAGTGATAGGACAAGGAACAATGGGTATAAGCTAGAACACAGGAGGTTCCACCTCAATGTGAGGAGAAACTTCTTTACAGCAAGGTTGATGGAGCAATGGAACTGGCTGCCCACAGAGTTTGTGGAATCTTCTTCTCTGGAGATTATAAAATGCCACCTGCATGCATTCCTGTGTGGCCTGCCCTAGCTGATCCTCTCTAGAGATCCCTTCCAATCACTGAATTTCTGTGATTCAGTGATTTTGCGATTTTTTTTAAAAGTTCAATCATATTTCAAAAGCTTAAAAACTTGTTAAAATAAATACATGTATCTCTAGGCTGGCACTTCATGTGACATGTTGTATCTGTGCCTGATTTGTTTTGGGATAGGCTAAAATTTTCCACCTCAAAAATTGTGATTTAAATTGGTAGCTGACAGACTCCTACAGTCCTGTAAGTGATGATGTTGTCCTGAAGAAATGTAATCAAATTGCCCCTGTCATTTTGAGAGATTTGTCCAACCACTCATTCATAGCATGTGCAAGCACATCTTTCATTAGCTATTTGTTCTGTCATCTTTAGGTGCTTTATTTTCAGTTGGAGCATCATGCTGATCGAACTGCACCTCTTGTTCCTTTTAATTAGGAAGGCACCATCCTTCTGTTCTCAACTCAGGCATCTCAAAAGCATTTCTAAAATATCATATTCTCTGTCAGATGAGTTGACAACATGATAAAAAGTCATCTCCAGAAGAGATGACTTACGTCTTGAATATTCAGACTGAAGCATGGAGGTCAGTTGAACTCAAGGATGTTTTGTTGCTCACTATATAGCATAAAACTTGCTTTAAAAAACAGTGTTCAGAAACATAGTAGTACTTAACTGCTGCCCTAAGTTCATGTCTACTGAGTGATTTGTGAGAATGTGTGTTTTTTCTCTCCTTGTACACATGTAACACAGAAGATGTATATGGAGACAAAGCTCAAATCAACAGATATGTCAGGAAAACTGGAGAACTGTAAAGCCAGCCTTCTTAAGCTCTGCCTTAAATAGTGATGGAAATTCAGCAGCGGAGGAATTAATGTTTGCTTTCTTCTTCCTGAATTTTCTCTGCCTTAAAATATCTAGGAAATGCTCTTACCTCTTATTAGAAGTCACTGTATGGATTCCCCCTGTCCTTCTCCTCTCCCCACTCCAGAAAGCCGTATTTTGTTCCTACCGTGGTGCAAAAATCCTAGAGTGGGTACCTGCCATGCATGGAAAGGCTATTAGAATGGAGATAAGCACCCAAAAACCATGTGGATCTATCCCAGGAGGACATGTGATGTCCTGATGATCACTGGGAGAAGATCTAAATACCTTCTATCTAAATACCTTCTTTGCCTCCATTTTCAACAGCAAGGCTGGAGGACTTCAGGATAACTGGCCTCCTGAACTGGTAGTTGGGGTCAGGGAGCAGTAGAATCCCCCTGAAATCCATGAGGAAGTACTTAGGAACTTGCTGAGCCACTTGTATACTCACAAGTCCATGGGACCGGATGGGATCCATCCTAGGGTGCTGAGAGAGCTGGCAGATGAACTGGCCAAGCCACTCTCCGTCACTCACCACCAGTCCTGGCTCACTGGAGAGGTCCCAGATGACTGGAAACTGGCCAACACAATGCTCATCCACAAGAAGGGCTGGATGGAGGAATCTGGAAACTACAGGCCTGTCAGCCTGACCTCAGTGCCAGGAAAGATCATGGAGCAGATCATCTTGGGACCAATCACAGTGCACAGTCCAACAGTGGTGGCTGCAGTGAGTGCTGGATCCTGGCTCTTGATATGGAGGATGGAGGGAGCAGCTCCTGTTTCAGGTGTGAGCAGGTCAGTGATCTGATGAGCATGGTGGTCAAACTAAAAGAAGAGGTGGAAAGGCTAAGAGCTAGAAGAGATGGCGAGCAGAAAATTGACGATTCCCATAATGTAATCTCTTCTAAACCAGAACAGGGGGTAACACTTAGGGGAACAGGGAGTTTGATACCTCCCCAGAAGCAAGATTCTCAACCTCCCTGTAGTAACCCACATGAGCAGGGCCAATGGGAACAGGTCTCTGCCCGATGGAAGAAATGCAAACAAAGGAAGTTTGCTCCTGTGAGCAGCACGCTGCCTACAGTGCAGTTACAGAACAGGTATGAGGCTCTGCAGGAGGAACAGGTCATTGGTGAGGCTGAGGACTCAAGAAGGTCAGAAGCTGTACCAATGACAGGTTGCCTCAGGCCAGCCATCAAAACTTACCCAGAAAAGAAACCTCGCAGGGTCATCATCATAGGAGACTCCCTACTGAGGGGAACAGAGGGCCCAATATGCAGACCAGACCAATTTCATAGAGCGGTCAGCTGCCTCCCTGGTGCCCAAGTAAAAGACGTTGTAGACAGAATTCCCAACCTCGTGAGTCCTTCAGACTACTACCCACTGCTGGTCTTTCAGGTGGGCAGTGACGATGTAACAATGAGAGGCTCACAATCTATTAAAAAAGACTTCAGAACTTTAGGACAAATGCTAAAGGGATCAGGGGCTCAAGTTGTGTTCTCAGCCATCCCTCTAATGTCAGCAATGGATGAGGACACACTGAGGAAGGGCCGACAGATCAATTCATGGCTCAGGGGCTGGTGCCATCGACAGGGCTTTGGGTTCCACAATCATGGATTGGTTTTCAAGGCACCTGAGCTGAAAACAACTCATGGGACACACTTGTCCCAGAGGGGGATAAGAATCCTGGGGCAGGAATTGGCAGGGCTCATTGATAGGGCTTTAAACTAGATTTGAAGGGGGAAGGGGTTAATAGTCTCCTGCTGGCTGGTGACAAACAGAGGGGCAGCTCACCAGCAGTAGAGAGATGGAGAGCTGGTAAGGGCTGTCAACTTGCTGCCCTGAGGCAAGCCACCAATGATCCACCAGGACATTCTGTGGAAATCGAGGGGAATTGGCACAAGAGGAGGACAGGGCCAGCCCAGCTGAAGTGCTTCTATGCGAATGCACGCAGCTTGGGCAACAAACAGGATGAGTTAAGGGCCACTGTGCTGCTGGGATGCCACGACATAGTGGCTGTTACTGAAACTTGGTGGGATGAATCCCATGACTGGAATGCAGGGATAGATGGTGAGTATAAACTCTTTAGGAAGGATAGGCAGGGAAGGAGAGGAGGAGGTGTTGCCCTCTATGTCAATAGCCAGTTGGAATCAGTGGAGCTCCACCTGGGGCGGGATGATGAGCTAGTTGAGAGTGTATGGGTTAAAATTAAAGGCAGGAGAGGGGAAGGAGATATTACTGTGGGGGTCTCCTACAGGCCACCTGACCAGCAGATCCAAGCAGATGAGGCCCTCCACAGGCAAATAGAAGCGGCTTCCAGGTCACAAGCCCTGGTCCTCATGGGTGATTTCAACCACCCAGACATCTGCTGGAGGGACAACACAGCAAGGCACCAGCAATCCAGGATGTTCCTGGACTGCATAGAAGACAACTTCCTCCTCCAAATGGTAGAGGAACCAACAAGAAATGGTGCTATGCTGGACCTTGTTCTCACCAACAGGGAAGGGCTGGTAAGCAATGTGAGGCTCAGAGATGGCCTTGGCTGCAGTGACCATGAAGCAGTTGAATTTAATATCCTCAGGGCAATCAGGAGGAAGTATTCCAAGCTTACAACCCTAGACTTTAGGCGTGCAGATTTTGATCGCTTCAGGGATCTGCTAGCCAAAGTGTCGTGGGACAAAGCCCTGGAGGGAAGAGGAACCCAGGACAGCTGGTCAGTATTCAAGGACCACCTCCTCTGTGTCCAGGAGCTCTGTATATCAACAAAGAGAAAAGCAGGTAAGAATGCTAGGAGGCCTGCCTGGATGGGCAAGAAGCTACTGGACACACTATTACTTAAAAGGAAACTCTACAGGAAGTGGAGAGAAGGACAGGTAGAACAGGAGGAATATAAGGAAGCTGCCCGAGCAGCAAGAGTCCTGGTTAGGAAAGCCAAAGCAGAGTTTGAATTTAATCTAACCAGGGAGATTAAAGGGAACACTAAGAACTTCTACAGGTATATTAATGGGAAGGAGAAGACTAGGGAAGGTGTGGGCCCCCTCAGAAAGGAAAATGGTGACATGGTCACAAGTGATGAGGAAAAGGCTGAGGTACTTAATAACTTCTTTACATCAGTCTTCACTGCAAGGGCCTCTAGCCACACTCCTGATGTTATGGAGGACAAAGCCAGGGACGGGGAGGAAGAACTGCCCATTGTAAGTGCAGATCAGGTTGGTGATCACCTGAAGAACCTGAAAGTGTTCAAGTCCATGGGACCCGACAGGATACACCCATGGGTACTGAGAGAACTGGCAGATGAGGTTGCTAAACCCCTCTCTATTCTATTTCAAAAGTCATGGTAATCTGGTGAAGTCCCCACAGACTGGAAAAGGGGAAACATTGCCCCCATCTTCAAAAAGAGTAAGAAGGAGGAACCAGGGAACTCCAGGCCAGTCAGTCTCACCTCTGTGCCTGGAAAGATCATGGAGCAGATCCTCCTGGAGTCACTGCTCGCTCAAAAGAATACTGAAGAGATGATTGGGAACAGTCAGCATGGCTTTGCCAAGGGCAAATCCTGCCTGACCAACCTGGTGGCCTTCTATGAGCAGGTGACAAAATTAATAGCTGAGGGGCGAGCAACTGATGTCATTTTCCTGGACCTGAGCAAAGCCTTCGACACTGTCCCGCACCACATCCTGGTCTCCAAACTGATGACACATGGGTTTGATGGGTGCACCACTAGATGGATAAGGAACTGGCTTGATGGCCGCACCCAAAGAGTGGCTGTCAATGGCTCCATGTCCCAGTGGAGGCCAGTGACAAGCAGAGTCCCTCAGGGATCAGTCCTGGGACCTGTCTTGTTCAACATCTTTGTGGGTGACATGGACAGTGGCATTGAGTGCACCCTCAGCAAGTTTGCTGATGACACCAAGCTGTGCGGTGCAGCAGACACGCTGGAGGGAAGGGAGGCCATCCAGAGGGACCTTGACAGGCTGGAGAGGTGGGCACAAGCCAACCTCATGAAGTTCAATAAGAGCAAGTGCAGGGTCCTGCATCTGGGTCGAGGCAATCCCAGGCACAAATCCAGGCTGGGCAGTGACTGGCTGGAGAGTAGCCCTGAGGAGAGAGACTTGGGGGTGCTGGTGGACAAAAAGCTCAACATGAGCTCTCAATGTGCACTTGCAGCCCGCAAAGCCAATCAGATCCTGGGCTGCATCAGGAGAAGTGTGGCTAGCAGGTCGAGGGAGGTGATCCTCCCCCTCTACTCAGCCCTGGTGAGACCCCACCTGGAGTACTGTGTCCAGTTCTGGAGCCCCTATTACAAGAGGGATGTGGAGGTGCTGGAACGTGTCCAGAGAAGGGCCACAAGGATGATCAGAGGGCTGGAGCACCTCTCCTATGAGGACAGATTGAAGGAGTTGGGGTTGTTCAGTCTGCAGAAGAGAAGGCTCCCAGGTGACCTAATTGTGGCCTTCCAGTATCTTAAGGGGGCCTACAGGAAGGCTGGAGAAGGACTTCTCAGGATCTCAGGTAGTAATAGGACTAGGGGGAATGGAATGAAGCTAGAGGTGGGGAGATTCAGGCTAGATATGAGGAGGAGGTTCTTCACCATGAGAGTGGTGAAACCCTGGAATGGGTTGTCCAGGGAGGTGGTCGAGGCCCTGTCCCTGGGGGTGTTTAAGAGCAGGCTGGATGAGGCTCTGTCCAGCCTGCTGTAGTGTGGGGTGTCCCTGCCCATGGCAGGGGGGTTGGAACTAGATGATCCTTGTGGTCCCTTCCAACCCTGAATGAAATTATGAATCTATGAAACTATGAAGCTATGAAACATGATGGCATTCAACAGGTCCAAGTGACGGGTACTGCACTTTGGCCACAACAACCCCATGCAGTACTACAGACTGAAGTCAGTGTGGCTGGAGAGCAGCCAGGCACCTGGAGATACTGGCTGACAGTAGGCTGAACATGTGCCAGCAGCGTGCCCGGGTAGCCAAAAAGGCCAATGGCATCCTGGCCTGCATCAATAATAGTGTGGCCAGCAGGAGCAGGGAAGTCATTCTGCCCTGTACTCAGCACTGGTTAGGCCACTGCCACGGTCCGGATACACTTAATGTCTTGGTCCGGAGACACATTTCTTTTAAATATTCCCGTGTTGTGAAATTAGAGGCACAAACGAGGCCAAAATATCAATTACATAAATAAGGTGGACATAAGAAGGGGAGAGAGAGAAAAGAGAGAGGGAGAGAGAGAAGAGAGAGAGAAGAGGAAAGGAATTATATAAATAAAGTGGACATAAGAAGGGGAGAGGGAGAAAAGAGAGAGGGAGAGAGAGAGAAGAGGAAAGGAATTATATTACCATGCCCCTCATCCCCCCCAAGACCGTTTGAGTCTGTGGAGGAAAGGTGCTACAGGAGATGTTGGGTTTGTAGAGAAACGGTGCTGAGGCTTTTGCTGGAGAAGAGCTGTGATCCTCTGGGGAGATGTTGGTTTGGTACAGGAACGGTGCTGAGGCTCCTCTGGGCAGCCTGGGTCTGTAGAGAAAGGGTGCTGAGGCATTGGCTGGAGCTGTGGTCCTCCGGGCAGCTTCTTTTCTCCGGAGCAGCATTGTCCAGGCTTTCTCTTCTCAGCGGCCTGGCCCGTCTCCTGTGTTTTCCTTCATCTCCGTTTTTCTCCCCGTTTTTCTCCTCTGTTTCTCTCTACAAACCAGTAGTTGCTCCAGTCTTTTATACAGTTTTTAGTACTTAGGTATGTATTCAAATATTGTCCCTCAAGAATTCCAGTGGCGGGAAATAATCCTTAGGTTCTGTGTATTGCTGTGTGTTTGGGCAAGATTTTTGGATGGGGGTGGGGGATCTCCATCTCCCCCATCTCCATTCAGACAAGGTCCCCCACATTCCTTACACCTCAGGAAACAGGTAGTAAAACCCATTGTATCACCCTGACCAGGGTACTTGATGGGTGGAGATTATCTTGCCCTAAAGATGTGATGGCTGGGTCCTTGGGTCCATTGTTGTAGTCCCGTGTTATCACGATGCAATCACAAGCTGATTTGCATCCAGGATTGGTGGACAGGATTCTTTCCACCTTCTTTCCAGTGGCTCTGCTATCAGTTTATCTTTGTTGACTCACATCAAGAGAGACAAACTTATTAGACTCTCACAGCCACACCTTGATTACTATGTCTAGTTCTGGGCCCCTCAATTTAAGAAGGACATTGAGACACTCAAACATGTCCAGAGAAGGGCAAAAAGGCTGGTGAGAGGAGAGTTTGAGAGAGCTGGGGTAGTTTAGTGTGGAGAAGAGGAGGCTCTCTACAACTACCTGAATGGAGAAAAGAATAGAATAGAATTAACCAGGTTGGAAAAGACCTTCGAGATCATCACATTCAACCTATCATCCCACACGATCTAATCAACTAAACCATGGCACCAAGTGCCTCATCCAGTCTCCTCTTAAACTCTTCCAGTGATGGTGACCCAACCACCTCCCTGGGCAGCACATTCCGATGGCAAATCTCTCTTTCTGGGAAGAATTTCTTCCTAACATCCAGCCCAAACCTTCCCTGGTTCAGCTTGAAACTGAAGTTGTGGACAGGTGAGGGTCGATCTCTTCTTCCACGCAACCAGCAGTGAACAAGAGGACACAGTCTCAAGCTGTGCCAGGGGAAGTTTAGGTTGGAGTTTAGGAGAAAATTCTCCACAGAGAGAGTAATTGTCCATTGGAATGGGCTGCCCAGAGAGATGGTGGAGTCACCATCCCTGGAGGTGTTCAAAAAAGGATTGAATGTGGCATTTGAAGCCACGGTTTAGTTAGTCATGAGGTGTTAGGTGATAGGTTGGACTTGATGATCTATGAGGTCTTTTCCAACCTTATTGATTCTATGATTCTGTGATTCTATGATTCTACGATTCTATCTTTTACTTCTGAATGAATACTGTATGTTCACTTGTTGCTTTCCCTCCAGAGCTGTAGGAGCTGTGATTGTGGAATTGCTGTCTTCCAGAAGGGCTAAAAACAGACAAAAGGCAGGAGTTAGTTGTTTTGTTTGTTTGTTTGTTTTTGTAATCAGTGACTTCCTCATCTCTTTGCAATATAGCAACTGCTAGATGTAGCAAAAGAACTAAATTCTTCTGAGGATTTTGTGAGTATGAGTATGGGAGACAGTACTTTAACAGCCACTGGAAATGAGAGGTATTATAAATCACCAAAGCAGCAAGCAGAAGAAAAAGTAAGTGTCACAGAACTGGCCTTGTGTCCTATAGTAAAATTCCCAGTAGGTCAAATGTGAAACTTTTCGTCACTTGAATTAGTGCAAGAGGATTTTGAAGGCAATAATTCAAAGAACTGAAGTATTTTAGCTGGGGTAGCAGGAAACAGAGCATCTCTTACCATGATGATGTGAAAGAGAATCTATGGATTTTTTTTTGTTTGTTTGTTTTTATTAACCAGGTTGGAAAAGACTTTTGAGATCACAGTCCAACCTATCATCCAACACTATCTAATCAACTAAATCATGGCACCAAGTACCCCATCCAGACTCTCTCTCTCTCTGTTTTTTAACTGGACTTTAGCAAAGCTTTTGACAGCATTTCTCACAGCATCCTCTTGGAGAAACTGTCTGCTTAAGTCTTGAATAATTTGCTGGGCTAGGAACTGTCTGGATAGCTGGGCCCAAAGAGTGGTTGTGAATGGATTTCAATCCAGTTGGTGGCCAGTCACAAGTGGTGTTCCCCAGGGCTCAATGCTGGGGCCAGTTCTCTTTAATATCTTTATCAAGGATCTGGATGAAGGGATTTAATGCCCCCTCAGTCAGTCTACACTAAATTGGGTGGAATCTGCTTGGTGGTAGGAAGGCTCTTCAAAGGGATCTGGACTGACTGGATTGATGGTCCAAAACATAAAGTAAAGCTCTTGATCAACCCAGTGTACAAAATCAGTGAGTTTGCTTTTCAAATATTCTACAATCCTAGAATTGTTTTATTTGCAAAACACTTCTAATTGTCACTGAGTCCAACCACTGACATGACACAGAATGATCATTAAACCATGTCCCAAAGTTCTCTATCCACATGTTTTGTGAACATTTCCAAGGACAGTGACTCCACCACCTCCCTGGGCAGCCTGTTCCAATGCCTGACAAGTCTTGCAGGAAAATTTTTTTTCTACTATCCATGATAAACCTCCCCTGGGACAACTTGATGAAACTCATGTTTCATCACATGATTCAAGGAAGAAGAGACCAACACCTACTTCACACCAACATTCTTTTGGGTAGCTTTAGAAAGCAGTGAGGTCTCTCCTCAGACTTCTCCAGACTAAACAATCTCAGTTCCCTCAGCTGCTCCTCACAAGACATGTTCTCCAGACCCTTCCCTAGCTTTGTTGCCCTTCTCTGGACATGCTCCAGCACCCCATCTTTCTTGTAGAAATGGGCCCAAAACTGAACTCAGTGTTCAAGGTGCAGCCTCACCAGCTCCCAGTGGAGGGGCATGATCACTTCACTGCTCCTTCTGACCACATTATTCCTGACACAGGCCAAGGTGTTGTTGGCCATAGCACCAAGCACTCCATCAAGTCTCCTCCTAAACATCTCCAGTGATGGCGACTCCACCACCTCCCCAGGCAGTTGATTCCAATGGGCAATCACGCTCTCTATGAAGACCATACCCTGAATACACATAGCATAGACCGTTTCAAATGACCAGATTGCAGGAGTAGGCTGCAACCTTACCACCATGTTTCAAACTGACAACTTACATTTGAGGATTAACAAACCCTGGACATTGTGGCCATCTTTTTTGCCACATGCTTCGTCAAACGGGCAGATCTGCATAGAGACATTGCCAGGTTTAGTCACAAGCTCAGATAAATTGGAATGAAAAAATGCCTTAAAGGGCACATGTGCTTTCTTTCTCAGTGTATGCAACTACCTATGACACCACCATGATATGCTTGAATTTGATGTCCAAGAAATAGCAGAATGCCATTTCCATAGCTATTATTTTCTCATACTTTTCCCTTTTTCTCTTGAACTTTATCCAGCTGCTGCCACCATCATGGTGTTTCACTCGCAGTCTGTGACCCCAGAAGTAGTGATATTGATAATAACTGAGTATTTTGAGGTAAAAGATTAGTGGAAACAAACAGGAGCAGAATTTTTAACATAACTTTCATTTTACATACAGAAACTAGAAAACAGTTGAAAATGAGTGCTGAAAGAAGGTGCCTTTGATGGTACAAGTTCTTTGATGAAAAAAGTGTAATTATTTTGGATAGTCAAGGCTTAGCAGTCCTGCCCTAAGTATCAGGGAAATGTGGTCTTTACCACCAGCACTCTAGGCTCCAGGAGAAGACAAAGTCAATTTTCAAAAGCAACTGGAAATCTGAACAAGACTTCCTTTCATCTCTACATTAGTAAGAAGATACTACTTTAATTTCTATCTGAAACTTCCAGAAGAGACTTATTCTGACTCTCCACCCAGAAAGTGTCTCTCCAGTGAAGTGGAGATTGCTGCCTCCCAGTACAGGGATGTGTGGGGTGAGTGGGAAGTGGGGAGGATGGTTTTGTAGCTGTCCAAAGTTGAATTCAGGCTAAGGGTATTAATACTAAAGAAAAGTAATAGAAAAGTAAATACAAAATGAGTATAGACTTGCTTCTGAATCCTCATATCTTTATCCTTAGGGATTTTGATTCCATTACAAATATTAGCAAAGATCAAGGGCATTTTATTTTAAGGGCAAGTCTAATTGGAAAGAAGTCAATTCTACAAAAGTGGAAATCAGCTAAAGAAATTAAAATTGATGTGAGGTCTGTAGTGGAGGCATTAGATCCTTTAGGATTCTTCCCAAGCCTGAGTCAAACCTCAGTCTTCAAGGGACTTCTTATGTCTTCCAAACCTCAACCCACTCTTCTCTCTTTCCCTCTTAAGTCATTCCAGATATTCCTGTGCACATTTTGCCTCTGAGGTTTTTTTTTTTTAGATCTCTCTCCTCTTCCCAGGTGCATAAAATGCTTGCTGCCACCTATCAAGACCACCAAGAAAGCAGGAGGGCATCTTCTGTGTTGGTTACCCTGTTGCCCACCATGTACATTTTGTCTATTTTCACTGCCTCTGTCATGAAGGAAACACAATGAGACAGATGGTAAATACTGTCTTTTTTAATAAGCAATGAGTGTGCATGGAAAATGAAACCTCACCTCGAACTCACAGAGTGGCATACAAGGAGATTTTCCCATTCAAGGAAAAAAAAAATTAAAGAGGCTTGACTCATTTTTTAGAATTATGATTTTCACTTCTCCTTCTCTTCACCAGTTGTTTCACTGATGCATCTTAAGTGGGCAAAGCAACATGAGGGGTGACCTCATTGAGCTCTACAACTACCTGAAGGGTGGTTGTAGCCAGGAGGGGGTTGGCCTCTTCTCCCAGGCAACCAGCACCAGAACGAGGGGACACAGTCTCAAGCTGCACCAGGGGAGGTTCAGACTCGAAGTGAGGAGGAAGTTCTTCACCAAGCGAGTCATTCGGCATTGGAACGGGTTGCCCAGGGAGGTGGTTGAGTCATCGACCCTGGAGGCGTTCAAGGGGAGATTGGACGTGGCACTTGGTGCCATGGTCTAGTCATGGGGTCTGTGTTGATAGGTAGGACTCGATGATCCCCGAGGTCCTTTCCAACCTAAGTGATACTGTGATACTACTGTGAACATAAAAAGACAATTTGACCTTACAGAGGAAACAGAAAACGGACAAGAGGAGGGTTCAAGGACATGAAATTACTTTAAAATGTCTTTCTTATCTGGTTCTCTACGGATACAAAGCTCACATTCTCAGAGGGTGTGAGCTTGTACTCCTATGCACTTTGGGCCAGGTTCAGTGAAAATGCATGGCCTGAAGCCATTATATTACCTAAATTTTTAATGAGAAAACAAGGTATCACCATCTTCCTGTCTTATTGTGGTTCTGCTCCCTATTGGCCTCTGCTGAATCCCACTGGCCGCTTTGTCTAACCACGCACAACAGCTTTTACATCATGTTAAACAGCTGGGCAGATGAGTGAGACCCTGCTAGCATCTTTGTCCAGGCACAGTCTGAATGCAGTATGGGTAACAACTCTGCCTCTCAGTGCTCAAAGAAAATAACTGCATGCACTGTAATTAAAATCAATAACATAAAGGCAATTCCATATTGTTGCCATCAGTAAAAAGATCCATAATACTAAAACCAGGGTTATTTTGTGGATATAGAGATTTTATCATTGTGTTCACAGTTCCTGTAATTGTGCTAGCAGGAATATGAAACTACAATTTATCATGAATTAACATCAGTTGTATAAAAATTGAAAAGAATTACATAGAATCATAGAATTGGAAGGGACCTGCATTTGGAAGTGACCTACAAGGATCATTGAATCCAACCCCCATGCCAAAGCAGGATCACCTAGGGCAGGTCACAAAGGAATACATCCATCTGGTCTTGAAGATCTCCAGAGGAGACTCCACAGCCTCTCTGGGCAGCCTTTTCCAGTGATCCATCAACATCACAGCAAAGAAATTTTTCCTCATGTTGAGGTGGAACTTCCTGTGTTCCAGTTTGTATCCATTGCCCCTTATTCTATTAGAGGACACCATTGAAAAGAGACTGCCCCTTCTTCTTGGCACCCACCCTTTAGTTATTTATAAACATTAGTAAGATGGAATGGAATGGAATGGAATGGAATGGAATGGAATGGAATGGAATGGAATGGAATGGAATGGAATGGAATGGAACCGAACCAGGTTGGAAGAGACCTTCAAGATCATCACGTCCAACCTATCATCCAACACCAGCTAATGAACTAAACCATGCAACCAAGCACCCTATCAAGTCTCCTCTTGAACACCTCCAGTGATGGTGACTCCACCACCAACCTGGGCAGCCCATTCCAATGGGCAATCACTGTCTCTGTGTAGAATTTCTTCCTAACCTCCAGCCTAGACCTCCTCTGCACATCTTGAGCCTGTGTCCTCTTGTTCTGGTGCTGGTTGCCTGGAAGAAGAGACCAGCCCCCACCTGGCTACACCTCCCTTCAGGTAGTTGTAGAGAGCAATAAGGCCTCCCCTGAGCCTCCTCTTCTCCAGGCTAAGTAACCCCAGGTCTCCCCTCAGTCTTCTCTTCTGCTTACTAAACAGGCTCAGGTCTCTCAGCTTTTTATCATCAGACAAATGTTGCAGTCCCTTAATCACTCTCACAGCCTGTGTTGGACACTTTCCTGAGTTTCCCTGTCCCTGCTGAACTGGGGAGCCCAGAACTGCACAGGATCCTTAGCATATGGTTTCACCAGTACAGAGTGGAGTGGAAGGAGTCCTTTGTTACTTAGTCTGCTCCTAAACCTCAGTGTTGCAGAAAAAAAGTGAGAAGACACCATTGAAAAATGTAAATATCAATGTATAAAAGCAAAACATCTGCATGCTAAGCCAAAATGTTGATATTGGTAGCACATGAATGCCTGTCAGAGTTAATGGTGTAGAAGAAGTCTTTAGCCTTGGATTTCTGAAATATTTATGATATGAACTAATTAAGTGGGAGTTACAGGTCTGACATTTCACTTCATAGTTGTAATATTTGCTTTGACTCAACAACACATTGTTGCATTACATTCAATAGAACAAGAACTGATTTTGAGGAAAATAAACATGATGGAAAGTCTTCAGTTCTTTCTGGAGATAGAATATTTTAATTGCCTGCTGGCATTTGTTAAAGCTACAGCTGCTCCACTTCATTCCTTGGGCACATCCCAAGGTTTGAGGCATTGTAGACAGCTTTAAAACATGCAACAACGCAGTTATGAATGTACACACCAGGGAGAGAAATGTTAGAAATTCTTATGTCCCAAGGGAAGGCTATACTTCTAGATAGCAAGGAAGGCCACAAAACAGCATGACTTTGCTCTTACAGGTGTCTCAGAAGGAAAAAAAAGTATTATGGACAGTGTTTTCTGTTTTAAAAGTATCTGTTCTGCAGTTTTTCATTTCCAAGTAACACATCCCCAAGGAGGATGGAAGGCAATGCACTATCAGTGTAAAGGGAGATTTAGCACCCAGTCAAATAATAAAATTTTGATCCCACCAAAATAGATAAGCTAGCTTCCCACTTGCAATGACCACCTAGACATGAGCCAACTAAAAGGTGTTGGTCAGAGGGATTGCCCATGGTATTTTGTTTGGTCCTGTGAAGTAACTTCCTCAAATGCCAAATGCCACAGGATAATTAAAACATTTGTGAAGGTTGAAGGATTTTAATTCTACTTTTCAAATGAATGGACATTCATTCCCATGGCATCCTCTGACACCTATTCAGCACTAGTTTAGTTGGGAGTTGGGCTACTTCTTGGGACACTGATTATCTTGTGCCAAGAGACTCTTTAATGCATTACTCTGCCTGATGCAAGTAAATTTGTGGCATCTGACAGGACAACAGTTGGCAGTGTTATGTCTGGATAAAGAATGATACTGCTAAACCCGTAAGTTTTATTACAAGAGTATGGTAGGCAAACTATTAATGAGTAATTACTAATTAATCTGCCACTGGTGGTATTTTTTCATTGTGTATCTCAGGAAATCCAAGCCAAAAAGTACAGAACAATGGCAGTTTTAATAAGGAGTTTATCCTATCGATACAGGATACAGGGCATGAAAGCAGAGGGAGAAAAGAGAATTGAAAAAGCAGTGAAGGTAAGCAAGGTTAAAGTGAAATCAAGACTTTGACTTGATGATGTGAGTCAGAACTGTACTAAGAGGTTAGTTAGTTATGGTCTTCAGAGCAAGGCATTCCTATTTCTGGTGCTCTGGCAATACATCTTCAAATAACATTTCTCTTCAGGATTGTTTTCACACTGAAGGAGATGCTAAAAGGGAGCCATTGTATTTGTACACCTTTGTGCTCACACAAACACATCTTTAGCATATTCCACACAATCTGGACCATTCCACACACAATGAACCCTTATGTAGGTATGAAAAGAATGTTGACCTATACCTGTGTGCCATGTTTATAAAAGAAACTTATCAGATAAAAATAGGCACAAGTAAGATAAGTTATGAGGATGGCATCTTCTGGAATTAAAGACCCAAGCGTTACAGGCGCGTACTCTGGAAGACTGTACCATGGTAAAATCCTTTGGGGAAATTTAAATGGTGGAACAAATTACTCTTAAGTTAAATGATACACTTTATAACCCACTTCTTATTTTAGAAATATTTAATACTATTAAATTACCTAAATGGCTAGGGAGGGCTATGCTTAGTGATTTACTAATTGCCATCAGAGCAGTTCCAAAAATGGAAACCCCAAATGAGCCCACCCCAGTTCTGGCCCTCTCACTGATAGTTTGTGACTATTCTGAAAAAGTTCACTTTCAAGTAAGTGAGAGTTGGTTGCATTTGACATGGTTTCTAGCTTGAATACTTGAGGTGACCTCCTCAAATCAAGGCAAAAAATATGTAAATTTAGTGAGATGAGGAAGCCACACACTTGAGTCTTCTCCACTGCTGCTTCTTCCCATTATTCCAGAAGAAACTCTGGTGGACCATTGCAAAACATACACCAGTTGTGGCAAGAGGCTACTTTTTGAACTTTGAATAGGATGCAAACCAGAGATGGAATTAAAAAGACACTCAGTCTGGTGAGCTGTCTGCTATTCATCCTTTTAAGGCTGTCCACAGGCTTAAATTCAGGCATATACTTACTTTCCCTTAATTTTTCTGACATGTGTCTCAAATCTTCAAATTACATGTAACAAAAGGATAGTAGCACAGACAGTGATTCTAGTTCACTAGTAAGGCTTAATACATACAGCTATTTAACTATATACAGTTCTTTATGGTATAATCTCAGCATCACAGAATCACTTACATGTCAGACATTTATTCCATGTCTGGTTTATTTAGGCAAAATGTTCCCCCCTCCACACTTTATACATTGTTGAAAAGAAATAACTCCACAATAACTTGGAAATTGTATTAATTAGTTAGTTAGTTACATATTTATTTATTTTAAATTGGGCTGGGACAGTAAAGTGCCTTTGAAAATACAAAAGGGAAAAAAGAAGTCAAGTTGTGAAATGGCAGACCTGCATTTGCAGAAGCGGAAAAGGGAACCTCCAGTGGGTCTAGGAGGGCAGGCAAACTTGTGACAGTGAAATAAAACCAGAATGCTAAAGCTGTTGCTGACTCCAACTGTTTGACCCATCCCTTAAAAAGATGGATAGCCAACTCAGAATGAACTGACCTACTCACCAATCAGTCCCTGACTTGCTGATTTTCATCCTGGAACACTAGGATGACCAAATCCACATTGAGCTTTTTCTTAATAAACCATGCGAAATCAGTGATGTTACTTGGAAATGTTGATGAAGCATTCTATAGGCAGCTTAGGGCTGTCTCAAGATCTCCAGACCTTGTTCGCATGGGCGACTTCAACCTGCCTGACATCTGCTGGGATCTCAACACAGCAGAGAGGAGACAGTCTAGGAGGTTCTTAGAATGCATGGAGGACAGCTTCTTATCTCAGGTGCTGCGAGAGCCTACCAGGGGCAAGGCTATGCTTGACTTCCTCTTCACCAACAGGGAAGGGCTAGTGGGTGATGTGGTGGTCGGAGGGTGTTTGGGGTCCAGTGACCACGAGATAATTGAATTCTCGGTTTTTGGTCAAGCTAAGAGGGGCAGCAAGGAGACCTCCACTCTGGACTTCCGGAGGGCAGACTTCGGGTTACTCAAGGAACTAATTCAGAGGGTTCCTTGGGATAAAGCCCTTAAAAACAAAGGGGTCCAGGAGAGCTGGTCCTACTTCAAGGAAGAACTGTTGAAGGCTCAGGGACAGGCTGTGCCAATGTGCCGGAAGATGAGCCGCCGGGGCAGACGGCCAGCCTGGATGGTTAAGGAACTTTTAATGGAACTAAGGGAAAAAAAGAGGGTGTATCACCTTTGGAAGAGAGGGGAGGCAACGTGTGAAAAATTTAAGGATGTTGCTAGGTCTTGCAGGAAGAAAATTAGGGAGGCAAAAGCGCATTTGGAGCTTAGTCTAGCCTCTCTGTGAAGGACAACAAAAAGTCCTTCTATAAATACATTAATAGCAAGAGGAAGGGCAGAGACTACCTCCACTCCTTGGTGGACATGGAGGGGAACGTTGTGATAAGGGATGAGGAAAAGGCAGAGATACTTAACACCTTCTTTGCCTCAATTTTTACTAGAAGAATAGAATGTCTTCCAGACAGCTGGCCTCCAGAGCTGGCAGAAGGAGCCAGGGAGCAGCATAGTTTTCCACTGTTCCAAAATGGGGCAGTTGGTGATCTGCTCAGCCACCTGGATCCCCACAAGTCCATGGGACCAGATGGGATCCATCCTAGGGTGCTGAAGGAGCTGTCAGAGGAGCTGGCCAAGCTGCTCTCCATCATTTTTCAGCAGTCCTGGCTCACTGGAGATGTCCCAGAGGACTGGAAGCTGGTCAACGTGGTGCCCATCCACAAGAAGGGATGGTTGGATGAGCCAGGGAATTATAGGCCTGTCAGCCTGACCTCAGTGCCAGGCAAGATCATGGAACAAGTCATCCTCAGTGCAATCACACAGTACTTAGCGGATGGCCAAGGGATCAGGCTCAGCCAACATGGATTTAGGAAGGGCAGGTCCTACCTGACCAACCTGATCTCCTTCTATGAGCAGGTGACCCGCCTGGTGGATGTGGGGAGGCCTGTGGATGTAGTTTACCTGGACTTCAGCAAGGCCTTTGACACCGTCCCCCATAGCAAACTCCTGGCCAAGCTGTCAGCCCATGACTTGGACAGGAGCACACTGCAATGGGTTAGGAACTGGCTGGAGGGCCGAGCCCAGAGAGTGGTGGTGAATGGTGCCACATCCAGCTGGTGGCCAGTCAGTAGTGGTGTGCCCCAAGGATCAGTGCTGGGCCCTGTGCTCTTTAACATTTTTTATTGATGATCTGGATGAGGGCATTGAGTCTAGCATCAGTAAATTTGGACACGACACCAAGCTTGGGACAGGATTTGATCTGCTGGAGGGTAGAGAGGCTTTGCAGAGGGACCTCGACAGGCTAGACAGATGGGCAGAATCCAACGGCATGAGATTTAACACATCCAAGTGCCGGGTTCTGCACATTGGCCACAACAACCCCATGCAGTGCTACAGGCTGGGGTCAGAGTGCTTGGAGAGCAGCCAGGCAGAGAGGGACCTGGGGGTGCTGGTTGATGGTAAGATGAACATGAGCCAGCAGTGTGCCCAGGCAGCCAGGAGGGCCAATGGCATCCTGGCCTGCATTAAGAACATTGTGGCCAGCAGGAGCACGGAGGTCATTCTGCCCCTGTACACTGCACTGGTTAGGCCACACCTCGAGTCCTGTGTCCAGTTCTGGGTCCCTCAGTTTAGGAAGGATGTTGACTTGCTGGAAGGTGTCCAGAGAAGGGCAACAAAGTTGGTGAAGGGCTTGGAACACAAGCCCTATGAGGAGAGACTGAGGGAGCTGGGGCTGCTTAGCCTGGAGAGGAGGAGACTCAGGGGTGACCTTATTGCTCTCTACAACTACCTGAAGGGGGGGTGTAAACAGGCAGAGGTTGGTGTCTTCTCCCAGGCAGCCAGCACCAGAACAAGAGGACACAGTCTCAGGCTGAGCCAGGGGAAGTTCAGGCTGGAGGTCAGGAGGAAGTTTTACACAGAGAGAGTGATTGCCCATTGGAATGGGCTGCCTGGGGAGGTGGTGGAGTCACCGTCACTGGAGGTGTTCAGGAGGAGACTTGACAGGGTGCTTGGTTACATGGGTTAGTTGATTAGGTGGTGTTGGTTGATGGGTTGTACGCGATGTTCTTGAAGGTCTCTTCCAACCTGGTCTCGTCTCGTCTCGTCTCTTCTCTTCTCTTCTCTTCTCTTCTCTTCTCTTCTCTTCTCTTCTCTTCTCTTCTCTTCTCTTCTCTTCTCTTCTCTTCTCTTCTCTTCTCTTCTCTTCTCTTCTCTTCTCTTCTCTTCTCTTCTCTTCTCTTCTCTTCTCTTCTCTTCTCTTCTCTTCTCTTCTCTTCTCTTCTCTTCTCTTCTTTCTCTTCTCTTCTCTTCTCTTCAGGTCTCACCTCAGCCACCTCTTCTCCCTTTTTGTGGATGGGCATCATGTTGGCCAGTCATCTGGGACCTCTCCAGTGAGCCAGAACTGTTGAAAAATGATGGAGAGCAGCTTTTAACATGCATTGCAATAATTTGCCATATTCTCACCTTTGTATCCCTGAATTTTCTGTATTATTCAACACCACAACATTGAATAGCTTTATCAGATATAAAGACAGAACCCTAACTAATGCAAAACCCAGAAGGATTTTAAGAAGTTTTTCCTGTACCATAATTTAAAACACACCTTGGCATTAAAAACCAACAAAATTGGGGTTCTCTCTCATTGCCATATGAGAACTTCAGGCCATGTTATTGCTGGATATAGTTTGATGGCCATGGTGGTGTTAGACTGATGGTTGGGCTCAATGATCTTTGGGCTCAATGATCTTAGAGGTCTTTTCCTACCAAAATAATTCTATGATTCTATGACAACAAAAAGCCAAGTGGAGAACCACTTTTTTACCATAGTGGACTAAGCAATGTCCCAGTCCTCCCTTATTTTTAGGTAGTAATGTAATGGGAGCAGGGGCAAGCTTTGCATAGAAATTTTTCACTGCTTTTGGGTTGTGCACATTCTTCAGCAAGAATTGCAGCATTGTGTTCTGAAACAGGAGGTGTCTAAGGTGGGCTACTGTTTTAGAATAGAATAGAATAGAATAGAATAGAATAGAATAGAATAGAATAGAATAGAATAGAATAGAATAGAATAGAATAGAATAGAATAGAATAGAATAAACCAGGCTGGAAGAGACCTTCAAGATCATCACGTCCAACCTATCACCCAACACCACCCAATCAACTAACCCATGTAACCTGTGACAACATTTACTGTTAAAGAAATTTACTTTGGAAGAGGTGATCAGATTAGTGCCCAGGAAGATGGAAAAACCTCATTTATTTTAAAATCTAGAGCAGATTTTAATAAATTAGGAGGGAGCCAATTTTCAATATTTCAGCCAAGATCTTTGAGAAATTATGACTACTTTTGCAATTCGTCTGCCATGATGACAGAGCTGAGATCTCCTGACCAGCTGATGGAGCAGATAGACTTTCATGAGGAGCACAGTATCACAGTATCACAGTATAACTAAGGGTGGAAGAGACCTCGAGGATCATGGAGTCCAACCTATCAACACAGACCTCATGACTAGACCATGGCACCAAGTGCCACATCCAATCTCTTCTTGAACGCCTCCAGGGACGGTGACTCCACCACCTCCCTGGTCAGCCCATTCCAATGATGAACAACTTGCTCGGTGGAGAACTTTCTCCTCACCTCCAGTCTAAGCCTGCCCTGGTGCAGCTTGAGACTGTGTTCCCTTGTTCTGGTGCTGGTTGCCTGTGGGAAGAGACCAACTCTTTCCTGGCTACAACCACCCCTTCAGGTAGTTGTAGAGAGCAGTGAGGTCACCCCTGAGCCTCCTCTTCTCCAGGCTAAACAACACCAGCTCCCTCAGCCTTTCCTCATAGGGCTTGTGCTCGAGGCCTCTCACCAGCCTTGTTGCCCTTCTCTGGACACATTCAAGTGTCTCAATGTCCTTCTTAAATTGAGGGGCCCAGAACTGGACACAGGACTCAAGGTGTGGCCTAACCAGTGCAGAGTACAGGGGCACAATGACTTCCCTGCTCCTGCTGGCCACACTATTCCTAATGCAGGCCACCTGGGCACACTGCTGGCTCATGTTCAGGTGGCTGTCAATCAGTACCCCCAGGTCCCTCTCTGTTTGGGAGCTCTCCAGCCACTCCGACCCCAGCCTGTAACTCTGCATGGGATTGCTGTGGCCAAAGTGCAACACTTGGCACTTGGACTTGTTGAATGCCATCCCATTGGGTTCTGCCCATCTGTCCAGTCGGTTGAGGTCCCTCTGCAGAGCCTTTCCACCCTCTAACTGACTAACATCTGCTCCTAACTTGGTGTCATCTACAAACTTGCTGATGACTGACTCAATCCCCTCATCCAGATCATCAATGAAGATGTTGAAGAGGACGGGGCCCAGCATTGATCCCTGGGGGACATCACTGGTGACTGGCTGCCTGCTGGTATGGCACCATTCACTGCCACTCTCTGGGCTCGGCCCTCCAGCCAGTTCCTAACCCAGCACAGAGTGTAGTGGTCCAAGCCCCGAGCTGACAGCTTAGCCAGCAGTTTGCTGTGGGGGATGGTGTCAAAGGCCTTACTGAAGTCCAGGTAGACCACATCCACAGGCCTCCCCACGTCCATCAGACGGGTCACCTGATCATAGAAAGAGATCAGTTTGGAGAGGCAGGACCTTCCCTTCCTAAATCCATGTTGGCTGGACCTGAGCCCTTGGTCATTCTTCAGGTGCGCAGTTACTGCCACCAGGATAATCTACTCCATCATTTTCCCTGACACTGAGGTCAGGCTGACTGGCCTGGAGTTTCCAGGTTCCTCCATCGGACCCTTCTTGTCGATGGGGACCACCTTGGCCAGTTTCCTGTCATCTGGGACCTTTCCAGTGAGCCAGGACTGCTGGAAAAATGATGGAGAGTGGCTTGGCCAGCTCATCTGCCAGCTCTCTCAGCACCCTAGGATGGATTCCATCTGGTCCCATGGACTTGTGAGTGTCCAAGTGGCTCAGCAGGTCCTGAACTAATTCCTCATGGATTACCGGGACATTACACTGCTCCCTGACCCCATTGCCCAGCTCAGGAAGCCACTCATCCTGAACTCCTGCCTTGCTGTTAAACATTGAGGCAAAGAAGGTGTTCAGGACCTCAGCCTTTTCCTCATCCTCAGTCACCATGTTCCCCTCCAGGTCCAATAAGGAGTAGAAGTTCTTCCTGACCTTCTTTTTATTGTTAATGTATTTGTAAAAATGCTTTTCATTATCTTTGACAGAGGTGGCCAGCTTCAGTTCCAGCTGGGCCTTTGCCTCCCTGATTTTATTCCTACATAATCTAACAACTTCCTTGAACATACCTTGACAAGCCTTCTCCTCCTTCCAAAGGTGATACAGCCTCTTTTTTCCCCTTAAATCCTCCAGGAGCTGCTTGCTCATCCAGGCTGGTCGCCTTCCCCGCTGGCTCATCTTACGGCACATGGGAACTGCCAGTTCCTGTGCCTTCAAGAGGTCCTGTTTGAAGTAGGTTCAACCCTCCTGAACCCCTTGGTTCATGAAGGCTGGTACCCAGGGAACTTTACAAATAAGTTTCTTAAACAGGCTGAAGTTTGCCCTCCAGAAGTCCAAGGTGAAGGTTCTGTTGGTAGTCCTCCCTATCTCCCTGCATATTGAAAACTTCACTATCTCGTGGTCACTGCACCCTAGGCAGCCTCCCACGATCACATCTCCCACCAGCCCTTCCCTATTGGAGAACAGCAGGTCAAGCAGAGCCTGTCCCCTGGTAGGCTCACTTAACAGCTGCGTCAGGAAGCAGTCCTCCATTCACTCCAGGAATCTTCCGGACTGCCTCCTCTCTGCTGAATTAAGTTGCCAGCAGATATCTGACATAACAATTGAAAACTTTTACTGCCTGCACTTAAAACAGATGCCAAAGAAATCTGGAAGATAATGAAGTCACAAACACTGGATTAGAACCTTTTTAATTGATTTATTTACCTTTTTGACTTTGCTTGCACCTGTGTTTTTAGAACCTACCTTTTAGAAGGCACTTAACACTATCACATGAAAGAACCTTTCTGATGCAAACGTGAGGTCTCAGCTGTCATGTATCTCCATCAGTTTACCTGACCAACAGTGTTCAGATTCCTAGGAATTTCTCACTACTAGGGCAGACCTCATTCTCTGCCTCTTGTCTTACAGCCAGTACTTGGCATTAAGAGTTGAATAATTAAAAGGTATCTGTTGAGGTATCGACAACTATCATAAAGGTCAAACTACCTCTTCATCGTATTTCCTCCCCTTTCTCTGTTCTCACAAAGCTGAAGTATCCAGGTATATTTGATGAAGGAGCCTGATTAAACTCCAAAATAGCAATAAAATTGCTGGAAGAGACAATGGGAAAATGTCACTGCTTAATAAGGAGAAGGGCTTGGCTCTTTCAAATTTTGTCATAGAGTATTTTGATGACTTGTTGGTACTTAACTGTGAATCTTTTGATCTCCTGATTTTGATAGACAATGACCCTGTCATCATATCAAAGCACTTCCTACTACAGTAAATGGGGGAGCACAGTTCTCTGGCGATATCCTTAGGGCAAACTGTGTATGCATACACAAGGAGAAAAGGGATCTAGCCTATTTAGGTATTTTGTTGGGTTCTCCCCCTCCCTCCCCCATACTAGAAATACAATTGTGTCTTGGGACCCACTTACAACACAGTTTCTTTGTAGTGTGCAGCTGGTAACCTTAACCTTTAAGCGTTTCTGTGGAATATAGTTATGGACCCATCAACACTACAAAACAGGATCACATTGTGTTTGGGTCAGGGGATAACTATGCTGTAACTCCATACCCTGACACAGGACACATTTTACCTTCTAAACTCCAGTATTGTATTCTATGTCTTGTTCACTGCTAATAATTGCTGCTGGTGCTGCTGTTGTATGATAACCACCTGCAGTGTCCCTTTCTTTTGTAAATCAGCCCCTTTAGCAGCAATAGTAGTAATTCTGGAAAATTCTGGAAAACTCTAATGCAGACCACTAATATAATTTTATCTGGTATAGTAATTGACAGTTTTTTACATAGCAAATTTCCAACCTTGCACAGGAAGATTGAAGACTGAATATGCTAAGGAGTGTGGCTGTTAGAAAATGCCTAAGTCTGGACTTTCTGGTGACAGTAAGTCAAAGCTGCTAAAGAGCCTCCTTTCAGATCTTGCTACTGAGATAAACTTAATAGTAGCATGTGAAGCTGTGCACCATCCAGATTGTTACCTCATTTTCAGCATTAGGTGATAAATCCAGCAAGAGAAATGAAGACTTTCATACTGCTTGTAAAAGAACTATTAATCTGGTATTTGGGGGAATTGGGGAAGGGTTTTCTGCTTGTAATTTAGGGGAGAGCAGATGGTGAACTCATCTAAATTACCACTTTCATTTCCAAAGATTGGGAGGGACGTAGAAAAATGCCCTGAGAAATGTTCTGCACCCACCTTTCCATTGCAGTGCTTGCAAGCAGGACTCTCACTGAAATCAATGGAGAGGGAAGCAAACTTTAGCGCAAGTACCTCTCCAGGTATGGGTAACACCTCCAGCTTCTGCTGCTCTAATGACACAGTGCAGGGCTCCTATGAGGTGTCAGTCCAGCCTAACCCCACTGGATACTCTCCAAGTCACCACGAAACCTTAGAGGACCGGAGAGATCTCTACTGCAAAGTCATGCTTGCAACAGATCCCTTGTGTCTCCAGCTATCATATATATCACCTAACCTATAGGATGCGCAGAGGATGGCTTATAGCTCTACTGTGCCACAGTCTTTTAGAGACACTACCAGATCTTCATGTAGAGGTGATAATTACCCTATGATAATCTCCCTATTGAGGTATCTTCTCAAAGGGCAAGCTGTTAGCTACATAGCTCCCTTGTGCCCCTTAAGAGTTTGGTGCTGCCACTTACAAAAGCACTCAATTTCCTGAGCTTCCTCTAAAAGCCAGGTTTTGTCTAGCTGCTCCTATGAACCACTGGCTGCTGAAATGGGTTTCTAGTCTCAAATCTGTCTTCTATCTTCAATAAACAGCTCTTGGTTCAGTTGTCACTCTTATCTGTTCTCTTATAAGCTGTTCTCTTATCTCAGCAATATCCAAGGAGTTTTCACAAACAAAATCCAATGCAACAACAAGAAAAGCACTGCTCTAATGTCTGAAGATGAGCACTGGGAAAGCTCAAACATACTCAACATGCCCTAAATCACCAGCTCTGGCTGATGATAAATTTTACCCTGTTCTGATCTTCAGCTTCCCTAATGCAAGTAATATGTTGATGGAAAATGCTTTCACTGCATTCAAGGCAGGCTGCAGATGTCCTACCAGGTAGATGCTTCTGAAGGAAGATTGATAAAATACTCTGTGTGGTATGACAGCCTGCATTCTCACCAAAGGCATCACATGGAAGGGGCTTCACAAAGACAAAACTCAGCCTCCAGCAATTTTAGCTGAAATACTGAAAACTGCTTCTCACACAGAGCTGGTCAGATCAGATTAATGCCACAGCATGAGCTACTATTTGGAAGTCAAAATAAGCACATCATAAACAACACAATTCCCCCCCACCTTTTATTTTTCCCTCTTGAAAACAATCAAAACTATCATCCTACTCTTACAAAATACATAATATAGAATTAATAATGTTGGAAAAGACCTCAGAGATGTCTTTGGACTCTGCCGGTTTGCCCAGCCTCTCTGACTCTCTAACTCTTGACAATGATGTGTCCAGGAAGAGCTCTGGTCTCTCTGTAAAAGAAAAATGCTTCAGAGATGAATCTTGTCCAGATTCTTGTTTCAAAGAGAATCTTAGGGACATTTCTAAACAGCTGGAAGACTTTTTAAATTCATTACTCAAGTTCTAGCTGAATATCTGAATTGTGATTCTGTAACTTGTTTTGTAACTTCTAGATAAAACTACTGTGATTATTTCTACTAATAGGTGATCTTGTGGGTTACCCAGACACTACTGCTTGTCCAAGATATGGATAAGCTGTCAAGTTTAATTTAAAAAATAGCCTTTTTTTTTTTGTTTTGTTATACTCTTTCCTTATGCAATATAATTTTTATATCCTTGGTCAGCCCTGCTTCTCATCTTCATAGCTCAGTTGTGACTCTCTAGCCTTCTCTGTGTTACTTCAAAAAAGTGGTGGTCAGTCAGGATGATACAGCTGGTAATCACTAGGAAAAAGATTCTTCTATCCTTAAGCCATGCTTTCAGCTACTCTCTGTGTTGTACTTGCTAAAATGGAGTATGCCTTTTGTGGAGCATTTGAATATTTCTTTCCTTTTGGACACAAAACATTGCTTTCACCATACCATGTATCAGTGATGATGTAGTGCTTGCAGTGCTTTGACTTTTAATGGACTACAAAGGCCAAAGATCTCTCATGTTGCATGAGCCCTTGGTGCCTCTGAGTAGGTCTGATGATTTTGGATGAGGAAACTGAGGCAGGTATTGCTTAAGGTCACACACCACAGTGGTAGAGAGTAGGGAGAAGACTCAGGGCTCTCGCTTTACACTCAGGTCACATCTGTCTTCAAATGAAGACAAGACAGGAGCTTGTGCTTTTTATGTTTTTTTTTTTACCAGTAGTATTTATTTTCAGGGGAGTAAAAAGTCACAGGTTAAAACTGACAATGGAAGCAATGTCACCATTTCTTCACCTATCTTTTAGCTGCATTGGCTGGTATGAAATTGTATACACTGAGAGTTATCCCTGCTGGAAATCAGGCTCTGGGTGAGCTGAAGAAATTACATTACTTTGTCAGGCATTACAGATTAAGTAATGTTGCTTCAGAAGTGAAAATATCTTTGGACTATTGGAAACTACTTTAAAGCCCAGAGGTGCTGCCAAAGAAAAAAGAATTATTTTTGCCTGTGGCCTTCATCCTTTTACTTTCTCCAGTGGTACACTCCTCTTGCAGTACTATCTATTAATGTAAAGGATCCTTTCCTGAAACTCAGTGGAGCTTATTTTCCAAACCCCATAAAAATAGATTGCTCATATGATTCCATTAGCTGCTATATTTTCAAAAGCAATTTTAATTCACCTCTAGCCCTCTGTGGTGCTTTTTACTTGTGCCCAGAGGCAGGCTTGGTTGGTTTTGTTTTGTTTGGTTGGTTTTAGGTGTTTTTTTTTGCAAGGATTATAAGAGAGGACCTGGGTGAGTTGGCAGCATTTTCCTGCAGAGATCACTCATGTTCATTAGCTAAGACAAGAAATGGGTAAAGAAATTTTGCAGACTAAACTAGTCTTGCTGCTGTAAAAATCCATGTCACATATGCTGCTAAGGAGAAGAGGAAGCTGTAGAGAGAGCAGCTTGCAAGAGTCTGACAAAGGGCTGGAAATTGCTATTGCCTCTTAGTCCTATGACATGCCTCTGTGCCTCCAGGGCCCTCCTGGTCGGGAAACAGCGGAATAAACAACTGAAGTAGAAACATGGCCCTGCAACTTTGTTGATACTCTGATACACAGTTCAGCAAGAACTTCAAACTATGGAAGACTGGGAGTCCTGTAAAGCTGTACAGCCTCAACCCAGTGATATGAGGTTAGAAAAATAAACAAGCTCTGATTCCACACAGTGAAGCATACCTCCAGTCAACTGCAATTCACTGGAGCCATCATGGTGGACACTCCAGCAGCTTGCTTTGTTTGCTGATGGATCTGACCAGTGCATGCCTTTAACTCATTTCTTCTTCCTACTTTTTGCTTCACCATTACTGTGCTGTCTGTTGACGAAAATTCTCTACAGAGAATTGCTACAGAGGCAATGTTAAGCAGTGATGCTTCAGCAAAACCTGCTGCACCTCTCCAAGCTCCTGTATAGGACAGAAGTCCAGAGTTGCAAAACAAAAAATAAAATAGGAGACAAATAGCAAAAGGAGGTGAAAAGGAGGTGGGAGAAGGTTTGGGAAGGTAAAGGGAGGGGAGGGGAGGGGAGGGGAGGGGAGGGGAGGGGAGGGGAGGGAGGGAAGGGAAGGGAAGGGAAGGGAAGGGAAGGGAAGGGAAGGGAAGGGAAGGGAAGGGAAGGGAAGGGAAGGGAAGGGAAGGGAAGGGAAGGGAAGGGAAGGGAAGGGAAGGGAAGGGAAGGAAGGGAAGGGAAGGGAAGGGAAGGGAAGGAAGGGAAGGGAAGGGAAGGAAGGGAAGGGAAGGGAAGGAAGGGAAGGGGGAAAAGAAAGGGGTGGGGGTGGGAAAGAGATAAAGAGAAGAAAACAAGCACACCAGGAAGAAACAGTGGTATTTCTACACTTTGTACTCCTGTCAGTGTGATGTTGAACAAGTGCCATTAATCAAGAGCTCTGTAATTCATAAGGCACAATGATATACTTGAAATGTTATTTCAGTATCATTGTTCAAAGCCTTTGTAACTGATTTGAAAAAGTAAGCTAAAAAGAATTAGCTGCTGCATTTTACATCCAGGTCCTGACTTAATTGGAAATAACTTTCTCACAGTTAACCCATATCTAAATCTGAAACCAAGGAAATCTGTAGTAGCACGGCAGATCATTCAGTTGTTTCTCTGTAAGTATCCTAAATGACAATGGTCCAGGCCATGTTGCTCATAGGGGAGTGCAGACACTACAGCCAAGCAGGATTCTCCTCTTCCTGCCTTTATTCTATTGCTGTGCGTAAAAAACAGTCTCACACAGTGGAACAGTTGGGTATTTATTCTTTGATTAGTATAGAACCTATCCAATACAAGTACATATAACCTCAATACTTATACCAGCACCTAAATCTTTCTTATCATGTAATCATAAAATGGCTTGCGTTGGAAAAGGCCTCTAAAGTCATTGAGTTCAAATGTCAATGTAACACAGGGTAAGTAAACCATCTCACAGAGTATCATGCCCACAGGTTTTTTGAACATCTCCAGGAATGCTGACTCCACCACCTCCCTGGGCAGCCTCTTCCAATGCCTGAACACTCTTGCAGGAAACAATTTTTTCCTAATAGCCAACCTAAACCTCTCCTGGTGCAACTTGAGGATATTTCCTCTGGTTCTGTCACTTGATACTAGGGAGAAGAGACTAACCCTCAGCTCTCTCCAACCTCCTTTCAGGTAGAGGTCTTTCATCAGCTTCCTCTTCTCCAGACTTAACAATCCCAGTTAAGTCTGATCCTCATAAGAACCATTATCATAAGACCTTTCATTAGTGTTGTTGCCTTTCTCTGGACATGCTCCAGCACCTCAATGTCTTTCTTGGAGTGAGAAACCACAGATTTTTGTGGTATCTGATGGCAGTTATTTCCATAGGTATATTACACATGCTACAAAACAAGACAATGCTTATTCTCACTACATTTTCAGCTAACATCCTTGTCACATGTTCTGTGTATGAATCGCCTTCTGCTCACACTTATTTTGCATGTGTCTATCTTTGTTTTGGAGTCCCTTTTAAAAAGTGGATTCTTTTCCAGTAGCTCTTCAGACTGGACATATTTTACATATTTGAGTTCTAGTACCTTGAATGCAATATGGTCACTATAATGTTTGGCACAGTTCTCAGTATCCTCAGCACAGAGAATCTTCTGTTATCCTTTTTCCAGTACTTCCTGGCTTTTTCCCTCCCCTTATAAATACCTGCATTTCAGTCACAACATGGACTTCAAACCATCCTTGAGTTGTTTTCAGAGCATCTTCATTTACATGTCCTGATACTGGATTCCACCTGGCTTTGTCCTCTCCAGACACAAACCTTCTTAGCTGCTTCTGCAGGTTCTTGCAGCCATTCTTGTCTTGACTAATCTAATTAATTTTTTTTTAATAATATTTTTTTTCAGTTACTTGCAGACCTTGTCAGGCTTTTCTTGGTAATTAGGGAATAGATTGCATCAATTATTGTAAGAGGACTTAAAACATTTAACTGTTATACTTTGCTGAAACAAAATGTCACTTTCATCTACTTTTCCTTTCTGCATTTCAATCCATTATCTATTTACAGAGAAACTATTTCAGGATTTTTATATATACAAAAACATTTTTCACCCTTAATAGCCAACAGTGATGGATTTTCTGAAAAGTTTATTCTACACTGACTATTTCTGGTTCATCCATTCTATTGATAAGACTTTAGTATATGTATGGTAGGTTGTAGAATTGTGATTTTTTTTCTTATACAATCATAGAATTGTTAGGATTGGAAGGAACCTCAAGGACCATCCAGTTGCAAACCCCCTGCCATGGGCAGGCACACCTCACACTAGATCAGGTTGCACAGAAATACATCCAGCCTGGCCTTAAAAAGCTCCACGGATGAAGCTTCTACCACCTCCCCGGGCAACCTGTGCCAGTGTCTCACTACCCTCATGGGGAAGAACTTCTTCCTAACATCCAATCTGAATTTACCCATTTCATTTTTTTTCCCATTCCCCCTAGTCCTGTCACTACCTGACACCCTAAAAAGTCCCTCCCCAGCTTTCTTGTAGAATAGAATAGAATAGAATAGAATAGAATAGAATAGAATAGAATAGAACAGAACCAGGTTGGAAGAGACCTTCAAGATCATCGCGTACAACCCATCAACCAATCCAACCCACCTAAACAACTAAACCATGGTACCAAGCACCCCACCAAGTGTCCTCCTGAAAACCTCCAATGATGGTGACTCCCCAAGCAGCCCATTCCAATGGGCAATCACTCTCTCTGTATAGAACTTCTCCCTAACATCCAGCCTAAACCTCCTCTTGCGCAGCCTGAGACTGTGTACTCTTGTACTGGTACTGGCTGCCTGAGAGAAGAGACCAACCTCTGCCTGTCTACAACCTCCCTTCAGGTAGTTGTAGACAGCAATAAGGTCTCCCCTGAGTCTCCTCCTCTCCAGGCTAAGCAGCCCCAGCTCCCTCAGCCTCTCCTCATAGGGCTTGTGTTCCAAGCCCCTCACCAACTTTGTTGCCCTTCTCTGGACTCGTTCCAGCAAGTCAACATCCTTCCTAAACTAAGGGGCCCAGAACTGGACACAGGACTCGAGGTGTGGCCTAACCAGTGCAGTGTACAGGGGCAGAATGACCTCCCTGTTCCTTCTGGCCACACTGTTCCTGATGCAGGCCAGGATGCCATTGGCCCTCTTGGCCACGTGGGCACACTGTAGGCTCATGTTCAGCCTACCATCAACCAGTACCCCTAGATCCCTCTCTGCCTGGCTGCGCTCCAAGCACTCTGACCCCAACTTGTAGCACTGCATGGGGTTGTTGTGCCCAATATGCAGAACACAGCACTTGGATGTGTTAAATCTCATACCGTTGGACTTTGCCCATCTGTCCAGCCTGTCGAGATCCCTCTGCAGAGCCTCTCCACCCTCCAGCAGATCAACTCCTGCCCCCAGCTTGGTGTTGTCACCAAATTTACTGATGATGGACTCAATGCCCTCATCCAGATTATCAATAAAGATGTTAAATGCATGGGGCCCAGCACTGATCCTTAGGGCACACCACTACTGACTGGCCGCCAGCTGGATGTGGCACCATTCACTACCACTCTCTGGGCTTGGCCCTCCAGCCAGATCCTAACCCATCGCAGTGTGCTCCTGTCCAAGCCGTGCGCTGGCAGCTTGGCCAGGAGCTTGCTGTAGGGGATGGTGTCAAAGGCCCCCTTCAGGTACTGGATGACCTCAGCAAGGTCTCCTCAGAGCCTTCTCTTCTCCATACTGAACAGTCCCAACTCCTTCAGTCCATCCTCATAGGAGGGGAGCTCCAGCCCTCTGATCATCCCAACGGCCCTTCTCTGGACATGCTCCAGCACCTCCAGATCCTCCCTGTAATAGGAGCTCCAGAACTGAATGCAGTACTCCAGGTGGGGTCTCACCAGAGTGGAGTAGAGGGGAAGAATCACCTCCCTCGACTTTCTGGCCACACTTCTCTTGATACAGCCCAGCATGGGATTGGCTTTCTGGGCTGCAAGTGCACACTGCTGGCTCATGTTGAGCTTCTCATCCATCAGCACCCCCAAGTCCTTTTCTTCAGGGTTGTTCTCAAGCTAGTCCCTGCCCAGCCTATATTGGTGCTTAGGATTGCCCTGACCCAAATGCAAGACCCAGCACTTGGTCTTGCTGAACCTCATGAGGTTGTCATGGGCCCACCTTTGCAGCCTGTCAAGGTCCCTCTGGAGGAAAATTATGGAGAGCGGCTTAGCCAGCACATCTGCTAGCTCTCTCAGCACCCTAGGATGGATCCCATCTGGTCCCAGCTTCAAGAACTCTACCAATGGATTACACATAAATTGGAAACCTGTAGTGATGTGACTTCCTTTCTGAGGGTGTGATTCTGGATACTATGGCACAATAAGTTCAAGGACCTCTGTCTCCCTCTGATGCTCAGCATGATGATGATGATGATGATGATGATGTCACAATGCCAGGAGCAATCACTCTTGCCCATCAGAATACAGAAACCACACATGGCATGCACAAGTGTTGTTTCCAAAATGACCTCAGATGTTTTGCTTATTTCCACCTGTATTCACCCTGCCAAACCAGCTGCCAAACCAGCTCTAATGCCTCTTCCAAACAGAAGCAAGATTGCAATAATTTAAAATTATCAGTGTTTTTATTTTCAAAGGGATCACTCACACCGTTTATCAGATGACCTGAAACTTCATTTGAAATACGTTAATGACCAGCAGGCCCACCCTTCACATGAATGTCTTCTTACTGTCTCACTCTTGAAAATCCTATAGTCTTCTCTGACACAAGTGAAGCACTTACTGAACAGAAATTGGTCAGAAATTTCCATTTTGTCTTGATTGTCTATTATTTGGTGCAAAAAAATATGCACAGCTGTTATGCCTTACATAAGTGAAAATTTGGCTCAAGGCCTGGATAACCCATCTCTCAGTATCCCGAATACCTGTGTTGAAATTTTTGCTTTATCTTCATTACAGGTAAGTAATTCTATACTTTTACAACATTATCCAGATCTGCTCTTGAAGTTTTAATCTTCTAAAGCATAGATAGGTCCCCTTGCCATTATTTAATTTCCTTCAATTTAGTTGCCAGTCATAGAATGTTTCCCTATTAGAACTGATCAGCAGATATTTTGATCATTTTGCTTGACAAATCATTAAATTCACATTGAAAATATGATTTTGGCAGAACTATGACACAATTCTATTTTACTCACTAATTTATTACTGAACAAATACTCATTTATTCCCTTTGCTCATTGTATATGTGTCTGTCTGTCTGTTGCTTGATCAGGTTAATGGTGAAGATACAGTAGGTTTAGGAGAGTAATTTTCAAGAACAATTCCCCCTTATTTCATGTCTCATATTAAATTTGATTATAAGATATATCAAGGAAAGTAGGCAAATATTTGATAACTCCAAAAATGAAACTTCAGTGTGCGCTACCAATAATTCTGCAGAAAGTTAATACTATAATGGTCATAAAAGGCAATTTCTGGCAAAATTAAAATAAAATATGTTATATATTTAGTTAATACATGGTTTTGAGGTTGTTTGGGGTTTCTTCCTATAGGATATAAGGAAATAGCTTCTTTGTTTGCATTTTTTATTTGCAACTGAAAATGGAGTTTGTCTTTGAAGAACTTTCATCTTGATAAGAGTGGTGCTAGATACTGCTTCCACACCGTTTACCCTGAACCTCTTTTTATTCAATTATTTAGCAACATTAAGTGAAAGAGCATTGAGTTTGCCAGGCTTTCCACAGGACCATTTGCTGAATGAGAAATAATTTATACTTGCCAAATAAAATTACAGTTATGTGTACCAGGATGAATTAGTTATATTTACTATACAGAGTAAATCCTCTTGCATGTAATGGCTCTGCAATAACTGCAAAAAAACCAGATGAGCTTAAAGAGCAAATACAGCAAAGGTGTATTTAATAAATCAGGCACACGTGTCTCAGAAACATGCTATTTGAAGTGGACAAAGTGCAGAAGTGTTTTTGACTGCAAAGAAAGCCTATCTCTCCTTCCATCCATCTATCCAAGGTAACTTTAAGGCATTATCATTTTGGTATCTACATCCCAATTAGTGACAAGAGCTACAGAATGAGCCTGTTGCTAATGGCAGGAATGAGTTTATTTAACAACAATCAACATAATGCTTAAAATGTCCACTCCATAAAGTTCTTGCATGTACCAATGCCTGCACACAAGTGTCACGTTTCTAGACCCGTAGTTGGGGCATTCTTTAAACCTTTTCTGCATGCAGATGCAGTGCTCAGTCCCTGCCTTATAGTTTTGGGTAATCACCAACCTCAAGTGGCAGCCGTGTGGATAAATGTGTTGCTTCATGAAGAGGTTTCACCAGGCATCTGAAACATATTCAACATTAGGGCCTATTGAGAAATTGTCTTTGTTAGCAGAGTGGGCTTAACTGTGGCTTTCTCACAGGTTTATGTGTTTAATTAGCTGTCAGGCTGGAATAAAAAAAAAAAAAAAAAAAAAGAGTAGGAGCTGAAAGTGGAGGAGGGCTTTCAAAAGAAAATCATGTGGAAGCATGGTGCAACTCTGAAGGTGTGAAAAAACAGGGGGTGGGGGGGAAGATGAAGAGAATAAACAATACAAAGAACTACTTTTCCCCCACATAAGTTGTCTTTTCTCCTAACTTTCCACGTCCACGCAGCACAATTTATTTAGTAAACTCCCAAACAGTGAACCACACAGCAGACAATTTATGTCAGCAGGCATAGCAGCTTCAAGGAAGTGTCTTTGTCTGAGCTACAGTCATCAAGAAAAGAAACTGCATCTTTTAAAATGTCAGCTGTTCCTCCTCCTGCAGCTCATTGGTTACAGATTCAAATGTTATGAGTCAGGCTGCATAATAACACCGCTGATGCTGGGTGAAATATTCATAGCACAATGTCTCAGCTTCAGAGCAAAATGCATTCACATAATTGAAAGAATTGTGCTAAATGATGACTTCATCATCATTTTATGTACACATGTAAATATAAGATGGTGTAAAAACAGAAAATGAAGTGATTTTTTTTTATTGCTGCTCATTTTTGTTTTGAAGTGCACTAGTTATAATGCACGTGGAAGTGATTTTAATTTTCTTGAGGGTAGAGAGCACAGACAGAAGCCATTTGGGCTCATTTTCATAGGAGCAATAGTCATATTAGGCTGCAATATTACTCCTTGCTGGCCCCATTGCCTCTTACCCAGTTGCAATAAAACTCCAACAACATCAGGAAGCAACAAGCCATACAGTCAGACAAATATACAGGAACAGAGTTAGTTCTTCTCTGTTATTGAAATAGAGTTCTGAATATAATTATTTTTCAGCCCAAAACAACACCTTTTCTTAAATCAACTTTAGATCCTGTGTTTGGTTGACCTAAACAGATGTTTCAGGATTTTCTACTGTGTGAGAAGAGACGTAGTAGCACCAGGCTGCCTAAAATCTCATTTTCAATCCTCAAATATATTTTTTCTGTTTTCAGAAATATTAGTATAGCATAGTAGATTAAGGTAACTAAGAAATATTAAATCTTAAAAGATTTTGAAGAAGGGGTAAATCAGCTAAAACAAACATTAAAATGGTATTCCATCCAAATTCAACCATTTTGTGACTTCGTGATATTATATCAGACATGGGCGGAATCCAACGATATGAGATTTAACACATCCAAATGCCGGGTTCTGCACATTGGCCACAACAACCCCATGCAGTGTTACAAGCTGGGGTCAGAGTGGCTGGAGAGCGGCCAGCCAGAGAGGGACCAGGGGGTACTGGTTGATGGTAGGCTGAACATGAGCCAGCAGTGTGCCCAGGTGGCCAAGAGGGCCAATGGCATCCTGGCTTTCATCAGGAACAGTGTGGCCAGCAGGAACAGGGAGGTCATTATTCCCCTGTCCTCAGCACTGGTTAGGCCACACCTTGAGTACTGTGTCCAGTTCTGAGCCTCTCAGTTTAGGAAGGATGTTGACTTGCTGGAAGGTGTCCAGAGAAGGGCAACAAAGCTTGGAAGGGACTTGGAACACAAGCCCTATGAGGAGAGGCTGAGGGAGCTGGGGCTGCTTAGCCTGGAGAGGAGGAGACTCAGGGGAGACTTTATTGCTGTCTACAACTACCTGAAAGAAGGTCATAGCCAGGTGGGGGTTGGTGTGTTCTCCCAGGCAACCAGCACCAGAACAAGAGGACACAGTCTCAAGCTGTGCTGGGGGAGGTTCAGACTGGGGGTTAGGAAGAAATTTTACACAGAGAGTGATTGGCTATTGGAATGTGCTGCCTGGGAACATGGTGTAGTCACCATCACTGGAGGTGTTTAGGAGGACACTTGATAGGGTGTTTGGTTGCGTAGTTTAGTTGGTTGGGTGGTGTTGGATGATAGGTTGGATGCCATGATTTTGAAGGTCTCTTCCAACCTGGTTCTATTCTATTCTATTCTATTCTATTCTATTCTATTCTATTCTATTCTATTCTATTCTATTCTATTCTATTCTAGGCTAGGCTAGGCTAGGCTAGGCTAGGCTAGGCTAGGCTAGGCTATTCTCTTAGGTGGTTGTTGGTTTTTTGTTTGTTTGCTTTGGGAGTTTTGTTTTGGATTGGTTTGGTTTGGTTTTTGCACAGTGATCTACCTGTCCTCAAATAAATCAACATATAAAACCCTTTCATGAAGTTCATACTGAGGGCAGTGTCCTCAACCTGGAAATATCTGTTGAAGTACTCTGACAGGCAAAGCTTTGTCAGGAAGGAATGAGGCCAGCTCTTCTCCCATGCAGTAAAGCAATTTGGGTTAAAAGAGCTTGTGTCAGAAGACATGACAAAGAATTTATTGATTTTCAGATGGACAACTGTTTCTGTACCCTGAAGAAAACTGACTAATAGTTCTCCATTGATCTTTCAGTTTTCTTTACAGTAGTTGTACTCTTCAGTAAAAACTTTCTGTCTTACATGTGTGCTATTGATAGCATCTCAGGCACATAAAATGCAGTCTTGTTAAACCTGGGTTTCATAAGTGTCTATAATTTATTTCTCTTTAGTCACTTGTATTGATTTTAAGGAGCACCAGTGCTGTAGTAGAAATAAGAGATAACAGTGGGAGATTAACTGCTGCCTGTGTTGCAATAAAAACAGTAGTCTAATAAAAACAGTAATGGGAATTAATTTTGTCACATTTTTGCTCATCTAGCCATCTGTCATGCATAGCAACCAGGACCTGGCTCATGTCCACCTTCAGCCTATCCACAACCCATGATTTTCCGTTTTGGCAGCCATCAGTCCATTTTCTCCAGCAGTTAGTCACGAACCAAACAGGTCATACTCCTTTGCACAAGGCTGCAGTCCCTGGTACAAATCACTAACAGCAAGATGTTGACAGCTTTACTCATGCCACAGAATATTTCTGTCTCCGCATCTATTTATGATAGAAGATGTGCTTGTTGTATCAAGAAAAAGCTATGTGATTTTGATCTGTTTTGATCAGATTGTGTAAGTGATTCAGTTGCTTTAATTCCTTAATTGACCTGCTTACTCATCACTTATGTAAATCGATAATTTTAGTCTGCTCCACATCATCATTTCTCTGGTGAATTATTGTGATATATTCAGGCAAAAGTCAGAATGTCCACATTAATAAATGAAGAAATTTCAAAGAGAAAAGAAAACAACCAAACAAGAAAACCCACACAAAATAAACAGACAAATAAAAGTTGAAAAGCTTTGAAAATGAAGGCTTATTTAAGGAAAGGGGGTAAAATATCCATTGTTCTTCAATATATATTTTACTTTGTCCAGAAATAATTCTAGAAATATCAGCCTGGGTGTTTATTGCCACAACTTGCTGAAGCAGTTTGGTATTCTGATCATGTTGGATTTACTTCAAGACAGAGAAAGAGAAATCAGGAGAAAATAAACCTGTATCAGACTGAGCATTTGAAGCCACTGTGTTTTATATCTGATGTAAACCAATTCCCTGTTTACTGTTCATCCACCCTAAAAATGACATTAGACTTTTTCAGTGGCTGCAAGTTCCTCCAAGGTTTTGAATTTCATTTTGAGTTTAAAGTGATACAGCATTCCATTACTTCTGCTAATCAAGCATGTCAGTATACTTCAACACTTTTGAAAAGGAAATTTACTGCCTTCGTTGTCCTGAAACGTGTTTGTGCCTGAAAGCCTCTCTTTTGAAAGCCGGCTTAAGGTGGCTTTCTGTGATATTCATTGTGTTACTAGGACTCTGAGTAGAATAGAATAGAATAGAATAGAATAGAATAGAATAGAATAGAATAGAATAGAATAGAATAGAATAGAATAGAATAGAATAAACCATGTTGGAAGAGACCTTCAAGATCATCGTGTCCAACCTATCATCCAACACTATCCAACCAACTAAACCATGCAACCAAGCACCCCATCAAGTCTCCTCCTGAACACCTCCAGTGATGGGGAGTGCACCACCTCCTTGGGCAACCCATTCCCATGGGCAATTGTTGAGGAATGGCTTGAATTGTAGGGACATGGTTTAATGGAACAGCTGCTTGAGCAAAGTGTGTAGGCCAGACTCCATCTTGTTGTTTACTGCTCACAGCTTAGCTGGTGTGCTGACGCAGCAAGGTCACCATAGCCTTGTGACTGTGCTTGCAGTTGCTTATAAGATAGCAGCATGTGAAACAAAGTATATGTGAAACAAAGAACTACTGAGAAAGGAGTTTGTGAAGTTGCACGTAGGCCTAACTGCAAGTAGGCTGGATATTATAATGTAACCCTGGACTAATAGCCAATGCAATAATGACACTTGTGCATATTTAGCTGAGATGCTTTATAAGCCGTGCTTTCAAACAATAAAGTTGAAGCTTGCTTATCAATCATATTGATTGCTGCGAGTCTTTCCCTCACTGTTTCTCGCCGTCGGATCGCATCCCAACAAGAGGTGGCCTGAACGGGGGCATCTGTACGGGGAAACCCATATGGGGAACATCTGTACGGAATATCTGTACAGAACTCTGTATGGGAAAGACAGGTACACAGGAATCCTGAAGGCTTAATAGGGACAGAGGAATATCCAACGGCTGTTTCAGCAGGCTCGCGGTCTACGGCTGCTGAAGGAAGGAGACATACGGTGGGGCCAGAGAGCATCGATAGGGTATTCCCTGGTTGTGCAGCGATCGACGGGCAAAGTGCGACTCGACACAGGCGTAAGGAGTTTGTACCGTGCCTGGGCAAGACTTCAACAGGAGGAATTCTGCTCGCTATCCAGGTAAGGGCTGCAGGCTCTGGGTTCAAGGCTGCACTTAAAGGAAATCCCCAGCCGGGGTATGGAGAGCAAAGTAGCCCTTAATTTATTTAGAAGTTTCCTTGAGAAACGAGCCTTAATTTATTTAGAAGTTTCCTTGAGAAACGAGGAGTAGAGAGTGTGAATTTAAAGAAGCATTCTGAAAGTTTGATATAGTCAGTGCAACACTGCACCGGTGGGTCAAAACAGCAGCTGGCAAGCAGACCAATTAGGGAAGCTTGTAGCAGAGAAGAGCCTTAAGGATACCGGCGTGGAAGGATGGATACCCGTGATCATGGAAAAAGAGGTAGCATTCTCATTACTTCATTGTTTTTTAGAAAAACGAAAGACAGACATATCGCCTAAGATAATTCCTGGGCTTTTGCCCCATGGATCCGCCTTGGCATTTTTCCCTAGCGGAGATAGTTATTTCCATGAAATTTGTTGAAGAGACTATGGCAACAAACTGTGGGACTGGGTCACCATCAAGCTTCAAAAGCTGCGGCGAGAATGCATAAACTGTATTAAAACCTATGAGCTGGAACAGCGGAAAGCTGCTGCAGTTACAGCAACTTTGTCAGGACGAGATGCAGCACCAGGCGTAACTGAGCTGCAGCCGAACTATGTGTTTGAAAAGTATCGACGGATCGACCGGAGCCGCCCCCGATACATCTTGCGGCGACCACACAACGTTTACCAGCCGCCACCCCTGCCGATCGCCTCAAGCAGACACGCCTCCAGTGAGCCCCTATGGCCCTCGCGGATACCGACGGCTCCGACCAAGGCGATGCCGGCTGATGCACCACCAACACCAGCAGCACTGACAGTAGCGGCGGCCCAGCGGCAGCCACGGCAGCAGCCCCCACCCCTTTCCCCCGCAGCGGCTTCGGCTGCACTACTCTGCGCTGATTTAAAGCAACAGTACTATTTTTGTCATTTCTGATTGTAATGTCTTTCAGAGATTTGTTATTTAGAGTTGTGCTAAGTTTTTCTAATAAGCATAATGAATAGTAAGCATTTGGTATTTATAGGTACTTAGTACATAGTAATTGCAGTAAGGTTTAAGTACTTTGTAATGAGTTCACATTGTATGATTTTCTTTTGGCTCGAATCTTTTTTAAATATATGCCTAGGCATTTCAAAGGAGCTCCATGTAATATAATTACGGAATGTAGTAAACAGGTTTTAATTTTAGAAAGTGTTTTGTAGTTAATGTAACAACTTTATTGTTTTGAGACATTGATTTGATAGATTAATTTTAACATAGTTTTATAAGTTTTTAAGGATTTTTGGTATTAGCATAAGTTAAGAGACTGATATAGGTATATTATAGAATTAAATTTTTTAGTATTTTTTTGTATTCATATATATATAAAAACCAAACCAAACCAAACCCAAAAACCCCCAGCATTTCCCATGAAGTTGGAAATCACCAGAACTACCTAACACTGATCACAATGACTGTTATGATAATCTGGGATCAAAAGCATCAATCAGAAGAATGCACCACAGCACCATGTGAATTAGGACTGAATATTATGGTTGTTTGTTTGTTGTGTGATTAGAGAAAATGTTCATAGGGACTTATATGTTGTCTCACCAGTTTGCTAAAATTTTGCACACCTAGAGGGAAAATCAAAACTCATTATAACACAACATGCATTTTCATTTTAGGTTGAAAACCACAACAAACAAATAAATTAAAAATAAATTAAAAAAGGGAAAAGAGAGAATACCCCATAGCAAAAAAGTTTTTTTTAATGGTACCAATAAGAGATTAGTATTACTAGGATGAGCAAAAACATTATTATGTGTAATTTTATTTTGGGATTTTATATTGCGCAAAGCAATGAAGCTCTTTTTGCTCTTACTGTTTGCCTGCAAGTTTTCTGCCTGTGAAGCTAGAGCCTGGCCAGAACTACCTTTATTGATTAAAGAAATCTTGCTACCATTAAACAATTCATGAGTTTTTGACCATCCTAGAGAAAATAAAAATGCAACATACCCCTATAGCAGATTGTAAAAGACAGTGCTAAGGATTGCATTTGTGTCTTAATCTTTGTATGTAATGTGTTTAGGCATAATCAAGTCTTTTTTGTCAATAAGTGGAATGAAATGTAAAGATCAGAACTATTAAGATCTAAATTCCTTTTTACAATGTCTGTTATCTTTGACCATGTATTATGCCAGCTCTGTTAGAACATTGTAACTAGTTCAACTTAAGTTTTGTGCCTTGTATGGGTTACATCAGTCTGTTAGGCACGTTGCGCTTCAGAACTTTTGCTTTTACTATATAACTTAGCTTTAATTTGTTTGCTTTAGTGTATGCAAGTAGTATAGTTTCATAGTTTCATTCAGGGTTGGAAGGGACCACAAGGATCATCTAGTTCCAACCCCCCTGCCACGGGCAGGGACACCCCACACTAGAGCAGGCTGGACAGAGCCTCATCCAGCCTGCTCTTAAACACCTCCAGGGACAGGGCCTCGACCACCTCCCTGGACAACACATTCCAGGGTTTCACCACTCTCATGGTGAAGAACCTCCTCCTCATATCTAGCCTGAATCTCCCCACCTCTAGCTTCATTCCATTCCCCCTAGTCCTATCACTCCCTGAGATCCTGAGAAGTCCTTCCCCAGCCTTCCTGTAGGCCCCTTTCAGATACTGGAAGGCCACAATTAGGTCACCTCGGAGCCTTCTCTTGTATCTTGTATAAGACGAGAACAACTCCTATGACCAAATGCCAGCAATGAGCAGTGTGAGTGATATGGCAGTGTAGGCCTAGAGCCTGACATGGTGGTAGGCCATGTTCAGAATAAGTGCAGAAGTGGTTAGCAGTGTAACAAAACAGTGTTGTGCCTGCAGCATGTAACTAAAGCAGGCCTTAAGACAATTTGAAAAATTGGCTTACTGGTAAGTTAAACAAGTTAATGTTACTACTGAAATTTTAAAACAATTGCTTTTAGATCAAAATAGTTTAAGACATGCATATTTACAGAATAGAGCTGCTATTGATTTTTGCTTTTAGCTCATGGTCATGGCTGTGAAGATTTTGAAAGTATGTGTTGTTTTAATTTGTCTGATCACAGTCAGTCGATTCATAAAAAGCTTGCTTGGTTAGAAAATCATACTCAATCAATTGTTAAAGATGTTAATCCTTTTGATCAATGGTTTCAGTCTTGGTTTGGAAAACTGTCTCCTTGGTTGTTAGCCTTGCTCAAAGAAGGTTTACGATGGATTGCTATTGTCTTGTTGGTTTTTCTTCTTTTGCGTATTGCATATGAATGTGTTATGTGAAGTGTAAATGAGGTAACATCTCGAGCTTTTCTTGTACAAAAGAAAAAGGGGGGAATTGTTGAGGAATGGCTTGAATTGTAGGGACATGGTTTAATGGAACAGCTGCTTGAACAAAGTGTGTAGGCCAGACTCCATCTTGTTGTTTACTGCTCACAGCTTAGCTGATGTGCTGATGCAGCAAGGTCACCATAGCCTTGTGACTGTGCTTGCAGTTGCTTATAAGATAGCAGCATGTGAAACAAAGTATATGTGAAACAAAGAACTACTGAGAAAGAAGTTTGTGAAGTTGCACGTAGGCCTAACTGCAAGTAGGCTGGATATTATAATGTAACCCTGGACTAATAGCCAATGCAATAATGACACTTGTGCATATTTAGCTGAGATGCTTTATAAGCCGTGCTTTCAAACAATAAAGTTGAAGCTTGCTTATCAATCATATTGATTGCTGCGAGTCTTTCCCTCACTGTTTCTCGCCGTCGGATTGCGTCCCGACAGGCAATCACTCTCTCTGTGTAAAACTTCCTCCTAACCTCCAGCCTAAACTTCCCCTTGCGCAGCCTGAGACTATGTCCTCTTGTTCTGGTGCTGGTTGCCTGGGAGAACACACCAACCTCTGCCTGTCTAAAACCCTCCCTTCAGGTAGTTGTAGACAGCAATAAGGTCACCCCTGAGTCTTCTCCTCTCCAGGCTAAGCAGCCCCAGCTCCCTCAGTCTCTCCTCATAGGGCTTGTGTTCCAAGCCCCTCACTAACTTCGTTGCCCTTCTCTGAACTCGTTCCAGCAAGTCAACATCCTTCCTCAACTAAGGGGCCCAGAATTGGACACAGTACTCAAGGTGTGGCCTAACCAGTGCAGTGTACAGGGGCAGAATAACCTCCGTGTTCCTGCTGGCCACACTGTTCCTGATGCAGGCCAGGATGCCATTGGCCCTCTTGGCCACCTGGGCACACTGCTGGCTCATGTTCAGCCTACCATCAACCAGTACCCCCAGGTCCCCCTCTGTCCAGCCGTTCTCCAGCCACTCTGACCCCAGCCTGTAGCACTGCATGGGGTTGTTGTGGCCAATGTGCAGAACCCGGCACTTGGATGTGTTAAATCTCATGCCGTTGGATTCTGCCCATCTGTCTAGCCTGTCGAGGTCCCTCTGCAAAGCCTCTCTACCCTCCAGCAGATCAAATCCTGTCCCAAGCTTGGTGTCGTGTCCAAATTTACTGATGCTAGACTCAATGCCCTCATCCAGATCATCAATAAAAAATGTTAAAGAGCACAGGGCCCAGCACTGATCCTTGGGGCACACCACTACTGACTGGCCACCAGCTGGATGTGGCACCATTCACCACCACTCTCTGGGCTCGGCCCTCCAGCCAGTTCCTAACCCATTGCAGTGTGCTCCTGTCCAAGTCATGGGCTGACAGCTTGGCCAGGAGTTTGCTATGGGGTACAGTGTCAAAGGCCTTGCTGAAGTCCAGGTAGACTACATCCACAGGCCTCCCCACATCCACCAGGCGGGTCACCTGACCACAAAAGGAGATCAGATTGGTTAGGCAGGACTTACCCTTCCTAAATCCATGCTGGCTAGGCCTGATCCCTTGACCATCCTGTAAGTGCTGTGTTAATGCACTCAGGATGACCTGTTCCATGATCTTGCCTGGCACTGCGGTCAGGCTGACAGGCCTATAATTCCCTGGCTCATCCAACCATCCCTTCTTGTGGATGTGGACCACACTGGCCAGCTTCCAGTCCTCTGGGACATCTCCAGTGAGCCAGGACTGCTGGAAAAATGATGGAGAGCGGCTTAGCCAGCTCCTCTGCCAGCTCTCTCAGCACCCTAGGATGGATCCCATCTGGTCCCATGGACTTGTGGGGATCCAACCGGCTGAGCAGATCACCAACTACCCTGTTCTGGAGCAGAGGAAAACTATGCAGCTCCCTGGCTCCTTCTGCCAGCTCTGCAGGCCAGCTGTCTGGAAGACGTTCTGTCCTTCTAGTAAAAATTGAGGCAAAGAAGGTGTTAAGTACCTCTGTCTTTTCCTCATCCTTTGTTACAACGTTCCTCTCTGTTTCCACCAAGAAGTGGAGGTTGTTCTTGCCCTTCCACTTGCTATTAATGTATTTATAGAAGGACTTTTTGTTGTCCTTCACAGCAGAGGCCAGTCCAAGCTCCAAATGTGCTTTTGTCACCCTAATTTTCTTCCTACAAGCTCTAGCAACATCCTACATCCCCTACATCCCCTACCTCCTAGTCCCCTACATGCTCAGGGTGTCCACAGAAGTAATTTAGGACAGGATACAATTTCTGGATTATGTCCCAAATATCATAAATTGTGACATTTTATCTCTGCTCTCCACTACATCTGCATTTCCCCTCTATTTCTCTCCTTTCCTTGTACCACGTACTGCATATGTCAGACATAAACTGTTTGCACATTGTTTCATTACTTCTGTCTTATTCTAAAGTGTAACTTCAGACAGTATGAATCAAATTGTTTTATCAAGGATTTCTTCATATCAGCTTGACTGGGAAGGGATATGTCCTACAAGGAGTCAGGAAGGGGCTGGGATGAAATGACACTGATGAATTAGCACATTGAGACAATTGTTTGTGATAGTAACAAATTGCTATGGTGAAGCTGCCACCAGCTGGAGCCACTTTCAACACTGGTCCAAAGAAAATCATAAAGGTAAGATTGGCAGGAGAAACAGAAAAGGGTAAGCATGAAAGAAAATAGGCAGAGGAAAAAAACCCCACAAAAAAACCCCAAACAAACAAAAAAAACACACACACACACACAAAAAATGAACCTACATTAGCTAAGAAATTAAGTAAATTCACAACCACTTTTTCACAGTCTCCAAGAAATTACAGCTTGAATTTAGCAAAGAATAAAAGCATGCAAACAATAAATAAAGATCTTATTGGCTGATTACCAAGGTAAATGTCATCAAGACTTTACTGTATTTTGAAATATCTGAATTAGTACACACATGTATGACATACCCCATGTTTACCCATAAAACAGTAGCAGATAAGGCTGCAGGTTTGCAGGGATTGCAACACTCTGTCATTTGCAGTTATCATTTAAGCAGTGTGTGTGTGTTATTAGGCACTGTAAATAGAAAATCATATCAGACAGAGCAACTGCTTTGAAGAGCAGCTGTGATGTAATGCTGCCTTCAAATGTTATATACCTGAAATCTCCATTCTTTTGTTAAGAATCAAACAAGGTTTCACAGAAACTTTATTTCAAAGACTTTGGGTAAGGGGTAAGGAGTGGGAACAGTGCTGGAAACATTTAGAGCACAAAAAGATCTGGGGGGCAGCGTGAACCAAAACATGACAAGAGTTTTCTATTTTTTGGTTTTTTTTCCTTTCTTCCCTCAAACAGAAATGGTAACATCCATCATGTTTCTTGTTACCAATTTTAAGCTGGCTGAACAGGACTCGAAACTGGAAGTTCTATTCTATTCTATGCTATGCCATGCTATGCTATGCTGTGCTGTTTATTGTCTGTCAAAACCCAGTCTTCTTGGAAGTGATCTTCCCTGTTATCCCAGCAATTAACCACATATTAATTAATCTAGGGAGGGAACCAAGCTAACTCTGGTAAGACTTTTGTCTTCTAGGCGCCTCTTACTGCATAACACCTGCCTAACTTTTATCACAACAGAGTAAACCCAGTTTTGTAGTGATGCATACATCCTATTGTTCCCTTTCTAACCACGTTTAAATTGTGTAATTTTCCTTTTGGCATCTATGACTTTAAACATAAAAAAATTAAATTACTAAGACATTATGATAGTTTTAATTTTAGTAAGAGACAGCAGATCGTTGTTATAAGGAAGTAGACAGGAATAATCCTCAAAGTGTAAACAGCAGCATGTGAAGTGTGTTCTATAAGAGTAGTTAGAAACAGACAATCTAAGGAAGGAAGAACAGTAAATCAAAAGATTTTTTTTTTCCTCTACTACTTAAATATGACATAGAAAGTACAATCAAACAATCAACAACCTTACAGCTAAGTGTGCATTGTGGCTTATTGAGAACTAGAAATTTTCCTGGTACCACACTGGCAGGGGACTCTCTTCAAAAGAGTGATTTTAGCATGGTTGTCTCTCCAGTTTACCAAGTCAGATCTCAGTCATGTTTGCTTAAGGAAGAAGGCCTTGTTCCACCTTCTAAACTGGTGTCACCATCAGTCAGTGCCTGCAGATAGTAACAGTGTTAACAGCCCTCCTTCAGCTGCTGGTGTGCCATAGAAAAGTCTGACGCCTGTCTTACTGGAAAAGCAAATTTTTACTTCCCAGTGGTCACAGAATCAGAGAATAGTAGAGGTTGTAAGGGACCTCTGGATATCATCTGAAGTCGAGCCTCCATCTACAGCAGGATCACCACACAGGAACATGTCCAGGTGGGTTTGGAATCACTCTAGAGAAGAAGAATGTGCAACCTCTCTGGACAGCCTGTTTCAGTGCTGTGCTGCCCTCAAAGGGAAGAAATTTTGCTTTATGTTTAGGTCACCGGACACCACTCAGAAGAGTTGTCGTTCATCTAATGAGAAGAATTACCAAGATGTCCCTTCAGACTCCTCCAGGTTAAACAGATGCAGACCTCCCAGACTTTCCTTGTAAGGTCAATGTTCCAGTCACAACTGAGCGCTGAGAAGCGTGGCGTGAATAGTAAAGGCTGATGGTAGCCACAAGAATGTTTTTGTTAGTTTTTTTTTGGTTTACACTCTTGATAGAAGGAAGATGTGGGGTTTTTCTATTTATCAATGAGACTATTTTTAAAAAATACATATACTGATATATGAAACTCTGAGCAGGCCTTTAATATTCTTCACTTATGAAAAAAAAAAGTTACATTAAAACTGGTGACAAATTAGCTGCACATCCCACCAAGCAAAGCACTCTCAGCTTTTACAGTTCACTCTGACAGCACCTATAGTAAGCAGAGAACTTAACTCGACTCCCTGGAGGCATGATGCTCTTTCTGCCCTTTCGTTCAGTCCTGTCCTGCTTTAACAAGTCATTCCAAGAGACAGTTCTTACCACTTGCTGTTTCTCCCTTAGGATATCAATTTCAGATTCAGGGAGCTTCAGTAAAAATCTGCAAGATCTGTGTATTCCTATCTCCTGGATGAAAAGAGGCCATCACCAGAGAAAATCATACTCTGCAATTCTAGTTCTTCATCAGTTTAGTGCAATTTCAAACCAAAACACAAGTACTCTCTGTAAAAGGAATATGCCAGTATCACTGTCATGCCTCTGAGGAGTTGTGTTTATTTAAGGTACTAGCTGTGTCTAGCAGTATCACATCTTTAATTCTAGAGGCATTCAGTAAGGAGGTGTAGCCAGGAGGTGGTTGGTCTCTTCTCCCAGGCAACTAGCACCAGAACAAGAGGACACAGTCCCAAGCTGCACCAGGGGAAGTTTAGGCTTGAGGTGAGGAGAAAGTTCTTCACAGAGAGAGTTGCTAGCCTTTGGAATGGGTTGCCCAGGGAGGTGGTGGAGTCACCATCCCTGGAGGTGTTCAAGAGGAGATTGGATGTGGCACTTGGTGCCATGGTTTAATCATGAGGTCTGTGGTGACAGATTGGACTTGATGATCTTTGAGGTCTCTTCCAACGTTGGTGATTCTGTGATTCTGTGAGTTAGAGTTCATTTAAAGCTATTCATTGACTGATTTTTCATAGGTTACTATCTTGACATTTGAGATATTGAAGACTTTAATTTCTAGGTACACTGGTGATGGTACAAGAACAGAAACTCAGATGTAGACACACATATATGTATAGTACTTATAAGCAATACAGAAAACATTTGGAGATTTTATTTGGTCTTTTTTTTTTTTTTTTCATTTTCTTGCATCAAAGCTCAGCTATCAACAGTTTCATGGATTTTGTACTAAGTGAAGATACTGTAACTTACTGATATTATATGACTCCTCCCAAGATATGGAACAATTCTGTACTATCCTTATATTATCATACAATCCTAACTAATTTTAATATATGAAAATTGAGTTCCTTGACTGGAACAGTCATCTATTCAGCAAACAAAAGTATCTAATAAATGCTTTGCTGTCACCAGTATTTATGGAAAAGGGGGGCTCAAAGAAATTTAGGAGTGAAAATATAATAAATGTAGAAAAAACACCAATGCAGTGTTAAAGATGAAAACTGAACAGGCACTTCTGAATGTGTGTTTGCAGAATGGTAATCAACTTCATATAATTTCTTGAACAGAGAAAATTAAATGCATAAATTATGTTAATAGTATTGTCTATGTCAGAACTGAAACACAGGATTTGGAAAATGAAGTTACACCTCCCACTGACCATGGGCTTTTTGGTCTGCACTGATTAAAAGTCTAAGCAAAAGAGTTATTACACCTGAAAAGCACATGTTTGCTAGACTTTGATCCTCTGATGCATCCAAGTTAAAGGTGATGTTGGTAACTTAACATTTAATATCTTTACTTCAGCTGAAGTTTAGCATCCAGTTATCTAAAGAACCAGATAAGCCAGTCTTCTGAACCTGGAGGAGATATTTTTTTGGTACTATATTAATTAAATCCCAGTGTGTTTTGTAAGAACATGGGTGCTTGCAGTACCATGTCTTGAGAGGACTATCGTGCCTGGAAAAAAAGTCTGATAAACCTGTTAATGGACTCCAAAACTAAAGAAGAGCATTGTATGAATCCATAATATTTGTTAGATTTAACATCTAAGCTGGTTTCTAATAAAAACAGTGTCTTATAAGAACTGCTGGAATGTGCTGGGTGGATATCTTCTCTGGGAAGGGGCTGGCATCCAAAACCATGAGATGCAGGCAGGGTACCAGAGTCTGTTTTACGAAGTTGAGAGGAGTGTCCCTCTCCCTGGAAAGTGTAAATGGAAAGTAAAGAGACGAAGAGAAGCTCAGCTACCAGCAGCAGGATATCTAACACCAGGAGATGTTTAGCACATCATGAGGACCCTGGAGAAATCTATTTTCCTTCAATGAGAACACAGAAATCATTAAAAAAAATCCCTCAAGCCATAAAATTATTTGGTGAGAATTGCCTTAAAAGTGTATTCCTTCACTACATCACCTCTGATTAAAACCATTCAAGTACTAATTTGATCAATATGTTTGTGTACATGTGGAGTTCCTCATGTATGTCCTGTGGATAAGGACCTGAAAAAGGAAATGATCTCAGAAAGCAGTTTTTACTGGGTAGATAATGTGTAATAAAGTAAGAGAAAGCAGTTTTAAAATTTATATAAACACTATGAATGTCATTAAAACAATTTATTTAATGAATTTAAAACATACTTCCTATTCTGATAGCCTGCAATTACAGTTACTTCAAATAAATAAGCAACTAAACTACCTAAACTCAGAAGCATTTTCTCTCATTTCCTGTTGGCTGAAGTAGTGTTATGACCTAATTGATAAATTCTGCTGTTAAATAAAAATTGATGTTACAGTAACGTACCAGGGCATGACAGCTCATGGGTTTATAAAATTAGACAACAAATTCCAGACCACTCTGGTCCCAGGTGACCAAAGAACACTAGAACTGAAACACTACTGAAATGTTCAAGTAAATGCTTGACATCAAAATACTGCTTCCTTTATATTATGAATACCCTCAACTATGGCAAATTATTTAAAGTGTGTGGTTAAAAAAAAAACAACAAAGGATTGAACCTGAAAACTTTCAAGTGCATCCTTTTCCTTAGATTGAAACTACTTTAATTGTTGGGTTTTTTTTTAAAGACACTGTTACAATGCAACACAAAGGGAAAAATTATCAGGCAACTAAAAGTACCTACTATGCTAAAAATTACATTTTTTGCCAACAACCATCCCTGGAGGCATTCAAGAGGGGATTGGAAGTGGCACTTGGTGCCATGGTCTAGTCATGGGGTCTGTGTTGATAGGTTGGACTCGATGATCCTCGAGGTCTCTTCCAACCTTAGTTATACTGTGATACTGTGAAGATGTAGTTTGATGTAGTTTACCATCAAGTTAAATACTATGCCTATATATTGTTCCTTTGAATGAGTTTGAGAAATTACTACGGCTCTGTACTTAAGAGATCAGAGAATACAAGACAAGAAAAAATATTGCAACACTGTGAGCCACTCTACTGTGGTTTTGTACATCTCTTTAAGGAAGGTAGGCTTTGCAAAGCAGTTTCTGATGGTTGAATTAGCAGCTTCCCTTACCAAATCTGCCTAGGAGTGGGCAACCATTTATATAAGACTAGCATGTAATATTTGTGCTTAAAAAGTCAAATCAAATGAAAATACAATTAACCACAGATTTCAGGCAGTTAATTATTCATTCTGAGCAGCATATAACAATTTAAAGCTCTGTAACTGGCAAGATGTATTTATAAATCCTGCACTCTCAAGCTTAGCTGCAATTTTCACAATATGCCTTGAAACTCTTTGGATGTTAATCTCATCTTTGTGTTATATATGAATTTTATATATGGATTTTACCATTATCCAATTCACCATTACAAATTGTGTAAAAAAACCCCAAAACCGCACCCAACAAACAACAAAACAGCTGTAAACTTGGTACTTTGGTTTAAATTTAAATAGCAGTTTAGTTTTTGTGGGGGTGGATTGCAATAAGTATTAATGTTTTAGATAAATGCAAGTTACAGAATGAAAACACAGGGTAATCCTGATGGACTTGTCATGGAGAAGGCAAACAAATGGAAAATACTAAATAGCTGCAAGGCAGCTGTTAGTATCAGGATAGTGTAAATCAATCTAAAATTAATATGGACATGAACATATGATTATAATTACTCAGTTCCTTCTTAACATTTTCAAAAGCATAATTCTTCCATTATTCTCTGCCATTTTATCATTTTTTTGCCCCTCAGGATTTTCTTCAGATGTTTTCACAATACTAGTGAAATATACCAGATTTTCAGCAACAAAAATTATTTTATCTCCCACATTCTTAGTGTGAACACATTATTTCTAATCCTCTAAGTTTATTTTTGCAACCATCAAAACAATTTTTAGCTCTGAATGATGAGTTCAGACATCCCATGAACAATTTCAGAAATATAAATTTGGTTACTGAAAGAGGATTTTCATACAGAATAGTGAAATTCTCTCAAAGAAGGAAAAAAATGCATTTCTTTGGTAGTGATGAATAATAACACTCGTATTTCGATCATTGTGATCTGGAGGATGATTTTTTCCTTCATCTGAAATTAATCTAATAGCAAAATCTTTACACAGTTTATTGAATTTAGGAAACAGCTATTACACAGAATAGTGATACTGTTTAAAAACTCTTTTCATATTTATTCTGATTTTTATTCCTTTGAACAATGTCCTTGATTCAGAAATCTTTTGCATGTGATAAGAAACACCTGTAGCAGGAAAGAAGAAAATTAAAATCAGAGAGAAATATTTAAAGCAAATAAATTCTTCAGAGGCATGATTATCTGTTATCAGAATGAAGATACCTTGTGTGCTTATTCATGTTTCATCATTTCCTACCATGGCCTGAGATGCACTATGCTTTAAGTATAAAGAAATCATTGGCAGTTAGTTAATACACAGTCCTGTTAAAGAGGTGTCCTCAAAAGCACAAAGACTCAAGTTATATTCAGAGGATTGTCATGAAGGATTTTTTTTTTTGTAGTGAGTTTCCTGCGACAGAAGAATAATAAAATTAGCCTAAAATAAATAATAACAGGAGCCTGAAATCAAAGATGATTTTTAAAACACCAGGGATTTGTTGTTGTTGTTGCTCTCCAGAAGCAGTCTTTACCAAAGGGCTTCCTCAGCTCCTTCACAGGATTTGTTCAAAACCAGCATAGTAATAATTAAGGGCATCCTGAAGTCAGTGGCAGTTGTGATAATTGCCCAGGATCATTACAATGACAACAACAGGAAAAAAAAGAAAAAAAAAAGAAAAAAAAAAAAGAAAAAAAAAAGAAAAAAAAGAAAAAAAAAAAGAAAAAAAAAGAAGAAAATAAAAAAAAGAAAATAAAAAAGGAAAAATAAAGAAAAAGAAAAATAAAGAAAAAGAGAAAAAAAAGAAAGAAAAAAAAAGGAAAAAAAAATAAAGAAAAGAAGAAGAAGAAAAAGCCCAAGAGTTTTAATTTTAATGTTTGTGGGATTCCTTCTGACAGGCTGAAAGATGAATCAGTAGTACTACAGGGACGGCTACCGGCTATCCATGTTTGACAAAGCTAGCATAATTGCATGACTTTCTTGTGTAATGGTTTGAACAAAAGCAAATAGTTGGGATTTTTTAAAGAAAAAAAAAATCAAACCAAATATCCCTCCTCCCAAGGAAAAAAAAAAAAAACCCTAACCTAAACCAAGACCAGAAAAACCCAGACAAATACAACTTCAACAATCCCCACAAACAAATAAAGAAAAAAACCCAAATGAAGTAAAACAAATGAAAACCAAACCAACCCCCAAAAAAACCCAACACCAAAACCCACACAACAAAAGGAGGGGAAAGCTTGGCTGTGTGCTGTGCCCATTGATGAAAACGCTCTTCTCTGATCCATGCTGCTATTGTTGGTTTTAGTTTAGCTCCCCCTCAATCAATATCTAACGGGGCATGGTTTAATAAGGTTTTATAATCTCCAAAAAATGTGGGGGAGGGCAGTGGTGGTATTGTCATTCATCAAAGAGGGCCTTTCAGGTTTCTTTGCTTTCACCTGCTGGGACCCATTTGGTCTCTTTCAAAGAGAATGCAATGACAAAATGAATGAGACATGCTAGAATAAGAGTCCTTTATTCTACCCAATAGTATAATCAATGAGTACTTGTAATCCCTATTGTACTTCACAGAGGTAGTTGTAAGACAATTAAATCTTGCTTCTCAGGCAAACGATTTTGGTAGTTAACCTGAAACAGCCAACAATATTATAGAGAATGAATGCATCTGAAGCAATGATGTAATGGGATACTGCTTAGCTAGAAAAGCCTAGCGGTTTGGGATTTCTTTTTCGTTTTGTTTGTGGTTTGGTGGGTTTTTTTTTTTGTTTGTTTGGTTGGTTGGTTTTTTTTAAGTAACCTGGAGCTACAATATACATAAGTTATAATTACAGGAAAATACTGGGGAAAAAAAGGAACATATTTAGAATTTAATTCTCCAGGGTGAGAAAGGGGTGAATAATGCATACATATCCTCTTTTAAATGTATAGTTAGTATCTTAAATATACAATAAGAAAGTGTTGTATTTTTAGCACAGTCCAGATGCTAAACGGTGCCTTAATAAATAGCAAACATTTACATAGTTTACATCATCTTCATGTGACAACCAATTTAGCTTTAATTTCATTTGCATCAGCTAAATTCGATTCTAGCCTTTTTTCCTCTTTACTGAATTGCTTGCATGTCGAAAGAGAGCTTTCATCATTTTGAGGAGGCATACATTCATTTTGCACTCTGCCTTATTGGTCCACCTTCTACTGCAACGATGTTAGTCTCTGAATAGCACCTCTCTCCTGCATCAGTCCAGTTTAAATATTTTTTATCTTAAAAAAATGCATTTTTGCTATTAGGGTCTTTGTGTCATTTACATATTTCAGCAGGATTGTAAGCATTTTATGTTCTAATTAGTTACTCCAGAAATAAGTATTGTTATGCCACAGCACAGGCAGAAAATACCAGTCAGCAGATTTATTTGCAGCTCTACTTTGATATGTCATATAACAGACAAAGAGAAATAAATATTATTTGCCATTTATATTATAAAATCTTATTAATCTAAACATCTATACAGCAGTTGTGCCAATAGTTGAGATTAGACTGTCAGCTTTCACTTTTGGTATTCCATATTTAAAGAACAGAAAGAGCTGAACCCTGGCATGATTTTGCACTCTCCTGCTGGCAAATAGTTCCATTTTTCGTGTGTTCCCTCTGGCAAAAGGTCTGTGGCACTCAGCCACGTGAAATGATGCTTGCATCAAAAAAGGGACAGTGCTCTATCAGAGGACAATCCACCTTAGAAAAATAATTAGATTTACAAATATGCTAAAAAAAAATTGCTAACTTTTCTACTAACTTCTTCTATAAAAGTTTGTGGGTTTGCTTGTTTGTTTTTGTGAGGTGCTGTATGAAAGAACTTCAAATAAACCACAGCAAGACTCTTTAAACCCCTGAATCGGTGGCCATGAAAGACAGTAGAAAGACTCTAACCATTGCCAGTTTCCCAGGTTCCACAGGACTTTTCTGTGATAAATCCCATGACTGTTTTTTTCTGCTTTGAATCATAAATCCTCCCAATCTTGTCTTAAAACCAACACTTTGTTGTCAGGGGAAGGTGACATAAGGCATTTTAGAAAGGGCATATAAAGTAGCTATTCCTTATAAATCCTATCCTGTAAAGCAGAGCTGGGACAAGAGAGGACAAAAATATCTTCAGCTCTGCCTCAACTGAAAGGAGTGAGTCTAATCTGGGGGGGTGGGGGGGAACCCAAACATTAAACTTTCTACATGGTTTAGATATCCTGTTAAGATTATTCATCTCTGTGTAGGAGAAAGTGTTGATGTGGGATATGGAGGAAATAGACACAAAAGAGAAATGCTGTTTTATAACAATTTGGTGAAGAAAGAAGAAGGAAACCATAACTGGGGTTCCCAGTGAGAAAGACCCTTGCCCGTATGCACATGACGCTGCTGATTACTGCGGTTTCTGGATGGAGGTGTTATGAACCAAATTACCCAGCTGGAATGCAAACACAGGTTTAAGTCAATCTATCTTCTCTCACCACACATTAACCTGGTACCTATATGGCTGCCTGACAGACTTGTCAATACCTTCACCCTCTTCCTTTGGTAAGTGTCCTAAGTGAAATCCCATCCTTTGCACTGAAATTTCATTAGCCATTCATGCTAGCTCAAGTATGATTTGACCTCCTGAATCAAACAATTGATCCCTGGCACTGCATGCCAGTAGACAGCCAGCACCATTACCTGAGGTTTAGCACAAAAAGAGTGTCTTTTGCAGGTAGCCACCCTTTCTGTATAGGAAGCTATCCTGCTTCTTTTTTACACAGTAAAAATCACTATAGCATTAGCATTTCTTGTCCATGGTAGCTATTGTACTTGCATGCTTCCCATTCTAATATGAAGAGTATGAGAGATACCATGCAGCAGTCAAATGTCATTGCTTGTCTCATTGGTGGTGAATTCCAGTGCAAGAATTTTTAAGTCTCCTTTCCATAAAGAAGACTTTATGATGATAATTTGAGGTAACTGGCCATGTGTGACTGTACTGCTGAACCAGACTCACCTTCCTCACTCAGCACTCACAGTCCATGGTGCACATGACAGGGAGAGGAACCAGCTGTGCTTTCCATGGCTCTCACTAGCAGCAACAGCCAGAAATAATTCTTCTAGTCTGCTCCCTTCTGCCTTGTGAATAGAATAGAATAGAATAGAATAGAATAGAATAGAATAGACCAGACCAGGTTGGAAGAGACCTTCAAGATCATTGTGTCCAACCCTTCATCCAATCCGATGTTTGTTGGGTGTTTAGTTTGCCTTGAAAAGAGTTGATGCTTTCCTTCTTAAGTTCTTCAGCTTTGGCTTAAGTGGTGCCATGGAGGAAGGGGTCTACCTCTACAATCCTGCTTAACTCAACAGGTTAACCAGCTAACCAGCAGTGACAACATTGCTGATGACATCTCTTTACCGCGATTCATTCACATAAGAAATTCATCACAGGAAAGGCAACAAGAAGTGTCTTGCTCTTGTTTCTTTCAACAACTGGCACTAGTTGTATTACACTATTTTTCTCCTGATGGCCAGGCTGAACATTGCTGGAAACCAACAGCATTGGACACCTTGCAAAGTGGATAAGACTTTGTGGTAGTTTTCCATACTGTATATTTTGTACATATGCATTGCATTCCATTGTAGATTGTAGTTTTGCTTGTAAATACAGCTTCCATTTGCTTCTCAGTTAATGCTGGGAGGGGAAAATCTCAACCCACCACAGATTTCATAAAAAAAGTATGTAAAAGGGTGCCAGGAGAAGGTTCTTCAGGTAGCTCTCTGTTGTTTTTGATGGCAGTATTAGCAAGTCTGTTGAGCAAAGTTACTCAGATGAGTCAGATAAAGGAAGAGCATGTGGCCCTGTGCACAAAAAAAAATGTTCAAAAACATTAGCTGTATTCCTTGATTTTCTTTTCAGCTTTATTTTGTGTGTTACAAGATACCACATTTAAAATTGTGGCCATGCTACTATGTCATTATTATTTTTTTTTTATTTAGCAAGATACATTAATCTCTATTTTAACACCTGGGTTCCAATAGGTCTGACTTATGGTGGCTGGTTGAATACTCTTCATTACTGAGCTTTTATGTTATGCTACTTTTAAGGAATGTTGGAACTTTTAAAGGAAATTGAAATGGAGTCTATAACACTGTTTATATATATACACCTATATATAATTCCTAATAAAAAAAAAAGAAGCATTCTGTTCTGGATTCCCCCCCCTCCCCCCTTGAGGAGGGGTAGAGGAAGGTACTTATTATTCTGTGGAAGAGAAGTTTGGGGATTATCACTGACATAAAGCACAGGAACATTTGATGCACTTGGTAGTTACAGAGATTATTTTTAGCCATAATTCAGCAAGCTAAGCTAACCCAGATCAAATCAAAAGGCCACATGAAAAGAACCCAAAGGAGTAGAAAACCACCAGCCTTGATTTATGTCAGTGTATCTGCTGTGCCAATGTAGGAGGGAAAGTTGGTAGCCAGAAGAGAGGTATTTCAAATAAACAAGTCTATTTTTATAAAACTACTAATACAAAGCAAAACATCAGGCAATGCAGTCAAAAGCCCTTGTAGATCTTATGTTACTTGTACACAGGTGCAACAGAAGGCTTCTTTTATTTCCTTTTCATAGCTCTACCTTTAATCACCAGCCTAACTAGAGCCTCTGCTCTTTGTACTTTTCCCTGGCTATTCCCAGAGTGGAGGGGTTAAATGAGAGGGACAGATACAATTGCTCTCTGTCCCTGCTAGGGAGCACTAATACCTGTCAAAATCACAGCATCAAAGTTAGGAATCATGCCAGCAATGGGTTTTAAGATGGTTTAAAAACCTTTTCAATTAAAAAAAAAAAAAAATCCAAAAAAGAAAGAAAGAAAGAAACAAAACACACACACAAACAAAAGCCCCCCCAAAAAACCAACCAACCAACCAAACAAAAAAACACAAGCAAAAAGCCAAACAAACAGCAAACACCTCCCCCCGCCCCCAACCAAAACCCCAACCAAACAAAGAAAAAGCCCCAAACCCCAGCATTTTTAAATGGCATTTCCTGGCTCGGATTTACACAAGCACACAGACCTGAAATGGCTGCTAGCTTTGCTAGAAATGTTTGCAGGGACCACTCGGCTGAGCAGAGGAGTGCTAAGCATCAGGCAGTCCCCGTGAAGCACACGGGTCCTCCGTCGAGCTCCAGAGACAGACACTGAACACCCCCTGAAATCCTCTGGGCACTACTGGGGAGCACCAGAAATGCCATCAAAATTCCATCCCGAATTTGGCAACTCGCGCTGGCACAGCGGGCTATTAAGACAAACTCTTTTCAAAGTCATCTCAGATACACAGCCTGCTCTTCCCAGCTCCTTTGCAGGGAGTAGCTATTTTGTGGGCAATGATACAGCTGCCTTACAGACTGCTGTTTGTATGAGATCAGGTACCTGCCGTATTGTGCAGAGAAAGAGGAACAGCTCTGCCCTAATTCTTGACACCAGATACTTTTTTAGCTGGATTACTGCAGGTGGTTTCCATGGGCAGACTAGCATTTTCTGTGTGGCTAAACCTCACTAAACTTCTGCTGGGCAATGGTATTCATTGAAAAGCCATAAATTATATTTGTGGGAAAGTCTTAGATAATTCAAGAGCACTTGATGTGTTGTCCTTGCAGGTTATTTTAAGACTTGGTTTGTTTGTTTGATCTATTTTGAAGGAGATGCTTCATCTGACAAAATTATCTTCCATACAAAATTCTGTGCAAGGAGGCACACAGGCAACAAAATCTTCTACTTTGGGTCCAGATTCCTAATATACTTGGAAGAAACTGCACTACTTGTGCTTAGTCTGCCTTAGAACCTTTCACCTCAGATCACACACCTGTGATTCAAACCAGATCACCATACAGACCTTCTGGTCCTTCAAAGAACACAACTGGGCTCAATCCAACTCAGATCTGCAAGACATTTTGTAAGAGTCATCACAGAACTTGTTGTAATAGGAAATGTTACATTAGCATCCTAAAATAGAAAAGACAACCATGGAAGATTGTGAGGTCAACAGGAATTGTAAATACAGTGTGGTTTACACTGGGGGAAGAGAAAAAAAAATAAAGGAAAATAAAATAAATAATAATAAAAATAATATAGAAAGATATTTTAGAAGACATTTTCAAGGCTGGGTTGCCAGGTAGCAAGATTCATCTCAAGATTTCTGAGTCTGTGCTGCTTTGCTTATTGCTTAAGACAGTGTGGTGGTTTAGGCTGGGTGCTGGCCCGGCTGCCACTGCACAGAACACACCTGGGAGGTCCCTACGGGTGGGCCCAGCCCAGGGGGTGGTCACAGGCAGGTATTCAATCCCATAATGCCCTGCTCCCCTATAAAATGCCCATGCGGGGTCTTCACTTTCTCTTTTGTCCCCAGCTGCAGCCTAGGTAAAATGGTGTGAGCCACCTCCCTTGGGCCTGCCCAGGCCCAAGGCTGGGTTGGGGGAGGAAAGAGCCCTGGGGGTTTGGGTGTACCCCAGGTGGGGATGGGATGTTCTTGAGTATGTTTCTGGGATCTCTCTCTTTGTCACAGTGCTTGTGGTTCTCTGTAAAGCTTTCATTGGTGTTTGTTTTTTTTTTTAAATTGTTTTCCTATTTAAACTTTCCATCACTTTTGCAATCCCTTTGTCTGAGTCATTGTTTCTGCCCGTGGTGGGGAGGGGGTTTGCCCCAACCCATTACAGACATAAATTCTCAATTCTGTCTCTGTTACACACCATGGCGATTTTATTTAAAACACCCCTGAAAGGAAAGACCCTCCCAAAATCTCTAAGAGAAATATCAAGCAAGTGTATTGTAGTCCAAATGATGCAAAAATTGTTTGGTCTCAGAATTTTCTGTGCCAGACATAATAGAAGTTTACACAGACCACCAAAATCTCAGTTTCACCTTTAGCTCCTGTAGAGGTGTCTGAGTTTTGAATTAATTTTTTTGTTGGAACCATGTAACGCTAATTTCAGACATTTCAACATGGATGGACAAAGAATATAAAATCTTAGCTTGAGACCAAGACAAAAAACTTCCGTGTTTCACATAAACAAAGTGAAAAAAAACTTTGTAGATGGTATGGACTTATGTAACAGCAAATCAGAAACAGGGGAATACATCACAAATAGATATAAATCTATCACAGAAATTTACCATAAATATCTATCACATAAACTGTATCATATATAGATAAATAGAAGCTAGGAAATAAATCATGCTGCTCAGTTTCCTGGTGTGCAATAACTTTTCTAGTAATACATAATTTTTCTACAAGAGCTTGAAAAAGATTTTCTTAAAATACTTCCAGACTACAACATACTTTCCATTCATGTGCTGCTTAGCACAGACTTTGATTTTACTTTTTGCTATTGTTAAAAAAAAAAAAAAAATAAATAAATTCAAGCCAGTTAACCAAAATATCAAAACAGTTTTTAAACGGAGGAAATTACAGTGTTTGCTGGAATATGACAATTCTCCCTGCTGCAAAAGTGCAGGTAGTGTTAAAAAGTTTTAATAGGTGCGTTGCAAACTGCGAGAACAACTTACCCCTAACGCAACCTCACTGAAACCAACAAATCTGCAGCGGAGGGGAAAAAAACAAGAAACCGACAAAATCAGCCATACCAGAATGGCTATAAGTTCAAGGGAAAACAAAACCAAACCAAACCTGATTTCTTTATCTAGCTTTTTCTTTATTGTCTTAATTGTCCTAAGGACCGAGTAAGCCTCGAGGTTTGTCCCCTTTGGTCCCGGTCCCACGGGGACTGCATGCGCGGCGCTGCGCAGTGCTTGAGCAGTGCTGTACTGCCATCTAGCGGCACGTCTTGGCACGGCTCAGCCCCCAGGGACATGGGTGAAAGCGGGGGGAGTGCGGTTAGTAGGAGGTATAAATGGCTGCCTGTAAGTGGTTAACAACTACAAAAGGAAGCAAACCCCTTTCTGTTTCTCCTGTCGCGTAGGTAACACTATGGGATTTTTGTCACCGTTGGTATGCGAGAGACAAAATCACAAGAGTCACAGCATGCATCAGGATGGAAACAACCCTCAAAGGTCATCTTGCCCAACCTCACTGCAGTCTTCAGGGACACCTCCAACTAGGTCAGGCTGCCCAGAGCCATGTGAAGTCTGAGGGTGAATGTCTCCAGGGACAGGGCCTCAACCACATCCCTGGGTAACCTGTTCCAGAATTTTACCACTCTCACTGTGAAGACCTTCCTCCTTAATGAACAACCTAAACCTACCCTGCTCCAGTTTCAAACCATTGCTCTTGTCCTATCACTACAATCCCTAATTAACAGTCCCTCCCCAGCTTTCTGTAGGTCTCCTTCAGGTATTGAAATGCAGCTACAAGATCTCCTCGGGGTCACCTGTTCTCCAGGCTGAGCAATCCCAACTCTTTCAATCTGTCCTTGTAGGAGAGATGGTCCATTTGTCTGATCATCTTTATGACCCTCATCTGGACCCACTCCAGTAGGTCCAACAGGTCCATGTTTCTTTTGTGTTGTGGGCCTCAGAGCTGGGCACAATGCGCCAAGTGAAGTCTCACCACAGCAAAGTGGCAGGATCACTTCTCTTGATCTTCAATCACCTCTCTTGATCTGCACATGGCAGAATATACAGGGGAAAAAAGGGATGTACCCCCTGCAGCATGCCTCACCTCCATGTGTTAATTGTTCCTGCTCCTAGCCAGTGCCCATTGCTTGTCTTTACCAATAATTGACAATTTTGCATAGTTTTACACCATACTTATTTAGATAGGAGAAGTGTCAGGGTCCGGAGACATTAGATGTCTCGGTCCGGAGACACAGTTCTTTTAAATATTCCCGTGTTGTGAAATTAAAGGCACAAACGAGGCCAAAGTATCAACAGCTAGACTATTTATTAGATAAAGTGGACATAAGGAGGGAGAGGGAGAGAATGGAGAGAGAGAGAGAGAGAGAGAGGGAGAAGAGGGAAGGAATTAGAAGGAGAAAGTCAGAAAGAGATTATATTACCAACGGTCAGGGGTGGTGAGAGTCCAAGATGCGTTGCGTTGCCCCGTGATGTTATGGTGCCGTCTTCTCTCTTCTTCTTTGACAGTGTCACTCAAGTCTTTTATACAGTTTTTTAGTCCTCAGGCAGGTGTTGGTATGTCAGGTATTTCAGAGGCAAGGAAATAATCCAGGTATCTGTTCCCCCGGAAATCTGTGTATGTGGGCAAGATTTCTGGATGGGGGCGAGGGGGGGCCTCCGTCCCCCCCCCCTCCATTCAGACAAGTCCTCCCACATTCCTTTACACAGGTGGTGGAAACCATAGTATCACGCTGCCCAGAAAGCCTGATGGCTGGGTCCTTGGGTCCATTGTTGTAGTCCGGGTGTTATCACGATGCAATCACAAGCTGATTTGCATCCAGGATTGGTCGTGATGGCTGGGTCCATTGTTGTAGTCCGGGTGTTATCACGATGCAATCACAAGCTGATTTGCATCCAGGATTGGTACAGGATTCACTTTATCTTTGTTGATTTACATTAAGAGAGACAAACCTGTCGTCTTCCACAAGAAGGGATAATGGGTTTAAATTGAAAACAGTGAGATTTAGACTGGATATATGTTACAGTTTGAGCTGGGTGCCCCCCTGCAATGTTTACTTCCTGTGTCCAGAAGTCCAGCCCAGAGGGGTGGACACAGGAAATTATGTAGTATTTCCTACCACAATGCTTTGCACCACTATAAGATCCAGTGCGGAGTCTAGCACACTCTCTTTTCTTCCTCCTCCATCAGCTGGTAACTGGGGGAGATGTCTCCTGGCTTGAGGCCTGGCTAGGCCCAAGGCCATGGGGGGATGGGCAGTCTCAGATCTGGCCAGCTGAGACTAGCCTAGCAGTGGGAGGGGGAAGAAGGAGCCCTGGGGGTCTTGGGTGTACCCTCAGGTGGGGATGGGATCTCTCTGGGTCTGCTTTGGGATTTTTCTTTGTCACTGTGCTTTTGGCTTTCTGTAAATGTTCACTGATTTCTATTTAAACTTTCCATCACTTTTGCAATCCGTTTGTCTGAGTGTTTATAGTTGCCAGGGGTGGGGAAGGGGGTTGCCTCAACCCAGCACATTCTTGGTAGCAGAGGATGGTTAACAGTGGGCAGGGGGTCTGCCTCCAACTCCTTTACAATATAAGAAAGCTTTTTACAGCGAGGGTGGTGAAACATTGGCTCAGGTTGCCCACAATAATTATTTGCATGCATAAACTCCTCAGCACAACCCGCAACAGCCTTTCATAATGGTGCAAGACAGCAAAACATGCAAATACTAGATAATGAAGACTACATAAGAAGGTCTGGAAATGGTGCAGATATGTGACATCATTGCTAGCAGGTGGTAGGTGCTCCATCCCTGTAAACATTTCAGATCAGGCTGGACAGTGCACTGGGCAACCATACATAGTTGAAGGTGTTTGTGCTCACTGCAGGGAGGTTGGGAAGAGAGAGATGAAGTCTAAAGGTCCCTTCAAATCGAAACCATTCTGTGATTCCGTGATACCCACTATTAACTAAATATAGAATAGAATAGAATAGAATAGAATAGAATAGAATAGAATAGAATAGAATAGAATAGAATAGAATAGAATAGAATAGAAATATTCTGCATTTAATTCCAGAACAGATATATGATGCTGCATATCCTAAGTATTTCTTCACAAACCAGCATAATTATGAGTTAAATACATGCTCCTCCTGAAATCAGATTTAGAGTCAGCTAGATTCAGAGTTAGTGGGCACCAGTGGCTTTCTAATGTTTTTACTTCGTGTTATTTTTCTTTTTTTTTCCTTTCTTCCCCCTCTTCATGTAGTTGGCACAGGAATTTATGGGTTGGGCCAAACTGCAAATCTCTATGCCAGCTATGTATTTCAGCCTTTAATTACTAACAAAGAAACATCTTCCCTCTGTACATAATGGAGAGGAACTGTTTGGTTTCACAGAATAATGTGGAATAATTAACTTTGCAGCCTATTTATGGATCTGAGGTATTTTTACTGGATGGCCAGTAGTATTTATCTTTTCTTTCTTGTAGCTCCACAGCTCTCCCCTTTATCCTTGTACTACTGGGAGCTCCCACTATGACCCAAATTGGGACCTGGGTATTTTGCCACAGATCTCTGTGTAGACGACAGAGATAGGAATCAATACAGCTGACCAATATGATCGAGTATTGTTCCTTTATTGTTCCAGTGTTGCAGGCCGATGGTGCAGGCCTATGGAGCAGGCCTGTAGTGCAAGTATAGCACAGTAAAGTGTAGAAGAAACAGGAGACAGGAAAGGCAGAAGTGCGTAGCAAGGCAACTGCTACAACTTATATAAACTCGGAGTGCCCTGTTGGCATAGCTCCATTGGTTCCCTATGAGTGACCACACATTGCACTATTACAGATTATTGGTCCAACTACTAATGACACAATGAGGTTGTTGATGCAGGTGCATGTCCTGTTGTCCCAAGATAACTGTCCATGTTTATAGCTACCAGTGTCTTGTTTTAGTTACATGCTGCAGGCACAGCACTGTTTTGCTCCACTGCTAGCTGACTCTGCATTTATGCTGAGCATGGCCTACCACCATGTCAGGCTCTAGGCCTGCACTGCCAGATTGCTCACACTGCTCGTTGCTGGCATTGCCACACTCTGTGCTGGTTAATGACCTTTCCTTTCCTTTTGCCACACATCTGCACCATTTCCAGATCTTCTCATGTAGTGTGGCAGTTTATTGCTTATTTATTTATTTATCACTCCCACCCCCTCCTGTGTTACACTGTTATGAAAGGCTGTGGTAGGTAGTGATGAGGACCATACAGACACAAATAATTATGATTATCAAGCAAACATATGAACCAACACTCACATTCCTCAAGCACCATAATAAAAAAATCCAGATAGAACTAATTATCTGTTCAATAAACAACATAACAATGTCCTATACATGTCCTTCTGTAAAACATCAAAATCAGCCCAAATCTCCATTTTCACAGCCCTCAAGCAGTATCTCAGTCTGAATACAAAGTGGAGGCAAACAGTATAGACTCTTTCTACCAGGCACATTCAAAAAACCCAAGGAGATGACAGAACATTGTGGCACCACAGAATAGCGGGAAACCAGCATTGTAGTAATTCCTCAACAAATAAATGACTAAAATATCCCCAGACTAAATCTTAGAATGGAATAGAATTAACCAGGTTGGAAAAGACCTTCAAGATCATCGAGTCCAACCTATCCAACCTATCCAACCATCCAACACTATCTAATCATCTAAACGATGGCACCAAGCGGCCCGTCCAGTCTCTTCCTAAACGCCTCCAGTGGTGGTGACTCCATCACCTCCCTGGGCAGCACACTCCAATGGCCAATCACTCTTTCTGTGAAGAACTTCCTACCATCCAGCCTAAACCTCCCCTGGCACAGCTTGTGACTGTGTCCTCTTGTTCTGGTGCTGGTTGCCTGAGAGAAGAGACCCACCCCCACCTGGCAACAACGTCTCTTCAGGTAGCTGTAGACAGCAATAAGGTCTCCCCTGAGCCTCCTCTTCTCCAGGCTAAGCAGCCCCAGCTCCCTCAGCCTCTCCTCATAGGGCTTGTGTTCCAAACCCCTCCCCAGGGGACACCTCCCAGCAGCTCAAAAATTTCCCTACACAGAGGGGCTCACAACTGGACACAGGACTGAAGGTGTGGCCTAACCAGTGCTGAGTACAGGGACACAATGACTTCCCTGCTCCTGCTGGCCACACTACTCCTGATGCAGGCCAGGATGCCATTGGCCTTCTTGGCCACCTGTAAACCCTTGTACTGCCTTCCTTCTTAGACTAGTATTATGTTATTTTAATTTTTACGTATGTGCTTCATATGACACCTTCGTTTTGGCTCCCTTCTGGTTTTCTACAGAGCCACGGAAGAAAACGGATGTTCAGTTTGGAGCACACATGTAAAACTGGCTCTGGAAGTCAAAAAGGATGCAAACACTGACACTTTTAATATCAAAGTTACATGTTGTATTTTGAATACCATTCCAGATAGAACAGCAGCCTACTACGGATCTGCACATTTCCTTGCATAAAACAGAAAAAAATCATGGTCGTTCCATGCAAATACAGATATCCCACATAATTCCTTATCTAAAACTAGGAAACCATGTCTGTTATAATTTTGCTCTTACTCAACTATTGTTTTGAATAAACTTAGGCTCCTCAATGAAATGGAAAAAAAAAATTAAAGGTCTCTGCTACTCTCGTTAAATAAAAATCCTGTTCTGAATCTTGTTTTCCTATGTTCTTTGGCCTTCAGGATTTTTCTACAGAATATATCTACTTCAAGATTTTAATTTTTTAAAGACTTGGACCTAAAGGGTTGCTCCTATGAACATTGTCATCTTAGGTTTGTGCAGTAAGGTCCTCATTTAGCTCTGTGTCTTCTGCCATTCCTAACACCTTGTCTGATTTCATATGCTCTCTCTGCACCTTTTGGTTCTCCAAGGAGTCTTTTGTTTCACTCTCTGCTTTTCCTTTCTCCATTTCTAGTTAAGAGAAACAGAAAACCCTTTTCATCCCCAGCTGAGTCAGTACTTTCCCATTACAGGTTACTCACTTTGCATCTGGGCTGCCTTCCACCCTGCAGCACAAAATGCCAGACAAGCTCTTCATTCATTTAGCAGTTCAGAGCAGCATTGTGCAAATCAAAACAAGTTAAATGACAGATGGCTTGTGGCAATTTAATGAAATGTCTAGTCACTGAGCAGTCCCACTCTTGTAAGCTACAGTAATGAACTGGCTATTGTAGCAGCTACAGTAATGAGGCAGACACAGGCAAAGCTGCACAACCTGTGTCTCACAGGCTCTGCACCAAGCAGAAGAATCTCCCTCAGCTCCAGTACCACGGAGCACCTTCAACCACCACACACAATGCAGTCACACAGCAGCTGCTGGTTTTCACTACTGTCACCACTATAAATTTATTGCCTTTCTCCCTTCATTTTACACATTTTCCCCTGGTGTTTACCTGTACTTACCAACTCCCTTCGTGGTTCAGAGTGAAAACAAACATGGTTAAGAGACCCGAGCAGTACACGTGCTACAGGAGAACTCTGGAAATGGGTGCCATAGCTGTCCTAACAGTAAAATGGGGTTGGTATTCTCACTTCTTTCTAATAGTCTGCAGAGAAAGGGAAAAAAAAAAAAAAGTTCTAACAAGGCTCAGTTGTTCATTTCCATCCGTGCTGTGTACAGTATTTGCATGCATCTCTGCATTTCCTGTACTTCTTCCAGATTTGAGTATTGCTGATGCAAGTTTGCTACATTTATATGACCATGAGTCAATCCTTAGATGCCACAGTGAGAACCAATTACAGCCATCAATCAAACTCTTACTACAGAAGATAGAAGTGGCCCCAGTGGGGGGAAGTATGCTTGCTGCTACATTTACAGGAGAGCTCAACAATACAGTTCAGTGCCACAGTTTCTTTAAAAAAAGAAAAGGAAAAAAATAAAGAGGGAGGAGAGAAGGAATGGCAAAAATGTGGAATATTTTCTGAAGCATCTTTGAAATTGGGGACCTCAAGTGACACATGGAATGCTGCCATTTAAAATATGTTGGGGTTTGGCTTTTTTGGTTTGGTTTGGTTTGGTTTTGGTATTGGTATTGGTTTTCTCGCGAGTTGCTCTTGTTCTGCCTTCAAACGTGAACAACGGACACAGAGGTTTTATAGACCTTGTATGTGAGTGTGGTTTTATATGCACACTCTTGTGTGAGCACGCTGATCATATCTGATTTCTCCTGGGAACCATCATGATTTGATTCATTTCACTCAAATAGTATTATACTAAAAACCCAGTTCTTGGTTCATTAACAGGAATAGGAATTCTGCTATTGACTTCAACAGGACCAGAAAATGCTACATCTTCGGTTTTACATCTTGTTTACCCCAAAAGCCTTCTTTTTACATCCACATTGATTCTGTAGGATGAAAGATATGCAATGAAAAAAAAAAATAAATAAGGGGTTTTGTACAGTTTTATAAATGAATTATTTAGCTAATTAAAATGAATGTAGTGAAAGGGAACTAACACCAAAACAGTCTTTGAAACCACAGAAAGAGGACAGAAATTGAATAAATTTGACGATATCTGTCTAAAGTTACTCAGGTAGAAAATTATTTTCAGGTTAGACTTTGCATATTAGCATGCTGCTTTCGCAGATTAATCTGTCTGTCACATGTCTGTATATGTTAGTGCCTCCCAGCTGACATCCAGACAGGATCCCTACACCAGGAGAACGTGCAGCATGAAGAGGTCACGGTAGTATTGTTCAAGTCTTAGAATATTTTTATTTGAAAGAGACCTATAAGAACAAGTCCAATCTGTAATTCAGCACTGCCAGGTCGGCACTACACCATGTGCCTCAACACCACAGCTGCACAGATTCTAAATAACTCCAGCAGTGGTGACTCCACCACTCCTCTAGGCAGCTCCTTCCAGGGCTTGACAACCCAATTGAGGAAGAAGTTTTCCCCAGTATCCAACCTAAATCCAACCTGAAGCCATTTCCTCTTGTCCTATCACTTGTCACTCAGGAAAAGAAATCAATCCCCACCTGACTCCAACCTCCTTTCAGGCAGCTGCAGAGTGTGAGCACGTCTCCTGTCAGCCTCTTTTCCTCCAAGCTAAACAATCTCATGTGGTGTAATGGGTTGGGGCAAACCCTCTCACCACCACAGGCAGAAATAATAACTCAGACAAACAGATTGCAAAAGTGATGGAAAGTTTAAATAGAAAAACAATTTAAAAACAAACAACAATGAAAGCTTTACAGAGAACCACAAGCACCATGACAAAGAGAGAAATCCCACAACACGCCCAAGAACATCCCATCCCCACCTGGGGGTACACCCAAACCCCCCAGGGCTCTTTCCTTTCCCCCACAACCCAGCCTTGGGCCTGGGCAGGCCCAAGGGAGGCGGCTCATGCCATTTTACCTAGGCAGCAGCTGGGGACAAAAGAGGAAGTGAAGACCCCGAATGGACATTTTATAGGGAAGCAGGGCATTATGGGAATGGAATACCTGGTTTCCTGTGACCACCCCCTGGGCTGGGCCCACCCCTTGGGACCTCCCAGGTGTGCTCTGTGCAGTGGCATCCGGGCCAGCACCCAGCCTAAACCACCACATGTGGCTTGACACTTGTTGATTCTTATTTTTCTTGTTGTTGTTTTTTCGTTTATTTTTTCACTTCAGTGTATTTTCAGAGCATCTTAGTAAGGGGACAAGTCCCTACAGCCCAATCTCACCATGCTGCCTTCTGACTGAAGGCTGTGCATCAGGGAAACCATGCAAAGCACTCCATCAGAAAGCACTGCCCTTTTGCAGTGAAGGCTTTTCCTGAGCATTGTTTGAGCTCTGGGGAACTGCACTTGGGACATGGACTGGAGGTGGGGACAATCAAAAAGAAGATTTAGAGTTTCGGATCTCTGTAATTTTAGTCACTGGAGTGTCCATTGCTCAGTCGAAAGCATTTAGCATGCCACAATTGATACTTATCTTCCTGTCATCAGCAGCAAAACTGTCTTCCTAGGAGGCAAAAGAGTATGCCCATAGTTGTTTTCCCCTCTGCAGTGCTTCTGTTGTTTTAACACATCTAAGTACCAGGTTCTGCAGGTTGGCCAAAACAACCCCATGCAGCTCTACAGGCTGGGGTCAGAGTGGGCTGGAGAACAGCCAGGCAGAAAGGGACCCTGGGGTGCTGGTTGACAGCTGAACATGAGCCAGCAGTGTGCCCAGGTGGCCAAGAAGGCCAATGGCATCCTGGTCTGCATTAGGAGTAGTGTAGCCAGCAGGAGCAAGGAGGTCAGTCTGCCCCTGTACTCAGCACTGCTTAGGCCACACCTTGAGTCCTGTGTCCAGTTCTGGGCCCCTCAATTTAGGAAAGATGTTGACTTGCTGGAAGGTGTCCAGAGAAGGGGAACAAAGTTGGGGAGGGGTTTGGAGCACAAACCCTATGAGGAGAGGCTGAAGCAGGCAGAGTTTGTTAGCCTGGAGAAGAGGAGGCTGAGGGGAGACTTTCTTGCTCTCTACAACTACCTGAAGGGAGTTTATAGCCAGGTGGGGGTGGGTCTTTTCTCCCAGACACCCAGCCCCAGATCAAGATGACACAGTCTCAAGCTGCACCAGGGGAGGTTTAGGCTGGACGTTAGGAAGAACTTCTTCACAGAAAGAGTGATTGGCCATTGGAATGTGCTGCCCAGAGAGGTGATGAGTCACCATCACTGGAGGTGTTTAAAAAGAGACCGGATGAGGCACTTAGTGTCATGGTTTAGATGGTGTTGGGTGATAGGTTGGACTCAATGATCTTGAAGCTCTTCTCTAACCTGGTTGATTCTGTACTCTGTCAGTGCACAGATCCTGATAGCTATACATCACATGGAGTGCTCATCAAAACTTATCCAGAAAGTTCCAAAAAGGATGGAAAAACTCTCATTCAACATCAAGATAAAACAGCCAAGTGAGTAAAACAGTATTCATCCTATTAAATAATAATCTCCTTTCTAGATAATTGCCCTTTTTAATTAGATGGAGAGATCAACAGCCAGCATCAGTGTTTTTCAACCATTTGCACAGTGAATACATTCCTTTACCAGAAAACAATCGCTCATCACAACACACTGGATTTTAATAAATGATGACTTTCAAATTATTTTTGTTTCACTATGTGAAGGGATGCTTTATGCAAGTCAGAGACCCACAGAAATGGCTATTGCTGTATTCATGGAATTATTCCAGGATACCTGGGAAAATGGGTCCTAAAAGAGAAGTCCTGAAGAGTTACTTTAGCTTGAGACTCCCTGCCTGGACTACGCCCTCTCCCCAAAGAAATGCTGTTTCAGCTATAGTGGTCTAGTGATTAACTACACCACCTACTCACTGGCTATATTAATCATAGGTGAGCTCCTTGTGGATATGCCTAAGATTTATTCTCTGTGCTGCTCTATTTCAAAATGCCAGCAGAAATTCAGATAGACTGAACAAAGCTGTGCCCTTGAATATGTTATAGGCCCTGGTGCTTCCTTACAATTGATACTCTTATTTCTGAGAGTATATTGGCTAATTTGCTTCACCACTACAAAGAGCAGAGAGACTAAGCAGCTAAAAAGACAAATGAACCAAGAGAGTAATGACTGACAGAAGCTGAGGACAGCAGCATTTCTGCTTATTGAGGAAACTTATTGGTGTAAATCCCTGAAAGACATTCCTGGAGTCCAAGGAGGTCTCACTCAGTACAAGAATGACTAAACTTGTTGGAGTGGATTCAGAGGTTGCCACAGTACTGATATGAGGCCTGGAAGCCCTTTGTTGTGAGGACAGGCTGAGAGGGCTGAGGTTGTTCAGCCTGGAGAACAAAAGGCTCCTGGGACACATCTTTGTGGCCTTTCAGTATTTAAAGGGGACAATCAGAAAGATGGGCATAGAGTTTTTAGCAGGGCCTGTTGTGACAGAAAAAGAAGTGATGTTTTAAACTAAAAGAAAGTACATTTGGACAAGATATAAGGAAGTCTATTTTTATCCTGAGAGCGGTGAGACGCTGGCTCAGGTTGCCCAGAGAGCTGGTGGATGCCCCATCCCTGGAAACATTGAAGGTAAGATTGGTTGGGGCTCTGAGAAACCTGCTCTGGTTGCAAATGTCGCTGTTGCCTGCAGGGGGGTTGGACTAGATGACCTTTAAAGGTCCCTTCCAATCCAAATAATTCCATGATTCTGTGATTTTACATTATAGCAAAGTCAAAAGAAAATAAAAAGTGGCAGAACAACTCCAGTCAACTTTTTAGCACTGAGAAGCAAAACAAAGTGTGGGACAAGTCTAGAAAGGGAAGAATTGGAGGCAGATAAAGTGAAAGAGTTTTTTAGCACATTGACCAGAAATTATTTTTTATTAGAATAGAATAGAATAAACCAGGTTGGAAGAGACCTTCAAGACCATCGCGTCCAATCCATCAACCAATCCAACCCACCTAAACAACTAAACCATGGCACCAAACACCCTGTCAAGTCTCCTCCTGAACACCTCCAATGATGATGACTCCACCAGCTCCCAAGGCAGCCCATTCCAATGGCCAATCATTCTCTCTGTATAGAACTTCTTCCTAACATCCAACCTAAACCTCCCCTGGTGCAGCGTGAGACTGTGTCCTCTTGTTCTGGTACTGGCTGCCTGAGAGAAGAGACCAACCTCTGCCTGTCTACAACCTCTCTTCAGGTACTTGTAGAGAGCAATAAGGTCATCCCTGAGTCTCCTCCTCTCCAGGCTGAGCAACCCCAGCTCCCTCAGTCTTTCCTCATAGGGCTTGTGTTCCAAACTCCTCTTTCATTGGCCGTTCATACTGTCCATCGAACCCAAAATGATATTTACAGTTTGTGAGCAAAGTTCATAGTCCGTTCCGGCTATGCTCAGATGTACATGATTCAAAAGTCCAAGAAAATCAGAAAATGAGAAAAATGGAGAACAGTTTATTTCTTCGCCGACGAAGCAAAGAAAAAGGAAACAGGGATTCTCAGGGTCTCTTAGTTGACTCAGGGCTCTCAGGGATCTCAGGGTTCGTGCGCCGTAGATTCCTCGTTGATTCTTCCTTTGGACGCGATGTAGTTGTACAACAGTTTGAAATTAACCTCTTTCAGCTAAAGTTAAATTTCTTTGCGGTATACACTGAATTTCACCATTCTCTTGCATTACCCAATAAGTGTGACCCGGACCTTCAGCTGAAACCACCCCTCGGACAGGCTTAGCCTCTCCTGAGGGCGAAAATACCCAAACAGTTTTACCTAACAGATTCCTTTCTCTAACCACAGGAACTCTATCACCTTCTACTTTCCATAGCAAATATGAATGTGCAGGTCCAGCTCGGTTCACTGAACCTCTACTATTTACCAGCCAGGTTGCTTGTGCTAAATGTTTCTCCCAATTTTTCAAAGATCCACCTCCCATGGCTTTGAGAGTGGTCTTCAACAAACCGTTGTAGCGTTCAATCTTCCCTGAAGCTGGTGCATAGTAGGGAATGTGGAATATCCACTCAATACCATGCTCTTTTGCCCAGTTCTTTACAAGATTGTTCTTGAAATGAGTTCCGTTGTCTGATTCAATCCTCTCTGGAGTTCCGTGTCTCCACAGGATCTGTCTCTCCAGACCGAGAATGGTGTTGCATGCAGTTGCATGTGGAACTGGATAAGTTTCCAACCATCCAGTGTCTGCCTCTACCATAGAAAGCACATATTGCTTACCAGAACGAGAACGTGGTAGTGATATAGTCAATCTGCCAAGCTTCACCATACTTGTACTTGGACCATCGGTCGCCATGCCACAAGGGCTTAAGTCGTTTTGCCTGCTTAATAGCAGCACAAATGTCACAGTCATGGATGACTTGTGTGATAGCATCCATGGAAATGTCTACGGATCTGTCACGAGCCCATTGGTATGTTGCATTACTGCCTTGATGTCCTGATGAATCATGAGCCCACCAAGCTAAGAATATCTCACCTCGGTGTTTCCAGTCGAGATCAAGATTAGAGTCCATGTCTACTTGAGAAACTCTTTGTAGTGAAGGATGCTTATGATCAGGATTGTGCCCCAAACATTTGGGTAGGATATATTTCTGTATGTGTTAACCCTCCTTTGTCCCCCCCTCCTTTCTGGAGGCAGCAGGGGGAATCCTGGCGCCACTGAGTCCAGGTAAACAGCCTACCTGGGCGTGGTCTCACCCCTGCAGTACTAGAGGCAGGCTATATGTTTGTTTCCCCGAGTATAGCATATACTCAGGCCATATTTGGTAGCTGGTAGTTCATTGGTTAATGTTTGCGTTGGCAACAGGTGCTTATTGGGCCAGTATTCACTGGGGCAAATGGTAAATAGGGGTCGTTTGGCAAATGAGCCCCCCACCTCGGTGTTGGAGCCTGTGTGTGTGTGTGCGTGCCAGCCAGTGCTTTGGGAGGCCTCGCGGTCATTTTGCCACTGTCACCCAGGTGTGTGCGGTGCCGTGGACAGCACTCCGTGGGATCAACCGCTGCGTGATCCATCGTAGGAGAAAACCTGGTAGCCCATGTGAACCAGCATTGCTGACCTGCCACTGCCCCCCTCCGAGCGAGGAATTTTGTATCCTGGGAGAGAACAGCAGAGCCACGCGGTGCGGCCACGCGGCCGGCGCCATTTCCTGCCTCCTTATTACGGCACATCCGTGCCACGTTGTCTGGATTATAAACATTATTGAGGAAAGACTCCACGAAGTTCTCAGTTTGTGAGTAAGCCATGCCCTTTGTAGAACTCCGTTTAGGATAGCATTTATATTGCTCCGGGTGGAGGGTTGCCGGTCACTGACCAACCCTCCCCGCCACTCTCTGACTCAGTTTAGATTCTAAGTTCTGTGAATCATTTTGGTTTAAATGCCCATACATAACATTCTGTAAAGATAGTTCCACTAACCTAATATTGATACCTGTGAAGGGCGATTGTAAATACCCCGTTACAGAGTTTGTATATATATAAATAAACTTACAATTTCATTGATGGATCTGCTGCGCATTTCTGAGGGCATATCCACGACATTAATGGCACAGTGCAAGGGTTATCCGATAAGTGACTATCTCTACAGAATGGGATACGTAATAAAACGATCCGATATGCAATGGGCTATAGAAAACCTGACAAATCCGGATCAAATCACCACGAAATTATCCGAATACGTGGTCGAGCTATGCGCTGATCCAACCACAATAACCGAGGAGAGAGTTACTGCGATCGGGGCTTGCATAATGCGAGCACAAGACGAATTTACAGCATTAGAGGAAAAGATTAAAAAACTTGAGGAAAAAAATAACTTCCTGGAAAGAGAGTTAGGAAAGTCTGAGGCACAAAATGATAAACTTCATAACTTGTTAACGTTGCAAATTAAAGAAAGCAACGCTACTATGAAGGTATTAGTGGGATCAGACAGAGACTCTGTTTCAAGCCTTCCTGGGATCTTCCAACCGCCTAGCCCCGAGCAGCCCCGCAACCATGACGTCGCGCCCGGAGCCAGCTCTCCCGTACAGTCCTTTTACGAATTACCCCCACCACAGTCTCACGGAAAGCACAGAAGGGTAGCGAGTCCCACCGTAGCGCAAGACTTTAGACCCACGGTCCCCTTGGACCTGCCGAGACTCTGAACACTGCAAACCCCGAGTCCCGATTCACTCGCTCAGCCCAGCACATCAGCAGCAGCGCGTGAATTAAATTTGCCTGACAATAGTGCTCCGAGAAGCGAAGCCCGGAAAAAATCCCATAGCTACCAAACGGAGAGAAACCCATCTGACCAGGACGATACGTATTACAGTTCGGAAGATGAACCCATACGGAGGAAAGCCGTGCATTTACGTCCCGTTCTTAAAGAGCAATGCACGGACAGCCGCCGTGGCCGAGGGACAATAACTACCTCTGTTCGCCCGTACAGCGGAGCAAAGCTTTGGGACCTGCAGGAGACGTTTGCACGAGAACCGGATGAGTCGGTAACAGACTTTTTGTATCGTGTTATGGAATTGGGTGGGGACACAATTATTTTGGACCGTAATGAAGCAAAAGGCTGTTCATGGGGTCATGAAGTATTTTTGGGCATGGGTCCGGAGGGATACCACTCGTTAACTTCCCGTGTCGCTCACTGGGCTGGAAGTTTAGATCCTATAGATAGAGACGAACCAACAGAAGTGAGGGTTACCAGTTCGGCCGAACTCACTGCCGCGATTAAAAAATTGGCGTGCGTTCAAGCAATGTACGATCGCGGGGCATATCCTTCCCCACTAGATGCCCCAATTAACCCAGTGCGACTCAAAATTCTAACCCGTGGGCTGCCGCCGGGTCTGAAAAATGTATGTGATGCCAAAAAGGAGGAAATTGAACGAGTAGTCGAAAGGAATATGGCCTCTACTAATTCCCGGGAACACCAATTAACTTGGGAAGAGCTGTTGATGGCATTATCCCACAAGGGCCGAGACTTGGGCTACTCTGATCATACGCTCATGGCCAAGACTCCCAGCGACAGACACCATACTGGTTTCAAAGGCAACCACACGGCGACACCGCAGGGGAAAAAGCAGGAAGTGCGCCACACTAAGACATCCCCTACTGCGACTTCTGCGAGTTCAAGCAGCAGCCTGGAGTCAGATCGCCGTCACTCGGGAAGTCCCAGAGGGAGAAATTCCGACCGCTGGAGAGATAAACGGCGTACTTCTAATAGATCATTTTCACCCAGAGAGAAATGGTATTGACTAGCACTGTCTTTGAATGTGCCTGAATTTGTAATAGCGCCATTATCAATGGGAATGGTTAAAAGAAGTAGTGCTGAGAATACAAAATAAATCCGGCAGCTGGGAAGAGGACGACTACCGAAGTGACTGCCGCGGCAAGGGGAAGAATGCAGCTGGAAGCAGCAGTCCTAAAACTGTTTCACCCAGCAAGGATGCTAACCCCTTCATACCTCGCCGCCAGAGCCCAGATAAAAAGCCAAAAAACTAGGCACAGCGGTGACTGTTCCAGGCCTCACTCATCGCTTTGTTAATACTTGTCAATGGTCTGAGGATCCAGAGCCTTTCATTTTGATTCCCACTGGACCTACTCGAACTGCTGTAAAATTCCTTATTGACACTGGGGCTCAAATCAGCGTTTTGAATGTGCAACAAGCTAAACGCTTGAAGATCCTGCCATCCCGGAAAAGGATTAAGATACAGGGTGTTACAGGAATGCCTCATACGTGCCATTTAGCCAAAACAAGGTTGTGGCTTCCTGGTGACAAGCGGAGTACCCTGGTAGAAGTTGCCCTGAGTCCGTACCCGAGAACATCCTTGGATTTGATGTTTTAGCTGGCAAACGGTGGCATCTCCCTAACGGTACCCTGTGGTGCTTTGGCTCCTATGGAGTAGGAGCAAAAGGGACTGAAACCGCTCGGTAGGCACTCTCCAAATTGCTCCACCCTTACCCAAATCGAGTATCACATGTGTTGCACAGTATTCCCTACCAGCAGCAGCCAGACAAGGCATCACTGAGGTGATTGCAGACCTGGAAAAGAGACAAATCATTACCAGGACACACTCACCCTATAACTCACCAGTGTGGCCAGTGCATAAACCTGATGGACGATGGAGACTCACCATTGACTACAGGAGGCTCAATAGCAACACGCCCCCTCTCACTGCTGCAGTCTCAAGCCTGACATCCATCGTGACAGCAATCCAAGCTGCGTCACATACTTGGATGGCTTCACTGGACATTAAGGACATGTACTTTATGATCCCTCTACGTGAGGAGGATAAACCACAGTTCGCTTTCACATGGCAAGGTTCCCAATGCAACTTCAATCGTCTTCCCCAGGGGTACAAGCACTCAGGAACCATTGCACACAACTCCTTAGCAGAACTGTTAGACACCATTGAAGTCCCAAAAGATGTAAGTGTTTACCAGTACATAGATGACATCTTTGTCGGGGGAAATGATGAAGGTGAGGTGGGTTCAGTAGCTGCAGCGATCTGGGACCTTTTGACCAAAAACGGGTTACAGGTTCCACAAGCTAAATGTCAAGGCCTGAGCCAAGAAATTAAATTTCTTGGATCCTGGTGGGTAGCAGGAGCAATATCAGTGCCAGAGGATGCTCTTGAGGCTATTGAAAAGGGCCAACTTCCCAATAACAAAAGGGAGCTTCAGCGGCTCTTGGGTACCTTGGGTTACTGGAGAAAACATATTCCAGGTTTCTCAGTAATTGTTCGTCCCCTCTATGACCTGCTTAAAAAGAGCAGAGTCTGGGACTGGACCCCAAGGCATACTGAAAGCCTAAAGGTTTTGAAGGACGAATTAAAGGCTTACCAGAAATTGGGCCCTTTGCACCCACATGACCCCTTAAGGGCAGAATGGGGCTTCTCTGAACATGCTTCCTACTGTGGGATTTTTCAAAGGGGACCTAAAGGCCCGAACAGAGCCCTTTTATTCTCTTCAACAGCATAGTTTCATAGTTTCATAGTTTCATTCAGGGTTGGAAGGGACCACAAGGATCATCTAGTTCCAATCCCCCTGCCATGGGCAGGGAAACCCCACACTAGATCAGGCTGGACAGAGCCTCATCCAGCCTGCTCTTAAACACCCCCAGGGACGGGGCCTCGACCACCTCCCTGGGCAACACATTCCAGGGTCTCACCACTCTCATGGTGAAGAACCTCCTCCTCACATCTAGCCTGAATCTCCCCACCTCCAGCTTCATTCCATTCCCCCTAGTCCTATCACTCCCTGAGGTCCTGAGAAGTCCCTCCCCAGCCTTCCTGTAGGCCCCCTTCAGATACTGGAAGGCCACAATTAGGTCACCTCGGAGCCTTCTCTTCTCCACACTGAACAGCCCCAACTCCTTCAGTCTGTCCTCATAGGAGAGGTGCTCCAGCCCTCTGATCATCCTTGTGGCCCTTCTCTGGACACGTTCCAGCACCTCCATATCCCTCTTGTAATAGGGGCTCCAGAACTGGACACAGTACTCCAGGTGGGGTCTCACCAGAGCTGAGTAGAGGGGGAGGATCACCTCCCTCGACCTGCTAGCCACACTTCTCCTGATGCAGCCCAGGATCTGATTGGCCTTGCGGGCTGCAAGTGCACATTGAGAGCTCATCTTGAGCTTCTTGTCCACCAGCACCCCCAAGTCTCTCTCCTCAGGGCTACTTTCCAACCAGTCACTGCCCAGCCTGGATTTGTGCCTGGGATTGCCTCGACCCAGATGCAGGACCCTGCACTTGCTCCTATTGAACTTCATGAGGTTGGCTTGTGCCCACCTCTCCAGCCTGTCAAGGTCCCTCTGGATGGCCTCCCTTCCTCCAGCGTGTCTGCTGCACCACACAGCTTGGTGTCATCAGCAAACTTGCTGAGGGTGCACTCAATGCCACTGTCCATGTCACCCACAAAGATGTTGAACAAGACAGGTCCCAGGACTGATCCCTGAGGGACTCCACTTGTCACCGGCCTCCACTGGGACATGGAGCCATTGACAGCCACTCTTTGGGTGTGGCCATCAAGCCAGTTCCTTATCCATCTAGTGGTCCACCCATCAAATCCATGTGTCACCAGTTTGGAGACCAGGATGTGGTGCGGGACAGTGTCGAAGGCTTTGCTCAGGTCCAGGTAAATGACATCAGTTGCTCGCCCCTCAGCTATTAATTTTGTCACCTGCTCATAGAAGGCCACCAGGTTGGTCAGGCAGGATTTGCCCTTGGCAAAGCCATGCTGACTGTTCCCAATTACCTCTTCACTATTCTTCTGAGCCAGTAGTGACTCCAGGAGGATCTGCTCCATGATCTTTCCAGGCACAGAGGTGAGACTGACTGGCCTGGAGTTCCCTGGTTCCTCCTTCTTACCCTGTTTGAAGATGGGGGCAATGTTTCCCCTTTTCCAGTCTGTGGGGACTTCACCAGATTGCCATGACTTTTGAAATATAGTAGAGAGGGGTTTAGCAATCTCATCTGCCAGTTCTCTCAGTACCCATGGGTGTATCCCGTCGGGTCCCATGGACTTGAACACTTTTAGGTTCTTCAGATGATCACGAACCTGATCTGCACTTACAATGGGCAGTTCTTCCTCCCCGTCCCTGGCTTTGACTTCCATAACATCAGGAGTGTGGCTAGAGGCCCTTGCAGTGAAGACTGAGGTAAAGAAGTCATTAAGTACCTCAGCCTTTTCCTCATCACTTGTGACCATGTCACCATTTTCCTTTCTGAGGGGGCCCATACCTTCCCTAGTCTTCTTCTTCCCATTAATATACCTGTAAAAGTTCTTAGTGTTCCCTCTAATCTCCCTGGCTAGATTCAATTCAAACTCTGCTTTGGCTTTCCTAACCAGGACTCTTGCTGCTCGGGCAGCTTCCTTATATTCCCCCTGTTCTACCTGTCCTTCTCTCCACTTCCTGTAGAGTTTCCTTTTAAGTAATAGTGTGTCCAGTAGCTCCTTGCCCATCCAGGCAGGTGTGCCCGGTTGACGCTGTCCCTTTAAGAAAGGGAATATGGTGGACGGAAGTTGGTAAACGGAAGGAAGAGTCTAAACTAATTTTCATTGGTCAAGTGGGAGGAAGCACTATCTGGCCTGAGAGTGAAGTGGGCATTCCCAGCACTTCTCTGTCACTCTTGCTTCCGCATCTTCTCTAGGCAGCAGCTCCCCTGTGCTGGGCTTTCTGCCAAGGCCTCGGCCTTGAGGATAAGATAACCAGGTCTATATTAACTGCTTTTAATTAACACAAACTGCTTTTAACTTCTTTCTTTTCTCTTTCTCCCTCTTTTCCGAACTATTCTGGGGAAAGGAGGGAAGAGAGGGGAGAGCGGAGGTGGGGAAATCCCTCGGCCGAGGGGGGTTACTCTCATTTCTGTGTTACACTGCTGTATATCTTTGTATATATTGTAGATATTGTAAATTTGTAAATATCCCCCTGCAAACCCTACACTGCTTTGTAAATATAGCTCCACTGCTTTGCTAATTCGGCTGGTGAGTTTTTTTTTCCTTTCCCTTCAATTTTTTATTCCCTTTTACCTTACAAGGGGGAAGGGAAGAGGCTTCTTGGCCTTACCCTTTCACCCACCACATTTTTTTTATTGGCGTACCCAACGTGCGGCAGATAATTAGTTTAATTTATTACTTGATTGATTTAGTGTTTTCTAGCTGAATTAGCAAACATGAAGGTCTTGTGGTTTGTGGAGCGATTGTTCTTTTCAATTTTTGGGGCTCTGGTTTACAGATACTGTTTGGGTTTGCTTTTGGATTACCTGGGTAAATATTTGGTGCGGACAATTTATATGTGGGTCATGTATAGAGTTAAATTATGGTATGGAAAATGTATTAATTTATTATGGCCAGTGAGATACAGGAATGTTACCTCCACCACTCTCCCAATTGAGATAAAGGGTTTTAAGATTCCGCCTGAGGAGAGAGTAACTTTAGGTGATGCCTGGGATCCAAAGGTGATTTATTTGGTGTGTATAATTCTGCTGCTGGTGATAACTAATGTGTATTCTCTATATTCCTGGCATCGGGAGAAAAAGGTGTCCAGAGCTTGTTTTGTTATTAAAACTAGATCAAAAAGAAAACGCCGTGGCTCTGGATCAGTCCAAGAGTCATCTAGTGACGAGGAATGTCCAGAATCTGTGTCAGTTAAAAAGAAGGCTAAAAAGTCAATTGGTAAAGCAGCTCTAAATGACTTTGCTGATTCCAGCAAGATGCCAAAGGCGTCAACTGGTATCAACATGGCGCCTACTCCTTCTCCTACTCCTTCTTCTTCTTCTTCTCCGTCGGCCATTAATGGAGCAATGTCACTTCCACCTACTCCCTCAGTGGGACCGGAAGTCACTGCCCCAGCAGCTGATTTATCTCAGGACCTGTCAGCTTCCATTAAGGTGGCTGTCAATTCAAACACAGCTCCAGTTAAGGTGGCTCCTTTAAAGACTAGAAGTGGAAAGGCCAAAGATGGAGAAGAAGAGGAGCTGGAGACTGATCCTGGTGAGGGGCCCTCTACTCTAAGAGATCCTGCTCAGGAGGAAGAGGTGGTTTGTTTTAAAGATCTAGCTAACCTAGTGAGATCAAAGCAGGATACAGATGAAGCTAGGAAAGCAGCTGGCAAAGGTGGTTCTCAGCTTAAAGAGATCCTTAGGAGAATGACAGCAGGATTATATGGGCAAAGAATTCAGGGAGATTAAGAGCAAGATGATATTTTGGAATGTTCTTCGCCCCGCGAGGAATTGCGTAATGTCCGTAAAGATTTCACCAGGGCGGATAAGGAACCAGTTCTAGCTTGGCTTAGTAGGTGTTATGATATAGGTGCTCCAGCTCTAACAGTTGGAGACAAGTCAGCAGCTCAGTTAGGAACTCTCTCAAGGGACAATGGAATAGATAGACATCTAGGCAGAGCTCTCGGTAAGGTTAATCTCTGGATACGCCTTTTAATGGCGGTTGCTCTGAGATACCCTTCCCGAGATGATCTTCCATGGAATCCTAAACCCTGGACTACCATAGATGAGGGAATTAAGCGCTTGAGAGAATTTGCTGTTAGAGAGCTACTCTATGGTGAACATGAAACTCTGAATCCTGATGACATTCCTGTGGGTATTGGTCTTGCTAAAAAGATCATCAAACTTGCTCCTTCTAATTATGCAAACATTCTCGCAAGCAGAATTGTGTCAAGAAGTTATGGTGGAGCTTCTCCTACGGTTGGCCAATTCAGTGATCAAATGAGACAATTGGAGGATAGCATGACACGTGGTTCTTTGGTTTCGGCTATTAAAACGATGTCTGGTGATATTCAGAATTGCATAAGAGAGTTAAAAGATTCCATATCCCAATTGGCACAAAGGGATAATTTCAATTCTTCCTCCAGGTGGATACAAGTTTCATCTGTGAGGAATACACGTCCTCCAAGGAGGTCATTCCAAAACAGGTCATTCCAAAACAGGTCATTCCAAAACAGACCGCCAAGGCAATCACATAGAACTACTTGGATAACTCTGCATGATCAGTTTGGTGAGAACATGAACCGCTGGGATGGCCAACCAACTTCTAATCTTTTCAGGAGACTGAGGGAATTGCAAAGTGGCAGAACCCGAGGTAGCAATACCAGAAGGGTAGCTGTTACTTCCACAGTTCCCCAGAATGACTCTTATGGTTCCAACAGTGGCTCCAGTTATAACATGCAAAGTTATAACCCTGCAAACTATGTGCAATGCACATGTGCGCATGTTCCCCATAACTAGGGGTGCCCTGCCTCCCGCCAGGGGGAGGAGAGGGATAACAGAGATAATAGAATCTATTGGGATGTGTACGTCCAGTGGCCTGGCACTTCACAGTTTCGGAAGTACAGGGCCTTGGTTGACACAGGAGCTCAGTGCACCATAATACCATCAAATTATCAGGGATCAGAATCTATAACTATTCTGGGAGTCACTGGTGGATCTCAAGAGTTAAGTAAGGTAGAGGTTAATATAAGTTTAACTGGTAAACAGTGGAGGAAGCATACAGTTGTGACCGGACCTGATGCACCTTGTATTTTGGGAATTGATTTTCTGAGAGAAGGGCGTTTCAAGGACCCTAGAGGTTACAAATGGGCTTTTGGAGTAGCTTCAATAGAAATTGATGGACAAAAATTGAAGCTATCTGCCAGACCTGAACTTTCTGATGAATCTGCAGTTGTGGGACAACATAAAATACAGGACATTAAATTGCCGGTTGCTTCTCAGACTGTGCATCACAGACAATACAGAACCAACCGTGACTCTTTGTTGCCCATTCAGAATCTAATTCGTCAGTTGGAGAGTCAGAAAGTCGTCAGCAAAACTCATTCACCTTTCAACAGTCCAGTGTGGCCTGTGCGGAAGCAGAATGGAGACTGGCGTCTGACAGTAGACTACCGAGCCCTGAATGAAGTGACACCACCTATGAGTGCAGCAGTGCCAGACATGATGGAGCTACAGTATGAGCTGGAATCCAAAGAGGCCAAATGGTATGCTACCATAGACATTGCTAATGCATTTTTCTCTATTCCCATAGCCGAGGAATGCAGGCCTCAGTTTGCTTTCACCTGGAGAGGAATCCAGTACACTTTCAACAGATTGCCAATGGGCTGGATCCACAGCTCAAGCATCTGTCATGCAGTAATCCACGATGCTCTGGAGAAAGGCAGCGCTCCAGAACACATCCTGTTCATCGATGATATCATTGTCTGGGGTAAAACTGCTGAGGAGGTCTTCGAGAAAGGTAACAAAATCATTGACATTCTTCTGAATGCAGGTTTTGCCATCAAACGAGACAAGGTGAAAGGACCTACCACCGAAATTCAGTTTCTGGGAGTGCGATGGCAGGATGGACGCCGACACATTCCAGTGGATGTGGTAAATAGAGTCTCTACCATGGCAAATCCCACAAACAAGCAAGAGACCCTACGTTTCTTGGGGATAGTGGGATTTTGGAGACTGCACATTCCTGGATACAGTCAGATTGTGAAACCTCTGTATGATGTGACTCGAAAGAGAAACCATTTCCACTGGGGACCTGAACAACAAGCAGCCTTTGACCAGATAAAGCAAGAGGTAATTCAAGCAATGGGTCTGGGACCTGTCCGAGATGGTCCAGACATTAAGAACATTTTGTACACGGCTGCAAGTGACAATGGTCCAACCTGGTGCTTGTGGCAAAAAGCTCCAGGTGAGACACGTGGACGACCTCTTGGTTTCTGGAGTCGAGGTTACAGAGGTTCAGAGGCTAATTACACTCCAACAGAGAAAGAAATTTTAGCTGCCTATGAAGGAGTAAAAGCATCTTCTGAAGTGATTGGAACTGAATCACAACTTCTTCTAGCTCCCAGATTACCAGTTTTGAATTGGATGTTCAAAGGCAAAGGTTCCACACCACATCATGCCACAGACTCCACATGGTCCAAGTGGATGGCTCTGATAACACAGAGAGCTCGAATGGGAAATCTTGAAAGACCTGGTCTAGTGGAGGTGATCTCAAGTTGGCCTGAAGGTATCAACTGTGCTAAACCTCCAGAGGAGAAAGTAACTCGTGCTGAGGAAGCTCCTCCTTATAATGACCTTTCTGATGATGAGAAGAAATATGCTTTGTTCACAGACGGTTGTAATAGGGTCTCTTGCTTGTTTGTGGGACTTGCCATGGTAGAGACTCTATTTACCACATCCACTGGAATGTGTCAGCGTCCATCCTGCCACCGCACTCCCAGAAACTGAATTTCTGTGGTAGGTCCTTTCACCTTGTCTCGTTTGATGGCAAAACCTGCATTCAGAAGAATGTCAATGATTTTGTTACCTTTCTCGAAGACTTCCTCAGCAGTTTTACCCCAGACGATGATATCATCGATGAACTGGATGTGTTCTGGAGCACTGCCTTTCTCCAGAGCATTGTGAATCACTGCATGACAGATGCTTGAGCTGTGGATCCAGCCCATTGGCAGCCTGTTGAAAGTGTACTGGATTCCTCCCAGGTGAAAGCAAACTGAGGCCTGCATTCCTCGGCTATGGGAATAGAGAAAAATGCATTAGCAATGCCTATGGTAGCATACCATTTGGCCTCTTTGGATTCCAGCTCATACTGTAGCTCCATCATGTCTGGTACTGCTGCACTCATAGGTGGTGTCACTTCATTCAGGGCTCGGTAGTCTACTGTCAGACGCCAGTCTCCATTCTGCTTCCGCACAGGCCACACTGGACTGTTGAAAGGTGAATGAGTTTTGCTGATGACTTTCTGACTCTCCAACTGACGAATCAGATTCTGAATGGGCAACAAAGAGTCACGGTTGGTTCTGTATTGTCTGTGATGCACAGTCTGAGAAGCAACCGGCAATTTAATGTCCTGTATGTTACATTGTCCCACAACTGCAGATTCATCAGAAAGCTCAGGTCTGGCAGATAGCTTCAATTTTTGTCCATCAATTTCTATAGAAGCTACTCCAAAAGCCCATTTGTAACCTCTAGGGTCCTTGAAACGCCCTTCTCTCAGAAAATCAATTCCCAAAATACAAGGTGCATCAGGTCCGGTCACAACTGTATGCTTCCTCCATTGTTTACCAGTTAGACTTATATTAACCTCCACCTTACTTAACTCTTGAAATCCAGCAGTGACTCCCAGAATAGTTATGGACTCTGATCCCTGATAATTTGATGGCATTATGGTGCACTGAGCTCCTGTGTCAACAAGGCCCTGTACTTCGAAATTGTGAAGTGCCAGGCCACTGGATGTACACCTCCCAATAGATTCTATTATCTCTGTTATCCCTCTCCTCCCCTGGCGGAGGCAGGGCACTCCCAGTTATGGGAACATGCGCACATGTGCATTGCACATAGTTTGCAGGGTTATAACTTTGCATGTTATAACTGGAGCCACTGTTGGAGCCATAAGAGTCATTCTGGGGAACTGTGGAAGTAACAGCTACCCTTCTGGTATTGCTACCTCGGGTTCTGCCACTTTGCAATTCCCTCAGTCTCCTGAAAAGATTAGAAGTTGGTTGGCCATCCCAGCTGTTCATGTTCTCACCAAACTGATCATGCAGAGTTATCCAAATAGTTCTATGTGATTGCCTTGGTGGTCTGTTTTGATTTGATCTGTTTTGGAATGACCTGTTTTGGAACGACCTCCTTGGAGGACATGTGTTCCTCACAGATGAAACTTGTATCCGCCTGGAGGAAGAATTGAAATTATCCTTCTGTGCCAATTGGTATATGGAATCTTTCAGATCCTTCATGCAATTCTCAATTTTTCCAGACAGAGTTTCAATGGCTGAAACCAAAGAACCACGTGTCATGCTATCCTCCAGTTGTCTCATTTGATCACTGAATTGGCCAACCGTGGGAGAAGCTCCACCATAACTTCTTGACACAATTCTGCTTGCCAGAATGTTTGCATAATTGGAAGGAGCAAGTTTGATGATCTTTTTAGCAAGACCAATACCCACAGGAATGTCATCAGGATTCAGAGTTTCATGTTCACCATAGAGTAGCTCTCTAACAGCAAATTCTCTCAAGCGTTTAATTCCCTCATCTATGGTAGTCCAGGGTTTAGGGTTCCATGGAAGATCATCTCGGGAAGGGTATCTCAGGGCAACCGCCATTAAAAGGCGTATCCACAGATTAACCTTACCGAGAGCTCTGCCTAGGTGTCTATCTATTCCATTATCCCTCGAGAGAGTTCCTAACTGAGCTGCTGACTTGTCTCCAACTGTTAGAGCTGAAGCACCTGTATCATAACACCTACTAAGCCAAGATAGAACTGGCTCCTTATCTGCCCTGGTGAAATCTTTACGGAGGTGATTTCAAGTTGGCCTGAAGGTATCAACTGTGCTAAACCTCCAGAGGAGAAAGTAACTCGTGCTGAGGAAGCTCCTCCTTACAATGACCTTTCTGATGATGAAAAGAAATATGCTTTGTTCACAGATGGTTCCTGTCGTCTTGTTGGAAACAAGTGAAGGTGGAAGTCTGCAGTGTGGAGTCCAACACGCCGAGTTGCAGAGGCGAAAGATGGAGAAGGAGAATCCAGTCAGTTCGCAGAGGTAAAAGCTGTCCAGCTAGCTCTCGACGTGGCTGAACGTGAGAGATGGCCAAAGCTTTATCTCTACACCGACTCATGGATGGTAGCCAATGCTCTATGGGGTTGGTTAAAGAACTGGAAGAAGAGTGGTTGGCAGAGGAAAGGAAAACCCATTTGGGCAGCCAACCTATAGCAGCACATTGCTGATCGAATCGAGAGAATTCCAGTGAAAGTGAGACACATCGATGCTCACATTCCTAAGAGCAAAGCTACTGAGGAACAGCAACACAACCATCAGGCAGATCTAGCTGCAAGAGTTTCTCAAGTAGACATGGACTCTAATCTTGATCTCGACTGGAAACACCGAGGTGAGATATTCTTAGCTCGGTGGGCTCACGATTCATCAGGACATCAAGGCAGAGATGCAACATACCAATGGGCTCGTGACAGATCCATAGACATTTCCATGGATGCTATCACGCAAGGCATCCATGACTGTGACATTTGTGCTGCTATTAAGCAGGCAAAACGACTTAAGCCCTTGTGGTATGGTGACCGATGGTCCAAGTACAAGTATGGTGAAGCTTGGCAGATTGACTACATCACTCTACCACGTTCTTGTTCTGGTAAGCAATACGTGCTTACTATGGTAGAGGCAAACACTGGATGGTTGGAAACTTATCCAGTTCCACATGCAACTGCACACAACACTATTCTCGGTCTGGAGAGACAGATCCTGTGGAGACACGGAACTCCAGAGAGGATTGAGTCAGACAACGGAACTCATTTCAAGAACAACCTTGTAAAGAACTGGGCCAAAGAGCATGGTATTGAGTGGATATTCCACATTCCCTACTATGCACCAGCTTCAGGGAAGATTGAACGCTACAACGGTTTGTTGAAGACCACTCTTAAAGCCATGGGGGGTGGATCTTTGAAAAACTGGGAAAAACATTTAGCACAAGCAACCTGGCTGGTAAATAGTAGAGGTTCAGTGAACCGAGCTGGACCTGCACATTCAGATTTGCTACAGAAAGTAGAAGGTGATAGAGTTCCTGTTGTTAAAGAAAAGAATCTGCTAGGTAAAACTGTTTGGGTATTTTCACCCTCAGGAGAGGCTAAACCTGTCTGAGGGGTGGTTTCAGCTGAAGGTCCGGGTCACACTTATTGGGTAATGCAAGAGAATGGTGAAATTCAGTGTATTCCACAAAGAAATTTGACTTTAGCTGAAAGAGGTTAACTTCGAACTACTGTACAGCTACATCGCGCCCAAAAGAAGAATCAACGAGAAATCTACAGTGCACGAACCCTGAGATCCCTGAGAGCCCTGAGTCAACTAAGAGACCCTGAAATTTCCCTGTTTCCCTTTTCTTTGCTTCTTCGGCGAAGAAATGAACTGTTTTCCATTTTTCTCATTTTCTGATTTTCTTGGACTTTTGAATCATCTACATCTGAGCATAGCCGGAATGGACTATGAACTTTACTCACGAACTGTAAATATCATCTTGGATTGGATGGACAGTATAAACAGCCAATGAAAATTGTTTAGAAGGGGTGGATTGTGCCCGGTTGACGCTGTCCCTTTAAGAAAGGGAATATGGTGGACGGAAGTTGGTAAACGGAAGGAAGAGTCTAAACTAATTTTCATTGGTCAAGTGGGAGGAAGCACTATCTGGCCTGAGAGTGAAGTGGGCATTCCCAGCACTTCTCTGTCACTCTTGCTTCCGCATCTTCTCTAGGCAGCAGCTCCCCTGTGCTGGGCTTTCTGCCAAGGCCTCGGCCTTGAGGATAAGATAACCAGGTCTATATTAACTGCTTTTAATTAACACAAACTGCTTTTAACTTCTTTCTTTTCTCTTTCTCCCTCTTTTCCAAACTATTCTGGGGAAAGGGGGAAGAGAGGGAGAGCGGAGGTGGGGAAACCCCTCGGCCGAGGGGGGTTACTCTCATTTCTGTGTTACACTGCTGTATATCTTTGTATATATTGTAGATATTGTAAATTTGTAAATATCCCCCTGCAAACCCTACACTGCTTTGTAAATATAGCTCCACTGCTTTGCTAATTCGGCTGGTGAGTTTTTTTTTCCTTTCCCTTCAATTTTTTATTCCCTTTTACCTTACAAGGGGGAAGGGAAGAGGCTTCTTGGCCTTACCCTTTCACCCACCACAGCAGGCCTCCTAGCATTCTTACCTGCTTTTCTCTTTGTTGATATGCAGAGCTCCTGGACACAGAGGAGGTGGTCCTTGAATATTGACCAGCTGTCCTGGGTCCCTCTTCCCTCCAGGGCTTAGTCCCACGACACTTTGGCTAGCAGATCCCTGAAGCGATCAAAATCTGCATGCCTAAAGTCTAGGGTCGTGAGCTTGGAATACTTCCTCCTGATTGCCCTGAGGATGTTAAATTCAACTGCTTCATGGTCACTGCAGCCAAGGCCGTCTCTGAGCCTCACATTGCTTACCAGCCCTTCCATGTTGGTGAGAACAAGGTCCAGCATAGTACCATTTCTTGTTGGTTCCTCTACCATTTGGAGGAGGAAGTTGTCTTCTATGCAGTCCAGGAACATCCTGGATTGCTGGTGCCTTGCTGTGTTGTCCCTCCAGCAGATGTCCGGGTGGTTGAAATCACCCATGAGGACCAGGGCTTGTGACCTGGAAGCCGCTTCTATTTGCCTATGGAGGGCCTCATCTGCTTGGATCTGCTGGTCAGGTGGCCTGTAGGAGACCTCCACAGTAATATCTCCTTCCCCTCTCCTGCCTTTAATTTTAACCCATACGCTCTCAACTAGCTCATCATCCCTCCCCAGTTGGAGCTCCACTGATTCCAACTGGCTATTGACATAGAGGGCAACACCTCCTCCTCTCCTTCCCTGCCTATCCTTCCTAAAGAGTTTATATCCATCTATGCCTACATTCCAGTCATGGGATTCATCCCACCAAGTTTCAGTAACAGCCACTATGTCGTGGTATCCCAGCAGCACAGTGGCCCTTAACTCATCCTGTTTGTTGCCCAAGCTGCGCGCATTCGCATAGAAGCACTTCAGCTGGGCTGGCCCTGTCCTCCTCTTGTGCCAAATCCCCTCGGTTTCCACAGAATGTCCTGGTGGATCATTCATGGCTTGCCTCAGGGCAGCAAGTTGAGAGCCCTTACCATCTCTCCTTCTCTCTACTGCTGGTGAGCTGCCCCTCTGTTTGTCACCAGCCAGCAGGAGACTATTAACCCCTTCCCCTTCAAATCTAGTTTAAAGCCCTATCAATGAGCCCTGCAATTCCTGCCCCAGGATTCTTATCCCCCTCTGGGACAAGTGTGTCCCATGAGTTGTTTTCGGCTCTGGTGCCTTGAAAACCAATCCATGATTGTGGAACCCAAAGCCCTGTCGATGGCACCAGCCCCTGAGCCATGAATTGATCTGTCGGCCCTTCCTCAGTGTGTCCTCATCCATTGCTGACGTTAGAGGGATGGCTGAGAACACAACTTGAGCCCCTGATCCCTTTAGCATTTGTCCTAAAGTTCTGAAGTCTTTTTTAATAGATTGTGAGCCTCTCATTGTTACATCGTCACTGCCCACCTGAAAGACCAGCAGTGGGTAGTAGTCTGAAGGACTCACGAGGTTGGGAATTCTGTCTACAACGTCTTTTACTTGGGCACCAGGGAGGCAGCTGACTGCTCTATGAAATTGGTCTGGTCTGCATATTGGGCCCTCTGTTCCCCTCAGTAGGGAGTCTCCTATGACGATGACCCTGCGAGGTTTCTTTTCTGGGTAAGTTTTGATGGCTGGCCTGAGGCAACCTGTCATTGGTACAGCTTCTGACCTTCTTGAGTCCTCAGCCTCACCAATGACCTGTTCCTCCTGCAGAGCCTCATACCTGTTCTGTAACTGCACTGTAGGCAGCGTGCTGCTCACAGGAGCAGACTTCCTTTGTTTGCACTTCTTCCGTCGGGCAGAGACCTGTTCCCATTGGCCCTGCTCATGTGGGTTACTACAGGGAGGTTGAGAATCTTGCTTCTGGGGAGGTATCAAACTCCCTGTTCCCCTAAGTGTTACCCCCTGTTCTGGTTTAGAAGAGATTACGTTATGGGAATCGTCAATTTTCTGCTCACCATCTCTTCTAGCTCTTAGCCCTTTCACCTCTTCTTTTAGTTTGACCACCATGCTCATTAGATCACTGACCTGCTCACACCTGAAACAGCTGCTCTCTCCAGCCTCCATATCGAGTGCCAGGCTCCAGCACTCACTGCAGCCACCTACCTGAACATCTGCATGCTTGTGTGTGGTCTCTGTTTGGGTGCCCACTGTCCTTCTGCTAGACTTTGCTCTAGTGGTGACCATCTTGCAGTAACCACCCTCTCCACACGGCTTTTTTTTTTTTTTTTTTTTTTTTTTTCTCCTGTCAGTGAGAAGCCGAGTTGCGCTCCTCAAGCTGCCTCCTCTCTCCTCAGCCATGTGCTGGGTTCTGTTTGGTTTGCGTGCGGTCTCGCGGCAACCCCGTCCCCCAGCTACGTCACTGCCCTCCGGCAAGTAGGCAATCCGAGCCCCCTGCCCCTCTTCCTCTCTTCGGGGAAGTCCCGAGCCACCAACCCCTTACTGCCTGAAAAGCAAGGGAATCAAAGCCAAAAGCCAAACTCCCAGAGCTGCGCTCCTCAAGCTGCCTCCTCTCTCCTCAGCCACGCGTATTCAAAGATGCTGAAAGGAGATATTCTGAATGGGAGAAGGGACTCCTGTCTCTGACCTGAGCTGTCAAAGAGGCAGAGAAGCTGCGCACTACGCAGGATGTCGTAGTGCAAGGTCCATTCTCTCTGCTCAAAGTAATCCTCAATGGAACCCCACCACCAGAAGGAATTGCTCAGAAGGCTACCGTAAGAAAATGGTATGCCTATCTGGAAGGGATGGCTCAGCTTATGCCTCTAAGAGAAGGGCCCACAAAAGTATCCAAATTGCAGCAGCCCATCAACCCACATACTATCCCACTGTGCCAGCCCTACAAGCCATCTCCTATTCAGGTAGCACCTGAACTGATTGCTGATGCCAATACTGAGGGAGTGTGGTTCACAGATGCATCTGCCCAAAGGGTAGAATCACAGTGGCATTACAAGGCCACAGCACTGGAGATTGGCACAGACAGGACTGTCATTGAAGAGGGCGAAGGCAGTGCCCAAGTGGGAGAACTGCGTGCCCTTATGCTAGCTGTGGAAAATGGTGCAGAGACCATATACACTGATTCATATGCTACTTTCAAAGGTGCCACAGAATGGATTTGCCAGCGGGAAGCAAACTGGTGGATAGTTGGCAATACCCCAGTTTGGAGGGCAACTGACTGGCAAAGACTACTAGAGATAAGTCGAGCCAGGACCATCAAAGTAGGATGGGTAAAGGGACACTCCAGGAAGCAAACCCCTGCTGCTACTTGGAATCAACAAGTAGATCACTTAGCAAAAATCGGTGTGGCTGATCGTGAGGGAAAGGAGTGGGAGCAATTGGCTGAGTGGCTACATATTAAAAGAGGTCACTCAGGTAAGTCAGACCTTTACTACAAATGCAGATCCAGGGGGTGGCCAGTTTCTTTGACCACATGCGAAACCATTGTTTCAGCCTGCCCTCAGTGCCACATCAGATTAAAAGCTAACCATCCTGGTCTGGCTCCAGCCCAGCATATCAAGAAAGACAAAGTACTATGGAGCACATGGCAGATTGATTATGTTGGTCCCCTCCGACCCTCACATGGGAAAAAATACATACTGGTAGGGGTAGAAGTGGTTTCAGGTTTAGTCATGGCCACTGCTACTAGCACTGCTTCAGGAGCTCATACCATTGAAACTCTAAAGGATTGGTTCAGCATTCTGCCTATGCCTGAACATATTCAGAGTGATAATGCTTCACATTTCACCTCAGCCTCAGTCCAAGACTGGGCCCGAGGGGAAGGAGTCAAATGGGCATTTCATACTCCATATTATCCCCAGGCAAATGGCATAGTGGAAAGGGCAAATGGCCTCATTAAGAAACATGCAAATGTTTCAAGGAGTAATTGGGATAAACGCCTGCCTTCTGCAGTTTTCATTGTAAACAACCGATGGGGGAATTATGGCAGCCCCAAAGTCAAGGCATTTTGCCCTGCTGACCCAGTTAGGGATGTCAGCCACATGCCAGGGGAGGCAAAGGATGAACACCCACATTCCGTAACACAGATGCAGGTGGGCCAACCAGTGTTAGTGAAACTGCCTTCTGTCGGGATTGTACCCATGACACTGGCTAAGCCCAGGGGTCTCTACGCTTGGGAGGCTACTGAAATCAATGGAAAAACTCATCGCATAAGTGCTTGGTGGGTCGTTCCAAATTACTAACTGTCAAGCCCGGCTTTAAACACCGTGGCCAGTTTTGTTTCTCCACAGAATGACAACGGTTCCAGTGGACAGATTATCCTGGAAAGGAAGACCCGTCTCGGGAGTAACAGGGATCCACCACCAGTCAGGGGGTGGAGACTAGAAAACACTAAGGTCACCGATACTGACCTTAGACTTAAGGAGTTCTATACTGTGTTGTAGCATGCTTTGTTTAGAGTACAGTTCTGTGAATCATTTTGGTTTAAATGCCCATACATAACATTCTGTAAAGATAGTTCCACTAACCGAATATTGATACCTGTGAAGGGTGATTGTAAATACCCCGATACAGAATTTGTATATATAAAAATAAACTTATAATTTCATTGATGGATCTGCCGCGCATTTCTGAGGGCATATGCACGACACTCTTGCAGCTAGATCTGCCTGATGGTTGTGTTGCTGTTCCTCAGTAGCTTTGCTCTTAGGAATGTGAGCATCGATGTGTCTCACTTTCACTGGAATTCTCTCGATTCGATCAGCAATGTGCTGCTATAGGTTGGCTGCCCAAATGGGTTTTCCTTTCCTCTGCCAACCACTCTTCTTCCAGTTCTTTAACCAACCCCATAGAGCATTGGCTACCATCCATGAGTCGGTGTAGAGATAAAGCTTTGGCCATCTCTCACGTTCAGCCACGTCGAGAGCTAGCTGGACAGCTTTTACCTCTGCGAACTGACTGGATTCTCCTTCTCCATCTTTCGCCTCTGCAACTCGGCGTGTTGGACTCCACACTGCAGACTTCCACCTTCACTTGTTTCCAACAAGACGACAGGAACCATCTGTGAACAAAGCATATTTCTTTTCATCATCAGAAAGGTCATTGTAAGGAGGAGCTTCCTCAGCACGAGTTACTTTCTCCTCTGGAGGTTTAGCACAGTTGATACCTTCAGGCCAACTTGAAATCACCTCCGTAAAGATTTCACCAGGGCAGATAAGGAGCCAGTTCTATCTTGGCTTAGTAGGTGTTATGATACAGGTGCTTCAGCTCTAACAGTTGGAGACAAGTCAGCAGCTCAGTTAGGAACTCTCTCGAGGGATAATGGAATAGATAGACACCTAGGCAGAGCTCTCGTAAGGTTAATCTGTGGATACGCCTTTTAATGGCGGTTGCCCTGAGATACCCTTCCCGAGATGATCTTCCATGGAACCCTAAACCCTGGACTACCATAGATGAGGGAATTAAACGCTTGAGAGAATTTGCTGTTAGAGAGCTACTCTATGGTGAACATGAAACTCTGAATCCTGATGACATTCCTGTGGGTATTGGTCTTGCTAAAAAGATCATCAAACTTGCTCCTTCCAATTATGCAAACATTCTGGCAAGCAGAATTGTGTCAAGAAGTTATGGTGGAGCTTCTCCCACGGTTGGCCAATTCAGTGATCAAATGAGACAACTGGAGGATAGCATGACACGTGGTTCTTTGGTTTCAGCCATTGAAACTCTGTCTGGAAAAATTGAGAATTGCATGAAGGATCTGAAAGATTCCATATACCAATTGGCACAGAAGGATAATTTCAATTCTCCCTCCAGGTGGATACAAGTTTCATCTGTGAGGAACACATGTCCTCCAAGGAGGTCGTTCCAAAACAGGTCATTCCAAAACAGATCAAATCAAAACAGACCACCAAGGCAATCACATAGAACTATTTGGATAACTCTGCATGATCAGTTTGGTGAGAACATGAACAGCTGGGATGGCCAACCAACTTCTAATCTTTTCAGGAGACTGAGGGAATTGCAAAGTGGCAGAACCCGAGGTAGCAATACCAGAAGGGTAGCTGTTACTTCCACAGTTCCCCAGAATGACTCTTATGGCTCCAACAGTGGCTCCAGTTATAACATGCAAAGTTATAACCCTGCAAACTATGTGCAATGCACATGTGCGCATGTTCCCCATAACTGGGAGTGCCCTGCCTCCCGCCAGGGGGAGGAGAGGGATAACAGAGATAATAGAATCTATTGGGAGGTGTACATCCAGTGGCCTGGCACTTCACAATTTCGGAAGTACAGGGCCTTGGTTGACACAGGAGCTCAGTGCACCATAATGCCATCAAATTATCAGGGATCAGAGTCTATAACTATTCTGGGAGTCACTGCTGGATTTCAAGAGTTAAGTAAGGTGGAGGTTAATATAAGTCTAACTGGTAAACAATGGAGGAAGCATACAGTTGTGACCGGACCTGATGCACCTTGTATTTTGGGAATTGATTTTCTGAGAGAAGGGCGTTTCAAGGACCCTAGAGGTTACAAATGGGCTTTTGGAGTAGCTTCTATAGAAATTGATGGACAAAAATTGAAGCTATCTGCCAGACCTGAGCTTTCTGATGAATCTGCAGTTGTGGGACAATGTAACATACAGGACATTAAATTGCCGGTTGCTTCTCAGACTGTGCATCACAGACAATACAGAACCAACCGTGACTCTTTGTTGCCCATTCAGAATCTGATTCGTCAGTTGGAGAGTCAGAAAGTCATCAGCAAAACTCATTCACCTTTCAACAGTCCAGTGTGGCCTGTGCGGAAGCAGAATGGAGACTGGCGTCTGACAGTAGACTACCGAGCCCTGAATGAAGTGACACCACCTATGAGTGCAGCAGTACCAGACATGATGGAGCTACAGTATGAGCTGGAATCCAAAGAGGCCAAATGGTATGCTACCATAGGCATTGCTAATGCATTTTTCTCTATTCCCATAGCCGAGGAATGCAGGCCTCAGTTTGCTTTCACCTGGGGAGGAATCCAGTACACTTTCAACAGGCTGCCAATGGGCTGGATCCACAGCTCAAGCATCTGTCATGCAGTGATTCACAATGCTCTGGAGAAAGGCAGTGCTCCAGAACACATCCAGTTCATCGATGATATCATCGTCTGGGGTAAAACTGCTGAGGAAGTCTTCGAGAAAGGTAACAAAATCATTGACATTCTTCTGAATGCAGGTTTTGCCATCAAACGAGACAAGGTGAAAGGACCTACCACAGAAATTCAGTTTCTGGGAGTGCGGTGGCAGGATGGACGCTGACACATTCCAGTGGATGTGGTAAATAGAGTCTCTACCATGGCAAGTCCCACAAACAAGCAAGAGACCCTACGTTTCTTGGGGATAGTGGGATTTTGGAGACTGCACATTCCTGGCTACAGTCAGATTGTGAAACCTCTGTATGATGTGACTCGAAAGAGAAACCATTTCCACTGGGGACCTGAACAACAAGCAGCCTTTGACCAGATAAAGCAAGAGGTAGTTCAAGCAATGGGTCTGGGACCTGTCCGAGATGGTCCAGACATTAAGAACATTTTGTACATGGCTGCAAGTGACAATGGTCCAACCTGGTGCTTGTGGCAAAAAGCTCCAGGTGAGACACGTGGACGACCTCTTGGTTTCTGGAGTCGAGGTTACAGAGGTTCAGAGGCTAACTATACTCCAACAGAGAGAGAAATTCTAGCTGCCTATGAAGGAGTAAAGGCATCTTCTGAAGTGATTGGAACTGAATCACAACTTCTTCTAGCTCCCAGATTACCAGTTTTGAATTGGATGTTCAAAGGCAAAGGTTCCACACCACATCATGCCACAGACTCAACCTGGTCTAAGTGGATGGCTCTGATAACACAGAGAGCTCGAACGGGAAATCTTGAAAGGCCTGGTCTAGTGGAGGTGATCTCAAGTTGGCCTGAAGGTATCAACTGTGCTAAACCTCCAGAGGAGAAAGTAACTCGTGCTGAGGAAGCTCCTCCTTACAATGACCTGTCTGATGATGAAAAGAAATATGCTTTGTTCACAGACGGTTCCTGTCGTCTTGTTGGAAACAAGCGAAGGTGGAAGTCTGCAGTGTGGAGTCCAACATGCCGAGTTGCAGAGGCGAAAGATGGAGAAGGAGAATCCAGTCAGTTCGCAGAGGTAAAAGCTGTCCAGCTAGCTCTCGACGTGGCTGAACGTGAGAGATGGCCAAAGCTTTATCTCTACACCGACTCATGGATGGTAGCCAATGCTCTATGGGGTTGGTTAAAGAACTGGAAGAAGAGTGGTTGGCAGAGGAAAGGAAAACCCATTTGGGCAGCCAACCTATGGCAGGACATTGCTGATTGAATCGAGAGAATTCCAGTGAAAGTGAGGCACATTGATGCTCACATTCCTAAGAGCAAAGCTACTGAGGAACAGCAGCACAACCATCAGGCAGATCTAGCTGCAAGAGTTTCTCAAGTAGACATGGACTCTAATCCTCATCTCGACTGGAAACACCGAGGTGAGATATTCTTAGCTCGGTGGGCTCATGACTCGTCAGGACATCAAGGCAGTAATGCAACATACCAATGGGCTCGTGACAGATCCGTAGACATTTCCATGGATGCTATCACACAAGTCATCCATGACTGTGACATTTGTGCTGCTATTAAGCAGGCAAAACAACTTAAGCCCTTGTGGTATGGTGACCGATGGTCCAAGTACAAGTATGGTGAAGCTTGGCAGATTGACTACATCACTCTACCACATTCTCGTTCTGGTAAGCAATACGTGCTTACTATGGTAGAGGCAAACACTGGATGGTTGGAAACTTATCCAGTTCCACATGCAACTGCACACAACACCATTCTCGGTCTGGAGAGACAAATCCTGTGGAGACACGGAACTCCAGAGAGGATTGAATCAGACAACGGAACTCATTTCAAGAACAACCTTGTAAAGAACTGGGCAAAAGAGCATGGTATTGAGTGGATATTCCACATTCCCTACTATGCACCAGCTTCAGGGAAGATTGAAAGCTACAACGGTTTGTTGAAGACCACTCTCAAAGCCATGGGAGGTGGATATTTGAAAAATTGGGAGAAACATTTAGCACAAGCAACCTGGCTGGTAAATAGTAGAGGTTCAGTGAACCGAGCTGGACCTGCACATTCATATTTGCTATGGAAAGTAGAAGGTGATAGAGTTCCTGTGGTTAGAGAAAGGAATCTGTTAGGTAAAACTGTTTGGGTATTTTCACCCTCAGGAGAGGCTAAACCTGTCTGTGGGGTGGTTTCAGCTGAAGGTCCGGGTCACACTTATTGGGTAATGCAAGAGAATGGTGAAATTCAGTGTATTCCACAAAGAAATTTGACTTTAGCTGAAAGAGGTTAACTTCAAACTGCTGTACAGCTACATCGCGCCCAAAACAAGAATCAATGAGGAATCTACGGTGCACGACCCCTGAGATCCCTGAGAGCCCTGAGTCAACTAAGAGACCCTGAGAATCCCTGTTTCCCTTTCTTCGCTTCGTTGGTGAAGAAATGAACTGTTTTCCATTTTTCTCATTTTCTGATTTTCTTGGACTTTTGAATCACCTACATCTGAGCATAGCCGGAATGGACTATGAACTTTACTCACGAACTGTAAATATCGTTTTGGAATGGATGGACAGTATGAACAGCCAATGAAATTGTTTAGAAGGGGTGGACTGTGGCCGGTTGATGTTGCCCCCTTAAGAAAGGGAATATGGTGGACGGAAGTTGGTAAACGGAAAGAATAGTCTAAACTAATTTCATTGGACGAGTGGGAGGAAGCACCTTCTGAATTGGGAGTGAAATGGGCATTTCCAACACTTCTCTGTCACTCTTGCTTCCGCCTCTCCTTTGGGCAGCAACTTTTTTCTGTGCTGGGCTTTCTGCCAAGACTTCAGCCTTGAAGGTAAGAAAGCCAGGCCTGTATTAACTGCTTTTAATTAACACAAACTGCTTTTAACTTCTTTCTTTCTTCTTTCTCCCTCTTTTCCGAACTATTCTGGGAAAGGGGGGAAGAGAGGGGAGAGCGGAGGTGGGGAACCCCTCGGCCAAGGGGGGTTACTCTCATTTCTGTGTTACTCTGTTGTATATCTTTGTATATATTGTAGATATTGTAAATTTGTAAATATTCCCCTGCAAAATCCTACATTGCTTTGTAAATATAGCTCCACTGCTTTGCTAATTCAGCTGGTGAGTTTTTTTTCCTTTCCCTTCAATTTTTCTTTCCCTTTACCTACAGGGGGGAGGGAAGAGGCTTCTTGGCCTTACCCCTTCCAACCCACCACACTAGACCAGGTCTTTCAAGATTTCCCATTCGAGCTCTCTGTGTTATCAGAGCCATCCACTTGGACCATGTTGAGTCTGTGGCATGATGTGGTGTGGAGCCTTTGCCTTTGAACATCCAATTCAAAACTGGTAATCTGGGAGCTAGAAGAAGTTGTGATTCAGTTCCAATCACTTCAGAAGATGCTTTTACTCCCTCATAGGCAGCTAAAATTTCTTTCTCCGTTGGAGCATAATTAGCCTCTGAACCTCTGTAACCTTGACTCCAGAAACCAAGAGGTCGTCCACGTGTCTCACCTGGAGCTTTTTGCCACAAGCACCAGGTTGGACCATTGTCACTTACAGCCATGTACAAAATGTTCTTAATGTCTGGACCATCTCGGACAGGTCCCAGACCCATTGCTTGAATCACCTCTTGCTTTATCTGGTCAAAGGCTGCTTGTTGTTCAGGTCCCCAGTGGAAATGGTTTCTCTTTCGAGTCACATCATACAGAGGTTTCACAATCTAACTGTATCCAGGAATGTGCAGTCTCCAAAATCCCACTATCCCCAAGAAACGTAGGGTCTCTTGCTTGTTTGTGGGATTTGCCATGGTGGAGACTCTGTTTACCACATCCATTGGAATGTGTCGGCATCCATCCTGCCACCACACTCCCAGAAACTGAATTTCTGTGGTAGGTCCTTTCACCTTGTCTCGCTTGATGGCAAACCTGCATTCAGAAGAATGTCAATGATTTTGTTACCTTTCTCGAAGACTTCCTCAGCAGTTTTACCTCAGACGATGATATCATCAATGAACTGGATGTGTTCTGGAGCACCTCCTTTCTCCAGAGCATCGTGGATCACTGCATGACAGATGCTTGAGCTGTGGATCCAGCCCATTGGCAGCCTGTTGAAAGTGTACTGGATTCCTCTCCAGGTGAAAGCAAACTGAGGCCTGCATTCCTCGGCTATGGGAATAGAGAAAAATGCATTAGCAATGTCTATGGTAGCATACCATTTGGCCTCTTTGGATTCCAGCTCATACTGTAGCTCCATCATGTCTGGTACTGCTGCACTCATAGGTGGTGTCACTTCATTCAGGGCTCGGTAGTCTACTGTCAGACGCCAGTCTCCATTCTGCTTCCGCACAGGCCACACTGGACTGTTGAAAGGTGAATGAGTTTTGCTGATGACTTTCTGATTCTCCAACTGACGAATTAGATTCTGAATGGGCAACAAAGAGTCACGGTTGGTTCTGTATTGTCTGTGATGCACAGTCTGAGAAGCAACCGGCAATTTAATGTCCTGTATGTTACGTTGTCCCACAACTGCAGATTCATCAGAAAACTCAAGTCTAGCAGACAGCTTCAATTTTTGTCCATCAAAAAGCCCTTTTGTAACCTCTAGGGTCCTTGAAACGCCCTTCTCTCAGAAAATCAATTCCCAAAATACAAGGTGCATCAGGTCCGGTCACAACTGTATGCTTCCTCCATTGTTTACCAGTTAGACTTATATTAAACCCCACCTTACTTAACTCTTGAAATCCACCAGTGACTCCCAGAATAGTTAAAGACTCTGATCCCTGATAATTTGATGGCATTATGGTGCACTGAGCTCCTGTGTCAACCAAGGCCCTGTACTTCCGAAATTGTGAAGTGCCAGGCCACTGGATGTACACCTCCCAATAGATTCTATTATCTCTGTTATCCCTCTCCTCCCCCTGGCGGGAGGCAGGGCACTCCCAGTTATGGGGAACATGCGCACATGTGCATTGCACATAGTTTGCAGGGTTATAACTTTGCATGTTATAACTGGAGCCACTGTTGGAGCTACTAGAGTTGTTCTGGGGAACTATGGAAGTAACAGCTACCCTTCTGGTATTGCTACCTCGGGTTCTGCCACTTTGCAATTCCCTCAGTCTCCTGAAAAGATTAGAAGTTGGTTGGCCATCCCAGCGGTTCATGTTCTCACCAAACTGATCATGCAGAGTTATCCAAATAGTTCTACGTGATTGCCTTGGTGGTCTGTTTTGGAACGACATGTTTTGGAATGACCTGTTTTGGAATGACCTCCTTGGAGGACGTGTATTCCTCACAGATGAAACTTGTATCCACCTGGAGGGAGAATTGAAGTTATCCCTTTGTGCCAATTGGGATATGGAATTTCTAAATTCATCTTTTAACTCTCTTATGCAATTCTGTATATCTCCAGACATAGTTTTAATGGCCAAAACCAAAGAACCACGTGTCATGCTATCCTCCAATTGTCTCATTTGATCACTGAATTGGCCAACCGTGGGAGAAGCTCCACCATAACTTCTTGACACAATTCTGCTTGCCAGAATGTTTGCATAATTGGAAGGAGCAAGTTTGATGATCTTTTTAGCAAGACCAATACCCACAGGAATGTCATCAGGATTCAGAGTTTCATGTTCACCATAGAGTAGCTCTCTAACAGCAAATTCTCTCAAGCACTTAATTCCCTCATCTATGGTAGTCCAGGGTTTAGGATTCCATGGAAGATCATCTCGGGAAGGGTATCTCAGGGCAACCGCCATTAAAAGGCGTATCCACAGATTAACCTTACCGAGAGCTCTGCCTAGATGTCTATCTATTCCATTATCCCTCGAGAGAGTTCCTAACTGAGCTGCTGACTTGTCTCCAACTGTTAGAGCTGAAGCACCTGTATCATAACACCTACTAAGCCAAGATAGAACTGGCTCCTTATCCGCCCTGGTGAAATCTGTACGGACATTATGCAATTCCTCGCGGGGTGACGAACACTCTGAAATATCATCTTCCTCCTCGTCTCCCTGAACTTTTTGTCCATATAATCCTGCTGTCATTCTCCTAAGGATCTCTTTAAGCTGAGAACCACCTTTGCCAGCTGCTTTCCTAACTTCATCTCCATCCTGCTTTGATCTCACTAGGTTAGCTAGATCTTTAAAACAAACCTTCTCTTCCTCCTCAGCAGAATCTTTTAGAGTAGAGGACCCCTCACCAGGATCAGCCTCCAGCTCTTCTTCTCCATCTTTGGCCTTTCCACCTCTAGTCTTTAAAACAGCCACCTTAACTGGAGCTGTGTTTGAATTTACAGCCACCTTAATGGAAGCTGATAGATCCTGAGATAAATCAGCTGCTGGGGCAGTGACTTCCGGTCCCACCGAGGGAGTGGGCGGAAGTGACGTTGCTCCATTAATGGCCGACAGAGAAGAAGAAGAAGGAGAAGGAGTGGGAGAAGGAGTAGGTGCCATGTTGATACCAGCCGATGCCCTTGGCTGCTTGCCAGAATCAGCAAAGTCATTTAGAGCTGCTTTACCAATTAACTTTTTAGCCTTCTTTTTAACTGACACAGATTGTGGACATTCCTCATCACTAGATGACTCTGGGACTGATCCAGAGCCACGGTGTTTTCTTTTTGATCTAGTTTTAATAACAAAACAAGCTTTGGATATCTTTCTCTCTCGCCACAGAGAGGACAGTAAATATGCAATCACCATCACCAGCAACAGATTTATACACATCAAATAAATGACTTTTGGATCCCAGCCATCACCTAAAGTTACTCTCTCCTCAGGCGGAATCCTAAAGCCCTTTATCTCAATTGGGAGAGTGGTGGAGGTAACATTCCTGTATCTCACTGGCCATAAGAAATCCATGCATTTTCCATACCATAGTCTAACTCTATACATAACCCACATATAAATTGTCCACACCAAATATTTACCCAGGTAATCCAAAATCAAACCCAAGCAATATCTGTAAACCAGAGCCCCAAAAATTGAAAAGAATAATCGCTCCACAAACCACAAGACCTTCATGTTTGCTAATTCAGCTAGAAAACACTAAATCAATCAAGTAATAAATTAAACTAATTTTCTGCCGCACGTTGGGTACGCCAAGAAAAAAAATGTGGTGGGGTTGGAAGGGTAGGGCCCAAAAGCCTCCTCCCTCCCCCCTGTAATGTAAAGGGAAAGAAAATTGAAGGGAAAGGGAAAAAAACAACAAACTCACAGCTGAATTAGCAAAGCAGAGGAGCTGTATATTTGCAAAGCAATGTAGGATATGCAGGGGAATATATACAAATTTACAATATGTACAATATATACAAAGATATACAACAGAGTAGCACAGAAATGAGAGTTGCCCCGCTCTGTGGAGGGGGGTTTCCCACCTCCGCTCTCCCCTCTTTCCCTCTTTCCCCAGAGTGGGATAGAAAGAGAAAGAAACGAGAGAAAAAAAAATGTTAGAAGCAGTTTGTGTTAATTGGAAGGGAGTTAATACAGGCCTTATCAGGTTTGTCAGTTTGAAGGCCGAAGCCTTGGCAGAAAGCCCAGCACAGAGAGAGCTGCTGCACTGTGGAGGAGCGGAAGCAAGACTGAAGATAGAAGTGCCAGAGTGCCCAGGATACTCCTCCTGCACTCACAGTTCAGAAGGTGCTTCCTCCCACTTCTCCAATGAAATTAGTTTAGATCCGTTCTTTTAGTTTATCAACTTCCGTCCACCATATTCCGTTTCTTAAGGGGACAGGCTCAACTGGCCACATCCTCACCAACTTCATTGCCCTTCTCTGGACTCGTTCCAGCAAGTCAACATCCTTCCTAAACTGAGGGGCCCAGAACTGGACACAGGACTCGAGGTGCAGCCTAAGCAGTGCAGTGTACAGGGGCAGAATGATCTCCCTGCTCCTGCTGGCCACACTGTTCTTGATGCAGGCCAGGATGCCTGGGCACACTGCAGGCTCATGTTCAGCCTACCATTGACCAGTACCCCCAGGTCCCTCTCTGCCTGGCCACTCTCCAGCCACTCTGACCCCAGCCTGTAGTTCTGCATGGGGTTGCTGTGGTCAATGTGCAGAACCCGGCACTTGGACGTGTTAAATCTCATGGTGTTGGATTCTGCCCATCTGTCCAGCCTCTCGAGGTCCCTCTATTGATATGCAATTTAATGAAAATATAAAGTAAGAAAGACAGGTTACAGATGTGGGTAACTAAAGAAATAAAAAAAATAAGAAAAGGAGAGAGCTTTTTAAAATATTTCATATCACAAATTCCCTGCTGCAAGGCAGTGTCACTGCTGTAGGTCTTGACAGAAGAATAGAGTAGAGTAGAGTAGAGTAGAGTAGAGTAGAGTAGAGTAGAGTAGAGTAGAATAGAATAGAATAGAATAGAATAGAATAGAATAGAATAGAATAGAATAGAATAGAATTAACCAGGTTGGAAGAGAACTTCAGGATCATTGTGTCCAACCCATCATCCAGCACCATCTAATATACTAAACTATGTCACCAAGGACCCCATCAAGTCTCCTCCTAAACACCTTCAGTGATGATGACTCCATCACCTCCCTGGGCAGCACATTCCAATGGCCAATCTCTCTTTCTGGGAAGATCTTCCTAACATCCAGCCTAAACCTCCCCTGGTGCAGCTTGAGACTATGTCCTCTTGTTCTGGTGCTGGTTGCCTGGAAGAAGAAACCAACCTCTGCCTGTCTACAACCTCCCTTCAGGTAGTTGTAGAGAGCAATAAGGTCACCTCTGAGTCTCCTTTTCTCCAGGCTAAGCATCCCCAGCTCCCTCAGTCTCTCCTCATAGGGCTTGTGCTCCAAACCCCTCCCCAGCTTTGTTGCCCTCCTCTGGACACAATCCAGCATCCCAACATCTTTCCTACACTGAGGTGTGGAGTTATGTTAGCTTCTGCTAACATTCATTTTGAGGAAAGTTTGATGTACACAATGTTTTTAGATAAGTCCATATGTTTAAGGTACATTTGAAATTTGCATCCATGCTCCAGAAGCATGTCTGCAAATCAGCAGCTTACAACCCTCTCCTCATGGAGTCTTGCCCAGCAAGCTGCTTTTACAATCTGAAGGGAAGAAGGGAGTTTACCCACAGGGACTCAAGACATGCCACATATATCACCTCTGACATGTTCTGACCTGTGATGCTCCATAGGCCTCATTTACCTCAGGAAGCACAAGGCAGAGAAGCAGCTGATAAATCACAGAATCATTTTGGTTGGAAAAGACCTTTCAGACCATTGAGTCAAACCATTATCTAACTGTGCTATGTATGGTGCTAAACCATGTCCTTCAGCACCAGACACGTTCCAGAAACCAAATGTCTTTCTTGTAGTGAGTGATGCAAAACTGAGCCCAGTATTGATGTACTGCCTCACCAGTGCTCAATACAGGGGAACAATCATCTCTCTATTCCTTCTGGCCACACTAGTCCTAGCACAGGCCAGGATGCTGCTGTCCTTCTTGTCCACCTGAGCACACTGTTGGCTCTTTTTAAAATAGCTGTCAACCAGTACCCCCAGGTCCTTTTCTGCTGCCCAGCTTTCCAGCCACTCTCCCCAAGCCTGTAGCATTTCATGGGGTTGTTGTGACCCGAGAGCAAGCCCTGGCATTTGGGCTTTTATAACCCCATATAATTTGCCTCAGTGATCCAGACTATCCTGGTTCCTCTCCAGAACCTTCCTTCCCTCCAGCAGATCAACACTCCCACTCAGATAAGTGACATCCGCATTACAGCTGTGTAGCTGCCACTGTAAGGATGGTATGACAACTATTTTCCACTAGTTTGATAGAAAGCAGACCACATATTCTCTCTGTATGAATCACCTGCATCCTGTCACCCTTCCACTGAGGATGATGATGGTCTTCAGCTTCAATTCCAGCTGTAAAACTCTCCTTGTCATTTCTTCTCTGCTGTGAGCATCATTATCTTTCAAAATCAGATGCCACTGATAAATCTATACAGCTCTTCTGTATTGGCAGAAAATAATCAGAGGATCAGCACAGTAATATATTGTTATCATTAATACTATCATTGCTACTAACTGGGCTTGTTCCTTAAAGCACACAGCACAGGGTGTCTGATTAGAAAACAGGAAGAATAACACGGAAAACCCAAACAAGTGACATTGCTTTAGTATCAGTACCCCAGAAAAGAGGCATGATTCTCAGTGATCATCATTTCAAAGGAGATAACAGAGACCTCATTCACTGCTAAATCAGACTTTCCAGTAGGTCTCAGCTTGTCATGATGCACAGCTTTCTTCCCTTCAGTCAGTTTGCCAAAAAGAACAAAGTGTACACGAATAACACTTTACTCAACCACCTGTGTACGTACATCTATTTTTCCATGTAGGGACACGGCATCATGATAAAAAGGGTAATTTAAATACCCTCTTAGAGTCTCTCTGCTGTGAAGGATTGACTTTTCACTTGAGTGCCTACATTTTTACATCTTTTTCTTTACAGAAATATTCTCTTTTTTTGAGTAGTGGACTGCACTTGGGTGCTATTTTATGCCTTTGACCAGGAATGTATGAAATCCTAGGATGATTTTGTCCCACAGAGGACCATAGATAATTCACAGGTGCATCATTGTAGTGATTTGAGCTTATACAACTATCTTTGGCCGGCAACCTCTCCATCTTTGCACAGATGGTGCTGCTACAGAACATCTAAATTAAGACAGTTTCTGAAATCATTGCTTCCCAGACATATTTGCAGGGCTGACTCTAATCATCATGCCTTCCACACACTGACAGAGTGCTATGATATGGATTTTTTGCCCCCTCTTATCAGCAAATTTAAGTGTTAAAGGGCAACATTTAAAAGATATCTGCATGGAGGTTGCAGGACTAATTGAGGTATGAATTTGTGCATACTTAGCAACATCGCAAGGTGAAACAGCTCCTTGGTCCTGTTTGAATACCTGATTGATGTCTGAAAGTACAGGATGCTGAATAGACACAACAGCCATCTAAAAAAAAGAGGATATGGTTTAGTTTAAGAAATATTTTGGTTGTGGTTGGGTATTGCAATTCCTCAAAAACACAGTAAGTTTTGGTGACTTTCACAATGGTGTATTTAGTTTCACTTAAAAGGGAGAGATGTGGGCATTAGTCATAACATGTAACGAAATTGCTCACGTGATTGCACTGCAAGTTGTACAATCACAGAATGTGACAGTTTAGGCTGTGCCTTTAAGAAAGGATGGCTGCAGAATTCTCTAGCTGAATGTTTGGGTGTAAAAAGGAAAACAAAAGGAAGATAATTCTAAATGAATTTCATTGGTAGATGAGGGGGATGTAGTTTTACAACCTTGCATTTTCTTCTCAGTCTGTCTTCTGTTTCTTGGCCAAACTGCATGCATGCTGACCCTGGACTGAAACTGGTAAGATATGCAGCTAACTTCTTAATAACTGCTTTGAACTAACTGAAGTTCCCCTAACATCCTTTTTTCTACTCTTCTCTTTTCTTCTAAATAACTAGAGGGAAAGGGAAGGGAGAGAGAGGCTGGGGGCAACCTGAGATGGGATCCTCTTGCAAGGAGGATTTCTGTGTTTGTTTCCTCTCTGTAAATTCTTGTATAATATTGTAAATACTGTATATTTTGTATATATTCATTGGATTTCATTATTGCATGTAAAATACAGCTTCATTCGCTTCTTCAGCTGAGTACAGTTGAGCTTTTTGTTGGTGCATGGGGGCAAAAGCATCACACCACTACATAGAATCACAGAATGGTGATGGTTCAAAGGGACCTCTAGGGATCACCCACAGCAGGTTACCCAGGGTCACAATGTCCAGGTTGCTTTGCAATCTCCAGAGAACACTCCATAATCCCTCTGGGCAGCCTACTCTAGGGCTCCACACCATCACAATGAAGATGTTTTGACTCATGTTCCAACAGAACCTCCTGGTTCTAATTTGTGCCCCTTGTCCCCTGTCCTGTCCCTGGGCCCCACTGAAAAGATTCTGGCCCAATCCTTCTGGTCCCAGCCCTTCAGACATTGACAAACATTGAGAAGCTTAATTCTCCTCTTCAGACTAAACAGCTCCAGGTCTCTCAGCTTTTACTTCTCACAGAGATATTCCAGTCATGTTGGAATCTTTGTAGCCTCCATTGGACTCTCTGCAGAAGTTCCTTGCATCTCTTGAACTGGAGAGCCCAGAACCAGATCCAGTACTCCAAATGAGGTCTCACTGGGGCAAAGTAGATGGGGAGGAGAACTTCCCTATACCTGCTGACCACAAATGCACCCCAGAAGACTATTAACCTTCTTATCCACATGGACACATTGGTGACTCATGGTGAGCTTGCTGTCCACCAGAACTCCTAGGACCTTTTTGCAGAGCTGCTTTTCATCAAGTCATCTCCTAACCTGTGCTGGTGCAGGGGGTTATTATTGCTCAGGTGTAGGATTCTACACTTGTCCTTCTTACACTTCATGATGTTCATGTCTTCACAGCTCTTCAGCCTGTCCAGGTCTCATTGAATGGCAGCATAGCCTGCTAGCTGTGTGTGACTGTTTGAGGCTATCCCTTTAAGGAAGGGAACATTGTGGCGGAATGTTTGTAAATGTGGCGGAATGTTTGTAAATGTAAGACAGATCTAAACTAATTTCATTGGTAGATTGGGAGAAAGCACCCTTTGAACTGGGAGTACAGCAGCTTTCTGGTCAGTCTTTCTTCCCCTCCTTTGGTGGCTTGCAGCTCACAGCTTTCTGGGCTTTCGGCCAGACTTGACCTTGAAGCAGATAAAGCGTGAGGCCTCTTCTAACATTCTAACACATAACTGCTTTTCAATTAACAGTTTCTCTTTTTCTCTCTTTCTAACCCTCTTTCGGGGAAAGGGAGAGAGAAGGGGGAGCAGGGGTGGGGAACCCCCTCAGTAGAGGAGGGAACCCTCATTTCTGTGTTACTTTGTTGTATATTTCTGTATATATTGTAAATACTGTAAATTCTGTATATATTTCCCTGCGTTCCCTAAACTGCTTTGTAAATATACAGCACCCACTCCTTTGCTAATCCAGCTGTGCATTTTTTTTTCCTTTCAATTTTTTTCCCTCTACTCACAGGGACATTTTTTTCTTGGCGCCCAACGTGGGGCAGATAATTAGCTTAATTTATTACTTTATTGATTTAGTGTTTTATAGCCTGATTAGCAAACATGAAGGTGTTGTGGTTCTTAGAACGATTATTCTTTTCAATTTTTGGGGCTCTGGTTTACAGATATTGTTTGGGTTTGATTTTGGATTACCTGGGTAAATATTTGGTGCAGACAATTTATCTGTGGTTTATGTATAGAGTTAGATTATGGTATGGAAAATGTATTGATTTGTTATGGCCAACAAGATACAGAAATGTTACCTCTACCACTCTCCCAATCGAGATAAAAGGCTTTAAGATTCCGCCGGAGGAGAGAGTAGCGTTAGGTGATGGCTGGGATCCAAAGGTGATTTATTTGATGTCTGTAATTCTGCTGCTGGTGATAATTATCGTGTATCTGCTGATTTCTTTGCGGCGAGAGAGGAAGATATCTAGACCGTGTTTTGTTATTAAAACTAGATCAAAGAGAAAACGCCGTGGCTCTGGGTCAGTCCCAGAGACATCCAGTGGTGAGGAGTGTGGAGAATCTGTGTCAGTTAAAAAGAGGGCTAAAAAGTTAATTGGTAAAGGAGCTCTGAATGGTTTTGCCGCTGATTCTGGCAAGCTGCCAGGGGCAGCGGCAGATATCAACATGGCGCCTGCTCCTTCTCCTCCTCCTTCTTCCCATCGGCCATTAACAGAGCAACGTCAGTTCCGCCCACTCTCTCGGTGGGACCAGAAGAATTTGCTGTTAGAGAGATACTTTATGGTGAACATGAAACTCTGAATCCTGATGACATTCCTGTGGATATTGGTCTTGCTAAAAAGATCATCAAACTTGCTCCTTCCAATTATGCAAATATTCTGGCAAGCAGAATTGTGTCAAGAAATTATGGTGGAGCTTCTCCTACGGTCGGCCAATTCAGTGATCAAATGAGACAATTGGAGGATAGCATGACAGGTGTTTCTTTGGTTTCAGCCATTGAAACTCTGTCTGGAAAAATTGAGAGTTGCATGAAGGATCTGAAAGATTCCATATCCCAATTGGCACAGAAGGATAATTCTAATTCTTCCTCCAGGTAGATACAAGTTTCATCTGTGAGGAATACACGTCCTCCAAGGAGGTCATTCCAAAACAGATCAAATCAAAACAGACCACCAAGGCAATCACATAGAACTATTTGGATAACTCTGCATGATCAGTTTGGTGAGAACATGAACCGCTGGGATGGCCAACCAACTTCTAATCTTTTCAGGAGACTGAGGGAATTGTAAAGTGGCAGAACCCAAGGTAGCAATACCAGAAGGGTAGCTGTTACTTCCACAGTTCCCCAGAACAACTCTAGTAGCTCCAACAGTGGCTCCAGTTATAACTTGCAAAGTTACAACACTGCAACACTGTGTGCAATGCACATGTGGGCATGTTTCCCATAACTAGGGGTGCCCTGCCTCCCACCAGGGGGAGGAGAGGGATAATAGAGATAACAGAATCTATTGGGAGGTGTACATCCAGTGGCCTGGCACTTCACAATTTCGGAAGTACAGGGCCTTGGTTGACACAGGAGCTCAGTGCACCATAATGCCATCAAATTATCAGGGATCAGAGTCTATAACTATTCTGGGAGTCACTGGTGGATCTCAAGAGTTAAGTAAGGTGGAGGTTAATATAAGTCTAACTGGTAAACAATGGAGGAAGCATACAGTTGTGACCGGACCTGATGCACCTTGTATTTTGGGAATTGATTTTCTGAGAGAAGGGCGCTTCAAAGACCCTAGAGGTTACAAATGGGCTTTTGGAGTAGCTTCTGTAGAGATTGATGGATAAAAATTGAAGCTGTCTGCTAGACCTGAACTTTCTGATGAATCTGCAGTTGTGGGACAACACAAGATACAGGACATTAAATTGCCTGTTGCTTCTCAATTTTCTTCCCTCTACTCACAGTGGGGGGAAAGGGCCCGGCCTTTCCCCCAACCCTACGACACTGTGTTTGCAATTTTTAGTAGTTTCCTACTGAAGCCCTAAAGTAGGCTTGTGTGCAATAAAACAAATGCAATATTTGCCTAGTCACCTGGAACAACCTGGGGTACAATGTCCAGGGACTTCTTGCTCCTGCATTAGCAGTGATGATGGCTTCACATTTGTCACAGTTTGAATCAGAACAAAACAGGACAAATGGAAACCAGCGGGTTAAGCTGGCTATTTTCCCAAAGACACTTGGTATTAAGGAAAAAAAAAAGTGACAGAAGAATAGAGTTTACTTATCAAAAATCAGAAAAATATAGTACAAAATGCATAATTACCTTAGCCTATTTGCAGGAGAATCAAGGCACAAAACAGCAGCAGGCATGAGCAAGTGAGCCAAAATCCCAACCTGCTACTCCATCCCTCCTTATCCCACCACCATCCTATGGAAAAGACCAACATCCAAAGAACCTGGAACGCAGAAGCAGCAACTGGAAAAGGCAGCCTCTGGTGTTGCAGTCTGAACTTCAAGCCCCATATTACCTTGATCGAGTCTACACTTTCATTTTTGAAACCGGCCTGACTGCTGCAGCATGGTATGAATAATAGCAGCAGGTTCTGCTTAATCATGACAACTTTATTTGAATTAGAATAAACTCTGAATATATTCTAGTAACTTTTATTTTTTCCCCATCTCTGTCCACAAATGAAAAATGAAAAGCATACGAAAGTATTCTGCTCAAAAGTTTAACTCTTAGGGGCAGTAGTTTCCAAATTGTTTAGCAGAGCACTGGATAGATCCCCATATATTTTCTGTTCTACATTGAAAAAAACTTTATTTAGAATAAACCAAACCAGGTTGGAAGAGACCTTCAAGATCATCGCGTCCAACCCATCAACCATCCATCAACCAATCCAACCCACCGAAACAACTAACCCATGACACCAAGTCTCCTCCTGAACACCGCCAATGACAGCGACTCCATAACCTCCCCAGGCAGCCCATTCCAATGGGCAATCACTCTCTCTGTATAGAACTTCTTCCTAACATCCAACCTAAACCTCCCCTGGCGCAGCCTGAGACTGTGTCCTCTTGTTCTGGTACTGGCTGCCTGGGAGAAGAGACCATCATCCGCCTGTCTACAACCTCCCTTCAGGTAGTCGTAGAGAGTGGTAAGGTCACCCCTGAGTCTCCTCTTCTCCAGGCTGAGCAACCCCAGCTCCCTCAGTCTTTCCTCATAGGGCTTGTGTTCCAAACCCCTCACCAACTTTGTTGCTCTTCTCTGGACTCGTTCCAGCAAGTCAACATCCTTCCTAAACTGAGGGGCCCAGAACTGGACACAGGACTCGAGGTGTGGCCTAACCAGTGCAGTGTACAGGGGCAGACTGACCTCCCTGCTCCTGCTGGCCACAATGTTCCTGATGCAGGCCAGGATGTTATTGGCCCTCTTGGCCACCTGGGCACACTGCTGGCTCATGTTCAGCCTACCATTGACCAGTACCCCCAGGTCCCTCTCTACCTGGCTGCTCTCCAGCCACTCTGACCCCAGCCTGTAGATCTGCATGGGGTTGCTGTGGCCAATGTGCAGAACCCAGCACTTGGATGTGTTAATCTCATGCCGTTAGATTCTGCCCATCTGTCCAGCCTGTCAAGGTCCCTCTGCAGAACCTCTCCACCCTCCAGCAGATCAATTCTTGCCCCCAGCTTGGTGTTGTCACCAAATTTACTGATGAAGGACTCGATGCCCTCATCCAGATCATCAATAAAGATGTTAAAGAGCACAGGGCCCAGCACTGATCCTTGGGGCACACCACTACTGACTGGCCGCCAGCTGGATGTGGCACCATTCACCACCACTCTCTGGGTTCGGCCATCCAGCCAGTTCCTAACCCATCTGTCACGGTCCAGAGACATTAGATGTCTCGGTCCGGAGACACAGTTCTTTTAAATATTCCCGTGTTGTGAAATTAAAGGCACAAACGAGGCCAAAGTATCAACAGCTAGACTATTTATTACATAACTAAAGTGGACATAAGAAAGGGGAGAGGGAGAAAAGAGAAATAAAGTGGACATAACTAAAGTGGAGAGGGAGAAAATAAAGAGGGAGAGAGAGAGAGGGAGAAGAGGAAAGGAATTATATTACCACACCCCTCATCCCCCCCAAGACAGTTAAAGTCTGTGGAGGAAAGGTGCTGCAGGAGATGTTGGGTTTGTAGAGAAACGGTGGTGAGGCTTTTGCTGGAGAACAGCTGTGGTCCTCTGGGGAGATATTGGGTTGATACAGGAACGGTGCTGAGAGAAAGGGTGCTGAGGATTTGGCTGGAGCTGTGGTCCTCCGGGCAGCTTCTTTTCTCCGGAGCAGCATTGTCCCGGCTTCTCAGCGGCCTGGCCCGTCTCCTGTGTTTTCCTTCATCTCCGTTTTTCTCTCCGTTTTTCTCCTCTGTTTCTCTCCTCTGTTTCTCTCTACAAACCAGTAGTTGCTCCAGTCTTTTATACAGTTTTTAGTCCTTAGGAAGGTGTTGGTATGTAGTCAAATATTGTCCCTCAGGAATTCCAGTGGCAGGAAATCTGTGTTTGGGCAAGAACCTGGCTGGAGGGGGGGGGGGGAAATCTCCGTCTACCCTGTCTCCATCCAGACAAAGCTCAGGAAACAGGTGGAGATTATCTTGCCCTAAAGGTGTGATGGCTGGGTCCTTGGGTCCATTGTTGTAGTCCCATGTTATCACGATGCAATCACAAGCTGATTTGCATCCAGGATTGGTGGACAGGATTCTTTCCACCTTCTTTCCAGTGGCTCTGCTATCACTTTATCTTTGTTGACTCACATAGAGAGAGGCAAACTTATTAGACTCTCACACCCATCGCAGTGTGCTCCCGTCCAAGACATGGGCTAACAGCTTGGCCAGGAGTTTGCTATGGGGGACCGTGTCAAAGGCCTTGATGAAGTCCAGGTAGACTACATCCACAGGCCTTCCCACATCCACCAGGCAGGTCACCTGATCGTAGAAGGAGATCAGGTTGGTCAGGCAGGACCTGCCCTTCCTAAATCCATGCTGGCTAGGCCTGATCCCTTGGCCATCCTCTAAGTGCTGTGTTATTGCACTCAAGATGACCTGTTCCATAATCTTGCCTGGCACTGAGGTCAGGTTGACAGGCCTATAATTCCCTGGCTCATCCAACCGTCCCTTCTTGTGGATGGGCACCACATTGGCCAGCTTCCAGTCTTCTGGGACCTCTCCAGTGAGCCAGGACTGCTGGAAAATGATGGAGAGTGGCTTGGCCAGCTCATCTGTCAGCTCTCTCAGAACCCTAGGCTGGATCCCATTTGGTCCCATGGACTTGTGGAGATCCAAGCTGCTGAGGAGAGTTCCAACCACCTCCTCATGGAACATAGGGAAACTGTGCAGCTCCCTGGCTCCTTCTGCCAGCTCTGCAGGCCAGCTGTCAGGAAGACATTCTGTCCTTCTAGCAAAAATTGAGGCAAAGAAGGTGTTAAGTATCTCTGCCTTTTCCTCATCCTTTGTTACAATGTTCCCCTCCATGTCCACCAAGGAGTGGAGGTTGTCCTTTCCCTTCCTCTTACTATTAATGTATTTATAGAAGGACTTTTTGTTGTCCTTCACAGTAGAGACCAGTTTAAGCTCCAAGCGTGCTTTTGCCTCCCTAATTCTCTTCCTACAAGACCTAGCAACATCCTTAAACATTCTGTGGGTTGCCTACCCTCTCTTCCAAAGGTGATACACCCTCTTTTTTTCCCTCAGTTCCATTAAAAGTTCATGAACCATCCAGGCTGGCCGTCTGCCCCGGCGGCTCATCTTCCGGCACATTGGCGCAGCTTGTCCCTGAGCCTTCAACAATTCTTCATTGAAGTAGGTCCAGTTCTCCTGGACCCCTTTGTTTTTAAGGGCTTTATCCCAAGGAACTCTCTGAATTAGTTCCTTGAGTAGCCTGAAATCTGCCCTCCGGAATTCCAGAGTGGCGGTCTTCTTGCTGCCCCTCTTAGCTTGACCAAAAACTGAGAATTCAATTATCTCGTGGTCACTGGACCCCAAACACCCTCCAACCACCACATCACCCACCAGTCCTTCCCTGTTGGTGAAGAGGAGGTCAAGCATAGCCTTGCCCCTGGTAGGCTCTCGCAGCACCTGGGATAAGAAGCCACCCCTCCACCCCTTCTTCCTTGCCTGTGTCTCCTGAAGAGCTTGTAACTGTCAATTGCAGCGCTCCAGTCATGTGAGTCGTCCCACCACGTCTCTGTGATGGCAAGTACATCATAATTTTCCTGCTGCACCGTGGCTTCCATCTCCTCCTGTTTGTTACCCATGCTTCATGCTTCATGCATTAGTGTACATGCACTTCAGCTGGGCTGCTAGTTTCACCTCCGACTCTAGCTTGTCGCCCCCAGACTCTTGTCTGAGGGGACTATTTTCAGCCCCTTCCCCCTTCAAAACTTTCTTCCTCTTCACAGAGCTACCCTGTGCTGAGCACTAAACTCAGCATTTCATTTGCTGAGAAACTGCATGCGAGTCAAAAAACTGAGGGAGCTTCTGTGCTATGAACCTCCATGACAGATGGAAAGGATGCTTGAGGGGTGAGCCTTTTCCTATTGTTTCTGCCATAGCCTTTGAGTGATGTTCACTATCATTTTGACCTGATGTTACATCAGAATATTTACTTTTCTCAAGGTATTCTATTCTATTCTATTCTATTCTATTCTATTCTATTCTATTCTATTCTATTCTATTCTATTCTATTCTATTCTACACCTGCATTAGGAAATTCTGCAACAAATATAACTGCTGTGACGGTGAAACTCCAGATTTCCATATGGTTCATTTTATGTGTAAAATTCTGCTTTCAGATCCCTGTCTGCTCAGTTCCCATTAAAAGAAATTTCTTCCATTATTCTTTTAGCCTATTTTTTTTCTTTGTTTTTCCTCATACTTTATTTTTTTTTTTTAAGAGACTTAAGTGAAAAAGAGGTAACAAGCAGGGTCAAGGGGAGAAGCAGATCCTAATAGATCACAAAATACAAGTACTGTAGTTCTGGCATGAAGGGAAATTAATGTACCATTCCTTTTCTAAAATGTTAATAAATGCAGGAGTTATTACTTTTTCTTTTATTTGTTCAGATATTCTTACAGGTTGATTTTATTTTCTTCTAGCAACCTTTCTCTTAATTAAATTATTTCTGAAGTTCTTCTGTTTGCTGTATGGTAAGGCATAGAGTAAATGTAGAAGTATCTAATAAATTGAAAATAACTGCAAACAATTGTCTGCTCTAAAATACACTTTTCTTCCATCCAAGGAAGAAGTCACCTTTAAATAAAATTGTATAAATGTAATAATCATAGAATAATAGAATCACAGAATGGTCTGGGTTGGAAGGAACCTCCAAAAGTCCAACCTTCTCTGCAGTATGCAGTCAGCAGGAGCATCCTCAGCTAGATCAGGTTGCCCAGAGCCCTCTCAACCCTCACTTTGAATGTTTCCAGGGATGGAGCCCCAACCACCTCTTTAGGCAACCTGTTCCAGTGTCTCACCACCCTCATGGTAACGAACCTCTTCCTTACATCCAATGTAAATCTGCTCTTCTCTAGTTTGGATCCATTGCCCCTCATCCTGTCACTGCAGGCCTTTGTAAATGGTCTCCTTCTTTTAGGCCCCTTTTAGGTACAGGAAGGCTGCTATTCGGTCTTTCCGGAAACTCCTCTTCCCCAGGCTGAACATCCCCCAGTTCCTTCAGCCTGTTGTCAGAGCAGAGGTACTCCAATACTCTGATCATTTTTGTGGCCCTCTTCTGCACCATCTCCATCAGGTTCCTGCATTTCAAATGTTTCATACAGAGGAGGTTCTACAGCTAAGCAGCAAAATAACTGATGTTATGAGCTTAAATATACACAAATGACTCCTCACCTGTTAAAAAAGAGCATTGTCTGGATCCTTTTATCTCAATTTCTGATCCACTGAGGCTTGGCAAAATTCAGGAATATACCATGTCAGCGTGTTTCTTAATGGATTACTCTTGTTTGTATTTGTTATAAAATATTTACTGAAGTTTAATAATTCTGAGAAATCACAGCCTATTCCAGGACTGCAGGGAGGTAGAGTCTGAGTGGATGCAGATGGGATGAAGAACACAGGCCCAAGCACATTTCACCTGCAGAGCATGGCTGGCTGCTGCCATGTGTCTTGAGGGACAAGAGCATCAGTAGTGGAACCTTCCCTCCTCACATCTGAGTAGTCTTTCGTCATGTCCTGGCATATGGCAGCCACTGGCTCTGATCCTACTTTCCAAGTATTCATGTTTTCATACCCTTTCCAGAACAGAGAGCTAAGAATTGTATTAGATGCTCAGGATCAGGGAGTACCTGTGAATTTACAGAGCGACATTAAAAAGCTTTTTTTCTGGTGTGCTTTTTACTCAGATTCTAGTAACCACTATCAGCCTAGCACTGAAAATCAATTTCAGTGATAATGTAAAACAAAATAATTACCTGGTCCTGAATGTTAGGGAGATTTGTTGTCCTGCAATTCCTGACTCCCTTTTAATGACCTACTCTGCCCATGTGTATATAAGATAGTACAAGTAGCTGAAACCATAAGAAGGGGAAGTTACGCTGTGGTGAACATTGATTTTTCTGGAGATTTCACATGCTCAACTTTTGAGAAACATTAAGTTGTTCTGTTACTGTATTTACCTGGGACGGTTTCCTACAGATTCCACTTTATTTTAATGCAATGCTATGTTGTATTTATTTGTGAACTCCTCTTGTATCAATTATCATTCCTTTATAATTCTGTGGTTATTTGAACTTTTCCTTCACAAGAACTACTACTTCAAACAATTTCTTCAAAAACTCAAGTGAACTATCTGTTTATCCCCCATCTCCCTTACTAATCCTTTGCTTCTGGCATAACCATTTTGCAGCCAGGTCTGCACCTGCCATCTCCTACCTCTGAACCAGCTTTCAAGCCATAGCTTATTTCAGTTTTTATTTCTGTGTACTCTACTTCCCCAGTCAATACTTGTGTTTGACATCACTAAAGTGGCTAGCCCTCCATTTTAATGATTTTGTCATTTTCATACCTGTGCAGTTGCCCTCCTACATGGTTGTTACCAAGAAGTTCCTACCAAGTAACAAATTCCATACTACTTAATATCTTAGAAAGTGAGAAATGTTATACTATTTAATATCTTAATAAATGATATAATGATGATTGCAAAAACTTCTGGCAGAAAGGTGGATGCAAATAATTGGTAAGTAATGAAAATAGGATTAAAAGGAACTATGATTGCATATGTAAAGTACTGACTTCCAGGTTGAACTTTAAGACAAGACTCTTTGGAGTCAATGTAGAAACAAAAACATTATATATATACATAGAGAGACAGAGAGATACAAGGAAAAGAATAACTAAAGAAACCAGAAAATATTGTCATGTCATGGCTCAAATTTCAACTGTTTCTTTGTCTTGAATATTCTGTTAAATTCTGATTCTTCTATCTAAATAGCAAACAAACAAACAAACAAAGTATGAAAAACAGAGAAAATGGACATGGGGCTGCAAACTGTGATTACTTGCAACATGAAAAATAGATTAAGATAGCTGCATTGTGAGATTCACTTCAATAAGGGATAGGTGAAGGCAGTGTTCTGGGAGCTAATGGTTAAAAAAAAGGGTTAAAAAAAAGAAAAAACAGCAGAGAAAGGATTGAACAAATTAATGGAGGACAAAATCCTTGATGGCTAAGAAATGCACCCATTAAGATGGAACCTTTAAATCAGAATATTCCTAAATCACTGATTGTGGAGCAAGTAGAGCTGGAAGAAAATAGTGCATATATAACGTAACCCTATCTCTGCAGCTTTTAATAGCAACTTTAAGCGTTGCTGGCAGTAAGTGACACCATCTGTGCTGATTAATCTTTAGAATCATAGAATCACAGAAATGAATCATAGAATTGTTAGGGTTGGAAGGCACCACAAGGATCATCTAGTTGCAACCCCACTGCCATGAGCAGGGACACCTCACACTAGATCATATTGCTAAGAACCACATCCAGCCTGGCCTTAAAAACATCCAGACACCTCCCTGGGCAACCTGTGCTAGTGTCTCACCACTCTTATGATGAAGAAATTCTTCCTAACATCCAATCTGAATCTACCCATTTTTTATTTTTTTTCCCCCATAGTCCTATCATTACCTGACACTCTAAAAAGTCCCTCCCCAGCTTTCTTGTGGGCCCCCTTAAGATACTGGAAACCCACAATTAGGTCTCCTCAGAGCCTTCTCTTCTCCATACTGAACAGCCCCAACTCCCTCAGTCTGTCATCACTGGCGGAATTTGATATACTCTAGGAAGTTCTTCCTTTATATGGCCACAATATTAATACGCAGTATCCCTATGATGCCATTCTTTCTTATCATAGTATCATAGTATCATTCAGAGTTGGAAGTGACCACAAGGATCATCTAGTTCCAACCCCCCCTGCCATGGGCAGGGACACCCCACACTACAGCAGGCTGGACAGAGCCTCATCCAGCCTGCTCTTAAACACCTCCAGGAACGGGGCCTCAACCACCTCCCTGGACAACCCATTCCAGGGTTTCACCACTCTCATGGTGAAGAACCTCCTCCTCACATCTAGCCTGAATCTCCCCACCTCCAGCTTCATTCCATTCCCCCTACTCCTATCACTACCTGAGATCCTGAGAAGTCCTTCCCCAGCCTTCCTGTAGGCCCCCTCCAGATACTGGAAGGCCACAATTAGGTCACCTGGGAGCCTTCTCTTCTCCACACTGAACAGCCCCAACTCCTTCAGTCTGTCCTCATAGGAGAGGTGCTCCAGCCCTCTGATCATCCTTGTGGCCCTTCTCTGGACACGTTCCAGCACCTCCATATCCCTCTTGTAATAGGGGCTCCAGAACTGGACACAGTACTCCAGGTGGGGTCTCACTGGAGCTGAGTAGAGGGGGAGGATCACCTCCCTCGACCTGCTAGCCACACTTCTCCTGATGCAGCCCAGGATCTGATTTGCTTTGTGGGCTGCAAGTGCACATTGAGAGCTCATCTTGAGCTTCTTGTCCACCAGCACCCCCAAGTCTCTCTCCTCAGGGTTACTTTCCAGCCAGTCACTACCCAGCCTGGATTTGTGCCTGGGATTGCCTCAACCCAGATGAAGGACCCTGCACTTGCTCCTATTGAACTTCATGAGGTTGGCTTGTGCCCACCTCTCCAGCCTGTCAAGGTCCCTCTGGATGGCCTCCCTTCCCTCCAGCGTGTCTGCTGCACCACACAGCTTGGTGTCATCAGCAAACTTGCTGAGGGTGCACTCAATGCCACTGTCCATGTCACCCACAAAGATGTTGGACAAGACAGGTCCCAGGACTGATCCCTGAGGGACTCCGCTTGTCACTGGCCTCCACTGGGACATGGAGCCTGTAATGGGTTGGGGCAGACCCCCTCCCCACCACGCGCAAAAATGACGACTCAGACAAACGGATTGCAAAAGTGATGAAAAGTTTAAATAGAACAGTGAGTGCGTGCAGAGAACTAGAAATACAGTGACAAGAGAGAGAACCCAAAACAGACCCAGAGAAATCCCATCCCCCACCTGAGGGTACACCCAAACCCTCAGGGCTCCTCCTCCCCCCCCCACTGCTAGGCTAGTCTCAGCTGGCCAGATCTGAGACTGCCCATCCCCCCGTGGCCTTGGGCCTAACCAGGCCCATAGCCGGGAGATCTTCTCCCCAGTTACCAGGCGGCGAGGAGGAAGGAAAGAGGAAGTGCCAGACCCCGCCGTGAGACTTATAGTGGTGCAAGGGATCATGGTAGGAAATAACCTAATTTCCTGTGTCCACCCACTGGGCTGGACTTCTGGACACAGGAAACACCCCTGTAGCAGAGGGCACCCAGCCCAAACTACGACAAAGGCCACCCCTTTATTTCCTATCATGGTCCCTGCACCCAAACACATCATCAAATCAGAAAACTGATGACATGTCCGGCGAAGTCCGTGTCTTCATCTGGGTGTCCACTCAATCTCTCAGTCATGCTCAAGTGTCTGTCCATTCCAGTTCTTCCTCCTTCATCCAGCGGAACCTCCCGGCGATGCACAGCTCATTCTCCTGCGGTGCAAGTTCTCCATGGATCTGTTGGGCATCCTGGTCACCTGGAAAAGCCTCACGACTTCTCAGCCAAGCCTCTACTTTTCACATACGTTCACTCGGCGGCATATTCTCCACCCCTGGGGCAGGCCAGTCGAAACAATCCAACCCACGACTGCCTTTTTCAATCCATCCAGGGTGCCGCAATCAACCGCTCCCAACTGCGGTCCAAAACTACACAGATGCCTGTCCGAGGTACGCCGCCCCCCCACTAGGCGTACCCGTACCAAGCCAAGACAGCATCCGGCTGCACACCCCCCCCTCCGAAAAAGGGCGGGGCTGCACCACAGCTCACTGAGAAGAAGAGAGGTGGAGCCAGGTGCTCGGCGCCATTTCCGGAACTCGTCCGAAAAAGTCGGGGAAGAGACTAGGGCCGGCCCCTGCCGCGGCCCGAGCGCACGGCCGGGTCCGCCGCCGCCACTCGCCACGCAGCAGCGCTCCGCCCACCTCTGCCGCCGCGGCACAGAATCAAAGTCACCTCCACCCCTCGGACACTCAAACGGCTTCTCCAGCGAAAGCCATACGTGCGTTCTCAGAGCCCTTGAAAACGGCTTTCCAGCTGGAGTCCCCGTCGGCCCCCCGGGGCTTCGGGAGCAGGCTCGCCCTCTCGCAGCGGCTGGCTCTATCCCCGCAGCGAGAACGGACCTAACTCTGATCTGCTCGCCGCTGCCCCTCCCCCACTTCGCTTCCCGCCGCGGAGGAGGGGCAGGTTCCGCGTTCTCAAGCGGTACCCCGATGACGATGGACGAGAACCACCCCTGCCTGAAATAGCAGAGGGTCCGTGCCACCGGCAGCGCACCAGTTATCCCCCACAATCCACAAGAACTCACACGGTCGCCCCGGCAACATCACTTGAGCCCCCAACTGCCAAACCCAAACCGACGCCCAGAACTAAATTTAAACTCTCCATCCTTTGCAATCGATCTGCAGAGTGGGCACAACAGCCAGCCCCACGTTGGTGCGCCAAAATGTAATGGGTTGGGGCAGACCCCCTCCCCACCACGCGCAAAAATGACGACTCAGACAAACGGATTGCAAAAGTGATGAAAAGTTTAAATAGAACAGTGAGTGCGTGCAGAGAACTAGAAATACAGTGACAAGAGAGAGAACCCAAAACAGACCCAGAGAAATCCCATCCCCCACCTGAGGGTACACCCAAACCCTCAGGGCTCCTCCTCCCCCCCCCACTGCTAGGCTAGTCTCAGCTGGCCAGATCTGAGACTGCCCATCCCCCCGTGGCCTTGGGCCTAACCAGGCCCATGGCCGGGAGATCTTCTCCCCAGTTACCAGGCGGCGAGGAGGAAGGAAAGAGGAAGTGCCAGACCCCGCCGTGAGACTTATAGTGGTGCAAGGGATCATGGTAGGAAATAACCTAATTTCCTGTGTCCACCCACTGGGCTGGACTTCTGGACACAGGAAACACCCCTGTAGCAGAGGGCACCCAGCCCAAACTACGACAGAGCCATTGACAGCCACTCTTTGGGTGCGGCCATCAAGCCAGTTCTTTTTCCATCTAGTAGTCCACCCATCAAACCCATGTGTCACCAGTTTGGAGACCAGGATGTGGTGCGGGACAGTGTCGAAGGCTTTGCTCAGGTCCAGGTAGATGACATCAGTTGCTTATGGGGATTCATTCAGGTGAGAAGCTGTTGCTACTGCCACTCTATTTCCTTGCTCCTTGTACATTCTCCACCTCTATTTCCTTGCAGGAGTGCCAGGCTGATACGGAGAAAAGTTAATTAAACTAACATGTTTACTGTCTTGAGCTCTGTGTGTTGTGTCTCACCTTTAAGGTAATATTTTTGGGGTAAAGAACCGGTTTAGATAAACCTGTTTCTGTGTGGCTTCAGGTATCTTTCTCAGCATATGCATTTCAGAATGTAGATGTTACCTTGAAACTAGTGGTTGCCTGTCTCTTCTGTAATTATTGAGACGTTTTACTTCCAGATCTGTTTAGTAAGGGAGTTTCAGTAAACTATATTGATCCTCTGCTCCTAATGAAGCTGGTTTTGTGAGAGAGCCGCCAATGTTGTCCAGTAAGAATTAGTTATCAGTAAGTTGTATTGTCCATCTGTTTCCTAAAAAAAAATGCCCACAACAGTCTGTAAAAGGAGATGGTGACAAAAAGAAACCTAAAATATCCCATGTGAAATACAGCAGAGCTCCCCAAATTAAATGTTTGAAAGAATACCGCTGGCAAGATATACACTCTATAGGCTTATATTTCTTTTGCTGTCATAATTAATTTTATTAAAAATCTCCACAAAACAGAATTTTTAAGTCTTAATTACTATGGATATCAAAAAGTAGGTGCGTAGAATCACAGAACCATTTTTGTTGGAAAATGACTTTAAGAGTCCAACCATTCTCTCTCTCTACCAAGTCTGGTGTTAAATTATGTGCTTCAGCACTACATCTCTTCACCCCTTAAAAACCTTCAAGGATGGTGATTCAGCCACCTCCCCAGGCAGCCTGTTCCAAAGTCTGACAACACTTTCACTCAAGAAGTTTCTTCTAACACCCAATCTAAACCTCCTTGGTGCAACCTGAGACCATTTCTTCTTGTCCTATCACTTGTTATTAGGAGAAGAGACTCATCTGCACTTCACTACAAACTCCTTTCAGGGAGCTGTGGAGAGGCACGTTCTGCCTCACCCTCCTCTTCTTCAGACTAAACAACATGAATTCCCTCAGCAGATCCTCAGCAGATCTGTTGTCCAAACCCTTGCCCAGTTTTTTTGCCTTCTCTGAACATACTCCAGGACCTCAATGTCCTTCTCAAAGTGAGTAGAGCAAAACTGAGCACAGTGCTCACAAGTGCAAGTAGAGGGGGACAACCACTAGTCTGGTCTTGCTGTCCACACTATTCCTGATCCAAGACAGGTTGCTGCTGGCCTTTTTTACCACCTGGACATACACTTCAGCTAGCTGTCAGTCAGCTCCTCCAGGTCCTTCTCTACTGGGCAGCTTTTCAGACATTCTGCCTGAAGCCTGCAGTAGTGCCCTGGGTGGTTGTGATCCTAATGCTGAACCCAGCATTTGGCCTTGGACTTCTTATATTATACCCAGGTTAGTGTCATCAGCAAATTAGGGTGCCATTGATCCCCTCATCCAGAATACTGATAAAAATACTGATAGACAAAATCAGTTTGATCGCAGAGGTCAAACTGGCCACTAGAAAGGGTATATTACTCTAAAAGCAACAGGAGTGCAAAGTCCTGTCATGCTCTAAGAAGTTAAAACCACAATGTCTATTCAATGTGTACTCAGAAAAAAAAAAGGATAATAAAAACTCTGAAGCCTACCTACACGAGACAAACCATTCCACAATTTAGGAAGACATGATTGTCAGGTTAATGATAGTGAAAATTTTGCTATTAGGAAAATGAAGACTCATGTTCAAACTACATACTGCCCAAAAGAGGACAACCTCTGCAACTGGCTGATTTGAGGCTTTGTGGCTTTGAGCAACAATAATTCTAGAGACAAAATAAAAACCATCGAAAAGTAATTTCATAGAAAGTCTTGAATAGAAGTAGTGGAAAAGTTTACACAACTCAAAAATTGTGCTGACTCTCTGAATATATTCTAGTAACTTTTATTTTTTCCCCATCTCTGTCCACAAATGAAAAATGAAAAGCATACGAAAGTATTCTGCTCAAAAGTTTAACTCTTAGGGGCAGTAGTTTCCAAATTGTTTAGCAGAGCACTGGATAGATCCCCATATATTTTCTGTTCTACATTGAAAAAAACTTTATTTAGAATAAACCAAACCAGGTTGGAAGAGACCTTCAAGATCATCGCGTCCAACCCATCAACCATCCATCAACCAATCCAACCCACCGAAACAACTAACCCATGACACCAAGCACCCCATCAAGTCTCCTCCTGAACACCTCCAATGACGGCAACTCCATCACCTCCCCAGGCAGCCCATTCCAATGGGCAATCACTCTCTCTGTATAGAACTTCTTCTTAACATCCAACCTAAACCTCCCCTGGCGCAGCCTGAGACTGTGTCCTCTTGTTCTGGTACTGGCTGCCTGGGAGAAGAGACCATCATCCGCCTGTCTACAACCTCCCTTCAGGTAGTCGTAGAGAGTGGTAAGGTCACCCCTGAGTCTCCTTTTCTCCAGGCTGAGCAATCCCAGCTCCCTCAGCCTTTCCTTATAGGGCTTGTGTTCCAAGCCCCTCACTAACTTTGTTGCCCTTCTCTGGACTTGTTCCAGCAAGTCAACATCCTTCCTAAACTGAGGAACCCAGAATTTGACACAGGACTCGAGGTGTGGCCTAACCAGTGCAGTGTACAGGGGCAGACTGACCTCCCTGCTCCTGCTGGCCACAATGTTCCTGATGCAGGCCAGGATGCCATTGGCCCTCTTGGCTGCCTAGGCACACTGCAGGCTCATGTTCAGCCTACCATCGACCAGTACCCCCAGGTCCCTCTCTACCTGGCTGCTCTCCAGCCACTCTGACCCCAGCCTGTAGATCTGCATGGGGTTGCTGTGGCCAATGTGCAGAACCCGGCACTTGGATGTGTTAAATCTCACGCCCTGGACTCTGCCCATCTGTCCAGCCTGTCAAGGTCCCTCTGCAGAACCTCTCCACCCTCCAGCAGATCAACTCCTGTCCCCAGCTTGGTGTCGTCAGCAAATTTGCTGATGATGGACTCAATGGCCTCATTCAGATCATCAATAAAGATGTTAAAGAGGATGGGGCCCAGCACTGATCCCTGGGGGACTCCACTACTGACTGGCCGCCAGCTGGATGTGGCACCATTCACCACCACTCTCTGGGCTCGGCCATCCAGCCAGTTCCTAATCCATCGCAGTGTGCTCCCGTCCAAGACATGGGCTAACAGCTTGGCCAGGAGTTTGCTATGGGGGACCGTGTCAAAGGCCTTGATGAAGTCCAGGTAGACTACATCCACAGGCCTTCCCACATCCACCAGGCAGGTCACCTGATCGTAGAAGGAGATCAGGTTGGTCAGGCAGGACCTGCCCTTCCTAAATCCATGCTGGCTAGGCCTGATCCCTTGGCCATCCTCTAAGTGCTGTGTTATTGCACTCAAGATGACCTGTTCCATAATCTTGCCTGGCACTGAGGTCAGGTTGACAGGCCTATAATTCCCTGGCTCATCCAACCGGCCCTTCTTGTGGATGGGCACCACATTGGCCAGCTTCCAGTCTTCTGGGACCTCTCCAGTGAGCCAGGACTGCTGGAAAATGATGGAGAGTGGCTTGGCCAGCTCATTTGCCAGCTCTCTCAGCACTCTAGGCTGGATCCCATCTGGTCCCATGGACTTGTGGGGATCCAAGCTGCTGAGGAGAGTTCCAACCACCTCCTCATGGAACATAGGGAAACTGTGCAGCTCCCTGGCTCCTTCTGCCAGCTCCGCAGGCCAGCTGTCAGGAAGACATTCTGTCCTGCTAGTAAAAATTGAGGCAAAGAAGGTGTTAAGTACCTCTGCCTTTTCCTCATCCTTTGATAAAACATTTCCCTCCATTTCAACCAAGGAGAGGAGGTTGTTCTTACCCTTCCTCTTGCTATTAATATATTTATAAAAGGACTTTTTGTTGTCCTTCAAAGTAGAGGCCAGTTTAAGCTCCAAATGTGCTTTTGCCTCCCTAATTTTCTTCCTACATGATTTGTCAATGTCCTTAAACATTCCATGAGTTGCCTCCCCTTTCTTCCAAAGGTGATACACCCTCTTTTTTTCCCTTAGTTCTATTAAAAGTTCATGAACCTTCCAGGCTGGCCGTCTGCCCCGGCGGCTCATCTTCTGGCACATTGGCGCAGCTTGTCCCTGAGCCTTCAACAATTCTTCATTGAAGTAGGTCCAGCTCTCCTGGACCCCTTTATTTTTAAGGGCTTTATCCCAAGGAACCCTCTGAATTAGTTCCTTGAGCAACTTGAAGTCTGGCCTCCAGAAGTCCAGAGTGGAGGTCCTGCTACCCCTCTTAGCTTGACCAAAAACCGAAAATTCAATTATCTCGTGGTCATTGGACCCCAAATACCCTGCAACCACCACATCACCCACCAGCCCTTCCCTGCTGGTGAAGAGGAGGTCAAACATAGCCTTGCCCCTGGTAGACTCTCGCAGCACCTGGGATAAGAAGCTGTCCTCTATGCACTCTAAGAACCTCCTAAACTGTCTCCTCTCTGCTGTGTTGAGATCCCAGCAGATGTCAGGCAGGTTGAAGTCGCCCATGAGAACAATGTCCGGAGATCTTGAGACAGCCTTAAGCTGCCTACAGAATGCTTCATCAACATCTTCCTCCTGGTTGGGTGGTCTATAACAGACTCCAACCAGGGTGTCTGCCCTGCCGGTCTTCCCTCTAATTCTCACCCACAAACACTCAACCCGATCCTCCCTAATCTCCATCTCAATGGCATCTAGTGCCTTCCTGATGTACAGGGCCACCTCTCCACCCCTCCTTCCTTGCCTGTCTCTCCTGAAGAGCCTGTAGCTGTCAATTGCAGCACTCCAGTCATGTGAGTTGTCCCACCACATCTCTGTGATGGCAACTACATCATAACTTTCCTGCTGCAACAAGGCTTCCAGCTCCTCTTGTTTGTTACCCATGCTTCATGCATTAGTGTACATGCACTTCAGCTGGGCTGCTAGTTTCACCTCCAACTCTAAGTTATCACCCCCAGACTCTTGCCTGAGGGGACTATTTTCAGCCTCTTCCCCCTTTGAAACTAGTTTAAAGCCCTGTCGATGAGACCTGTCAATTCCCTTCCCAGGATCTTTTTACCTTTGGGGGACAGGCCATTCGCATATACTGTGACCTTTCTCCTTCTCTGGGACAGATGTACTCCATCTGTTGCCAGCTGGCCTGGTGCAGTAGAAATGTTCCCAATATCAAAAAACCCAAAAGTCTTTTGACTGCACCAGCCTCTAAGTCACTTGTTAACTATAGCTGCTGACCTGTTTCTTACGGTATTCCCTCCTGCAACTAAGGGTATTGATGAAAAAATTATTTGTGCACCTGACCCCCCAACCAGGTCTCCCAGGGCCCTGAAGTCATTTTTGATAGCCCTAGGAGTTCTGGTTGCAACATCATCATTCCCTATCTGCATAACTAGTAAAGGATAGTAGTCAGGGGGCTGCACCAGGCTAGGCAGCCTTCTGGTAACATCATTAACTTGGGCTCCTGGCAGACAACAGAGTTCCCTATGAGATGGGTCAGGCCGACATATGGGGCCCTCCGTTCCCCTCAGAAGGGAATCACCAATAACAATTACCCTTCTCTTTTTTTTGAGGGAACAGGTCCTGGTGCCAGGGGAAGGCTGTTTAACCTTAGGCTGCTTTGCCTTAAGCTGTTTAACCTTAGGCTGTTTAACCTCAGGAAGAACCGCAGATGGTGTGTCCTCCAGCATCAGGACCACCTCACCCTCGATCTGCAGTGCTCCATACCTGTTTTCCAAGAGCAGTGGGGAAGGTGAGGGGAGGCAAGGAGGTCTAACTTTGCGTCTTTTGAGAGGAACCTGCATCCATTCTTCTCTGCTTTTTGAATAACCAGCTTCTGCTGGGGGAGCCTGCAGAGCCTGCTTACTCTGATTCAACTCTTTCCTCCTCTGGTTCATCTCTTTCCTCCTTTGGTCCATCTCCTTCCTCCTCTGGTTCATCTCTTTCCTACATTCCCTTACATTTCTAAGGCTAGCAACCTCATCCTTCAGTCTAGCCACCAGATTAAGCAGATAGTCAATCTGCTCACATCTTATGCAAGAGTTACCCCCACTACCCTGCTTCTCAAGAGCCAGGCTCCAGCATTCTCTACAGCCAGATACCTGGACAGCTACCTGCTTCTGTTCTACCTCAGTCTGGGTCGACACTGATTTTTTTAGGGAGATTTTGCTGTGAGTTACAACAATGCCTGTCCCTGGCCACAGCACCTACAGTACAACAACAATAACAACAACAACAACAACAACAACAAAAAATTTATAAAAAGAATTGTTGATCTGGGAGCATGTTTAACTGTACAAATGCTATTATTTGTTTCTTAGGATCTTGGGGATTTTTGTGGTGGTGGTGTTGTTTGGTTGGTTGGTTTTGTTTTTCAGAGTGCTATAAACACTTTTTCTTGTTCCTTGCAGAATTGCTGTAGAAAATGAGATTGTTGACTGATCCAATGTTTGCAGAGGAAATGTCATTTTCAGTGAGGTAACACTGTGTTAAAATCTCTGGATTACATGATATTATGAGAAGAAAAAAAAATTTGATTTAAACATTACTAGCTTTCCTCAATAGGTTTTAAAGTTATATTGACATAAAAATGGTCAAGAAAATCTTGAGTACTGTCGCCAGTTTTGGGCATGTCAATGCAAGAGAGATGTGGAGGTGCTGGATTGAGTGCAGAGGAGGGCAAGGAAGCTGTGAAGGGCCTGGAGAATAAATGTTGTAAAGAGCAACTGAAGGAGCTGGGGCTGTTTAGTTTGAAGAAAAGGAAGTTAAGGGAATATCTCATTACTCTCTACAACTACTTGGAAGGACTTAGTAGAGAGTTTAGTGTCAGTCTCTTTTCACAGGTAATTAGTGATAGAACAAGAGGGAATGGCCTCAAGCTATGACTGGGCAGGTTGAAACAGGACATTAGGAAGTGGTGGGCGAGAAGCTCAACATGAGCTCTCAATGTGCACTTGCAGCCCAAAAAGCCAATCAGATCCTGGGCTGCATCAAGAGAAGTGTGGCCAGCGGGTCACGGGAGGTGAATCTCCCCCCCTACTCAGCCCGGTGAGACCCCACCTGGAGTACTGTGTCCAGTTCTGGAGCCCCTATTACAAGAGGGATATGGACGTGCTGGAACATGTCTGGAGAAGGGCCACAAGGATGATCAGAGGGCTGAAGCACTTCTCCTGTGGGGACAGACTGAAGGAGTTGGGGCTGTTCAGTCTGCAGAAGACAAGGCTCCCAGGTGACCTAATTGTGGCCTTCCAGTATCTGGAGGGGGCCTACAGGAAGGCTGGGGAAGGACTTCTCAGGATGTCAGGTAGTGATAGGACTAGGGGGAATGGAATGAAGCTGGAGGTGGGGAGATTCAGGCTGGATGTGAGGAGGAAGTTCTTCACCATGAGAGTGGTGAAGCCCTGGAATGGGTTGTCCAGGGAGGTGGTTGAGGCCCCGTCCGTGGAGGTGTTTAAGAGCAGGCTGGATGAGGCTCTGTCCAGCCTGCTGTAGTGTGGGGTGTCCCTGCCCATGGCAGGGGGGTTGGAACTAGATGATCCTTGTGGTCCCTTCCAACCCTGACTGATACTATGATACTATGAAAAATTCCTTCACACCAAGAGTGATCAGGCATTGGAATGTGCTGCCCAGGGAGGTGTTTGAATCACCAGCTCTGGATGTGTTTCAAGCTTGTTTAGATGTGGCACCTGGGGATGTGGTTTCAAGGTGAACATTCTAGAGTAGGGTTGATGGTTGGACTTGATGATCCCAGGGGCCTTTCCCAACCTGAATCATTCTATGGTTCTATGGTTCTGCATGTTTCATATGAGGGTGAATCTAAAATTATTGAAAAAATGAAGATGATCTAAAATTAAATTTCTATTAAACATTGAAAAGTGAAAGGATTGTTTGAAAAGAGTTGAGAAGAATTTAAGTAAAATAAATTGGAGTGACTGAGGAGAAAAAGAAAGATAAAGCATAAATTCTCACTTAATGCAGTCTGTCAGTTACATAATCTTATTTATCAGGTATTTATCATATAAAAATTTAACAAAACTCCCCTCTGTTATCTTCTTACATGCTTCTCTGTTATAAATTATATCACCAAAAGGATACCAGCAACCCAAGTGGAGATCTCAACATTTCCTTGGTAGTGAGGGCACAATTGAATAAAAAAAGAGGAATGTTTAAAACTTGAGAAATGCTTAAAAAATATTATTGAAAATGGTTTTACTAAAATTGATATTACTATTAATACTAATAGCAAAAACAACAAGAAAAAACAGGGACGTGGGAGGAGAGCTTGGTTTCCTTGGAGATAAAGGGAATGAAGTCTATCTGCAGACTAATTGAAATTTAATTTACACTTTTGATTTATTTGACTACTCACTGTTGGGTGGCAAAAAGTGAGATACCAAGTGACTTACAGTACTTCTCTACACTCATGTGAATTACCAGAGCAGGTTACTGTCAGCCTGGGCTAACAGGAGACTAACTACACTGTTCCCACTGGTACAACATTAAGGGGAAATAATCTTATTCTGTTCCTATTCTTTTTATTTATGTCTTTTTATTTTATTTTTAGTTTATCAGAGGATTTATTTGCAGGGTTGTCTATATGGCAAGTAAACAAATATGTTATTTTTACCACCTGCAGCCTGCAAATGCATTCTGAATATGAAAAAGAGACAGAGTAAATGTCTTTCCTGGATGTGTGAAAAATTCAGCAGCAGCGCTGGAAAATAAAGGGAACTGTATTACTGGGTGTTTATCAAGAGCTGATTTACATACTGGAGTAGATCTATCCTGAATTACACAGAAATACAAAGAAGAAAGGGAAGAAAAAGAGGGGAGGGGGAAAAAAAGCAACGTCTGCAATTGCTTCTACCACCGTGCATGTTGATGAATCTCTGGCACATGTTAATTAATGCTCCATTGTGTTTGGCAGCTTACCAAGGGCTGAGATTGAAGACAGGGGGATCCCTCTAGACTAAAACTGGCTTGTAACATATATTGAGAAGAAAAAGATTTGTATTTATACAAGTGTGAATATGTGTTAGGAAAAAATCCACTTTTTTTTGCTATTAGTGGAAGTAGCTGAGATGAATTGCCATCTATCACAATATTTTATCATTAATATGGTCAAATCTTAAACCCTATAGAGTGAGCAAAAAGAAACATTTCTGATATTATTATCCCAGTTGGTCAAAAAGAATATTCTAAAAATTACTCTGATGCTTAGATTCCAGAGCAAGAGAGGGGGAGTAATAACCACCAGATTAATTAAAATTCTTTGAAATACACAGTGAGTATTTGTTAAGATTTACAAATAAATATATTTGAATACATTTTTATTCTTTTTGTTTGAGCTGACTGTGAATAAAATTGTAGCTATTCCCAGAAATATCCAGGAAGTAAGGTTTTTTGATCAACAATATTGAAAAAAACTTGTCCCACTTTTTCTTTTTTTCCCAGATAGTCAATTAGAATAAAATTTACAACAGAAAAGCAATTAAAATTCTATTCTATTCTATTCTAAGGTGTTTATTCAGTCTAGAACAGAAACCACTGGAGTGACATCCCTGATCAGGCAAGACAGTTCAACTTCTCAGTATCAGAATTGAAAAAAAAACAGCTCATAAGCTAAGGGTAATTCACAGAAATTATTGGTTGAATAACTTCAAGCAGCAAATACATCTGTGATCCAGTTTTTAGCATCCTGAAAGAAGAAAAAAAAATATCAAGGAACAACCAAACAAAGAAGAAGAAGGAACCTAATACAAACTATTCATCCCCTCTGCTAATATGTTTTTAATAACAGTTATACACTGCAAAGATCACAGTACTGTACGCCCTGTACGTTGTAAAAACAGTTGTGTGCAGAATAAGAAACATGTGATTATCACTATAATTATACAATAATTACAATTTTGTAGCTTGCTCTAAGAGGTGGCATGTGACATGTGGCAACTGAGAAGAGCCTGAAGTGCTCGGCTGCTGGAATTTCTTCTTCACTTGCCTTTTGTAGAGGGGAAAATGTGAATTGTTATACCTTTGTTTCATTGTTTTGTTTTGGTTTGTTTTTTTCACTTGAGTAGATTGTAATTCCTCTATGTGTAGTCATCAAGGATAGAGCCAGAACTCCTTCTACAATCAATGTCCTGCCTTGCATTTAAGAAGAGTCTTCAGCCCACATCATCTAGGGAGAGTCATTCAGAAGTACATTAAGAAATGCCTAGGCAGATAGAGAACAGCTTTGATGGTTCAGGAGTGTAACAAAAACTTGGGCACTCTTAGCAAAGATGTTTCCTTTTCTAGTTGCCAGTCTTTGAGAAAGCTTTCTCACCTAGATTAGAACTTTCAGGTTAATTCCATGTATCTTAATTAATGGAGCCTAGTAATCCTAGTAATGCTATATTTCAACAAAACTTTACAGAATTGGTAGTATTGTAGGTAAGAGAGAAAAAAGACATTGCATTCCTTCTTCCACAAAAATAAGACAGGTGTAATGAGATATCCAGAAAGAAAGAAAGAAAAAAAAAAAAAACCCAAAACATAAAATCTTTATAAAATCAGACAGATGGCATTAGTCCCTGGTGAGAAAAGGCTGAATCATATCCTATCATCATTTACCTCAGCAGAAAAAGAGCAAATCTTACATTTCTGTTAAGGAACCCTCCTACCACAACAGACAATCAGGAAGATCCACCTCCAGAGTCATGTGTCAGTAATTTACATTTTTATAAACATAAATTTAGGGAACACAGGTGTCTGAAATAACACTAAACACTGCACTTCAAAGTGGTTTCCACTTCCTTTTCAGAATATAAGAAAAGTACCATTTTGCAATCAATAATTGATGACATGTTACCATCAAAGAGTAATTTTATAAGGTTGTTTACTAAGCACTGGTTAGGCCACACCTTGAGTACTGCATCCAGTTCAGGGCCCCTCAATTTAAGAAGGATATTGAGATCCTTGAATGTGTCCAGAGAAGGGCAACGAGGCTCGTGAGAGGTCTCAAGCATAAGCCCTATGAGGAGAGGTTGAGGGAGGTGGGGTTGTTTAGCCTGGAGAAGAGGAGACTCAGGGGAGACCTTATTATTCTCTACAACTAAGGGAGGTTGTAGCCAGGAGGGGGTTGATCTCTTCTTCCAGGCAACCAGCACCAGAACAAGAGGACACAGTCACAAGCTGTGCCAGGGGAAGTTTAGGCTTGAGGTGAGGAGAAAGTTCTTCACAGAAAGAGTTCTTTGCTGTGGGAATGTGCTGCCCAGGGAGGTGGTGGAGTCACCATCCCTGGAGGTGTTCAAGAGGGGATTGGATGTGGCACTTGGTGCCATGGTTTAGTGGTCATGAGGTCTGTGGTGACAGGTTGGACTTGACGATCTTTGAGCTCTTTACAAACCTTATTTATTCTATGATTCTATGATTCTATGATAATAGACACTATTAATAGAGAGACATCAGATGTTTATATGGAAGAAAAGCAACCAGGGAAAAGAAGAAATTACATAAGAAATAACTCAAAGTGTGTCTATTAGTAAACAATCATAAAATTACTCTGTGATGGTAACATGTCATCAATTATTGATTGTAAAATGTAACTTTCCTTGCATTCTGAAGAGGCAGTGGAAACCATTTTGAAGTGCAATGTTTAGTGTTCTTTCAGACACCTGTATTCTCTAAATTTAAGTTTATAAAAAAACACTTTTCCTCTTCCTTTAACTAACAGTTCCTTAGTTGTTGATTAGATAACACACTTCTCATTGACCCAGTTAACTTTGAGTTACTTGTTTAGTAAATGTATGCCTCTTTTTCCATCTGTGAAATGGGAACACTATTACTTGTCTAGCTCTAAGGACTAGCCAAGCAATTTCATTTACAAAAAACATTCCATTTTTGCACTTGCCCCTGTGAATATGGCAATTAAAGGGTAACCCTGGCTGCTAGGAAGGTGTAAGAGGCCACTTGTCTATCTCCAATTAAGGATGGAGGGAGTTAATGTATAGTTTTCCAGCTATGCTGTTATCTACACTTAAAAATCCAGACCATCTGTTATCAAACAGTTTACATAATTCATTCAGATTATGGATTTTTATCCCTACAAACTCCTAGTGATGCATTGGAAGTTTGCTAATGATGTTGCCTACAATTTCAGTAACCCTGTGTCTGTTGACCAGTTATTATTTTATGCTACATATGAGCATTATTTTGTCTCAAAATACAGTTAACATATGTGGTACATTTTGAAACCTCTTCATTTATTTGCCACGTGATCTAAACATCACCTGCGTCTTTTACCTTGCAGGTAGCTTTGTAAAAAGGCTGTCCCAAAATATTTGTTTCTTTGAAGTTGGCTTGACTCAATTACTGACAGCCTTTTTGTTTTCTACGCTAATGATCAGAATGTTGAGAGATGTGTTTTTGTAAAAATTCCACTATTAGAAGTCCCGTGGCTTTCTTCTCCTGCTCTCAAAATCAAATTAAGTTCAGTGTAGTCTTGGGTTTGGTTTGGTTTTTTGTTGTTTTTTTGGTATTGTTTTGGTTTTTTTGTTTGTTTGTTTGTTTGTTTTGTAATGGAAGTTATTCTTTGTTCTATTGACAGGGCATCTTTTCACAAAGGTGGCCAGTATTTGACTGGTGCACAAGTAACTAGTTTGTTTTGGTTTTGTTTTTTTTCAGTACAAGAGGCAAATGAGAGCAAAATACATTTCAGTTTAAAAGAAGAAGGAAAGCAGGATGAGAATGACTGCATTGCCTCTCTGTATACATACTTTGAATTACTATTTTCAACACTTCAAGCGTAGGCTTCACTTCATGGGCTGGATTTGCCTCAACTTCCATGAAAAAAAAAAATCATCTGAAAGTAGGGATACAGGTAAAACAAGAGACATGTTGGATGGAGAAGTCAGGTAGGACATGATTAATTCTGGTTGGCAGCAGTGCCTGACAATACAGCTGTTCTCATGTTAGGGTTATAGGCAGATATTTAAACAAACTGGAAATTGAGCTGATATATTTCAGCTTTATGGTGACTTATTTCATTAGAACCCTTATTTTTTGACTTTATAGCTTTTCCCCCCAGAAAACAAATTAGTCATCACCAACTGCCTTAGGCAGTGGATAAAGTTCACTCAGACACTGTAACTCTCCTTAGGAAATGTGATATAAGCTTGTGATTTTACTTTCTAAAAAGTGCCTCAGACCACATGCATCTCTTACAAACCTACCCAAGGCACAGTGTACTGCTCTGAAAGGAGGATTCCTCAGTATTGACATAGTGCATGGACCCAGCTCCAGACGGCTGTTTTTTACTGTCCTTTTCTGACTGATCTCATTCTCTACCATCCTCCAACAGCTTATCAATAATAATTATGTCAAACACCTCCTTTTTCCCTGAGTTTGCTCACACTCCAGATGTCTCCAGAGAAAACAAAACAAGAACTTGCAAAGGAATAAGTTATCACACAGAAATAGAAACTACATAAACAAAATGCCCTTGTGTATTCTATTGAACTTTGGGCCGCTCACTACAAGGACATTGAAATACTAGAGCCTGTCCAAAGAAGGGCAACAACAATGGGGAAGCACTTAAAACACAAGTCTTACAAGGAGTGGCTCATGTAGGTTTTCTGGTGTGCAGTAGTTAGTGTCTCAGGTGAGCTTTCTGTCATCTATAAGCACTGAAGTGATTTGATTTGGGTTAAATTAATGAGGTGGGAATTACAAATGTATAGTTATCCTTATTTTTCCAAAAAAACCCACCCCAAAATGATGTACAAAACTGATTAGATTATTTACAGGTTCTATTCGGTCATGAATTCTGCCAGGATGCTTATGGGCAACTTTAGTACAATTTAGAGAATTCAGATAATGGAAAAGGCTAAGCCACAAAATAGCTTTACCCTACTTATAAAATCAGAGGCAAGCCAGGAACCTTAGGGAGGGCCAATGAGAATGCCAGATTGTACTCATGAGGACAGAGCAGGAATTTGGCTATGGTCTCTAGGTCTCTCTTTGGCGACAGGCTCCAGAAACTGCAGGATTTATAATCCGATTTGTGGATAACGTGCCACAATCCAAAGAAAAAGGACCTGCCAGAATCAAAATGTCCATAGACACAGCTGCCACGAGGGAAAACTTGGCAAGCAGGGTCACTCCAGAAGCAGGCAGGAAGCAGGGACCCCAAGGCAGGCAGGTCCAGGGAGAAACCAGGTCCTAGCACTGGTTTCTCCAATTTCACCATGAAGGCAGAGTCCAAGATGAGTCAGGATGGGAGTGAGAGAGTGGAAAATGAGGGCAAGAGTCCCGACCACTTTCTGGTTACCCTATTTAAGATGTTCCTAGACAATGTCTCCAAGGCCAATGTATACTGAAAAGAATAGAATAGAATAGAATAGAATAGAATAGAATGCAATACAATACAATACAATACAATACAATACAATACAATACAATACAATAGACCAGGTTGGAAAAAAACTTTGAGATCATTGAGTCCAACCTATTATCCAACATTATCCAATCAACTAAACCACTGCACCAAGCACCCCATCAAATCTCTTCCTAAACACCTCCAGTGATGGTTACTCTACCACATCCTCAGGCAGCCCATTCCAATGGCCAATCACTCTTTCTATGAAGAACTTCTTCCTAATATCCAGCCTAAATCTCCCCTGGTGCAGCTTGAGACTGTGTCCACTTTTTCTAGTGCTGGTTGCCTGGGCAAAGAGATCAACCCCTACCTGGTTTCAACCTCCCTTCAGGTAGTTGTAGACAGCATGAGTCACCCCACTAACCATAGTTACCAAGCCCAGTGGACTTCCCCCACGTGTAAATACCTATGAGAGACCTCTGCCCCGGTGGGAGGAGTGGGCACCATTTACCTGTCCCCAGAGGAAGGCAATTTTGCACCTTGGAAGGCAATTTTGTGCCTTTCTCTTTCCCCATTCAAACCTCTGCTGATGGAGGTGAGGGAAGAGGGGTTTGGAGCACCCTGTAACATGAAGAAACATGAAAACTCCTGTGATTACATCAGAACTGAAATGTCATGATGAGTTAAGGGACAAAGCCAGGAATCTATGGAAAATGCATCAAAGAGACCTTGGGTCATCTTTCAGAAACCATGATCAGGAAGAGCAGTGCAAGGAGACAAACTCTCCAGGGATGACACCTCTCCTATAGCACCAGACTATGGTGGTTTAGGCTGGGTGCTGGCCCAGATGCCACTGCATAGACCACACCTGGGAGGTCCCAAGGGGTGGGCCCAGTCCAGGGGGTGGTCACAGGAAACCAGATATTCCATTCCCATAATGCCCTACTCCCCTATAAAATGTCCACGTGGGGTCTTCACTTCCTCTTTCCTCCCTTGCCGATGCCCAGGTAAAATGGCATGAGCTGCCTCCCTTGGGCCTGCCCAGGCCCAAGGCTGGGTTGGGGGGGGAGAAAGAGCCCTGAGGGGTTTGGGTGTACCCCCCCAGGTGGGGATGGGACATTCTTGGGTATGTTCTGGGATCTCTGTCTTTTTTTTTGTCATGGTTCTTGTGGTTCTCTGTACAACTTTCATTGTTGTTCTTTATTGCTTTCCCATTTAAAGTTTCCATCACTTTTGCAATCAGTTTTGTCTGAGTCATTATTTCTGCCTGTAATGGAGAGGGGGGTCTGCCTCAACCCATTACATTTTGGTGCACTGACATGGGGCTAGTTGTTGTGCCCACTCTGCAGATCGATTGCAAAAGATGGAGAGTTTAAATTTAGTTCTGGGCGTCGGTTTGAGTTTGGAAGTTGGGGCTCAAGTTTTGTTTCTGGGGCGACTGTGTGAACTCCTGTGGACTCCAGAAGGACACCTGGTACATGGCTGATGGCATGGAAGTCCCTCCTGTTGCTTGAGAACAGTGAGGGGTGGCTCTTCCTGTGACTTTCTGCTCAGGGTAGCTTAAGAACGCTCGGGTAGCCTAAGAAGGCAAGACCCACCTTCTCCTCCTTGCTCTCTGCGGAGTGACAAGTGGCAGAGAGTGGCATGGAGGAGTAGGTAGCGGCAAGCAGAGCGGGGTCGGCCTGCTGCCACTGTGGGGGACAGCCACCTGTGGTGAGCGGACAAGCGATGGCTTCTGAAACCTGAGGGCAAGCGCTGACTTCAGCTGGAAAGCCATTCTCAAAAGCTCTGAGAACTTGCTCGTGGCTTTGGCTGAAACAATTGTTTGGATGCCCAAAGGGCTGGAGGTGACTTTGACTCTGCATTGCGGTGACAGAGACGGTGGGGGCTGGGCCAGGCTGTGTTCAGGCGGCAGTGGCAGCTGTAAATCTTTCCTTGGTGTTTTCGGACATGTTCCAAGAATGGCGCCAAGCACCTGACTCTGTCTCCTCTCTTCTCAGCGAGTTGTGCTGCAGCCGCCCCCTCTTCCGGGGGAGAGCTGTTAACTGGATGCAGTGATGCCTCGGTACGCGAATGCCCAGTGGGAGGGCGATGACCTGCGATGTGCATTTGTGTAGCTTCAGACCGCGGGTGGAAGAGGTCAGATGGGGCTCCCTGGAGGGATGGGAAAAAAGCAGTCATGGAGCCTGATTACTCTGACCGGCTTGCCCCAGGGGTGGAAAAAGCCGCTGAGTAAATGTAAATGTGAATAAAGGACCGGCTGAGAAGTTGTGAGATATTTCCAGGTGAGCAGGATGTCCCAACGAGTCCACAAGGAATTCACAATGCAGAAGAATGACTCTGCGTCACTGGGAGGTTCCATCATATGAGGAAGAAGAACTGCAATAGACTGATACTTGAGCTTGAATGAGAGACTGTGTGGAAGGACACCCAGATGAAGACATGGACTGCTGCTAGACATGTCAGCAGAAGAGTTCTAATTTGATGATATGTTTTGGGGACAGGGATTATGGTATGGAATAAGGGGTGGCGTGTGGTGGTTTAGGCTGGGTGCTGGCCCAGATGCCATTGCACAGAGCACACCTGGGAGGTCCCGAGAGGTGGGCTCAGCCCAGGGGGTGGTCACAGGAAACCAGGTATGTCATTCCCATAATGCCCTACTCCCCTATAAAATGTCCACGTGGGGTCTTCACTTCCTCTTTCCTCCCTCGCTGATGCCTAGGTAAAATGGCATGAGCCACCTCCCTTGAGCCTGCCTAGGCCCCAGGCTGGGTTGGGAGGGGAGAAAGAGCCCTGAGGGGTTTGGGTGTACCCCCCAGGTGGGGATGGGACATTCTTGGGTATGTTCTGGGATCTCTGTCTTTTTTTTTAATCACAGTGCTTCTGGTTCCCTGTAAAATTTTCATTATTCTTTATTGCTTTCCCATTTAAACTTTCCATCACTTTTGCAATCAGTTTTGTCTGAGTTGTTATTTCTGCCTATGGTGGGGAGGGGATCTGCCCCAACCAACACAGACATAGAGAAGGGGCTCAGGATCTTATTCCACCTTTATGTGCAGTCTGATTAGAATCATAGAATCAATAAGGTTGGAAGAGATCTCAAAGATGATCAAGTCCAACTTGTCACCCAGCACCTCATGACGACTAAACCATGGCACCAAGTGCCATGTCCAATCCCCTCTTGCACACTTCCAGGGATGGTGACTCCACCACCTTCCTGGGCAGCACATTCCAATGGCTAACAACTCTTTCTGTGAAGAACTTTCTCCTCACTTTGAGCCTAAACTTCCCCTGGCACAGCTTGTGACTGTGTGTTCTTGTTCTGGTGCTGGTTGCTTGGGAGAAGAGATCAACTCCTTACTGGCTACAACCACACTTGTGGTGGGTTAACACCCTTTTCTGAAAACAAAAAAAAACAAAGCAGGGTGGAGGGCTTGCAGATGCTTTACCCTCCCTGCAGGGCATTTTCTCCTGGGAAGCTGAGTCTGTTCCACTCCCCCCTCCCTGCTCAGCTAGGGTATAAAAGTGGGACATCATAGCTGTTTGCCCTCATTTTGGCTCCTGCCTCTGATGGAAGAGAGCTACTGCAGCTGCCCTCCTGCTCCTCAGCCACGTGGCCAGACCTGATCCCTCTCTCTGCTGCCACCACGCCTCCTCAGAGAAAGACTGATTTTGTATTATTCTTTTTTTTTCTGTCCCCTGTTCCTTGCCCTTGTGAAACTTTCCTGTTATATATATATATATATATATATATATATATATAGTAGAGAGGTGAAGAATTTTCTTTACACTTCCAAGCCAGCTTCAGATTATTGTTTAGTGGATTTGCTCCTTACCCTTTTTTTTCCCTCTCTGTTTGGAGGGAGGAGGGGGGAGTGGGAGAGAGATTCTCAACCTTTCCCCCATCTGGGTTTTTAACTCTCAGTTAAGGCTCAAACCACTACAACCCTTCAGGTAGTTGTATACAGCAATGAGGTCTCCCCTGAGCCTTCTCTTCTCCAGGCTAAACAATCCCAGCTCCCTCAGCCTCTCCTCATAGGGCTTGTACTCAAGGCCTCTCCCCAGCCTCACTGCCCTACTCTGGACACGTTCAAGAATTTTAATGTCCTTCTTAAATTGAAGGGCCCAGAACTGAACACTGTACTCAAGGTGTGGCCTAACCAGTGCTGAGTACAGGGGCACAATGTCTTCCCTGCTCCTGCTGGCCACATTATTCTTGATGCAGACCAGGATTTAGTCACCATGGAGATGTTACAGCTAGCTGTTCTAGTTGACTAGCTAAAAATAAACTAACCAGAATTCATTTTATCCACAAAGCTAGAAGGAAGTAACAAACATTTTTTTTTTCTTTTGTCTTGAAGAGTATGTCACCTTGGCTCCCAGGGCTTCACTAGGATGACATAATACAACCTTTTAATAAGAATTATATTTAAAAGTGAAAATCAGCCTCATAGGACAAGAAAATTGTAAGTTTTATTTGCTATAATGACATTCAAGAAGATTGGTTTGCATTTTTTGTAGCCAGAATTATTTTAGAACTCTGGTTAGGACACACTGTTAATAGTGCTGTATATTTATAGAAGAATGAAGCTTGAAGTGAATGGGTGGAAGAAGAAGAACCTTGTTCTGGTCTTAAAATCTTTTCAGCTGAGTATTTTTCTTTCTAATTGTTCAGTGAATGAAAGGATACTTAATCCACCAGGGAAATGGATCTTCCTAAGACATCTTTTATTCAACTTCTTTCTCAGTCCTTTAGAATAGATTCTTTCACTCTGAGACTCTAAGATGGCAGAAAAAAGGAATTAGTTGCCCCAGACTGCTGGCCTTTAAACTTATTCTGAGTGGATGTCAATGCTCTGGTATCTATCTCATTGGCAGCTGATGTTAACTTGCATCCCTCCCACCTACACAGCGTAAGGAGCTGAAATAGTCCCAGTGACAAGCAGAGAGTTTTACAGGAAGAGATGCAGCCTCAAGTCTTTATGGCATAAAATCCCCATTGATATAGGTGTTAGTGATGGTACTCCTGCAGAGATTAATTACAAACTTAAGTCCAGCTTTAGGCAAGAGTTTCAAGCTCCAGGCTGGATGATGTGGTAAGACAAGAGTATGAGTAGCCAGGTTCCTCAAGCCATCACTATTGCTCTCAATTACTTTTCCAAAACCCCTGATTTTCCAGATCCAGATGGATCCAGGTGGAAACAAGACAACTTTGTCTGCTGCTTGCAGAGATGTAGTAGTTCAGGAGCTGGATGACTGAGCTCTGATATGGTAGCAAATGAACATGGCAGGTGTGATTGGAGTACAGGGTTGCATCACAGTTGGTGGCACTGCTGGTCTACGTGTGCTGGAGGTAACAGAGCTGATGGAAATGGACTCTCTGCAGGGATAGTGTTGGAACTTGCCTGAAATCTTTAATGGCATCAGGATCATCAATGTGCAGAAATGATAAATCATGGGCAGGGGAGATAACATGCAGAGAGGAGACATCCAAGGGACATGTATGAATCAGATATTGACACCAATGAGTGGATATGAAGGTTGAGTGCCTGGGTGTGGGTAAACACCCATGGTTGATGGATTGCAGTATTCTCCTCAGAATGATGTAGTCCTTTCCCTAAATTAAGTTTTCTTTGTTTTAAACAGAGAAGTACAGTTCAGCAAGAGTACTGTGGTGAAAATGGACACTTTGATACCAGAGTGTAACCCCATCACTGCCAGCCACACCGTGAAAGAACATATTGTAGTTAAAATTCAAGGAAGCGTGAGTAAAGATAAATGAAGTTACATAAAGTCAAGTTAAGCAGTTAAAATAAAACAAATAAACAAAACTACAAAAAACCAACCAACCAAATAAAAAAAAACAAAACAACCCAAAACCAAACCGAGTGAAATCTACATGCACAAACAGACACTGCCTTAAAACTACTTGATCTATTTCCTGAAAATTTTTCACTCCTTTCCTGAACTTCTTCAGATTTACTTTGCAACCTGACCTTAGTTTCTCCAGGGAAAAAAAGAATGCCTTGACAGGCCAGCAGAAAGATTAAGAGAAAACTTCACATTTGCAACACATTCCTCATCCTGTGTTATTACACAGGCCTAAGGCATTATTTGGTCACTAAGATGTGGATTTCTAAAGCCATTTGACTACCCCTGAGGTATTAGAGCCACAAAAATTATTAAGGGAGTGGAACATCTTCCTTACGAGGAGAGACTAAGAGAGCTGGAGGCCTTTAGCTTGGAGGATACTAAAGGTGACCTCCTCAATGTTTATAAATACATAAAGGGTGAGTGCCAAGAGGATGGACCCAGGTTCTGCTCAGTGATGCCCAAGGACCAGACAAGGGACAATGGTGGAAGTTGAGGCATAGGAAGTTCAGTGGAAACAGAAGGAAGAATTATTTCACTGTAAGGGTGACAGAACACTGGAACAGGCTGCCCAGGGGGGTTGTGGACTCTCCCTCTCTGGAGATATTCAAGACCTGACTGGATGAGTTTCTGTGTGAGCTGGCAGAGATGATCCTGCTCTGGCAGAGTGGGGTTGGACTGTATGATCTCTTGAGGTCCCTTCCAGCCCCTAACATTCTGTGATTCTGTATTCTATGATTCTGTATTCTGTCTGCCCAGCATTACAGGAGGGCTTGAGTCTCAATCAGACCCTGTGCTATGCTTGCAAGGTTTGTGCTCACCTAAACACAGTTCCAAGTAAATCCTTGCACATCTTCAGGCAGGCTTATATATTATTTATAGGTCACTGTCATAATTTCTGTATGTTAATAATAATAATAAACCAGGTTGGAAGAGACCTTCAAGATCATCACGTCCAACCCATCAACCCATCCAACCCACCTAAACAACCAAACCATGGCACCAAGCACCCCATCAAGTCTCCTCCTGAACACCTCCAATGATGGTGTGGTGAAGGCACATTATGCCCCAATACTGAATCTTGTCCCAGCATGTGGGCAAGTTCCCCCTCCCTCCAGGAGGAAGACAAAAGCCAAGGCATTAGCCAGGCTTGCACGCACCCAGCGCATGCAGTGCTCGTGCAGACACCAAGTATGGGCATAATTCTAGCTTCACGCTTTCTATAGGCTGAAGCCAGTTGCTTATGAGAGTGCCCATTGGTCAAGCCCAGCCTCGAGGAATCTATAAGTGTCACCCCGGTTGGTGAACACGTTGCCCCCTCATTTACTTTGTCTCTGTGCTTGCTGGAGAGAGTAACTCTCGAGCTGCAGCCTTTGCCATTGAGCTTATTGTTGTTAGCTTCTGTTATACATGCATGCATACTGGAAGCCTCTGCATCGTTGAAGAAGCCCAGAGGGAGGACCTTCGCTGAACCTGAGGAGCTCAGCATTGCTACAACCAGTCGTGCCGATCGGAAGAGCCCATCGTGCCACCGGAGGACTGGACCAACCCCCGCGGGTAAGATCTGCCCAGTTGCCAGGGAGAAGGGACTTGATTAATACCGAGTCCACGTGTGCCTAACCCCGCCGTAGCGGGAGAGGAGCCGCCGAGTGCCACTCTGAGGAGCCGCTGAGTGCCGCTCTGAGCCCTGTGAATTCCAGGGAAAACCAGAGCATTGTTCGTGCTTGTATTGCACCGGACCCGGGACCACTACGAGAGTCCTGTTGCTCCTTTAACCTCATTAAAGAGAATCCGCCGCCTAACGCAGCTACATTCTCTCCCTGAGGCTGTTTGCATCAGCCCCGAGGACCGCCGTGGTTGGGCCGACCCCCGTAGCTTTGCCTGTTTCCATCGTTCGAGCCCACCTACCGGCCACCGTCGTCCCGCCCTGCCATGCGAACCGACTTTAGAGGGCCGACCCCACAGACCGACCCCGTCCAGGACTGATCCCTGTTGTCTGAAGGGAATTGAATATCGTCCACGTGCTTTCCACCCACTAGCACTCAGTTCAAAGTATCCGAGTCCAGCAGAGTAAGCACTGACGCATAGAAAGATTGTAATATTGCTGTGTATAGCCAGAAGCTGCCCGCGTCCCGCCGAGTCTCCATCTAGTGGCCAAGCGGCAGAACTGCACCATTCGTTATATAAATATAGAAACGGTTTATAGATAGTTCAATTACTTTATAATCATAACACTAAGCCAGTTGTGGAATGTATTTCACGAACGTGCACTAGAACATGTATATAAGTTGGTGATTCATCGGTTATTAATAGTTTGATAATTAATAAAAATTATATTTTCATAATTCATATTTCATATTCATAAATTTAATAACCTCTTCACCACAGATGGTGACTCTACCACCTTCCCAGGCAGCCCATTCCAACGGGCAATCACTCTGTCTGTATAGAACTTTTTCCTAACATCCAACCTAAACCTCCCCTGGTGCAACCTGAGACTGTGTCCTCTTGTTCTGGTACTGGCTGCCTGGGAGAAGAGACCAACATCCACCTGTCTACAACTTCCCTTCAGGTAGTTGTAGAGAATAATAAGATCATGCCTGAGTCTCCTCCTCTCCAGGCTAAGCAACCCCAGCTCCCTCAGTCTCTCCTCATAATGTTTTCCTTGGTAAAGCCTCAGCTTATGAATGCCTTTGTAATTTATTAAACTCCTGATGTTTCTGGGAGTAAGTATACCAGAATTTAATACAGAAACATGCCTGGATCTAAGTTGGTGCACAGGTTTGCTTTTTGAGTAAGAGAATATGTGATGTGGATTGAGAACTGGCTGAATGACAGAGCTCAGAGAATTGTGTTCAGCAGCACAGGATCTAGTTGGAGGCCTAGGGGTCAGTACTAGGTCCAGTCTTATTCAACATCTTCATCAACAGCCTGGATGAATGGATAGAGTATGCCCTCATGTAGCAGTTTGGGCTGGGTGCTCTCTGCTACGTGGGGTACTTCCTGTGTCCAGAGGTCCAGCCCAGTGGGTGGACACAGGAAACTAGGTATTTCCTACCATAATTCTCTGCACCACTATAAGATCCAACGCGGGGTCTGGCACTTCCTCTTTCTTCCTCCTCCATCACCCGGTAACCTGGGGGAGATGTCTCCTGGCCTTGGGCCTGGCTAGGCCCAAGGCCAGGGGGGATAGGCAGTCTCAGATCTGGCCAGCTGAGACTAGCCTAGCAGTGGAGTGGGGAGGGGGGGAAGAGGGAGCCCTGGGGGTCTTGGGTGTACCCTCAGGTGGGGATAGGATGTTCCTGGATCTGCTTTGGGATGTCTTTTGTCACTGCACTTCTGGCTCTCTGTAAACATTCACCACTTTCCATTTAAACTTTCCACCACTTTTGCAATCCTTTTGTCTGAGTCATTATTTTTGCCCGTGGTGAGGAGGGGTTCTGCCTCTTACCCTTCACACCTCAGCAAGTTTGCAGATGATACAGAACTGGGAGAGGTGATTGACACACCAGAAGGCTGTTTGGCCATTCATTGAGATCTGGACAGGCTGGAGACCTGGGGAGAGGTGAGCCTCATGAAATTCAACAAGGTCAAGTGTAGAATCCTACACCTGGGCAAGAATAATCATCTACACCAGTACAGATTTAGAGCTGACCTATTGAAAAGCAGCTCCACAAAGAAGGTACTGGGAGTACTGGTGGACAACAAGTTCACCATGAGCCAGCAGTGCACCCTTGCGAACAAGAATGTCAATAGTCTTCTGAGGTGCATTAAGAAGAGTGTGGTCAGCAAGTATAGGGAGGTTCTTCTTCCCTTCCACTTTGCCCCATCAAGGTTTCATCTGAAGTACTGGACCCAGTTCTGAACTCTCCAGTTCTAGAGTGACAGGGAACTACTTCAGTGAATACATCAGTGTCAAGGTCCGGAGACACAGTTCTTTTAAATATTCCCGTGTTGTGAAATTAAAGGCACAAACGAGGCCAAAGTATCAACAGCTAGACTATTTATTACATAAATAAAGTGGACATAAGAAAGGGGAGAGGGAGAAAAGAGAGAGAGAGAGAGGGACGAGAGATAGAGAGAGGGAGAAGAGGAAAGGAATTATATTACCACACCCCTCATCCCCCCCAAGACAGTTAAAGTCTGTGGAGGAAAGGTGCTGCAGGAGGTGTTGGGTTTGTAGAGAAACCGTGGTGAGGCTTTTGCTGGAGAACAGCTGTGGTCCTCTGGGGAGATGTTCGGTTGATCCAGGAACGGTGCTGAGGCTCCTCTGGGCAGCCTGGGTCTGTAGAGAAAGGGTGCTGAGGCATTGGCTGGAGCTGTGGTCCTCCGGGCAGCTTCTTTTCTCCGGAGCAGCATTGTCCCGGCTTTCTCTTCTCAGTGGCCTGGCCCATCTCCTGTGTTTTCCTTCATCTCCGTTTTTCTCCCCGTTTTTCTCCTCTGTTTCTCTCCTCTGTTTCTCTCTACAAACCAGTAGTTGCTCAAGTCTTTTATACAGTTTTTTAGTCCTCAGGCAGGTGTTGGTATGTCAGGTATTCCAGAGGCAAGGAAATAATCCAGCTATCTGTTCCCCCGGAAATCTTTCTGTGTATTGCTGTGTATGTGGGCCAGATTTTTGGATGGAGGCGAGAGGGACCTCCGTCCCCTTCCCTCCATTCAGACAAGTCCTCCCACATTCCTTTACACAGGTGGTGGAAACCATCGTATCACCCTGCCCAAGGTACTTGATGGGCGGAAACCACCCTGCCCAGAAAGCATGATGGCTGGGTCCTTGGGTCCATTGTTGTAGTCCTGTGTTACCACGATGCAATCACAAGCTGATTTGCATCCAGGATTGGTGGACAGGATTCTTTCCACCTTCTTTCCAGTGGCTCTGCTATCACTTTATCTTTGTTGACTCACATAGAGAGAGACAAACTTATTAGACTCTCACAATCAGAGACTACAAAGATGCTGAGGGGACTGGAGCATCTCTCTTACAAGGGAAAGTTGAAAGATCTCAGGTTGTTTAGCCTTGAGAAAAGACTTCTGAGAAGCAATCTTATCAATCTGTGTCAATGGTTAAAGGGATGGGGAATGGAGGATGGAGCCAGAGTCTTTTCAGCAGTGTCCAAGGGCAGGACACAGAGCAATGGGCACAAATGAGAACCCAGGTGTTTTGTGGACCTAAGTAGTAAAGTCTCTTGCACAGAAACCAGGTTTGCTTAAAGCAGTACTGTGTCTATGCCTAAAAGAGAACCACTGATACTTTTTCTCCTTGACACCATGCTGTCCACCCAGGAGGCTCTCACAGTATTCAATTATCTGGATGAAGCTTTAGAAAATCACATAACAGGACAAAGAAATTATGTCTGGGTGATAGAAGGAGGACTACATGTGTTAAGGGACCTTTAAAAAAAGTATTTTCTTCCTCCTGTGACAGCCTTCTTGGAGGAAAAGGTCTCTGATGTTTCATAGTTTCATAGTTTCATTCAGAGTTGGAAGGGACCACAAGGATCATCTAGTTCCAACCCCCCTGCCATGGGAATGGACACCCCACACTACAGCAGGCTGGACAGAGCCTCATCCAGCCTGCTCTTAAACACCCCCAGGGACGGGGCCTCGACCACCTCCCTGGGCAACACATTCCAGGGTCTCACCACTCTCATGGTGAAGAACCTCCTCCTCACATCTAGCCTCAATCTCCCCACCTCCAGCTTCATTCCATTCCTCCTAGTCCTATCAGTCCCTGAGATCCTGAGAAGTCCTTCCCCAGCATTTCTGTAGGCCCCCTTCAGATACTGGAAGGCCACAATTAGGTCACCTGGGAGCCTTGTCTTCTGCAGACTGAACAGCCCCAACTCCTTCAGTCTGTCTTCATAGGAGAGGTGCTCCAGCCCTCTGATCATCCTTGTGGCCCTTCTCTGGACACGTTCCAGCACCTCCACATCCCTCTTGTAATAGGGGCTCCAGAACTGGACACAGTACTCCAGGTGGGGTCTCACCAGGGCTGAGTAGAGGGGGAGGATCACCTCCCTCGACCTGCTAGCCACACTTCTCCTGATGCAGCCCAGGATCTGATTGGCTTTGTGGGCTGCAAGTGCACATTGAGAGCTCATGTTGAGCTTTTTGTCCACTAGCACCCCCAAGTCTCTCTCCTCAGGGCTACCCTCCAGCCAGTCACTACCCAGCCTGGATTTGTGCCTGGGATTGCCTCCACCCAGATGCAGGACCCTGCACTTGCTCTTATTGAACTTCATGAGGTTGGCTTGTGCCCACCTCTCCAGCCTGTCAAGGTCCCTCTGGATGGCCTCCCTTCCCTCCAGCGTGTCTGCTGCACCACACAGCTTGGTGTCATCAGCAAACTTGCTGAGGGTGCACTCAATGCCACTGTCCATGGCACCCACAAAGATGTTGAACAAGACAGGTCCCAGGACTGATCCCTGAGGGACTCCACTTGTCACTGGCCTCCACTGGGACATGGACCCATTGACAGCCACTCTTTGGGTGCGGCCATCAAGCCAGTTCCTTATCCATCTAGTGGTCCACCCATCAAACCCATGTGTCACCAGTTTGGAGACCAGGATGTGGTGCGGGACAGTGTCGAAGGCTTTGCTCAGGTCCAGGTAAATGACATCAGTTGCTCGCCCCTCAGCTATTAATTTTGTCACCTGCTCATAGAAGGCCACCAGGTTGGTCAGGCAGGATTTGCCCTTGGCAAAGCCATGCTGACTGTTCCCAATTACCTCTTCACTATTCTTTTGAGCGAGTAGTGACTCCAGGAGGATCTGCTCCATGATCTTTCCAGGCACAGAGGTGAGACTGACTGGCCTGGAGTTCCCTGGTTCCTCCTTCTTACCCTTTTTGAAGAGGGGGGCAATGTTTCCCCTTTTCCAGTCTGTGGGGACTTCACCAGACTGTCATGACTTTTGAAATAGAATAGAGAGGGGTTTAGCAACCTCATCTGTCAGTTCTCTCAGTACCCATGGGTGTATCCCGTCGGGTCCCATGGACTTGAACACTTTTAGGTTCTTCAGATGATCACGAACCTGATCTGCACTTACAATGGGCAGTTCTTCCTCCCCGTCCCTGGCCTTGACTTCCGTAACATCAGGAGTGTGGCTAGAGGCCCTTGCAGTGCAGACTGATGTAAAGAATTTATTAAGTACCTCAGCTTTTTCCAGGTCAAAAACTAGACTTTTCTAAAGGTGTTCAAACCAAACAGATTAGAAAGGATTCCTTTGTCCTAAACTCTAGCAGTAACTGTCCTGGAAGAGGCATTAACAAGACAGCTAAATCTGTTGAGCCACTGTCCATTTCCCTTCCCTCTCTGTTGCAGGGTCCAGATTGAGGTTGAGGAACCTAATAGGCAGGTGCCGTTAACGCTGCCTGGAGGGGAGTGGAAGCTGAACCCGATCCCCAAGCCTCACTTTTCAGAGAGGCGACTGCATGTGTCAGACACCATGAGAGAAGGCATGTGCAGTTTACTTGCTACATAAACATTTGGAATTGATTGGCGGGATTTCAATGGCTAATGTGCCAATGGGCCGTTCCATTTTCGAAAAGGGAATTTACAGGGGAAGACCTCCTATGCTCTTTGTTCATTGCACTCACTCCTCACATGCTCATTAGTCTTTTATCTCTCTCCCCCCATTCGTTAATGGTATTCAAGGCAGCGACAAGCACCTACTTGCTTCTTTCTTCAGGGCAATTGCCTTCTTTTGTTTTAGCAGTGTAGTGCTCGAGTTGGGCCTCCACTACAGCATCCTCCTGTTTGGTTTCGCCCACATAGAGAGATTCCAGTTTGTTCCTCAGTATTCCAAGTTCTGATTGTTCTAGACTGTTACTCCACTGTTTATCAGCCTTCTATCGTATGTAATCAAGCTGTTATCAACTGGGCAAACAAACCTGAATACAATTGGCTCGGGAAAAGAATTTTTTACATTTAATAAATCATATTAATATGTTATCATGTTTCTGGCCAATAAATTTATATAAACTAAAAGAGTAACAGTCAGGTGAAATCTCCTCTTCAGCAGAATGTGTTATTTCCAATCAGAGTATTCATAGCCACCACGTGCACTTATATCTAGGGCATATAACACAGAACTGGTGGAGGGAGTCATGATGAGCGAAGGCCATGATGTCAGGGAAAAAAAAACACACTAATGTTTCATAACTTCATAGTGTCTCATAGTGCATAAATTGGAAAGCAAAAATATTTGTTCTCTTGAGTTCTGGTTCAACTCTGGCAGAAGGAATTTTTTGCCTATTTCTTTTCCTTTTAAACAACAAGAAATGTTCACAGATCCGTTGTCAAAACTGTCTCACAATTTGAACGACCTGGTATACTGACCCTCTTCTTCCAGCTAATTGCCCTAAAACTCCTTAGTCTTCTTTTTCTTGTGAACAAGAAAAAATTCTCCCATTTTCTCTTTCATAGTCACATCATCTCTAGACTCCTGTAATGGACTTATATGGATGTATCGGGAGATAAGATCCAACTAGTTTCATAGTTTCAAAGTTTCATTCAGGGTTGGAAGGGACCACAAGGATCATCTAGTTCCAACCCCCCCTGCCATGGGCAGGGACACCCCACACTACAGCAGGCTGGACAGAGCCTCAGCCAGCCTGCTCTTAAACACCCCCAGGGACGGGGCCTCGACCACCTCCCTGGACAACCCATTCCAGGGTTTCACCACTCTCATGGTGAAGAACCTCCTCCTCACATCTAGCCTCAATCTCCCACCTCCAGCTTCATTCCATTCCCCCTAATCCTATCAGTCCCTGAGATCCTGAGAAGTCCTTCCCCAGCCTTCCTGTAGGCCCCCTTCAGATACTGGAAGGCCACAATTAGGTCACCTCGGAGCCTTCTCTTCTGCACACTGAACAGCCCCAACTCCTTCAGTCTGTCCTCATAGGAGAGGTGCTCCAGCCCTCTGATCATCCTTGTGGCCCTTCTCTGGACACGTTCCAGCACCTCCACATCCCTCTTGTAATAGGGGCTCCAGAACTGGACACAGTACTCCAGGTGGGGTCTCACCAGGACTGAGTAGAGGGGGAGGATCACCTCCCTCGACCTGCTAGCCACACTTCTCCTGATGCAGCCCAGGATCTGATTTGCTTTGCGGGCTGCAAGTGCACATTGAGAGCTCATGTTGAGCTTTTTGTCCACCAGCACCCCCAAGTCTCTCTCCTCAGGGCTACCCTCCAGCCAGTCACTACCCAGCCTGGATTTGTGCCTGGGATTGCCTCCACCCAGATGCACTTGCTCTTATTGAACTTCATGAGGTTGGCTTGTGCCCACCTCTCCAGCCTGTCAAGGTCCCACTGGATGGCCTCCCTTCCCTCCAGCGTGTCTGCTGCACCACACAGCTTGGTGTCATCAGCAAACTTGCTGAGGGTGCACTCAATGCCACTGTCCATGGCACCCACAAAGATGTTGGACAAGACAGGTCCCAGGACTGATCCCTGAGGGACTCCGCTTGTCACTGGCCTCCACTGGGACATGGACCCATTGACAGCCACTCTTTGGGTGCGACCATCAAGCCAGTTCCTTATCCATCTAGTGGTCCACCCATCAAACCCATGTGTCACCAGTTTGGAGACCAGGATGTGGTGCGGGACAGTGTCGAAGGCTTTGCTCAGGTCCAGGTAAATGACATCAGTTGCTCGCCCCTCAGCTATTAATTTTGTCACCTGCTCATAGAAGGCCACCAGGTTGGTCAGGCAGGATTTGCCCTTGGCAAAGCCATGCTGACTGTTCCCAATTACCTCTTCACTATTCTTTTGAGCGAGTAGTGACTCCAGGAGGATCTGCTCCATGATCTTTCCAGGCACAGAGGTGAGACTGACTGGCCTGGAGTTCCCTGGTTCCTCCTTCTTACCCTTTTTGAAGAGGGGGGCAATGTTTCCCTTTTTCCAGTCTGTGGGGACTTCACCAGATTGCCATGACTTTTGAAATAGAATAGAGAGGGGTTTAGCAACCTCATCTGTCAGTTCTCTCAGTACCCGTGGGTGTATCCCGTCGGGTCCCATGGACTTGAACACTTTTAGGTTCTTCAGATGATCACGAACCTGATCTGCACTTACAATGGGCAGTTCTTCCTCCCCGTCCCTGGCTTTGACTTCCATAACATCAGGAGTTCTTCAAACTGAAGGCAGAACAAGCTCTGCATTCAGCAGGAGCTGCTGGAGTTGTGTTATCTGAAGATGACTTTCAGCTATCATTTAATATTTTAAAATACAAAATTAAAAAAAAAATACAATACAGTGTACATAGGATATTGGCCACAAAGATGACTGTGCTTTGAATTTACTGACCTGGAAGTATTTTATTGGTTTTCCTCTGTCATTTCTCTGCCCTTTACCCCTGTCATTGCTCCATCAACCACATTCTTCCAAAGACATAAACCTGATATAGCTTCCTAAGCAACCAATATGAAAAACTGATTTTTGGTTAATGAACTGTGATTGATCTTGTAAATCATGAGGTGGGTTTTCTTCTGTGTTTTGATCAGATAAATCTACATTCTTAGGGAGAAATTCTGAAGAAGAATGGAAGTTTTAATTTTGCTAGAAATGAAACAAGAAAATAACTAGATGAGCAAGAAACTGGTATTTGAGGACCAAAACATCACAGCCTTGTGGTGGTGAGAGTAGGTTCAGATCTCCCTCCCCCACAAAGAAAGAAACCACGGCTGACTCAGTTGGAGAAGCAAGATGAATTAAAGCTATATTTACAAGCAGGATGAAATGCAGTGGATATATACACAAATATACAGGATTTACAATATATACAGAAATACAGCAAAGAAAGTAATACAGAACAAAACTCCCTCCTCTGGACAGAGGAGGGTTCCCCCCCTGTACCCCCTCTCCACCCTACCTCCCTTTTTTCCCTAAGAGGGTTAGAGAGAAAAGGGTAATTATTAAGGAGGAAATTCTTGTTAGGTTCAAAAGCACATGCAAGTATTAGTTTTCTTATCTCAAGGTCAACTCCAGCTAGTTGCTGAGAGAGACAGGGTGAAAGGGCAGAAAAAACTGGAACAGAGACAGACTCAAACTGAACTTAAAGTTGCATTTTGCCTATCTACCAATGAAATTCGTTTAGACCTATCTTTGTTTTCAAAATATTCAGCCAGAGTGTTCCAGCACTGTCTTTTTCTTAAAGGCACAGCCTCAAACGGTCACAAGCCTGAAACCTGATTCTTAAAAAACAGGCCACAGTACAACAAACTGATTTGATTGGGGTTAAAGTAATGAGGTGGGAATTACAAAGATATAGTTGTCCTTATTTTTCCCAAAAATCCTGCCCCAACATTATGTATGAAACTGATTAGATTATTTACAGGTTCTATTCGATCATGAATTCTACCAGGATACTTATGGGGAACTTTAGCACAATTTATAGAATTCAGAAAATGGAAAAGGCTAAGCTACAAAATGGCTTTATCCCCCTTACGAAATTAGAGGCAAGCCAAGGACCTTAGGGTAAGCCAATGAGAATCGCAGGTTGTACTCATGAAGACAGAGCAGGAATTTGGCTATGGTCCTTAGGTCTCTTGTTGGTGGTAGGCTCCAGGAACTTCAGGGTTTATAATTGTGGATAATGTGGCAAAATCCAAAGGGAAAGCACCTGCCAGAATCAAAATTTCCGTAGCCACAGCTGCTACCAGCGAAGAGTTGTGCAGTGGCACTCTTTGAATAGTGCAAGAAAGCCACAGCTTTATGGCAAGCAGGGGTCAGGAACCCAAGGCAGGCAGGTCCAGGGAGAAACCAGGTCCAAGTGCTGGTTTCTCCAATTTCACTGCGAATGTGGAGCAAGTCCAAGATGAAAGCGGAAAATGGGAGCAAGAGAGCAGAAAATGAGAGCAAGAGCCCTGACCACTTTCTGGCCACTCTATTTAAGGCATTTCTAGACAATGTGTCCAAGGCAAATGTATACTGGGCACAAAGCACCTTGCTTACTCATAGTTTCCAAACCCAGAGGACTTCCCCCACTGGTAAATACCTTGTGAGGAACCTCCACCCTGGCATTTTTTACCTGTCTCCAGGGGAAGGCAATTTTGCACCTTGGAAAGCAATTTCGTGCCTTTGTCTTTCCCCATTCAAACCTCTGCTGATGGAGGTGGGGGAAGGGGCATTTGGAACACCCCATAACACAAACAAATTGAATGCATACAAACCAAAATTTTCTTTTGACTCATTTGTACTGCCCGAGCCTACAAAACTAGAAGGTTTAACCAGATAGGTATCTGCATTTTTTTAATTTCGTCTGTGGCAGAGCTTTGGAGAAGAGGTTGTGATCCCCCATGAACCTGATCTATCAAATAATCTGATTTCCTTCAAGACACTATCACAGTTCTGATCCACTTGTTCTATGTCACAGAATATGTACAAGAGTTAACACAAAGATGATTTCAAACTAGCACTTTAAAACCGTTGAGGGAATTTCTTAAAATATTACATGAGAAAGAGAAAGACTAAGGAAAGTAGATACCATTATAATCAAGTTTAGTGGTGCAAAGCTGAAAGAAGCAGGTGTTGAGGAGTATAAGTTTTGGGTGTTTCTGAGGCAAAATGAAGAGCAAGTCTTCTCCCCTGGCTCACATATGCATATTTGAATTGGGAAAATAATATAATATATTGGTAATGTATTATCATGCATGTATGTATGGAATATATGAATTTATGAAATATGCCTAGCTCCCCAGTTGACTATTGGTCATGACTGGTGGGGGAAATCAGGTTCATTCCTAAGAGAAAAATGAACTCTATCACCAGCATGTGAAAAAAAAAAAAGCCTTGCTTTTGTTTTCAGTGATATTATCACCAAGATTTCATACTGGATTATTAAAGAAATGCTTCAAAAGAAGTCAGTCAAGGTTGATATTTTTATGTATTTATTATGCTGTAGTTTCTGTACTATACTTTGCAGTATTGTATCACATTAAGCTCACAGTCAATATGCTCAGAGAAAGAGCATAACAAAGATAAGAGGAAGGAAAAAATTGATTTGATTTGAAGTTTCAGCTCTTTTTGCAGAGCCTGATTTTCTAGTTCCATAATGGTTTTAAAAGTCAACCTATTAATCTGTAAATAATAACATTCTCTACTCTCTATGTCTTAAGAAAAACTAATGATATAGGCACATTAGAAGAAGCCATAGTGCAGTTATGGGACCAGTCGATAAATAGGTGTTTAGGAGCTTTGACGAACAGCTCAAACCTAGATTGCATGGTGATGAGCATCATTGAGTTGAGCAGACTGCTATACTAAATTCACGTTTGCATACTTTGTGTGTGGCACTCGTAATAGTCCCAGCATATATCTTTGAGTTAAACCTGGGATCAAAGGTACACTGCTGGACCTACAGACACATTTATTCCTTGAAATGGTTGTGCATATAAACGTTTCCTTCTCCTGGTCTGAAAGAATAACAAGCTTAACAATTAGTAGTTTCAGCACAAGAGGTTTTGGATGTGATGGTTGCCTTAGCAAAGGTCAGCTGCATTGGAAAGATGGGACTTCCAGTACTGAAGTCCTTGCTATGCTGCTCTTAATCTCCTTAGACTTGTTGCTGGTAATGATGGAAACATTTCCCAACATTTTCTGAAGGCAGTCCTAAACATGACAAAGCATCTGAGGAGGTTCAGCTAGCTGGATCATTCAGATGACTGAACTTTATGATGTCCTCTCTATTTCTCTTAGAAAAGAGCTATCAGGTGGATCACTGAAAATTCCACACATACATTGTTTTTCTCCACTGAAGTAGGGAGATGGATGCATTTATGTTTTTAATTTGAGTATGAGAAAACTACAGTACAAGATATCAGTAGTATTAATTCCATAGGAGTGAGAACTTCTGTGGACATCTTTCAAAGGAGAGAGATGTGGTATTCTCTGAGGAAGTAAGAGTAGATTTGCTTCTTAAGTTCCTTAAACTCCTATAGGAAAAGAAATGTTGTAAGAAATTATTAATATACAGTTTAATGTCAGGCTACATCCATCTTGCTCATCATTTACCCTTCATGTCAAGCTTTAATTTGGATGGCTCAGAAAACAAGATGCAAAACTGTTTTCTACAGAAAGGGTAGAGATATCACCAGCCTCTTTTGATCTACTACCGTCAATGCTACTCAGAAGACAAAACCTAAAATATATTTTTTCTGAAGGTTTATGTAAAAAGCTAGGCACAAGTTCCACCCAGAAAAGAAAAGGAAAAAAAGGGGAAAGTGAGAGAACATGAAAGAAACCAGGACATTTAAATCTACCAGAAAACATCATCTCAAAGAGGCTGCTGATATGCAACAAACAGAGTTATCCTGCTACTGAAGTGAGCATGACAGAAATGGTGGAGATTTCTTGCACTCAAGTAAACCACCAACATGACTGGGACAAGGTGATGATCCCAGTATTAATACCTTGGAAAAACTTCAGTAGGGATTATACTTGTTGTCTAAATTAAGAATGAACATTCCAGAGAGAAGAAGGGCCAACAGTGCAGTTCAGACAGGTTTTAAAGGCTAAGGCCATGTTCTCCATAAAGTGATGGAGGAAGAGTTGCAGGGCAAGGGAAAAAGGAGGTATACCATCTCTCAGATGCTGCCATGAGGCCATAGTGCCTGCCATTGCTGCTGTAATCTCACCTGAGCTGCCAAGCACATGAAAGGACATACATTCTCCAGGATATGCACAATTCACACTTTCATATTTACAATTAGATATCAAAACACATTGTTTCCTGATCACTACTGCTTGGGAGTTTAGCCTTGGTTTCCTCCTTCTCCCTGTTTTTTCTCCTTGCCCGTAATCTTACTACCTTTTTTATGTGCTTGATTTGCTGTGATACAAAAATTTTGCCCCTGTAGTTGTAATGCAGCAAGATGGGGTAACAGATCTGGCAAGACAATCATCTCATCAAAGCAGAAGGAGGAGAATCTTATTTGCATACATATTTACCACTGAGGGGAACTACTTACTTCAGCTAAACTAGAGAGAAGATAATACACAGATCCCATTTAAAATGTCTGGTGAAAAAAAAAAAACACAGATCCCAAGGACGTTTTCACTTTGTAATTATTCCTCTTTATAGTGAGGATACAGAAAGAAAAAATATTTCTTAGACGTAAACTACTCACAAATAAAGAGGACTAAGCAGAGACCTTATTGCCCATCTCTTTGTCCATACATCTATCTTCTAGACCATAATAAAGAATTTGCAATTTCTGTCCTTTTGCTGTGAGGTGATTGCATTGTAAGAGAGCAGTAGTTGAAGCCTGAATATTAACTTCATACAAAAAAAAAAAATATCCTAAGAAATGCAAACTTTTATTTTGCCTTCTGATCTCTTTTAAAAATTTATTTGAATAATCAATCCCTCCATACTTTAATATGATTTTATTAAAAGAAATCCACAATACCAAGGGTGAAAAAGTCAGTTCTAAATGTCATCTGCTTCAAAACAGGCACCGTGCTGGTAGTTATACAGACACCCAGAAGGCCATGAATGGATGAGCATTCATTTAAAATCTAGGTGGGGTTTGCTCTCCTTTAGCTGAGAGTGGAACCTGGCCTCATTCATTAGAGTACCTTGCAGGATATCTAAAATATTTAGAATAGAATATAATAGAATAGAATAGAATAGAATAGAATAGAATAGAATAGAATAGAATAGAATAGAATAGAATAGAATAGAATAGAATTAACCAGGTTGGAAGAGACCTTTGAGATCCTTGAGTCCAGCCTGTCATCCAACACTATCTAATCAACTAAACCATGGCACCAAGCACCCCAGCAAGTCTCTTTCTAAACATCTTCAGTGATGGTGACTCCACCACCTCCCTCATCAGAGGTACACCATAGGAGAGAATGGTGTTAGTTCTTGCTACGGCACCTGAGATGCTCAACATTAAGTGGCAAATTATAAAAGCACTAACATTTAGGAGTCCACATTGTCCTGCTGGCATAAATATGTCCTCTCACAGAGCTAAGCGAAGCATATATTTTAGTGTTGTTGTATGTGACAGTTTTAGGATGTGCCTTTAAGAAAGGGACAGTTACTGGAACACCCTGGCTGAATGTTTTGGTGTAAAATGAAAACAAAGATATTTTAAACAAATTTTATTGGTAGATTGGTAGAATGCAACTTTAGTTCAGTTTGAATCTCAGTCAGTTCAGTCTGTCTGTTCCAGTCTGCCTGAGCAGTTGTCTTTCCTCTGATCTTGAGCTGATGAGCTAAGAAACTAATTCTTTGCCTAGTACACATTTTTAACTAACAGAATTTCCTCCTTAACAATTACCTTTTCTCTTTCTAACCCTTTTTGGGAAAAAAGGGAGGAAGGGGGAGAAGGGGGATTGTGGGGACCCCTCCTCTCTGGAGGACAGAAAGGTTTTCTGTGTTATGTACTTTGCTTTGTATTACTGTATATATTTTATATATTGTATATTGTGTATATATTCACTGCATCTCATCCTGCTTGTAAATATAGCTTATCCATTTTGCTCCTCCGACTGAGTTAGCTCTGGTTTCTTTGTGTGTGGGGGAGAACTGAAGTTTCTCTCACCACCACAGTGTATAAAGAACAAAGCATCTTGAACAGTTGTGAGGCAGATGCTGTAAAATAACATCAGAAGTTGTGTTTTGCTTGGAATTGTTTGGGGTTGTTTTATTGCTATGTAGAATTTTGAGTAGCTCATCTGTGAATTCGTGACCAGGTGATCAAAAAAGCTAGTGCAGAATATCAGTGAAAATTTACTTATTCTTTTTCAGTATATACATATATACACACACATATATACACACACACAAATTCACATTTATACTGGTATATTATTTAAAGTTCAGTTTTGACTGTGTTTACAAAAGGCTGATTATAACTTGAAGCAGGATGACAGAATCTTATTATTAACACATACAGACACATACAAATTTCCCCCTAAATATTACATATCAATATCTATTTCCTAGACTATGCACCTAAAATATGTGTTATATCTCTATGTATTTGTGTGCAGGGTATAAACATACATTGTACGTAAATGATTTATATCAGTGTTTCTAGATTGCATTACATAGTAGCTGAGCTGTCATTAGTTAAAAAAAAAAAAAAGGGATACTCAGCTTTTCAACAAAAGAAGAGAATGAGACTGCCAGTGTGATGCAGTGGTTTGGGTGTTTTTTTGTGTGCATGCATGTTTGTGTGTGTCTGTATGTGCCTTTTTTCTGTTTTGTTTTTAGCATCCATCTCTGCCAATCTTTGCACTGCAAGTAGGGAAAATTATATCCATGGCAACCAGCTGCACTCTTCCTCCCCACATCAATGATGTCTCCAATCTAAACTGTCAAATATTCTATGCACATCATGTAAAATAGGTCTCCTTTCCTTATACCTCTGTGCATCTAGTTTTTTGTGGCTACATATTTATGCAAATGAGAACTGTCCTTTTTCTCTTGGGTTGATTGAACACTGAATTTGTTTTGACCTTGGCAATGCAAAGCCATGCTGTCTTGCCACTTGGTATACCACATAATGCAAAAAGCATATAATAATGATAACTCTTCTTAAATTAGTCTGACGATACCAGCTTCCTGGCTTGTGAAGATGACTTGGAGAGTGCTTTTAAGGGGCAGCATCAATATGAGGCTGAGAAATGACAATAATGTTTAATTAGTTCTCTAGAACGTACAAATTTTCAGGACTGGAAAGCAGGATTTTGATTTATTTATTTTTTTTCTTTACAGTTAGTGAAAAGGAGAAAGTCCTTCATAAATCCTGAATCACAGAATTATAGAGGCTGGAATAGATCTCTGAGATCATGAAGTCCAGCCTTGATGGAATGACAAATTAATCACAATGTTTTGGTATAAAGACATAAGATTCCAAAGATTGTCCTTCTACACGCAAGAAAAAAAAAGACTCCTCTGTCACATTTTAATGGATATACAGTTAAACACTCTTCTCTTGCTCTTCTTTGAATGATGACTCCTAACAGAACTTGCAAATAACTTACAATAACCCTATAAATCCTACAAGAATCCTCAGCAGAAGTCTCAAGGTGCCTCAAGCAAGACCAGCAAGCAGTGATTCTGAGCCCATTTGCCATGTTCCCACCTGTGGCACTGAATTGGGATCAGAAGACTTTTCCAGTCTGAGCTACCAGAACCCACTGCCTATTCAGAAAAGTGCAAGGATTTGACTTTTGATTTTCACACAAAGAAAGATCTGGCAGTGTTAACCTGATAAATAAAAAGATCTGGACAAAAGACACAGCATTAAATAAGTATGTTCTGTAGCGGCAAAGGCACTTATTGTGGTGGGTGAAAGGGTAAGGCCGAGAAGCCTCTTCCCTTCCCCCTTGTAAGGTAAAAGGGAAAGAAAAATTGAAGGGAAAGGAAAAAAAAACTCACCAGCTGAATTAGCAAAGCAGTGGAGCTATATTTACAAAGCAGTGAAGGATATGCAGGGGAATATTTACAAATTTACAATATCTACAATATATACAAAGATATACAACAGAGTAGCACAGAAATGAGAGTAACCCCCCTCGGCAGAGGGGATTCCCCCCCTCCGCTCTCCCCTCTCTTCCCCCCTTTCCCCAGAATGGGATAGAAAGAGGAAGAAAAGAGAGGAAAAAAAAAAAATGTTAGAAGCAGTTTGTGTTAGTTGGAAGCAGTTAATATAGACCTGGTTATCTTATCCTCAAGGCCGAGGCCTTGGCAGAAAGCCCAGCACAGAGAAGAGTTGCTGCACCCTGGAGAAGCGGAAGCAAGAGTGACCGAGAAGTGCTGGGAATGCCCACTTCACTCTCAGGCCAGATAGTGCTTCCTCCCACTCGCCCAATGAAATTGTTTAGAATATTCCTTCCGTTTACCAACTTCCGTCCACCATATTCCCTTTCTTAAGGGGACAGCATCAACCGGGCACACTTATCTTTGAGTCACAAGAGTAATGTAGTATCTAAGACTTTCTTGCATGCCATAGACTGTGGCAATGGTGAAGCAGTTGCATATGCCTGTGGCTCAGCAGTGTAATTATCAAAAGACTAACTGTTCTTGTTCAGAAAATCAGCTCTAAACCACAACTAGCAGTGAATATTCCAAAGAAAGGGGATTCCTTTTGGCACAAACATTCTCATTTGAAAATTTGTTCATATGCACACTTGCCTTCCACAAAGCCTCAAGTCATCAAAGACAAAAAGCTGTTTGGAAAAAAGTGCTTACAGAATGAAATGCATATCTTCCTGTGACTATTAACCCTTTGTCAACTGGTACCATTTTCTCATGCCTTAACTCATAAGAGTAATACATACAGTACTGTACAGATGGCACACTACACCAGTACAAACTACACGGATGAAGCTGAGCACTGGTACTTTATCATCTGCAGTCTCATGAACACAGCATTCCACTGTGTGGCTGGAATGGTTGCCTCCAAAGATATTTGCTAGAAGGACAGTTTTAACACCAGTTTCCAATACACCATCTTCCTTCTTCAGAAGAGAGCATGTGAAATATGTGAAAAGTCAGTGCAGTCATTAAAAATAAGCATTTCCCCCTGGCCCAGGTTGAGATATGGGAAGTCCCCACTGGAGCCTTCAGCTCCCTTCAGAAATTTCCAGCCCATCTACTTCTTAATGGAGTGATGATGGGAACCTGTGCTCTGCCTGTGATGTCCCTAGGAAAACTCCTCAGCCAGCCACTAAGACAGAGTCTAGAGAGAGATGAGGGGCGAGCAACTGATGTCATTTACCTGGACCTGAGCAAAGCCTTCGACACTGTCCCGCACCACATCCTGGTCTCCAAACTGGTGACACATGGGTTTGATGGGTGGACCACTAGATGGATAAGGAACTGGCTTGATGGCCGCACCCAAAGAGTGGCTGTCAATGGCTCCATGTCCCAGTGGAGGCCAGTGACAAGCGGAGTCCCTCAGGGATCAGTCCTGGGACCTGTCTTGTTCAACATCTTTGTGGGTGACATGGACAGTGGCATTGAGTGCACCCTCAGCAAGTTTGCTGATGACACCAAGCTGTGTGGTGCAGCAGACACGCTGGAGGGAAGGGAGGCCATCCAGAGGGACCTTGACAGGCTGGAGAGGTGGGCACAAGCCAACCTCATGAAGTTCAATAAGAGCAAGTGCAGGGTCCTGCATCTGGGTGGAGGCAATCCCAGGCACAAATACAGGCTGGGCAGTGACTGGCTGGAAAGTAGCCCTGAGGAGAGAGACTTGGGGGTGCTGGTGGACAAAAAGCTCAACATGAGCTCTCAATGTGCACTTGCAGCCCGCAAAGCAAATCAGATCCTGGGCTGCATCAGGAGAAGTGTGGCTAGCAGGTCGAGGGAGGTGATCCTCCCCCTCTACTCAGCCCTGGTGAGACCCCATCTGGAGTACTGTGTCCAGTTCTGGAGTCCCTATTACAAGAGGGATGTGGAGGTGCTGGAACGTGTCCAGAGAAGGGCCACGAGGATGATCAGAGGGCTGGAGCACCTCTCCTATGAGAGCAGACTGAAGGAGTTGGGGCTGTTCAGTCTGCAGAAGAGAAGGCTCCGAGGTGACCTAATTGTGGCCTTCCAGTATCTGAAGGGGGCCTACAGGAAGGCTGGGGAAGGACTTCTCAGGATGTCAGGTAGTGATAGGACTAGGGGGAATGGAATGAAGCTGGAAGTGGGGAGATTGAGGCTGGATGTGAGGAGGAGGTTCTTCACCATGAGAGTGGTGAGACCCTGGAATGGGTTGTCCAGGGAGGTGGTCGAAGCCCCGTCCCTGGGGGTGTTTAAGAGCAAGCTGGATGAGGCTCTGTCCAGCCTGATCTAGTGGGGGGTTTCCCTGCCCATGGCAGGGGGGTTGGAACTAGATGATCCTTGTGGTCCCTTCCAACCCTGAATGAAACTATGAAACTATGAAACTATAAGAACAGGTCATATGAGGAGCATTTGAGAGAACTGAGGTTGTTTAGCACAGAGGAAAGAAGGCTCAGAGGAGACCTTCTTGTTCACTACAGCTATGTGGAAGGAGGTTGTAGAGAGATGGGAGTTGGTCTGTTCAACCAAGTAACTAGAATAGAATAGAATAGAATAGAATAGAATAGAATAGAATAGAATAGAATAGAATAGTAGACGAGGTTGAAAGAGACCCTCAAGATCACCGCGTCCAACCCATCATCCAACACCACCTAATCAACTAAACCATGCAATCAAGCACCCTGTCAAGTCTCCTCCTGAACACCTCCAGCAGTGGTGACTCCACCACCTCCCCAGGCAGCCCATTCCAGTGGGCAGTCACTCCCTCTATGAAGAATATCTTCGTAACATCCAGTCTGAACCTCCCCTGGCTCAGCCTGAGACTGTGTCCTCTTGTTCTCGTGCTGACTGCCTGGGAGAAGAGACCAACCTCTGCCTGTCTACAACCCCCCTTTAGGTAGTTGTAGAGGGCAATAAGGTCACCCCTGAGTCTCCTCTTCTCCAGGCTAAGCAACCCCAGCTCCCTCAGCCTCTCCTCATAGGGCTTGTGTTCCAAGCCCCTCGGGAGAATAGAATAGAATAGAATAGTATAGAATAGAATAGAATAGAATAGAATAGAATAGACCAGACCAGGTTGGAAGAGACTGTCGAGATCATCGTGATGATCAAGTGATAGGACAAGAGTAACTGGCCTTGAGCTGTGCCAAGGGAAGATTAGATTGGATATTAGGAATAATTTCTTCATTGGAAGGGTTCTCAGCATTGGACAATTTTGCCCAGGGAGATGGTGGAAATATTTAATAGTCGTGTAGATGTAGTACTTTTGGATATGGTTTAGTTAAGGACTTGCCAGTGTTAATAATTGGACTTGATAATCTTAAAGGCCTTTTCCAATCTAAGCAATTCTGTGACGGAGAGAGAAACAGCATTTGAAAAGCAAAAGTCCTATCTCTCCACCAAAATTTTAGATACAATTTTCTACTATGTTTATCCAGAATTTCACACACAAAGTCAGAATGAGTAGTTCTAAGTAATGTTTTAAGGACATATAATCCTAAGGCCACTTGGTAAACCAGGACCACTGTCTACACTGACAGCAGACTTTTGTATCTCTGTTTGTTTTTCTCTAAACTACTGACTTTTTAAGGCTTTAGAAAACCAAGTATAAAACAAATTTTCAAAGAAAATTCAGGTATTATCTGATAAAGATATTAGAGACTAGGAACATAATGTGTGTATGCATCATGATACTATTAAATACAAGCAGGGATCTGAACTGATCTTGTGCAGTTTTACAAAGTCTAGTTTTGCATCTGTAATACATCCATAATTTGGGGGATTTTTTTGGGGTGGAGAAAATGAACTTATCAATAATTGCCGTGCAAAACAATTAAGTCTAGCCTAACACTTTCAAGTAGATTTTGAAATATGAAATACAGAACAGGATGCTTATCCCAAGAAGAAGGCATTTAAGTATAAATACTCTCCATGCAAAGTCACAAAGTGGGTTGGATTCACTGAAGTGGAATGCTTTGGAAAGCAAATAGGTTCTTGAGGGCTGTTTTAAAAGAATTAGGGGAATTAACCTCCCAGTTTTTCCAGGCCTATGAAGAAAACAGGTTTTTTTTTTTACACCTGAGGTTATATTAATAAGCATTTTTGTCCTTTTTTTTTTTCCCATTAATGCTGCTACAGCATCCTTTTAGAGTGTTATTCACTCTGACATGCAAGGCAGAGAGAAGTACAAATTCAAAGTGCAAATCAAAGGGATGTATGTGAGAATAAAATTGCAGTTGCTCTGGCTGTTACCCACCTGGCAACCCTCAAACCTTTCTCTAGCTACAGTTCTCATTACCGAAGCCACACTGTCATACATCATTGTGCCTTGCCTTCCTACTCAGGTCTCTGATTAGAGCTTCTGCTCAAATGAGAGGTGTGTTTGTAGCTCAGTAAAAATAGCCTGCAGTAGGGTGAATGGAAAGGAAGTCTTTTTACTTATATCATATCTGCATAGATCTTTGAAAATGCAGTCCAGGTTAACAGGATTGTATAATCTTGTAGAACAGTGGACAAAAGTTTTAATCACTGGAACATGGCAGAGGGTACAAGGACAGTGTTCTTTGCTGGAATAGGTTTTAAAAATATCTTTAAAGATAAAAGGAAAGGAGGCTACACGGTAATTTTATTGCTGCAGTAGTCAGGAGTCAGGAGGGTGTATTAATAAGATATGATAACTCCTAATAATAGAACTCCTGGTCTCAGAGTGTTCCTATGAAAACTAGTGATGTCATACTGCTATGAAGGTTATGATACCAGGTGTGGTCACATATTAGTAAAGCAAATGTAACTGTGAAAAGAGTGCAAAAATCGAGAAAAAAAATTGTAAATGAAAATTTACAAAACCCCCAGATCTTATCCCTAAAGAGAAAATGCTCAGGACTACTTTTTCCCAACTTTATTATCAGTATCACAGTATCACAGTATCACAGTATAACTTAGGTTGGAAAGGACCTCAAGGATCGAGGCCATTCCCGGAAGACAACAGAAAGGTGTTTGGCAACTATGACCATCCACAAATCTATCACTCAAATGACTCTTTGTGCATTAGAAAACAGTTTCTTTACTGTCTGGTCTGGCAGTCTAAATTTATTGAAATATACAAAAGATAGAGCTCCTCTACCTTGGAACAGTCTCTTTTCAGATGGTGTTGCAGCATTGAATCTTCAGCACCAGTTTCTTTGATATCAAAGCATATTCTGGTATACACCAAAATATACCACCATTCTGGCTTTAAAGAAGACAGAACCAAAGTGTCATTACAGTGCAGAATATCATGTTATAGTATTTTCATTCAAATGAAATTAAAACGTAATTTTATTCCTTTAATGACAATGTGTAATGTGTGCCTAGGAAAGGGAAGAGGAAAACTTCATTTAAACGAGTCTAAATCCCTAGTCAGAGCTACACCTGTTATAAATCAAGACATCAGTAGGTGCCAAGCTTCTTGTTTTGAATGAATCTAAATATGCATTAGTAACCTAGCCTTCAGTCATTACATGCTCTAGTACCATCATCACCATAATCAACAAATAGAACTATCAAGGGTGAATGAGACCTTTGAGGTCATCAGGCCAAATGATCACCTACAGCTTGCAATCCCAAGACTACTGATAAAACACTACCTTTAAATCATGTCCCTAAGCACCACATCCACACATCTTTGTCATGGTAGGGCCAAATGGCCCCAGCACAAACCCAGGCAGACACTAAGGTATCTAGACATGGTCCCACTCTCCCACCTCCTTCCTGCAGAAAGCCAGGGTAATGCAGGAAGAGGAACAAAGGTGACAGGACCACACATACCTGGGAAACAGCCCTGTATCTATGGTAAGGGCATGTGTTTTGGCCACAGCCTGGCAGAACCCCTTCCCATCAGGTAATTATGTGCTGGTTTCTTTCCTGATTGGTCCAATCAGTCTCAGGCAAGATTTATATGCAGGCTGATTTCTAATTGCCTGTACCTTGCTTAGCCTTGCCTTTGCCTTGCCTTTGCCTTGCTCAAGCCTTGCATGCCTGAACCCGCTTGGACCTTGTCTGGCTTAAAACTGCCTCAAGTTGCACAGCCTTGAGGTGCTCAGTCCAGCACCCGGGATATAACCATGAGCATACACACCGCAAGCTTGGAGAGGAGCCACGAGCTTAGGAGTTGGAGCTAAGCCTGCTTCCCCTTGCGACCGGGATTTCGCCGTGCCTCAATTCACCCAGGACAAAGCAAGCACCCATCGTGAGAAGTGTCATTAGCAGCCTGCCGTCTGCTGAAGCCAGACCAGCCATTGATGACCACATGGCATTCCTGCCAGCAACCAGCCATGCCTCACACATGAGAGCACCCCAAAGCCTCTAATACACAGCAGCACCCCCCCATACCTGGGTACAACCAGCTGTGAGTAATTAATTAACTGCCTTTTTGGCATAACTATTCTCGTTGAGTCTCCCTCCCACGGTGGTCAAGCACCATTTCGCTCCCAGGGTATTCTCTTTCTGTTAGTTTCTCCTGATTTGCATAAACTTTTTAAAATTGTTGTAGTTGCCCAAATCCTGCACATTCCCATGGTAAATATATCTAACTGTACATCAAACCTTTTGATAAGTTTTGACAATTTCCCTATTAATAAAAGTTATTAATATTTTGATTAATATTGCCATATAGTTTATAAATAAAAAAAATAAATACCCTTTTTCTAACAATCTTTTAAATACCTCTGTCGTAGTTTGGGCTGGGTGCCCTCTGCTACAGGGGTGTTTCCTGTGTCCAGAAGTCCAGCCCAGTGGGTGGACACAGGAAATTAGGTTATTTCCTACCATGATCCCTTGCACCACTATAAGTCTCACGGCGGGGTCTGGCACTTCCTCTTTCCTTCCTCCTCGCCGCCTGGTAACTGGGGAGAAGATCTCCCGGCCATGGGCCTGGTTAGGCCCAAGGCCACGGGGGGATGGGCAGTCTCAGATCTGGCCAGCTGAGACTAGCCTAGCAGTGGGGGGGGAAGGAGGAGCCCTGAGGGTTTGGGTGTACCCTCAGGTGGGGGATGGGATTTCTCTGGGTCTGTTTTGGGTTCTCTCTCTTGTCGCTGTGTTTCTAGTTTCTCTGCACGCACTCACTGTTCTATTTAAACTTTTCATCACTTTTGCAATCCGTTTGTCTGAGTCGTCATTTCTGCGCGTGGTGGGGAGGGGGTCTGCCCCAACCCATTACAACCTCCAAGTATGGTGACTTCACTACTTCCTTGGGTAGCCTATTCCAATGCTTGACAACTGTTTCTGTGAAAACATTTTTCCTAATATTCAACCTGAACCGGCCTTGGCACAACCTGAGGCTGTTTCCTCTTTTTCTGTAATTATCATCATCATTGCTTCTGACTGACTTCTATTCTGCTGTGGATCTTATCCCATTCCAATATGTCTGTTTATTGAAAGCAGGATGGAACAAGGAAGAATCAAGGAATTAAGGTTTTACGGCCTCAGGGAGCTCTCTGGGGTACACCTGACCTATTGGAGCAAGGTGACAAATGCATTTTGTTTCATAGTTTTAAAGAATAGAATAGAATAGAATAGAATAGAATAGAATGGAATAGAATAGAATAGAATAGAATAGAATAGAATAGAATAGAATTAACCAGGTTGGAAGAGACTTTTGAGATCATTGGGTCCAACCTATCATCCAACACCATCTAATCAACTAAACCATGGTACCAAACACCCCATCAAGTCTCCTCCTATGGTGGTTTGGAGAGAAGACCTAGCTTCCTGTCCCCCACAAAGAGGAAGAAAAACCACAGCTAACTCAGCTGGAGAAGCAAAAGGGAATGCTATATTTTACAAGCAATGTGGAAAATGCAAGATATGTACACAATATACAGTATTTACAATATACACAGAAATATACAGCAAAGTAAAAAAAAAACAAACCTGTACTCCCTTCTCACCCCTACCTCCCTTTTTCCCAAAGAGGGTTAGAAAGAGAGAAAAAAGGCAGGAATTAATAAAGCAGAATCTTAGTAGGCCTCATGTGAATTAGTTGCTTATCTCTTCAGGGTCGCTCTGGCAAGGAGCCCAGATGCAGGCAAGCTGGAAAGGAAAAGGAAAGGAGCGAACTGAGAAAAAGTTCCAGCTGCGCTAAAACTTAAAACTGCATTCTACCAATCCACCAATGAAATTAGTTTAGAATATCTGATTGTTTTCATTATTATTCCAAAACATTCAGCCAGAGTGGCCCAGCACTGTCACTTTCTTAAAGGCACAGCCTCAAGCGGTAACACCTCCTAAACACCTCCAATGATGGAGACCTCCCTGGGCAGTACATTCCAATAGACAATCACTCTCTCTATGAAGAACTTCTTCCTAACCTCCAGCTTAAACCTGCCCTGGCAAAGCTTGAGACTGTGTCCTCTTGTTCTGGTGCTGGTTGCCTGGGAGAAGAGGCCAACCTCCACCTGGCTACAACCTCCCTTCAGGGAGCTGTAGAGAGCAATAATGTCTGCCCTGAGCCTCCTCTTCTCCAGACTAAGCAACCCCAACTCCTTCAGCCTCTCCTCACAGGGCTTGTGCTCCAAACCTCTCCCCAGCCTTGTTGCCCTTCTCTGGACACACTCCAGCAAGTCAACATCTTTCCTATAGTGAGAGGCCCAGAACTGAACACAGGACTCAAGGTGTGGCCTAACCAGTGCTGAGTACAGGGGCAGAATGACCTCCCTGCTCCTGCTGGTCACACTGTTCCTGATTCAGGCCAGGATGCCATTGGCCTTCTTGGCCACCTGGGCACACTGCTGTCTCATGTTCAGCCTATTGTCAACCACTACCCCCAGGTCCCTTTGTGCCTGGCTGCTCTCCAGCCACTCTGACTCCAGCTTGTAGAGCTGCATGGGGTTGCTGCGGCCAATGTGTAGAACCCGACACTTAGGTGTGCAATTACTTGCATTGGTTGAGTCAATATGAAAGATATTGTGTCTTCCAACTCATGAACACATGCATTTCTCACTAATAAGATAGACTGCATGCTGAGGATGATAAAAGCCAAATTCCTTGATCATATCTTGCTGATCTTTACATATCTGAAACTGCAAGTTTGATTACAACTGAAATAAAGTTATTCTGCTTTACACAGAGCACATCAAGTTTGGGCGAAAACCACTCTTTTCTTCAAGTTAGTGAAAATCTATCAGTATTTTTGTTCAGATTTAATCTAAGTAGCTACTTCGGTGTCAAAATGTGTGGTGGGGTTTTTTTTTGCTTGCTTGTTTGTTTTGGTTTTGTTGTTTTTTCTGTTTAGGTTGTATGATCTGGATTGTAGCAGACAGCCTGAGACTAAGGAACTAGGAGCATCAATCAAGAGGCAAAACCTTAGTATAATCAATATGTAAGCAAATACAAAATGAGATCAGTCTATGGCACATTGTTAGTTCATCCAATTTGTCAAGTACCTTCCAACCACTGGTGGTATTTGTCAGTTTCTACAAGGTTGTTATTAATGTCTTTATTGTTTACTCAATTGAAGTAAGCCTCTGTCATAAGTACCTCCATGTTGTGTCATTCAGGCTTTTCAAATGAATTTGTCATTGGTGTGAATAATGATATTTCCACTCTTCAAGGCAGACAATATCAACAAAATGAACCTTTTAAAAGGCATAATGCTTCGCAGAATGAGCTTTCTACTTCCCACCATCATATTTCCTGTTATTCTTACTTCTGTGAAACTGTTGTTTGCTGGACAACTCACCAGGTTCCTACTATGGACAGTGGATAAATGTGGTGCTTCTGGGTATATGATGAGATAAAACTTGGGGATGGAAGAGGTTGCAAACCCCAGAAATTACAGGAAATAGTGCATGTTTTCCAACCACCTGGTGTTTCTTCTGCACCAGTACAAGTTGGGAGGTGATCTGCTGGAGTGCAGCCCTGTGGAGAGGGACCTGAGAGTCCTGGTGGATAACAAGTTATCCATGGGACAACAATGTACCCTTGAGGCCAAGATGGCCAATGGGATCCTATCAAGAAGAGTGTGTCCAGCAGATCGAGGGAGGTTCTTCTCCTCCTCTACCCTGTCCTGGTGAGACATCATCTTGAGTACTGTGTTCAATTTTGGGTTCCCCAGTTTAAGAGGGACAAGGATCTGCTGGAAAGGGTCCAGTGGAAGGCTATGAGGATGATTAGGGGATTGAGTACTGTCCTATAAGAAGAAGATGAGGGACCTGGGGCATTTTAGTCCGAAGAAGACTTGGAGGGGAATTTGTTAAATGTTTATAAATATCTGAGGGCTGGGGGTCAGGAGGGAGGGGCCAGGCTCTTCTCACTTGCTCACTGTGATAGTACAAGGAGGAATGGATTTAAGCTGCAGCACAGGAGGTTCCACCTCAACACAAGGGGGAACATCTTTACTGTAAGGATCACAGACCACTGGAACAGGCTCCCCAGAGAGGTTGTGGAGGTCTTCTTCTCTGGAGACTTTCAAGGCTCGTCTGGATGCGTTCCTCTGTGGTCCGCCTCTGGCAGAGGGGTTGGTCTTGGTGATCTCTTTGGGGCCCTTCCAACCCCTGACTTCCTGTGATCCTGTGACATATTTACAAATGTAATTCATTTATTCATCCATTTTTCATTTAATCACTTAATTCCCTATTCAACCGTATTTCTTAATGTTTTTATTTGTCTAGTGTTTTCATTGATATCTTTGAAACCTCTTTGTAATTCCCATGGAGAGTTGCATTATTCTGACAACTGACTTCATAAGTGGAATAGGGGCTTTTTGTGCACACTCACTAATTCTGTACCAAAACTTAAACACAAAATCTGCACAGGCTTATCAGCCAAAATTTTTTGCAGAGTAATGAGTTTTCAATACAAATTCAATGTTCTTATTTGCCATCCAGGTAAATGAGACATCTTGTGAGCTCATATTACACTAGTTTCCACATCCATATCTCCCAGATCATCAGAAGGTTTTATGAAATGCCTCAAATCAGAATTCAAGCACCAGAAAAAAATGGACACTTACTTAGCACTAGAGAAATATACTTCCTCCAAATGACTTAACAGCTCCCCACTTCAGCATACAACAAAAGCAGATTAAATTTGATAAATAATTCAAGACTTTAACAACACAGAAGGGTTCAGTAAGATGAAATTTAGGGATTCAGAAGAGTAGATGAGTTGGTGCCTCCAAGTACTGCTTCAATCGTGTTTGAGGGATAATTCAGGTAGTACAATAAACTGGACTTGAGCTGCTGCACTGCCAAGGGAATTATGCCAGACTCATCCTTTTCATTGTGCAGAGGTTTGATGGAAAATGGTGGAATTTGAGTAAGATCACAAAATACAGGAATGTTAATGATTCTTTGCATGTGCTTAATAAAAGGAAAAGAAAAGAAAAAAGGACTGGTTCTGCATCACAAATTTTGCATATTTTGATGTCTGATTAATTTCTATTCAGGGACCTGTTTTGCCGGAAATACCTTGATGAGCACAAAAGAGAAACTTCTATTTCTCAGAAAAAACCAAACCAAACCAAAACAAAACTATGCAGAATGATTTAGAAAACACAAATATAGAAGCAATTCTATCTTGACATCCCCAAAAAGACTGAAAAAAGTTTTATTTGGCTCCAATATGGATTGAAATTAAATAAAATTAAAAAAAAAAAAAAGTAGAGGCCCTTTCAAAACAAAATAATCTATTTTTCACACAAGAAACATTTCCTTCATAGGGTACCTTCAAGTGACAAAAGTCCTTCTGATATGGAAGGGGGAAACCATATGATGTTTAATTTCAGGATAGAATAGACTAGAATAGACTAGAATAGAATAGAATAGAATAGAGTAGAGTAGAGTAGAATAGACCAGGTTGGAAGAGACCTTCAAGGTCATCTCATCCAACCTATCATCCAACACCACCTAATCAACTAAACCATGCAACCAAGCACCCTATCAAGTCTCCTCCTAAACACCGTCAGTGATGGTGACTACACCAACTCCTCGGGCAGCTCATTCCAATGGGCAATCAATCTCTCTGTGTAGAATTTATTCCTAACATCCAATCTGAACCTCCCCTGGTGCAGCTTGAGACTGTGTCCTCTTGCTCTGATGCTGGTTGCCTTGTGTGAATGTTTGTGTTCCAGGAATGACCTCACAAAGGAGAGACTCATACATACTGGTTAGTTATATTACAGCAGTAAAGCTGCTATGTTGCAAAGAACAGAGTTCAGACTATTTGTACACAGACAAAAATCCAGCACAAATTATTCCAGGAGAGCAGCTGTGCTGAAACATGAATTGCACTCCTGATAAACACTGAGGAAGAATTTTGAAGTGGGAAACTTTTTAAAAGTGAAAACCTGAGAAAGCCTGAAGAAGGTTCCTGAGATTATTTATACACATTGTTCGAAGAGTTCACCCCAACCACAATGAATTCATGCATGTATTTGTCTTTCAGAAACACTAATTCCATAACATTTTACTTGTATGACTATCTGGGGGAAAAAAGGTGAATTTCACACTTACGTGCACAAATATTTTAGGATGGAAGAGTAGAGATTCATTTTATGAAAAGAATGTGATGTATTTGGGGAATAATGTGATGAAGGATGAACGAGCAAAGGAAGATATACAGCACTAAAACCTTTCCCTTCCCTTCCCTTCCCTTCCTTCCTTCCCTTCCCTTCCTTCCCAAACCTTCCCAAACCTTCCTAAACCTTCCCTTCCCAAACCTTCCTTCCCTTCCCCAAACCTTCCCTTCCTTCCCAAATCTTCCTTCCCAAACCTTCCTTCCTAAACCTTCCTTCCTTCCTAAACCTTCCTAAACCTTCCCTTCCCTTCCCAAACCTTCCTTCCCTTACCTTCCTTCCTAAACCTTCCCTTCCCTTCCCTTCCTTCCTTCCTTCCCTTCCTTCCTTCCTTCCTTCCTTCCTTTCCCTTCCTTCCTTCCTTCCCTTCCTTCCTTCCCTTCCTTCCCTTCCTTCCCAAACCTTCCCAAACCTTCCCAAACCTTCCTTCCCTATCCAAACCTTCCCAAACCTTCCTAAACCTTTCCTTCCCTTCTGCAAACCTCCTTCCCTTCCATTCCCAAACCTTCCCTTACCTTCCCTTCCCAAACCTTCCTTCCCAAACCTTCCTTCCCAAACCTTCCCAAACCTTCCCTTCCTTCCCAAACCTTCCCAAACCTTCCCAAACCTTCCTAAACCTTTCCTTCCCTTCCCTTCCAAACCTTCCCCTTTCCTTCCTTCCCTTCCTTCCTCCCCTTCATACCTTCCTTTCCAAACCTTCCTTCCCAAACCTTCCCTTCCCAAACCTTCCTAAACCTTCCCTTCCTTCCCAAACCTTCCTAAACCTTCCTAAACCTTCCCAAACCTTCCCTTCCCAAACCTTCCTTCCCTTCCTAAACCTTCCCCTAAACCTTTCCTTCCTTTTCCTTCCCTTCCTAAACCTTCCCAAACCTTTCCCAAACCTTCCTTCCTTCCCCTTTCCTTCCTTCCTTCCCAAACCTTCCTTCCTTCCTAAACCTTCCCTCCTAAACCTTCCTTCCTAAACCTTCCTTCCTTCCTTCCCAAACCTTTCCTTCCCTTCCTAAACCTTCCCCTTCCCAAACCTTCCCTTCCCTTCCTTCCCTTCCTTCCCTTCCTTTCCTTCCTTCCCAAACCTTCCCTAAACCTTTCCCAAACCTTCCTAAACCTTTCCCAAACCTTCCTAAACCTTCCCAAACCTTCCCTTCTTCCCTTCCTTCCAAACCTTCCTTCCTTCCCCTTCCTTCCCTACCCTTCCTTCCTTCCTTCCCTTCCTTCCATTCCTAAACCTTCCTTCCTTCCCTTCCCTTCCCTTCCCTTCCTTCCCTTCCCTTCCTTCCTTCCTAAACCTTCCCTTCCTAAACCTTCCTTCCTTCCTAAACCTTCCTTCAAACCTTCTTCCTAAACCTTCCTTCCTTCCTTCTTCCTTCCCAAACCTTTTCCTTCCTTCCCTTCCTTCCTTCCCTTCCTTCCTTCCCCTTCCTTCTTCCTTCCCAAACCTTCCTTCCTTCCTTCCCTTCCTTCCTTCCCTTCCTTCCTTCCCTTCCTAAACCTTCCTTCCTTCCTTTTCCCTTCCTTCCTAAACCTTTCCTTCCTTCCTTCCCTTCCTTCCTTCCTTCCCTTCCTTCCCAAACCTTTCCCCAAACCTTCCTTCCTTTTCCTTCCTAAACCTTCCTTCCCTTCCCTTCCTTCCTTCCTTCCTTCCTTCCTTCCCAAACCTTCCTTCCTTCCTAAACCTTCCTTCCTTCCTAAACCTTCCTAAACCTTCCTTCCTTCCTAAACCTTCCTTCCCAAACCTTCCTTCCTAAACTTCTTCCTTCCTTCCTTCCCAAACCTTCCTTCAAACCTTCCTTCCTTCCTTCCTTTAAAACCTTCCCCCTTCCTAAACCTTCCTTCCCCCTTCCTTCCCAAACCTTCCCATCCCTTCCCTTCCCAACCTTCCTTCCTTCCTTCCTTCCCTTCCTTCCCTTTCCTTCCTTTCTTTTCCCAAACCTTCCCTTCCCCTTCCTTTCCTTCCTTCCTTCCTTCCCAAACCTTCCTTCCCTTCCCAAACCTTCCTTCCTTCCTTCCTTCCTTCCTTCCTTCCCAAACCTTCCTTCCTTCCTAAACCTTCCCTTCCCAAACCTTCCTTCCTTCCCAAACCTTCCTTCCTAAACCTTCCTTTCCTTCCTTCCTAAACCTTCCTTCCCCTTCCTTCTTCCCTTCCCTTCCTTCCTTCCCTTCCTTCCTTCCCAAACCTTCCTTCCCTTCCTTCCCAAACCTTCCTTCCCTTCCTTCCCTTCCTTCCTTCCCCTTCCTTCCTTCCTTCCTTCCTTCCTTCCCTTCCTTTCCTTCCCTTCCTTCCCCTTTCCTTCCTTCCTTCCTTCCTTCCCTTCCTTCCTTCCCCTTCCCAAACCTTCCTTCCTTCCTTCCTTCCTTCCTTTTCCTTCCTTCCTTCCCTTCCTTCCTTCCTTCCCCTTCCTTCCTTCCTTCCTTCCCTTCCCTTCCCCCTTCCTTCCTTCCTTTTCCTTCCTTCCCAAACTTTCCTTCCCTTCCTTCCCCTTCCTTCCTTCCTAAACCTTCCTTCCTTCCCTTCCTTCCCAAACCTTCCTTCCTAAACCTTCCTTCCTTCCTAAACCTTCCTTCCTTCAAACCTTCCCTTCCCCTTCCCTTCCCTTCCTTTTCCTAAACCTTCCTTCCTTCCTAAACCTTCCTTCCTTCCTTCCTTCCCAAACCTTCCTTCTTCCTTTTTCCTAAACCTTCCTTCCTTCCCTTCCTAAACCTTCCCAAAACTTCCTTCCTTCCCAAAAACCTTCCTTCCTTCCTTCCCAAACCTTCCTTCCTTCTTCCTTCCTAAACTTCCTTCCTAAACCTTCCTAAACCTTCCTTCCTTCCTAAACCTTTCCTTCCTTCCTAAACCTTCCTAAACCTTCCTTCCTTCCCTTCCCTTCCTTCCCTTCCTTCCTTCCTTCCTTCCCAAACCTTCCCTTTCCTTCCTTTCCTTCCTTTCCTTTCCCTTCCTTCCTTCCTTCCTTTCCTTCCTTTCCTTCCTTCCTTCCTTCCCAAACTTCTTTTTCCTTTTCCTTCCTTCCTTCCCTTCCCAAAACTCCTTTTTTCCTTCCTTCCTTCCCTTCCTTCCTAAACTTCCTTTTTTCCTTCCTTCCCTTCCTTCCTTCCTCCCTTCCTTCCTTCCTTCCTTCCTTCCTTTCCTTCCTTTCCTTCCTTCCTTCCTAAACCTTCCTTCCTTCCCTTCCTTCCTTCCCTTCCTTCCTTCCCTTCCCTTCCTTCCTTCCCTTCCTTCCTTCCCAAACCTTCCCCTTCCCTTCCCAAACCTTTCCTTCCCCTTCCCCTTCCCTTCCTTCCTTCCTTCCTTTCCTTCCTTCCAAACCTTCCCTTCCCTTTCCTAAACTTCTTCCCAAACCTTCCCTTCTCTTCCTTCCATTTCCTTCCTTCCCAAACCTTCCATAACCTTCCCTTCCTTCCCAAACCTTCCTTCCCAAACCTTCCTTCCCTTTTCCTTCCTTCCTTCCTTCCTAAACCCTTCCTTCCTTCCTTCCCAAACCTTCCTTCAAACCTTCCTAAACCTTCCTTCCTTCCCTTCCTTCCTTCAAACCTTCCTTCCCAAACCTTCCTTCCTTCCCAAACCTTCCTTCCTTCCCAAACCTTCCCTTCCTAAACCTTCCTTTCTTCCCTTCCTTCCTAAACCTTCCTTCCTTCCTCCTTCCTTCCTAAACCTTCCTTCCTTCCTTCCTTCCTTCCCTTCCTTTTCCTTCCCTTCCCTTCCCTTCCTTTCCTTCCTTCCTTCCTTCCTTCCTTCCCTTCCTTCCCTTCCTTCCCTTCCTTCCTTCCCTTCCTTCCTTCCTTTCCCTTCCTTTTTCCTTCCTTCCCAAACCTTTCCTTCCTTCCTTCCTTCCTTCCTTCCTTCCTTCCTTCCTTTCCCAAACTTCCTTCCTTCCTTCCCAAACTTCCTTCCCTTTTCCTAAACCTTCCTTTCCCAAACCTTCCCTTCCTAAACCTTTCCTTCCTTCCCTTCCCTTCCTTCCCTTCCTTCCTTCCTTCCTAAACCTTCCCTTCCTTCCCTTCCTTCCCTTCCCTTCCTTCCTTCCCAAACCTTCCTTCCTTCCTAAACCTTCCCTTCCTTCCTTCCCAAACCTTTCCTTCCCTAAACCTTCCTTCCTTCCTTCCTTCCCCTAAACCTTCCCTTCCTTCCTTCCCTTCCTAAACCTTCCCTTCCTTTCCTTCCCTTCCTAAACCTTCCTTCCTTCCCAAACCTTCCTTCCCCCTTCCTTTCCCTTCCCTTCCTTCCTTCCCTTCCCTTCCTTCCCTTCCTTCCTTCCTTCCTTCCTTCCTTCCCTTCCTTCCTTTCCTTTTCCTTCCTTCCCTTCCTTCCTTCCCAAACCTTCCTTCCTTCCTTCCTAAACCTTCCTTCCTTCCTAAACCTTCCCTTCCTTCTTCCTAAACCTTCCTTCCTTCCTTTCCTTCCTTCCTTCCTTCCTTCCTTTTCCTAAACCTCCTTCCCTTCCTAAACTTCTTCCTTCCTAAACCTTTCCTTCCCTTCCCTTCCTTCCCTTCCTTTCCTTCCTTTTCCTTTCCTTCCCACCTTCCCTTCCTTCCCTTCCTTCCTTCCTCCTTCCCTTCCTTCCTTCCTTCCCTTCCTTCCTTCCCCCAAACCTTCCTTCCTTCCTTTCCTTTCCCTTCTTCCTTCTTTCCTTCCTCTTCCCCTTCCTTCCTAAACCTTTCCTTCCCTTCCCAAACCTTCCTTCCCAAACCTTCCTTCCTTCCTTCCTTCCTTCCTTCCCTTCCCTTCCCAAACCTTCCCTTCCCTTCCCTTCCTTCCTTCCTTCCCAAACCTTCCCTTCCTTCCTTCCCTTCCTTCCTTCCCAAACTTTTCCTTCCTTCCTTCCCAAACCTTCCCTTCCCAAACCTTCCCTTCCTTCCCTTCCTTCCCAAACCTTCCTTCCCAAACCTTCCCTTCCTTCCTAAACCTTCCTTCCTAAACCTTCCTTCCTTCCCAAACCTTCCTTCCCCTAAACCTTCCTAAACCTTCCTAAACCTTCCTTCCCAAACCCTTCCCAAACCTTTCCTAAACTTTCTTCCTTCCTAAACCTTCCCAAACCTTCCTTTCCCAAACCTTCCTTCCTTCCTTCCTAAACCTTTCCCTTCCTTCCTAAACCTTCTTCCTTCCTAAACCTTCCTTTCCCTTCCTAAACCTTCCTTCCTTCCTAAACCTTCCCCTTTCCTTCCTTCCTTCCTTTCCCTTCCTTCCCTTCCTAAACCTTCCTTCCCTTCCTTCCTTTCCCTTCCCAAACCTTTTCCTTTCCCTTCCTTCCTTTCCCTTCCTTCCAAACCTTCCTTCCTTCCCAAACCTTCCCTTCCCAAACCCTTCCTTCCCTTCCTTCCTTCCCCCTTCCTTTCCTTCCCTTCCTTCCCAAACCTTCCTTCCTTCCCTTCCCTTCCCTTCCCTTCCTTCCTTCCCAAACCTTCCCAAACCTTCCCTTCCTTCCCCTTCAAACCTTCCCTTCCCTTCCTAAACCTTCCTTCCCAAACCTTCCTTCCCAAACCTTCCTTCCTAAACCTTCCTTCCTTCCTTTCAAACCTTCCTTCCTTCCCAAACCTTCCTTCCTAAACCTTCCTTCAAACCTTCCTTCCTTCCCAAACCTTCCCTTCCTTCCTTCCTTCCTTCCTAAACCTTCCTTCCTTCCTTCCTTCCCAAACCTTTCCTTCCCAAACCTTCCCTTCCTAAACCTTCCCCTTCCTAAACCTTCCTTTTTCCTTCCCAAACCTTCCTTCCTTCCCTTCCCTTCCTTCCCTTCCTTCCTTCCCTTCCTTCCTTTCCTTCCCTTCCCTTCCTTCCTTCCTTCCTTTCCTTCCTTCCTTCCTTCCCAAACCTTCCCTTCCTTCCCTTCCTTCCCTTCCTTCCCCTTCCTTCCTTCCCTTCCTTTCCCAAACCTTCCCCTAAACCTTCCTTCCTTTCCCAAACCTTCCCTTCCCTTCCTTCCCAAACCTTCCTTCCCTTCCTTCCCTTCCTTCCTTCCTTCCTTCCTAAACCTTCCTTCCTTCCTTCCTTCCCTTCCTTCCTTCCCTTCCTTCCCTTCCTTCCTTCCCTTCCTTCCCTTCCCTTCCTTTCCTTCCCTTCCTTCCTTCCTAAACTTCCTTCCCTTCCCTTCCCTTCCCAAACCTTCCTTCCTTCCTTCCCTTCCTTCCTTCCTTCTTCCTTCCCTTCCTTCCCTTCCTTCCCTTCCCTTCCTTCCTTCCCTTCCTTCCCTTCCTTCCCTTCCCTTCCTTCCTTCCTTCCTTCCTTCCCTTCCTTCCTTCCCTTCCCTTCCTTCCTTCCTTCCTAAACTTTCCCTTCCTTCCTTCCCAAACCTTCCCTTCCTTCAAACCTTCCCTTCCTTTCCTTCCCAAACCTTCCTTCCCAAACCTTCCTTCCTTCCCAAACCTTCCCTTCCCAAACCTTCCTTCCTTCCCAAACCTTCCCTTCCTTCCTTCCCAAACCTTCCCTTCCCATACCTTCCTTCCTAAACCTTCCTTCCCAAACCTTCCTAAACCTTCCCTTCCTTCCTAAACCTTCCCAAAACTTCCCAAAGCTTCCCTTCCTTCCTTCCTTCCTAAACCTTCCTTCCTTCCTTTCTTCCCTTCCCAAACCTTCCTAAACCTTCCTTCCTTCCCAAACCTTCCTTCCTTCTTCCTAAACCTTCCTTCCTTCCTAAACCTTCCTTCACTTCCTTCCTTCCCAAACCTTCCTTCCCAAACCTTCCCAAACCTTCCTTCCTTCCTTCCCAAACCTTCCTACCCAAAACTTCCTTCCCAAACCTTTCCTTCCTAAACCTTCCTTCCTTCCCAAACTGTCCTTTTCCTTCCTTCCTTTCCCTTCCTTCCCAAACCTCTTTTTCCTTCCCTTCCTTCCTTCCTTCCTAAACTGCTTTTTCCTTCCTTCCTTCCTTCCTTCCTTCCTTCCCTTCCTTCCTTCCTTTCCTTCCTTCCCTTCCTTCCTTCCTTTCCTTCCTTCCTTCCCTTCCTTCCTTCCTTCCCTTCCTTCCTTCCTTCCCCTTCCTTCCTTCCTTCCTTCCTTCCTTCCTTCCTTCCTTCCTAAACCTTCCCTTCCCAAACCTTCCCTTCCCAAACCTTCCCAAACCTTCCCAAAACTTCCCTTTCCAAAACGTCCCTTCCCAAACCTTTCCTTCCCTAACCTTCCATTTCCTTCCCTTCCCAAACCTTCCCAAACCTTCCCTAAACTTCCCAAACCTTCCTTCCTAAACCTTCCCCAAACCTTCCCTTCACAAACCTTCCCAAACCTTCCCAAACCTTCCCTTCCCAAACCTTCCCAAACCTTCCTAAACCTTCCTTCCCAAACCTTTCCTAAACCTTCGCTTCCCAAACCTTCCTTCCTTCCCAAACCTTCCTTCCCTTCCTAAACCTTCCTTCCTAAACCTTCCTTTCCCAAACCTTTTCCTTCCCAAACCTCCTTCCCTTTCCTTCCTTCCCAATCCTTCCCTTCCCTTCCTTCCCAAACCTTCCCTTCCTTCCCTTCCCTTCCCTTCCCTTCCTTCCCTTCCCTTCCTTTCCTTCCCTTCCTTCCCTTCCCTTCCCTTCCTTCCTTCCTTCCCTTCCCCTTTCCTTCCCTTCCTTCCTTCCTTCCTTCCCTTCCTTCCCTTCCTTCCCTTTCCTTCCCTTCCTTCCTTCCTTCCCTTCCTTCCTTCCTAAACCTTTCCTAAACCTTCCTTCCCTTCCCAAACCTTCCCTTCCCTTCCCAAACCTTCCTTCCCAAACCTTCCCTTCCCAAACCTTTCCTAAACCTTCCTTCCCAAACCTTCCTTCCCAAACCTTCCTTCCCAAACCTTCCCTTCCCTTCCCAAACCTTCCTAAACCTTCCCAAACCTTCCTTCCTTCCCAAACCTTCCCTTCCTAAACCTTCCCTTCCCAAACCTTCCTTCCTTCCCAAAACCTTCCTTCCCAAACCTTCCCTTCCCAAACCTTCCTTTCCTTCCTAAACCTTCCCTTCCCTTCCCTTCCTTCCTTCCCTTCCCTTTTTCCTTCCCTTCCTTCCTTCCCTTCCTTCCTTCCCAAACCTTCCCTTCCTTCCTTCCCTTCCCAAACCTTCCCTTCCCTTCCTTCCCTTCCTTCCCTTCCCAAACCTTCCTAAACCTTCCCAAACCTTCCCAAACCTTCCCAAACCTTCCCAAACCTTCCCTTCCCAAACCTTCCCTTCCCAAACCTTCCCTTCCCTTCCCTTGCCTTCCCTTCCCAAACCTTCCCTTCCTTTCCCTTCCTTCCTTCCCTTCCCAAACCTTCCTTCCTTCCTTCCTTCCCTTCCCTTCCCTTCCTTCCTTCCCTTCCCTTCCTTCCTTCCTTCCTTCCCCTTCCTTCCCAAACCTTCCCAAACCTTCCCAAACCTTCCCAAACCTTCCCTTCCCTTCCTTCCTTCCCTTCCCAAACCTTCCCTTCCTTCCCAAACCTTCCTTCCCAAACCTTCCCATCCCAAACCTTCCCAAACCTTCCCAAACCTTCCCTTCCCAAACCTTCCCTTCCCAAACCTTCCCTTCCCTTCCCAAACCTTCCCTTCCCAAACCTTCCCAAACCTTCCCAAACCTTCCCTTCCCTTCCCAAACCTTCCCTTCCCAAACCTTCCCAAACCTTCCCAAACCTTCCCAAACCTTCCCAAACCTTCCTTTCCCAAACCTTCCCGAACCTTCCCTTCCCTTCCCTAACCTTCCAAAACCTTCCCAAACCTTCCCAAACCTTCCCTTCCCTTCCCTTCCCTTCCCAAACCTTCCCTTCCTTTCCCAAACTTTCCTTTCCCAAACCTTCCCTTCCCAAACCTTCCCTTCCCTTCCCAAACCTTCCCTTCCCAATCCTTCCCTTCCCTTCCCAAACCTTCCCTTCCCTTCCGAAACCTTCCATTCCTTTGCAAAACCTTCCCTTCACAAACCTGCCCAAACCTTCCCTTCCCAAACCTTCCCTTCCCTTCCCTTTCCTTTCCTTACACATATGTATTTATTTTTTTGACCATCCTCTGTGGACTAAATGTTTGTTCTCATTTAGCAGCTCACAGAAATCCAGTGATGTTTTGAAAATGCAAGATTTGGAGCCTTTTTGGGATATGTACGACGGGTGAGATTTTTCTATACTATGGTATGTACTCATACAAAATTTGTGTTTCTATTCCACTTAGAATGATAAAAATACTGTTGGTAAATACAGACTTGGGTTCTATTTTATCCATCATTTTAAAGGTTAAGTTTGTTTGAAATAAGCAATTGACTGTTGGCTATGGATAGTTGTGAGAGTTTCTGTTAAAAGTGACTTTTACATGTGAATTCTGGTCATACATTTTAGATTTTTGGAGTTATTGGTGTGTAACTGATAGATTACTGTATGTTCTATTCACTAGGTATTACTTCTTGCCAAAAAGCAGGGAGAAATACTATCAACAGCACTTTAGGAGATATAAAATTGATTATTGCTTGTTAGATTGCATAATCTCAATTCTATTGCTACTGTTATTTGTTTAGACGTATTATTACTTATTTTTTGAGATAAAATTACTATATTATGTTTCACCCTTTGCATATTTTATAAACTTGACTAGTTTCGTATTCAAAACTTGTGGAGATAAGACTCTAAAACTACACTGCAAATCCTATCAATTACAGTTAATTCTCCAAGACCACTTCAGCTAAATAACACACTGCAGTTTATTCAATAGTGCCAGTAGGTCCTGCCTGATCATCCTGATCTCCTTCTATGATCGGGTGACCCGCCTGGTGGATGTGGGGAGGCCTGTGGATGTAGTCTGCCTGGACCTCCGCAAGGCCTTTGACACCATCCCCCATAGCAAACTCCTGGCACACTGCACACTGCATTGGTTTAGGAACTGGCTGGAGGGTGGAGCCCAGAGAGGGGTGGTGATTAGTGCTACATCCAGCTGGCGGCCAGTCACTTGTGGTGTGCCCCAAGGATCTGTGCTGGGCGCTGTGCTCTTTAACATCTTTATTGATGATCTGGATAAGGGTATTGAGCCAATCATCAGTAAATTTGCAGACGACACCAAGCTGGGGGCAGAGTTGATCTGCTGGAGGGTAGAGAGGCTCTGCAGAGGGACCTCGACAGGCTGGACAGATGGGCAGAGTCCAACGGCATGAGATTTAACTCATCCAAGTGCCGGGTTCTGCACATTGGCCACAACAACCCCATGCAGTGCTGCAGGCTAGGGTCAGAGTGGCTGGAGAGCGGTCAGGTAGAGAGGGACCTGGGGGTATTGGTCAATGGTAGGCTGAACATGAGCCTGCAATGTGCCCAAGCAGCCAAGAGGGCCAATGGCATCCTGGCCTGCATCAAGAACAGTGTGGCTAGCAGGAGCAGGGGGGTCATTGTGCCCCTGTACACTGCACAGGTTAGGCCGCGCCTCGAGTACTGTGTTCAATTCTTGGCCCCTCAGTTTAGGAAGGATGTTGACTTGCTGGAACACGTACAGAGAAGGGCAACAAAGTTGGTGAGGGGTTTGGAACACAAGCCCTATGAGGAGAGACTGAGGGAGCTGGGGTTGCTCAGCCTGGAGAAGAGAAGACTCAGGGGTGACCTTATTGCTGTCTACAGCTACCTGAAGTGGGGTTGTAGGCAGGCGGATGTTGGTCTCTTCTCCCAGGCAGCCAGTACTAGAACAAGAGGACACAGTCTCAGGCTGCACCAGGGGAGGTTTAGGTTGGATGTTAGGAAGAAGTTCTATACAGAGAGAGTGTTTGCCCATTGGAATGGGCTGCCCGGGCAGGTGGTGCAGTCGCCGTCACTGGAGGTGTTCAGGAGGAGACTTGATAGGGTGCTTGGTGCCATGGGTTAGTTGTTTAGGTGGGTTGGATTGGTTGATAGGTTGGACACGATGATCTCGAAGGTCTCTTCCAACCCGGTCTGGTCTATTCTATTCTATTCTGTTCTAGTTCAAATACATGTGGATAGGTGTTTGGCATTTGTCTTTTTTACCATTTTTGCATTTAATGGAGACATTAGGTGCTGGGCTCTGCACCCCAAATTTAACCTTTGGCTTCCTCTCAACATGCACTTTTTATATCCATGACATTTTAAGGAACAACTTCCAAGAATTTGAAAAAAAATAATCAGTGAAATACAAGTACCATTTCTTCGCAAGGGAAATGTTGATCTGCTTTCATTTGCATTTTGGTGAGAAGATTACATTTGCCACACTGGAAAGCACATTTATTCAGGGGTCCTGACTTGCTTAGAGTAGAGTGCACCAAGGGCAGCTGATACACGTTGTTGTCTGAATACAGCCTCCTTTACGATTTTCAGAGGGAGAACTATGTTAGGATGCTGTGTGGTTAGGACAAGCTATGCATCATAGCTTTGGAAGGTGTTATTACCATTGTATTTTTGACTTGCAAATCTGAAAGAAAGTGGGTTTCCTATCCCAGTGACTTCTGTATTATGGAAAGACATGGTTTATATTATAATAATTACATTATGCAGTTATTTTTATATTTAGAAGTAAGTACATTCCTATACTTCTCCATTACAACTGGTTACTAGGCAACAGCTTCTCTCTTCCAGTGGGATCTTCTGGTGTTCCCTAAAGAAGTAAAAATATTGAGCTTTGTAGCCAGCATTGTATGTTGAAATACCTCCTACTGAAATAATAATAGGTATATGAAGATGAGACTGAGGGAGCTGGGTATCTTTAGCTTGGAGGAGACTGAGGGGTGACCTTATTAATGTTTATAAATATGTAAAGGATGTGTACTGAGAAGGTGAAGTCAGGCTCTTCTCAGTGATGCCAATGAATGACAGAACAATGGGCAATAGGTGAAAGTTGAGGCGTAGGAAGTTCCATGGAAACATGAGGAAAAACGTTTTCACTCTGAGAGTGATGGAACACTGGAACAGGCTGCCTAGGGTTGTGGAGTCTCCATTTCTGGAGATATTCAAGACCTGTCTTATGTGTTCCTGTGTGATCAGCTCTACATGATCCTGCACTGGCAGAGGGGTTGGGCATTCTGTAATTCTGTGTTTCTGTGATACTGATTTTACATTAATGTGCAGTGCAAAACCTAATAAGTCAGTTTTAGCCAGGGATCATAATAATTAAAAGTAGTGAACTGCCTTTTAGATTCACTGGTCCTGAAACATCTGTTAAGTAAATAAGAGAGCTTAACAGACTTTAAATATTAATTTATTAGTTGTGGTTTCATTTATCAACTTGAAACAATCCAAAGACTGTAATTCAAATAGGGAAGTATGCATTGGAAGAAATACTAATACAGAACTACATAAATTTTGTCTTAATTTGTTGTTGTTTTTTGGGGCTTGGGGTATTTTTGTTGGGTGGGGGAAGTTGGTGAGATTTTTTGGGGTTTGTGGGGGGTTTTGGGGTTTTTGCAGTTCTTGGTTTGTTTTGGTTTTTGGGGTGTTTGGGTTTCTTTTGGGGGGGCAGTTGTGTTGTTGTTATTTTTTTTTATAAGCAGATGCCACTAGAGGGGATAATATGAACAGTCTGATGTATTAGTTTAAAGCACTGGAGAACCTCTAGTGAAGCTAGATTGCACAAATAGCTGAACAAAGGTATAGATCTGTAAATTAGTTTGTATTCTCTGCCACGGCAGTAAACCAGGAATGGAGGAATCAAGCTAACTTTGATAGATAGTACTGAAAGATAGGCTGCTGGCAGCTGGCTTTGCTTCAAGCAGACTAGTTAGGCTATCTCAACATACATGTATTATGCTTCTACTTACACCTTTACTGAACTCCACCATTAACTGCATTACAGCATAAGCACTTACATCAGGAGTTAAGAAAAAGTGAAACAAAATAATACTCTTTCCTCTGCCAACAATGCTTTTACACTCACTTCTGGAATGGTGATTCACTTTAATTTCAGTGTTTTAGAAAGTGTTTTTTGTTTGGAAGAAATGCACTCAAATACCAAGCAACATTCTGATATATCCTGGTAATGGGAACATGTATTCCCCCCTATGGGAAAGCTCTTGACCAATTAGTGTCTTTTGAATCCTGTCCTGTATTATGTTCTGGTGATGTTTTCACATGCTTCCTGGGGGCTGTTACAGACTGAGTTCTGAAGAAATCAGGGTTTGTAACAAGCATACTTCAGGAGCAACTAGCAGAAGAAAGTCCTAAGATTTCAAGGTCTCGTCTGCCCTGACCAGGTGTTGCTGCTGTTGAAGAGAGGCCATCTGGCCAAACAGAATCCCATTGTTTTAATTTTCACACAGACATTCAGAGACTATATTTCACAGTCATGAAAAAGAATTGTGGCACAGAGTGAAACAATAAATGTTCTCCACAAAAATGTACAATAAACAGTTGCAAAAAAGCATGCCAAAGATTTTTTGAGCATGGAGTCTCATCGAAAGCTGAATTCTGCTGGGTGATTCAAACTACCCTGATATTGATGAAATGCTATTTAAGGGATATGAAAAATATCTTTTGGAAAATATCTATGGGGAGCATATGTTTATCTTCAGTTGTATTGACAAGTTCCTTCCCAGTTCCTTGTTTTGACCCTGTGTCAGAGCACATTAGAGGTGAAAGTTGCCTATTTGGATTGAATATATTTGATAGTGTGGTGTGTGTAGTTACTGGCTGGGGTTAAACAACACATTTTGTGAAGATACTGTATCTGAGACTTGGAGAACGCTTGTAAATATTTGCTACATCAAAGAGCTTCATTGTTTTTTTCTGAAAGCAAACAGGTCTTGACATAGAGCCTTCAATTTACATTTCCCTGGTACAATGGCACACTTTTCAACAAGGCTGGAGTAACTAAATTATAATGAATGCAAGCCAATGTGGAAGAGAAAGAATGGAATTATGGCAGTATCTGTGCATGCTTGCAACTAGAGCCTGTTCTTTTTTCTAACAGGTGAAACATATGTTTTACCCTTAATGTTCAGAAATAATGAATTTCGTAATCTTTATTTACAGAGTTTTGCAATTATATTACATACTTTGTGCACCTGCTAAAACAGATAGATGAACAAAAGTTTTGGTCACACCAATACAGTTCACATTGACAAATAATGTCTTCTCACCATCTAGTGTTTTTCTTGGTCTGGACCAAAAAATCACATCTTGGGGTGCAAAAAAAGAAGCATGGCCAGCAGATCAAGAGAGATGTTTCTGCCACTTTACTTGCCTCTGGTAAGACCTCACCAGGAGTACTATGTCCAGGTCTGGAGCCCTCAATAGAGGAAGGACATGGACCTGATAGAGCTGGTCCAGAGGAGGGCCACAAAAATGATAAGGGGTTTGGACACCTCTGCTATGAGGACAGGCTGAGGGAGCTGGGGTTGTTCAGCCTGGAGAAGAGAAGGCTCTATTTGTGATACAGGCCAGCATGCCCTTAGACTTACATGATATATATCTGTGGCCAAGCAGAGAGGGACCTGGGAGTACTGGTTGACAGTATTCGGAACATGAGCCAGAAGTGTGCCCAGGTGGCCAAGAAGGCCAATGGCATCCTGGCCTATATCAGGAATAGTGTGGCCAGCAGGAGCAGGGAAGTCATTCTGCCCCTGCACTCAGCACTGGTTAGGCCACACCTTGAGTCCTGTGTCCAGTTCTGGCCTCTCACTTTAGGAAAGATGTTGAGTTGCTGGAACATGTCCAGAGAAGGGCAACAAAGCTGGTGAGGGGTTTGGAGCACTAGCCCTGTGAGGAGAGGCTGAGGGAGCTGGAGATGCTTAGTCTGGAGAAGAGGAGGCTCAGAGGAGACTTCATTGCTGTCTACAACTACCTGAAGGGAGGTTATAACCAAGTGGGGGTTGGTCTCTTCTCCCAGGCAACCACCAACAGAACAAGAGGACACAGTCTCAAGCTGTGCCAGGGGAGGTTTAGGCTGGATGTTAGGAAGAAGTTCTTCACAGAAAGAGTGATTGTCCATTGGAATGAGCTGCCCGGGGAGGTGGTGGAGTCACCATCACTGGAGGTGTTTAAGAAGAGGCTGGATGAGGCACTTTGTGCCCTGGTTTAGTTGATTAGATGGTGTTGGACTTGATGATTTCAAAGGTCTATTCCAACCTGAATAATTCTATTCTATTCTATTCTACTCTACTCTACTCTACTCTACTCTACTCTACTCTACTCTACTCTACTCTACTCTAATGCAATTCAGGGGGACCTGGACAAGCTTGAGAAGTGGACTCACATGAACCTGATGAGGTTCAGCAAGGCCAAGTGCAAGACCCTGCACCTGGGTTGAGGCAATCACACCTTATCAATAGAAACTGGGCAGTGAAAGGATTGAGAGCAGCCCTCTGAGAAAGACTTGGGAGTAGCAGTGGATGAAAAGCTGGACATGAGCCAGCAACCTGTGCTTGGAGCCCAGGAAGCCAATTGTATCTTAATCTGTATCATGGGAAGCATGGTCATCAGGTCGAGGTAAATGATTCTCCCCCTCTACTCTGCTCTGGTAAGATCCCACCAGAAGTATTTCCAGCTCTGGGTTCTCAGAACAAGAAAGATGTGGGCCTGTTGGACTGGACCCAGATAAGGGTCACAAAAACAATCACAGGGATGGAACCACAGCTAGCCCAGTCACAGAAGCAAAAGGTAGAGCTGTATTCACAAGCAATATGGAATGCAGGTTATATATATACACACAATATATAGTATTTACAATATATACAGAAATATAGAGCAAAGAAAATAATACAGAACAAAACTGTCTCCTCTGGACAGAGGGTTCCCCCTTGGTACCCCCTCTCTCCCCCTACCTCCCTTTTTTCCCAAAAAGGGCTAGAGAGAGAGAAAAGGTAGTTATTAAGGAGGAAAATTCTTATTAGGCTTCAAAGTGCATGCAGGGATTAGTTTTGCTTATCTGGCATTCACGGTCAAACTCTGGCTGGTTGCTCAGAAGCAGACAGGCTGGAAAGGGAGAACAGAGTGAAACCAAGAAAGAATTCAAACTGAACTAAAACTTAAAGTTGCATTCTACCAATCTACCAGTGAAATTTGTTTAGACCTATCTTTGTTTTCGTTATTATTCCAAAACATTCAGCCAGAGTGTTCCAGCACTGTCGCTTTTTAAAGACACAGCCTAAAATGGTCACAATCCACCCCTTCTAAACAATTTCATTGGCTGTTCGTGCTGTCCATCCAATCTAAAACAACATTTACAGTTTGTAAGTAAAGTTCATAGTCCATTCCGGCTATACTCAGATGTAAATGATTCAAAAGTCCAAGAAAATCATGAAACAAGAAAATGGAAAACAGTTTGTCTCTTTGCAGATGGAGTGAAGAAAAGGGAAACAGAGATACAGGGACTCTCAGTTGACTCAGGGCTCTCATGGTTCTCAGGGTTCGTGCACCATAGATTCCTCAGGGAATCTCTGTGTTATCAGAGCCATCCACTTGGACCAGGTTGAATCTGTGGCATGATGTGGTGTGGAACCTTTGCCTTTGAACATCCAATTCAAAACTGGTAATCTAGGAGCTAAGAGAAGTTGTGATTCAGTTCCAATCACTTCAGAAGATGCTTTTACTCCTTCATAGGCAGCTAGAATCTCTTTCTTTGTTGGAGTATAATTTGCCTCTGAACCTCTGTAACCTCGACTCCAGAAACCAAGAGTTGTCCACGTGTCTCACCTGGAGCTCTTTGCCACAAGCACGAGGTTGGACCATTGTCACTTGCAGCTGTGTGCAAAACGTTCTTAACGTCTGGACCATCTCGAACAGGTCCCAGACCGACTGCTTGTATTACCTCTTGCTTTATCTGGTCAAAAGCTGCTAGTTTTTCAGGTCCCCAGTGGAAACTGCTTCTCTTTCGAGTCACATCATACAGAGGTTTCACGATCTCACTTTATCCAGGAATGTGCAGTCTCCAAAATCCCACTATCCCCAAGAAACGTAGAGTTTCTTGCTTGTTCATGGGATTTGCCATGGTAGAGACTCTGTTTGCCACATCCACTGGAATGTGTCAGTGTCCATCCTGCCACCACACTCCCAGAAACAGGATTTCTGTAGTAGGTCCTTTCACCTTGTCTTGCTTGATGGCAAAACCTGCATTCAGAAGAATGTCAATGACTTTGTTACCTTTCTCGAAGACTTCCTCTGCAGTTTTACCCCAGAGGATGATATCATCGATGAACTGGATGTGTTCTGGAGCACCACCTTTCTCCAGAGCATTGTGGGTTACTGTGTGACAGACGCTTGAGCTGTCGATCCAGCCCATTGGCAATCTGTTGAAAGTGTACTGGATTCCTCTCCACATGAAAGCAAACTGAAGCCTGCATTCCTCTGCTATGGGAATAGAGAAAAAGGCATTATCAATGTCTATGGTAGCATACCACTTGGCCTCTTTGGATTCCAGCTCATACTGGAGTTCTATCATGTCTGGTACTGCTGCACTCATGGGTGGAGTTACTTCACTCAGGGCTTGGTAGTCGACTGTCAGACGCCAGTCTCCATTCTGCTTCCGCACAGGCCACACTGGACTGTTGAAAGGGGAATGACTTTTGCTGATGACTTTCTGGCTCTCCAAATGACGAATCAGATCCTGAATGGGCAACAAAGAGTCACAGTCGGTTCTGTATTGTCTGTGATGCACAGTCTGAGAAGCAACCAACAATTTAATGTCCTGTATCTTGTGTTGTCCCACAACTGCAGATTCATCAGAAAGCTCAGGTCTAACAGACAACTTCAGTTTTTGTCCATCAATTTCTATGGAAGCTACTTCAAAAGCCCATTTGTAACCTTTAAGGTCTTTGAAACGCCCTTCTCTCAGAAAATCAATTTCCAAAATACAAGGTGCGTCAGGTCTGGTCACAACACTATGCTTCTTCCACTGTTTACCAGTTAAACTTATATCAACCTCCACCTTACTTAACTCTTGAGATCCACCAGTGATTCTCAGAGTAGTTATAGGCTCTGATCCCTGATAATTTGATGGCATTATGGTGCACTGAGCTCCTGTGTCAACCAAGGCCCTGTACTTCCAAAATTGTGAAGTGCCAGGCCACTGGATGTACACATCCCAATAGATTCTGTTATGTATATTATCCTTCTCCTCCCCCTGGCAGGAGGCAGGGCACCCCTAGTTATGGGGAATATGCCCACATGTGCGATGAGCACAGTGTCCAGTGTTAGAACTGGAGCCACTGTTGGAGCTATTCGAGTTGTCGTGGAGAACTGTGGAAGTAACAGTTGCCCTTCTGGTATTGCGACCTCAGGTTCTGCCACTTTGCAGTTCCCTCAGTCTCCTGAAAAGATTAGAAGTTGGTTGACCATCCCACCTGTTCATGTTCTCACCAAACTGATCACGCAGGGTTATCCAAATAGTTCTACATGATTGCCTTGGTGGTCTGTTTTGGTTTGATCTGTTTTGGTTTGATCTGTTTTGGAATGACTTCCTTGGAGGATGTCTGTTCCTCACAGATGAAACTTGTATCCATCTGGAGGAAGAATTGGAATTATCTCTTTGTGCCTATTGGGATATCGAATTTTTAAATTCATCCTTCAGCTCTTTCATGCAATTCTTTATTTCACCAGAGTTTCAATGGCTGAAACCAAAGAAACACTTGTCATGCTATCATCCAATTGTCTCATTTGATCAGTGAATTGGCCAACTGTAGGAGGAGTTCCACCATAATTTCTTGCCACAATTCTGCTTGCCAGAATGTTTGCATAATTGGAAGGAGCAAGTTTGATGATCTTTTTAGCAAGACCAGTTCCTACAGGATTCAGAGTTCCATGTTCACCATAGAGTACTTCTCTAACAGCAAATTCTCTCAGACACTTAATTCCCTCATCTATGGTAGTCCAGGCTTTAGGATTCCATGGAAGATCATTTCGGGAAGGTTATCTCATGAAAACTGCCAATAAAAGGTGTATCCACAGATTAACCTTACCGAGAGCCTTGCCTAGATGTCTACTTGCCACTTGGGCACACTGCAGGTTCATGTTCAGCATACTGTCAACCAGTACTCCCAGGTCCCTTTCTGTCTGTCTGCTCTCCAGCCACTCTGTGCCCAGCCTGTAGCACTGCATGGGGTTGCTGTGGCCAGTGTGTAGAACCCGGCACTTAGACGTGTTAAATCTCATGCCCTGGACTCTGCCCATCTGTCCAGCCTGTCAAGGTCCGTCTGGAGAGCCCTTCAACCCTCTAACTGAACAACACCTGCCCCCAGATTGGTGTCATCTGCAAATTTACTGATGATGGACTCAATCCCCTCATCCACATCAACAATAAAGATATTGAAAAGGATGGGGCCCAGCACTGATCCCTGGGGGACACCACTACTGACTGGCTGCCAGCTGGAGGTGGCACCATTCACCATCACTCTCTGGGCTCAGCCCTCCAGCCAGTTCCTAACCCAATGCAGTGTGCTGTTGTCCAAGCCATGGGCTGACAGCTTGGCCAGGAGTTTGCGGTGGCAGATGGTGTCAAAGGCCTTGCTGAAGTCCGGGTAGACTACATCCACAGGCCTGCCCACATCCACCAGGCAGGTCACCTGATCATAGAAGAGGATCATGTTGGTCAGGTAGGACCTGCCCTTCCTAATCCATGTTGGCTGGGCCTGATCCCTTGGCCATTCTTCAGGTATGCAGTGATTGACCCCAAGATGATCTGCTCCATAATTTTCCCTGGCACTGAGGTCAGGCTGACAGGCCTGTAGTTTCCAGGTTCCTCCATCCTGCCCTTCTTGTGGATGGGCATTACACTGGCAGTTCCCAGTCATCTGGGACCTCTCCAGTGAGCCAGGACTGATGGAAAATGATGGAGATAGTCAAAATGAGGCTCTACTGGGCTTTGGGCAACCTGATCTAATTGAGGATGCCTGTCCTTACTGCAGAGGAAGTTGGACTGTATGACCTTCAGAGGTCCATTCCAATCCATACCATTCTATGATTCTATGATATTGTTATATGATATATAAAAGATTATTTGCATGAAGTGTGGTGAAAAAACAGACATATCCTCAGCTGATTCCTGAAAATCTAAGCTCAGCTCTACAGAGCAATTCTTTTCCGGAAAGGGCAGTAGGCATCAGGCAATCCACACAGAGACCTGGCATATTTAAGTGAATTCATTACAGTGACTTACTGAAAATTATTCTTTACATTATTTCACCATGCTGTAATAGAGATTTTTTTACATGTTGGAAGGAACAACTTGAAATACCTTCATTTATGACAGAAATCAGTTGTGGTGAGGCCTTGTGTCACACAGAAGATATTCAAAACCCTCAGTACTGGTGTCTATATTATTTTCATTGAAAACCTGAGTGTCCAAAGTGCTTCTGTGCCCCAAGAAAATAAATACCTTCTGTTTTTCAGGCAGCATTTTACAGTTCTGCCTTTAGTATACCTCTACTGTTTCATGTCCTCTCCTCCAGTTCTGATTGGCCAAGCTACAAGTTAAACAATGAGAAAAGATATCACACACGATTTTCAGAATGTACTCTGTGCTACCTCAGGGAATATTGACTCCTGGATACTTTTGCTACTGCAGCTGATGACATTTCAGCTAACCAAGATTGAAAACAGAGAAAAGATGCCAGCATGTATGTTTACTGTATTAGGCTTCTGTTCAAACAGCACCATATATTCAACCTGTAGCATACTGCTTCTCGTGTACAGAAAAAAAAAAAAAGACACTTTCTATGTTAAGGAAGAATTTTGCCCTAGTTGCCTTGCATTTCCTGTTATACACTCTACCTTTTTTTTTTTTTTCCCTCATACATTTACAAAGTGTAGCTGCTTTATTTTACAAGATACTTCCTGAGTAAGTATGGTAACCATAATATAGTTTTCCAAAGAGAAAAATTAAGGTGGCAAATGGCTGAACTTATTCAACATCATAAATTCAGGTATGCATACATGTTGTGCATTTTCTATTTAGATGCCCAGATTGTTTGCTGACTTCCTCCATAATCTATGGGATGTTCAGGAAAGAAACAGAAAACTCCATTACATCAGAAAACTGGAATTTATAGGAAGCTTTAATTTAAGGATTGCTAAAGGCTGCCAACATTACCAATAAATAATGCTCAGAAGAAAAGACATCAACATATTTCATGCATGCTGCTTAAGTTTTCTTAAGATGGGAAAACATTTCATCAGGGTTAAAAACCTGAGTTACAGCTCTAAATACATTTCTTAACCTACAGGTGACTGATTTATAACCTGAATGTTCTTCTAATGCAATTAAGAATCTTCTCCAGACACTCAAGCCAGCATAGGCTGATTGTTTTTTGGTGGTTTTGTTGTTGGGTTTTTTTACAACAAAAATGCTGAATAGGAATTTTCACTGTGCTATCTTGTCTTACTCTTGGAAGGGTGAGCAGATGTAACCAGGATAGAGGGAGGCCTTTTATCAAAATGTAGTCTAAACTGGACATTGAAATTAGAAGCTTTCACAAAACTAGCAAGGATTACTCCATCAGAAGATCAGATTAAGCACTATCTTTGATCAGGCATGGTGACAGAACTGTTGGGAGTCAAGTAGTTGCTGGTTTTGTTTTTGTTTTTCTGGTTTATGCTGTTTGGGGTTTTTTCTGTATTTCACTGCACCCCTTCTGCATATAGGCTAAGATAAGGTAATAATGAATTGTATTATTCATAGAATCATAGAATAGAATCATAGAATCAACCAGGTTAGAAGAGACCTCCAAGATCATCCAGTCTAACCTAACACCCAGCCTTATCCAATCAACTAGACCATGGCACTAAGTGCCTCATCCAGTCTTTTCTTGAAGATCTCCAGGCATGGTGACTCCACCACCTCCCTGGGCAGCACATTCCAATGGCAAATCACTCTCTCTGTAAGAACTTCTTCCTAATATCCAGCCTGAACCTCCCTAGTTCTGTTGCTGGTTGCCTGGGAGAACAGACCGACCACCACCTGGCTGCCAACTCCCTTCAGGGAGTTGTATACAGCAATAAAGTCTCCCCTGAGACTTATCTGCTCCAGGCTAAGCAAATCCAGCTCCCTCAGCCTCTCCTTTTAGGGCCTGTGTTCAGATCAATGGGATTATTTACACTTTAGCATTTTTTCCCCTTTTACACCCAATGGTAATTTATTTACATTTGTGGTGGTTTAGGCTGGGTGCTGACCTGGATGCCACTGCACAGACCACATCTGGGAGGTCCAAAAAAGGGGCCAAGCCCAGTAGGTGGTCACAGGAAATCAGGTATTTCACCCATAATTCCCTGCTCCTCTATAAAACATCTGCGTGGGGTCCTTACTTCATCTTTCGTCCCTCACTGCTGCCTAGGTAAAATGGCATGAGCCGCCTCCCTTGGGCCTGCCCAGGACCAAGGCTGGGTTGGGGGGGGAAGAAAGAGGCCTGGGTGAGGGCTCATCCCAGGTGGGGATGGGATGTTCTTGGGTATATTTTGGGATATCACTCTCTCTTTGTCACAGTGGTTGTGTTTTTCTGTAAAACTTTCATTGATTTTTTTCTCCATTTAAACTTTCCACCATTTTTTTGCAATCCGTTTTGTCTGAGTCTTTCTTTTGCCTGTGGTGGGAGAATTGGTCTCCCAAACCACAACAACATTCTACCACTTTCTGCTCAATCCATGGAAAATTTTCCTAGGCCTGAAACTGTCACACTTTACAAACACCTGAAATGCTTTTCAGGCAGTGTAATGCAGACATATGGACACTTCAGTTAGCTGCTTTTATCTGCAGCTTTATGCAAAACAAATACCCAGGAGGAGGAGGAGGAGGAGGAGAAGGAGAAGGAGGGAGAAAGGGGAGGGGTGTGTCTTCTGTGTGCCTGCAGGGGTCGGCACCAGAGAGGCTTCCATCCCTCTTTGCCTCCCACTGTCCACCACACTCCCCCAGCAGCTGCTGCCTGGGTGGGCAGAGATGACACATGAAGTGGGTCGTTCAGGATGACCGGGTGTTTTGATTGGTCGGTTTTGTTGAGACACTTCCCAGTTCTTAACATAATCAACACATCACCAGGTGATTTACATATTCAAGAGAGGATTCTTTCATGATGCCATCAGAAGATGTTTGAAATTTGTCATGTGCTGCATGTAGGGCAGTGCAATTTGGAATACGGCACGAAAGATGCAAATCAAGTGTCACATGTCTAATTATGGTGCAATTGAAGCAGGCAGTGAGACACAGTGTGAGGCAAGCCTAACATCACATGTATGTGTCTTTACCAAATAATGACATAGTTGTAATTCCTACATTTTGCAGTTGCAATACACACAAGAAAATTACTATTTTTCAACTACAGCAAAAGTAATGGTGTACTTGGGCTTTCATTGTGAAAGCCACTGTCTCCAGATGTTACCATCTTGAGCTATTGGCCCATAAACATCTGAAGTCCCTTTTCTGGTATTCTGAACAGGCACAAGCGAACTAACAGGCCTAAATATCTTCTGTCACCACAGATTCTGTCACCACAAGTGAGAAAGATTAGAGTTTTGCTACAGTTGAAAACATGATGTTGCACAGAAGCAGAGATTTGTTTTCTGTCTGGTCTCTTAAAAGACCTTGGGGAAAATCAGCTTTGCATAGATGAGCTAGGAGTCTGGGCTTAGTGCCAGACAATTTTTCTAAAAGAGGGGAAGAGATTAATATATCTCTTTCAGCTGTGCAGACAAGGTGTGTAAGGCAAGGCCAAGGTTGTAGTGTCTTAATTCTGTCAGTCAGTGTCTAACTTTGCCTTGTATTTTAGAACTTTAGCACAAATTATACGAAATAATTTTCAGAGAGTTATGGAAATGGAGTAATTGCAGACACTTCAATGTTTGCCAGGATGATTCTTGTTCTTAAAAATAAAAATAAAAATAAAAAAAAAAAAAAGAAATAAAGAAGAAAAAAGGGAGAGAGAAAGAAAAAATAAAATAAAATTGCTTCCCTACTGTTTGCAGTAGTCAGACCTAGAAATGAAGAACCTTAGAATCACAGAATAGTCTTGGTTGGAAAAGACCATTAAGATCATTCAGTCCAGCTGTCTTTCAGTCATAAGAATGTCTGAGAATTGTATGTGTAGATTTCTGCAGTAAAGATTAGACATGAAAATATTATACTGATAAAGCATACAGACTTTTAAGACCAAGTTCAGCCATCAGCTAATGCTACCTGTTCAGATTATACCTGTCCTTGGAGGGGGCTGAAAAGAACCCAGTCACCAGGTGGACTAAAGAAACCTGACCCAAGTGGTCAGGGGAGAGATTTGTGTTTCCCCCTCCCAGGAGGAGGGGTCCCCTGGGTCACAGCTCTATTCCACTCCCTCTTCCTTTCCAGCAAGCCTATTTAAAGGGGGCTGTTTTCTTGGTTTGCTCTCTTTCCCCTGCACCTCACCTACTTGACAGGAGGTCTCTGCTGCTCCTGCTTCCTGAACTACCACGTGGCTTGCCTCCATGCTGCATCTGCACTTCTAAAGAACTGCATCCATTTACATCAAGGGAATCCAATGCCAGCTGGGCCTCATTTTGTGTATTTTTTCTATTTACCCTTTTCCTTATAGTTTTGTAACTTTCCCTGTTACTCAAATGCTATAAATATTTTGTTAAAATCACCTTTTTCACTTCCAAACTGATTCCAGACCATTTCTTCTGTGATTTTTACCCCTCCTTCCTCCTATCTAATTTTCTTTCACCCTACCAGGGGAAAAGGGAGAGGGGAGGCAATCTAAATCTGTTACATTTGGGCTTTTGGACTCTGGGAAAAGCTTAAACCATAACAGCTATCAAATGTGCTGCTATACCATGTTCCTTAACAACATATCTCTGCGTCTTATAAACACATCTGTGGACAGTAATCCAACCACTTCCCTGAGAAGCCCATTCCAGTGTTTGATAATTATTTCAGTGTTGATGAAGTTTCTTCTTAGAAGTTTCTTCTAATACCAGTGCAAACCTTCCTTGGTGCAACTTGAGGCCCTTTCCTCATGTCCTATCACTTTCTCCTAGGGAGAAAAAACTGGTACCTATCTCATTCCAGCCTCCTTTCAGGTACATGTAAAAGTGATAAGGTATCCCTTCAGCCTCCTTTTCTCCAGACTAAACAACCTGAGTTCCCTCAGATGGTCCTCATAAAACCTATTCTCCAGACCTTTCAGCAGCTTAGCTGCCCTTATATGGACCCACTCTAGGACCTTAATACCATTCTTACAGTGAGGGCCCTAAAACTGAACACAGTATTCAAGGTGTGGCCTCACCCAGTGTCAAGTACAGTGGACAATCAGCTCTCTGGTCTAGTTGGTCACATTATTTCTGATCCAGGCCACCATGCTACTGGCCTCCTTGGTCACCTGCACATACTGCTGGCTCATACTCAGCCAGCTTTTGATCAAGACTCTCAGGTCTTTCTCTACTAGGCAGCCTTCCAGCCAATCCTGTAGCATTGCATAAGGTTGCACTTGGACCCAACACCCTCTCCCCCTCTGCCTTCCCCTTACCTCTCTGTGCAACAGGGACATGAGACAGGAGCAGAGAATTTAGCCAAGGCCAGCAAAATCATGCAGATTATCTCTCCTGAGTGAAGCAAAACCAGTCAAGATCAGAAGAGAAGAGAAAAGGGAAGAATTGCTATGGTACAGCTCCTCTTATTCCAGATATTTAACCAACGAATTTGTTTAGAATAATCTTTAGTTTTCCTTTTTACACCCAATAGTGATTTATTTATATTTTTCTATATTTCTGTTCAAAAACCTGTAACTAAATTTTAAAGGCATAGCCTAAAACCACCACAATCCACCCCTTCTAAACAATTTTGTTGGCTGCTAATACTATCCATCTAGTCTAAAACAATGTCTACAATAATGAGTAAATAAAGTTCATAGACCATTCTGACTGTGTAGATGATTCAGAAGTCAAAAATAACAGGAAACAAGAAAACAGAAAACAATTTGTTTCTCCACGGACAAGGCAAAGAAAAGGAACAGGGACTCAGGACTCTCAGGGTTCTTAGGGTTCATGCACAGTAGATTCCTCATGAGTTCTTCTTTTTGTACATGATGTTGTTTATGTGCAACACTTTGAATTTAAACTCTCTCAGCTAAAGTTAGATTTCTTTGTGGAATACACTGAATTTCACCATTCTCTTGCATTACCCAGTAAGTGTGACCAGAACTTCAGCAGAAACCACCCCTCGGACAGGTTTAGCCTCTCCTGAAGGAGAAAATACCCAAACAGTTTTGCCCAACAGATTGTTTTCTCTAACAATAGGAACTCTATCGCCTTCTACCTTTTGTAGCAAATCTGAGTGTGCAGGTCCAGCTTGATTCACCGAACCTTTACTCTTTACCAGACAGGTTACTTGTGCTAGATGTTTCTTCCAGTTTTTCAAAGATCCACCCCCCCACGGCTTTGACAGTGGTCTTCAGCAAACTGTTGTAGCATTCAATATTCCTTGCAGCTGGTGTATAGTAAGGTATGTGGAATATCCACTCGATGCTGTGCTCTTTGGCCCAGTTTTTCACAAGATTGTTTTTGAAATTAGTTCCGTTGTCTGACTCAATTCTCTCTGGAGTTCTGTGTCTCCACAGGATCTGTCTCTCCAGACCAAGAATGGTGTGACATGCAGTTGCATGTGGAACTGGATAAGTTTCCAATCATCCAATGCTTGCCTCTACCGTAGTAAGCACATATTGCTTACCAGATCAAGAACAAGATACAGTGAAGTAGTAGTCAACCCTGAGAGTATGAATCCCCTTATTTAGATGCTTATCTGATTCTTTAAAGCCTCTAGGTATTCAATTGCAGGGACAAATAAAATCCATCCCTCTGGAAAAATGAATTTCAGCCATCCTAGAAGGGCTAGCCACCTGGGACCAACATTCTTCAGAGAGGACAATGTGGACATGGTAGGAGGGAGTACAGGAATGTATCAATTATGGATGGAAGTATGGACCCTTCCCCAGTACTAAAGCAGAGTTCAAGGAAAATTAGATGGGCAGAGTGAAACCCCCTGCTACAACACTTCCCTGGCAAAAAAAAAACTCTCTGGCTGTTAGTGGCCCAAACTGTCAACCTGAGATTACTGAGGCTTTTTGGCAGAATAAAACAAGAAGAATTGGCAGAAAAGGCTTAGAGAAAGGGATTCCTAATAGCATCATGGATAAAGTTCCTACAGACACATGATGGATAATCCCTGCCTTTTAACATCAGTTCCCCAAATGGGGACTGAGAGTTCTTTTGTTTATGTTGCAGATGCTGATAAAAAAGGGAGGTTGGGTTAGATGACCATTGGAGGTCCCTTCCAACCAAGACCATTCTACAATTCTGTGATAAGAGAATGCAAAAATTATATTGTGGATTATGCATAACATCTTTGGTAATTGGATTCTGGTATCATAGGGCTCTTGTGTGTATTTGCATGAGTATCTGTGTTGTGTCTGTCCTCAGAACCAACAACCTCAACCACTGTACCTGAGAATTTTTTGAAACTCACATAAGAATCGATTACTGGCTTTCGCAAGGGCACAGAGCCATTTGCATTCAGTTGTCCCAGTCAGCCAAGAAATGTGTCTGTTTGGTTTTTTTGGACACCCATTGACCTGAATCCACTTCTGACTTTTTCTGAGGTGCCAGTCATTATTTTCCCAAGCATATTGTGGGAAGGAGAACAGTGGAATAAAGGATGAAATTTGATCTTTTGAAAACTTAGTATTTAAATAGATGGAGTTTTTAGAACTTAAGATACCTGGAGTTTTGAATTTGGACCTACAGAGGTGGTCCCAACTCAAAAAATAATTTACCCTATTTTCATCCCATAAAATGACTGAATGGGAGGAATCCCCTTTATTCCACAGAATCACAGAATCAACCAGGTTGGAAGAGACCTCCAAGATCATCAAGTCCAACCAATCACCCAACCCTGACTAATCAACTAGACCATGGCACTAAGTGCCTCGTCCAGTCTGTTCTTAAACACGTCTTGGTGTCATCTGCAAATTTACTGATGATAGACTCAATCCCCCGAGCCAGATCATCAATAAAGATATTGAACAGGATGGGGCCCAGCATTGACCCCTGGAGGACACCACTAGTGACTGACTGCCAGCTGGATGTGGCACCATTCACCATCACTCTTTAGGTTCGGCCCTCCAGCCAGTTCCTAGCACAGTGCAGAGTGCTGCTGTCCAAGCCATGGGTTGACAGCTTGGCCAGGAGTTTTCTGAGGGGGAACAGTGTCAAAGGCCTTGCTGAAGTCCAGGTAGACTACATACACAGTCTTCCCCACATCCACCAGGCAAATCACCTGATCATAGAAGGTGATCAGGTTGATCAGGCAGGAGTTATGAGGTCCTAAAACAATTGGTGTGGGGCTGTTCAGATGGAAGATAAAGGTTTACATTCAATTTAAGAGATCATACAGGACTAAAACACAGGATTGTATTGCCATCACTCTGCCCTAATAGAATGTTCAATTGAACCACCATCTGTCAATCTGCCTAATAAAGAGGGGAAGTTAGAATTGTGGGAACAACATAGTTCAAAAAATACAATTCAAATTGAATCAAGGTTTTGAAAGTTTCAGATCAGTATGTTTTAAGGCAGTTTAAGAACAGAGAAGCATTCTTAATTCAGGATTTAAGTGACTGTGCCACCTGGAGAATATGTTAGCTTCTTGCAACTCAAAAAGAACAGATACTAGAAGACATCCAAAATAAAGACACAGAAGATACCTTATTAAAGAAAAAAATAAAAAAGCAACTAAAAACATCCCATATGTCTTTAAAATGTAAATAAGTTTTTTTAAAAAAGAATCTTAGGTGTATATTGAAATACAAGCTGCAGTGTCGGGATCGCTCAGGTTGCCTATGTTACTGGTGGCGGCGCTTTTAAAAAGCTGTCGGCAGCTCACGGCAGCTTCCATTTCAGCCTGTGTTCTCGCTCAGACACGTGCGCCGCCGCACTTTTTCTAAAACTTTGTCCAGTAGGTCATATGGGCAGGGCTAGGCATGGTCGCAACTCGTCGAAATAACTCCTTTAAAAAATCAGTCTCAACTCAGACTGAGGGGGAATATAAGCAGGTAGGTAGGTGTCATAAGCAAGAGGTAGATGTCCAGGAATCTGGCTGCAGAGAATGTTGGAGCCTGGCACTTGAGATGCAGGGTAGAGGGGGTAACTCTTGCATAAGGTGTGAACAGATTGACTATCTGCTTAACCTGGTGGCCAGACTGAAGGACAAAGTTGCTAGTCTTAGAGACGTAAGGGAATGTAGGAAAGAGATGAACCAGAGGAGGAAAGAGATGAACCAGAGTAAGCAGGCTCTGCAGGCTCCCCCAGCAGAGGCTGGTTATTTAAAAAAGCAGAGGGGTATGGAACTCAGGTTCCTCTCAAAAGACACAAAATAAAACCTCCTTGCCTCCCCTCACCTTCCCCGCTGCTCTTGGAAAACAGGTATGGGGCACTGGAAATCAAGGGTGAGGTGATCCTGATGTTGGAGGACACACCATCTGGGGTTTTCCCTGAGGCTAAACTGCCTAAGGTTAAACAACCTAAGGCAAAGCAGTCTAAGCAGCCTTCCCCTGGCATCAGGACTTGCTCCCTTAAAAAAAAGAGGAGGGTAACTGTTATTGGTGATTACCTCCTGAGGGGAACAGAGGGCCCCATATATCGACCAGACCCTACTCACAGGGAGGTTTGTTATCTCCCAGAAGCCCAAGTTAATGATGTTACCAGAAGGCTGCCTAACCTGGTGCAGCCCTCTGACTACTATCCCTTATTAGTTATGCAGTTAGGGAATGATGATGTTGCAACCAGAACTCCCAGGGCTATCAAAAATGACTTCAGGGCCCTGGGAGACCTGGTTGAGGGATCAGGTGTATAAATAATTTTTTCATCAATACCCTTAGTTGCAGGAGGGAATACCGTAAGGAACAGGTCAGCAGCTATAGTCAACAAGTGGCTTAGAGGCTGGTACAGACAAAATAATTTTGGGTGTTTTGATCTTGGGGAACTTTCTACTGCACCAGGTCAGCTGGCAACAGATGGAGTACATCTGTCCCAGAGGAGGGGAAATGTCACAGTATATGAGAATGGCCTATCCCCCAAAGGTAAAAATATTCTAGGAAGGGAATTGGCAGTCTCATTGATAGGGCTACTTTGGAAGGGGGAAGGGGCTGAAACTAGTCCCCTCAGGCAGGAATCTGGGGGTGATAAGATAGAGTCAGAGGTGAAACCAACAGCCTAGCTGCAGCGCATGTACACTAATGCACGAAGCATGGGTAACAAACAAGAGGAGCTGGAAGCCTTGCTGCAGCAGGAAAGTTAGGGTGTAGTTGCCATCACAGAGACGTGGTGGGGCAACTCACATGACTAGAGCACTGCAATTGATGGCTACAAGCTCTTCAGGAGAGACAGGCAAGGAAGAAGGGGCGGAGGGGTGGGCCTGTACATCAAGGAGGCACTAGATGCCATTGAGATGGAGATTAGGGACGATCGGTTTGAGTGCTTAGGGGTAAGAATTAGAGGGAAGACCGGCAGAGCAGACATCCTGATTGGAGTCTGTTATAGACCACCCAACCAGGAGGAAGAAGTTGATGAAGCATTCTATAAGCAGCTTAAGGCTGTCTCAGGAATGCCTGACCTTGTTCTCATGGGTGACTTCAACCTGCCTGACATCTGCTGAGATCTCAACACAGCAAAAAGGAGACAGTCTAGGAGGTTCTTAGAGTGCATGGAGGACATGCCCATCTGTCCAGCCTGTCAAGGTCCCTCTGGAGAGCTCTTCTTCCCTCTAACAGATCAACACCTGCCCCCAAGTTGGTGTCATCTGCAAATGTGTAATTATTATTTATGAGATTATTATGCATGTTATGTTTCCATTTCTTTTCCCACACCTATGTAGGTGTTCCTAAGCTGTAGTCAGAAGCCTTTTTATTTTCTGGGAAATGTCTGAAAATGTCTTATCATAAAAAAAAGCATCTCAGAAAACTGTGCAGCAGTCTTATTTTTATATTTATCTTCTTGCTTTGTAATATTTTATTTTCTACCTATCTTATAAATGGTACTATTTTCTGTTTTGCTGAAAAGGAAAATGGCAACTAAATATTTTGATGAAGGTTGTTAAAGAGTGCAGTGTTATGACAGTGAATGCCAGATGTGTGTAGCATGGTGATTAAATTCATTAATAAACTTCTATCACTCAAACACTACATCTTGGGATTTGTGAAAATTAACAGTTAATGTTTTCTGATAGTTACTGTGGTATGTTAAAAATGCTTTTACAGTATTATTGATTTTGCTAAAACACAATGGTCCCATTGTATTCTCAGCTGTGCTGAGCATACAACACATTACCCCCTAAGAAATTATGTTACTGGAGCAGTCATAAACTGCATTACCATTAGTCTTTAATGATAATCTTTCAAATTCTTCTGTATGTCATCGACAGGCAAAGATTGACTTTTTCCTGTGTAGTGTTATAATCTTATGCTTATGAAAATGTTATTGGCCTTCTTAGAGTTTGTGTGAGAGACTCAGGGTGGTTGCAGCTATTTCCTTGTTGCAGTCTAGTGGCAAACTGTTAAAAGGAGGAAAAATACTGGCTGTAAAACTAGCCTGATAGAAAGGTTTTTCTTGCATTGTAATGCCTGCTCTGACATTTCTGTGCAGCAGGAACAGTATTCCTGGCCATAGCTTCACAGTATCTCATCACCAGTTTAGGAAATTATTAACCTCAATGTCACTTAGAAAGACTGTCATCCTTCCTACCTGCAGTGACAGGATTTAAAGATGAATAGTAAATGGGGAGTTCTTTAATGAAATATTTTTTTTGTTAAGGGTTATAGCTAGAATACTGATCCAACGAAGCAATTTTATCTGTCCTTGGATATCCTCAAAGCACAGTATGTAGTTTCAGTAGAGAGAGCAGAAGAATTTTACTTAGAATATTTGCATTTTTATCTCTTTTCTGGCATTCAGTGAACTCAAATTCAATTAACTTTTTCATTGCTTTAGCTTTGAAATACAGCATATTCATAAGAAGGACACTTCTGTGAACCCTCTGCTATTTAACAATATTTACAAAGGAGGCAAAAGCAATCTCAGATAATCTCAAAATTGTTTCTATTCTAAGTACATTTGTGGTTGCTGGAATAAGGGGAAGGCCAATCAGAAGGATTACAAAATTCTGGTGTGTGTATGCAGGGAGAAAATTTCAAGGATCAAAGCACAATTGGAAATTAATCTGGCTTTAGCTCCTAAAGGCAACAAGAAATATGTCTACAAATATATTTGCAACAAAAGGAGGACTAAGGAGAACCTCTGTCCATTGTTGGATTCAAAAGGGATCTATAGTGCTAAAGGATGAGGAAGAGTTTAAGGTATTCTGTAACTTCTTTGCCTCAGTATTTAGTGATCAGCCCGGTTGTGTACTGGATACCCAGCCTGCTGAGCTGGAAGATAGTGATGGGAAGCAGAATGAAGCCCCCATAATCCAAGAGAAGATGGTTAGCACTGTGTTGCATTGCTTAGATCAGATCATTGAAAAAGATATTAAAGAGAACTGGCTTCTATAGAGAGACCTGGGAAATATCACTTGTGACCATCTGCCACCTGAATTTAATTTTATTCACCACCACCCTTTGAGCCTAACCATCCAGACAGATTTTAACACTGTAATGTGTCCATCCATCCAAACTATGAACAGTCCTTTTATCTAGGAGGATGCTGTAGGTGACCATGTTAAATACTTTACTACAGTCCAAGTAAACAACATACCCAGCACCTTTTCTTCATCCACTGAGTGGGTCACCTTGTCATAGAATGTTATCAGGTTTGTCAGACAGGACCAGCCCTTTATGAACTTATGCTAACTGGACTTCATTACCTAGCTGCCTGCATGTTGCGTGTAATAGCACTCAATATGATCTGATCAGAGAGAGCCTGGCAGGAATAAAGGCAAGGGGCACAAACTGAAAAAGAGAGCTTCCATCTGAACAACGGGAAACACAATGAAGAAATCACTGTGAGATTGACTAAACACTGGAAAAGTAGCACAAAGAGGCTGTGGATTGGCCTTCTTTGAAGATATCCAAAAGCTGTCTGAATGTAGTCCTTGGCAGCTTGCTCTATGTGGCCCTGCAAGCAGGAGGATTTAGACTAGATGAACTCCAGAGTTCCTTTTACACCCCAAGAAATCTCTCATTCTGTGAGATGCTGTGGGGGCCTAAGATAAATTTTAGAATTTATCTAAAGTTCTGGTTTAGAATTCTAGTGAAATTTTGACATATGTGTCTGGGGCTCCAGATCAGACGAATCAGAGACTGTCTTTTAATTTTTTGAGCAATTGATGTGACTACATTTTTTGTTACTCTTCCAAAATTTTTTTCCGGTTTAGATTTTTGCTATAAAGTAATTTATATCCTATGTTTCTCATGTTTTTCATGATCATATGATTGTGCTATAGAGAAAAATAAAAAGTTTGGTTTGATTTTTTTGTTTTGTTCTTTTTTACTCCCAGTTTCTGGGACAAAAGGTCTTTACTGCCCATATGTGTTACCTTTACCAGCATGCGTAGAAGCAGACAAACAAACAAGAATAAAGGAGCTCTTAGCTGTGAAAATTTACAATAAATGACACTGACAGGATAAAGGCCTATGGGTACAAACTAGAATACAGGAGGTTTCATTTATACATAAGGAAAAATTTCTTTACTTAGAGGGTGACAGTGCTGTGAAGTCGTCTTCTCTGGAGATTTTAAAATCCCACCTGGATATGTGCTGTCCAACCTGATCTAAATGAACATGTTGCACAAGATGATCTCCAGAAATCCTTGCTAACTCCTACCAATCTGTGATTCTGTGATTAAGATCTTACAATTCCTTATTAAAACTGAGATTAAAAAGCAAGCAAACAAACAAAACCACCAAAAAACCCCACAACTCAAATACAACACATTTCTTTATCAGGTATTAGGAATTATGTAATCTTTTGGTCCGAAGAGTGCATTAACTCGTAACACATATAGATCTAGATCTAGATCTAGATGATAGAGATAGAGATAGAGATAGAGATAGAGATAGAGATAGAGATAGAGATAGAGATAGAGATAGAGATATATACACATACATATTAGTACAGAAATGAAAAATTTTCTCTTGTTGCACAGGACTTGTGTTTTAACCCATTTTACCAATGCATCTGTCAAACTTGGGAGGAGACAAATGAGTATTTTCCACTTCATTTTTGTTTGCCTTAAGTCCCTTGTGAAAATAAGTAATTAAGAGAGAAAACTTGTGGCTCAGACCTGTAGGAAATTTTTTGGGTTTGTATCAACAAAAGGTCACAGTTTGGAAATGAGAAGGATGCAATCCAAAGCCTAATTCTTATACTTTATTTAATATAATATTTGAATCACTGTTCACAAATAAGTGAACTACCTTAATTGTTGATATATTAATTGTGCATAAAGGATGGACAATGCTGTATTAAGGTAAACTAAAACAATTGGGGAAATGGAAAAATATGTTTGGAAATCCACCTGTAATGCTTCTTGCACATAAAATTTCTTTCCTGTTTAACTGTGATGGGGAGCAATTTCAATTAAACACTTTCATTTTACATTTGGTGGGTTGTTTTGTTGGTTTGTTTTTTTTTATTTGTTTTGATTGGTTGGTTGTTTGGTTTGGGTGGGATTCTTTTCAGAACCAAGATGATTTATCTGTTTATTCAGCTAGAGACATGTTTTGCATAAGGCCATGACAATTGTTTGTCTAGGAGAGTTAATTTTGAAGAGAAAACTGTGTTGTCTGGGCACAGTTGTGTGGTATGAAGTAGAACCAGAAGGGGAATAAAAAATACACTCCTCCTAGATCCAAGATATATAGGAAAGGTTGTTCTTTGCTTCTGTTCCAGCATGCTTTTTGTGAGGTCACATTTTAATATTCCTATTCTATTTTTCAAATAGAAAAGAAGAAATTCTGAATTACTAATATAGGAGTGTGAAATGCTATGGGAAAATGCCGTCACTTGCCTGAGTAATATACTGTTTCATTATGCCTGAGAACAATCTGTGAACTTACTGACCTTAACACTTTACTTCTTGTTTACCTCACAAAATTCTTGTGTCAAGTGCTTTGCTAGTACCTAGCAGAAACACCAATGTAATACAAGTGATATGAACAGTGAATGCCAAAGTAAACCACTTTTGAAAAAGTAAATAAGTCTTGGTACTGTTCAGTGTGCACCTGTCTATGACATGACAAATGCTGACAAATTTATGAGGAGGAATAGCCAATAAATGAGAATTTTGCATGAGTAGTGAAGACTATAATTTTGATCTGCTTCTGTGAATAACTGAGGACTTGGTAAGGATTGTGTAGGACACAGATTTGTGACTTAAATTTCTATTGCTGTGAACTGGTAAACAGTTCTTGAAATAGAAATTTAAAAAAAAAAAAATAGAGATAACCAAAAGGACACATAGTCGATGTACTATACTACTAATTGATTTGCAAGTATAAAGCAATAAAACATTGAGCTTAAAGCAAAAGATAGTAGAAAGTTATTAATTCAGTAAGTCTCTCTACCAATTAACATTATTTTTGTTCTCCCCTCACAAAAGAAAAACACTTATTTTAAAATTATTTTTCTTTTCATAGTTTCTTCTATTCTTTTTTCTCTGCTGGAGGCATTTCACACTAGAAGCCAGCTATGGGAAGAGAGAGGGAGAGATAGAAACCATGCTGTGATGTACATAAAGGGGATTTGACATTGTGTCATCTGCATTGTGTGACATTTATGCAAGTAGTGGATTGCTCCATTATGTGCAGATGTTAGAAAGCTGGTGTTTAGTGAAGTTGTTTTGTGGGCATTGTAACTTTGGTGGCTACAGCAATGTGTATTTCCACATCAAATCATAGTTTTAATTATTTTTTTTTCTCCCTGTAGATGACTTAAAGAAAAAAGTATTACTATAATTTTGTTCTGGATGAAGTCATATTTCCCATAATGAGCAGCTGAGTACTTCAGGAAATGTTTCAAGTTTAATACTGAAATTTCCTATTGCAGCTGCTAGTCAGAGAAGTTAATGTCTGTCAGTTTTGGAAACCATGAGGCTGGCTCATATTCTGTCTATCTATTCCTAATGTTTAGGGTTTAATGAATCCCTATCTTACTTGTTAGCAGTAGAAACTTATTGGTTGTCTAGATGCCACTACTTGAACCTATAAAGAAGGAATTTTGGTGAGTTTAAAACAGTATCCCAACTTCTCAGTCATGTTTAGATGGCCTATGTTAAGGTTTTAGCTGTAGTTTGGGTATGGTCTTGAGAGACTTGCCACTTTTTTGAGCCAGTATGTGAAGGAGGCTGTAATCTCGAAAGAGCCTTTGTAGAGATTTTCCTGTGCACATGGGTGGTTCTTTTCTGATAGTACCACTACCAGAGGCCTAAAAATTAAATGCAAAGTAGTTTCATAGTTTCATAGTTTCATTCGGGGTTGGAAGGGACCACAAGGATCATCTAGTTCCAACCCCCCTGCCATGGGCAGGGACACCCCACACTAGATCAGGCTGGATAGAGCCTCATCCAGCCTGCTCTTAAACACCCCCAGGGACAGGGCCTCGACCACCTCCCTGGACAACACATTCCAGGGTTTCACCACTCTCATGGTGAAGAACCTCCTCCTCACATCTAGCCTGAATCTCCCCACCTCCAGCTTCATTCCATTCCCCCTAGTCCTATCACTACCTGACATCCTGAGAAGTCCTTCCCCAGCTTTCCTGTAGCCCCCCTTCAGATACTGGAAGGCCACAATCAGGTCACCTCGGAGCCTTCTCTTCTGCAGCCTGAACAGCCCCAACTCCTTCAGTCTATCCTCATAGGAGAGGTGCTCCAGCCCTCTGATCATCCTTGTGGACCTTCTCTGGACACGTTCCAGCACCTCCACATCCCTCTTGTAATAGGGGCTCCAGAACTGGACACAGTACTCCAGGTGGGGTCTCACCAGGGCTGAGTAGAGGGGGAGGATCACCTCCCTCGACCTGCTAGCCACACTTCTCCTGATGCAGTCCAGGATCTGATTGGCTTTGCGGGCTGCAAGAACACATTGAGAGCTCATGTTGAGCTTTTTGTCCACCAGCACCCCCAAGTCTCTCTCCTCAGGGCTACTTTCCAGCCAGTCACTGCCCAGCCTGTATTTGTGCCTGGGATTGCCTCGACCCAGATGCAGGACCCTGCACTTGGTCTTGTTGAACTTCATGAGGTTGGCTTGTGCCCACCTCTCCAGCCTGTCAAGGTCCCTCTGGATGGCCTCCCTTCCCTCCAGCATGTCTGCTGCACCACACAGCTTGGTGTCATCAGCAAACCTGCTGAGGGTGCACTCAATGCCACTGTCCATGTCACCCACAAAGATGTTGAACAAGACAGGTCCCAGGACTGATCCCTGAGGGACTCCGCTTGTCACTGGCCTCCACTGGGACATGGACCCATTGACAGCCACTCTTTGGGTGCGGCCATCAAGCCAGTTCCTTATCCATCTAGTGGTCCACCCATCAAACCCATGTGTCACCAGTTTGGAGACCAGGATGTGGTGCGGGACAGTGTCGAAGGCTTTGCTCAGGTCCAGGTAAATGACATCAGTTGCTCGCCCCTCATCTATTAATTTTGTCACCTGCTCATAGAAGGCCACCAGGTTGGTCAGGCAGGATTTGCCCTTGGCAAAGCCATGCTGACTGTTCCCAATCACCTCCTCAGTATTCTTTTGAGCAAGTAGTGACTCCAGGAGGATCTGCTCCATGATCTTTCCAGGCACAGAGGTGAGACTGACTGGCCTGTAGTTCTCTGGTTCCTCCTTCTTACCCTTTTTGAAGATGGGGGCAATGTTTCCCCTTTTCCAGTCTGTGGGGACTTCCCCAGATTGCCATGACTTTTGAAATATAATAGAGAGGGCTTTAGCAACCTCATCTGCCAGTTCTCTCAGTACCCGTGGGTGTATCCCGTCGGGTCCCATGGACTTGAACACTTTCAGGTTCTTCAGATGATCACAAACCTGATCTGTACTTAACTCTGGGCCTTTATATAGAAAAATTCCTAAAGTCTAAAAAAGGCTGTGGTGAATTGCAGCATCTTATGCGCCAATAATTTATATTCTCCCACGCTGTTAGGCATTGTGGAACATGTTTGGAAGGGAAATGTTTGGCTGTGGCAGATGCTGGCAGTGTTCCTGCCTCCTCAGCTGAACTTTGCAGGGTTTGTAGTGGATGTTTGAGATTTGACAGAAACTTAAAAATGAGCTGGAAGTCATTATAGAATGCTATGAGATAACAGTTTATTTCCAAACAGCAAGAGACAAGATGAAAGGAAACAACTTCAAGTTGTTCCAGGGAATGTCTAAGTTGGATATTAGGAACATTTTTTTCACTGAAGGAGTAATTAAGCCTTGGAAGATGCCACCCAAGGAAGTGATGGTATTATTCACCCTGAATGTGTTAAAAAAAATGCATAGACTTGGCATTAAGGGACATGGTTTAGTGAATGGTTAGACCTGATGGTCTTTGAGGTCTTTTCCAACCTTAATGTTCCTGTGATTCTGTAAGTAGCCCCCATACCAGCAGGAAGTCACTTAATGACTTGATCCCAGCAATGCAGGGTGCTTGTAGCCAGGAGGGAGTTGGTCTCTTCTCACAGGCAGCCATCACCAGAACAAGAGGACACAGTCTCAAGCTGCATCAGGGGAAGTTATAGGCTTGAAGTGAGGAGGAATTTCTTCACAGAGAGAGTCATTAGCCATTGGGATGGGCTGCCCAGGGAGGTAGTGGAGTCACCATCCCTGGAGGTGTTCAAGAGGGGATTGGACGTGGCACTTGGTGCCATGGTTTAGTCATGAGATCTGTGGTGATGGGTTGGACTTGATGATCTTTGAGGTCTCTTCCAACCCTGGTGATTCTGCGATTCTGTGATTCTGTGATTCTGTGATTGCCTTAAGCATTTGGGAGGATGAAGATTAATTAATTTGCTTTATTAAAGCAGATTTATTAAAGTGAAAAAAATAGTCATTAATGCCATATAAAGAATCTCATAAAATAAAGTATTTGCCACTGCTTGTTACTGAATGAATCTAAGAGGGAACAAATATGGGAACTGTTACCGGAGAATAATCTACAACAATCATGTATTGATTAGTCTTGTGAAAGTGACAGTGAGGGAAAGAGAATTTAAAACTACTTAGTAATGTCTGAAGACAGATAGTATGAAATGTCTCTCTCTTGAAGTGTTGTGGGTTAACGCCCTTTTCTGAAAACAAAAGAAGAAAGCAGGGTGGAGGACTTGCGGGTACTTTACCCTCCCTGTAGGGCGCTTTCCCCTGGGAAGCTGAGTCTCTTCCACTCCCCCCTCCCTGCCCAGCTAGGGTATAAAAAGCAGGACATCATATCTGTTGGACCTCCTTTTGGCTCCTGCCTCTGCTGGATGAGAGCTACTGCAGCTGCCCTCCTGCTCCTCAGCCACGTGTCTGGACCTGATCCTTTTCCCTGCTGCCTCCGCGCCTCCTCAGAGAAAGACTGGTTTAGTATTATTCTTTTCTGTCCCCCTCCTATCCATCCTTGTTCCTTGCCCTTGTGAACCTTTGCTGTTATTGTTATATATATATATATATATATATATATATATATATATAGTTTAAAGAAAATTCTTCACCTCTCCACTTCCAAGATGACTCCAGATTACTGTTTAGTGGATTTGCTCCTTTTCCTTTTTTTTTTTCTCTCTATGTTTGGAGGGAGGAGGGAGGAGTGGGGGAGAGATTCTCAGCTTTTCCCCCATCTGGGCTTTTAACTTCCAGTTAAGGCTCAAACCACTACATGAACCTTCTTTTTTTCCAGAACTATTTATCATCATTTAATATGCTAAAGAAGTTTTCATTAAGTGTATTTACAAACACATATGTAAAATAGTTTCTGTACAATAGATGTTTCTAATTGATTTTGAGAGATTTAGATGTTAAAATTATATCAGAAACCATGGCTTCTGTGTGTAAGCGTTAGCCATATCTTCTCTCTCAAGCTTTGATGTACACAGTAGTTTATATCCCACTCCTAACTCAAATAGATATATTCCAGCTGCTGGGCAGTCAAGTACTTAGTGAACTTTGAATGCTTGATTAACTCTTTATAGCTTGGTGAAGATTCTTGGAAATTACTTTCTCAGTTTTTGCTCTATATTTCTCTTCCCGTTATAGAAGAGGGTCTAGTAACAAGTGAAGAATTGAATTAATATGAAAAATGCAATGTCTTTGCGGTTTAGAAGTGTCTAAATTTAAGCCTGTTTCTGACCCAAGTTCACTGCCTTGGAGTCTGAAATCCTTTGTCTGACAGCTCTGTAAGTAGCTTAATAAGTAAGTAATGGAAGGAGGAATAAATAAGTAATGGATGAAGGAATGAGAACTCTTTGGAGCAGTTTGTATTCCACGTGCTCTTTTGTAATTTTTGTTATTTTGCCTTCCACTACTGTAACCTATGCCTTGTTTTCCCAAGTGTCCTTCCAGGTACCACTCTTTGTCTTATTCTGCTTGGTGGATGACAAAGGAGTTGAATCTTTATAACTCCCTGAAAAGGGCTATTCCTGCATGGAAGGGCCACAATAGTGATAAACAATGACTCTGAGGAAAAATGTAAATCAATGTATTGTTTTATACACCCCAGCTTCAACCTGACCTTGAATGTTTCCAGGGATGGGGCATGTACTACCTCTCTGAGCAATTATTGCTATGTTCACTACCCTGACTGTGAAAAACCAATGTCTTCCTTATATATAGTCTGAATACACTCTCTTTTAAATTTAATACCATTATCCCTTGTCCCTGTCAAAACACACCCTGATAAAAGTTGAATAATCTTTCTTATAAGCTCCCTATAAGTACTGAAAGGACATAAGGTCTCCCTGGAACCTTCTCCAGGTTAAACAGCCACACCCCTGAACCTCCTCTTCTCCAGGCTAAGCATCCCCAGCTCCCTCAGCCTCTCCTCACAGGGTCTGTGCTCCAAACCCCTCCTCTGGACACGTTCCAGCAACTCAACAACTCTCCTAAAGTGAGAGGCCCAGAACTGGACACAGGACTCAATGTGTGGCCTAACCAGTGCTGAGTGCAGGGGCAGAATGACTTCCCTGCTCCTGCTGGCCACACTATTTCTGATACAGGCCAGGATGCCATGGGCTTTCTTGGCCACCTAGGTACACTGCTGGCTCATGTTCAGTCTACTATCAACCAGTACCCCCAGGTCCCTTTCTGCCTGGCTGCTCTCCAGCCACTGTGCCCAGCCTATAGCGCTGTATGGGGTTGTTGTGGCCAATGTGAAGAATTTCTGTCCTTCGTTGAATTGAGGGGCAACAAAGTAGTAAAATACGAGTAACAGTCTGAGGTACTCAGTATTTTCTGTGCCTCAGCCTTTACTAGTACAACCAGTTGTTCACTGGATACACAGTCCCACAAACTGGAAGATAGGATAAGGAGCAGAATAAAGCCCCTATAACCCAAGAGGAGATGATTAATGACATGCTGCACCACTTAAAAATACACAAGTCTATGGGGCCAGATGGCATACACCCAAGGTAGTAAGGAAGCTGGTGGAAGTTCTCACCAAGCCACATTCCATCAGGCAGAAGCAGTCCTGGCTAAGTAGGGAGATTGCAGCTGACTGGTGTCAGAAGGAGGACACAGGGAACCATGGACCTGTCAGTAGGACCTTGGTACCATGGAAAGTCATGGAGCAGATAATCTTGAGTGCCATTATGCAGCATTTTCAGGGCAATCAGATGATCAGGCCCAGTCAACATGGGTTCATGAAGGCCATGACCCATTGAACAAATCCTATTATGTCTTTCTATGACAAGGTGACCCCTGCCTAATGGGTGAGGGAAAGGCTGTGGATACTGTCTGCCTGGACAGTTTTTAACAGCATTTAAAATGTCTCCCACAACATCCTTCTGAGAAAGTGGCTGCTAAAGGATTGGATCAGTGGACACTTTGCTGGGTTAATAAAAGGCTGCATGGCTAGGCCCAAATAGTGGTGGTGAATGGAGTTAAATCTAACTGGCAGCTGGTAACCAGTGGTGTTCTCTATGGCTTGGTATTTGAGCTAGTTCTCTTTAATATCTTTGTGAATGATTTGGATGAGGGGATCAAGTGAACCCTCAGTAAATTTGCAGGTGACTGGTAGCTGAATGGCAGTGTTAATCTGCTTGAGGACATGAAGAATCTGCAAAGGAATCTGAATAGGCTGGATTGATGGGCTGAGGTTAGTTATAACAAGGCCAAGTGTTGGGTCCTGCACTTGGGTCACAAGAACCCCATGCAATGCTATGTGGAGAGTGCAGCTGGAATGTTGCCTGGCAGAAAAAGACCTGAGGGAGCTGTTTTACAGCAGGCTGAATGTGAGCCAGCCTCTGCTCAGGCCTGGAGGGATATTTTCCATGGAAGTGTTCACATATATGTTGATTCAGTTGTGTATCCTAACAATTTATTGACACCACAGTCACCATTTCCCCTTGATTTTTTAAAACTTTTTCCATTTTTTTTCCAGTCCACTAGGGTATGTCTCACAAAGAATCACAATTTTCTATAGCTCAAAGAAAGAAAAGAATATTTTACTTCTTATTGAACTGAAATTTGTTACTTTGCTAAAAAAAAAAAAGACAAAATAATTTCCACATAAAATAATGTCCTTTGCCTGGAAAAAAGGATGTCATTGATAATGTATTATGAAAGCTGTGTTTAAATATTGAATATTTTAAAATAAATTGTGATTTTACAGTTTAATGGATGCTGATGGAATACACACACTGTTTTATATATATATATATATATGCACATACATACATACATATATATATGTATGTATGTATTGAGTGGCCTCTGCCAGAATGAGCTTATTTTCATCTTGGCCTAATCAGGTTTCAAATCCTACTGGTTTTGTTTTCTAATGAAAATGCTCCTATTTGTATATAGTGAACAACACTTACAGTTTCTTAAAAAATATCTAGAAATATCTGTCAACAGTTTCTGTGCAATATTTGATCTTATACAGTAAAGTATAAATGTATAAATGTTACATTGTTTGTAACAGGTTAATTTGTCTACGTAAAGTTCTATATTTGAAATTTCATTTATGTTGAAAAAAAAACACTTCTGACCTTGCCATATTGTGAGTAGGAAAGCAACGCTGTTATCCATTACAGTTCCTCATAAATCTCTGTACATGATACTTTCTAATGAGTATTGATTGGACCATATCTTTACTGCTATGTCTGTATTGTTTATCATTCATCAAAGACATTGAGATGAATGACAGAGGCACTCGTATGTACTTCAGTGAATTTGTATCTCAGCTATTCTGTTATCTCAGCATTTTCCTAGAACCATGGGATTTGCCATCTAGAACAGCAAATCTGAGTAAACAGAATCATAAAATTACAGAGTTTTTTGGATTGCAAGGGACCTTTAAAGGTCATCATCCATTGCAGCTGTTGATGTGTTAGAGGGTGGGAGAGCTCTGCAGAGGGACTTTGCCAGGCTGGACAGATGAGCAGAGTCCAAGAGCATGAGATTCAACGCATCCAAGTGCCAGGTTCTACACAGTGTCACAACAACCCCATACAGCGCTACAGGCTGGGCACAGAGTGGCTGGAAAGCAGCCAGGCAGTAAGGGACCTGGGGGTACTGGTTGATAGTAGGCTGAACATGAGCCAGGAGGGTGCCCAGATGGTCAAGAGGGCCAGTGGCATCCTGGCCTGCATCAGGAACAGTGTGGCCAGCAGGAGCAGGGAAGTCATTCTGCCCCTGTATACTGCACTGGTTAGGCCACATCTTGAGTCCTGTGTCCAGTTCTGGGCCCCTCAGTTTAGGAAGGATGTTGACTTGCTGGAACGTGTCCAGAGAAGGGCAAGGAAGTTGGTGAGGGGTTTGGAACGCAAGCCCTATGAGGAGATGAGGAGAGGCTGAGGGAGCTGGGGATGCTTAGCCTGGAGGAAAGGAGGTTCAGGGAAGACCTTGCTGTCTATAACCACCTGAAGAGAGGTTGTGGCCAGGTGGGGGTTGATCTCTTCTCCCAGGCAACCAGCACCAGAACAAGGGGACACAGTCTCAAGCTGCACCAGGGGAGGTTTAGGCTGGATGTTAGGAAGAAATTCTTCATAGAAATAGTGATTGCCCATTGGAGTGGGCTGCCCAGGGAGGTGGTGGAGTCAGCATCACTGGAGGTGTTTAAAAAAGAGACTGGATAGGGTGCCTGGTGCCATGGTTTAGTTGATTGGATGGTGTTGGATGATAGGTTGGATTTGATGATCTCTGAGGTCTTTTCCAACATGGTTAATTCTATTCCATTCTATTTATTCTATTCCACTCTACTCTACTCTACTCTACTCTACTCTACTCTACTCTACTCTACTCTACTCTACTCTATTCTCTATTCTATTCTATTCTCTATTCTATTCTATTTATCCTATCCTATCCTATCCTATCTTATCCTATCCTATCCTATCCTATCCTATCCTATCCTATCCTATCCTATCCTATCCTAATAACTTCCTTAGCTATTTTGCTCTCTGTGCCTTTGATTTCACCTCTGGGAATCACAGATTTATGCTACTTCATGGCAAGTTTTTTAATTTTTATGGAGTCTCTATGCTTACTTGTGGGGTTCCTTTTGTTTGTTTTTGGTTTTGCTATGGGTATTTTTGGGTTTTTGAGGATGATGGTGAGTAATTTTCTCACTATACTCTTCATGATTTTGTGTATTAGAATCTCTTAGAAGTTGACAAAGATACAGTACATCATAGTCACTTACTGTTGAGAGGGTAGAAGAGAGTATTTTAGTGGAAGCATTGGTGTACTTCTGTGGTATGTATAGACACTGCCTGTGGCAATGCCAGCGACGAGCAGTGTGAGCAATCTGGCAGTGCAGGCCTAGAGCCTGACATGATGGTAGGCCATGCTCAGCATAAATGCAGAGTTAGCTAGCAGTGGAGCAAAACAGTGCTGTGCCTGCAGCATGTAACTAAAACAAGACACTGGTAGCTATAAACATGGACAGTTATCTTGGGACAACAGGACATGCACCTGCATCAACAACCTCGTGGTGTCATTAGTAGTTGGACCAATAATCTGTAATAGTGCAATGTGTGGTCACTCATAGAGAACCAAAGGAGCCATGCCAACAGGGCACTCCAAGTTTATATAAGTTATAGCAGTTGCCTCGCTACGCACTTCTGCCTTTCCTGTCTCCTGTTTCTTCTACACTTTACCGTGCTATACTTGCACTACAGGCCTACTCCATAGGCCTGCACCTCAGGCCTGCACCATAGGCCTGCAACACTGGAACAATAAAGGAACAATACTCTATCACATTGGTCAGCCGTATTGATTCCCAATCTCCATCGTCTACATCTGGCGCCCGAACAGGGACACTTGGTTCCTTTGTCAATACCATCCCTTACATACGGCATTCAACATTAATTCAGACCTGACTCACGATATGAAGGTAGAAATGTGGATATTTTGGCATTTGACAATGCTAATGAAGAAACTAAACAGGTTCTCAGCATTTTATCAACAGGTGCCACTGCCTCATGACTGCAGGACTACAACGAATGAAGCCATCGACAAGCAGCAACGTATCTAGCCACGGCCATAGAAGCAGTCTTGAAATCATCATGCCTCTGAGAAACCTAGGTGCCTTAAAGTGTCTGACTGCTGGACAGACTCGAAAGGGTCACAAATCTAATCATTTTACTCAAGATCGTCGCAGAAGCTGCTCCTGCAGCGTGAATATACCCCGCACGACGACACCAAACCAGGGTCCTTGGACCGCTCCCCCTCCCTTCCCCCCCCCTCCCCCAGCCCCCTCTGGCAGCACACAGCGGACCTGACAACAGCCGCATATCACCTTTTGAATCCACAAAGCGTTGTCGAGTTTAACTGGCATGGTCCTTTGGGTCACAGACCCTGTGCTCTGTTAATTGGCAGACGACAGTCTATCTTTAGACAGGGCATTCCTATAATTCCTGGTTCAATACATTCTGATTATGACTGGGCTATGAAAATTATGTTCTATACCATTGCCTCTCCTGCTAGCACTCTTGTTGGGACAGAAATTGCTTAGCTAATACCATCTCAGTCCCGAGTGCCTAAAACTTCTAACAGGATCCAAGGGCAAGAAGGCTCAGGTTCCACCGATATGCCTAATACCTTATTAGCCCTAGAAATCCAAAAGAGAAAACTGGAACAGATTTTATCTGTCAGACACCCTTGTGGACAAATTATACAATTTTCAATTATTATGGATACTGGAGACGATGTCATCATTATACCTAGTCATAAATTGAATGGTCACTAGCCATTGCTCATGGCAAATTTTGAAGTCATGTGTTTAAAAGGTATCCAAACAACCTGGGTTAGCAAAGAGACAGTGCAATTAGCTTTTAACTACAGTAAATCAATCCCTGTAAGACCATACATGTTAACCCTTCCAGTTGCTCTATTGGGCTGATATGCCTTAAGTCAACTAGGAGCAAAACTTGTTACCATTCCTTCTTTGTAGTGGCTACTAGTCAGCAACCAACCCTCAAATCATAATGGAAAACACATAATCCAGTATGGGTGGAACAATGGTCGTTCAGACACGATAGGCTGCAAGTCGTTAACACCCCAATACAGAAACAATAGCAACTGGGTCACATCTTGCTAGCCACCTACCCCTACTACCCCCACCCCCAGAAAAGGGAGGATTTTCTAGTACTACTCTTGCCAACCAAAGCTCTGCTCTGATTTAAAGTTACAGTGATAATTTCTTCATTTCTGATTGCAATGTCCTTAAGAGATTTGTTATTTAGATATTTACTAAGTTTTCCTGGTAAGCATAATGAATGGTAAGCATTTGGTTTTTACAGATACCTAGTACATAGTGATTGCTGTAAGGTGTAAGTACTTAGTAATGAGTTCACATTGTAAGATTTCTTTTGGTTTGAACCTTCTTAGTTGTGTGCCATGGCATTTCAAAGGTGCTCCATGTAATATAGTTAAGACTTGTAGTAAATAGGTATTCATTTTAAAAAGTATTCCTTAGCTAAGGTAATGTCTTTATATTTCCTTCTTAGACATAGACTAGAAAAAAATACAAAAAATACAAAAAAATTTTTAAAAAAATGGTAAACAAAAAGGTAACATGTGCAAAGAAAAAAAAATGTAAATGTAGAAATATGTAACAAAAGCAAAAAACTCTGGATACAAAACATAGAGTGCTAAACAACAGAATAGTAATAAAAAAGAAGAGCAACAATAAAAATAAAATATTAAAAACAAATATGATACATTGAAAAATCATAAAGATTACTAACACAGAATAGCTATTAACAAAAAAAAAAGACATAAGAATTGTTACCAAAAAATGAAAATGAGGATTATCAAGACTACTAGATTAAAACAAACAAAAATTTATACAAAGAAAAATCGAGAAGATTAAAATGAAAAATTATAATAAAAAAGAATTGATAGAAAAGGTTAAGAAAAAAATATACAAAAGTAAAAATTAAAATTAAAATGGAAAATAGATTAAATAAAACAAACATGCAAAATAAAAAATAATTACAATAAAGAATATAAGATAAAAAATAAAATATTAAACACTAGATAAAAAGAAAAAATAGAAATTACAAAAATAAAAGAAATTGAAAATGAAAAAATTGATTAGAATAACAAATTAAAATACAGATTAAAAAATTACAATAAGAAAATAAAAATTATAATAAAGAAGGTAAAAAAGAAATAAATTAAAAATTACAAAAAGTAAGTTAAAAATAATAATAATAAAAATTTAAAGAACAAAGAAAAATTAAAATACAAAATAACAAAAATTAATTGAATAAAATATAAATAAAAATTAGATTAAAATTAACAAAAGAAAAAGTTAACAATAAATAATTTAAAAGTGCAGATAAAAAAATATAATAAAATGCAATGAAGAAAAAACCACATTAAAACAGTATAGAAATAAATTTAAAAACAAAAATTGAAATTAATTAAAGATTAAACAAAAGAACTAGATTAAAAGTCAAAATATCAAGCACATCAAAATAATAAATTCACAATAGAAAACAATAACTAAAAATGAAATAAAATAACAAAATGAAACAAAAAAATAAATAATAAAAGAGATACTGGATGGCCACAATCAGGTCACCTCGAGCCTTCTTTTCTGCTAACTGCAATCATCACAACAAACAACGGCAGAAGAATCAAGACCATGAGGACACAGCATCTCCCATGTAGTCGAACATCGATCACAATAACTGCTATGATAATCTGGGATCAAACAACATCACTCAGAAGAATGTACCACAGCATCATGTGAATTAGGACTGAATATTGTGGTTGCTTGATAACTGTGTATTCTCTCTTGTTAACTAAGTGTGCCTCTGAATGTAGACATCCTAGAGGATGCAGTTTCATCTTTACCTTTTGCTTAGTAGAGATTATTAACAAAAAAAAAAAAAAAAAAAAAAAGGGGGAAAAGAGAGAATGCCCCATAGCAAAAAATTAGCTCATGGCAACCCTAGAAATGCTGTAACCCTAGAAATATCAACCCTAGAAAATGTTGTAAACCTAGAAAATGCTGTAACCCTAGGAACATCAACTTTGCAATGTGCTGTAACCCTCTCACCACAAGACAGCACAAACACGGCACAACTGTCATGAAAATGACAATCAGCAAACCTGCTTAGCACTGACCTCAACGACGGTCACGATAAACCAAGATGTCAACAGGAAGCATCTAACTTATAACTGAGTGTCGTGACTGCTTAACTGTTGTGTGAACATTGAGAGATCAGAATTACTAGGATGAGCAAAAACACATTATTCAGTGTAATTTTATATTGGGCAATGCAATGAAGTTCTTTTTGCTCTTGCTGTTTGCCTGCAAGTTTTCTGTCTGTGAAGCTAGAGCCTGGCCAGATCTACCTTTACAGATTAAAGAAATCTTGCTACCATTAAACAATTCATGATTTTTGACCATCCTAGAGAAAATAAAGATACAACATAATCCTAAAGCAGATTGTAAGAGACAGTGCTAAGGATTGCATTTGTGCCTTGATCTCTGTGTGCAAGGCATTCAGGCATAATCAAGTCTTCTCTGTCAATAAGAGGAGTGAAATGTAAAGATCGGAACTGTTAAGATCTAAGTTCTTCTTTACAATGTTTGTTATCTTTGATCATGTATTATGCCAACTCTGTAGAGCATTGTAACTAGTTCAACTTAAGCTTTGTGCCTTGTGTGGGTTACATCAGTCTGTTAGACATGCTGCACTACAGAACTCTTGCTTTTGCTATATAGCTTAGCTTTACCTTGCTTGCTTCTGTGTTTGCAGTAGCATCTTGTATGGGATGAGAACAACTCTCATGACCAGATTGCTCACAAAAACAAAAAGGGGGATTTGTGGCAATGCCAGTGACGAGCAGTGTGAGCAATCTGGCAGTGCAGGCCTAGAGCCTGACATGATGGTAGGCCATGCTCAGCATAAATGCAGAGTCAGCTAGCAGTGGAGCAAAACAGTGCTGTGCCTGCAGCATGTAACTAAAACAAGACACTGGTAGCTATAAACATGGACAGTTATCTTGGGACAACAGGACATGCACCTGCATCAACAACCTCGTGGTGTCATTAGTAGTTGGACCAATAATCTGTAATAGTGCAATGTGTGGTCACTCATAGAGAACCAATGGAGCTACGCCAACAGGGCACTCCAAGTTTATATAAGTTATAGCAGTTGCCTCGCTACGCACTTCTGCCTTTCCTGTCTCCTGCTTCTTCTACACTTTACCGTGCTATACTTGCACTACAGGCCTACTCCATAGGCCTGCACCTCAGGCCTGCACCATAGGCCTGCAACACTGGAACAATAAAGGAACAATACTTGATCACATTGGTCAGCCGTATTGATTCCCAATCTCCGTCGTCTACAATTGCCTTGTGGTCTTCAGACAGAAGTTGAATGCTTGCTACGACCCATGAAGTCCTAAATGGCCTATCAGGAGTTAAACCTCTCCTCATGCTGATCTGCCACAGCTGCTACCATATGTATAAAAGACATGTTCATTGGCAAGATATTAGCCATGAAAGCTCGAAGTCCTCAGTTCAAAGTAGTCTGAAATTGGCATATTTCTATGAAGTCTGCAGGAGACCTGTAGTAGGGCTTTTTTGGAGATAAGAGGAGGCAGTGGTGAGAGTAAGGAAGCTCTTCCTGGAATTTGTGGAAGATATTGAAATTCACTTGAATGTTGCAGACAAATTTTCTTTCAAAACCTGAAAAATTCAAATATGATTTTAAGATTGTTTTGCAATAAAAATAAATCAATATTTCATTAAGACATTATGTTCAAGGGTAGGCTAGTGTAATAAGACAAGTGTATTACCCTGGAACCGTATTATTTACCAATTCTGAGAGAACCTCATGTTTCCCAGTGGCTATATTTTAAACACAACACTTAAAACTTCTCAACACTTTTGCTGTTTTTTGACAACTTTCTGCTTAGAACTGTCATATGTGAATTTTAATAGCCATATATTTTAGCCAACTGAAAGAACATGCTTCAAAGTCTTATAGAACAAACATAACACCCTCTTTTTCAGGTGTGCTGGAATTCATACAGACTTCAGGAGAAGTGCAAAGGCTGACAGAAGGTGTCAGGGTATAGTTAATTACTACTAGCATGAAATGTGTCTTTGTAGTGCAGTACTTCTTACTAACATAGTCCTATATGTGTCCATATGCTCTTTAGTTTTGCAGATTGTCAAAGCTGCACAAACTAAACAAGAGGTGCTCCTGATTCTGCCTCATAGAGTACAAGTGCAGCTCCATATAGGTTAGAGTTTCATCACTAGGTGGAAGTATGATTTACACAACTCTGCGTTTTCAGGCTACCAGAAGAGTTTTTGGTAGAATGTGCTAATTACCAAATGGCAGAGGGAAACATTGCAAACAGCTAACTACTTTTAAGTCTGACATAATTAAACCTACAGAAGCAGTTTAGGACTGATGTTTTTGTTAGTTATCTGCATATAATTGGAACAAAAATTGTTATTAGGTCAAAATGCACTTTATCTAGTAAGGATCCAGCTCCAACTATATTTTATTTCTGTATCCACCTAGCTCTTGCCAAGGCATTATAATCATCTGCCATTAGGATAATACCCTAATAAAAATATCTGCATCCTCAGAGTGGGTCACATTTCACAGAGCTGCAATTTATTTCTTCCTTACAACTGTAAAATTTCCCTCACATTAAAGAGCTTGTTTGTTTGTCTTTTTTCTACAACCACTTCCATATTATTGTTACTTTTTTAGCAATGAATGAGAATGTGTTATAGTTTAACTCAGCCAGTAGCTGAGCTCTGACAAGACTCACCTCTGCTATCAAGTCCAGAGAAGGGCAACGAAGTTGGTGAGGGGTTTGGAACACAAGCCCTATGTGGAGAGACAGAGGCAGCTGGGGTTGCTTAGCCTGGAGAGGAGGAGGGTCAGGGGTGACCTTATTACTCTCTACAGCTACCTGAAGGGAGGTTGTAGACAGGTGGACGTTGGTCTCTTCTCCCAGGCAGCCAGTACCAGAACAAGAGGACACAGTCTCAGGCTGCGCCAGGGGAGGTTTAGGTTGAATGCTAGGAAGAAGCTCTATACACAGAGAGTGATTGTCCATTGGAATGGGCTGCCTGGGGAGGTGGTGGAGTCGCCATCATTGGAGGTTTTCAGGAGGAGACTTGATGGGGTACTTGGTGCCATGGGTTAGTTGTTTGAGTGGGTTGGATTGGTTGATGGGTTGGATGTGATGATCTTGAAGGTCTCTTCCAACCTGGTTTATTCTATTCTATGTAATATCAGGAGTGAGAGAAATATACAAAAATACCCCAAAAGCCCCCCTAAAACCACAAAAGCCCTGTGGATTGAGATAAGGAGAGTTCAATGGAGTAATACAATATACCACACTTTGAACAGCACATTTGGCAGAAATTCACAAGAAGCAGAAGCAAGGCAGCAGTCCCCCACAAGCCTGCAGCACACAAAAGCAGAAAAGACAGCCCTAAAATGGAAGATGCAAGACAGCCTCCCAAACTAGAAAGCATCTCACATTACAATCCAAACTACAAGCCCCATGATCCTTTGTCTCAGCCAGCCGTTTCCACTGGAAACAGGAAGCATCACAAGTTATAGTCTGAATGCCCAGTTCCCATGATCCCTTGCTCCAGGCAGTGCTTTCATGATAAAGCTGGCATGGTATTGAATACCATCTAGCTTGGCTGGCTGAACCCATGACAGAACACTATAATGTTCTGTGCAGAAAAATAGCTTCTGTATTTCAGTTTGCAGAGAATTTACTTCTATCAAACCAATCTTTATTTTTCTAAGTTGTGTTTCACACAAAACCACAGGTTGTTAGGGGTTGGAACGGACCTCTGGAGATCTTCGAGTCCAACCCCTTTGCCAGAGCAAAACCATATAATCTAGCCTAGGTCACACAGGAACCCATCCAGATGGGTCTTGAAAGTGTCAAAGGAAATAAAGCACTTCAGTACAATCAACATCAAATCACAAGGTGAAGACAGAACAAAGCCTGCATGGGATGGGGGAAGAAGAAATATTTGTGGTTTGGGTTTTTTTGTTTGGTTTTTTTTTTAGTGCTCCAACAATTCAGATGTCCTTATCTGTAAGATCCGAAATCACCAGTATGAAGCATTCAATGATGTAAAATGCATGTTAGAGCTCTTTATGGAAACCCTTCCCTATGCAGACTCTGTATAGTGTGTGGTAAGGGCCTAATAAGGAAGACATTAAATTTACTTTAAAAATTCATGAAAGAACACAATTGCCTCACAGGCAACATCTCTAAATGAAGCAAGCACAATCCAACAACTTTGATATCACAGGTGTCATCTGCTACCATGGGAAATGGTTTTGGAGGGTGACTTGTAAAACCAAAGAATTACTTGCCTTCAAATGAGACAAAATGGAAGGACTATTTTCATTTCCTTCACAGCAGATAAGAAAAAGCATTTGAGCACATGAAATATGAAGGATACTGTAAATGAAAGTATCCATGAATAGTTTCACAATTATGAAAAGATTGATTCTACCAGCAGCTGGAATCAAATGCAGAGAATAATTTTCTACTAAAATTACAGCTTTAATTTAATTTGTTACACTCAATTTTTAATATTGTGCAGAGCCCAAGGACTAGTTTTTATTCATGCCTGTGGATTACCCAAATGAGGAGAATGTGAGACAGATCTATTAAAAAATATGTGATAACTGAATAATTAGGACATTTTATTAGGAGTAGGGACATTTCCATTCAGATTACTCCAGAGATGGCTGATCCTTCAGTCCAAATGCCACCCTGCCTGACTATGGCTGTGAAGTTGTGAGCTGTCCAGATCTTAAAAACGCGTTCAAAGATCTAAGATTATTCAACTGTCTTTGCACAAGCCTAGGGAAAAGTGTGGCAGTACATCCAAAGTCCTCGCCTTCCCCTCCCCCTCTCCCCCACTCCCCTACCCCTACCCCTGAGTGAAACTGGAATGGGGGCAAGCAGAGAAGCTGGGATCGTGGGAGCCAGGAGAAGACACCTTCCCCCTTTGACTGCTGTGGGTTAGTAAGAGCTCACTGGAGCCCTTTCCCCAAGCTACATGCCTTGCCAGGCACAGACCTCATGCTGGGAAAAGTCTGGGCATGTTTGGGCAGAGGACAGATGCTTATTTGTTCCTGGCACCTACTTGTTTTGTCTGGACTTTGGACATGCTCTCCTGTGGTGACGTACAACAAAATTAGTTGGTTTTATGAAAATGGGTGAGCTCCAGAGTGAGCAAGCTCTTTCTCTTGGGTCTTTTCCTCCACCACAGATGTGGACTAAGCAGCACTAGCAGTTCAGGAGGATTTTCCAATAAAAAGGGACAGAAAGAAATACCCACAATCACCAAACAGCTTTGAGAGTATTTGATATACTCCTAACTTCCCCAGGAAGCTCCTTCCTTTTGTTAGTGGAGTAATATTACTGCTTTTGGATCTATCCTTTCCAAATACTATTCTCAAACTATTTGTAACCATTCCTATTGTGAAGACAACTCTCAACTGAATTACTGAATCCATATAACTTTCGTATCACATTATGTGGGAAGCAGAGACAAATTAATTAAAAATAATATATTAGTATTAATTTCTCACCCTTTTCCCCCTTATTTGTAATAAAATGGCACATATTAACTTCTGGTAGGGCTTAGTCACAAAGTGTTGTAAGGTTGGATTTGCCTTCCCCCAACAATCAAAGATTCACCCCCAGAATGGAGATTTACCTGCAGAATAAACCACCAGATTAGCTAAGAAAGTTTGGAAACAAAATGAAGTTATATTTACAAAATGGACTAAATATGAAGTTACATAGGTGACAAGACACGTACAAAATGTGTTTATATATACTTATAACTAGTAATTAGAAGTAGCCCCTGGGTAGATTCATATGCTCCTGAGCAGCCCAGAGAAAGACTGCTTCACCTCCCCCTCCTTCCTCTCCAGTACCTCACAGATTTTCCCAGCAAAGCAACAGATAGAAAGAGAAGTTGCAAGCAGAAGCAACAGGGAAGAAAAGACTAAGAACTATCTAAGCTTTCAGATACAAAGAAAATTACAGGGCAGATGAAATAATTTTATCACTATTTACTTTGCTAATAATATAGGAAAATATTAACCTTTTTGTATAAAATAAGAAATTTAAACTGTCTGTAAAATTTCTTACCTTGCAAACTGTTTGAGTTTAGTTAACATACCACAATAACCACATTAGTTAGCTGATTGGTTGTTGAGAAAAAGGGGAAGATATCAGGAGGAAACATGTCTGCATCAAAGGAACTTGTGTCTGTATCAGCAAGAAACCACAGAATACAAGAAAAGAGCATGTACCAGACCAGCAGATCAAAAGGACAAAAGTGAGGAAGACTCAGAGCCTGCCTGCACAACCACTGAGTACAACCCGCAGAGGGCTCGCACAGACTCACTAACCTGCTTTGAGTATTAAAATTACTTTGGGGAACTCATAGAATATGCAACAGATTTCTAAGAACTCATTTTACTAAACTATCCCAGTTCCTCTTTTATGAAAATAAAATAAGCTTGTAAAACTCTGCTCAGCATGCAGGGCTTCAGGAAAGATCCTACCTGCATCCGGCACCACAATAAAGCATATTAACTTCACAACTTAATTAAATCGTGGAGTTTGTCTTGTTCCACAGATCACTCAGTCTCTTAGAAAAATTCATCCAACCCCTTAACTGAATTGCCTGGAAGGATCTAATTCTTACTTATAATTTAAGCACAGCTTTTACACTGTAGCACACAACTTCCCATCACTGTCAGAAAGTAGGCTAGTATGGTGGCCAAATGGAAACATTTACATGAATGTTAGTGGAAACACAGATGTGTGGCAAGGTTCAGGCTTTCAAGAGACAGAATTTGAGGACACAGATTTCAAATACAGGCTTCTGATTATGTTTGTGAATCTACCCCAATTTTGTTGCTCTATCCAGATATGTAAACATCCATATCAGTATGTCATATCATAGGATATGACATCCCTATGGAGAAGATTAGTGAATTAATAAATGAAATGATTTAGTAGGTCCTATGCTGAAGAACACATTTAGGAAAGCTTATGAACAGATTAAATATTAGTCTATTAGCATTAAAATTTATTTATTTATTTATTTACATTAGTATATGCAGTTCACATATTTGTTGTGTTGATTACTTTTTGTTAGGTTGCAAAAGTGATACAGTTCCTTCCCTGAGACAAGGGCAGTAGGGACAGTGGTGGCTCCCTATGGAGCAGCCATGCAGCAGGGCAGGCCAGAGGGTTAACTGAGGGCAGCTCCATCCCAGTGAATCTCCCAAGAAATGAGGACATGCTGAGGTCAAGGCAGTAGCTGAAGACAGCAAGTCACAATGAGGATCATAAGCATTTTCAAATTGCTTTTGAGCTTAACTGAGAAGCCACATATGAAAGCCACAACAGTTTATTTAGCACCTGTGGGTCTGTATGGGGCAGAGTAGTGGAGGTGGGGCAGAGAGAGTGGGGGAGAGAGAGAGATGCATTATTGTACAAGTGGGTGTTGTGCTGTTGTTAAACTGTAAACATATGTAAATGTAGTTTGTATATATTTGTTGTCTTTTATGTTTTTTCTATTTAGTCTACTTTTGTAAATATAGTTTCATTTTACTTCCAAAATCTGAGTAAGTATGGAAAATTTACTCCTTGGGATAAATTTTCAAATTGTTGTTGTGTGTTGCAATCCAAACCACAACAGCCATTTAGAGTGTAATGGCAGGAAATAATCAGTCAAAGGTACTTACATATTTCAAGTATATTTCTTGCTTCCCCATTAGTGAGGATGTGTGACAGTTGTTCCTTGGCCAGCAAGGGATGATCCTATTCTGAGTTTGCATCTGTGAGGGAAAGAAAAAGACTCAATTTGTATCATGATACTTTAGATAAAGGTAGTTCGTAGTTGTTTATGGTAATAATGGCTTAAGCAGCATAATTATGAGCTGGGAGAAACATTTTCTGTTACCAGAATAGTTATACATAACTGACACATTTATACACAACTGATACAGTTATATGAACTGATACATTCCTTTCACACCTGCTATAGAATCAATTCACAACAGGTTCACAAAAGTATGAAGCATGCAGAGAGTCAGAGCTTGAGAGGTGGCTCAGTTGGTAGTGCATACAGACCCCTAATGGGAAGGTTGTGAGTTCAAGCCTGCAGTGGGCAGTAGTGTCCTCCCTACTCTAGTCATGAGGTCTGTGGTGACAGGTTGGACTCCATGACCTTTGAGGTCTCTTCCAACCTTAGTGATACTGGAAATCTTACTGGCTTTGTTTGCCTCATGGCAAAATTTAGAATGCTACCCAGAACATGGAAAATAGTTTTGTATTCAAACAGTTTGCTTATTCATATCAGATCTGCTAACCTTTTGTGTGTTATGCTGCATAGAAAGCTTTCCTGAAGTGCTGGTAAATTATATCCTCAGTTTTCACTTTGATAACTCTGTATTAGCTCCTCGAAAAGTTCTGTGAGATGAGGTTCTGTGGCTCCTGCATTAGGTGTGAGCAGATCGACTGTTTGCTTAGCCTGGTGGCCAGACTGAAGGATGAGGTTGCTAGATTTAGAGATGTAAGCAGTTGTAGAAGGGTGACGAAACTGAGTAACCAGGCTCTGCAGGCCCCCCCAGCAAAGGCCAGTTATCCAAAAAGTAGAGGGGAATGGATGCAAGTTCCTCTCAAAAGACGCAAGGTTAAACCTCCTTGCCTCCTCTCACCCCCCCACCCCCCCCACTGCCCTTGGAAAACAAGTACGGGGCACTGGAGGTTGAGGGTGAGGTGATTCTGATATCAGAGGACACACCATCTGGGGTTTTCCCTATGGCAAAACAGCCTAAGGTTAAACAGCCTAAGGTTAAACAGCCTAAGGTTAAACAGCCTTTCCCCGGCATCAGGACTTGCTCCCTTAAAAAAAAAGAGGAGGGTAGTTGTTATTGGCGATTCCCTCCTGAGGGGAACAGAGGGCCCCATATGTCGGCCAGACCCTACTCACAGGGAGGTTTGTTGCCTTCCAGGAACCATGATTGGAGATGTTACCAGAAGACTGCCTGGGATGGTGCAGCCCTCTGACTATCATCCCTTGATAGTTATGCAGTTAGGGAATGATGATGTTGCAACCAGAACTCCCAGGGCTATCAAAGATGACTTCAGGGCCCTGGGAGATCTGGTTGAGGGGTCAGGTGCACAAGTAATTTTTTCGTCTATACCCTTAGTTGCAGGAGGGAATACCATAAGGAACAGGTCAGCAGCTGAAGTCAATAAGTGGCTTAGAGGCTGATGCAGTCAAAAGAATTTTGGGTTTTTCGATCTTGAAAAACTTTCTGCTGCATCAGGCCAGCTGGCAACAGATGGAGCACATCTGTCCCAAGGATGGGTAAGATCAGAATGTACGAGAATGGCCTATCCCTCAAAGGAAAAAAGATTCTAGGAAGGGAATTGGCAGGTCTCATAGAGAGGGCTTTAAACTAGATTCCAAGGGGCAAGGGTCTGAAACTAGTCCCCCCAGGCTGGGGTCTGGGGGTGATAACCCAGAGCCAGATGTGAAACCAGCAGCCTGGTTGAAGTGCATGAACTCTAATGAACGAAGCATGGGCAACAAACAAGAGGAGTTGGAAGCCTTGCTGCAGCAGGAAAGTTATGATGTAGTTGCCATCATAGAGACATGGTGGGATGACTCACATGACTGGAGTGCTGCAATTGATGGCTATAGGCTTTTCAGGAGAGACAGGCAAGGAAGAAGGGGTGGAGGAGTGGCCATTGAGCTGGAGATCAGGGACGATCAGATTGAGTGCCTGTGGGTGAGAAATAGAGGGAAGGCCAACAGGGCTGACATCTTGGTTGGAGTCTTTTATAGATCACCCAACCAGGAGAAAGATGTTGATGAGTCATTCTATAGGCAGCTTAAGGCTGTCTCAAGATCGCCTGACCTTGTTCTCATGGGCGACTTCAACTTGCCTGATATCTGCTGGGATCTTAACATAGCAGAGAAGAGGCAATCTAGGAAGTTCTTAGAATGCATGGAGGACAGCTTCTTATCCCAGGTGCTGCATGAGCCTACCAGGGGTAAGGCTGTGCTTGACCTCCTCATCACCAATAGGGAAGGGCTGGTGGGTGATGTGGTGGTCGGAGGGTGTTTAGGGACCAGTGACCATGAGATAATTGAATTTTCAGTATTCAGTCAAGCTAAGAGGGATAGCAAGAAGACCTATACTCTGGATTTCCAGAGGGCGGACTTCAGGCTACTCAAGGAACTAATTCAGAGGGTTCCTTGAGATAAAGCCCTTAAAAACAAAGGGGTCCAGGAGACCTGGTCCTACTTCAAGGAAGAATTGTTGAAGGCGCAGAAACAGGCTGTGCCAATGTGCCGGAAGATGAGCCGCCAGGGCAGACGGCCAGCCTGGATGGTTAATGAACTTTTAATAGAGCTAAGGGAAAAAAAGAGGGTGTATCGTCTTTGGAAGATAGGTGAGGCAACCAATGAAAAATTTAAGGATGTTGCTAGATCATGTAGGAAGAATATTAGGGAGGCAAAAGCACATAACAAAGAGTCCTTCTATAAATACATTAATAGCAAGAGGAAGGGCAAGGACAACCTCCACTCCTTGGTGGACACAGAGGGGAACGTTGTGACAAGGGATGAGGAAAAGGCAGAGACACTTAACACCTTCTTTGCCTCAATTTTTACTAGCAGGACAGAATGTCTTCCAGACAGCTGGCCTGCAGAGCTGGCAGAAGGAGCCAGGGAGCAGCATAGTTTTCCACTGTTCCAAAATGGGGTAGTTGGTGATCTGCTCAGCCGCCTGGATCCCCACAAGTCCATGGGACCAGATGGGATCCATCCTAGGGTGCTGAGAGAGCTGTCAGAGGAGCTGGCCAAGCCGCTTTCCATCATTTTCCAGCAGTCCTGGCTCACCGGAGATGTCCCAGAGGACTGGAAGCTGGCCAATGTGGTGCCCATCCACAAGAAGGGTTGGTTGGATGAGCCAGGGAATTATAAGCCTGTCAGCCTGACCTCAGTGCCAGGCAAGATCATGGAACAGGTCATCCTGAGTGCAATCACACAGCACTTCCAGGATGGCCAAGGGATCAGGCTCAGCTAGCATGGATTTAGGAAGTGTAGGTCCTGCCTGACCAACCTGATCTCCTTCTACGAGCAGGTGACCCGCCTGGTGGATGTGGGGAGGCCTGTGGATTTAGTCTACCTGGACTTCAGCAAGGCCTTTGACACCATCCCCCATAGCAAACTCCTGGCCAAGCTGCCAGCCCATGGCTTGGACAGCAGCACTCTGAGCTGGGTTAGGAACTGGCTAGATGGCCGAGCCCAGAGAGTGGTGGTGAATGGTGTCACATCCAGCTGGTGGCCAGTCAGTAGTGGAGTCCCCCAGGGATCAGTTCTGGGCCCCATCCTCTTTAACATCTTCATTGATGATCTGGATGAGGGAGTTGAGACAGTCATCCGTAAATTTGCTGATGACACCAAGCTGGGGACAGGAGTTGATCTGCTGGAGGGTAGAGAGGCTCTGCAGAGTGACCTCAACAGGCTGGACAGATGGGCAGAGTCCAGTGGCATGAGATTTAACACATTCAAGTGCCGGGTTCTGCACATCAGCCACAATAACCCCATGCAGAGCTACAGGCTAGGGTCAGAGTGGCTGGAGAACAGCCAGGCAGAGAGGGACCTGGGGGTGCTGGTTGATGGTAGGATGAACATGAGCCTGCAGTGTGCCCAGGTGGCCAGGAGGGCCAATGACATCCTGGACTGCATTAAGAACAGTGTGGCCAGCAGGAGCAGGGAGGTCATTCTGCCCCTGTACACTGCACTGGTTAGGCCACACCTCAAGTACTGTGTCCAGTTCTGGGCCCCTCAGTTTAGGAAGGACGTTGACTTGCTGGAACAAGTCCAGAGAAGGGCAACAAAGTTGGTGAGGGGCTTGGAACACAAGCCCTATGAGGAGAGGCTGAGGGAGCTGGGATTGTTTAGCCTGGAGAGGAGGAGACTCAGGGGTGACCTTATTGCTCTCTACAACTACCTGAAGGGAGGTTGTAAACAGGCAGAAGTTGGTCTCTTCTCCCAGGTAGCCAGCACCAGAACAAGAGGACATAGTCTCAGGCTGCACCAGGGGAAGTTCAGGCTGGAGGTCAGGAGGAAGTTTTACACAGAGAGAGTTATTGCCCATTTGAATGGACTGCCCGGGGAGGTGGTGGAATTGCCATCACTGGAGGTGTTCAGGAGGAGACTTGACAGGGCGCTTGGTTACATGGGTTAGTTGATTAGGTGGTGTTGAATGATAGGTTGGACGCAATGATCTTGAAGGTCTCTTCCAACCTGGTCTGGTCTATTCTATTCTATTCTATTCTATTCTATTATGTTTTATTCTATTCTATTCTATTTCTTGCAAAATGTTTTGCTTTTCTGAAGCCACGTTGTGAGTAACTTTAATCAAACTATGCCTCCCTAGACACCCTTCAGTCATATTCTTTCTTGGCCTTCTGGTATTTTCTACTAAAGTGAAGCCAATTTTAAATTTCTCTTAGTCCTAAAGCCTCACCAGCTAACTTAGTCTTTAAGAAACTCTAACATTTTCCATGTTATTTAAAATGTATTTTATGAAGAACAATGAAACATCACCATAGCTAAAAGCTTTTACCCTACATTCAGAGCAGTGGACTATTAAAGTGCTCAGAAGACCCATTTCACATGGATTGATCCAAAGTCATAGAAATATTCCTAGAATCACAGAGAATTTTGCACAATCATAGAATCACAAAGTCACAGAATGGCTGAGTTTGGAAGGGAGTTCATCTTGTACAATCTTCATGCTTGCATAAGAATACAAGTTGCCCAAGACAGTGAATATCTTTAAGGAAGGAGACTCCAAAGCCTGCCTGGGTGACTTGTGCCAGCATTTAGTCACTCCCACAGTAAAAATATTTACTGATGTTCAGCTGGAATATCCTGTGTTTGCCTTCATAGTCTCTTGTCCTGTCAACACGCACCATTTGAAGAGACCTTGGCTCCACCCACTGTGCATCTTCCATTTGGGTTAATATGTTAAGGGAAACATATATATTAAGATCCCCTTGAGCCTTCTCCAGGTTGAACTGAGAGCAAATAATTATAGCTCTCTCAGGCCTTCTTTATTGGAGAGATACTCCAATCCATTATACATCTTAAAAACCTTTTACCATTTTAGCAGCCCTTCGCTGGACTCTCATTCAGGGCCTGTTTGTCCTGCTTTGAGTGCCTTGGCAGGCAGAAGCCAAGCTCTATGGCAGCCAAGGCAGGGCAAAGAGTTCTGAGATCTGAGCAGAGGACCCAGCCCCATGGGGCTTTTCTCAGGGCAGAGAGACCAGCAAGGCCAGAGAGGCCAGCAAGGCCAGAGGGCCTACTTGTGTGGCAATTAGATGGGCTCAAAGGGAGCCTACAAGAACACAGAACTAGGCTCCTTGATAGCCTTCTCATGGGATATGGGCCGTCCCAGGCCACTGTGCCTAAATCAGGGGAGAGAAGTTTTGCAAGGAGTGAGTCAGGCCCGTGGTGCCCCAGGTACCTAAAGCAGTACTCAGGGTCTCTCCAAAGCAGCATGGCCCATGTCCATGACTTCAATCAAGGGCCCTTCAATAACAGAGGACCAGGCCCCATAGAACTCCAGTGAAGGGAAGGAAGCACTCACAGAACAGTGGAGGATACCCTACTGGATCAGAACCTGGATGTGAAAAAGCCCTGCAAGTGCAGAGGGCTAGGCATCATGTTACCTTAGGTTCTGTTATGGATAAAGAGGTGCAGGTGGGAAGTTAACAAAAATATAAATTATTAATTTAGAAATCCTGCCACCCTTGTAACTTATATAGAAGTTTAGAAAAATATTATTTACAGGTTGATTGCTCAGTTGCACAGTATCTCCCAGTGTACAGGAATGGGTACAAATAGTTCGAGATCAGTATTTGGAAAATGATAGGACCCAAGAGTAGAATATTGTCCCTACTAACAAGAGAAGGTGTTCCCTGGAGACTCAGGCAGGTTCCAAATACACTCATGATGCTGATTACAGTTGTGGGTATTCCTCCTCCTGGTGTCTCTGTTTCTCAAGGAATCCTTCTGGACCGTGATGTGTGGTGCACACGTGCAGGGGGAGAAAATCCCAGGAAGAGCCCCTAGTGCTCTCCAGCAAATCCATCAGCTCATGGCCCAAATGTCCTGTGTTACAAATGCCACAGATCATATTCCATATGCCTAAGAAGGGCAAGAAGCTGACCAGCATCAGCTTTGTGCTGGCCCGGGGCTCTGCCCTGACATTTGATTTGGGGGAAGGGATTGATGAGATTAGAAGTAACTGGTGTCTTTACAAAGGAAGAATTGTTGAGGAGGGTTGGAAGAGGAAGGGGAGGAACCAGACAGTTCCCCTTATCTACATGCATAAACAACAAAGGGGTATCCGCAAGATACCCCTGTCATACACATCACGGTAAATCAGCAGGAGGCTGTCAGAGGGTGACACGACTCAGAACACAACCTAAATTCTTAAACTTTCAGACCTGTTATAAGGCTTAATAGACTACTGAATATTAACCTCTCCACCCAGAGTCATGAAGAACCTAATTTAAATGAACATACAATGTATATAGTAGGGGGGTTGCATTTGCATGTGAAGGGGGACATGTAGTAGGTGTTTCAGGAAAGACTGTAAATTCTGAGTACCTTAGCCAATAGGGTAAGGGAGAGGGAAATTTGTGGCCAGAAATTTAGGAAAAAAGGGGAGCTGCAACTCCCAGCAATTTGAGAGACCCCACCAGGAACTGTCCTGTGGACTCTCCCTTTATTTGAATAAAGCTTTACTAAACTCCTATGTCTCTGTTGTGAACAGGAACTTCTAAGTACAGGGAGTTTTTCCTTACAGGATCCAGGTGTCAGCTGGCAGGGCCTTTAAAGGGGGGCAGCTGCCTTCCTCCTTACCCTGCTTCCCAAACTTCCTGATCTTCTCCCTCATCCCAACTCCACAGCAAAGGGTAGGGGTGAAGGAGGTTTGGATGCATTGCCACAGTCTCCTATTTCAAAGGCTAGGCCCCAAGCCTGCCTGCATTTTCAAAGAGCAAGAGTTTGGTGGGGTTTTTTTTATATTTCTCCTGTCTGTTCTCAGCATTAGATCCTGACAGAGTTTTTACTATTTGTTACAAGATATTTTTGAATACTATTATTTTGGAATACAAGGAGCCTAATCAGCTCAGAGACCATCTGTCTGCTTCAAGTAAGCAAATCAAAGATAGATGAAAAAGTAGCTATGGATTTTGACAGAACAGTCTGATCTTGCAGGGGAGTTGAGTGAGAAAAAATTGAGAAAAAAACCACCAAAGTGTGTCCTTGGTACCATAAAAGAATAATGTCAGGAGGGAGTCTGGGACACCCCAGAACACTCGCACAAGATCAGACAATCATGCTCCATGAATATGTAATAGATAGGAAGAATAATTGTATTAGATAGGTGTTACTTTGTGGCATGGATTGAATTGAACCTGCTGTTGTTATTCATACTATACTGCAGTCATGACAGCTTCAAAAATGAAAATGTTAATTGGAGCAAAGTATTACAGGGCCTGAAGTTCAGATTGCAACATGGGAGGCTTCTTGTTCCTGGTGCTGCTTCTGGGTTCCAGCTTCTTGGGTGCTGGCTGTTTCTTGAAGGCACAATGCAGAATGGGTGGGAGTATGGTAACTGCTGGGTTTGTTTTTACGTTGTTTTTCCCTGTGGTTTTCACTGCACTTCTTCTGCAAATAGACTAAGATAATCATGCATTGTATTACTATATTAATTAGATTATTAGCTAAGGTAATTATTGTGAGAAATTGTTGTATTTGGCTTTTGCAAGGGGAAGGTTGATGCTGGTGGGTGCCAGCATTGCTGGGGACCATGGGGTTTGATCTTTAAGATGATTGGAGTGTTGTTAGTCTGTGCTGTGTAGGATATGTATTGGGAGAGAAGTGGAGAGAGGGTGAGGCATTGAGATGTCTGAAGACTGGTAGGGTCAAGAGTGCAAACTTTTGTCCCAGCACTGACCGCAGCCAGCAACAGGTGGGACCGGGAATGAAGGGGGGGTGGGAGCATGCTTGGGAAATGTAAAGGGATTTGTGGGATATGTATGAATATGTATGTTTGATGTCTATATAAGCTCAACACATGTTGTTATGGTTCTGCAGTGGGCTGGGAAGAGCTGGCATTGACAGGCCTCTCCCTCTCACAGGTGCTGCTGACATACCAGGAATGGCAGAAATGCCCAGATCCCTGTGGTAGTTTAGCTCACCAGCATTAACAGAAACTTGGCTCAACTCAGTTGGTGGAAGCAAATGGAAGCTATATTTTACAAGCAAAACTACACTCTACAATGGAATGCAATGACTATGTACAAATATACAGTATTTACAATATTATACAGGTATTTACAGGGAGAAAACGGAAAGAAAACACCCCTGGGTGGGGGAAAACTGCCCCTCTTTCCCCATAACCTCCCTCCCCCTTTTCCTCTGCTTAATTAGAAGAAAAGAGAAAAGAGTGAGCCATTAGCTCAAAGCATTGTTAGAAGTTGGTGGTCATATCTTAAAGCTATCTGATAAGGGCCTCCCAGCAAATCACATCTGACCAATTAAATCCATTTAGCATAATTTCTTGTTTTTCTTTTTATACCCAACTGTGGACTTGTTTATACTTCTTCACTCTTCTCTTTGAAAAACTGCAGCTAAGTTTTAAAGGCACAGCCTAAAACTGTCACAATCCCTCAAGAAGTAAATCCTGCTATATACATCAGAGGGAGATTTCCCCATACTGCTCACCTCTGCTCATGGAAGTACAACTCATGAGCACCTCAGCTGCCTGAACTTGGCAAGGCAGGGGAAAATCTATGACGGCTCTGGGAAAAGGCACTGGGAATTACATTCAGCTCAACACCAGCCTTGCTAAGAACTCCAAACTTTGTGTGCTTGGTCAGCAGAAGTGGCACCACAAGCTGTCCAAGTGAAAATTGCTGACTCAGTGATGTCAGAACCCATTGCTTGGTGATGTAACTGTCTGTTCCACAGGGATGTCTGGCTAGATACCACTGCACATTGTTTGAGACAATAGAAAGTTTGGCTCTCACAACGCTACAATGGGCTGTCTTTGTCTGCAATACCCCCACTGGCAGCACTGAAGCCCCAGCATGTGTATCTGGAGTTGCTAAAATGCCACTGCCTACCCCATCCCTCATCTCTTGTCCTGTGCTTAGCATTGCTGTTTCTAGGGCACTACCAGGTTTCTGTGACCATGGTACACATCTCCACACACATACAGGAAGAGGGCTCATTCGATAACATCCCATATCTCCCTCAGCTGCAGAACAAAGTCACACAGGCTCTCCTCACACCCCATCACTGCTGGCCAGCCCTTTGAGTTCCTCTGTTTCCTCTCATGGCACATAAAAACAAAACCAAAAACCAACCAAACAAAAAACCCACCAACAAAACATCAAGCAACCAATCAACAAAAAAAGCCAATCCCAGTCATCCACCTACAGAAAATCCAAGAGATGTGACAAGGCCACCAAAGAGTGCATCTCATGTTCTTCTCTTCATCTCAGGTTATTCTGTCCATACTGCATGGAAATTAGCATTCAGCTCCTTAGCAATATGTAGATAAATAGTATACAAGTGAATGAATGAAGTAATATTTGCTTTGAAATAAAAATCTTTCACTCCTCCTTGCTTTGAACTTTGCAAAATTATTGAGAATTGTTGCTACTGTTTTCCACAGATAATCTTAACTGGGATGCCCTGAATGCCCCAGAAAACTCTCACAAACTCTACATAGGCCAATGATGCAACATAATCTAAGTAATTCAAGGGTGAGAGTACATCATGCATTGCATGGCCCTTCTCCTTGCAATTTTGTGGGTCTTAGTACTATTCAGGAGTTAAATCATTCCATTTATAAGTATTATAGGCATGCCACAGGGAATCTGAAGGAAGAACATGGAATAATTATTATTTATATTTCTCCAGGTTCTTTATTTTAGGCAGATATTTTAATATAAGTTCCCTCATGTGATACCTTTCACTAGGGGTGGAGTAGCTGCAGTGCTTGTTGCGAGTGCTGTCATAGCTTCAGGTGTCTTTGCAGAGGTTGTGGCAGCTAGACAGTATCCACCTCTATGGCAATATTTCACTCTAAGCAAAGCCAAGAGCTGAAAGACATTCAGAAGAGCTGACATACGAGCAAAGTGGTAGAAGCATCCCAAGGCTGTACCAAAATTCTTAACCCACCATCATTTCACTATGGGGTTGACCCAACTACGGCAATTCTCGGGGCTGATATAAACAGCCTTGGGGAAAGAATGCAGCTGCATTAAACATCAGCTTATTGTTCACTGGGCTTAAAGGAATAGCGGGACGCTTGGAGTGGTCCTGGGTTTGGTGCAGTATAGGCACAAACAGTGTTTTAGTCTTCCCTGAGGTTTACAGGCTCAGAGCAGCACATGTGGCTGCTCCTCTCCCACTACTGCGGGGCTAGGCACATGTGGACTCGATCTCGATCAAGTCCCTTCTCCTCGACAACTGGGCAGATCTTACCCTCAGGGGTTGGTGCAGTCCTCCAGTGGCACGGTGGGCCTCTCCCGGTCGGCACAACTGGCTGTGATGACGCTGGGCTTCTTGGGCTCAGCGAAGGTCCCCCGAGATGATCCTCATGATTGCTTCTTACGATGCAGAGGCTTTCAGTATGTGTGCATGTATGATAGAAGCTAACAACAATAAGCTCAATGGCAGAGGCTATGGCTTGAGAGTTGTTCTCTCAAGCAAGTACAGAGACAAAGTGAAAGAGGGGGCAACTTGTTTGCCAACTGGGGTGATACTTATAGATTCCTCAAGGCTGGGTTTGGCCAATGGGCACTCTCATAAACAACTGGCTCCAGCCTATAGAAAGTGTGAAGCTAGAATTATGCCCATACTTGGTGTCAGCATGAGCACTGCATGCGCTGGGTGCGTGCTGGCCTGGCTAATGCGTTGGCCTTTGTCTTCCTTCTGAAGGAGGGGGAACTTGTCCACATGCTGGGACAAGGTTTGATATTTGGGCATAATGTGCCTTCACCACAATGGCAAATACCAGAGCACCAAGGCACCTGTAAGACCACAGCCAGAAGAAATTCAGGAGGGCCAATGGCATCCTGGCCTGCATTAGGAATAGTGTGGCCAGCAGGAGCAGGGAGGTCATAGTGCCCCTGTGCTCTGCACCGGTTAGGCCACACCTTGAGTACTGTGTCCAGTTCTGGGCTCCTCAGTTCAAGAAGGACATCGAAACACTTGAACGTGTCCAGAGAAGGGCAACAAGGCTGGTGAGAGGCCTTGAACACAAGCCCTATGAGGAGAGGCTGAGGGAGCTGGGATTGTTTAGCCTGGAGAAGAGGAGGCTCAGGAGTGACCTCATTGCCCTCTACAACTACCTGAAAGGTGGTTGTAGCCAGGAAGGGGTTGGCCTCTTCTCCCAGGCAACCAGCACCAGAACAAGGGGACACAGTCTCAAGCTGCGCCAGGGGAGGTTTAGACTCGAGGTGAGGAGGAAATTCTTCACCGAGAGAGTCATTAGTCATTGGAATGGGTTGCCCAGGGAGGTGGTTGAGTCATCAACCCTGGAGGCGTTCAAGAGGAGATTGGACGTGGCACTTGGTGCCATGGTCTAGTCATGGGGTCTGTGTTGATAGGTTGGACTCGATGATCCTCGAGGTCCTTTCCAACCTAAGTTATACTGTGATACTGTGATACTGTGATACTGTGAAATTAATTGCACAAGTGAAGTAAGCCACAGAGAGAAAGCCACCCACAGCTTCAAAAAAAAGTCACTAGAACTGAACACCAGAGGCTTGCACTAAGTGACCATCCTATCCACATCACTAATAAGAGTTTGGTCTAATTCATAAAAACTTCAACCCTCTGAGACTCTCAAATTAAAGGTCTGTGATTCTCTCAGGTAAGCTATACAAAAAAAAAAGAGGCAAATAAACAATGGGCAGCAAAATAAACTGTTGACATTTAGCCCTTATCTGGGGCAGAACTTTAGCAGTTACTCTATCACCCTATTACTGCTCCCTATCAGAGAACAGGAATCAGAAAAAGGAGAGAAAACCCACAGGTTGAAATGCAAATGGATTTAACAAGACAGTCATATTAATAGCAATGTCAGTACAAGATATATGAAGTTATACTTAGCCCAGCACAAGTGTAGAAGTCATAATACCCAGGAAGGTAGTCCTTAAGACCAGGGAAGAGAAGCAGGATGAGGGGGAGCCTAAGCAGGAGGCTCTAGCATGAGGTTCTCCCTCCTCAACAAATTTCCTTCTTTACACTGAGTGTGACATTCACAGCATTAGCCAACGCAGGCTGCCCTGGCTGCCTCAGAACTGCTGATGGCGTGCAGCCAGCCATTCTGTCCCAGACAAAGCAGGACAGTTTTGAAACTGGAGGGAGCTACAATGGTGGCTTCTCATATAAGCTGTTAGAAGCTTTCCCTGATGGAGCTAATACCAGCTGGTCCAAGCTGGATTCACCACTGGCCAAGGCCATGCCAATCAGTGATGATGGTAGTGCCTCTGTGATCTTATCTTTCAGAAAGTGGAAAGGTGGTAAGTGACAGAATTGCAGTCAGAGAAAGGAGTGAGAATGTATGAGAGAAACAACTCTGCAGACATCAAAGTTAGTGAAGGAGGAGAGAGAGGAGGTGCTCCACATACAAAAGCAGAAATATCCTACAGTCCATGGTGAAGACTATGGTGAGGCAGGTCATCCCTCTGCAGCCATTAGAGATTAATGGTGGAGCAGATATCCGCCTGCAGCCCATGGAGGGCAAAATGCCAGAGCAGGTAGATGCCTAAAGGAGGCTGTGATTCTGTGGGAAGGGCTCCTGGCTAGATGTGTGGATCCATGGATAGAGAAGCCCGCACCGGTAGGCTTGTTGGCAGGACTTGTGAACCTGTATGTGACTCATGCTGGAGCAATGTGTTGCTGGAGGACTGAACTCCATGGAAGACAGCCATGCAGTTCTCAGTAAATTACAGTTCTACAGTAAATTTACTCTCATTACCTAACAAACTGAGGCATCTCTGCAGCAGCACCTGGGTGGAGGCACACAAGCTGGGACTGCAAAGCTCAGTACATACTAGAGAGTAAAGAAACCTTTTGAATCTGCTGCTTCTGTCTATTTGTAGTAATTTGTTTTCCACTGCGCTTTGATTTTCCACACAACAGAGCAGGAAGAAGAATATATGCATTTTTTGATAACTAACCTGCAAGTCAGTTGAGAGTATTTACAATCCTCCCTTAAATATTCCATTATTTTCCAATAATGGATAATAAATTAAATGAACTTTTCCCAAGCTGAATCTCTTTTTGTCCACGGACAGTAATTGGTGAAAAGACTCTTCAGATAAGTCTTAAACAAAGACAGAAGAAACCAAATAATTTCATAATCACTAGTTTGACCCTGGACTTCAATTCAAAACACATTCCTCCTTTCTTACATTTTGCAGTCTGGAGTGTCTCTTGAGTTCAGTTTGTTCTCTCATGCTCCTTGATTCCGCTTTGAGCCATCCTTATAATCATGTAAGTAATTCCCTTCTCAGTCCTAAAAAGTACCTCTACAAATATATAAATGCAGATGCGCAACTTCATAAAGTGGAAACACTAAGAAAAAACTAATGATAGTGCAGTTCACAGATAAAAGGGACAGCATTTAATTTCCTTATATTATGTTTGTATTTCCTGTCTATATCGACAGAATGGAGTGGTTAAATATAATCTCATTTGGAGTGTTTCTTTGAAGTCTATCATCTGAAGAAGTATGTATTAAAATGGTAGACATAACAGAAGTATTGTTCCAATCTCTTAGTTTTAGCAGAGTAATTATATGAACAATAAGAGTTCCCTCTGTGCTATCTAAACTGAGATTCTCAAAGGCTTAGATTTTAATTTCAACTCACATTATCAGCACAAAGAAGCAGACTGAGAGTTACTATTCATATATTAGCAGTCACTTTGTTTTATAGTGTAAGATACACAGCAGAGAGCTATAATTACATGCTCACTTGAGGGGCCAATAGGTATCACAATAGTTAAAATCATGCAAGGTAATTTAAACCTTGATCAGAGTCTTCAGCTGGCAGAAGATACAGTTATTACATATAATTTCTTTGTCACATTTTTTGAAGGGTTATATTTCTATGGAGTTTGTACCTCTGAGCTTGAAATTTCAACTGTAATTTTTGATTCACTGTCTTACAACTTGCTTTTGTAATCAGTGCTGTGCAGAGTACCACTGATAATTTGTCCAGGTACTTGGTGGAACAGAAATGTTACATTTTTTCCTCCTAACTAGTGTGGACTTACCTATACTAGTTTGAATCATCTGCTTTGAACAAAAAGGAATCAATTAATAGTATGTGTCTGGTTTAAGAGGACAAAATTTCTGGGTGGCTTGTTATCTATCAACTACTTCCTCTGGTATAACAAGAGTTTTGGAGGATGAGGGGCGTGTGTGACAATATTTTGTCTTTTTACACAGCTTTTCACTATCAATTATTTGACTCTATGCACAATCCATTGGTGATTTTGTCATTTTATGCCTGCTGACAGAAGTATGAAGTGAAAGATTATGAGCCTTCATATATTGCCTGTCACTTCTCAGACTGGTCAGTGTGAAACACAAGAAGTGCCTGTTTAACTGGCATTTTTTAACCTCCAGGAACCTCTTTTATATAAGAATCTTGTTACTATCACATGTACAAATAGGCAGCTGGTTGGAATTAATTATCTCCATCACTGGAAATATTCAAGATGAGGCTCAACTGGACTCTGGGCAACCTGATCTAGTTGAGGATGCCCTTGCTTACTGCAGAGGGAGTTGGACTAGATGACTTTTGGAGGTCCCTTCGAACCCAGACCATTCTGTGTGTTTCTGTATGATATTGTTCTTATCATGCAACCTTCATTTTCACTATATTTGAGTAATAATTTTGATGTCTTTTTACAAACAAGTATCAAAAAATTAAGGAATTTATTTATTCAATACCTTCTTAAACTTATATACCCTAATTATAACTCTGATATTTTTTAGTTCCTTTCTAGTGTGAAATGCCAACCTCTCTGCTCACAAACCTTCATGTATTGTAAAATAAGAAGATCTCATACAACCTTACTCTTGTTTGCTTTTTCTTATGTTGGTTATATAAATGGCTTTCCAAACAGCATAATACTGGATCCAGTACTGAACATGAGCTTCAGAAAAATCTAAAATTTGGAACATAAATTTTGCTAACACTCTGTATATATTTCCTGTATGACACTTCTGCTTGCATTAAAGTGGAATATATTGTTATGGCCAGATTATGTGAGAAGGAAAGAAGAAAGGGGAAAAAAAAAAGGAGGGAGGGAATAAAATACTATCCTGTGTCCTGGAATGTATACCCATCACTTTACTCTATTTCGCTTGTGCAAGAGAGAAGAAAATTTTGATACTTTATATTCAGTTAGGTTTAGCCACCGTACTTGGTTTTCTAATTAACATATACCTGGGTATAGCCAGGCAATGTAAAACTTACTTTCTTTGTAAAATTGTCAATGGGAAGAAAATTAAACAATAAAGGCCTGCTGTGGTGGTTTGGAATTTCCTACTACATTAACTAAAGTATGGCTCACTCAATCAGGAAGCAAATGGAAGCTGTATCTACAAAGCAAAAACTACACTCTACAATGGAATGCAATGAATATGTACAAATATTAATTTACTAATTAATTTACAAGTATTCATTTACATTATTAACAATATTTTACAGGTATTTACAATCAGAAAACAGCACAGAAACCCCCCTGCACCCCTTCTGTATCCCAAAAGGAGTGGGGAAACTGCTCTGCTCTCCCCTAACCCCCCTTTCCCCCTATAATTAGAGTAAAAGAGAATAAGTTAGGAGAACTGTTGGTTCAAAGCAATGTTAGTGTCCTCATCTGCAAGGTCAGTCACAGCGATTAAATCCTTCCCAGCAGTAACAGCCACAGCAGCCAGATGAGAAGGAATGGAATGAAGTGGAATGTGTGAGATTGTTAGGGTACGTCTTGCACATCTGGCCAATGGAATTCATTTAGAATAATCTTTTGTTTTCCTTTTTACTCCCAACTGTGAATAGTTAATATTTCTCCACTTTTCTGCTCAAAATCTGCAGCTAACCTTCAAAGGCATATCCTAAAACTGCCACACCTCCATTGCAAATTAAATGTATAAATAATATGCAAAAGCTGAGAGCTCCTTTTGATATCATGCATTTTTTTTTCTAACTGAATTTCATTCTCCAGTCATTATATCTCTCAAATTGACAAGCCTCATCTTAAGATTTGCCTTTCAATCTCATTGTATTTCTCTGCAACGCAATAATTTTTACTTTAAGAATCAAAGCTCCTCAACACAGAATCTAGCTGATGGGAAAGCTGAGCCCTGTAATTTATTCAATTTTTAAACTCTGATAGTTTGAAGAGACTACAAGGACCTTCTATAACAAATTAATCAATTTACCCTTTTTATTGACGCAAAAATAAGGGATGTGAGTATTGAAGATTAAAAAACTAACTTTTGTAGGTTTTGATATTTCATGATATTGAAGTAATGTGGTTACATACATTATACATAAGGTAACTTTTCCAATGGCTTTTACATGATACTTTCCTAAATTGGGTGAAAATTATTTTGTACTTCTTTTATTATAGGTAACCACTAAAAAGGATAGAAAACAGCATCTGCACAATAATTACTCTATCACAAGTTATCAAGTTCTTGAATACAGCTGCTTATTCTGCTGTCATGACAGCTGCTTTTTCATTTAGATTCAAATTATCAAGTAAGAACACTGCATATTCTTTTATGACGTTTCAACTATTAAATTACCATAAAATTGAAATCTGCTTTGCATTATGTCAAAATCTAATAAGTTATATGAGAAAACATCACATTAGTTTATGAAATTAATTTGTATTATTGATATTAGAAACACTGGCGGTCTGAAGTCAGGCAGCTCATTAATGTTTTACAACCCAAGGCTTAGTACAAAACTTAGGAAAAAGTGAAAATTACAATGCAGTTGTTGACATTTTTGCTCCTTCTCCAGTAACCCCTACAATTTTTTTTGTTAGAAGTGTCTATAAACTGGGAATATGCATGTAATTATTTAGAATCCTTGTTAAATTAACATCATAGATTTGGACTAGAGTTAAGTTTTCCTATTTGAAAGCACAATTCTAGATTATGAAAATGCTCTATTGTTTGCTGCACTGTTAAAGGAGAGGGGCTAGGCAAATGAGGTAGATTAGACACTTTCTGTGTTCAGAATCCTGTGTGAATTGGACAGATCAGGAATTTGAACTTAAATGTTTAGAAGGTTTGTGTCAAGAGTTGGATTTGTCCCCAGGAATGGAATTAAGCTGATAGAAATACAACCTGAGGATTTGATAGAATATCTGCAGAAAGATCTTTCACTGAAGATTGCTTTCCTAGATTCAGGAATGTCAGATTAATGTGATACCCAACGTACAATGATTCACTGGGTTGAAGGAGCCCATTCTAGCATATAGTGCATAAGAATCAGTTATCACAGTATCACAGTATCACAGTATAACTAAGGTTGGAAGAGACCTCAAGGATCATTGAGTCCACCATATCAACACAGATCTCAGGACTAAACCATGGCACCACGTGCCACGTCCAATCCCTTCTTGAACACCTCCAGGGATGGTGACCCCACTTGCCTAGGCAGCCCATTCCAATGATGAACAACTCACTCAGTGAAGAACTTTCTCCTCACCTCAAGTCTAAACCACCCCGGCACAGCTTGAGAGTGTGTCCCCTTATTCTGGTGCTGGTTGCCTGGGAGAAGAGACCAACCCCTTCCTGGCTACAACCACCTTTCAGGTAGTTGTAGAGGGCAATGAGGTCACTCCTGAGCCTCCTCTTCTCCAGGCTAAACAATCCCAGCTCCCTCAGCCTCTCCTCATAGGGCTTGTGCTCAAGGCCTCTCACCAGCCTCATTGCCCTTCCCTGGACACGTTCAAGTGTCTCAATGTCCTTCTTAAACTAAGGGGCCCAGAACTGGACACAGTACTTAAGGTGTGGTCTAACCAGTGCAGAGTACAGGGGCACAATGACTTCCCTGCTCCTGCTGGCCACACTATTCCTAATACAGGCCAGGATGCCATTGGCCTTCTTGGCCACCTGGGCACACTGCTGGCTCATGTTTAGACATCTGTCGATCAGTACACCCAGGTCCCTCTCTGTTTGGCAGTTCTCCAGACACTCCGACCCCAGCCTGTAGCTCTGCATGGGATTGCCATGGCCAAGTGCAGCACCTGGCACTTGGACTTGTTGAATGCCATCCCATTGGATTCTGCCCATCTGTCCAGTCGGTTGAGGTCTCTCTGCAGACCCTTTCTACCCTCTAACTGACCAACATCTGCTCCTAACATGGTGTCATCTGCAAATTTGCTGATGACTGATTCAACCCCCTCATCCAGATCATCAATGAAGATGTTAAAAGAGGATGGGGCCCAGCACTGATCCCTGGGGGACGCCACTGGTGACTGGCCGCTAGCTGGATGTGGCACCATTCACCACCACTCTCTGGGCTCGGCCCTCCAGCCAGTTCCTAACGCAGCACAGTGTTGCGGTCAAAGCCTTGAGCTGACAGCGTACACAGTAGTTTGCTGTGGGGGACGGTATCAAAGGCGTTGCTGAAGTCCAGGTAGACTAAATCCACAGGCCTCCCCACGTCCACCAGACGGGTCACCTGATCATAGAAGGAGATCAGGTTGGAGAGGCAGGACCTGGCCCTTCCTAAATCCATGTCGGCTGGACCTAAGTCCTTGGCCATCCTTCAGGTGTGCTGTTATTGCCGCCAGGATAATCTGCTCCATCACTTTACCTGGCACCGAGGTCAGGCTGACTGGCCTGGAGTTTCCGGGTTCCTCCATCTGACCCTTCTTGTGGATGGGGAGCACATTGTCCAGTTTCCAGTCACCTGGGACCTCACCAGTGAGCCCGGGCTGGAGGAAAATGATGGAGAGAGGCTTGGCCAGCTCATCTGCCAGCTCTCTCAGCACCCTAGGATGGATCCCATCCGGTCCCATGGACTTGTGAATGTCCAAGTGGCTCAGCAGATTCCGAACTAATTCCTCGTGGATTACCGGGGCATTACAGTATCGCAGTATCACTTAGGTTGGAAAGGACCTCGGGGATCATCGAGTCCAACCTATCAACACAGACCCCATGACTAGACCATGGCACCAAGTGCCACGTCCAATCTCCCCTTGAACGCCTCCAGGGTCGATGACTCAACCACCTCCCTGGGCAACCCATTCCAATGCCGAATGACTCGCTTGGTGAAGAACTTCCTCCTCACCTCGAGTCTGAACCTCCCCTGGTGCAGCTTGAGACTGTGTCCCCTTGTTCTGGTGCTGGTTGCCTGGGAGAAGAGGCCAACCCCTTCCTGGCTACAACCACCTTTCAGGTAGTTGTAGAGGGCAATGAGGTCACTCCTGAGCCTCCTCTTCTCCAGGCTAAACAATCCCAGCTCCCTCAGCCTCTCCTCATAGGGCTTGTGTTCAAGGCCTCTCACCAGCCTTGTTGCCCTTCTCTGGACACGTTCAAGTGTTTCGATGTCCTTCTTAAATTGAGGGGCCCAGAACTGGACACAGTACTCAAGGTGTGGCCTAACCAGTGCAGAGTACAGGGGCACTATGACCTCCCTGCTCCTGCTGGCCACACTATTCCTAATGCAGGCCAGGATGCTATTGGCCCTCCTGGCCACCTGGGCACACTGCTGGCTCATATTCAGGTGGCTGTCGATCAGCACCCCCAGGTCCCTCTCTGTTTGGGAGCTCTCCAGCCACTCTGACCCCAGCCTATAGCTCTGCATGGGAATGCCGTAGCCAAAGTGCAGCACTCGGCACTTGGACTTGTTGAATGCCATCCCATTGGACTCTGCCCATCTGTCCAGTCGGTCGAGGTCCCTCTGCAGAGCCTTTCTACCCTCTAACTGACTAACATCTGCCCCTAACTTTGTGTCATCTGCAAACTTGCTGATGACTGACTCTACCCCTTCATCCAGATCATCAACGAATATGTTGAAGAGGACAGGGCCCAGCACTGATCCCTGGGGGACACCACTGGTGACTGGCCTCCAGCTGGATGTGGCACCGTTCACTACCACTCTCTGGGCCCAGCCCTCCAGCCAGTTCCTAACCCAGCACAAAGTGTAATGGTCCAATCCACGGGCTGACAGCTTAGTCAGCAGTTTGCTGTGGGGGACGGTGTCAAAGGCCTTGCTGAAGTCCAGGTAGACCACATCCACAGGCCTCCCCACATCCACCAGGCGGGTCACCTGATCATAGAAAGAGATCAGGTTGGAGAGGCAGGATCTGCCCTTCCTGAATCCATGTTGGCTGGACCTGAGCCCTTGGCCATCCTTCAGGTGCGCAGTTATTGCCGCCAGGATAATCTGCTCCATCACTTTCCCTGGCACTGAGGTCAGGCTGACTGGCCTGTAGTTTCCAGGTTCCTCCATCCGACCCTTCTTGTGGATGGGGACCACGTTGGCCAGTTTCCAGTCATCTGGGACTGCATCATTACACTGCTCCCCGACCCCATCGCCCAGCTCAGGAAGCCACTCATCCTGAATCCTGCCTTGCTGTTAAAAATTGAGGTAAAGAAGGTGTTCAGGACCTCAGCCTTTTCCTCATCTTCAGTCACCTTTTTCCCCTCCAGGTCCAATAAGGAGTGCAGGTTCTTCTCGCCCTTCTTCTTATTGTTAATATATTTGTAAAAATGCTTTTTGTTGTCTTTGACAGAGGTGGCCAGCTTCAGTTCCAACTGGGCCTTTGCCTCCCTAATTTTATTCCTACATAATCTAACAACTTTCTTGAACATACCTCAAGAAGCCTTCCCCTCCTTCTAACGGTGATACAGCCTTTTTCCCTTTGAATCCTCCAGGAGCTGCTTGCTCATCCAGGCCAGTCGCCTTCCCTGCCGGCTCGTCTTTCGGCATGTGGGAACTGCCAGTTCCTGTGCCTTCAAGAGCTCCTGTTTGAAGTAGGTCCAACCTTCCTGGACCCCTTGGTTCATGGGGGCTGGTACCCAGGGAAATTTACAAATAGGTTTTTTAAACAGGCTGAAGTTTGCCCTCCGGAAGTCCAAGGTGGAGGTTCTGTTGGTGTTCCTCCCTATCTCCCTGCATATTGGAAACTTCACTATCTCGTGGTCACTGCACCCTAGGCAGCCTCCCACGATCACGCCTCCCACCAGACCTTCCCTATTGGAGAACAGCAGGTCAAGCAGAGCCTGTCCCCTGGTAGGCTCACTTAACAGCTGCATCAGGAAGCAGTCCTCCATTCACTCCAGGAATCTTCTGGACTGCCTCCTTTCTGCTGAATTAAGTTCCCAGCAGATATCTGGCAGATATCTGGCAGATATCTTAAGATGTTGTTTCTCTCACGTTCACAAAGCACTTGTCACTGTATATACATGAAAAGGTGAGTTACTACTAATTCTGACCACTACTAATTCTGATTGGATTTGAGTTCAGAAATATTTGAATCTGATTCTTTTAACTTTTGTTCTAATATTTTACCTATTTCATGGTGAATTTCACAGACATCATGCATACTATTCCTGTACAACCGAAAGTACCATTCTATTACCAAAATCTTTTTAGTGGTATTTCACTGTATTCTAGTCACAGATCAGAGAGATCATAGCCAACCTTAAATACTGGAGCATGGTGATAAGGTCTAAGCCTTCTTTTCTCAAGGCTGAACAAATGCAGTTTTCTCAGCCTTTTCTCATGTGGCAGGCATCCCAGTCTAAATTTATTTGCTAAATTTATTTGCTAATTCATTTATTGCTAAAGCAAACAAATTTAGGCTTTTGATTTAAAAGTTGTATCAAAAGATTAGTTTAGTCTGTGGTTACAATCTCATGATCATGCATTTAGGCTTCCTTCCTTGCTGGACTTATTTACCAGGTCATTTACCTATACCAGGTCACACATAAATACACCCAGACAGTTTTTTAATATCTCCAGAGAGAGAGACTTCACAACTCCCCTGGGCAGCCTGCTCCAGTGTTCTGCCACCGTTGACAGTGAAAATGTTTTTCCTCATGTTTACATGGAACTTCCTGTGCCTCAGCGTTTCCCATAGCCCCTTGTCCTGTCATTGGGCATCACTGAGAAGAATCATGATGGAACCATGTCTTTTTTAAACCCAGTAGCAAAGTAGCTTTTACCTTTGAAACCAGATTTGTTAGCTAGGTAAGGTAAACCAGAAAGGAGTGTGCTATATATGCATATTTCCTTTCACAGGTAAGGATAATAAAACACAGGTTTTTAAATGTTGTTTATAAATAATGCTGTCTTGCAGTAAGGAAATCAATTTATTTTTATTTGACAAGTGAATTATTAACTTAGAAAAAAACAGACTCAGCTTTTCCTTTTGCATTTTTGAAAATGTACTTGGAAATAAGCCACAACCTGTTGTGCCTTCATTGAAATATACTCCATGCTTGTTGCCTGCAAGACAACGTTGATTAGAAACACAATGCAGAATGTGACAGTTGACCTTCACTTGGAGAAAATATTAGGAAGCCTTTTATCCACTTTCATAGGTAGTGTATTTTTTGTTGTGCCATATATGTTTATCACATCAAGGTCTAGAGTATGCTGTCAGAATGAGCTGTAGCACTTCATGGGATTAATATTTTGGTAGGGCATTAATTCTAAGGGCATTATAGTAAATTTTTCTATAAACATGTTTCAGTAGGACACAAAGGTGATACAGGGGAAAACAGAGAGCATGGTGTGTTGGGCGACGGGTTGGACTTGATGATCTATGGACTTGATGATTCTATGAATATATACAGACTGATTACATGTAGAATACTAAATTAAAAAGTGGATTACCAAAAAGAAAGCTGCCAAAATATGTGATTTTTCTCATCATTCAGTTATGGGACATCAATAGATAGGTTGGACTCCAAGATCTGAAAGATCTTTTCTAACCTGGTTAATTCTATTCTATTCTATTCTATTCTATTCTATTCTATTCTATTCTATTCTATTCTATTCTATTCCTATTTTAATAATTCACATTTTTATTTTTTTCAGAATAATTTCACTCATTAAGACTACAGCTGGAGTAAGGCTCTAACACTAAAAGAGTCAGATTTTTAATGTGTTACTCATCCTCAAATCTTACTTGAAAATGAGTTATCTGTCCTGGTTGAGGCGTGCATTTTCAAGACAGTGTCTCAATCTAAGAGTGAGCAGTTATGGATTATGAGGGTAACTGCAAAACACTTAAAAAAAAAGCCTTTGCTGGTATTCAAATGTTTAGACTACTAATGTTTAAACTATTAAATGTAGTAGATAGATCCATATGTTACCAATGACATGACATGATATGAACCCAATACAAGTACCTGGAATCAAGAACAATCACTTGAGGTTTAAAAGCTTGAAGGAAAATACTTAGTTTAAGACAAGAAATCTATGAAAATGTCTGAAAACTAATTACAAGGTCAGAGTTTCATGAATCAAAAACCAGTGTTTTTAAATCTTTGACTTTCCAATTAGAATTAGCTTTAATTTACACTTTCATCAAAATTCTATAAAAAACAATGAATAGATGCAAGAGCAGAACCCATCAATCAAACAGGGGTGGGATACAAATATCTTTCTAAATTTTTGCCCTCTTCGCAAGTCTGTTTTTCAAGACACAGTTACAAGCTGTGTGTGGACTATATCAAGCTACTTTTATTAGTGACATCTTATATATCATTCATGAGTTTTGTGCTCAAAATAAAAATAAATATATTCTCATACTGATCTTAGTTATTTCTGTATATTCATTCATGAGAACTTTAAAATGGATTTCTTCCCCTATGTTATGACCTGACCTCAGAGGAAGAGTTTATGGGAGGTTCTTTAGGGGGAAAGGAGTACGATATGGGCAACTGACACCAAAATAGCTGGAATGATTACATAGTTATTAATTACACATTCATGCAGATCATTTTGATCATACAGTGGCCTTCAAGCAGGCAAGACAATTATTTTGTGTGTGTCAGAGAGACAGAGAAAATTTGCAGATGACACCAAGCTGGAAGCAGATGTTGATCTGTTAGAGGGCAGAAGCAATCTGCAGAAGGACCTCCACCAACTGGACAGATGGGCAGAGTCCAATGGGATGGCATGCAACAAATCCAAGTGCCGGGTGCTGCACTTTGGCCACAACAATCCCATGAAGATCTACAGGCTGAGGTTGGAGTGGCTGGAGAGCTGCCAAACAGAAAGGGACCTGGGGGTGCTGATTGACAGCCACCTAAACATGAGCCAGCAGTGTGCCCAGGTGGCCAAGAAGGCCAATGGCATCCTGGCCTGCATCAAGAATAGTGTGGCCAGCAGAAGCAGGGAAGTCATTGTGCCCCTGTACTCTGCACTGGTTAGGCCACACCTTGAGTACTGTGTCCAGTTCTGGGCCCCTTAGTTCAAGAAGGACATTGAGACACTTGAATGTGTCCAGGGAAGGGCAACAAGGCTGATGAGAGGCCTTGAGCACAAGCCCTATGAGGAGAGGCTGAGGGAGCTGGGATTGTTTAGCCTGGAGAAGAGGAGGCTCAGGAGTGACCTCATTGCCCTCTACAACTACCTGAAGGGCGGCTGTAGCCAGGAGGGAGTTGGTCTCTTCTCTCAAGCAGCCAGCACCAGAACAAGAGGATAGTCTCAAGCTGCACCAGGGGAAGTTTAGACTCGAGGTGAGGAGAAAGTTCTTCACTGAGAGAGTCATTTGCCATTGGAATGGGCTGCCCAGGGAGGTGGTAGAGTCATCATCCCTGGAGGTGTTCAAGAGGGGATTGGACATGGCACTTGGTGTCATGGTTTAGTCATGGGGTCTGTGGTGACAGGTTGGACTTGATGATCTTTGAGGTCTCTTCCAACCTTGGTGATTCTGTGAAAAAGTAAAAGGGAAAAAAAAAAAAAAAGCAGAGAAGCGCAATAAGACCAGAGATAAGAGAAGTATCACCATTCTGAGTTCCATTAGTACCTCATGTGGTCAACATCTTCTGGGTGGTGGGTGCACACAGTTCATGGCCTGCCTTTTATTCCTGAATTCCCATTCATTTCCCTCTTAAGGGTGGTTGATCAAAGCAATCCCATAGCAGAGTGGTTCACTCACCCACTGGTGTGATGATGCAGGCACATTGGTACCCTAGTTTAGCTGAGTCATTCTTGGGGTGCCAAGAATAGGAAGTGCCCAAATATTCCATCCAGGTGACTGTTGCTCCACCTTTGTGGAGGCTCACTTTTCAAGGTGGCTACAAGTGCCTGAACTGGCACAAGTTGAAGTACCTAAGCAGTGTCATGCAACATCCTATTCCAGGAACACAGTCATGGTCACTTGAATATGATGAAAGGGAAATAGAGAACAAGTCTGTCTGAGATAAATTTCTGTGGCAATGCAGCTTCCACACTACATGCTTCTACAAACAAAAGTTTATGTACATAGAAAATTTTTTTGTAATCCTTTATTTTGTGCATTACTGTTTATATTTGTAAATTCTTGGCTTGACCATGAGCCAGCAGTATGTTCTTGTGACTAAGAAGACTAATGGTATCCTGGGTTGTATTAGCAGGGGTGTGGTTAGTAGGTCAAGAGAGGCTCTCCTCCCTCTCTACTCTGCCCATGGTGAGGCCACAGTTCAGTTCTAGGCCCCTCAGCTCAAGAAGGACAAGGAACTGCTTGAAAGAGTCTAGCACAGAAGCACAAAAACGATTAAGAGAGTGGCACATCTTCCTTATGAGGAGAGACTGAGGCAAGTCTTAGCAGATTTATCACACTCCATTTTAACTTAATTTCTTTTTTTTCAGTTTTCCCTGTTTGATTTGGGATGGTAATGACTATTTAACTCCAACTACCAGTCTAATTAATCAGTTGCTCGCAATGCCCTTTTATAAAACTATCTTCATAAAGCAACTTGTGTACATACCATGGGGGAGGGGGTGTGTGGGGGGTGTGTGTGTAAACAACCGAAAGTAACTCTTTGCTGACCTCCTTGAAGACAAGTAGTCCTGCCTTTCTTCAGAAGAAAAGTAATTGTAACTAGAGATAGATATTGAATCCTAGATGAGTATTTGTAGCTGTGGTGGTTTAGGCTGGGTGCTGGCCTGGATGCCACTGCAACAGACCACACCTGGGAGGTCCCAAAAGGGTCCAGCCCAGTGGGTGGTCACAGGAAACCAGGTATTTCACCCATAATTCTCTGCTCCTCTATAAAACATCCATGCGGGGTCCTTACTTCCTCTTTCATTCCCCGCTGCTGCCTAGGTAAAATGGCGTGAGATGCCTCCCTTGGGCCTGTCCAGACCCAAGGCTGGGTTGGGGGAGGAAGAAAGAGCCCTGTGGGGGTTGGGTGTACCCCCAGGTGGGGATGGGATGTTCTTGGGTATGCTGTGGGATATCTCTCTCTCTTTGTCGCGGTGCTTGTGGTTTTCTGTAAAATTTTTCATTGTTTTTCCATTTAAACTTTCCACCATTTTTCTGCAATACGTTTGTCTGAGTCTTTTCTTTTGCCTGTGGTGGGACGATTGGTCTCCCAAACCATAACAATATCTTAATCTTCACACTACATTTTAGAAAGCCTGTAGTAATGCTGAACTGTGGTGTCGCGGTGCTGCAGTTTTCATAACTCTTTTAAACTGAACAAGTTGCAGTAATATCAAGAGTTGTCAGCTTGGACCTATTTGAAACAGCAGTCAGAAGGGTTGCATAAAAATTAGTGACAGAGCAATAAAAATGGAATGTTACTATGTATGTATGACAACATGCTTTTCACCCCCAGGAGCGTAACCATCTCTGCTCTGCCTGCATGCCTATTCCTGCTGCAGCTGATATGCCTGTATTGCAGAGATACCTAGGGCTAGATCCTTGCTGAATTTTGCTAATACTGAGTGACATCAAACTGCATAACTGAATCAAGCTATTTCTAGCTACACCTGTGTTCTGTTTCAGTCCTTTCCAAAGTATTTAAAAAACAAGATGAAGTGTGATTGGCTTTCAATAGCCCAGATGTTCTGAGGTGAAGCCTGCAGTTCACTTGATGCTTTACAAAATGCTGGCTTTCCTGCTGTATATGAGAGTGGATTTGCTGCTATGAGCTGGCAATGATGGCAAGCATCAGATGTATGTCTTTTCAATATGCTATATTAGTTAACAAATATGTTTAAATTACTCATTTGACACCCACTGATCTTAGGAGTCTGGATGACGTTTTCTACAAAATAAGTCTGTCTATTGTCAGAACAAGCTGTTCACTTTATCTATCTAGTCAGTATCTGCTGTTTTCTTGCCTGACTTCCAGAATACCCATAAACAACTTTTCAAATGTCCTGATCACATTCCTGTCCTGAAACATTGAGATGGAGCTCTTGCTTCTCTGTCATCTGATTCCAACTTTGAATACTCTTCTAATAGTCAGAGGAAGACATTGTATTTCAAATTATCAGTAAAACCACCTTGTCTAGCCAGCATGGACACTATTAAAAAACTTCACATAAAATAATTAAAACTCTATTGTTTCACACTTTATCACTCTGCTACTTATGTTTTCTATATTGATGTGGAAATGGAATAAATTCATGTGTACAAACTACACTGAAAACTAACAGTGGTTAAACAGCAGGAATTGAATTGTGCAAAATGGCAACGTACTGGTAGATCAAAGAAACATTTTACTTTGTTCTTTTCTCATAAAACTTTCAAAACTCATAAAAACTACTGAAAACTGGCCCAGTAGGACCACTGTGTAGAGCTACTGAATGATTACGGTGCTAATCAATATGAGCAAAATGACAGAAACTTAGTCCTTTTGGGTGTCTGAATTTAGGGATTTGGTATAAGGACCTTGAAAAACAAAAAAAGAGAAAAGTGTCCCAGATACTTACAGATACTATTCATAAGATGCTAAATAAATATCCTATTGTTTTGAACACTGCTTCAGCTGACATTTTTTGCATGGAGAACATTTTCTTACCAGTTCGGAAGATTTTTTGAATGCTTTCCTCCATTAATTGTCATTTAAGTTGTATTTAAATTGTATTTAAGGATACATTGTAGCAACTAAAATAACTTACTGGGAAAAAATAGAAGTCTTTATATTAAGTGTTTTCATTGCATTTCATTCAACCCAAGAACAATGACAACTTCCTGAGCCAGATAATAGACAGCCCTACCTGAGGGACCTGATGGTCATAAAAGGAAATGAACCTTATAGGAGCCTTTCAGTACCTAGAGGACGCCTATAAGAAAGATGGAGACAATATTTTTCAACAGGGCCTGTAATGACAGGACAAGGGATTGCAGTTTTAATCTAAAAGAGGCTAATCTTAATCTAAATCTAATCTAATCTTAATCTTAATCTTAATCTTAATCTTAATCTTAATCTTAATCTTAATCTTAATCTTAATCTTAATCTAAAAGAGAGACTTAGAGGAGATAAAAGCAAGAAGTATTTTACAATTAATATGGTGAAACATTGGAAAAAGTTACCCAATTTATCCATGGAAACATTCAGGGTCATATTGGATTGGTTTCTAAGCAACGTAATCTAGTTGAATGTGTCCCTGGTCATTGCAGGGAGGTTGAACTTCATGGCTTTTAGTGGCCCATTCCAGTCCAAATCATTCTATGAATTCTCAGAATCACTTGAGAGAGAAAAGTGAAAACAGTAACAATGCCCTCACCTAAATAAGATAGAATATACATAAATGTTGAGAAAAAGCAATATCCTGCCCAATCTCCCTGATGGCCCTTAGTCACTGTCACCACTGATGCTGTGGTAGAAACTTACTACCACTATTAGAAGCAAACAGTGTCATTTTAAAACATTTAAAACATGCCATTTTACCTATTGCTGTGACATTCTGTACATGAAGTGTATAATAATACAAGAGAAGAGATTAAATTCTGGGTCTCTGTGAAGAATTCAGCTTATGGTGTACATTGTTTGTTTGCACTTTAAGGAAGTTATACAGACTATGATATGTTTCTGAATGTACTCCTCAGTTTCTACAAAGAGAAGTATTTATGCTAGGAGGAATTTGCAATTATTCACAGTTGGAGATTAGAATACAACAAAGAACACTGCCTGTAAAATATGAAGCAATGCTTCTGTATTCAGTAGAAATACGGTCTCAGCTGCAGTATGGTTTTTAAGTTTGGGGTATAACAACTCAAGAACATTGAGACACTAATGAAGAAGACCCAAAAAATATTATGGAGAATATGTAGAGGTTTAAGAAACAAAATATGAGCTGAAACAGGGTGGGAAGCTTTCTTTTTACATCCTTGACCCAGGAAGACAGCAGACTTCTGTAAGAAGTGGGTCTGGTCTTCAAACAGGGACAGCCATCCCCTTCAGAAGTGAGTCCCTCATGATAAGGGCACAACTTTTTTTCTTTACTGAGGCAGTTTTGATAAAAGCCTTAGTCCAATTTGGTATTGGTGACTCCACTAAGTTAGGTGAATCTTCATCCTCGATGGTATTTGAATATCCCTGCAGTGTGCATCTATTTTGCAAGGACAACTATGGATGTGTGATAGGTACTACAGCACTTGGCAGGCACTTACTGCCATTGTTCCCTATTCTGTAAGTCACCCTGTGGAGAATGTTGGAGAGAGGATGGGGAGCCCTCTGGGCCCTTAGCTCTTTGCACCCGCTGGGATTCTTTCAAGGAAGGAAGAGTCTAACTGCCTCTCACACGCCCTTACAGCTCTCAGCTTTTTACCTTCTCTTTCAGCTCAGCCGTCAGGCTGAGCAGATCTGTAAATATGGATGGTATCTTTCAGGCAATGAAAAAGGGCCATGGAATTATGTATTTCATGAAACACAGTCACCTCTAGACACTCACCAAATTTCTTACTCTCTGAACAGTTATTTATCAAAGTGTACAGCAAGGGGGCACAGATTTTTGTTATTAATGAAGTTCTATAGCAGTACCATAAAAGGAGTTGATTTTTTAAATACCCTGAGGCTGCCATTTCTCAGTTTGTCCTCAATTTAGCACAGCATATTCTTGTACTTTTATGTTCTAGTTATTGGTTAAGAGGCAAGGAAACAGTGGTTATACTGTTCGGGAAATATCTATACTTGGTTTACAACTTAGATACACTTAGAGTTTTTAAAGGGTAATTATTGTATTCTGCAACTGACTGTAATGTATCTTAACACACCACAAGACACTGTAGGATGTTATCATCAAACATGGCACAATGCTTCTAAGTTGTAGAATAATATAACCAAATTTTAGAGGGAAGATAATGAAATCTCACACAGTGCAACATTCTGCTTGCCAAGAAGTTTGCTTTCTGGATAAATTTACCAACATAGCAGTAGATATCTGTTATGAATTTTTCAAAGTGATTAAGCAACTGAAAAAATAGAAGCCAATAAGGCTTTTGCCAGGTCTCACTACAGCTCTTTTTTCTCTCTAGTGTAGTGCCTCTGCTACAAGATCCTTCCACTTTTGCAAGGAAATGAATAACTTTCTGTCTCCTTCTACTATGATTCCCAACTTGCTTGACCTAACTATTTCCTTACAGATAAGTAAATTTCTCCCGTCACCAGTAAATTCAGCTAGACCTTGCCAAAGCCCACACTTCTATGAGGACATTCTAGACTATGCATAAAGAATCATGAAAGGTTTAGGTCAGAAGGGACCTCCAAATGTCTCTAGTCCAACACCTTTTGCAGTAAGCAGGCCATCCTCAACTAGATCAGGTTGCCCAGAGCTCTATTGAGCTTCACCTTGAGTATCTCCAGGGATGGGATTTCTCTCAGCAACCTGTTCCAGTGTTCCACTACCCTCATGATAAAGAAGGATGGGAGAGACGCTGTATCACCAGAAAAATCATCCAAAAAAATGTATACAACAGGTAATGTTTTCTTTGCATTAGAACATGTTACACAAGAAAAGCATTAGCTGCAGCAGTGACCTCTTGAAAGTCAAAATTAACTTTGAATTACTTATTTGTAATGATATAGTCCTTATCATGAGAGAAATTTCAGTAGGGTAAAACCGAAAACTTACAGGTAACTGATACTTCCAAGCTTTTTAGTGTGGTGGCTTGTTTTTTTGGTGGTGGTGATGGTTTTGTTTGTTTGTGTTTTGTTTGTTTCGTTGGTTTTGTAATGGAAGCTACTCCCCTGCCTTTTCACCAACACAGAAGGATGCAGAAGATACTTAATAAAGTTCTAATTCTTGTGGAAAAGCCACCTATAAACAAACAAATAAATAATAACTAGTTCTTACAAAGCAATCACAGTTGGATAGAAACTCATTTAACCCCTTTCTTTTGAAGAAATGAAGTCAGTTTTCATTTTTACAGGATCACAGGAAAATAGATTTCTAGACTGTAATTGCTACTTGAGGAAGAAACTATCACAATACTGAAGTTCTCTTGGTTGTCCTGTAAGATTTAATTGGTGCATGAACAATGTGTCCCCCCTCTGCAAAAGATAATTAAAATGTCATTTTATATTATGGGACTTAAAGCAAAATAATATTTCTGTAACTGAATTAATCTAACAATAATTAACAGTTTGCTCAAACAAAAAAAAGTTTCTATTTAATGGAAAATGGAGTATGTGAAGAACAGAAAAACACCTCTGTGAGGAGTTCCATTATTCTTGCAAAATTGTAAGATTTGTGTCACATTAAGCAATGGAGGATTCTTGTAGGGAATCAGATTGTTATTAAACACATTTATCAAAAAGCTGATTTTCAGTTATATTTCCCTCTAAATTTCCTGTTCTGCCTTTGTCTATAGAGATCACGTATTTGCAATATTTAATTTTGCAGGGATTATTGTCCAAAAAAGGCTTTGCAAAACAAAAAGCAAAAATAACAACATATGGCTTGGGAATTTTCTCTTACTAAATACACTTGTAATGACCATGTCTAGGATCTAACCTAACCACTTTTTACATCTTTAATTTACCTGCTTCATGGTCTACAGTAATATTTGTATGCATTACCCATATGGTTAACAATATTTTATTCACACGTTTTGTTTTATTGCCCTTATTTATGGAGACACTGTTTTTCCATGGCTGACCAAATGTTTAGTATATGTCATCCCTTCATGAGTGCCATAGTAAGGCAGCTCTCCTCTCCAACATGTATTGCACGGTTTAAATAGAGCATTCATTTATACAGATCCAGTGGGGGAAATAACTGAGGGATCACTACATGAAGGATTTCATAACGGCCTGTAGAAGTTATTATTACATCAGACTGCAGCAAGAGCAATTTAGTATTATTTCTTGTCTCCTGTAAGGAAAAAAAAAACAATCCCACTCACATGTGTCTGTTACAGACTAAGACAAATGTGTTTGTTCACGTTAATTAGTCCCCTTGTGTTTGATGCAAGTGTGCTATACTATCTTCAACAGGTTGCCAGCTTGCTGTCTCAATGCTCCACATGCCTCAGAGACTTCTCTTTCCCTGCCCGGAGGGTAGTGCTCAAAATAATGAGAAGTTTGGAAAATGAGTTTTCCAGCAAGACTGCTGCAGCAACAAATATAACGACAAACTTAGGATATGCCTTTTATAGGAACATGAATTTTTATTCAGGCTTTTTTAAAAGTACAGAAGTAATATAGAATAGAAATAGAATAGAATAAACCAGGTTGGAAGAGACCTTCAAGATCATCGCATCCAACGTATCATCCAACACCACTTAATCAACTAAACCATGCAACCAAGCACCCTATCAAGTCTCCTTCTAAACACCAACAATGATGGTGACACCACCACTTCTCCAGGCAGCCTATTCCAACAGGCAATCACACTCTCTGTGTAGAACTTCTTCCTAACTTCCAGCCTAAACCTCCCCTGGTGCAGCTTGAGACTGTGTCCTCTTGTTCTGGTGCTGGCTGCCTGGGAGAAGAGACCAACCTCTGCCTGTCTACAACTTCCCTTAAGGTAGTTGTAGACTGCAATAAGGTCACCCCTGAGTCTCCTCTTCCCCAGGCTAAGCAACCCCAGCTCCCTCAGTCTCTCCTCATAGGGCTTGTGTTCCAAACCCCTCACCAACTTCATTGCCCTTCTCTGGACTTGTTCCAGCAAGTCAACATCCTTCCTAAACTGAGGGGCCCAGAACTGGACACAGCACTCGAGGTACCTGGCTGCTCTCCAGCCACTCTGACCCCAGCCTGTAGCACTACATGGGGTTGTTGTGGCCAATGTGCAGAACCCGGCACTTGGATGTGATAAATCTCATGCCGTTGGATTCTGCCCATCTGTCCAGCCTGTTAAGGTCCCTCTGCAAATCCCTTTACCCTCCAGCAGATCAACACCTGCCCCAAGCTTTGTGTCATCAGCAAATTTACTTATGATGGACTCAATGCCCTCATCCAGATCATCAATAAAGATGTTAAAAAGCATAGGGCCCAGCACTGATCCTTGGGGCACACCCCTAGTGACTGGCTGCCACCTGAATGTGGCACCATTCACTACCACTCCCTGGGCTCAGCCCTCCAGCCAGTTCCTAACCCAACGAAGTGTGCTCGCGTCCAAGCCATGGGCTGATAACTTGGCGAGGAGATTGCTGTGGGGGAGGGTGTCAAAGGCCTTGCTGAAGTCCAGGTAGACCACATCCACAGGCCTCCCCACATCCACCAGACGGGTCACCTGATCATACATGCAGATCAGGTTGGTCAGGCAGGACCTGCTCTTCCTAAATTCATGCTGGCTAGGCCTGATCCCTTGGTATAGTGGTTTGGGAGACCAGTTCTCCCACCACAGGCAAAGAAAAACTCAGACAAAACAGATTGCAAAAAATGGTGGAAAGTTTAAATGAAAAAAAAAAAAAAAAGGAGAGTTTTACAGAAAACCACAAGCACCGTGACAAAGAGAGAGAGATATCCCAAAGCATACCCAAGAACATCCCATTCCCCCCCTGGGAGTACACCCAAACAACCTCCCCAGGGCTCTTTCTTCCTCCCCAACCCAGCCTTGGCTCACACCATTTTACCTAGGCAGCAGGAGGGGACGAAAGAGGAAGTAAGGACCCCGCATGGATGTTTTATAGAGGAGCAGAAAATCATGGATGAAATACCTGGTTTCCTGTGACCACCCACTGGGCCTTTTGAGACCTTCCAGCTGTGGCCTGTGCATTGGCATCCGGGCCAGCACCCAGCCTAAACCACCACACCTAGCCATCCTGTAAATGCTGTGTGATTGCACTCAAGATGACCTGTTTCTATAATCTTGCCTGGCACTGAGGTAAGGCTGACAGGCCTAGAATTCCCTGGCTCTTCCAACCAACCCTTCTTGTGGATGGGCACCATGTTGGCCAGCTTCCAGTCCTCTGGGACCTCTCCAGTGAGCCAGGACTGATGAAAAATGATGGAGAGTGGCTTGGCCAGCTCATCTGCCAGCTCTCTCAGCACCCTAGGATGGATCCCATCTGGTCCCATGGACTTGTGGGGATCCAAGCAGCTGAGCAGATCACCAACTACCCCACTCCGGAACATAGGGAAACTATGCTGCTCCCTGGCTCCTTCTGCCAGCTCTGCAGGCCAGCTGTCTGGAAGACATTCTGTCCTGCTAGTAAAAATTGAGGCAAAGAAGGTGTTAAGTGTCTCTGCCTTTTCCTCATCCCTTGTCACAACATTCCCCTCTGTGTCCACCAAGGAGTGGAGGTTGTCCTTGCCCTTCCTCTTGATATTAATGCATTTATAGAAGGATTTTTTGTTGTCCTTCACAACAGAGGCCAGTCTAAGCTCCAAATGTGCTCTTGCCTCCCTAATTTTCTTCCTACAACACCTAACAACATCCTTAAACTTTTCATGGGTTGCCTCACCTTTTTTCCAAAGATGATACACCCTCTTTTCTTCCCTTAGTTCTTTTAGAAGTTCATTACCCATCCAGGCTGGCCGTCTGCCCCGGTGGCTCATCTTCCAGCACATTGGCACAGCCTGTTCCTGCGCCTTCAACAGTTCTTCCTTGAAGTAGGCCCAGCTCTCCTGGACCCCTTTGTTTTTAAGTGCTGTTTCCCAAGGAACATTCTGAGTTAGTTCCTTGAGTAGCCTGAAGTCTGCCCTCGGGAAGTCCAGAGTGGAGATCTTCTTCCTGCCCCTCTTAGCTTGACTGAATACTGAAAATTCAATTATCTTGTGGTCACTGGCCCCTAAACACCCTCCGACCACCACATCACCCAACAGATATCAGGCAAGTTGAAGTCACCCATGAGAACAAGGTCAGGCGATCTTGAGACAGCCTTAAGCTGCCTATAGAATGACTCATCAATATCTTCATCCTGGTTGGGTGGTCTATAACAGACTCCAACCAAGATGTCAGCCCTGTTGGCCTTCCCTCTATTTCTCACCCACAGGCACTCAAACCTGATCGTCCCTGATCTCCAGCTCAATGGCCACTCCTCCACCCCTTCTTCCTTGCCTGTCTCTCCTGAAAAGCCTGTAGCCATCAATTGCAGCACTCCAGTCATGTGAGTCGTCCCACCATATCTCTATAATGGCAACTACATCATAACTTTCCTGCTGCAGCAAGGCTTCCAGCTCCTCTTGTTTGTTGCCCATACTTCATGCATTAGTGTACATGCACTTCAGATGGGCTGCTGGTTTCACCTCTGACTCTAGCTTATCACCCCCAGATTCCTGCCTGGGGGGACTGGTTTCAGCCCCTTCCCCCTTCGAATCTAGTTTAAAGCCCTCTCTATGAGACCTGCCAATTCCCTTCCTAGAATCTTTTTCCCTTTGAGGGATCGCCATTCTCATATACTGTGACATTTCCCCTCCTCTGGGACAGATGTACTCCATCTGTTGCCAGCTGACCTGGTGCAGTAGAAAGTGTTTCAAGATCGAAAAACTCAAACTTCTTTTGTCTGTACCAGCCTCTAAGCCACTTATTGACTTCAGCTGCTGATCTGTTCCTTATGGTATTCCCTCCTGCAACTAAGGGTATTGATGAAAAAATTATTTATACACCTGATCCCTCAACCAGGTCTCCCAGGGCCCTGAAGTCATTTTTGATAGCCCTGAGAGTTCTGGTTGCAACATCATCATTCCCTAACTGCATAACTAATAAGGGATAGTAGTCAGAGGGCTGCACCAGATCAGGCAGCCTTCTGGTAACATCATTAACTTGGGCTTCTGGGAGACAACAAAGTTCCCTATGAGATGGGTTTGGCCAACATATGGGGCCCTCTGTTCCCCTCAGGAGGTAATCACCAATAACAATTACCCTCCTCTTTTTTTTAAGGGAGCAAGTCCTGATGCCAGGGGAAGGCTGTTTAACCTTAGGCTGTTTAGCCTTGGGCTGATTGGCTGTAGGCTGTTTTGCCACAGGGAAAACGTCAGATGGTGTGTCCTCCGGCATCAGAATCACCTCACCCTCAACTTCCAATGCCCCGTACTTGTTTTCCAAGGGCAGTGGGGAAGGTGAGGGGAGGCAAGGAGGTTTAAGTATCCTCCTGACTGGACAGGATGGAAGTCCTAAAACTGACTGTGAGTTTGCCAATGATTTAAGGGAATATGAGGACAGCGTAAATCGGAAACCCATAATCTCAGCCATAGAAACTATGGCTAAAGAGATCAAGACATCCCTGTCTGAACTGAAAAAGAGGATCAATACCTCCTTTTCCCCTTCTCCTTCAGAATGGGTGCATGTTCCAGCAATCAGGAATAGGTGACCTTCCCCTAGGAAACCACCCCAAGCCAATCAAGGGATGTCAAGGGAGTCACTGTGGAGGTTCCTCTGTGACCATGGAGAGGACATGGACACCTGGCATGGCCAATCCACCTCTGCCCTCTGGAACAGAGTGCGGGAAGTGCAAGGTGGCCACAATGGGGTTAACTCATTCATTGGAAGGGCTGCCCCAGTTTCCCGGAGTGGTCCCTCTCGCTCAAGAGACCCTTCCCCTAGTAACACAGGACCCTGTGACAAGTGTGGGCATCGCCACCAGCATTAAAGGTGCCCTACCTCCAGTCAGATGGAGGCCAGGGACAACAGAGTGTACTGGGATGTGTATGTGAAATGGCCTGGCACTTCAGAAGCCCTGAAGTACCGAGCTCTGGTGGACACAGGGGCCCAAGGCACCCTGATACCATCGAGGTACAAAGGAGCTGAGCCCATAAGCATTCAGGGACTCACAAGGGGCTCACAAGATTTGACTGTACTGCAGGCTGACATAAGCCTGACCGGGAATGAGTGGGGAAAGCACAACATAGTGACTGGTCCAGATGCACCTTGCATTCTTGGCATTGACTTTCTACGGGAGGGATGCTTTAAGGACCCTAGGGGGCACAAGTGGGCATTTGGGGTGGCAGCTGTAGAGACTGCAGGCAAAGAACAGCAGCCGAGAATGGATTCCATCTGGTCCCATGGTCTTGTGAGTGTCCAAGTGGCTCAGCAGGTCTCAAACTAATTCCTCATGGATTTCCAGGGCATTACACTGCTCCCTGCCCCGTCACACAGCTCAGGAGGCCATTCATCCTGAACTCCTGCCTTGCTGTTAAAAATTGAGGCAAAGAAGGTGTTCAGGACCTCAGCCTTTTCCTCATCTTCAGTCACAGTGTTCCCCTCCAGGTGCAGGTTCTTCTTGCCCTTCTTTTTAGTGTTAATATATTTGTAAAAATACATTGTCTTTCACAGAAGTAGCCAACTTAAATTCCAACTGGACCTTTGCCTCTCTAATTTTTTTCCTGCATAAACTAACAACTTCCTTAAACATACCTCAAGAAGCCTTCCCCTCCTTCTAAAGGTGATGCAGCCTCTTTTTTCCCCTTAAATCCTCCAGGAGCTGATTGCTCATCCAGGCCAATCACCTTCCCTGCCGGCTCATCTTTCAGCACACGGGAACTGCCAGTTCCTGTGCCTTCAAGGCTCCTCTTTGAAGTAGGTTCAACCATCCTGGACCCCTTGGTTCTTGAGGGTTGATACCCAGGGAATTTTACAAATACGTTTCTTAAACAGGCTGAAGCCTGCCCTCCGGAAGCCCAAGGTGGAGGTTCTGTTGGTGCTCCTCCCTATCTCCCTGCTTATTGAAAACTTCACTATCTCATGGCCACTGCACCCTAGGCAGCCTCCCATGATCACGTCTCCCACCAGCCCTTCTCTATTGGAGAACAGCAGGTCAAGCAGAGCCTGGTAGGCTCGCTTAACAGCTGCATCAGGAAGCTGTCCTCCATGTGCTCCAGGAATCTTCTGGACTGCCTCCTCTCTGATGAATTAAGTTCCCAGCAGATATCTGGCAGGTTGAAGTCATCCACAAGGATAAGATCTCATGATCTTGAGACAGCCTCCAGTTGCTTATAGAATAATTCATCAGCTTCCTCATCCTGGTTGGGTGGTCTATAACAGACTCCAACCAGGATGTCAGATTTGTTAGGCTGCCCTCTGATTTTAGCCCACAGGCTCTCAATCCCTTCATTTTCCACCTCAAGTTCTGTGGCAGAGAGTGACTCCCTAATATACAGAGCCACCCCTCCTCCTCTTCTCCCTCGCCTGTCTCTCCTAAAGAGCCTGTAACCCCCCAGTGCAGCACTCCAATCATGTGTGTTATCCCACCACGTTTCTGAGATGATGACTACATCACAGTCACCCTGGTGGACCAGGACTTCCAGCTTCCCTTGCTTATTGCCCATGCTGCATGCATTGGTGTACATGCACTTCAGCTGGGCTCCCGACTTCTCAATTGACCCTAATTTGTGCCCTACTCTTTCGTCTGCAGAGGGACTGATTTCCTCACCCACCCCCTTCAGACCTAGTTTAAAGCCCTTTTAATGAGCCCTGCCAATTCTAGTGCTAGGGCTCTCTTACCCTTTCTAGATAATTGCACCCCATCAGGACCCAGACGGTTGGGTGCAGTAAAAGTTGTCCCATGATCAAAGAAACCAAAATTCTGCTGCTGGCACTATCCCCTTAGCCAATTGTTGATGGTATGGGTTCTCCTGTTCCTCTCACTGTACACCCCTGCCACTCTTCTTTTTATTGTCTCTGTCTTTTCTTTTCCTTCTCTCCTCATGAGGGGGTATGCTTTTTTGACCTTTCTTTTGTGGTTGACATACCTGTAGAAGCCTGCATACTTGCTAGCTGGCATAAGAGATGCTGCAGCTTGGCTAAAGCAGTAAAAAACCTTTTGCACTTTTTCATCCAAGAATCTTAAAACTTTCTTACAAACATTAATAAAATCAGTCTTGTAACACTGCAGTAGTCCTAGAACTATTATCCCATTTTACAAGCTGTGAATATTGACAGGATAAGGTTGCACACAAGGTTTGGGGCAGAATACTGAATGGAAGCCCATATATCTTGACTCATGATACCTGGTATCATCAGTAATTCAACTACAGCAACTATTTTAAGCTGGCAAAACATTCAAGAGATACAGCCCATTTTTCTCTAACAGTTTTTCTTTTCAATACCTTCCATTTAAACATAGTTTCATAGTTTCATAGTTTCATTCAGGGTTGGAAGGGACCACAAGGATCATCTAGTTCCAACCCCCCTGCCATGGGCAGGGACACCCCACACTAGATCAGGCTGGCCAGAGCCTCATCCAGCCTGGTCTTAAACACTCCCAGGGACGGGGCCTCGACCACCTCCCTGGACAACCCATTCCAGGGTCTCACCACTCTCATGGTGAAGAACCTCCTCCTCACATCTAGCCTGAATCTCCCCACCTCCAGCTTCATTCCATTCCCCCTAGTCCTATCACTACCTGACATCCTGAGAAGTCCTTCCCCAGCCTTCCTGTAGGCCCCCTTCAGATACTGGAAGGCCACAATTAGGTCACCTCGGAGCCTTCTCTTCTGCAGACTGAACAGCCCCAACTCCTTCAGTATGTCCTCATAGCAGAGCAGCTCCAGCCCTCTGATCATCCTTGTGGCCATTCTCTGGACACGTTCCAGCACCTCCACATCCCTCTTGTAATAGGGGCTCCAGAACTGGACACAGTACTCCAGGTGGGGTCTCACCAGGGCTGAGTAGAGGGGGAGGATCACCTCCCTCGACCTGCTAGCCACACTTCTCCTGATGCAGCCCAGGATCTGATTGGCTTTGCGGGCTGCAAGTGCACATTGAGAGCTCATGTTGAGCTTTTTGTCCACCAGCACCCCCAAGTCTCTCTCCTCAGGGCTACTTTCCAGCCAGTCACTGCCCAGCCTGTATTTGTGCCTGGGATTGCCTCGACCCAGATGCAGGACCCTGCACTTGGTCTTATTGAACTTCATGAGGTTGGCTTGTGCCCACCTCTCCAGCCTGTCAAGGTCCCTCTGGATGGCCTCCCTTCCCTCCAGCGTGTCTGCTGCACCACACAGCTTGGTGCCATCAGCAAACCTGCTGAGGGTGCACTCAATGCCACTGTCCATGTCACCCACAAAGATGTTGAACAAGACAGGTCCCAGGACTGATCCCTGAGGGACTCCGCTTGTCACTGGCCTCCACTGGGACATGGACCCATTGACAGCCACTCTTTGGGTGTGGCCATCAAGCCAGTTCCTTATCCATCTAGTGGTCCACCCATCAAACCCATGTGTCACCAGTTTGGAGACCAGGATGTGGTGCGGGACAGTGTCGAAGGCTTTGCTCAGGTCCAGGTAAATGACATCAGTTGCTCGCCCCTCATCTATTAATTTTGTCACCTGCTCATAGAAGGCCACCAGGTTGGTCAGGCAGGATTTGCCCTTGGCAAAGCCATGCTGACTGTTCCCAATTACCTCTTCACTATTCTATTGAGCGAGTAGTGACTCCAGGAGGATCTGCTCCATGATCTTTCCAGGCACAGAGGTGAGACTGACTGGCCTGTAGTTCCCTGGTTCCTCCTTCTTACCCTTTTTGAAGATGGGGGCAATGTTTCCCCTTTTCCAGTTCGTGGGGACTTCACCAGATTGCCATGACTTTTGAAATATAATAGAGAGGGGTTTAGCAACCTCATCTGCCAGTTCTCTCAGTACCCGTGGGTGTATCCCGTCGGGTCCCATGGACTTGAACACTTTCAGGTTCTTCAGATGATCACGAACCTGATCTGCACTTACAATGGGCAGTTCTTCCTCCCCGTCACTGGCATTGACTTCCATAACATCAGGAGTGTGGCTAGAGGCCCTTGCAGTGAAGACTGAGGTAAAGAAGTTATTGAGTACCTCAGCCTTTTCCTCATCACTTGTGACCATGTCACCATTTTCCTTTCTGAGGGGCCCACACCTTCCCTAGTCTTCTTCTTCCCATTAATATACCTGTAAAAGTTCTTAGTGTTCCCTCTAATCTCCCTGGCTAGATTCAATTCAAACTCTGCTTTGGCTTTCCTAACCAGGACTCTCGCTGCTCGGGCAGCTTCCTTATATTCCCCTGTTCTACCTGTCCTTCTCTCCACTTCCTGTAGAGTTTCCTTTTAAGTAATAGTGTGTCCAGTAGCTCCTTGCCCATCCAGGCAGGCCTCCTAGCATTCTTACCTGCTTTTCTCTTTGTTGGTACACAGAGCTCCTGGACACAGAGGAGGTGGTCCTTGAATATTGACCAGCTGTCCTGGGTCCCTCTTCCCTCCAGGGCTTTGTCCCACGACACTTTGGCTAGCAGATCCCTGAAGCGATCAAAATCTGCACGCCTAAAGTCTAGGGTCGTGAGCTTGGAATACTTCCTCCTGATTGCCCTGAGGATGTTAAATTCAACTGCTTCATGGTCACTGCAGCCAAGGCCGTCTCTGAGCCTCACATTGCTTACCAGCCCTTCCCTGTTCGTGAGAACAAGGTCCAGCATAGCACCATTTCTTGTTGGTTCCTCTACCATTTGGAGGAGGAAGTTGTCTTCTATGCAGTCCAGGAACATCCTGGATTGCTGATGCCTTGCTGTGTTGTCCCTCCAGCAGATGTCCGGGTGGTTGAAATCACCCATGAGGACCAGGGCTTGTGACCTGGAAGCCGCTTCTATTTGCCTGTGGAGGGCCTCATCTGCTTGGATCTGCTGGTCAGGTGGCCTGTAGGAGACCCCCACAGTAATATCTCCTTCCCCTGTCCTGCCTTTAATTTTAACCCATACGCTCTCAACTAGCTCATCATCCCTCCCCAGTTGGAGCTCCACTGATTCCAACTGGCTACTGACATAGAGGGCAACACCTCCTCCTCTCCTTCCCTGCCTATCCTTCCTAAAGAGTTTATATCCATCTATGCCTACATTCCAGTCATGGGATTCATCCCACCAAGTTTCAGTAATAGCCACTATGTCGTGGCATCCCAGCAGCACAGTGGCCCTTAACTCATCCTGTTTGTTGCCCAAGCTGCGTGCATTCGCATAGAAGCACTTCAGCTGGGCTGGCCCTGTCCTCCTCTTGTGCCAAATCCCCTCGGTTTCCACAGAATGTCCTGTTGGATCATTCGTGGCTTGCCTCAGGGCAGCAAGTTGAGAGCCCTTACCATCCCTCCTTCTCTCTACTGCTGGTGAGCTGCCCCTCTGTTTGTCACCAGCCAACAGGAGACTATTAACCCCTTCCCCCTTCAAATCTAGTTTAAAGCCCTATCAATGAGCCCTGCCAATTCCTGCCCCAGGATTCTTTTCCCCCTCTGGGACAAGTGTGTCCCATAAGTTGTTTTCAGCTCTGGTGCCTTGAAAACCAATCCATGATTGTGGAACCCAAAGCCCTGTCAATGGCACCAGCCCCTGAGCCATGAATTGATCTGTTGGCCCTTCCTCAGTGTGTCCTCATCCATTGCTGACGTTAGAGGGATGGCTGAGAACACGACTTGAGCCCCTGATCCCTTTAGCATTTGCCCTAAAGTTCTGAAGTCTTTTTTAATAGATTGTGAGCCTCTCATTGTTACATTGTCACTGCCCACCTGAAAGACCAGCAGTGGGTAGTAGTCTAAAGGACTCACGAGTTTGGGAGTTCTATCTACAACGTCTTTTTTCTTGGGCACCAGGGAGGCAGCTGACCGCTCTATGAAATTGGTCTGGTCTGCATATTGGGCCCTCTGTTCCCCTCAGTAGGGAGTCTCCTATGACGATGACCCTGCGAGGTTTCTTTTCTGGGTAAGTTTTGATGGCTGGCCTGAGGCAACCTGTCATTGGTACAGCTTCTGACCTTCTTGAGTCCTCAGCCTCACCAATGACCTGTTCCTCCTTCAAAGCCTCATACCTGTTCTGTAACTGCACTGGAGGCAGCGTGCTGCTCACAGGAGCAGACTTCCTTTGTTTGCACTTCTTCCGTCGGGCAGACACCTGTTCCCATTGGCCCTGCTCATGTGGGTTACTACAGGGAGGTTGAGAATCTTGCTTCTGGGGAGGTATCAAACTCCCTGTTCCCCTAAGTGTTACCCCTGTTCTGGTTTAGAAGAGATTACGTTATGGGAATCGTCAATTTTCTGCTCACCATCTCTTCTAGCTCTTAGCCTTTCCACCTCTTCTTTTAGTTTGACCACCATGCTCATCAGATCACTGACCTGCTCACACCTGAAACAGCTGCTCCCTCCAGCCTCCATATCGAGTGCCAGGCTCCAGCACTCACTGCAGCCACCTACCTGAACATCTGCATGCCTGTGTATGGTCTCTGTTTGGGTGCCCACTGTCCTTCTGCTAGACTTTGCTCTAGTGGTGACCATCTTGCAGTAACCACCCTCTCCACATGGCTTTTTTTTTTTTTTTTTTTTTTTTCCTTCCTGTCAGTGAGAAGCTGAGCTGCGCTGCTCAAGCTGCCTCCTCTCTCCTCAGCCACGCGCTGGGTTCTGTTTGGTTTGCACGCGGTCTCCGTGGCAACCCCTCCCCCAGCTACGTCACTGCCCTCCGGCAAGTAGGCAATCCGAGCCCCCTGCCCCTCCTCCTCCCTTCGGGGAAGTCCCGAGCCACCAGCCCCTTACCGCCTGAAAAGCAAGGGAATCAAAGCCAAAAGCCAAACTCCCAGAGCTGCGCTGCTCAAGCTGCCTCCTCTGTCTTCAGCCACAAATGTGTTTATTATCTGGAATTATGCTGCAAATTATATATGGAAACATTTTCAGGCTAGATCTCAGGCTTTTCAGGCTAGGTCAATGGTAGTTTATTCTTCCACTATGTACCTTCTTGTATTGATGCTACTGTTCCAAATTGTAAGCATCAAGTGACTAAAAGCTACAAGTTATGTGATCACAATCAGAAACACTTTAGACAATTAATTTTAGACTGCTTCATTTCACTGTATATTTGTAGAAAAATTACTAGGAAATAACAAAAAAATAAGCTACAGAACTTTGTGAAGACTGGCCTAAATCAATGTCTTTTTGAAGAAGCATTTGTAGACCACCTCATGTATTTCTGTAAGTCCCACTCATTTTTATTTTTTTCAAATCATAATAAAGCTAATATTGACATGGCGGGGGAGCCAACATGTTGGGAGCTGCCACCGCCCCTGGCTGATTGCCAGGCTCACCAACAGCACCGTTCAAAGCAGCCTTTCTGATAGACTTTTTAGCTTTATCTTTAACTGATACAGATTCTCCACTCTCCTCATCACTAGAAGTCTCCGGAGTAGAGCCAGAGCTATGCTTCCTTCTTTTTGATCTATGCTTAATAATGAAACAGGCCTTAGATACTTTTTTCTCCTGGCGCAGAGCATATAACAAATACACAATCACTATCACCAGCAGCAGATTCACACACATCACACAAATCACCCTTGGATCCCAGCCATCACTTAAAAGTACTCTTTCACCTACTGGAATCTTAAACTCGCTTATCTCAATTGGCAGAGTGCTAGATGTTATATTTCTGTATCTATTAAGCTGAATGAACCCCAGGCACTGATCACAGAGAAGGTGAATTTTATATTTAAACCATAAATATAATTTAGACATTATATATTTCCCTATTTGATCAAGAAGCAAACCTAAACAATACTTGTAGATCAGGACACCAAAAATTGAAAAAAACAGATGCTCTAAAATCCAAAACACTTTCATGTTTGCAACTCCGACTCGAGCAGACAATAAATCAAGCTAATTTGCCCTACGTTGGGCACCAAATATAACTGTGGTGGTGAGAGAAGGCCCGGCTGTCCCTCCCCCACAAAGAAAGAAACCACAGCTGACTCAGTCGGAGAAGCAAAGGGTAGAGCTGTATTCACAAGCAAGATGATATGCAGGTTGTATATACACAACGTATACAGTATTTACAATATATACAGAAATACACAGCAAATAAAGTAATACAGAACAAGACTCCCTCCTCTGGACAGAGGAGGGTTCCCCCTCTGTACCCCCCTCTCTCCCCCTACCTCCCTTTTTCCCAAAAAGGGCTAGAGAGAGAGAAAAGGTAATTAATAAGGATGAAATGTTGCTAGGCTTCAAAAGTGCATGAAGGGATTAATTTTCTTATCTCAAGGTCAACTCCAGCTAGTTGCTCAGAAGCAGACAGGCTGGAAAGGCAGAACAGACTGGACTGAGAAAGATTCTAACTGAACTAAAACTTAAAGTTACATTCTGCCTATCTACCAATGAAACTCATTTAGAATATCTGAATGTTTTCAAAATATTCAGCAAGAGTGTTCCAGCAAATGTCCCTTTCTTAAAGCTACAGCCTAAAATGGTCACAAGCAGAAGGGAGTGTGAATCTAGATTCCATGACAGAGAGAGGGTCTGAATTAATTTCATTTTTATGTCTCTTGCCACTGAAATATTTAAATATTTATATGAAGTAAAGTATCTGCAGAAGACACAGTTGTACTTTTCTTAGCTGTCATTGAAAGCAGGGAAACCACCTCTTGCAAAAAGTGAGCAGAGGGAAGATAGATCGTGACATACATCTAGAAACAGAACACATCTTCTACGCAGAAGACAGAATGACAATGACATGTTTGCCTGCCTGAATTTTTGCAAGGCTTTGTTTAGGAAGCATTGTCAGGACACAATGAGCATCCTGAGCCCCACAGGGGCAATAAAATCACTGCGCTAGGATTTCTACAGGGCTTAAGCATCAAGCTGCCTGTTTTCACATAGATTCATATAGCAATGCTTCTGCTACAGCAACATCTGAGAAACTTTACTGATGCAAAAATGAGAACCTCACTGATTTGCGTGCGTTTCAAGGAGGTTTTACTGGGCTTGTTCTTTTTTTTTGGGGGGGGAGTGGGGGTGTTTTGGGTTTGTGTTTGTTTGGTTTGGTTGTGGGGGGTTTTGTTGGTGTTTGCTTTTGGGGAGTTTGTTGTGTGGTTCGGGGAGTTTTGTGGGTGGTTTTTTTTTTTAGGGGAGAGGAAAATAAAGATAAATGTAACTTTAAAAGATGTTTCTGAATATGTTACATAAGCTTAATGAAATTTCATTAGCCCAGTAGTTCTTACTGGTTTCAAACTGTCTAGTGAGTATTTCAATTGAGTGGAAGTAGGAGGTGTTACTTGTGGGAAATCCTTCAAAGTTTCGTGGAGTAGAACCATGAAATCTTGAGTGTAATGCAACTGAGGAAAGCTATTTTTTTTTTTTCTTCCAACCACTTTTGAAACTTTTTTCCCAATAGACATCCAATCATTGTTTCATTCGACTTCTGCCCAGTCTGAATTTGAAAGTTCATTGCTGTAAAGGATGAAGTTGCTAAGAATGAGTACATTAGAAAGGATTCCATTTTTCAGAACTCCCCAGGAATAATATTAACTTCATTTTCAAAAAAGCACAAATCAGGTACTACAACTATCTGATAGACATTTCACGACTAAGTAGAATTTAAATATTGGGCAGTTTAAAATATTGACTTGTTATTGGTCAAAATTAAATCACAAAAGCCATGGTTGAAGAAATTTTTTAACTTTGACAAGATCATACACAATCATGAGGAGCATTCTTCCACAACAAGGTGACCCACACAGTGAATGAGAGAAAGACCATGGATATTGTTTACCTGAACTTTAGTAAAGCCTTTAACACTGTCTTCCACAACATCTCTCTGCAGAAACTGGCTGCTTATGGCCTGTAGGGGTGGATGCTGACTGGGTCCAAAGAGTGGTAGTGAACGGAGACAAATCCAGTTGGCAGCTGGATACAAGTAGTGTTCCCCTGGCTCAGTACTGGAGACAGTTTTCTTTAATACCTTCATCAATGGTCTGGATAAGGGGATTGAATGCACCCTTAATAAGTTTGCAGATAATACTAACCTGGAGGGACTGCTGACCTGTTCAAGCATAGGAAGGATTTACAGAGAGATGTGGACAGGCTGGATCAATGGTCCTGTACTTGGGCCACACCAACCCTGTGCAATGCTTTGTCAGTGGGGAAGTGTGGCTGGAAAGCTACCCATCAGAGAAAGACTTGGGAGTCCTGGCTGACAACTGTCTGAATATGAGCCAGCATTGCACCCAGGAGGTCAAGACAGCCAACAACAACCTGGCCTGCATTGAGAATATTGTGGCCAGCAAGAGTAGGGAAGTGATCGTCCCCCTGTGGTCAGCACCAGTGAGGCCACAGTTTGAGTACTGTGTTGTTTTGGGACCTTTGCTACAAGAAAGACATTGAGGTGCTGGAGCATGGCCAGGGAAGGGCTATGAAGCTGGTGAAGGATCAGGAGAAAAGTCTTATGAGGAGTGGCTGAGGGAAACAGAGTTTTTAGCACAGAGAAAAGGAGGCTGAGGGGAAACCTTGTCACTGTGTACAATTACCTGAAAGAATGTTGTAGTGAGGTGTTGCAATAGGTTAACACGCTGTAACAGGTTAACCTTCCTGTTTCCCCCCAGTACAGAAGTGAGGGAAAAGTAACACACCAAAAAAGGCTCTGGGTTGAGATAGAAGAGTTGAGATAAAAAGTGTTTAAAGAGTTTAATATAAACGTGTTAACATAATGCACAAATACCTCAGCCTATTTGCAGAAAAAGTGTGGCAGAAAGCAGAAACAAGTGAGCTAAAGACCCAAGCCAGAGAGCTAGCCCCCATCTCTTTCCATCTGGCTACCTTCTCAGCAGATGGGACACAGCATCCAAAACCCAGAAACCAAAAGCAGCAACTGAAACAGGTAGTCTCTCATGTTCCAATCTGAACGTCAAGCCCCATAGTACTTTGCTCTAACCAGTAGTTTAATTTTGAACCTGGAATTTCAGCAGCATGGGATTGAATATCATCAACAGATTCGGCTTAACCCATGACATTCTCTACTTCTTATTCTATACCTTCTATGTAATGCCCAGCAGCAATTAACATCAAACAGCATACATAATACAGCATTCATAATCCATTCTCACTCAAATGAGATTACTTTGCAGGATACAGAAGACTTCTCACTGCAGATACTCTGGAGCTCCACCCTGTTCCAGTACTGTCTGGATCAGTCCATTTGGACCAGTCAAAATGATGGGGCTCTGTTTCCACCCCTGGGGCAGCAGATTCCAGGGACTTCTTCCACACCTCCAAGCGAAAGCAAACTTTGGCTTGCATTCCAGTGCTCAGCTTCCAACACAGGCAGGTCCTGGGATCCCTCTGTCATGCCAGAAATACAGATGAGTTCTACCTCTTCAGCTTGCCAAGGCATCAGTTCCATACAGTCCAATAAACCCAGTTGTCCCTCTCTTCCATCCAGTCAGAGGCAGCACTCCTCTAATTCTGACTGGAATTATTTGATTCTTGTGAAGATACCATGGGAGTTCCTTCAGGAGGGTCAGATGGTGTACCAGCTTGTCTGCCCTGTTGGGTGACTTACTACTGCAAACTGAAAATTCTCTGGGGGAGAATTCCCCTGTAATTCATGGACTCAGGCAGCTAGGACTGGAGTGGGTTTTCCCTTTGACTTCCTCACATCCTCCCCATGGTCAGGTAGGTATAACCACAGGGTACACCATGGTGTGTACCTCCCAGATTCTCCACCTCAGACAGGGGAGCACCTAATCAGATTATCGCAGTAGTATGCATATGCTATATGTTATCATATTTATGAAGTTATCTTCATAGTCTTGAAGGACTGTAGTGAAGTCATAGAATAGAATAGAATAGAATAGAATAGAATAGAATAGAATAGAATAGAATAGAATAGAATAGAATAGACCAGGTTGGAAGAGACCTTCAAGATCATCGCGTCCAACCTATCACCCAACACCACCTAATTAACTAACCCATGTAACCAAGCACCCTGTCAAGTCTCCTCCTGAACACCTCCAGTGACAGCAACTCCACCACCTCCCCAGGCAGTCCATTCCAATGGGCAATCACTCTCTCTGTGTAAAACTTCCTCCTGACCTCCAGCCTGAACTTCCCCTGGCGCAGCCTGAGACTGTGTCCTCTTGTTCTGGTGCTGGCTGCCTGGGAGAAGAGACCAACAACCGCCTGTCTACAACCCCCCTTCAGGTAGTTGTAGAGAGTAATGAGGTCACCCCTGAGTCTCCTCCTCTCCAGGCTAAGCAGCCCCAGCTCCCTCAGTCTCTCCTCATAGGGCTTGTGTTCCAAGTCCCTCACTAACTTCGTTGCCCTTCTCTGGACTCGTTCCAGCAAGTCAACATCCTTCCTAAACTGAGGGGCCCAGAACTGGACACAGTACTCGAGGTGTGGCCTAACCAGTGCAGTGTACATCCTCACAGTCATCCTCACAATGTTCCTACAGTTGAACAACTTCCTGATTTTTATTCTTGGTGAACTGACACACAGAAATTTTAGAGGTCAGTTGTACATTTTCAAGGGACAGGATTGGCTTAACTTCTGAGGGTCCTTGCACAACTAGGTAAACAATATTTTTAGAAGCATTATGTGGATTAATTCCAACATATATTCTATGCTGCAGCTTCAGAGAAGCCTGTGAAAAGGCAAAGTGATCTTACTGAATATCTCTTATTTTATGACCATAGCCTAATAAGTTACTTGTTTAGTTATTAATAATTACATCATCAATACATTTTAAATCAAAATATATTTATCCATTACACTGTCTCATCTTCTTTTGCTGTTGACAGTACTTGATTTATTACTGTAACAAACCAGTTTTACAGTGGTCGTTTGTTGATGTTGTTCATAACACATGAATTTTCCCTGCGAAATATTGACAACTCCATAATGGAAAGCCACATTGTATTTTCTCTAGATACCACTAAGAATATGTATTTGTATATTATTTATTTGTATATGTTTGTATTTGTATATGGTTTAATAAGTTTCTGGTGTGTTTTTTTTTTAAAGAAAGGTGGACACTTCAATAGATATTGTTTGAGGTTTTGTTTTTTTCTTTTTCCTAATGATTGTGAATTCATCATCTGTAAACTGTAATTAACAGTCTGGCTTTAAGGGCATCTGAATTAGTATCAGCAGGCAATCTAGACTTCCAGGGTTATATTCATTATGGTATGTAATGATTGCTGTCCCTGTAATCTTCTGGGGGGTTTTGGTGTGTTTTGTAAAATATTTAAATATTTAGCAAGGTGTCTGCTCTCTACTATACACAATATTGACCTCAGAACCATTTCAGATCTGACTGATTTTGCAGTATTAGTTAGTTACTGCTGGTGGTACCTGGCGAGAATGCAGCTCACAATTTTGCAGCACAGCTAATGGAGTGAGCAGAAAGAGTGATAGGTGTAATGCTGCAGGGTTACTATTTTGCTGTGTCAAAAAAAAATATGGACACAAGAGGTTTTATTCCATTAGAAAGACTTCATAGAACTTGGTTTTAGTATATCTTTACCATTTGGGGTGGGATACAAATTAAGGTACTCTAGCTACAGCAATGTAGGTTTGTGGACTGCATTTACTTTTAACTTTTGATCCATTCATATCAATCAATGAGGATGTTGTTTTTTCCTGTTAGGGCTTTACCAGACTGCCTGGGTGTGGGAACCCAAAAAGGGAATGATAATGAAATGTTTAGATGGCCTTTATGTCTGTGAGGCCCTGGAGGTGGTAAGAGATGTTGTACCCCCTGAACCATGTGAGAAAAGGATGGGAGTAAAACAACAAATTGCTGCATTTTTGAAGGCAAGTGGGGAGAGGAGCACCTGTTAAAGATAAATCAATGGGCTTGATGATACAGGCTGTGGGAAAGTAGAACTGTAACATTCATGTACATCTCAACAAATAGCCACCAGCTCCACGGATCTTGGCCACTTGGCTCACCATGTGGCCATGGTGCTGCTCTCATTTGCTCTGTTGGTATCTTAGCTCATCATAGTGGAGCCAGACTGGACTACAACCACTATCTTTATCACAACTTGGTGGCAACGCCACACCTGGGTACTTCATGGCAATTTTCAATTTGTTTCTAGTTAGTTTGCTTTCTACATATACTCTACACCATGTGAACTCTTCAATTGGTACTGTTCTTAAGGGCTAGTAATCCACAAGAGACTACTAATGTAACTGACAAATGAGTCTGTTGGGATAGAGTTAATTTTTTTCATAGCTGTTCATAAGGTGCTGTGCTTTGGATTTGTGACTAAAGGAGTGTTGAGAATACACTGATATTATGGGTGTTGTTGAGCAGTGCTTACACATCATCAAGGCTTCATCTTTTTTTCTACATAGCCCTCATGCTGCATCGCACCCCAACAAGTAGGCTAGGGGTGGGCAAGGAGCTTGGAAGAGACATATCCAGGAAAGCTGAGTATTCTGTACCATATAATGTCATGTTCACCATTGAAACCTGGGGCAGAAGGAGAAGAAGGAGAGCTTTTGGATTCTGATGTGGGCATTGTTGAGAGACTGACAGGGCCACAGTCTGTTCATGAGAGGTGATGGGTGATTTCCATTGCATTGCTTGATATTTTCCTCTTTTCTTCCCCTGCTCAGCTGTTTTTATCTTGACAAGCAAGTTTTCATACCTGCTCTTCTGATCTCATTTGTTGCTGTGGAGGGGAAGTGCGCAAGCAGCAAATATTAGTTCATGACCAGGGTCAATCCACCACAGACTGCAGATAAATAATTGTGCTGGTTTTGACTGGGATAGAGTTCATTTTCTTCATAGCGACTAGTATAATACTATGTCTTGGAACTGCATTGAAAATAGTGCTGCCTGATGATGGGAAGTGGTGAAATCCTTGCTTTGCTTGTGTGTACCATTTTTGCTTTACCCATTTAACCATCTTTATCTCAGCCCACAAGTTTTCTCACTTTCACACTTGCAACTCTCTCCCCCATTTCAGCAGGAGAGAGTGAGTTGCTGAGTGGTGCTTAGATGCCAGCTGGGGTTAAACCATGATGTTACTATACAAACACTCACTAATACATGGATGCATATAGTGTCTGCGTGTAATCTGTAAAGCTCATGATATCTGGATCATAGCCAGTGTCTTTAGAGAGAGGAATGATACATGATATTAGCAGACGTAATATTCTGACTAATCACATACAGTATCACACAGTATCACACAGTATAACTAGTGATCCAAGCCACGAGCTGACAGCTTAGACAGCAGTTTGCTGTGGGGGACAGTATCAAAGGCGTTGCTGAAGCCCAGGTAGACCACATACACAGGCCTCCCCACGTCCACCAGACAGGTCACCTGATCATAGAAGGAGATCAGGTTGGAGAGGCAGGACCTGGCCCTTCCTAAATCCATACTGGCTGGTCCTGAGCCCTTGGCCGTCCTTCAGGTGCACAGTGATTGCCTCCAGGATAATCTGCTCCATCACTTTCCCTGGCACTGAAGTCAGGCTGACTGGCCTGGAGTTTCCAGGTTCCTCCATCCAACCCTTCTTCTGGATGGGGACCACATTGTCCAGTTTCCAGTCACCTGGGACCTCTCCAGTGAGCCAGGACTGGAGGGAAATGATGGAGAGCAGCTTGGCCAACTCATCTGCCGGCTCTCTCAGCACCCTAGGATGGATCCCATCCAGTCCCATGGACTTGTGAGTGTCCAAGTGGCTCATCAGGTCCCAAATTAATTCCTCATGGATTACCGGGTAAAAGAGAACAAACTAGGTAATAAATTAGAGTCTCTGGATATGTTTATTAATCTCTTCCTGTCACTACATGGTGTTTAACAAAAACTGTCTCTGTTGCTAAAATCTAAGACATATCTTGCACATATACTTTGTTTAGTATCTTGAAGTTATTTATGTACTGCAAGGGCTTATTCACTCAAACTAAGAACAAATTAAAGAGCCAAAGGAAGCTGCCATTATTATTTCCAGAGATATGTGCATTCATTACTGTAGGCTAATTATTCTGACCTTTAGAAAATCTGATTAAATTAAATGGAAAGTTCTACTCCTCAACTTCATTGCACAAAACCAGTAGCTTTCATGTGCTATTTTCTGACTAATGTTGTTATTATAAGTCAGACCAGGTCTACCCCATCATTACACAGCTCTTCATTTAAATAATATTCTTTACATTATGTTGTTGTTTCTAAGTAAGATACTAAAATATTACCTTAAAATACTACATACTTGAAACAAAGCTATTTATAGATAGTTATTATGACTAACAGGAGATTCACAAAAGTGCTTCTTCTAAATTATTAAACTTCCACAATAAAATCTGACACAAGGAACACATTTTATTTTATTACAAAATTGTTATAAAATTGTCATGGGTTGAGTTGAATCTGCTGTTGATATTCAAAACCATGCTGCTGACATCCCAGCTTCAAAATGAAAGGGCTGGCTGGAGGAAAGTGTTATAAGGCTTGAAGATCAGATTGTAAAGTGAGAGGTTTCCGGTCCAGTTGCTGCTTTTGGGTTTGGGGTGTTCTCTTCTGCTGGGATGGTGGCAGGATGGAAGGAGGGCATGAGGGTGGTTAGCTAACTGGCTTCTGCTGTTGTTTTCTGCATTTTGCTGTGCTTTTTCTGCAAACAGGTGTGGTGGGTTGGAAGGACTGAGGCCAAGAAGCCTCTTCCCTCCCCCCTGTAAGTAAAGGGAAAGAAAAATTGAAGGGAAAGAAAAAAAACTCACCAGCTGAATTAGCAAAGCAGTGGAGCTATATTTACAAAGCAGTGTAGGGTTTTGCAGGGGAATATTTACAAATTTACAATATCTACAATATATACAAAGATATACAACAGAGTAACACAGAAATGAGAGTAACCCCCCTCGGCCGAGGGGTTTCCCCACCTCCGCTCTCCCCTCTCTTCCCCCCTTTCCCCAGAATAGTTCAGAAAAGAGGGAGAAAGAAGAAATAAAGAAGTTAAAAGCAGTTTGTGTTAATTGAAAGCAGTTAATATAGACCTGGTTATCTTATCCTCAAGGCCGAGGCCTTGGCAGAAAGCCCAGCACAGAGAAGAGTTCCTGCACCCTGGAGAAGCGGAAGCAAGAGTGACAGAGAAGTGCTGGGAATGCCCACTTCACTCTCAGGCCAGATAGTGCTTCCTCCCACTTGACCAATGAAAATTAGTTTAGACTCTTCCTTCCGTTTACCAACTTCCGTCCACCATATTCCCTTTCTTAAGGGGACAGCGTCAACCGGGCACAATCCACCCCTTCTAAACAATTTTCATTGGCTGTTTATACTGTCCATCCAATCCACAACGATATTTACAGTTCGTGAGTAAAGTTCATAGTCCATTCCGGCTATGCTCACATGTAGATGATTCAAAAGTCCAAGAAAATCAGAAAATGAGAAAAATGGAAAACAGTTCATTTCTTCGCCGACGAAGCAAAGAAAAGGGAAACAGGGAAATCTCAGGGTCTCTTAGTTGACTCAGGGCTCTCAGGGTTCTCAGGGTTCGTGCACCGTAGATTCCTCGTTGATTCTTCTTTTGGGCGCGATATAGCTGTACAGCAGTTCGAAGTTAACCTCTTTCAGCTAAAGTTAAATTTCTTTGTGGAATACACTGAATTTCACCATTCTCTTGCATTACCCAATAAGTGTGACCCGGACCTTCAGCTGAAACCACCCCTCGGACAGGTTTAGCCTCTCCTGAGGGTGAAAATACCCAAACAGTTTTACCTAACAGATTCTTTTCTCTAACAACAGGAACTCTATCACCTTCTACTTTCCGTAGCAAATCTGAATGTGCAGGTCCAGCTCGGTTCACTGAACCTCTACTATTTACCAGCCAGGTTGCTTGTGCTAAATGCTTTTCCCAGTTTTTCAAAGATCCACCTCCCATGGCTTTAAGAGTGGTCTTCAACAAACCGTTGTAGCGTTCAATCTTCCCTGAAGCTGGTGCATAGTAGGGAATGTGGAATATCCACTCAATACCGTGCTCTTTTGCCCAGTTCTTTACAAGGTTGTTCTTGAAATGAGTTCCGTTGTCTGACTCAATCCTCTCTGGAGTTCCGTGTCTCCACAGGATCTGTCTCTCCAGACCGAGGATGGTGTTGCGTGCAGTTGCATGTGGAACTGGATAAGTTTCCAACCATCCAGTGTTTGCCTCTACCATAGTAAGCACGTATTGCTTACCAGAACGAGAACGTGGTAGAGTGATGTAGTCAATCTGCCAAGCTTCACCATACTTGTACTTGGACCATCTGTCACCATACCACAAGGGCTTAAGTCGTTTTGCCTGCTTAATAGCAGCACAAATGTCACAGTCATGGATGACTTGTGTGATAGCATCCATGGAAATGTCTATGGATCTGTCACGAGCCCATTGGTATGTTGCATCTCTGCCTTGATGTCCTGACGAATCGTGAGCCCACCGAGCTAAGAATATCTCACCTCGGTGTTTCCAGTCGAGATCAAGATTAGAGTCCATGTCTACTTGAGAAACTCTTGCAGCTAGATCTGCCTGATGGTTATGTTGCTGTTCCTCAGTAGCTTTGCTCTTAGGAATGTGAGCATCTATGTGTCTCACTTTCACTGGAATTCTCTCGATTCGATCAGCAATATCCTGCCATAGGTTGGCTGCCCAAATGGGTTTTCCTTTCCTCTGCCAGCCACTCTTCTTCCAGTTCTTTAGCCAACCCCATAGAGCATTGGCTACCATCCATGAGTCGGTGTAGAGATAAAGCTTTGGCCATCTCTCACGTTCAGCTACGTCGAGAGCTAGCTGGACAGCTTTTACCTCTGCGAACTGACTGGATTCTCCTTCTCCATCTTTCGCCTCTGCAACTCGGCGTGTTGGACTCCACACTGCAGACTTCCACCTTCGCTTGTTTCCGACAAGACGACAGGAACCGTCTGTGAACAAAGCATATTTCTTTTCATCATCAGAAAGGTCATTGTAAGGAGGAGCTTCCTCAGCACGAGTTACTTTCTCCTCTGGAGGTTTAGCACAGTTGATACCTTCAGGCCAACTTGAGATCACCTCCACTAGACCAGGTCTTTCAAGATTTCCCATTCGAGCTCTCTGTGTTATCAGAGCCATCCACTTAGACCATGTGGAGTCTGTGGCATGATGTGGTGTGGAACCTTTGCCTTTGAACATCCAATTCAAAACTGGTAATCTGGGAGCTAAGAGAAGTTGTGATTCAGTTCCAATCACTTCAGAAGATGCTTTTACTCCTTCATAGGCAGCTAGAATTTCTTTCTCTGTTGGAGTATAATTAGCCTCTGAACCTCTGTAACCTCGACTCCAGAAACCAAGAGGTCGTCCCACGTGTCTCACCTGGAGCTTTTTGCCACAGGCACCAGGTTGGACCATTGTCACTTGCAGCCGTGTACAAAATGTTCTTAATGTCTGGACCATCTCGGACAGGTCCCAGACCCATTGCTTGAATTACCTCTTGCTTTATTTGGTCAAAGGCTGCTTGTTGTTCAGGTCCCCAGTGGAAATGGTTTCTCTTTCGAGTCACATCATACAGAGGTTTCACAATCTGACTGTATCCAGGAATGTGCAGTCTCCAAAATCCCACTATCCCCAAGAAACGTAGGGTCTCTTGCTTGTTTGTGGGATTTGCCATGGTAGAGACTCTATTTACCACATCCACTGGAATGTGTTGGCGTCCATCCTGCCATCACACTCCAAGAAACTGAATTTCTGTGGTAGGTCCTTTCACCTTGTCTCGCTTGATGGCAAAACCTGCATTCAGAAGAATGTCAATGATTTTGTTACCTTTCTCGAAGACTTCCTCTGCAGTTTTACCCCAGACAATGATATCATCGATGAACTGGATGTGTTCTGGAGCACTGCCTTTCTCCAGAGCATCGTGGATTACTGCATGACAGATGCTTGAGCTGTGGATCCAGCCCATTGGCAGCCTGTTGAAAGTGTACTGGATTCCTCTCCAGGTGAAAGCAAACTGAGGCCTGCATTCCTCTGCTATGGGAATAGAGAAAAATGCATTAGCAATGTCTATGGTAGCATACCATTTGGCCTCTTTGGATTCCAGCTCATACTGGAGCTCCATCATGTCTGGTACTGCTGCACTCATAGGTGGTGTCACTTCATTCAGGGCTCGGTAGTCTACCGTCAGATGCCAGTCTCCATTCTGCTTCCGCACAGGCCACACTGGACTGTTGAAAGGTGAATGAGTTTTGCTGATGACTTTCTGACTCTCCAACTGACGAATCAGATTCTGAATGGGCAACAAAGAGTCACGGTTGGTTCTGTATTGTCTGTGATGCACAGTCTGAGAAGCAACCGCAATTTAATGTCCTGTATCTTATGTTGTCCCACAACTGCAGATTCATCAGAAAGTTCAGGTCTGGCAGATAGCTTCAATTTTTGTCCATCAATTTCTATTGAAGCTACTCCAAAAGCCCATTTGTAACCTCTAGGGTCTTTGAAAAGCCCTTCTCTCAGAAAATCAATTCCCAAAATACAAGGTGCATCAGGTCCGGTCACAACTGTATGCTTCCTCCATTGTTTACCAGTTAAACTAATATTAACCTCTACCTTACTTAACTCTTGAGATCCACCAGTGACTCCCAGAATAGTTATAGACTCTGATCCCTGATAATTTGATGGTATTATGGTGCACTGAGCTCCTGTGTCAACCAAGGCCCTGTACTTCCGAAATTGTGAAGTGCCAGGCCACTGGATGTACACATCCCAATAGATTCTATTATCTCTGTTATCCCTCTCCTCCCCCTGGCGGGAGGCAGGGCACCCCTAGTTATGGGGAACATGCGCACATGTGCATTGCACATAGTTCGCAGGGTTATAACTTTGCATGTTATAACCGGAGCCACTGTTGAAGCCATAAGAGTCGTTCTGGGGAACTGTGGAAGTAACAGCTACCCTTCTGGTATTGCTACCTCGGGTTCTGCCACTTTGCAATTCCCTCAGTCTCCTGAAAAGATTAGAAGTTGGTTGGCCATCCCAGCGGTTCATGTTCTCACCAAACTGATCACGCAGAGTTATCCAAATAGTTCTACGTGATTGCCTTGGCGGTCTGTTTTGGAATGACCTGCTTCGGAATGACCTCCTTGGAGGACGTGTATTCCTCACAGATGAAACTTGTATCCACCTGGAGGAAGAATTGAAATTATCCCTTTGTGCCAATTGGGATATGGAATCTTTCAGATCCTTCATGCAATTCTCAATTTTTCCAGACAGAGTTTCAATGGCTGAAACCAAAGAACCACGTGTCATGCTATCCTCCAATTGTCTCATTTGATCACTGAATTGGCCAACCGTGGGAGAAGCTCCACCATAACTTCTTGACACAATTCTGCTTGCCAGAATGTTTGCATAATTGGAAGGAGCAAGTTTGATGATCTTTTTAGCAAGACCAATACCCACAGGAATGTCATCAGGATTCAGAGTTTCATGTTCACCATAGAGTAGCTCTCTAACAGCAAATTCTCTCAAGCGCTTAATTCCCTCATCTATGGTAGTCCAGGGTTTAGGATTCCATGGGAGATCATCTCGGGAAGGGTATCTCAGGGCAACCGCCATTAAAAGGCGTATCCACAGACTAACCTTACCGAGAGCTCTGCCTAGATGTCTATCTATTCCATTGTCCCTTGAGAGAGTTCCTAACTGAGCTGCTGACTTGTCTCCAACTGTTAGAGCTGGAGCACCTGTATCATAACACCTACTGAGCCAAGCTAGAACTGGTTCCTTATCCGCCCTGGTGAAATCTTTACGGACATTTCGCAATTCCTCCCGTGGAGAAGAACATTCCAAAATATCATCTTCCGCCTCGTCTCCCTGAACTTTTTGTCCATATAATCCTGCTGTCATTCTCCTAAGGATCTCTTTAAGCTGAGAACTACCTTTGCCAGCTGCTTTCCTAGCTTCATCTGTATCCTGCTTTGATCTCACTAGGTTAGCTAGATCTTTAAAACAAACCACCTCTTCCTCCTGAGCAGGATCTCTTAGAGTAGAGGGCCCCTCACCAGGATCAGTCTCCAGCTCCTCTTCTTCTCCATCTTTGGCCTTTCCACTTCTAGTCTTCAAAGGAGCCACCTTAACTGGAGCTGTGTTTGAATTTACAGCCACCTTAATGGAAGCTGACAGGTCCTGAGATAAATCAGCTGCTGGGGCAGTGACTTCCGGTCCCACCGAGGGATTGGGCGGAAGTGACGTTGCTCCGTTAATGGCCGATGGAGAAGAAGAAGAAGGAGAAGGAGTGGGAGTAGGAGTAGGTGCCATGTTAATACCAGCCGATGCCCTTGGCTGCTTGCTAGAATCAGCAAAGTCATTTAGAGCTGCTTTACCAATTAACTTTTTAGCCTTCTTTTTAACTGACACAGGTTCTCCACAGTCCTCATCACTAGATGACTCTGGGACTGATCTCGAGCTACGGCGTTTTCTTTTTGGTCTAGTTTTAATAACAAAACACGCCCTGGACACCTCTCTCTCTCGCCACAAGGAATACAGAGAAAACACATTAGTTATTACCAGCAGCAGAATTATACACATCACATAAATCACTTTTGGGTGCCAGGCATCACCTAAAGTTACTCTCTCCTCAGGCGGAATCTTAAAACCCTTTATCTCAATTGGGAGAGTGGTGGAGGTAACATTCCTGTATCTCACTGGCCATAGTAAATTAATACATTTTCCATACCATAATTTAACTCTATACATAACCCACATATAAATTGTCCGCACCAAATATTTACCCAGGTAATCCAAAAGCAAACCCAAACAATATCTGTAAACCAGAGCCCCAAAAATTGAAAAGAACAATCGCTCCACAAACCACAAGACCTTCATGTTTGCTAATTCAGCTAGAAAACACTAAATCAATCAGGTAATAAATTAAACTAATTATCTGCCCCACGTTGGGCGCCAATAAAAAAAAATGTGGTGGGTGAAAGGGTAAGGCCAAGAAGCCTCTTCCCTTCCCCCTTGTAAGGTAAAAGGGAAAAAAAATTGAAGGGAAAGGAAAAAAACTCACCAGCCGAATTAGCAAAGCAGTGGAGCTATATTTACAAAGCAGTGTAGGATTTTGCAGGGGAATATTTACAAATTTACAATATCTACAATATATACAAAGATATACAACAGAGTAGCACAGAAATGAGAGTAACCCCCCTCGGCCGAGGGGGATCCTCACCTCCGCTCTCCCCTCTCTTCCCCCCTTTCCCCAGAATAGTTCGGAAAAGAGGGAGAAAGAAGAAAGAAAGAAGTTAAAAGCAGTTTGTGTTAATTAGAAGGGAGTTAATACAGGCCTGGCCTTTCTTATCTCCAAGGCCGAAGTCTTGGCAGAAAGCCCAGCACAGGGGAGCTGCTGCCTAGAGAAGATGCGGAAGCAAGAGTGACAGAGAAGTGCTGGGAATGCCCACTTCACTCTCAGGCCAGATAGTGCTTCCTCCCACTCGACCAATGAAAATTAGTTTAGAGTATTCCTTCCGTTTACCAACTTCCGTCCACCATATTCCCTTTCTTAAAGGGACAGCGTCAACCGGGCACAGAGAAGAGACCAACTTCTGCCTGTCTACAACCTCCCTTAAGAAAAAATGAATGTTGTAATGGGTTGGGGCAAACCCCCTCCCCACCATGGGCAGAAACAACGACTCAGACAAAGGGATTGCAAAAGTGATGGAAAGTTTACATAGGAAAACTATTTAAAAAAAAAACAAACACCAATGAAAGCTTTACAGAGAACCACAAGCACCGTGACAAAGAGAGAGATCCCAGAACATACCCAAGAGCATCCCATCCCCACCTGGGGGTACACCCAAACCCCCCCCCAGGGCTCTTTCCTCCCCCCCCTAACCCAGCCTTGGGCCTGGGTAGGCCCAAGGGAGGCGGCTCACACCATTTTACCTAGGCAGCAGCTGGGGACGAAAGAGAAAGTGGAGACCCTGCATGGGCATTTTATAGGGGAGCAGGGCATTATGGGATTGAATACCTGCCTGTGACCACCCCCTGGGCTGGGCCCACCCGTAGGGACCTCCCAGGTGTGTTCTGTGCAGTGGCAGCCGGGCCAGCACCCAGCCTAAACCACCACACGCCACCCCTTATTCCATACCATAATCCCTGCACCCAGAACATATCATCAAACTGGAACTCTTCTGATGACATGTCTAGCAACAGTCCAGGTCTTCATCTGGGCGTCCTTCCACACAGTCTCTCATTCAGGCTCAAGTATCAGTCCATTCCAGTTCTTCTTCCTCATATGATGGAACCTCCCAGCGACACAGTCATTCTCCTGCAGTGTGAATTCCTTGTGGACTCGTTGGGACATCCTGGTCACCTGGCAATACCTCACAACTTCTCAGCCGAGCCTTTGTTTGCTTTTACAGTTAATCAGCGGCTTTTTCCACCCCTGGGGCAAGCCGGTCAGAGCAATGACCGCTTTTCTCCATCCCTCCAGGGAGCCTCAGCCGACCGCTTCCAGCTGCGGTCCGAAATTACACAAAGGCACATCGCCGGCACATCACAGGCACATTGCCGGCACATCACAGGCACATCACCTCCCCCCGGGGGGTTCGTGTACCGAGGCATCACCGCATCCGATTCACAGCCTTCCCCCGGCAGAGGGGCGGCTGCAGCACAACTCGCTGAGAAGAGAAGAGGCGGAGCCAGGTGCTTGGCGCCATTCTCGGAGCATGTCCGAAAACACCAGGGAAAGTTTTACAGCTGCCGCCGCCGCTTGAACGCAGCCCGGCTCGGCAGTGCCGCCGCCGCTTGAATGCAGCCGGCCCGGCCCCTGCCGTCTCTGTCGCCGCGATGCAGAGTCCAAGTCACCTCCACCCCCTCGGGTTTCGGAAGCCGTCGCTTGCCCGCTCGCCGCGGGAGGCCATCCCCCGCAGCAGCCGCGGGCCGACCCTGCTCTGCTTGCCGCTGCCCCCTCCTCCGCTCCGCTCCCTGCCGCTCGTCGCTCCGCAGAGAACGAGGAGGAGAAGGCAGGTCTCGCCTTCTTAGGCTAGTTGAGCATTTTTAAGCCACCCCGGGCAGAAAGTCACAGAAAGAGCCACCCCTCGCTGTTCCCAAGCAACACAAGGGACTTCCATGCTATCAGCACGCACCAGGAGTCCTTCTGCAGTCCACAGGAGAGATCACACAGTCGCCCCGGCAACAAAACTTGAGCCCCCAACTTGCAAACCCAAACCGACGCCCAGAACTAAATTTAAACTCTCCATCTTTTGCAGTCGATCTGCAGAGTGGGCACCACAGCCAGCCCCACGTTGGTGCGCCAAAATGTAATGGGTTGGGGCAAACCCCCTCCCCACCACGGGCAGAAACAACGACTCAGACAAAGGGATTGCAAAAGTGATGGAAAGTTTAAATAGGAAAACAATTTAAAAAAAAAACAAACACCAATGAAAGCTTTACAGAGAACCACAAGCACCGTGACAAAGAGAGAGATCCCAGAACATACCCAAGAGCATCCCATCCCCACCTGGGGGTACACCCAAACCCCCCCAGGGCTCTTTCCTCCCCCCCAACCCAGCCTTGGGCCTGGGCAGGCCCAAGGGAGGCGGCTCACACCATTTTACCTAGGCAGCAGCTGGGGACGAAAGAGAAAGTGGAGACCCTGCATGGGCATTTTATAGGGGAGTAGGGCATTATGGGATTGAATACCTGCCTGTGACCATCCCCTGGGTTGGGCCCACCCGTAGGGACCTCCCAGGTGTGTTCTGTGCAGTGGCAGCCGGGCCAGCACCCAGCCTAAACCACCACAAATGTCAAGGCTGGAAATCAAAAAACCCAGCTGGAAATAATAGGAGGGTTTTTACAACATCAGAGACAGCGCTATGCATTGGAGATTAACTAGATAAGACAGACAAGTCACTTCTGATCAAAAAGAACTTGGAAAAAAAAACTTTTATATGCTTCTGACAACTCAAAATTTTATCTAAAGCTGTATCTCAGCAAAGAGTAAAGAGATTTTTATTAAGTAAAGAATAGCACCTATGACTGAATGTACAGTAGTTTTGCATTCATCAGTGATGAGTGGGTTGAATAATATTCAGAGATACCTTAGCATTTTTGTTTGGGGTTTGTTGGGTTTTTTAAAGTTTTCACTTGATACTGAACTACCAAGGTATTCAGTACCCATACTGGGGAAATTTCTTGGGGAAATTTCATGTCTTGGGGAAATTTCATGTGAGATAGCCAGAAGATCTGCACCCTCAGTGATACACAATCCAGCATTTATTTAATAAGTGGGGTAAGTATAGTGTCTGGAAAGCAATTTCTACTCCGCCTCTATTCTGCAAGTTCTGTAGAGCAGGCAAATCAGCCAAGGATGTGCCCACCACTATGGACCCAAGTGAGCAGGAGATTGCATTTGAGTCCTTGCTGACAGTGTCTTTGACTTTCTCCTTATTTAAAACCAGTGTTAACTGGATCACTAATAACTTTTAAATGGTCTAGCTCATCTGAGCTTTGTTTTTCTCTTCAGCACACAACTAATTCATTAAAAGCAAAAGAGCAGAAGTTCAGCCCTATACGTATGCCTCCCTCACAACAATGTTCTGTGCTTTCCTTGGGTTCGTAGCACACACCCGAATCATCCAGTAAGCAAGAACAAGGCAGATGTAATCAAAGCCTCATTTTTTTTCAGAGTGATACATATGTGCAGGCCTAACCCTGTGACACGTATATTAAAGCTTGATTATACCTGCAGATTTCTTACCTTCCGTATCCCTGGTATATTCTGTCTCATTAAAAGACTCTCCTCATTTCTGGAAGGTAAACTTTTACATGCACAACTGAAGTAGATTTTGTTCTTTTTCCAGAATTACTTTAACAGGTCAGCAATATCAGGTCAAGTGTATCTGGAGTTAATTCTCCCCAGAGCTCAGTGTTGATAACACACCACTCTTTTGGCCACTGCTGAGACAGGCACCAAGGCTGTGCTTTTTCAGCATTTCCCACCTTCAACTCTAGTCTGAAGGATCTTGGGAGGGGTCACAGCCAGGTCAGGTGACCCAAAGTGACCAAAGAGCTATTCTATGCCATATGACATCAGCTCAGATATAAAAGCTAAGTGAAAGAAGGGGGGGGGGACAGTTGTTGATAGCATCTGTCCACTGGAGCAATCACTGTGCGTATTGAAACCCAGAGTGACCAAACATTGTCTGCCAATGGGAAGTACAGAATAATATCTTTGTTTAGTCTTGCTTCTATGTGCTGCCTTTGTTTTGCTTTTCATCCTGTTAAACTGCTTCTGTCTGACTCAGAGGCCTCTGGTTGTGTTATCCCTCTCCCCTGTCCATCTAAGGGGAGCGACAGAGCAGCTTTGGTGGGCAACTGGCCTCCAGCCAGGGCCAAATCACCACATCATTGTTGACAGGAAGTGAGAGGGAGGAAAATTGGGTGGGCAACAGTATTGTAAAGGTTCTGAGACTTCATATTTAAAGAGGATTTTCCTTACAAATGGAGAAAGTCTGGTACTTTGAGCAGCACGCTGCCTACAGTGCAATTACAGAACAGGTATGAGGCTCTGCAGGAGGAACAGGTCATTGGTAAGGTCGAGGACTCAAGAAGGTCAGAAGTTGCACCAATGACAGGTTGCCTCAGGCCAGCCATCAAAACTTACCCAGAAAAGAAACCTCATAGGGTCATTGTTATAGGAGACTCCCTACAGAAGGGAACAGAGGACCCAATATGCAGACCAGACCCATTTCATAGAGAGGTCAGCTGCCTCCCTGGTGCCCAAGTAAAAGACATTGTAGATAAAATTCCCAACCTCGTGAGTCCTTCAGACTACTACCCACTTCTGGTCTTTCAGGTGGGTAGTGATGATGTAACAATGAGAGGCTCACAATCTATTAAAAAAGATTTCAGAGCCTTAGGGCAACTGCTAAAGGGATCAGGGGCTCAAGTTGTGTTCTCTGCTATCCCTCTAACGTCAGCAATGGATGAGGGAACACTGAGGAAGGGCCGACAGGTCAATTCATGGCTCAGGGGCTGGTGCCATCGACAGGGTTTTGGGTTCCACAATCATGGATTGGTTTTCAAGGCACCAGAGCTGAAAACAACTTATGGGACACACTTGTCCCAGAGGGGGAAAAGAATCCTGGGGCAGGAATTGGCAGGGCTCATTGATAGGGCTTTAAACTAGGTGTGAAGGAGGAAGGGGTTAATAGTCTCCTGTTGGCTGGTGACAAACAGAGGGGCAGCTCAACAGCAGCAGAGAGATGGAGAGCTGGTAAGGGCTCTCAACTTGCTGCCCTGAGGCAAGCCATGAAAGATTTACCAGGACATTCTGTGGAATCTGAAGGGAACTGGCACAAGAGGAGGACAGGGCCAGCCCAGCTGAAGTGCTTCTATGCGAATGCACGCAGCTTGGGCAACAAACAGGATGAGTTAAGGGCCACTGTGCTGCTGGGATGCCACGACATAGTGGCTATTACTGAAACTTGGTGGGATTATTCCCATGACTGGAATGTAGGGATAAATGGGTATAAACTCTTTAGGAAGGTGTGACCATTTGAGGCTGCGCCTTTAAGGAAGGGACACTATGATTGAATGTTTTATAAACAAAAGACAGGTCTAAACTAATTTAATTGGTGGATTGGTAGATTACAGCTTTAAGCTTTGAGTCCAGCGGAGACTTTTCTCAGTTTTGCACTTTTTCCTCCTTTTCGCAGCTTGCGGCTTCTGGGCTGTCTGCCAGACTGACCTTGGACTGATAAGTGTGAGGCCTGCAAAACCTATTAACATTTTGCTCTAATTTATAACTGCTTTTAATTAACAACTGCTCCTTTTCTCTCTTTCTAACCCTCTCTGGGGAAAAGGGGAGATAAGGGGGTACAGGGGGGGAACCCTCCTCCTGGTAGGGGAGGGGAATCTCATTCCTGTGTTACTTTGCTGTATATTTCTGTTTATATATTGCAAATACTGTAAATTGTGTGTATATATATATCCTACAGCCCCTAAAACTACTTGTAAATACAGCACCCCTTTTTGCTCATCTGGCTGTGGTTAGCTGTGGTAATTTCTTTCCTTCACTTTGTGGGGGGAGAAGGCTGAGGGCTTTCCCTTCAACCCACGACAGAAGGATTGGCAGGGAAGGAGAAGAGGAGGTGTTGCCCTCTATGTCAATAACCAGTTGGAATCAGTGGAGCTCCACCTGGGGAGGGATAATGAGCTGGTTGAGAGTGTATGGGTTAAAATTAAAGGCAAGACAAGGGAAGGAGATATTACTGTGGGGGTCTCCTACAGGCCACCTGACCAGCAGATCCAAGTAGATGAGGCCCTCCACAGGCAAATAGAAGCGGCTGCCAAGTCACAAGCCCTGGTCCTCATGGGTGATTTCAACCACCCTGACATCAGTTGGATTTAATATCCTCAGGGCAATCAGGAGGAAGTATTCCAAGCTTATGACCCTAGACTTTAGGTGTGCAGACTTTGATTGCTTCAGGGATCTGCTAGCCAAAGTGTCGTGGGACAAAGCCCTGGAGGGAAGAGGGACCCAGGACAGCTGGTCAGTATTCAAGGACCACCTCCTCTGCGTCCAGGAGCTCTGTATACCAACAAAGAGAAAAGCAAGTAAGAATGCTAGGAGGGCTGCCTGGATGAGCAAGGAGCTACTGGACACACTATTACTTAAAAGGAAACTCTACAGGAAGTGGAGAGAAGGACAGCTAGAACAGGGAAGCTGCCCAAGAAGCAAGAGTCCTGGTTAGGTGTAATGGGTTGGGGCAAACCCCCTCCCCACCACGGGCAGAAACAACGACTCAGACAAAGGGATTGCAAAAGTGATGGAAAGTTTAAATAGGAAAACAATTTAAAAAAAAAACAAACACCAATGAAAGCTTTACAGAGAACCACAAGCACCGTGACAAAGAGAGAGAGCCCAGAAACATACTCAAGAACATCCCATCCCCACCTGGGGGTGCACCCAAAGCCCCCAGGGCTCTTTCCTCCCCCCCCAACCCAGCCTTGGGCCTGGGCAGGCCCAAGGGAGGTGGCTCACACCATTTTACCTAGGCAGCAGCTGGGGACAAAAGAGAAAGTGGAGACCCCGCATGGGCATTTTATAGGGGAGCAGGGCATTATGGGATTGAATACCTGCCTGTGACCACCCCCTGGGCTGGGCCCACCTGTAGGGACCTCCCAGGTGTGTTCTGTGCAGTGGCAGCCGGGCCAGCACCCAGCCTAAACCACCACATTAGGAAAGCCAAAGCAGAGTTCGAATTGAATCTAGCCAGGGACGCTAAAGGGAACACTAAGAACTTCTACAGGTATATTAATGGGAAGAAGAAGACTAGGGAAGGTGTGGCCCCCTCAGAATGGAAACTGGTGAAATGGTCACAAGTGATGAGGAAAAGGCTGAGGTACTTAATAACTTCTTTACCTCAGTCTTCACTGCAAGGGCCTCTAGCCACACTCCTGATGTTATGGAAGACAATGCCAGGGACGGGGAGGAAGAACTGCCCATTGTAAGTGCAGATCAGGTTCATGATCACCTGAAGAACCTGAAAGTGTTCATGTCCATGGGACCCGATGGGATACACCCATGGGTACTGAGAGAACTGGCAGATGAGGTTGTTAAACCCCTCTCTATTATATTCCAAAAGTCATGGCAGTCTGGGGAAGTCCCCACAGACTGGAAAAGGGGAAACATTGCCCCCATTTTCAAAAAGGTTAAGAAGGAGGATCCAGGGAACCACAAGCCAGTCAGTCTCACCTCTGTGCCAGGAAAGATCATGGAGCAGATCCTCGTGGAGGCACTATTGGCCCAGAACTGGACACAGTACTCAAGGTGTGGCCTAACCAATGCAGAGTACAGGAGCACAATGACCTCCCTGCTCCTGCTGGCCACACTATTCCTAATACAGGCCAGGATGCCATTGGCCTTCTTGGCCACCTAGGCACACTGCTGGCTCATATTTAGGTGGCTGTCGATCAGCACCCTCAGGTCCCTCTCTGTTTGGCAGCTCTCCAACCACTCTGACCACAGCCTATAGCTCTGCATGGGGTTGCCGGGCCAAAGTACAGCACCCGGCACTTGGACTTGTTAAATGCCCTCCCATTGGACTCTGTCCATCTGTCGAGTTGGTCGAGGTCCCTTTGCAGTGCCCTTCTACCCTCTAACTGACTAACTGTAGGAGAACAGAAAGTATCTATGGAAGGTTTCAGGAGAAGAAAGAACAACAGGCCACTGATACTGGAAGGATAGCTTGATGATAAAGAAGAGCTGACCTGGTAAACAGCCTGAAGTGCCAGACAGGAGGACACTTGCCTCCATGCTGGAGAAGATCAAACTGATATGGGATGAAGAGAACAATGGACAGCTGTATATCAAAGGAGAAAACTCAATTAGCAGCAGTGGTGCAAGAATGTCAGGGAATTGTTTACCCTGTTTGATTTTTCCTATATAAGCTGTTTGTTCTATACCAACAAACGATTCCTGCTTCACCAACAAGGGAGTCCGTGCATGCATTCTGAAAACTAACATCTGCCCCTAACTTGGTGTCATCTGCAAATTTGCTGATGACTGACTCAATCCCCTCATCCAGATCATCAATGAAGATGTTAAAGAGCATGGGGCCCAGCACTGATCCTTGGGGGACTCCACTACTGACTGGCCACCAGCTGGATATGGCACCATTCACCACCACTCTCTGGGCTCGGCCCTCCAGCCAGTTCCTAACCCATCGCAATCTGCTCCGATCCAAGCCATGGGCTGACAGCTTTGCCAGGAGTTTGCTGTGCGGACAGTGTCAAAAGCCTTGCTGAAGTCCAGGTAGACTACATCCACAGGCCTCCCCACATCCATCAGGAGGGTCACCTGATCATACAAGCAGATCAGGTTGGTCAGGCAGGACCTACACTTCCTAAATCCATGCTGGCTGGGCCTGATCCCTTGGCCATCCTGGAAGTGCTGTGTGATTGCACTCAAGATGACCTGTTCTATAATCTTGCCTGGCACTGAGGTCAGGCTGACAGGCCTATAATTCCCTGGCTCTTCCAACCAACCCTTCTTGTGGATGGGCGCTACATTGGCCAGCTTCCAGTCCTCTGGGACCTCTCCAGTGAGCCAGGACTGATGAAAAATGATGGAGAGTGGCTTGGCCAGCTCATCTGCCAGCTCTCTCAGCACCCTAGGATGGATCCCATCTGGTCCCATGGACTTGTGGGGATCCAAGCAGCTGAGCAGATCACCAACTACCCCACTCCGGAACATAGGGAAACTATGCTGCTCCCTGGCTCCTTCTGCCAGCTCTGCAGGCCAGCTGTCTGGAAGACATTCTGTCCTGCTAGTAAAAATTGAGGCAAAGAAGGTGTTAAGTGTCTCTGCCTTTTCCTCATCCCTTGTCACAACATTCCCCTCTGTGTCCACCAAGGAGTGGAGGTTGTCCTTGCCCTTCCTCTTGATATTAATGCATTTATAGAAGGATTTTTTGTTGTCCTTCACAACAGAGGCCAGTCTAAGCTCCAAATGTGCTCTTGCCTCCCTAATTTTCTTCCTACAACACCTAACAACATCCTTAAACTTTTCATGGGTTGCCTCACCTTTCTTTCAAAGATGATACACCCTCTTTTTTTCCCTTAGTTCTTTTAGAAGTTCATTACCCATCCAGGCTGGCCGTCTGCCCCGGTGGCTCATCTTCCAGCACATTGGCACAGCCTGTTCCTGCGCCTTCAACAGTTCTTCCTTGAAGTAGGCCCAGCTCTCCTGGACCCCTTTGTTTTTAAGTGCTGTTTCCTGTGGTGGTTTAGGCTGGGTGCTGGCCCGGCTGCCACTGCACAGAACACACCTGGGAGGTCCCTACGGGTGGGCCCAGCCCAGGGGGTGGTCACAGGCAGGTATTCAATCCCATAATGCCCTACTCCCCTATAAAATGCCCATGCAGGGTCTCCACTTCCTCTTTTGTCCCCAGCTGCTGCCTAGGTAAAATGGCGTGAGCCCAAGGCTGGGTTGGGGGGGGGGGAGGAAAGAGCCCTGGGGGGGGTTTGGGTGTACCCCCAGGTGGGGATGGGATGCTCTTGGGTATGTTCTGGGATCTCTCTCTTGTCACTGTATTTCTAGTTCTCTGCACACACTCACTGTTCTATTTAAACTTTCCATCACTTTTGCAATCCCTTTGTCTGAGTCGTTGTTTCTGCCCGTGGTGGGGAGGGGGTTTGCCCCAACCCATTACATTTTTTGGCGCACCAACGTGGGGCTGGCTGTGGTGCCCACTCTGCAGATCGACTGCAAAAGATGGAGAGTTTAAATTTAGTTCTGGGCGTCGGTTTGGGTTTGCAAGTTGGGGGCTCAAGTTTTGTTGCCGGGGCGACTGTGTGATCTCTCCTGTGGACTGCAGAAGGACTCCTGGTGCGTGCTGATAGCATGGAAGTCCCTTGTGTTGCTTGGGAACAGCGAGGGGTGGCTCTTTCTGTGACTTTCTGCCCGGGGTGGCTTAAAATGCTCAACTAGCCTAAGAAGGCGAGACCTGCCTTCTCCTCCTCGTTCTCTGCGGAGCGACGAGGCGGCAGGGAGCGGAGCGGAGGAGGGGGCAGCGGCAAGCAGAGCAGGGTCGGCCCGCGGCCGCTGCGGGGGATGGCCTCCGCGCGAGCGGGCAAGCGACGGCTTCCGAAACCCGAGGGGGTGGAGGTGACTTGGACTCTGCATCGCGGCGACAGAGACGGCAGGGGCCGGGCCGGCTGCATTCAGCGGCGGCGCACTGCCGAGCCGGGCTGCGTTCAAGCGGCGGCGGCAGCTGTAAAACTTTCCCTGGTGTTTTCGGACATGCTCCGAGAATGGCGCCAAGCACCTGGCTCCGCCTCTTCTCTTCTCAGCGAGTTGTGCTGCAGCCGCCTCTGCCGGGGAAGGCTGTGTCGGATGCGGTGATGCCTCGGTACACGAACCCCCCGGGGGGAGGTGATGTGCCTGTGATGTGCCGGCAATGTGCCTGTGATGTGCCGGCGATGTGCCTTTGTGTAGTTTCGGACCGCAGCTGGAAGCAGTCGGCTGAGGCTCCCTGGAGGGATGGAGAAAAGCGGTCGTTGCTCTGACCGGCTTGCCCCAGGGGTGGAAAAAGCCGCTGATTAACTGTAAAAGCAAACAAAGGCTCGGCTGAGAAGTTGTGAGGTATTGCCAGGTGACCAGGATGTCCCAACGAGTCCACAAGGAATTCACACTGCAGGAGAATGACTGTGTCGCTGGGAGGTTCCATCATATGAGGAAGAAGAACTGGAATGGACTGATACTTGAGCCTGAATGAGAGACTGTGTGGAAGGACGCCCAGATGAAGACCTGGACTGTTGCTAGACATGTCATCAGAAGAGTTCCAGTTTGATGATATGTTCTGGGTGCAGGGATTATGGTATGGAATAAGGGGTGGCGTGTGGTGGTTTAGGCTGGGTGCTGGCCCGGCTGCCACTGCACAGAACACACCTGGGAGGTCCCTACGGGTGGGCCCAGCCCAGGGGGTGGTCACAGGCAGGTATTCAATCCCATAATGCCCTGCTCCCCTATAAAATGCCCATGTGGGGTCTCCACTTCCTCTTTCGTCCCCAGCTGCTGCCTAGGTAAAATGGTGTGAGCCGCCTCCCTTGGGCCTGCCCAGGCCCAAGGCTGGGTTGGGGGGTGGAAGGAAAGAGCCCTGGGGGGGGTTTGGGTGCACCCCCAGGTGGGGATGGGATGCTCTTGGGTATGTTCTGGGATCTCTCTCTTGTCACTGTATTTCTAGTTCTCTGCACGCACTCACTGTTCTATTTAAACTTTCCATCACTTTTGCAATCCCTTTGTCTGAGTCGTTGTTTCTGCCCGTGGTGGGGAGGGGGTTTGCCCCAACCCATTACATTTCCCAAGGAACATTCTGAGTTAGTTCCTTGAGTAGCCTGAAGTCTGCCCTCGGGAAGTCCAGAGTGGAGATCTTCTTCCTGCCCCTCTTAGCTTGACTGAATACTGAAAATTCAATTATCTTGTGGTCACTGGCCCCTAAACACCCTCCGACCACCACATCACCCAACAGATATCAGGCAAGTTGAAGTCACCCATGAGAACAAGGTCAGGCGATCTTGAGACAGCCTTAAGCTGCCTATAGAATGACTCATCAATATCTTCATCCTGGTTGGGTGGTCTATAACAGACTCCAACCAAGATGTCAGCCCTGTTGGCCTTCCCTCTATTTCTCACCCACAGGCACTCAATCTGATCGTCCCTGATCTCCAGCTCAATGGCCACTCCTCCACCCCTTCTTCCTTGCCTGTCTCTCCTGAAAAGCCTGTAGCCATCAATTGCAGCACTCCAGTCATGTGAGTCGTCCCACCATATCTCTATAATGGCAACTACATCATAACTTTCCTGCTGCAGCAAGGCTTTCAGCTCCTCTTGTTTGTTGCCCATACTTCATGCATTAGTGTACATGCACTTCAGATGGGCTGCTGGTTTCACCTCTGACTCTAGCTTATCACCCCCAGATTCCTGCCTGGGGGGACTGGTTTCAGCCCCTTCCCCCTTCGAATCTAGTTTAAAGCCCTCTCTATGAGACCTGCCAATTCCCTTCCTAGAATCTTTTTCCCTTTGAGGGATCGCCATTCTCATATACTGTGACATTTCCCCTCCTCTGGGACAGATGTACTCCATCTGTTGCCAGCTGACCTGGTGCAGTAGAAAGTTTTTCAAGATCGAAAAACCCAAAATTCTTTTGACTGCGCCAGCGTCTAAGCCACTTGTTGACTATAGCTGCTGACCTGTTCCTTCTTCCTCCTGCAACTAAGGGTATTGACGAAAAAATTACTTGTGCACCTGACCCCTCAATGAGATCCCCCAGGGCCCTAAAGTCATTCTTGATAGCCCTGGGAGTTTTGGTTGCAACATCATCATTCCCTAACTGCATAACTAGTAAGGGATAGTAGTCAGAGGGCTGCACCAGGCTAGGCAGCCTTCTGGTAACATCTCCAACCCTAGCTCCCAAGAGGGAACAAACCTCCCTGTGAGATGGGTCTGGCTGACATATGGGGCCCTCTGTTCCCCTCAGGAGGCAATCACCAATAACAATTACCCTCCTCTTTTTTTTAAGGGAGCAAGTCCTGATGCCAGGGGAAGGCTGTTTAACCTTAGGCTGTTTAGCCTTAGGTTGATTTGCCGTAGGCTGTTTTGCCACTGGGAAAATGCCAGATGGTGTGTCCTCCGGCATCAGAATCACCTCACTCTCAACCTCCAATGCCCCGTACTTGTTTTCCAAGGGCAGTGGGGAAGGTGAGGGGAGGCAAGGAGGTTTGACCTTGCGTCTTTTGGGAGGAACTTGCATCCATTCCCCTCTGCTTTTTGGATAACCAGCCTCTGCTGGGGGTCCTGCAGAACCTGGTTACTCAGGTTCATCACACTTCTACAATCCCTTACATCTCTAAGTCTAGCAACCTCGTCCTTCAGTCTGGCCACCAGGCTAAGCAGATAGTTGATCTGCTCACATGTTATGCAGGAGCCATCCCCACTACCCTGCAACTCAAGTGCCAGGCTCCAGCACTGTCTGCAGCCAGATGTCTGGACACCTTATGACACCTATCTACCTGCTTATATTCCCCCTCAGTCTAAGACTGATTTTTTAAAGGAGTTATTGCGGCAAGTTACCACCATGGCTAGCCCTGCCCACGGGACCTACTGGACAAAGTTTTAGAAAAAGTGCGGCAGTGCGCACGTCTGGCCGAGAACCCGGGCTGAAACAGAAGCTGCTGCAAGCTACCGCTGGCTTTTTAAAGTGCAGCGGCGACGCAGGGAGCGCAAGTGATCCCAAGCACGTGGAGAAACGGCAAGACCCGATCCTAGCCGAGTGCCGAGATACCGCGCGAGTCCCGCAGGTTGAAAAGGGAGCAGTTAGTGCTTTTCCGAGGCTCCTGGTCTCGGTGTGCTCCTGAGCAACCTTACCGCTGAAACTTTGGGTAATGTGTGCCTGTTTATACACTCAGGCAGAATCTTCAGCCCAGGTTGTGAACACAGCCCAAAAAGACAATGTAGAAGCTGCAGTAAGATTCCTTGGCTTTATCAATACTGCGCTTCATTCCATGAGGAGTTCCAGAAGAGGACAGAGTTCACTGTAAAACAGGATCCTGGAGGTTTCTTACAGGGCTACTAGGTTCTGAGTGCAAAAACACAGCTGCAGAGAAGTTTGTATAAAATCTCATCTCCAAACAACTATCAGAAGGTCTTCGTTAGTCATGTCTAGATTATTTGACTGATTATATGTTTACTAATATGGTCAACACCATCAAGTATTTCATAGAGCCTTTGACATGCAATGTACAATACATTATATACGGTGTACCACATATCTGGCAATAGCAGTCTTCAACATAAAAGGAATGGCTAACTTGAATACGGTCCTGGTTGCCACCATAGCAAATTAGTTACATTGGAGAGAAGATAAAAAGAACTCTAAACCACTAAACATCCTTCATCAAGTTCAAACCACTAAACATCCTTCATCAAGTTCAAGTTTCTGTGTAAGGGTAAGGCAGTAAGAGTAAGATATGATTAAAATTTCAACCAGGTTGTTCTACTTTATCCTGACTTGTCAGGAAAACAAGTTAATGAGTTGTTTTGTTCTGGGCAAACTGCTTCATCTGTTCTCATGAAGGTTCCTTGGTGAAAGATCAAGGTCTTGATTATTTTGTATCAGTACTGAGAAATAATGCTTACAGGGTAAGTGGAGTTTGAATGAGGGTTCCTTTCCCCCTACTTTTGACTCCAAATATTCTCTGAGACACTCATATATTCTAGTTCTATTTCCTGTAGAAAAAAAATCCTTACTCTGGTTTTCTCAGCAGTGGCATGAATGAAGCTTAATAACAATAGTAATAGCTACAGACAGATTTTTGTACTGGAGATACTTTTGTATTGAGCGAAGAAAATTCAAGCAATACCATGGAAAAGTTTACAGATGAAACTAAATTGGGCAGAAATATTGATACACTTGAGGGTAGGAAGGATCTGAAGAGGGATCTGGACAGTTTGGATCAAGGGGCAACGTTTGGTTATATGAGCTTTAAGAAGGCCAAGGGCCAGGTCCTGCAATTTGGTCATAATAATTAATTGCTAGTGGCTATGAGGCACAAATTATTTTACAGTAATTGATAAAATGATGGCATTTTGGAAATTCAGATGTAACAGGCAAGATTTTTCTATACTGATAACCATAGTATGTTTCAGAAATTATTTTATTGCTTAAGATACAAAGGGAAGGAAAAATAGATAAGCATATAAAATTATAGTCCAAAAACACAGTCTGAGGTAAGAATTAAATAATATTATCATGTTGCTGATATTCGCTGCTGCATCAAAAAAGTTTGCAAATTCAAAATTTGCACTGAAATATTTTCAAAATATATATAAAATTATTTGCTTGGCTAATTACATTTTTTTCCCCGGAATGTTCTCATGTATTGTTATATTCTATTTACTGTTTAAGCTATACAAATATATAATCTTATAAGGAGGCAAGATTTTATTCCCTTTTCCATTTGTCACTGAAGATTGTTACATTTAAATAAATTTATCTCAATAATATCCTGAGTAAGGAAAAAATAAACAATATGGTTATTCTCTTATGAGTCATAGGAAATTTGTAGTTATAGCCTGACCATGTTTCAGGACTGAAATGAATTTTCATTCAGTTGAATTACAAACATGTCATATAAGAAACTGCCAGAGGGAAGGGATGTCATCCAGGAGGACTTGGACAGGCTTGAGAGTTGGGTCAGTGCCAACCTTGTAAAGTTCATCAAGGCCATGTGCAAGGTGCTGTACCTGGGCCAGGGAAAATACAGCCTGAGTAGGCTGAGGACTTGGGGGTGTCAGCTGATGAAAAACTCAGCATGTGCACTTGCAATCCAAAAGGCCAACTGTATCCTGGGCTGCCTCAAAAGTAGTGTGACCAGCAGGACAAGTGAGGTGATTCTGCGCTCTGCTCTGCTGTAATGAGACCCCCACCTGGAGTACTGCATCCAGTCCTGAGGCCCCTAGTACAAATAGGATGTTGAACTGTTGGACCAAGTCCAGAAGGGGGCCACAAAGACGATCAGAAGGCTGGAACATCTCCCTTTTGGGGACACAATGCACATTGTGCAAGTTAGAGCTATTCAGTCTGGAAAAAAGAAGGCTCTGGGAAGACCTTAGAGTGGCTTTCCAGTGTCTGAAGGGGGCCTATGAGAAAAATGGAGAGGGACATTTTACAAATTCATTTTCTGTATATAAAGAGAGCACTCTTTTTGAATAATGGAAATCATTATTCTGTTAAAGAAATATCTCATATGTTTTAAAAATCTAATAATTAGCATTTAATTTTGGAGGATGCTTGTGAAATGTAATAAAGAACAATGGTGGTGAAGCCCCAGAACAGAGAGCTTTCGAAAGCATGAAGCAGATAAACCAGTAAATTAGCTGAGGCATGGGTCACTGTGACAGACAAAGAAGATAAGGACTGACAAGAACTGTTAGGGTAGGCATGATTCAGAGCCAACAAGGCTAAAGTTTAAGGAGGAAGACTCATCAGGAAACCCCTGCCCATGATGAAGGCCACCGGAATGACCACCAAGAAGATCGTCAAAAGAGATGCCCCCGCCCACGCTCAGCCTACACCAACATGAATATGTATGCAAAGATATGATTATGTATAAGATCTGATGCAATACTACATCCAAAACTGTATAAAAGGCATGCTTTTGTTACGGGAAAGGCAGAAATCCATTTAGTGATTTCTCCAACGCGTTGCCAATAAAATACCTCCTGTCTATCTGACTTAAACTGAGTCTCTTAGGCAGTTATTCTCGCCTTTTGGGGCAAAATTCGGCATCATTTTCTGGCGACCCAGATGGGACCAGACAGGAGACCCAGGTCCTAAGGAATCCTCCCGAGCACGGGTCCGGGGCCGGGACCCTCTGGGCGCCCTGACGACTTTTTGTCAGAAGAGACCCCGGACCAGTGCTCGTTGGTGGACGAAGGGTTACCTGCATCTCCTGCTCCAATCAAGAGGTATTTTTAATTGTTTATTGATTTTGGGATAAAGCGCTTTGACTGGGAAACAGGGACCAGACGTGGTCACCTCACGGGAAAGCCTGGGGACGCCCTGGCAGAGTCCCACAAAGAGGGGTTCGAGGCCCCATTGGAAATTTGGGGACGAGCCCCACTGGAAAATAAGGGGTTCGAGTCCCCATTGGAAATCGGAGTGTTTGTTAATCGGGTGTATGATTCTCTTTCATCTTAATGTTGTTGCTTTGTTTATTCTCTTTCATCTTAATGTTGTTGCTTTGTTTCTGAAAAGATACATTTGTGTCACACTTTGTCTAACATTGTTATGTTGTCTGCAAGAATCTCGCAATTTAGTAAGACTCAAGTTTGAATTTCGGGATACTTGGTATTTTGTGTTATCATCTGCAAACCCACCTTGGTTCACAGCTGTGTACCAGCGACAGCGGCAGGGAGTGAAGTGGGGGAGAGGCAGCGGCGAGCAGGTCAAAGTCAGGTCCGTTCTCGCTGGGGATAGGGCCAGCCACTGCGAACGGGCGAGCCAGCTCCCAAAGCCCCGGGGGCCGAGGGGACTCCAGCTGGAGAAGCCGTTTGAGTGTCCGAGGGTGGAGGTGATTTTGATTCTGTGCCGCAGCGGCAGAGATGGGCGGAGCCCTGCTGTGCGCTCGGAGCAGCGGCGGCAGTCCCGGCTGTCCACTTGAGATGCAGTGGCGGCGGGACCAGCCGTACGCTCGGGCTGCGGGGCGGCCCTAGTCTCTTCCCCAACTTTTTCGGACGAGTTCCGAAAATGGCGTCGAGCACCTGGCTCCTCCCTCCGCCAGGAGGTAAAGTTGTTGGATGCCGTCACGTTTTGGTACGCGAACGCCTAGCAGGAAGGCGGTGTACCGTGACATGCATCTGTAGAGCCTCGGGCAGCGGCTGGAAGCGGTCAGCACTGGGCTTGGGATAGGTCCGTGCAGGGTTGTGAAAGGCTCAGCGTGCTGTTTTCCTGGAGGGGTGGAGAAGCAGCTAGAGCCTGATTGTTCTAACTGGCTTGCCCCAGGGGTGGAAATATGCCGCTGAGTAAATAGAGATGGGAATATTAGAATTTGACGAAAGAATTCGTCAATTATAAGAAAAAGGGGGGAATGAAGCCCCAGAACAGAGAGCTTTCGAAAGCATGAAGCAGATAAACCAGTAAATTAGCTGAGGCATGGGTCACTGTGACAGACAAAGAAGATAAGGACTGACAAGAACTGTTAGGGTAGGCATGATTCAGAGCCAACAAGGCTAAAGTTTAAGGAGGAAGACTCATCAGGAAACCCCTGCCCATGATGAAGGCCACCGGAATGACCACCAAGAAGATCGTCAAAAGAGATGCCCCCGCCCACGCTCAGCCTACACCATACCCCACATGAATATGTATGCAAAGATATGATTATGTATAAGATCTGATGCAATACTACATCCAAAACTGTATAAAAGGCATGCTTTTGTTACGGGAAAGGCAGAAATCCATTTAGTGATTTCTCCAACGCGTTGCAAATAAAATACCTCCTGTCTATCTGACTTAAACTGAGTCTCTTAGGCAGTTATTCTCACCTTTTGGGGCAAAATTCGGCATCAGTGGATTAAATTAGATGCAATTTTAAAGATTCAATCTGATCCATTAGTAAGAAAAACTGGATATAATATATATGTGTATATATATATATATAATCATCAGCTTCTCCAATGTTTTTTATAAATTATAACCTTTCTTACGTGCTAAGGGACTGAATGATGAGGAGGGAGGCTGCATGGCAAATAGCCTGAAAATTTCTATTGAATGTTATCATTTGCATGTTAAACACATGTAAATACCCTGCAAAATCCATGGCATTGAGGCAGCAATATATAAGGGACATAACTATTTTCTCTATCTTCCAAAAATAATCATTCTCAATAATGAGACATCATCATATTTAATGTTTTATGGAGGAAATGCATTCTTATTTCCACAGTTATCAGAAATTTCCTGCATTATCATGATACATAGGAAGGTAACAATGTGATAAAACTCCTTTGACTCCAATTAGCATATTAAATGTTTATTTTCTGCTCCTTTCATATTAACCATAGAATCATAGAATGACTTAGGATGGAAAGGATGCCTCTCAGCTAGACTCAGCTGTTCATTCAACCTGGCCTTGAACACTCCCAGGCAGGAAGCATCCCCAGCCTCCCTGGGAAGCCTATTCCAGAGTCCCACCATGCTCATACTGAAGAACTTCCTAAGATCTAGCATAAACCTGCTGTCCCTCAGCTTAAAACCATTCCCTCTTCTCCTGTTGCAAGACACCCTTATGAAAAGCCCCTCTCCAGACACTTCTTAAAAAAGGAAAAGAATTAGGTTAGTCCTACAGTCTTAAGTCACAGCTTGTTCTGGAAGAAAATTATTTTTTAGCTCTTCCAATTTCTCAGTAACACTGCATCCAGCAAGTATGGCTGTTTCTGAGTGTGTGGTACTAAAATTTAGCAAACAAATGACAGAAGAGAAGAAATGTCATACTTTCTCCTCTGTGATGGGTTAACGCCCATCCTGAAAACAGGGGGTGGAGGGATTGCGAGTGCTTTGCCCTCCCTGTAGGGCATTTTCCCCCTGGGAAACTGAGTCTGTTCCACTCCCCCCTCCCTGCCCAGCTGGGGTATAAAAGAGAGGACATTGCAGTCATTACCTCTCCTTTTTGGCTCCTGCCTTTCCTGGATGAGAACCACTGCAGCTGCTTTCCTGCTCCTCTGCCACGTGGTTGGGCCTGATCCTTCTCCCTGCTGCCTCTGTACCTCTTCAGAGAGAGACTGGTTTTGTATTCTTGTTTGTTTTTTTCCCCTCCCATCCATCCTTGCTCCTTGCCCTTGTGAACCTTATCTGTTATTGTTTTATATATATATATATATATATATATATACACACACATATGTACTGTTTAAAGAAAACTCTTTACTTCTCTACTTCCAAGCCAACTCCAAATTATTGCTTGGTGGATTTGCTCCTTCCCTTTCTTTTTTTCCCTCTCTGATGGGAGGGAGGAAGGGGGAGCTGGGGAGGGATTCTCAGCCTTGCCCCCATCTGAGCTCTTAACTCCCAGTTAAGGCTCAAACCACTACATCCTCTGATTAGCATGTTTTCATGAAATGTGGGTCACTTACAAGCCAGTCTGAAGATGGAAGAGAGATTTTGCTGACTGCCTGTGTTTGTTACTTGCTACACCATTTAGATGCACATAACTCCATGGGACACAATTAGATGTAACCAAGGGTGCTAAAGGAGCTGGCAGATCTTGCTAAGCCACTCCATTTTTCAGCAGTCCTGGCAAACTGGTGAGAAAATATGATGTCCATCTACAAGGAGGGTTGGAAGATGGATCTGGGAAACTACAGGCTTGTGAGTCTGTCCTGGGTGCCAGGGGATGTCATAGAGTAGATCATCATGAGCGGTATAATGCATCACATATGAGACAACAAGATGCTCAGGCCCAGACAACATGGATTTATGAATGGCAAGTCTTGTTTGACCAATCTGATCTCTTTCTGTGACAAGGTGACCCACCTGTTGGACAAGGAGAAGGCTGTCAATATTGTCTAACTTGACTTAAGTCAAAGGCCTTCAACGTAGTTTCCACAGCATCCTCCTAGAGAAAATGACTGCTCATGGCTTGGATAGGTGACTGCTATGTTGGGTAAAGAATTGACTGAACAGCCAGGCCCAGAGAGTTGTGGTGAAAGAAGTTATATCCAGCAGATGGCCAGTTACAAGTGGTATTCCCCAGGGCTCAGTACTGGGACGAGTTCTGTTTAACATCTTTATCAATGATTTGGACAAGGGAATTGTGGGCACCCTCAGTAAATGTACAAATGACACTAAATTGGGCAGGAATGTTGATACACTTGAGGGTAGGAAGGATCCGAAGAGGGATCTGGAGAGTTTGGATCAAGGGACAAAGTTCAGTTATACAAGCTTTAAGAAGGCCAAGGGCTAGGTCTTGCAATTTGGTTATAATAACCCCCCGGAATACTACAAGCTTGGGAGTCTCTGGCTGGAAACTTGTCCAGCAGAGAAGGACCTAGGTATGCTGGTTGATAGCCAGCTGAAAATGAGCACTGTGCTTAGGTGGCCAAGAAGGCAAATAGAACCCTAGCCTGTATCAGGAATAGTGTGGCCAGCAGGAGTAGGAAGGTGATTGTGTCCCTGTACTCAGCAATGGTGAGGCCACACTTGAGTACTGTGTTCAGTTTTGGGTGCTACAGTACAAGAAAGACATTGAGGTGCTCAAGCAAGGGCAACAAAGCTGGTGAAGGGTCTAGAGAACAAATTATAAGGAGTGACTGAGAGAACTGTGAATGTTTGGTCTTGAGAAGAGAAGGCTGAAGGAAGACCTCATTGCTTTCTACAACTACCTGACAGGAGGTTGTAGTGGGGTGTGTCTTGGTCTCTTCTACCTAGTGCCAGGCAATAGAATAAGATGAAATGGCCTGAAACTGCACCAGGGGAAGTTTAGATTGGATATTAGAAAATTTTTCTTTACTGAAATAGTGGTCACTCATTAGAATAGGTCACCCACGAAAGTGGTGGAGTCACTTTTCACAGAGGCACCCACAGAACACACAGCAACAGATACTTGAAAACTGTGGATTTATTACAATTAACCTGCTCTCCTCCCTAACAGTAAAATTACAGAGTCAAATGTCAGCTGGAAATATACTGTTGCATAACCAGTTAAACTATGTAGGGAGAGATGAACCAAAATGTGGACACATTCAGAAAAGAAGAATCTTCCCACAGGCACCCAGGAGATATATAGATATAGATATAGATATAGATATAGATATAGATATAGATATAGATATAGATATAGATTATATAGATTATATAGATTATATAGATTATATAGATTATATAGATTATATAGATTATATAGATTATATAGATATAGATATAGATATAGGTAGATATAGATATCACCACTCACCAAAGTTGGGGGTGAGGATAAGGTCCCATTCTAAGGGGAGAAGATCTGACTGGCAGACTGCTGTGCAAAGAGAACTTTCTCCATAGCAGGACTCCATTTATACCCTTGACAAGTGTGTACTGCTGGTCAGTCAGGGCTGAGTTCTCCAAACAAACAAAGGATCTTCTGGGCACACAGACATCAGTTAATGTCAGGGGCCCAGAGCTGATCAGTTCCTGGCAAGCCTAGGTAAATTAGATACTATGAATAAACCAAACCAGGTTGGAAGAGACCTTCAAGATCATCGCGTCCAACCCATCAACCAACCCAACCCACCCAAACAACTAACCCATGGCACCAAGTACCCCATCAAGTCTCCTCCTAAAAACTTCCAATGACGGCAACTGCACCACCTCCCCAGGCAGCCCATTCCAATGGGAAATCACTCTTTCTGTATAGAACTTCTTCCTAACATCCAGCCTAAACCTCCACTGGGCACAGCCTGAGACTGTGTCCTCTTGTTCTGGTACTGGCTGCCTGGGAGAAGAGACCAACATCCACCTGTCTACAACCTCCCTTCAGGTAGCTGTAGAGAGTGATAAGGTCACCCCTGAGTCTCCTCTTCTCCAGGCTAAGCAACCCCAACTCCCTCAGTCTTTCCTCATAGGGCTTGTGTTCCAAACCCCTCACCAACTTCGTTGCCCTTCTCTGGACTCGTTCCAGCAAGTCAACATCCTTCCTAAACTGAGGAGTCCAGAACTGGACACAGTACTCAAGGTGCAGCCTAACCAGTGCAGTGTATAGGGGCAGAATGACCTCCCTGCTCCTGCTGGCCACACTGTTCTTGATGCAGGCCAGGATGCCATTGGCCCTCTTCCCTGCCTGGGCACACTGCAGGCTCATGTTCAGCCTACCATTGACCAGTACCCCTAGGTCTCTCTCTACCTGGCTGCTTTCCAGCCACTCTGACCCCAGCCTGTAGCTCTGCATGGGGTTGTTGTGGCCAATGTGCAGAACCCGGCACTTGCATGTGTTAAATTTCATGCCGTTGGATTCTGCCCATCTGTCCAGTCTGTCGAGGTCCCTCTGCAGAGCCTCGCTACCCTCCAGCAGATCAACTCCTGCCCCAAGCTTGGTGTCGTCAGCAAATTTACTGATGATTGACTCAATGCCCTCATCCAGATCATCAATAAAGATGTTAAAGAGCATGGGGCCCAGCACAGATCCTTGGGGCACACCACTAGTGACTGGTCACCAGCTGGATGTGGCACCATTCACCACCACTCTCTGGGCTCTGCCCTCCAGCCAGTTCCTAACCCATTGCAGTGTGCTCCCGTCCAAGCCATGGGCTGACAGCTTTGCCAGGAGTTTACTATGGGGGATGGTGTCAAAGGCCTTGCTGAGGTCCAGGTAGACCACATCCACAGGCCTCCCCACATCCACCAGGTGGGTCACCTGATCATACAAACAGATCAGGTTGGTCAGGCAGGACCTACCCTTCCTAAATCCATGCTGGCTGGGCCTGATCCCTTGGCCATCCTCTAAGTGCTATGTGATTGAACTCAGGATGACCTGTTCCATAATCTTGCCTGGCAGTGAGGTCAGGCTGACAGGCCTATAATTCCCTGGCTCACCCAGCCAGCCCTTCTTGTGGATGACCTTGGTTCTTGTAGAAAGGGAATAAGAGAAAGGGAATTTTGGATTAGAAAATAAAACTAAACCAATTTTAATGAAAATGGTAGCAATAAAATTAAATGTATATAGAATATCAGTATCATTCTCAACCTCCCTGACAGCAATTACTTCATCTTCACCAGTGATGCTGTGGGCAGGCACTGGGGAAGTCTGAGACTTGTCTCAGTAGCAGATGGGAACCATATTCAGGAGATTGTAGAACTGGATTCAGAAACACAGAGATTGGGAATGAAGGCAGATCAGAATACCTTCCTTAGATGCTTGCCAGTGAAGATGACCCCACTGCTTGTCATGGTAGGACCAAACAGGCTCATCAGAAACCCAGACAGACACTGATGTATCTAGACATGGTCCCACTCTCCCCCTTCCTTCCTGCAGAAAGTCGGGGTAATGCAGGAAAAGGAATAAAAGGAACAGGACCATGTGTGTCTGGTAAACAACCCTGCTTCCAGGGTAAGAGCATGTGTACTGGCCACTGCTTCTGCCTGACCAGGCCTATGTTTCTGCCTTTTATGGCCACAGCCTGGCAGAACCCCTTTTCATTGGGTAGCTATGTGCTGGCTTCAGTTGCCTACTTCAGTTGCTTACTGACCCAATTGAATCTTGGGATACACACACACATATATATATATATATTTGCCTTGTCTTGCTTGAACGTGCTTGGACCTATCTTGCTTGAAGCTGCCTCAAGTTGTCTCTCCTCTAGTTGCCCAGTCCAGAGCCTCGGATAAAGCCATGAGCTTGCACACTGCAAACTAGAGAAGCCACAAACCTTGGAGCCGGAGCCAAGCTTTGCTTCCCCTTGCAACCAGAATTTTGCTGTGCCTCAGTTCATCCAGGACAAAACAAGCGCCCGTCACAAAGAACACGTCGAAACTGCCCACAGTCTCCTGAAGACAGACCAGCCCCGGGACTGCGTAGCTGCGTAACCAGCCGTGCCAACACTGCATGAGAGTGTCCCAAAATCCTCAACAGCTAATACACAGCATCAGCACTCCCCACTTTGGTGGAACCACCTGTGAGTAATTAATACATTGCCTCTTTGGCTTAATGGTTCTTGTTGAGTCTCCCCCCACTGTGGTTGAGCGCCTTTTTGCTCCTGGGGATTCTCTCTTCTCCTTAATTCCCTCCTGATTTGCATAAAATTGTTAAGGTTGCTGAAGTTGCCTAAACACTGTATATTCCTGTAGATGACGGAGGTAGGAATCAATATGGCTGACCAATGTGATCAAGTATTGTTCCTTTATTGTTCCAGTGTTTCAGGCCAATGGTGCAGGCCTGAGGTGCAGGCCTATGGAGCAGGCCTGTAGTGCAAGTATAGCATTGTAAAGTGTAGAAGAAACAGGAGACAGGAAAGGCAGAAGAAGAAGTGCGTAGCAAGGCAACTGCTACAACTTATATAAGCTCGGAGTGCCTCGTTGGCACAGCTCCACTGGTTCCCTATGAGTGACCACACATTGCACTGTTACAGATTATTGGTCCAACTACTAATGACACAACGAGGTTGTTGATGCAGGTGCATGTCCTGTTGTCCCAAGATAACTGTCCATGTTTATAGCTACCAGTGTCTTGTTTTAGTTACATGCTGCAGGCACAGCACTGTTTTGCTCCACTGCTAGCTGACTCTGCATTTATGCTGAGCACGGCCTACCACCATGTCAGGCTCTAGGCCTGCACTGCCAGATTGCTCACACTGCTCGTCGCTGGCATTGCCACATATTCCCACTGTAAATATATATGCTAACCATATATCAAACCTATGTAATAAGTTTTTTGCAATTTTTCATATTAATAAAAGTTATTAATATTTTTCTTAATATCTGTATTTGCCATATAATTTATAAACTAAAACATTTCTTAACCTCCCTGATGGCAACTACATAATTTTCACTGGTGTGGGCAGATACTGGGTAAGTCTGAGACTCAACTGAGTAGCAGATGGGAACCATATTCAGGAGATTGTGGAACTGGATTCAGAAACGCACAGATTGGGATTGAAGGCAGAGCAGAATACCCTCCTCAGATGCTTGCCAGTGAAGATGAGAGCTTAACCCTTTTGACCCCACTGCTTTATATTGAATATTATTTATATAGAATAGAATACCTTCTTGGTCAGTTTAGGGTCACCTGTCCTGTCCAATTCTCCTCACAGGTGCAACCTTTTAATTTCTGCACCTTCAACATGCTGCACAATATTTAGTAGTGACCTTGGTCTTCATAGGAGCATACGCAAACAAGAGCCCTTCTGCATACCAATCCTCAGTGATAACTATCAACATCAGGCATTATCACTTCTAGAAGCAAACACTGTCTACAAAAATATGCCATTATCTTCAGAAAGTACAGTTACTTAGAAAAGACTTAGCTGAAAAATAAAATCAGTGAACATAATTAGTTCTGTTCTAACTCAAACCAGAAGACTATTATTCTATGCTTTCATAAAACAGAAGTTCTTTTCAAAAGTTGTAGTATCCACAATCTTTTGTGTGGCAAGCTGATTTAGGTCTGCCAATGGTAAAAAATTATTGGAATGAATTCTGCTCTATTTTTTTGCTAAAATGTCAGGAAATTTTGAAGTCCTGAGTGATAAAATAACTCAATCTATTACAAAAAAGCAGAATATAGATATTTTTAAAAAGAGAGATAACTCTTATCTCTGCAAAACCCTGAGAACTCCAAGTTAAAAACTTATTAAAATGGGCCCATCTGCACTCACAGTAACATCTTAGAACAACACACATTTTAAATTAAGGAGAATGGGACACGTTTTTCTTAAGTTTGCAAAATTTAGATCTACATTTTCTCCTTCTGACTGGGCACTCCCTGGTGGATAGCCTGTCTTCAAATAGTTTATCACTGTCTTTATTTGAAACCTGCCTCTTGTTACATAGTTTGGTGTAATAATGTGTTCACTATAGGATGTATCTTCATAAATCTACAATAATTCCTTGCAAAAAAAAAAAAATCATTTTGCATCACTACCAACATCAAATTCATCATTTTCATCAGAAATTTGGGGGTGTGTGTGCGTGTGTATTAATAGCACATTCTTAATGTCACTTTTACTGACTGTGCAATCTATTGCCTCTTGCCCTGCACACCTTAGCCTTTAGATTTGAGCTCAGTCCCTTTTATTGCACAGAAAGCTTACTTCAGTCAGTAATTTATCCTTTTGGAGTTTTCTCTCTCTCTTTTTATGTGGTAGTTACATTTTATGAGGTGGTGTTTCTACATCTTTTTCTAATGAGAGTATTTGGCAAGTGCAGTTTCCAGTGACTTTGGAAATATTTGTTGGGACTTTCAGAGCAAGTCTCATTCCTCACACTAACTTCATATACTGCCTTTTATGTCATGGAGATGATGGCTTAGCTATACTGCAGGCTTGTAGAAAGATGAGTTTGCAGTTTCACAGGGCATCTTGCAATTTTTCCCAAAGCAAACTCTTCATGAACAGATCAAAGAATTCTTTACATTTTTTTATCTCTCAGTCTAGCATTTTTTCCTGCTGGTCACAGAAGAGCATTCCCAAAGACATGTAGAAATGCACTGTATGGAAGGAGAGTTAAGTGTTCCAGCAGAAATAAAACCATGGGAATTGTAAGGAGTGTATTGAAACAGTGGCTTCAGTTAATGCTTACTGAAGAATCAAGACAGAAATCCAAGGTTTGTTTTACTTAATATGAAAAGGGAACATACCAATGTTACAGTTCTAGATTTTAACTTTAAACAAATAAATAAATACAGTTTTAACTGATTAAAATGAGTCCTTCCTGAGAGAGATGGCAGTATTTGAAATATGAAGCAATCCATTAAAACAGACTGATGAAAACTGCTAAAATATACTGAACCAAGAAGAAACTTTGAGACAAGAATGAACAGTGCTTTGATACAACAACTGAGATGTAAATATCAGAACTGAGAACACAGAAATATATGGATTGTGACAGACAGCAAGCCAGAGCATTATTTGGGGCATATTTAAAAAGATGTGAGAAGTGCAGCAGAATTGGGCTGGTCAGCCTCTATAGAGCAATATGGGTAAAAAGAGGGATTTTTTTTAAAGCAATCTGAAATGTAGTATTTTCACTTCTTCTTTCATCTCTCTGGAGAAAGAGTGAGCTATGCTTAAATACACAACTCTGTTATTAAGCAGTATTACTCATGGCATGTTTATAAAAGCTTCACCATGTGAAAATGTTAGTTCTACTTGAATGGTAAAGGATCCAATTAATTCTGTAGGACTTCCAGCACTTAGGAAGGCAGTAAGGCAAAAATCTAAAGCTGAAACTGAGCAGATAAAACACACAGTTGAACTAATGGAAAAACTTATGCTGTACAGCAGACAAAGCAAAACAAATAAACTATGCAGTGGGTAATTGATTAGATTTAGGGAGTGAGGATAAGAGGAAAAAACATTCTGTACACAAACTCAAAGAATTGTTAGACTGCAGGAAAAGATATATCCACTAAGGACAAAAAGAGAGTGTATGTGTAGGATCTGCCAGTGAAGTCCATGAGCACAAAACATTTCACCTGAAGAGAGCTCATTTCTTCAGACTGCATTTGAGGTTGCCCTATAGAAAGAATTTCACAGGGAATTCAAAAGAATAGCACATCTGGCATAGAAGTTGACCTATCAAACAGTATTTTTGCAGCAAGCATGGGCATATATTCATCACTGACTAGATTGCTTCCCCAGTCTGTAAAATTATGAAGTTCTCTACAATTATGCACATTTTATCAGAAATTATGAGCCTGACTTCTAAAATAATTGTCTTAAGAAATATTTACATCTTGCAACTTACAGCAGTTTACCTCTCTGTGTGTGTATACATATGTATTCTTTTTTTCACATACCATTTTATTCCTGTGAGGAGTGAATCAGTGATTTAAAACTCAAGTCTTTATTCTGCTTTAATGTTACAGGTTTACAGTTTGTCACAGTTTTGACTGGTAAATTTACTTCCCACAGCATTTCTCTGAACTATAAAAAATGTCACTGTGCTATTCATTTCCATCAAAAGTGATTTTTCATTTGTGGTGTAGTTTCCTTTAAAAGACACTACAATATAAAGTACTCTAAGCAAAAAAAAATAAAAATCTGCTTTTTATTTATTTAATGTAAATCATATTTTTAAAAGAAGAAAAAGTGTCTGAAATTGATGCAGTGTTTCAGGTGAGAAAATACAACATGAAAAAGTCTTAGCATTGAAAACCTTTAAACAACCTCTATAGTCCTTAAGATCCTTTAGAAACCTTTAGATAGTAGACCTTTAGATATGTTTTGCCTGAGTCATTAAAAATATGCAAAAAGTTATTTCCCTCTAATATATCTTTGAACAGTAGGATTAAAGCAACAGGATTAAATTATTAACACAATTTCTATGGAACACATTTGTATTTTTTGTAATTTTTAGCCTAAGAGATAATATTTAATTAAATACACTAAGTAAAATGAGATAATATCTTTCTTGATCTGTTGTTACAATTAGTGGCTTCCTATTCTGAATATAGGATTATAAGGTAGGAAAGCTGAAATAATATCCCAACCCTGCTGAAATTAATCAACATTTTAGCATCTGCTCCATTAGAGTCAGAAACTCATCCTTAAATCTGCATCGTATGTCTGTCCACTGACCTGGATGATATACGGCAAATCCCAATTTCTTGTGGGTTTTTCTTACCCTGGTTGGTGCCAACATCATCTGTGTGGAGCATAATTTCTCATGTGGGCTTTCCTCTGGAATACCTAAGATCCTGCTAATCTGTGAATGAAATACAAAAATTCTGTTTTGCAAAGAAATAAAACAGGGGAGGAGGGGAAAAAAAAAAAAAAAAAATAAAAAGGTATGATTGAATTTTTAAGAATAACATGTCCCAAAGAGGCTAATGCTGAAAGATCTTACTTGGAAGCTGGCTTATTATCCTGTTTTAAGCACTAGGCAATGGTGTAAGCTTATTTTTTCCACTCATACTGTAAAACTGTCATTAAAAAAAACACTTGATCATAACAATGCAGGCTGAGTACAGCTTCACAAACAAATTATTACTGCAGAGGGTGTACTGTGTCTGTTGGTATACACTAATAGTTAGCATATATGCTTTTGTCTGCAGCAAATATGATACCATGTTGATGTAGTGCAACCATCAACTAAAGGGGCATGTTTGTTCAGCTGCCCATCCAAAGTCTATAAGCTGCTGCTGAAGACTGCCAAAAACTTCTCTGACAGGGATTCGAGTTCAAATCTTTAAAAATGCCAGGTGAGTGCAGAACAGAATATAATACTGGTAGGTCTGACTTATCCCAATGACTAGAAATTCTGGTTTGGACGTGGAGATTTTCTTTAGCTGAAACTTATAAAGATGCCATTAAATGTTGTTGAATTACAGTTTTCCAAATGAAAAAAACAAGCTTTAATCTTGATATCAGCAAATGCCTCAAAGTGTTACTGTCAAATCTGCTCTTCTTCCTGCATGATAAGATTACAGATTTGGATGTCAGTTAGGAATACACTGCTACAAGACCAGTTAAACTGTGTTTTAAACTTACTCAGAAAAGGAAAATCTCCCCACGGGTACCCAGGTGATACACATATACATTCACCAAAGTGGGAATGAGGACTCATTATGAAAGCCCATTTCTAAGGAAAGATCTGACAGGCAGACTGTTTCTGTATGGAGAAAACACTCTCTGTAGCAGGACATCATTTACACCCTTTGAGTTATGTACCTGCAAGTCAATTTGTTTATGCTTCTGAGGGCCACAACAAAAGAACTTCTGGGCCCAGAGAGGGGCTCGAGTTGATCTTTATCATTTCCCAGCAAGCCTTAGCCTTCGGTGCTTGTTGGAGGGCAGCTTGTATCTGCCATCCAGTCTGCTCCTAGAACAGGACATTGTGGTTCAGACACCACTTGGGTGCTTACAGCTGTGCCAACTCAAGGAAGTTGCTGACACTTTCACAACTGAGCGTGAACAAAAACAGGTGAAGCAGTGGTCAGTTGGAATATTGGGAGTGCTCACTCTTCTGTGACCATCACAACACTATGAGCAGGCCCCCCAAGAATGACTCAGCTAAACTTGGGTCCCAGTGCACTTGCAGCATCACACAAGTGGTGTGCTCTGTACTATGGAACCACCTCTTCAACCACTCCTAGTCAGGAAATGAAGCAGAATTAAGGAATAAAATGCAGCACCACAAACTGTCTTTGTGCACTCACCACTAAGAAGGCATTGGCCACACAGATACTTTTCTCTTCTTACCTCCAATCTTATGTCACTTCTCTCTTGACTCTTCTCTCGGGAGGTTCCATCTCAACATGAGGAGAAACTTCATCACTGTGAGGGTCATAGAGCACTGGAAGAGGCTCCCCAGAGAGGTTGTGGAGTCTCCTTCTCTGGAGACTTTCAAGATCCATCTGGATGCATTCCTGCATGACCTGCACTAGATTCTATGGTCCTGCTCTGGCAGGGGAGTTGGACTTGATGGTCTCCAGAGATCCTTTCCAACCCCTAACATCCTGCGATCCTCTCTGGCACGTACAAAGTAATTGCCTTGCCTGCTTTAAGAGCAACTTTATGATAAAAGTTATCTGCACAAACATGTAATTAAAACATTTGTAATCATTCCACCTATTTCAGTTTCAGTTTGCCTTACCTCAGTCCTGTGAATCTCCTGTGAGTCCTTTCTCTAAGGATCTAAGGACAGGTTGCACCAAAGGTCCATTGGAAACACCATAGGACCAATAATGGGCAGATAGTTTGGGGTCTTCCTGATGTACCACATAACAAGGGACTCTGCTGGGAGCATTGATCTGAGGCCACCTAAAACAGAACAAATTCAATGAAGTTGACTCTGTCACCTTAAAAATCAGGCATTAAGCCTGTTTTATTACTCTGAGCTTACATTTCAAAGGTTTTTGTTCTCCTCTTTCCTTTCCTTTGAATTTCAAAAGCTCTAGACATTTCAGATGGATTCTCACATTTTGCTGATTATTTTGGAATATCTAGGAATATTCTCACAAGCTGTGTATTTCTTTTCTGTGCTATTTTCAAGCTTTTCTTCAGTTACTGTGTAAGTTAAACACAGATATGAAAGGGAGTTATGGTTTAAAGCATGTGAAAGAGGCCTTGTGAGAGGTGGATTAGGCTGTCTCCATGGGGACAAATGTCCAAATACTTCAGTGAGTCATACTGCATGAATATGTAGTAGGCAGGAGGAATAATTTTATTATGTAGGTATAACTTTGTGAAAGCTCCAGAATAAACAACTGTGAAAACTTTCCCTTGGGACCACTCCTTGCACTTTTGGGAATGATCCCGCAGGGGGCGCCTATTTAGGGCTAAATAAATGGAAATGCCACTTTCTTTCTAAATTTTTCAATGGCTACAACTCTAATACTAATCTGTCATACCATCCTTACATATCTGCTTCCTCTTCTCTCTTTCTCTTGTGTTGTTTCCCAGTGTTCTCTAATCTTTATTTCTTTTCCCACATTTTTTCTGTTCATCTCAGTTTTAAAAAACATAGGGTGATTATTCTGCTAAAGGGTAGATTACTTTGATCCTCACTGGAAAAAATATAGGAAGTAGTGCAGCTCATCATGATCAAAATTCATGCATATAGCCTCTAGGAATGTGGTAGACACTTTGATCCAAAGCAGTGAGGTTTTAGCCTTTTTAAAAGGCATGACAGCTGATAGCCCTTTTGAATTAGCAGAACATCTGCCTCCATGTTATTGATCCTGTGGTTGTTCTGCAAGGCAATTGTAAACACTAAATCATTGTTGCATGCTAATCACAAAGAGGAGGTGAATCTGGACTCTGGATTTTTGTGTTTCTGAACATCAAGAGAAATTTGAGTATTACTGAGCCAAACCTTGAATCCTATACAGTATAATTATACAAAACTGCTGTTCACTGCATCATCTCTACTTCTGCCTTTAGAAAAGCTGTTGCATTTTAAATGCTGCTATATGTAATACCAGTAATGCTAAAAAATGTAATATAGGACTATACTTCTACTACAGTAGGAACTAGATTATATTTTAAAGAAGACATTTAATAAAAGTATGTGTGGATGATGACAAATAGAAGCAGAGAAGATATTAAAATTTTGGCTGTTAGACTACTCTTCCCCAAAGACTGTTCTGTGCATGCTAACATTAAGAAAACAATGGAGATGTCTGGTGTCTTTGCTTGAGCCATTAATGAAAATACTGATGGATACTGCCATCTGCACAAAACCAGATCTAAGTATTAGCTGTACTTAAAAATTCCACAAAGAATCATTCATTATTTTAACTGATTTTTTTTTGCAACGAATTTTGAATATTTAACACTATTAAACATATTCTGTAGGAATAAATCAAAGTTAAAAGTGTTCATTAAATGCAAGAATGAGGCATCAGTTGCACCTGTTCCTGAAACAGAAGCGTATGACCTTTCTACAACATTGAGTGTTCCGTTAAAGTTATAATACTGACATCAGAAAGCTCTACTTGCTGTAAATGGAGCAATAATATATTTAAAACACAATGAGAAGGAACCTGAAAAAGCTATTTCATCCATCCTTCCACCTCAAGAATCCAGAGATTCATGAACCTAAAAACATCTAGTGATAGAAATGTACAGCTTCCCCAAGCAAGCTCTTCTTGTGCTTATTCATGCTTAGTGATAAAAAGGACAGAATTAAGTCAGAAGATTTATCTGGGCACCACACACAACATGAAATAATGCAAAAGGGATTGTATATGGTACTATGTTTTCACAAACCATATGTTTGGAGGCCAAAAAAACCCAGGGAACTACAGACCAGTCAATCTTACCTCTGTGACAGGTAAGATCATGGAGCAGATCCTCCTGGTAACTGTGCTAAGGTGCAAGGGAAAACACAACCAGCATGGCTTCACAGAGGGCAAATTGTGCCTGATGAGTCTGGTGGCCTTGTATGTGGAATTACAGCTCTGGCAGATATGGGAAGAGCAACTGAAGTCATCTCCCTGGACTTGTGCAAGGCATTTGACATTTGACGCACAGCATCCTTATCTCTAAGATGGAGAGGCATGGACTTGATGCATGGACAGACTCTGAGGATTGTGATTAATGGATCAATGTCTAGATGGAAACAAGTGGAGTTCCTCAGGGATCTGTACTGAGTCTAGTGCTGTTTAACATCTTTGTGAGTGACATCAACAGTGGCAGCAGGTGCACCCTCAGCAAATTTGCAGATGACACCAAGCTGTGTGGTGGAGTCACAGAAAGATCTTGACAGGCTTGAGAAGAGGGCCAGAGCCAAATGCATGAGGTTCAACAAGTCAAAGTGCAAGGTCCTGCATCTGAGTTGAACCAATCCCAGGCACAAATCCAGTCTGAGTGCAGAGTGGGTTTAGAGTAGCTCTGAAGAAAGAGTCTTAAATTTATTGACTGATGAGAAGCTTAACATGAGTCAGCAGTCTGCTCATGCAGCCCAGAAGGCAAATTGCATCCTAAGCAGTATCAAGAAGAGTGTGGCCAGCAGGTCAAGAGTGGTGATTCTTCCCCTTTACTCTGCTCTTGTGAGACCTTGCCTCCAGTTCCTGGTGTACCCATCAGAAGAAGGACACAGAGCTGCTGGAGCAAGTCCAGGAGGGCCACAAAGATTATCCAAGGGCTGGAACACCTGTGCTGTGAGGATAAGCTGAGAGAACTGGGGTCATTCACCCTAGAAAAGAGAACACTCCAAGAGGACCTTATAGCTGCCTTCCAATACCTGAAGAGAACCTCCAGGAAGGATGGAGAGGGACTTTTCATAATGGTGTCTAATGATAGGACAAGAGGGACCAGTTTTAACCTGAGAGAGAGTATGTTTAATCCCAATTTTAGGAAGAAGTTCTTGAGTATGAGGGTGGTGGGACACTGGAATAGGTTGCCCAGGGCGGTTGTGGATGTCCCCTCCCTGGAGGTGTCCAAAGCCAGGTTGGATGAGGCCTTGAGCAGCTGAGTCTAGTTGAGAGGCATTCCTGCCTATGGCAGGGAGGTTGGAGTAAATGATCTTTAGGGTCCCTTCCAGCATAAGCCATTCTCTGATTCAATGAAATTCTAGCTACATTTTTCAGTATGAAATGCAGTCTTTCAAGAACTCTTTGAGTAGGAACTAATTAACACTCTGAAATATGAAACATTTAAACGTGTTATTATTTGTATTAGTCACATTTTTGCTCCTCCAGTAGTCTTCATGAAAGAAGTTTTACTGTCATCATCAGCTACCATGAAATAAGATTTACTGAACATTTTTCTGGGTTCATAGAGCTACACTATTTCCTTAACTTATATTAAGCGAAGCATATTCTTTGATATAAACTGTGTTTGTGATTTAAATATCATTAGATTGTATGAGAAGGAGGAAATAATGTCAAGGCATAACTTAGGTAACTTAGCTGGTTAGAGTTGTGAAGTGCTGTTGATGATCCATTCAGAAAATGAATTGGTGAACTACTTAGATATGAATGTTTATATATTCTATACAATAATTTTGTGTTATAATAACCTTTGTGAATGGAAATGGAATTACCGTATGGCTCAATTCTGTTATATATATCTATATCTATCTATCTATAATCTATATATACATATATACACCATATACATCATGGTTTAGACCCATCTGGCAGTTGAGCCCTACACAGCTGTTTACAGAGGCTCCCCCATCCCACGATGAGATGGGAAGGAAATTGGGGAGCAACATGTTAAACCCACAAAGTTGACATCACAGTATCACAGTATCACAGTATAACTTAGGTTGGAAAGGACCTCGAGGATCATCGAGTCCAACCTATCAACACAGACCCCATGACTAGACCATAGCACCAAGTGCCACGTCCAATCTCCTCTTGAATGCCTCCAGGGACGGTGACTCAACCACCTCCCTGGGCAGCCCATTCCAATGGCGAATGACTCTCTCCGTGAAGAACTTTCTCCTCACCTCGAGTAAGGAGAGGGTTTAATAGAAAAATATGACAAGAACAAAATAAACAAACAAAAAGGCCAAAAAAACCCCAACAAACAAACAATATACCAAACCACACAGGAATAACAATCGTACTGATTATGACTAATGAAAGTAATGCATGAAATAAATTACATGTAATACTTACCAGATGCCACTTTCACCAAAACCAGCAAGACCTGCTGTATATATATAAAGAAAGTTTTTACCTCTCTACTTCCAAACTGACTCCAAATTATTGCTTGGTAGGTTTGCTCCTTCCCTTCCTTTTTTTCTCTCAATCAGGAGAGAGGAAGGGGGAGCAGGGAAAGGGATTCTCAGCCTTGCCCCCCATCTGAGCTCTTAAATCCTAGTTAAGGCTCAAACCACCAGAGTATTTTTGGTGCTGCAACATGGGGCTTGGAAATTAATATTCTATTTGGGAAGTAATACTTTGTTTTAAAGAAAAGGATTGGAAGTAGAGATGTTAATTTTGAAGAATCTGATGTTCCAAGCTTTTGCATGGGTATTTGGCTGGATTTTTTTGACCCATATCTACAAATTAATAACTTGCCATGTGGTGTGGTTAATGATAGAGATGCTGCTCAACTGGATGAAAACTTTACCAATTAAATTGGGCACATACCTCTTGAATTCTTTGAATTTTACTGGTAGTGGTAACTTCTCTGACATAGAAAAATTTTCTGAAGCAAGCTACAAAACCAATGATATAGACAAAAAAGTCTGTGATGGAAAATTGGCTTACATTACAATATGCTCTATATGCTTAAATATAATCCTTATAGGGGCATTTGCTGTGACCATGCTGGGTTGGGGAAGACCTAATCCATTAAGAGCTCTTTGCAGAGTTGTAAGGCAGTCCTTTGTACCTCTGTGTGTGTGCTGTGAGCATTGTAAGCACTGTGTAAACACAAAGAGGGAGGGGTCAGGTTGTAGTGACTGTGCCAGATCTCAGCCTGAGCCCCAGGCACAAGGGTTTACCAGCAGTTCCACACTTAACCCCTGATGCTCCTGCTCAGGCAGTTTCTCTAGCACCTGTTACCACAGGCAGGAAAAGAAGGCAAAAATCATCTCCAAACACAGGTGGTTTGGAAGGACGGTGAGGAAGGCACATCAGTGGGGCCTAGCACCTTGCAGAACACAGTGGTGGATGAGGATGACTAGGATCAGGAATAATAACTGTTACATCTCTGCCCAGAAAAGAATCAAGGCAAACTCATCTGGATTATGCACAGAAAGAGGGTGAGCCAATACTAAGTTGGGCCCTGAGATGGGGTGGACACGGTGGACCTGGATAAGAGGCAGGTGAACCTTTTAGGCTCCCTGACCGTGATACTGGTCTGAACAAAGAGTTAGCCAAACTCAGTGGAACACACACTCCCTGGGCCTGGATCCTCAACGCCAACAAGAGCCATTACTGCTCAAAAGATGACCTGCCCTGGGCCCCAATTAGATGGGCAACTATGGAAAAGGGTATTCAGCGTCTGAGACAGATGGCTGTGCTGGAAATAATTTATGGGGATGGCCAGCTCCCTTTGGACCCAGATGAGGTGCCCATGAGATGGCCTTTTGTAAAGAAACACACCCAGGGTGCCACTCAAAAACATGCTCACAGATTAGGAGGGAAACTCCTGACTGGACAGGATGGAAGTCCTAAAACTGTCTGAGTTTGCCAATGATTTAAGGGAATATGAGGACAGCGTAAATCATAAACCCATAATCTCAGCCACAGAAATTAAAGACATCTTCAAAGAGATGAAGGCCTCCATGTCTGAACTGAAAAAGAGGATCAATGCCTCCTTTTCCCTTTCCCCTTCTCCTTCAGAATGGGTCCATGTTCCAGCAATCAGGAATAGGTGACCTTCCCCTAGGAAACCACCCCAAGCCAATCAAGGGATGTCAAGGGAGTCACTGTGGAGGTTCCTCTGTGACCATGGAGAGGACATGGACACCTGGCATGGCCAATCCACCTCTGCCCTCTGGAACAGAGTGCGGGAAGTGCAAGGTGGCCACAATGGGGTTAACTCATTCATTGGAAGGGCTGCCCCAGTTTCCCGGAGTGGTCCCTCTCGCTCAAGAGACCCTTCCCCTAGTAACACAGGACCCTGTGACAAGTGTGGGCATCACCACCAGCATTAAAGGTGCCCTACCTCCAGTCAGATGGAGGCCAGGGACAACAGAGTGTACTGGGATGTGTATGTGAAATGGCCTGGCACTTCAGAAGCCCTGAAGTACCGAGCTCTGGTGGACACAGGGGCCCAAGGCACCCTGATACCATCGAGGTACAAAGAAGCTGAGCCCATAAGCATTCAGGGACTCACAAGGGGCTCACAAGATTTGACTGTACTGCAGGCTGACATAAGCCTGACTGGGAATGAGTGGGGAAAGCACAACATAGTGACTGGTCCAGATGCACCTTGCATTCTTGGCATTGACTTTCTGCAGGAGGAATTCTTCAAGGACCCTAGGGGGCACAAGTGGGCATTTGGGGTAGCAGCTGTAGAGACTGCAGGCAAAGAACAGCTGTCTACCATGCCCAAGCTATCGGATGACCCCTCTGTAGTGGGCAGCCATCAGAGGCAGGATTTGAAGTTACCTATTGCCTCTTGCATAGTACATCACAGGCAATACAGGACCAATAGAGACTCTCTGCACCCCATACACCAATTGATTCAACAACTGGAGAGCCAGAAGGTGATCAGCAAGGCTCACTCATCCTTCAACAGCCTGATATGGCTAGCGCAGAAGGCAAATGGGGAATGGAGATTGACTGTGGACTACCATGGCCTGAATGAAGTGATTCCTCCGATCAGCGCTGCCATGCTGGACATGCTGGAGCTCCAGTACAAGCTGGAATCAAAGGCAGCCAAGTGGTATGCCACAATTGACATTGCTAATGCCTTTTTCTCCATTCCTATTGCAGAAGAATGCAGGCCACAGTTTGCTTTCACCTGGAGGGGAGTACAGTATCAATGGAATCGGTTGCCTCAGGGCTGGGTCAATAGCTCAACCATCTGCCATGAGATGATCCAGACTGCCTTAGAGAAAGGTGGAGCCCCTGAGCATCTGCAGCAAGGTAAAAGGGCCTGCCAGGGAGATCCAGTTCCTGGGTGTTCAATGGCAGGATGGCCATCACCACATCCCTCAGGAAGTGGTGCACAGGGTAGCCACTATGGTGCAACCCACAAGCAAGAAAGAGACACAGTCCTTTTTGGGGCTTGTGGGCTTCTGGAAAATGCACATTCCCAGGTACAGTCAAATTGTGAAACCTCTCTTCCATGTAACACAGAATAAAAAATATTTCATATGGGGACCTGAGCAGCAGGTAGCATTCAACCAAATAAAACGAGAGGTGGTCCATGCTGTGTCTCTGGGACCTGTTCCAACTGGACCAGAGATTAAGAATGTGCTGTATGCTGCAGCCACTGAGAATGGTCCTACGTGAAGCTTGAGGCAGAAGGGTCCTGGTGAAACCAGGGGCAGGCCCCTAGGTTTCTGGAGTAAGGGGTACAAAGGCTGCAAGGCCAATTACACTACAACAGGGAAGGAAATCCTAGCTGCCTATAAGGGTGTCTGGGCTGCCTCTGAGGTAATTGGGACTGAGTCACCACTATTTCTAGCTCCAAGGTTTCCAGTCTTGACCTGGATGTTCAACCCCACATCATGCCACAAATGCCACCTGGAGTAAGTGGATGGTGCTGATAACTCAGTGAGCTCAGATGAGGAGCTTCAAACACACTGTCATAGTGGAAGTGATCACCAACTGGCCAGAGGGTGCTGACTTGGGAATGCCACCAGAGCAGACAGTGACCCATGCTGAGGAGGATCCCCCATATAATGATCTCCCTGACAACAAGAATGGCTATGCCCTGTTTACAGATGGGTCCTGCCAGCTTGTAGAAAGCAAGCAGAGATGGAAGGCAGCTGTCTGGAGCCCAAAAAGGCAAGTGGCAGAAGCAAGGGTTGGAGAAGGTGAATCCAGTCAGTATGCAGAGGTAAAAGCTGTCCAATTGGCCCTGCATGTGGCAGAACAAGAGAAGTGGCCAGTGCTTTACCTCTATACTGACTCCTGGATGGTAGCCAATGCCTTGTGGAGGTGGCTGAAGGAATGGAGGAAGAATGGGTGGCAAAGAAAAGGGAAGCCTGTTTGGGCCGCTGACCTGTGGCAAGACATCGCTGCCCACCTGGACACATTGCCAATAAAGGTGTGACACATCGCTGCACACATCCCCAAGAGCAGAGCCACAGAGGAACACAAGCTCAACCACCAAGCAGATCTGGCTGCTAAAATCTCTGGGAACACAAGGGTGAGCTGTTCTTAGCTCGCTGGGCCCATGATACTTCTGGCCACCAAGGGAGAGATGCCACATACTGGTGGGCTCAGAACAGGTCAGTGGACATATCTATGGAGGCCTTCTCACAGGTTATCCATGAGTGAGACATCTGTGCTGCCATCAAGCAGGGTAAGCACATGAAGCCTCTGTGGTATGGTGGCAGATGGTCCAACTATAAGTATGGAGTGGCCTGGCAGATTGACTACATCACCCTTCCTTGGTCTCACAGTAGCAAACAGCACATACTGATCGTGGTGGAGGCAAGTACAGGGTGGCTGGAGACCTACCCAGTACCTCATGCCACTGCTCACAACACCATTCTGAGCCTAGAGAGTCATGTCCTGTGGACACATGACACCCCCGGGAGGATTGAATCAGGTGATGGAACCCACTTCAAGAACCACCTCATAAGGGACTGGGCAAAGGAACATGGGATTGAGTGGATTTACCACATCCCATACCATGCACCAGCTGCAGGGAAGGTCGAATGCTACAATGGCTTGCTAAAGACCACCCTAAAAGCCATGGGGGGTGGAACCTTTAGGAACTGGAAAAACCATCTAGCTCAAGCCACTTGGTTAGTGAACAGCAGAGGATCTGTAAACCAAGCTGGTCCTTCCCAGTTTGACCTGCTGCAAACAGTGGATAGAGATGGAGTTCCTGTGATTGCTGAGAAGAACCTGCTGGGGAAGTCAGTGTGGGTTTTCTCTGCCGCTGGTGGGGGCAAACCAACCCGAGGGGTGGTCTCTGCTGAGGGGCCTGGTCACACCTACTGGGTCATGTTAGAAACTGGGGACATTCAGTGTATCCCACAGCGGAACGTGACTCTGGCTGAGAGGGATAAACTCAGAGGGGGCAGCATAGACCAATGTAACATGGTCACTGTATAATAGTTACAAGTTGTTCTAAGTTCTTCCTCTCCTAGTTTAATACAACCTAGCCTAGCATCCAGGACTCAACATGAACACTCCACACACCAATTCAGAGAGCTCCTGCATCATCTCACCTGCACCTGTTCCTAATGTCTGTACAGCAATGGACTGTTCCTGATTTTTCTTTCCCTTTCAAAGACAGACTGATCCCTGATTCTTCTCCATATCCCTGCCCAGCTCAAGCACCACCTACAATGACCACCACCAGAGAGGAAGAGACTGCCCTGACCGAGAGACAGCAGGGATAAAGGGGGATTTGCATCAAGGATTCTAATCCCAGGCAACCAGCACCAGAACAAGAGGATGCAGTCTCAAGCTGTGCCAGGGGAGGTTTAGGTTGGAGGTTAGGAGGAAGTTCTACACAGAAAGAGTGATTGCCCATTAGAATGGGCTGCTCAGGGAGGTGGTGGAGTCACCATCATTGGAGGTGTTCAGGAGAAGACTTGATAGGGTGCTTGGTTGCATGGTTTAGTTGATTAGGTGGGTTGGATGACAGGTTGGATGCGATGATCTTGAAAGTCTCTTCCAACCTGGTCTATTCTATTCTATTCTATTCTATTCTATTCATGTCATGATTGGATGAAGGGGCTGTGACAGGAGAGTGGAAGTGGAACAGAGGGGTGGACTGTGATGGGTTACACCCATCCTGAAAGCAGGGGGGGAGGGCCTGTTAGAGCCTTGCTCTCCCCAGAGGGGGTTTACCCCTGGGAAACTGAGTTAGTCTGTTCCACTCCCCATCTCTGTCCAGCAAGCCTATAAAAAAGAAGACACTGCAGCCATTTGCTCTTTTACTTCAGCCTTGCCTGGATGAGATGACTGAGTCATTGCTGGCTTCCTGCTTTTCTGCCACGTGGCCAGGCCTGGTCCTCCTCCTCCCTGCTACACCCACACCTCTTCAAAGGACTTCAAAGGACTGGTTTTGTATACATATTTTCTTCACCCATCCTTGTTTCTCACCCTTGTGAACCCTTACTGTTATTGGTTTTATATATATAGAAGAAAGTTTTTACCTCTCTACTTCCACACCAACTCCAAATTATTTCTCAGTAGATTTGCTCCTTCCCTTTCTTTTATTCTCTCAATTGGGAGAGAGGAGGGGGGAGCAGGGGGAAGGATTCTCAGCCTTGCCCCCCATCTGAGCTCTTAAGTCCCAGTTAAGGCTCAAACCACCACACCAAAATCTTCCCTAATATTTTTTTCATATGCACAACAAGGATTTTGTCCCCTTCTACAGTACATAGGATTTTTTTACTGGGAAGGGCCAGCTTATTTGGCAGATCCTCCATTATCAACTGAGGAGAGGGTTTGTGCTAAATGCTTGTTTCAGTTTTCAGAAATTCCAACCCCATTGCTTTCAGTGTAGTTTTTAGCAGTACTGTGTGGTGTTCAATTTCCCCAGAGGCTTGTATATGATAGAGGATGTGATAAACCCACTCTTTGGCCTAATTGTCTATGAGGATGCTGTTGAGTAAAGTGAGAGGTAAATTTACTAAGAGATTAATCCCCTTTGCATTATAGCCAAGCCCTCAGAGATTAGAGGGGCTAGCCACCCAGTAGCCTATGTAGCTCCTTTAAAGATAGTATAGGAGTCAGTGTAGATATGGCACAGTGTTATATTGCTAGTAGGAATGCCGTAAGTTCCCCTACTTAGGCATTCCCTTGGGCTGTTTCACTTAGCCTTTCTCCCATGGTCACAGCCAGTGCCACAGCCTCGTAATTCCATTCCTTGGTTTGTCTATAGGATGAGACATCAGTGAAACATATCTTTTTAAGATAGTTATCTTCTTTCAATTGAGGTGCCTCCCTTGTGCAAGATAGATTGTTTGGTGAGGTTTAAAATAATAAACTGATTCCTGCATCTTTCTGTAGTTTGAATTGTTTAATTTTGGCTTCTGTAATGGGCATGGTCTTACTGATGCTCTCCAAATAAGCATACCACTTACAGACTATTGGTTTCTGGGCAATACCTGCAGGTGGTGCTGCACCCTTGTGAACTATATTTAAAAGATTAAACAGTCCCTGGAGGGCTAAACTTTGTCCCTTTCTGAGCTGTTATATGCAATTCATTGCTTGCACTAATGATAACAAACCTTTTTCAAGGTCTGAATACCTGGTTTCAGTATCACTGAAGGAGTGAGAGCTAAATCCTAATGATCTTTCTGGCCCTTCAGGTTCTCATTGCCAGAAATTGCAACGGAAGCAGTGTTCACAGAATCCCCATTCCACGTGGATTGGCTTAATAGGGTGTAAGGGACCTAATTGCTGGAACAGTCTCAATTCTTTTGTCAGTAAATTTAATGCAATCTTGTGCTGTTCACTTCACTCCCAAGATTAAAGGGAGCACTCCCATGCTCCCTTTAGAGCAGGTTGTGTGAAGTACAGGCAATAACAGAAAAGCCAGGGATGTATTTATGTTGCTAACCTGAAGTCCCTAAGATCTGACATATTTTTTTCTTAGTCCATTTTCTATCTTTCTGTCAATTTTCTATTTTTTCCAGGATGTCCAGGGGAACTGAGGCATCTCCTTAAATGCACCAGGCCTCCAGGAACTTAACCTGTTGTGCTGGCTCTTAGCATTTGGATGCTGGAATGTCTTGTCCTAAAGCTGTCAATTTTTCTCGTATGTTTTCCATGACCTCTTTGGGATTTTCACAGAATCACAGAAGACATCCATCTGGAAGAGACCTCAAAGATCATCCAGTCCAAGCCTTGACACACTGAAGGATCAATACTAAACCATGTTTCTAAGTGCCAGGTCCACATGCTGCTTAAACACCTCCTTGGCAGACCATTGCAATGTTTGATAACCCTTTCAGTAAAGAAATATCTCCTAACATCCAGCCCAAACCTCCCCTGGCACAGCTTGAAAGCATTTCCTCTAGTCCTGTTACTTGACACCAGGGAGAAGAGCATAGCCCCTTCTTCGTTCCAAAGTCCTTTAAGGTAGTTGTAGGGGGCGATGAGGAGGCAGTAGTGTGAGTTTCTCCGTCCACATGAGCAGCAGTTTCAGTTTTAATTAATGGCCAAACCTGTACTGGTTTAGGGGCAGGGTCAGACTTTTTCTCCAGATTATTGTCATGCCAACTGTGTCACTCCCATGACTCAGGATCCGCACAGTATACCACTTTGCAAATGTGCTAGACTAAATTGAGTGATTCCCATGAGATCCGACCAAATAATTTATCTAATCTCTCTTGTAGCTGATTCTCAGACCATTTCTCAGACACAGACAGTAGTTTTGAAAAACTACTTAAAAGAGCATCTACTAGTGTTCCAAATTTCCCCTACATCTCTCTCTCAAAAGTCAAGGACTTTTTAAGCACCTCATTCTCTGACAATAGAGGTGTAAATTCCACATTGGCAGTCTTTTCATGGGGCTTGCAGCTATTGATTTCCTTTTGGGCAAAAGATAAGCAAGGTCCCAACACAGCACAAATTACTTCTTTACCATTTCCATTTCCTTTTTAAATTATATTTTTACTTCTGTATTGTTCAATTCCCTCTACTTCCTCACCCTCATAGTTCCAAAATATTGGGAGCCATCCCATCGCTTTCTGGGATGGTGCACAGTTACCTTTCTGTAGAAGTTTATCCATGGCAATTTTGCCAGCTACACCACTTTAAAATGTTGCATGACATCAGTGGTAAATCCAGTAAGAGATGAATTTTAGAAAGAGATAAGCAGGAGAAAAGGAATGTCAGGGCCACACCTAGCACTAGTCAACATTCCTTTTTGATCCCATCACAACACAGACAGATGAGCTTTCATCCCATTGCACTGTCTATTTTAGACCTGGATGCTTACAAGCAGTTGTGAGCTTTCATATTTCCAAAATCTGTGTTTCCAACAGCTGCTTCAAAAATGAGACCTGTTGTCTGACTTGGTTCTCTCAGGGACATTGTGTTGCCAGAAGACTTGCTCTTCAAGGCCCAGGACAGTGGGCATGGAGCACAGGGCATCTGGTGGTTGCTTCCACCACTGTAAGCATGTAACACTTGCTTTGGCAGGTTTGTGGCACTGTGATGCAGTCAATCTGTCAGGCCTCTCCATCTTTACATTTCAGCCATTGCCTTCTATGCCACAGAGACTTTAACCTCTTGGTTTGCTTGATTGCAGCATGTTTCATGTTATGTTTCATAACCTCTGCGATACTGTAATGGTCAAGTCACTGAGAGCAGCTGCTTTGGAACTGGTCAGGCCAGAGAGTTAGATTTTGGTATATTGGAGATTTCCTGCAGTTTTACTTTGGTGGAGAAATGTCAGGGAAGAAGGGAGACCACCCAGGACCCAACATCTCTTGCTAGATGGGCTGAGAAGGCATGGGTGTTCTCAGTGCAGCAGTGGCCATACTCACACCATTATAAGCAGGCCTGAGGGAGTGCAGTGACATGACTGCTGCACACTGAGCAAGTCTACAGGGTGTGTGATATCATCTGAAGTATGGCTGAGCCTGGCACAGCAATTCACACAGAGGGACATGCAGTGAACTTGCTAAAGTTTGGCCAGCTTGACTAAGGAGTAATAATGTCCACCTGGCAGAAGGTCACAGCATCTCTGAACCCTGCACCCACAGGTCTGGTGCCTCCTTTCAGGCAGGAACACACCACAACCCACATGTTGGGCTGCAGGATATGCACTATTCTTACACAAACATCAGAAGGAAGCAGTGAGCATGCCTGTCTAAGGTGTACTCAGGTAGAGGACCTCCTATGCTTAGTGATGAAGTTCCAAGAGGAGTTAAGTAGGATGAAAGCAATCATGAATGTGAGAGAGAGACTCTCAGAGTCTGAGAGAAAACAAAGAGGCAAACAGAGCTCATGTTATGGCGAGCTCCCTGAACTCTTGTCTCTTAACTAAGAAGACATTGATCAATGGTAGCAAACTCCTGCCCAGTGCAACAGGCACTGCAGGAGTATCCACACACCCCTACCCCACCTTCCCAGCTCCTTTGCAAAACATATACATGGCCTTGCAAAGGGAAGCAGATGATGACAAGGATGATGGATCACCCAAATTGGAGGAATTGCTGAGGTTTAGACGGTCTAGGCCCTGCATCTAAACCTCTTTGCTTAAGAACAGAAGATGGGTCATTGTCATAGGTGACACACTTTAAAGGGAGTGAAAAGCCGCATGCACCAACTGGACCCATGTCTTTGGGAAGTCTGCAGCCTCGTGGGGGCTGAACTTAGTGATGTGAGGAAAAAGCTTCCTTCACCAGTGCAGCACTCAGACTACTATCCACTGCCGATCTTTCAAGTAGGCAGTGACTAAGTAATGACAAGAAATCTAAATGCAATGAAGAGAGACCTGGGGGGTACTGATTGACAGCTGGCTGAACATGAGCCAGCAGTGTGCCCAGGTGGCCAAGAAGGCCAATGGCATCCTGGCCTGCATCAAGAACAGTGTAGCCAACAGGAGCAGGGAAGTCATTTCTGCCCCTGTACTCAGCACTGGTTAGGCCACATCTTGAGTACTGTGTCCAGTTCAGGGCCCCTCAATTTAAGGACATTGAGACTATTGACCATGTCCAGAGAAGGGCAATGAGGCTGGTGAGAGGCCTCAAGCACAAGACCTACGAGGAGAGGCTGAGGGAGCTGGGATTGTTTAACCTGGAGAAGAGGAGGCTCAGGGGAGACCTTCTTGCTGTCTACAACTACCTGAAGCGAGGTTGTAGCCAGGAGGGGGTTGGTGTCTTCTCCCAGGAAACCAGCATCAGAACAAGAGGACACAGTCTCAAGCTCCACCAGAGGAAGCTGCCTAAGTTGGAAGATAGGGATGAGGAGCAGAACAAAGCCTCCATAACCAGAGAAGATGGTTGGTCACTTTCTGTACTAGTAGTATAGGCATACACAAGTCTATGGGGCCAGATAGCATACACCTAAGGGTATTGAGAGAACTAGTGGAAGGTCACACCAGGGCACACCAAGCCACTTTCCATCATTTTCTAGGTGCCCTGCCTAACTGGGAAGGTCCCAGGTGACTGGAGATTTGCAAAAATGACACCCATCTACAAGAAGGGACAGAAGGAGGACGAGGAGAAGTACAGACCTGTCAGTCTGACCTCAGTGCTGGGGAATGTCATGGAGCAGATCATACTCAGTGCCATTATACAGCATGTGCAGGGCAACTAGGTGTTGAGGATGTTACAGTTTGATTGATGAGACCACACCTGGAATACTGTGTTCAGTTTTGGGCTCCCCAATCCAAAAGAGACAGGGATCTCCTGGAGAGAGTCCAACAGAGAGCTAAGAGGTTGCTTGTGGGACTTGAACATCTCTCCTATGAAGAAAGACTGACAACTGGGGATGTTGAGAAAAGAAGGCTGAGAGGGGATGTTATCAATGTCTATAAATATCTGAGGGGTGGGTGTTAAGATGATGGTGATAGTCTCTTTTCAGTGGTGCCCAGTGATAGGACAAGAAACAGTGGATACAAGCTAGAACACAGGAAGTTCTACCTCAACACAAGGAGACGCTTCTTTTCAGGAGACTCTTCTTTGTGGTGTGGGTGACAAAACACTGTAACAGGCTGCCCTGAGAGGTTGAGGAGTCTCCTGTGGAGACTTTCAAAACCAGCCTGGAGGCATTCCTGTGCAGCCTGCCCTAGGTGATCCTGCTTTGGCAGTGAGGTTGGACTAAACACCAAGTTCCATAAAGGGACTTGCCCAGGGAGGTGTGGAGTCACCATCACTGGAGATATTTAGGAAGAGACTGGATGGGGCACTTGGTGCCATGGTTTAGTTGATCAGATAGTGTTAGATGATAGATTGGACTCAATGATCTCAAAGATCTCTTCCAACCTGGTCTGGTCTGGTCTGGTCTGATCTATTCTATTCTATTCTATTCTATTCTTTTCTTTTCTATTCTATTCTATTCTGGAGCATGACACTAGCATGGTATCAAATAACTCATTAAAAATTCTGTTGGCAGCTGCTTGCTACAGCACAGCTCTGCCCCAGCTACCACAGCAGCACCAGTCGTGGCTTCCACAGCACCCTTGCAGGGGTGGGAGAAGTCCTCTCATCCCTCTTCATGAGACCAGCAAGCTAAAACCAATACATAGGCCCATCAGCATGGGTTCATGAAGGTCAGGTCCTCCTGAATGAGCCTGATCTCCTCCTATGCCAAGGTGATCTGTTTAATAGATGACAGAAAGGCTGTGGGTGTTGTTTCTATGGACTTCAGTAAAGCATTTGATACTGCCTCCCACAGCAACCTCTTGGACAAAGTGACTGCCCATGACTTGGATGGGTGGATGCTTCGCTGTGTTAAAACCTAGCTGGATGACCAGGCCCAAAGAGGGGAGGCGAAGAGAGTTCAACCCAGCTGGCAGCTTGTAAGTAGTGGTGTTCCCAGGGCTCAGTACTGGAGTCAGTTCTATTTAGCGACTTTATCGGTGACCTTGATGAGGGGATGGAGTGCATCCTTACTAAGTCTGTGGACAATAGCAAATTGGGTGAGAGTGTTGATCTACTTGAAAGCAGAAAGGCTCTGCAATGGGATCTCGACAGGCTGGAGTAATGGTCATTGATGTCAGTTACATAAACACTAAAAAAGCCAAGTGCCAGCTCCTGCTTTTAGGTCACAACAGCCCCATGCAACACTACAGACTTGAAGAAGTGTGTCTGGAAATGTGTGGCAGGAAAGATACCTGGCAGAAAAAGACCTGGGTTGCTAGTTTGACAGCCATCTGGACATGAGCCAGCAGTGTGCTCAGGTGACCAAGAGGAACACTATCCTGGTCTGTATACAAAATAGTGTCTGGCAGGAGTAGGGAAGTGATCATGCCCCTGTACTTGGCACTGGTGAGCCTGTACCTTAAGTACTGTGTTCAGTTTTGTTCCCTCGCCACAAGAAGGACATTGTGCTGCTGGAGCATGTCCAGAGAAAAGCCATGAAGCTTGTGAAGGGTCTAGAGAACAAGTATTATGAGGAGTGACTGAGGAACTTGGACTGTTTAGTCTGGAGAAGGCTGAGGGAAGACCTCATTGCGCTCTACAACTAACTGAAAGGAGGTTGTAATGAACTGTGCATTGGTGTCTTCTTCCTAGTATCAAGTGACATACTTTCACTACCATGTTCTCTACCTGAAGAGCACTATCTTACCATAATTCAGCAGCCATGTGGGTCACTGTCAATTACTCTGCTTCCGTTGCTGTAATCACCCCTACGGGGCATTGTCACCATCTGTAAGTCAGTACAGAATTAGAATGCAGGCTACCTTTCTTGCTCCGCAATATCCAACTGAAAACCAGTTGGATGGTTTTTACCTCTGCGAACTGACTTGATTTACCTTTTTCTTCAGCAGCTTCAGTGACTCATCACATAGCAGCCTTCCACCTTCCATGTTCTCCCATATCACAGGACCCATTATGTCCATAGGGCATACGACTTTTCATTATGTGAGATGGTTGCTAAATGTAGGGGCATCTTCAGCATGTTACCACCTCCTCCTCTGAAACAGCTGAAATATTTACCCTCTGGCCACTTTGTGGTAGCTTCCAAGATTCCTGGGCAGCTAGAGCTCCCTATTCCAGTCTGTTGTGTTATCAGTACAAGTTACTTCCTCTACATGGCATCATTGCATGGTGTGTAGAGGAAACCCTCACTTTGAACATCCAGCCCAGCACTCAGGAAATGCCTGGAAAAGCTTTGCTTCAGTACCAACCACTTCTGAGGCAGCTCAAATTCCTTCATATGCTGCCAAAATATCTTTTTCAGTTGGAGTATAATTAATCCTTTTTATCTCTGACCAAAACCCAAGCAGTCTGTCTCAGGTCTTTCCAGGTGCTCTCTGCCAGAGGCTTTATGTAAGATCATTCTTCCTGACAGCACATTTTTAATATCTTGTCCTACCTGGAGTGACCCAAGGGCTACTGCATACACAATCTCCTGTTTAATTTGTTCAAAGCCTTGCTGCTACACAGAACCTCATTGAAAATTGTTCTTCTTCTGGGTAACTTGGTAGAGAGGGTTCACAATCAGGAATGGGATATACATTATCCAGAAACCTGCAATGTTCATGAAAGCCTAGGTTTCCTTTTTGAATAGTGGATAGAAGCATAGGTGCTGTCTTGTTGATGACATCCAATGGAATCTGGTGATGTCCACCTACCATTTTATCCCTAGAAACTAGACCTCCTCTGTGGGGCCTTTAACTTTACTTCATATGATGGCAAAACCTGTCTTCAGAAGGATTTGAACTATTTTCTTGCCTTTCTCAAAAACATCTTCTGTGTCACCCCATACAATTATGTCATCGATGTACTGCAGCTGTTCCAGAGTTCCAGTTCCAGTGCAGTATGCATCAGTCCATGGCAAATAGTGGAGCTGTGTTTCTAGGGACATACCACTTGGCTGCCTTTGACACCAGTTCATATGGAAGCTCTAGCATGTCTGGCACTACACCACTCCTTGCAGGTTTGATGTTCTTTCGAGACCACAGCAGTATACTGTCAGTCTCCATTCCCCATCATACTTTCACACTGACCTTATAAGGCTTTTGAAAGGTGTAGTGGGTTGGGGCAAACCCCTTCCCCACCGCAGGGCAGAAACAACGACTCAGACAAAGGGATTGCAAAAGTGATGGAAAGTTTAAATAGAAAAACAATTTAAAAAACAAACAATAATGAAAGCTTTACAGAGAACCACAAGCACCGTGACAAAGAGAGAGATCCCAGAACATGCCCAAGAACATCCCATCCCCACCTAGGGGTACACCCAAACCCCCCCAGGGCTCTTTCCTCCCCCCCAACCCAGCCTTGGGCCTGGGCAGGCCCAAGGGAGGCAGCTCATGCCATTTTACCTAGGCTGCAGCTAGGGATGAAAGAGGAAGTGAAGACCCCGCATGGGCATTTTATAGGGGAGCAGGGCATTATGGGAAATGGAATATCTGACTGTGACCATCCCCTGGGCTGGGCCCACCCCTTGGGACCTCCCAGCTGTGGTCTGCGCAGTGGCATCTGGGCCAGCACCCAGCCTAAACCACCACAAAAGGTGAGCAGATTTTGCTGATTACCCCTTGAAAAATCAGTTCATGGATGAAATTCAGGGAATCTCAGTGGTGCACCCATGTTGGTAGTAACTTGCACCTGAAGTTTTTCAACATTTGTCAAATCTACCACAAAAGGGTCCACTGAGAGATCAGGCAAGACAGACAATTGCTTATTTCCCTCTGTCTCCAAAGCAGCTATACCAAAGGCCCACTGTACACTTTTGGGTCCCTGAAATACTCTTTTCTGAGGTAGTCCATTCCAAGGATACTTGGGACCTCTGAACCAGTCACAAAGGGGTGTTTATGCCATTCATTACCTGTTAGACTTCACTTTAGCTTCCAGTACTTAGCTGTTAGGATTCCCTTGCCACTCCAGAAATATACATAAGTTAGAGCCCTCTATAGCTTGATTGCATTAGGGTACACTGTGCACTAGTATCTACTAGAGTCTTATACTTCTATGACTCTGACATGCTAGGCCATTGAATCCACACAATCCAGTAAACCAAATTGTCCCTTTCTCCCACCTGGCTGAAGACAGGCCCTTTTAATCCTAATCAAAACCACTCCTTGTGAAAATGACTTAGAAGTTCCTTCAAAATCAGAAGTAAGACCAGCCCTTCTACTCTGGAGAATTTCCCACTGGAAACTGGAGTGGCATTTTTCCAGGAGGAATCTCTTTTTGTGATTGCTTTCCCTCTCAGTTCAGGTATTTGTGCAGGTAGGACTGAAGTTGACTTCCACTTCCTCATGCCCTCTCCATGGTCACATAGGCACCACAGAGTACCCTGTTTTGGGTAACTCCCAGAATCTCTCTATTGGGCAAAGGACAGCCTGCTCCTAATAGCTGAGATACAGGACTGTACAGCTGGGGAGGATATGTCCTCTTTCAACCACTGAACTCCTAGGCCAGTTCCTCCCCCTCTGCAATGACTTCCACCAGCTCCCTAGGACCCAGAGGTGCATCCCATCAGGACCCATGGATTTATGGATGTTCAGATTGCTTAACAGATCCCTCACCCAGTTCTCATCAACTAAGGCAAACTCCTCCTTTATCCTGACTTGCTCTGGGGCCTCAGGGGTCTAGGGCTTCTGAGGACAGTCTTAAGCAGTGTAGACAAAGACAAATAAGGCATTCACTGACTCAGCCTTCTTGTATCTGTAACAGGTTAATGCCCTGTAACAGGTTAACCTACCTATTTCACCCCAACACAGAAGTGAGAGAAAAGTAACACACAAAAATCTCTGGGTTGAGATAAACAGTTGAAATTAAAAGAGTTTAACATAAGTGAGGTAATGTAATAATACAACACACAATTACCTCAGCTTACCCTGATTGCAGAAAATTAACTGTGCTGCAGTAACAATCTGAACAAAAAACAGTCACACTTAGATCCAGATGAAGCCTAATGTACACTACCCATGTGGCAGAAGTTTCTATGGAGTGCACAAGTGTCAAGAGTCCTGGGAGTATCATAGAATGCATGCTGGTACTGCTGACGGTATGTAAAACCACAAAAATATAAACAACCCCAAAAGCATCCACTGGCCTGGATGAGGGTGTTGTGGCTACCTGCATATAACTCTGTATGGTTTGTGGTTCAACTTTTTTGGCTTCTTCCAGATGCTGGAGGTCAGTTTCAGTCAGACTTGTTGGAAGCAGAATGAGCACAGAGAGAAAAGTGAACTGCTAGACAAGGCACTGCATAATACCTGTCACCATCAGTCATAAGGTCCCCTGGAGGCAAGCAAGGTTTCCTTGTGTGAGATAAAGATTAGTCCACTTTAAACAGCAGGTAAGCTGGGTTTTAAGCTTCAGGAGAAAGGAAGAAATCACAGCAGAAGATGGGGAAGCATAAGGCACATTACTCTCTGGATAATGTACCTGGCCTGGCATGAAACCAAGGGCTGCTGTAGCTGATATTATAAGCTGCTCTTTATAGTTGTGGGTGGAATTGCATAAAATCACTACTAAAGATAAGTGAATTTGGAATCTTTTGTATACATTTTCAGTATTTGTTGCTGATGAGTTCATCTAAGTATAATCTAATATACAGAAATACTTTAATTGATAAAAGAGAATATTACAGGCATTCAACAAGTCTGATAAGACTGATGGAAGCCTAATTTTGAAGCTGAACAACGATGAAGTTTTTACAATAGTATTAAATAGGGTTTTGCTATTTTTTTGTTGGTTTTTTTTCCAGAAGGGACTTTATGACATCAATAAAATTTGAAGTTCATATTCACAAAACAGTTTGTTGGTTGTTGTTTTTTCCCCTTCTTCTTTTGCTGCTGGTGGTATTTAAAGGTTTCTTTCACAGACTGGGTTATCAGAGCCACAGCACAAAAGTGCACAGAAAACAGCTTGATCTGGGTTGTGTGGAACGAAATTGCAAAGTTTTCATTCCATTGAGGCTGAATTAAACTTTTCCTATTAAAAAGAAATATTATTTTTACAGTCTAACAACTACTAACAGCCTTGACATTCTCAACGATTTCTCTAACCTTTCTTTAGTTACAATTTCTGACAGGCAATACTCTCTTGGGAAAGAAAAATCCATCCTTATCTCCAACTTTGTTTGTGTGTTGTTGTGAAATGTCTGTGACCAAATAGTTCTGGAAACAACATATCAGACCATATAGATCCATTGAAGGCTCTGCCATCCCTTGAGCTCCTGCTCTTAACCTAAAAGGAGTCATGCTTACATTTGCCACAAACCCTCCCTGGATTCCTATGGTGTTCAAACCTGCTCCATAAATGCAAATTTAAGGACTACTGACAGACTCTTGTTACGTAAAGGTATTCCAGGATAGGCCAGTCAAGACGACACTGAGATAAGTCGATACATCTCATTATTTCATTTTCATTTATGTATTTTACAGTTTGTTTGGGGTGGGATTTTTAATACGTTTCGGAGTTGTCCTAGCAGAAGGAGAGAAGCAGCATCGACGTTGCAACCGTGTAGATGAAACAGAACACGCTGGGAGCGGGGTTGGGCGGTGGATGGGGCTCCAACTCCCAGCGAGTGGGCAGAGGCCGCTGTCGTTTCCCCTCTGCTCCCAGACCCCCGCATTCTCTCGCTGATGTCCAGCCCGGAGAGAGCCAAGACAGTGCTCCGAAACTGTGGAAAAGTTCGAATTCTTTTTCAAGCTCCAGCCGTCCGTCGGGGAAACACTGAAAATTAACAAAACTGTTAACCCTCTCAGAAGAGGAAGTGTGTGGTTTCCTTTTAGCGACACTGGGCTGGCGGTCGACCCTCTATTCAAACTTTCTGACACATCATCAATGTGCTCAAAGAGAAAAGGCATTCCCTGCCTAAACACCGCGAGGTTACAAAAGGACGAGCCTTCAGCCTGGGAGCAGCGAGTGCTACCCACAAGCTCCCGGCCCACAGCTCGCACTTCCCGCCACCGCAAGCCCTCGCAGGCCCTGGCCGTAGCTTCCCTCTCCTTGCTACCGCTACCGGTCGTCGGGTAGGCCTGCCCCCGCGCGGCGCCCATTGGCCACACTCCGTCTGCCACCGCCCCGCCGAGGGGAAGGAGGTGCCAGCGTCTTCGCGGGCTGTCGCTGTCGTTATTATAACGGGGACGGAGCAGAGAAGCAAAGGGAGATGTCTGGCTCTGCTGATTCGCGGTGGTGGTACCACGGACTTGTCTCTGCGGCCGAGGAGCGCGAGCTGCCGCCTGAGAACCCGGCTTATGGGCACGGGAGAAGAGGGTGAAAGAAGACAAGCTTAAACACCAAGCGACCTCCAGCGTCTGGGTCCGCCTGTTTCCTTTAAAATAATTTCGATTTAAAAAACTCCATTACTGTGTTGTTGGCAATTTGTGCCGCCTATGGAGTTGTTTTCTGCATAGCCCTGACAAACAAAGGAAAAGGGGGAGGGGGACTGCGTTTCTTAGAAGACATGCGTTCAGTCAGGAAGAGATGGACTGTATGCACTATAAGCCTCCTCCTCATCTTTTACAAGACGAAAGAAATAGCGCGGAGCGAGGACCATCAGGAGGCAACTCTCGCAGGGTAATTGTGGGGGCGCCGCGGAGGGAGGGCTCTCCGAGAGGGCACCTTGGCGGTGTCGCTGCCTTCGAGGTCTCACCTGGGTCCCCTAGCACTCTCCGCACCGTGACTGACCCCTGCGGCGCATTCTCATTTTGGCGCCTTGGCTGGTCGGCGAAGGAAAGGGGCGGAAGAGTAAGGGGGGCGTATGCGGGACGAGGGTACAGCCGCAGGCCGTGTTTCGAGCGGATTTGGTAGCTCAGTAGCTGCGGGCTGGGGACAAGCAGTGAGTTGCCCAGTGCCAAGGTTGTAGCAGGTGCTGCTCCCACCTAGCCTCAGTAACAAGCACTCCTGAGCAAGTTCACCAGTCCACGGGTCTTTCCCCAGTGCTGGAGTGGCTGGAGATGGAGGAGGTGACGTTCGCCGGAACGCGCTGTGCTTTGGTTTCCTGCTTTGGGAGTCCTTCAGAATTGATTGTGCCTGGGTGTGCGGCCGCAAGCAGATCAGGTTGGCTTCTACCCCCCACCTTGAAGTTTGTATGGGAACTGTGCGCAACTTGGGTGCTCTTAAAGGATGCTTAGTCTGCAGATGTGCTGGATATCCGGTGGCTCCTTTAGTGGAGACTAATGCCTCGAAGAGACTTTCTGTTAATATATTTTCCTCCTTCTGACTGTTTTAAATTGAAATGAGAAAGGCGAAAAGCCCCTTGCCATTTTTGTTGTTTTCATCTGTACTTTGTCGCTAATGTGTTTGTGCCTGTATTCTTCATTTTTATTCTAACTTGCAGTTGTCCTGTGAGGATGTTGGGTTTTCAGCCAAGACTCTTTTTCCTTGGAGGAGTATAATGTATTGTTTTCACAGGAGGGATGCATAATTCCTCGGTGGCGTAATGAAATCAGGAAAGGCATGGAAGGGGTTCACCCTCTCTGTGCAGATCGATGGAGGGGATCAGATGCTGTTCCATCCTTCAGGGTGTGCCTTCGCCGTATACTGAGGAGGAGGTCTAAGGAGGTTGTGAATATCCATGCGAGCCTGAAGGAAGCCGGAGCAATTACAAGCTACCTGGTTTCCTCCCCATCGTCCCCTAGGTCCCAGTAGAAAGTGCATCCCTCCGGCCCTTGCTCAGGAAAACCAGTGCTGGAGGGAGGCAGCTGTAGCCCTGGCACCTCCCAGGAGTAGGCGGATGCCACACCTATGTGTGTGCATGGTTACTGAGATGATGTTTGCTTCCCTTGGTATTAAAGGTTTTAACAACTTGCTGGAAACTTTTCCTCTTTTTTCAGCCCAGTTTGTGCCATGATCCTGTGGTATGAGCTTACTTAGGAAATTAATGAAAGCTTAAAATGTTGGGGTTTGTCGGTGTGCAAAAAAGTACATGTGAAAGTGAATGTGTGAGCAAGAATCATCATTAAAGATTATCATGTCTTTTTAATATGTATTTCTTTCTGTCAGACTGAAAGAAACAGTTAAAATTATTCAGAAATTAGTTGGTAGAATCTATATAGGCAATTTTTTTGCCCTCTCCAGCTTGCAATACATTATTTGACATGAATTAAAAGATACTAAAATGAATAGATTATTTCCTATTAAATGATAGGAAATAAGTATATTCCCCATGGGGAAGCAAAGTTGGTTTTCCATGTGGTGTTTTACTTACGGAAGTACTAGTAATGCAGAACTGTGAATGTGCAAAGTGGCCTATTGTATTGTTATTAGTGACACTGCAGATAAATCCCAGGCATTCCAAAATGACCCATATGCAATTCTGAAGCATACAATAAGACTTAAAACATCTCTGTTCTCATAGCAGAGTTTTCTAGGACAGTAATTGCAAAAGCATGCTCTTCTTAACACTAATGTCCCTATATTAGTTAAGCAAGTAATGAAGCACATGTATTATGTGAAATGCAGTGTTTCTTAATATTTTCTACTGACGTGGCATATGCTTGAGGGCTGATTTAGTGAACTTCCTTCAGGAGAATAGATCGTTTATCATATCGGTCTAATTGGTCACCAAGGCAAGGTAATTCAGAGTGAAAATTGACACTAGCAGCCAGAAGTTGTTGTCACACTAGAGCAGGTGTTTCTTTTACATCAGAGAGGATTGGCAGTAGTGCTTAAAGGCAAAATAGCCCAAATTGATTTCACAGTTATTTACACAGTGAAAAATTTTCTGAAACAAACCCAACTTTTAGTTTATTTAATATTACTTCAAATATAGTTGTTAATTCCAAATATATCACACTTGTCAGATGTAACATTTTACCATGTAGAATGCCTTGTACCTAAGGAGTACATATAACAGTAAAATACCAAAATCTCTCATCTCTTAAGCATGCTCTTAATAGAGTGAGCCTTAATGTAATTATCTTTTGTATATTGCATTGCAGAGATGGTGAACTGAGCATGAGTAGATCAATGATCAATAGTTCTGATAAGATAATTCGAAAGGGCAGCTCCTCAATCTTCGAGCATGCTGTAGAAGGTTGGAAAATCAATTCTTCTTTGGTACTGGAAATAAGGTAAGTGTCTTAAATGAAAAGCAGTTCATTTCTTACTACTTATAATTCTTATGCTTTGGAAAACAGTAATTTGATTTACAGTTACAGGTGGCTGGTTTATAACTACATATTTACATTCACTGCTAAATGCAACTGAGTTGCATTAGATTCCAAAGAGTAAATAATTTTGTTCATATGACTGTCAGCTAGACCTGTGCAGTCAGTTTTGATATTGTGCATGTCTATAGGTGAGCTATTTGCTCAGAACTGCTTTGCAATCAGTGGTAAGAAACTGGCACTGTTAGGACTTGATTTCCTCTTACACAGAAATCTGAAATGGAACGGATGGAAATGCCCTGAACATACCATTTTTTTTCTCTCTTAACTTCAAAGGGAGCAACTTACTCAGAGGAGTGAAGCTGCTAATGTGTAAAGTGCTCTGAATCCAACCAAGTCTGTGTCTGGTCCAAATCACAAGATCGTATGTTGACAACACCCATATCTTAGGCAGGTTTCTTTCCTGAAGTGAGAGGGGTGAAGAACGAGCCTTAGGTTCATGCCAAATGGTCAAAGCACAGTGAAGTAGTGAAAGTGAGTAACAGTTTTGATGTGTCTTTCTAGCTACAGTGGGTCTACTCACCTTGGAGATAAAGAGAAGATCTGTAGTAATTGTATAGTCATCATATCTTTTCTGTCTTAATGAGGAAGGTGGCTGGCAAGAGAAGTGTATGAAGCATGGGTTGGCAGTGTGGAGGGCTTGGAGTGTCAACTTTCTGTGAAAAGTGTTCGAAAATATTTTTAGCAGCAATCGCATAACAGAGTAGACCTGTTTTTCTGAATACTAAGATTTTGAATAGGAATTCAATTTAGTTACAGTATCATAGTATCAGTCAGGGTTGGAAGGGACCACAAGGATCATCTAGTTCCAACCCCCCTGCCATGGGCAGGGACACCCCACACTAGATCAGGCTGGACAGAGCCTCGTCCAGCCTGGGCTTAAACACCTCCAGGGATGGGGCCTCAACCACCTCCCTGGACAACCCATTCCAGGGTTTCACCACTCTCATGGTGAAGAACCTCCTCCTCACATCCAGCTTGAATCTCCCCACCTCCAGCTTCATTCCATTCCCCCTAGTCCTGTCACTACCTGAGATCCTGAGAAGTCCCTCCCCAGCCTTCCTGTAGGCCCCCTTCAGATACTGGAAGGCCACAATTAGGTCACCTCAGAGCCTTCTCTTTTCCAGTCTGAACAACCCCAACTCCTTCAGTCTGTCTTCGTAGAAGAGGTGCTCCAGCCCTCTGATCATCCTCGTGGCCATTCTCTGGACACGTTCCAGCACATCCATATCCCTCTTGTAATAGGGGCTCCAGAACCGGACACAGTACTCCAGGTGGGGTCTCACCAGAGCTGAGTAGAGGGGGAGGATCACCTCCCTCGACCTGCTGGCCACACTTCTCCTGATGCAGCCCAGGATCCGATTGGCTTTGCGGGCTACAAGTGCACACTGAGAGCTCATGTTGAGCTTCTTGTCCACCAGCACCCCCAAGTCTCTCTCCTCAGGGCTGCTCTCAAGCCAGTCACTGCCCAGCCTGTATTTGTGCCTGGGATTGCCTCGACCCAGATGCAGGACCCTGCACTTGGTTTTATTGAACCTCATGAGGTTGGCTTGTGCCCACCTCTCCAGCCTGTCAAGGTCCCTCTGGATGGCCTCCCTTCCCTCCAGCGTGTCTGCTGCACCACACAGCTTGGTGTCATCAGCAAACTTGCTGAGAGTGCACTCAATGCCACTGTCCATGGCACCCACAAAGATGTTGAACAAGACAGGTCCCAGGACTGATCCCTGAGGGACTCTGCTTGTCACTGGCCTCCACTGGGACATGCACCCATTGACAGCCACTCTTTGGATGCGGCCATCAAGCCAGTTCCTTATGCATCTAGTGGTCCACCCATCAAACTCATGTGTCACCAGTTTGGAGACCAGGATGTGGTGCGGGACAGTGTCGAAGGCTTTGCTCAGGTCCAGGTAAACGACATCAGTTGCTCTCCCCTCATCTATTAATTTTGTCACCTGCTCATAGAAGGCAACCAGGTTGGTCAGGCAGGATTTGCCCTTGGCAAAGCCATGCTGACTGTTCCCAATCACCTCTTCACTATTCTTCTGAGCCAGTAGTGCCTCCAGGAGGATCTGCTCCACGATCTTTCCTGGCACAGAGGTGAGACTGACTGGCCTGTAGTTCCCTGGTTCCTCCTCCTTACCCTTTTTGAAAATGGGGGTAATGTTTCCCCTTTTCCAGTCTGTGGGGACTTCCCCAGACTGCTGTGACTTTTGAAATGTCATAGAGAGGGGTTTAACAACCTCATCTGCCAGTTCTCTCAGTACCTGTGGGTGTATCCCATACCCTGGGCTTGAACACTTTCAGGTTCTTCAGGTGATCACAAACCTGATCTTCACTTACAATGGGCAGTTCTTCCTCCCCATCCCTGGCATTGTCTTCCATAACATCAAGAGTGTGGCTAGAGGCCCTTGCAGTGAAGACTGAGGTAAAGAAGTTATTGAGTACCTCAGCCTTTTCCTCATCACTTGTGACCATTTCACCACTTTCCTTTCTGAGAGGGCCCACGCCTTCCCTAGTCTTCTTCTTCCCATTAATATACCTGTAGAAGTTCTTAGTGTTCCCTTTAACCTCCCTGGCTAGATTCAATTCGAACTCTGCTTTGGCTCCTATGTAATTTCCTATTCTACTTTTCTTATTTGAAGGACAGCTTGCAAACCACTTAAACGCTCAGTGCTTCCATGTGCAAAAGCATGGCTTCTCTGAATGAGGAACTTAGTTGTTGTTTTTTTTCAAAGACTGCTATCTGATGTCCCTAATTATATAAAACATGCAGAAGATATTAGCAGCTCAGAAGAGTACTAATTTCTGGAAGGACTTATAATATGATGGACATTGCAACTCCACCATGAAAGCTGAGAAGCAGCGTTATAGATGGAAATGGCAGGTTTTGTATACTGTAGCTAAGTCTCCACTGCCTTGAGAGTGCTGTTTGGAGCTCTGGAGTCCCCATTCTGTCCCTGCCTAGACAAAGGGACTCTCAAGCAGTTGGCTGCTTCCTGGGCACCTGCTTTTTGTACTTTGTTCTCTGCAGCTGTGTTGTCATCTTCACTCTAGCCAGCTCAAGGCCTCCCTGATCCTTATGTCTAGAAGTCTAGAGGCTCTTAACTACTGGGGAAGTTTCTAAATGTAAGAAAAACAAAGTCTCCCTGCTTCACTCACTAGACCCTAGCCTCCACTGAAAAGGCAGTGTTCACTGTCAGATGGGATTATTAGCTCTATCCACTCCTTTCTTTTTACTTGCTTAACTTCATGAAAAGGTGACGTGGCTGGCCTTCATATTGTAAGCAGTAGTAGAGTTACATTTTATTTAAAAGCTCTTTTCCTTTTTCATGCTTACTGAAGATGTCTGCCCAATTAGTGTGTGCTTCAGCTATTTAAATGACCTTCTTGATCCAGGGAGAGTGGGGTGCCCTGGAGCGGTACAGGAAGGGATAAAACAGGGACAGATCCAAACAGTAACTTTGCGTAGTATACCATTTCTGTTTGTGTGGTTCTCCATTGTTGCAAGAAGGGGCCGCTATACGATCAATGTGATCAGCGGAATCCAACTTTATTGAGCATCAGACACATCTTATATACAGTTTACTATAATTATGCCCACTTGGCAGCACATTATTGGTTACGGGTTACATGTCAACCCCACCTCTTGCGGTTTTAGCATCCTACTTCAGCTAGCCACACACATCTTGATTGGATAAGCCCCCTACTTGTTTTATGACCCTCACGATTACACGACTACAGTGCCCTTGCGACACTTCTTGATGATTCAGCTAGATCCATTGTGTTCTGTGGCATTTCTTATCTTGGCAGGGTGCCAGGCAGTCCTGCAGGTATCCCTTATCTTATCAGAAGGCCAGATGGTCCTGTAGGCCTCTTTCCTTTGCCCATTGTTCCACACTCCATAGTTAGGTGCGGTTAAGCGTGTTTTTAGCAAATCCAAACAATTAGATGTGGCACATTGGCACATGGTCATGGAGGTGTTGGGTAGAAGGTTGGACTTGATGATCTTCCATGTCTTTTCCAAACTTAGTGATTCCATGATTCTATCAAAGACAAGCACTAAGTAAACCACAAATTGTGACACACTGTTTCTGTGAGTCGTGTAAACATACTGTAAACAGATGCTTGGCTTCAGATAAGGGCAAGCCACATCTGCCTCTCCTTCCCACAAAAGGCTCAGGCCACATCTCAAAGTTTTATTCATCAAAACAAAACCCCAAATAAAAGTTTCTTTACAGACTTCATCTTAAGGCCACAGAAGAGTTTTACTTCAAAATTTACTAAAAATCATGATTTTTTTTTCTCCTTTCCTCTAACTGATTATACTTTTGGTGTTTGGTTTTTTTTTATGCAGCTGGATGTGGATTAGCACTTACGATGATTTTAAATGTCTTTTTAGTAAAAATAACCTTGTGCTATTTTCAGTGCTCTCTCTGGGACAGAATAGAGTTTTAAATAAGTTGTTGCTGTTAGCCAGTATCAAGACTGACTGACGTGCTTAAGTATGTACTGTCAGTTCTTGACATATCCCATAGAAATTATTTTTTTTTTCTATAAATGCTTGTGTGAAAATCGGAAGTACTACTATCCCCATGGTACTGATGAGTCAGTAGCACAGAGGAACTGAAAACAATAACATGAACTCTGCATTATTAGTAATTTCTTCCAGTGTTTAAAGACATCTGGATACAGTCAGATGAACCAATTAAAATATTTTGATATTAACATTATTACACAACTTTTGTATAAGGATTATCATGTATACTGTTTCCTTTGCATACATTTCATTGAATATGTTACTGACAACTTTAGATAAAACAATATTCAGTGACTTTTGCCCATTTCAAAATTTTGTTTAAAAATTAATTTCTTAGGCATTTTTGAATTTTCAGCTGTATTAAATTTGAAACCCTTTAGAGGACTTCTGGGAGCATATGTAAACACATAGATGAATAAGCTTTGACTGTTTGTAATCAAATTAATCTTGGAAGCAAAGGTGCTTTTGATATGATTTTTTTATTTGACACTGCATAATTTCACTTTGATTATGCACAAATGCTGCTAATTGTTTGCTAACAAAACTCTTAGGCCCATTCATTCTAAGCATCAAGGGGGTGTGCTTTAAATTACTGGTCATTTAAATCACTCTGGTGATTGCAGGTGACTTTTCTTAGTCAGACCCTTACGTTTCTGCCTATTCCACACAATTTCTTTTGCTTTATAAGACTTAAATTTGTGGTCACTGCTTCTCATATCAGACTGCATGTGAAACAAATCTCTGGATATCTTTGGCTAGTGCTATTGATGAGTTTCGATGATCTCATCCTTTAAAACCACAGATCTGGTAGCACAGTTCTTAGATAATGAAGTATTTCCATCATTTTTAATACTGTTAGATTGTGAAATGCCCTCTTTCTTGCTCTTTTTCATTTTGTAGCAATTTTTGTTTCTGTTGTAGAGTAGAGGTGGATGTAGTCTACCTGGACTTCAGCAAGGCCTTTCACACCGTCCCCCACAGCAAACTCCTTGGACCACAACACTCTGTGCTGGGTTAGGAACTGGCTGGAGGGCCGAACCCAGAGAGTGGTGGTGAATGGTGCCACATCCAGCTGGCGGCCGGTCACCAGTGGCATCCCCCAGGGATCAGTTCTGGGCCCCATCCTCTTTAATATCTTCATTGATGATCTGGATGAGGGGATTGAGATAGTCATCAGCAAATTTGCAGATGACACCAAGTTGGGAGCAGATGTTGGTCAGTTAGAGGGTAGAAAGGCTCTGCAGAGGGACCTTGACCGACTGGACAGATGGGCGGACTCCAATGGGATGTCATTTAACAAGTCCAAGTGCCGGGTGCTGTACTTTGGCCACGGCAACCCCATGCAGAACTACAGGCTGGGGTCGGAGTGGCTGGAGAGCTGCCAAACGGAGAGGGACCTGGGAATGCTGATTGACAGCCGCATAAACATGAGTCAGCACTGTGCCCAGGTAGCCAAGAAGGCCAACAGCATCCTGGCCTGCATTAGGAATAGTGTAGCCAGCAGGACCAGGGAAGGCATTGTGCCCCTGTACTCTGCACTGGTTAGGCCACACCTTGAGTACTGTGTCCAGTTCTGGGCCCCTTAGTTTAAGAAGGACATTGAGACACTTGAACATGTCCAGAGAAGGGCAACAAGGCTGGTGAGAGGCCTTGAACACAAGCCCTATGAGGAGAGGCTGAGGGAGCTGGGATTGTTTAGCCTGGAGAAGAGGAGGCTCAGAGGTGACCTCATTGCTCTCTGCAACTATCTGAAAGGTGGTTGTAACCAGGAAGGGATAGGTCTCTTCTCTCTAGCAACCAGCACCAGAACAAGGGGACACAGTCTCAAGCTGCGCCAAGAGAAGTTCAGGCTCGAGGTGAGGAGAAAGTTCTTCACTGAGCAAGTCATTCATCATTGGAATGGGCTGCCCAAGGAGGTGGTGGAGTCACCATCCCTGGGGGTGTTCAAGCAGGGATTGGACGTAGCACTTGGTGCCATGGTGTAGTCATGAGGTCTGTGGTGACAAGTTGGATTTGATGATCTTTGAGATCTCTTCCAACCTTAGTGATACTGTGATACTGTACCCACAAAATGCAGATTATCAAACCCATGGAGAGATAATCAAGTCCATTCAACTTAAAGGCTGATATAATGTCTTCATCTTCCTCTTAAAGAAATACTTTGCTTGACCTTACAAAAAGCTTTGGACCCTCAGAATTTTAACTGTGTCTATCCTGCTCCTTTATTCTGAGTCCCTTATATGCCTCTACACAAGCTGTCTTTGCCCTGATGCTTTTTCATACTTCACATCTGTAACAGAGAGCCCAAGATATTCTTGCCTTTTTTTTTTTTTGTGTCCTAGTTTAAGAAATGAGAGGAAACATTTTAAAATTTTTATCATGTTTCATTTCCACTGGGGTTGTTAAAGTCACTTTCAGGGTGAGTATTTTGTGTCACTGGTTGCAAGGTTCAGACCTATTCTTCTCTCTTGAGGCAGTCATGTAAGAGCTGGCTAGTAATAGTGGTGTTCATCCCATCTTGTTTTGGAGGGATTGTTTCCCCTTTTTAGTTCTGTGTGGGTGTTGCAACTGCTAGTCATCTCTAGTTATCTTTTCCTGTTTTGATCTGCTCAAAGGAAGTTCTGCTCTAGAAAGTTACTATGTAAAAATTGCATTCTCTTACTCAACAAGATGTCTGTTCTGTATTAAATGCCACCTTATCTGATGACAACAGTGAAAAGTATAAAGATACTGGGGTTTTTCCTTGTCTTGTTGCAGAGATTAAAATGTCTATTTTTGTTATCACTTAGTGAATACCCTGCCCCATCTTAGCATTCTCTGTCTCTCCAGAAGTATATCGAGCTTAAGTTCAGATTTGGCCTCCTCACAAATATGTATATCATAGAATTGTCAGGATTGGAAGCGACCCCAAGGATAATCTAGTTCCAAGCACCCTGACATGGGCCCAGACACTTTCCACAAAATCAGGTAGCTCAGAGCCACATCTAGCCTGGTGTTAAAAACCTCCAGGGATGAGGCTTCCACCACTTGCCTGGGCAACCTGTTCCAGTGTCTCACCACCTTTATGGCAAAGAACTTGTTCCTGAGTTCAAATATAAATCTATGCTCCTATAGATTGGATCCATTCACCCTAATTGTATCACTACCCAGCACCCTAAAAAGTCCCTCACCAGCTTTCTTGTAGGCCCCCTTCGGATACTGGAAGGCCACAACAAGGTCTCCTTGGAGCCTTCTCTTCTCCACAATGAACAAGACCAACTCTCTCAGCCTGTCCTTATACAAGAAGTGCTCCAGCCCTCTGATCATCCTCATGGCCCTTCTCTGGACACGTTCCAGCATGTCTTTATCTTCCTTGTAATAGAGACTCCAGAACTGGACACGATACTCCAGTGGGGCCTCACCGGAGTAGAAGGGGAGAATCACCTCCCTCAACCTGCTGACTGTGCTTCTCTTGATGCAGCCCAGGATGTGGTTGGCTTTCTGGGCTGCAAGTGCACACTGCTGGCTCATGTTGAGATTCTCATCCACCAGCACTCCTAAGTCCTTTTCTTCAGGGCTAATCTCAAGCCAGTCACTGCCCAGCCTATATCAGTGCTTGGGATTGCCCTGAGCAAGATGCAGTACCTTGCACTTGGTTTTGTTGAACCCCATGAGGCTGGCTTGAGCCCACCTCTCCAGCCTGTCAAGGTCCCTCTGGATGCCATGCCTTCCCTCCAGTGTGTCTGGTGCAGAACACAGATTGGTATTGTCAGCAGACCTGCTGAGGGTGAACTCATTGCCACTGTCACCAGCAAAAATGTTGATCAAGACTGGTCCCAGTACTGATCCCTGAGGGACTCCGCTTGTCTCTGGACCCCACTTGGACATGGACCCATAGGCAGCCACCCTTGGAGTGGTCCATCCATCAAACCCCATACAGCACCAGCTTGGAGACGAGGATGTGGTGCAGGACAGTGTCAAAAACTTTGCTCAGGTCCAGATCAGTGACATCAGTTGCACTCCCCTTGCCTATTGATGTGACTTTGTCATAGAAGGCCACCAGGTTTGTCAGGCAGGATTTGCCTTTAGTGAAGCTGTGTTGATTGTACCCAATATATAGCCTTTGCAAAGCAGGGTTGGACAGGAGCTTGTAGGGCTTTGCAGATTCGTGTGTCTGAACCCAGCTAATAGTTAAAACAGTTAATACAGAGACACAAAATAAAGGATTGGACTGCCTTGATTTAAAGCAACAATAGATTTTGTAAGTGTTTCTATGAGTTCAGCTAATGGCTTGACTACACCCTGAACTTCAGTAGTTTAATTTGCAATGTGTTTTTATATTTATTTTGTTTAAATTGGTACAAAGGACTGTAAATATTCTAAGTTAATTAACATAACTTTGACTGGACTTCAGTTAATTAGGAGCAAGTTTATGCTAAACCAAATATTTTTCTTACATCAAAATAAGAATCTATAAAAAAATATGCCCATTACTGAACTAAGATTATTTGTGTGAAGGACTTATTTCCTGAATTATAAATACCTCGTATATTTAACTATGTTTCTATAAAAACAAATTGTTCTGTGTTTTTTTCAAGTATGCATTTATTACTGTGTTCTCTAAAATACAGAAAAATAGTTCACATTCTAATTTCCACAGTCATCCTCCCCTGGTCCGTTAGTGCCTTGTCTGGAGAACGTGATTCAGCTCTATTGCTGTCATACTTGTGTTACATTGTAATGAAGATTTGAACTCTCACCTAACAGTTTTGCTCTAACTCCATCCTAGAGAATTTGAAATTACCATAATCTGTTAGACACTATCTACCCTCTGCTCTATGTGTAGTGTCTGTAGGGTCTGTATAGATTAGATAACTCCATGTAAGCAGTGAGTGTTAGATTTTATCTGTGCATTTTTCTGCCAACCCAGAAAGAATATTCTTCGATTTTTGGATGCTGAAAGAGATGTCTCAGTGATTAAAAGCAGCTTCAAGCCAGGAGATGTAATCCATTATGTACTGGACAGACGCCGCACCCTAAACATTTCTCAGGACTTGCACAGTCTTCTTCCTGAAGTTTCCCCAATGAAGAATCGCAGATTTAAAACCTGTGCAGTTGTTGGGAATTCTGGCATCCTTCTGGACAGTGGATGTGGTAAAGAGATTGATGGCCATGATTTTGTAATAAGGTGAGTTTTCATCTGTTGTTGAAGATACCATGCCTGCTATATTTCTTGGAGAAAAGATGGGGGATGTGTTTTAATCTGAGATACAGATCTCAGGCATAATCTGAAATTAATCAGAAATTATATCCTTCACTGTGTGATTCCCCAGATTTAAATATGTGCCCATGTTACCGCGATTAAGAGACAAGACGCAGCCTGATGCAGGCCAGGTGCCCACTTTATTATGCGGAATTCTTCTTTATAAAACTAATACAACACAGAAGCAGTTTACAACAGGAACCAGGGAGACTGTTACATCAATCTGCTGTATGTCTGAAGTCTGACCCTCTCAGGTCATAACAACCACTTGTAATCAAATATCTGCCCTCCTCCAACAGCACTGCTGCACCGAGTTTCCATAGTTCACAAACCATCAAGGCCAACACTGTCTCCTTCTTATCAGTCCAGCAGTGCTTGGAGCTTGACTCGCCAAGATTTAACCCTTCATTTCCCCCTTCTGTTATATAATAAGAATCCCCTTAAAGCAATTAATCAAACTCTGTAAGCATTACAGTAAACAAGGTAAAAAAGGATAGAAAAAAGAATAAAGCAGTAAAAGCATACATGATTGTTCTAAGAAAACTACAAAGCCAGAGAAAATGTGCCCAGTTAGCAAGCAATTTAAAAGATGAAGGAACATCATGAAGTGTTTTCACATGTACATTGGTCTGTAAAGACTGTGGAACAATTGTTTGGGTCCAGATTCTCCACCCTAAATATTTCCAAGGTGGTACATTCTGAATTTTCTCAGATGCTACACAAAAACCCAATTTAGTCACAGTAGATACAGCAAGGGCTACAGCTTTCTCCATGAGCTCAGGGCTTTGTGCTGACACTAGAATGTCATCCATGTAATGATATATCAGAACATCAGGAAATGCCTCTTGAACAGGACTAAGAATTTTTGCTACATACCACTGATACCACAAGGAATATTTTTCATTCCTTGTGGAAGCACAACCCAGTTGTAATGGGTTGGGGCAAACCCCCTCCCCACCACGGGCAGAAACAATGACTCAGACAAAGGGATTGCAAAAGTGATGGAAAGTTTAAATAGAAAAACAATTAAAAAAACAAACAACAATGAAAGCTTTACAGAGACCCACAAGCACCGTGACAAAGAGAGAGATCCCAGAACATACCCAAGAACATCCCATCCCCACCTGGGGAGTACACCCAAATCCTGACATCCTGAGAAGTCCTTCCCCAGCCTTCCTGTAGGCCCCTTTCAGATACTGGAAGGCCACAATGAGGTCACCTCGAAGCCTTCTCTTCTGCAGACTGAACAGCCTCAACTCCTTCAGTCTGCCCTCATAGGAGAGGTGCTCCAGCCCTCTGATCATCCTCGTGGCCATTCTCTGGACACGTTCCAGCACCTCCACATCCCTCTTGTAATAGGGACTCCAGAACTGGACACAGTACTCCAGGTGGGGTCTCACCAGGGCTGAGTAGAGGGGGAGGATCACCTCCCTCGACCTGCTAGCCACACTTCTCCTGATGCAGCCCAGGATCTGACTGGCCTTGCGGGCTGCAAGTGCACATTGAGAGCTCATGTTGAGCTTTTTGTCCACCAGCACCCCCAAGTCTCTCTCCTCAGGGCTACTTTCCAGCCAGTCACTGCCCAGCCTGTATTTGTGCCTGGGATTAGCTACCAAACAATTCTTTCTGAGATGACTGGTCTCCCACAGCCATAACAAACTCTTGTATTCATTGGACAATTCATAGCTGTAAAAGCTGCAGCCATAGCTTCATACTTATGCTCCATTGTACCTATTTTATTACATACCTCAATCATTTCTAGCAAAGTGGGGTTTTGATTAGGCAAAGATTTTAACAGCTTCTTACAATCTGCATTTGCATTTTCCACAGCTAATTTCAACAGTAATATTTTCCTTGCCTCCCCATTATCAATTCGGCATTCTAAGGCCAGTTTAAGCCTATCTATGAATTGCATATTGTTCCTGAACGATATTTGTAAAACCTTTTTGTGGCTTTTGAGAGTCCAGGACTTTAAGAAAAGCCGTTCGTGCCTTCTCTCGCGATGCTTCCAGGGCTTCCCGTGGGCAGTCACAGGCTTGCGCTGCCGGGTCAGTGTGTTGACCTGTGCCCACGAGGTGATCCAACATGAGTGCCGCTAAAGCCTGATTGTTATGTGCCACATATGTAAGTAAGAGCGCTTGGAGCCCTTTTCTCCACTGGAACTCCCATAAAGTATACTGAGACGGAGTTAGCAACAGTTGTGCTAGAGATTTTAAGTCATATGGTGTCATTACATGATCGTCGAGTATAGATGTTAAAAGATAAGTGAAATAAGGAGAAGAGAGCCCATGCTCAGCGACAGTACGAGGGAGTTCTTTAATCATTGGGAAGGACAAAGCCTCCCATTGAGGGTTACCCCCTCTTCCCATGTACAGTACAGGAGCCACGATTCTTGCAGCAACCTCAGTGTCTCCATTCCGCAAAGTTTGGCGCTTAATAGAAGCCCACACATTATGAGGATCCCGGAGATAAAGGTCTGGTTCCCGTTCAGGATAGACAGGACCTGGATCTAGGAGGTCATCCTCGGGGGGGTATTCTGCTGTGTTTGTACCCAAAGTCTCAGTCCGTAGCTTCAGCGTTGGTGGCAGCTTAGAGGGTAACGGAAGATGAGTCTGAGCTCCCTCAATACTCTGTTCCGAGTTCCCTTCTTGCACTTTAAGCATCTCAAATATAATCCGCCACCATGGGAGCATACGCTGCACCTCAACATTCCCTATAGTAGCAGCATTCCATAACTTCACCCCCACTTGATTCCAGATTTCACTTGCAAACATGCTAGATATTGTGACTGTCAGGATGGTCTCCTGCACCCACTCCAGCGTTTCCTTAAGATCACGGTCACAGATAACTTTGCCATGCTTTTTAAGGAGTTCTTGCATTAATTCATGCAAGTGTCTCTTTCTGAGGAACTATCCTGGTTCCCCATGTTTCCCAATGCTCACCTCTTGTCCAGTGGGAGGGATTGCTCTGGCCAGCCGGCTTTTCCTGCTTCCTTTCAGCAGCTCATTCAAAGTTCCGAGGGAATATACGGCAGGACGCAGCTTAGCATTTCATCACCCCTATCACATCAGGGGTCACCATTTTCCCGCGATTAAGAGGCGGGACACAGCCTGATGCAGGCCAGGTGCCCACTTTATTATGCAGAATTCTTCTTTATAAAACTAATACAACGCAGAAGCAGTTTACAACAGGAACAGAGACTCTGTTACATCAATCTGCTGTATGCCTGAAGTCTGACCCTCTCAGGTTATAACAACCACTTGTAATCAAATATCTGCCCTCCTCCAACAACACTGCTGCACTGAGTTCCCACAGTTCACAAACCATCAAGGCCAACACTGTCTCTTTCTCCTCAGTCCAGCAGTGCTTGGAGCTTGACTCTCCAAGATTTAACCCTTCACACGTTGTTGCCAAGATTATATCTAAAGTGAAAATATAACTAAGGGCAGAGGTTTGTGTTAGTTATTTTTCCTGTACATTGTATTTAGAATAGATTAAACCATGTTGGAAGAGACCTTCAAGATCATCACATCCAACCTATCATCCAACCTACCTAATCAACTAAACCATGCAACCAAGCACCCTATCAAGTCTCCTCCTGAGCACCTCCAGTGATGGTGACTCCACCACCTCCCCAGGCAGCCCATTCCAATGGGCAATCACTCTCTGTGTGTAGAACTTCTTACTAACCTCCAGCCTAAACCTCCCCTGGCACAGCTTGAGACTGTGTCCTGTTTATTCCAGAGAAAATATTCTTTTGAAGGTCATGGTTGAATAAAGCAAAATGTTTTCTCTTTCAAAAATATTCTTTCTTGGCCAACAAAGATGGCCTGTTGTAAATTGCTACATTATCTATGTGCAGCATGGAGTAGAATTTGAGCTGATGTATGGATGTGAACCAGATGGCTGCCATTAAGGTAATAAGAAGTCATGCATCTAAATCCATTAACATTGCTCTAAAAATGTATCTGCAGTTTAGACAAAGTGTTGATTTGCTTCACTTTTTATTCATTCTTCAAACACATGAAGAATAACTTTGGACTTCACATAGGAATAAACAATGAAGTGGAATAGCTGGCATCAACAGTGTGACATTACACAATATTAGAGAAGGCTGGGCACGAGATCGGTCCTTTTGCTTTGGAAGCAGAAGTTCCAGTTGGTTTGGTTTAATAAGAATGAAAGGAAAGAAAACAGGAGGGCAGTGCAGAGAACAGTATAGAAGTTGTCATCGCAAATTATTTGCCTTTTTTCCCCCCCTCATCTTGAAGAAACATGCTGTCAAAAAGAAAAGGATATGTAAAAGAAAAACTAATGTTTCTCAGTACATAACTCAAATATTTTGTTTGAAAGGTGTACTAGTGAGTGGCAACTGAAACAGTAACACACCATTCTTTCATCGTCCTTATTTATTTTCCCTTTACCACTGTTTTTTCAAGTTAGCATCCTTACTGCAGAAGGAATCAAAAAATAAACATGACATTTAAAAACCACATTTAGCCTATGGCATGCTTTTATAAACTCTCACAGATTAAGTGTGAATCATTGAACAGGACTAAAGAAAGACTGAGATACTAAATTTTCCTGACAAAAAATTTGCTTCCAGAAGGCAAGGTAAATACTTTTACTAAATCATGCACTGAATGTCTTCATACTCATCTCTATGCTCTTCCCCATATTTTAACTATGAGACATGATGATGTCTCATAGGAGATTTTAATTAATTCAGGCCATGTGGCCTTTAAAGATAACATAAAAAAATTGTGTATATGTACTGGGTTAACACAGCCTGCTCTTGAGGCAGAGCTGTTAGTTGAGATACGGGCAATTTACTACATTACAGGAATATGAGACTACCGAAAGAAACAAAAAATACAGAAGGAAAAGAGGTGAAGCATAATAGAAACACCAGGAAGCTAATGTTTCTGACCAGTTTTAGACTGGAGAAACATGTCCGACCAACCTGATAGAATAGAATAGAATAAACCAGGTTGGAAGAGACCTTCAAGATCATCGCGTCCAACCTATCAACCAACCCAACCCACCTAAACAACTAACCCATGGCACCAAGCACCCCATCAAGTATCCTCCCGAAAACCTCCAATGACGGCAACTGCACCACCTCCCCAGGCAGCCCATTCCAATGGGCAATCACTCTCTCTGTATAGAACTTCTTCCTAACATCCAACCTAAACCTCCCCTGGCACAGCCTGAGACTGTGTCGTCTTGTTCTGGTACTGGCTGCCTGGGAGAAGAGACCAACATCCACCTGTCTACAACCTCCCTTCAGGTAGTTGTAGAGAGCGATGAGATCACCCCTGAGTCTCCTCTTCTCCAGGCTAAGCAGCCCCAACTCTTTTAGCCTCTCCTCATAGGGCTTGTGTTCCAAGCCCCTCACCAACTTTGTTGTCATTCTCTGGACTCGTTCCAGCAAGTCAACATCCTTCCTAAACTGAGGGGCCCAGAACTGGACACAATACTTGAGGTGTGGCCTAACCAGTGCAGTGTATAGGGGCAGAATGACCTCCCTGCTCCTGCTGGCCACACTGTTCTTAATGCAGGCCAGGATGCCATTGGCCCTCTTGGCTGCCTGGGCACACTGCAGGCTCATGTTCAGCCTACCATCGACCAGCACCCCTAGATCCCTCTCCACCTGACTGCTCTCCAGCCACTCTGACCCCAGCCTGTAGCTCTGCATGGGGTTGTTGTGGCCAATGTGCAGAACCCGGCACTTGGATGTGTTAAATCTCATGCCGTTGGATTCTGCCCATCTGTCCAGCCTGTCGAGGTCCCTCTGCAGAGCCTCTCTACCCTCTAACAGATCAACTCCTGCCCCGAGCTTGGTGTCGTAAGCAAATCTACTGATGATAGACTCAGTGCCCTCATCCAGATCATCAATAAAGATGTTAAAGAGCACAGGGCCCAGCACTGATCCTTGGGGCACACCACTAGTGACTGGTCACCAGCTGGATGTGGCACCATTCAACAACACTCTCTGGGTTCGGCCAGCCAGCCAGTTCCTAACCCATTGCAGTGTGCTCCCGTCCAAGCCGTGGGCTGACAGATTGGTCAGGAGTTTGCTATGGGGGACGGTGTCAAAGGCCTTGCTGAGGTCCAGGTAGACCACATCCACAGGCCTCCCCACATCCACCAGGCGGGTCACCTGATCATAGAAGGATATCAGGTTGGTCATGCAGGACTTGCCCTTCCTAAATCCATGCTGGCTAGGCCTGATCCCTTGGCTATCCTGTAAGTGCTGTGTGATTGCACTCAAGATGACCTGTTCCATGATCTTGCCTGGCACTGAGGTCAGGCTGACAGGCCTATAATTCCCTGGCTCATCCAACCTGCCCTTCTTGTGGATGGGCACCACGTTGGCCAGCTTCCAGTCTTCTGGGGCCTCTCCAGTGAGCCAGAACTGCTGGAAAATTATGAATAGTGGCTTGGCCAGCTCATCTGCCAGCTCTCTCAACACCCTAGGATGGATCCCATCTGGTCCCATGGACTTGTGGGGATCCAAGCTGCTGAGGAGAGTTCCAACCACCTCCTCATGGAACATAGGGAAACTGTGCAGCTCCCTGGCTCCTTCTGCCAGCTCTGCAGGCCAGCTGTCAGGAAGACGTTCTGTCCTGCTAGTAAAAATTGAGGCAAAGAAAGTGTTAAGTACATCTGCCTTTTCCTCATCCTTTGATACAACGTTTCCCTCCATGTCAACCAAGGAGTGGAGGTTGTCCTTGCCTTTCCTATTGCTATTAATATATTTATAGAAGGACTTTTTGTTGTCCTTCACAGCAGAGGCCAGTTTAAGCTCCAAATATGCTTTTGCCTCCCTAATTTTCTTCCTGCATGATTTGGCAACATCCTTAAACATTCCGTGGGTTGTCTCACTTTTCTTTCAAAGATGATACACCCTCTTTTTTTCCCTTAGTTCTATTAAAAGTTCATTGGTGGATGGAGAATGGTAGAACAGTGACTATGGTTTATCTTGATTTCAGTAAAGCATTTGACACCACCTTCTAGAGCAGCTAAGCTGTAGTGGTTTGGATGTGTAGTTTGGATGATTGGGTAGTGAGGTGGATGTGAACTGTTCAAAGGAAAGAAGTCAAAGAGTTGTGTTCTGTGGGATGGAGTCTAGTTGGAGTCCTGTATCTAGTGGAGTCCCTCAGGAGTCAGTACTGGGACCAGTTCTATTCAGTATGTTTGTCAGTGAGCTGGATGAGGGTGCAGAGTGCACTGTCAACAGGTTTGCTGATGATAAAAAACTGGGCAGAGTGGCTGACACACCTGAAGGCTGTGCTGCCATTCAGTGAGGCTTACGCTGGAGAATTGAGCAGGGAGAGATTTAATGAAGTTCAACAAGGACAAGTGTAGAGTCTTGCACCTGGGAAAGAACAACCCCATGGATCAGTATAAGTTGGGGTCTGACCTGTTGGAGAGCAATGAACAGGAAAAGGACCTGGGGGTACTAGTGGATGGAAGGTTGTCCATGAGTCAGCAGTGTGCTCTTGTGGCTAGGAAGGCCAGTGCCATTCTGGGGTGTATTACAAGGGGTGGGGTTAGTAGGTCAAGAAACATTCTCCTCTCATCTGAAATATTGTATGCAGTTCTGGGCCCCTCAGTTCAGGAGGGACAGGGAGCTACGAGAGAGAGTACAGTGCAGAGCCACAAAGATGATAGAGTAGAACATCTTCCTTACGAGGAGAGGCTGGGGAGCTGGGGCTCTTTAGCTTGGAGAGGAGGAGACTAAGGGATGACTTCATTAACATTTATAAATATGTGAAGGGTGGGTGCCAAGAGGATTGGGTGAGGCTCTTCTTGGGGATGCCCAATGACAGGACAAGGGACAATGAGTGGAAGTTGAGGCATAGGAAGTTCCACATGAACATGAGGAAGAATTTTTTCACTGTTAGGGTGATGGAACAGTGGAACAGACTGTCGGGAGGTTATTGAGTCTCCCTCTCTGGAGATGTTCAAAACCTGCCTGAGTGAGTTCCTATGCGATCTGATATATCGGTGATCCTACCCTGGCAGGGATTTTGGACTAGATGATCTTTCGAGGTCCCTTCCAGCCCCTAACATTCTGTGATTCTGTCATCTCACATGGCTAGTAAAGTGATTAATATAATAGTTAGTCTGATGATGCTATGAACAATTCTCTTTTTAAGCTTCTGGGAAAAGAATACTTGACTCTGCAGCCTATAGAGAATTTTAATACTGCGTAATTTTTGGATTTGCAGATCAGGGTTAAAAGATTCTAGAAGTCCACAGATTATCTCATATGTTAAAGTGTATAATACATGTTTATGTGTGTCTGGACAGGTGGTGCATTTGTAGATGTGATCTCTTTGGATAGCAGTTAAAGAATTTGTGTTTTGAATTAAAGGTAAAGTGTTTTTCAGTATAGTTTCCTCCTCCATTTTACAAAGTTGTATGCACCATGATATGTAATCATGTGATCTAATGGTACTGACACTTGATAGTCACTCACTTCTATTTCTGTTTGGATTCTGGTATTAAAATATACTGTGATACTGTGTTACTCCCTTTGCTTCAAGCTGGTTTTGCCAACAGCAAAATGCACTCATTCTACTTACCACATGATGATGGTGTTCTGAAAAGCAGTTACTGTTTGCACTGTATGCAGCTAGATGTATAGGTTGATAAACCATAGTTTTGCCAAACCACCTGATGCTGAGTGCATTATGCTTACATGCTGCTACAAGCATATCATACTATTCTGGTTATGTTACCCAGTTGATTTTTCTTTCTGGGATTGAAAACAGATGTACGTGTTCTTGAGTTGTTTCTTACAACAGGAATAATAACACCAGTAATACAGTTAATTTCATAGTTAAAATTATAGCAAAGGTCTGTGAAAGTGAAGAGGACAAAACATACATCTCTTGGTATTTGCATTACAGTACAATAAACTCAGTATTCTGAATTTTAATACTCCTGTGAAGGTGGTATGAAGATGTTAATAGTAATTGGTAAGGACACAGAATACATGCCTTGGTAAGGTTAAAGAAGAATGTCAGTACATAGCATAGTTTGATACTACCTGAAAGTCATCCAGAGCCACTAGTAACTGTCCATCTTCCTTTGGGAAGTTCTAACATGCTCATATAACAATACTTCTCAAACAATATTGATACAGTAATTAAAATTATGAAAAATATTTGAAAGTAGGATCCTGGAGTCAAATAATAATCATGGTTGCAAGCCAACATATAATTGTCAGCTGATTTTACAAGTAAAACAATGAAGTTCTTTTTCTTTAGACATCTGAAAGCACATAAATAACGATCATTTTTGCAAGCAAGGTAACATCTTGTGAGCATAAGTAGAAATACTATATTTACTGAACTTCTTATAATAGCTTACTTTTAATTACTTGATTGCCTAAGGGCTTACTACTTACATCAGAACTCAAGGGTTGAGAGGTATGTCTTCTGCTAGGATAAAACAGATTAGTTCCACAAGTATAGGGAAGTCATGCCTGTTTTGACAGTACAAAAAGTGACCCATCTGAAAATGGGAAGCAAGGAGATTCTTCACTATTAAGAACCCCCCTGTGCTGACTATAAACTGTTTCCCATATACCTTTCCTTTTTATCTCTTACATTTTTATACCATATGTTAAGTGAATATTGATCCTTCCACCCCTGACCCCTGCTGCTTTCATAGTTATGAGCAGTTATGCTGCAGACATGGAAGGTGTCTGAAGAATTCACAAATCTCTGATTCCATAAAATAAATTTGATTGAAAATACAAGATAATCAACCAGATTACATTTTAAGTGTATAAATGACACCGCTGTTGCAGGAGCAGGTTTTTGCATGGTACTGTTTTCAATTATTTCTTTAGCTGTTGGATCACAGAATGGTAGAAGTTGGAAGATCTCCTCCAGAGATGATCTAATCCATCCTGTCTGCTGAAGGATGTTCACCTAGATCAGGATGCACAGGAATGTGCCATGAGGGGTTTTGAAAGTCTCTAGAAAAGGAGACTTCACACCCTCTCTGGGCAGCCTGTTCCAGTGTTCCATCACCCTTAAAGCAATTTTTCCTTAAGTGAAAAGGGTCAGATAGCTGGTGCTCATTCCCTGTGAGATTAAATGCAGTACACATCTTGTTCCCCTGTTGTCTACACTTAGTGATGCTGAAAAATCCCATGTCAGAGCTGTGTCAGCTGTCTTACAGAAGAACTTGTTATACTAAGGGGTGCCTTTTAAAAGGCATCATTTTGGGTAAATGTAAAATAGCAGTACTAAATATTGCCAAGTAATGGCTTTCAGTTTGCTGGAATTGCTTCCAATAGCAAATAGGATCCAGCTGAGCTTTGGGTTCAGCATCTGAACAGTGCCAAAGTTCAGACTCTTTTTTTAATTAATAGAACCTGGCATTCATGGTGGGAACTACTGCAAAGCAAAAGACAGGTAGAGTTTTGAGGTTATTTGGTTAAAAACCAACCAACCAAAAAAAAACCTCCAAATCTAGTGAGTAATCTTGAGGTTTTTTTTTCTTATGGTGACATTGCTTCTGAGAAAGTCCTTTTCATTTCAGTTGGACTGTATGGAGAACTGACCTCTTGAGTGCAGCTCTCTCACTGTCTTAGAGGTGCTCTGATAAAGAACAACCACAAAAAGATACTGGATTGAAGTACCTCTTGCTTCTCTCACTGGAGTGTTTTCTTGCTAGTTCCATCAATATCTAGGAATTAGGCTGAATATACTTACCGTTATTGGTGATAAAATTTTGCTGGGTAGATGTAGCTCTTATTTTTCTGGTGTCCTTTGCCTTTAATTTTTTGACTTGGCAATTCTTGTAATGAGTCAAGTTCACATGGAAAAAACTTGCAGTCCTTTAATAAATTTGTTCTTTTAACCTATGTGATAAGAGAAGGATAATCTGTTTGACTTTATGTTTCTGAGTGAATCACTGTGATTGGAGCAGAGATAAATCTGTTCTGGAAAGATAAAAAGGACAGACCTTCTAATTATACCATGGAGATGTGGTTGCTCATTTCAGAAGAATAATTTTTACAGCACTTATGTGCACTTTGGGCTTTTGAGTGGTTTATTTCAGCCTGTAAATGTCAGGAGTATAGGTTGTTAACAGATGAACATGTGTACAGACTCAGGGCCAATTCTTGCATTATTACTGCATGAAGAATGTTATAGTAGTTCCTAATGTCACTTTTACTCAAGCCCATGTTTATGTCTTTTATTTGCAGTTAATTTGAATATACCAGTGTATATGAATATTACATATTGGATATGTGTATGTCTATATATAAGCTGTGTGTTTAATAGTGATCAAGCAAGTTCAACTGAATGTCTGTAGGATACTGATTTCTCATTTGAGTGTGTTTTTGTGAATATGATTTCATCGTTTTCTTTAGACCTAGTATGTTATGCCTGTGTTTTGTCTAGAAATATACCACAGCAAACCCAGGGCTGATTATGCTGGCATAGGCGGGGTATAGCAGCACTTACTTAAATTTTCAGTCTTTTCTCATGGAATGCAACTTCAGCCATTGGTGGATTTCTTTTTTGCCCACTTCTCTATGATAATGTCCCACTGTAACTAATATATACAACAGACAATTGTGGAAAAGATAGGTTTTCAATCGCTGAGATATTTTGGTCTATGTACCTTAATCTCAGTTATTCTGCAGGTACCTAAATACCAGGTGATAATTCAGACATGAATGACTTTGTTCAAATTGCTGCAGTGAAAATGTGGATATTATCTGGGCTGATGTCATGGGAATAACAGGAACTGTAAGCATTAATTTGAGGTTTCCATGTGCAAGACTGCCTCTGATATGACCAATCACAAAAATTATCGACATTTCATTTTTAATTAGTGTTCAGATTCTGCATACTTTATTTTAGTAGGTAATGCTTAAAAGGAGCAGGAGACCAAATGGTGACTCATATTTGCTAGTTTAGGGCAATTGGAAAATGAAGGAGCTAGAGATTCTCATGAGATAAAATTATATTACTGTAGTGTGTTGAAATTTCCCATCACATTAAGTAAGCACAACTGACTCAGTTGGAAGCAAATGGAAGCTGTATTTACAAAGCAAAAATTACACTCTACAATGGAATGCAATGAATATGTACAGAATATACAGTATTTACAATATTATGCAAGTATTTACAATTTTGAAAAATAGCATGGAAACCCTCCCTAGTCAAAATGACCAGGGAAGCTGCTCCACTGCCCTCCCAAAAAAACTCCCAGATCCCTCTGTACTGAGAGAGAGAGAAGTTGGGAGAAAGCACATATTGCTTACCAGATTGAGAACGAGGTAGAGTGATATACTCAGTCTGCCAAGCTTCACCATAGTTGTTCTTGGACCATTGTGGTGGTTTAGGCTGGGTGCTGACCCGGCTGCCACTGCACAGAACACACCTGGGAGGTCCCTACGGGTGGGCCCAGCCCAGGGGGTGGTCCCAGGCAGGTATTCAATCCCATAATGCCCTGCTCCCCTATAAAATGCCCATGCGGGGTCTCCACTTTCTCTTTTGTCCCCAGCTGCTGCCTAGGTAAAATGGTGTGAGCCACCTCCCTTGGGCCTGCCCAGGCCCAAGACTGGGTTGGGGGGGAGGAAAGAGCCCTGGGGGGGTTTGGGTGTACCCCCAGGTGGGGATGGGATGCTCTTGAGTATGTTTCTGGGATCTCTCTCTTTGTCACGGTGCTTGTGGTTCTCTGTAAAGCTTTCATTGGTGTTTGTTTTTTTTAAAGTTGTTTTCCTATTTAAACTTTCCATCACTTTTGCAATCTGTTTGTCTGAGTTGTTATTTCTGCCCGTGGTGGGGAGGGGGTTTGCCCCAACCCATTACAACCATCAGTCACCATACCATAAGGGCTTGATTCGCTTTGCCTGCTGAATAGTAGCACAAATGTCACAGTCATGGATGACTTGTGTGATAGCATCCATGGAAATATCTATGGATCTGTCACGAGCCCACGGGTAGGTTGCATCTCTGCCTTGATGTCCTGACAAATCACAAGCCCACGAAGCTAAGAACATCTCACCGTGGTGTTTCCAGTCAAGATCAAAATCAGAGTCTGTGTCCTCTTGAGAAACTCTTGCAGCTTGATCTGCCTGATGGTTGAATTGTTGTTCCTCAGTAGCTTTGCTCTTAGGAATGTGAGCATCTATGTGTCTCACCTTCACTGGAATTCTCTTGACTCGACCAGCAATGTCCTGCCACAGGTCAGCTGCCCAAATAGGCTTTCCTTTCCTCTGCCAACCATTCTTTTTCCAGTCCTTTAGCCAACCCCACAGAGCATTGGCTACCATCCATGAGTCAGCGTAGAGATAAAGCTTTGGCCATTTCTCATGTTCAGCTATGGCGCTAGCTGGACAACTTTCACCTCTGCAAACTGACTGGATTCTCCTTCTCCATCTTTTGCCTCTGCAACTTGGTGTGTTGGACTCCACACTACAGACTTCCACCTTCACTTATTTCCAACAAGATGACAGGAACCATCTGTGAACAAAGCATATTTCTTTTCATCATCAGAAAGGTCATTGTCAGGAGGAGCATCCTCAGCACAAGTTACTCTCTCCTCCAGAGGTTTTGTACTGTTAGTGCCTTCAGGCCGACTTGTGATCACTTTCACCAAACCAGGTCTTTCAGGATTTCCCATTTGAGCTCTCTGTGTTATCAGAGCTATCCACTTAGACCATGTGGCATATGTGGCATGATTTGGTAAGGAACCTTCACCTTTGAACATCCAATTCAAAACTGGTAATCTAGGAGCTAAGAGAAGTTGTGACTCAGTTCAAATTACTTCAGAAGCACTTTTTACTCCTTCATAGGCAGGTAGAATGTCTTTCTCTGTTGGAGTATAATTTGCCTCTGAACCTCTGTAACCTCGATTCCAGAAACCACATGTCTCGCCTGGAGCTCTTTTCCATAAGCACCAGGTTGGACCATGGTCACTTGCAGCCGTGTACAAAATGTTCTTTATCTGGACTGTCTTGGACAGGTCACAGACCCACTGCTTGAACTACTTCTTGCTTTATCTGGTCAAAGGCTGAACAACAGTTCAGGTCCCCGCTGAAAACTGTTTCTCTTTTGAGTCACATCATACAGAGGTTTCACAATCAGACTGTATCCAGGAATGTGCAATCTCCAAAATCCCACTATACCAAAGAAACAGAGTTTCTTGCTTGTTCATGGGATTTGCCATGGTAGAGACTCTGTTTACCACATCTGCTGGAATGTGTCAGCGTCCAGCCTGCCACCACACTCCTAGAGGCTGGATCTCTCTGGCAGGTCCTTTCACCTTGTCTTGTATGATGGCAAAACCTACTTTCAAGAGAATGTCAATGATTTTGTTAGCTTTCTTGAAGACTTCTTGAGCAGTTTTACCCCAGACGATGATATCATCAATGAACTGGATGTGTTCTGGAGCACCACCATTCTCCAGAGCATCATGGATCACTGCATGACAGATGGCTGAACTGTGAACCCAGCCTTGAGGCAACCTGTTATAAGTGTATTGAACTCCTCTCCAGGTAAAGGCAAAGTGAGGCCTGCATTCCTCTCCTATTGGAATAGAGAAGAAAGCACTAGCAATGACTATGGTAGCATACCATTTGGCCTCTTTGGATTCCAGCTCATACTGGAGTTCTATCATGTCTGGTACTGCTGCACTCATAGGTGGAGTTAACTTCATTCAGGGCATGGAAGTCGACTGTCAGATGCCAGTCTCCATTCTGCTTTCACACAGGACACACTGGACTGTTGAAAAACGAATGAGTTTTGCTGATGACATTCTGACTTTTGAAATGATGAATGGTTCTGAATGGGCAACAAAGAGTCATGGTTGGTTCTGTACTGTCTGTGATGCACAGTCTGAGAAGCAACCAACAACTTCACATCCTCTATCTCATGTTGTCCCACAACTGCAGATTCATCAGAAAGCTCAAGTCTAATAGACAGCTTCAATTTTTCTCCATTATTTTCTACAGATGCTATTCCAAAAGCCCATTTGTAGCCCTTAGGGTCTTTGAAACGCCCTTCTCTCAGAAAATCAATTCCCCAAATACAAGGTGCATTAGGTCCTGTCACAACAGTATGCTTCTTCCACTCTATACCAGCTAAACTCATATCAACTTGTATCTTAGTTAACTCTTGAGATCCTCCAATGACTCCCAGAATAGTTACAGGCTCTGATCCTTGATAATTTGATGATATCATGGTGTACTGAGCTCCTCTGTCAACCAAGGCCCTGTACGTCTGAAATTTTGAAGTGCCAGACCACAGGCCCAATAGATTCTGTTACCTTCATTACCTCTCTCCTCCCCCTGGTGGGAGGCAGGGTGGTCTTAATTATGGAGAATACATCCACATGTGCAGTTGGCACAGTGTCTGGTGTCAGAGTCAGAATCACTGTTGGAGCTATTAGAGTTGTTCCAAGAAACCAAGGAATTGACAGCTATCCTTCTGGTATTGCTACCTCGGGCTCTGCCATTCTGCAGTTCCCTTAGTCTCCTGAAAAGTTGGTTGACCATCCCATCTGTTCATGTTCTCACCAAACTGATCACACAGAGTTATCCAAATACTCCCACAATTGCTTCTGTAGTCTGTTCTGGTTTGACCTGTTTTGGAATGGCCGCCTTGGAGGGTGTCTGTTTCTAACAGCTGAAATTTGTATCCATCTGGAGGAAGAAGAATTGGAATTATCTCCTTGTGACAATTTGGATATGGAGTTTTTTTAATTCCTCCTTTAGCTCTTTCATGCAATTAAATTTTTCCAGACAGAGTTTCAATGGCTGAAACCAAAGAAACACGTGTGAGACTGTCCTCCCATTGTCTCATTTGGTCAGTGAAATGGTCAACTGTAGGAGGTGCTCCACCATAATTTCTTGCCACAATTGTGCTTGCCAGAATAGTAGCATAATTAGGAGGAGAAAGTTTGATGATCTTTTTGGCAAGACCTGTTCCCACAGGAATTTCATCAGGATTCTGAGTACCATGGTTTCCATACATCACCTCTCTCACAGCAAACTCTCTTGTAATGCTGAATTCCCTCATCCATGGTGTTCCGAGGTTTAGGATTCCATGGAAGGTCATCTCTGGATGCATATCTCATAAGAGCTGCCAGTAGAAGGTATGTCCACAAAGAAACTTTACCAAGATGCCTGCCTAGAGGTCTTATCTATTCCACTATCTTTTCAGAGGGTTCCAAGCTGAGATGCTGACTTGTCTCCCACTATTAAAGCTGGTGCACCTGTGTTGAAACACCTGCCAAGCCAAGCTAGAATTGGCTCATTCTCTCCTCTAATGTAATCCTTTCTTACATGCCAAATTTCCTGCCTGGGTGTGTTCACAGTTTGGATGTCATCTTGATCTTGCTCATCATTTGTCTCATCTTCATGAAGTGGCTGTCCCCATAATCCTGCTGCCACTAGCTTAAAGTCCTCTTTAAGTTCAGAAGCACCTCCACTAACTGCTGACGTACTGGAACCTGTATCCTGTCCTGCCTCTCCACTATCCAGTGATGGTCCCAGTAATTCAGCTATATCTTTAAGGCAAACCTTCTCTTCATCCTCAGAAGGATTTTTTTTAACAGAAGTTCCCTCACCAGTAGAGGGATCTTGCTGTTCTCCTGCTTCGACTCCCGTATCTGCCTTGTGCATGCCCCTTCTATCCAAAGCTGCAATTTGTCTAACTGGGGCTGCAGGCTTAGCAGAAGCAATGGGAGTTTGCAAGGAGGCAGTGCTGGCAGACATGTTTTGAGATCCAGCAGCTGTTGCAGAGGTCACTTCTAGTCCTACTGCTGCAGGACGAAATGATTTTGTCTCTCTAATGGCTGCTGATGAAACTGCGACTGCCACCTTAGGCGCTGCTGCTGGCTGTACGCCAGAACTGCTGGTGGTCCCACTGAGAGCTGCCTTACTGATAACTCCTCCCTGCCTATTCCTAGTTGTTTCCCCTGTCTCTTCATCAGTAGAAATCTCTGGATTTGAATTAGAACTGCCTCTCCTACGCCTATGTCTATTGTGTTTAAAAATAAAACGTCTTAGCTGGTCTTCTCTCCCGTAGCAAAGCCATTAACAAGAACGCATTAATTATTACCAACAGCAGAATTACAGCAAACAAATCACCTTGGAATCACGGCTGCTAGTGCTCACATAGCTTTCACCTACAGGAATGCTGAATTCATATATTTCTCAAGGCAAAATAGCGGCAGTGACATTCCCATATTTCTTAAGCCAAAAAAGCCCAAGACAGTGATCGTACAACATTTGCAATTTGCACTTAAACCAAAGGTATACTTTATGTATCAGATATCTTCCCAGCTTATCAAATATTATCCTGATACAACATTTGTAAATTATTATGGTCAGGGCAGAATATATCAAATGCCACAGAATCCAAAACAGCTTCATTTTGCTTCCTTTATCTGAGCAGGAATTAATCAAGCAATTACCCCACATTGAATAGGCACCATTTACTTTGTGTAATGTAGTGGGTTGAAATTTCCCATCACATTAACTAAGCACCACTAACTCAGTTGGAAGCAAATGGAAGCTCTATTTGCTAAGCAAAACCTACAATCTACAATGGAATGCAATGAATATGTACAAAGTATACAGTATTTACAATATTATACAAGTATTTACAATTAGAAAAAATAGCACGGAAACCCCCCTGGTCAAAACGACCAGGGAAGCTGCTACAGTTCTAGGCCACTCAGTTTAGGAAAGATGTTGAGTTGCTGGAACATGTCCATAGAAGGGCAACAAAGTTGGTGAGGGGTTTGGAGCACAAGCCCTATAAGGAGAGGCTGAGAGAGCTGGGGTTGCTTATCCTGGAGAAGAGGAGGCTCAGAGGAGACCTTATTGCCCTCTACAACTACCTGAAGGGAGGTCGTAGCCAGGTGGGGGATGTTCTCTTCTCCCAGGCAACCAGCACCAGAACAAGAGGACACAGTGTTATCTTCCCAGCAGAACAGCCAGACCTGAGAAGAAAAGGAATGGGAATGGAAGTGAAATGTGAAAGATGTTATGGAACAACTGCCCAATGAATCTGTTTAGAATATACTTCTGTTTTCCTTTTTACACCCAATAGTGAATTTATATTCTTCTACTTTTCTGCTCGAAATCTGCAGCTTAATTTTTAAAGGCATAGCCTAAAATTATGCCATATGCTTGTTAAGTTTTTAGAAATACACTTACAGTGAATTTTTATGGAGAGGGGAAAAAAAAGAAACCTAAAGAGCTAACGAAAATAATGAAAACCATTTTTGTAAAATTATTTTTCCTGAGGCAAGCTGCATTTCTTAATTTTCTCTGGAAATAGTCAGTAGTTTGGGCTCAGGATAAGGAGGTATGTTCTGGATGCTTATATTTACAGCTCTTCACTTAATGTCTCAAGTCCATCTTCACTGCTATCTGTGACAGTTAATTACAACTCGTTCTCATATCCTAAGTGTTAGTAACCTCATAGCAAGTGTATCCTGCTCAGCTTTGACTGCAGCCAATTAACTTGCAGGTTGACTAACATGAAGGCAACACTGAAATGTATGAATGGCTGAAAACCAATGGTGTGTTGCAGAAAATTGCATTTTGAAATAAAATTTTAAGGAATTGTATTGTTGCAAGGTCTCAGTAATGTGGCATGTGAGAAAGAGGAAACTCAGCAAATTCTGTTTATTCTTTCAGCTGGATTTAATATAGCAATGATAGAGAAAAAAAAAAAAAAGGAAGAAAAAGTAAGATTTCATTTGTTGTGTACAAATTCTTAGGCACATAATGATAATGATGCAGCAGTCTTCCTTACCTCATCAGTTTTGTGCATTCTGAGACTTAAACGTGTTAGAATTAAAGAATGTAACTAAGGAATCACATTGCCTATTACAAAGTTGTTCAATTAATAGGCTTCTTAAACTGATTTAAAGGAAAATAAGCATGTGTGTTTATGTGTGTCTCTGAATACAGAGTTTTCTGGAAAGTGTTTGTGAGAATTCACAGGAAATGATTAGCATTTACTGACAAACTTAAGTTCCAACAACTGTATGAAAGAGTGGTATAGCATAAAGAAGCATTAGAGGTTAAGTAAAGGCTCTGAAACATGCAAAAAATTCTATTTACAAATATTCAGATCTGTGTGCAAATACACAATAGTTATTTTTGTTTGCCCTGAAACACATTAGGAAGATTGTGACAAACTTTATAGCAGGTCCTGTTGTGGTATGATGAGTAATGTTTTTAAACTAAGAGAGGGTAGATTTATACTAGAGACAAGGCAGAATTTTTTTACAGTGATTGGTGAAAACACTGGAATGCAATGCTCAGAGAGACAGTAGATGTCCCACTCCTAGAAACATTCCAGATGAGATTGGATGGGGCTCTGATCAACTTGATCTAGTTACAGATGTCCCTTCTCTGTGCAGGAGTCATGGACTAGATGACTATCAAAGGTACTTTCCAGCCTAAATCATTCTGTGATGCCTTTCTGCAAAATTTTCTTGAACTCATCTGGAAATATAAATTATTGGGTACTAACACTTTAGGTTAAGTGTCAGAGTTTATCACTAGCCCATAAATTCTTTAACTAAAATGGAAGCATGTGTGATGTAACAACTCTGTTTATTCTGTACTGAAGAATGTATTGATTTTATCTGATATGTTTTAGCAGATGTTTTATATTTTCCAACTTTGTGAATAAATACAGAGTAAGTGCACGCTTGTAGCACAGAAGGCAAATCACATCTTGGGCTGCATTGAAAGAGGCATAGCCAACAGAGGAAGAGAGGTGATTCTGCCACTCTGTGCTGGTGAGACCTCACTTGGAGTATTATGTCTAGCTATGGGACACCAACACAAGAGGGACATTGACCAGCGGAGATCCACAACAATGATCAGAGGGCTGGAGCACCTCTCCTATGAAGACAGGCTGAAAGAATTGGGACTGTTCAGCCTGGAGAAGAGAAGGGTATAGGCAGACCTAAAACTGTATTTCAGTAGCTGAAAGGGAGCTACAGTAAGGCTGTGAAAAGATTGTTTAGAAGGGCTTGTAGCAATAGCATGAAGGGCAGTAGTTTTAAACTGGAGCAGGGTAGATTAGGTTGAACATAATGCAGAAGTTCTTTACAATGAGAGGCAAAATACTGGAACAGGTTGCCCAGAGATGTGGTTGAGGCCCCATCCCTGGAGACATTCAAGATCAAACTTGATGTGGTGCTAAGCAGCCCAATGTAATTGGAGGTATACCTGCTAACTTCAGGGGGGTTGGACAAGATGACCTTTGAGGGTCCCTTCCAACCCAACACAGTCTGTGAATCTGTAAATATTCAATGTTGACATTTCTAATTTAACGAGCACTAGACTCACTCTTCGAAGGAAATGTGGCTTAAATATTCAAGGTGTGACCTCATGAGTGCCCAGTCTAGGGGAACAAGTACTTCCCTTAGTCCTGTTAGCTGCACTGTTTCTGATACAAGCCAGAAATAGCCACCTGGGCTCACAGCAGGCTCATACTCAGCTGCTGTTGAACAGCTCCTCTGGGTCCTTTTCTGCCCAGCAGCTTTCCTGCCACTCTTTCCCAGGCCTGTAGCATATTGGCCTTGACCAACTGAAACATTCTGTCCAGATAGATTACTCTGTAAAGACTTTCTACCTTCAAGCAGATCCCTGCTCCTGCCTGACTCGGTGTCATCTTGGAAACTTAGTAAGGGTGTACTCGATCCGCACATTCAGATCCTTTTAAAAGATAGGGAGTCCTGGGGAGCACCACCTGTGGCTGGCCACCAGCTGACTCTTTGGGCACAGCCTTCTAATTCTTTTTTCACTCAGCAAGGACTGTGCCCCTCCAAGCCATAAGCAGCCAATTTCTCCATGGCAGTGCTGTGGGAAACAGTGTCCAGGTGAATCACATCCAGAGCTTTTCCCCCATCCACTGAAAAGATCATTTTGTCACATAACGAAATCAGGTTCATCAAGCAGGATGTGCCTTTTGTGAAGATCACATGGTTGTCCTGTATGTGCTGCATGATTACAGTCAAAATCATCTGACCCATAATCTTCCTCAGCACTTAGACTGACGTGCCTGGAGTTCCCCAAATCCTCTTCCTAGTCATTTATGTAGATGGGCATCACTTCTGCCAAACTCCAGTCAACTGCCTCTTCCCTGGTTAGCCAGGACTGGTGATAAAGAATTGAAAGGGGCTTCGTGAACAGTTCCTCCAGTTCCCTCTGTATCATTGGGTGGATGCCATCTGGCCCAACAGACATGTACATCTAAGTGGGGTAGCAGGAACCATCTCCTCTTGGATTACGGTGACTACATTTTGCTTCCCATTCCTGTATTTCATCTCAGGAGCCTGAGTACCTGGAGAAAACTGCTCTTAGCACTAAAGAGTAACTCAAAGAAGGCATTTAGTAGTTCAGCCTTTTCCTTATCATTTGGACTTAGTTGCAGTATTGCTTCTTAGGATCCTCCACCTCAATGGAGGTGAAAGTACTGTTGTGTCAGGATGCTTGTTTGGGTCATACCAGTTACAGGTTAAATTGCTGAGGATATTGTGGAGGTCATTTGTCTCAGGTGAATCATATTGGCTGCTATATTACTGGTCACAATTAATTTCTGAATTGCATTTTGTTACCTGCATCCTATGATGCCCACAGAGAATGCTTCTTTTGTGTGATTACATATATATGTATTTATATAGCTGAGGTAAAAACCTGATGGAAAAAGGCCTGAGGTGACTTTATTCTCAAGGCTAGGAAAAAGCACAAAGCCACTGCAAAATTAGATCTGAAAATGAGGCATCAAGGAAAAATGGAAGTCTTAATACTACATTTCTAAATGGAATTAGGATAAAAAAAATAAAACCTGTGATCGGCTGCAGAGATAGGAAAAATAAAATACCAAAAACTCACTCAACATGAGATAAAGTTGATTTGTAAATCATATTTAAATACTATTTTTAAAAATGCAATTACTAACCTGCAAATTATACCTTAATTGGCTGGCATGGCTTCCTTTAAGAGTGTGAGCTGTTGGTAACATGATGACAAATGAGCACTAATGAAAGGCAATAGGTGTTAAAAAGCATACTCTTAGTCATGTGCTGCTCTAACAGCCAATGAATTTTGATAACAGGGTTTTCAAATATACAATGGACTTTTTTTTTCCTCACAGCATTATACACCTTTAATGTGAGTTGGGTTTTTTTTATTTCTAATTTGTGTCCAGGCTGCGTAGAATGCTGTTATTACACCTATTACTGCTAGTGCTTCGTTCTCATGATACATTGAAATGGTCTTGCATGTTTGTTTTCAAATTTCCCTTCACGCACACATATTTCTGAGTTAATGTTTCATGTTTATTTTCACTTTTCAGGTGCAATCTAGCTCCTGTGGTGGAGTTTGCTGCCGATGTGGGAACTAAATCTGATTTTATTACCATGAACCCATCAGTTGTACAAAGAGCATTTGGAGGATTTCGGAAGGAGAGAGACAAAGAAAAATTTGTGCGTAGACTATCCATGCTGAATGACAGTGTCCTTTGGATCCCTGCTTTCATGGTAAAAGGTGGAGAGAAACATGTGGAGTGGGTTAATGCATTAATCCTTAAGAATAAATTGAAAGTGCAAACAGCCTATCCGTCACTGAGATTTATTCATGCTGTCAGAGGGTAAGTGTCTGGAAGAGACTGGTCTGTCTTTGGCATAACAAAAAGCTTGCAAAATGTTAAAAGGAGTATGATATTTCCATTGTCATTGTAATAGATTGCATTTATGATAAAATAAGTTTGTCTTTATATGTCATCCACTCATTTAACCTTCTCTAATGCAAACAACTGAAACGTGTTACCACAATAACCTTTTCATTCACTTACATGCACAATTATTTTTTATTATCATTACAGTGATAAATTAATGAAAAAATAGTCTGAATTCAAAGGATATCTATGAATTGTCAAAACAGGGGAATTAAAATGCTGCATGTGTTTTTTTGTGCAAGACTATAGAGATAAAAAATATAATTATCAAGCCGGGCAGATCTGAAAAATATGAGTTCCCTCTGAAAACGTGTAGGCTTTTGTAGTGATCTTTCTCACTTTGAATTTGGCAAGGTGCTTGAGCAATTCAAAACCATGAGTCAGAATCATTAAAAATATTAACTAATTGTTGAAAAAAACAGGCATTCATGTGTTATGCAAAGTCTTTTTAACCACATAATTAAACAAGACTGTCAGATGAAGACTTCAGCATCTTTCTCATTAAGAGTGTGTAGGACTATGTATTAAAAACATTCAGAAGACAATGGTAATGCTGTATCTATTTGTGCTTGAGTTCCCTTTAACTATGCTTTCTGTTTGGGGAGGTTTAGGAAATGCCATAAGGTACTGGTGTTTGCTGGTACATCAGTATCTGCCTAAAAGGTGTTACTCTTACAGCAGCAGAGATAAGATCATAAGGCATAATGAGGGATAACTGTTACCCTGATATAGTATGACAGTGAGAGAATAAAGCTTAGAAATACATTGTTGTTCAGGGTATTAGGACTTTTGAGTATGTACTCCTGCTGCCATGCCTCAAATAATTAACTGCTGTATTCCACATTTCCAGTTGTGGCCCTGGAAAAAAACTAACGTATTCCCTTTGCAATTTGGAAATCCTTTGGAAATATTTTATTTTAGTGAACAGCTCAGCTTCCATAGTTGTTTGGATAGTTCTTTTGTTGTTCAGCTATGCTTTAGCTATTTATGAACCTTAATCATATTAAATTTTTGACTATTCAAAATGCCTATAACACATGGATAGGTGTAGTGGGGCTTGTGTGTGTGTATAAATCTGAATAAATGAGATAACTTCCAATTTACAAGCAACTGTTCTCTTCTCCACGTGCCAAATGTGGGCAAATTTGTAAAATGTGAATAGTAATTCAGAATATGCAGTCTTTCAGTTAGACAATTGAAGGTCTATTAGGGGGTTTTGTTTTAAAAATGTAATCAGCTCCTACACTGTCTCTGTGAAAGAAATGCAGCAAAAGCTCTGCCATCAGAATTGGTGTTATTATACCTAGCAATGTCATCTGATACTGCTGTTTGGGTGTTTTTTTAAATTTCAATAAGAACAGTCAACCAAGCTGCAGAGTCTTAAACAATACAGTAGTTTTCTGGAAAGCTTTTTCTTGTGTTTCCTTCCTTTCCCAACTCCATGAAACAAAGTTCTCATGCTCATCTGCATGAGTAAGAATGTATTCTTGGCTTTTTCTTTCTTTCTTGGAGCCATCCCATGAACTCAGACACTGAGTCAGCAGTAGTGTCACTGAAATTGCTTCACATACAATTCCTTCCTGTCTTTTGGCTATGGAATAATCACTTGGATATCCTGTGGGATTTGCCTGTGCTCAGCTTATTTCCTCCGTGATACTGCCTGTGAAAAAGTAGTATTAGGGTTGATCTTGCATGAAATATGGCAGAATTCCCATTGAAATCTCTGTGCTTTTACCCATGTAAAGGTCACTTTTCAGTGGCATTTTCTTGTATAAATGAAAGCAGACAATTGTTTGAATGCAGGTGACCTCTTATACAACTTCACCAGAACTCCAGATTCTTTTGCTGTGGTAATTACAGATTAAATACTTGTCGAAGCAAACAAAATTCAGAAGTCAAATAGTTCTCTATGCTCTGTACTAATAACAACTGCTGGGAGCAGTTTATTTAGTAAGCACTTCTCTTTCTTACTACTATCAATCTTCACTTTACTGATAAAATACGTTTCTAACGCATTGTAGAGTATGTGGATGAGTAAATAATCACAGCAGCAAACAAAATGTTTTTAAATGGTCACTAAACTAAAAGTATGATTCTAAATATCTTTTGTATCATGTCATACAAATATGCAATATATTAGAAAAAGAAGTCCCATTTCCATCTTTTTATTGGAGTACAATCGCATTTTTCATATACATGAATGTTAAAATAAAACTTCTATATTACAGTTTTTTACCCAACTGTGACACATTTGCAGAGCTGGCGTGCCAGTTGGTTTGGCTTTCCAGAACTTAATGTACTGTGCAAAGTTGTTCTTCAGATCTTGAGATACTGCCCTAACAGGCAAGCAGGAGGTGATGCTTCTGTTCCTAAATCTGAGACTCTCTTGGATCTTTGGACCTTTGTTACATGTTGGGGGATGGGAACAAAAAACCTAAACCAAATCAAAAGATAGAAATGGGTACACATGCTTGTTGTTATTCCTTTTGTAATTCTGTATTACAATTCTAGCTCCCACACTGTACCTGGAAAGGTGATGCCACCAGGTACAGTCAGTTACCTTATATGCCAAGTCAGTAGGTTGTTTGTGAAAATTAATAAATAGTCCAATAAATTAAAAAATTAATAAATAGTCCAGCGAAAGAATGCATTGGGACAGTCCTTACAGTGCTATCGGGATAGGAAGGAGCAGTTTGACTTAGTATCTACTGTAGCCTTGCTTTTTAGTGCATACAAGTTTTTTCAAGAATATTTCAATGGGTTTGTTTGATGTCCCTGAGTGGGTGGTTGTATATGGAGAAAGGATTCAATGCTGAAACACTGAGTAGCATTTCGCTGTTTTGTGTCTGAGATTATCAAATACTAAGGCTAACAGCTGCCTTCCTTACAAGCACGGGAAGCAGTCTATCTAGACATTTCACACAAGGAATCCAGGGTTTTGAGTATTTCTGTTGTGTAGGAGAAAAGCTTCTGCTTATTCCTCTTTCTGAGGTGTATTGGATCTGGATACAATGGAGCTAATGTTCATCATGACAGCCTGTGTCAAAATACAAATACTATTTCAGGTTTAAACAGTATTGGTAGCATGCCAGTGTTTTGGTTGTTGCTGAACAGTGCTTGGAGCACATTGTCAAAGCCTTGTTGGTGTCTCACTTGCCCCACTGGTTAGTAGGCTAATAGTGGGCAAAAAAGTAGGAAGGGATACATGCCAGGCACCTGACCTGAACTGCCATAGCATACAGCATCATGCTTAGCGAGCAATAATACTGTAGTAGCAGAAGAGGAAAGTGGTTATATTCCAAGGTAGCCATTGCTAGCAGATGAGGTGGGTCCTCAATCTGCTTGTCAGCAGTGGTGAGCAATTGCCTTTTCTCTGTATTCCGTCCACCTAATAACCTGTCTTTATCTTGATCATGAGTTTTCCTACATTTGCTCTTCCAGCACCAAGAAGGGAGCAAGGAGTAAAAGAGCAGCTGCATGGGTGCTTGGCTACTGGCTGTGGTCAATCAACCATGTGAGGAAAGGTATTTGTGTCTTTGCTACATCAGCCAAGTATAGGTTTTTCAGAGATTAGGAAGGAAACCTACTAACCTGTTCAGTTTGCTGTGTATCAGACTCTTGGGAGATAAAGAGGTCAGGTGGTTGGGTCAGTGCTGATATTATAAGCATAGAACATCTTTTTAAAGAAAATAACTAAATGATCAGGTGGCAGGTCTGGATTCTGTGGTGTTAGAAGGTGCACCATAGTTGAGTGAGATGGTAGGTGGCTGTGTAAGAGATTTAAATCTCTTACCTGTCTTCATTTCCTTTCCAGGCTAAACTGAAGTCTGTGTCCCTCTATGAATTGTTACACATCTCTTCCAGTAGAGGTTACTCCTGTCAAATACATACTTAGGTGTCCTGCTGTCTCATTGCATGTATGAGTTTAGTATAAGGTTGCTACATTGACGTTCTTTTTTGACATTTTTCCTTTAATCTTCAACAAGTGAATTAATGGCCTACGGGAAAAATTAAGAAAATACCCACTGCTTCTAAAATGTAAAAAACATTACCTTTATTTCTAACTTATATAAAAAAAATATATTTCTATATTGAAATATAGTTGATACACCTCACAAGCACCATAGTAAACAGCTTATTTAAATTTTCTAATCTGTATTTAATCAAAATGGGTCATCATATCAGTTTTTTGAAGCATATGTTTAGTGAAGTACTCAAAAGAAAATGGACTTAGAGAAAGTTATTGCTATAATTTACTTTTTCATTTTAAATATGAGTTGCACTTTATTAACTGGCATTGAAATATAGGGGAGTTTCCGACCAGAATGAGTGATTATTTTCTCCTACCACTTACAAGCAAAGAAAACCTGCAAAGGATCTGAGATTAAACCTAATGAGAGCAACTGCTGGTTTCAGAACATTTTGAAGGCTCATGAGGGGTTTTTTGACTTTTCCATTTCAGAGTAATTGTGGGCACCCTCAAGGGAAGTGTTGTCAGTGTTAGAGAGGAAGCAGTGAGCGTATCAGTCATACTGAAACCAAGAGGCAGCATAGCTTCGGCTGATACCAAAAGCCTCAGCTTCAGATGAATTGTAACATACAGAAGGGCTAAGGGGGCAGTATACTGTTTGTCCTAGTCTGCTCCTATGATGTAAAATCCATCTGTGGGCTTTGCAAAGTGTTTGAAAGATACATGTTTGGCAAGAGCATTCCAGTTAAGACCTTTCTCACCTTCAGTCTGGAAGGAACACAGTTGCAACAGAGAGAAGGTAGAGTACAGAAAATAGCTCTCAGTGAGAAGAGGCTTTCAGAAAATCATGTCAGTGTTTTCTTTTTTTCTTCCTTTGCAGAGCTGGCAGTCATTTTAAAATGGCTAAAGCAAAACCCTGAGGGCTAATAAAGATGAGATTGAGGAGGAAATCCACTACCTCAGCATTATAGTGTGTCCTCTAAACCATAAGGTTTAAATGCATACCTGCATCAGCTGAATGCTGCATGGCTGCATGAACCTTCAGAAGTGTATCCATGAGCTATGCTGTGGAGATGGTGCTAAGGATATGGTGCAGGCTGACCAGTTGTAGGTGATTTCTGTAAGCTGGTGCTGCAAAAAAAAGCTGTAGGACTTGGCCTTAAAGACTGGTGATGGAAGCTAGGATTTCTACTGCCTGAGATGTCCTGGTTTTAATTCATGGGATTGATAAGCCTTTGTTGGATTTGCTATTTTGATACTATGATCATCCTGTGAAGCAGATGTTAAAGAATAAAGGAAATACGTCTTTCTGGGTTTGTTTTCAATTTCTATAAACTTGTTTGTACTATGCAAAGCAAATTCCCTTCAGGAAATATCTGGGAAGTGTGCCAGTGTACAAATACACTTCATTTCTGTAACACTGATGACTTGAAGTTGCATAGCTTGGATTCAGATCTGACTTCAAATTGCTGTGAATTACCTGGCTGCTGGTAACTTAGTAAAGCAATATACCATGATTTTTAGCATAATAATAGCTGATGGTAAGACAATTCATTTTTTTGCTTAAAAACTTTAATCAAGAATGTAACAAGTTTGGGTTTTTTCACTTGTAGAGCAGGTTTTTATTTGTTTTCTGTTCCTTTTGTTTTATAATCGTGACTTGGTCAGCTGATTAATCATAATTCCTCTTTTCTTTCTTTGATTTATATCTGCAGTAATAATAGTAGATGCTTAACTGCTGTGAATGCCTCTATTTGTACATTTTAAAGTGCATGAAACAGAAACAAAATAAAACTGGTTATACAGTGGAGAGGGCACGTCTCTAAATTTTATGGCAAATACTAGTCAATCATGACAGAGTCTTCTGTGATAATTCTCCATACTCCTTTGTGAAATATGTAGTAGAAAAGAAAAATTGATGTAGCAGGATGTCATATCAGCCAGTCTTGGAAAAAAAGAAAGTTAAAGATGGGAAATCTTTCTGGAGGAAAAAATATACATATTTGAAAATTACAGGAATTTCTGCTGGGAAGTTACTGCAGTTGTGGGATCTGCAGCCTTTCACATAGGTATCCTACATTTATTTCTGACCAAGTGTAGCAGTGTCCAGAGAAGAGCAACAAGGCTGGTAAGAGGTTTGGAGCACAAGCCCTATGAGGAGTGACTGAGGGAGCTGGAGAAAAGGAGGCTCAGGGGTGACCTTAGTGCTCTCTACAACTACCGGAAGGGAGGTTGTAGACAGGTGCGGGGCTTGGTCTCTTCTCCCAGGCAACCTGTGACAGAACAAAGAGGACATAGTCTCAAGCTGCACCAGGGGAGGTTTAGGCTGGATGTTAGGAAGAAATTCTTCACAGAAAGAGTGATTTGCCATTGGAATGGGCTGCCAGGGAAGTGTGGAGTCACCACCACTGGAAGAGTTTAAAAAGAGTCCGGATGAGGCACATAGTGCCATAGTTTAGTTGATTAGATGGTGTTGGGTGATAGGTTGGACTTGATGATCTTGAAGGTCTTTTCCAACCTAGTTAATGCTGTATTCTGGCGTTTAGGTTGTCATTGCTTAATAGGATGTGAAAAGTGAGTAACAGTTGTTTGGGTGTGGACTCCTGTTGTTAATTGAGTGTTTCAGAACTTGATGAACTTCATAAGAGAAACTCCTGCTTTTGAAATTCACATTAAGTTGTGATGTAGAAAATTGTTTTTCAGTGTCTTCAACACATGATTGCACATGCTTCAATGAATGCTTTGTTAAGTGTTAAAAGTTTTTGTTTAATAAGGATCTGCCTCCTTATTTGTATGAAGCCCGTTTCTTCTTGTTGGTTAGTTCAGTGGCAGATGGGGGATTTATTATGGTAAAATTAATAGCTTTTATATCTGATTAATCTGCTCAGATTCATTGCATTGGTCAAATTTAGGGATCAGTAATGGATATTTTATATAATAATTTCTAAACAAGGAATTTAGGATTGTATTGAGACTTGTGGCCAAGGACTGGAGTGAGAGAGCAAGGGGCAATGGTAATGGCTTTGAACTGAAAGAAGATAAATTTAGATTACATGGAAGGAAGAAAACTTTTATGGTGAGGATAGTGATGTATTGGAACAGGTTGCCCAGAGAAATTGTGGGTGTCTGTGGTGGGTTAACGCCTTTTTCTGAAAACAAAAGAAGAAAGCAGGGTGGAGGGCTTGCAGGTACTTTACCCTCCCTGAAGGGTGTTTTCCCCTGGGAAAGATGAGTCTGTTCCACTTCTCCCTCCCTGCCCAGCTAGGGTATAAAAAGCAGGACATCATAGCTGTTGGATCTCCTTTTTGGCTCCTGTCTCTGCTGGATGAGAGCTACTGCAGCTGCCCTCCTGCTCCTCAGCCACGTGGCCAGACCTGATCCTTTTCCCTGCTGCCTCCGCACCTCCTCAGAGAAAGACTGGTTTTGTATTATTCTTTTCTGTCCCACTCCCATCCATTCATGTTCCTTGCCCTTGTGAACCTTTTTTTTTCCCCTATTATTGTCATATATATAATTTGAAGAAAAAATTATTCGCCTCTCTACTTCCAAGCTGACTTCAGGTTGTTGTTTAGTGGATTTGCTCCTTACCCATTTTTTTTCCCTCTCCCTTTTTGGAGGGAGGAGGGGGGGGGTGGGGAAGAGATTCTCAGCCTTTTCCCCATTTGAGCTTTTAACTCTCAATTAAGGCTCAAACCACTACAGTGTCTCATCTCTGGAATTGTTCAATCTTTGAGCAACCTGATCTAGTGAAATATCTTGCTGCCCATGGCAGAGGGCTTGGACTAGATCGTTCCCAACTCAAGTGATTCTGTGATTCTAATAATAAACAGAATTTTGTATATGAGGAGAGACTGAGTGACCTGGGTCTCATTAGCTTGGAGAAAATGAGACTGACAGGTGACCGCATTAATATAAATTTCTAAAGGGTGAGTGCTGAGAAGTCAGTCTCTTCTCAGTGATGCCCAATGACAGGACAAGGGGCAATGGGTGGAAGCTGAGGCATAGGAAGTTCCATGGAAACACGAGGAACAAATTTTTTCACTGTGAGGGTGACAGAACACTGGAGCAGGCTGCCCAGGGGGGTTGTGGAGTCTTCCTCTCTGGAGATACTCAAAACCCACCTGTGTGATCTGGTATAGGTGATCCTACTCTGTCAGCAGGATTGGACTAGATGATCTTTAGAGGTCCCTTCCAGACCCTAACGTTCTGTGATTTTGTGATTACATGATTTTATCCAATTATTTGTATTGCAGGAATGTGTTCTCTGAGGATGTCACAGAAATACAGTAGACATGTGTAGTGGTTTGAGCCTTAACTGAGAGCTAAAGGCTGAAATGGGGAAAAGGCTGAGAACCTCCTCCCCACTTCCCCCCCCCCACACCTCCTCCCTCCAAACAAGGAGAGGGGGGAAAAAAGGAAAAAAAAAGGGGGTAAGGAGCAAATCCACCAAGCAACAATCCGGAGTCAGCTTGGAAGTAGAGAGGCAAATAATTTTTTCTTTAAATATAACAATAACAGGGACAAAAAAAAGTTCACAAGGGCAAGGAACAAGAATGGATGGGAGGGGGGGCAGAAAAGAATTATACAAAACCAGTCTTTCTCTGAGGAGGCGCAGAGGCAGCAGGGAGAAGGGTCAGGTCCGGCCACGTGGCTGAGGATCAGGAGGGCAGCCGCCGTAGCTCCCATCCAGCAGAGGCAGGAGCCAAAAAGGAGATCCAACAGCTATGAGGTCCTGCTTCTTATACCCTTGCTGGGCAGGGAGGGGGGAGTGGAACAGACTCAGCTTTCCCAGGGGGGAGACGCCCTTCAGGGAGTGTAAAGTACCCGCAAGCCCTCCACCCTGCTTTCTTCTTTTGTTTTCAGAAAAAGGTGTTAACCCACCACAACATGGAAGACCTCACTGGGTGATACCTGTTCCTACCAGACCTCAGAAAGGAGCTGATTTGCCAGAAAGGAAAAAAATGTCTCCAGAAGTTTATCTGTTAGCTTCCTCTGTAAAGTGCCTGTGAGCACATCTTGTGCACCTGTGACCTCTAAATAAACTATTTCTGTCTTCTTTTAAAATGAATAAATGTTTCACTCTTAAAAATGGTTTTATGCCTGAGTTGGGGAAGTGACACTTTTCAGCAGATGTATGCATTGTGCTAGAAAGAGTGTCAACTGACTATTTCCACAATTCTGAAGCACTGATAAATGTTTGAGTCACTGTGCAACAGAGGAGTAACAGTTTACTGTCAAAGGTTCAGCACTCTTTTTGATGTAAATTGATTCATAATGACTTAAATGCCTTTAAAAAATATATTCATGAATATTCTTTGCAGTTTTCAGTAGCTATATAATTAAGTAGCTCCTACTCTCGCTTCTGAGTGTGGTGTATCACAATTATGTTTCTAACTACCCAAGCAGTATATTGGTGTTTTGATAGCTGGGAAGAAAAAACAGTCTTGGCAAAGTCAGCATGCTAGGAGGATTAGGGAAGACTGACTGGGGGTGGGCAGAGAGAGAGATCATGAGTTCTTATGGAAGTAACAAGTGCAGCTATAGAGCTCTGGTCAGGCTTGTGTCAGTAAGTCATATACATTGCTTAAAAGCCACAATGAAAAGAGAATCGATTTAGGTTTCCCACAGCTTGAACACTTTGAGAGAGGAGGGCATAAAAAGGCATTTTGAAAAGCCAATTCCAGTTTTTCTGTGGGAATGCTGAGCAGTTAAGCACAGTCTGAAGGGCAAGGTGTCCCACAGATGTTAACAGAAGTTTGGCTCAGCAAAGTTATTTAAAAGTTGACATGAATGTGACCTGCATTGTGAGAAAACAATGAGAATAAAATAGAAGATGTATCTTCCTTCACTGCTAAAAAAAATTGCTGTGTGACTAGTCATAGCTGACAGGAGGTGAATATTCTCAAAGACCAAGAATAAGCAGGAAAAAAAAAAGCCTCCCCTATCAAAAAATAAATAATAAAAAGAATAGAATAGAATAAACCAGGTTGGAAGAGACCTTCAAGATTATCATGTCCAACCCATCATCCAACACCATCTAATCAACTAAACCATGGCACCAAGCACTCCATCGAATCTCCTCCTAAATACCTCCGGTGGTGGTGACTCCACCACCTCCCCGAGCAGCCCATTTGAATGGCCAATCACTCTCTCTATGAAGAATTTCTTCTAACATCCATCCTAAACCTGCCCTGGCACAGCTTGAGTCTGTGTCCTCTTGACAGGTTCATATGCTCAGCTCCAACCCCCTGTCAGCAAGGGTGAAAGACTACTTCTTGTAGTCACATGTCTGATTGCAGAAGTGTCTCCTATAAAAAATAAATCAACTACTTGCTAATAGAATATTCTCTGTATTCCCATACAAATATCTCTTTTATACGTTGCACCTTCAAGCTGCTTACTGCCTGACAATGGAGAGGAGCTGGAGGAGTCCCCAGTCAATAGGTTGGTGCATGCTGGAGTCCTGCTCATCCCACTTCTCCTTTGAGAGCAAGACAATTCACACAAGGCTCTATGTCTGCCCCATCAGGGTTGCCAAAAATGTACCAAATCTGGATTCTTTACCTGTTGTGGAAAAGCCAGGTGACACACACAGCTGAGATACCTGCTTTATTCCACTTCTGCAGAGAAAAGAGTGCTGGGTGATAATTCCACAAAGCTAGCACACCAATCAAAATTCACAGCAAATATTTATATAGTGAAATAAATAAGCTATGCCTAATGTCAATGCCTACTAACTAGCCATTGGTGAACTTCTTTCTTGGTTTGTCTTAGAGCTCCTTTAAGTTCAGGATGCATGATCAAAGAGAGTAAGGGGAAGTGCAGTGTGCTACTTCAAAATACTGTTTGTTGAAAACTATAAAGTAGATCTTATGCAAACACTCAGCAGTGTTTTTACGCTTAATTTCACACTCTCAGTGTTACTGTTCACACTTGCTTTATCACTCCAGATACCTTGTGCAGCCTTCTGCCCAGGGCCTATCTCAGTAAAAAAAGGACAAGTAATGCATATGTATTTAATACATTCACATAAATTGAGAAGGTCAGTTGGAAGAGTTATGTTATTGATGTGAGTAATCCCAGTGAAGATGTGAAAGCCTGAGCAAAAGCTTTATTCCTTCTGAGTTTGAGCAATTTATTTTAGCTAACATCTAGAGAAAGGGGATTCTTAGTCTGAGAACATAAAAGTGTCTGTTTAAGTAGATACCTCTTGCCTAGTTTGTGCTCTTAGCAGTACCAGGTGCCTACACAGAGGCTTAGAAGAAAAGTCAGAGGAAATGTGGTGGGTGCTCCCATGACTAGCAGCTTAGCAAACCCTTAAGAAGGTGCTTCAGCTGCTCTGCTTTGTTTGTGAACTTTTAACAATTTGTGTCTTTTAGTCAGTTGGCTGCTGGAATTAATTCTACTGTTCAATGGTGTATTGTACTTTCATCTGTAGTTTAGACCTGTGAGTGAACAGCTCCACTGTGTTTTTATGTGACAGTGCTTATGTTAAAGTAGTCAGTAAATTCCTATTTGCCTTCTTTACACACAACATAATTTTTGAGTTTTCTGCCATATCCCTACTTAGCTGTCTCTTTTCCAAGCTTCTCTGTTTACTCTTTTCTCATATGGAATTACTTTATTCTTCTGATAGCCTCTTTTGCTTTTCTCTGTGTCTTCTCATTTTCTACAGTATTCTTTGAATGTAATTGAAAGAACATACATCCTCTAGCTTCTCCCACTTGAAGAAAACCAAAATGTTTTGTCTTCTTTCCCACAACTTTTTGCCCGACCTTCTTGTTAATACTTTAACTTTTCAGATACCATACAGGGTTTCTCAGAAAGCTCTTCTAAAAAATGCTCTCTCCATATAATGGCTGTAGAAAGAATTTCAGTGACAGGTTTGCCACTCAGTGAACAGAGCTTCAGAGCTATTCTGGTTTGTAAGGTGTTTCCTCAGACTCCATGCTGTCAAGAGAAAGGAGTTAAAAATCCCTAGAAATACACACAATGAGATTCTAATGTTATTTATACTTAGAAATCCTATGGGAATTGTAGATATTTCATTGCAGATTTACTTACCTAATACTTGGATATAGCCCAGCTGAGTTTTGATGAGACAAATGCTACTTAGACAAACATGAAATAATTAACTTTCATTTGTAACCTGTTTTGCTCTATCTGTGATACGGAGTTCCAAAAGTGATCAGATTTGTTTCTTCAATAACTTTTCTGAAAGCAAAAGTTTGAAAAGAAAACCTTCTAGAATTGGAGTATCTTCTTAGACTTGTATTATTTTGAAATGTTGCAGTTTCCCAGAGCAATTACTAAACATCTTATCTCAGAAACCTCTGTCTAAAAACTCAGGGTTTATGAAAACATTGGGAAAAAATGGTATGCAGCACATTTGTAATTTGTACAGGTAACTATTCCCCATTACATTTGCTTCTTACAGCCTAGAACTTCTTTCTACTTGCAGAGTTCTTCAGCTTTCAAAAAAAGAAATTGAGTACAGTGAAAAAAACACCAAGAACAACAGAAACTTCATATGCATTTGTATCTGTGATGCAAAGACATAAACCTTTGGGACCTATTGTTTTGGCAAAGAGTGAAACTGAAAAGGCTGTTTTCACTGGGTCGGTTATTATAAATCTTGCCAAACATCTGATGATTGTGAAATACTTTAAGCCTTCATTAAAAGACATATTTTTGGTATCTTGTCTCATAGTGGTGGGTGGGGTGTTCCACCTGCTACACTGCTAAATTTGTTGAATGTAATGTGGTTGTATATGCAGAATTCTAATCTTATTTTAACACTATTTAACACAAGGCTGTTCTGATGAGGCTTCTCTCCCTTAACTCCCTGTCTAGGCTACAGCAGAACAACAAAGAATGTAGTTATACAATGGTTCAGATTTGTGTGGTAGTGCTAATTTGCTTGCCTCCCTTACTTGCAGCTACTTGTTCCCATAGTTTGACCAGTACACCTGTGTTTGGCTGCTGTTTATCAGAACCAGTAGAATGATTATGTTTTCTGTTTCTAAATACCCTTTTTTCATTTCTATATAGTACTAACAGATTTTACATTGAATCAGGCAGAGGAGAAGCATTTTGCCAGTAATAAGATGGTACTATTTTAGTGTTTTTTAAGATTGGGGATATAAAAGAATCATGGTAGATTTTCAAGGGACCAATGTGAAGCACATGTTGGGATGAAGTTTGGTTCCCATGTTCCTTCTGTACCTATGCACCACTTACACTTCTAACCCTCTGTGACTGCTAAACTCACAACCAGACATGCAGTTACTGGCTCAGGAAATTTGTCTCATAGTGTCAGTCAGATCTGTGAATTGTTGAGTAGAAAATAAAATATTTTTAGAATTATTACTGAAAGATTTTGCTTTTCTGGAAACTACTGTTAGTAGCCAGTAAGATTTACACATTTAATATGAAGCAAAGAAATTAAAGTGTCACTTCTGTTTACTTCTGACAGTTATATTCTTAACTTGATCTATTCATTATTTCCGTTTACTTTCTACTTAGATAAACAATCTGTGAGGCAATCATTAGGCCTACTAAGTGTAAGGCTGACTCGATAAGGTGAACTGGGTACTGCAAGAGGTCAAAGTGTCTATCAAGAGACTCTTAACAGATCTGACTGAGGAGGTTAATTACAGTTAACTGGTTTCTTGTTAGGATTGAAGGTTGAGTTGGTTGGTCAGCTTTTCTCCAGCACTGTTAAATAAGATACTACTTTTCTTCTAGGTGACCTGAAGGTGTGCCAAAACAGTGTCACCATTTGTGATCTCAAGGATAAGAAATAAACTTTTGCCTTTTTTTATAGTGTAAAATGAATGCATAATAGATAAAGGAAATTTTACAGAATTTATTCACATGAAGTTGTATGAGAGTTTCCTAATACGCTTTTTCTTTATTTGCAGCTATTGGCTGACAAACAAGGTCCACATAAAACGACCCAGCACTGGTCTTCTTATGTATACACTTGCAACTAGATTTTGTGATGAAATACACCTGTATGGATTCTGGCCATTCCCAAAGGATTTACATGGAAAACCAGTCAAATATCATTATTATGATGATCTGAAGTATCGCTACTTTTCTAACTCCAGTCCTCATAGGATGCCATTAGAGTTTAAAACATTGTATGTCTTACATAACAGAGGAGCACTGAAATTAACAACGGGGACTTGCATAAAGCAGTGAAGCACCTGCAAAATACAGTAAGAAGTACAGGATACAGACTTTGTCACAAAGATGTTGTGGAATGGCAATGTGGAATGGGATATGTTTCCATATCATCTAAGCCACTGGCAAAAGGAATTTTACCAGAAGTACATAACCAGCTATTAGACCTGAAAAGTGCTCTGTAACTAAGTTAACTTGATTGCAAGGGCTCGAGTAAGTGCCACTTTCTCTAGAACAAAGCTTAAATGTATACTCAGTAGTGTTTACAAGATCCAATGACAAATTTATCATGAATTAAAGAAGAAAGATTAGAGCCTGCTGAATTGCCATTGTGGTCAGCCCACAGAGAAATCGTCACTGTACGTATATTTTTGTGAGCAAACTGAAATCAAGGCTTTGACAAAAAAGGTCATGATGGAATTGAACAGAGAAAATGAAATCCGTAAGACCAAACAAATGAGTTAATACTTTCAGTCAGAGGACTCTTTCTGATCTTGTATTATAACCTCAGCTTTTGTTGTTGTTTTTCTTACTGTTGTTGGTTAGCTTTTGTTGCTTTTAAATACTGGAGCCTTTAAAGGATTTTGAGGATATTATGAGTAATTAACAGTGTATATCTGATGAAATTGTCTTAGAAAAAAGATTTGTAAGAGTGAGAGGGTGGTGGGAAACATCAAATGTTTTATCAATTGTTACTGTGCTGTATCCTGCTGTCACACAACCCTTAATGTCTGAATTACTTTTCTAGCTATCACTGTCAATACCCACTACATGGACTACTCGAGGTAATTTTGATCCATTTTTAAAGATAAGTTTTTCTGTTGTATTCAGATTTGAAGATAAATGAGAAGGGGCCCTTATTTTTGATACCAAAGATTATGTATTTTTTCCTTTCCTTTCCTTAAAGAAGTAGTGCAAATTTAGTAGTGTGTTTCTTTTATGCTGAACTTTATGTTATTTAATTTTTTTTAATTAAGAATCTCAAAGCAAAGCTTCTTTATGGACTCTGCAGTCTTTCCTGCAAAGAAGAATCTGCAGGAATAAATACAGTATTTCATACATACAAATATATATACACAGTTGTTATTCCTGATTGAAAGGAAAATATAAAGTCTAAAGAAACCAAGAAACTCAGGTGACACTGGAACACACCTAAAGAAAAGAAAGACCTCACCAGTTAAATGGAAAATAACTGTAGATTAAACAGCTTTTAAAAAAATTAATTTCTAATGGTGGTGTTGGATGATCTCTCTAATATACCTCTTTTATATCAGATTGATGTTCTGATGTGTGATTGACTGAAATAACTGAGAGCTGCATTATCTCAGTGATTTTTCTAAGCAGTGTTCTTTTTCATCCATGAAACCAACAACTTTTTCACTTCCTTTGTTGAAAAAAAAAAAAAAAAAGAACAAGAAATTAGGAAGGAGTGTCATGTTAGTGCAGCATATAGTCAGTGCAGCATATAGTCAGATACAAAATGTGTCTGCATATATTATGATTCAGCACTAATGGAGCAGGTAACTAAAGATAACTCTAGTTCCACCATTTTCATGCCAGGCAAGGCTGAGGACAAGGGATGTGGATGCAATGTATGAGTATTCTCTTGTTATTTTCAGCTCTATGTTATTTGTTCATCTGCATATATGATACTTACTGCATCTATCAAATTTTGATCCAGCTCGAGCAACTTCATATGTAGCACAACACTGACAAACTTTTCTAGCTGAAAGTGCCATTAATTACCCGTTTTTCTGCTTAAGTTCACATGCGTTTTGTCCTGCATGACTAGAGGTCTGTAATTATTCTGATTTAGTTGCTAAAAATTTAGAAGCAGAGAGTTTTTCCAAAATGTGATGGAAAACAGAAAATCATTCTGCTGTATTCAAAATACAGTAAAATCTTTCCTTATTCACCACCCTGACATGCCCAGGGTAGTATATTTTGGCTATGTCAAGGTGTGGGATGTGATTCTAACATGGTTCAAACTGAAACCAAGGCATCACAAGGGACTAAGCAAGAATAGAGACTTGAATGTGTCTGAGTTGTTGTTGATAAGCCAGAGGGTGTTGTTATAGATGACTCCCCGTAAAAGTTTTTGGTAACAGATTTATTGGCACTAAAAGATTGTAAAAAAGCAATAAAAGCAAGCAAAGCAACCGGTTGGGCATGTTTTCTTCATCTTATATAGTTACAGCATCTACATAAGCAAACTTATGCTAAATAGAAGGCAGGCATATGATAATTAGTCTTAGAATAGGTGGTCAAATCCCTTCTCCCTACATTCAGTGTGGTAAGGGTCAAAGCATCCACTTCCACGCATGCCCAATTGTGCAGGCTTCTTATCTGAAGAAAACAAATTCCTAGTTCTGAATGTTTATCTTTAAGACAGCTCCTTCTCAGCCGTGATGTCTCCTATTAACCAGACAGTGTCCTTGCAAGTCTGCAAAATAGGTTTCTTTCCCTTTACCCTCTAAACAGGCTTTACAAGATCCTGACCCTTAATCCCAGTGCACTCTAAGTCTTAATAATTTTAACACAAATCACCAGTATATTCATCACAGTATTATTTGTACAATGTGTAAATGTGTAGTTTTAGACAAGGTTATTTCCTTGATGAAAGGTGGGAATATTCCTGTTCTTTCTGTTAGGCTTTTGCAGCTGTTTGATCTTCTAAAAAACATACAGAATTCCTGCCTGATTAACCTGATCTTGCTCTATGATCAGGTGACCCACCTGGTGGATGTGGGGAAGGCTGTGGATGTAGTCTGAACTTCAGCAAGGCCTTTGACACTGTTCCCCACAGCAAACTCCTGGCCATGCTGTCAGCTCGTGGCTTAGACAGCAGCACTCTGTGCTGGGTTAGGAACTGGCTGGAGGGCCAAGACCAGAGAGTGGTGGTGAATGGTGCCACATCCAGCTGGCAGCCAAGGCACTAGTGATGTCCTCCAGGGATCAGTGCTGGGCCCCATGCTCTTTAATATCTTTATTGATGATCTGGATGAGGTGATTGAGTCCATCATCACTAAACTTGCAGATGACACCAAGCTGGGGGCAGGAGTTGATCTGTTAGAGGGTAGGAGAGGTCTCCAGAGGGACCTTGAAAAGCTGGACAGATGGGCAGAGTCCAAGGGTATGAGATTTAACACATCTAAGTGCTGGGTTTTACACATTGGCCACAACAACCCCATGCAGTGCTACAGGCTGGGGTCAGAATGGCTGGAGAGCAGCCAGGCAGAAAGGGACCAGGGGGTACTGATTGATAGTAGGCTGAACATGAGCCAGCAGTGTGCCCAGGTGGCCAAGAGGGCCAATGGCATCCTGGCCTGGATCAGGAATGGTGTGGCCAGCAGGAACGGGAAAGTCATTCTACCCCTGTACTCAGCACTGGTTAGGCCACACCTTGAGTACTGTGTCCAGTTCTGGGCCCCTCAATTTAAGAAGGATAGTGAGACACTTGAATGTGTCCAGAGAAGGGCAACGACGTTGGTGAGAGGGAGCTGGGATTGTTTAGCCTGGAGAAGAGGAGGTTCAGGGGAGACCTTACTGCTGTCTACAACTACCTGAAGGGAAGTTGTAGCCAGGTGGAGGTTGGTTTCTTTTCCCAGGCAACCAGCAGCAGAACAAGAGGACACAGTCTCAAGCTGCACCAGGGGAAGTTTAGGCTCGAGGTGAGGAGAAAGTTATTCACAGAGAGAGCTGTTAGCCATTGGAATGTGCTGCCCAGGGAGGTGGTGGAGTCCCCATCCCTGGAGGTGTTCAAGAGGGGACTGGACGTGGCACTTGAAGCCACGGTTTAGTTGTCATGAGGTGTTAGGTAGTAAGTTGGACTTGATGATATCTGAGGTCTTTTCCAACCTTGTTGATTCCATGATTCTATGAATTTCTGTTGAGATATAGGTGCCAGCCACACAGAAGCTCAGAAAAGCATCAGTTTATTTTTCCTTCTGGGAATGTCTTTTCTTCTTTCCATTGTCAGGCCATCAACAAAAGGGAACTCAAGTAAACTAAAATATTAACAGTTAGGCAAATTTTTTTACCTCAAGAAAGGTTTTAATACACCAACTGAGTGTTTCTTTGAGAGCATACCAGATGGAGACAGTCTAATTCCTATAGTAAAAAAAAAATAAAATATATATATATGTACCTTGTGTAACTGAATAAGTAAAGAGGAAGATAGATGAGAAAGTTTGCATTTAGAAGTCAGCAGCAAAGTAAAACTTCAGCCTGAGCCTATTTTGCAAACTTCACATTTGATTCTCTGCAAGTGAAGTTAATTTTGATATGCAAGCCATTAAGTGTCTGTAATTAAATCCGATAAAACAGTGATTCAGGGCAAGGTTTGTCCTGCTTGGTTCTACTCAAGATACGACAGTAGCACCTACTTCCAAAAAAAAAAAAAAAATAAAAGGGGCCTATGCCTTCTCAAAACTTGGCTATAGCCTCATGTCATGGAGACATTACAGTGCTGCACATTTCTGGCACCATGAGCTCTCTACCACACTCATCCTTCTCATTGCACCATCCCCTCAAAAAAACATCAGATGTGCCTCCCTGCTGAAAGCATAGGACTCCTTACCAACCCATCTCACCCACCTCACCTTTATTCTGAACTGAAGTGTAATGTAGCCAATGGTAGATTTCAGACCGTCCTCTGAGGCAAATAGCAACTGTAGTATTTTCACAGAGAGTAATTTTACTCTATTGCTCTTTGTCTCAATTGATCTGTATGCACATGGAGACCACAGTTTGTAATACATATTCACGTGTCCCATGTGGCCTACAGCACAGAAAAGATAAACAGGCTTTAGTGTAATTACTACTTTCCTCATCCAGCATTATCAACAACTAATACAAAGCAGATGGGATAAAAAGAAGGATTTCTAATGCTGCAATTTTATCTGCCTTGGTGAGGAACAACTGAAGAATGCCCACCATAGGAGTCACCATCTGAGCGTTTCTCAAATCCATCCTCACATAGGTTATGACAATTGCCACCTATGGTTCCTAAACATAAGTTAAAGATAAGAAAATCAAAACAGCAGTCTGTATTTTCCTGAATGTTATGACACCCTTAGATTTTGAACAACCTGATGCCATCAAGATAAAGTTATTGTATATTGTTTGTTAACAAAAATGTTAATATTTCCATGACAGAGTCTTTCATAATTCATTAAAATAATAGGTAAATATATTTGATTGTTAAATTTTCAGCTTAGGGGCAGTTTTTCTCTCCCATAGCCCTGAGCCCCTCTCCAGATACAATATCTCCCGGACCTTTCAAACCTTTGCTGGTTTACACAATCTGATATATACTAAAGACTGTACTATTGTTAAACAAGATAAGCAACGTTTGACTGCAATTTGAAGAAGAATAGGTGTGTCCAGCACCTTTTTTATTGTTTGATTAGCAAAGTGCTGAGCACTCTTTACATTTACTTTCCTGGAGGAGACATCCAGGATTTAGTGGGGGATCTAGATTTACATATTTCAGGATATAACTCTGAAATGGCACATTATTTATTTAAGACTACTCTTACTTCATGAAGAGAAAAGAACAATTGTTCTAACTGCAGATAAAATAAAGCATTTACGGAGTACTATTGCTAATGAGCATGTGTAATACAGTTTCTGTGGTTTGAATCACTGATAATGTATTTTATCAAGATTGTCATGTTCAAAACTGTTATTGTAAGTACAGCTATGGGGATTGGTTTTTTATTTGTAAAACTGTAAAATTTAAAAAAAAGGATTTTGTTTATATATATATATATATAAAATATATATTCTTTTCCAAATCCCTTTCTACCACAGTTGTGATTTTTCAATTACATGGTAATCATATGACTGTGTGAAAGGAAATTATCTGCTTCTTTACAACGTCTGGACAAGGAGTTTCTCAACACAAAAGGGGATACTGAGAAAAGGATGAAGCCGTAATCAAGAACACAGACACAAACTTGACCAACAGATTGTACAGGAGGCAGCCACGAGAACTAAAGCTATTGGTCACACTAACTGGTAAGGATAGGTGGAGTGTAGGAGCACGTGTATTCTGGTAAGATAGAATAGAACAGAACAGAACAGAACAGAACAGAATAGAATAGACCAGACCAGGTTGGAAGAGACCTTCAAGATCATTGCGTCCAACCCATCAACCAATCCAAGCCATCTAAACAACTAAACCATGGCACGAAGTACCCCATCAAGTCTCCTGAAAACCTCCAATGACAGCGACTCCACCACCTCCCCAGGCAGCCCATTCCAATGGGCAATCACTCCCTCTGTATAGAACTTCTTCCTAACATCCAACCTAAAGCTCCCCTAGTGCAGCCTGAGACTGTGGCCTCTTGTTCTGGTACTGGCTGCCTGGGAGAAGAGACCAACATCCACCTGTCTACAACCTCCCTTCAGGTAGTTGTAGAGAGCAATAAGGTCACCCCTGAGTCTCCTCTTTTCCAGGCTAAGCAACCCCAGCTCCCTCAGTCTCTCCTCATAGGGCTTGTGTTCCAAACCCCTCACCAATTTTGTTGTCATTCTCTGGACTCGTTCCAACAAGTGAACATCCTTCCTAAACTGAGGGACCCAGAACTGGACACAGTACTCAAGGTGTGGCCTAACCAGTGCAGTGTATAGGGGCAGAATGACCTCCCTGCTCCTGCTGGCCACACTGTTCTTGATGCAGGCCAGGATGCCAGGGTTGTTGTGGCCAATGTGCAGAACCCGGCACTTGGATGTGTTAAATCTCATGCCGTTGGATTCTGCCCATCTGTCCAGCCTGTCGAGGTCCCTCTGCAGAGCCTCTCTACCCTCTAACAGATCAACTCCTGCCCCCAGCTTGGTGTTGTCAGCAAATTTACTGGTGATAGACTCAATGCCCTCATCCAGATCATCAATGAAGATGTTAAAGAGCACAGGGCCCAGCACTGATGCTTGGGGCACACCACTACTGACTGGCTGCCAGCTGGATGTGGCACCATTTGCCATGACTCTCTGGGCTCGGCCCTCCAGCCAGTTCCTAACCCAATGCAGTGTGCTCCCATCCAAGCCATGGGCTGACAGCTTGGCCAGGAGTTTGCTATGGGGGATGGTGTCAAAGGCCTTGCTGAGGTCCAGGTAGACCACATCCACAGGCCTCCCCACATCCACCAGGCGGGTCACCTGATCATAGAATCTGATCAAGAATCTTGTAAAATGGAATACTATGGGAAAGAGGGGAAAATAATGTATATGGAGACACAAACCTGACAGACAAATTAGAATGGAGACAAAGACAAGTAGCCAGTCTTGTCAGTCACACTGACTAAAGCCACTATCAAGAAACTGCAGGCAAACTGGACTTTGCAACTGATGAGAGTGCAGAGCTGAGAGTCCCAGTTGTTGGAGGGGTGCCTGGATAGGACTGTGCATCCTGATGAGGTAATGTGCAGGAGAGGAAGAAATGAGAGAAAAGGGGCTAGTCATGTGTAGACTGTGACTGCTCAGCATGCTTGTCTGGCTGAGCCCTGTGACTGATCACCACAGCCTGTCCTAATCCCTCATTAAAATATTTTCTTAATTACCTCTCTGCGTATTCTCATTGCCTATCTGGTGTGCATAGGTGCTGCAAAGACTCAGTGACATCTGCTGGGAGTTTGTTATGAGAGGACTTGATGGCAACTGCTGTGGTCGCACCAGGGATGTGGGCTTCTCTGGCCTGTGCTGTCAGATGCTGGAGTGTGAGGTCTCAGCCACTCTCTACAACTACCCACCTAAAAGGAGGCTGTAGTGCGATGAGTGTTGGGTCTCTTTCCCCAAGTAGCAAGTGCTAAAATGAGAGGAAACAGCCTCAAGTTGCACCAGGGGAAGTTTAGATTGGATATTGGGAAAATTTTCTTTGTCAGAAGGGTTGTAAAGCATTGGAACAGGCTGGCCAAGGAAATGGTTCAGTGCTGCAGATGTTCAGAAGATGCGTGGATGTGTAACTTAGAGGCATTGTTTAGTGGTTGAGTTGGCAGAGTTAGGTTTATGGATGGACTCAATCTCAAATATTTTGCAACCTTTATGGTTCTGTGATTCAGTGCTAGCAGCTACTGCAGGTCACCAGCATGAGTGAGACAAATGAGCGTCTCAGCACCAGTCACTGGATCAGGACTGGTCACAGCTTTTTGTGGCTGGTGCCACTTGGTGGAGTGGTGTCTGTTATCCCCAAACCCTGAGTGAATGGATTGTCTGTGTGTGATCAGTAGCAAACTTCAAGCTGGAACAGTCAGCAAATAGGAGACCCTGGGTAAGGGCAGACGTTTAAGGTAGGCAGAGGATGCATGTGCTGGCGTGCCTGGGGGATCCGTAAGTGTGGAATGCTATGATGCAAGTGTGTGAGTGCTGTATGTTTGCAGTGAGCACTGAGGGTGACTAGCCAGCAAGTCAGGGACCCTTAGGGCTGGCAAGGGGGCCCACGATTGGGGTAAACATGCTGGGTGGGCAGGGGGGCAGTGCTGGTTCCAAGGGGATCTGCAAAGTGCATGTGCCTATGAACCTGTGTGCTGTGCTACTGACCTGCTTTGTTAGCGAAGGAGAAGGAGGGTTCTGGGCCAACTGCTTTTTTGTTTCTATGAATCCTCTATGAGAGGAGGCAGCACCTGCCCTCTGGCAGTGTGCATGAGTAGCCAAGTCCATGTCCGATGTGTGTGTGGCTCTGTAGCTTTGTCCCAGCAATGTGCATGGTATCTCTTCAGGTTGAGCCTGCAAATGGGAAAGCAGCAGCCATGTTCCTCAACCTGGACAGAGACCAGTCATTTATTCTAGATGATCCTGCGCTAGCAGGGAGTTTGGACTAGATGTCTCTTCCAACTCCTACTATTCTGTGATTCTATGATTCTGTGAAAACATTTCCAGCCAGGAATGGCAAACTCCTGTGACAGGACTCCAGATGCCAAAATTACATGTATGGACATTTCCAAACAAAATGTAGAAGATTGTCAGTCTCTCAGTAATGTTTGATCCAGAGAAAAATAATTATCACAATGGTTTCTTTTACCTAATCAATGGCAATTTTCATTGTATATCTGTAGATTAATTTAGACTTTTGTATTTCATTAAATAATCCAGTTATTTTCTCAGGATGTCAAGGATTAGGGCTAGGCCAGTGTGGTAGTTTAGGCTGGGTGCCTTCTGCTGCTACCACACAAGATTCACCTTCAGTTCCCCAGGTTTCCAGCCCAGTGGGTGGACACAGGAAATAGCGTATGTCATTCCCATAATGTCCTGCTCCCTATAAATCCATCTGCAAGGTCTTACACTTCCTCGTTTTTCCCTCACCATTCCAGTGGGAGATGCTGCCTATCTGGTAATGGAAAGGGAGTTATCTCAAGGACTCTTAGGCCTGGCTAGGCCTAATGCCAAGAGAAGGGAGAAGGGCAATCTCAGATCTGGCCAGCTGAGATTAGCCTAATGGTGGAGGGAGGGGGGGAAGAGAGCCCTGGGGGTTTTGGGTGTACCTTCAGATGCGGAGAGGGGCGTGCTGGAGGGCTTCTGGGTATGCTTTGGGATCTCTTTTGTCACTGTGCTTGTAGCTTCTGTAAACCACTCACTGCTTTTCCATTTAACTTTTCCATCACTTCTGCAATCCATTTGTGTGAGTCTTGGTTTTCTGCCTGGTGGGAGGCAAGGGAGGATCTGCCTTCAAACTACCACAGCCAGCCACTAGACAAATGACAGATGTTTTCTATTTAACTCCTCACCCTTCCCAAAGGGCCAAAAGAAGGGAATAAGGGAGAGAGATGTATGAGTAGAAAAACAAAACTGAATCTGCCTTAATTAAAACAATAACAATAAAATTAAATAAATACAAATATATACAAAATCCATGTTGAACCCAATTTCTGTGATGTCAGTTTCTTCACCATCACCACTGATGCTATGGGTAGGCACTGGGGTAGTCCCAGGAAGAACTTGACAGCATATGGGACCTGGATTCAGGAGCTGGATTCTGGAACTGACTTCAGGAATGCACACGTGATTGAAGGCAGAAGAATGGACAGTCTTTGGATGCCAGCAACTGATAAATAGATTTTAACCTTGTGGTCTCTCAACCTTGCTGTCAGTTTAGGATCATCTGTCCTGCCAACTCCTTTCCCTATGTGCAGTCTTTGAATTTTAGACACTCCAACAGAAAGAGAAGGAGGGAGGGAAAAGGAGGGAAACTGATGGGCTCAGCAAAGCCACTGTAGCCACAGAGTGGGGGGAAAGGGCAGGGGGTAGAACATTGTCAAATTCACAGCAGCTGCCATTTCAAGTAGCTTTCAGATGAAATGCAGGATCTCTCGTTGGGATGGAGGTGATAGCAGTGACTCTGAGCTTAATTGATGTTTTTGAGCCTGAAACTTGAGATGGTTGGAGTAGATGCCATTGTTTCTTTCCCACTCCATATCGCTGGTAAGCAGGTGCAAGTTCTGTGTTTAATGATGCACACATTTTTTCAAATAGTACATAAACAAAAAACTACTTCTTGATGAGCTAGATGTGATATCCAGGTAGTGTTTCTAAGAACTTTTTTGTTTCCTTATTACCTCATGAATAGTATTCTCAGTAGCTTCTGCTTCTTTCAGACATTGATGACTGCTATTAATCTGCCTACTTTTGCTATCAAGTTTCTCAGACCCACTATCATGACACAGCAGCTGGTGTGGAGCCTTCAAATCCTTTTGTCCATCTTTTGTTTTGTTACACTAAAAAAACTACAAACAAACAAAAATGCTTCAGGGCTGTTAAGTTCAAAAAAGTGTCTGTCTGGTTAACTGGTTCACGTATGGTTTTCCTGTATAATCCTCTGACTGCAGGAAAGGGAGAGTCAAAGTGAGGGTTAATGACACTATGATAATAAGAAAATAGTAAAAAAAAAAATTCAAACAGTAAGAAAACAAAACACACACACAGACATACACACAAAAGCACAGTTACATCATCATCATCATCATCATCATAAACAACAGGTTGGAAGAGACCTTCAAGATCATCGTGTCCAACCCATCAACCAATCCAACCCACCCAAACAACTAAACCATGGCACCAAGCACCCCAACAAGTCTCCTCCTGAACACCTCCAATGATGGGGATCCAAGCAGCTGAGGAGAGCTCCAACTACCTGCTCCTGGAACATAGGGAAACTATGCAGCTCCCTGGCTCCTTCTGCCAGCTTTGCAGGCCAGCTGTCTGGAAGATGTTCTGTCCTGCTAGTAAAAATGGAGGAAAAAAAAGAGCAGATGCTTCCAAATGTCCCTTTTCTCAATCCCCAAATGCATGGCACTCACCTTTTCCTCTTTGGAGATGTCCCTTGCTCTCATTCAAGCGCAATCTGACTCCTGAATGTGAAGAGAGTGAAACCTGAGGCAGTATCATGTGGCAATACACCAGCCTGGAAGCCTGTTGTAGCCTGAGCATCATGGTAATGCACCTTGTTCTGCTTCTGCAGTGCATTGAAGAGTGCTGTTTAACACATGAACAGTATGTACTCCTGAAGGAGAACAGAACAGAACAGAACAGAATAGAATAGACCAGACCAGGTTGGAAGAGACCTTCAAGATCATCGTGTCCAACCTATCAACCAATCCAAGCCATCTAAACAACTAAACCATGGCACTAAGCACCCCATCAAGTATCTTCCTGAACACCTCCAATAATGGTGACTCCACCACCTCCCCAGGCAGCCCATTCCAATGGGCAATCACTCTCTCTGTATAGAATTTCTTCCTAACATCCAACCTAAACCTCCCCTGGCGCAGCCTGAGACTGTGTCCTCTTGTTCTAGTACTAGCTGCCTGGGAGAAGAGACCAACATCCACCTGTCTACAACCCCCTTCAGGTAGTTGTAGAGAGCAATAAGGTCACTCCTGAGTCTCCTCCTCTCCAGGCTAAGCAATCCCAGCTCCCTCAGTCTTTCCTCATAGGGCTTGTGTTCCAAACCCCTCACCAACTTTGTTGTCATTCTCTGGACTCGTTCCAGCAAGTCAACATCCTTCCTAAACTGAGGGGCCCAGAACTGGACACAGTACTCGAGGTGCAGCCTAACCAGTGCAGTGTATAGGGGCAGAATGACCTCCCTGCTCCTGCTGGCCACACTGTTCCTGATGCAGGCCAGGATGCCATTGGCCCTCTTGGCTGCCTGGGCACATTGCAGGCTCATGTTCAGCCTACCATCGACCAGCACCCCCAGGTCCCTCTCTACCTGGCTGCTCTCCAGCCACTCTGACCCTAGCCTGTAGCACTGCATGGGGTTGTTGTGGCCAATGTGCAGAACCCGGCACTTGGATGTGTTAAATCTCATGCCGTTGGATTCTGCCCATCTGTCCAGCCTGTCGAGGTCCCTCTGCAGAGCCTCTCTACCCTCTAACAGATCAACTCCTGCCCCCAGCTTGGTGTCATCAGCAAATCTACTGATGATTGACTCAATGCCCTCATCTAGATCATCAATAAAGATGTCAAAGAGCCTGGGGCCCAGCACAGATCCTTGGGGCACACCACTACTGACTGGCCACCAGCTGGATGTGGCACCATTCAACAGCACTCTCTGGGCTTGGCCCTCCAGCCAGTTCCTAACCCATCGCAATCTGCTCCAATCCAAGCCATGGGCTGACAGCTTGGCCAGGAGTTTGCTATGGGGGATGGTGTCAAAGGCCTTGCCGAGGTCCAGGTAGACTACATCCACAGGCCTCCCCACATCCACCAGGTGGGTCACCTGATCATAGAAGGAGATCAGGTTGGTCAGGCAGGACCTGCACTTCCTAAATCCGTGCTGGCTGGGCCTGATCCCTTGGCTATCCTGTAAGTGCTGTGTGATTGCACTCAAGATGACCTGTTCCATAATCTTGCCTGGCACTGAGGTCAGGCTAACGTTTCCCTCCATGTCCACCAAGGAGTGGAGGTTGTCCTTGCCGTTCCTCTTGCTACTAATGTATTTATAGAAGGACTTTTTGTTGTCCTTCACAGCAGAGGCCAGTTTAAGCTCCAAATGTGCCCCACCACATCTCTGTGATGGCAACTACGTCATAACTTTCCTGCTGCAACGAGGCTTTCAGCTCCTCTTGTTTGTTACCCATGCTTCGTGCATTAGTGTACGTGCACTGCAGCTGGGTTGTTGGTTTCACCACTGGCTCTAGCTTATCACCCCCAGACTCCTGCCTGAGGGGACTAGTTTCAGCCCCTTGCCCCTTCGAATCCAGTTTAAAGCCCTCTCTATGAGACCTGCTAATTCCCTTCCTAGAATCTTTTTACCTTTGGGGGACAGGCCGTTCTCATATACTGTGACCTTTGCCCTCCTCTGGGACAGATGTACTCCATCTGTTGCCAGCTGACCTGGTGCAGTAGAAAGTTCTCCAAGATTGAAAAACTCAAACTTCTTTTGACTGCATCAGCCTCTAAACCACTTGTTGACTATAGCTGCTGACCTGTTCCTTCTTGTATTCCCTCCTGCAAACTAAGGGTATTGATGAAAAAATTATTTGTGTACCTGACCCCTCAACCAGGTCTCCCAGGGCCCTGAAGTCATTTTTGATAGCCCTGGGAGTTCTGGTTGCAACATTATCATTCCCTAACTGCATAACTAGTAAGGGATAGTAGTCAGAGGGCTGCACCAGGCTAGGCAGCCTTCTGGTAACATCTCTAACTTGGGCTCCTGGGAGACAACAAAGTTCCCTATGAGATGGGTCTGGCCGACATATGGGGCCCTCTGTTCCCCTCAGGAGGGAATCACCAATAACAATTACCCTCCTCTTTTTTTTAAGGGAGCAAGTCCTGATGCCAGGGGAAGGCTGCTTAACCTTAGGCTGTTTAGCCTTAGGGAAAACCCCAGACGGTGTGTCCTCCAGCATCAGGATCACCTTGCCCTCCATCTCCAGTGCCCCATACCTGTTTTCCAAGAGCAGAGGGGAAGGTGAGGGGAGGCAAGGAGGTTTAACTTTGTGTCTTTTGAGAGGAACCTGCATCCATTCCCCTCTGCTTTTTGGATAACCAGCCTCTGCTGGGGGAGCCTGCAGAGCCTGCTTACTCTGGTTCATCTCTTTCCTCCTCTGGTTCATCTCTTTCCTACATTTCCTTACATCTCATTTTTCCTCATGGCAGCTGCATTACTGCTTTTCCACCTTACACCTTTCCAGTTCCAGTTTCCTCTCGGTGAGCTACTTTCTCTTCCAATAACACCCCTCCAGTACCTCCTATTGCAGCATGGGACAGACAGGAAAGTAAAGATGTCTATGATGCCAGTTTACAGCTATGAAAGGGCTAATATGTTCATGATAATAAACCTGTATCCCACTTAGGGAGTGGGCTGTTGCTGCTGAAGGAGCACAGAATGTTTATTGCCTTTCCTGAAGCAGTAAAAGTGGTGTTTACTCTCTCTTTTTTTGTAACTTATTTAAAAAATTAAAATTAAAAAATAATTAGGAATTTGGAATGTCTACAGCAGCCCTTCTAGCAAATGTGAGTGAATATGATTAAGTGATTAGTACAGAATCACAGAATCAATTGGCTTGGAAGGGGCCTTATGACATCGTCCAGTCTGAATCCTGCTACTCAAGCTGGGTCAGCCAGATCATTTTGCTCGGGACCATGTTACATTTTGAAAGGCTCTAGTGATGCAGAGTCCACAGCCTCTCTGGGCTGCCTAGTCCTGTATTTGACCACTTCCACTGTAAGAAAAGCATTTTCTTGTGTTCATGTGGAATTCCCATGTTTTAATTTGTGCTTGTTGTCTCTTGTCCTGTCAGTGTGCATTAGTGAGAAGAGTTTGGCTTTCTCTTCTTCATCCCCATCCATCAGGTATTTATACACATTGATGAGATCTCCCAGAGCCTTCTCTAGGCTGGATAGTCCCAACTCTTTCAGCCTTTCCTCATATAAAAGATGCTTTGATCCCTGAATCTTCTTTGTGGGCCTCTGCTGGACTCTTCTGTTAAGTTACTAGGGTGAACTGACAGGCAAGCTGTGGCACTATACAAGCCTTAATGCTTTAGAAATCCAGGTTGAAGTGTAGGTAAAGACAGATATATGTGAGCATAGGTAGGACAGAAAAATACCTGAACAGAATGGAAGTTTTTATCTTCTCAGTAAATGTAAACCCTAGTCCCTAATCTCTACTACTACTGCTAGCGTTTGAAACTCCCTCACTGGGGGTATCAGTTGTGACACAAAGCTAGATGAGCAGAAATCCATCCCATTGCTTTCAGTATTGGTACCTTCTTATCTGGAGCATATGGTGGAGTTTGAAGAGGTGGTGAGGAATTTCTGATAGGGAAATAACTTGCTTTTCAAGATCTGTGTGAGAGTTACCATGCAGCCCAGAAGAACTATGTTTCATATTTTGGAAAACATGTCAATTAGCGGAAAATCTATGAAAAAGATACAGTTCTTTATTTTTAGAGCTAAACAAACCATGTGATGGAAAGCTGGCTTACTGGCAAACACACAGAAAAAGAAACATGACTTGGATTTTCACCAATTTGCTGATGAAAACAGTTATAAGAAAAAGGGAACTTTGTGGTTTGAAAACTAGTAGTTTTCTAAAAGTAGGAAAGTTTTTTCATCTCTGTGTCCTGTTTGAGGGCTTATTTGAATAACACATAGCTCTAGAATATGTGTTTGTAGTTGTCTGGCATAGAAACAGTTTGCATAAAATTTTTTTTTTAACTAGTATACAGCAAAATGTTAATAAATTTCAGTTTTAGTGCAGTTGCTGCCATAATGAAAATCAACAGAAAGACAGAAGTAGCTGAGTTAAGATGAATGCCCATCTGGTTTTATATAGTCACATCTAAATGGTGTCTTGATCACTAATCATAGAATTGTTAGGGTTGGAAGGGACCTCAAGGGTCATCTAGTTCCAACCCCCCTGCCTTGGGCAGGGACACCTCACACTAGATCAGGTTCTCAGAGCCTGATCCAGCCTGGTCTTAAAAACCTCCAGGAATGGGACTTCCACCACAGAATCATACAGAATCACAGAATTAACAAGGTTGGAAAAGACCTTTGAGATCATCAAGTCCAACCTATCACCCAACACCATCTAACCAACTAAACCATGGCACTGGGTGCCTCATCCAGTCTGTTTTTAAACACTTCCTTGGGCAACCTGTTCCAGTGTCTCACCACCATCACGGCGAAATTTTTTTTCCTAACATCCAATCTGAATCTACCCATTTCTAGTTTTGCTCCATTCCCCCTAGTCCTATCACTCCCTGACACCCTAAAAACTCCCTCAGCAGCTTTCTTTTAAGCCCCCTTCAGATACTGGAAGGCCACAATAAGGTTGCCTTGGAGCCCTTTCTTCTACAGACTGAACAGCCCCAACTCTCTCAGTCTGTCCTCACAGAAGAGGTGCTCCACCCCTCTGATCATCCTCACGGCCCTGCTCTGGACATATGCCAGCATGTGCAGATCCTTCCTGTAACAGGGGCTCCAGAACTGGACACAGTACTCCAGGTGGGGTCACACCAGACAAGAGTAGAGGGGGAGAATCACCTCCCTTGACCTGCTGGCTGTGCTTCTCTTGACGCAGCCCAGGATGTAGTTGGTTTTCTGGGCTGCAAGTGCACACTGCTGGCTCATGTTGAGATTCTTGTCCACCAGCTCCAGCTTTCCCAAGTCTTTTTCTTCAGGGCTGCTCTCAAGCCAGTCACTGCCCAGCCTATATCAGTGCCTGGGATTGCCCTGACACAGATGCAGGATCTTGCATTTGGTCTTGTTGAACCTCATGAGGTTGGCTGCGGCTCACCTCTCCAGCCTGTCAAGGTCCCTCTGGATGCCATGCCTTCCCTGCAGCATGTCTGCTGCACCACACAGTTTGGTGTCCTCAGCACACTTGCGGAGGGTGCACTCAGTGCCACTGTCCATGTCACCCACAAAGATGTTGAACAAGACAGGTCCCAGGACTGATCCCTGAGGGACTCCGCTTGTCACTGGCCTCCACTGGGACATGCACCCATTGACAGCCTAGAATAGAATAGAATAGAATAGAATAATAGAATAGAATAGAATAGAATAGAATAGAATAGAATAGAATAGAATAGACCAGACCAGACCAGACCAGACCAGGTTGGAAGAGACCTTCAAGATCATTGCGTCCAACCCATCTTCCAACACCATCTAATCAACCAGACCATGGCACCAAGCACCCCATCAAGTCTACTCCTAAATACCTCCAGTAATGGTGATTTCACCACCTATCTAGGCAGCCCATTCCAATGCCCAATCACTCTCTCTATGAAGAATTTCTTCCTAACATCCAGTCTAAACCTCCCCTGGTGCAGCTTGAGACTGTGTCCTCTTGTTCTGCTGCTGGTTGCCCAGGAGAGGAGACCAACCCTCACCTGGCTACATTCTCCGCTCAGGTAGTTCTAGACAGCAATAAGGTCTCCCCTGAGCCTCCTCCAGGCTAAACAATCCCAGCTCCCTCAGCCTCTCCTCATAGGGCTTGTGTTCCAACCCCCTCACCAGCTTTGTTGCCCTTCTCTGGATATGTTCAGGTGTCTCAATAGCCTTCTTAAATTGAGGGACCCAGAGCTGGACACAGTACTCAAGGTGTGGCCTAACCAGTGCTGAGTACAGGGGCAGAATAACTTCCCCACTCCTGCGGGTGCGCTAGTTTAGGCTGGGTGCCTTCTGCTGCTACCTCACAAGCTACATCTTTGGTGCCCTGGGTTTCCAGCCCAGTGGGTGGACACAGGAAATAGCATATTTCATTCTCATAATGTCCTGCTCCCTATAAATCCATCTACAATGTCTTACACTTCCTCTTTCTTCCCTCACTGCCCTCATGGGAGATGCTCCATGTCTGGTAATGGAGGGGGAGTTATCTCAAGGCCTTTTAGGCCTGCCTAGGCTTAATGCCAAGAGGAAAAGGGGGCAGGGCAATCTCAAATCTGGCCAGCTGAGATTAGCCTAACAGTGGAAGGGGGGAAGAAAGAGCCCTGGGGGTTTTGAGTGTACCTTCAGGTGGGAAGAGGGGAGTGTTGAGATACTTCTGGGTATGCTTCAGGATCTCCTTTGTCACTGCGCTTGTGGATTTCTGTAAAATACTTCACTGCTTTCCATTTAAACTTTCCATCACTTCTGCAATCCATTTATGTGAGTCTCAGGGTTTTTTTTGCCCTGGTGGGAAGCAAGGGAATATCTACCTTCTAACCTACTACAGCAGGCTACACTATTCCTGATGCAGGCCAGGTTGCCAGGATGCTATTGGCCTTCTTTGCCACCTGGGCACACTGCTGGCTCATGTTCAGCCTACTATCAACCAGTACCCCCAGGTCCTTTTCTGCCTGGCCACTCTCCAGCCACTCTGACCCCAGCCTGTAGCGCTGCATGGGATTCTTGTGGCCAATGTGTAAAACCCAGCACTTAGATGCTGTGTGCTGTGTGATTGCACTCAAGATGATCTGTTCCATAATCTTGCCTGGCACTGAGGTCAGGCTGACAGGTCTGGAATTCCCTGGCTCATCCAACTGGCCCTTCTTGTGGATGGGTATCATGTTGGCCAGCTTCCAGTCATCTGGGACCTCTCCAGTGAGCCAGGAGTGTCAAAAAATGATGGAGAGTGGCTTGGCCAGCTCATCTGCCAGCTTTCTCAGCACCCTAGGTTGGATCCTATCCAGTCCCACGGGCTTGTGGGGATCCAAGTGGCTAAGCAGGTCTCTAACTACTTCCTCCTAGGTTACAGGGGAACTATACTGCTCCCTGACTCCATCTGCCGACTCAGGAGGCCACCTGTCCAGAAGACAACCTATCCTGCTATTAAAACTTGAGGTAAAAAAGGTGTTGAGTACTTCTGCCTTTTCCTCATCTTTAGTTACAGTATTCTCCTCCATGTCCATTAAGGAGCGGAGGTTGCCCTTTACCTTGACTGCATATTGAAAACTCAATTATCTCATGGTCAGTGGAACCCAGACAGCCTCCAACCACCACATCTCCCACCAGCTATTCCCTATTTGTATAAAGAAGGTCAAGCAAAGCCTTACCCCTGGTAGGCTCACACATTAGCTGGGATAAGAAGCTATCCTTCATACACTCTAAGAACATTCTAGACTGCCTCTTCTCTCCTGTATTAAGTTCCCAGCAGATATCAGGCAGGTTAAAGTTGCTCATAAGAACAAGGTCAGGTGATCTTGAGACAGCCTCTAGCTGCCTGTAGAATAATTCACAACCTCTTCATCCTGGTTGGGTGGTCTGTAACAGACTCCAACCAGGATGTCAGGCTTGTTGGCCTTCCCTCTAATTCTCACCCACAGGCACTCAACTTCATCATCCTTAATCTCTAGTTTCATGGAGTCTAGATCCTCCCTGATGTACAGGGCTACCCCTCCACACCTGCCTGCTTAAATTCGACCTCAGTCTGGGTCGACACAGATCTTTTGAAAACAGCTTTGCAGCAAGTTACCACCATCCCCATCCCTGGCCACATGACCAACTGGAGAACAACTCAGGAATGAGCCCACATGACTCAGCACCTCCCTCCCTGTGATGAAAACACTGCTGCTCCAGCAGTCTCTGTCCATGCTGTGCCAGCCTCTCAGGAGAAGAAAGCTGGCTCAGAGGATGGGCCGGTGACATGTCATTCCACACAGTGTGCAGTCCTGGTGCTGCCTTGGTGCAGTTGCAGATCTGCAACTCAGGTTATCCCACAGCTGCAGACTCATCTGAGAACTCAGGGCTAATGGACAACTTCAATTTTCCTCCATCAGTTTCTATAGATGCTATTCCAAAAGCCCATTTGTAGCCCTTAGGGTCTTTGAAACGCCCTTCTCTCAGAAAATCAATTCCCAAACTACAAGGTGCGTCAGGTCCTGTCACAACAGTATGCTTCTTCCACTCTATACCAGTTAAACTCATATCAACTTGTATCTTAGCTAACTCTTGAGATCCACCAGTGACTCCCAGAATAGTTACAGGCTCTGGTCCTTGATAATTTGATGATTTCATGGTGCACTGAGCTCCTGTGTCAACCAAGGCCCTGTACATCTGAAATTTTGAAGTGCCAGACCACAGGATGTACACATCCCAATAGATTCTGTTATCTCCATTACCCCTTTCCTCCCACCAGTGGGAGGTAGGACACCCCTAATTATGGGGAACGCATCCGCATGTGCAGTTGGCACAGTGTCTGGTGTCGGAGTCAGGATCACAGTTGGAGCTGTTAGAGTTGTTCCAGAAAACCGAGGAATTGACAGCTATACTTCTGGTATTGCTGCCTCGGGCTCTGCCATTCTGCAGTTCCCTTAGTCTCCTGAAAAGTTGGTTGACCATCCCATCTGTTCATGTTCTCACCAAACTGATCACGCAGAGTTACCCAAATACTCCCACGATTGCTTCTGTGATCTGTTCTGGTTTGACCTGTTTTGGAATGGCCACCTTGGAGGACATCTGTTTCTAACAGCTGAAACTTATATCCATCTGGAGGAAGAAGAATTGGAACTATCTCCCTGTGCCAATTTGGATATGGAGGTTTTAAATTCCTCCTTCAGTTCTTTCATGCAATTCTTTATCTTACCAGACCGAGTTTCAATGGCTGAAACAAAAGAAACACATGTGAGACTATCCTCATGTTGTCTCATTTGTCCTGTGAAATGGCTGATCGCAGGAGGCATTCCCCCCTAATTTCTTGCCACAATTCTGCTTGCCAGAATAGTAGCATGCCATCCTGCAAGTGCGCTGTTATTGCCCCCAAGATGGTCTGCTCCATAATCTTGCTTGGCACTGAGGTCAGGCTGACAGACCTGTAACTCCCTGGTTCCTCCTTCCAGCCCTTCTTGTGGCCAGCTTCCACTCATCTGGGACCTCTCTGGCGAGCCAGGACCAGTCATTTCCAGATAGGCACCTCATAAGCGCTGCCAGTAGAAGGCATGTCCACAGAGAAACCTTATCAAGACACCTGCCTAGATGTCTATCTATCCCACTATCTTTTGAGAGGGTTCCAAGCTGAGACACTAACTTGTCCCCCACTCTAAAGCAGGGGCACCTGTATCATAGCACCTGCCTAGCCATGTCAGTATTGGCTCATTCTCTCTTCCAATGTAATCTTTTCTTACCTGCCCAATTTCCTGCCTGGGAGCATTAGCTGTTTGAAAATCATCTTCATCTTCATCATCCTCATCCTCTTATAGTGGCTGTCCCAGTAATCCTGATGATACTCTCTGTAGGACCTCTTTAAGTTCAGAAGCACCTCCATTAGCTCCTGACTTACCAGAACCTACATCCTGTCCTGCATCTCCGCTGTCCACTGATGGTCTCAGTAATTCAGCTATATCTTTAAAGGCTATCTTTCTCTCTATCTTCAGAAGAATCCTTTTTAACAAAAGGTCCCTGACCAGCAGAGGGATCTTGCTGTTCTTCTACATCTACATCTGCCTCGCATCTGCCCCTTTTATCCAAAGCTGTGACTTGTTTAACTGGACCTGTGTTTAAATTTACAGTAGACTACAACTACCTGAAGGGTGGTTGTAGCCAGGAAGGGGTTGGCCTCTTCTCCCAGGCAACCAGCACCAGAACAAGAGGACACAGTCTCAAGCTGCGCCAGGGGAGGTTTAGACTCGAGGTGAAGAGGAGGTTCTTCACCAAGCGAGTCATTAGGCATAGGAACGGGTTGCCCAGGGAGGTGGTTGAGTCATCGTCCCTGGAGGCGTTCAAGAGGAGATTGGACGTGGCACTTGGTGCCATGGTCTAGTCATGGGGTCTGTGTTGATAGGTTGGACTCGATGATCCTCGAGGTCCTTTCCAACCTAAGTTATACTGTGATACTTTGCAGAAGCAGAAGGGGTTTGCAAAGAAACAGCATCGGCAGGTGGACTTTGGGACCCAGTGGGTGCTGCAGAACTCACTTCCGCTCCTGCTGCTGCAGGCAAAAGAGACTTTGCCTCTCTAATGGCTGCCAGTGAAGCCGTGGCCACCATCTTACCTACTGGTGCTGCCCATGTAGCCGCCATCTTAGGTACTGGCACAACCATTGTGGGCTGTGTCTGCACCCCCCGCTACCATCCTCATTCAGACCTGCTTTCCTGTCTGCCTGTTTCTCCTCGTTTGCCCTGTTTCTGTGTCTTCCTTATCACTAGAAATGTCTGCATTTGAGTTAGAACTAGTCCATCATCTATGTTTGCTATGTCTAAAAATAGAACACCTGTTCACTGCACATCTCTCTTGGTACAGTGACATCAATAAGAACATATTTATTATTACATGCATAGCAAATAAATAATTTTGGGTTCCAGCTGCTCACATAACTCTCTGTAACAGGAATGATGAATTCATGTATCTCTGCAGGAACAGTTACAGTCACATTATCATATCTTTTAAGCCAAAGAAATCCCAAGCATCGGTCATACAGCATTTTCAATTTGCATTTAAACCAAAGGAACAGTTTATATGCCACATATCTTCCTAGCTTATCTAATATCAAGGCCACGCACCACCTATACAGAATCACAGTCAGAGCAGAATATATCAAATGCCACAAAACCCAAACCAGCTTCATTTTGCTTCCTTAATCTGAGCAGAAATTAATCAATCAAGCAATTGCCACACAATAGGAGCCAATTTTATTTTTTTTTTTTAATGTGGTGGGTTGAAGTTTCCCCCAGCATTAAGTTTTCCAGACCAACTCAGTTAGGAGCAAATGAAGCTGTATTTACAAGCAAAATTTACACTCTACAATGGAATGCAATGAATATGTACAAAATATACTTACAATATATTTACAATATTATAGATATTTGCAATTAGCAAACAACACGAAGACACCCCCTCCCTGCTCAGAGATCAGGAAACCATGATCCCAATGAAACTAGGTTTTGCATGAGCTGCTTAAGATACCTTCCATCGAGAGGGGAAGATTTGAGGATGAAAGAAATGCATGTGCCATTTTTAAAATAAAAGTCTTTTACAGGTGTTGTAAAAAAGATTTTGTTCTTAAATCTTTTACATATGTGTGTGTGTGTACATATACTTTTTTTTAAAAAAGCTTATTATAGAATAAGATTTTATCAATATCATGAGCTCAGGGGCACAGCAAGGAGACCCAAGAGAGGGGTTTCTACATTCCTAATTAATTAAACTTCAAGGAGCAGAAATCATGTGTACAACTAAACATCCAAATTAGATGCTATTCATATAGTCCACCTTCAGCTGAGACACTTGGCTTCAAAGCAGCATACTTGTCTGCAAATATGACCAGCGTGAGGCAGCACTGGGAGAGCACTGCACAGTGGTCTGTCTTCACAGGTGAGCAAGGGACCTCATAGTGGTTCCTGGGAAGGGGAGGAGGGGCACCAGGGCAGGCTCCTTAGGCGCCTGCGCAGGGGAGTCACGCAGCGGCAGGTAGCTACCGTAGCAACCGCGGGAGTTTAAACAGAGAGAAACACAGCAGGGGGAGGCAGCACTCGGAGATGTTTCTGCCGAGTTTCCCCTGGCACCAGCGAGCACTGCACACGGAGAGGCTAGATTTCTCTCTAGCGAGAGGCGAGCAGTGTGCGCCGGGTCAGGTGGGCTAAAAAAGGGGGTCTCATGACTTATAGCAAATGGTCTCTACACATCAGAAGAAGTCTGCGCTCCTGAACCCAGCCAAAGTGGAGGTGGGAATCCAGGCAGAGCTCCCTCAGAAGGCAGTAGCAATGCAGACTGCAGGCTGCAGGAATGCCACTGTCCAGACACCTGATTGCAGGGAATGTCTTAGCCTCCTGGTAGTGCCAGAGGACAGTGAAAAAAACACCTGCATGCAGTGTGAGCAGGTAAATGATCTGCTCTGTATGGTGGCAGAGCTCAAAGAAGAGGTAGAAAGGCTAAGGAGCATTTCGGAAAGTGAAAGGGAGATAGACTGGTGGAGTTACACCCTCACATCCCCAAGAGATCTCCATCTGGAGGCAGAGGATCCCCATTCTACAGATCAGGCAGAATAGAATAGACTAGACCAGAATAGAATCAACAGGACAGAATAGAATAGAATTAACCAGGTTGGAAGAGATCTTTGAGATCATTGAGTCCAACCTATCATCCAACATCATCTAATCAATTAAACCACGGCAGCAAGCATCCCATCAAGTCTCTTCCTAAACACCTCCAGTGATGGTGACTCCACCACCTCCCCAGGCAGCCCATTCCAATGGCAAATTTCTCTTTCTATGAAGAGCTTCTTCCTAACATCCAGCCTAAACTCCCTCTGCCGCAGCTTGAGACTGTGTCCTCTTGTTCTAGTGCTGGTTGCCTGGGAGAAGAGACCAACCCCCAACTGGCTACAACCTCCCTTCAGGTAGTTGTAGACAGCAATAAAGTCTCCCCTGAGCCTCCTCTTCTCCAGGCTAAAAGGAGGCGGTCGTCAGGTAGAAGCAAGTGGCCTAAGAGTAGGAGGGGAATGCATACAGGTCCCTGTTCAAGGAGGTAGGCAACCCCCTTCCCAGCCTCCCTCACCTGCCCAGCTACCTCTACATAACAGATATGCAGCACTAGAAGTTATGAGCCCAGATCATGTTGTCCCTGTGTCCTGCCGGGGAAGACAAAAGCTCACATGGAGGGAGTGAGTTGCTGAGAGTTCATGGCTGTAGCAGAGGTAAGTGCATATAGCAACCTTCCCCATAAAGAAGGAGAGAAGAGTTCTGGTTGTTAGAGATTTGATTCTAGCAGGAACAGAGGGTCCAATATGCAGGGTTGACTCTCAATCACAAGGAAGTCTTCAGTCTTCCTGGAAGCAGAATCAGGGATATCATTAGAAAACTCCCCAGTATGGTGAGGCTAGGTGACTATTATCCATTGCTGATCTTCTAGACCGGTGGGGAGGCAACTGCTACCCATAGTGTGACTAGAGTGACAAGAGACTTCAAGGCCTTGGGACAGTTGGTGAAAAAGTCTGGAGCACAAGTCATTTTCTCTTCTGTACTTCCAGTACCCAGCCACAGTACAGAAGGGAATAGGAGAATCCAGTCTGTAAATACCTGGCTCTGAGAGTGGTGCTATAGGCAGGGCTTCGGGTTCTTTGACACCAGGATGGACGGTTGTATGTGGGGAGTGCTTATCTCGCAGGGGGAAAAGAATTCTAGGGCAAGTACTAGCAGGGCTCATTCACACAGCTTTAAACCAGAATCAAAGGAGTTGTTGCTGGGCCTGCACCAGTGGGGCAGTGTTCCAGTACTAATGAAGACCAGAAGGCCTCCCAGCCCACCAGGTGGAATTGGTGTGCCCAGCTCACTCCCTGCAATGCCTGTGCACCTATGCACGCAGCATGGGCAATAAACAGGAGGAGTTAGAAATCCACATGTGGTCAAGGGATTATGGTCTGGTTGTGATTGCAGAGATGTGGTGGGACAACTCACATGGCTGCAGTGTGGTCATGGATGGCTGTGTCCTTTTTAGGAAAGACAGGTCAGCAAAGCGAGGTGGTGGAGTTGCTCTCTATGTGAGGGAGCAGCTTGAATGTATTGAGTTCAGCCCAGGGGTGGCTGAGGGGCAAGTTGAGAGTTTGTGGGTGTGAATTAAGAGGCAGGCCAGCATGGGTGATATTGTTGTGGGTGTTTATTATAGACCATCTGATCAGGTTGATGAAGTTGATGAGACCTTCTACAGGCAACTTACAGCAGCCTCACAATCGCAAGCCCTGGTTCTCATAGGGGACTTTAACTACCCAGATATTTGCTGGAAGGCCTACACAGCCAGCCCACCACAGTCCAGGAGGTTCCTCCAGTGCATTGATGATAACTTCTTGATGCAAATGGTGGATGTGCCAACTAGGAGAGGAGCGTTACTGGACCTGATACTCACCAACAAGGAGGGTCTGGTTGAAGTGGTGAAGGCTGAGGACAGCCTTGGCTGCAGCAACCATGAGATGGTAGAGTTCAGAATCTTGTGTGGTAGGAACCAAGTACCAAGTAAGATCACAACACTGGATTTCAGCAGTGCCAACTTTGGCCTTTTCAAACAGTTTCTAGGGGAAATCTCATGGGACAGGGTACTAGAGGGCAGAGGCGCCCAAGACAGTTGGTTAATATTCAAGGACCTCTTCTTCCAAGCTCAAGATCAGAGCATCCCAATGGGAAGGAAATCCAGAAAGGGAGCCAGGACACCTGCATTGTTAAATACGGAGCTGCTAACCTGTGATGGTTTTAGGCTATGCCTTTAAAATTTCATTGCAGATTTTGAGCAGAAAAGTAGAAAGATATAAATAAATCACTATTGGGTGTAAAAAGGAAAAATAAAGATTATTCTTTGCAATTTCATTGGAGAAAATGTGTAGTGTAAGACTGGCTGTACCAAAACAATTCTTCCTCTTTTCTAATCTCTTCTCTGCTTGACTTGCTTGGGAGAGACTAATGTGCTTCTGGCTGACCTTGGCTGCATTATTTTAGTTAAGTTTAACCACTGCTTTCTCTCTGCTCCTTTCTCTCTTGGGACATGGCAGGGGGGGTGGGGCAGGGTGGGAGAAGGCAGTGGAGTGGCTTCCTGCTCTCTGACCAGGGCTTTCAGTGTTGTTTTGCTAATTGTAAATATCTGTATAATACTGTATATTTTGTACATATTCATTGCATTCCATTGTAGAGGGTAGTTTTGCTGTAAATACAGCTTCATTTGCTTCCAACTGAGCTGGTCTGGCAAAGATAATGCTGGGGGATGGAATTTCAACCCACTGCATAACCAAACTCAGGTGGAAGGAAAGAGGCTACAGATTATGGAAGGAGGGGCTGGCCACTTGGGAGGAGTATAGGACTGTTGTTAGAGGATGTAGGGAGGCAACTAGGAAGGCTAAGGCCTCATTGGAATTCAACCTTGTGAGGGAGGTCAGAGACAACAGAAAAGGCTTCTTCAAGTATGTTGCAAGAAAAGCTAACACCAGAGGCAGTGTAGACCCCCTGATGAATGAGACGGATGCCTTGGTGATGGAGGACACAGAGAAGGGCGGAATTACTAAATGCCTTGTCTCTTTCTATTCTTCTGGAGGCTGTCCTCAGGTGCTCCAAGTCCCCGAGGACCCAGAGTGGGACAGGACAAAGGAGGTATTTTCCATGGTTGATGAGGACTGGGTTAGCGAACAGTTAAGTAATCTGGACATCCATAAATCCATGAGTCCTGATGGAATGCACCTGCGGGTGCTGAGGGAGCTGGCAGAGGTAATTTCCAGACTCACCCTCCATCATCTTTGGTAGGTCATGGCAGATAGGAGAGGTGCCTGGGGACTGGAGGAAGGGAAATGTCATTTCAATTTTCAAAAAGGGAAGCTATAGACCAGTCAGCTTCACCTCCATCCCTGGAAAGGTTATGGAGCAGCTTATTCTTGGCACTGTCCATAGGCATATCAAGGACAAGAGGGTCATTAGGAGTAGTCAGCATGGCTTTACCAAAGGGAAGTCATGTTTGACCAATTTGATGGCCTTTTATGAGAACATAACCAGGTGAATAGATGATGGTGGAGTGGTGGATGTGGTCTATCTTGATTTCAGTAAGGCATTTGACACCATCTCCCACAGCATCCTTGCAATTAAACTGAGACAGTGTGGTCTTGATGATCAGGTAGTGAGGTGGATTGAAAACTGGTTGAAGGGAAGGAGCCAAAGAGTTATGGTCAATGGAGCAGAGTCTAGTTGGAGGCCTGTGTCTAGTGGAGTCAGTACTGGGACCAGTACTGTTCAATATACTCATTGATGACCTGGGTGAGGGAACAGAATGCACTCTCAGCAAGTTTGCTGACGACACCAAGCTGGGTGAAGGGGCTGACACACCAGAAGTTTGTGCTGCCATTCAGCAAGACTTGGGCAGGCTGGAGAGAAATTTGATGAAGTTCAACAAGGGCAAGTGTAGAGTCTTGCATCTGGGAAGGAACAACTCCATGCACCAGTATAGGCTGGGGATGGACCTGCTAGAGAGCAGTGAAGGCAAAAGAGACCTGGGGATCCTGGTGGATGGAAGGATGACCATGAGCCAGCAATGTGCTCTGGTAGCCAGGAAGGCCAATGCCATTCTAGGGTGGATTAGAAGGGGTGTGACCAGTAGATCAAGAGATGTTCTTCCCCCTCTCTACTCTGCACTAGTGAGGCCACATCTGGAATATTGTGCCTAGTTCTGGGCCCCTCAGTGCAAGAAAGACAGTGAGCTAATTGAAAGAGTGCAGAGCAGAGCTACAAGGATGATCAAGGGAGTGTAACATCTTCCATTCGAGAAGAGACTGAGGGCACTGGAGCTCTTTAGCTTAGAGAAAAGGAGACTAGGAGGTGACCTCATCAATATTTGTAAATATGTAAAGGGTGAGCCCCAAGAGGATGGAGCCAGGCTCTTCTTAGTGGTGCCCAGTGACAGGACAAGGGGCAATGGGTGGAAGCTGAGGCATAAGAAATTTCATGTAAATATGAAGGAAATTTTTTTCACTGTGAGGGTGACAGAGCACTGGAACAGGCTGCCCAGGGAGGTTGTGGAGTCTCCCTCTCTGGAGATATTCAAAACTTGCCTGGATGCATTCCTGTCTAATCTGGTGCTCTGGCTGGGGGTTGGACTAGATGATCTTTCGAGGTCCCTTCCAGCCCCTGAAAATCTGTAATTCTGTGATTCTGTGACCTTGTAGGCAAGTAAAAGAATAATGAATAAAGGAGTAAAAACTCAGTGAGTGGAGTGTTGTGTCTTTAATGAATACTTTTTAAAATGTCCCAGGGGTTTTGTTTTGCTTGTTTTACCAGCTAAGTCTGTATGTTTACTGTGCTTATTATTTCCCTAACAGAATCCATACATCAAGTTTTTGAGGGGCTGTGCGACAGGAAGTTTGGGAGTGGAGAGAAGGGAGAGATATATATCCCTATGATCAAGAATTTGGAACTGCAGAGAGAAAAACATCTGAAGATTTCTAGGGCAGGAGGAAGAGCGTAGAAGTGGAGAGTGTAGGAAAGTGTAGCTTTGGAACAGCTATGTCTTGCCCTTGGGTTAGGCATGCACACTTTATCAGTAATTGAGAGAAAGAAAGAAGGAAATGTAAGGAAAGATTTGCCCTTGCTTGAGTTAGAGGAGGCCATGTTTAATCTTTGATTTAGAAAGGAATGTAAGCATCTTGTAACTGAAGGGAAAGACTTGGCAGAATTTGGTTGGAAGTGTTGAAATATTGTTTTGGTTTTTTAACCTATTGTATGTATTAATTACACACACACCAGTAGAAAACAACCAATTAAGATGTGACACGTGCCTTCTGGTAGAGTTTATAACTTTGCTGTGTAACATAATAAACGTCTTCACCTGGTAACATCTGGACCTGGAAGCTGTGCTTGTAGTGATTCTAGGGTGATTGAACACCAAAATCTTATTACAACTGGAGAGAGAGAAGGAAGTGGGGCCAGGGGAGGGGAGAGAGGCATTGCCTGAGGGAAACAACGTCAGAGACAGAGGGAGCATGAGAAAGAAATGGAGTGTGAAAATAGAGAAATGAGCAAAAGAAAGAAGGAGAGAGAGCTAAATGGAAGAGTGGAGCAGGCAGGTGAGAAAGAAGGTCTCTGTGAGGAAGAGAGAGGATAATCTCTCTGCTATGACCAAGAATGAGTTCTGACAGCTAACAAACATAACTTCTGCAGAAAAATAAACTTTTTTTTCTACCATAATATTCTTATTTTGCTAAATTGGATTTAATCTTCATTATTAAAAACTCCCTCAAACCCAAAACTTCCCCTTTTGTCAACCAATTTCAATTGCAATGTTTATACTAATTGCAAGGGAATTCACAGTTTTCTGGAGACTGAAATAAACCTCCAAGATCATCAAGTCTGTATCACTAAGCACCACATCCAATCTTTCTTTAAACACTCCCAGGGATGGCAACTCCACCATCTCCCTGGGCAGTCCATTCCAATGCCTAATTACCCTTTCCATCAGGAAGAGCTTCCTAACATCCAACCTAAACCTCCCCTGGCACAGCTTCAGACCATGCCCTCTCATCTTGTCACAACCTCACTACAGCTTCCCTTCAGGAAGTTGTAGAGTGTGATAAGGTCCCCCCTGAGTCTCCTGTTCTCCAGACTGAACAACCCCAGCTCCCTCAGCCTTTTCCTCATATGACTTTCCTTCCAGCCTCCTCACCAGTCCTGTTGTTCTCCTCTGTACCCCCTCCAGCACCTCAATATCTTTCCTGAAGTAAGGGGCCCAGAATTGCACACGGTACTCAAGGTGAGGCCTCTCTGATGCTGACTAGGGAGGCAGAATTACATCCTTAGTCCTGCTGGCCACTCTATTCCTGATACAGGCCAAGATGTCATTGGCCTTCTGTGCCACCTGGGCACACTGCTGGCTCACATTCAGCTGGTTGTCAGCCACCACTCCCAGGTCCCTCTCTGCCAGGCTGCTCTCCAGCCTCTCATTCCCCAGTCTGTAGCTCTGCATGGGGTTATTGTGGCCAAAGTTCAGGACGCTGCACTTGGCCATGTTGAATCTCATACCATTGGCCTCAGTCTATTGACCCAGCCTGGCCAGGTCTCCCCCCACACACAGCTTGGTGTCATCCACAAATTTACTAGTTGTAGACTTGATGCCCTCATCCAGGTCATCAATAAAGACGCTGAACAGAACTGGGCCCAGTACTGATCCCTGGGGGATATCCCTGGGTCACTGGACACCACATGGATGTGGCACCATTCACAACCACTCTCTGTGCCTGGTCATCCAGCCAGTTTTTAACCAAGCAAACAGTGCACCTGTCCAAGACTTGGGCTGTCAGCTTTTTCAGGAGGATGCTTTGACTGTGTCAAAGGCTTTGCTGAAGTCTGGGTAGACCACATCCCCAGCCTTCCCCTCATCTACCAGACAGGTCACCCAGCCACAGAATGAGATTAGCTTGGTTAGGCAGGACCTTACTTTCCTAAACCCATGTTGGCTGGACCTGGTTCTCTGGTTGTCTTGTACATGCCGCTTGATGGCAGTCAGGGTGACCTGCTCCATAACCTTGCCAGGCACTGAGGTCAGGCTGACAGGCCTGTGGTTCCCCAGTCTGCCCTGGGCAAGAATATTGCAAAACTGTGACATGGATTCCAAAAACATATTTCTACCAGTAAGAAGGTTGGTGAATCTGAGTGTGGCAGATATAGGGCTTAATTTTTCTGCCACGACTTCTGCTGTGAAATGTTGAGTAGTTATTTGGGTTCTCCTTCAGACACTGTCATCCACAAAGCTCAAAAGCTGTTATTTCTATAAAATAAAACTTATCTGAGGTCATTCAGTATTAAACTGATAAAATGGCATCTGCAATTTTATTTTAATATGGAGTACAGAAGCAAGGAAGAAGAAAGCATGAAAAAAAAAAACCACGAACTCCCAGTCCTCTTCCCATTTGTCACCTCACAAAGATTCAGTCTATAAGAGGCAGTTCATTATGTAAACGGTGTACACCAAATAAACTATTCTCTTCTAACCACTAATTAAAATTAAGACACTTTTAATAGGGTGACATCAGCTGCAACATTTCAGCTGGAGCATGTTGGCTGTCTCTGAAATACTTTTATTTGGCTAATCACAGCCATTTTTCTGGGATGCTAACTATAAACTCCAAGCAGAACAAATTTATTCCTGATGGTGCCTTGCAGCACACAATGTGGAATAATAGGAATTTAGCTCAAAAAAAATGTGATCAATGCGAAATTAAAAGCCTCTGCCAGAACAACTGAACAATCTGCAGGTGAGCAACAGAGGTGTGAAAGGTTACTGACTGCTTCCTGATGAGCTGTCACTGGTTTTTAGTACATTACCCTAAATTAAATACTCATTCTATAGTTACCATTAATGTGATTTGTGTACTGTTTTCTAAAGGAGTCCTGTGATTTCATCTTACAATATTTACTAGTGAAACAGGGAGACTTACTAATTGTTTTTCTTACATTGTTAGAAACATTTCAAGTAGTTAAGAGAGATAGACTCTGGATTTCTAGACATAAATAATGGTGAGGTCTTGAGCTGGCTAGAATGAAGAAGAAAAGACATAGCTCTAGAACAATGGCTAAATCTTCAAGGGGGGCAAAAGTGATAAAGATTCACACACTGATAAGTTCACAGAATCACCAAGGTTGGAAGAGACCTCAAAGATCATCAAGTCCAACCTGTCACCACAGACCTCATGAGTAAACCATGGCACCAAGTGCCATGTCCAATCCCCTCTCGAACACCTAAACCAGAACACCAACAAGGATCTCTAATATTGTTGGAAGGTCAGAAAGTGACAGCAGAGATTGTAACAGAAGATGAAAGGACTTTATCTATTTAAATTATTCCACGCATATGTAAACAATTTCCCAGAAATTTAATGAATATGTATTACTCTAAGTGTATGTAAAGCATGTAGAGAGCATCTTTGGTTATGTGAACTGGAAACTTAATAATACCTGGCTTAATAGCTATTGGCTATTAGGTTTTGATTGATCTCCCTGCATCACTAGGCTGAAAGAAAAGAAAACCCATGCAAAATACCTTGACAGTTATGAAGGAATCATGTTCTGGTTTGGTCTATTCCCATGTCAGAATATGGTTAACAAATAATAAAAATGGGATGATTTCTCTTTCAATACTCATATTTACCTTCTCATCTTTGTAAGCTAATGCACCAGCTATTCTGGTATGAAGTCTCTGCAAATACAACTGTGCTACTGCTCTCCACCAGAACAGCCTCTGATGTGGCCAGGATGTATGTTGTGAGTTTAAACCTGGGTGTCTTACCCATAGTGTCAAAAAGTCCCCCAAGGGGCTAGATAGGCACAGGAAATTGTAATTGTTTGTTCTTTTATCCCACAAGCCCTGAATCTGCTATATCAACAGGTTGCAGATTAAATTTGTCCCTTTTTTTCTGCCTCTCTCTCCCTTCCCAGCATGGATCCCTTATCTCTTGCAGCATGGGGGAGTTTTGCAGCCTGGCTCAGCCTGGGCAAAACTAGTTTTGTAGCTGTGCCATTAGGCTTAGCTTGGAGGGGTAGGGAGGAATGGTGGGAGGCCTGGGGGAAGGCAGGGAATTGAAACCTGATCTGTTGGAAGGTTTGTTGGAAGGTTTTTGGCTTTGTGAGGTTGTTGTAAGCTGAAATGTGAATTTGGGTGTTTTGCATTTGTGTAAATAGTGCAAATATTTGTAAATAGTATTTCCATTTACATTTGCAATTCTGTGAGTAACATTTTCATTTTGCTCCTTTGAAAGGAGTAAAATATCTTTCTGTCCTCTCTAAAACCTAAACTAAGACAATGTGGGATACACGATGTTCAGCAGTAAAGCTCTGTTTGCACATTTTTCTCATCAGCTTAGCATTGCTTTAGCTTCTTCTTCTCTGTGTTACTGGAAGGGGAAAGGAAAAGGGTGTGGTGGTACAATAGAGGCTACAACAGCATCCTGTCACTTGACTCTTGCATCATATGGACCCAAAAAAATGAAAGCACAAAAGAAACTCCATATGGGAATAGCCTTCCAATTTTTTCAAAAACATGTTATTTCAATGAAATTTCCAGCCAGCAAATTTAATTTTTTAAAAAACATTGCTAAGAATTGATTGTTTTGACTCAAGCAACAAGAAGCATTAGGTCATCATGCATTCCTGCTCTTCTTAGTAGAAAATTATCTCAAAGGTCTTTTCCAATCTGATCTATTCTATTCTATTCTATTCATACTAGCTACAGGCCCATAGCATTTAACAAATATACATAGTGCTCAGACAGCTCTGAAAGTGTTTTGTTTTACACCTGAGCACACATTGGGACAATTAGCAAGCTTTTTTTGTTGCTGTACAAGCATTCCATCAGGGATAAAATTGCATCATGTGTATTAAACCAATCTAACACCCTTTCCAGAAGCAGCAAGCTGTTAGATCACCTCAAGTACTGTAATTTCCTCTTACTATATATAATATTCATAGGTATATTTCTTGTTTCTTTATGCTGCAGAGAGTGAGCTATTCTGATCTCTTGCTAGTAGACTGTGGAAGGACAACCAATTCTCCTAGAAACTCCAGGGGATTTTAGAGAAGGCAGTATATATTGCTACTTTGGTTTTGCATTTTCTATGCCAAGTATCCAGTTCTATCCACAAAGTACAGGTATGTAGCTGAGAGTAGCAACCAGTTAACTGCCTCGGTTTATATGAGGTGGTGAATGAAACAGATGGAATACAGAAACAGCATTCATTGCCCAAGAAAGAAAGAAACTCAAAAAAATAATACAGGCCTTCCTCCCCGATGTTAGAGAAAAACATACCTCTAGATTATTTTGGTTTGAACCTTTGACATTTTATCATGTAGATGTTTGTGATAGAGTGGGTTTCTTAATGTTAGGTTGGTTGGCTGGTTTGGGGTTTTGTTTGGTTGCTTTTTGTTTCACAGAAGATGCACATACTGTTGTTCCAAATCAGAGCTCTTTTGTAAGCTGTCCACAAGATGCTTTGCTCTGTAACTAGGAAAGTAAAACCTTGCATATATTACTACTGCACATAGTTTCTAAAGGACCTTACAGGCCTATGCGGCTCCAGCGTGCTAAATCTTGCAGTACCGTTCCAGGATGGTAACTGCAGCGTCAAAGTTGCCACAGATTTCAAGATAACTGTAGCTGAAGTGTAGCAATTCCACAGATCCTAGGCTCTGTTAGGTTGCATTTCCACCTCTCCCCACAGCCTCACAGTGGGGGTTACCAACCAGCTGTGTCTTGAGAACAGGATCATAAAAGTTGAAAGATTTCATGGCACTGAATGTCAGCCAAGGACAACACCACAGCAGGTATAAAGGAGGCTGGAAGCCTTTCCTCTTACCACTGAACTAGCCTCTCTCCTCTATTCCTCTACTAGATGACCCAGCATATAGAATCTTAAACACCAGCAGAGACAGAAGTTGAAAAGACCACACATCAATGTGTATCTCTGCCTTATTATATTATATTATACTATATTATATTATATTATATTATATTATATTATATTATATTATATTATATTATATTATATTATATTATATTATATTATATTATATTATATTATATTATATTATATTATATTATATATTACATTACATTACATTGTATTATATTATATTTTACATTATATTATGTTATGTTACGTTATGTTATATTATATTATATTATATTATATTATATTATATTATATTATATTATATTATATTATATTATATTATATTATATTATATTATATTATTATTATTATATTATATTAATGGGAAATGCATTTTTCTGATCAGAGAAAAATTAAGAATCCAGAATGGCTTGAGAGTATAGATGGAACTTCTGGTTTTGAAATAGAAAATCTGTCTTAAACAATGGATCTTTTGAAGAACCTAAACCACAGGCAATTCCAAATCACATTATGATTAGCAAAATTCTTCATCTTGTTGTTTGAGTTATTGTTTTTACTGGAAAGACATCATTATTGATGCTGTCAATTTGCATTTCTCAATTTAAAAAAAAAAATCAGCTCTCAGCTCTATTCATCACAAGAGAGATACAATTAAATGTAACAGTTATCACACATGTTCCGTGCCTTTGACAATCTGTTACATTTTAAGTTTAAGTAATAAAAAGATATAAAAAGATAAAAATACAACACAAAGGATTCATTCCTGGTAGTTTTGAGTGCTATTTCAATTGTATGAAGCATAATGATTTTCCAGAGAACTGGATTTTACCCTCATGTAAGAGAGTGATAGTGAGAAAGATTTAATGATTCCAAATAATGACAATTCTTTTTAAGGACCTTTTAAAGCAAACCTCCCTTTTATGTTCTTTCACTAGCTTGTGGGTTTAAAGTTATGTGTTACTGACTGCAGTGTTACCAGTTAGTGATAACCAAGGAAAACTAAAAGACCATATTTATTCTATTTGCATCTAGGAAAAAACCAAAACCATAATAAAGACTAGAAGTATTCCTTGGATTGATTGTTATATGTTTTATTTGGCCATTCTGGAGCAATAATTCAAACGGAATTATCTAGTCTCCTTCTAAATCTAAATACAGTAACGTGCTTATAAGTAACGCTTACTTAAAAACAAATGAGAACAAGGCAGCAATTGATCAGCGACACACAGGACTAATTTGGTTTAGAGGATAAAATAGTGTTTTCTGTTCCAGTAAAATATATAAAATATAAAGAAGCACTTTAAGATGCTTCCTTACAATGCTATTTGTTTCAAACCATATGAAACAGAGACAGGCCAGCTTCTCTCTAATAGGGATATTTTATTTCTTTTTCCATAAACCAGAACTAATGCTCCAAATCTACAAGGAAGAGTACACTTCCACTTCCTCATATCACAAGGTGCCATAAAAGTATAGAAAAGAGGCAAGTGAAACCAACAGGTGGGACTTTTTCTTTAAAATGTTCTGTATTTCTTTATAATCTGTGCCCTGACACTGCCAATTTTGCATATTCTGTCTCATTTTGGTATCAGCCAGCTGTATTTCCTAATTTGATTTTCTTCTGTGCTAACACTCATCACTCTACCACAATTAACCTAGAAATGCCTTTTTTAGACATGAGAACGCATGACTCTTTCACTTACTGAATTCTGCTAAAGAAAAAGAATGATCACAGAATGGCACAGGTTGGGAGGGACCTCCAAAGATCGGGTTTTCCTAGATTTGGTTGCACAGAAACACATCCAGAGATGGAAACCCTACAACCTCTCTGGGCAACCTCTTCCAGTGTTCTGGCACACTCAAAGTAAAGAAATTTTTCCTGATGTTCAAGTGAAGCGTCCTGTGTTCTAGTGTGTAGATGGTGTGTTTGTGGGTTTTTTTATTGGGCTGCTTGAAGGTTTTTTTTATTGTTGGTTGGGGTTGTGTTTTTTTTTCCTGAAAGCATCAGTGACACTGTGTCTGCAAAAGCTGCATTTTCCATTAAGGGAAATTAGCTTTGCCATGTGTTGGTTTTCTCCTGTTAGTCATCCCGTAAGTGTCTGCTTACGACATTTTAGCACCATTTCTGAGCTTCAAAAATATAATTCTATTCCAATGGGTCTGCCTATCTTATGTCATGACAATTGGCAGTCACAATCTGTTTTCTCCATGAAGGCCTGTCCTGGTTTCAACTCAGCAGACAGCTGAGTCCTGGCAGCCTGCTCTCTCTCTGCCTCTGTGTGGACAATGAGGAAAAGGATACAGGAGGCAGAGATGTAGAAGTTGAGATAAGCAAGATTTACTGTTCTGTTTCAGAGGTAGCAGGAAACACAAAAGAAAACAAAAATACCTGCATATGAAGAAGCAGGGAAATAGATAAAAAGCGAACTAACAGCACCTTCACAAACCACAGCACAAAAGGCTGCACCCATGCCAAGAAGTGGAGAAAAAGCCCCCAGAAGCTCAAATGGGAAACTTCACAAAACTATAAAACACACTCCAAACCCCACAACCCCTTCTGGAGCCAGACAGCCCTTTCCTTTGCAGTGAGCATGACGTCAGCATGGTGTTGAGTAACTGTTTTGCCTTCCTGCCTTTCACTGCACCACTGCCCCTCCTGTTCTCCCTCCCTTTTACTGGGGGCAGCCAGCAGAAAGCAATACAAAGACTTAGGTCTTGCTTTAAGTCAGTAATTAAATAAAATGTGAAATATGTGTAGATATGGTCCTTAGGTACCTGGTTTAGTGGTGGGTTTGGCAGTATTGAGTTAACTGCAGGGTTCAATGATTAAAGGCCTTTTCCAACCTAAATGATGATGTGATTTGCACCTAAATAAAATAAGCATATTTCTGGGTTCTGTTTCCTGTAGTTTTATTTAAGGTCATGATATTAATATAAACCAAAGGATTCTAATCATAATTGAAGCACAGAGATGCCTTGTCTCATTCCATGGAACAATAAGGGCTTAAGTCACTGGTGGTGTTTACCTTCTCTCTGTTCAGGATTTTGGTGGTAATTTGGGCATGGTTATTGAGGAAATGTGGAACCTGGTGTAGTGAAGGATGCTTATCATCAGGATTGTGCCCCAAACATTTGGGTAGGATATATTTCTGTATGTGTTAACCCTCCTTTGTCCCCCCCCCCCTTTCTGGAGGCAGCACGGGGAATCCTGGCGCCACTGAGTCCAGGTAAACAGCCTACCTGGGCGTGGTCTCACCCCTGCAGTACTAGAGGCAGGCTATATGTTTGCTTCCCCAAGTATAGCATATACTCAGGGCCATATTTGGTAGCTGGTAGTTCATTGGTTAATGTTTGGGTTGGCAACAGGTGCTTATTGGGCCAGTATTCACTGGGGCAAATGGTAAATAGGGTCGTTTGGCAAATGAGCCCCCCCACCTCGGTGTTGGAGCCTGTGTGTGCGTGCGTGCCAGCCAGTGCTCTGGGAGGCCTCGTGGTCCTTTTGCCACTGTTACCCAGCTGTGTGCGGTGCCGTGGACAGCACTCCGTGGGATCAACCGCTGCGTGATCCATCGTAGGAGAAAACCTGGTAGACCGTGTGAACCAGCGTTGCTGACCTGCCACTGCACCCCCTCCGAGCGAGGAATTTTGTATCCTGGGAGAGAACAGCAGAGCCACGCGGTGCGGCCACGCGGCCGGCGCCATTTCCTGCCTCCTTATTACGGCACATCCGTGCCACGTTGTCTGGATTATAAACATTATTGAAGAAAGACTCCACGACTTCCTCAGCGTCTGAGTAAGCCAAGCCCTCCTTTGTAGAGCTTCGTTTAGGATAGCATTTATATTGCTCGGGTGGAGGGTTGCCGGTCACTGACCAACCCCTCCCCCGCCACTCTCTGACTCAGTTTAGATTCTAAGTTCTGTGAATCATTTTGGTTTAAATGCCCATACATAACATTCTGTAAAGATAGTTCCACTAACCGAATATTGATACCTGTGAGGGGCGATTGTAAATACCCCGTTACAGAGTTTGTATATATATAAATAAACTTATATTTTCGTTGATGGATCTGCCGCGCATTTCTGAGGGCATATCCACGACACCTGGATCCTGGAAACTTACAAGATTTCAAAAGTTCTGTCACCAGGAATCAGATGCATCTTACTCCAGTCAGGTGGGGGCTGGTATTAGGAGATTGTACAGTCAGCTAGGCAAGTGCTCCCTGGGTAAGGCTATCTACGCCTAAATCTTACATACAGAAATGCAAAACATAACCTTAGAGATAGATTTTTCCATTCAGTCTTTTTTCAGCGTCCCACTGTGCTGTTAAGTTTTAACAGTTCATTTATCTCTATTTACCTCCCCTTTTCCTTAAGTTACATTATATTTGATGGCAAATTTATAATTTTCAAATGCCTTACCAACTTTTTTAGAATATCATTGCTGAGCCCATCATTTACCTGTGTCCTCCATATCTTTTAAGCCTTTGTTTATGGCCAAATTACCAAAGGAGCTGCAGTCTCAAGCATGTTGTTGCTGCTCTAGGGTCAAGGTCAAAAAAAAACACCAACAAAACAGTGTTGCAGAGCACCTATCTTAAAAAGTATTAAAAAGTCTTAAAAAGTGTTGGCATGTGAATGGTCCTTGGGAAGACTGATTTGGACAACTGTGCTGAATATTGCAATTTTCCAGGCACTACTAAAGATAGTTTCTTTCATACCAGTAATTTCTAAGATGCTTGTATTTCTATTAATAGCTTCTCTTTCTCATTTATCCAGGATTTTCACTGTTATGATTGTTATTTTCATCCATGACTTATCCTTTTTATCTGTTGGGCAGCAAATACTCTATTTTATGCTTCAATACTGGAATTTTCTAGTTTAGCACTCTTTATCCAATAAGGATATGTTTTTACTTTAGCTTTACTCTTTTGCCTATGTAAATTTATTTCTTTTATTTATCTGCCCTGCAGCAATGTGGGTAAGCAAGGAAAGAATGGGTCAGGATTATTCAGGTCCCGAGGTGGGGGATGGTGTGAGTGGCTATGACCATTTTTTCAATGTAGGACCCCTACATACATACATTACCTCATTGCCCTCTACAGCTACCTGAAGGGTGGTTGTAGCCAGGAGGGGGTTGGCCTCTTCTCCCAGGCAGCCAGCACCAGAACGAGGGGACACAGTCTCAGGCTGCGCCAGGGGAAGTTCAGACTCGAGGTGAGGAGGAAGTTCTTCACCGAGCGAGTCATTCGGCATTGGAACAGGTTGCCCAGGGAGGTGGTTGAGTCATCGACCCTGGAGGCGTTCAAGGGGAGATTGGACGTGGCACTTGGTGCCATGGTCTAGGCATGGGGTCTGTGTTGATAGGTTGGACTCGATGATCCCCGAGGTCCTTTCCAACCTAAGTGATACTGTGATACTGTGTGATAAATATCTGGAGGGAAGAGCACAGTAAGTGCATTAAGGGCATTAAGACTAGACATCTAACTGGCAGAATATCCAGGTGTGACTCATAGAACAGTAATAATCCAGGCTGGCTAGGAGATCACTGAGCAAAATAAATCTTACTGTTTCTTCGATTGGAAGGTTTTGCATAGAGGAAAGCAAAGCATTTTCAGGGATGCAAAATATGCCAGGAGCAGAAAGAAAAGGAAAACATGTGGTGTGTTTTTTTTAACTTATTGTCAAAGGCTTTGGAAGAGGAACAAGAAGGAAGTCAGGCTGAGTTTGCTTTGAATGGTTGTGAGGCAAAGAAAGGAAAAAATTGGTTTGGTTTGGTTGGTTGGTTTTTTTCTTTTAGGATGATATGTGTGTATTTATGCATGCAAGAATATCTTTATAGGATCCATTTGGTTCAATGTCCTTCAGTCATATCCTCAGGATGATAATAGTAAAGAGTAAGTGCCTACAGAGAATATTACAACTGGGAAAACATGGTATGGCATGTGATACAACCCCACTTCCCTCAGCTACCATGCATAAGACCTGTTCTCTAGACCATTCATCAGCTTCATTACCCTTTTCTGCAAAGCCTCCAGCACCTCACTGTCTTTCTTGTAGAGAGCAGCCCAAAACTGTATGTAAGTTGCTGAGTATTCAAGGTGCTGAGTACACCCCTCTAGTCCTGCTGACCATATTGTTTCTTGATACAGGACAGTATGCCATTGGCCTTCCTGGCCACCTGGGCACACTGCTAGATCATATTCAGCCAGCTGTCAGTCAACACCTCCAGGTCTTTTTCTTCCTAGCATTTTCCCAGTCACTCTTCCCCAGCCTCTAGATTTATGCAGAGTTGTTGTGTCTGAAGGACAGTTCCCAGCAGTTGACCTTGTTGAACCTCATACCTTTGTCCTTCACCTACTGATCCAGCCTGTCCAGATTTCTCTGTAGGGCCTCTCTACCCTCAAGCAGATCTGCACTCCTGCTCAACTACAGACTTGTTGATGGTGCCTTCAATGCCCTCATCCACATCACTGATAAAAATGTTGAAGAGAACTGGCCCCAAAACTGAACCTCAGAAACATCAATATTTGTGACTGGAAACCATTCACCACTACTCTTTGGGCTTGGACATCCTGACATTTTTTTACCCAGCAAAGAGTTCACCTGCCTGAGCCATAAGCAGACAATTTCTCCACAGAAACAGTGTCCAAACTTTACTGAAGTTCAGGTAAACAGCATTCACATTAGGTGGGTCACTTTGTCATAAAAGGTGATCCAGTTAGTCAAGCAGGACCTGCCTTTCATGAATAGAATAGAATAGAATAGAATAGAATAGAATAGAGTAGAGTAGAATAGAATAGAATAGAATAGAATAGAATAGAATAGAATAGAATAGAATAGAATAGAATAGAATAGAATAGAATAGGACTAGACCAAACCAGGTTGGAAGAGACCTTCAAGATCATCACATCCAACCTATTATCCAATTCCACCTAATCAACTAAACCATGCAACCAAGCACCCTGTCAAGTCTCCTCCTGAACACCTCCAATGATGGTGACTCCACCACCTCCCCAGGCAGCCCATTCCAATGGGCAATCACTCTCTGTGTAGAACTTCTTCCTAAACTCCAGCCTAAACCTCCCCTGGCACAGCTTGAGACTGTGTATTCTTGTTCTGGTGCTGGTCGCCTGGGAGAAGAGACCAACCTCTGCCTGTCTACAACCTCCCTTCAGGTAGTTGTAGAGAGTAATAAAGTCACCCCTGAGTCTCCTCTTCTCCAGGCTAAGCAACCCCAGCTCCCTCAGTCTCTCCTCATAGGGCTTGTATTCCAAACCCCTCACCAATTTTGTTGCCCTTCTCTGGACACATTCCAGCAACTCAACATCCTTCCTGGAATGTGTTCCATGCTCCTTCCTGGAACATGTTCTTGCATGCATAAGCCCATGGCAAGTGGGCCAGATCACCTTCTTGTGCTGTACATGTCCTACAATGGCACTCAGGATAATCTACTCTATAACTTCCCCAGCATCACGGTCAAACTGTAGTTCCTGGATCTTGTTTCCAGTTCTTCTTGTAGATAGGCATCACTTTTGCATTCAATATAGGATGGAGATTGTCTTCATCCCTCCATTTTTTTTTTTTCCCTAGTGTATTTATAGCAATATTTTTTGTTGCCTTTTAACGCAGTAGCCAGATTAATTTATAGTTGGGTTTTGGTTCTTTTCTTTGTGCATAACCTTACAAGTGGCCACCCACTCTCCGAGTGGCCTGCCTCTTCTTCCAAAGTTCATAAACCTCTCTTTTTTTCTTTGAGTTTCAGCCAAATCTCTCTGTTCAGCCAGGCTGATCTTTACCCTTTTGTCTCAGCTTTTGACAGGAAATTCCTACTCCAGGGCACTTAATTTTTCCCTCTTGAAGATTGTTCAGGCTTCCTGGACTCCTCTGCTCTTCAGGACTTCCTCACAAGAGACTCTGTCAACCAAGCCCCCAAAGACATTAAAGTCTGTCCTTCAGAAGTCCAAGGCAGTGGTATTGAAAAGTCTGTTATTTATGAATGCAATATATATACTCTCTTGCCTAGACCAAGTTAAAAGATACTAAAATTAGTACAAATAAAGAAGTCTTAGCACATTAAAATCTCCTTGGTCCTGTCATGAAAGCATTGAATAACTACTGTTTACTTATAAAATCTTTAAATTTCATAGAGTCTTAGAATGCACTAAGCTACAGACCTTTAAAGGTCATCCAGTCAACTCCTCTGCAGCAAGCAGGGATATCCTCAAGGAGGTCTGGTTGCTAAGGGCCTCCGCCACCTCCCTGGACAACCTGTTCAAGTGTTCCAGCACTCCCATAGTAAAGAACTACTTTCCAATGTCCAAGGTAAAGCTACCCTTATTTAGTTTAAAACCATTGTCCCTTGTCCTAGTGCTACATGCCTTTGTAAACTGTCACGGCCCAGCTTCCTTGTAGGCCCCCTTCAGGTACTCGAAGGCTGTTATAATGTGTTCCTAGCGTCTTCTGCAGGCTGAACAATTGCAGCTCTCAGCCTGTCTTTATAGGACAGAAGCTCCAGCCTTCTGGTCATTTTTGTGACCCGCTTCTGGACTGTCTCCAGCAGGTTCATGTGCTTCTTTTGTTGAGGATCACAGAGCTGGGATGCAGTACTCCAGGTGAGGTTTCACCAGAGCAGAACTTGCCGTTGATCAAGCCATATTGGCTGTCTGAAGTCACGTCTGTCTCTTCCAGATGCCTTATCAGAGGTTCTAGTATCATAGTATCATAGTATCAGTCAGAGTTGGAAGGGACCACAAGGATCATCTAGTTTCAACCCGCCTGCCATGGGCAGGGACACCCCACACTACATCAGGCTGGACAGAGCCTCATCCAGCCTGGTCTTAAACACCTCCAGGGATGAGGTCTCAACCACCTCCCTGGACAACCCATTCCAGGGTTTCACCACTCTCATGGTGAAGAACCTCCTCCTCACATCCAGCTTGAATCTCCCCACCTCCAGCTGCATTCCATTCCCCCTAGTCCTGTCACTACCTGAGATCCTGAGAAGTCCCTCTCCAGCCCTCCCGTAGGCCCCCTTCAGATACTGGAAGGTCACAATGAGGTCACCTCGGACCCTTCTCTTCTCCAGATTGAACAGCCCCAGCTCCTTCAGTCTGTCCTCATAGGAGAGGTGCTTCAGCCCTCTGATCATCCTTGTGGCCCTTCTCTCCAGAACTGGACACAGTACTCCAGGTGGGGTCACACCAGACAAGAGTAGAGGGGGAGAATCACCTCCCTTGACCTGCTGGCTGTGCTTCTCTTGACGCAGCCCAGGATGTAGTTGGTTTTCTGGGCTGCAAGTGCACACTGCTGGCTCATGTTAAGATTCTTGCCCACCAGCTCCGGCTTTCCCAAGTCCTTTTCTTCAGGGCTGCTCTCAAGCCAGTCACTGCCCAGCCTATATCAGTGCCTGGGATTGCCCTGACACAGATGCAGGATCTTGCATTTGGTCTTGTTGAACCTCATGAGGTTGGCTGCGGCCCACCTCTCCAGCCTGTCAAGGTCCCTCTGGAAGCCATGCCTTCCCTGCAGCATGTCTGCTGCACCACACAGCTTGGTGTCCTCAGCAAACTTGCTGAGAGTGCACTCAATGCCACTGTCCATGTCACCCACAAAGATGTTGAACAAGACAGGTCCCAGGACTGATCCCCGAGGGACTCTGCTTGTCACTGGCCTCCACTGGGACATGCACCCATTGACAGCCACTCTTTGGGTGCAGCCATCAAGCCAGTTCCTTATGCATCTAGTGGTCCACCCATCAAACTCATGTGTCACCAGTTTGGAGACCAGGATGTGGTGCGGGACAGTGTCGAAGGCTTTGCTCAGGTCCAGGTAAATGACATCAGTTGCTCGCCCCTCATCTATTAATTTTGTCACCTGCTCATAGAAGGCCACCAGGTTGGTCAGGCAGGATTTGCCCTTGGCAAGGCCATGCTGACTGTTCCCAATCACCTCTTCACTATTCTTCTGAGCCAGTAGTGCCTCCAGGAGGATGTGCTCCATGATCTTTCCTGGCACAGAGGTGAGACTGACTGGCCTGTAGTTCCCTGGTTCCTCCTTCTTACCCTTTTTGAAAATGGGGGCAATGTTTCCCCTTTTCCAGTCCGTGGGGATGTCCCCAGACTGCCATGACTTTTGAAATGTCATAGAGAGGGGTTTAGCAACCTCATCTGCCAGTTCTCTCAGTACCCGTGGGTGTATCCCGTCGGGTCCCATGGACTTGAACACTTTCAGGTTCTTCAGATGATCACGAACCTGATCTTCACTTACAATAGGCAGTTCTTCCTCCCCGTCCCTGGCATTGTCTTCCATAACATCAGGAGTGTGGCTAGAGGCCCTTGCAGTGAAGACTGAGGTAAAGAAGTTATTAAGTACCTCAGCCTTTTCCTCATCACTTGTGACCATTTCACCAGTTTCCTTTCTGAGGGGGCCACACCTTCCCTAGTCTTCTTCTTCCCATTAATATACCTGTAGAAGTTCTTAGTGTTCCCTTTAATCTCCCTGGCTAGATTCAATTCAAATTCTGCTTTGGCTTTCCTAACCAGGACTCTTGCTGCTCGGGCAGCTTCCTTATATTCCCCCTGTTCTACCTGTCCTTCTCTCCACTTCCTGTAGAGTTTCCTTTTAAGTAATAGTGTGTCCAGTAGCTCCTTGCTCATCCAGGCAGGCCTCCTAGCATTCTTACCTGCTTTTCTCTTTGTTGGTACACAGAGCTCCTGGACACAGAGGAGGTGGTCCTTGACTACTGACTAGCTGTCCTGGGTCCCTCTTCCCTCCAGGGCTTTGTCCCACGACATTTTGGCTATCAGATCCCTGAAGCAATCAAAGTCTGCACACCTAAAGTCTAGGGTTGTAAGCTTGGAATACTTCCTCCTGATTGCCCTGAGGATATTAAATTCAACTGCTTCTAGATGGATTTGTTTCAATGATTCTCGCAGGCACAGAGGTGGGGCTGGCAGGTCAATAGTTCCTGTGGTCCTCCTTTCTACCCTGTTTAAAAATGGATGTAACGTTTTCCTTCTTCCAGTCAACAGGGACTGTCATGACTTTTCAAACATCATAGAATTGCATGGCAACTACAGTGGCATTTCCCTCAGGAATCTGGGATGAATCTCATCAGGTCACTTAGACCCATAGTCTATGTTCAGGTTCCTCAGATGTTCACAGACCTTGTCTTCACTTACAATGGGAGTGACTTGTGATACTTTTTCTTGGGAGCTGTGAGCAGAGATGTTGACAGTGAAGACAGAGCAATAAAGTTATTGAGAACCTCAGCCTTCTCATTTGTTGTCTCTAACTTGCCATTCTTCTCAGGAGAATTAGGTTTTCTTTAACTTTCTGCATCTGGTTCACATATCTGTTATTCTTTGCATCCCTTGTTAAATTCAGCCTCAGCTGTGCCATGACCTTCCTGACCTCATCCCTACAGAACTGGGAAGCATCCTTATACTCTTCCCAAAACATCCCTATACTCTTCTCAAGATATGTGTCCCTGCTTGTGCTGCCTGTACAGTTCCTTCCCTTTTGGTTCAACCAGCAGCTCTCCACTAACCCATGCTGTTCTTTTCCTTGCTCGATTTCTTACACCTGGGGATTAATCTTCTGTGCTCTGTGGGAAGCAGCTTTAAAGATCTGCCAGCTCTCTTCTACTCTCTTGCCCCCGAGGACCATTTTCCCAGAGGGTCCTATTGACTAACTCTTTGAAAAGCTGAAATTTCCTTCCCTAAAATGCAGGGTCCTGGCTATGGTCCTTGTCTGACTAGCATTTCCTGAACTGTGAACTCCATTAGTGTGTGGCTACTGCAGCCCAGGATGCCTCCACTCTTGACATCAGAGATGCATTGGCGACCATCAAATCCAGTATCACATTCCTTGAGTAGAGACGAGTTTCCTGGCTTAAGGAGTTATCATTGAGGCACTACAGGAGCCTCCTGGATTACCTACAACTTACTTTTCCAGCAGATGATGAAGGGGTGGCTGAAATCCCCTAGCAAGATGAGAGGCTGTGAGTACAATGCCTCCTACAGCTAAGTATGAAGGCCTTGCCAGTAGTCTGCCCTTGATCAGGAGGCCTGTAGTAGACAGCAATCAAAAGCTTCCCCATGTTGCTTCAGTCTCTAATTCCTATCTATAAGCTTCCAACTTGCTTTTGACTATCCTTTAGGGACATCCCTTCACACTCCATCCATTTCTTAGCATAGAAGGTAACACAAACCTCCTTCCTTCCTCTCCTGTCCCTTCTGAACAGCTTGTAGATATCATTAGCAACACACAAGTCATAGGGTTTGTCCCACTATATTTCAGTAATGGCCTCCATCTCATAGCTTTACAGTAGCACAGTAGCTAACAACTCCTCCAATTTTTACCCATGATGAGTGTGTTTCTGTAGAGGCACTTCAGCTGGACTGTCAGCCATGTCACCTTCTTAGGGCAACATCCATTATTCCTGCAAGGTGCTTCACAGATGTTTCTCTGCTGGCTTTGGCTTGTCTCCATAACACTTTGACTGTGCTGCAGGGCCCCCAGGGTGCCTCAGCACAATAGATTGAAGGCCTTTGCTAGCACCTCAGCTCTCTAACTCTGCTATGTCATCCCACACATTGCCACAGACAAGCCTGATATTATTATTGCCGCCCCTCTTTGCATCTAGAAGAAAGCTCTGTTGATCAGCCCTGCAATCTCTTGAGCAAAGATGCTCATCCCACTTTGAGAAAGGTGTCTCCCATTTGATCTCAGCAAGCCTGGTGCCATGTAGGCCATCCCAGTCCAAAATTGTGGGGCTGATGCCATCCATGGAGCCATGTATTTGTAACACAGTGAAAATGTCTCACAGAATCAAATTTTATAATTCTGAGAGGTAAAAACAATTTGCATAGAGAATATCTTTCTGATAAGTATTCCATAAAAGTAAAACACATGAATGCATTTTTCTGTCTTTTTGTGGTTGTTGTTCTTAGAAGAGATACTATGTCAAATTGTATGTACTAAGCATATATATCCTACAGAAGACCAACTGGCAATATTCCTTTGCTCTCACTGCTGGTATGAGGGTCAGATCCCTCAGATCTCTCAGAGAGTATCTAAGTGCAGCTGCCATGGCCTTCTCTACATGAGTGATGAAAATTCAATCCTCTGTAGAACAAGGTTCAAGACATAACTAGGTTGCAAAAGCAGCAGCCCTTACTCAGACAATCATAGAATCATTTCAGTTGGAAAAGACATTTATGATCACCATGTCAAATCATTATCTAACTCTACCAAGTCTGGTGCTAACCCATATTCCTTAGCACCACATCTATGCACCTTTTAGAAAGCTGCAGTGATGGGGATTTAACCACCTTCCAGGGGAGCTTATTCCAGTGTTTGAATATTTTATATTTAATACAACCCAAGGCCTGACCCTGTGGCTGGGAAGTGTCTCAGAGAGGCAATCTGTGCCCCTGATATCTCTGTCCAGAATTAGTGGCAGAGGTATGCAAGGTGCATGGCTACAGTATCGGCAATATGCCAAGCCCCACTGGTATTGCTCAGGTGCTTTCTAGTACTGTCACAGCTTTTCTATTCCTATGGTTATGCCATATGGATGGATTTTTGCTTTCCGAATTTAAGCTGCCATAATATTCTGTGGCAAAATATCTAGCAATCAAATTTAATTTTATACTATGTAGAAAATTAATTCCTTTTAAGTCTGATGTCTTAATTGAAGGGGATTATAACATGTGGTGAGCAATTGCTCTCTGTAAATTTCCATCACATTTATGACATTGATTGAAGGGTGTGCTTATGTAAGAAACTATCAAGAAACTACTTTATTCTGAGTATAATGATAAATAATATTGCCTTCTATATAATTTTTAAACTTTAAATAAGTAAATTCTAAACAAAACCAAAGGCGCTCTGAGAACTGACAGTTCTGATAATCTTCCAAGTCTTCCCACCTTCGGGCTGTATGGCTGAGAGTTGTGAGGTTTTAAGTTCCCACTTCAGATAAATCCTCAATTTTTGCCACCTTATCTGATGATACAGTTACTACCTGAGCTCCTTCACAATCATAGTGAAATGTTTAAATTCTAAAGTTAATTAATCTAAATTCCTACAGAATCAGCTATACAAACCTGAGTATGGAATACACATCTGGATATTCTGCATGCAATGTGTATAACAGACTTTTTAAAACCACTTTCTTTTGCTGAGGGGCATATAAATTAAAAATTCTTGAGCCATGATGTGATCCAATACCATGCAGCTAAAATAAAGAACAAAGAGATTACCTGCAAAAGAATCTTTCAAAGGAAAGTCTGTGTGGAAGACAATGTGCAAAACTGGACTGAGACCATGTAGCAGAAGTGTCAGAGCAGGTTGAACCACCTTGTGAAACCTTGTCTCTAATTCCCTTTAGGTGTGTTCCTACAAGAATTGGGTGCAATTCTTCTGTAAGGGCATGATTCTGACATTGCAGACGCATCAAAAGATGATGACATTTGTATCTAAAAAGTGTAAATTGGGCAAGGAAGGCAAGAGATCATGATGGCTGAGCTGTGACCTGTTGATCAAACTAACAGGCAAGAAGGGACTACACAGGAAATGGAAGAAGGGACAGACATCCTGGGAAGAGTATAGGGACAGTGCTCAGTTGTGTAGGGACAAGGTCAGGGACAAGGCACAGCTGATACTGATCTTGCCAAGGGATGTAAAGAAAATAAAGGCTTCTTCAGGTAAGTTAACCAGAAAAGGAAGGTTAAAGAAAGCCTAATCTCCTGAGGAACAGCAATGGAGAACTAGTAACAATGGACAAGGAGAAGGCTGAGACTCTCAACAACTTTTTTTGCCTCACTGGCAAACCCCTCTCCTCATGGCTCTCATCTTGATGGCCCACAAGGTAAAGACCAGGGAGATGAAGTCCCTCCCACCATAAGTGAAGACAAGGTGCATGACCATCTGAAGAACCTGAAGATGTACAAGTCTATGGGACCTCGTGAGATGCATCTGTGGTGGCTCAGGCATGCCCCAGAGGGTCCAACCCAGTGGGTGGGCACAGGAAGCCAGGTATTTCATCCCATTATGCCCTCCTCCCCTATAAAACATCAGCGGGGGGTCCTCACTTCCTCTTTCTTCCCTCGCCGCTGCCTAGATAATGGTGTTAGCCGCCTCCCTTGGCCCTGGCCAGGCCCATGGCTGGGTTGGGAGGGGAGAAAGAGCCCTGGAAGCAGTTGGGTGTACCCCCAGGTGGGGGTGGGACATTCTTGGGTGTGTTTTGGGATCTCTCTCTCTTTTGTCATGGTGCTTATGGTTTTCTGTAAAACTTTCATTGATTTTTCCATTTAAACTTTCCACCATTTTTTGCAATCTGTTTGTCTGAGTCTTTCTTTTGCCCATGGTGGGAGAATTGGTCTCTCAACCTACCACAGCATCCCAGAGTCCTGAGGATATAAGCTGATGTAGTTGCCAAGCCACTCTCCATGATATTTGAAAAGTTATGACAGTCAGCTGAAGTCCCTGGGACTGGAAGAAAGGAAAGGTGAATCCTGAGAACTACCAACCGGTCAGCTTCACCTCTGTTCCTAGGAAGATCAGATCCTCCTAGATGCCACACTGAGGCACATAGAGGACAGGGAAGTGATTCAAGACAGCCAGCATGGCTTTACTAGGGACATTTCCTGCCTGACTAACCGTGTGGCTTTCTATGCTAAAGTGACTATGTCAGTAGATAAGGGATGACCTATGGATGTGATCTATCTGGACTTCTGCAAGGTTTTTGACACAGTCCCCTACAGCATCCTACTTACCAAGTTGGAGAGATATGGATTTGATGGGTGGACTGTTCAGTGGATAAGGAATTGGCTGGATTGACACATGCAGAGGGTGATGCTCGATGGCTTGAAGTTCAGACGGAGAGCAGTGACAAATGCTGTCCCTCAGGGATCCGTACTGGGACTGTTTAATATTTTTACCAACAGCATAGACAGGGGGATTGAGTGCACCATTATAAGGTTTGCAGCTGACACCAAGAATGTTGTTGATATGCCAGCCAGAAAGACAGGATGTCAGCCAGAAAGACAGGATGTCAGCCAGAAGGACCTGAACAAGCTGGAGAGATGAGCCCAGGTGAACCTCATGAGGTTCAACAAACACAAATGCAGGGTTATGCACCTGGGACGGAACAATGTTCACTATCAATACAGACTGGGGGATGAGGTGGTAGAAAGCAGCCCTGCGGAATAGGACTTGAGGGTGACAATGGATGAGAAGTTGCACATGAGCAGGCAGTGTGTGCTTGCAGCCCAGAAGGCAAATCATCTCCTGTGCTTCATCAAAAGATGCACCACCAGCAGATCCAGAGAGGTGATTCTGCCACTTTGGTCTTGTGAGACCTCACCTGGAGTACTGTGTACAGGTCTGGAGCCTGAAATATAGGAAAGAGATGGACCAGATGGAGTGGGTCCAGAGGTGTGCTGGGTTAAACCAAGTCCAGGAGGGGCGGGCTGGAAGAAACCTGACCCCAGGCAGGCAGAGAGACCTGACCTCCTTCCAGGGGGAGGGGACTCCCCAGGTCAAAGTTTATTCCACTCACACTTCCTGTCCACAACCCCATTTAAGAGGGGTAATTTCCTGCCTTATCCTTTCTTTCTCCTGCACTGAGCTCTCTAACACCCTGCTGCTGTTGCTGTCAACTACGTAGCTGGGCCTGCTCCATTTGGTCCCAGACATCTATGGGGACTGCATCCAAAGAGAATCTTTCATTCAGAGAATCCTTTGCCAGCTGTGTCTGGTTTTGTATATAATTTTTTATTTATCCCTTTTCCTTATACCTTTGTAACCTTCCTTTTACTTAAATACCTTTTATTTTTTGTTAAACTTACCTTTTTACTTCCAAATCAATTCAAGACTGCTCTCTTATTGTTTTACCTCTCTCTTCTCCTCCTGTCTAATTTTCTTTCCCTGCCAGGAAAAGGGGAGGGGAGAGGCAACCTAAATCTGTTCCGTTAGGCTCTTTGGGCTCCGGCAAAACTTAAACCACAGTAAGAGGACGGCCACAAAAAGGATCAGAGGGTTGGAACACCTCTGCTATGAAGAAGCTGCAGTTGTTAAGCCTGGAGAAGAGAAAGTTCCAAGGAGACCTAATAGCAACCTTCCAGTACCCAAAGGGGCTGGCAAGAAGGATGGATAGAGAGTTTTTACAAAGGCCTGTAGTGATAGGACAAGGGGAAATTGTTTCAAACTAGGAAACAGTAGATTTAGGTTGGATGTTAGGAGCCAGTTCTTTACCATGAGGGCAGTGGAACACTGGAACAGGTTGCACATGGAGGAGGTTGAGGCCCCATTGCTGGGGAGATTCAAGATGAGGCTCAACAAGGCTCTGGGCAATCTGATCTAGTTGAGGATGCCCCTAATTACTGCAGGGGGAATTGGACTAGATGACCTTTGTAGGTCCTTTCCAACCCAGACCATTCTATGATTCCAAATAGTGCTAGAAGAAAACTGTGTAGAATATGAGAGAGCTTGTTGTGACCTGTATATTAAATGAAGTGCCAGTTTATTTGCTTGAAGAGATTCAACAGATACCTTACAAAGGTAGTGAAAACTATAACTCAATGTAATATGCATGCTGCTCAGGTAGTTCTAATTCCTGCGGCATATTCACACAGAAAGCTACCAAATTAATGCCATGGTGTGCTTGTGTATGTGTGCTTGTGTAACATAACTAACAAGGCAGAAGAGGGGGAATGATAATATCTGGGTAAGTTAACTACCTGAAAATCTATGAATGTATATATCCCCTCTCACACAATTGTATGAGGTTTCTTTTCCATCAAAATAGCAAAGGTTTTGTGAACATGGACTGTTGGTAAATGCTACAATCCTGCTTACCTCAAACTGCTGATGAAACTGCCCTTTGCCAAGATACACACTCTAAGAAATAATTTTTTTCTATTCTTAAAAAAAGCTACAGCCCAAAAAGAATGGTAGGACACAGGATTTTTACTAATACAGTAATATTTATCATACATGACCGATTTTCAACGTGTTTAGATACAGAGGCATTCAGCCTTATTAATGTAACTAATCACACTGGTGAAGAGCAAAGGCTCTTGAACCAATGTTTGCTCCCTAATATATAGCAGGCTGTAGAACATGAACACTGAAGCAACTGAAGTATAGCATTCACTTTCATCAGACAGGTGTAATAAATACAAGACATTATAAAAGGGGGTTTACATAATCTACTAGTGCTTCCTGCTGGAGATGAATAACATAATGAAGTCCAAAAGAGGATATATGATAACCTATGGAATACTGAAAAAGATTGCTAATGCAGCACTTGGTTCCCTAAGGATCCAGTTAAAGGCAGGCTGAGCAGAGGACAAAGAAGAGCAGATATAGAAAGATCAGATATAAAAAGAGTAGATATAAAAACCTTGGGAAAGCATGAAAGGCCATTGTATGGAGAGACAGATTATCCACTGAGCAGCTGCTTTACAAAATCAAGATGGAAAAAGAAAGAACTTGGAAAATAATGAAAAATTTAAAGACATACTACTTTGTTTCTCATGAGAAATTCAGTGGAAGTGTTATTGTTTAATGAAACAAATGTAATTCAGAAAAAAAATACTTTATCTTTGCCAGAATGGTTGCAGCAACTATTGACAAAAATCTGTCCATTTGTTTTACACTGTAAGCTGGTTGACAGCATTGCCTACTGTGGTGGTTTGAGCCTTAACTGGGGCTTAAAAACTCATATGGGGGCAAGGCTGAGAATCCCCTTCCCCAACAGAGAGAGAGAAGGAAAGGAGAGGAGCAAATCCACCAAGAAACCACTTTGTGTTTGGCTTGGAAGTAGGGAGGCAAAGAATTTTTCTTTAAACAGTATATATGTGTGTATATATATGTGTGTATATATATATATATACATTTATGTAACAATGACAGGCAGGGTTCACAAGGGTAAGGAACAAGGATGGATGGGAGAAGGAAAGGAAAAGGGGAAAAAAAAATTATGAGATACAGAACCAGTCCTTTGCAAAGCGTGGAAGAAGCAAGAAAGAGGGCAATGGCCACAATTCTCCTCCCTCTTATACCCCCGCTGAACAAAGAGTGGGGGAAGTGGAACAGACCAAGTCAGTTTCCCAGGGGAGGAAACACTGCCCCCCAGGGAGGGAAAAAAACCTCTCATGAGCCCTCCACCCCGTTTTTTTCCCCAGGATGGGTGTAGCCCACCAGACCAACAAGTCCTCAACATTGTTTTTTGGTATCATAGGTATCTGCCTTTGGAAATGACAGACCTGATGAGAGAATTGTAGATCCAATGTACTGAATGTACTGAATGTACTGAGTTTGCAATTTGCATCTCATCTATGCAGTCAGCAATGTTGATTTCTGAGAACAAATATACTTTGGAAGGTGAGATTGTAGAGGTGTCTGAGCACAGGAAGCAGAAAGAAAACAAAAGCTGAAGCAAAATATTCGAAGGACAAATATTTCTGCCTCAGCTTTGCATCTTAATTAGGTGACTGAGATTTAGAAAGAGCTCTGACTGTAACTGAAATTCTTGTAAAGTGAATGTGTGTCAGGAATAATAAGGGTATTTCTTGTCTGACCTCTACCCCAAAATGATTGTATTTTATGGGTTTTGAATCTAAGTGTACAAGCTTTACTGCAGACTCAGTTTCTGTCACTAATGATGTTCCATGCAAGCACAGAAATTTGCCTGGATTCTGATAGGTAGGGCTGGCCTGGTGAAATCAAGCCACTATACAGATGTGTCCTTATTCTGTCATGAAAAAAATATGAAACTCTTGCCTCACATGTTGTTCTGAGGGTAAATCTACTGTCTGGAAACTTTCCCATTTCAAGGTGTTTGCTACAGTCCTCGCACATTGTCACTGTTCCCTCATTTCTTCCTGGAGAGGTAAGCATTCCAATAGGTCAAACCATCCATCCATCCATCCATCCATCCATCCGTCCGTCCATCCATCCATCCATCCATCTATCTATCCATCCATCTCCTCTGTGTCAGAGAGAAGTAAACAGATGAGCAGAAATACCTCCTTGAAAATTGAGTATTTGCCTATCCCTTTTATAGATACAGTCTTCTAAAGGCTTAAACAGGTCTTCCCAACATTAAACAGGTCTCCCAACATTAGTTTAGAGCGCAATTGTTTCCTCTTGTTTGAGAAGCTCTTATCCAAAATAGCAAATTCAACAAAACTTTTCAGCAGTGTATTCTATTGAATTTCCAGCAGTGGAAGGCTAGGGGAAAGCATATACTTACAATTTAGGCAATCAGCCTCCCTTTCAAGATGATGGATGTTTACACCTTTTCAGTAAAATCCTAATGCTTTTTAAACTATTAAATTATATGTATTCCTTAGCTTCCTGTTCCATTCTTCACTACATCAGCACACAGAGTTGATGCTTTTGATGCAGAGCTTTGCAGTTTGGGGCTTTCTTTCATCATGAGTATGCTGCATTTCTCCTGGAGAGGAAACAAATATTTGTTAGGGCACATTCCAGGATATTACACAGATAGCTTATTTCTACAGTCTCTAAGGTTTTGCAGTAGTAGCAGAGAGTAGTCCAGATCAATTACCAATAGTTTGTGTCCTAGTACCTTAATTTCTGCTACCCAAAAACTAACATAAACAGATTCGTTGTCACTCTTCATCTGCTATTGTGAAACTATTTCTTCTGAAGTGACAGGAGGAAAGGGAGATGTTTGCCAGGACTCTGCTAGTCCAAAGAATTAGCACAATGAACTGACAAAAATAATCTGCCAATATATGATATTGAAGTAGTGGTTCTTAGACATGAGTCAAAGACCTGTCCAGTGTTTGGTCAACCTTTCTTAACAATCTCTCTCAGGTTGAATGTTCATATAGCAAAGATTCTTTGGTAGCAGTATTCAAATCCTAATGACATTCAAAGAGCAAAAAGAGTAATGACAAGTCTCAGCAGGAGAATCTAGGGGTGACAGAAGTGAGTTGAAGGACTGGAATTGTTAAATATGGTTGGCATTTTATGAGGTAGAAATGAAGACTAACCCTAAACCTTACCTTTAACCCTAAAACCTAACTCTAAACCTTAATCCTAACCTTGACCCATAAACCTAATACTAACTCTAAACACTAAACCTTAACCCTAATCTAAATGCTAACCCTAAACCCTTGATGGTAATGCTAAACCCTAGCCTTAGGGCTAGAGATGCACTTATTCTCCATGTGCCAGTCCAAAAAACCCAACCCAAACCACTAAAAAAACAAACAAGCAAAAAAAATTTTAAAAAACCACCAAAACACCAAAAAAAAACCCCACACAAAGAAGTCATTCTGTCACCTTAAAAATCTGGCCTTAAGCCAGACTTGCATTTCAAAAGTCCTCAGCCAACTCAGATTTCAAAAGCAACAGTTTGTTTTCCTTACATATCAGTTAGCTCACATGCTCTTACCACCTGTTTTGGATATTTTGTTAGTTTCTTACATGGCATGAAATATATTGGTTTTGCCACAAAACATATTGGTTTTGTCACAGGTAATTTTCAAACTTTTGCTTAGTATGTAAGCTCAACATAGATAAGGAAGAAAATGAGAGAGTGGCAATGTTGCCCATAAAAGGTAATTTGAGGAGGGGCTTTGCGGGACCCCAGACTATTTGTGCATGTGCAGATATCCATGAGTCATACTCTATGAATATGTAATAGGTAGGAGAAATAGATATTAGGTAGGTATGACTTTGTAGAAATTCATGTATAAATAGGTATATAAACTTCACTTCAGGGCCTTCTGGGACTTTGGGAGTGATCTCCCTAGGATACCTTATTTAGTGGTAAATAAATGAAAATGCTGCTCCTTGTCTAAGGAGTTTTTTCCCAGTTTCAGCATCAATGCAAAGATAATTTCAAAAGCTTCCACCCAGATGCAGACAGAACTGTCTCTCCTACATACTCAAGAAATAGTCTGTTTCCTGTTGAAAGAGACCTAAATAAGGAAGATCCAAAAGGAAGCATGAATCATATGATCAGAGTACTGTGGCCCATTAGGGGTAATGGATGAAAGGTTTTTTTTTATAAATAGCCACCATTTTAGTCTGCATTTTTATTAGCTTATAGAGCCTATCAACTCAAAGGAGATTTTAAATCTTTGCATTGTTTCTCAAGAGCAAGACTGAGTACTACATTTCAGTTTTACAGCCTGCAAAACACCTAAATTTCTAAGCATTTATTCATGTACATCAGAACAAGAGTACACAGTCTCAAGCTGTGCCAGGGGAGGTTCAGACTGAACATTAGGATGAAATTTTACACAGAGAGAGTGATGGCCCATTGGAATGTGCTGCCCGGGAGGTGGTGGAGTCACCATCATTGGAGGTGTTCAGGAGGAAACTGGATGGAGTGATTGGTTGCATGGTTTAGTTGATTAGGTGGTGTTGGATGACAGGTTGGACACGATGATCTTGAAGGTCTCTTCCAACCTGGTTTATTCTATTCTATTCTATTTACAGGTTATCTTAAGATCATGAAAGGCAGTCAAGAATCCATAGGCCAAAACAATCCGTAGGCCAAAACAACCCATAGGCCTAAACATAACAGTGATGAAGGAATAAAAGGAGGTGAAGTCAGATAAATGTTGAGAAATTAGGAAATAAGAGATAAATAGAAATTCAAGTTCAGAAAACTGATTAACAATTACTCTAAATCACTTTTTTAAAGTCACTAAAAAGCATTTAGACATCACCTAAGTTCTCAGTTCAAACAGTAATGCAACTCAAAATACTGGCCTGAAAATGCAATGTGCAATCAGTGACAGTGATATGTTATTTTTTTCTTATTCCTTCATTTTTGTTGTCTTGACTCACCCTAGCTTAGAGAATGTCGAGGAGTGAGCTCAATCAGTCTACAACTTCCTTACAGGGAGCAGTGAAGGAGAAGGAGCTGATATCCTCTATATCGTGACCAACAGGGTCAGAGGAAGTTCAGATTTGACATAAGGAAAAGGTTATTCGCTGAACAGGTGGTCAGTTACTGGCACAGGCTTCCCAGTGAGGCGGTCACAGCATGTCTGGCCACTTCCAGGTTAGTGTAGGTTTAGGTAGCTGTGGTGGTTTGGCCCTGGTCTGGAGGCCAGATGCCCAACAAAGCTGGCCAGTCAGACACTGGCCTAGCAGGGGGGGAAGAGGGGACAAAAGACCCCTGGAGGTTTGGGGTATACCCTCACATGGGGAGAAGGGAAGTGTTGGGAGGCCTTTGGGCGTGCTATAAATGACTCTATACATTTTGGGCTATCTTTGCCACAGAGTTCGGCATTGAGTGGATATTCCACATCCCCTACTATGCGCCAGCTGCAGGGAAGATTGAATGCTACAATGATTTGTTGAAGACCACTCTTAAAGCCATGGGGGGGTGGATCTTTGAAAAACTGGGAAAAACATTTAGCACAAGCAACCTGGCTGATAAATAGTGGAGGTTCAGTGAATCGAGCTGGACCTGCACACACAGATATGCTACAGAAAGTAGAAGGTGATAGAGTTCCTGTTGTTAGAGAAAAGAATCTGTTAGGTAAAACTGTTTGGGTATTTTCTCCCTCAGGAGAGGCTAAACCTGTCCGAGGGGTGGTTTCAGCTGAAGGTCCTGGTCACACTTATTGGGTAATGTAAGAAAATGGCGAAATTCAGTGTATTCCACAAAGAAATCTAACTTTAGCTGAGAGAGTTTAATTTCAGAGTGTTGTACAGATACATCAACGCCCAAAGGCAGAATTCATGAGGAATCTATGGTGCGCGAACCCTGAGAGCCCTGAGAGCCCTGAATCAACTGAGAGTCCCTGATCCCTTTTCTTCACTTCATCTGTGAAGAGACTAACTGTTTTCCATTTTCTTGTTTCCTGACTTTTTTGGAGTTCTGAATCATCTACATCTGAGAACAGCCAGAATGGACTATGAACTTTACTTACAAATTGTAGATATTGTTCTAGATTGGATGGAGAGTATGAACAGCCAATGAAATTATTTAGAAGGGGTGGATTGTGACTGTTTTAGGCTATGCCTTTAAGAAAGGGACACTTACAGGAACAATCTGGCTGAATGTTTTGGTGTAATAATGGAAACAAAGATAAGTCTAAATGAATTTCATTGGTAGATTGGTAGAATGCAATTTTAAATCTTAGCTTTAGTTCAGTTTGAATCTCAGTCTGTTCAGTCTGTCTGTTTCAGTCTCTCTGAACAGCTGTCTCCTGTCTGTGCTGGCAGGTGCTGACCTTCAACTAACCAGATAAGAAACTAATTCTTGCATACGCTTTGAGCTAACAGAATTTCCTCCTTAATAATTACCTTTTCTCTCTCTAACCCTTTTTGGGAAAAAAAGGGAGGAAGGGGGAGAAAGGGGTATTTTGGGGGGACCCTCCTTGGAGGAGGGAAGGATTTCTGTGTTATGCTCTTTGCTGTATATTTCTGTATATATTGTAAATACTGTATACTGTGTATATATTCACTGCATCTCATCCTACTTGTAAATATAGCTTATCCGTTATTTTGCTCCTCCGACTGAGTTAGCCATGGTTTCTTTGTGTGTGGGGGAGAACTGAACTTTCTCTCACCACCACATTTGGATTTTTGTTTGCAACTTTTTAAGATGTAAATAAATCAACATTTGGTCATTTGTAGACTACAGAATAGCACAGACGTAGCTATCACCTGCATATCATAATGGTGTGTTTACAAATTATATTCTGGAGTGAAATATATCCAAGCACATTAAAATTATTTCTAGCTTTCCATGCCACATCAATGGCATATACTAATCTACATAGTATGCAAGAGTGCTAAGGTACACAAGTTGTATACAATGCTAGCCACATTCAAGACACAAGTTCATTTATTATTGTGCTCAGTGAATTTCTGCCATTGTCCTGAGTTGCACAGCCACTAGTACACTCCCTCAGTACACTTTTAGAAAAGCAGCAGCAATAGATTAAGCACACAAATAAACCACCTGCAACTGCAGAAGTGGAAGTGGGAAGTATTCATCTTAAGATACTGCCACTGGGCATCTCACGATTTTAAAAGAAAGGCTTTGATGATGAAATAGATAGTTCTCAAAGGTCTAACTTATCAGAGTAAACAAAAATTGAGTAAGTTTTGAGCAATATACTTAAAGGTAGCAGGAAATTTTAAAAAATTGTGTGTTACTTAAAAGGTAAGGGTGGATATTTCAAAATAGGAGTGCACTGTTAGAATCTAAATACAATGACAGAGTAATCCATATTTGTACACTACAGGGAAGAAAAGGACTTTGAAAATATGTGTCTTGTAACTGTGACTGTAAGAATATTTTTAAGAAATGTAGGACTTCAGATGCTGTAAGTCATATTAGTTTCTTTCCTTACAAGAATAAGGCTACAGAAAGCTTAATCTCATCAGGATCCAAATTTAGAGTTACTTCTAATTTTTCTAGCCTGATCTAGTATGACAGCAAGATCAATTTTAGTTCTTTGTATCCATTTTGCATATAAATGAATTTTTCTCTACTTTTACTTGAATCTGTAATAACACACCTGCAATATAACTTCCATTAATTCAATTTACTATCACAGTGGAAACAAAAGGAATGAGTATAATACATACCAGTCTTTAAAAATGCTGATTATATTTATAAATAAAAAGTGTTATCATACAATAAAGAGTTAGAACTTGTGAATAAAGCAACAGACTGAAAATATTTCATTTTAGGGCCATATTTCTTACACACAAACTCTGTTAAAGTTTCATGGTTCTTCTTAGTTGTTTCACAAGCACAACCACCACATGTTGGATGTTCCATTTTTCAGATGCAATATGGATGTATTAATAAGTTGATTACAGATCCACTGTTGCAACATGAAGAAAGGTTTAACCGCCTGAAAAAAAAGAACAATAAAATCAGAGCAAATTATCATCCTTGTAACTTTACTATGGCAAGATTCAGCCATGTCTACCCATCAGGTGGGAAAAGGGTGTGAAGAAATGTTAGGCTACAGTGCTACCAAACCTCTTACAACCGAGCCCAGTATTGACAATTATCTACTCACGTCTGTGAAGATTCTGGGTCAAACCCCACATTTTATTAATTAGTGAAAATTCACAGGCCTAAATCTAAGTCTTCATAGTTGTGTTTCACCCTCTATTTTCCATTTTAAAAGTATAAACTGAGTTACAGGAATTTGCATTATGAAAAAGTAATAAGAAGGAAAATAAATGAATTTCATACTAATATAAATTATTTCAAGGAAGAATTGTGCATAGACTTTTTCTTCCTACAAAAATACATATTTTAACATGCACACTCTGTTAAGCCACTTTATGTATGCCACACTCTACTCTGACCTAAATTTCTATCTTAGGATCCACCCATAAGAAACATGTAGTCTGTTGCTTATTCTCATTTTTCATATGCCGCAAAACAGAATAAATTTAAAAACATGCCGTATCAGTTTTTTTCCAGAGATAACTCTACTGAACCAATCTCAAACACCACACCTGCTTCTTGTACCTCTCCCAATGGAGTTCACATACTTCCTTTCCTTACCTTTATTTATATTATTCAGTAAACACTTTATTAATGTGATTTATATAGATATTCCTTAGTGTTTTGAGGGAAACATGCTTTGCATACTGTGCTTTCTTCCACAAGAAGAACACAAGTTCAGGAGAACATGAGTACCAACAGTTTATTTTGCTGTGCAAGTCAGGATGACAGTGCTTATACGAAAGCATGGTCACTCTGTAAGTTGTGAAATTCCCATTTGCAAATGCAGTGATAAAAAGCCATCAATATTCTGTGAGGACAACTTGGTTTCTGGAAAGAATTGTCTTTTATAATTCAGGGGGGAGAATTTGACTAATTCTGCTTAAGCTAAAATCACTGAGATAGATAACATAAAATATAGGATTCTTCACACCATGGCAGAGCTGTGGCTTTTTGGTTCTTCTACTTAGATCCTTTATAACTCAGTTATGAATCACTCCTGACAGCAAGGACATTACATAAAATAGGATTTAAGTGAGTATTTCCAGGGTATTTAAGGGGATCCTTAAATAGTTCTTACCAGGATTCCTTATCATTAGACTAATAAAACTCAGAATGTAATTATTCCCAGAATTGTAAAAGACCAGAAGAATCATAATATATGCAAGCAAAACACACCACTCTCAGATGTGTTTTTCAATAAATGGGGCTTGTCATTCTTCAGCTTTCCACAGGCAAACCTTAATTAAAATAAATCCCTGGCTTGCCTCATGGTTGAGGAATTGAAGAGCCATTAAACATTTCCAAGCCAGATTGCTGACATGCATCCATAACAAAAGAGAGTAAAGAATATCCTTAGAATATCCTTAGAATGTGACGTTTACTCCTGACAAATAAATGGTTCCTTCCGCCTTTTGGTTTGCCAAGCACTAAATTCCTGCCCTGTCACCCTTGAACTGTAACTATTGAATTCTAAATAATTCAAGCAGTCCACAGGTCCAGCTTTGTGATAGGTTATTCAAAGCAAATAAATTCAAAATTTGTTTCTGATAGAGAATGAAATAGATGAAAATCTGCAGAAAGCATGCTCCAAAGACTGGTCTTTCTTTTCAACACATCACATGTCATATCTCCTACCCTCAAAGACATCACCTTTCCTTCAGAAGAATCTTTAATAAAATACTCTTTTCCAAAACAGTCACAAACTTAACAGTTCCCAAGTTCATTCCCTGTTTCGTTTTTTCCTGTTACCAGCCCAGTTCTCCAAAGACAAATAACATTTTTTAATCATGTCAGATGAAAGTTGCACCCATGTGCATGTGCTCTGCAATACAGGCCTTAATCACATAATCAGAAAGCACTTTCCACAAAGGACTTGCTTCATTCAGCATAGAGTACACTGAAGAACTAGGGACACATGGGGATTAAATATCTCTGAACATGTCCAGAGAAGGGCAACAGACAGGTGTTAGACAAAAGGCAAACGATCAAGCATCTCTTATCTAAGTTCAGAGAGAAGACAAAAGACTCTATTGCAATGTTTACAAGCTCTTATTCTCAGCTCATTGTGTGGCTTCCCTGAGTCACAATGGTGGTTGGTAATCAGCTAAGGGCTTTTTTCTCTCTACACAGTTGCAGTTCGTTCACAGGGTTTGTGGCCCACAAGAGCATTGAGTCCATCATCAGTAAATTTGCTGACGACACCAAGCTGGGGACAGGAGTTGATCTGTTAGAGGGTAGAGAGGCTCTGCAGAGGGACCTCGACAGGCTGGACAGATGGGCAGATTAACACATGCAAGTGCCAGGTTCTGCACATTGGCCACAACAACCCCATGCAGAGCTACAGGCTGGGATCAGAATGGCTGGAGAGCAGTCATGTGGAGAGGGACCTGGAGGTACTGGTCGATGGTAGGCTGAACATGAGCCTGCAGTGTGCCCAGGCAGCCAAGAGGGCCAATGGCATCCTGGCCTGCATCAAGAACAGTGTGGCCAGCAGGAGCAAGGAGGTCATTCTGCCCCTGTACACTGCACTGGTTAGCCTGCACCTCAAATACTGTGTTCAGTTCTGGGCCCCTCAGTTTAGGAAGGATGTTGACTTGCTGGAACGAGTCCAGAGAAGGGCAACAAAGTTGGTGAGGGGTTTGGAACACAAGCCCTATGAGGAAAGACTGAGGGAGCTTGGATTGCTCAGCCTGGAGAAGAGGAGACTCAGGGGTGACCTTATCACTCTCTACAACTACCTGAAGGGAGGTTGTAGACAGGTGGATGATGGTCTCTTCTCCCAGGCAGCCAGTACCAGAACAAGAGGACACAGTCTCAGGCTGCACCAGGGGAGGTTCAGGTTGGATGTTAGGAAGAAGTTCTATACAGAAAGAGTGATTGCGCTATGGAATGGGCTGCCCAGGGAGGTGGTGCAGTTGCCGTCATTGGAGGTGTTCAGAAGGAGACTTGATGGGGTGCTTGGTGCCATGGGTTAGTTGTTTGGGTGGGTTGGATTGGTTGATAGGTTGGACGCGATGATCTTGAAGGTCTCTTCCAACCTGGTTTGGTTTATTCTAAATACCCAAAGCTAAAACATTTCCTTCTATCAGCTGTGCATTGCTTGAGGTTCTACTCCCTAAATTCAGTGCATCATTTAGGTACTACTGACTGCTACCTAGGGAAAAGAGACATACATATATTTTGGAAGCCCTGCTGCAGACTTTAAGCAGATGTCCTATTTTAGTGCATGATCACAGAGTCCCTGCCAAATCTGCCACTACAGTTTTCTGGAATACATGTCAACAAGGTATTATTTTGAAAGGTGTAAAGGACATTGTTGGCACAAACAACAGTTGTGAAAATAGGTCTGTTACCAATCCAAAATGGTTGTTTTGTTCAAAAACATGTGCTCTTTTCCCTCACTGGGAAGCATGAAGAATTTTGTATTGCTTCTTCTACATCTAAGACTGCAGTCTGCTGTCAGTCTAATATTTCAAATGAAAAACATCCTCCAAATCAAATATTACTGAACTCTGAAAATACTAAACTATTATCACCACCACATTCTGTTTGCTGTAATAAAAGAAAACACAACACACAAGACAATTCTGAAAGTTTCAACAGGATTTGGTTCCAAATTTCATATTCAAGGAAAGCTTCACACTTTGGCATAAGGAGTGTTGAGCACAGTTATTCTACCCTTACCAGTGACCATTACCAGCTTCTGCACTCAAAACCATAGCTGAGGTGACAGAACAGTGACAGCTGCAACATTACCCAGCTAGATGGTCTCAATCTTCTAAAATTTTAGAGTTTTGGTTGAACTGTTCAGCTGAAGTCCCAGGTTTATGAACCACACAGGAAAAACAAACATGCATACATAAAAATCAAACCTTTGTGATGTGTGGGTTTTAATATGAATGTTGCCCTTTTATGATTTTGAAAATAAGACAACACTGAAACCAACATGGGAATTTCTGCTTTTATTTAAAATGTTTAAAATTATGAACAATTTTGCTTGTGATTACATTAGCTAGCTACACAAATGGCAGAATAGTATCTAAAGTGTTGTAAACTGAAAAAAAATATTTCTTTCACAGGAACTGAAGGCAGATGTCTGCATCAAGGATGACATAGTTTATATTCAAATAGCAGAACAAAGAGCAACATATTATAACAAGGTCTTCATATATCCTGCTTCAGCCTTCTTTTTATTGAAAGGGTTTTTCTTAAGGATATGAAGACTAGAAAAGGTAATTAAACTCTTAATTATTGTTATTTATACCCAGAAGATTATAAACTCTTTAGTTACAGCAATATTGCACACTGGAGCTCAGGTATTTCTTTTGGTAGAAACCATATAATGTCAGAGTGAGAAGCACCACAGCTACTTAGGCAAACAAGGCCTGCCCTCATAGCACCTCTTTGAAAGTGAACACTACCATGTCCTATCATAGGCTGAACAAAGCTCTATAACCTCCATCCTGCTTGCAAATGTGTAATTGTTTGTATTTAATTTAGAATCGTATTTTCTGCATGCTTACTTTCTATTATTGAGTGGTTCCAATGGTGCTACAAAATCTAAGGTCCTCTATCAATGGAAGTTATTGAGACCACTAAAACTGAAAATATTACAACTTCTTATCTTTTATAAAGGTAGGGGAGGAAGGGAAAAGATTTTATATTTCTTAACTTGTAAAATTTAGAAAATTAATTGAATGTGAATAACTGATTTTACACATAATCCTGCAATCACTGAGCTAAAAGCTACAACTTCAGACCATCCTCTTCCATCTCATATGGAGACAAATTATGGCTACGGGGCGACACCAGCTGACATTTTGACAGCTGTGAATATTAGCAGAAAACCTCAAATATTCATGCCACACCCAAGTAAGATACCTAAGGGATAACGGCCAATGTTGCTTCAATAGGAAAAAGCAGTTGTAGCTACTGCTGTGTGAGAACTAAATCTACCTGGCATAAACCAGCACTCCACAAGTATCTGATCCAATCCAGTAGGAAGACTTGGATAAGAAACAGGCATGTTAAAATGACCAAAGCACTGAGCCAATGCAGATAAGTTCCTTTCAGTGTTTGTTCTTGGCTTGCTTTCTTTGCATGGTCCAACATTGCCATGTACCAAGATACAATATGCATATAAATGTTTAAGAGATATTAAGATTAATAGAATTAAATTAGTAGAATTTAAGATTACATACCATTTGACATGCTTAAGCACACTTTTAAGAAAAAAATTCACCCTGCCTTTTACATTGTGCTAGCATACAGACAGCTAATTCCCTGTTACTCTTTTCAATTAACAAAAAAGAGGCAGTGAACTTCTGCATGGATAGGGACAGGTGGATTATGTATACTCATATTGCACACATTTTCCATTGCTGCCATCTCATAAACAGCATCGACTGTCTTCCCTTTGGACACTGCAGTTCATGGAGTGAAACAGCCAGTTCATTTCCACAAGGAAATGTATTGCGTAGGTACACTGTAAGAGTACTAGGAACAAAATTGAGGCTACTTTGTTTAGAAGAGACCAAGGGGGAATATAATGATCTTGAAATACATGGCAATAGAAAAAGAAACTCCTTCCATCATCCACTATAGATTAAGAGCAATAGGCTTAAAATTAGTAAAATTTAGATTACGTATGAGGAAAAGTAAAATTAAATCCCAAACTATTAGAAAGGATAGTTAAACTTTGAGTTAGATTTCTCAAGTTAGCTAAGTGACCTTCACACTGAGAAGCTAGCAAGGCTAGCTTTCAGAAACATTTCAACAACACTGGTATCTTTTTTCCTGGTTTGATCAGTACTTTTAATGTGTATCTTCACAAAATTCTGTCTTCTGTGTTTAGAAACATGAAGGGTCTTTGAACTCTATCAGAACACGAACTGTATTTGGTCTGAATAGAAATCCACCTAGCCATGAATCTTTCCTTGGAACTACATTATCAGTAGCAGTGAGAGACCAAATGTTTGTTACAAACAGCAGCCTGTCCTAAAACTATGAAGCAGTCCAGACACACTAGGTCTTTTTGAGACCTGGGCCTTTCAGTTTCCTTATGCATTAGAGTCCTTCAATGACTTTCACTGGTCAGAAAGAAACACAAAAATGGTTTGTATCCCTTCTGACTTAACAGATTTCTCATTCTCAACCCCTTCATATTATCTGATGATGTATGCGCCATTATCCTGTGCACTCAACTAATACATTTGGACTAGACCAGGAATTACATATTCATATACACCAACTATGTTCCAAATTGCACTAATGAAGAAAAAAAGGTGACAAAGCTCTAATAAACAATAATAGATATACCATCACAGCTTTAATACTGAAAACATTTATGTATTCATCTCAAAGCCTAGAAAGATTCTGCAGAATTAAAATAACTAATTATATGATGTTGGGAAAACAGTTGGTACTGTCAGGGCTCACATATGGCAGCACTACAAAATAAACTCCAATGAAAGATTGCAATTATGTTTAGTTTTTATACAAGTCCCCTTTATGCATGGAAGCAAAATACTTTGCCTTCTATTATTTGTTTTCTCTCACCTGTAGCCTGTAACACAGCTGTTCTTCACTATCTCTAGATTTCCCAACAAAGTCTCTCTCACAAATCAGTGCTGTGCTTTCATTTCAGTTTTATCTCTAAATATGGACAGAAAAATGTTTGGTACAACATGAGGAAGGAAAAAAAATGCATTTATTGTAAATACAATTTATTTCCCAGCTGTGTGTGGCACATAGGTAGATGAAAATTACCTTGGGAGGTTGGTTTGGCATCTACTAATTCCTTCAGACCTCATCTGAGTTGCTACTAAGGCAAGTAAGTATGTTTCAGTACAAGTTGGCTGGTATGGGGTTTGAAAAGGCTACAGCAAATCCCCTCCCCACCTCATCACTGTAGAAATAACACTGAAGACAAATGAGGTATTTCAGTTTTGTTCAAACACCAAGAGGGGACTGAATCCCCCAGCCTCCCTCCCAGCCCATTACAAGGGAACTTTAAGAAAACAACCAGTCCCACCAATTCTGCTACAACAGGTTTATGCCATGATACTAGATATATACAGAATTAAGAATAAATTTACACAGTAATTCTAATGAACTGGAACTTAAATATTTTGTCTGCATTACCAAGATTCCTCTGGAAACAGCAACACAATTTTCTTAAAAATTAGGTCTTCCAGGTCTTAAAGTTTGATTTATTAATTCTTTACCGTACTAGCTACAAAAAAAAATGCAACTGATGGATGCCAACTACATTCATGTGAATATCACCACATTTAATGTGGCTGCATCTGATGTCACTTTTTCATTTTAGGTTTACATTAAACTTAGTATTTGACCTATACTGTTTAAAGAAAAAAAGTGAACAGCTACCTAAAGGCTTATCCCTGCTTCACCCTGATGCTGTGTGGACTATACCAGCAGCACCCTGAAGTCAGTAAGCACTATCTGTTCACACAAGTTGAACATGGAGCTCACAAAAAAACTGACTCAATAGTTGTAATCAGTAATCTTACATTAAAAAGATGTTGCAGTACTATGTTTTACAAGATCATATTAATGTTCATAAAATCTGTAGCCTTGAAGTATCATACTAACTAAATGACAGGAACACCCTAAACTCCTTTTATTTGCTGAAGTTTACATAAAACACATTCAGTTTTTAAACATCTCAACATAAGAGGCAGTACTTTGGCTTTTTATTTATAAGGGATAAAGCATCTTCTCAACCAGAATAAAGTTCTAACAGTTCTGAAGAGTCCAAAGAGACTATATTAGTATTAGAAAAAAAAAATGTTAGTATTCCAAATTAGTGTAGGAAAAAAATATATCCCAAACTGATGGTGCACAAGATCTGTAACAAACAAAAGAATGCCATGTTTTAAAAGTAATCTGCCTTCCAAATAGGTTTTCGTTTTAGTGCACTTTCTCCCCACAGGCCTTACATTTAGAATCCTCTATGTACAAAAAGCTACAACAAATTGATGCAGTACTTATTGCAACAAATTATGCCATAATATACACAATTAAATTAGTCCCCTCAACTTGTATACCCTCTTGCTTCTTATCCTTCCCATGAAGCAGTCTTCTCTGGTTCTAAGGTAAGTTCTTTGACTGAAAGGCACGTACTTCTCTACAACAGAAGAAACAGGTGCATTAATCTAAAGTTCAAGGAGAATTTTAGCCCACACTTTTTAAGATCAAGCATTACAAAAAACCCATAGAGATGTAACATTTTATTATTAAATTTGGCTGCTGGAACTCACCATACCATGATGAAGCAAAGTGCCATAAAACTCCCATTCACTTAAAAAACCCAAATAAAGAGACATCTCACTTACAAAACCCCTAGGATTTCACCAAGTTGGATATCTGTGAAACTTCGTAGGTTTCTGAGTTCCTATCCAAACTTCAGTAAGTCTTAGTAGCACTCTTATAACCGGAATGCTATCAAAACTGGAAGGCTTTTCCTTGTGCCTTGCAGAGAATCAAGTTCCTTATGTGTGAAGTGATTTAACGAGGATTGTAAACTGTTAGTGTGATACACTTTTGAAAAACAAAGATGTGATATTTTCATTCTGTACTTCAGTTGACATGTGATAAGGCTGCATAGTGAAAAACTATAAAGGTTAGAATTTCAAACTCTGACAGTACACTGTTGAACAAAATGTAACCATCCCACTCAGGTAAGCTGCCATTGACTGAAGAGGCACAGGGACTAGCTACATGAGTTAAGACAGCAAAGGGAGCACACTTAAACTGCATCTATGTTACAACAATGGGCACTGTGGATTTTTTTCCACTTAGCTCTGAAAGAAAACACTTGGAAGTAATACCAGCACACCAGTGCTGATTTTAGGGAAGAACGCAGTTTCTCTGGCTAGCCTTGGAGAAAGCGAAATAGACTTACCAGCTCACCCAAAACAAAGCCTACAGGCATTTCTAAAATATGCATATTGTGCTGCAGACTATCACCCTTAAAAACCCTATTGTTTTAAGTTTAAAAAAAATTAAAAATTAAAAAATTAAAAGAAAGAAGAGGAGCTACTACTGCAGTTGAGTAACAGATTATGAAGAAATAATTATTTATATAAAAGAGAAATTATATGAATTTTATTGTCCATAGCAAATGTATATAAATCCACAGAACATGTAGATTAGAATTTCCTGTAATAGCTTTCCGCTATGAGATAGGAAGGTAGGAAACTGAAAGAGCTGATTGTTGACCGGAGTTTAGCAAAACCACAACTGTGATTTCTCAAACAAAGGACTAAACTCAAAAAAACACAAACCATGTTAAAGGCCCCTCTTCATTGGTCCCTAACTAGTACTGCCAAGCCTTATGGCATAGCTATACTACCTTGAAAAAAAAAAAAAGAAACACCCAACCAACCATACCTCTGAATAACTGCAAATGTCAGGACAAGGTATAATGACATCTCCTGAGAACATCTGAGCATCATTATCATCAAGTTGTCCTCAGCAACTCTTTGATTGCTTATGCATTTTGTACTCCCCTTGGTCATTCTTGGTTAAGCAGTGACATGAAGACTGATTACTAAGCTTCAATGCAGATGCAAAAGACCTAGTTGAAACAAGGGGAGAGAAATTAACTGAAAAAAAGTTCATTCCTAATTAAGGATTTCTTTATTTACTAAAAAGTATTCTGCATCAGTTTTCAAACTTCCCTCTCAGCAATGCCATTTGCTGTGCAACTTTGCAGTTTCAACAGCATTTTATCAGGCTGTTCTAGAGAGATTTGTCAAGTGCATTCACATTGTTCATCATTGTTTTACTCCTTACACACAAACTGTTTCAAAATAAAAATTAACTTTTACAATTTTGAGAGCTTCTGCCTGTTAAGGGGGAACACATCAAGTTCTCAATATCCATAATCTGAGTATATTTACATTATTGATTATCCTTGTTTTCTTAAGCTTCTAATATCACAATAATGATTTTGATAATTTGAGCACTGACTTTTTGAGCTACCTTGAAACAAACAGTAACATCTTACTTGTTCTCCTTATTCTCCTTCTGAAGGTATTACTTCTGATCTGTTCAATCAGTTTTCCTCAGCAAGTTAATAAACAGGTTGAAATTAAGGGTGGTTAGACCACTTGGTTACACAGATGCAATCATTTTTCTTAGAATGTGACAGACAGTTTAGTATTACCATCTAGTTTGTGAGCAGCTATCAATTTTTAGGTTCAGCCCCACAGAGCACAAATAAAGGTAGGCCTAAGATGTAAGTTACATCACTATGTATTTACTCCAGATGATGTCATGTTCAAATGCTACATGCCACTTCTATCTCCATGATTGTTGGGCTCTTCAGACTTCAAAACATCAGCTATTGCTTTTTAAGCTGAAGTTGATACTTTCCAAATCAAATACTACTAATTTAGCAGAACTTTCATTACAAAATACTAGTGTGTATGGAACTGTATCTATTCAAATAAATATTTGCTTTATCTCACAATAGCTCTGCTATCAGTTAAATGAAACACTACTAATGTGTTCAAACGGCATTATATGTTATTCAAAAGACTGTTTTTATAATGGCCTGGATCAGTAACTTACTTGCAAATACTTCCAAATTGCCTGGTATAGCTACAGAAAATCATGATCTGCTGCAGCACTTCAATACATAAAGAGGGGCTGAGTAATTTGGAAATTATGACAGCAGATTGTTGCACATGTATTGTGTGTGTTTGCTTTCTTTAGATTTTTTCAAATTTCAACAGTAATAATGTGAAATTTTGGTGTAGTTATCACAAGTAAGAGTAAATACAGCTCAAACCCTGCTGTCTATAAAGAATTTGTTTTAATGCAAGTTACATTCTTAATCCTAAAACTTAACAGACTTCAGCTGCAGAACCATAGAAAGTGCAGCAAAAACACTAACTCAGGACACAACATGACAAAATCTGCGTTGAGACTGGGGGCAGGGCAATCCATTAGGCAGCTGCTTAATTGAGCACAAGTTTGCAAGATATATTTTGAAGGGGAATGAGCAGGATATCCTTCACCTGATTGAACAAATGTGATAGAAATACAAAGGATCCTTGGTACAGCCCTGTTCTCAGGTTTGTCTCTTTAGATTGATAGCCAGTCAACAAGCATGTATACAACCCAGGACCACCCTAGCATGGTGGTGTGATAAAAAGTGAAAAGTAAAGTAAAACTAAGGACCCCAGTTTAAACAATAATTCCTAATTCCTCTTCTTTTCACTTTTGTTTCATCCCTATACATCCTATCAGGGATATGAATAACATAACCAACAATAAACTAACCGAGTACCTGCTTTATGTACTACGGTTGCTCCAGAAGCTGCTGCAAGAGTGACTGCAAAATGGATTTGTAACAATTTGTAAGTATTGTGCATTCTTCAGTTAAATACTTGAATAAAACCAATCAGAAATACATGTTCTGAAAACCTCTTTTAGTGAACCTTCCCTCTAGGGTTTTCACTGCTTCTATTTTATGGTACACAAACAGGTCTAAACAAACACATTGAGCCTTTGTGGAACTTTGTACTTTCAGATTTCAAAAATATTATCTTGTTTATCTTAATATATAGTGAGCTTCAAGTTAGGAATTTTAGATCTATAAAACAATTAAATTTAGACAGCAATCTGCTAAGGTGGAAGAGTAGGGTTAAAAGATACATGCTGCCATTTCAGCATCTGGAAACATAATGCTTTCAAATGGAAGTTATTGTTAACAAAAAAAAAAACAAAGACCTATCTACATGCACAACACACATATATCTCAATATCATTTGTTAACAGCCTCCTCTGCAACAGAGGACAGTGCATATACCTATTTTACAAATTAATAGTATAGTCACTTATATAAAATACTGCTTTTGAGACATAATTGGCTCCTTGAAACTTAACAGGTACAACCATGCTTAATGTCCAAAGCACACAAGAGTATGAAGTAACCTCTATAACATGAGTACTGCTGTTAATTATATCACACTAGTCTTTAATTATGACTAGCCATATTAGCATGCTCTTTTCTAGTAAACAGGTTACTTGATAATCCTGTAAATAAACATTTATAAAGAGTATCATGTTAACTGGTCGTCAAATGTGTCAAAGTGTCCTTGTTAATTTGAGTGACAAGAGAAGTTGGAAGATCTAAGAAAGACATCGTGGAAATGCCTGCATGTAATATGGACAATTATCTACTATATAATCACAATTCATACTAGAACAAGATAAGTAACATGGGGTAACCATTAAGTGTCACTTAAGTCTTCACTACAGAGGAGCACTAAGTGGAGATATTATGACGAGTTTCTACTAATGTACGGGAGAAAAAAAAAAAAGTGTCACTTTGACTTATGGGAAAAAAAAAAATCTGAAAGATTCCTTCTAAGGAGACAAAGCTAAGGCTGAACTTGGAGCTCCAGAACTGTAGCCCAAGGTGTTTCCTTAAAAACAGCTGAACATCCGACTTACTACTCCAATACCTTCAATTCAAGGCATCATGTATTACATTTGTTGAATTGGTTTGCTTGTCTTGAATTCAGTTTCACATTAAGTAATGAATCAATTACTGTCTGTGACTGGTGAAATTCATTTAATCTCTTCTCTTTTTACTACATCCTTGTGTAGTGTGACTGTATTACTCAATAAGGAAAGTTTTAGGTTTGAATTACACAAGTCTCAGTTTGAATTGACTACAATGTTTAAGTGTAAGGACAATAAGGGAATGTAACAAAATTTTCTTATATCTACAGTTTCATAGAGTGACTTTAGAATACAAACCTTTCTGTGCAGCAGTATCGTATCTAAAACTTGGTGTGGGATCATCATCAACTAACTGCTGACTACCAATGAAAAAGCAGAGCAAATCTGCTGGAAGCAGAACTCACAGGAGAGAAAACACATGATAAATTGATAGACCACCAAAATTAAAAAAAAATAATAATCAGAAAATAGAAAGATAAATGCCAGTCATCAACTAACAAACTTCAATGACACCGTATTTGTAACAAAAATATCTTACCTTCCTCTCCATTTCCCTAGAGCTCACATGCTGAAGACAAATTCTAAATTCTTGCCCATTTAAAATTCAAGTTATCTGGACATTCTTTATCCAACTACATGCATATGAAACAGTAGTGAGCTTTCTAAGTGAAACTGCATACTCCTTCAATTCTGTTGCTAGAGGTACAATTAGCTTCCACATACAAACCTCCGAGGAATATTGGCATCAAACAGTGTTGTATCATCATCGTCATCATCATCTTGCTCTAATGGAGTCAGCTCCATGTTTTCTATGTTTGTATCCAAAACTCCGTATCTTCGGGTTTTTCTGTTCTGCCTTCTGAGCCTGAAATGTATTTTAAAACATTTAAGTTCCAGAAATGTTCTTCTGCTTTCTATTCCAACAACGTAAGAAAATTACCCCTTAAAATACCACTATATTGGTATTCAATGCAGTATATATAAAGTGCACACACTTAGCTCTACAAAATTCAGAGGTCAGGCAACTCTGAACATCAAGAATTTACAAGAAATTATTAACATTGATAGGAATGTCACCTGTACTTTTGTGCAAAGTTACTGTAGTGAACACAAAAAGCCTATACAGGCACTTCACAGAGCCAGGTTAAAATACATGCAAGTGCATACTTCTAGCACATCCTAAAATAAGAAAAAAAGTACCCGCCCACATATGCTCTATGTGTTTTATGCAACTCTATAAAATAGCAGGTCAAATAGAGAGAAATTCAACAAAACTACAGCCAAAATGTAACATAAGTCACAGGTGGCATTCAAGCTTTGTTATCATTTGTGAAGTCTTTTATAGCTATCATGTTAAAAACATGGTTTATAATTACACTTTGGAATAAAAGAGAAATTGCAGAGTCAATGTCTTGCATATTTCACAAAATGCAGAAGGAAGAGGCTGTGATTTATATTTCACAATTAAGGCATGGTGCTAATCTCAGACTGTTTGCATCTGCGTTTATCACTTTCCATTGCTTCTGTGTGGACCTGGCTCCCACATAAGCCTCATGAGTTGAGAGACAGCAAATTCCTGTTGTGCCAGGCATTTAAGTGCTTAACACAACCTGAAGTACCTAACTTAACTGTTTAAAACTCAGGTTAATAACAAAGATGCAAATTTCACCTTCGGGTTCAAGATAAATTTCCTTCCACTTTCTTCCTGCATTACATTAGGCCTTTAGTCTCCAATACAGAAAGATGTCGTGCAAGCCAAAACACTGAGCGGAAGACAATTCTAAAACTTTCAACTTAAAGTGTAGTGGAGAGTATGGTTGTTTCATACATACTGTGTCTTTCATTTTTACTGAGGTAGAAGATAAGCAATTGGCAACTGTTTTCACAAAAGTAGAAGAGATGCACACAGACAAGCATTCCCAAATACTCTTATAAAACTGGAAATTACACTGAACATAAGGAGAGACAGTTCGCATTATCAGTCAGTATTTCTTTGAATATCATTTATACACTTTTTTTTACTTAATAGGGTAAAACCAAAAGCAAGTTACTACTCCGAGTCAAAAATACCTGCAGTCATACACAATGTCTAGATTGAAAGGAAAAAAGAAAAAAGTTGCAATAAGGCTGGCACAAATTTCTAGATTCAAACAAATGCTGTTGAAAAAGGGATAAAAAGGCTAGAAGAATACTGGAGGAGCTTACAGGCTTACACAACACACATGTATGGTAGTAAGTATGACACTAGAGCAATGTCATGCATGTCTCACAGCTCATGAGAGCCACCCTTTATGTACTTGTACATGGTTATGAGGCCTCCACTAAGCCTTCTCAAGGATGAACAAGCCCAGTTGTCTCAGCCTTCCTTCATATGACAGGTCTTCCAGTCCTCTGATTATCCTTGTGGCCCTTCTCAGGGCCCTTTCCAGCCTGTTTGCACCCTTCTTCTAAATGTTAGCTTAGGTCCCAGAACTTTCTTGTACAAGAAGGTTATTCCCAATTACATGTGGTGATGGGTTGAATTTTCCCCCCAGCATTAACTTTGCCAGACCAACTCAGGAAGCTGTTCCACTGCCCCTACCCCCTATGCCCCTGTTACAAAAAAAAAAAAAAAGGAGTGGAAAGAGAAGCAGTTAGATTTAGCCAAGGCCAGCCAACAAGCAGATTATCTCTCCCAAGTAAAGCCAAACAGCCAGATCAGAAGACAGAGAATTTTTATGGCACAGCTGGTCTTATACTGGATATTTATCCAATGATTTTTTTTAGAATAATCTTTTGTTTTCCTTTTTACACCCAATAGTGATTTATTTATATTTTTCTACTTTTCTGCTTGAAATCTGTAACTGAATTTTAAAGGCATAGCCTAAAACCACCACATATGTCCATATGTTTTTTGAATGCTTATCTGGCATAATCAAACCCAAATGTATTCTGAAGGTGTCTGCACCAAACAGTGGCACAAGAATCATTAAAAAGCAAAAAGCAATAGGGCAAGGTATGTTTACACACACACAAAAAAAAAAATATCACTTTTCCCACCAAGTCTTAAGAATTCATTGATTCAGTTTGGAATATCAACTTATTGGTAGGGTATGTCCAGAGAAACTTCAGTATTTTGAATGCCAAATACCTCATTAGTTAGAAGGGGGGACCTTCTGAACAACAGGCTGTTCAGTCACAATTCTTACCTGAATCTGATATTAGGTAAATGAGTCACAGTAATATTTGTCCTTCATTCCATTCAGAAAATTTATTTAGCATAATAATTGTGTAACAATTTTTCCAAGGACTTTCCATGTATCTTCTCTGTAGAAGATAGCATTGTAGGATTTGCAGGGTAGTAGGATGAAGAAACTTGAAGAGCCTCCAAATACAGAGGAAATTCTGAACAAAGGAGATGTAAACATAGCCTGAAATAACCTATTCTGTCCTTGGACCATACCAAGTTTAAAAAAAAAAAAAAAGAGAGAGATCAACCTGCATGCATTAGAGAAAAACCTAGCCAAACAAAAAGAAAAGAGATTTTTACTTTTCTTGAACAAGATGCCTTTTCAATGCTAATAATCACTCAGACAAGCTAGAGCTATTTGGCAAGTCTGCAAAAGTTTTCAATGAAGTTCAAGACTTCCTCACCCTACTGACATATGATTCCACTTCACATAAATTCACAAAAATTCAATTAAAATTTAAAAGCTGTATGTGTTAGTGTAGTGAGTGAAGTCCCACTTTAGGAACATAGTCAGCAATACCTTTTCTTCAAAGATGTCTGACAAATGCAAAGGGCTGGTCTAACAGAATTACTTATATTAATAAAAGACTAGCCAAGACTCACAATATCTATCACAGAATTTCTATCGTGACTGTACATATATATGACATACTCATTGCAAACTGTAACCTTAACATGTAAGTAACTCTGAATGCCAAAAAGAAATACTAACACAAAATGACATTTTTGTTTCCACCCACAAGAAGAAAATAAATACTCTATTACACTATCCTTATTTGTCCAGGGGCAAGATAGCACTCTTGCTGCAAGCTACAAATGTTTTAAATAAGATCAGTTCAATAAAGCAGCAACTGTGAATCACCCTGTCTTTTCAGGTAAAGCATCTTTCTACTTCTTTTTACTCTTAAATTCTACAAATAATCCAACCTCCTCAATTTGTCAGCTTTCAGCTTCACAGTATTTTAGAGGATTCTGAGAAGCACACACCAAGGCAATTGTAGTTCTCCAACCATCTCGACTTACATACCAGTCTTACTTATGGACCTTCTCAACTGAAGCTCAGATTTTCTTGCTCAACAGTTCCAAAGACAACTTCCAAATAGATGGATAAGTAACAGGAGGCAGTATTATGGAAGAGTTTAGTAAAACTTAATTCTGTCACATAGATTGTTATCTGTTGCAGAGTTGACACATTGCTGGGAACGTTCCATCCTAAAGTTTTCTCATACCTTGTACCAGAAAATATGTTATAGTTAATTTACATGCTCCACCAATGCCTATTTTTAGTTAAATTCCTTTTTCCTGAGCTATGAACTATGTCTCTTACAAAAAGTATTTTCATGTTGTTATTACTCGAAGTTAACTGAGCTTTCCTTCTACCAATTGCATGCAGGAGCAACTGAAATTGAATTTTTTTTTATCCTGACAGAGACACTGCATCATCAGCAGTATAATTTGATATCATTACCAATCAAAATTCATCTCTAACATGGGGAGAAGCATTAGCCACATTAATAAAACTGTATCAGCACTCACAAGATTTTCTTGAAAATGTATTTTCAAGGCACTACCTTCAAAGAAAGTTACACAGCTCTGGGCATAGAAAAGTTATACCTTTATCAGAATGCATTAAAGTGGTAAAGGAAGAGATCCCTACCTTCCTGAATCAGGTAAAGCTTTGGCTAAAGGTATCTCAAAAAAGAGTAGCTAGATGTTCCAGGTAAGGTCTTTACCAGAACTTGAAAATAATTTTTTTTTCATTTTAATATCACAGAACTTTTCCCTGAATAAATGAAAAGTGTGTATATATTAAGTCATAGAATATTTCAGCTGGAAGGTATGTACAATCACCTGGTCCAACTGTCTGACCAGTTCAGGGCTGAACAAAAGTTAAACCTTATCATAATGGCACCATCCAAATGTCTCAAATACTTACAGGTATGGGGAACCAAACACCTCTCTAGAAAGCCTATTCCAGAGTTTGACCACCTTGTTGGTGAAGAAATGCTTCATAATGTCCAGTATAAACTTCCCCTGGCACAGCTTTGAATCAATCCCACATGTCCTGTCACTGGATCCCAGGGAGATCAGCATGTCACTCTCCACTTTCCCTTCTCAGGAAACTAAAGAGAGGAATGAGGTCACCCCTCAGCCTCTTCTCTAAACTAGACAAGCCCAGAGTCCTCAGCTGCTCCCCACAGGACCTGCCTCTCAAGTTACATTTCCCCCTTCTGGACACATTCAAATGCTTTAACACTGTTTTTACATATTAAGGCCCAGAACTGCACACAATACTCAAGGCGAGGCTGCACTGATGCTAAATATGGCAGGACAATCACCTCTTTCAACTGGCCTATACTGTGTTTGACCCAACCCAGCATGCAGTTTGTCCTTCTGACTGCCAGGGCACACTGCTGACTAATACTGAACCTGCTCTCAGCCAGCATCCCAAATACCCTCATCAGCATTGCTCACCACTCTTCTTCCAGTTATACTTGTGGTTAACATTACTCCTTCCCAAGTGCAGAGCTTTCCGTTACTTCCCATGAAATTTCATGCCAGTTTCCCAATGCTTCAATCTTCCTAGATCCCTCTGCAAGAGAACTCTCTTGCCCCTTCAGAGAGCAAACTGCACCTCCCATTTTAGTATCCTTAGTATCAAACTTGCTAATGCTGTGTTCAACTCCTGCCTCTGGATAATTGGCTCTAGAACTGAGAATAGAATAGAATAGGTTGGAAAAGACCTTTGAGATCACTGAGTCTAACCTATCACCCAACACCATCTAATCAATTAAACCATGGCACCAAGCGCCCCATCCAGTCTCTTCTTAAACACCTCCAGTGATGGGGACTCCACCACAGTATCACAGTATCACTAAGGTTGGAAGAGACCTTCAAAGATCATAGAGTCCAACCTGTCACCATAGACCTCATGACTAGACCATGGCACCAAGTGCCACATCCAATACCCTCTTGAACACCTCCAAGGATAGTGTACTCCACCACCTCCCTGGGCAGTCCTTTCCAATAACTAATTCCAATGGCAAATCACTCTTTCTGTGAAGAACTTCTTCCTAATATCCTGCCTAAACCTCCCCTGGTGCAGCTTGAGGCTGTGTCCTCTTGTTCTGGTGCTGGTTTGCCTGGGACACCAAAAGGAGCCCTAAGGAACACTGCTGCAGGTTGGCTGCAAGCCAGATGTAGACCTATTCACTACAAATCCTTGAGTTCCACCACTCAGGCAGTTAATTACCCAGTACATCATGAACCTGCTCATCACACAGATGGACAACTTGTCCAGAAGAATGGCATAAGAAACAAAACCAAAGGTCTTTCTAAAACCCTGAAAATTACATCCACAATTTCCTCTTCAGTCATTAGGCAGGTGACCTGGTTAGGTTTCTAAGTTTGTAAAAAGCCCTGAACCTCTTGTGTCTAATAATACATATGGTTTCATCCTAAGGAAGTCTTTCAAAAGAAAACTGGAAGCTTTGTACCCAAACCCTAAATTTCTAATACAATCATTAGCACAAGTATTTCACCCACAAGTTCAAATCCAAAAACACAAGCTTCATCTATTCCAAAGTTTAGAAGCCAAACCCAGAATATCAAATAGTAGCCAGTTATTCAGAAAACAATGGCAGAAAATAAGAATTTTCTTCTCCCACTCCTGCAGTGAAAGGCTTTTATTGATTTGGGCTTTCTGTAATACTGCTCAGAAGTTGCTTAAAAGATTATGCAGTTACACTTTAAGGTGTATCATCGTTCTAATGAAAGTAAGATTGAAGGCTGTTCAAGAGTGATCTGTAAGAGCAGTAGTCAGGATGTCCTGCTTTACTTGGACTGCATGTCTTAGTGATTGCTTAGACAGACCACCACCTTTCTACTACCCTTCTGTAACACATGAGATGTACTGGTCACATAAGCACAAGGCTACCTAATTACCGTGAAAATCACATGGAGAACTTGCTGTATACTGAATGTGTTTTATGTAAAATGACACGTTTGTGCTTTGCCCAGAAGAGGTTTCACAGTTTAATCATGAGGCAAAAAAAGTACAACTCCAAGGCCAACAAAACACAAGGGGAAAACTGTAATTATTTCTAAAAGCAGGTAGTGAATAACATAGCCAATAGTTCTATGAAAAACAAAGTCAGCTACATGCTACTGCATGCATTTTAAAGGGTCCTTCCCCTAAGAAAGCAACAAATACGCAAGTTTACTAGAAAACCAAGCACAAAGAAAGACGTTCACTAACATGGGAGATGTACAAATTCAGTAGCTCACTGAAAGAGAATTGCAAATGGGACAAAAATAACCCATAGCGTGTACAAACTTGAATTCAAGTGAACCGACAAATGTCAGTTGCGACAAGTCCACTTAAACAGGATATGAAGATGCCAAGGGAGGCCCGACAAGTATCAGTGGCATCAGTGTTGCGCGCTGACCCCACTGATCACCGTTCCATATACACGCTGCGGTGAGGCGGCATCGGCGCTCGACAAGCACGCTCGTCGGCCACCTGGAGACGAGGGGACCACGACAGCCGCCCGGCCCGGCCTGGCGAGACGCTGGCAGGAGCAAGGCTGTCCCCGGCCGCTGGCGGCACGATGCCTTGCTACGGTGGCCTGGCGGACAACAGCGCCCCCTCCACCCGCCCGCTCCCCGCGACAGCACTGCGGTCGGTGGAGTCCCCGCCCTCACCGCACGGTCCGGATCACGAAGTAGACGATGAGGGAGGCGCTGGCCAGCACTAACACGGACAGGGCGCGCTGGGTCATGGGCTGGCCCTTCTCGGGAGACGCCGACACCTCGGCCAGGCGGCTGCTACTGTTGCGTGTGGTTCCGTCGCCAGCTACCACCGTGGGGCGCTGGGAATCAGGAGTGGTACTCCGGAAAGGAAAGGCCGCCGCCGCAGCAGGCCCACAACGGGCTGCCAGGAGCAGCCACACCAGGAGCCATGGCAGCGGCGGCGGCCACATGTCCTCTTCTGCCCAGCTCAGGCCTAGATCCTCTCTACCGCCCAGTGCGGCCTAAGCGCGGCCGGGCCCTCACTCCTTATGGGTGTTGCAAGCGGAAGTGCTCATGGCCTGACGCCCACCGCTGCCATAGAAGCGCCGGCGGGCCGCCCGCCCTGCTCCGGGCTGCGGTGACGTGTGCAGGGCGGGGCGCAATCCCTGAGGGGCATGGTGGGAGCTGGAGTGCCTGTCGACGGAGCGGGTGAAGGGTGCTGTGTCCCTCGAGGGATCCCGTCGCCTCGGCACCATCCGCTGCGTTCTATGTCGGCTGCCTGTTTGGCAGCGTGCTGCTTTGGAGAGCTTTCGTAGTTGAAGTTCGCGCTAAACGTGCATTTTCTCCGTCGTAACGGCGGGTCATTAAGGATCTGGTGATAAGGTACCAGATCTGTGATCTTCTGAGCTTTTCCTGTGCTAAGTCTTCATGCAAAATGGTTAAAGAAAAAAAAAAGAAGACTTGGAAAATAGTGGGCCCTGAAGACTTACTACATCGAGTATTTGGGGAATCGAATCTCGAGGACAGGAAGCACCTGGAGAATGCAGTGTTTCTGGTTTTGTATGTAAAGTAGGGTGCGACGGGGTCTAACCAGCCGTTTACTTCTGTGCAAGTTTTCCTGTGGCCGTTTCATGTATGAGACCTTGCTTGTTTCTGAAGAGGTGTGCTAGCTTTGCAGATCGCTACCTAACACCTTTTCCCGTGCAGAACTGGAATAAAATATCTCGACGGTGTGTCCGTTGTTTTTTCCACACCAGGTAATGAATCTAGATTTAGGGACAACGATACTGCATGGCAGATGCAAATCTTGGGGAAAAAAAAAAAAAAAAGGGGAGAGGGAATTGTCTTAGTCAGTGAAATCTGTGGCATAATAGTCTCATTTTTTGATGTCCATATCTACAAAACCACCCTCCTTAAAACCAAGGCCTGTAGTGCTTTATGGTCAGCTTTTTGAAGTTTTTCCCGAAATGATAAACTAGTGCTTTTATTTCATCAAGATAAGGTAGTCCTTGAATTTTCCATAATAAAAAGCAAATTACAGCAATTATTGAAAAAAACAATAATTGAAGCCTTTTAAGATTTCTTTGGGAGGAGGTGGGCTTTTTTTAAACATTGAAATGTCTAGGCTTCAAGTTTGTATGTTTGCTTTGAGAGAGCTATAGTGTAACTATTCAATAAATGGAATGTAGTTTTTGAACCTGAACATGGAAATTGGTTTGACAACCATATTTATATTTTTAGTGTACCTGTCTGTTAGTAATTTATTGCTTGCAGCCAAAACCACAAAAGTCATGGAGAACAGGAGATATCTCTCAAGACTGGAAAAAGGCTAATGTCACCCCCATCCACAAGAAGGGTTCCAAGGAGAACCCAGGTAATTATTGACCCATTAGCCTTACTTCAATCCCTGAGAAAGTTGCGGAACAAATCATCCTGGGGAGTGTCACAGCTCAACTGAAGCACATGATTGGGAAAAGCATGGACTCGCCAGGGGCAATTCATGCTTGACAAACCTGCTCACCTTCTACAACAAAGTAAGTTGGTTGATGCAGGACAAGCGATTGACATATTCTACCTGGACTTTTCCAAGGCTTTTGACAGGGTACCCAACAACCTCCTTCTAGAGAAACTGACACGTTACAGCCTAGGTAGGCAGTGTGTGGGGAACTGGATGACAGGCCATACCTGGAGTGTGGTAGTAAGTAATTCTATCTCAACCTGGCAGCCAGTCACAAGTGGGGTCCCCCAGGGATCAATATTGGACCCAGTGTAGTTTAATATCTTCATCTGGGTCTGGATGTTGGAATCAAGAACAACCTGATGACGTTTGCAGTTGACACCAAAATGAGTGGGGAGGTTGACACTCTAGAAGAGCAAGCCACCCTCCAGGGAGACCTGGGCAGGCTGAATGAGTGGGCTAGCAAGAACCTTATGAAGTTCAGTGAGGACAAGTGTATGGTCCTGCACCTGGGAATACATAACCCGAGAGTGTAGCTCAGACTGGGATCTACCTGCTTGGAGAACAGTCCTGTGGAAAGGAATCTGGGGGTCTTGGTGGACAATAAGCTCAACATGAGTTAATAGTGTGCTACAGCAGCAAAGAACAACAGAACAGTCGACTGCATCAACAAATGCATTGACAGCAGAGATAAAGAAGTCCACTCTACTAAGCGCCTGTTAGACCTTGCCTGTAGTACTGCTATGTTCAGTTTGAGACCCTACTATACAAAAAAAGATATGGACAGGCTTGAAAGTGTCCATGAAAATGACCAGAGGACTTGAAGACCTGCCATATGAAAGAAGGCAGAGAGAACTGGGTTTGTGCAGTCTTGAGAAGGCTTTTAGGGAAGAGCATATTGCCACATAGCAGTACATAATGGGTGGCTACCAAGAAGGTAGAGACTCCCTTTTTACAAGGAGTCATATGGAAAAGACAAGTTACTCCTGGGGAGAGTCTGATTGGACTTCAGAAGAAAATTTTTCACCATGAAAACACTTAGACATTGGACTAATCCCCCAACAAGGGAAGCAGTGGTTTCCCCTACATTTGACAGTGTTTAGACTTGGTCTGACATGGTGTTGTGCTGTCTCATTTAAACTATCCTATTACATAGAAAGGTTGGGCCAGATCCCTGGGATCTCTTCCAGCCTGGCATTCTGTGAGTTAAGCTATTGTGTTTATAAAGCTTTGTGGAAAAAAAATGAAAGTGGTATCTAGAACCTGAAAGTAAGGAATCTTTCCAAAGTTTGAGAAAGCACTGTTTAAAACCAAGTTTTGTGTGGTATTCTGGTGGGGCACACAGATGCACCCTAGAGGAGATACAGAATGACTCTTCCTGTACATGTGCAATTACAGAGCTGAAGAATACTGTATCTGGTTCCACTGAAGTAAATAAATAAATACATACATACATACATAAATCTGTGGTGTTCTTACTATGGTACTTGTGCACAAAGCATTTATCATAATTGAAGTAATTTAGGGTCTTTCTGTGTAAGTTTTTGACAAAATGCCTTGAAAGGACCAAGGAATCTTACCAGGTTTAGTGTTATATTTTCATCATACTTAATTTGTTTATTACACTTGTCATTGTAGTACAAGTTTTTGTGCTCAAGAGCATGAAATAATCTAGAGGACAAAAGAATGCTGAAAAAATATCTCTCAAGCTTTTTGTTGTAAATAATAAACATACACTTAGGAATATATCACATATATTTAAATTATTTTTTAAATAGGATGTTTGGGGTGATATTTCCCAATAAAATTGCAGTATTCTAGTTTGATTTTATATTGTAATGAGGAAAACAAATACGAATCAATAATGCATATTGCATTATTTATTATTTATTTTTTTAACTGGGTTGCCAGAAACAATGTACTTTCAGTCTAATGGCAAATGCCTTATGGTAGCTACTTTAATTTGTTGCAAAGAAGAAATAATTTTTTATATAACTAGAAAAAACCCAAAACATTATAGCATCAATAAACTGAATTAGAGATTTTTAGTATGAGTTCTTACTAATGATCAAATATTTCTTTGGAAAGTTTTCATCTACATCAGTGCTTTCTAGTATTCTGGTGGACAATATTTTCTCTCATTACTTCCACATTTATCTTTAGATGAAATAGCTTCCAAGAGAATCTAGGCTGTTGAGCTGCAGGTGGAAGATAGAAGAAGTCATAATTTGTATCATACATTGTTATCCATCACAGTCCCCTGCTTATGCTTTCTTAACTGAATTGATCTAAAGCTGTGATTCCTACATGCTTTGAGCCTATGACCATTGCAGTGCCTTCCTCTGTTGCAGAGGCATTGTAAACTTCTGGAGGTATGCCTTGGCTTGATTGAATTGAAGTAGGTTGCTAGCAAATACTGTCAGCCACACCATTTCCTGAAAAGCTGCTCTCTGTCACATGAATCACAGTTATGTCATGGGCAAGTGATGAACAAAAGCACAATAAGAGCCCCTGCAGAAAGAGCCAGAGTGAGTGCAATATATTAATTGTTCTTAGGACAGCAGTTACTTTATTTGCTGGGCTTCTCCAGTGTTCCCAGAGACTTGCCTGCATGATGCACATACTCAATTGATATCCTGGTCCCTTCCTGAAAATGACAAATATTCTCTAAATGTATGAATGTCTTGTAGCTATTTCCTGATACTGAAAGAGTGTGGTATGTCTGCTGTAGAAAAGGGGCTTCAAAATAAATGGTACTGTTTACCACTTTAATAACATCTTTAAAATCCGATGTATCAGTTTTAGAGATTTACATTTATGACTGTGCCAGAAATTTATCAATAATTTCAAACACAAACACTCCATTGGCTTGCATGAATATTTACATTTTAAAGTTAAACATTTACGTCATTTTGAAACTTGTGTTATACTTGCTTGCATTCTTCTTGCAAAGGAACTGAGAACTCAGTGGAGAACTTTTGTTTAGGGGAAACAAGCAGGTTAGCCCATGTGCTAAACCATTACAGGCTTTAGTGTACTCCCAAAAGATAATTTTCATGAACTGGAAAAAACAAACCAAACAAACAAAAGAAAAACCAAACCACGAACCACAAATAAAGTCTCCGTGTTCTTTCTTGTGTTGTGCACATCACCAAAACAATAGTTTAGGAACAATAAAAATACAACAGTTTCATAAGTCTATGTTACTTTCTCTGTCAAATGACACCACAGTTTTCTGCTTAGAATATGTGGACTGTTTATAAAATGTGAATAAAATCTCAACGGTTTCGATTCTCAGAGTTACACACACAATTTACATTACAACTCTTAAGCTAAGATGTAACTAACTTTGAAGATGCACAAAGGAGAGTTAATTATCAAATTTTACTGTAATCCTAGAATAGATTCTGGTATTAGAAGAATAGGTCTAATACCTAACTGGTTTTCAACATGAAAATGACTTAGAAATATTTTCAAATACAACCTACATCCATGAATCAGGATGTCAAAAGGCACAGCTTTACAATCAGACTTGAAGATATATTTTTAGTATTCCTTACTCTGTCTTCATAGACATGCTGTATAAAAGAGGGAAATGAAGAGCAGACCATGTTGGGGTAACTGTTGAATTTTATTTAAAGAAAATATGAAGAACACTTGTTTGGCTGCCACACCTGTTATTTGTTATAAATACAAAATATTTTGAGGTGTTAACAATGAAATACTACACAGACAGAAAAAAAATTGAATTGGTGACCTTTGTTGAGAATTACAAGTTTAGCAAAAGAATTAACCCAAGCAAGATGCAGCCAGAAATAGAAACGCAGCCCTAAAGAGAGCAGAAGATTTTGTAATAGAGCCTGTCTAAACAGTACTCAGATATGCTGTAAATCAGGGAGTTTATGGAGATAAACCACCAAGAATGTCATGTATACTTACAATTTCTTCTTTCACAGGATAATCATATTACAGCAGAAAAGAGAGCCTATAATTGCCATAACTGATACCTACAAAAAATTCAGTTTTACATTGTGTGATTAAATGCTATAATACTATACTAAATTTTTATGAAAAGCAGTTTGTTATAGAGACTTACCTTTTAGATGTCAGCCCTTTTTATCACCAACATCTTTCCTAATATGAAAGTTACAGGACTGACTGAGGAGTTCTCTCACATTTTTTTATATACAGGCTTCTTACAGACAAATTGAAATGGCAGTCATGGTAGAGGACATTGCTAAACTAGGTTCCTGGAGTCATACACCCATCTTTTTCAGCTAAAGCAGATTCACAGAGTTCTTATGAAAAGAGAGGGGGAAAGAACACATTTTAAATATTCTTTGTTATTACAATGTTATTCTAAAAATTGCCTCACTGGTTGAAAATAACTTTAATGCTTTGTAAACTTTTAATGTCAGGTAAATTTACTGATCCATGTATTTGAATCTAATACATATGGTAGAAAATTAATCTTGCAGCCTTCCACTGCATGAAGTAAGGAGTAAATCAATAAGAGATTAGTGCCCTTAGTCCCTCAGAGATCTGAGGGGCTAAGTGCAGCCGGACTTACCTCTTAATGTGCCAATTAAGAGATAAGGTATGCCAGTTCAGATGTGTTGCTATAGATCTGATACCAGACACACTTAACAGGCTGGTTTTGCTGTAGGTCTGGTTCCCTCCAAAGGGCGCATTTAGGTGCACAAATTACAGTTTTCCTGTGACTGGGTCAACACCAGCTGCACAATAGCCCAGTTGTACTGTAGATCTGGTTGTATTAAGCAGTCAGATGGACAAATGACATGGTTTATTTGCATTTTCAACATGTACAGATGTGTAGCTAGAAACAGAATCTTTTCAATGTGAAGAAATTCCCTTTAAAATTGTGGTTTCTGATAATATGTAGAAAAATACTGTTTCTAGCTTCTAGTACACAGTTATTATGCCAGAAGTTGAAACTAAACAAATAAATAGTGCCTGCAGAATTTCAATTTCCCAGAATTTTAAACTTGAATTACAGAAATCCATTGTCAAGAATAAATTTCTGTCATCAGCCTCCATATTCAGTAGTACTTTTTATGTCCTTTTAATTGCCTTAGAAAAACTGATACAACAATTTATACATCTGTTCATTTGGGGGTTTGCTCATTTGGTGGTGTGGGGTTTTTTGGTGGGTGGTTTTTTGTTGTTGTTGTTGTTGTTGTTGTTGTTTTGTTGTTGTACTTTTAATACCAAAGTCCTCCATACTTCTGTACAAAAGCCCTGAAATTACCACTAGTCACTGAAATTGTGATCAGATATGGTATGTTTTTATTAAATAATGAGGAAAAGATATGTTATTAGATTAGCTTTAATGATAGGGTGACACATTATTTTGGAAATAAGACTGGATGTACTAATTGAACTTTTATACTTGCTGTATAAAGAGACAGGCTATTGCTTAATTTCAGAAACAAGCCATGAACTGTGAGGATTAAACATAAGCATTTGATCTAGAACACCAATACTGGTGCATTATATTTGTCATGCCAGAAATTTTCTTGTCTCCTCAAGTGTTAGCTTTTGAAAATCATCAAACCTTAATATTTTGTTAAATTCTCCAAATCATACTCATTCTGCAAAGCATCAAGACTAAATTCTGCTGCATACTGTGGCACACTGGAGAGACCAGAACAATTTAATATGAAATTGTGTAAGGTACAGCCAGGATAAGGTTAATTTTCTTCACAAGCTGGGGGGGGCCACATGCAGGATAGCCACTGAACAAACAAACTCAGTACCATAAACAGCATGCCCACTATATGAGAGGGTGGGGTTGCACAGATGTGGTGGGTCTCTGGCATGTGCTCCTGGCACAAGGTAGGTAAGGTTGTTGCATTCTATATTCACAAAATCACACAGAATCACTGTGGTTGGAAAAGACCTTTAAGATCACTGAGTCCAACCATTATCTAATTATTATTCAACCAGAACCACTACCATGCTATGTCTGCGGGCAATATATCTAGACAGCTTGTAGATACAGCCAAAGATGACAATTCAACCACTTCTCTGGGCAGCCTGTTCCAGTCTTTCATAACCCTTTTGGTATAGAAGTTTATCCTAACCTAAACCTTCCCTGGTGTAACAATGTCATTTCCGCTTGAGACTTGTTCAAAGGGACCAACATTCTTTCAGGTAGTGGTAGAGAGCAGTAAGGTCTCCACTCAGTCTCATTTTCTTCAGACTAAACTCCAGCTCCCTCAACCACTTCTCATAAAATTTATTCTCAAGATCCTTCACTAGCTTCATCACCCTTCTCTGGATCTGGTCCAGCACCTCAATGCCTCTCTTATACTGTGGTGCCCAAAACTGAAAACAGTACTCAAGCTTGTGCTTCACCAGTGCCAAGTTACAGTGAAAAAATAATCTCCCTAGTCCTGCTGGCCACACTATTTCTGATACAGACCAGGATGCTGTTGGCCTTCTTGGCCACGCAGGCAGACTGCTGGCTCATGTTCAACCAGCTAGCTGTCAATCAGCAACAGCAGGTCCCTTTCTGCTGAACAGCTTTACAGCCACTCAGCCCCAAGCCTGTAGCCTTGCATGGGGTTGTTGCAGCTCAAGTTCAGGACTCAGCACTTTGCCTTGTTGCAGCCTATATGAAGGTGTAGCTAACCACTTGTCTCATTTATTTTTCATGGTCATTTACACATTTCTAGGAATTTTTCCATCTGTTAACAACTGATGGAGAAAAGCACGTGTTCATTTCATATCAATCCTTAGAGACATAGCTAAGCATAGGGCATCACCTACTGTTTGCATCTACATTCCATTTTCTGAAATGAGAGGTACCTCAATAAATCATGACTTGTGCCAGTTTACAGACAAAGTGATGCTGAAAAATCTTCATTCTGAAAGCCAGATTTGCTTTTTTGTTTTGTTGCTGTTTGGGGTTTTGTTTTGTTTTTTAATTGAAATGTAGTTGAGTGAATCACTGGTGTGATCCTTACAATTTCCTGGTAAATATTTCATAGCTGGAAAAAATATTGGGAGTGCCTCCTTTACTTTAGATTATAATGTGCAATGTTTCACTTTGTGTTCTACTCAGCCTGATAAGAGCTCAGATTCCAAACTGAGTACGTCCAGCTCCAGCTCTACCAAGTAAAGTGCTAGCACTGACTGCTGTTGTCCATCCCTACAATCTCTTGTCAACTATTTCATAACCTGAACAAATTTAGGAGTACACACTTTAGCTTATAATGCCTAAAGCTTCACTTTGTGTACTCTTCAGGCCAATAAAAAGCTCGGTTTCAAAATGGAACATGTGCAGCACCAACTCCAGCAGAGAAAGTGGGAGCAATAAATGCTGTTAGCTAGCCTTATGGTCTCCTGACAGCTATTTTGTAGCCAAAAAATATTTAGGGGGTACCACTCCACTCCACCCCCTTCTCCCGCCATGTTTAGTTTATATTCTGTAAAGCTTCACCATGTGTTCTTTTCAGTAAAGTACAGGTGGTACCCACAAATTCCTTTGAGCCATGAAATACCAAGGACAATGTGATTATAGAATAGTGTATTCAAAGCTGGCACTTTCCCTGGTGGTCATACCAGTTTTGAGCCTGAGCTCTTACTATATATATATATATATATATATATATATATATATATATATATATATATGTATATGCCAGGAGATTGTAAGGATGGAACAGATTATTCAGAGCTGACACTTTCCTTGGTGGGGCTGGAGCTGGACATACTTGATTTTGAACCTGAGCAGGACAAACAGAACACAAAATCAAACATTGTAGGCTTTGACATAAAGCAAAGGGGATACCCCTAAATTTCTCCAGGCTATTAAATAGTTGCCAGGACATGTGAGGATGGAATACTCAATACTGGCATTTTCCATAGTGGAGCTGGAGCCTGACATATTCAGTCTCAAATATGAACTATTACTGAGCCAAATAGAATGGAAAGTGAAACATTGCATCTTAGAAGTAAAGAGGCTACCCACAAATTTGTTTGGGCTATGAAATAGTTACAGAAGATTCTGAAGATGGCTTAGAGATCACTGCTGCAGCCTTCCCTGGCGGAGCTGGAAGTGAGCATGTTTACTGTTGTACCTGAACTTGTACTGGGCCAAATAGAACAAACATTTCAATTCATAAGCTAAAGGGGGTACCCCTATATTTATATGGGCTATGAAGTAGTTCCCTGGACACTGTAAGGACGGATTGGAGTATTCAGTGCTGCCACTTTCCAAGGCAGAGCTGCAGGTGGACATAATCAGTTTTAAACCTGAACTCTTAACTAGGCCAAATAGAACACAACATGAAACATTGCAGGTTGTGAGCTAAAATAAAGGGGTTGCCCACAAATTTCTTAAGGCTTTAAAATAGCTGACAGGGCACTGTGAGAATGGAATATTGCATTTACTGGTGTACTTTCCCTGGTGGAGTTGAACAAAATTTTGAACCTGTCACTTACCAGGCCAACTTGAAACACTTCAGGTTATAAGCGGAAGTACAGGAGGTGACACCAAATTTCTTGGGCCATGGAGTTTCAAGGAGGTTATAAGAATGGAACAGAGAATTCAGTGCTGATGATTTTTCTGATGCAGCTGGACCAGGGCATATTCAGTTTTAAACATGAGATCTTAGCAGATCAAACACAACACGAAGTGAAATATTGCTGTTTACCATGTAAGGTACCCCTAGATTTCTTCAGGCTGTGAACTACTTGCCAGGAGACTGTACGACTGTATTATTCAGTCCTGACACTTTCCCTGCTGGACCTGTACATATTCAGTCATGAAACTGGGCTCTTTCCAGAATGAACAAAAGGCAATGTGAAACACTGCAGGTTATAAGTTATAATAGAGGGGATACCTCAAGATATCTCCAGGCTTAGAAATAGTTGTCATGAGATTGTAAGAAAGGAATAGTGCATTCAGTGCACACACTTTGCCTGGTGGGGATGGAGCTGGACACATACTGTCTTCACTCTGAGTCTGAATCCTACCAAGATGAAGAGATCATTGCAGGTTATAAAGTAAATTAAAGGGAGTGCCCCCAAAGTTCTCCAGGCTGTGAAAAAGTTACCAGATTTTCAGTGCTGCCACTTTCCCTGGTGAAGATGGAGTGACAAATATTTAAATTTGAGCCATGACCTCTTACCTGGCCTAATAGAACACAATGCTAAACACTGTCTGTTATAAGCTAAAGTAGAGGCTTTAGCTCCAAATTTCTTCAGGCTCTGACATAGTTGCCAGAAGATTCTCAGTGTGTATTAGACTTCAGTGTTGGGGCTTTTCCTTGTGGAGCTAGAACTGGACATACATAGCATTGAACACGAGCTCTTCCCAGGCCAAATTAAAGACAAAACAAATCATTGCAGGTTATAAGCTAAAGGAGAGGGTGTATCCCCAAATTTTCTCAGTCTATGAAAAGTAGTTTCAAGGAGATTCTAAGGACAACTCAGTGCTGCCACTTTTCCTGTTGAAGCTGGAAGAATACATAGTCAGTTTGTACAGTGGGCCAAATAAAGCACAAAGTGAAAACCTGTAGATTATAAACTAAATTAAAGCTGCAATAATAAACTCCTTCAGCCTGTGGAGGAATTGCACAGAGACTATAAGAATGGAATAGAGAAGTCAGTGATGACACTTTCCATGGTAGAGCTGGAGCAGGACACATTCAGTTTTGAACCACATTTCTTATTGGGCCTAATGAAGCAAGAAGGAAGCATTACACACTATAAGCTAAAGGGATAAGCCCCAAATTCCTTCTGGCTATGAAGTAGTTTTCAGTAGATTATGAGGCTGGATGAGACATCAGTGTTGGGACTTTCCCTGTTGGAGGTAGAACTGGATGTATACAGTGTTGAACATGAGCTCTTTATGGGAACAAATAAACAGGAAGTGAAACGTTTATAAGGTAAAGTAGAAAGGGTTACTTCATATTGCTTTAAGACAGGTAATTATTGACAGGTTACTGTAAAGAGTGTTCATTTCTGGCACTTTCCCTGGTAGAGTTCAAGCTCCATCTTCTGGTACAGGTCAAGACTGATATTTTGTGTTTTCATGTACAGGTATTTTAATGAGTCCAAAGAGAACACAGAAAGAAATTGAAGGCAGTAAGTCCAAATTTCTTTAGACTATGAAATTGTTGTCAGAAGTGCTGGCACTTTCCCTGGTTGAGCCACAGTATGACATACTCAGTTTTGAAGGAGAGGGCTTAATGGTCTGAATTGGAAACATCGTGAAATATTGCACGTTAACAGTTCAAAGGAGCTAGCCTGAAATCCTTTAGGGGTATGAAGGAGTTGCAAGAAGAGTGTAAGAATGGAACAGGAAATTCTGCTATGTTCCCTGGTGGATCTGGAGCATGAGCATGTTTTCAAATTACTGTTTAATTGGGGCCATTATAAACACCAGTAATATTTGCAATTGAATTCTCTAATTTTTAGAAACAACAATTGTTTATATTGTCTAGGGCTCATTTTCTGAATAAAGATAAACTATATATGTATGGTTAATGACTGATAATACTCCAGATAGACCTGGAAATGTTAAACTATTCATGAATACTGTATTTTTTGTTACCCTGCATTAGCAGCGTGCAGTAGTAGTAGTAGTTGTTGTTGTACTGCCTCTCACAAACTCTACTTTCAGCTTCCTTGAGATGGTTTTAGTGCCTTTGTTATGGAGAAAGTGTATCACTGAAGTTTAGAAACAACAGAGGAAAATTAATTTTCATTTCTCTAATGTTTATCAGGAAGTTAAGGAACTTGAGTTCTTGGACAAGTTGTTTCATTAAACTCCTGAACAGAATTACAAGTTGGTACAATAGCCCCACATAAAGTGCATCAGTGTAGGCTTAATTAGTTTTAACTCATTTACTGAGTGATTTACGGTCTAGCTTCATATACAAAGATTTGATCATCTTCCCTAGTATCTCTTAATTGTGAAAAATCTCACTTGTCAAAACAAGCTGTTATTGTTGTATACTTATAAGCACTGATGTGCCCGGTTGACGCTGTCCCCTTAAGAAAGGGAATATGGTGGACGGAAGTTGGTAAACGGAAGGAATACTCTAAACTAATTTTCATTGGTCAAGTGGGAGGAAGCACCATCTGAACTGAGACTGAAATGGGCATTTCCAGCACTTCTCTGTCACTCTTGCTTCCGCATCTTCTCTAGGCAGCAGCTCCCCTGTGCTGGGCTTTCTGCCAAGACTTCGGCCTTGACGACTTGATAACGGCCTGTATTAACTCCCTTCTAATTAACACAAACTGCTTTTAACTTCTTTCTTTTCTCTTTCTCCCTCTTTTCCGAACTATTCTGGGGAAAGGGGGGAAGAGAGGGGAGAGCGGAGGTGGGGAATCCCCCTCGGCCGAGGGGGGTTACTCTCATTTCTGTGTTACTCTGTTGTATATCTTTGTATATATTGTAGATATTGTAAATTTGTAAATATTCCCCTGCAAAATCCTACACTGCTTTGTAAATATAGCTCCACTGCTTTGCTAATTCAGCTGGTGAGTTTTTTTCCTTTCCTTCAATTTTTCTTCTCCTTTTACCTTACAAGGGGAAGGGAGGAGGCTTCTTGGCCTTACCCTTCCACCCACCACATTTTTATTGGCGTACCCAACGTGCGGCAGATAATTAGTTTAATTTATTACTTGATTGATTTAGTGTTTTCCAGCTGAATTAGCAAACATGAAGGTCTTGTGGTTTGTGGAGCGATTGTTCTTTTCAATTTTTGGGGCTCTGGTTTACAGATATTGTTTGGGTTTGCTTTTGGATTACCTGGGTAAATATTTGGTGCGGACAATTTATATGTGGGTTATGTATAGATTTAAATTATGGTATGGAAAATGTATTAATTTATTATGGCCAGTGAGATACAGGAATGTTACCTCCACCACTCTCCCAATTGAGGTAAAGGGTTTAAAGATTCCGCCTGAGGAGAGAGTAACTTTAAGTGATGCCTGGGACCCAAAGGTGATTTATTTGATGTGTATAAATCTGTTGCTGGTGATGGTGATTGCATATTTGCTGTTCTCTTTGCGGCGAGAGAAAAAGGTGTCCAGAGCTTGTTTTGTTATTAAAACTAGATCAAAATGAAAACGCCGTGGCTCTGGATCAGTCCAAGAGTCATCTAGTGATGAGGAATGTCCAGAATCTGTGTCAGTTAAAAAGAAGGCTAAAAAGTTAATTGGTAAAGCAGCTCTAAATGACTTTGCTGATTCTAGCAAGCAGCCAAGGGCATCGGCTGGTATCAACATGGCACCTACTCCTTCTCCCACTCCTTCTCCTTCTTCTTCTTCTCCGTCAGCCATTAACGGAGCAACGTCACTTCCACCTACTCCCTCAGTGGGACCGGAAGTCACTGCCCCAGCAGCTGATTTATCTCAGGACCTGTCAGCTTCCATTAAGGTGGCTGTAAATTCAAACACAGCTCCAGTTAAGGTGGCTCCTTTAAAGACTAGAGGTGCAAAGGCCAAAGATGGAGAAGAAGAGGAGCTGGAGACTGATCCTGGTGAGGGGCCCTCTACTCTAAGAGATCCTGCTCAGGACGAAGAGGTGGTTTGTTTTAAAGATCTAGCTAACCTAGTGAGATCAAAGCAGGATACAGATGAAGCTAGGAAAGCAGCTGGCAAAGGTGGTTCTCAGCTTAAAGAGATCCTTAGGAGAATGACAGCAGGATTATATGGACAAAAAGTTCAGGGAGACGAGGAGGAAGATGATATTTTGGAGTGTTCTTCTCCACGGGAGGAATTGCGAAATGTCCGTAAAGATTTCACCAGGGCGGATAAGGAACCAGTTCTAGCTTGGCTCAGTAGGTGTTATGATACAGGTGCTCCAGCTCTAACAGTTGGAGACAAGTCAGCAGCTCAGTTAGGAACTCTCTCAAGGGACAATGGAATAGATAGACATCTAGGCAGAGCTCTCGGTAAGGTTAGTCTGTGGATACGCCTTTTAATGGCGGTTGCCCTGAGATACCCTTCCCGAGATGATCTCCCATGGAATCCTAAACCCTGGACTACCATAGATGAGGGAATTAAGCGCTTGAGAGAATTTGCTGTTAGAGAGCTACTCTATGGTGAACATGAAACTCTGAATCCTGATGACATTCCTGTGGGTATTGGTCTTGCTAAAAAGATCATCAAACTTGCTCCTTCCAATTATGCAAACATTCTGGCAAGCAGAATTGTGTCAAGAAGTTATGGTGGAGCTTCTCCACGGTTGGCCAATTCAGTGATCAAATGAGACAATTGGAGGATAGCATGACACGTGGTTCTTTGGTTTCAGCCATTGAAACTCTGTCTGGAAAAATTGAGAATTGCATGAGAGAGTTAAAAGATGAATTTAGAAATTCCATATCCCAATTGGCACAAAGGGATAATTTTAATTCTTCCTCCAGGTGGATACAAGTTTCATCTGTGAGGAATACACGTCCTCCAAGGAGGTCATTCCAAAACAGGTCATTCCAAAACAGGTCGTTCCAAAACAGACCACCAAGGCAATCACGTAGAACTATTTGGATAACTCTGCGTGATCAGTTTGGTGAGAACATGAACCGCTGGGATGGCCAACCAACTTCTAATCTTTTCAGGAGACTGAGGGAATTGCAAAGTGGCAGAACCCGAGGTAGCAATACCAGAAGGGTAGCTGTTACTTCCACAGTTCCCCAGAACGACTCTTATGGCTCCAACAGTGGCTCCGGTTATAACATGCAAAGTTATAACCCTGCAAACTATGTGCAATGCACATGTGCACATGTTCCCCATAACTAGGGGTGCCCTGCCTCCCGCCAGGGGGAGAGAGGATAACAGAGATAATAGAATCTATTGGGATGTGTACATCCAGTGGCCTGGCACTTCACAATTTCGGAAGTACAGGGCCTTGGTTGACACAGGAGCTCAGTGCACCATAATACCATCAAATTATCAGGGATCAGAGTCTATAACTATTCTGGGAGTCACTGGTGGATCTCAAGAGTTAAGTAAGGTAGAGGTTAATATAAGTTTAACTGGTAAACAATGGAGGAAGCATACAGTTGTGACTGGACCTGATGCACCTTGTATTTTGGGAATTGATTTTCTGAGAGAAGGGCGTTTCAAGGACCCTAGAGGTTACAAATGGGCTTTTGGAGTAGCTTCAATAGAAATTGACGGACAAAAATTGAAGCTGTCTGCCAGACCTGAGCTTTCTGATGAATCTGCAGTTGTGGGACAACATAAGATACAGGACATTAAATTGCCGGTTGCTTCTCAGACTGTGCATCACAGACAATACAGAACCAACCGTGACTCTTTGTTGCCCATTCAGAATCTGATTCGTCAGTTGGAGAATCAGAAAGTCGTCAGCAAAACTCATTCCCCTTTCAACAGTCCAGTGTGGCCTGTGCGGAAGCAGAATGGAGACTGGCGTCTGACAGTAGACTACCGAGCCCTGAATGAAGTGACACCACCTATGAGTGCAGCAGTACCAGACATGATGGAGCTACAGTATGAGCTGGAATCCAAAGAGGCCAAATGGTATGCTACCATAGACATTGCTAATGCATTTTTCTCTATTCCCATAGCAGAGGAATGCAGGCCTCAGTTTGCTTTCACCTGGAGAGGAATCCAGTACACTTTCAACAGGCTGCCGATGGGCTGGATCCACAGCTCAAGCATCTGTCATGCAGTGGTCCACGATGCTCTGGAGAAAGGAGGTGCTCCAGAACACATCCAGTTCATCGATGATATCATCGTCTGGGGTAAAACTGCTGAGGAAGTCTTCGAGAAAGGTAACAAAATCATTGACATTCTTCTGAATGCAGGTTTTGCCATCAAGCGAGACAAGGTGAAAGGACCTACCACAGAGATTCAGTTTCTGGGAGTGCGATGGCAGGATGGACGCCGACACATTCCAGTGGATGTGGTAAACAGAGTCTCTACCATGGCAAGTCCCACAAACAAGCAAGAGACCTTACGTTTCTTGGGGATAGTGGGATTTTGGAGACTGCACATTCCTGGATACAGTCAGATTGTGAAACCTCTGTATGATGTGACTCGAAAGAGAAACCATTTCCACTGGGGACCTGAACAACAAGCAGCCTTTGACCAGATAAAGCAAGAGGTAGTTCAAGCAATGGGTCTGGGACCTGTCCGAGATGGTCCAGACATTAAGAATATTTTGTACACGGCTGCAAGTGACAATGGTCCAACCTGGTGCTTGTGGCAAAAAGCTCCAGGTGAGACACGTGGACGACCTCTTGGTTTCTGGAGTCGAGGTTACAGAGGTTCAGAGGCTAATTATACTCCAACAGAGAAAGAAATTTTAGCTGCCTATGAAGGAGTAAAAGCATCTTCTGAAGTGATTGGAACTGAATCACAACTTCTTCTAGCTCCCAGATTACCAGTTTTGAATTGGATGTTCAAAGGCAAAGGTTCCACACCACATCATGCCACAGACTCCACATGGTCTAAGTGGATGGCTCTGATAACACAGAGAGCTCGAATGGGAAATCTTGAAAGACCTGGTCTAGTGGAGGTGATCTCAAGTTGGCCTGAAGGTATCAACTGTGCTAAACCTCCAGAGGAGAAAGTAACTCGTGCTGAGGAGGCTCCTCCTTACAATGACCTTTCTGATGATGAAAAGAAATATGCTTTGTTCACAGACGGTTCCTGTCGTCTTGTCGGAAACAAGCGAAGGTGGAAGTCTGCAGTGTGGAGTCCAACACGCCGAGTTGCAGAGGCGAAAGATGGAGAAGGAGAATCCAGTCAGTTCGCAGAGGTAAAAGCTGTCCAGCTAGCTCTCGACGTAGCTGAACGTGAGAGATGGCCAAAGCTTTATCTCTACACCGACTCATGGATGGTAGCCAATGCTCTGTGGGGTTGGCTAAAGAACTGGAAGAAGAGTGGTTGGCAGAGGAAAGGAAAACCCATTTGGGCAGCCAACCTATGGCAGGACATTGCTGATCGAATCGAGAGAATTCCAGTGAAAGTGAGACACATCGATGCTCACATTCCTAAGAGCAAAGCTACTGAGGAACAGCAACACAACCATCAGGCAGATCTAGCTGCAAGAGTTTCTCAAGTAGACATGGACTCTAATCTTGATCTCGACTGGAAACACCGAGGTGAGATATTCTTAGCTCGGTGGGCTCACGATTCGTCAGGACATCAAGGCAGAGATGCAACATACCAATGGGCTCGTGACAGATCCATAGACATTTCCATGGATGCTATCACGCAAGTCATCCATGACTGTGACATTTGTGCTGCTATTAAGCAGGCAAAACGACTTAAGCCCTTGTGGTATGGTGACAGATGGTCCAAGTACAAGTATGGTGAAGCTTGGCAGATTGACTACATCACTCTACCACGTTCTCGTTCTGGTAAGCAATACGTGCTTACTATGGTAGAGGCAAACACTGGATGGTTGGAAACTTATCCAGTTCCACATGCAACTGCACGCAACACCATTCTCGGTCTGGAGAGACAGATCCTGTGGAGACACGGAACTCCAGAGAGGATTGAGTCAGACAACGGAACTCATTTTAAGAACAACCTTGTAAAGAACTGGGCAAAAGAGCACGGTATTGAGTGGATATTCCACATTCCCTACTATGCACCAGCTTCAGGGAAGATTGAACGCTACAACGGTTTGTTGAAGACCACTCTTAAAGCCATGGGGGGTGGATCTTTGAAAAACTGGGAAAAACATTTAGCACAAGCAACCTGGCTGGTAAATAGTAGAGGTTCAGTGAACCGAGCTGGACCTGCACATTCAGATTTGCTACGGAAAGTAGAAGGTGATAGAGTTCCTGTTGTTAGAGAAAAGAATCTGTTAGGTAAAACTGTTTGGGTATTTTCACCCTCAGGAGAGGCTAAACCTGTCCGAGGGGTGGTTTCAGCTGAAGGTCCGGGTCACACTTATTGGGTAATGCAAGAGAATGGTGAAATTCAGTGTATTCCACAAAGAAATTTAACTTTAGCTGAAAAGGGTTAACTTCGAAATGCTGTGCAGCTACATCGCGCCCAAAAGAAGAATCAACGAGGAATCTACGGTGCACGAACCCTGAGAACCCTGAGAGCCCTGAGTCAACTAAGAGACCCTGAGATTTCCCTATTTCCCTTTTCTTTGCTTCTTCGGTGAAGAAATGAACTGTTTTCCATTTTTCTCACTTTCTGATTTTCTTGGACTTTTGAATCATCTACATCTGAGCATAGCCAGAATGGACTATGAACTCTATTCACGAACTGTAAATATCATCTTGGATTGGATGGACAGTATAAACAGCCAATGAAAATTGTTTAGAAGGGGTGGATTGTGCCCGGTTGACGCTGTCCCCTTAAGAAAGGGAATATGGTGGACGGAAGTTGGTAAACGGAAGGAATACTCTAAACTAATTTTCATTGGTCAAGTGGGAGGAAGCACCATCTGAACTGAGACTGAAATGGGCATTTCCAGCACTTCTCTGTCACTCTTGCTTCCGCATCTTCTCTAGGCAGCAGCTCCCCTGTGCTGGGCTTTCTGCCAAGACTTCGGCCTTGACGACTTGATAACGGCCTGTATTAACTCCCTTCTAATTAACACAAACTGCTTTTAACTTCTTTCTTTTCTCTTTCTCCCTCTTTTCCGAACTATTCTGGGGAAAGGGGGGAAGAGAGGGGAGAGCGGAGGTGGGGAATCCCCCTCGGCTGAGGGAGGTTACTCTCATTTCTGTGTTACTCTGTTGTATATCTTTGTATATATTGTAGATATTGTAAATTTGTAAATATTCCCCTGCAAAATCCTACACTGCTTTGTAAATATAGCTCCACTGCTTTGCTAATTCAGCTGGTGAGTTTTTTTTTCCTTTCCCTTCAATTTTTCTTCTCCCTTTTACCTTACAAGGGGGAAGGGAGGAGGCTTCTTGGTTTTACCCTTCCACCCACCACAACTGACTAAAATGAAATTTAATTAAAACTTGGTTTTTGTTTTCAGCTCTCTTCTGTTGTATACTACTGTTCGCTATCACATAATGTTGAGCAACAAGTATATATTGATATTCTTTTCAGAAAATGCTTTCAGCTGGGTTACCTGTTACTTCCTGCAAAATTAAATTCCTTATATCAAGTTCATTCCTCCTCAGATCCCATGAAAACCTAGCATTCTCGTTCTGTCTCTGAAGAAAATATGGCCAAGTTCCCAAGTCTGCTCATGCACCTTTACAGAAAAAAGGCCAGCTATCTGAGACTTTAACTCAGATTGAAGCAACATTATATGCCCTTCCCAAGTTCAGCTGCAGTTCTACAGGTAAACTGCAATATGAACTCTTTCTCAGTGACGCCTTCAGTTGTGGACAGGCAGTTTCTTAAGATGAAGTATCAAGTTTTCTCCTAAGTCCAGGCTAAAACTTTTCCCTCTTACCCAAAGAAAAATCCTACCTAGCATTCCTTTTGTGCACACTTACTTCCATTTGGTGCAGCAGGAAAGATATTAACTTTCCTGGCAACAGTTCCATGTGTCCTGCATATAGGAACGTTCTCTCCTTTTTTCCTCGATACACATCTGTGTGGATTTGTGGGGCACATAGCTTAATTATCCAACTGTTCCTCTACTTCTTTTACTTCTTTTTTTTTTTTTTTTTTTTAATTGGTCAACTCTCATTCTTCCTTCTCCTTATGACAGGGTGGCCACACCACTAATTCATCCTATAAAAATGATTGTCAGGGTATTTTCCCTTGACTTGTGAGAAGAGTAAAATAATGTATCTGTTTATAAGAAAATTAATTAACTACATTCCTATTCCTTCAGGTCACAGTCACTGATGTGCAGCTACTCTTCCTGTTGAAGCAAAAGGCTATAAACTCAATATGCTGATGAAAGAACAAATAGTGGTCATAAGCCACTATAGTGGTCATAAGCCAGATATCTGCTAGAAATAAGCTGACAAGCAAGATCACTGAGAGACCTTGTTCCATGCTATTTTATGTCTTGAGAGATTATTGTAATTATTCACTCTTCTGTTTTACTTTGTTTTGGAAAAGTTGCTGCTCTTCATATTCTTTGACAGTACACAGAACAATATACTGGAGCTGGCTAATTATTGTGTTTGAGAACAAATCTTACCTAGAAAAACTGCTTAAAGTATTCCTTTTGAAGTTCTGAATGGGCTGGAGTGAAGAGAACAGCTTGACAGTCTATTATCATGTGATCTTTGCAGAAAACTGGAAGTGAAGTTTTACTTTTCATGCCCTGACCTGGTTAAAAAAATAATAAATCTTGACAAATCAGGAAAAATATTAGACTTTTTGCTCAAACAACCTGAAATTTCTTACCCCTCTACCATTATGACTAATTTATCCAAAGTTTGGAAAAGTTGTTATAATCACTTTAAACAAAGTTGTGACATCTAGGAGAAATAAATATTTTAAACCACATCATCAGACCTTGAGATCTGACATCAGGTCTGTTCTTCAGCTGAACATTTGACAGAAATAGCCGTTATATTTTTCCCTTGTCAGTGTTATTGTTCTCCCTTTAGATTTGTTTGCTATATTGTTTGATTTAATCTCTCAATTGGTGTTTCTTAATTCTCCTGAAACAAACAAACAAAACAAAACAAAACAAAGATGGGGCGGGGAAGAAGAGAAGAAAATTTTAAAAATAAGTTTACTTAAGGACAATGAAGCAGAACAGGTTCTGCTTCTGCAATCTGCTATTACCTCCTCTCCATTCTTTCTATTATTTGGAGAACTCATGAGTAATTTTTGTTAAAAAAAAATAAAAATTATAAACTGTCAATCAAGCACATAAAAGCAGCTTTTCATTCTACATGCTTGTACAGAAATTTTCACAAAATAAATACTTTTAAGGAAAATTCAGAAAGAGATGGCTTTACACTTGTACAAGTTACACTTGGATATTTTTACAAAGACCATCCAGTAGTACTGAAACGTACGTCAGCAAAGTTCTACACTGAGCAGTATGTGTAGCTGTAGGTCAACCTGTTACAATGCATTAGTCAAAAATTTTGCAATGGTTCACACCTGAATGGAACAAGTCTACGCGTGACCTTTAGGGCATTTTATGCATCCCACTTTTTAACGCATTTTTTTCACTAGAGGGAGCCAAAATCTCTTAAGTATGTAGTTATAAGCGCCAACATTTCCAATGTTTTCAGTCCCTTTCTATGCTTGCAGCTATGGTGGTAACGCTAAAAATGCTACTTCAGGTATATTATTACTATTTTTGTTGTTATTATTATACTTTGTTAATATCATTGCAGGGAATTGGAGGAAATTAAAAAGATGCAGCAGTGGAACTTGGTATATAGCAACAAGTTACACATTTGCATTGTAGTTCTAGTAAGAGACTTCTTTACATCTAATGTTCTCCTGTACTAATGTATACTCAAAACAGGGCTGTTTCAGTGTTCTTGAGGGACAGGATAATCCAGAGCACTTTACAGTGCACTGCTAATACTTGTTATGGGTGTGCTTATCTGATACTTTTATCTCTGAGGAGCTAAGGCAAAGCAGGGATAGTGATTACATGCTTTGGACTTACTTATTCACATATTTGCAAAGTTTTATATGACTTTGAGCTGTTTTCAATAAATGCTGCAAATAATTTGGATCTAAAAATGCAAGTTCTATACAGATAATAGGAGTTAAGGGCAAATAACATTTGTTTAAACTATTTTTAAAAGTCACTCAGTTCTAAGCACCGCACAGACAAAACCAAAATATAAGCACATAATAGTGGCTTTAGTATCTAAAATCTCTGAAATTTTCACTGTCTCCACCTGGACAATGTTGCATTGTGAATCTATAATCAGTGTCTGCATATTAACCATTAGCGCCAGTTTCAGCTCCTCTTCTTGTAACAATTTGTGACAGTCTTTTTAGCACTTCCACTATATTAGTGAAGAGCACATTCTCACTCTCTCTGTTATTTATACATTTTTTTGGTCTATAATATCTCTCTAAGGCACAATAGCAAAAGCATTGTCTCCTCTATCACTCACCTTCACACTATTTAGGTTTCAATATAAACACAATGCAACTGGGGATGATTTTGAAGGAAGCTGTACAGAACTGTACAGAAACTGTAACTTACTTTGCATAACAGAAATGTGCTTGAAAGCACTTTGGCAATCTAATGCAGGTCTATGCATACAGAAAACAGGAAGTGGCAACTAAGCAGTTAAGAAATTAAAACTGTCTAATAAATTGCACACCTTACAATTGAATAGAATAGAATAGAATAGAAAGAATAGAATAGAATAGAATAGAATAGAATAGAATAGAATAGAATAGAATAGAATAGAATAGAATAGAATAGAATAGAATAGAATAAACCAGGTTGGAAGAGACCTTCAAGATCATCGTGTCCAACCTATCACCCAACACCACCCAATCAACTAACCCATGTAACCAAGCACCCTGTCAAGTCTCCTCCTGAACACCTCCAGTGATGGCGACTCCACCACCTCCCCAGGCAGCCCATTCCAATGGGCAATCACTCTCTCCGTGTAAAACTTCCTCCTGACCTCCAGCCTGAACTTCCCCTGGCACAGCCTGAGACTGTGTCCTCTTGTTCTGGTGCTGGCTGCCTGGGAGAAGAAACCAACCACTGCCTGTTTACAACCCCCCTTCAGGGAGTTGTAGAGAGTAATGAGGTCACCCCTGAGTCTCCTCCTCTCCAGGCTAAGCAGCCCCAGCTCCCTCAGTCTCCCTCACTAACTTTGTTGCCCTTCTCTGGACTCGTTCCAGCAAGTCAACATCCTTCCTAAACTGAGGGGCCCAGAACTGGACACAGTACTTGAGGTGTGGCCTAACCAGTGCAGTGTACAGGGGCAGAATGACCTCCCTGCTCCTGCTGGCCACACTGTTCTTAATGCAGGCCAGGATGCCATTGGCCCTCTTGGCTGCCTGGGCACACTGCAGGCTCATGTTCATCCTACCATCAACAAGCATCTCCAGGTCCCTCTCTGCCTGGAAAAGTATTCCCAGGCAGTCTCCCATCCAAGTACTAACCGGGCCCGACCTTGCTTAGCTTCTGAGATCAGACGAGATCAGGCATTCTCAGGGTGAACAATAGGGCTAAGGTATGCCTTGAGGTATGCATTATCGTCTGAAAACACCACTTGGAGCTAAATGTATACCTATAATAGCTCTGGCCAGGATAGAGTTAAATTCATTCATAGCAGCCTGTACAGTGCTGTACTCGATAACTCATATGTTGGTTATTGCTGGACAGTGCTTGCACAGAGGCAAGGCCCTCTCACCCTGGCCTTCCAGAAAGCAGGTCAGGACCAAGCAAGAGTCTGGAAGAATATGGAGCCAGAGCAGCTGACTCAAACTGATCACATGGAAATTTGATGCTATATAAGGCTATGATCAGCAGAGAAAAGAGAGAAAAAGAAAAAAAAAAAAAAAAAGAAAAAGGAAAAAAAAAAAAAGAAAAAAAAAGAAAAAAGGAAAAGGGGAAAAAAAAGTGTGAAGTCTTTCCAAAGTAGCAGTGCTCAGAGATGTGCATTCACGCGTTGATTGGCTGATGGCAAGCAGTTGCCTCTGCATAACCTGTCTTTTTAATTCAGTTAGTAAACTGTTATTGCGTCAACCTATACCTCTTCTTGCCTTTGCTTTCCCAGTTCCACATTCTAACCCACTGGAGGCAGGGTAAAAGTAGGCACGGAAGTTATTTATTAGCTGGGTACTTAGTTGCTGGCTGGTGTCAACACATCTTTATATCAAGTGCATAGTTGTTATCTAGATGGGTGCGATTTCTTATATGTTGTCTTATCTACTGACCCCTCAGGGGTCAGTACTGGGGCCAGTACAATTCCATATATTCATGAGCCTGGATGAGGGCACAGAGCGCACTGTCAGCAAGTTTGATGACAACACAAAACTGGGCGGAGCAGCTGACACACCTGAAGGCTGTGATGTCATTCAGTAAGACTTAGGCTGGAGAGTTGGGCAGGGAGAAAATTAATGAAGTTCAGCAAGGGCAAGTGTAGAGTCTTGCACCTGGGAAAGAACAACCCCATGGATCAGTACAGGTTGGCGACTGACCTGTTGGAGAGCAATGAAGGGGAAAAGGACCTGGGGGTCCTAGTGGATGGGAGGTTGACCATGAGCCAGCAATGTGCTCTTGTGGCCAAGAAGGCCAGTGCCATTCTGGGGTGTATTAGAAGGGGTGTGGTCAAGAGAGGTTCTTCTCCCCTTCTACTCTGCCCTGGTGGGGCTGCATCTGGAATGTTGTGTCCAGTTCTGGGCCCCTCAGTTCAAGGAGGACAGGGAACTGCTTGAGAGTCCAGCATAAAGCCACAAAAATCATTAAGGGAATGGAACATCTTCCTTATGAGGAGCAACTGAGAGAGCCAGGGCTCTTCAGCTTGGAGAAGAGGAGACTAAGGGGTGTTAATGTTTATAAGTATGTAAAGGGTGAGTGCCAAGAGGATGGGGTGAGGCTCTTCTTGGTGATGCCAAATGACAGGACAAGGGGCAATGGGTGGAAGTTGAGGCATAGGAAGTTCCATGTGAACATGAGGAAGAAGTTTTTCACTGTGGGGGTGATGGAGTACTGGAACAGGTTGCCCAGGGCGGGTTGTGGAGTCTCCCTCTCTGGAGATATTTAAGACCTGCCTGGATGAGTTCCCATGTGGTCTGCTCTAGGTGATCCTGCTCTGGCAGAAGGGCTGGACTAGATGATCTTAGGAGGTCCCTTCCAACCCCTAACATTCCATGATTCTGTGATTCCATGATTCTGTGATTGTCTTGCAGAGTTCCCATTTATTACTGGTTTGGGGACTATAAATGCTTTAAAATTAGTAATATCAAAAATAATTATTAGTTTTGTTTATATCTCAAGGTAAGAACAAATAGAATAGAATAGAATAGAATAGAATAGAATAGAATAGAATAGAATAGAATAGAATAGAATAGACCAGGTTGGAAGAGACCTTCAAGATCATCGCGTCCAACCTATCACCCAACACCACCTAATCAACTAACCCATGTAACCAAGTACCTTGTCAAGCCTCCTCCTGAACGCCTCCAGTGACGGCGACTCCACCAACTCCCCGGACAGTCCATTCCAATGGGCAATCACTCTCTCTGTGTAAAACTTCCTCCTGACCTCCAGCCTGAACTTCCCCTGGCGCAGCCTGAGACTGTGTCCTCTTGTTCTGGTGCTGGCTGCCTGGGAGTAGAGACCAACCTCTGCCTGTTTACAACACCCCTTCAGGTAGTTGTAGAGAGCAATAAGGTCACCCCTGAGTCTCCTCCTCTCCAGGCTAAGCAGCCCCAGCTCCCTCAGTCTCTCCTCATAGGGCTTGTGTTCCAAGCCCCTCACTAACTTTGTTGCCCTTCTCTGGACTCGTTCCAGCAAGTCAACATCCGTCCTAAACTGAGGGGCCCAGAACTGGACACAATACTTGAGGTGTGGCCTAACCAGTGCAGTGTACAGGGGCAGAATGACCTCCTTGCTCCTGCTGGCCACACTGTTCTTAATGCAGGCCAGGATGCCATTGGCCCTCTTGGCTGCCTGGGCACACTGCAGGCTCATGTTCATCCTACCATCAACAAGCATCTCCAGGTCCCTCTCTGCCTGGCTGCTCTCCAGCCACTCTGACCCCAGCCTGTAGCACTGCATGGGGTTGTTGTGGCCAATGTGCAGAACCCGGCACTTGGATGTGTTAAATCTCATGCCATTGGACTCTGCCCATCTGTCCAGCCTGTTGAGGTCTCTCTGCAAAGCCTCTCCTACCCTCTAGCAGATCAACTCCTGTCCCCAGCTTGGTGTCATCAGCAAATTTACTGATGATAGACTCAATGCCCTCATCCAGATCATCAATAAAGATGTTAAAGAGGATGGGGCCCAGCACTGATCCCTAGGGTACTCCACTACTGACTGGCCGCCAGCTGGATGTGACACCATTCACCACCACTCTCTGGGTTCGGCCATCCAGCCAGTTCCTAACCCAGCTCAGAGTGCTGCTGTCCAAGCCATGGGCTGACAGCTTGGCCAGGAGTTTGCTATGGGGGACGGTATCAAAGGCCTTGCTGAGGCCAGGTAAACTACATCCACAGGCCTCCCCACATCCACCAGGCAGGTCACCTGATCATAGAAGGAGATCAGGTTGGTCAGGCAGGACCTGCCCTTCCTAAATCCATGTTGGCTGGGCCTGATCCCTTGGCCATCCTCTAAGTGCTGTGTTAATGCACTCAGGATGACCTGTTCCATGATCTTGCCTGGCACTGAGGTCAGGCTGACAGGCCTATAATTCCCTGGCTCATCTAACCGGCCCTTCTTGTGGATGGGCACCACGTTGGCCAGCTTCCAGTCCTCTGGGACATCTCCGGTGAGCCAGGACTGCTGAAAAATGATGGAGAGCGGCTTGGCCAGCTCCTCTGACAGCTCTCTCAGCACCCTAGGATGGATCCCATCTGGTCCCATGGACTTGTGGGGATCCAGGCGGCTGAGCAGATCACCAACTACCCCATTTTGGAACAGTGGAAAACTATGCTGCTCCCTGGCTCCTTCTACCAGCTCTGCAGGCCAGCTGTCTGGAAGACATTCTGTCCTGCTAGTAAAAATTGAGGCAAAGAAGGTGTTAAGTATCTCTGCCTTTTCCTCATCCCTTATCACAACGTTCCCCTCTGTGTCCACCAAGGAGTGGAGGCTGTCTCTGCCCTTCCTCTTGCTATTAATGTATTTATAGAAGGACTTTTTGTTGTCCTTCACAGCAGAGGCCAGACTAAGCTCCAAGTGCGCTTTTTTGTTCATCATTGAACACTAGCAAAGTGGAAGCAGTTCTTTAAGGTAAACATTTACAAATCTCCTGCTGTCTTGAAGGGTCAAACCCCAAAACATGCCTTAGCCAAGACAATGGGTTAAGCATCTGTGAATGTGCTAACCTGGTCTGTTCCTGGGGTCCAGATGGTCCAGGCAAATGTATAGCACGTGTGATTAACATTGTAAGCACCTGCGAATGTGCTAACCTGGACACTTCCTGGGGTTCAGATAAATATGTAGCACGTGTAATTAACTTTGCAATACAGATGTGGACTGTGTGTGCCCCTGGCCATGTTTGGATATGCCCCATCCTATAGAGTCAGTTATCAGGTTTCTCTGCTACCAAAGGGCATTGTTGGTATTTAAACCAGATGAGAAGTTAGGCAACTTGCCTTGTTATCACCAAGCATGCAATGAAGGCCAAATGCCACCAGAGCTGCAGCTGAAGGGCCTGCCTTAGCAGACCAACTACACCAAGGCAGAAAGGGAAAAGCTCCAAAACAACTGAATCCCAGAAATGCCACGGAAAGGGTACAGCCCGGCAACAGAGCACACGAGAGAGAGGTCCCCTAACCCTCTCTGTGCCAAGGGCGAGCTCCAGACCATGAACTGGGCATGAGAGGAGAGAGGCCCCTAGCCCTCTCTGAGACAAGGGCAACTCAAATTATAGTCACAGCATCTGGGAAGACACCAGAGCAAGTCATGAGTCCCCAGCTAACCTACCACCAAATCCCATTTGTGGGAAACAGCAGACTGCAGCACCTTTGTTTCCAATTTGAATCATTCTGTTCGAAATTCTTAGGTCTGTGCTTGAATGATTTGACTGTCTTTGTATGTGGAATGTAATACACACAGTCAAATACTTGAACCTGTAAATATACCTTGTAAACAAGTTATGGTGGTGTTTGAAGATAACACTGCCAGGAAACATTAATTAGAGAATATTTTTAAATACACATTTTATTACACCTGTTAAAACAGAAATTAACATATTACTTTTAACTTTTTCTGAGCCACCATTATGAAATCAACTGGCAGACAATAAAGCAACTCTTCTCATAAAAATAACAGCATTCATTATTCTAGCAAATTTATGCAAATAGCTCAGTATGGTTCACATAAACCTTGGTTTAAGCCCTGGTTAACTGCTTTGAGGGATGATGTATGGAGATCAGCAGTCAGCCTTCTGTACTTCAAAAGTCTTCAGACATACAGAGTGCTAGTGATAACAAGTAGAATAGAATAGAACAGAATTAGAATAGAATTAATGAGGTAGGAAAAGAACTTCAAGATCATCAAGTCCAACCTGTCACCCAACACCATCTAATCAACTAAACCATGGCACCAAGCACCCCATCCAGTCTCTTCTTAAACACCTCCAAGTGATGGTGAATCACCTCCCTGGGCAGCTCATTCTCTTTCTGGGAACAATTTCTTCCTAACATCCAGCCTAAACTTCCCCTAGCACAGCTTGAGACCGTGTCCTCTTATTCTGGTGCTGGTTGCCTGGGAGAAGAGACCAACCCCCACAATGGCCTGCATTAGGAATAGTGGGGCTAGCAGGAGCAGGGAAGTCATTGTGCCCCTGTACTCTGCATTGGTTAGGCCACAACTTGAGTCCTGTGTCCAGTTCTGGGCCCCTCAGTTTAAGAAGGACATCGAGACTCTTGAATGCATCCAGAGGAGGGTAACAAGGCTGGCGAGAGGCCTTGAGCACAAGCCCTATGAGGAGAGGCTGAGGGAGCTGGGATTGTTTAGCCTGGAGAAGAGGAGGCTCAGGGGTGACCTCATTGCCCTCTACAACTACCTGAAAGGTGGTTGTGGCCAGGAAGGGGTTGGCCTCTTCTCCCAGGCAACCAGCACCAGAACAAGGGGACACAGTCTCAAGCTGCACCAGGGGAAGTCTAGGCTTGAGGTGAGGAGAAAGTTCTTCACCGAGAGAGTCATTAGTCATTGGAATGGGCTGCCCAGGGAGGTGGTGGAGTCACCATCCCTGGAGGTGTTCAAGAGGAGATTGGATGTGGTACTTGGTGCCATAGTCTAGTCAGGAGGTCTGTGGTTATAGGTTGGACTCGATGATCCTCGAGGTCTCTTCCAACCTTGACGATATGGTGATACTGTGATATTGTGATACTGTGATACGTGGCCACAACCTCCCTTGAGGTAGTTGTGGACAGCAAGAAGCTCTCCCCTGAGCCTCCTCTTCTCCAAGCTAAGCAACCCCAGTTCCCTCAGCCTCTCCTCATAGGGCTTGTGCTCTGTGGTGGGTTAACGCCTTTATCTGAAAACAAAAGAACAAAACAGGGTGGAGGGCTTGCGGGTACTTTACCCTCCTTGAAGTGTGTTTCCCCGGGAAAGCTGAGTCTGTTCCACTCCCCCCTCCCTGCCCAGCTAGAGTATAAAAAGCAGGACATCATAGCTGTTGGATCTCCTTTTTGGCTCCTGCCTCTGCTAGATGAGAGCTACTGCAGCTGCCCTCCTGCTCCTCAGCCACGTGGCCAGACCTAATCCTTTTCCCTGCTGCCTCCACGCCTCCTCAGAGAAAGACTGGTTTTGTATTATTCTTTTCTGTCCCCCTCCCATCCATTCTTGTTCCTTGCCCTTGTGAACCTTTTTTTTTCCCTGTTATTGTCATATATATAATTTGAAGAAAAATTATTCGCCTCTCTACTTCCAAGCTGACTCCAGATTGTTGTTTAGTGGATTTGCTCCTTACCCTTTTTTTTTTCCCTCTCCCTGTTTGGAGGGAGGAGGTGGGGAGTGGGGAAGAGATTCTCAGCCTTTTCCCCATTTGAGTTTTTCACTCTCAGTTAAGGCTCAAACCACTACATGCTCCAAAACCCTCACCAACTTTGTTGCCCCTCTCTGGACACATTCCAGCAAGTCAACATCCTTCCTAAACTAAGGGGCCCAGAACTGGACACAGGACTCAAGGTGTGGTCTAGCCAGTGCTGAGTACAGGGGCACAATGATTTCCCTGCTCCTGCTGGTCACATCATTCTTGATACAGGCCAGGATGCCATTGGTCCTCTTGGCCACCTGGGCACACTGCTGGCTCATGTTCAGCCTACTATCAACCAGTACCACCAGGTCCCTTTCTGCCTGGCTGATCTCCAACCACTCTGACCCCAGCCTGTAGCACTTCATGGGGTTGTTGTAGCCAATGTGTGGAACCCAGCACTTAGATGTGTTAAATCTCATACCATTGGACTCCACCCATCTGTCCAGCCTGTCAAGGTCCCTCTGCAGAGCTCTCCTACCCTCTAACAGATCAACACCTGCTCCCAACTTGGTGTCATCTGCAAATATACTGATGATGAACTCAATCCCCTCATCCAGGTCATCGATAAAGATATTGAAGAGGATGGGGCCCAGCCCTGATCACTGGGGGACACCACTAGTGACTGGCTGCCAGCTGGATGTGGCACCATTCAACACCACTCTCTGGGCTTGGCCCTCCAGCCAGTTCCTAACCCAGTGCAGAGTGCTGCTGTCCAGTCCACGGGCTGACAGCTTGGCCAGGAGTTTGCTGTGGGGGAGGGTGTCAAAGGTCTTCCTGAAGGCCAGGTAGACTACACCCACAGCCTTCCCCATATCCACCAGGCAGTCACCTGATCATAGAAGGAGATCAGGATGATCAGGCAGGACCCGCCCTTCCTAAATCCATGTTGGCTGGGCCTGATCCCTTGGCCATCCTGTAAGTGCTGTGTGATTGCACTCAAGATTACCTGTTCCATAATCTTGCCTGGCACTGAGGTGAGGCTGACAGGTCTGTAATTCCCTGGCTCATCCAACCAGTCCTCTCCAGTGAGCCAGGAGTGTTGAAAAATGGAAAGAGGCTTGGCCAGCTCATCTGCCCGCTCTCTCAGCACCCTAGGATGGATCCCATCCGGTCCCATGGACTTGTGGGGATCCAAGTGGCTGATCTGGTCTCTTAACTACTTCCTCCTGGATCACAGGGGAAACTGTACTGCTCCCTGACTCCATCTGCCAGCTCTGGAGGCCACCTGTCCAGAAGACAACCTGTCCTGCTATTAAAAATTGAGGCAAAGAAGGTGTTAAGTACCTCTGCCTTTACCTCATCTTTAGTTACAATATTCCCCTACACGTCCACTAAGGAGTGGAGGTTGTCCTTGCTCCTCCTCTTGCCATTAATATATTTATAGAAGAATTTTTTGTTGTCCTTCACAGCAGAGGCCAGTCTAAGCTCTAAATGTGCTTTTGCCTTTCCAATTTTTTTCCTGCATGACCTAGCAACATCCTTAAACATTACATGGCTTACCTCTCTTTCCTCCCAAAGATGACACACTCTTTTTTTCCCCTTGATTTACTCAGAAGTTCGTTGCCCATGGCGGCTGGCCATCTGCTCTGGCAGCTCATCTTCTGGCACATTGGTACATCCTGTTCCTGCACCTTCAAGAATTCTTTCTTGAAGTAGTTTCAGCCCTCCTGAACCCCTTTGTTTTTAAGGGCTGTTTCCCAAGCTACCTTCTGAGTTAGTTCCTTGATTAACCTGAAGTCCACCCTCCGGAAGTCCAGACTGGAGGTTTTGTTGCTGCCCCTCTTAGCTTGACTGCATATGAAAACTCAATTATCTCATGGTCACTGGAACCCAGACAGCCTCCAACCACCACATCTCCCACCAGCCCTTCTCTGTTTGTAAAAAGAAGGTCAAGCAAAGCCTTACCCCTGGTAGGCTCATGCAGCAGCTGCAATAAGAAGCTATTCTCCATACACTCTAAGAACCTTCTAGACTGCCTCCTCTCTGCTGTGTTGAGTTCCCAGAAGACATTAAGCAGGTTAAAGTTGCCCATAAGAACAAGGTCTGGTGATCTTGAGACAGCCTCTAGCTGCCTATAAAACAATCCATCATCGTCTCCATTCTGGTTGGGTGGTCTATAACAGACTCCAACCAGGATGTCAGCCCTGATGGCATTCCCTCTAATTCTCACTCAACCTGATCATCCTTAATCTCTAGTTTCATGGTGTCTAGAGCCTCTCTAAAGTACAGGGCCACCCCTCCACCCCCTCTCCTGTCCCTCCTGAAGAGCCTGTAGCCATTGACCACAGTGCTCCAGTCATGTGAGTCAACCCACCATGTTTCTGTGATGGCAACTACTGCTGTAACAAGGCTTCCAGCTCCTCTTGTTTGTTACTGTGGTGGTTTGGCTCTGGCCTGGAGGCCAGATACCCACCAAGCCGCTCTATCACTCCCCCTCTTAAGTGAACAGGGGAAGAAGGGAAAGAAAATATAACAGAAGCCAGGGATAAGATAGGAGCAATTTAATAACACTAATAAGCAAACAGCAAATAGACCACGCGGAAGCAAAGAAAGCAGAGAGAGAGATGTTAGTCTCTACTTCCCATCAAGATGGTGGTCGGTCTCGGGAAGCAGGGCTCTCTAAGCTTGGTGGTTCCTTGGGAGGATAAACGCCATGGACGAATCCCCACACTTCCTTCTTTCACGTCCTTCTTATACCTGAGCTGACGTCATATGGTATGGAATACCTCTTTGGCCAGTCTGAGTCAGCTGGCTCAGTTGTGTCCCCTCCCAAGATCCTGCCCACCCCTCAATGTACTCCTGGGGCAGGGAAATGTTGAAATGACACAGCTCGGATACTGAATTCAGCTGTAGCTAAAACACTGCTGTGTTATCAACTACTGCTGCAAAAAAACCACAGCACTAGAACGATGCTGTGAGGAGAATTAATTCCACCTCAGTTCAACCCAATACAATCTCCACCCCTTATTCCATACCATTTGCATCAAGCTCAGGTTCTACACATTTCAATACATTTAACCATCTCATTTGATTCTTACACCAAAATAACAAAAGAACACAAAAATAATTTCTTGCTTACATTCACAACCTAATCTACATACTTAAACTATCTCAATACTCCAACATATGGAGACTTATATCAATGTCTCAGTCCTCTCTTAAAGTTTTTTTTTCTGCTCCTCCAGATGTCATTTGGGAATATTCAAGACAGGAGAAGCAGGATATTCTGTTCTTGGGCACCAACTCCAGATGGTCTCAACCACTGTGTCATTCTTGATCCTTGGAAAACTTCATCAGTCTGTGTTCTTCTTAATTCATTGCTTTCTGCAACATGCAATTCACGTTATTCACATTCTAAATTACCTTTCCTCCAGTGTTAGGTCCCTTTGTGGCACACACTGAGTCTCCCCATTTCTTTTCATTACCCACCATGTACTTCCAGGCCCCTGAGCAAAGACAATCCCATGAATGGGTTTGCCTTTCCCCATGGGAGGAGCAACCCACACTGCCTTTCCTAGCCACTTTCCCATGTGTACTACAGGGACTTTATCTCCCCCCACAGTGTGTAAGGGTTCTGTTTGGGCAGGACCAGGATGGTTAGCAGATCCTCGAGAATTAACCAGCCAAGTGGCTTCTGCTAAATTTACATCCTAGTGCCTCCATGCTCCATTACCCAATGCTTTCAGCATAGTCTTTAACAGTCCATTATATCTTTCAACCTTCCCAGAGGCTTGTGGGTGATAGGGAATGTGATACACCCATTCGATGCCATGTTTCTTGACCCAGGAGATGATGGCATTGTTCCTGAAGTGAGTCCCGTTGTCAGACTCGATCCGTTCAGGGGTACCATGCTGCCACAGGATTTGCCTTTCAAGGCCTAAGATGGTGTTCCAGGCAGTAGCATGATTTACAGGGTATGTTTCTAACCAGCCTGTAGTCGCTTCCATCATGGTGAGGATGTAGCGCTTGCCTTGGCATGTTGGTGGCAGTGGTCCAATATAGTCAATCTGCCAGGCCTCGCCATAGCGAAAACCCAGCCACCGCCCTCTGTTCCAGGGAGACTTGGCTCTGGTGGCCCTCTTGATGGCAGCACAGGTTTCACAGTCATGTGTGACCTGTGCAATGGCTTCCATGGTCAAGTCCACCCCTCGGTCACGAGCCCACCTGTACGTAGCATCTCTCCCTCGATGTCCTGATGTTTCATGGGCCCATCGAGCTACAAACGGTTCATCTTTTCAGTCCCAGTTTAGATCCACTTGAGCTATATCAATCCTGGCAGCCTTGTCTGCATGCTCATTGTTTTGATGTTCTTCATTAGTATAACTCTTAGGTACATGAGCATCAACATGACGTACCCTCAGAGGCATGTTCTGCACCCGAGCAGCAATGTCCTGCCACAGTGAGGCAGCCCAAATAGGCTTGCCCCTGCATTGCCAATTGGTCTTCTTCCACTGCTGTAGCCATCCCCACAAGGCATTAGCCACCATCCAAGAATCTGTGTAAAGATAAAGTACTGGCCACTTTTCTCTTTCAGCAATTTCTAGACCAAGTTGGATGGCTTTTACCACTGCATATTGACTTGATTCACCTTCTCCTTCAGTAGTCTCAACAACTTGTCGTGTAGGACTCCATACAGCAGCTTTCTGCTTCCGATGGCTTCCTACTACATGACGTGATCCATCAGTAAACAGAGCATAAGGCCTTTCATCTTCAGGTAACTCGTTGTATGGTGGTGCCTCTTGGGCACGAACCACTTCCTCAGGTGATGCTCCAAAATCCCTACCTTCTGGCCAGTCCATAATCTCTTCCAGAATTCCTGGGTGGTTTGGTTTTCCCAGTCGAGCTCGCTGTGTAATCAGTGCTATCCACTTACTCCATGTAGCACTGGTGGCATGGTGTGTACAAGGGTTGTTTCTTCTGAACATCCAATGCAGCACAGGCAGCCTTGGTGCTAAGAGGAGAGTTGCTTCTGTACCCACTACTTCTGATGCAGCTCGAACTCCCTCATAGGCTGCTAAGATCTCCTTCTCAGTTGGTGTATAGTGGGCTTCTGATCCTCGATATCCTCTACTCCAAAATCCCAACGGCCGACCTCGGGTTTCAACTGGTGTCTTCTGCCAGAGGCTCCAAGTAAGACCATGCTCCCCAGCTGTGGTGTAAAGGATATTCTGCACTGATGGTCCTGTGCAAATGGGCCCAAGTGCCACTGCACGAGCTATCTCTTGTTTGATCTGTTCAAAAGCTTGTTGTTGCTCACTACCCCATTCAAATTGATTCTTCTTTCGACTTACTCGATAGAGAGGGCTGACAAGCTGACTGTAGCCTGGAACATGCATTTTCCAGAACCCCACAAGGCCTAGAAAGGATTGTGTCTCTTTCTTGTTGGACGGTGGAGACATGGCTGTTATCTTGTTGACCACATCCATAGGTACATGACGGTGTCCATCCTGCCACTTTATTCCCAAGAACTGAATTTCTTGCGCAGGTCCTTTGACTTTGCTTTTCTTTATAGCAAATCCAGCCTTTAAGAGTATTTGAATGATTTTTTCTCCCTTCTTGAACACTTCCTTTGTTTTATCGCCCCACACAATGATGTCATCAACGTACTGTAGATGTTCAGGGGCCTCACCCTTTTCCAGCTCACTCTGAATTAGTCCATGACAAATGGTGGAGCTATGCTTCCACCCCTGGGGCAATCGATTCCACGTGTATTGAACACCCCTCCAGGTGAAAGCAAATTGTGGCCTGCACTCTGCTGCCAATGGGATTGAGAAGAACGCATTGGCGATGTCAATAGTAGCATACCATTTAGCTGCCTTTGACTCCAGCTCATACTGGAGCTCTAGCATGTCTGGTACAGCAGCACTCAGTGGTGGTGTCACTTCGTTCAGGCCACGATAGTCCACAGTTAATCTCCATCCTCCATCAGATTTTGGCACTGGCCATATGGGGCTGTTAAAAGGTGAGTGTGTTTTGCTGATCACTCCCTGGATCTCCAGCTGGTGAATCAGTTCATGAATGGGACCCAGGGAGTCTCGGTTTGTACGATACTGCCGTCGGTGCACTGTTCTAGTAGCAATTGGCACCTGTTGTTCTTCAACCTGCAGCAATCCCACAACGAAAGGACTTTCTGAAAGGCCAGGCAGGGTAGACAGCTGTCTGATCTTCTCTGTATTCACCGTGGCCACACCAAAAACCCATCTATAACCCTTTGAATCCTTGAAGTACCCTCTCTTGAGGTAATCAATACCAAGAATGCAAAGGGCCTCTGGGCCAGTCACAATGGGATGTCTTTCCCACTTGTCCGCTGTTAGGCTCATGTCAGCTTCTAATACAGACAACTCTTGGCAGCCTCCTGTCACTCCAGAAATCCAAAGAGATTCAGCACCTCTATGCCCTGATGGCATCAATGTACACTGCGCCCCTGTGTCTACCAGCGCCTTGTATTTCTGTGGCTTTGATGTGGCAGGCCATCGAATCCACACAGTCCAATATACTCTGTCATCCCTCTCCTCCTCCTGGCCGAAGGCAGGGACCCTCTACTCCTTGTCCTCATCAGAGCATTCACTGTCTGATCTGGGTAGTACCTGGCCAGAGGTCCCCTCATTGGGATCAAGGGGTGTAACCTCAATTCTTTTTCTCCTGAGAGATTGTTGATTACTTTCTTGGCTTTTTACAGCAGATACCTTTGCTGTTTTCTTAAATGATCCCTTTTTAGTTGTTGTTTTTCCTTTCAGTTCACGTACCCGAGCTTCCAGTTTATAAGTGGGCTCACCATCCCACTTCCTCATGTCCTCTCCCTGGTCACGATGGAAAAACCAGAGTATTCCACGTGGTGTGCATCTGGGGCTCCCTTTCCCTCCGATTGAGGCAGGAGGGGACAGATTTCTTGGAGTAGACCTGGTCAATGAGGCACTGGCACGTGGAAATGAGTTAGTACAGAGGTTATCTTCAAAATTCTGGAGCCAGGCTGACACAATCTCCACAGACTGTGCATCCTCATCCAAATAGTACATCATTGCTAGGCTGTTAGAATACAATGCTGGAGCACCTTGGATCACTTTCCTCCACATGGCCCATGTGCGTGGGACATCTTCTGGATCTGTGGAGACACTTTGATCATCTAAATCACTATAGATAACTTCCAACAGCGCTAATTCTCTTAAGTATTGGATTCCTTCATCTGCCGTATTCCACTTCCCTGGAGAACTCATAGGGTCCTCCTTGCATGGGTACCTGGCCCTCACACTTAGCAGGAGTCGTCTCCAGAGGCTGCATATGCCTGTCTCCTTTGCAATGCCTTTTTCAATACCTCTGTTTCTAGCAATGGGTCCCAATTGTTGGGCCTCTTTGCCTTCCAGCAGTTGGCTGTCAGCCCCATTATCCCAGCACCGGAGCAGCCAAGCAGCAATTCGCTCTCCTGGCTGGCGACTATAATCCTTGCGTCTCTCAGTTGTGCTGAGGTCAAGGACCGAGTAGTCTCTGCTTCTTGTCTAATCTCACTCACATCCTCTGATCTCCCACTTGATGGATCAGCATCTTGATCATACTCTTCCTCATCCCTTATCAATCGATGAGAGGGACCTGTTGACCTCCTTGTCCACTGCTTCTTTTTTACAACTGGGGCAATCTCTCTGGTTGCTGTCTGGGTCCCCATCTCCACCATGGTGTCCTCAGGTAGTGTTTGGGTGCCTGCCTCAGCCATAGTCCTCATAGAGTATTGAACTGTGGCTTGGTAAGCACAGGCCAGGCCCCAGTAAAGTGCAAGAAGTTGTTTGTTCTCATTGGGATAAGCGAGGCACCCTTCTATCAGATGGCAAGTTAGTTTAGTAGGATCGCTCGCCTCTTCTGGGGTAAAGTCGCAGGCTATGGGAGGTGATAACCGTCCTAGGAATCTGCCCAAGTCCTTCCACACACCCTGCCACCCAGGGACTGACTGCTTCAAGGCACACTTCAATATATCCCCACCCAAAGGCTGTTTCTTTTCATGCCATGATGGAATCAAACTCCACAAAACCTGCAACATGCCACTAATGTTGATTAACAGTACTAGAGAGCTCACATATGGATGGATCAAAATCTTGGGGGCCTGCGTAATAAAATTCTCTACACTCATTTCAGGTGGGAGACAGAAATTATGATCTCTCTAGCATAGCTCCCATAGAACAGCAGCCCTACAAGCAGGAGAAAGAGACACATAGCCATTATTTGCTTTGGCATGTTCCTAAACAAATGAAGTATTTCCAAAACAAAGCAGAAATTGTCAGCAAGCCACGTGACCAGCACAGAAGCCTGTATCATAAGCAAGTTTATATAAAAAAAAAAACCTGCAGAAACTACAGCTATGTTATATTTTCGTTTCCTGGCCAACGCACCAAAAAGGACTGTGGTGGTTTGGCTCTGGCCTGGAGGCCAGATACCCACCAAGCTGCTCTATCACTCCCCCTCTTAAGTGAACAGGGGAAGAAGGGAAAGAAAATATAACAGAAGCCAGGGGATAAGATAGGAGCAATTTAATAACACTAATAAGCAAACAGCAAATAGACCACGCGGAAGCAAAGAAAGCAGGAGAGAGATGTTAGTCTCTACTTCCCATCAACAGGACGGTGGTCGGTCTCGGGAAGCAGGGCTCTCTAAGCTTGGTGGTTCCTTGGGAGGATAAACGCCATGGACAAATCCCCCCACACTTCCTTCTTTCACGTCCTTCTTATACCTGAGCTGACGTCATATGGTATGGAATACCTCTTTGGCCAGTCTGAGTCAGCTGGCTCAGTTGTGTCCCCTCCCAAGATCCTGCCCACCCCTCAATGTACTCCTGGGGCAGGGAAATGTTGAAATGACACAGCTCGGATACCAAATTCAGCTGTAGCAAAACACTGCTGTGTTATCAACTACTGCTGCAAAAAAACCACAGCACTAGAACGATGCTGTGAGGAGAATTAACTCCACGTCAGTTCAACCCAATACAGTTACACATGCTGCATGCATTAGCGTACATGCACTTCATCTGAGCTGCTGGTTTCACCCCTGACTCCAGCCTACCACCTACAGACTCCTGTCTTGGGGGACTGGTTTCAGGCCCTTCCCCCTTTAAATCTAGTCTAAAGCCCTGTCAATGAGATCTGCCAACTCCTTTCCTAGAACCCTTTTCCCTCTGGTGGATAGGCTATTCTCATGTGCTAAGATCTTTCTCCCCCTCTGGGATGGATGTACTCCATCTGTTGCTAGTGGACCCAGTGCCATAGAAAGTTCCCCAAGATTGTAAAACCCAAAATTCTGATGGTAGCACCAGCCTCTGAGCCACTCGTTCATTACACCTGCTGTCCTGATCCTATTCTCTATTACAAATTAATTCTGTAACTTCTTGCAGTCCTTAAGATTATTTTTCTGTACTTAATGACAGAAAACCAAACCAGGAATTCCTTTCTGACTACAGCTACTACTGTGATAGGGTGAAAGGAGTTGGAATACTTGGGAGTGACTTGAGATTACCACAGCATATAAAACAAGTATTTCATAGAATCACATCATTGTTGCAGCTGGAAAATACCTGGTTTTGTTCTCATGTTTGTAGATATTGTTCCTGTCATAAATCAGACCAATTCTTTAAAAGATTTGAAAGAATTAGTGTGCATTGAAGGAAGCAAGATGTGTCTATATTGTAACACAGGCTTGTCTAACAAAAACTAGAGACGTAAAGGCTGTTACTCTCTGCATAGGCCACTAAGCTTATTTTGTAATGCTGACTGTCAAAACAATTTTAACAATTGTAACGAACAAACAACAAGAAACCCTGAAATCACAGCACTGCAAAGATTTCTTACTGACCTACTGGAATAATTACTTAAGATTTATTTGTTTATTTATTTATTTATACGTGGAACTATTTATGGAGAGCTGCTTCAATTTCTTGATTTGTTTGTTATAAAATAGTATCTTAACTTTCCAATGGGCGAATTCACATTTTGGAAATCATCAGTTACATGAAGCCTTTGTCAGGTTTGATTTATGTCATGTGATTTGGATTAGGAGAAATAAAAAAGTTTTAATTAGATATTATTTTTTAAATCAATACTGGAAATCCTCAGCCACATAACTTTATAGGTATGTCTCTGCCATTCACCATAGGATATGCCATCAAGTATATTGCATCTTTGTGTATCCAAGAAAATTTCCTTCAGTTGCCAGGTGTCTCACACAGCTGTGTGTGAGAAGCGATTCACAACCAGCATTTATCTTCCCCCTTTCAGAAATGCAACTTGGAATCTTTCACAGCAATAGAGTGTACAAAAGAAAGGCATACACACATACCTCTTTTTGTCTTGAGAAACTCCGTCTTCCCCAGTAGTCTTGACATTTATCTTATCTTTATAGTTAAGGAATACACTTTGACAAAATACAGAGTAAGTAAACAGTTTTCTCTCTTTAAATGTACATGCATGTCCTTCCTTAGTGTCAGCATATATTTTAAATTATTCATCAAATTGCTTGGTATGCTATATGAAATTAAAATTAACTGAAACTAGCACTGATCCTTTTCCTATACAACCATGATATTTAATATGGGGGGGGGGAGAAGTCCTGCCTGGTGTTTATAGCCAAAGTAAAAGTCAGAAATTAAGAGCACTATTGGACTTAAATGCCAAAGTAAAAGTCAGAAGTTAAGAGCACTATTGGACTTAAATGCCAAAGTAAAAGTCAGAAGTTAAGAGCACTATTGGACTTAAATGCCAAAGTAAAAGTCAGAAGTTAAGAGCACTATTGGACTTAAATTTCCTGGACTTTTAAACCCGAAATTGTAATTTTATCCTGACCTAAGATTTTCTTTTGCTTTTATTCAACTAAAACTCGGTGTTTTGTATATTCCAAATTCCATAACCCAATTACTTTTGTCAAATAAATGTTTGTCTTCTAAAAGATGGAAAGAAAAAACAGTAGAGTATCTGTAGTTGAAGTTTGTATGCATAGAAAGGTAGGTTAGCATTTCTTGTGTATAATCATCAGTCATAAACAAAAAAGAAAAAACTAAACCAGCATTTTGCATAAGCAACTGAACTGAGATGTGTCATTTAATGTGAACATGTTTTTAACATCTGTAATAGCAGTAACAGTCAACATGACACCATATAGTGCTGCAAAAGTTTATTTTAAATTAAGATATCTGGTATGGTTCTCTAATTTCATCATATTATTAGTTTGCAGTTTTGAGTGTTGTTATGGTGGTTGGGGCTTTTTTTCTGGTGCTTTGTTTGTTTGTTGGTTGGGTTTTAGTTGGATGGTTGGTTTTTGTTTCCTTTTGTTTTCTTTTTTTTTTTTAATGGGTATTACAAAAATGGTAGATGTATTTTTGCAATAGGATTTCTAATTCATGTATTTGTCCATGTGTTTCCTATTGAAAAGATTGGGATAAGGTTGTCAATATATCTACCTGATCTGATACTTTCTAAATTTTAAGTTGTCAGTTTCTTTAAATGATTAAGGGGCTGGTAAAGACAGTCACATTGAGAAGCAACACACTTTGGCTCTACCCGGTATTCAGAGGAATGTTTAGTATCCATATCACTGAATGTTCACAATTTAAAAATATGGAATAGTCAAATGCACTCCTGATATGAATATGAAGGTATTAACTTTCTCTGAGGCTTTTCTTTAACAAAACAAAACAAAACCAAAAACCCACCATATATATTACATCTTCTTGTTTGCAGTAATTTACTAACCTGGGCAAAATTTCTCTGAGGCATGGCAATGCTTTTATTACCATTCTGCACCTGCAGAGCCTTACTGCAGAAACTTAGACAAGATGTTCAGTAATTTTGCATGTCTAATTTGAAAAATCCAGGATATGATCTGCTACCATCTCAGCATGTAAGTTTAGTCACATTGTCTTGAATATCATGTAAAGGCCCAACTTTACAAACATACATGTTTAAAAACAATAGATGGTTCCAGGTTCATACCACCACCCCTTTCAGGAGACTTTTAAAGTTTCAACCACTAAAGTGTTCAGAGCAAAACCTTCTGCCTGTTCTTTCCAGATGTTGCATGCCTTAAAGTTGTGGAGGAGCCAGCTGTTTCCAGCATCCTCTGATGGAGACAGGCAGGGTATAGCTTGTGTTTATAGCCAGCACCATTCCTTCTGTGTTCTTCTACACTACTTTCAAGGATATAAAAGTACAATACAATACAGAGTTCTCATTTCCAGTCACCAGATTCCTCAAACTCTTGACAAACAGCTAGCAATTTACTGGGACTTTGTCAGGAAATGGAGGAGCATCTCAGAAACTTATTTATTGCTAAACCCTGTTGCATCACAAACATCTTGGTGCACACATAGTTCATGCCCTCCACAGGACAAAAATCAGTCCTGAGCTGTCTCCCAAGGTGTACTTGGAAGGACTATCCAGTCCTAAAACAAATACTGCACACTGCTCTAAAGTCTCAGGAGTGCTATAATTACCTTGATGGGTATCCAGCTACTGTCAGCCACTTGTTAATAGGCTTCTGTCTTTAAGATGTTTCTTTCTGCTAAAGTGAGTTCTCAGCTCTGCAGTCATTAACTTCTGCAATCTTTTGGAAGAATTATAACTCAGTATTGATAACTTTAGAAAGAACTTTTTCCCCAGCTTGTAAGTAAGACCCTAACACAGATTAACATTTCAATATGTTAATGAACTGTCTCAAACAAGGCCTCAAAAATTAGAGGTCTGATTGCCTCTAGCCCTTATTTATTTACATTAATAGTAAATTAATTATGCAATTCGTGTTCAGAAAATATATGCAGTAGCAACACTTGTTGTTTTAGATACTTATGTCTTTATTGCTCTAAAGTTACTACAGATTAACATTTTCTGGGTTTTGGTGGTTTTTTTTTTTTCTTCTGCTATTTTATAATTTTAATTCTTAATTTATGTGTAAGTACTTTTAGCCTTCATTTTCTCACTCTTACCTGGGCTAATACTGCCTCACAAGAATATTTTCAGGATCAAATTCCTCATAACAATACAAACACTTTGAAGGAATGAATATATTTTACATTTATGCAACTCTTTTCAGCTTCAAAATCCTTGCTTTTCACTACTCTACATCAGAAAGCAAGTTATGGGTCTAAACCAAATTATTACTGTTGTATACACCAATATACTGCACACCTTTTCAACAGACCTCTTTATGTTTTGTATGTTATATAGTTAAGTATGGAAGGATGATTCCTCTTTCAGACAGAGATGTTTACTCATCTTTTAGTACAAGGACAAAAGAGTTCACATATGATTCCTTCATTTTCTTTGGTCTATTTTTCCCATCAGCAATAGGATTAGTAACAAACCACAGCTTTGAGATGAACTTCTGCATGCTCAAATTGTAGCCAGCTTCCCAGTTTGAGTCTAAACCATAGGCTCAAACACTGAAAACAGCTATTTTTTATAAACTTGAAGGGTTAAATCTTGGAGAGCCAAGCTCCAAGCACTGCTGGACTGATAAGAAGGAGACAGTGTTGGCCTTGATGGTTTGTGAACTATGGGAACTCGGTGCAGCAGTGCTGTTGGAGGAGGACAGATATTTGATTACGAGTGGTTGTTATGACCTGAGAGGGTCAGACTTCAGACATACAGCAGATTGATGTAACAGAGTCCCTGGTAGCTGTTGTAAACTGCTTCTGCGTTGTATTAGTTTTATAAAGAAGAATTCTGCATAATAAGCCTGCATCAGGCTGCGTCCCATCTCTTAATCTTGGCAAAACTTATTCATGCCTTCAAGTACTGAAATACAAAAGGACTACTTGTTAGTGTAATTGCTAGCTTGACCTACCAATTATACAGGTGTAACTGTGAAAGAAAAAACCCCACTCTTATACAACTTAAAAAAAAAGTCTAAGATAATACATTATTTCATTTTCTCTAGTGGAAAAAAATGTATTCATCCAGTATGCAAAGGCACAATGTTTAAGATTTTGACTAAATGTAATAGTTGCATTGGTCTAACATGCATTGGTTTGTTAAGATTGGTGGGTAAGAATAGGCTTCTTGTAGTTGAGAAAAGCTGAAGCATCTGCATTTGTAAATGCTTGCAGTGTAAACTATGTCAGGTTGGGATATGAGTATGAGAGGCTTGTGACTAAAATAGCTGTGCAAACAAAAGTTCCAGATGTAAATACAATGTTATATATAGTGGCATACAGTTATACCACTTTATGCCTCAAGTTACAGTGAATTATAATACTGAAGTCTACAATGACATATTACAAAGACTGGACATTTTATGCATGGGGTCACATAACAACATTGCTTATCAAAAGAAAAACAGATTTCAAGTAATCCATCGTCACTGAAGAGGGCCTACAGCATAAAAAAATGCCTTGTGGTGCAAGTTCACTAAACAAAGGTGTATATTCCCTGATGTTTGCCCAGCACCATGCCTTTTGCTCTGGCACTCCACCTGGCCAATACCCTACCAACCAGGATAGATGATCAACCAGCTGAATTTAGGACAGATTAGGAAGCAGGCCACTGCAAGCATATGTAAACAGTAAAAGCAAGAAAGGGGCCAGATGAAAGAAAGACCATTGCAAACCCTGAAAAAGGTGATCTACTCTGGAAACAGTATAATAGCTCACTGTAAGAGACTTAAAATGGCTTACTTCTACATGTAGGAGCTGAGTGGTTTTGATTGTTCAAGGGATGTTTTAAGTAACTTTAAGCATAAATTTTTACGGATGTTTTGCAAGTGGACAGTAGAGAAAGAGAGTCTTTGAAAGAAGTGCTAATTTCCTTCCCATGCATTGCAGGCACAGTTCTTGTAGAGCTTCCAAATGCAAATGGTTGCATTGACTCTATTTACTTTTTTCAGTCTCTACCTTCTTCTGCAATAACCTCTCAAGTCAGGTATCAAGTCCAGCCAAGTCTATCAAAAGTGCTAGAGCTCTGTGGTTATAAACAAAGGTCTAAATGAATGTTCCAAATATGTGGCATTAGCTGGTATTGGACAAAGCCAAATCAGCCTACTCCTGCCTTCCCCCACTCTTGCCTCATAGCACAGCACAGTTAATGGACATGAAGAAGCTGTGTCCTATCTTGGATGCTGCTACTATGCCCATATATTTTCTGGGTAATTAAAGCACTCAATAAACTTTGCAAGAAAATCACAACCTATCCTAATGCTAAAATGGTGTCAAATAGAAATTTAGTTTGAAGGTGCTGCTGGTGCTCAACAATGGCTTGACACCCCATTGGAACTGCTCTAGTGTACACTAACAGGACATACAATCACAGTGTTAAATCATTTGTGTAGCTACAGACTATTACTAGGCTGCTTACAGTGATGATTATCACATGCAAGTGGAAATTTCAATATTCTGAAATTAGTTTTATACAGTAGCTGACTATTGCTCCCCATCTTCCTTCACTTTCTCTTGAGTCCTTTGCCCTCAGCCAAAACTTAAGATGTTCTAATTAATTATTGGTTAATTTTTAATTTATGAGCTAATTTTCAACTAAAATTAGAACTAGAAAACAAATTTTAAACACACCACAAACCAGTTTTGAAGCTAGCATGATTCTGTTATTTTAGCCTTGCTTCATTAGTTTTAGCTGAAACAAGGCTGTCTTATATTCAGAAGATTTCCTCATTCAGCCATTTGGCAGGCCAGCTTCACAGATCTTCATTCCCACAGATAACATAAACACCTTTTGTTTATAAGCACTTCAACCTTGCTCCTCAAGTGCATCAAATTAACTTGAATTCCTGTCCCACAGTAAGCTAGGGAGTTATCTCACTCTTACCTACTTAGAATCTAGAATCTAGTTCCAACCTCAAGCGGGGCACCAAAAAGCCTGCTAGTTGAAGTATGGGCTACCTTAAACATACAACATTGCAGTGACTTGTTCATTTCACTTGAGGAATTACAGTATTTATTTTTACAGTTTTTTCAGTATTTTTCAGTATTCACAGATTCAATTTGAAAAGTTTTATTTAAGTTACCTTATAGACTAATTGAATACAGATGTATGAAAGACAATTAAAAACTAGAACTTAGCAGAGGTCATTGTCTGCTTCTTTGCTTATAAGTTTCCAAAGCACAACTAAATGAAAGAAAAAGTCTAGAACTGACTGCATAACAAGATCTTTTTCTTCTCAGTAGAAAAGTTCCTTATTTATTTTTTAAATCCTCTGGAAGAATTACTGTGTCTCTGATCATTCTTACTTGAAAGAAAAAAGGCCACAAATATTGTATGATAACAAGAGAATAGCCAATTTTAAAACTATCATCTGACAGTTCTTTATACAAAAAATCCTTTGGCTTGAAGGATCATTACTTTAAGTTTCTTCTTCATCTCTCGATGATTGATTTATTATTTTTATCCACAAATACATCACTGCTTACTGTGATTAAGGAAGTCTCAAAAAATACTTTGTTTCTCCTACTTAAGAATATAGTCTAAAATAGTCTACCATTTTCTTTGCAAGAAGTAGTCTACATCCTGCTGGTGCATTTGGAGATAATTAACACCTCCAACAAATCAATGGTAATTTAGACAGTCCAAACAAAACAGTAGAATAAGGAACAGTGTCAACTTTTCACAGCTGTCTAGATGGATGTTACCTTGAATCCCTCATTATAACTATTTATATGCCACATATATATTTCCAGCAAAGCATTCAGCTGATGCACTGATCCAATGTTTCTGTTCAGGTATTTCAATTATATACACAAGGCAGAAAGTTGTAAAAATTTATTTAATTTCACTATACATGAAGTGTAAGTAGAGTCTTGAATCAAACTTTCCTAAGTAATAGTTTGTTGTCAAATTTAAACTCACAGATTGAAGAAAATTATTATATATATTTGTACCAGATGAAGCTATTAATGTTTTAACTTGAAAATAATTAACTTGAACTTGATGTTCCTACATATTTTTTAAGGGATTGCATAAATAATGTAAGAAAACCATAAATAAATAAATTGGCCACATTTAGACAATTTAACTAGTCACTAGGATTCTTCTATTTCATTCCATAATTCCAGTTTCCATACACTTAATATCAAATTAACACAACTACCTGCATTTTAAATGCAAGTAAATTTTGAAACAAAACTTTCTGTCTTTCCATTATGTAAGTATTGTAAGGATCTACACATAAAATAGTTTTGAAATACCTACTTTTGATCAGCTGTATATGAAAATGAGTCCAAAGCAAGTGGCAGATCAAACCTAAACTGATTTCTACGAAGGGTATCCCCAAAGTGGCTCACAGGTTAAACACAAGAACAGCTAGGTATGTAGGGGCAGGGTACATTAGTGTCACCTTCTCACCCACATCCTGGAAGTTATGTTGAGATGCCAAAAGCCTGTAATACGGCTTCAGAAAGCTTTGCCCAGCTTTTCTCAAGATGTTGTGCATGACAAGCATGTGCTTGATACAGAGCAAAAGCAACAGGTAACAGAAGTCAGAATTATCTATGGTGAGAAATGCTGCTAGGATAGGAATGTCATACCATCTAGTAAAGATGGAACTGGTTAAAGATACAATACAGACAAGTGATGTCAAAGAAAAATCATTCTCTCACAATGTTGTGGAGAAAGATCTCCAGATACTGTTACAGCAATTTCTAACCACCCTGAGTAACAATTATTCCCTACATCTTACTGCCAAAGAATTCATGTGCAGCTGTGTGGTAACTTAGTTTGGAAAGTCAAAGTGGCCATGAAGAAATCTTTTTCTGGAGTGGAGCTAGCTTTCAGTTTCTATGGCAAACAAGAGAATGAAATCACAGCAGCTCTAACTTCAGTTAATTTAAACCATCACAAAATCATACCTATAAAGGAGATTTCCAAGGCAGCTGAGAAAATATAACAAAATATTCTAGGTGAAGGAAACTGAAGAAGCCAAGACGGCTATTAAGTGAGATATAACTAAAAGTGTAGTTATTCCAATTTTTTTAATTAGGAGTTCAATTCACATCCTGCTGAAACAGAAATAATCTTGAACCTGACTCCAAGTGAGGCTACCAAATGTGAAGCACCTTAATTTCTCAAACATAAATGAAAGGCTGTGTGCAGGTACTGGGGAACAGCACCTGGGGACATATGTGGAAAATTTAGGGAATGAAGGTTTTCTCCTGGATTGCTGTCCTCAAGGGTCAAACCCCAAAACATGCCCTAACCTAGACAATGGGTTAAGGACCTGATAATGTGCTAACCTGGTCAGTTCCTGGGGTCCAGATGGTCCAAGCAAATGTACAGCACATGTGATTAACATTGTAAGCAAAGTGTTGCAAAGTGTGTAGGTTTAATGCTGTGTTCACACATCAGTTCATGTTACTTGGAACACAGGCTAGCACGTCCTCCACAGAGAGGAAAAAAGACATTACATCAGCTCACATCTCTAACTAGATCATGCAACTGTGGGGGAAAAACTAAAGATTGATCCCCTATTGAAAGGGGGTAAGTTTAACCATATTGATTTGGATATGAAAATTACTAGTGTTGAAGAAAAAAAAATACTGTTTATAGCAGACTACCCAATAGTAACAGATTATGGTGAAGTTTACACACAAATATCTCCCTGGCAAAGGAGTGTCCATAGCAGGTGCAAGCATGTGTGTATCACTCAATTAATCTCAAACAGGAATGCCCTTGCCAGAACCTCCTAGCAACCACAAGGCAGCTTTCCAAAGACATGTGATATCCTGGGCTGCATATAACTGGGAACAGGACAGAGGTATGTGCATTTGCAGATGGAACCATATGTGGCAACAACTTTATAATCTAGATAGTACTATTGGTAAAATAACATTGACTTTGGTTATTAATTTATGCTAGTATTTATCTTGTCATACATCACAGCTACTTCTAGCTAAAATAAGCTATTACAAATACACTTCATATAAGTACAGTCCTACCTCCCTGCTGTGCAGATGATCTTGCAGAATATGATCATCTTCTTAATGAAGCAGAGGCTCTACATGCAGGAATGCCAGAAAATTGTGCTCCTATTTAAAATGTTTGAAGATCTGGGCCCTTGACCCACATAGGAAACTGCACACATGCAGTATGATCAATATTTCAATGTAGAAACTGTCTAAGAGTAACTCTAACAATGCATAAAACCAACGTAGTAGTTTGTTGTGTGAAATGGAAAATCTGGACATTCTGCCTCAATTTTTTTACTGAAAGAATAGGTAGGTTTTGCTAATTCCTGCAATAATGGCTGAATGAATTTAGTGAATTAATAAGAATACTGCTTAATTTTAATTTGTTAATAGAAAGTGATTACTATTGTTGATGTCATTACAGATTAAAAATCAACATGTAACAAAATGAAATTATTCATATGATTCAAAGTAGCAGCCTGGAAAGATATTTTCTGGCAGAATAAAATTGTTTTCTATACATGACTTCTTATAGAGTGGTAGGAAGGAGGAGAAAGTAAGTATTTATATATCAATATTGACCTATGGGAGTTTTGCTAGCCTCTCTCAAAAACAAGGAAAACTGTTGTTATTTACCTATGTAATTAAAATTATTCACTTTTGCAAGTCATATCATTTGTAGACTTGTCATGGTTTTGAGCTATCTGGCAGCCAAGCCACATGCAGCTGCTCTCAAAAAATGCTCCCTCTATCCAGGTGGGATGGGAAGAAAAATCATGAGCAAAACAAGAGGCTCCATGTTTTGAGATAAGGAGTTTAACAGAGCACAGAGAATGAAGAAACAGCAGGAACAGCAATAATATTAACAAAGTAGTATATGAAGCAAAAGATACAATATGATACACTCTCTCTCACCCAAGGCAGCAAAACTGCCACTCTGCCCTTACATAATGAGCATGACATGAGTGTGGATGAATGAATGAATGTGAATGTTCCCATTGGCTGGTTCAGCTGGCTGTCCTGGCTGTAGCCCCTCCCAACATTTTGTGATAAAATTAACCCTATAGTAGGCAAATCCAGGCTATTATCCATCCCTTATTCTATACCTTCTACATCATGCCCAACAGTCTTATTTTATAATTAATATCACACCATTTACTTCACTGGCTTTTCTCACCAAAATCAGATTGTCTTGCAGTACACATTGGAACTCCCCATCTTTTCACATCACCCACCATGTCCACTCAGGTCTCTGGGCAAAAGCAGTCCCTTGAATGTGTTTGCCTTTCCCTGAGGCAGGACTATCAGAGACCATCTTCCCTAACATATTTTTCATGTGCACTCTAAGGGCTCTAACTCCTTCTCAGTGCAAGAGATTTCTGACTGGGCAGGAGCAGCTTGACTGGCAGATTTAACTAGCCAGTGTTTTTTCACCTAAATGCTTGTCTCAGTTTTTAAAGGTCCCATCTCCCATTGCTTTCAGTGTAGTTTTTAGCACTCCACTACAGCATCCATTTTTCCCAGCAGCTGGTGCAAGGTAGGGAATATGATACACTGACTCCACACCATACTCTTTGGCCTAGGTGTCTATGCCACTGTTTCAAAAATGAGTCCTGTTGCCTGACTCAATTCTTTCTGGGGTACCATGTAGCCATGAGACTTTTACCCCAAAGATCAGGACAGTGTTCCAGGTGGTTGCATGTGGCACAGGAAAGCTTTCAGAATTCTGGAATTCATGAAAGGCAGGACCTGCTTGAGCAACCCAATCTATTTTTATGACCAGGTGACTCACCTAGTGGATGAAGGAAAGGCTGTGGATGTTGTCTACCTGGACATTAGTAGAGCCTTCAATACGGTCTCTCACAGCTTAGACAGGTGGACTCCACTACATAAAAAAAAATGACTGGATGGCCAAGCCCAGAGAGTTGTTGTGAACAGAATTAAATCCAGTTGGCAGCTGGTCACAAGTTCCGTTTTCCCCGGAGCTCAGTATTTGGGCCAGTCTTGCTTAGTTTAATATCATTATCAATGACCAGGATGAGGAAAATGAGTGCTCCCTCAATAACTTTGCAGATGATGTTGAGGCTCTGCAGGGAAATCTGGATAGCCTGGATCAATGAGTTGAGGCCCTGCACTTGAGTCACAACAATCCCATGCAATGCTACAGGCCTGGAGAAGAGTGGCTGGAAAGCTGTCCAGCAGAAGACAACCTGGTGGGTGCTAATTAACAGCTGTCTGAACATGAGCCACCAGTGTGGCCTGATGGCCAAGAAGGCCAACTCCACCCTCGCCTGTGTCAGGAACACCATGGCCAGCAGGACCAGAGAAGTGATTTTGTCCCTGTACTCAGCACTGTTGAGGGCTCACCATTAAATATTGTGTTCATTTTTGGGCCCCCCAACATAAGAAGGATGTTTGAGTTGCTGAGGCACGTCTAGAGAAGGACAACAAAACTGGTGAAGGGTCTCAAGAACAAGTTTAAAAGCAGCAGCTGAGGGAACTGGGATTGTTTAGTCTGGAGAAGAGGAGGCTGAGGGGAGATCTCACTGTTTTCTACAACTACCTGAAAGGAGGCTGTTGTGAGGTGGTCTCTTCTCCCAGGTATATAGTGACAGGACAAGAGGAACCTCATAAGGTTGTTGTGAGGTTTTGGTCTCTTCTCACAAGTAAAGAGAGCGTTTGACTTAGGGCACTTGACTTAGGGCACTTGACTTAGAGGGTTTATGGGAATATGATGTAGTCAGTCTGCCAGGCCTCTCCATACTTATATTTCAACCATTGTTCTCCATACCACAGAGGCTTTAATGATCTCGTTTGCTAGATCACCGTATATATTTCACATTCATGGATAACCCGTGCAACAGTGTCTATGGCCAAGTTCTCTCCTTGATCTCAAATCCATATGTATATTACATCTCTTCCTTGATGACCTCAGGTGTTATGGGCCCACCAAGCTATAAATAATTTACCCTTACATTGACAGTAGAAATCCACCTGAGCTACTTCAATCTTAGAACCCTAATCCCCCTGCTGATTGTTTTGATGTTCTTCAGTGTCCCTACTCTTAGGTACATAGGTGTACATATTCTATACTTTCGCCACCAGGTTCTCTACTGTAATAAAATGTATATTTATATTTTATAATTAATGTTTTCTGGTCGTGGTATCTTCAAACACCACCATAACTTATTAACAATGTATATTTACAGGTTCTGTTATTTGGCTCAGAACTGGACACAATATTCCAGAGCAGGGGGGAGGAGAATCTCTCTGGACCTACTAACCGCACCCCTTCTAATATACCCCAGGATGCCATTGGCCTTCTGGGCTGCAAGGCACATTGCTGGCTCATGGTCATCCTGTTGTTCACCAGGATTCCCAGGTCCTTTTGCCCAGAACTGCCCTCCAACAGATCACCCACAAACTATATTGATACATAGGTCTGTTCTTTTCCAATTGCCAGACTGTACATTTACCCTTGTTGTATTTAATTAAATTTCTCCTCACCCAACTCTCCAGGCTGTCCAGGTCTCACTCAATGGCAGCACAAACTTCAGGTGTGTCAGCCACTCCTCCCTGTTTTGTGCTGTCAGCAAACCTGTTGACAGTGCACTCTGCTCTCTCTTCCAGGTCACTGATTAATATATTGAATACTACTGGTCCCAGTACCAACTCATAAAGGATCTTGCCATAATTCAGTAGCCCAGATGGGTTTTACTTCTGTGCTGCCAGTTGCTTTGCTTCCAATGCTATAACTACCCCTGCAGGGCATTTGCCACCATCCATGAATCACTATAGAGACAAAGACCTGGCCACCTTTCTCACTCAGCTTTCCAGTAGGCAAATCAGCTTATGGACAGGAATCAAGGAATCTCAGTGTGATATAGCTATGAGTACACTGTTGTGGTAGCAATTACCCCCTGCTGTTCTTCAACCATCAGCAACCCCAAAACAGAAGTGTCTTCAGCAAGCTGGACAACCATTTATTTCCCTCTGTCTCAAAAGCAGCTATACCCAAGGCCCACTGATACCCTTTTGGGTAATTGAAATACCCTGTGTTGTGCCAAGGACCTTTGGGCTGCTTACAATGGAATGTTTATGCCCCTCGTTCACAGAGAGATTCACTTCAGTTTCCAATACTCTTGGGATACTCCTTTCAGCCTAGATATAAAGATGGGCTCAAGCCTTCTATAGTCTGATGGCATTAGGATACATTGTGTACTGGCGTCTGTTAGATCCTTTTACTCCTGTGGGTCTGATGTGCCAGGCCACTGGATTCACGCAGTCCAGTAAACCTGATTGTCCCTTTCCTCCACTTGACTGTAGACTGGGCCCCTCTAATCCTGATCAGAATTTCATACTTGAAGGTTTCTTCAAGAGGATATAAGTAAGATTAGCCCTTGTACTCTGGGGAATATCCCACTAGAAACTTAAGTGGCATTCTTCCTGAAGGAATCCACTTCATGATTGTTTTCCCTCAGAACTCATGTAGCCATGTGTGCTGGTTTGTGCTTTAAGTGGAGTTTAAAAGCTCGAATGATAACAGATTGAGATTCCCCAACCTCCTATTTCCTGCACACACCCCCACCCCTTTTTTTTTTCCCTGGTAAGGTAAAACAAAAAAGGGTAGGGTAAAGGAGAGGTAAATTCACATAAGAAATAGTCTGGAATCAGTTTGGAAGTAGAAGAGGTAAATTTTAAATGAGATAGATATATATATATAGCAATAACAGGGAGGGTTCACAAAGGTAAGGGATAAGGATAAATAGGAAAATATACAAAACCAAGCCTGGATGGCCTCATACTCCCTGGGTACAAGTGGATTCATTTCTTTAGAAAGCGTGGATGCAGCTTGGAAAGGAGGCTCTGACCATGTGCTCAATACAGGAAGCAGCAGCAGACAACCTCTCTCAAGCAGACAAGGCAAGAAAAAGCTGTGAAAGACGCCTGCCCTTTTTATAGGCTTGCTGGACAGGAGGGAGGAGTGGAATAGACCACCTTTGACCCAGGGGATCCTCCTCCTGGGAGGGGGAAAACCAAGTCTCTCTGCCCACCTGGATCAAGTTTCTTTTGTGCACCTGGGGGTTGGGTTATTTCAGCCTCCCATCAAGGATGGGTGTAACCCAGCACACCATGCATGAAGCATCTCTGCTCTTAAGAGCTGAAATACAGCACTATACAAAGAGGACATGTCCTTTTTGACAGATGGAACTCCTAGGACAGTCTCTTCACGGTCAAAATGCAAGGCTGTACAGAGGAAGAGACCTCTTTCGTATTGCTAGAGTTGGCCTGTCTATTCATCCACCATTTGTCCCTGGTCATCTTTCCAGGATACTATTGACAATGAGGTGGCATATGATGGAGGTGCACTTCATAGATACTTCCTGCATATGCATAGTGTACATTGCACTTCATCTAGATCTGTAGGGGACTGCTCATCATTCTGATCATTATAAAACACCTCCAGCACTTCTAAATTCCTCAGGTACAGGACGTCTCTCTCCATGGTGGTTCACTTGCCTCAGTGATACATATCACCTTCCTTTCCTTCATGCCTGACAGAAGTTGCCTCCATTAGGCTGAGGGCTTGTGTCAGTTTTCCAGGTACCTTGTGAATGCTCCCCTCCAAGTTGCTTGGTTTCTCTACCCTCTAATTCAAAAGCATTGGCCCTGTTATCCCAGCACCAGCACACCCAGGTGATAATGTGCTCACCTGGGTGAAGGTGAAACCTTTTGCATGTCCTGCAGCTCAGTAAGGGATAGGGTGAATATCTGTGGTCCTCCTCCTATTCTAATGATGGCACTGGTTCATCTTCACCCCTCAAGAGGAATACTGATTTGATTGTGGGTTTCTTTTTCTGTATAGAGGTGAGTGATATCAGGACAGATTGGTTCTTTGGTGTAACTGAAGCATCTACCAGTTTGTTTTTATGTTCAGAGACCTTTTCCCCTTGAGAGCACTGAATAGTGTTGAAAAGAACTCAGCAGGCATGGGCAAGGCCCCAGCAAATTGCAGTGATTTGTGTATTTCTGGAATTTCCAGGTTGACATCATACTTTTCCCAAATATTTTACTAGTTTATCAGGATTCTGCACATGATCAGGGGTGAAATTCCAAAACATTGGAGGTTACCACTGTCCTAGGCACTCTCCTATACACCCTATCACTTGTAACTATCCAGCCTCAGCGCAGAATACCCTCTCTGGGTAGTATTTTTGGAAAACACTGTAACACTAAACAAGTCCTGGGATACACAAAGATGACATAGCAACAAGAGTATGCTGGTTTGGACATCCCAAGGATATTCAAAATTTATAAGAGACGAGAAAACCTCCTCCACTGTCTCACCTATAGACTGAGATTACTAGTAAATGGCAATGCCACATACAAATACCAGTTTAGCCTCATGACTAGTGCTGTAATAAGTCAACAATATCCAATATAGTCATATGATAGATCTGATCCATTTTGCTGAGATTATAAACATCACCACAGGGAATACATAAGAGCACAGAAGGATTTACATAACTACCATGAGAACTAACAGAGCAATACTGTGTACATGCATTAGCTAACTAATATAAAAAGTGACTTTAACAAAATTAACATGTTTTGATCCATTTTTTTAATTATCTCAACCCTTTGTGCCCCATATTGGACACCAAGGTGTAAGCTAAGCTCCATGCAGCTGCTCCCACAATGCCCCCACCCTGGTAGGATGGAAGGGAAAATCAAGAGCAAAATGCAAAACCTGTGGGTTGAGATAAGTGCAGCCTAATAGGACAATATAGAGAACAAAGAAACAATAGGAATAACAATAATGTTAATGAATATATAAAGCAAATTATGCTGTGCACTAGAAACCCCATGCCTCCCTAAGCCAGTCCTCTCCTTATATAGAAGGCATGATGTCAATATGGTCAATGCCCCATTTGGTTCAATATCCTGTGTGTGACCTCTCCCAGCTTCTTGTGAAAATGTAATTGTACCCTAGTAGAACCCAAGACAACACCTAACACCTAGCATGTATCAGAATTTTTATCAACTTGCTTGTTGTTTTATGTTCTGCTTGTTGTTTAGTCAACAGTTCCTGTATAAGGTCTGTCCCTTCTTGTTGAACAAGGCAATGACTTTCTACTATTTCTTTCCTTAAAATTAAAAAGTTCATAACAATAATAAAAATCCTATTATGGTCTGAATTATCTTTGCCAGTGTGTTTTGCTATTAATTATCTTAATTTAAAACAGCTGTTTTCATTCCAACAGTCCTGAATGTGAACTTCAGCCCATTGATCCTGCAGCACTCTTGTCTATCACAAAATATTGTCCCTCAAGCTCTGGCAAACTCAAGTGCTACACTAAGGAACACAGCGTATTATACCCATCTTGTAAACTTTAAAACTCTTTTCTTGACTAAGAAATTCCTGGTGTATTTTTTTAAATTTAGGGGGGGAATTACTCCCTGCCATCAAGCCCTGAGGTTTTTGGTACTTCCCAAGCATAGAGATGGGCTATTGTAAATGCTTCATCTGGCCTCTACTACTCCTCAGACAGCGAATCACTGTGTGCTGTGTGTGGCAGCCAATCCCACAACCTATTTGGTGGGCTTAAGTTGCAGGTCCAAGAAATCTCAGGAAGCCAGATTAAAAGTAGCAGGTACATTGGTGACCCAACATCCACTAATCACTGGAGCTTTGCCCACCCTGGAAGAGCAACCATGAGGCCTGAGAGGTCTCCAGGTGGCTGATTGTGGTTCAGATTGTGGTTCACAATCCTTGAAGCCTGAATTAACAGCTACTGTAACTGTCTTCCTCTAGTATACCCACAGTGACTGGCTTCCTCAAACTTCCCTTTGATCATGAGCAAGCTGTGTTTTCATGATGATCCCGGCCTCTTTAATTCTTGCAGGATGCTAAACAAAAAAATGTACGAAGGTGTATTGTTGGACGTGAGTCAGTAGTCACTCAACAATCCTCATGACAGTGGAATAGAAAGTAACTGTGTGACTGAAGGGTAGAAGAAAGTAAATTGCTTCCTTCTGCAAAGCAGTACTTCGCTGCAGCACTTTTCATCGCTCCAGGAACACTTGGACACACAACTTACACGGCTGTTCGGGGGGCGTGGTGTGGTTGCATTTTGTTTGGTGTTTTTGTTGTTGTTTGGGGGGGTGTGTGTGTGTGGTTTTCTGTTTTGGTGGTTTGGTTGGGTTTGGTTTTTTTGTGTTTTTTTTTTTGTTTGTTTGGTTTTTTTTTTTTTTTTTTTTTGGTTAGTTGACTGTTGTTACGCCTGTTCACTTGCTTTTTTGGTGTGCTTTGGTTTGTTTGTTACCCTGAAAACGAACGTGAGACGCGTTAAACAAACCGCTCACCTTAATCACTCTGAAATGAGAGAGCGTTAGGTTCTGGAACGGAAGGAGGAAGACAAGCCCCAAGCCGGAGGACAGTCCTCATGGAGACGCGTGTCGTCCTAGTAGCAGCAGAAGTTTTCCAATTACACCCTGCTACCACTTTTAACTACGTAGACTAATAAATGCGGTCGTGCTTGTCGCTGGGCTGTGATTTTAGATAGCAAGCAAACACACACACACAAAAAGGCACTGCGGTAACGAGCGGTCCGCGCGGGGCTTGCGGCCGTACCGCTCAGGTCATGGCGCCCCTCTGGGCCCCTGTTGCAGCCGCGCCATCCCCCGCGCCCTTTCCCTGAGGTAGGCAGGAAGGGAGGCGCTGCCTCTAGCCCTAAGCGCTTCGAGCAATTTACCCTGCCCCGGCCGCCTCTGCCTGAGCGGCTCGACAGCGAGCCCCTGTCGCTACTGGCCCGGCCGTAGCTCCTCCTCCTCCTGCCGGTCGCTCCCAGGGCGCAGGGCTGACATCACGCCCGGGGTTTCCATCCGACCGAGGGAGGGGGAGGCTGAGCGGAGTGGCAGCGTGATGGCGGCGGTCGGGAGGATTTAAGCGGTAGCGGAGGAGAGCACCGCAGCGTCGACTCTGATTCTATCCGTGCTTCTCCCTGCCAAATTTGGGGCCCCATTGTTCGAGCCGACGAGCGACCCTAAAGCGCGGGACTGCGAGGAGCCAGCGGGAAGAGCGACGGCCCAGGCCCTGTCGCGGGAGCAGCCCCCGACCCTGAGCTGCGGCACGAACCTCCCTGTGGGGCGTATCGCAGGCTCGGGCTGGGGCAGCCCTGGGAAGGCCTGGGTGGGTCGGGCGCACGCAGGTAGGCAGAGGCCCGCCATGGCTCCTCTCCTTTTCACCGGCTAGGAGTTGTGCGGCTTCTGAAGATGGACGCGGGGGGAGGGGCGCCTAATGCTTAGGAGATGGGGCTCGGGGCCCGCGGCCCGCTGCCGACCAAGAGAGCTGGTTGGCCGGCGCGGGGCTGAGTTCTTCGACCGCCCTCGATGTTTCTGCTGAGGGAACTGCGAGGGCCGAGGTGGGCAGTCGGAGTTGCGCCGCCAGGGAGGCGGGAGAGTGGCTGTGGCTTTTCTCTGGCCATGGGGGGCGCCGGGTGAAGCGAGAATGAACGACGGCGTCGGCCTTGGAGACGCTGCCAGGAAGCTTTGGCTGGGAGCGGCGCCTGTGCAGGCCGCGCCGTTAGCGGAGAGCTGTCTCCAGGGGCGGTAGGCAGCAGTGGCCGGAGTTCCCGCGGGAGCGCCCTTGGGGCGGGTAGAGGGAGAGCGGCTGTGGGAAGCGGCGGGAGCGGGCGGCCTGGGCTCCCTGGCCCTGGGGAGGGATCGCTGCAAAGCAGGGAGAAATCTTCACCTCTGTGAAAGGTATTTATCGGCGTCCAGAGGGTGCCGGACGCGAGGCTGAGGGGGTGTTTGTCTGTGTGGCAGAGCAGGTTGCGGGGAACTTGCTGCCGAACGCAGTTGAGCGCAGCGTCGCGGCCAGGCCCTGGTGGCCCCTTGGCTCGCCGCCTTCGCCGTCGCGGAGACCCCGACCTCGTTTCGCGGCTGCTGCGTGGTTGCAGGCTCCTTCATATCCCTTTCCGCTCCTTCATCGCCTTTGTTTGCTGGCCGGAGCGGCGTGAGTGTCTGAGATGATGCCTGAGCGCAGGGCTTTTTCTAGCCCTCAGCGAGACTTCCCACCACCCAACGAGCTTTGGGTTGGGCTGTTGCATATTAGAGGACGGCAACTCGGGGCCAGGAACCAGCAAATGAGCCCCTAATCGCTTTCACACCACTGAATCTGTGAGAGGCATCGATCTTTAACTGATTATCAGTGAGTTATGCTTGCAGTCCATTTACTGCGAGCCTAACTCCTAAACTGCAATGATCTGATTTAAGATGCTTTTGTACATAAAATAACGTTCTATGGGATTTTGCCGGTTGGTTTAGTGGAGACCCTTGTGTTAAACCGGACAGTCTGTATTCTTGCCTCGGCCAACAACTGGTATTACGTGTGTATCTAGAAATGTCTGCTATGTTTTCTGCATTAAATATGCTTTACTAAGCAGATCTTAGTGATTCTCACCATATGTTCAGGTAGACAATTTTTCTTTCAAATGTAGATCTGCTTTGTCCTGCAAAAGTTAAGCCACGAGAAGTAGTGAAGACATGCAGTTTTCTCACTCTGCAGTGCTAAAGAGAATATAATTTCTGTAGAATTTCCTATTCTTCAACAAGTGCTTTAGCAGGAATTGCCATCTTTATAGCACCGTCGATGAAAACTTGCATAAAGAAACATAACAGCATATATGCTGCAACCCAACTACAAACCCAGCTGAACAAAAAACTAGACAGGTCTTTCCTGCATATGTGTATTTCTTTTATTTCAATTTTACTTTAATTTGTTTCCAGAGTGTAACTAAAAAAGATCTGTCTTTCTCTTGAGAAGACTTTTTTCTGGTTTTCATCTGGAAAAAACTTTATTTCTTTTTTTCTAGATATGGAAATGGTGATAAAATGTTCGGTCATGGACATACAAATAGATATTTTTCAGTTAAAAACCTGACATCAAACATGATTCCTTCTTTCAGTGTCAGTTATTTTTGGTATCTTTTTAGTTGCAAACTTACTTTCAAATTGTGTCAATGTTTTCCTTTATGATTTTAGGTGTTTTGGGAGACATCTTGAATACTTGCAAAGAATACTAGAGGAAATACACCACCCGGAAAACATACAGAATACCACGAAGTAGATTGTTGATATCCACCTTGTAACCAGAGTGGACTTATCACTCAAACTTCATAGTATCTACAATGAATGGGCATAGTGATGAAGAAAGCATAAGAAACAGTAGTGGAGAGTTAAGGTAAGAGCACTTTCACATTTTGGTTATTCTTGGCTGTGTGTTCTCCTATTTCATTCACTAAAACTGATTTATATTTGATCTCTGTGCCAAAGCTTTTTGGTTAGCAAGAAAACCACAGTTCAGGGGGACTGGATATGCTTCCTTGCAGTTGTTTAATCTGTTTCTTCCATTCACATTGCTTCAACTAGTAATTTTAGTGGATCTTGTACACATCTTACATAATAAAGCTTAAATAGTATTAAAATGGTGTGAGCATCCCAACAGAATGGTATTGCTCTTTTGAGGGGAAAAAAAAGTTTTCATTATCAAAATCTGAAACATTGGAATAAAAAGTTAAAATGTAACTACTGCCTATCAAAGTGCAAGGCACACATGCATAATAATATATGTTGTATAAAACCTCCATTTGACTGTCTTTAAAGGGAAACAGTGAGCTCTTCATCTTATTTTTTGATAAAGATTATAGTATACTGGCAGAGCAGCATAACTGAAAGTGTTAACTTTGTTTTCTGAAGTGAAGTACAGTTTTACTCATGCTTTTTTAAATTCTCCCTCTCTGTCCCCCAGTCTAATACTGAGTGCTAGTCTTATGACGTGCAGAATGTTTACTTGTGTTGAAGAGCCTGATTAAAACTTCCATGCATCCATGTGGGATAATAGTCAAATTGTAGGTGTGGAATTAAGTTTTCTCTCTAGACCAGTGCTAAGGTCAAAAAGTCACTCCTGCACTAGAAGATTTAGATTTCAAAACCTGGAAATGTGATGAATGTTGAAGGTTTAAGAATTCAAAGTAAACTGGCAAATAAAAAGTTGTTTTAGTCTTCCCTTCTAGGGGTGGTTGTGGCCCATTAGTCTAGTCACTTTAATCTGTGGTTGTGGTTAGTCTACCCTTTTTTCTTTCTGCCTGACTTTCTGATCACAGCCTGTTGAACCAGTTAGCTGATTTTGTCAGTCAGAAGGTCATAAAGAAAACTATATTCTGCAGATGTTATGGAAACTTCCAGTTGGGTAGAGAGATCTAAATTGTTGCCTCAAGTGAAGAAATGCAAGAAGGTAACTGCCAGTTGATCAGTCAGTGCTTGCTGACCATTAAGTATACAAGAGTGTGGGAAAAAGGAGAAGAGAGAGTTGTTGTTGAGCTGAATTAAGGTGCACATCACAAGGGAATCTATGAACAGGAACACTGAAGAAACTTTAACTTCTGTGTACTTTTATGTCAAGCTTCCTGTTATGCAAAGGAATGTCCTAGAAAGACAGTAAACTTTCAATCTTGGAAATAATTTGTAAGCTCTAATACATAATAATTTTCAAAAACTTCTGCTTCCAGTAAAGTTGATAGTGTTGCAGTTAGCAAAGTAACATAGAACATTAAATAAAATTAATCTAGAAGCTTCTAGTAAAGGAATAATTTTTCTAGTTACTTTAGAAAAGCCATGTAATAGTGTGAGCAATGCTACTCTGTAAGACCTCTAAATGTAAGACTTCAAGTTTGAACTCAATTAGGGAAAATCTGATGTTGTGTGAACTTCCTTACTGCTTGAAACTAGACAGCTTGCTAAAGATAAGTGGGAAAAATCCTTTTTATTGAACTGTGAATACCAGTATATCAGTTCTTTAAAAGCTGTAGCAGTTCATAGGACTAAACCAGCCTAACATTGTAAGGTTCTCAGCAACATCATTAAATATCAGGATATACTCAAAACTTGTTGCTTGCCTGTGAAGTGAGACTTTATTCTCTATCATAAATGCCTTGCTGAGCATAACTGAAGAGCTCAGAAAAAGTTTTAAACTTAAAAATACTCTTCTTCCTAGGCTTGTGTCAGTCATTACGCCTATAGCCTAATCCAGAGGCAGGTCATGGAAAACTTATTTTCATGTTTACTGTGTGTTATTTGGTACCTTTTTTTAATGAAAGATGAAAACTTTCAGTTTTGAAAGCTGGAACCTTGTGTCTAGCCTAATTCCATTATTAAAATAATCATTACCAAAGGAGTGTGACACAGGATATCTATGTATGACTTGCCCTTGTCATTCAGGCTGTTTGGTCTTTTTCTGGTTTTTGTAAGTATCCAGAACTTAGATGGTTTTTACTTGGACAGGTATTGCCTTACCTGCAACTGCAGGCAGATAGCTAACCATAGCTTGGGAAATATTGGTGTGTTTAGCCTTCAAATTTGGAAATGTGACTACAGAATGGAAGTAGAGATCAGTAATGAAATACATGAGTGAAAAAAGCAAGTGAGAATTGCAGCTGGAAATAAAATGGCAAAAATCAAACCCTTAAGAACTGGTAGAGATGAAGGCAAATACTTCTTGTGGTTACTGTTTAGATTATCACTGTGTCTTAAATTTTCTGTCCCTTCACAAATTTGTCCATATTGCAGATAAAGTAAAGCCATTCACTTCCCTTTATTTGGTATGAACTTCCAGGCAGTCATTCTGGAGTTGGCAATCTTGATAACAAGGTAATGTTTGTGAGGCACCAGGGGAAGTTCAGGCTGGAGGTCAGGAGGAAGTTTTACACAGAGAGTGATTGCCCATTGGAATGGACTGCCCGGGGAGGTGGTGGAGTCGCCGTCACTGGAGGTGTTCAGGAGGAGACTTGACAAGGTGCTTGGTTACATGGGTTAGTTGATTAGGTGGTGTTGGGTGATAGGTTGGACGCGATGATCTTGAAGGTCTCTTCCAACCTGGTTTATTCTATTCTATAAGAAAGCTCAAAGAAAAGCAGTGGGTCAGGGCTAGTTTTGCAAAAATACACACGCCTCATGGAAACTGCACTGTACTGCTTTTTGGAAACACTTGTGAAAGTTTTGGAAGGCCTGTAGAACTCTCAGCAGTAGGCAGACTGGAGAAGAGACTTAGCATAAACCTTCCATTTTATGCACTGGTTAGCATTGTAGCTGTCCTTTACTTCTTGTGACTGGCTGTGAAGGTGGTTTTTCTGAAGTGTGTAAAAGGATTGTCAAAAGTGCTGTGGTCCTGCACTCCTTTCCTGCATTGCATCTATTAATCTATTAGATGAGCAGAAAATTTTCCCTTGCTCCAGGTGTTGAGCCTCAAATTCAGTTTTGCTACAGGTGCGAAAGTGCACCCCTTGTGTTTTTACAGTTGAATGACTAGCCATACTGTGCACCTTCCTTGCTTGTTTCACCAATCTCTGAAGCTGTAAATTACTACTAATCCAAGCATGATAGAAATTGTAGATGAGCATAAGCACTGTTACCTAGTCTTGCTTGCTTGAGATGTTCTGATTTCTGTTTAATAATGAAAGTTGTATCAGCAAGGAAGGGCAGTTATACCTGAACTACAAGATAAACTCCAGATAGAGCAGGGGCTGTAGAAGTGAAATGTTAGTGCTTATTGAATGGCAATCTGATTTCCCATCTCTTTAATCTCTGTATGTTTCCTGAACAACAAGGTATAGAGGACTTGAGAAGACCTTTCTTCTCAGTAGTCAAAAAGGGCTCTGCTCACTGCCACCAAACTGGATAGTATCTGGCTGGTATTGTACTTCCATTTTTGCAGTAAGCTAGAAAGCAGATAGTTACACTAGGAACTTTCGCTCTTCTTTATGCACTGGAAAGCTGTTAATATATAATAGTTATTTCAATGGGTTTAATTTGCTTTATGGATTGAATAGTCTGTGGACTGCAAGAGATGGTTAAATAAAGCCTGTTTTGTCAACAGGCTTCAATTTACTGTATACATTCATACCTTCTGTAGAAGGTTCAAAAAAAATAATTGGAAGCCACAACTTTAGGTTCTCACTTCCAAGAAGTTTAACTGACAATTAAAAATGGGAAATTCCCCTAACATATTAGAATTAGTCCCATGTGCTGACTTCTTTCTAGTAGAAGTTTAATAGATAATATTAATAAAAATATGTGTATATAGCAAGAGAGCATGCAACTAATACATACAAAGATAGTTCAAGTTAGCACACAGAATTCTCAGATCAGCAAGATTACACAAATGGTAAAGGGGAAATTCCAGAACTTGCTATGAATAGCTAGTGGATAAAGCAAGCTCTTTGCTTCTGTCAGTCTAGTTTGTTGGAAATGATCTGGTACAGAATTAAGCATAGTGAAAGATGAGGTGTCTCAATCCAAGTTAAAAGCATATTTTCACTTCTTTTTAGAAAAAATCAGATAAAATGTGTATCAAAATGCACGTGTTTCTTGTATAGAAACCTTTCAAAGTGAAAGAAGAAATGAGAAATTGGTGATACAGCTTTCATTGCACATATGTCTCTTGTCTGCCTTCTATGGAGTTTATCTGTGTCCTGATCTTTAGCCTGACTTGCAAATACCTGTTCTAGCATCAAAGTTGTTCTGGAGAACAAGTCTTAAGAAGAACAGCTGAGGGATCTGGCATTCTTTAATCTGGGGAATAGGAGGGTGAGTGGAGACCTCATTACTCTCTACAATTTCTTGAAAGGAGATTGTAAGGAGATGGGGGGATTGGTCTCTTCTCTGAAGTAACTAGCAAATCTCAAACATTATAGTAGGCTGCCCAGGGAGATGCTGGAGTCACCACCCCTGCATGTGTTAAGAAACTTGTGGTCATGCTCTTCAGGACATGGTTTAATGGCGATGGTGGTCTTCAACTGGCAGCTGGAATGGATGATCTTAAAGTTTTTTTCTGTGTCCCATAAAAATGCAGGAAAAATTGAAGAACCCCTTTGGGAGAGGTAGAAAAGGAAGTGACCAAGGTTGTTATAGCTGCTTCACAGCTGTTGCCTCCCTGAATTTACATTATGACATCTGTTTCTTTAAGTAAACAAACAATTTTGCTGTCAGATAGGGTTGCCTTTAATGCAGCAACTATTTTGAAAGTGTGAAATAGTCTCACTTATTATTTGGTTTTCAGTAGTAGCTTACACAGATTATTTATAGAAAAATATGTTCTTCTTAGATTCTATCTCCTTTTCAACTTAAAGGAGGATAAACCATGTCTGGAATTCTGATGGTACAAATTGTTAAAATAGGAGATTGTCTTCAAGCTCTGAAAAGCTTGTAAACTTCTCTCAAGCTGATTAAAATTAGTTTTGCCTTGTTAACAGCTGTCTCTTAGGGGTATGTATTTCAGGAGATCAAGAAAGCTTCTGTACCTCTGACTTTTTTTTCCTATGACCTTCCAAAACTCAAGCAATTACATTTTGGAGCACATTACATTGGAGCACAAGCCCTATGAGGAGAGGCTGAGGGAGCTGGGGTTGCTTAGCCTGGAGAAGAGGAGACTCAGGGAAGACCTTACTGCTCTCTACAACTACCTGAAGGGAGGTTGTAGACAGGCAGGGGCTGGTCTCTTCTCCCAGGCAACCAGCACCAGAACAAGAGGACACAGTCTCAAGCTGTGCCAGGAGAGGTTTAGACTGGATGTTAGGAAGAAATTCTTCATAGAGAGAGTGATTGCCCATTGGAGAGGGCTGCCTGGGGAGGTGGTGGAGTTGACATCACTGGAGGTGATTAGGAGGAGACTTGATCGGGTGCTTGGTGCCATGGTTTAGTTGATTAGATGGTGTTGGATGATGGGTTGTGTTATAAATGCAATAGTGGTTTGTGATCTGTGTTACAGAATGCGATTTCAGGGAAGCTTGGTACCAAGGCTGGGCGGTTGGTTTGTTTTGGGAACAGAGAGTAAATTTTCAGACTGTTTTGACTTGAACAAGGAGCCTTATACAAATCTTCCCAGAGCCATGGAATGTTTATCTTCGGTAAGGAAGGCCCGGACACACCTGTGCCTGTACTTGAGTGAGAAGATGTGGTTCTTCAAAGGATACAGGAGAAAGACCTCCCCTGCCTCATCTGTGACCCCTACCACAAAGAAGATGCATGCTCAAGAAACCCAAGAAGTTGCTAGAACTTATTATCATATCCCTGCCTTCTATTAAGCATAAGCGTGCATATGTAGATGATGTAGCTATATAAAGAAAAGATAGTATTTGTGAGATGCTTTTTGGCAGAGACTGGAGGTATCTGTGGGGGGGAAGTCTCTGCGGCCCGGCATGTCATTTCTTTCCTTTCTTTTCCTGCTGCTTGCTTGGCTTCTGCTTTCTAATAAAACAACTCTCACAAGAAACTTAGAAATTGTGCGGCTCGTTTATAACAATTGGACATGATGATCTTGAAGGTCTCTTTCAACCTGGTTTATTCTATTCTATTTTAAAAATTCTGGCAAATGAGCTTTCTAAATTTCTGGTGATGCTGGTAGGTGTTTCAGTGTAATTGTTGCTGTTGCCGGTTTTCTTCGTTGTGTCAGCAATGCCATGCTCTATGGGAAAGGGGAGAAGGTATTACACTATATAGCAGATTTAAGTTCTTGGAAAAATAACTTGCAGCACATCACGATGCAGTGTGAAACGTGTGAACTGAAATGGAAAACTAAAAAAAAAAAACCTTTTAAATTTGTGTAATTTTTCCTAAATTCTGTATTGATTTACATAGTTTTATACTTAAGTTTCAGAACAGCATTCTTAAGTAATGTTCACTCCTGCTTTGTTCAGCTCTTCAGCCCTTTAGAGTGTTTATAAAACAGCTTTTTAGTATAAGCTGTTCTTTTAAATGCCAAATCTATTCACTCTGTGGATAGTATCAACAACAGTGGGAATTGGAGAGGGCAGCACTACCAGTGTGAGAATGTGTGAGAATTGTAGAACCCTCATCAACAGGTGAATATGGATTGGTGAGCACAGAGCATTTTCCTACCAATGCTTGGACTATTCGAAATGTGTGAAAATTGATAAAACTCAGAGAAGAGGTAGTTGCAGTTAAAGGAGAACTTTTGAAGCCTCTTCCTGAGTTACTCCTTTACTGTGAGGTGATGACAGATGTAAATTTTCTTATGGAATGCATGTGCATGTGTACCTTTTGTTACATAATTCCGTATTTACTCTTAGGGTTAGCATCTAATGTACCAAGATTTTATCTGAGTTACTGCTTTTGTGGAAGAGTCATAGGTAATCCTGTGAGAAGAATTACAGATTTATGTTCAATTCTAACAGCCACAGATTGCTTAATGTGTCTGGGTTGGGGAGAAAGGAAAGCTTCTCTCTCCATTATGTTATTTTTTTATCCCTTAGTCCAGTGGTTTCAAAAATTGTTGTTTGCATGCTCATATGACTAAAAATTATTTGAGCACACACCTTACCTTTGATACGTATATAGGTAACTTACAAATTATATATATGCGCTGCTTTTCTAATACCTATAGTAACATACCCAAGAAACAGCAATTTTTAAGGATGAGATAAAGATTAAATTATATGTTTATAAAAAAAAAGTAATTTTGTTAGTTGCAAAAATTATTTTTTACAGTCTTCAAAAAATTGAATATTGTTACTTATTGAACCTTGGTTTAATACCTTGAAGGTATGGTTTCAAGTCCAATTTAGTACTTGGTTTTAATGGCTGGCCAGCTGAGAAGGATACCTCACAAAGATACGTGAATCCAAATGCAAGATATGCCTGATTAATTGTGCTTACTAAATAGTGATACTAATTTTTTTCAATCCTATTAACTAATTATGCAGAGGTGTTTCTTAAAATTATTAAATTTCACCTGTCCTGATGTCAGTCACCTCTTGCAAATTTTATTTGTATTTTTATATTTTTAATAAATGGGTTCAAAACCGACCAACATTTTTGGAAGATTTTTAAACAGGCCAGAAATTTCTGTCAACAGCTTTTTAAGTCTAGAGCTATGGAAGCTTTTAAGTGACATGCATTGCTTTTGGTAATAATATCACATAATGGTGGAGACCTTTCCAAACATTGGTTTGCAAAATGCTTTCCTCACTGCATGTGTTTTTTTGAAAAGCAGTTGCTTCCTCGTTGTTAAAATGTCGCTTGGAAAGGATGCATTAAGTGTGTTTATATTTTTAAAATATCTGCTAGGTTGCATATTACTGATGACCTCAGAAAGGGTCAGCAAATCTGGAACACCTCTATTTTTGAAAAAAATAATAAAACCAAAATAAATCTTTCCACAACTCCCAGACCCCATCAAATGCTAATCTTCAAGGTCCAACAGTGCTTTAAAGCAGTGAACCTCTCCTGGTACAATGTTGGGGTTTTTTTATGGTCACTCTTCATCTCATTATAAGGTATTGTAAACATCTTACTGTCCAACAATCTTGTTTTCATGACATTAACCATATTAATCATATTCTTTCCTACTTGATACACTCCTGGCTCCAGGTTCTTTGCTGCAGTAGCTTGCCTATGGTCGATGCAGTGGATGAATTTCCTGTGTGATGCTGCATCAATCACCCCTACTCTGATATGTGGTTTTATATCAGTCAAAGCAGCCACTTCATCAGTGGTTGCAGTTGCACAATTTTTCCATAAAACTTTTCTTTTAAAAGAAATAATTCACTTTAGTGAGTATATTTTCTCCAGTACCTATTTCCTTTAGTGGTTCACAAAGTAGTTGTGTATTTCATCATTTAAAGACTCAGCAAATACCATGACTTGGAACTTGTTACATGTATCACCCAGGATGCCTTACCCGCTATGGGACACAGGATTCTCAGACATGAATTCATACATTAAATATTTGTAAAGCTGAATTATGGCTTGGGTTTCATTTGTGGGTTTTCATATTTCGGGTTTGCTTTGTTTTGTGGATTTATTTAGTGGTTTGTTTGTTTTTTCTGGGTTCTTTGTTTTCTTGGACTTTTAGTGAGCTTTTTTGTTTGTTTGTTTTCCCATTGTTTGGTTTTGTCGCTGGGCTTTGTGGATTGGTTGGTTTGTTTTTAGATTAAAAATAGATTATACCTAGAAGTTCCTATATTTTCTTCATATACCTGCATGGGTAGTCTTGCATAATTCCTTGAGTGTATGCAACCCTATTTGGAAACCACTGCCACCTCGTCTTGACAGTGAAGTCTGGTGAGGGCTAGGAGCAGCAGGGGGCAGCTGTTACACTTTCCTGTACACCTTAGGGTAAAGACTGCAGCTAGAAGCTTGTATCCTTAGATGATGCTAAAGCCTTTAATTAAATCCTGGGTAGTCCTCACTTCAGTTAATAGAAGCATGCATTGTGTTTCTTCACCAGGGATGCTAGCTTTGAGATGTAAGTTCTGAGATAAAGGTGACTGAGTCCTGCTTACGTGGTAAGAAAAACAGTGGCTTATTAAATTTTGTGTAAGCTGACGCTACATGTGAAACAAAATTTATAAGGCAAGTATAGATAATGTTCCAGTAATTTGACATCTACATAAGCAAAGTGCTAGAAAGGGTAAGTCTGGATATTGAGTTGATACGGTCTAGCAAACTGGAACTATCTGTGCTGAACAGAAGCTGGAACTGCTACAGCAGTTTTTCAGTAAGAATTTTTAGCACCCCTTTTTTTGTTACAGACATGGCTAGAAAATGCCACAAAAATATTTTACTTTCCCATTTGCTATGAGGGGAGAGGTAGTTCTTTATTCTCTTTCATCCTTTGTCCTAAGCAAGGTTTTGCACATTCTGGTGGGTTTTTTTGAAAAAGTTAGCTAGGTCTGTGTTCTTACTTAATTGCTGCTTGCTTAGAAGTATTGTTTAAAAAACAAGCTGCTGTTTTATATCAGAAGTTGATCAGTAGTTGGCAAGTTAGTAGTCCACTATGATGATGTTCTAAAACTGTTTCCTGGGAGAGGAAAAAAAAGTTATTAATCAAATACATTATTTCTTTCTATCTGTCTTGTAGATACTTGCCTTTAGAGATAGTTAACATATAAGTCTTGTTAGGCAGTAGAGTTGGTTTTTTGTATTGATACAAAAAGATTTTCCTTTAACTGCTGGCATTTCCACCTAGTTTTGGTAGGGAATGCATTTTTAGACTCCAAACCCCTCCCCATCAGGGAGGAAAAGCTGGCACAGTCTTGCCCCCAGAAGTGTGTGTGGGATTGTGGCCTTGGCATAAGTCTTCCTTTTGATTGCAGTCTGTCTCCTAAGTTCTAAATAGGTAACATGATAAAAACTTTATGCATCATTTTGAAAGTGTTTTTTTGTGTTGGAAAATCAGCACTTATCCTGAAATTCTTAGTGTATAATTTGTGTTTGCCTCAGACTGCCTGTTAGTTCAAATACTTTTAAATTTCTTAGAGTTTTAACTGCTGGGCATTTATGGGTTCTGCATGCTGTGTAGTTCTGCTCAGTATTGCAGTGTGTTTTTATCACATATGTTTATGCAGAACTTCTTTGTGTATTTCCTCATTTATACCTCCTTTGCAAACAAGTGTTTTAGATTGCATGTTATAACTGTCTTTGTAGAGATCATTCTTCCAAGTCAGTGTTCTGGTGAAACTTAGGTTGGTTGAAGCACCCTATGAAACACATGGTGAAATAAACATGTTGGTAGTTCTCAGAGCCTATCAGTTATTGAGCCTGTGGTGAGCGAATGAGAAAGTTCTTCACAATTCAGTAGAAATGAAGTCATACCTGTTAATCTTATTATTTTTTTCCATGTGTGGTAGTTGCAAGAACACCTCTGTATGTGATGCATATGAGGGAATTAAGTATACAGGCAGAAACTCTCTGGTTTTACACATCTGTATTATCTTGGATTATTAGAGTTCAAGCAAGCTCTAATGCAGATTACTCTTGTGTGCACAAATTCCCATAGTGCTTTTTACTAGTTCATTTTGAAGTTTTTTTTGAGCATGGCCATAGCATCCTCAAATTCAATAAATGTTCTGGCAAGTCCTTGCTGTTTCTCTTAATTTTAAAATTACTTTCTGCTACTCAGTTGTGTTCTCAAATTTTCTTACACTGATTTATATCTATTAGACAAGAAAGTTTAGTAAAATGTTGCTGACACTACAGTCTCTAAACATTATTTTTCTGCTTTTCTCTCTTCTATGTACCAGTTAACAGTTAGTCTGTAATAGTGATCCTGCATTGTCCTTCTTACACAGTGTCATTAGGACATCCCTAAATAAATTCTGATGGACACTGTAATTTTTCTTTTCTTCTTTCTTGTATTTTCCTTTAGTTGTCTCCTTTTAAATTCTACCTGCAAGTTTGTTTTGTAGTGTTGCATTTATTAGTAAAATGGTTGAATATTGATTTAATATTTTTCACTCTTCTCAAAGGTTGCTGTTGGACAAAATGCAGTTGGCTTGTATTAGTCTGCCCTTGTTGAAATCAGGCCAATGTATCATGACAAGCAGGATTTTACTTCGCTGGTCCTTCTCATAAGCCTAATGGCGATTCATTCCCAGACTCCCAGCTTTGAGAGCTAGTTGGCAGGGTATGAAGTCTGTGGTTTTTTTTCTTAATATTGATCCACAGCTGCTAACAGGTTAGTATTTCAGTATTCCTAAGGTTGGAAGGGACCTCAAAGATCATCAAGTCCAACCTGTCACCACAGACCTCGTGACTAGAGTAGGGAGGACACTACTGCCCACTGCAGGCTTGAACTCACGACCTTCCCATTAAGGGTCTTATGTGCTACTTACAGAGACCTTAAATGGCAGCTGGTCTCTTCACATAAAGGAAAAGATTTGGAAATAGTGTTGGGGGTTTTTTTCATCAAACTCCAGAGCAACTAGTACCATCTACTAGACCTTTTTCCTCCCTCTTCTCCTCTTTCAGTGCTTTGTTTTGAACTTGCCAATTAATTTCTGTGTTGGAGAACACTGATTAAAATTTTCCATCAACTTTGAATCTAACTGAAGTGAGTTTTACTTAGATAACTGAAATGGATTGCTTATTTATTTTTGGCTTTTTTTTTCTGTTTTCCTTTTTTTTTTTTTTTTTTTTTGCATCCTCTAGATTTAGTAATACTCATTGTTATTGCCCTCTTTGAGCAAGCCTTGTCCTGTACAGAAGTACTTGATTTCTTCTGAGTATGTGGAGGGAAACAGCACACTGTACCCCTTCAGAAGAAGGAAGCTTCACCATGATGTTTGTTTCTCTTCCTTTCAAAGTTCTCAGTTGCAAATGGTTGGTAGAGATGCAGTCTACCAGGGTCTATTTATGAAAATAGCTTCAGGTCTTCTTTACTAGTGCAGTTTTCTTGGTATTAGCACAGGCAGAAAGAGGACTAATTTTTTAATTACTATTTTCCCTTTTTTTTTCCTTTCCCATTTTAAAATGTTGTCAGTTAAGTATGTTCTAGAGCAGATGATGATGATAAATTCATGCTGTTCCCTCCCACCTTTGACTGTCTGCCAGGTGAATTGTGCTGACAAAGATCAGCTAGGTTTTGGTACTAGCTTTTGGTGTTTATTGGTTTTGATTCTGGCTTCAGAATCTGGTTTATAAGTTTTTACAGCCAGTGTTTACATAACTTGAAATTATTTTCTCTGTGGTCATGTAATTCCAATAATTTTTTCTCCTATTGTCTTTGAAATATGGTAGTATTCCTCTTACTAAAAGCTTCATGAAGTTGGTGAAAACCAAATGTTTCTAAATTTTTGGTTGTAAAATGAATATTTCATTATTGCATGTTTTGACTATCTATTAAATCTGGCACAAAATCCATATACGGATTGAATAATCTGCCAGTTCAGGTATATGTGAAGAAATATGTCTTGGCACACATCAGTGAAAGACTTGAAGTTGTCTGTATGGCAAACTTTGCTGCTTTCATTTTAGCAGAAAATACTTAGTATTGATGATTTAAAAGATCTTTTAATTTCACAGGTCTTTGTGGAGTAGACTTAACTGTCAAGAGATGTATGTATATACAACACAAACATACATATATACATACATCTGTATCTATATCCATATATGAAAAGGGTTTGACAGAGCAAAATAAGGGTTTTGATGGTGTAGGATAGTGTGTGTGGGTAAGAATTTCTCTTAATTGACTTCTCCATATTACTTTGAATGTTCAAGCTTAATCTTGCCTTTTTTAGGCTTCACAAAGAGTGTCTCATTATGCTGAATTATCATTCTGTGTTTATTTTTAACTTTATTAATCTCAACTTACTTAATTGTGTCCATTTGTGTGCTAACAGTTTGTCTGGTCTAACTTGACGTATAGGTGAAGCTAAGGCAACTTGTTGTCTTTTAATCCTGTTACCTTGGCATTTGTTATAGTACCCTACTAACTTCTCATTGTAGCCAATCAGATGATGATTCTGGATCAGCATCAGGTTCTGGATCTGGCTCAAGCTCTGAAAGCAGTAGTGATGGAAGCAGCAGCCAGTCAGGCAGCAGTGACTCTGACTCTGGTTCAGAGTCAGGCACTCAATCAGAATCAGAGTCTGACACTTCCAGAGAGAAGAAACAAATTCAAGCTAAACCACCAAAAGTTGATGGATCTGAGGTAAATATAACATAATAAATGAACTTTTTGCATGGGTAAATATTTAAAAATACTAATGTGCAATTAGTTTCAAATGCAGGTTTCACTTAGAAGCAGAATGGTAATTAAGTGGTTTTAATTAGATTTTAACTTCATTGCATTAGTGAATGCATGTGCATAGTTGTTTTAAACATTAGGCTGGGTTTCTCAAGAATAGGTACTTGGATTAACTTGGATGAACTTGAAATTCTCAAATATTTTAATATTTTGAGTTAATATTTCATCATGGAACAAGCACACACTAATATACTGGAACTTACGAAAGATGAAAGGACATGAAAATTCTGTTATCTCTGAAATTCTGTTTTTACATCGTATCAATAAATGTATAAAAATCTCAAACTTACGTACAGTTGGCTTTTTTCATCAAGTCGGCTTAATTTAGAAAAAAGTGATGTTTAGGAATCTTTTAAATTACCTGCATCGTGCTGTTAAATGGGTTTGAGTGGTAGACCATATTTATGAAAGGTAGTCATATATTAGCTACCACAAGAATTAGACTTAGGAGTTTTGAGTTGCATTTTTGTTCACGTACTTCCATATTATATTATGGAACAACAACATATAAGCTAAGAGGTTTGAAAGAATTTTAAATTTCAGAACACTTTACCTTAGCAATATCTACACAACTGTTGTTAAATGTGTTGTAGAAATTGTCCTTACAACTACTGTAACATTTCATTCTGCAGAAATCGTACTATTTAAAAAAGCTATCTGCTATTGTTAGTGCATGCAGTACTTTTGTAATGAAGGGGTTTTTTTTTAATTGATAAAATTAAGTCAGTCTTAGTAATGCTGCTACTCAAGGAAAGTAAGTATGTGGTAAACTGGAGACTTCTAGTATGTTTAACTGACTTGCATCTCTGTTTTTGTCCAGTTTTGGAAGTCTAGTCCAAGTATACTTGCTGTGCAAAAGTCAGCAGTGCTCAGGAAGCAAACGCAACAACAGAATGCGACCTCATCAGACAGTGGTTCAGAAGAGGTGAATAGCATAGTCTTGACTAAGTTTTTTAAATGAAAATATGCTTGTCTTACTGTCTTCATTATGAAGAAATTGCATTGCAACTTATACAAGTTACGTTCTATAAGTCCAGTTTTAGTCTGTAAAGGTAACATTCCAATAACTGTCATTTTTTTTAAGAAGTGAAAACATCTCCGGTTATTTCTCTTGTGCTGGTTTGGCTCCGGCTGGGGGTCAGATGCCCACCAAAGCCACTCTGTCACTCTGCTTGTTAGATGGATGGGGAGAGGGAAAATACAAGTGCAGGAGTGAAGACAGGAGCAATTTAATAAAATGCAAAGCCAAAGCACAGGCTGCACATGGAAGCAAAGATGTTCACCTTTGCTTCCCATCACAGAGATGAATGTGTCACTCTTGGAAAGTGGGGCTTCTCTACACATGGCAGTTGCTACAGAGGGCAGATGCCATCAGTGAATATTCTCACACTTCTTTCATTTAGCTTGTATATCTGAGCTGAGGTCATATGGCATAGAATACACATTTGGTCAGTTTGGGTCAGCTGGCCTGGCAGTGTCCCCTGCCAAGATGTTGCCCAGCTATCCATGTACTCTTGGATCAGGGAAGTGTTGGAAAAGCACGTGCTCAACTCAGCAGTAGCCAAACCAGTTGTGTGTTACCAACACCCAGCTGCAGCACTGCGCAGCACAGCACTAGAAAGATGCTCTGAGAATGAACTCCAGCCAAACCAAATACACTTTTCAAGTGAGTTGTACCAATATTCTGGCAGCCTTAATTATTTACAGTTTTTAAGCTAGATGTTCTGGGATAAATGGAAAAAAAAATTCAAGCCATACAGTACTGACTTGCGTTGTATTTTTGGCTTCTTGAATTTTGTGAAGACAGTTAAGTTAAAAATGCTAAAAGATTTTTTTTTTAAGCTTGTTTCTATATAAAGATAGCTGCTGTGTTTTTAAAAACCTCTGTGGAGTAGCAAAGTATTTTTTACAAATTTTTAAACAGTTACTACAGAAGAATTACTGTGTTTTAAGAATGACACCTGCATCCTATGTGTTCTAAAACCTAAATTGTAGGCTAAAGAAGTGCTGACTTTATGCTGTTGGGATGTATATTAAGGATACTAGTGACTATGAGATAAAATTTGTTTGTAAAGTAGTCTTACTCTCCTTCATTAGAAAAACTGCAGTGCAATCACATATTTGGTTGGATGTCTGCGTTTATCTGGTTTAGCAGCTCATCATTAAAACCCAGAATTTAATCACCTGTTGGTAAAATTTTATTTTACAACTGCTAAGTACTGGCTTTCTGAAAGCTGTTTTTCAGGATAAAACCTTAATCTGAATCTAAACTCAATCCAAATGAGAGTCATTTTAGGAAAATGTGGTTTTGAGAGGGTTTTTTCTTTGTCCTTTGAGCATAAAGAAAAAGGAGTCATGCTATTCTAAAATTTTTCTTAAACTGCTGTTCAAATATGACAGAGTATGGAAGGTAAGAAGGCTCCTAAGGGTAGAAGATTCTATTAGGATTCTGGTAGAACCACCATCTTGATTAACCTGGGGCAACTTAAACCATGTCTGGTTTTATGTAGGCACAATGGTTATTTTTAAAGACAGATGGTGCTTTTTTTGTGATACACTCTATATCTTTGCCAGCACAATATAGTCATAGATGAATAAACAAAAAATAGCAATCTTCATGTCATTCTGCATTAACAGCTACAGTATGGGGGATGAAGAGTGTAAAGTATAAGTAATACAACTGCAGATTGAAAGTGGGAGCTGATTTAACTTTTGATGTTAGAAGTACTCTATTCTTGTGGTAATGAATTGCTGTGGTTTTGTTCTTCACCTTCAGGACTCGACAAGTAGTGAAGATTCTGCAGATGACTCATCCAGTGAAACCAAGAAGAAAAAACACAAAGAGTGAGATATTTTCATAGCTAATATCACATAATTTTTTGACACAGTGACATACTCCTTATTTGTGCTTCATTTTTAACACTAGATACACTCCCTTTTTAATTCAACTTGATCTGGCATTTCCAGTTTTGATAAATCCTTTGGAATATTTAAAATAAATGTTCAAAGGAATATCTTGATTATATGAATTTCTGAGACAGTCTGCAGTATTTTTTAAAAATATTCATCAGTACTTTTATTTTTAAAATACTTTCTTGCAGTTTAGTTTTCAGCTAAAGGCACTCCCTAAGAATTCTTGTAGAAATTTGCAACTACTCAAGCAGGTTGTCTCACAACAAATTCAAGTTAGAGTCTCTTAGTTAACTAAAACTCAGACAAAATGAATTTAGCTTTTTCTTTTTTTTTTTCCTTGGACATATTTTACAGTTGTTATAACTCTGTTATTAATTAACTATTGACTAGCAAAGAATTTTAACTGAAAATGAACTCAGGTGATAGATGAAAAAGTTCTGTGAAAAGGATTGGTATGAAAAGTGGACATTTATCAATATGTAACTTTATACATGGTCAGGCCTTAGTGCATTGTATCTGAGATTTTTATTTCCAAATAAACACAGGTCATGGATTTATGCTATTATTTTATTATTTTACTGTTTGCATAAAATACATTTTGAAAAGACATGCTACCATTGGCCATATGCCATCTGTACAATACACCCATGTATGTGTTTTTCTTGGAACAATAGGAATGTAATTTCCTCCAGGACATTGGTCCTGGAAGACAGGAGGGAAGAGAGGGGTCAAAGCACTGATTCTTAGGCTTCATGATAGGAAATTTAAGGGGGAAATTTCTTTGTAATATTCCATCTTTGAACATTACTACTGCTCTAGCAACTTGGTCAAGGAGACATAAACCTGATACTAGTATAAAGATTTAGCAATGTTTCAATATTGTATACCAGACTTTCTTACTCCTTTCTTTTCTGTGAAGCTATTAAGAGGGAATTTGCCTGTATAAATTCAGAGTTGAAGCAAGATACTGTTCATCATGGGGTACATCTTTCCTGTTGCAAAGTAGTTCTCAGTTAAGCAGAAGCAAGGTCTTGCTGCTCAGTCTGAAGTGTCTTAGTCATGGTATTTTGCTTGTTTGAGAAGCGCTGATTTGGTAACTCAGTGGGAGCTTTTGGTAGCCTGTGCTACTCACAGGTTGCTGCAATCTTTCTGGCCATTTCTCAAATCTGCCAGTTAATTTTTGATTCCTATGCCAAATTTGCTGATTCTACACATAGGGGGACCTTCCACTAGGCCAGATTGCACAAGGTCCCATCCCACCTGGCCTTGAACGCTTGCAGGGAAGGGACATTCACAATTTCCCTGGGCGACCTGTTTCAGTATGTCCTCACCACTACAAAGACTTCCTTTCTATTATCTTGTCTACATCTCCCTTCTTCTGTCTTAAATCTCTTGTGGAAGCTACAAACTCCTGTAAAACATCCTTTCCCAGCTTTGTTGTAAGACTCCTTCAGGTACTGGAAGGCTTCTATAAGGTCTCTGTGGAGCCTTTTCTTCTTCAGGTGAACATAGGGGAGGTGCTCCAGTTCTCTGGTCATCTTTGTGGTCCTCCCCTGGACCTGCTCTTCTTGTCTTGGGGACCCCAGAATTGATGCAGTACTCCAGTTGGGGTCTCAGAGCAGAGGAGGAGAATCAGAGTGTCATAAAATTGCTTTGGTTGGGAATGACCTCTAAGATCAAGTCCAACCATCAGTCTAACATCACTATGGCCATTAAACCATGTCCCAAAGTGCCATGTTAATTCTTTCCCTTAAACACCTCCAGGGACAGCAACTCCACCACCTCTCAAGTTAACCTAATCCAATGCCCAATCATTTTTTCTGTGAAGAATTTTTTTGTAATATCCAATCTAAACCTCCCCTGGCACAATTCCAGACAATTTTGTCTTGTTCTATCACCTGATACTGGGAGAAAAGACCAACTCCCACCTCATTACACACTTTTCAGATAGTTATAGAGGGTAATAGTGTCTCCTCTCAGCCTCCTCTTTTCCAGACTAAACAATCCCAAATTCTCTCAGCCATTCCTCATAATACTTGTCCTCTAGAACCTTTGCTGCCATTCTGTGGACACAATCCTGCAACAAGGTGCCGCTTCACTGTTCCTGATGCGGGCCAACATACTGTTGGCTTTCTTGGCCATCTGAGCACATTGATATTCAGACAGCTATCAGCCTGTAGCCCCAGGTCCTTTTCTCCTGGGCCACATTCCAGCCACTCTGCACCAAGCCTGTAGCATTGCATGGAATTGTTGTGACCAAAGTGCAGGACCCAGCACTTAGCTTTATTAAGCCTCACACAACTGACGTTGGCCCATTAATCCAGCCTATCCAAATCTCTTTGCAGAGCCTTTTTACCCTCAAACAGATGAGCACTCCCACACCAAATTTAGTAGCTTCTGCAAACTTACTGAGAGTGCACTCAATCCCCTTGTCCAGACTGTTGATAAAAATATTTAAGAGAATTGGTGCCAATACTGAATCTTGGGGAACACCACTTGTGACTGGCTGCCAGCTGGATTTGACTTCATTCACCACCAGTCTTTGAGCCCAGCCATCCAGCCAGTTCTTAGTCTAGCAAATTATCCCCTCATCCAAGCCATAAGCAGCCTGTTTCTCCAGGAGGATGCTGTGGGAGGTCATGTCAAAGGCTTTACTAAAGTCCAGGCAGGCAGCATCCACAGCCTTTTCTTCATAAGTTAAGCTGGCAGCCTTGCTGTAGAAGAATGTCAGGTTCATTAAGCAAGATTTACCGTTTATGAATCTGTGCTGACTGAGCCTGATTGTCTGCTTGCCCAGCATGTGCTGCATAATGGACGCTCAGGATAACCTGGCACTGAGGTCAGACTACAGGTCCCTGAGTCCTCTGTCTGGCCCTTATTGTAGATAGGTGTCACATTTGCTAATCTCCAGTCAGTTGGGACTTCCACACTTAGCTAGGCATGTTGGTAAATGATAGAAAGTGGCTTGGTGAGTACTTGGGCCAGCTTCCTCAGTAGTTTTGGGTATATGTCATCCAGCCCTGTAGACTTACATATGTGCAAGTGGTGCAGCAGGTTACTAACCATCTCCTCTTGGACTATGGGTGCTTCATTGTGCTCTGCATCCCTATCTTCCAACTCAGGATGCTGGATATCTAGCAAACAACTGATCTTGCTGCTGAAGACTAAGGCAGAGAAGGTCTTGGGCACCTCAGCCTTTTCCTCATTCTTGACCACTGTCATGTTCTTCAACCTGCTGCTGCTTTTGATGGAGCCCCAGGGTATGGTTGGTATTCTGAGCTGCAAGATCACATTGCTGTCTCATACTGAGTTTTGCTTCAGCTGACAGCATCAAGTTGTCCTTAAGACTGCTGTCAAGCCATTCTCAGTCCAGCCTGTATTCTTACGTTTGGGACTGCCACCCAGATGCAGACTGGGACACTGCAGAATATAGCATGGCAGGACTTCATGGTTCAAGCATCTTTACATTCTGATAAAAATCTCTTTCTAGTTATACTTGTTAAGCACTTTGGTTTCTTAACATCATGTTTACTCACTTCTTTATGGTGAAATCTACAGAAATTCAGGGGCTTTGTTCCAATTTTAAGTCTACTTCTTGATAATACAAAACTTAGTCCAACTCCCTTCAAAGCCACTGGGCTGTTTTATTATCATTGATGGGCATTTAATTTTTCATTGACAACAATTTTCTGTCTCATCAGCTGAAATAACCATTACAGACTCATTTTTTGTAAAATGCTGAAATTGCAGCAGATACACTGTGAATGAATGCCTGATTACAAGAAGAAAAACAACCCACAACCTAAGTTACTCTATTCTCTTTTGTCTTTCAATATGTACAGTGAAGACTGGCAAATGTCAGGATCAGGATCAGTATCAGGAACTGGTTCTGATTCTGAATCAGAGGAAGACAGGGAGAAAAGCACTTGTGAAGAGAGTGAATCTGACTATGAACCAAAAAACAAGGTCAGAAGCCGAAAACCTCCAAGCAGGTAAGTCATTCATTTGGATACTCTGGTACTATTTTTAATAAGCTATTGAGACTTTACTAGTACTGTACATATTAATGAAAATACTGATACTTATTAAAAAAAGATGGGTTTTAAGCTAAGATGTTAATATTCTAATGGGGTTTAGTGAATACCTTTTCTTGCCTGTTGCAATGGAGAGTGGAGTAACTGAGCATTTATTAGATGCATGTATTCAGAAAGCAATACAGACTATTTAAAAAATTGTCCCTTTTGAAACATCGTTGTTGTGTCTCGTACCTTACTGTGTTAAAGAATTAAGCAAAAAAGTGGGAAGAAAAGTGCAGGACTGAAAAAGAGGCACCTTGAGTCATCAGAGGATGAGGAAGAAGATGATGATGATTATGATAAGAGAGGATCTCGTCGCCAGGCAACAGTCAACATTAGTTACAAAGAAGCTGAAGAAACCAAGACAGATTCTGATGATTTGCTGGAAGTTTGTGGAGAAGATGTCCCTCAAGCTGAAGAAGATGAGTTTGAAACCATAGAGAAGTTCATGGATAGCCGAGTTGGCAGAAAAGGAGGTATTTATTATTTAATTTTTTTTTGGCAGTGTTCTTAAGATGCTGGAGTTTGTTGTCATGCACTCTCAGCACACGTTCTCAGCCGTGGATTTCCTGTGGGGTTTCTAAACAGCAGTAATTTTAAAGTAACCAAAAAGTCACCTAGTTTTGTCTTTTCATGTTCATAAGGATGTTCCTTTTTTAAGTCCCTATTACATATTGCAAAGTAAAATGTAGAAGAATTGCATGCTTAATTAGAAAATAAAAATGAAGTGGAAGGTGTCTCTGTATTGCAACAATTCATACCATATTCTTAACACCACTGTTCATACAGTTCAGTGATACTTCATCAGCATATACAGTGAAGTGGAGAAGGTGGATTAGATAGGCGAGCTGACTGGTGGCCTGAACACAGCTTGCTGCAGATAGTGTTAGCAATGCTTTACAAATTGCCTCAATATACTAGTGTGTGGAATGACTACAGGATACATCAAAAGTTTCAGTGGAACACTTTGTGTGTGAACTTTATTTTGTGAATAGTGGTAGGCGTGTCTTATTTCACAATAATGCGATGCAGCATCTAGCAGTTCAGCTTACGTGTTTGAGTCTGCAAGCTAGGGTTCTAATTATAAAAACAAACACACACTAAAAAACCCCAAACGTGCTCCTTTCACTTTAGAGCTCCCTTTCTCCAGAGGTTATACCTAGTCTCTAAAATTTCTACCTTCTTCTCCTACGTTGTCCCACATTTAGCATATCCTGCTCCAGAACATAGTGTTACTGCTAGGGTCAAAGACTTTGGAACTAAGCTTCTTATATTCTTCCTGACCAGATGTTGCTGCTTATGCTGTCTTTTGTGGTTGCTGCTCTGTGGTTTTATCTGGCCCTCGCACTTGCTGGGCTCATTTTCTGATCTGGCTGTCCTCAGAAATTAGCCTCTTTCATGCTGCTAGTATGCTTTATCTGTGATACAGACTGTACTTAATTAAAAAATTTCCCAGGTAAGATAATAAAGCCAGATAAAGTAGTAAAATATGTTTAGGAAGAAAGATTTATGCCATACCTGGTCATGGGACACTTATGTCTTAAGGCAGACTAAGAATAGTGCCAGATGTCTTGTGTGTGCTCAGAGATGATAACAATGTAACACAAGACAACACAGCACTGTTAGTGGACTGTTCCCAGGTGATGACTTTAAAAACTGGGAATGCAAAGAAAAATCTCTTGAGAAAATATGAGATACAACCAACCAACACCTGCTCCCAGCTTGGTGTCATCTGCAAATTTACTGATGACTGACTCAATCTCTTCATCCAGATCATCAATAAAGATATTCATGCACTAGTCCTTGGGGGACACCACTAGTGACTGGCCTCCAACTGGATGTGGCGCCATTCGCATATATTCTCACTAAAAGTATCACTGATTGCTTTCTACACTACACTTACTTAAGGCTTATGATGTGGTTTCCTTCTCAGCCACAGGTGCTGCAACCACCATCTATGCAGTTGAGGCAGATGGTGACCCAAATGCTGGGTTTGAAAAGTTAAAGGAGACAGGGGAAATACAGTATCTGATCAAATGGAAAGGTTGGTCACACATTCATAACACTTGGGAAACTGAGGAAACACTCAAGTTACAAAATGTTAAAGGAATGAAGAAACTGGACAATTACAAGAAAAAGGATCAAGAAACAAAACGGTGGTGGGTATTCTTATGTAGACTTTGATGATACTTATTTTGTAACAGTGTAGATGTTCTGTTGTTTCTGAGACCTGTTGCTTCTTTTTGAGGACATAATTAAAAGTTGTCTATGCAACAGCAAGACAAAAATTTGAGGTCTTCTTAACATGCTGCTGTAGGACAGTCTTCTGAACCTGATTTTGGTGTATGTTATAATTGAAGTTTTAACAGGATCATTAATTTTTAAAAAAAGTCATAAATACTACCTTTTTATAACTTTGTCATTATACTTTGATCAGAGTTCTGCAGCAGTCACTGCAGAGATTACTTTTCGTGATTCATTAACCATTTCAGCTTACATTGAGTAATTCAGTTTTCATGGCGAAAACCCAAGGTTCCATCCTGAGAGCAAAAACTTGAAGAAGTCCCTGTGTTTTAATGTCACCCTTCGTTTTACCGATATGTTTAATATAATCAGTGATTAATAGTTGGAGTTTTAGCAACTTAATCATGATGGATTCTCATAGAGTTAGAATAATCCTGAATACTGTGATGTGAAACTGTGAAGTTTGTAACTTACATTTGAGAACAGGTATTCTGAATTAGCTGCATGACTAGTACAACCTGTAGCTGTAGTAGTTGTGTCTGTTGATAAGCAAGCATTCTTAGTCATTAACATGTAGGCCAGAAGCAAGAATTTCTGTTTTCTTTTTTGAAGAAGCACTCTTAGCAACATACCTATGAAATTAAAGTTCAGAGTAAGAGTTGTTGAATTTTTTTTAGTTTCAGAACTATACAATCTAGTAAGTGTTAATTCTCATTACAGGCTGAAAAATGCTTCTCCAGAAGATGTGGAATATTACAACTGCCAGCAGGAACTTACAGATGATCTACATAAACAGTATCAGATAGTGGAAAGAATAATTGGTAAATTACAAACTTGCAGACAGAAAACAGTGTTGAGAATTGTGGTAGTGAGAGAAGTTCAGTTCTTCCCCCCACACACACACAAACCACAGCTAACTCAGTCGGAGAAGCAAAATGGAAAAGAGCTGTGTTTATACAAACAAGATGAAATGCAATGAATATATACACAATATACAGTATTTACAGTATGTACAAAAATATACAGGAAAAAAATGTAACACAGAAACCCACCCCCCCCACCTCGATGGAGGTGGTTTCCCCCCAAAACCCCCTTTCCCCCTTCCTCCCTTTTTTCCTAAAAAGGGTTAGAGAGAAAAAGGATATTAAGGGAAATTTTGTTAGTTCAAAGTGTATGCTAAGGGAAGAGAAGAATTGGTTTATCTTATTAGTCCAAAGTCAGCACCAAGTACAGAAGAAAGAAAACAGCTGTCCAGACCAAGACTGAAACAGACTGACCTAAAACTAAAAATCCTTAAAGTTTCATTCCCACTGATCTACCTATGAAATTTGTTTAGAATTATCTGTTTTCCTTTTTACACCAAAATGTTCAGCTAGTGAGTTCAGTAGCTGTCCCTTTCCTTAAAGGCACAGCCTAAAACTGTCAGAAGAATTCTGTGTACTCACTGCTTGTATGTTGCATTTAGAAATAGGAATTTAGAATATGAATATTCAAAACAAAATTCCAGATAAAGAGCAATGTTGTCATACTATCTGTGCTATGAAGCTAGTCTATGTTGTTTTATTACTGAAGTGTTTTCATAAGATACAAATGTAAAATGCTGATCAGATATCTCTGGTGGATTTCTGCAGCTCACTCAAATCAGAAATCAGCGGCTGGTTATCCAGACTACTATTGTAAGTGGCAGGGTCTGCCTTATTCAGAATGTAGCTGGGAAGATGGTGCTCTCATTGCCAAAAAGTTTCAGGCACGCATCGATGAGTATTTTAGCAGAAATCAATCCAAGACAACTCCCTTTAAGGACTGCAAGGTGAGTATGTAATTTGCAGTAGGTTTATAGTCAGTTTCGTTGGGTGTGACTGGAATTGAGTTAATTTTCTTCTCAGTAGCCTGTATGACCCATTTTTTAGATTTGAGACAGCAATACTGATAACACATTAGTGTTTTGGCTGCTGTTGAACAATACTTGGCACAGTGTCAGGGCTTTTTCTGTTCTTGAAGTGCCCTGCCACAATTAAGGGTGGGTAAAGGGATAGGAGAGAACACAGACAATACAGCTGACTCCAACTGACCGAAGGGATGTTTAATGTTATGCTTGCAATGAAAGCAGGTGAGATTAGCAGGATGTTCAGAGGTGACTGTTGCTTGAAGACTTGCTGGTCATCGCCTGCTTGTGAACTAATGTGTGACTCCCTTTCTTCTGTCACTTTTTTGTTGTTTGGTTGGATTTCTTTTCCGTCACCCAGTAAACTTCATTTTGACCCACAAGTTGGTTTTTGGTTTTGTTTTTTTATTTTCACCCTTTCAGTTCTCCCCTGTCCTGTTGGAGTGGAGAGTAAGCAAGCAATTGGGAGCTGACTTAGTTGCTGGGTAGCTTCAAGCCACCACATCAGTTGGCGGCAGTGAAAATTTGAAAATCTTCCATGAATCCAGACATAATGAATTATTTTTTGACAGTTGTATTCTGAATAGTAATAATGATACATAGTAAGACATATGGAAAATACCACTAAGAGTAGCTTTTGTAGCTGTCCCCCCCATAATTACTGACATACAAAGATAGTCTAGTTTATTTTAAAAGTACACTTTGAGTTGATGTCATTCCTGTTATGAAATTAGGTAAGTAATCAAATGAATTTCAATTTGTTAATTTCTTAGCGTTTTTATATGACCTGGTTTTCGTTGATGGGTAATGACTAGACTTAGTGAGATCCTTACTACAGGGGATTTCATTTCTGTAGGATGACATTTTTGGTAACTTCAGTCAGTAGTATAACTGATGATCAATTTGCTTTTGACAGGTTCTGAAACAGAGACCAAGGTTTGTTGCACTAAAGAAGCAACCATCTTATATTGGAGGACATGAAAGTTTAGAGTTAAGGGATTATCAGTTAAATGGATTGAATTGGCTAGCTCACTCATGGTGCAAGTAAGTATACTTAGAAATTATTTTTTCTGTTTGTAAATTGCAAGTGTTTATAAAGCTTTGATTTTCCTGTGTGTGTATTTTTGTTGTTGTTGGATGGGTTTTGATTGTTTAGCAGTGGAGGGTTTCATGCAATACACTCAAAGTACAGGTCTTGCTCTAAGTAGTACCAAAGCTTATGGTTCCACGATCATTCTCAAAAAAAAAAAACCCCAACGAACAAACAAAACATCTAAGCTCTGTTGTTGCTGTGCTTTTAATGCTGTATGGGAATAAGTTATATTTACAAAAAAAGAAACAAACCTAAACCAGTGAAATGGGAAAACTATTCTGGAATGTCAGCATTAGTGTTACAGTTTTTAAATTAGATTCATAAGTAGTATTTTCAAGGATTTTGTAAGTTTTGTTTATTTAATTTGAGATGGAGGGTGTGTGGAAGTTGTTTTTATGGAAAACCAAGATGCATGGTTACGAAATCTTGAAGACTTGTATAAATGGATTTTATGCTCAAAAGATACTTCTTTTTGTCCAATCCCTCTCCCTCTCTACTTTGCCCGTAAACTGCTATTTTATTATCTTTTTAGAGGGAATAGCTGTATTCTAGCAGATGAAATGGGTCTTGGTAAAACAATACAAACAATTTCCTTTCTGAACTACCTGTTTCACGAACATCAATTATATGGGCCTTTCTTGCTCGTCGTGCCACTTTCTACTTTGACATCTTGGCAAAGAGAGATTCAAACTTGGGCTCCCCAGATGAACGCTGTAGTTTACTTAGGAGATGTAACTAGCAGAAATATGGTGAGTATTTCTTTGTGTCGTTGGAAAGGCTGGTAAATAAACAAGATTGCTTCAGATTCCTGTCCTCTGATAATCTGCAATATTTTGGTTAGGACTAAGCAAGCACTTAGAAAAGCGCTGTGTGTCTAAGATGCAAATGGAATGCTTAGATTTTGATCTGATTATATGTGTGAAAGATTTCTTTCTTGCTTGATAGTGAACAAGATGAAAAACGTGTTATTGCAGAAGACAGTTGTTTCCAAATGCAAGATTATTATTTAGATGCATATAGTGAAAATTTAAACAAGCCAGTCATGATTTTCTGAAAGGTTGAATTGTTTTCTTAATGTGTTTTCTGAATGGTAATAATCTTATCATTAAAGTGAAAAATGTTTTGTAATAATTTTTTGGCGTTTATTCGGAAGTTCGAACAAAATACTTTTGGAATGCTTAGAGAGGTTAGAATTTTTCGTATATGTGATTATGTTGTGCTTTGTTTGTGATCATATTGTATGTCATTAAACATATTGCTGCAGTATATAAATTACTGTTAACAAGACCTTGTTCCTTTTTTTGATTGATTTTGTAGATAAGAACTCATGAATGGATGCATCCACAGAACAAACGATTAAAATTCAACATACTACTAACAACGTATGAAATTTTGTTGAAGGATAAGGTAATCAACAGTTCTTCAGAGAAATTAAGTATAATCTCTGCAGTATGTCTTTAGACAGTTGCAGGTATTTGGTTTGTGGACATTAAATTTATGGAGAGTGTAATAGCTTTAGCTTTTTAAATTAGTGACAGTCCATGGTTTGGGTTTTTTCTGGGGTGGGGTTTAAGCATTCTAAATTTTCTGTATGTGTGATCTTTCAAGGTCCTTTCCAATCCCTAACATTCTGTGGTGAAGATTTCAGCCTTTTTCTGTTTTGTTAAGCATGGGATTCTTGTTACAGTAATAATCTCTTCCCATTTTTCAAGATATAATAGCAAATATAAAAGCCATGACTAGTACTACAAGTGTAGAGCTGCCCAGAGTAAATTAAAGTAAACTAAGAGGTGATGATGTTTATAGCTTGATTATAAAATTGGGAAATTCTGCAGTGTGTTTATTTGTGTAACATTCCCCCTGTTCTTCATTTCTTTAAGTCATTTCTTGGTGGTCTGAATTGGGCGTTCATAGGAGTTGATGAAGCTCATCGTTTAAAAAATGACGACTCTCTTCTGTACAAGACTTTAATAGACTTTAAGTCTAACCATCGTCTTCTTATTACTGGAACTCCTCTGCAAAATTCCCTCAAAGAGCTTTGGTCTTTGTTGCACTTCATCATGCCAGAAAAGTAAGGAAAAGTTCTGCATAATTTTTTGACAAACTTGACCAAAGCAAACGTTACTGTGAAGTGCAGTGATTTGAGACTTAGTAGCTCTAGAGAATTATGCTGAAGGATAATTTAAATATTCTGCATAAAACAGATGTATTTAGTTTTTTTGTGCTGCTCTGAGAAGTAATGCCTGGCAGAGGTTATCAGCTTTTTCCACTTTAGCGGTCCACAAAAACGATGGATCAGAACTTGGAAAAAAGACATCCTCTTGAATTAAGAGGAAACCTGCATGGATTTACTCTGGGGTAATAGAATGGAAGCTTTCCTGTGTTAGTACTATTAATTAAAATAAACTTATACCAAGATGCCAAATATCCTGTAGTTCAGCCTCTTATCTGTTTTTCCTATACAGTTTACATACAGTAAGTTTACTGTACTAACTTTTTTTTATGCACGCGATGAAATTAGAGTTTGTGTGAGAACACATTCCTGTCAGACATGTAATAAATACCAAGGTCCATAGTTGTATTTAGTTTGAGCTATGGTTTATGCTCATTTCTTCAGAAGCTTATGTGATGGTTTAGTACCCATTCTTCATTGATCACAGTCTGTTCTCTTGGTCTTTTAGTTCAGAGGCTAATTATACTTCAGCTAGGCTATGCAAGTTGCAAAGTACACATTACGTATGTATGTATGGTTCTCTTGCAGATCCTCCAGCTGTGCTTTCTTATTGTGCTCTTGATAAATGTAATTACGGAATTTCTGCAACTGTTCTTTTTCCTTACGAAAAAAGAAAAATGTTGAGTTTTCCATTGGGGAGGTTAAAATTCAGATTTCATTCTGTAAATGTTTATGGGAAAATTCCTTTCTTCTATATATAGACAAAGTATTTGGAATGTCTTGATATGAAAGTTCAGAAATTATGTAAATGAAACAACAGGAATTGGGAAGAAATCCAGATGTGTATATACTCATATATTTTTATATATATGTTCTATGTTTGTGTTACCTCTTGAATTTTGCCTTTTTCATGTTATTCTCAGTCCACTACTACTTTGTACTCTTTATCCCTTATGGTGAAGGTTTTCCTCCTGGGAAGATTTTGAGGAAGAGCATGGCAAAGGGAGAGAGTATGGTTATGCAAGTCTTCACAAAGAACTTGAACCATTTCTCCTGAGAAGAGTAAAAAAGGATGTAGAAAAATCTTTACCTGCTAAAGTTGAGCAAATTCTGAGGATGGAAATGAGCGCATTGCAGAAGCAATATTACAAGTAACAACGCTTTTTTTTCTTTTTTTTTTTTTTTTTTTATTGTGTTGATTTAATGCTGTATCTGCATGCATGCTGAAGTGTTATAGTTTTGATCATGCAATTTGAGCTTAAGGCTTCTAGTGTTTCCCAACAGTAGAATTCTATGAAGCTAGAGCTCAAGAATGCCACTAGCCTAATGTCTATTCATGTACCTTCTCTTCTGTGGTGTGTTTGCACATTTATTTGGGAGGTGGTTGGTTGCTAGTGTTTTTTGTTGTTTGGTGTTTTTCTTTTTAAATTTGTTTCTATTTTGAGAGCTTGCATCTGTCTTGCATCCACATATGGTTAGGAATTACTTATATTATACAACTTACATCATAGGTGGATTTTAACCAGGAATTATAAAGCCCTCAGTAAAGGTTCAAAAGGCAGTACCTCAGGCTTTTTGAACATCATGATGGAACTCAAGAAGTGTTGTAACCATTGCTACCTCATTAAACCACCAGATGATAATGAATTCTATAATAAACAGGAGGCCTTACAGGTAATTTCACCTTTTAATTTATAAAAAAAGGTAGTCTCTTTTACATCTATAATAGTCACACAATTTTTTAATGCTCTGATAGTTTGTTAATTAAAAACAGTTCTTCGGAAAATGAGCATCCTGAGTTTTAGAGGTAAGTGAATGGATTTTTTGTTTCTTAATTGGAACCAAGTAACTGACAGATAATGCACTCACTAAAATATTCTTGGGTTTAATTACATTCAAAATGAAAATGAAATACTTTGAAGCTGACAGTGTATTTTCCTGCAAAATAAAGTTGAGACCCAAGTAAAATGAAGCAGGTAAATGTAACGTGAGTGGAAATGTGTGTGACTGGCAGTGATACACCAGCACTCTATGTGATTGCAGAAAAGTGATCTGCAGGATGCTTTTAAGCCTTTTTTGTAATTGAATAACTGTTCTCCATATGTCCACCAACAGGGAAAGTAAAGGGAAATGAAAGCAACAAGTATCCAAAGCTCAATCTGATCTTGTTACTGCAGTTATAACAGATGAAAACAATTACCACCACCACAAAAGGTGGTTTGTTGTTGTTTGGGTTTTTTTAAACTACTGTTTATACCAAAACGGTTGAGAAGCGCAGCAACAGATAAGAAAACTTTTTGATGCACTTTATACTAGTGTAAATGTTTCTAAAGGTGATTTTTATTTTTTTCTTGTATCTTATTGGTTACCAAATTTTATTTTTTTGACTTTGCAGAAAAGAACTTGGGTCTGTATCATAGCTGAATACATGTTTAAGCCCTTTTACTTCATGTTTTGTTGAGATGTGCAGATGTGACTTTGAGAGGGACTTAAATGCATTTCCTTTAAAAACATGTCATTTAGTAAAACTAGTAATCCTTTTGATTTCAGGTAGAATCAACTAAACTAAAATTGGAGTGAACTTTCATGCTCAGTTAATGCATACTAGTATATTGGTATAGCAGTGGGTTGGATTTATTGGGTTGGAATTCAATGAGTTGGAATTTGTTCCTAGTTCAAAGAGACTGTATATTGTGTGCACTTTTGAAACTTTAGAATTCTAAGCCTTTTTTTTTTTCCCTTCCTACAGCAATAGAAGGAAAAGCAAACCTCAAATGAATTATCTGGTGCACTGCAGTGCATAAACTTACTTTATAATACATCTTTCTTGGGTTTTGTAGCATTTAATACGTAGCAGCGGGAAACTCATCCTTCTTGACAAGCTACTGATTCGTCTGCGAGAACGTGGCAACAGAGTTTTGATTTTCTCACAGATGGTGAGGATGCTCGACATCCTAGCAGAGTATCTGAAGTATCGTCAGTTTCCTTTTCAGGTAAGAATCTTGATGGTGGAAGACAAGAAGCTTTGATCTTGAATATAACAATAACCTTTCCTTTACTCTGAAAAGAGCACTGGAACAAGTGTCCCAGAGGTTAATGAACTTCTTTAACATTCTCTGTAACATTCAAGGACATGACCTTAGGGCAACCTACTTTAGCTGTCCTCACCTGAGTAGGGGAGTTAGACTGGATGACTTCCAGAGGTTCTGTCCAACTTCAACTGTTTTGTGATTATGTAATCTTCCTGTAAATATTTTGCTTAAGAAAGGGTATAAGAAAATGTGTTCTTTTTCAAGAAACATTGGCAATTTCTGTATGTTAAATGATATTGTGAAAGAAAACAGATCAATTAAAAGTTTGTGAAGTATTGCATTACTTTTTTTCCTTCACATAACAGTTTTGGCTGTTGAGAATTTAAGTTTCTCTGATTTTAAATACAGTGTTCAATCTCTTTAGAGACTTGATGGATCAATAAAAGGGGAATTGAGGAAACAAGCACTGGATCATTTTAATGCAGAAGGATCAGAGGTATGGTATTTTTTTCTCCACAGAGTTTTCCCCCCCACCATGGAAATATAAAAAAACATTGCACAAAAAATTAAGACTGAGAAAACTAAGGAAGTAGTATTTAATCAGTTGTGTAAATAATTATTTTTTTTCAAGCTCTGCCAAAATACTTTTAATTGCTTTCTAAATGCTACAGAAATTTAGCCTATGATTCCTTGCTTAGTAGAACTTAACTGTTTACAAAAGCATTGAACTGAGACAAGCAGTTAGTATCCGAAACATCTTTTGCCAATAGGCAGAGCTAACAATGGTCTCTAATCAAACATCTTCATTTGTTGCCACAATTACTTGTGCTGGAAAAAATAATGAAGAATTTATTTCTATCCATTCTTTGTGAGCAAATTGTTAATATGTAGGTATTCTTTCTTATCTGAGTTGTAAGATTGATAGCTTATCTAGTTGAGAAGTTGATCTAGTTGAGAAGCAGAGTTAAAATTTCCTTCTCCAGTTCAATACAAAAACTGAAAATGCTTCAGCATTCTCAACAGATTACCGTTGAGTCATGAGGAGTCTGGGCTTTTTCTGGCCTCTTTGTGCACTTCATACCAGAGAGGAGTCCCAGCTCAGGGAAGATGCTGGACACAGCTTGCTGTGATCCAGGAGAGCTCAAGTGGTCTCACTTTGGGATCACTATAGTGTCCGAGATAATTGACTTTCATCAACTACTTCTCTGCTCCAGCCCACCTCAGTGTTATTTGACAGTTACGCAGACTCAGAACTTGCTGACCTTCAGAGTTCAATATCGCTCTCCTATTGCCTGCAACCCCAGTACAGATGTCAAGAGCCAGATATTGATGTGCTGAGCTATCAGGAGTGTATTAACTTCCAAGTGATGGGGAGAGCAGTGCAAGTCTAGGAAGTGAAGAACCCTACATACCACCAAGGGCACTTAGTGTTCTGGTCTTGTGTCTTTTGCAATGTCTCTGACTTGCCCTAGGTTGGTTCATAATCTAAGAAAGGGTGCGTGGGCAGGAGAGGATTGCATCACTTTTCAAGTGGTCTTCAAGTGACAGGACTGTACCACAACAACTTTACATAATGAAGCTTTAAAAATAGAATAGCTAAGGAGCTGGCGGCCAGTCACTAGTGGTGTCCCTCAGGGGTCAGGGCTGGCCCCATCCTCTTCAATATCTTTACTGATGATCTGGACAAGGGGATTGAGTCCATCATCAGTAAATTTGCAGATGACACCAAGCTGGGGACAGGTGTTGATCTGTTAGAGGGTAGGAGAGCTCTGCAGAGGGACCTTTACAGGCTGGACAGATGGGCAGAGTCCAGTGGCATGAGATTTAACACGTCTAAGTGCTGGGTTCTACACATTGGCCACAACAACCCCATGCAGTACTACAGGCTGGGGTCAGGGTGGCTGGAGAGCGACCATGGAGAAATGGACCTGGGGGCACTGGTTGACAGCTGGCTGAACATGAGCCAGCAGTGTGCCCAGGTGGCCAAGACGACCAATGGCATCCCAGCCTGTATCCGGAATAGTGTGGCTGGCAGGAGCAGAGAAGTCATTGTGCCTCTGTACTCAGCACTGGTTAGGACACAACCTTGAGTCCTGTGTCCAGTTCTGGGCCCCTCAGTTTAGGAAAGATGAGTTGCTGGAACATATCCAGAGAAGGGCAACAAAGCTGGTGAGGGATTTGGAGCACAAGCACTATGAGGAGAGGCTGAGGGAGCTGGGGTTACTTAGCCTGGAGAAGAGGAGGCTCAGGGGAAACTTTAATGCTGTTTACAACTACCTGAAGGGAGGTTGTGGTCAGGTGGGGGTTGGTCTCTTGTCCCAGGCAACCAGCACCAGAACAAGAGGACACAGACTCAAGCTGCACCATGGGATGTTTAGGCTGGATGTTAGGAGGAAGTTCTTCACAGAAAGAGTGATTGTCCATTGGAATGGGCTGCCCAGGGAGGTGGTGGAGTCACCATCACTGAAGGTGTTTAAGAAGAGAATGGATGGGGCACTTGGTGCCATGGTATAGTTGATTAGATGGTGTTGGATAATGGGTTGGACGCAATGATCTTGAAGGTCTCTTCCAACCTGGTTAAATCTATTCTCTTCTATTTCAGCGTATGATTTTTGTATTCTGAGCCACAGATGGCATCAATAAGTGTCACAGTGGTCCTTTTAAGACTATTTTACATGGAACAATTTTTTATTTAATTATTTCAGGACTTCTGCTTCTTGCTGTCTACTAGAGCTGGAGGATTAGGTATCAACTTGGCATCTGCTGACACTGTAGTTATATTTGATTCTGACTGGAATCCACAGAATGATTTACAAGCACAAGCTAGAGCACACAGGATTGGACAGAAGAAGCAGGTATGCATGTTCATGTTTAAGCTTCAGTCTTGAAGGGTTCCCTGTGGTAGCTACCCTTTCTGTCTGCATTGTTCAGCCTTCATGTGTTTTTAAGGGGAACTGCTGTATATGTCCAAAAACGTTAGTAATGTTCATTTAACCTTCAGGGAGGTTTAAGTTTCCAAATAGATGGAGAGAATATTGGCAGCTATGGTATATGGATGGGAGAGGGGAGAAGAGTTGGGACTCTTGACAGCTGCCTAAACATGAGCCAGCAGCGTGCCCAGGTGGCCAAGAGGGCCAATGGCATCCTGGCCTGCATTAGGAATGGTGTGGCCAGTGGCTGAAAGGTGGTTGTAGCCAGGAAGGGGTTTTGGTCTCTTCTCCCAGGCAACCAGCACCAGAACAAGAGGACACAGTCTCAAGCTGTGCCAGGGGAAGTTTAGGCTGGAGGCGAGGAGAAAGTTCTTCACCAAGAGAGTCATTTGTCATTGGAATGGGCTGCCTGGGCAGGTGGTGGAGTCACCATCCCTGGAGGTGTTCAAGAGGAGATTGGACGTGACACCTGGTGCCATGGTCTAGTCATGAGGTCTGTGGTGACAGGTTGGACTCGATGATCTCTCTTGAGGTCTCTTCCAGCCTTAGTGATACTGTCTGATGTTCATTGGCATCATGTCTTTTTTAGAAAATAACTGATTCAGACACATTCCCCTTCCTTAAGTTTGTTTCTTGGAGAAGACATAAAGTAATAATTTGAATTACAACAGTTTCACCTGTGACAATGTGTGCCGTGTCATTGGAGTTTTAAAAAAGACATATCTAGAAGTTTCTCTGCTTTTTTTATTGGTTTCTGTAACAGTTTTGTGAAGTCTATGGCAACATAATTGAGCTACTATTTAATATTTCAAACCAGTCGGAAGATACATAGTAAAAACTGAGATTTCTCCTTTTTGCTTACTTTTTTTTAAATATAAAGGTTAATATTTATCGGCTCGTCACAAAAGGATCAGTAGAAGAAGATATTCTTGAAAGAGCCAAGAAAAAGATGGTGTTAGATCATTTGGTAATTCAGAGAATGGACACTACAGGGAAAACTGTACTACATACAGGCTCTACTCCTTCAAGGTATCTGTATTTATTTCCATATCATTTACGCTGGGGTGTGTCTGACAATTAAGTAAAAATGTTAGTTGTTTCACTTGGTTAATGAATGGAAAAATAAGGTTGAGAAAGTAAAGACGTAAAGAATATTGTCTTTTTACATTGTTACTTACATATTAAATATACATTTGAAGTATATAGTTTTTATTTAGCAGTAAAAATAAAGCTTGACTCATGATCACTGAGAACCTTTTCAGTTTATTAAGATTACAGTTATGAAGATGTCTTCTTGAAACATCCTTTATTTCAGCTCAACACCTTTTAATAAGGAGGAATTATCAGCAATTTTGAAGTTTGGTGCAGAGGAACTTTTTAAAGAACCTGAAGGGGAAGAACAGGAGCCCCAGGTAGGCAGTGTTTGTGTACTAGATAGAGAGATAAAACAACTGAAAATGTGTATGAATTACCTAACTGTAAAGTGAAACAATTTCTTCTTCAGGAAATGGATATAGATGAAATCTTGAAGAGGGCTGAAACTCGGGAAAATGAGCCAGGCCCATTAACTGTAGGAGATGAATTGCTTTCACAATTCAAGGTATTGCTCTGTTTCTTCCTTCCTACTGTAACTACACTCTCCTTTGTAAATATATTATTTTTCTTTTGTCACCTCTCCATCTCTTCATTCTTAAGAAATAAATGACTCTAAGTCAACTCTATGTGCCTTTCTAATTACATGACTCTTCTTCTGTACAGCTTACATACCATTAATATAAGCATTTAAAAATACATTACACATTTTGTTGATCTGCTAATAGTAAGAATTCCAGGGAGTTTCATATTTTATTTTACTGCCCTTGATAAGCAGCTGTGCCATTGCTGAATGCAAGATAAAAAGTTTGCATTTCTTTGATTCTAGAAATAGCTTTAAGCCCTGAAGTAAACTTGGATGCGAGATATTTTAAGTGTTACTTTTTAGACATATCATTTGTGTGCAAAAGAAATGTAGAGCATGAGGTATTTGTTTATCTTAGCAGATTACTAAGTAGCCCTTCCCATGATAATGCATTTGCAACGTATTTTGAGTTCCACAGTGTATTAATGTTTAGTTTTGTATTACTATAGTTTGCAGTTAACTCAGGCAGTCAAATTTTGTTAGCCCTATGTTGAGGGAAGTTAAAGAACAATCATTTATAAGGGAAGTGTTCCGTTATGCGTCTGTTACAGTCAACTTCTAAAAGAAAAAGGTTCTCGTATTTTCTCATCTTAGCCTATGTTGCATGGAGTCTGTTTCATAAATGAACAAAATACTTGATTTAGAGACTGTTTCATGAAACGTTTTGTATGCTTGAAATTTTTATATAGTATAAACCAATTATATATACAAATAATAAAATGCATAAAAAAATTACTTTTCTTACAATATTAGATGCTCAGTCTTTTTTAAATAAAGCAATTTGTAAAATTTGTGAAAATACTTTCATTCTGTTATACAAGGTGGCCAACTTTTCCAATATGGATGAGGATGATATTGAGTTGGAACCAGAAAGAAATTCAAGAAATTGGGAAGAAATAATTCCAGAAGTCCATAGGCGAAGAATAGAAGAGGAGGAAAGACAAAAAGAACTTGAAGAAATATATATGCTCCCAAGGATGAGAAACTGTGCAAAACAGGTTTTTCTTAGTTCTGACTTACTTGTACTTCTGTGTTGCTCTTGATTTAGTGTGTTTGTTAGAGATGGTTGTTAGGTTATTTAATCTGGCTGTTTGTTAGTTTTCTGAAGGCATTTTTTCACAAGCTAGGTAAAACTCTGTTTATAAATAGTTTGTTAATCACATAGCTTTGCATTACTTACTCTGAAATTCCAGATCAGCTTCAATGGAAGCGAAGGGAGGCGCAGTAGGAGCAGGAGATACTCTGGATCTGACAGTGATTCCATCTCAGAAAGAAAACGGCCAAAAAAGCGTGGACGACCACGAACTATTCCTCGGGAAAATATTAAAGGGTTTAGTGATGCAGAGATCAGGCGGTAAGATGTGGAGTGGTCATGCATATTCAAAGGGACAATATAGTTTGTTTTAATTGCTATTATAGAGCTTGAAAGCACTTTAAACTCTCTTTTTTTTACTAAATGTCATAAATTTTTTTTTTCTGCTCTAGATATTTAATATTTTACCTTGTGTAGTTTGTGTTACTGACATGGTCAGCAGTTTGAACCCATTGTAATGAGGGGTAAAACTAGTTTTGAAAAATATCCTTGATTATTTTAAATGTGTTAATTCCTGCAGCCCATGAGGGCACTGATTAACAGTTTATACCAGCTGAGCTTTTCTTTTAACAAACAAACAAAATAATATGTTCCCCACCATTTTATCTAAAAACTGCCATGCTGAAAGAGTATGTAAATCTTTTTTTGTAATAACTACAAAACTTTGACTAGATTCTCTTCTCTTTTTAAAGTTCCTGGTACTAAATTAATGTTACATATTTGTTGGTTTTTTTTAAACTAAAAAATAGGCTGTTTGGGTCTTGTACAGCAGGTCCCTTCAATATTTGGTGGAAAAATAGTTACAAAAGTAAGAGGAATTGTCTTGATTTAGCTTTTGGGTTGGTGAAAGGCTACTTTGCTTCTGAAGTTTTAAGTATTCCTGCTTCTCAAATGCTGTAAAGCTTTCAGCATATTTTTTGGTTAGAGGAATAACTTTAAAGATCTGCTTTGCCTTTCCATTTCATCTAACAACACAGAAATAGTTGCTTTTTTCAAGGTTATTCTTGTGTTTGCACTAGAGTTTTGATGCCTTGATTAAGTAAATTTTATTTCTTTCTGGTTTTAATGGTTTTATGTAGTTATTTGATTTGTTTCCGATCCTACTTAATCTCACGTCTCTTTTCATCACTTACGCATTCCTACAGAGAGTATCTTTTCATGTCTTATTTTTCAAAATCTTCACCTGGTACAGATTGTTCCTTTTACTGTATAAGGCATAGCATAATTTATGAAATCATTATTTACTGTAAATCCACATTAAATTTTTATGATCAGGCATATCCAGCTGCTGAACATTCTGTCTTATCAAGTGAATAAAGCAATTTCTAAAATTAACTTTCCATTGCTTTATTAACATCAGTTTGTAGACCAAGAAAACTCTTGGTATTTGGGTACCTGGATATACTAAGCTGCCCTACTCTGTGTTGGGTTTTTATTTTTGGGCTTTTTTCCCCCTGTTATCCACATTACATTATAAGGGTAGTAATTGCCACCAAATTAATGAGTTAAGTATGTATTTAAATGGCAAAATTATTTTAATTATTCATATTTATTATTTTAATTATTAGGTTTATCAAGAGTTACAAGAAATTTGGTGGCCCTCTTGAAAGGTAAACACTATTATTACTTGTGTTGCAACTTGGAGCCTTGTTTTCATAAAAATCGAAACAGTACACCAAGAAACCTTAAAGAGAAAAATATCTAGTCACTGACTTTAGTGCAACATGACTTTAGTTTAGTATCTTGCCTTTTTTAATGTATAGTATGTGTGCAAACACCCACAAAACATACCTTTCAGTTTGCAGGACTGCTTACCCACTGTCTTTATACTTGTGGTCTCATCAAATCTTCATTGGGGATAATCATTCAGTCACCTTGTTTAATAGTTTGAAAGCCTATCAGTTTGTCCACTGACTGTCAAAGTTAGTTATGTGTTTTCCTTATTTTTCTTATTTTTAAACTTTCTTTAATTTTCCCTATTTGAAGAAAGCTTCCCATCCTTATTTTTCCCCTTGGATCAAAATTTCAGACAGCAGAGCATGTGCAGATGACTGATAACTAATCTGATAATTTCTTTACTTTCAGACTGAAAGATTTGTTCACAGGTACTGAAGTTTCAAAGCTATAAAAATGTGCATCTGTTTTATTGCAGGTTAGATGCTGTAGCTAGAGATGCTGAGCTAGTTGATAAATCAGAGACAGATCTTAGACGTTTGGGAGAGCTTGTACATAATGGATGCATTAAAGCTTTAAAGGACAATTCATCTGGACAAGAAAGAGCAGGTACAGTGGGCTCGAAGCAATCACAATGTCTAGAACTCTGATTTCTTGTACAGTGGTCATAACAAAATGTACTTCCATTGGGGGAAAATGAACAAAAATACTGGCATGCTGAGTGATATTTTTTTTTAAAGGCTTCTAGTAAGCTGATTCTGGGGATTTTGTGCTTTCGGTATGTGAATTGCCATTGAGGAATGCAGGATATTGTTGCTTTATGGTGAAATTTAAAAATAATCTTATCTGGAAGACTTTTTGATTCTGGAGCTTCCTTTAGTGAGTTAAAAAAAAGTCATTTGATATAGTTGAAACCTTGCTGCTTTTGCATCCATCTTACTTTGATTTCTTTACGTTATTTGGCATAAAATTCATAAATGTGAGTATTGTAATAGCTTTGTCATTCATTTTAAGGAGGTAGACTTGGGAAAGTTAAAGGCCCAACATTCCGAATCTCAGGAGTGCAAGTGAATGCAAAGCTAGTCATCTCTCATGAAGAAGAGTTAGCACCATTGCACAAATCCATTCCTTCAGATCCAGAGGAAAGAAAACGGTACTGAATTTTCATCTTACCTTTTTTTAAGGAAGTAGTAATGCATAAAAAATTTGAAGTTTTATTAGATATTTTATGACCACTTTGACTCAAGAGTACATTGTGATAGCATTGTCCCTTCATTCCCTGTAAGGACTGACAGCAGTAACTTGCTGCACATCCGTTCTTCGTTCTTTTTTCCCTTGCTTTAAAAATCAGTACCAGCTGTATCTTCTCAGTTGTAGTCACTGGGGACTGTGTTCTATTACTAATAATAACCAGGACTACAGTTCACACTTGGTGAGCAGCTGCTGTATGTGTCATCTCTGCTTGAGAAAAATGCAACTATTGGAAGCTTAGCAATGGGTTTGGTATGAACTTTTGTGGTTGACACTTTCTGTATTGTAATCCCTAAACTATCCGCTTGGTTAGCAGTTACACTTGGACAACGATTGATGTTTTTATATGTGGTTAGCTGATTCTGTGGCACAGCTCATCACCACAGGCAGATACCTGTTCATATTTTAGGCTTGATAAGCTTGATCCTAATAGACCAGGTAATTAGCAGAAAAAATAAATCTAGTTACATCACTTCTAGTATGTTCCCTTCTTCCTTGCTAATGAGCTTCAGAAGTAAAATCTCTCTTGTATTTCTGCTAGATATGTCATCCCATGCCATACCAAGGCTGCTCATTTTGATATAGACTGGGGTAAGGAAGATGATTCCAATCTATTAATAGGCATCTATGAATATGGTTATGGTAGCTGGGAAATGATAAAAATGGATCCTGATCTCAGTTTGACACAGAAGGTATGTCCTTTACATTTTTTTTCAAGGGCTCTTTTTGTTTAGGCAATAATGCTACTAAAAACAGTTACTGCAAAGAGCTTTTTTGATAATAAATGAAACTCAGAGACATTGTCTCTTGTACTTGTGATACATTACTATGTTTTAAACGTTGTGTATGTGGTTGAAGTATACTTTCTTGCAGCCAGTTATGTTGCCAAATTTCTATGTAGTTGAACCTCTGTAACTTGAATTTTTCTTTTCAGTATTTCTCTTGATTCAGATATTTGTCCATTTTGTGTTCTTGAAGTTTTGTAAGGGAAGTTTTCTAGAGATTTTATTTGGTTTCCACATCCTCACTTAATCCTCAGGTTCTTCATGTTCTCTTTCTTATGTCTTCTTATGTTGTCTTTAAATCACAACATGAGAATAGATGTACTAGAATCAGTGCAATAGCTCCTTGTCAATAGTGAGCAACAGGTATTGACAGAAAGACTAGGGTGAAGTACGCTTTGTGACAGCGATAGCCTGCAGTTTCGGGATTTTAGGAGTCAGGGTTGTGTTCAAATATGTTTAATAATTATTTCTACTCCTGCCTTACCATTACTTTGCTTGGATTTTGAAACCACCCATTCATATTTTGACATCTGCAAGATTGACAAGGCAGAGTCAAGAGTTCTGTGGATGATGGATACGGGAGCTCAGAATTTCTTGCATAAACTATGAGTGGAAAGAGGAATCTGAGGCTGGTTTCTTGAGTTTGTTGTAAACTGCAAGGCAATTTCCAAGACTCTACATTGTCTATATGATTGGGTAATAAAAACATTTAAGAAATTCTCCATTGCTTCAAGCATGCTGGCATATTTGCTAGGTACAGTTGAAATGGATCTTTTCCACCTTCTTTTACACAACTTTTCCTATTCTATCTGCCAGATTAGCATGTTCCAAACCTAATATTAGGTATTCATAGTTCTCATAAATACTACCATTGTTCTCCTCAGATTTTGCCTGATGATCCAGATAAGAAACCCCAGGCAAAGCAACTACAGACCCGTGCAGACTACCTCATTAAGTTACTGAATAAAGACCTTGCAAGGAAGGAAGCACAAAGGCTTGCTGGTGCAGTAAGTAAAATCTTTCATTAGTAAGATACAGCAGTAAGCTTAATGGATATGTCAACTGATCTTTTTTCAGTTGTGCTCTTCTTTGTGTAGTATGATTTTGTATTGCTAATCATGTTATGTGAGCCTAACTCAATCTAAAGGTTCATATTATATTCCTCTCTTGTTATCTGTATGTGTTCTTTACTGTTGCACTAATCTCTATTTCCAGTGGTGGTCCTTAGTGACAATAAACAAAATGAGCCCTCCATGTGATATAAAAACGAACCTGGTTTTGCAACTGTGGTGCGAAATGCTTGTCAGTTGACATATTAAAGAGACCAATTTACATGCAGGGCAATTCAAAGAGGAGGAAAGCAAGGACTAAGAAGAACAAGGTGATAAAGGCTGCAAAAGTAAAAGAAGAAATAAAAAGTGATTCTTCAACACAGCCCTCAGAAAAATCTGATGAAGATGATGGTGAGGATAACAAGGTAAATATCTTTCATAGGGTAAAGATGACTATCAGTTCTTCCTATTTGTACTGATTTCTGTTTCATTTTTTGCTTGACTTAATAAAATGTATAAGCACCTGAATGTCATCCTTGTGGCTCCTGCACTTAATGTTGCATAACTAGAAGCACATGGAAGACTATCTGCTTTAGTTTAATGACAAACCAGTGACTGGGGAATTATGAGTAGATTACCAAATTATTTTATAAAATAATGTGATCTCATTACATGTGGCATTGCTCAGTTATGGCATTCTTTAAAGAATTGAGCCTTGTTTATATTTCTAGCAGATACCTAATGTAACACAGTTAAACTAATGTTTCTGGCTAATATCTTGTAACTAGTGATAGTAAGTAGTGACAGTGATTGTTCAGTTAAATTTTTTCATTCATTCTCATAAAAAAGCAACCCACCAAGCTCAATTAGAATAAGTGTCCAGAATAAATATTTCAAGGCTTGCATGTGAAAGCTTCTGTATATGTTGTAGTTTTTGTTATCCAAAAATTGTTTAACCAACTATTTAAGCTCATTGTGGTGTGTTAGTGGTGTTAGGCCTCCCCTTTTCTTGGGCCTTTTTATTTCTAACATCACACGGCAGAAACCACTAGAGATAAAAATTTAAGTAAATTTTAGACTCTTGTAACAGCTATTTAATGACTTCAAAAGTAGTTTAAATAAATCAGTACAAATCTATATCATTAAAATACTTCCTATATGGCTTAAAATAAACTGAAGTGTCTTAGATAACCATTTTAAACTATTACAAATCATTGTAACTGCCAACTCATTCTAAAGAGAAAAACCTTCAGCAAATGATTAAAAGCAAGTCAGTTTTGGAAAAAACATGATGCATCTGTTAAAAATAGTCATTTTTGACTAAAGCATTTCTGTATGTGTTTCAATTTTGTTACGAATAAGAAAATGCCTAGTTGTAAAAAAAAAAAAAAAAAAACAAACCAACAACAACAAACCTAGAGCTTGACTCGCTTATGTTTGTACATACAATAATTCATCAGACATATAAGGTTCTAAACAGTGTTATCACAGTACCCAGTAAATTAAGTATGGGCAACCAAATCCTAAAATGAAGCAACTTATGTGTTCAGATTACTTAAAACATGAGCATTACAGATGGTCTCCACTAAGAATACCCTGCCAGTCAGCTGATGACTGACTTGTTACAGGTTTGGGCAATTGCCTACAAGCCTGTCTCCTTTTTGCATATTTAATAAGATACATTCTTCACTTTAATACCTTTGGACACAAACTAACAGTAATTCTTCTGGAAACTGGACTTCGTGTGAATGGGCTTCATTCACCTAAACAGCTCACTTATCTGCTATACTTTGAACAATATTTAAAATTATCTATTCTGCTGCTGGAACATTCAGGAAACTGCTAATGTTACTGTTTTTTTTTTTTTATAAAGCCTAGTGTAGGAGAGGGCTGTTTTTGGATAGGTTTGGAACAGCTATGTTTGGTCTCAGAAAGGAATGTAAACATCTTATAACTGAAGGGAGAAACTTGGCAAAATTGGTTGAAAATTTGTTATAATATTGTTTTGTTATTTTAGCCCATTGTATGCCTTAATGACATGCATGCCAGTTGAAAATAACCAATTAAGATGTGACACACATGTGCCCTCTGGTATAGTATATAACTTTGCTGTGTAACGTAATAAACTTCTTCGCCTGCTAACATCTTGGCCTGGAAGCTGTGCTCTAGGGTGATCGAACACCTACACCCGTACTACAACAAATGATGACCCACAATATGCGCCCTGAGCAACTACCTACTCCGACTTGCACCCTAAGCAACTACAAAGCATCAGCAACAACTGCTTGGCTTCATCGGGCTTGCACAGATGGTGCTCACAAACATCATTAAATGGTCAACCTTGAAGTTGTTGGTCTCTGAGACTTGCTAGAGGCTGTTGTCCACTGCAAGGAGAGCCCAGTGGCTGGTGACGGTCTCTAACTTAGCTTAAGTATAGGCATGGAAAGCGTGAACGTCCAGACATGAAAAATAAAGAAAAATTGAAGGCACCTCTGGAAAACAAAACAAAAAACAACAACAAAAGAAACTGAAGCAAAAGAAGAGCCGCGGGCTGCGGAGCAGAGGTGAGCAGTTAGGGAGGCACCAATGCCCCTATAATTACCCTTATTGATGAGCACATAATGGGGAATCAGATGTCAAAAGAAGAGAGAGTGATATTCAGAGCCTTTACTCAGATCTTGAAAAAAAGAGCTATAGCTCTTCATGTTTTAATTGCAGACAAAAGGCACATTTTAGGCAGAAAAGTGTGACTTGGGAGGAGATACCTGGCATAGAAGCCTTTCAGAAACTTTAAGCCACTTTTCAGCAGATGCTCTTTTCAGCTACTGAGCACTGCTCCTCTTTCACTAAAAGAACAGTGTATGATCCAGGGATCTGGGATAAGATGAGAACTGAGGTTTGTGACTATGCTAAGAAGGAGAGTAAGATCAGAGAAATAAAGGCAATGCCTGACACTGAACCCACCTTGGAGAAGCAAATGAAAACCACTGATTGACAGAGACTTTTGTGTGCCTTAAGAAATACTTCTGTAAGTGATGTGCTAACAGGTTGCCCACATCAACATCCAGAAACTTTGGCAGCAGAGGCTGTCACAGCTTCTCCCCCAGCCTTTGTTTCAAATAGCCTGGACAGCGGTATGGAGCAAGGAGGAAGCAATGGCTTCTGCTTTAAGCCATCTTGAGCTTCAGAGCGGTGGTGCCAGCCACAGCAGGAGGACTAGCAGGAGGCTCCAACATCAGTGAAGCTCAGAATCACTGCCATCACCTTCCCTGGGACTTACTTGTTATCTTCGGGTGAGAATTTTGCAACTTTTAGTGAACTTACAAGACTTCCCATGCCTTCGATGGATGTTGCAGTCTGGCCTCATGGTTCTATGGGACGCTCTGTACCACCAAGGGATGCTACAGTTCAATTCTGAGAGCTACCTGGAAAGGGAGCTGCTGTGGATTCGGCAACATTCTCCCCACCTCCCCACCTTTCCACCCCTGCTCTGTAGCTACAGCAGTTTTGCTGAGTCTGAGATTTCCCCCCTCCCCGCCTTCCCTCTCTCTAATAGAACAGAATAGAATTAACCACGTTGGAAAAGACCTTCAAGATTGAGTCCAACCTATCACCTAACGCCATCTAATCAACTAAACCTTGGCACAAAGTGCCTCATCCAGTCTCTCCTTAAACACCTCCAGTGATAGTGACTCCACCATCTCCCTGGGCAGCCCATTCCAATGACCAATCACTCTTTCTGTGAAGAAGTTCCTCCTGACATCCAGTCTAAACCTCCCCTGGTGCAGCTTGAGACTGTCTTCTTGTTCTGGTGCTGGTTGCCTGGGAGGAAGAGACCAATCCTCATCTGGCTACAACCTCTCTTCAGGGAGTTGCAGACAGCAAGGTGGTCTCCCGTGAGCCTCCTCTTCTCCAGGCTAAGCAACCCCAGCTCCCTCAGCCTCTCCTCATAGGGCTTGTGCAACAAAGCTGGTGAGGGGTTTGGAGCACTTCTCTGGACACATTCCAGCAACTCAACATTATCTCTCCCTTGTCTGCAAAAGCTGTGTTCTGATTTAAAGTAACAGTGCTAAGTTTTGTGAAGAAAAATACTCAACATTTTGTAAGTGCAAACCTACTATAGATAATGATTTTAGCATTATTTCCAATTGTAAGGGATTTTTGGAGATGTGTATTTTGATGTTTTTAGTAGATAAGTTTTAATAGTAAATATAGTGAATAGTTAGTACTCAGGATAAGTATTTAGTAGTTATAATAAGGTATATCAAATAAGTAGTAGTAATAAATGTTAATCATATGGTAATTATATGGTATTCTAATCAGTAATTATAATAAAAATGGTAATAAGATATAAGTGATAATGGATAAATTTAAATAGACTAAGTTATTCTACAAGTTCAGAAGTTAAGTTTTTCTTCTGATTCAAACCTTTTTTGTGTGTGCACTGTAGCATTTCAAAAGAACTCTGTGTAATATAGGTGAAGGTTGTGGTAAATAGGTATTTATTTAAAAAATCATACTTTAGTTAATGTAACGTCCCATATGTTTATTTTTTAGATACTGATTTGATAGTTTAATTTTAACATAGTTCTTTAAGCTTTTTTAGGGATTTTTAAGGTATTTGCATAAGCTAGGAGTTTGATATAAGGATATTACAGAATGGGGTTTTTTTGCTTTTTCCTTTGTATTCACAATAGCTTTAAGACAAGGATTATATTAAAGAAACCAAAACAAACCCATACCTACCTAACACCGGCCACAATGATAATCTGAGATCAAAAGCATCAATCAGAGGCTGATTGCATGAGAATGTCACCAGAAAACACCTGAATTAGGACTGAATACCATGGTTCCTTAATTGTTATGTGATTAGGGAATACGTTTACATGGATTTATATGTTAACTCACCAGTCTGTCATAGTTAAGTAATAATCTCAAATAGTTAAAGGGAAGGTCAAATGGGTTATGACACAAAAAACATTTTCATTTTAAGTTATAGAAAACAAAAAAAGGGAATTTCAATTATTATGTCAGACTAGTTAAAGCATGTTATGTTCTCAAGTTTTCATGTTATATGTGGTTTTAAGTGTGGTTTAACAAAATTTATGGAGGATATAAAAATTTTGGAGGCTTTATTTGGGAGAAATTTGGAAGAAAAAAGAAACAACATTAGGCCAAAGGTAGGATCAATAGGATTCAGTACCTTTCCTTAGCAAAAAAAGAGCATCAAGAAATCAGTATATTAGGATGAGTAAAAATGGATTATTGTGTTATGTTTAATTTTACATTGGGCAGAACCATGAATATTCAGGTTGTCATCTCTGACTCAGTGAAGGAGCCTTTTCACTCTTGCTGTCTGCCTGCAGGTATTTTCCTTATCTGTGGGGATAGAGCCTGGCCAGCCCTACCCTCACAGATCAAGGGAGGATGTTGCTGACATTAAACACTTCTATGATTTTTGACCGTCTTAGAAAAAGATGAAGGTGTAACATTCATGCCCTTGAAGCAAATTGTAGCAGACAGTGTTGAAGATTGGGTTTGCTGTATTTGCAGGTCTTTGTATATTAATCCCTGTGTATAATGTGTTCAGGCTAGAACTGGTATGGTTAATCAAGTCTTCTTTATTAATAAGAAAAGGGAAATGTAAGAGCTGGAACTGGCAAGATGTAAGTTCTCCTTTTATTGAAACCTTTCTGTCTGAAAGAAGCAACTGTCCTGTTTGTGTCTTGAACCTTTAAGATAAGTGGAAAGGAATGTATGCTTGTTGTTCTAGTGTAGCTGCACGTCTTGTTATCTTTACCCATATATTATGCTAATTGTGTTAGAAAGAGCTAATTGGTATAGCTCTTAGAGTCCAGCAAAGTGAGTTTCTAAAACAAAGCAGCCTCATGTCAGAAGTATTAAATTATTTAGCTGCTGAACATCAGTCTGTTAGACACACTACGTTACAGAATAGGGCCATTGTAGACTTCCTGTTACTTGTCCATAGACATGGATGTGAAGGCTTTCATGGCATGTGTTGTTACCAGGGTTGGATCCCATCTCTTATCAAAATTGGGTTGTTGATTTTATTGATTACTTTTGCTATATAGTTAATTTTACCTTTCTTGTTTTTATGTATGCAAAGAATGTTAGGTAGATCAAAAGTGTGGTTTTATTAGAAGAAAAAGAGGGAGATGTAGGAGAAGGGCTGGTTTTGGATAGCTTTGGAACAGCTATGTATGCTCTCTGACTTAAAAAGGAATGTAAATGTCTTGTAACTGAAAGGAGAAAATTGGTAGACTTCTGTTGGATGTGTTATAATATTGTTTTGTTATTTTAACTTGCTGCATGCCTTAATTACACAGTCAAAAATAACCAATTAAGATGGTGGCACATGTGCCCTCTGGTAGAGTATATAACTTTGCTGTGTAATGTAATAAACGTCTTCACCTGCTAACATCTTGGCCTGGAAGCTGTGCTCTAGGGTGATCGAACACCTACACCCATACTACAACAGCCTAGTAGAAAGATCATCTCTGGAAAACAAAGTTTGGACTCTGTTACCTTCTGTGAATGTTTAATGTTGGGTTGGTAAATAGTTACTGGGACAAACCTAACTAGATCAGAGTTCTGGTGACATCCTCTTCACTTGTGTTCTGACCAGTCAGCTCACTTGTGCAAGACTTGTTTCTTTGTAGTCTTTAAGCTCTTCAGATCCTAACTACCTTTTAGAGGGAAAGAAATCAAAGTTAATTCTAGGTTAAATGACGGTAGTTTCTCACCCTACTACCACTGTTAATCAGTACTTTGTCACATCAAGGATTTGAGTGAGTAGTTCTCATCTTTCTTTCTTTCTGTTCTGTTTGATAGATGTTAGATATTAAATTTATGTAAAAAAAAAAAGAAAATGCACTCCTAAAAAGTGTGTTTTAATCTGATGCCCAAAAAGGAAGAAAAAGCACAGCTAAAAAGCATGTTTTAATCTGATAGTTATGCAATTTGTATAGGTAGCAGCTTGGTTTGATGTGACATATATGCTTACATATTGCAGGATGAGATTGTTTCAGTGAAACATCCACATAAAAAAATTAAAGCAGAAAAAGAAAATGAAGAGAAGCCTGAGCCAGATATTGGCATAAAGAAAGAAGCTGAAGAAAAAAGAGAGACAAAAGAAAAGGAAAATAAGAGGGATTTGAAAAGGGAGAAAAAAGAAAAAGAGGATAAGAAAGAATTAAGAGAAAAAGATATTAAAGAAAAGAGAGAAAACAAAGTAAAAGAATCCACACAGAAAGAAAAAGAAGTAAAGGAAGAGAAGGTAATTAGGTTTACTTATCTTACATAGCACTAGAAAAGGCCATTAGGTTTATGTGAATGATTTTGAGATTAAAAGGTATTGTGGACCTTGTTGTCATTTCATTGAAGCCTTGTACATAATTTGATTTTTTTTTTTTTTTTAACTACTCTGGGAAACCATGAAGACAGGCATTTGAAATGGGAAATTACGTCTTCAGTGATGCATATCTTGCATGACTGGGAGTACAAGTGTGTGCAAGAAATTTTTTTTTATTCCTTTCCTTCTTCCTTTTCCATCTCACAGAAAGTAAAATGTACTGTCATTGAATCTCAGCATAGTTTTATTTTAATTATTGAAGAGAATGCAGTTGTTATGCAAATTGTCATACAGTATATTCCAGAGACAAAGTTTACTTAAATATTTTTATACCTTGTTCTTAGGTAAATGAAATAAAATCTGAAAGTAAAGAAAAAAATAAAAAAATTCCATTGTTGGATACTCCAGTTCATATTACTGCTACTAGTGAACCAGTTCCTATATCAGAAGAATCTGAAGAACTAGACCAGAAAACTTTCAGTGTGGTAAGTCTATTTTTGATCAGTTAGTGTTTATACATAATTAAATGAGGACAGTTTCTGATGTCCCTGATTCTGTTACTGGGCACATTAACAGAGATGATCTTCATAGTAAAGTCTCAGATCAGTGACTGTTACTAACAACATACAGATGTAATTTTGGTCTTATTCCAACAATTTTATTTTGTTGTTTACTGTATTTATGCAGGATAGTAAGAATTTACCCAGTCGTCTATGTGCTGAATAGATTAAGAATATAGACTGTAAAATTATATTCTGGAGAATATCTTAAGTAACCTGCTTCCTCAAGAGCAGAGATGAATGAATTGTAGTGCAATTACCGGAGTCTGTCTTTACCTCATCACATATCTTTGTAAGATATACAAGATACATTAGATTACATAACTTTCCTCCTGTACTACTGCAGGCTTAAATTGATAGTAGGCACAGGAAGGAACAAATGCCCATCAAAACACCTTGCTGGACTAATGTCTCTGACCCCAAAATTATTTCATTTAAACACTACTTTGGACTAAGATTATGTTGGAGGAGAAAAGGCACATACACGTAGTCTATGTAAAGATTTATAGGTCATCTGGAGCCTTTGGAATAGTATCAGTGAGTTATTTGGAGCAGCTACTATCCTGTGGGGATTTTGTCATTCAGATTTGAACAGCTTGTTTCTGCCATGTAGTTTTATTAGGGCTATTGTGAATGCTGCCTGTGACAGGCAAGTAAGATTCTCATGAGTCTGGCAGTGACTGCTTCCCTGTATGGTTTTGTTCTAAAACTTCCAAGTAACACACTTGTGATATCCAGGATGAGCCTTCAGTGATTCAGATGGATGAGCTTTTGTGGCTAAGTGACAGAAATCTACTTTGTTTGCATATACAGTTACACTTTTAAGATTATTTTTATATTTAATAGTGCACTCTGGAAGCTGTCTTCTAAAAGCTATTTTATGCTATGTCAAGTGCAGTATGTAAGGCAGCTCCTCAACTTTGTAATGGCATGAGCTATCAATGGAACAACTTCCTGGGTTTTTCTGAGTTGTCCCTATAAGCTTCCATTGCAGTTGTGATACTCTATTCCATTTCATTGCAAACATTCATTCGATTACTCTCTTTATTTATTTGGCACTTTGTATACAAGGATACAATGCATTTCATCCTGTTTGCCATGCCATTGTAGATGCATAGTAATCCTAAACTAGTCTTTGTAACTTACATCATGCTAACTAGCTTTGTCTTGACTTACTATTAAAATATGAAGTGTGAAAATTCAAGAATGCATATATGATGCATATCTGTGTTTGAAATGTACTGAACACTCTTATTTAATTTTGACATAGAGTTTGTATAGCTTTCAAGGTGCTAAAAAGTATGCCTTGCTCTACACGACTGTGAAATCCAGCTGTAATAAGTCCATTTCCTCAGAAAATCCCTTATGTTAAATTAGTACTTTAAGACCTTGATATTTGCTTTGCACACTGATGCTTGCATAAAGGGGTAAGCTTCCAACTGGTTTTAAAATACAACTTCTTCCGAAGGAAATCTGTAAAACATTTTTAAGAGCTGTGAGGATGTCTAGCATTTTATTTGGCTGGTAACGATACTATCTGTGTGTGTATATATATAATCTTTCACAGTAAAGAGTGGGTCATGTTTTGGAAGTTTTTTTGTTTGGTTCTGCTTTTTTTTTTTTTTTCGTTTGGACAAAAACAAATGTATTAATTCAATTCTGTAGTGTAAAGAAAGAATGAGGCCTGTCAAAGCAGCACTGAAGCAGCTGGATCGGCCAGAGAAGGGCCTCTCTGAAAGAGAGCAGCTGGAACATACGAGACAATGTCTAATCAAAATTGGGGATCACATTACTGAATGTCTGAAGGAGTACACAAATCCTGAACAAATTAAACAGTGGAGAAAGTAAGTTATCTGTGTTTTTTCTTGAAACAAAATAGGTTTTAATATTTTTTTTTTATTCTGCCTTTCTTGTACCTTTCTGTTGTTTTAAATAGGAATCTTTTAAAAGATGATTACAGGTGGTCCCAGCTTTCAGTGGATTCACTTTTTCATACTGCACAGTGAAACATTTTCTCCAGTAGGTGGAATCATCTCACTTATTTTAACTGAGATCCGAGGAAAGGCAACTTGTTACTTTTACTGTATTTACTGGAAAAGCATTTCTACCCTTGAGAGTTGCTATTTTTAACTTTGACTATTTGGGTGGTTTGGTGGGGGGTGGGGGGAGTAGGGGGATGGGCTGGGGTTTTGCTATTGTTTGGGTTTGTTTTTAATTCCTGTTAAAAATAGTGAATTCTAAACTCTTGTTGTACTTTAGTATGCTTTAGAATTGCAGAATTCTTTATTCTTTTTTCTTAAATTACTTATAATACATGCTAGCCAGTGTTTGAAAAGATTGCCATAACATATTCAGATATATTTAAAAATGAAGAATTTGCATCTTTGAGATGCCAATTTAAAAAACTGCAAAAATTGGTTTGTAAACGTCTTCTATTCAGTTGTTCCTAATGCAATTTGAATTAGTTTCATCAGAATGTAAACTTCAGTTTGTATACTGAACTTCAGTATAGAAAAGTCTGTTTAAGTGTGTTAATTTTCTTGACAACGTCTCATAGTATAGAATGCTTCTGTTGATTTTCATTGCTTTACCTCAAACTGTTAAGGTGATCAGAAATACAGAACAAAGGTCCATATCTTAGTTTTGATAAACGTTACATTTCTTTACATGAAAACTTGCACTGGAGCTGTTGTTCATAATGTGGGATGGTTTGAGGCAGACCCCTTCCCCACCACGGGCAAAAATAACTCAGACAAACAGATTGCAAAAGTGGTGGAAAGTTTAAATGGAAAGCAGTAAATGTTTACAGAGAGCCACCTGAGGGTACACCCAAGACCCCCATGTTATAGGGGTGCAGAGAATTACAGGATGAAATACCTGGTTTCCTATGTCCACCCCTCTGGGCTGGACTTTTGGACACAGGTAGTACACCTTGTATGAACACAGCAGAGGGCACCCAACCCAAACTGCTACATAATGCTACAATTTATTTGTAGATTAATAAAATATGTATTTCAGCCATCTTTGATAAGAAGTGTAGTACAGCTATTCTGTGATTATAGACATTCTTGGGATTTTGAGAGGAAAAGACTTAATTTGTGCTTTCATTCTTTTCAGCATTGGAATAATTTTTATTTGTTTTACTTAAATTTTTATTTACTGCTAAATACTCAAATTTCAAGAAAACCTTCAGAAGACATAGACAAACTCATAGCTACATTTTAAAGCAGTTTAACAAATCATTTTATTAATTACCATGCATTTTGTACTGTGAAGCACTTGTCACTTTTTTAATATTTATTTTATTAAAGGAAATAATATTTCTAGTGTTTGAGATACAGCTAGGTAATGTTTGCTGTGCAGCTAGTCAACAGGGTGTGGATTTTACAGTGCTTCTGGTTTACTGAGGTATTCTGTGGAAAAACAAATGTGTAGAATAATTACAACTTCTCTTTTCTTATTCCTCAGAAATCTCTGGATTTTTGTCTCTAAGTTTACAGAATTTGATGCCAGAAAGCTACACAAGCTTTATAAACATGCCATCAAAAAACGCCAAGAGTCTCAGGTATTTTCAGACCCTTTCTAAATACACAAATATGTATTTTAAGTGTTAAAGCTCTTTTATTAGATTTAAAATATTATATGGGTCACAGAAATACACTGCAAGTAGCATTTGTATTTGTAGTATAGTAGTCTCTTTATTTTTCTTACAAATGTGGTTGAACTTTGAGTTTCAGCAATGAATTTTTGTACCTATCTCTTCTAGCAACACAATGACCAGCACACTGGCACCAGTGTGAATACACATGTAACTAGAAATCCAGGTAAGAAACCTTAAGTATATCCTTGTGTTAGATATCATAGTTCTCATGTTTATTTCATTTTGCATGACTCCTATATCTGTCTCTCACGCTGCTAAATTGCATAGTGATAGGCTGATTAGTAGTCCTTTGCTAGTTTGCCGCTTCATCAGAGTGCATACTGAATCTGGTACTTGCTGGTTTCGGTAGCAAGTTAATTGACTATCCTTCCAAAAAAATGTTAGAAATAGGTTTGGGTGGGTTTTGTGTTTAGTTTTGGGGAGTGAGAGATGTCTAACTTGGAAGTTCTGTGCCTATTTATGGCTATTGTAATGTCACTTCTGCATAAGAATGCAAGTTATTTCTTGAAATCATAGTTTGAGTTACGTGGGCCAGTGTCTCTTACCGTTGAAAATAACAGTTTTTTTTCTGTGCTTCCGTACCTGCCTTCTAAGTAATACTTTTATCATGTTGCATAATGCTTCAAGTATATTTTCATGGACTTAAAACCAACATAATGTGTTTTAGGAACATCACTGTTAAGTCTTTCATTAGTAAGATGTACCTTTCAAACTCTTAACACATGCAAAGACCATCCCTTCTTAGAGGGGAAGGTCCTGCCATTGTCTAAAATTGCTCCACTAGAGGCACCTGTACTCGTTGCTCATTTGGATCACACTTAGCTTCACAGACTGAATGAAGAGGTTAAAAAATCCAGTTTGAGTCCTGCACATCTATATTCTAGTTTGTTTCCCTTCAAGCTACTTCTGATGTTTTTCATTTCACTCACATTAGTGCCTCTGTGTGTCAGCTATTTCGATCTCTTGTTTCTGTGAAATTATAATGTCACTTTCATACTGCTTTACGTCTGATAGGTAGAAGTGCTGTTTGAATTAGGCAAAGAAGAGACTGAGACTTCTTTTTAATCTGTTTCATTAAACAGATGTGGAAAGATTGAAGGAGAATACAAACCATGACGACAGTAGCAGGGACAGTTACTCTTGTGACAAATATTTGTCACAATACCATGATCACAAAGATAAGCATCAAGGAGATGCTTACAAGAAAAGTGACTCTAGGAAAAGGCCCTATTCATCTTTCAGCAATGGAAAAGATCACAGAGACTGGGATCACTACAAACAAGACAGCAGGCAAGTTTCTTCAGGAGTTTTAATGTCAGTTCTGAATTCCCTTCCTGGTTTTGCAGTTTGCTTCTAGTAAGCACCAAAACGTGTTTTTCTAAATAATGCAAAACTGGAACAGTGGTACCTCTCTAATGCACTTTTGTCGATCTTAGATAATTGTGGCTCTTAACATGTTGAGTAACACTAATACATATAACTTCTGGTTTTTAGATACTACACTGATAGCAAACATAGGAAGTTAGATGACTACAGGAGCAGAGATCACCGGTCTAACCTGGAAGGAAGTTTGAAAGACAGCCGAGCTCATTCTGATCACCGTTCTCATTCAGACCACAGGATACATTCAGATCACCGTTCCGCTTCAGAGTACAGCCATCATAAATCTTCCAGAGATTATAGGTACCACTCAGACTGGCAAATGGACCACAGAGCTTCAAGTAGTGGTCCTAGGTCGCCATTAGATCAGAGGTCTCCTTATGGTTCAAGATCTCCCTTAGGACACAGATCTCCATTTGAACACTCATCAGATCACAAAAGTACACCTGAACATACATGGAGTAGCCGGAAAACATAACAAAGACTGATGTTTTCAGGACCTTCTTTTAGCCATATACAGTAAACTAACACAGTAATTGCCTTACATGACTTGAAAGATATGGACTGGATATTCTATCAGTAGCAGTATTGTTACTTCTTTCCGGGATGCAAGGTCTATTCCAACAGAAGAAAAATATTTTTGTATTTAAAGTTTATGCTGCACTGTGCTGCACGTGCTGTGGCACTTTTTTTTAAGATATGGAAGATGTTTACTTTTACAGGGACCTCAACACTGCCCCTTTCAGACTGGATCTTACTATAAAACTTTTCATGTCAGAGTGATTTTGGGCTGAACATGTTTTAAATTATGTTTGTAAATGCATTTTTAAACACTGACCTGTGCTCACGTTTCAGGAAGGAATAAGGAGTTTATTTTCTTTGTTTCTTAGTAAAGAACTCTCAAGGACTTTATTCGCTTTCCAAAGCTACTTGTTTACATTGTACACTGCGACCACCTTGCCGCTTTTCATCACAAGCTTGAATATATAAATTCTGTACCTTTAACCATAGAATGGCCAGGGTTTCTCCTGTTTGTGATTAGTTATAATGCCTTTTTACAAAACAAATAGTTAAAAAAAAAAAACACACCCAAAAACAAAAAACACCACACACACAAACCCGAAGACAAACAAATGGCTGTAAATGATTGTAAATTAATTAAATGAGCTGTTTTCCTCTCAGGCTTTTTTTTGACTTTTCCTTCCTCTACCAACTCAGGCCTTCTTGTGACAAGTATGAAACAAAATCAGTGTACTTACATGTTTTAATAAAACACTTTGATGGAATCACTGCTCAGAATGTACAAACATGAAAAGGAAACATTTTATTCCATTCAGTGCTCCTTTTTTATTGCATACTTTAGGTATATCTTGGGGATATTAGTGTTTGTTTTTTTTTCTTTGTGAGTTGTCTTTATTTTCCTAATGAATTGTCAATGTGATTGTAATGAAATGATAGAAAATATCCAGATAAATTGTGCTCTGGGAAGCTTTTCAGGTGCATTGGTTTTCAAGGAGTGTTAAGTAATCTGAACACCAGAATCCAAATCAGCCAAAATTGTTGTAAATCCATTTGTGTTCCCTCTTTGACATGGGCAATAATGTCAAATGTGCTATGCAGCCAGTTAATATTTTAGAAGATTTGAATGACTTTATTGACAGAATTGTTACAATGCACACTGATTGTACATAGATAACTTCTATCTGACAAATTAAATTTAAACTAAAAGGATACCTGGGCTCTTGTAGTTTTCTGCTGTGTTCTCTACAGTGTTACTTTAGGTTTACCCATAAAACCATTCATCTCAATTAATGTACTAAATTTTAACATGCAATATGATAATTAAGGAAGATACGTAGCCTGGCATGATGTGGTTGGAACTACATCTGTTGCTGAAATATTTCTCTGCTCTTGTAGTTTCGATCATTTTTTCCTATTTAAATAGGTTTGTATGACAGTATTACTACAGAACCAAAATTAAGTATCTGTTGGTATCTCATGGAAGGCACAATTGATGCACAATAAGTTCTAAATTTAATTTAATGTAGTCTGGGACCAATTAATTTAATGCTGTTTCATTTCTTAACTCTTCCCTCCCAGGATACTGGAGGGGTTTGAATTGTTCTGCTTTTGAATTAAACTGAGATGGAGGCAGTGGAGTGGTGCCTGAATAAGGTGTACTGTGCATCTTCTGCTTTCATTGGTGAAAATCTAGAAGTTGGAGTATCTCAAGCCACTGACTGATTCTTACTGCTTGGCTAGTGCACAGATCCATCCATACAACAATCCCACTAAGCCTGGTTCACCATCAGTGCTGTATTACGGTACTGTGGCTGAGCATGTCCAATGTGACATGGTTTGTCTGCATTGTTATTGTTAAAGTTATCTCAGGTCTCAAATAGTAACACAAAATACTGATGTGGCTGTGCTGGTTAGGAGCTTTGGTATTTAGCCGCCTCAGTCTGTGTTAAATTTTGCTTGGTCATACTTGCGTCTTTACAAACCAAATTTTCAACAGTTTAAATTTTTCCCTTCTGGTTTCAATTAAGTCTTAAGTATAAAGTTTGATGTTGGAGATTAGCCTCCATTTCTTATGAGTCTGACTGTTACAGTGTATCCTGCTACTTAATTCTTAGGGGATTAATACTTAATCCCATATTCTTTGCAAATAAGCCATTTGTAAATAGTTTGCCATGCATGCAGATTTGATCCTTTTGTTCATTTGTAATGAAGAGTCTTGATGGAATGTGTTCAATTCCAGAGCATCCATCAGACACTAATGTTGTCTGTCTGTAAGAAGTTTTGAGAAGTAAGAATCTGCTGACTTGAAGAGAGCTTATATGGCTATTGATAAAAATTTCCTATGTTTCCTATGCCATGTATGAAAGCCATAAAGTTTCCATCCTAATCCTTTTACGTATTTCTAGTCTACTGTTCCCAGTACTGCCTAAAAAGAATAGATTGTTGGTCAGTCTTAGAAAGCACATGGAAAAAATGCATTGCTGTTACTAATTTTAAGAACCAAAGAATTCATGCTTTGGTTGCCATTAGTTAATCAGCTGCTGTATTAGCATCATTATTTACTGGCTCACAGTCACTGTTTTCCTCACATTCCCCATTTTCATTTTCAGTGCAGACATCCTGGTGTCTAAGCAGCACTCTAACAGCTTCTGGTTTCTAAGAGCTTTTCACTGTTTCTGAGATAGGCCTTGCAGAGGAATCAAGCACCAACCACAAAAGGATGTCTGTTTCTGCAGAAATGTGATGCTCCTAAAAAAGACTGTGCCCCAACTGCCCTTGGAGACACCAACAGCATGGCAATCTAGAGCACAGGCTCCATACCTAGGATGAATACTTTTGACACCTGTCTTCCTTCTTTCTGGAGCTCAGCTGTCTTGTGTTTTCCCCTGTATGATGATTTGTCATCAACAGATGGATGTTCTCACCTTCACAGCCCTTATTAAGTGCAGGGTTCCCACTTAAAGTATGAAGTCCCACTGAAGTACTCAAGTAGCAATGCTTTTCATGGAGCTGTTTCAATCTCCAGTGTTACTCTTCATGTTGTGTTCAGTGGCAGCAGCTTTTATTGGTAGGAAATTACCATTACTTAGGAAGATGGGCAAGATGGAATACACTAAAGGAGATCATCCTCAGACAGCTTTTATTCCTGATGAGACATTTTCTTATAGGTTTCTCCAAGATAAAGTTTTATTTGAACAGCAAATTAATTAAATCCTAGCTTATTTTTAGGTAGTATGGCTGAAATAAGGTCCTCTTACAGCTACAGAAATGCAGACATTCCTTGCTTCTATTAAAGAGCAGTAAAGACTATTAAAGTAGGCAGCACTTGGTATGAATCATTCACTGGTCCTGATCGTGGCTGTTTTACTCAGCTGTGTTGGTAGAGACCTAGCGCTGTTGCTTTTACCTCCTTGTTCTTACAACATGCTGATACAGTCCTGCAGAAATGTAAGCTTTGGTTTCAAAACCTTATGCTAAAGTTTTTATTTGTGAAACATTGCACAAGCAGTAGCTAAGAAGCAGCTATGTGTGAGACACTACTAGGAGCAGAAAGGAGGTTCATGGAATTCATTATTTGTTTTCCAATAATTTTCATTTTTCTCTGTAGTCAGTTATTCTTCATAAGATCGAAGCTGAGAACAACTTAGTACATTCTTGCCCACTCATCCTCTCAGTATATGGGGTCAGTGAAAGATCTTCTTTTGGATATGGCCAATATTAAAAAAATGATGTTTCTAGCATGTATTTTCCAAACCCTTCGTTTATCAGTTTTTTCGTAGCTATCTTTTTTCCTTTTCCCCTCTCTATTTCTTTTATTGTGTTTATTTCTGAAACTTGAAATTTCAAGTTAAAAATTGATTTGGGATCAATAATTACGTTTAATGATTATTGTTAATTTGCATGAAGAAATAAGAATAGCCATTATCCTGTTGGAAATAACTGTTTCTAGACCTAACACAAAACAATTCTGGGTTTTTAAAATTAGTGGTAGTAGCTTCATAAACCTATTGTAGAAGCTGTATACTTCCTTTTACATTTTGAAGCTCAGGATCAGGTTTTTAATTTATGTCCATATAATTCCCACTTTTAAGTCAGATGTTTGTTCATAATGTATGTCATGGATAGTGTAGAAAAATTTAAGAGGGGTTTTGTTTTACCTGGCAAGTCCTGTTCAAGAGTAATTTTCAAGTTACTCTAAAACTTCATTATTCTAAGTTTGCTCAAGACTCAAGATCTAACTGTAACCCTAAACTACTCAGTTCAAGCTTGATTCATTACAGAACTTCTCTTACTACTAGAAAAAAGTGGCCATGTCTGACATAATTTACACAAATTATATGTGAAGTAGCTGCTTTCTTAGCTTCAGTCAATGCTTAATCTTTTGTAGCAAGTGGCCTTTGGACATAGCAGGTAACATGGCCTTATATGGAAGTTGCTGTGTACCTGGATCTAACATTATGGAACAAAAATAGAAGATAACTTCTTGAACCTATCATAAATAGGCAGGTAGTAGTGGCCTTTATCTTATTCTCCTAAATGCTAATGCTCCTCTTAGCAGCTTACTTACCTGTTAACATGACAACATAAAGAAGGTACTGATCAATTTGCCTCCCACTACATGGCTTTAAAAGATCCTTTGAGAAAATGACAACAGGATAGAGACTGGCGGAACAACTGATACATTGCAGAAGTCAATCTTGGGCAAAATTTGAAGGTCCTCTGGTAAAGAAACCTGCAAGGGATGGGCCACAGCATGGGCACATTGGCACATTGTTATTGAGAAAATTACCCCAGCCGTACCAGCTCTATTGTAAGATTGGTTTGCAAACTTTGAATACAACATAGTGACTTTTAATGTGAAGGATGTAAATGAATGCCAGTGAAAATACACTGACTAAATCTCTAGAAAGTTTCCTGTTTAGAATTTCCTGCCAAAAATACTAGTCCTAAAGTTGAGCAAATTGGCTTAACTAATTGTGAGAGCTGAGCATTGACAGAGCTGATCTGTGTAGTTAGATGTACCATATATCCACCAACAAAAAAGGAGAGTCTTGCTGGAAGGATGGCAGCTTAACAGCTGTGTATGGGCTGCCTGGCTGCACTCCGTGGAAGTGAGTACATATTCTTGGGTGACAACCACATAATTCTTGAGACAAGGGAGCCCCAAGGTACTGCCAGTCTCTCTGACCTGTTAAAACCCCAGTTCTGTTGAATGCTATTAATACCTAAGTATGCAAACCAGTCTGGTACTGAATGCCCCAGATTTTCCCAGACCTTCCCACCCCACTCCACCCTCAGTGTCCTTAAGTGTGCATTTTTGTCAACCTCCTCTAGAATGAAGTAAGGAAAGCCATTTTCTCCCTCACCATTGCTCTGCTTCTGAATCCACCTTTCCAACCCTATTTCAGCATTCTATGAGTGCACCTTAATTACTTCTTTCTTTCAGGGCCTCCCAACTCAATTCCTGTACCCTGCAGGTTCTCTACAGCTGAATTTATTTCCAAATGTGCTGTTTTCCCTTGCTAGCCAACACTCACCTTCACTCATGTCTGGCTATTGCAGTTAATGAAGCTTGTGACTCCTTGTAAAATCCAAGCTTGAATTGCCTTTCTGTTAAGAATGTTGGAAACCAAGGCAGATTGTTCCCCAAAATCAACAAAGGGAGTTTTCACAGAATAGAAAATGAAGACCTCCCAGGGAAAAAGTTACTCATGTTCTTGGGAAATGTTTCATGAAGAGTCCATATGTGACTTCAGGCAGCAAATTTATGTAGCTTAGTTCATACAGCTAAGATGGGGGAGCTTACTGTAGTAAGTGCAAGGAGAAGAAAGCCTCATACCCTAGTATGGCCCTCAGATTAGTGTCCACTGTTGATCTTTCAGATAGGCAGAGATGAAATAACAATGGGAAGTACAAGGGCAATGAAAAGAAACTCACGGGCCTTGTGACAATCGCTTAAGGGTTCAGGAGCATAAGTAGTACTCTACTCCTCCAGTTGCAGGGCGTGATGAGGAAATAAACAGGAAGAGCCAGCAGATCAATGCCTGATTCCAAGCATGCTGCCACTTGCAGAACCTTGAGTTCTTTAATCATGGGTTGATTTACAGGACACCAGGACTGCTGGCAACAGATGGAATACACCTGTCTCAAAGAAGGAAAAGGATCCTTGTGTGAAAGTTAGCAGGGCTTATGGTAAGAGCTTTAAACTAGGTTTGAGGGGGACACGGCACCAAACTGGGATTGCCAGAAATAGGCCTGGCCCATGGGCACACCAGTTTCTGAAGAAGGATGTGATAGTGAGGTTTTTTTGGTCTGCTGTATCAGTGGAGGTAGTAAATGGAGACCTATGTGACAGCAAAGACATCAGGGTTATTATTGATTAGTTAATAATTACAGGAGCACCTAAAACAAGTCAAGTAGGAATTAGAACTTATCCCTGCACAAAGGTGGCAGGACACTTAGATAAAATATTCTTTAGGTATGTGGGAGAGCTCTATCTCTTCTGCTTGGTTGGCTGGCTTCTAACACTCACACCATGGTACCTGCTTTATTGGCCTTTTCCCTGATATTCAGCCATAAACACTCAACCCTGTCATCATCACCATTAAGCTTCCTAACATACAGGGACAGCCCATCACTTCTCCCTTGCCTATCCCTACTGCCATTTACTCCACTGATTACTGAACAGGTCTCCATGTTTAGTTTACTCAATTTAGGTTAAATAAGTCTGATGTATAATGTATGCCTCAAATCTCAGAACTGACTGAGACAGGTCTGACCTTTTAATTTCAATGAAATGTGATCTACAGAGTCAGGTTAAAAGAATTCTGAATCACATCAGATGCAAATATTTTACAACAGCATCACAATAAACTTACCTGCGTACTTGTACTTGACCTGTGGCTATGCTGATTTCCAAAACAAGCTAACTAATAAGAATGATTAAACCTAATGAACTACACTGACCTACACAACTTTTGGTTTGAATGTAACACAGAAAACTCTTATCTTGTAAACAACAACAAAGAAGACCTTTTAAACAAATGAGTCACTGCAAGTCATGACTAGGCATTGTATAGGTAGTCTTTAATAACTGGAGTAAGACAGACAGAAATACAGCTTAGAAGAGTTAAGACGCATGGGAATTAAATAACCCAAAGCCTAACATCATCAGTGTAAAGCACTGTAGTTGTACTCACATGAAGAAAATGAACACATGAGTGCTGTTAGTCTGTCAAAAGTGAGGAAAGCCACAAGCCACCTGGGCTTTTCTTTTTGAAACATGTCCACTCATGAACTTCCTCATTAGGCAGTGCAAAGCTGGCAATATTGCTTGCTTCATTTCAGGCTATATGTAAGTAAAGAGCTATTATCATATTCTTAAAACCCATATGCGGAGGATTTCTTGGCAGACCGTGGACACCTGATGGGAATAATGAACAACAGTAGACAAGGGAAGAGCTACGGATGTCATCTATCTGCTCTTCTATAAGGCCTTTGACTCAGTCTCCCACAACATCCTTCTCTCTAAATCGGAGAGACATGGATTTGATGGGTGGACTGTTCAATAAATAATGAATTGATTGAGTAACTGCATCCAGAGGATAGTGGTCAATGTTTATATGGAAATCAGTGACAAGCTGACCCTCAGGGGTCAATACTAACAAAAACAGTGAGATCAAGCACACCATCAGCAAATTCAGAGATGACACCAAATGAGTAATGCAGTTGACAAACCAGAGGCATGGGATGCCATACAGAGGGATCTAGACGTGGGCTTTTGCACCTTGTAAGATTCAACAAGGCCAAATGCACCTGCTGCACCTGGGTCAGGACAATCCATGGTATCAATACTGGGAATGCTCCACAGGAACCTCTGTGGAGAAGGACCTGGGAGTACTGACAGAAGAAAAGCTGTATGGAAGCCAACAATGCATGCTCACAGCTTGGAAGGCAAATAAAGTTTGGGCTGCACCAAAAGAAGCAGTCAGCATTCCAAGGGAGATGATTCTGCTGTTCAACTCCCCTCTGAATAGACCTCACCTGGAGCCCTCAGCACAGGAAGGACATGGATCTGTTAAAGCGGGTCCAAAAGACGGCCACAAAAATTATCAGAGGGCTGGAACACCTCTCCCATGCAAAAAGGTGGAGAGAGTTGGGACTGGTCAGCCTGGAAAAAAGAAAGCTGCAGGGGACCCTTTATTGCCACCTTAAATACTTAAAAGGGGTTTCTAGCAAGGCCTGTTGACAGGTCAAGAAGTAATGGCTGTAAATTAAAAGAGGGTAGACTTAGACTAGATACAAGGAAAATTTTATTTATTTTTTTTTTTACAATGAAGGTGGTGAAACACTGAACCAGGTTGCCCAGAGAGATTATAGAAGCCCCAGCCCTGGAAACATTCATGGTCAGGCTGGATGGGACTCTGAACAACCTGATCTAAGTTGTCTCTGCTTACTGCACAAGGGTTGAACTAGATGACCTTTAAGGTTGCTTTCAACCTGAAGCATCCTATGATTGTATAAACCTCCACGAGCTACATTATCAAAGATATCACAAATCCTCAAGTGTAACTCATCTGAAACAGCACCATTAGACAGCACAGACAGAACCACCTGCCACTAGTCCAGTCTTACCTTGTGAGAGACTAAAGTTGGCTCTCCTGGTGTGACTCAACAAAGACAAAATCACTTGCTGCTTGCCCAGACAATAGCTGATATGTGTTGGGCAGAGCCACTGGAAAGACTCTTGGAAGGTGCAAAGATAACATTGCTCATTGGGCCACAGCTGGCCTGAAAACAACGGACTGAGGCCACCTTCGGGAATATGCATGAGACAAGAAAATCTCCACCCATCAAGTACCCTGGGAAGGGAGGATGGTGAGACAAGAGATTCACCACCTGTTTCCTGATGTGTAATGAGTGTGGGGGCATGTAGATGGAGATGGAGGAGGTGGAGGCCCCCCCTGCTCCATCCAGACCCTTGCCCAAACACACAGAAATGCACAGAAAGATTTCCGGGGGAACGATACCTGGATACTTGCCTAAGGATGATTTTCCTGGCCCCTGATTTCCTGAGGAACAATACTTGGACACATACCTAAGGACTGAAAACTGTGTAAAAGACTTGAGCAACTACTGGTTTGTAGAAGAAAAATGTGGGGGACCGTGTCCCCTGAACTGGATGATTAAAAGAAGGAAAACACAGGAGAAAAACAGAGATGAAGGAAAACACAGGAGACGGACCATGCCGCTGAGAAGGAAAAGCCCAGGACAATGTTGCTCTGGAGAAAAGAGGCCGTGGAGCCTGGAAGAAGCTCTCCGTGTTCTAAGTTCCGCCTGCTGCAACTCATGGAGCTGAAGGGGCTGTCCAGAGGACCACATCTCTTCTCCAGCCAAAGCCTCAGCACCCTTTCTCTACAGACCCAGGCTGCCCAGAGGACCACATCTCTTCTCCAGCCAGAGTCTCAGCACTGTTTCTCTACAAACCCAACACGCCCTGCAGCACCTTTCCTCCACAGACTCAAACTGTCTTGGGGGGCTGAGGGATGTGGTAATATGATTACTTTCCTCTTCTCTCTCTCTTCTCTCTCTCCCTCTCTATTTTCTCCCTCTCTCCTTCTTATTTCTACTTTATTTATGTAATAAATAGTCTAGCTGTTTATATTTTGGCCTCATTTGTGCCTCTGATTTCACGGGAATATTCTAAGAGAACTGAGTCTCTTTCCCTCTCCAGACCGAGACTTACCTTCAGCCTTAACTCACTTCTCACTTTAATCTCAAGTATTACCAGAATAGAATAGAATAAACCAGGTTGGAAGAGACCTTCAAGATCATCTCATCCAACCTATCAACTAATCCAACCCACCTGATCAACTAAACCATGGCACCAAGCACGCTATCAAGTCTCCTCCTGAACACCTCCAATGGTGGTGACTCCACCACCTCCCTGGGCAGCCCATTCCAATGGGCAATCACTCTCTCTGTGTAGAACTTCCTAACATCCAGCCTAAACCTCCCCTGGCACAGCTTGAGACTGTGTCCTCTTGTTCTGGTGCTGGATGCCTGGGAGAAGAGACCAACATCCACCTGTCTACAACCTCCCTTCAGGTAGTTGTAGAGAACAATAAGGTCACCCCTGAGTCTTCTCTTCTCCAGGTTAAGCAACCCCAGCTCCCTCAGTCTCTCCTCATAGGGCTTGTGTTCCAAACCCCTCACCAACTTTGTTGTCCTTCTCTGGACATGTTCCAGCAAGTCAACGTCCTTCCTAAACTGAGGGGCCCAGAACTGGACACAGTACTCAAGGTGTGGCCTAACCAGTTGTGGTGAAGTGGTTATTAAATGTATGAATATGAATTATGAAAATATTATTTTTATTAATTATCAAACTATTAATAACTGATGAATCACCAACTTATATACATGTTCTAGTGCACATTCGTGAAATAAATTCCACAAGTGGCTTAGTGTTATAACTTAACTGAACTAGTTACAGACTATTTCTATATTTATGTAGCGAAGGGTGCATTTCTGCCGCTTGACCACTAGATGGCGAATCGGCGGGACGCGGGCGGCTTCTGGCTATACACAGCAATATTACAATCTTTCTATGCGTCAGCGCTTACTCTGCTAGACGCGGATACTTTGAACTGAGTGCTAGTGGATGGAAAACACGTGGAAGATATTCGCTTCCCTCCAGATAACAGGGATCGGTCCTGGTCAGAGTCGGCCCATGGGGTTGGCCCTGAAAGTTGGCTTGCACGGCAGGGCGGGACAATGGCGGCCGGTAGGTGGGCTCGGACGACGCGGCAGCAGGCAAAGCTATGGAGGTCGGACCAACCACAGCGATTCTCAGGGCTGATGCAAACAGCCTCGGGGAGAGAATGTGGCTGCATTAGGCAGCGGATTCTCTTTTACTGAGCTTAAAGGAGAAGCGGGACTCTCGGAGTGGTCCCGGGTACGGTGCAGTATAGGCACGAACAATGCTTTAGTCTTCCCTGAGATTCAGAGGGCTCAGAGTGGCACACAGTGGCTCCTTTCCGGCTATGGCGGGGCTAGGCATACGTGGACTCGGTATCAATCAAGTCCCTTCTCCCCAGCAACTGGGCAGATCTTACCCTCGGGGGTTGGTCCAGTCCTCCAGTGGCACAGTGAGCTCTCCCGGACGGAACAACTGGCTGTAGCGATGCTAAGGTCCTCCCTCTGTGCTTCTAACGATGCAGAGGCTTTCAGTATGCGTGCATGTATAACAGAAGCTAACAACAATCAGCTCAATGGCAAAGGCTGCAGCTCAAGGCTTGCTCTCTCAAGCAAGCACAGAGACAAAGTGAATGAGGGGGCCACTTGTTTACCAGCTGGGGTGATACTTATAGATTCCTCGAGGCTGGGCTTGACCAATGGGCACTCTCATAAACAACTGGCTTCAGCCTATAGAAAGTGTGAAGCTAGAATTATGCCCATACTTGGTGTCAGCATGAGCACTGCATGCGCTAGGTGCGTGCAAGCCTGGCTAATGCCTTGGCTTTTGTCTTCCTCCTGGAGGAGGGGGAACTTGTCCACATGCTGGGACAAGATTCAGTATCTCGGCATAACGTGCCTTCACCACACCAGTGCAGTGTACAGGGGCAGAATCACCTCCCTACTCCTGCTGGCCACACTGTTCCTGATGCAGACTGGCTGCCTGGGCACACTGAAGGCTCATGTTCAGCCTACCATCAACCAGCACCCCCAGGTCCCTCTCTGTCTGGGAGCTCTCCAGCCACTCTGATCCCAGCCTGTAGCACTGCATGGGGTTGCTGTGGCCAAAGTGCAGCAGCCGGCACTTGGACTTGTTCAACGCCATCCCGTTGGACTCCACCCATCTGTCCAGTCAGCCAAGCTCCCTCTGCAGAGCCCTTCTGCCTGCTAACTGACCAACATCTGCCCCCAGCTTGGTGTCATCCACAAATTTACTGATGATAGACTCAATCCCCTCATCTAGATCATCAATAAAGATGTTAAAGAGCATGAGGTCCAGCACAGATCCTTGGGGCACACCACTACTGACTGGCTGCCAGCTGGATGTGGCACCATTCACCACCACTCTCTGGGCTCGGTCCTCCAGCCAGTTCCTAACCCAATGCAGTGTGCTGCTGTCCAAGCCATGGGCTGACAGCTTGGCCAGGAGTTTGCTATGGGGGATGGTGTCAAAGGCCTTGCCAAGGTCCAAGTAGACTACATCCACAGGCCTCCCCACATCCACCAGGCGGGTCACCTGATTATAGAAGAAGATCAGGTTGGTCAGGCAGGACCTGCCCTTCCTAAATCCATGCTGGCTGGGCCTGATCCCTTGGCCATCCTCTAAGTGCTGTGTGATTGCACTCAGGATGACTTGTTCCATAATCTTGCCTGGCACTGAGGTCAGGCTGACAGGGCTATAATTCCCTGGATCATCAACTGGCCCTTCTTGTGGATGGGCACCACGTTGGCCAGCTTCCAGTCCTCTGGGACATCTCCGGTGAGCCAGGACTGCTGAAAAATGATGGAGGGGCTTGGCCAGCTCATCTGGCAGTTCTCTCAGCACCCTAGGATGGATCCCATCCAGTCCCATGGACTTGTGGGGATCCAAGCCACTGAGGAGATCTCCACCTACCTCCTCCTGGAACGGAAGGAAACTAAGCTGCTCCCTGGCAACATCCATCCATACAGGGAATTAATTAGTTTCTTTGAGAAGGCTACTGCTGTCCTTACTCATAAACCAGTCCCTAACCTAGCCAAAATGGTCATCTTAAAAAGTAGGAGCTTTCATTCCATGAATGAACTCTTATCCCCATGAAGGCAAACACTACCTCAATCAAGTTTGGTTAACAAAGGCAAGTACTATTTGAGTCTTAGCACTTCTAACAGTCCAAAGCCTGTCTTGGAGCTATGTTTATTGCACCATGTATTAAACCTTTCACTTCTTGCAGCATACAAGGTACTAAATAAAACCAACCTCCAAGCCACAAAATCATTCTTATCCTAGCTCTGCAGTAAAAACAGTTAGTCTGAAGCCTCACTTTCCTCCTCCTTCTGAATGTATGGATAGAATTAGCACCTAAGCAAGGGACTGAATTCAGGCTTGTGATTCCTATGGTCAAATCTGGGGGATGACTTAAACCTCGAGGTTAGAAGGCAGCTGCAATAGTTACATGAAGACTCTAACTCATGCAGTCCAAGCTGGCCACCTGAGCTAACAGGAAGTAATTCACTCTTTTGGTCCAAAGAAGTGAAGGCCATTTGTTTGATGGACAGAATACAATCCAATTTGTAATTATTTTAATTAATGAACCCAGAAAAATCACCAAAGTCATCACAGCACTAGAAACATATTGTCTCTAGAGTAAAAGAAATTACATAAAAACACCACAAAGTAATTAAGTTTAAAAACATACGTTAAGTATTACTTAGAGAGAGCACTAACGATGGTACGCAGATGTTTATAATATGTAATAGTCAGATACACACAAATATTTAATATATAAAAAATAAAGTGCTTTTATCAGGCCCCAATGCAGGGACATTATAAAAAATTTCAACAAATGGAAAACAAATAAATAAAAGCATTACACAAAACATTCATGAAAACAGTTAATACAATATGTACAATCTGGTGCATGTCCAAAGACAAGCCATCCCTTTCTATATGTACATACATATGTATATTGTGTGTGTATATATATATACCCATCATCACTCCATATATTATGACATTCTATATTTAAAAACTTTGTTAGAGAAAAACACAAATGCCTATGAAAACACCACTAGGATCAAGCACACAAGTCCAAGACCCACAAAGAATTTGCTACCTTTGCCCATGTTACCAGCTCCACTGCTGGGAAAGATATGCCAGTGCTCTTTTCTGGGGTGCAGTGCCTCCACATCCTGCAAGGCACTGTGAGCTGCAGCTGTGAAATTAGTGTCACCAGTGGTGAGCAGATCAAATATGCATGAGTAAAAATAGATGTCCTTCACTAGCATCTTCTCATGGCATTTAGTGGTGGCAGTTTCCAGTGTGTACACTGACCAGGGATGAGAAGTACCACTGTGAGAGAGCAACTGCTCCCTAACAGGCAACATTAAGTGGCCACTACCATCAATACGTTCACTTGAAGGACAACCATTTACACATAGCTGCAGATCCTGGCTCTCCTCATAGTCCATGACCAACTCTTGAGGCATGCGAATGGCCAAGGTCAAGTAGTGCCCAAGCTGGCGTATATACACTGTAGTCCCAATGTACCTGGCATCCATTTCAATGTATTTGCCACTGATCTTCTCCACAATCTGCAAGCTCTTGGTGTTTCCATCACCTCCACTTGTTGTACCATCAACAAAAGCTGCAGGCAAGTCATCAGTCACTGCTTGATATACTTTCTGATCTGTACAGTCTTGGTATGATTTAAAGATAATAGTTACCTGGGAGGGAACCAAGCAAAAAGCAAAGTTAGTACTAAAAAACCAACAAATCGTAATTTCAACCCCTTCTCATTTTGCAGCAGAACATACCTGGGACTGCCCACTACTTCTGGAGTTTAATACCAGTCCACTGCTGCTAGAAAATGTGCCAATGGAGAAATAGAGCAAGGCTGAAAGATATGTCTTTGAACAGTGACTTCCAACACAGAAACCAGGAGCTTAAAGCCTTAAGTCAAAACAGAAACAGCAGGTCCTCCAGTCTTACATAAAAGGAATAGTTAGGCTATTTGGCAGATCAAGTTTGGAATGTCCACTGGCTTTTCTTAAAATGAAAGTATAATGAGGAATCACATATAAATGCAGGAGATATATATATGCTGCTTCCTTTACAGTTTCACAGAGGAGTGACCTCTTAGAAAGGTCAAGAGGAATTCTGCACCAAGAACAGGTATTTTAATTATTACTTTCATCACTAATTGTATACATCAAGATTACTTACAGTCTATTATTTCAGCAGTCTGCTGTAAGATTCAGAGTACTCCAAAACATATTAGAATCTAATATTACACTTTTTCTTTGAAATCTACTCTATAGGAACCTCACATTTTCAATTCAGTTGACCAGTACACTTCTGCACAACAGGCTTTGTTTCCTGGTTAAATAACTGACTACAGACAATCTGAAAAAAGCCTCTACCCTTGTTCGCCTCACCTCTCCATACCAGTTGTACAAGACAAGAGTTTTCCCTTCTCCCTTTTCCTACTGCAAAACCACTCCTAAATGATATCACATTACTTTTCAATGTTTGGTTTGTCCCAGTCAGTCTTTCTGTCTCACACACAAAGTCAATAACTGCTATTTTAATTTTATACATTCTTACTAATGCTGACTGGAATTATTCCAATTTTGTTTATCTGCATTGATCAGTTATACCACTAGCTTGAGATCATCTATAGCCAAGCAATTTCGCAAATGGATGCCTGTGGACCATAGCTAAATGTGAATGCCTACACCCAAACATCCAGAAAATGCACATGTGCCCTTGTGGCTCTAAAGGCCACCTCACAACTTTGTGCTTAGACAAGGTAAGCTCAGCAACCCAGATAAGAGAAACCAAGATCTGTGATCAGTGCTTCTGCATATAACTTAGAGTCTTGTGCAGTAAGTGAAGTCTTATATTTCAGATAACACAGTTTTGATAAAACAGATTTCTATCTCAGCCTGCTTTGACACTGAGGCATTCCTACTTCCTCAAGTACATTTCCACTGTTCTGCAAGGAAAGAATGATCTATATTTCAACAGAATTAAAGCTCTAAATCTGCTCAGCACCTGAACAAGTCTGGAGTCAAAAAGAGTTAATGGTTTTAATGAGACACAAAACTGTCTACTTGATAAAATAGTTAAGTAAGACAATGGGCACCATTTATCAGGCAGCAGCCATTGAATTATTCTCTACAAAGTTCCCTCCTCTGTAAGACTGAAACACACAGAATTTCAGAGACAGAGGAAGGCAGAAACCTTCACCCTCAGGCAATGTTAGCAATAACACTGCATACTGAAAGAGGGCTGAATGGCAATTAAGTGAATGAAGGTTTCCACATATCTTGCAAGGATGCTCCAAATAGAATCAACTAAGACTTTCCAAGGGCATCCTCATATTTAAACACAGAAGCTCAAGGCATTAGGTTTGGATACTTTTGTGTGACATCCACCTAATCCATAAGCCAGACCAGTAACCAGAGTTCTCTGAAGTCCTTCCTCTAACCATCCACTCCTGCCTCAGTCTCACATCCTGGTACTGACAGATACTCAAAAGCCTGTTCCAAATGGTGATGAAACAAATTTCACTGCAAAGTTTTCTCTGTTTAAATTCTTACAGTAGCAGAAAGCATTAAATAGTGGGGGAAAAAAAGGCTGTTTCAAAAAAATTTAGCATGTGTTATATACGTGTATGTTCTCTATAGTACTTTTTACACTGGCTGGATGGTAACAATGTCCCTACAAAGCTGCTAATGTGTCACTCTGACTAGAAACTAGCTGCCTTTCTAAAAGTAGGACAGTGAAATCCAAATGCCAAAATCCTTGGATGAAGAAGTGTCTTTGAAAGTATCAGCCTTGTTCTCTGGAGACATACAGAACTCTAAAGCTTCTACAGTGAGGAACTCTAAAACATGCAAATAAGGTCATTCAAGAGACTTACCTGATGATGTAACATAGAAACTACACTAAGCGATAGTTTCTAAGCTTAGCTATACTAAGGCTACTAAAACCAACATGAACAATAAAAAGCCTCCATACAATTTGCACTTGAAATATTTCATTTTGGAATTAATCCAAATGAAGAAAATGAAGATTACTACAGATCACACTGCACAAGCAAGGCCTTTCAAGGATGGTGCTGCTGAGCTGCCAAAGACTGTGGAAACCTTCACACATTTGTAGAAGATGCCTAGACTGTGTGTCTTTAACAAAAGCAACATTTCCGTGTTCTTGTACTCGTCTTCATCAGGACCATAATAAAAGGTCTGAATAATAATGCTGGGTATAATAATGCTGGATGTAAGAATAGAATAGATCAGGTTGGAAGAGATCTTCAATGTATCTTGCTATTTTACTATGCCTTCATAGGATCACTTAAAGATTTTTTAAATCATGAACCCACTAAGTTAACCACTCAACTAAGACCCTACCTGCTATAAATGTACATACCTTTTAAATACCCTAGAGATGGGAACTCAAATACTTCAACGGGCAGTCTGTTCCAGTGCCTGATAACCCTTTCAGTGAAGAAGTTTCACCTCTTACTCAATCTAAACCTCCACTGGCACAACTTAAGGCCATTTCCTCTCATTGTATTAATTGTTATCTGGGAAGAGACTGACATCCACCTCACTACAACCTCTTTTCAGATAGCAAAGCAGTAAGGTCTCCTCTCAGCTACCTGTTCTCTAACCTAATAACCCCAGCTCCCTCATTCACTCATGAAAGCACTTAATCTCCAGACCCCTTACCAGCTTCAGTGCTCTATTTTTGCACATGCTCCAGCATCTCAATGTCTTTCTTGCAGTGAGGGCCTCAAAACTGAACACACTATTTGAGGTGCGATCTCAGTAGGGCTGACTACAGGGGGTGATCACTTTTCTTGTCTTTCTGTCCACATAATTTCTGATATAAACGAAGAACACTGCTTGATAATAATCAGAAGTCAACCTACACCTTCTTCTGCTGGGTACATTTCCAACCACTCTTTCCCAAGCCTGTAAGTGTTGCATGAGGCTGCTCCAACCCAAGTGCAGGACCCAGCATCTATCATTATTGAACTGCATACAACTGGCAGTGGCCCATCAATACAGCTTCTCCAGGTGCCTCTGCAGACATTCAATCCCCTCACAAATATAACCAATAAAGATTAAACAGGCCCCAAAACTGAGTTCCAGGGAACAACACTTGTGACATGCCACGAAATGGATTTAACTCCATTCTCTAACTCTTCTTGGGTCTGGCCCCCACGACATGACGTACCGGTTTGTCTACGACAATGCTGTCACAGACAATGTCAAAGGCTTTAGTAAAGTCCGGGTAAACAACATCTACAACCTTTCCCTCATCCACTAAGTGGGTCACCTTGTCATAGGTGATTAAGTTCATCAAATCAGATCTGCCTCTTAGAAACCCATGCTGACTGGGCCTGATCATCTGGTTGCCTCTGCATGTGCTGCATAATGGCACTCAAGATAATTTACTCAAAGACCTTCCCTGGCACAGAGGGCATATTGATAGGTCTGCAGTTTCCTAGATTCTCATTTCAGCCCCTCTTGCAGACAGACATCATGTTTGCCAATCTCCAGTCACCTGGGACCTCCCCACTTAGTCAGGACTGCTGATAAATGATGGAGAGTGGTTTGGTGTGCATTCCCACCAGCTCTCTCAGTACCCTTGGGTGTATGCCATCCCGCATATTTTTTTGCTACCTCAATTCACAGTTCCCTTTCTTGTTTTTGTTCTGAACACTCAGTGTCTTGGTAATTCATGCCACTCTGTCAATATTTTTGTTTTCTGCTGCTATGGCTATACAATTTAAATAATTAATGAAAAGCAGAGACTTAAGACTCTTTCCTTGCATCTTGCCTAGGACTTTACTTAGCGCAGAGGAAGTCACCAATGATGCAATCTGGTAACTGTTATAAAGTGATACATTTAGTATCCTTAAATGGTTATGTGGTGATAAGTAGCGAGTTTTCTTGTGATGTGGAAGAGTTAAAGGAAGAAAAAGACCTGGTGTAAGTTTTGACTGATTCTTAGATAAGACTAACAGTTACACTTTCTTAAGATTATTGCATACAGGATTCTAACAGATGCTACACTTTTTAGCTGTTAAGCACCAAGTGACTTAGTCTACTATCTCGGCCTTTTACTTTTGTATGCATGCACAGTATTTAAGAACAATCCACACCTTATTTGTAGCAGTAGCACTGGATCCTGGGACCACAGGCACATTGGTCACTTGGACTGATAAGTAGTCATTGTCTACAAGAGGCCAAGCACCCTCCACTTTGCAGGTCTGGAAGCGATCCTTAAAAGTCCTCAGATGAGGATCACCAAACAAGCCACAAAACAGGTAAGTAGTAGGAGGAGTATTCTCTCCTCCTTGATGTTCTCTGCCTTCTTTGTGGCCAACGTAACTGCAGGGATCATGGGCCTCTTCAGAGTTGGTGGAGGATGTGGGTCCATCTTTGGAGCAGTTTCTCTGGCTCATGAGGTCGCTGATCCCAAGCACAACTGAATGGTAGACTAAGTTTCCACGGCATACTTTGGAATTACGGTAGGTACAGGCAGAGTACGCTCGCAAGGCCTTGCAGAACTCCACATCAAAGTCTGCAAGAGCTGAGTTCAGATGCGAAGTTAAGGACACAAAATCAGCGGTGCACTTTTGAATTTGACAAGGTGTTTGCAGCTGGCAGTCACCTAAGCACAAAGAAAATGTCAGAGAGAAATCAACCAAAACTCTTTGATTGCAATACCCCATTCCACACCCAAAGGTATTGTAGAAAACAACCTGAAGACAACTTAGAGTGCTTGCCCACTAGGGAACCACTATGTAATAGAGAAAAAGGGTTGAGAGGCAGAAAGATAGCAATACAGACCATCTCAAAGACTAGGATATCCCATACAAGACTTAATACATTAATTAATGTTGTCTAGATGGAAATTAAAAGCACTAACTCATGCCAAGTATGAGCTCAGCGTTTCCTTCCAGCTATCAGTGATGCAATTCTGTGAAGTTAATCAGTTAATAAGAAAGTCTCCATTTAGTCTTTTAGCACTTTACACAAGATACATTTAACAAAAGCAGAATCCTCCCCCTCAAAAGGATGTGGTAAAGGCAACAAGCAATACACGTCTAGACAAAAACAGACTGCATGAAACAGAGATTCTCTCATAGCGAGCAAGGTGAGAATGATGGTAGGGAAGTGGGCAGGTCACAAATTCAAACTTTGGCACTGACACAGCTAAAGCTTCACTACTCATTTTCTGGGACTAAGCATGAAAACCAGCAGCTGTTTAAGTGGAAGTTGTCAGCTAATGAACCCACACACTGCAATAACAGTACCTCTTATAGGGTAATTCAACAATAAGACAAGAGACAAATCCCCTACCCACAAAAACCTAAGTATTTCAGATGTACACAACAGGTACATGGTTCCGTCTACATTAACGAAACAATTAGATCTTATCTGGTCATCTGATTTCTGCAAGGAAAGCATAATTACTACCCTAGGAAGCAAACTGGTGTTTTACAGTCCTCTCCTACACAGGTCTCACTGTCATGATCTGAAATCTTTTCAGATTGTCACAGTCTGTGGGTAACTTTTACATAAGAACTTGAAAGGAGTAGAAATGAACAGGAGCTCACTAAAGCAAAGAGAAAGACATATTCCCCAGGACCTAAAACTAAGAGGATTCCAGTCAAAGGAGAGACTGGGTTTCCACCCATCCAGACCTGAAAATAACCATTACAGAAAATGGACATTCAAAAAGACTATGTGCTGTCCAAGCATCCAAAACACTCTGTGCACATTTGTCCCTTTTATGACCTATAAAATTCAGCTGTGAATACATAATTAATCTGTAATTTTAAACTGTCATAAAGCAGATTTTAAACACCATAAAAATGCTTACAAAGATACATGGAAGTATGAAAACATGGGAAAATAAAATATACCTTAACAGATACTCTTCTCTGCCCTCAAACACCTCCTTAAAACATTTTCCACTTGTTTTGTGTTTCGCCAAATATGCATGGGTCCAGTCAGACTTAATGGCCTAATTTAAGTGTTTTTGAACTCCTAAGACACAAGGAATGAAAAATGAACTAAATAGTAATGTAAAACTTCTCAATTTTAAACAGTTTTCTGCAACTCACAGAGCAATGAGAGGATATTAACAATTTCTTTGCTTATTCCTTAGCCAACCCTCCTGTGAGTCAGTACTCACATAACTTACTCCAAATATCCAAACCACAAATTTAAAAAGACAAAATGTTCTGTCAGTGATAGGCAGCTAAAACAAATCTCCTGTCAAAATCCCAAGACAACACAGCATCGAAGCTGGAAGTCTCTAACCTATGGCCAAGCATGACAATTAAATTGTATGAGTAAGTTCTCAATTGACCTTCGTTCAAGAGACATATAGATTTGCAGAAGCACTAAAAAAAAAAAAACAACAACGTTTTCCGGTAGGAAAAAACAAATGAACAAACAAAAAAACACTATGCCAAACAAAACTGACACAAGAAATGCTGGTTCAGTGATTTTTTCAAAGCATCCCAACTTTTCTTGTATTTCTCTTCAGTTATGATTTGTGATAATATTCTAATCACACATAAATTGGGTCTAGCTGAGCACGTTGCCAAATAGTCTCATAAATCCGTGTTTCCAACAATCCTTGCAAGTATGAAATTTGCTCGCTGCTTCGGTGGTTTCTTGGCACAAATGAACAATGATTTGACGAAAATTGGATTACCTCTTCCTGCAAGTATAAATATATACATTGGCTCAAGCTAGAGAGAAATGTCTTCACAGAACTACAAATGTTCAGATCACTTCCGAGTTGAAAACACAGACCATTTTAGCGGTCATATGCAGTGTGTAAAATACCTTCCACCATCTCTGTATCTTCCAGCCGCCAAGCAAACGCTGGCTCTTCCCGGAGCAAAAGAAAGAAATATCAGTTCCCCTTGTCTTCAAGCAGGCTGCCACAATGCCCTGCGCTGCCCGGCTCCGCCCCCCATCACGTCCAGCGCTGCATCAGCCTTCCCGTCTTCCCATCCGCAGACTCACGACGCTATCCGCACGCCCCCCAAGAGGGAGGAAGGATGGGTCCAAGCTGACACCGCTAGCAGCCCCTCAACGGCTCACATCACCCAAGCGCGTAACCCTTCCTTCGACCCGGTTCCGCCGTGGCCAGCCCGAGGCAGCCGTGTAGGCGGTACCGCAGAGCCCCGGCCCTCCGCACTACGACCCGCCCTGGACTCCGGCCCACCCCGGTACCTGAGCCCAGCAGCAGCCCCAGGATGGCGAGAAGGCCGAAGGCGGCAAGCGACGGTCGGCGCGGCCTGCAACGCGGTGGCTCAGACCCAGCGGCACAACAAGGCGCAGCTCTCCCCATGCCCGTCCATGCAGGTCCCCAGGCTGGCGGTGAGACAGGGCCGCGGCATGAGGCGGCGGGCGGGTAACCTCCTCACTGCTTCCTCCTCCCTTTCTTTCAGCGGCGAGACGACGAGCGGAAGCTGCCAGGCCACAGCGGGGCAGGAGCGGGATGGTGTGGCATGGCGGCAAGAGGAGACGAGCACAACGGAAAAAGAAGTCGGCGAGCGGGCAAGAGTCAAATTAGAAGAAAAGGCAACCGGGCAGTATCATCCCGGCAGCCCCAACTAGCCCGCAGGTCCCACGACGTCAAGTGCACGATGCCCCACCCGCTGCCTCCCACTGGCTATCTGGCCTGTCCACCAAACCCCGCGACGGGCCGTCAGCGTGGCCTGGTCCCACAGCCGAAGCTGATTCGCGCCCCCTTGTGCCTCGCCTCCTGCCCTGCGCAACAAGCCCCACCTCCGTCCGGAGGGTGGGTGGCTGCGCCGTCCCGCCGCTCGGTAGCTGACGTTCAAGATCGGCATCACTATCGGACCCCTACGCTGTCCCTGCGACGGCGATTGGCTGCACTGACGCGCAGGCAACGGGAGGGTCCGCAGTGCAGGCGCTGCCGCAGTGCTCGCGCAGATCCGGCTCGGCCCAGGGCTCCGGCCAAGTCGGGATGGTAGCAGCTCAGCGGAAGCGACACAGAGGTCTCCGCCAGGCAGCGGTGACACTTCCTGTAGGCGGGTTCATCCCGGCACAAGCCGCATCTGCTGTTTTTTCATGTGCCGCCTCCCTGTCCCCGGATACGGCTTCAAGAACGCTCGCGGTGGAAATGGGAAAAATAGCGCAATTAAACGGACATGTCAGTGCAAGAAGTATTGTTTGAACTCAGCGCGGTTTACTTTCCAGAAGGCATGCGTGATTCTTGAGGTGCTCCCCTGTAGGCAGCATCGCCAGTCCCCGGAGGGAGCACTACGTGTGACTCCTACCGGGCTGTCCTGGGCATCACAGGTAGTACCGTGTTCCTCTATGTCTTCAGAAGGGGAGGGTAGAAGTCACGGTACTACAGACCTTAGGTTACTCACCCATACCACGCTGGGTACTTAGGGCATGTTGTTCTCTTCTCGGAGGAGACCTTATTGTGGCCTTCCAGTATCTTAAGGGGGCCTACAAGAATGATGGTGAGGGACTTTTTAGGGTGTCAAGTACTGATAGGACTAGGGGAAATGGGAAAAAAAAAATAGAAATGGGTAGATTCCGATTGGATGTTAGGAAGAAGTTCTTCCCCATGAAACAGGTTGCCCAGGGAGGTGGTAGAAGCCCCATCCCCAGCGGTTTTTAAGACCAGGCTGAATGTGGTTCTGAGTAATCTGACCTAGTGTGAGGTGTCCCTGCCCATGGCAGGGGGGTTGGAACTAGATGATCCTCAAGGTCCCTTCCAACCCTAACAATTCTATGATTCTATGTTTTATTTTAGTGCACTGCGTGGCTCAGCTGGGTTAAGGCTTCACATGCTGTCCTACTGGACAGTATATGATGCTTTGTAGGACCTGCATATCAAGTAAGTGTCAAAATTAATATGGTGAGCGACCCTGCTGTGGGGAGAACAGCATCTGCAGAGAGATGCCTCCACATCTGCATTGTGGAGCATGCTGCTGCAGACATGCTAACCAATGCAAAACACAATTGAGACATTTGTACTGAAGAAGTAGCAAGTTTCTCACCCATCTAGGGAAACTCCACTACCTCCCTGCCCAACAATATTAATCTCATTAAGCAAAACTTGCAAAAACCTGAAAGCATAGCAGCCTCACAAATGCACTGGCATTTTAATTTCTTGCTTCTTTCCAGATGAGAAAAGGCAGTCATTGCCATGTGTAGTACTTTAGTTTTTTTGCATGCACCCTAGCCTTGTACTCCAGTGCAGGAACTGAGGCCTCTCAGTTGTACCTAGCATGCACCTGGAAAGCTGCATTATACTGCCTGCCTTTGGAGGATACCTGAGGAAAATGCATGCTGCCAGCACTGCTCCTACTAATGACAATGTGCAATAAAAGTAACTAGTTTGTTAGCCTTTGTTTCTTTGAGATAGCGCAAAACACACGTGGAGAAAGGAATAATCTTTGTAGGCCTCAGATAAGATGATTAATTGTGGAAGGAAAGGTAATACATGCTGAAGTCAGCCGTTTTCTTAAAGAAACCTTCTAAACAGTTAAGACTCTCACAAATGAGTCCACACCACTCTGACCAAGGACACAATCTCAAGCTGCACCAGGGGAAGTTTAGGCTGGAGGTGAGGAGGAAGTTCTTCACAGAGAGAGTTTTAGCCGTTGGAATGGGCTGCCCGGGGAGGTGGTGGAGTCACCATCCCTGGAGGTGTTCAAGAGGGGATTGGATGTGGCACTTGGTGCCATGGTTTAGTAGTCATGAGGTCTTGGGTGACAGGTTGTACTTGATGATCTTTGAGGTCTCTTCCAACCTTATTGATTCTGTGATTCTGTGACCAAGTGTCAGGGCCAACTAGTGAACAGAGTGATGCAGAATATTGGAGCATCAGAGGAGGAGGAAATTCTGCTTGAACACCCTTCCCTAAAATTCACCAGAAGATGGGAATGCACTTGTGGAAGAGACATTTGCATATATTAGCATGAACTCTGAAAGATTAATGAATCTATTAATCACCAGATATTTAGCAAATATGCATAGAATGCTGATATACATTCTCTGTAAGATGCTCCTTCAGGTGTTCACGTGGGTAGAGTGATTGCCCTGTGTGCCTGGCCATAAATGAAAGGAATGCCTGCTCCTCAAAACCGAAATCAGTGTTACGGAGTTTACTTGCCATTTTGGTAACCCTACGTCTGCCTTTTCAGTAGCAACCAGTGGGGCAACTTTTTCACTCACCTCAACTTCAGGAAGAGACCACATTTCTGGTACAGAGCAAGGAAAACTCATGGTACTCCTGAAAGTGACTTTCACTGGAAGCACTCTGTATCAGGAGCCGTTTGCTTTATAGGAAGCAACTTGCAGTTTGCAAAATCGCATGTGAATCCAGATGTGCACTGGATAGCGCAGCGGAAGCGTGCTGGGCCCATAACCCAGAGGTCGATGGATCGAAACCATCCTCTGCTACCAAGAATGTGCTGGGTTGAGGCAGCCCCCTTCCCCACCCCTGGCAACAATAAACAGACAAACGGATTGCAAAAGTGATGGAAAGTTTAAATAGAAAGCAGTGAACTTTTACAGAAAAGCAAAAGCACAGTGATAAAGAAAAATCCCAAAGCAGACCCAGAGAGATCCCATCCCCACCTGAGGGTACACCCGAGACCCCCAGGGCTCCTTCTTCCCCCTCCCACTGCTAGGCTAGTCTCAGCTGGCCAGATCTGAGACTGCCCATGCCCCCGTGGCCTTGGGCCTAGCCAGGCCCAAAGCCAGGAGACATCTCCCCAGTTACCGGCTGACGGAGGAGGAAGAAAAGAGATAGTGCTGGACTCCGCACTGCATCTTATAGTGGTGCAAAGGATTGTGGTATGAAATACTACATAATTTCCTGTGTCCACTCCTGAGCTGGATTTCTGGACACAGGAAGTAAACACTGCAGGGGGGCACCCAGCTCAAACTGCAACATAGTTCCATTCTCTCTTTAGTCCCCGACCCCCAAGATCTCAGCATCTCGGAGCTGCTTTAAGGCACGTAGAAGAAATCACCACAATGAATACGAAAACGCGCTTATCTGCAGCACTAGTTTGTAAACGACAAACGACTCACCCGGGGACTCCATCCCCTATCGCCCGCAGGCGGGGTCTGGGCACAGCCAGGCCTTCAAGCAGTTCCCGAAGCGACAGAGCGGGTGGGTGGGCAGGTACTGGGAGCTGAAGGGGCCGTCGGTGAGTCAGCGGCCAGGCGGGGCGGCCGGGGTGCCACTCCCACAGGGCACGGCGCCAGCCGTAGCGTGAATCCAGACAATAGCCGGCGTTGGGGAAGTGGCAGTACAAGCGAGCGGCGCGCCTCGGCGTGTCTGCTGCCCATCCTCTTTCTCTGGCATAGGCACAAAGGGATGAGATAGACTTTTGGTGACAGACGCCTACAGAAAACTAACTGAGAAAAAGTGGAAAGAAAGCAGGGAGTACGAGCAGCACCCGCGGGAGGGCAGGGATGCCCCTTTGCCTGCTCCTCCACTCTTCTCCTGGCCCTGGGTTACTCGGTCGCGCCCACAGTAAGCACTCATCGGCCCGTATACGAATCATCTGTCTGACCCCAGTCCCTGGTCTCTCGTCCCGACAACTTGACTGAACCCTGCACCTGAGGGGCAGCCCCGAGCAGCTTCCTGGTGCTGCTGTGGCAAAGTGCTTATCCTCTCCACATGCCCTCGGTTCTCAGCCCCCTCAGCTGCCAATAGCCTCATACTTATCGGAGTGCTGGCAGCCCCATAAAAGCAAAGGCAGAGTGTAGTAGTTGGGCAGAAGGGTGAATAAAGTGAGGAAAAAAAACCTTCCAGCCTTGTGGCTAGGAATGTCTTGGTTGGGTTATTAGAAAACCTATGAATTCAACCTGATACTCTTTCTCTGGCTCATTACCTTTTCACCCCTGAATTTACTGTACTGTCTTTTGGAGTAGTAGATGTGTCTCTGATGTTTTGGGGGGCCAGGGGTTTTGTTGTGCACTTAAGCAGGTATATCTTAAAATGACCACACTTTTGCCCCTTTGCTGCATGTCACTGGTTTCTCTGTTACTTAGTCCGGCAGTACAGTACTGGGCTCCTCAATTTAAGAAGGACATTGAGATACTTGAACATGTCCAGAGAAGGGCAACGAGACTGGTGAGAGGTCTTGAGCGCAAGCCCTGTGAGGAGAGGCTGAGGAAGCTGGGGTTGTTTAGCTTGGAGAAGAAGAGTCTCAGGGGAGACCTTATTGCTCTCTACAACTACCTTAAGGGAGATTATAGACAGGTGGGCGTTGGTCTCGTCTCCCAGGCAACCGGTGGCAGAGCAAGAGGACACAGTCCCTAGCTGCACCAGGGGAAGTTTAGGCTCAAGGTGAGGAGAAGGTTCTTCATAGAAGGAGTAACTGGCTAGTGGAATGGACTGCCTAGGGAGGTGGTGGAATCACCATCCCTGGAGTGTTTAAAAAAGGATTGGATATGGTACTTGGAGCCATGGTTTAGTTGTCATGAGGTGTTAGGTATTGGTTAATAGATTGGACTTCATAATCTCTGAGGTCTTTTCCAACCTGGTTGATTCTGAGATTCTGTGATTCCATGAATAGAGAGTCTTCTAAATATGACTTTCAATAATGAATCCACAACTCTCTCAGTATGCATGAACCTTGGGGTTAACTAGTGAACAGACTGAAGAAGACCACCATAATATTGGAGGAGGAGTAAGTCAGAGGGATTTTTCTTGAATATCCTTCCCCAAAATTTGCCAGAGAATGGGAGTGTGCAGAAAATACATTTGCATATATTAGCATGAGCCCTGGAAGATTAATGAATATGTTCATATCTTTAGCAATGATCTGGATGAGGGGATTGAGTGCACCCTCAGTAAGTTTGCAAATGGCACTAGTTGGGTGCCTGTGTTGATCTGCTAGAGGGTAGGGAAATTTTACAATGGGATCTGGACAGGTTGGATTGATGTGCCAAGGCTAATTGAAGTTGAACAAGGCCAAGTACCAGATCTTGCACTTGGGTTACAACAACCCCATGGTAAGCTACAGACTTAGGGATATGTGGTTGGAAAGCTGGGACTTGGAGAGGGACCTGCGGGTATTGATTGACAGTTGACCAAGTATAAGTCAGCAGTGAGATCTGGTGGCCAAGAAAGCCAATGGCATCCTGGCTTGTATTAGAAACATGATGGCTAGGAGGAACAGGGAGGTGGTCATTCCCCTGTACTCAGCACTGGTGAGGCCACACCTCGAGTACTGTGTTCAATTCTGGACCCCTCACAAGGGGACACTGAAGTGCTTGAGCATATTCAGAGGAGGACAACAAGGCTTGCGAAGGGCCTGGAGCATATTAACTACTAGGAGCATCTGTGGGAGCTGGGGTTGTTCAATCTGGAGAAGAGGAGGCTGAGGGGAGACCTCATTACTCTCTACAACTACCTGAAGGGAGGCTGGAGCAAGGAGGAGGCCAGCCTCTTCTCCTTGTTGGTAAGTGACAGGACTAGAGGTTTCAAGCTGTGCCAGGGGAGGTTTAGGCTGGATATTAGGAAATATTTCTTCACTGAATGGAATATCAAACATTGGAATGGTCTGTCCAGGGCAGTGGTGGAGTAACAGTCCTTGGAGGTGTTTAAGCAGTGTATAGACCTGTCACTTAGGCACATGGTTTAGTGTTGACCCTTCAGTGCTGGGTGAAGGTTTAGATTGGATGACCTTTGAGGTCTCTTCCAACTGGATGTTCTCTGTGATTCCGTGATTTCTCAGAAAAGCAATGGATATGCAATGATTCATATTTTAGAAGACATATCCAAACCCTGTGTGGTATGCATGGGCTTTATGAAATGATTTGCACATGCATTTGGCTGTAAATAAATGCCTTTTGCTCCCTAAAACCTTCTAAGTGTTCTCAGAGAGTTGGAATCTAATGTTTTCAGTAACATGATTACAGGCAAATAAGGATAACTGGACAGAGTTTGGCAGAAAAAAAAAAAAAAAATCTAAAGCCAAGAGGTTTCTTAAGACTTAGGAAGCCAAAATAGGTATCTATGAGACAATAAGACAGACACATAATACCCTGGACTTTTTTTTCCTATTGGCAGAATGAAAATCACTTCCAGAATGTAAAAATACTCTCTTTCAAAATGTAAAAAAAATAAATATCTGAATGGCAGTGAAACATATTTCTGTAGGGCTGTCATAATGAGTAAGAAGAAAACTAGGATAAAGTTAAAAGATAATCTCTTTATCTTGGGATGCCTATACTGGTATCAAAAGAGTGGATCCTGAAATGTGAGTATCTGAGAGTATTGACAGCAGTGTTAATAAGATCAGCTATTAGAGGCACTTTAGGAAGCAAGTGTAATCATGATGTGGAAGGGTTTTCTGAGACCTGATGAGAGACAACTTCTCAGATCATCACCGAGAGCATTCTTAGAGTGTGAGATGAGTTATTGTAAGAGATATACTGAAAGGATAAATTCTATGTCCAAAAGCCCTCTGGGGTAGGAAGGATGATCATATTCCATGTTTCATTATAATAATGTTGTTGTTCATACAACAAGAGAAAATTCTTGTGTCAATAGTAGAGGTGTCATGAAAGCTTTCCAACCAACACAGGGCTCCTGAAGGCAGATCCGAAAAAATCCAGAGTCTGGTTTGTCCCTAGTTAGAGGGATTATGAGTGGAAGGGCTGGGGGAAAAATGGTCCTTTTCATACTTGGCTAATGTCATTCCAGTAGCTTAGCAGTGAATATTGCAAGGATATTTTGCACGTTGATTTAAGCCAGTCCTGCATGCAGTGTAAATACAGTCTAGCAAATGATGTATTTTATACATCATGGAAGTGCTAGTGGTCATGTGTATGAGTATACTTCATAAAATCCTATGGTTCATATTTGTAGCATTCAAGCAATGTATATTTGAAGTAGAGTGATGAGATTGGACATAATTTGGTATCAACCCCGAGGGCAAACTTCAGCCTGTTTAAGAAACTTATTTGCAAACTTCCCTGGGTATCAACCCTCAAGAACTGAGGGGTCCAGGATGGTTGGAGCTACTTCAAACAGGAGCTCTTGAAGGCACAGGAAATGGCACTTCCCATGTGCCGAAAGACGAGCCGGCAGGGAATGCGACTGGCCTGGATGAGCAATCAGCTCCTGGAGGATTTAAGGGGAAAAAAAGAGGCTGTATCAGCTTTGTAGCGGGGGGAAGGCTTCTCGAGGTATGTTTAACGAAGCTGTTAGAATATGTAGGAAAAAATTAGAGAGGCAAAGGCCCAGTTGGAACTGAAGCTGGCCACCTCTGTGAAAGATAATAAAAAGCATTTTTACAAATACATTAAAGCTAAAAAGAAGGGCAAGAAGAACCTCCACTCCTTACTGGACCTGGAGGGGAACACTGTCACTGAAGATGAGGAAAAGGCTGAGGTCCTGAACACCTTCTTTGCCTCAATCTTTAACAGCAAGGCAGGAGTTCAGGACAAGTGGCTTCCTGAGCTGGGCGATGGGGTCAGGGAGCAGTGTATTGCCCCAGAAATCCATAAGGAATTAGTTCGGGACTTGCTGAGCCACTTGGACACTCACAAGTCCATGGGACTGGATGGGATCCATCCTAGGGTGCTGAGAGAGCTGGCTGATGAGCTGGCCAAGCCGCTCTCCATCATTTTCCTCCAGTCCTGGCTCACTGGTGAGGTCCCAGATGACTGGAAACTGGCCAATGTGGTCCCTATCCACAAGAAGGGTCAGATGGAGGAACCTGGAAACTACAGGCCAGTCAGCCTGACCTCAGTGCCTTATTGATTCTGTGATTCTGTGAAAATGATGGAGCAGATTATCTTGGCGGCAATAACTGTGCACCTGAAGGACGGCCACGGGCTCAGGTCCAGCCAACATGGATTTACGCAGGGCATATCCTGCCTCTCCAACCTGATCTCCTTCTATGATCAGATGACCCGCCTGGTGGATATGGGGAGGCCTGTGAATGTAGTCTACCTGGACTTCAGCAAGGCCTTTGACACCGTCCCCCACAGTAAACTGCTGTCTAACCTGTCAGCCCATGGCTTGGACTGCAACACTTTGTGCTGGGTTAGGAACTGGCTGGAGGGCCAAGCCCAGAGAGTGGTGGTGAATGGTGCCACATCCAGCTGGCGGCTAGTCACCAGTGGCGTCCCCCAGGGATCAGTGCTGGGCCCCATCCTCTTTAATATCTTAATTGATGATCTGGATGAAGGGATTGAGTCAGTCATCAGCAAATTTGCATATGACACCAAGTTAGGAGCAGATGTTGGTCAGTTGGAGGGTAGAAAGGCTCTGCAGAGGGGCCTTGACCAACTGGACAAATGGGCAGAGTCCAACAGGATGGCATTCAACAAGTCTAAGTGCCGGGTGCTGCACTTTGGCCACAGCCATCCCATGCAGAGCTACAGGCTGGGGTCAGAGTGGCTGAAGAGCTCCCAAACAGAGAGGGAGCTGGGGGTGCTGATTGACAGCTGCCTAAACATAAGCCAGCAGTGTGCCCAGGTGGCCAAGAAGATCAACGGCATCCTGGCCTGCATTAGGAATAGTGTATCCAGCAGGAGCAGGGAAGTCATTGTGCCCCTGTACTCTGCATTGGTTAGGCCACACCTTGAGTCCTGTGTCCAGTTCTGGGCCCCTCAGTTTAAGACGGACATTGACACACTTGAACGTGTCCAGAGAAGGGCAACAAGGCTGGTGAGAGGCCTTGAGCACAAGCCTTATGAGGAGAGGCTGAGGGAGCTGGGATTGTTTAGCTTGGAGAAGAGGAGGCTCAGGGGTGACCTCATTGCCCTCTACAACTACCTGAAAGGTGGTAGTAGCCAGGAAGGGGTTGGTCTCTTCTCCCAGGCAGCCAGCACCAGTACAAAGGGACACAGTCTCAAGCTGCACCGGGGAAGTTTAGGCTCAAGGTGAGGAGAAAGTTCTTCACCGAGTCATTCATCATTGGAATGGGCTGCCCAGGGAGGTGGTGGAGTCACCATCCCTGGAGGTGTTCAAGAGGGGATTGGACGTGGCACTTGGTGCCATGGTCTAGTCATGAGGTCTGTGGTGACAGATTGGACTCAATGATCTTTGATGTCTCTTCCAACCTTTGTGATACTGTGATACTGTGATAATTTTGAACAAGTGCTGTGGAACTGATGGATCTACATACACCTGAGTAAAGCCTAACCTGTACACATTTCAAACTTTCTAGTTTTTCTAATTCTTTTTTTATAAGCATTATAGAACTACTAGGACGACTCGCATGACTGGAGCACTGCAATTGACAGCTACAGGCTCTTCAGGAGAGACAGGCAAGGAAGAAGGGGTGGAGGGGTGGCCCTGTACATCAGGGGGGCACTAAATGCCATTGAGACAGAGATTAGGGACGATCGGTTTGAGTGTTTGTGGGTGAGAATTAGAGGGAAGACCGGCAGGGCAGACATCCTGATTGGAGTCTGTTATAGACCACCCAACCAGGAGGAAGATGTTGATGAAGCATTCTATAGGCAGCTTAAGGCTGTCTCAAGATCTCCGGACCTTGTTCTCATGGGCGACTTCAACCTGCCTGACATCTGCTGGGATCTCAACACAGCAGAGAGGACACATTCTAGGAGGTTCTTAGAATGCATGGAGGACAGTTTCTTATCCCAGGTGCTGTGTGAGCCTACCAGGGGCAAGGCTATGCTTGACCTCCTCTTCACCAACAGGGAAGGGCTGGTGGGTGATGTGGTGGTTGGAGGGTGCTTAGGGGCCAGTGACCACGAGATAATTGAATTTTCAGTATTCGGTCAAACTAAGAGGGGCAGCAAGAAGACCTCCACTCTGGACTTCCCGAGGGCAGACTTCGGGTTACTCAAGGAACTAATTCAGAGGGTTCCTTGGGATAAAGCCCTTAATAATAAAGGAGTCCAGGAGGGCTGGACCTGCTTCAAGGAAGAATTGTTGAAGGCGCAGGGACAGGCTGTGCCAATGTGCTGGAAGATGAACCGTCAGGACAGATGGCCAGCCTGGATGGTTAATGAAGTTTTAATAGAACTAAAGGAAAAAAAGAGGGTGTATCACCTTTGGAAGAGAGGGGAGGCAACCCATGGAATGTTTAAGGATGTTGCTAGGTCTTGTAGGAAGAAAATTAGGGAGGCAAAAGCACATTTGGAACTTAAACTGGTCTCTACTGTGAAGGACAACAAAAAGTCCTTGTATATATTAATAGCAAGAGGAAGGGCAAGGACAACCTCCACTCCTTGGATGACATGGAGGGAAATGTTGTATCAAAGGATGAGGAAAAGGCAGAGGTACTTAACACCTTCCTTGCCTCAATTTTGAATGGAAGGACAGAACGTCTTCCTGATAGCTGGCCTGCAGAGCTGGCAGAAGGAGCCAGGGAGCTGCACAGTTTCCCTATGTTCCATGAGGAGGTGGTTGGAACTCTCCTCAGCAGCTTGGATCCCCACAAGTCCATCGGACCAGATGGGATCCATCCTAGGGTGTTGAGAGAGCTGGCAGATGAGCTGGCCAAGCCACTATCCATCATTTTCCAGCAGTCCTGGCTCACTGGAGAGGTCCCAGAAGACTGGAAGCTGGCCAACGTTGTGCCCATCCACAAGAAGGGCAGGTTGGATGAGCCAGGGAATTATAGGCCTGTCAGCCTGACCTCAGTGCCAGGCAAGATCATGGAACAGGTCATCTTGAGTGCAATCACTCAGCACTTAGAGGATGGCCAAGGGATCAGGCCTAGTCAGCATGGATTTAGGAAGGGCAAGTCCTGCCTGACCAACCTGATCTCCTTCTATGATCAGGTGACCCGCCTGGTGGATGTGGGGAGGCCTGTGGATGTGGTCTACCTGGACCTCAGCAAGGCCTTTGACACCATCCCCCATAGCAAACTCCTGGCCAAGCTGTCAGCCCATGGCTTGGACGGGAACACACTGCACTGGGTTAGGAACTGGCTGGATGGCCGAGCCCAGAGAGTGGTGGTGAATGGTACATCCAGCTGGTGACCAGTCACTAGTGGTGTGCCCCAAGGATCAGTGCTGGGCCCTGTGCTCTTTAACATCTTTATTGATGATCTGGATGAGGGCATTGAGTCGATCATCAGTAAATTTGCTGACGACACCAAGCTGGGGGCAGGAGTTGATGTGCTAGAGGGTAGAGAAGCTCTGCAGAGGGACCTCGATAGGCTGGACAGATGGGCAGAGTCCAACGGCATGAGATTTAACACATCCAAGTGCCGGGTTCTGCACATTGGCCACAACAACCCCATGCAGTGCTACAGGCTGGGGTCAGAGTGGCTGGAGAGCGGCCAGGTAGAGAGGGACCTGGAGGTACTGGTTGATGGTAGGCTGAACATGAGCCTTCAGTGTGCCCAAGCAGCCAAGAGGGCCAATGGCATCCTGGCCTGCATCAAGAACAGTGTGGCCAGCAGGAGCAAGGAGGTCATTCTGCCCCTGTACACTGCACTGGTTAGGCCACACCTCAAGTACTGTGTCCAGTTCTGGGCCCCTCAGTTTAGGAAGGATGTTGACTTGCTGGAACGAGTCCAGAGAAGGGCAACAAAGTTGGTGAGGGGTCTGGAACACAAGCCCTATGAGGACAGGCTGAGGGAGCTGGGGTTGCTTAGCCTGGAGGAGACTCAGGGTGACTTTATCACTCTCTACAACTACCTGAAGGGAGGTTGTAGACAGGCAGAGGTTGGTCTCTTCTCCCAGGCAGCCAGTACTAGAACAAGAGGACACAGTCTCAGGCTGCACCAGAGGAGGTTTAGGTTGGATGTTAGGAAAAAGTTCTGTACAGAAAAAGTGACTGCCCATTGGAATGGGCTGCCTGGGGAGGTGGTGGAGTAGCCATCATTGGAGGTTTTCAGGAGGAGACTTGGTGGGGTGCTTGGTGCCATGGGTTAGTTGTTTAGGTGGGTTGGATTGGTTGATGGGTTGGACGCGATGATCTTGAAGGTCTCTTCCAACCTGGTTTGGTTTATTCTACTTAGTATCAACCTACTGCTTATTAAAACTCCTTATTAAAAACATGACTGAAAATAGGAGATGTGTGATGGAAGTATGGAAGAAGTACAGTCTCTGTTATTTGCAAAGTGTAGGAAGCTCTTTGAGACTTCGAAGTATTTACTTCTCAGGTGTAGTCTTAGGGGTCAAAATCACCACCACATGCCTTTTTAATTGTACATTATTAATGCATTTTGGAATACAGCTGCACTTTTACAGCACATCTGTTTTTCAAAGAACTGTAGTAAAAATGGAATATAATGAGAAGGTGATCTGAAGTTATCCTTCAATTTGCTTTGGACTATGACAATACTAGATCTTAATTCTCTTATTTTGTTGGAAGTATCTTTATGGGGATGCTATGTAGTGAAACAGTAGAAAAGCTTTTCTTAACAACTGGCAAACATGAAATATATATACTGCTTTATCCTAAAATAGTTGAACTAGATTTTGAGGCATGAAGCACAATCTAATGTGAAACATAACAATTAAGAGTTATGCCATTACAAGTTTTTCCTGCTTGTACTGCTTTGTCTCCAAAATTTCCTGTAAGGGGTACAACCCCTTGTGTTCAAAGGCAATTAAAACAAATCAGGAATAAAGGACAAAGAGAAAAGGAGACCAGGCTGGGGAAAGATATGAAAGTAAGTAATAAAAGAGTGTAAAATATGTCTAGAAAGAAACAATGTATATGCTCTTTCGTAGGTGAGATTTACTGATTAATAGTACAAGGTATGTGGTAGAAATACCATCAGCAAAACCAGTCATGAATATGTTCCTTATTGCTTTGAGCTTGGACAACCCACATCCTGGGCAGAGATTTCTGTGTCTGACTCTGTTGCCATTCAGTTGCAGGTTTGGCTTCTTTTAATTTTCTTTCAATTGAATAGCAGAGTACCCTCTGTCTTTCTCTTTTTGCTGCAATTTTATTGCTAAATTTCAGGACGTGTTCAGGGTAATTCCAAGTACTATAGGTTCTGCCACTACCACTTGTGCTTCCAGCAAACCTGCTGCTTCCACATGAGTATATCTACCTGGGCTTCAAAAGGGTTTTGCTGAAACACAAGAGCTTGCCTCGATTTACACGGTGGATGTAAAGGAACATCATGGAAAACAAAGCATTGTAGTGAGCAGAAGAGATGGAAATCTTTCCTTTGACTCCCCTGTGCCATTATGGAGCCTCCCCAGTCCCTCTGCCTGTTAACCATCTCATACTATTGAGTAGGATACTTCTGTAGAAAGTCTTCTCTTATTGAAGTAAAAAGAAAATTATCTTATTAGATCATTTAATCAGAAGCAGTGATTTAATGAAGTTCCATTTCCTAGTCTGCACTCAGACTTAAGGTAAAATATTAATCATACTTCCTCCCAATGTCCTGCCTGTTGACAAATCATTGATAATATGCACCTGCTTGAACATCTCATATGTAGGTCCATCTGCAAAAACAGAAGGTAAATTATCAAACTGAATTCCAAACAGGAACATTTAAGGATTACACAGCATATAAAAGGGCCTCTTGAGGGACATGTTTTTGTACTCATTGTTTGGATGACACTGAACTGTAATTACTACATTGTTAATTATTTAATACATTAAAGATTTAAACCTGATTTATTATCATATTTCTCTTGGGGCAATTTATTTATAAACAGCTTTCCCTCCCCCCCCCTTTTTTTTCTTCTGTCATTTTTCATGCATTAATGAATATGCATTGTGTCATGGTAAGTATATAGGTCTGTGGCATGTCCTAGCAGGCTTTGTTCTTGGTTGTCTTCTCATTCATTTCTTCCCAAAGGTAAGCTGCATGAAAAGGCCAGTCAAACCTGGAAAATCAATGAATGGTTATGGGAGTAGTGCCATAGCCAGGGCTTTGACTACTTAGCCCACACAACTTGGTTTGAGAAACCTGATCTCCTGGGGGCTGATGTGGTACACCTCTCAGAGAAGGGACAAAGTATATTCTGTCATAGGCTTGCTGATTTACTTGAGAAGGGCTTTAAACTACAGTTGACAGGGGTGGGGATCCTGAATCCATCCGACTACCACTCTGAGGCCAGTGCCAGTAATATATGCCCTAGGCTTTGGCCTGAAGAAGGATCACATGCCAGCTGCAGATGACCTGAAGTGCACAAGAACAGAATTTATGCCAATAATTCAACTTCAACAGGGGCATAGGAAACAAACAGGAGGAGCTAGAGACATGCTCATGCCTACAGGGCTATGATGTCATTGGCATCACTGAAAAATGTGGTGGGAGAGAGCATAGAAATGGATGCATACACACTCTTTAGGAGAGACAAGCAATGGAGAAGAGGAAGGGGTGTCACAATATCCCAGCTACATCAACTTTCTATGTGATGTTTGGCATGATTTGGGTGGAGGATGGAGTAACATAGTCACAGATGTTTAGCTTGTGCTAAACTCATTATCATACATGGAAGTGTAAACTTTAGCATTCATCTTGGAGTTAATTAAGCAAAGGATTTCACTTGGGCACTATAGCTTGCAAAATATGTTTTGAAGCTGCATAGTTTTGTTGTTTTAGCCTTGCTTCAGCAGTTTCAGCTATAACAGGGATACTTTCTTTTACTGCTAGCAGCTTCCCTGAGACAGACAGAATCAGAATCCTCTAGTGAGGAAGAAACTGAAGCTGCCACTCCAGTGTCTAGAAGAATTTTGGGACAAAGAGCTGTGATTCAGGTCCCCCTTAGACAGACTGTGGAACTTGAGGGAAAACTAGTTTATATGCATGTATAGTACTGGTAAAACTGTAATGAAGACTCACAATCCAAACTGGAGATCTGTGCAAGCTCTGCTGGAAGGTGTATATATAGAAATATATTCAAGAAGTCAGTCTCTTAATTAACTAATTGTACAGTAGGTTAATGTCCTCTTTTTTTTCCCCCTCACTTTGAGATAACACCTTAGAGTTTCCACCACTCATGCGTTACTGGTGTTTCTAGCATAAAGACTCCAGAACTACCTCATCTTCCAAGCATTGCCAGTAAATCTTGTAGATGAGATGCCAGACAGCAAATTCTTTATCAAGAGAGAATACAGATGAAACAAAATTAATTCATAAACTTCAAACAAACAGAAATACACTCCTTCTCCCATAAAATTACCCAAACCTACACATTATCAAGGGCATTACTGACATACATTAACTGGCCAACAAATAATAGAATAATTTAGTTTGAAAAAGACCCTTAAGATCGTCAAGTCCAACCATAGACGTAACAGTGCCACACCTACTGGTAAACAATGTCCCTACGCACCACATCTGTATGCCTTTTAAACACCACCTTGCAGAGGGGCAGGACTTTGGTTTTGCCGCCTCCTTTCCACAGCCCAAACAACCACCAGAGTAGTTAATTATCTGTACTCACCAATTCAAGAAGCATAGGATGCTGTCTATGATACTGTCTTGACTATATGAGTACTGCCAGGCACTAGACACCTTGTAGCTCTGCCCACCTCATGCTGGCCAGCCCCTGCAAGGTGGCACAATGGCAGGCAGTAACAAACACTGACACTAATACGAAACAAAAAGTCTTTAAGAAGACATGGAACAAATAAAACATAACTATCACAGACAATTCTATTCCAATGCAGGTACAGAACAAAAGCCAATCAAGTGTAAATATTCACAATCTCTCTCCATCAGATACTAGAAAGTAACTGTGCTAATTGGATGTTGAATAGCAATTAACTGTCTCCTTCAGAAGTACCCAAAAGCTGCAGCTGATCAGCATGACTACTTGTTCTATGGCAAAACATAGTACTTTGAAAAGTACTGTTATGTCAGTGAAACTGTCTGAGCAGTTTATGGTGACGCTATTTGTGTTAGGGCTAAACGTACAGTGTTCATCTAAGGAGTAGAATCAGGGGATAAAGCAGTTCCCTTTGAATAAACAATGCATGCTCCACTAGCAACGATGTCCTTGAAGATCTGCAAATTCCCACCTGTGCTGAAAATTCTCACCAAACTAAAATAAAAGGCTGTGAGAAGACACCAAGGTCATAAAGACGTAAAGGAACAAGAACTTGTCAACAGAAGAAGCTTTTACCCATAAGCCCTGAAGGTGTCAAACTGTCACTGAAATTAGGAATAAAATGTTAACAATTGATTTGTCATTAACAAGCAGGTTTTCCTTTATTACAAAGTTGTTCAAGTTTAGGTGCTAGAGGCATTTCCACAAATCTAGCACAGTACCTGAAATTTGTGGTACAAGGAAATTTATTAGCAACACCCCATGTCAACCTATTAACTGTCCATTGGTCAATACATTGCTTGGGTTGCATTAAAGATACAGCTTCTCTTAAATTCATTACTTACACTTATAGAGGGAGAAGTTTATTTTGGGCATGAATCTTTGGTGGTCTTTAGTGGTCACCAGGAAACAAATGTTTCTTGAACTTTGAACCTTTGAAGTCTTCTTCTATATATTGTCACAAGTTAGCTAATCATGTTGTCAGGTCCTGGACCATATCAACCAGTTTCCTCTGATTTTGAAGGACCTTTTGTCAGTTAAGGGAAGATATATGTGGAAGTTTCAGTGATAAGGATGCAAGAACTCAGTTACAGGTGATAAGAACGAGGTTACATTGCAGAGAGTACAAACTGCCCAAGCTAACCTGTTTTTTTGTTTTTTCTTCTTTTTTTCTGGTTTATCACCTTTAGATTATAGTAATCAGCCGTTCGGCAGAAGACACATACCCATGGGATGAAGCTCACTTATTAGACTTGTGCATGCACAAATGATGTACAGAATTTCAACACAGTATATGCCATTCTTCCACATATTCTCTCTTCTTCACTACTTGATGAGCACTGCATCACAGCCCAGTGCACTGCATACTTAATCCAGTTCAAATGTTTATGTATGGTTTGTGCCTGTACTGCTGGCATCTTATTAAAAAAAAAAAAAAAAAAAAGGACAAAAATACATAGGACTATCATTGTGAAAAATTGTCTCAACAATGTATCAAGGATTTTAATGGTTTAAGTCGATAGATACCCTTTCCACCACTCAAAGACCGTTTGAAATAATCTGAAAAATAAAGTCGCAAAAAGTTCACCAGAAGTGTTTCAACCACAACTGGCTCCATTACAAAGCAATCGACAAAAGGATGCCCAATTTTTAATTACTGCTACACCATTGTAACCTGATACACAATAGAGAATAGGTACTAACAAAGCATTTCCTGTCCCAGTTAAGAGAAGCAGAGGGGGGAAGAACCATCCCACATTGCTCATTGAAAAGGTGTAAAAGTGTTGGTTTGTGGGTTTTGGTTGGTTGGTTTGGTTTTTGGTTGTTTGGGGTTTTGTGTGCATGTGTGGTTTTGTCCCATTAGAACTTCTATTTATTTTAGCTTTACTATCATGCACAATTAAAAAACAAAAAAAACCGAAACCAAAACCAACCCCAACCACAGCAACCACAACAAACCACCCACAAACAAAAAAACACCACCCTAAAACAAACAAACAAACCCAACATAACAAACACCAAAACAGAAAACAATCAACGAACCAAAAGCTACCAAAATGCCCACAACAACGACGACACCGCCACGGCTCCCTTCGCTCGGTATTGAGAGGAAGCAGCACGGTGGGGCAGCACTGCCGTACACACATCTTGCCCCCCAACACTCCTGCCGTAGCGCCTCACATCTCTTCGTGTCGGGATTGTGCGCAGGTGCAGGTGCAGCGGAGGCTTGCGGCCACTCTCAGAGAAGGCAGCAGAGTGAGGCCGGGGTCAGCCCGCCTGGCGCTCCAAGTGAGACAGCTCTTTAGCCTCGGTGTCTCAAGAGTGATCCCTTCCAGGAAGTCGGTCTTGGCAGATGCACACTCCAGCAGCTAGCTCTTTCGCAGAGGGAGAGAGGTCTAGCCCGTCTCGAAGTAAAAGCTTGTTGTGTTTGATTTCTAGCCAATAATGAGTTAATGACGAATGAAGTACAAGAGAGCCCGGCTGAGGATATGTGTGTATTTATGTATCTGCCAGGACCTGCTGCAACCTCCTCCTGGGAGGCACTTGCCGCAGCGATGCCGAGAGCTCTGCGCATGTGTTGCGTTGGAGTTACCGCATGAGTAGAGTTGTCTGTTTCCTTTGGAGTAAGAAGGCCGCTGGCTTGTATTGGCCTCAGCGATCATGGGGAAGCTGGATGTGGTGATGCTGCGGTACCTCTCCAGGGATCACTTTAGAGTCCTGACAGCGGTGAGCCTGTGGGGAAGCCTGGCTGGAGGAACGGGTGACTACGGGAGGAGGGAAGGCCTGCCTAGCCCGGCGCTGCGCCCGGAGTGCCGCATGGCCGGTTAGCGAAGTGGGGTCGGTCAAGTTCTGTGCACGGGTGGGGAGGGCATTGCAGATGGTGGCTGCCCAGTGCGATGCTGCTAACAGTTCCTTCACGTGTGCTGACTGTATTTGGCAGCCTTTCTGACGAGGAGTATCATAGTATCATAGCATCATAGTGAGCATAGCGTGCTGCCTCGGCCAGCTCTGTGATAAGCGCAGCCTGCACCAGTTGGCCTGTTAGACAGTGCTGACGACAGGAGTGCCTAGTAGAAGGGCAAACTGAGTTATCACTGTGTAAGCATGAGAAGTCTCATTTCAGAAACGAAAACCAGCTCTTTCATCCACGCCTGACACTGAAATCTTGTCAGGTGTTCATCTTCTGACCAGTACAGTAGAAGTTTCAAGCCTGAGTTACACAAAGGATTTCAAGGGGCCAAGATCCGTATTTTAATTAAAAAAATTAAATTAAAAAATCATCAATGAAAAGTGATTTTAGTCTTAAGTGAGATCTGATATTATTTCATTGTTGAACACAAGGGCTAACAAGTCTTAATTTTATTTATTCTTTTTAGGTGGAAATGGGCATGAAGAACCATGAAATAGTTCCTGCTAGCTTAATTGCTTCTATTGCCAGCCTTAAACACGGTGGCTGTAATAAGATTTTGAGAGAGTTGGTGAAGCACAAACTTCTAGCTTATGAACGAACTAAAAGTGAGTTTGATTTTTTTTGTTTGTCTCCCTTTCTCGTTCTGTCCCTAATACCTCACAATGATACTTGCAGAAGTACCACAACTTGACACATATGAGCATCCAGACCATATGTTACCTGTGTCTTGGTTTGTATCTATGCTGGAAATACAGAATTGTGCAGCACCAAATGTTTTAGCTATCTGCTGAGCTGCCTGTAAAATCAGTGAAGAGATGAACAATTAACTCTCTTTTGTCAGGCCACCAAAGTGATAAAAAAATAAGAGAGTCATTATTTAAGGTAATATTTAAATGCATACAGGCAGAAATCAACCCAAATGAGTTACAGTCTTACAGTACACATGCTGGAGCAGAAAAGCCTTGTATATTTTACCCCCTCAAAAACAGCTACCAAAGAAGGTTTTGTCCTGTCTGATGTGACAAGCTGTCTGTGCAGGCCTTTCCCTTTTCCTTCTTTTTAGTTGCATCTGGCTTTACAAACATACTGTAGAATTTTACAGGAAGTTCTTACCCATTTTGTCCCAGTTTTTTAGAGCATTAAGGGTCACCTTAGATTATCACAACAATCCCAGATCCCTGCTGTGTCTCTTACATGTTTATCTTCTAAAATGCTACCTGGGTTTCCCCAGGCTACTCAAAGTGCTGCCATTACCTCTGTTAGAGAAGAGCTTGCAGTATGTCTGTCTTTTGCCCAATGATCAATTTTCATAAAACTTGAAGGAACTGAAACATCTCTACCATTTTGCCAAATTGCGCTGATATTAGCCAATAAGTGAAATATTGCTTGTAAGCTGAATAAATTGAGACTTACGTAAGAAGTAATGCATCCATAATAAGGACTGAAATGTTTGTGTTTTATTCTTAGCTGTCCAGGGTTATCGGGTAACTAATGCAGGATATGATTACCTTGCTTTGAAAACTCTGTCTTCCCGACAAATCATAAATTCTGTGGGAAACCAGATGGGAGTTGGCAAAGAATCAGGTAATAAGAATGTTTTAATATATTTTTTAGGCAACCACAGTTGTAGTTACACAGGTTTTTTACAGGAAACTTAGGTAAGTTTTCCACTGGATAGTCACATCAGTTAGTCTGCCAAACCCCTAGATTTGTGGGTCACTTCTTAAAATGTTATGTGAGGCTCCTGGTCTGTGTCATTCTCCTTCAACCATTTTGTCTGATTCTTAGTTTATTGCTTAAAACAGTGCTTTCCAGGCAGACACTGTTTGTCTCATGCTTTGTGGGGAGTTGTGAAGCATTTTTACAAAAAGATAATTTAATCTTTTTCATTCCACTTCAAAATAAGTAAAGTGAAATAGGCTCAAGACTCAGGCAGTACTGTCTTGGTTCTGCTTATGTTCATGTAGGTCATAATTTAAACATAGCCTGTAACTTGTATAATTGAAGAATGAGAAGGGGATTATTTGGGACAGATAGTAGAGATTAAACATAGGCTAATTGTTAACATTGTTTAATTAAGAGTCTGGTCCTTTGGGTTGTCTGTCCACTCAGTAGAAAGATGACGACTCTTCTACAGTGTGGTGAAGTTAAAACCAGCATCTGCCTTAGATTTCTCTCAAGGACAGCTTATATTTATTGGTTTTTATGTAGATAGCCTGGAGATGTTAACTTGAATGTAGAAAGCTGAAGATCTCATACTCTCAGAGATGTTTCAAAAGGGCATGTTTGCTGATCACATCAGTATTTTTTAATGGAGTACCATGATCAGTTCAGCAGTAATTTCCTCTTGTGCATATATCTTAATATACAATATGTAAATTTAGCTAACTGCAGCAGAATTTGCCATTCCAGAAACAGTAATGGTGAGAAAGTGAAGCAGCTAAACTTGTGACTGCAGTTTTTTCTTAGTTATCATTTATTTCATAGATCTGGGTCGTTATGTGTCTTAGATATTTATATTGTTGCAAATGAAGAGGAGCAACAGTTTGCATTGAAGTTGCACAGGCTTGGAAGAACTTCCTTTCGCAGTCTGAAAAATAAACGTGACTACCACAAGCACAGGCATAAAATGTCGTGGCTGTATTTATCCCGGCTAGCAGCAATGAAAGAGTTTGCCTATATGAAGGTAAGTGGCCTTTACACAGTATGAGCAATGGTGTAATAGATTAGAAGATATTTTCCAGACTCTCTTTTGGTCAGTTCATAATTGCAGTATTGGTAGGATTCATATGTTTAAACTCTTACTAATTTCTTCATTGTCCTGGTGGACTTAGAGTATACATTGCAGAGATTTTGGAATGCTATATGCCTTATACTTTGCAGAGACAAATAAATATGCCATGGAAGCATGGAGTAGAAGCAGAGAGGCTATGAAAGGACTTGATGTTATTTATGAATAGATAATCTATATATGATTAATTCTGCTGGTTTTAATTTAAAGTATAGACATAGAGGAACACCTGTAATAGTAAGGGAATTTATAGCTACTTGTCAGAATTATTCTGTTGCTGGTGTTCAGTTGTCATTTCTTTAATTTATTTTTATTTTACCATGTTTTCACTTGTTGCTGTGCTGCTGAAGGAAATCTTTCTGTCCAGACTAGTGTTCAGATTTGGAAAGACATTTTGTTCCATGCTGTGGGAAAAGGTTTCATTTCCACACACACATTGCTAATCTTAGAATTTGAGACTTTTTTGCTTGGTTAAAAAAAATTCAAATGTTCTATAATGATTGAACGTTTGTAGTGGAAAGAGAATTATTTATTTAAAAAAATTTCCCTTCTCCTTTTTGTGCTGTTCAGCAATGCTCTACACATCGAATATTATTTTCTTGTTTCTCTTAAAACCTTCATAGGTTGTACCAGTGGCCTTTCACAGAGAGAGGAAAGAGCTATTACCATAATTTAGAACCTCTATATTGGTCCATTTGGTCCAGTTGTTAAAACATTATGTTGTTTGAACTTGTAGGAATATAATCATGGGGTTCAGTTTCCCTGAAAAGAGAGTTGGAGGGAAGATCAATTATGTGCTGAAAAGTGATAATAATGTAGTGATTAAGTAACAAAAGCTGTAATTACGCTCCTTTATCTTAGAACTCTTACCTCAGAAAAAAATGCACTCTAAGATGAGTCAAAAAAGAGCGAACACATGAAGAACTGAGTGGATCAAGTGAATGACTAAACTCACATTAGAAAAAGCAAACAGGATAGCTTCAAAATTGTGACCTACCTTTAGTTGTTTAATACGTAGTGCTGGTTATTAATATTTAAGAATGAGCTTTTGTCATACAGCAACTAATTATAGGTCAAGTAGTCAGGCACAACTGTCTGGCAATAGCTCACTGTGGATTTTTTTTTCTAATGGCTGACATTCTATTTCCAGTTCTCTGCTATTGATTGCTTGGGCTAACAGACCAGATGTGATTGTATAATTTTTCCATTTTGTGTGATTTTGCTTCCAGATGCATGGCATTTAAACTGTAAAATATAGCAGTGCACTTAGTGTACAAACAGACAGATGTTGTTTGTCTCTTCAGTGCAATTTCAAATGGCTGTTGCTGTCCCTTACAAGCAGGTGATTTTGTGTTTCCAGTTAACATTTGAGTAATGTATGCTGCTTTCACAGTAATATTTATGGTTTATCTTAGCTGGGAGTTTGTCAATATACCTAATGTTTTCTTAACCATTTATATTTTAGTTTTCATTTCTTTCCAGGCTTTGCATGACAGAAAATTTCCTGTCCCAAAACCTATAGACTTCAACAGGCATGCAGTTGTTATGGAGCTTATTGATGGCTATCCTTTGTAAGTACTGAGTCTCAAATTCTTTGCATTACAGAAAATCTAAAAATTTTAACATCAGCCTTAGGGTTTTTCCTTGACATGTGAGTGAATTCTGACTCCACCATGCTGAATAATGCTGTCTGACTCACACTCACTGGTGTTCCATTTAGTTGTAGTCTAGCTTCTCTTATCTCTTTATTCAGAGAAGGTGTTTTTTCTTTAGTTCAAAGAAAGTGGTGAAATAGAATAACTTAAACTAAGGAATGTATCAGAAGAGCAGTGTGGCACAAGTTATTACTGGGCTGTTTTCTACCCAAAAATCACATATGCTTTGTGTTACTTAATACATACAATACTGAATATCATGTCCTTCACATCCTGAGCTCCAGTTCATGATCATTGCTCTGGTGAGATTATAATTCACTGTTTTAGCACTTCTTTGTTTATGTAGGTTTCTGTGTAATTGTTTTTGCTATTTCAAGGAAGCTTACTGTGCTCAAGTTTTTCAGTGTCTAAAAACATCAAATATTGTTGAAGTTTGTACACAAAGGGATGGCTTTGTTTGCATAGCCATATGCAGAAGGCCTATATACTTGGTATATTGTAGAATAACCTAGATGCTTATCCAGAGGTTTAGAGAGCTTATCTCTAGAACAAACTAGTCCATGCTCCTGTGTGGTAATCAAGACTTCAAGTTGGCAGTTTTAACTAAAAGGAAATTAATCCCAAAGTATAACAGTTGAAGAGTAACGTGGAAGAAATTTCTTTTTTTTTTGTTTTCTCACCATCATTTGTTAAATAATTCTGGATCCATCATGTACATGGAGCACCTGAAGTTGCATGCATATGGCTGCTGTGGAAGTTTAGCGTGCTTTCCCTGTTTATGATTCTAACCTGAAGGAAGTAAGTGGTGGATGAGAATTATTTCAGATATACCAAGATGGAAGAATCGCCAAATGGTTGACATTGGAAGGAACTTTTGGCAGTCACCTAGTCCAAACACCCTGCTCTCGTAGGACTGTGTGGAGCTTGTTGCCAGTGTTTGTATTGTCCATTGCCTGAGTTAAAAAAAAAAGTGTAGAGTTGGTGACTTGCATTAAACAATTGTTGTGCTTTTGGACAAGTGTACAGTTGTCCAAGATGCCTGCCAAATTTGACTTAGTTTTTCCTTGTCTACCTACTTTATTTTGCATCTCACAGAATAGTTGAATAGTTGCAGTTGGAAAGGACCTCCTGAGGTCATCTGGTCCAACCTCCCTGCTTGAGTAGGGCTACTCAGAGCTGATTGTCTAGGACTGTGCCAAGGTGACTTTTGAATCTCTAAGAAGGGGAGACTTCAGAACTTTTTGGTGCAACCTCTGCTGGTCACCCTTACAGTGGAAAAAGATACATCCTCTTGTGTTGCAGTTTGTGCTCCTTGGCTTATGTCTGGCCACTGACAGCCTGGCTTGGAACCTGGAGGTGTTTATGTACGTCAGTGAGATACCCTAAGCCATCTTATCTGCAGGCTGAACAGCTTTCATCCTTTTTGCATAAGAGAGGTGTTCCAATCCCTTAATCATCCTTGTGACCCTTTACTAGACTCTCTTCAGTATGTTCATGTCTCTTGTACTAGGGAGGCCAGAACTGGACACAGTACTCCTGGTGTGCCTTCACTTTTGTGGAATAATATGCTTTGTCTAATGCAGCCAAAGATGCTATTAGCCACCTTTGCAATGAAGTCACATTCCTGGCTCATGTTCAACTTAATGCTGGCCAAGACCCTTAGATCCTGTTCTGCCAGGCTACTTTCCAGCTGTGAGCTGATGCATGAGGTTGCCCATGTGCAGGAATTACTGAATTTTATGAGGTCCATGCTGGTCTATTTCTCCAGCCTTTGGAATTTTTTTTTTCCTGCCCTCTGGATGGCAGCATCATGACCCTCAGGCATATCAGCTGCTCCTAGTCGCCTGCAAACTCTGCCCCATCATCCAGCTCCTTACCAAAGGTATTAAACAGGAGTGGAACCACTTTGGACTGCTGTGTTATGCTGCTAGTCTCTGGGCTTCAATTAGACACTGTGTCCAGCAATTCAGGCATTTTGCAAACCACCTCGCTGTCTACACATCCAGTACTCTTCTGTGTGAGTCTTGCGGGATTCAGTGTCAAAGCTGTACTGAAGTCCAGAAAGATAATATCCACTGCTGTGCCCTCATCTAACCTGCCAGTCACTTCAACACAAAAATTCAGGTTGGTCAGGTGTGACTTGGTGAAGTTGGCTATGAACAATTTTCTTGTCCTTAATGTGTCTGACATCGTTTTCCAGGATTAGCAGCTCTATCAGCTTTACAGGGCTTGAGGTGAGATTTACCACTGCCTGCAATCCCCCAAGTCTTTCTTCTTGCTCTTCATGAAGATAGGAGTGGTTTGCTTTTGTCCAGTCTTCAAATACTTCTCCTATGGGTCATAAATGATTATCAAGGGTGGCCAAGCAATGACACCTGCCAGCTTACTCAGTGTTTGGGGATGCATCACATCAGGTCCAGAGTCCAATTTGCTTAAGTATTCCCTCAGATTACATTCTGCACCGAGAGTATATCTTCCTTGCTCCATCCCTTCCTTCTGGTCCTTGGGATCTGAGATTCCCATCTCAGAAGATGCCAGTTAATGACTTCCAAATTCAAAGGGCAAGTGGGACATTTTGTGGTACAGGCTTGCTATGCGAAATGTCACAGATTAATTTTGGTATCAGTCTGAAAGTATTCAGTGAGAGCCTGTTACAGAGCTGCTATTGTTGCATTGATTGTTCTTTGACTGTACGAATCATTCATTCTCATAATGGGCTGCATTCAGACCAGAATATTTCACGTAAGAACTGTAAATGCTGATCACTTCTTGACTGCTCATGGTACAATAATTATAGCTGCCTTTTTATTTGTCTTGTTTCTAAAGACCAGCTGATTTTTATTTCACCACTTAAGGTACTTTGCTTTCTTAGGTATATGTTCAGGAATGCTTTAAACTTTTTTTTGTTCTATTTTCTTTTTTCTTTTCCTAACGTAGTCTAGAAAATACACTTTTGTAAAAGAAAATGGCACCAGGTATGTGAATACATGAAGACCTAGTTTCTACTGAGACTGTAAAGTTAGCTAAAATGGAAGAGATGTAAAAATTTCCAGATGCATTATTTAAATAATGCATTATGGCACTACTGCCTGATGCATACAGTGGACATTATTTGAAATGAGAATTAGCCTGGATATAAGGAGACATTTTCTCCCATTGAGGACAGTGAGGCAGTAGAACAGGGTGCTTGGAGAGGTCACACAGTCTGTATCTATCCCTATGGTTTTCCAGGTCCTGAGCAATCTGGGTTGATCCCCAGAGCTGACTCAGCTTTATGGAGGTTATTGGACTAGAGACTGGAAGGCACTTTTAACTTGAATTACCCTGTCATTCCGTAAGATGTATTTAATATACTTTGTGGTTTCAGAGTCTTTCAAGGTTCAGAATATTTTATTTAACTTTTCAGGTACCAGGTGCACCAATTGGAAGATCCTTCATCCATCTACAGTGAATTAATGGATCTGATTGTAAAACTTGCCAGTCACGGCTTGGTCCATGGTGATTTCAATGAATTTAATCTTATACTGGATAATGAAGACCATGTCACTATGATTGATTTCCCTCAGATGATATCAACATCACATGAAAACGCTGAATGGTAGGTTCACATTTAAAGATGTTTCCAAAGTAAATCTGGCAAGTGCTAATGAGCAAATAGGCAACCATGACATGTTTTTATGAGCCTGTTTCTATTATTTTTTTCTACTGTTGTTTGTCTCCCTAGCCTTTTGTCTTGGAATCACAGTTTTCAAATAAAAATCGTAAAGGACAAGAAATGTAGGGTAAAAAATTGTCATTGCAGCAGACTTACTTTGATTTTGTATTTCTAGAATATATATATATATTTTTTTACAGGTATTTTGACAGAGATGTGAACTGTATTAAGGAGTTCTTTAAGAAGCGCTTCAGCTATGAGAGTGAGCTCTTCCCATCATTCAAAGACATCAGGTAGAAACTGTCAGATGAATTTGAGTTCTATTTATGGTGTTTATGCTGGTTTTGCAAGAAAATGCGTGTCTGTGGGGGATGCTTGTAGAATAAATAAAAATATTAGGCCAAACCATGCAATTTTAATTGTTTCTCATTCAGCTGAAATTACGGTAAGTAGTTTCCAAAAGCTGAAGTGTGCTTTAAAATCCAGTACTGCCTTGTCTTTGCTCTTGCAGATCAGCAATCCAAAAGCTTGATCCAAATAATAAATGCTAACAGTGATGCAGAATCAGTTTCTCCCACTTCTCAAAGCCTCTTTGACAGTTCTAATGCATTGAGGTTTAATTTGAGTTTGAATTTCATATCTACATTTAAAATGCTAGAAAATACCATTACTCACTTCAAACATTATTATGTTCAAAGTGTTCTTATTTATGTCTTTTCGTCCCTTTGGAAAAGGAAGTTTATTGTCACTTACTTTAAGACTGAAGTTGTTGCAATGAAAGGAGGTTTATTTCCTTGAGCACTCTCCCAAAGGTTTATCATACACTTGAATCACTCTGCATATCGGTGTACCCTTTATTCTTCTGTTTGCTTAAACTTAATTTAAACTTCAAGCCAAATTGTACTCCTGCTAAGATGCAGTAATTTCCTATAAATTAACAGACAAATAAATGCTCATGATGAAGGTGGAGTCATCTTTTGTAGAAATTTGTTTCTCTTAGGTGACATTCTGTTAATACTTGAAGTTCAGCACTGTCATGTGGTATTCGTGTGTTTCAACAGAGTATATGCTCTTTGCTTATAGTATGACTAATTATAGTTGAGCTTGATTAATATTGTTAATTCAATTAATTGTTAATGTGGCATGTTGTTAACTTGATTATCATACTAAAAGAAAACATGCTTCTTTTGCAGGAGAGAGTGTTGTCTTGACAGAGAGATTTCTGCCAGCGGCTGTGCAAAAGAAATGGAGGAAGATGCTGAACTGTTCTACCTACCAGGTTCTGATGAGGATGATGGTACAACAGAGTTACCAGAATTTGTAGAAGATGCTGAGAATAAGTTCACCTCCTTCAGCAAAGAGAAGGAAAACAGTGCAGACTTTGTAGAAGAAGTAGGTGATTTCTCTGAAAGCAGAACCTGTAACAGCTTCATGTGTAGCAATGAAGAAGCCAATTCGAGTGACAGTAGTGAAAATACACAACGACTGAATATGTCGAAGTTGAGTTCAGCCTTAGACAAAGTTGATGAGCAAGCTGTGCTTTGGAAGTCCAGTGAAGATGCAGAGAGTTCTACAATTTCTTTTTCTAAGGGCAAAAACATAACTGAAAGTGCTGCTGAAACTGATAATCAGACAGAACAAGGAGAGTGCTGTAATAAGGAGGATGAGGACAAATGCCCTGATCTGATTGACTTGTCAACTTTAAATGAGAAATTCATTAATTACAGGTAAAGATTCGTATTTACTATATAGGAGTGTCATTCCTCATCCCAATAAATGTAAATCTTCCAGATTAAAATACTGCTTCTAAGTAAGTTTTGTGAGTAAGTTGGTAGTTTGAATGCTTTGTGTCAAAGCCAAAATATTCTGCTGCTCTTTCAGCAGAAATTAGTAGGAAGAAGCTTATTGTAATGTATTATACAAACAGATTGTGTTGTGTATTGTTCTACTTCGAAATCCCTGCATACCTCCAGGCTAGCTATTTGTATGTGAAATTCTAACTTAATTTGCTAGCCCACAAACTATTGGATGCACATGCCAAATTCATACCCACCCTCATCTGCCTTAGCAAATGAATTGCTGAAACCTTGTGCAGAACTGAAAATATTTAATGTTCTGAAGGTTGGTATACATGTGACTATTGTGCAAAAATTTCTTTCTTTTATATGATGTGTTTTTTGAGTAACTAATCCAGTGTTAATATTTAAAATGTAAATGTTTTATAGTACTTTCATGTTTTGTAAGGAGTTCCCAGATTGTATCTCAAAAAGTTAAGGCTGAAACATAATTCTTATAGAGGCAAAATATGTCTATCTTGCTAGCAGAATAAAACATTGATTCATGTATTTTAGAAATGAAGATGGTATAGTTCATATTGCTGAGCACAGAACAAGGACTAAAAGTGTCACATCAGTCAAAAGTGTTGGGAGCTGTTCAACCATTCCAGCGGTAAATATTATTATATTATAAATGTTATTGTTACAGATTGGTATGATCTTGTTTACTCTGAGACTACATTAAATTGCATGTTAGTTAGTTAGTATCTACTTGTAAAAATGTTCTCTAGTATTAATTATATTTAAAAAGACTGTAACTATGCTGCTGTCTGGTTTATACCTCCACACCCAGAGGAAAATAGAACTGATACTTCTGATATTGTTTACAGGGAATGATTTGTAGCACTTTATTTCATGTGTTGCTCTTTGCTCTTTCACCAAAGCTCTACATCAGTATTAACAACTCTCAATTAGCCAATAATGGCCTGAGGTATATTTATGTACTAACTCTGTTTTCTGTTGATAACCATAGTATTTTTTAATTTTAGAAGTGGATGTTTGAGTCAAGATTTAATTTGGCCTTTTTCATCTCTCAAAGGATTCTACATACACCTTTCTGAAATACTTGTATGAACTCATTTAGTGGTGATTTCTCTGGCAATATGAATTTATTTGACTTTCCACATTTTTAGCAGATTTTAGTATCTTTTTTTCTTTAGTCTCAGACTATATACTAACCAGTATGGCTGCCACTGTCACTTTTTTGAAATACTTGTAAAGGGAAGATAGTCCTGTTTTTCTTTGTTGGTTATAAAGTATTCTTGAAAAAAAACAGGAAGGAATTTTTTCATCTGACAGCTGATCCATGAGGTGTGTTTTTTTTAATTAGGTTAGATCACACACATGCTATTGTAAATATGTTCAGTCTCATTTTCATCTGAAACATGTAGTTTAGGGAGGATGTTAGTGTAGTTATAGCTCTTTCATGACATGTGCCAAAAGTAAATACGTGATTTTTGAATTTGTGTCAGTTCAAAGCATTTCTGTTGTCTAATTGCAAAATTTCTAGGAGTAGTACTCTGTCTGAAACCTCTAGTGCTGACAGAAGTGCAATTTTGTTCTTGGGGTTTTTTGTTTGGTTTTGTTCCTCATTTACAGTCTTTATGGCCTACTCCTTACTATATCAGTACTTTTCTAACAAATGTAGATGATATGCTATTCCATGTAGCCGCCTTATTTTAAACAAGATGGTTGCTATAATATTTGGAATAGTTGGCTAATGTATATGTAAATATTTGGAAAATTTGTTACTTTTTTTTGGGTAAATATTTTAAAAATACATCAGTAGCTGATAAAGTTACATGTGTAAATAAATGTTGAAGAACAGCATGTTTGCATCTTGTATAAGATGTGTTTTACAGGAATTGATCTGCTTGAGGGTACGAAGGCTCTGCAAAGAGATCTGGATAAGCTGGATCAGTGGGCTGAGCTCAGTTGTTTGAGGTTAACAAAGCCAAGTGCCAGGTCCTGTGCTTGGGTCACAACAGCACCATACAATGCTAGAAGCTGGGGGCAGAGTGGCTGGAAAGTTGGCTGGCAGAAAACAACCTCAGGGTGTTGGTTGAGAGCTTATTCTAGGGGATGGCATTGTATCTTCTGAAAGAAATGTTATGTTAGGTTAAAACTACAGGATGAAGTAAACGAGAACCAGGATGACCTAGAAATTCCCTAGCTTCTGGTCCATACAGTGTTGCCATTCTTCCCTGCCTCCCCTGCTTTTTTTCTTTTTGAGTTTGCTGATTCAAATGTTTAATAAATAAATAAAAAGTAATGCTACTGAGTCCTATAAAGTCCTATAAATTCCTTGAAATTGCGCTCTGGTACACCACTTGGTGGTGGCAGTATGTAGCTATGGAAACCTTCTTTGAGTTTTATTCTGTAGGCAGAAACACAGAATGTGTTAAGAGTATGTAAGTGCCATGTGCATACCTAGTTTTCTGTTCTAAAGCATAAAAGCTCTTTAGCAGGAAAGCTTTCAAGTTATGGAAATAACAGTGGCTCTTGCTGTTTCAGTACTTTTGCTGTAGAGGCATGAGACCGTTCTGACCTTGTGCCTTGCAACAGGAGTTCTGGAGGAGGAATTGTACATCACTTCTGACTGCCTGTCATTTTAGCTATGCTTGTGGTAAAGAGTTGTTGTTTTCCACAAAAACTACTCAGATCCTTGTAGTCCAAACTTTAGAAAGCCCAGGGTTCTACAAAAAAAAAACCCAAACCCAAAACCAACTAACTGCTGTAGGATGTGAAATGTTCTATAGGTCCTTTTTCTTATTCATTTTTTGGTTTGTTTTTTAAACTTAAAAAGCATTTGTTTAATCTTTGGGCACAGAGTGTTACCAGTTTTTACGTTTTCCTGGAAGGCTTGTGTTTTGCACCAAGAAGTGCCGGTCATTTACGATACCTTTAAGAAAGATGTTTAAGATCTGTAAGGTATGACTTAACACATTGCTTATTAGAACTTATAGATAATTCTACACGTCTTTAGATGCTGAAAGCCCTGAGGCTGCAGGATTGAACAGGATCCCGATGCAGCCTGCCATGCAGGCCTTGTCTGTAGAGAATCTCTCTACTCAGTCAGTTGAGCTACTTTATGATCTTTCTTACAAGGAAACAACTCTGTTTACCATTTCTCTAGTCAAGCTGAGCTGATGTTCACTTGAGAGCTCCTTCCTGCACTTCTAGGTAAAGGCAGGACCACAGAAGAGGCTTATTTGCCACTAATGAGCAGGAGGTATCTTAGTTTCTCCTACTGCAGCTCAGTATAGGGCTGAAAACAACCATGTACACGCAGCTTAGTGCAACACAGCACAGACCAGGGCTTACTCGTGTTGGCTGTTATGTAGAACACTAACTTCCTGATGTACACAGGTTAGATTTATTGTGCTCATGTTGGTACTGAAAATGCACTATTACGCCATATCTTAACACTAAATGATCTTCCAAAAGTTCTGATACCAAATTGTTTTATTTATAGGAATTGGTGAAACAGAAGGTAAAACATCAACTTACCAAACATCAAAAATCTGCTCTGAGGCGGCGGCTGCAAAAAGGAGAGGCAAATATTTATACCAAACAACGTCGAGAAAATATGCACAACATCAAATCAAGCTTGGATGCAGCTAGTTTCTGGGGATAATGTATTAAAACTCCCATAGAACATGTGCAAACTCAAAATGTATGTAGCTGAAAGAATTATGCCAATAACCAGTAATACTCTTATACGATGCAGTAATCTCTTTCTATATAACCAAATATATTTCTGGAAGTTTGTAAACTTAATTGTGGTTCCTGTGACTTTGGCAGGGGGATTTTGTTTTGAGTTTGCCATTAAAACTGTTGACTGCAATTTAAATTATAATCAGGAGTACTGGCTGAGGTCATTTAACTCTAGTAATTTCCAATAGTATCTTGTAAATCAGCTGTTATGTGTTTTCTTTGATTCACTTGTGCACTTAAGAGGGGGAGAAGGGGAAATTTTTTAAACCAAATTGGCAATGATGTGAAATTTAAATTTGAAATGTTGCCTTGTTATAAACAGATACTTGTTTGGATTCATTACAAATCACAAAAGTGAACCTGTTAGCAATTAGTACTCTCAGATTTCTTTTGTACCTTTAGAAACATAAGCTGTCCGTAGTCTTGAAGCCAGGGATTCTAAGTTGTCAACAGCATGTTGTCATGTATAGTAATAACAGCGTTGTACAGACCTGGCAAGCAAGATTACCTATAAATGTAATTCCTCTAATGATTTAGATAAAGTGATGAGGTTTGGGAACTTCTCTTTTCAAAAATATTACCATGATTTCTGCAGTGCTACCTCCTTGGGATCTGAAGACTTAGAATATAAAAATGTATCTTCATTTTAATTTTTTTTTTAATGTCAAGTAATAAAGTTTAATGGTGTTTAAATTTAAAAACACATAAGGAGAAGAGTGTTTGTGAACACAGAAGCAAGAGAGCAATTTAAAATTACTGTGTTCTTAAACCTTTTTACTGTTGAAATATACAATGGAGCACTGCTGGAGAAGGATGGTTTTGTAGAGTTCAAATTTTCAAACTGTAGTGTGGAAAATCTTAGAGTCTTTTACTTGTCTGAGTAAAAGAAATGAGGGATTTCTGCTTTGATTTGACTGATGTGGTTTTGTGCTTACATGTTTGCCCTTTGCGGTGTGCCCTTTGCCCTGTGATACATGTGATACCTTTCTCAGGTTTTAGCCTGTTGAAGGATTGCCTCTGTCCTGTACTACAGCACACTTCTGCATTCAAAGTTTTTAATTCTTCTCTCTGGAGCAATACAAAAGCTATTCAAGGTAGTCAACATCCACTATGAGGATGCTGTGGGAGAGTGTCAAAAGCCTTGATGAAGTCAAGGCAGACAGTACCCAGTGTCCTCCCCTCATCTATCCATCCAGTCATGCCCACATAGAGGGCTATCAAATTAGACCTGAATCCCACTTGGTGAACCTGTGCTCACTACTTCTGGTAATCTTTTTCTCCACATCATTTCAGATGCAACCAGAACAAATGGTTCCATCATCTTCTTTCTTTCCCTTTTTGAAGATTGGAGTGGCATTGCCTTTCCTCCAGTCTTCAGGCACCCTCACCAGTTCTCCAGGACCTTTGAAAGATGATTAAGAGCAGCCCAGCAATTACTTCTGCCAGCTCTTGCAGCATTCATGGTTGCATTGCATGACCCACAACAGTGTCTCATACTAACCTGCCCCTTAATCCTTGTCAAGAAACTCTCAACTCTCTTCATCTGTTTGTTTCTTTCTCCATTCATTAGTTTATGTGCTTCAGCACATGATCAATAACTCGATGGAAGAACTCTTTCACTCTTTCTCTCCCTAGATTCCAGGTGGGTAGTGTAATAGAAGCAATAGGAGTGAACCTATCTAACTGCCTTTACAACTAACTATCTCAGCATATAGCAAAGATGAGGAATTCAAGGAGGTGGACCCTGTGAAGAATCTTGAAGTTAGAGATAGTGTCTGACTGTCAGACACAGGGACATTTTTTAGGAATACAGTGAATAGAAAATTCAGTGTAGGACTCAGCTGATTCAAGTATGAGGACATTTAGTGGATGCTTTCTGGAACAGCAAACCCAAGACCAACAGAACAGTAGAAGCTTTCCAGCGTCTGAGTGCCCATTTTCTTCGTTGTAGAGTCTATGCCCTAGTATTTAAAGATTGTGAGTACTAAAGATAATTATCTCACTTCCCATACATTCCCCCACCAAGATCCACCCCCCCCCCCCAAAAAAAAACCAAAAACCAGCCACCACCACAAAAGCCCCCAAAACAACAAAACCCACCAAAACCAAAAATCAACCAACCAAGATGTATTTAATTCAAATGTCTACTACGGTCAACATATTAAAATATGTCACCAGAGCCTACATCCAAAAGTGAAAAATGTCCAGAAACTGCTCCCCTAGAGAAGGTGCCTTCACTGAATACTCTTGACCTTCACCTTCCCTTGTGTGACAAAGATTAGACTACAAGGCTCAAGCAAACAATGTATTTGAGCTTCACTCATAGATCTAGTACAACACTGTCGCGGTGTGGGAAGCATTGAATAGACAATCAATATGATTGGTAATCAAGCTACACTTTATTGTTCGAAAGCACGGCTTATAAAGCATCTCAGCTAAATATGCACAAGTGTCATTATTCTATTGGCTATTAGTCCAGGGTTACATTATAATATCCAGCCTACTTGCGGTTAGGCCTACGTGCAACTTCACAACCGCCTTTCTCAGTAGTTCTTTGTTTCACATATACTTTGTATCACATACTACTATCTTATAAGCAACTGTTTCACGTGGTGCTATTTTATAAGAAACTGCAAGCACAGTCACAGGGCTGTGGTGACCTTGCTGCATCAGCATACCAGCTAAGCTGTGAGCAGTAAACAACAAAATGGAGTCTGGCCTACACACTCTGTTCAAACAGCTGTTCCATAGAACCATGTCCCTGCAATTCAAGCCATTCCTCAACAATTCCCTCCTTTTTCTTTTGTACAAGAAAAACCGAGATGTTACCTCATTTGCACTTTGCATAACACATCCATATGCAATATGTAAAAAAAACAAAAGCAACAAGACAAAAGCAATCCATTGTAAACCTTCTTTTAGCAAAGCAAACAACCAAGGAGACATTTTTCCAAACCAAGATTGAAACCATTGATCAAAAGGATTAACATCTTTAACAATTGATTATGATTTTCTAACCAAACAAGCTTTTTATGAATAGACTGACTGTGATCAGACAAATTAAACAACACATGCCTTCAAAATCTTCACAACCATGACCATGAGCTAAAAGCAAAAAATCAATAGCAGCTCTATTCTGTAAAAATGCATGTCTTAAACTATTTTGATCTACAAGCAATTGATCTAAAATTTCAGTAGTAACATTAGCGTGTTTAACTGACCAGCAAGCCAATTTCTCAATTTGCCTTAAGGCCTGCTTAGCAGCAAGATGAGAAAGAAGCAAAGAAGCAAAAGTGTTCGCTGTAACTGACCACAAAGCTACATCATCATTACAACTATCATCCAGATGGTGCAAAGATCATTTTTGCCAATGTCGCAGTATTGCAGCGATGTTTAACCAATCTCGATATCAAGGGGCAAATAGGGTAAGCTTACCCAAATAACACAGACCTCCATAAGCATTTTTTGGTATACCTTGCCATGCTCTGTCACCACAAATCAAAAAGATTCCAGGGGGCAGAGCCTTGGCTGTTGCATTGTTCCATAAAAGGGACACATCTCCCCTTCTTTGTTTTTGCAAAATTTGACCAAACTCTAACGCTCCATAAGCACCAAACATAGTCCCATTGTCCATGTTCACAAAATCCAACTGTCCCTGAAATGTTATCATTCCATCCACAGTAAGTACCATAAACCTGATAGTCTTCTTGAAGAAAAGGTGTAACAATAGTCCAACCACAGGTAAAGTCCAAATTTTTAAACAGATGATAAAAACCCTTTTGCTCTCGATACCCATCTCCAAAAACAATACATGTATGAGTCCAGTTATGAGATGTGTTGCCAATTCATGCAGAGCCCAACAGTTGCAGTTCTTGCGGGTCCCAGGGTAAAGTAACATTCAGTCCTTTAATAAGTCCTGCAGCACAGTCTGAGGTGCGAGTATCCTTTGAACAATCACCATAAACACTATAATTCCGAAACATTTGATAGTCAAAATCAGGAATACCCACCAAACATGTCTTAAAGGGCTCTGCAGCAGATTGCAGACTTAAACAGAAATCTAAATTACCCGTCTGGTTAGCCCATGAGACCCACATATTAGTCCTTGGGTTGACTTTTATTAACAGAGACAACCCAGAACCCAATAATGTCATTAGAAAAACCATCAACAAACATATTTTGTTCTTTTCAGGTAACATCATCATCGCTGCGTTGCTTGTCAGCTGAGTCTTCAGGTCTGCTGTTATGTGTTGGAGCTGGCTTAATCCACCGATTAGGGATCCACTGTGTACCTGTAGGGATAGTAACACACATATAACCTCTTCCCACAAAGATAACATCAGTAGGCCCTAGCCATTGTCCTGTCTCTGGATCACGGTAATAGACCTTCATTAATGTCATTCCTGGCTTTTGTGCACCTTTCACATAGTGTCAACTTATTGGTGGTTCATTACAGTCTCCAAAAATACAGAGATGATTTAACACAAACAATGTTTTATCTACTCTCTCTTTTGGGTCCTTCAAATCACTTCTTTGAAGATAGGTTTTTATGGTACCATTGGCCCTTTCCACAATAGCTTGCCCTGTGGGTGAATGTGGGATTCCAGTAATATGTTTTATGTCCCACAACTGAAAAAATTGTTTCATGGCTTGGCTACTGTAGGCCAGCCCATTATCTGTCTTACTGGTTTGAGAACACCCATCACAGCAAAACAGGCAGTTAAATGTTGTTTAACATCACGAGCTTTTTCTCCTGGCTATGGTGTAGCCCAAATCATATGACTATAGGTATCTATGGAAACATGCAAATATTTCAGTCGACCTAACGAAGGCACATGAGTCACATCCATCTACCAAATTTCATTGGCCTGCAGTCCCTTTGGATTGACTCCTGAGCCTAAACCAATGCCCTTGTTATAACTACATGTTGGGCAAGACTTTACAATAGCCTTAGCATCTGCAATAAGTATACTAAACATTTTTGCAAGTCCCTTAGCATTCTGATGACACAGAGCATGAGCTTCTCTGGCCCTGACCATAGGAGATACAGGTGCCTCTCTGGTTAAAGCTACGAACTTACCTGCTCTATCATTTCCTTCCCCTAGGCCTATGTCCCATTGATGACTCTTAATATGAAGGACAGCATATCGAGCAGTTCTTTGCTGTATGGTCTGCTTCAGTTGTAAAAGCAACTGCATCAATCACTGATTTTTCAAGTCCCTTATTTCTGCTTCCTCAATGTGATTGGCTACTCCTGCCACATACAGACAATCAGTCACTATATTGACAGAGTCATGAAGCCAATGAGTCAATGCCCAAACAACAGCAAAAGGTTCCAGAGTTTGCAATGAATCTGTAGGTTCTGCTTTTAATAATTGATAATGCCAGTCCTCTCCTTCCTTCCATGTGGCAGCTGCTTTCCGAAATAGTTTTCCTGTGTCAGTAAATACTGTCACTGCATCTGTCAAGAGTTGATCTGATCACTTGGGAACAGCAATCCAATGCTGATTCTGCATCCAAGCCAAGGTGATATTCTTTAATGATTCCACCTGTATGCTCAATCCATCTTCCAACAGTGCAGATTGTAAGGCTGTCGAGTTGGTAAGATACCACTGCAATTCATGCTTATGGATGGGAACATAAATTGTGTGCGGAGGTCATCCACTCATCTGTAGGAGTCTAGTACGGCCTCGAACAATCAAATCTGCCAAAATCAAAATTTTTTGTTGTATGGTTTTTTTTGGTTGTAAAAGTGGGAATATCCGTTCTAGAACAATCGTGGTATCCCCTGTCTCCCCCGTTTTCTTTAAGAGCTGAGTGACAGCCCCTAACAGTGCTCGTGGACCATACAAGATTGTTAAGTCCAAAGGCAAATTGTCCACACAACGATGTAGTGTAGACGTAGCAACCATTGTCGCTATGTGCTGTAGCACCATCTTCTGTTCCATTGTAATGTTCACAGGCGTGGATGGGTCGGTGCCTTTCAACAATGGTCGTAAAGAGTTCAAAAGATCATTAGGAATTCCCACAACAAGTCTCAGCCATTGTAGATCTCACATCAAGCGTTGAATGTCATGTAAGGTTTTAACATTAAGATCTATAGTAAGTTTTTGAGGCTGCACAGTTTGTTCAGTGATCTTCCATCCCAGATAATTCCACGGGCTCTTTTCTTGAATCTTTTCAGGGGCAACAACAAGTCCACATGGTTGCAATTGATGCACAATTTGGTCCTTTTGTGTTTCTGAAAACAAAGCTGATTATGAAAACAAAATGTCATCCATATAGTGATAAATAATCACCTCTGGCCATTGCTTTCTGAGTGGCTGCAGAGCTGCATTGACATACAACTGATACAAGGTAGGCGAATTCTTCATTCCTTGCAGCAACACAGTCCATTCAAAGTGTTGTGCTGGTGCTTCACAATTGAAGGATGGTAAAGTAAAGTAAAAACGTTGCATATCTTCCTCATGTAGTCTGATGGTGAAAAAACAGTCCTTTAGTTCAATGATTAAAATTGACCAATTCTCAGGTATCAGGGCTGGATTCAGAAGTCCAGGCTGTAGAGCGCCTATAGCATGCATTTACTCATTCACTGCTCGCAAATCATGCAACAATCAATACTTGTCAGACTTCTTCTTGATGACAAAAATTGGAGTATTCCATGGACTAATTGATAGTCTTAAATGTCCTTGCCACACCAACTGGTGTGTTTGCTGCAAACTTTCCCTCTTTAGCGGCCACTGCTCAATCCACACAGGTTCATCAGATTACCAGTTTAATTGGATTGGGAAAGTCCAAGCAATGACCACACCTAAAAATGTTTTTCAGTGGTCAACACCACACCTATTTGGGCTAAAATGTCAAGTCCAATCAATGCCTGTACTCCATCTGGCAAAGGCAAAATAGAAACCATACATGTAGCCCTTTTGTCTTCTATGTTGATCTGTAGAACTGGAGATTTCAAGGCATAGGTCACTCCTCCAACTCCAGCAATCGAGGCGGCAGATGAATATGAAGGCCAATGTCCTGGCCACAATTGCTGTGAAACAATGCTTATATCAGCTCCAGTGTCCAAAAGAGCTATCAATTTGATCTTCTGACCTTGATAAGATACAGTCACTGGTCTTTTTGGTCATTGTCCCAGTTCCACACTTAACAGCATCAAGGGTCCTGTAGAGCCAAAACCTTTGTCCCCTCGTATTTGCTGCGATCCAGGAGTGTAGTGGTTTGAGCCTTAACTGAGAGTTAAAAGCTCAAATGGGGAAAAGGCTGAGAATCAATTCCCCACTCCCCCCTACCTCCTCCCTCCAAACAGGGAGAGGAGGAAAAAAAAAAAAAAAGGTAAGGAGCAAATCCACTAAGCAACAATCTGGAGGCAGTTTGGAAGTAGAGAGGCAAATAATTTTTTTCTTCAAATTATATATATAACAATAACAGGAAAAAAAAAAAGGTTCACAAGGGCAAGGAACAAGAATGGATGGGAGGGGGACAGAAAAAAATAATACAAAACCAGTCTTTCTTTGAGGAGGTGCAGAGGCAGAGGGAAAAAGGATCAGGTCCGGCCACGTGGCTGAGGAGCAGGAGGGCAGCTGCAGTAGCTCTCATCCAGCAGAGGCAGGAGCCAAAAAGGAGATCCAACAGCTATGATGTCCTGCTTTTTATACCCTAGCTGGGCAGGGAGGGGGGAGTGGAACAGACTCAGCTTTCCCAGGGGGGAAACGCCCTTCAGGGAGTGTAAAGTACCCGCAAGCCCTCCACCCTGCTTTCTTCTTTTGTTTTCAGAAAAAGGCGTTAACCCACCACAAGGAGCAATTGCCGCTGCAAGATTCGGCAATAGAATAAGTTGAGTGATTTTAGCTCCTTTTGGAATTACTATTGGAGGCAACAATGTCTGTACCATTATTTGTATAATTCCATGATAGTCTGCATCAATCAGTCCTGTGAGAACCTGTAATCCTGACATGCTGGCAGATGAACATCCAATCAGGAGTGCTCCAACCGGTTGTCCATTAATCTTAATGGGACCTTTTACATCAGTTAAAATCTTCTGTGGCTTATTATCCAACAAGATACAGTCTACTGCTGTTGCTAGGTCCAGGCCAAGGCTTCCTGAGGTTGCAGGTTGAAGTGTTGTACCTGGGCTTCCTGAAGTTGCAGGTTGGAATGCTGCACTTGAGCTGGAAACACTGTGGGAGCTGCCATTTGTGTCACTGCGCAGCGTCCCTTCGCGCTCGGCTTCCCGTTTCCCTTCTGCGGTTGTCTTTTCCAACAGGCATTGTTGTTATGGGAATCCAAGTGGCATGATTGACACCATACATTTTCAGCATGACATTCACGGCGAACACGCCCTGGTGTTCCACAGCAATAACATTTGGGCTGAAGATTGCTGCGACCAGGAGTTGATGAGCGACTGACCGGTGAGCAGAGAGGAGCAAGGGCGGCTAACACCTGACTAGACATGGATTGCGCATGTTCCTTCATGCTAGCCCCTAAGTCTCGTACCGCCTCTACTAACATAGCATTTGGACCTGCCGGTATATTGGCCATTCGTTCTAATGCATCTGGAAGAGTCCAGGTTGAAGGCAAAGAGGCTAAAATATTTCGTGCCGTTGGGTTACAGTTTTGTAGGGCACATTGTTTGAGCAGTGCTCCTTTCATATATTCTGGCACTCCTGCTGATTCTATGGCAGCTGACACCTTGTCTATAAAATCCCCAGAATATTCATTAGGGCCTTGTTTAATATTCATATAAGATGGAGTGCCACCTGGAACATGGACCTTATTTAACGCCTCTCTGGATGTTGTCATAGATGCCTGTAGCCGTGCAGGTCCTTGTAACGCTTGATCCTCAGGTCTCTGATTCTGACCTAGACCCATTAAATCATCTACCGTTACTCCATAAAATGGATCAGCGGGCTGCCTCTGCACACTTACCACATCCTGACAAACTGATTGCCAGCATGCATTCCACAACATCCATTGAGACTGTGTAAGGATAAGCTTCATAACAGTTTTAATATCTGATGGCAACAAAATATTAGTACTCCATAAATAATTCAACATTTGGTGAGTAGGCTCTCCGTGAAGCCCACAGTCATTCACAGTTTGTCGCAACTGTGAAAGCCATTTCCAGTCTAAATTTGTCAACTGTGCCTGCATTCCTCCACCTTGAAGCGGAGTATAGATGACTGGAAAAGCATTGTCCATGAGAACTCCCGCTGTGTCCCTATCATCAGCGTTAAGGGCTTCCCCTGCCATATTTTGCCAAAACTGCCATCTCCCTTTGCCCACCTTATCCATTTCCAACACCCCTGAAGAGCTTTGTCAGTTAGAACTTGAGCCCTGAGTTAATGCTTCTTCAGGTGGTGGAGGAAAATCCTCACACGGAGGGGCTGAGAGGACTGGGGATTCTTCAACAGCCTGAGACATTGATGGTGCAGGGACACTCTGTGAGGCAGCACCAGGCATGGAACTAGCTGGTAGCTGTACTGTGCGAATTGCTGGTGCTATAGGGTAATCCGTCCCTCCCGTAGCACCCAGAGGCAGGGGAGGAGGTCCTAACCACGATTTTGCTGCTATAGCTGCCTTTTGCTCAGCTGCATATTGCTGCAAACAATGCATAACAGTATGCCATGGCTTTGCTAATTTCTTAGAGGTTTTGTCCTCATCTAACACTCCTTCCCAAAGCTTATCTCCTAACTTGCGCCATTCCCCTTCTTCAAAGACACTATTAGGGTCCTGGAAACACCCTTTAGCAGTACCATAAGTAAACAATCCTGGCAATTCCTTACTAAGGTCTATATCCTTAACACGCCACTTTTCTAAAAAGCATTTTAACAAATCATACACCACTTGCCTCTCCATATTTACCATCAGCGCTGTTTGCAGCTTTTCCTGAGGGTTTCAGCAGTGTGTCTTGGCTGGATCACTTCTGTAAGTCCCTCCAAGGTGTGGAGCCTCCTTTACTCGCTCTTTCACCTCCTGTGCTGCTGCAGGGCCGAAAAATCGTCACACCGAACCGTGGCCAGGATCATGTCCTTCAGGGGCAGAGGGGTCCCTTTTCTTCAGGCATAGAGGAGTCCCTGTTCAGGTGCCATTTGTCATGGTGCAAGAAGCATTGAATAGACAATCAATATGATTGGTAATCAAGCTTCACTTCATTGTTCGAAAGCACGGCTTATAAAGCATCTCAGCTAAATATGCACAAGTGTCATTATTCTATTGACTATTAGTCCAGGGTTACATTATAATATCCAGCCTACTTGCAGTTAGGCCTATGTGCAACTTCACAACCTCCTTTCTCAGTAGTTCTTTGTTTCACATATACTTTGTATCACATACTACTATCTTATAAGCAACTGTTTCACGTGGTGCTATTTTATAAGAAACTGCAAGCACAGTCACAGGGCTGTGGTGACCTTGCTGCATCAGCATACCAGCTAAGCTGTGAGCAGTAAACAACAAAATGGAGTCTGGCCTACACACTCTATTCAAACAGCTGTTCCATAGAACCTTGTCCCTGCAATTCAAGCCATTCCTCAACCAAACACTATTGCAGATTTTCAGATACTATGGAATAGTGCACTGTTACACCTTAAAAGCAAGAGTATGCTATAATAACCTGAAAAGCAGTTACATGTGGCCCAAGGTTTCAAACACAGAGCATGCTAAATATTCACCTACCCCTCCAGGTAAGGACTCTCAATCCCTACAAAGTGACCTTGGCCAGTGCCCTGACCCAGGTAAAAAGAGTCTCCAAATAGGCAAGCTGAAATGTTGGAGGGGTGACTTCAAATTCCTAACCAGCATCTTGTGGCTTTCATCCCCTGATTTAGTGGCTGCATGCAAGTCTACATCTGAGCGCATTATATACCGTCTGGAAAGCTCATTTCTGGCAGTGCTGTGGAGTTTCCCCTTATTTTTCTTTATTCATCCATGGGTGAGGTTCACTTCTGTGTCCTCTTCTCTTTTACTGATCTTGTGATGGTTTACATACAGACAGTCATCAGCTAAAACAGACAGTGAAACCCTCCAGCTTCTCTTAATTTCTTACTCCTAGTACTCCAGGTTCTTTTTTTTTTAATTTGTTTTTCACTTGCTTGAGCAACTGAGTAGTAGTTTGGATTGAGAATCAGGGTGTGTTCTTTGTTGAAAATTTTCAAGGCTCAGCTCAAGTTTTGGTTCTCTCACTGATGAAGCACTGCCTTATTTGGTCTATGGTTTAGAGATACTTGAGGGCTGAGCTATCTACAGAGCTCACTATATGCATTGTCTCTGCATAGATAGGCCCTCAAGGCTGGGTAGTTTTTACAACCCCTTGTGAGTTGCCTGCATGCCCTACATATTACCAGAACTTAATGAGCTATGATCCAGCTAATCCATACATTCTACCCCATGACCTGATTCACAGTTCAACCGCTTATAAGTCATCATTGACTATCTTTGTCTAAGTTTCATCTGTGTGCTGTAGTAGAATCGCATATTCCACAGTCTTTAGGTGAACTGAGTATCAGTTACAATTATTAGTTTACAATGATCTTTCTGATACAACTAACAGCAATGCATACTGCAAGTGACAATGTTTGCAAAAAGTTAGTAATCCGTCCGGAAAGTACTCATCCTATTTTACCAAAAACGTGGTATAGCCCTATATTCTTCAGGACTATGAATGAGATCTCAAAGGACTGTCAGAATGGACAAGACCTTTCAGTGCTAGCATTTTCTACTGAATGAATGGAAGCGGCCATTTTCAGTTTGTAATATGAGCCCTTCCCAAAGCTGAATAGAGCATATTATGAATGCTAGTGGTTTAAAAGGTACAGAAAATGTGATATAGCCCCAGGTTCCTTGGGGATATAAATGAGTAGTCAAGGATTCTCAGAATAGAAAAGAGAGTTCAGTGCTGGCACTTTTCGAGGGTGAGCTGGAGGTAGACATTTAAATTTGAACCTGAGCTCTTCCCAAAAGCAAATAAAGCACATTGTGAACATCTTCCCTTTGCAAGGTGGGAGTCCCAAATTCCTCAGTGCTATTAATGATTTATCAAGGGACTGTGAGAATGGACAAGAGCCTTCAGGGCTAACAATTTCCCTAGGGGAGGCTGAAGTGAAGGCACCGGAGCCCTTTCCAAGGCCTACTATTGAACATTGTGCCTTTTAATGGGTTATAAGATAAAGGAAGGAGATAGACTTTTCTTGGGACTATATATGAGTTGTCAAGAGTCTGTCAAAACAGATAAGAGGATTCAGTGCTCACAATTTCCCAAAGGGAGACCGATAATTTCAGTTTAGAAGCTGAGCCCTTCCCAAGGCTGAAGAGAGCTCATTATGAATGTCAGTTGCTTATAAGATAGAGAAAATGTGGTATAGCCCAAAGTTCCTCTGGTCTATGAATGAGCTTGGAAAGCTGGAGGTGGTCATGTCAATTTTGAATCTGAGCTCCTCCTGAAGCCAAATAAAGCACATTGTGAGCACTTTACCTTTGAAGGGTGGTATCCCACTTTTGCTCAGAGCTATGGATGAGTTGCCATTGGTCTGGCAGAATGCACAAGAGCAGTAAGTGCTGGCAACTTCCCAGCAGGAGTCCAATATTTTCAGTTTGGCTCTTGAGGCTTTCTCAAGGCTGAGTAGAGTACATTGTAACTATTAGTGAGTCATAAGTCAGGTTAAGGTGGTAGCCCCAAATTCTTTGGGGCTGGTAATGATTTGTCAAGGGACTGTCAGGATGAAAAAGATTCATATATTCATAGAATACCATGTTGGAAGGGACTTCAAGGGTAATCTAGTCCAACCTTTCATGGTAAGAATATAGTTTAAATGAGATGGCTCAGCACCCTGTCAGGCTGGGCCTTGAAACTGTGTAATGTAGGGGAATCATCTCCTGGGAGTTTATTCCAATGCCTAATAGATCAAATGATGAAATTAATTTTTTTGTAATTCAGTGCTTGCCAATTTCCCTAGGAAAGTTAAATGTTTTCAATTGGGCATCTCAGCCTTTTATGTGGCCTAAGAACACACATTGTGTCTGTTAATGGATTATAAACTAAAGAAAATCTGGTAGTCCTAAATTCCTCAGGGCTACGAATGAATTGTTAAGGGTCTATAACAAAGGATAAGAGCATTCAGTGATGGCAATTTAACACAGGCAGCTGGGGAATTTCAGTTTGGAACCTGAAGCCTTCCCAAGGCCAAATATAGCAGATTGTGAACCTTAGAGCATTATTAGCTAAAGGATAGGTTGTAGCCCCAAATTGCTCACAGTTATGAATGAGTTGTCATTGGACTGTCAGAATGGACATGAGCCATCAGTGCTGGCACTTTCTTGGGGAGAGATGGACATTTTCAGTTTGAGATCTAGGGCCTTCCCAAGGCCAAATAGAGCACATTGGTGCCTTGTAGTTACCCTTGCCATAAACTTGAGTAAAGTCATCACTCCATATTCTTCAGTGCTATTGATCTGTCATGGAACAAGCAGAATAGAAGAAGAGCCTTCAGTGCTGGCACTCTCACTTGGGAAACTTGGTATTTTCATCTTGAAACATGAGCCCTTCCTGAGGTTAAATAAAGCACATTAATCCTCTTAGTTGATCATAATCTAAAGGGATAGATCAAATATGCTCAGGGCTGTGAATGACTTGTTGTGACCATTTGAGGCTGTGCCTTTAAGAAAGAGACAGTGCTGGGACACTCTGGCTGAATGTTTTGGTGAAGACAATGAAAACATCAGTGTTCTAAATGAATTTCATTGGCAGATTGGTAGAATGCAGTTTTAAGTTTTGGTGCAACGGGAGTTTTTTTTCAGTTCGTTCCTTTCCTTCTCCCTTCCAGCTTGTCTGCTTCTGGGCTCCTAGCCAGAGTGACCTTGGACACCAGATAAGCACTAATCACTAATACTGCATGCGCTTTTAAGGCCTAACCAAATTTCATCCTTATTAATTACCTTTTCTCTCTCTCTAACCCTCTTTGGGAAAAAAGGGAGGTAGGGGGAGAGAGGCGGGTAGAGGGGGGGATCCCTCCTCTGTCCGGAGGAGGGAATTTTGTTCCTGTATTCCTTTTTTTTAACTTTTCTGTATATATATTGTAAATACTGTATATATTGTGTACGTATCTTGCATTTTCCACATTGCTTGTAAAATATAGCATTTCTTCCGCTTTGCTAGCTGAGTTAGCTGTGGTTTTTTAACTCTTCATGGGGGAGAGAAAGCTAGGCCTTCTCTCTTATCCCGTTACACTTGTCCAGGTCCCAAAAATCTTCTTAGACATCATTATGAATAAGAAGTAGGCATTTCCATTTATTCAGTCCTGGGCTAGATGGGAACTGTTCCAAAGATCATAAGACTTGGTAAGAAGTATTGGTGGCTATTTATGCCTGAGCTTCTATGAAGTCACACTTAGCTGACATGATTATTCCTTCTACCTATTACATATTCATAGAGTATGATTCAGTGAAATATTTGTGTATATGCACCTGTGCAAGTGGTCTAGGTTCTTCCAAACCCTCTCCCCAAATTATGTTCTATGGTACCAGGGACACTGTACCATAAACTTTTTAGGTTAGGTTAGGCTTTTAGGTTTAGGTTACATACTAAGCAAAACAGAAAATCAAAACCAGCCGTTACAAAAACAATATGGCTTGTGGCAAAAACAATATATTCCAAAACAGGTAGTGAAAAGCTAGGAATCTATCTGATATATCAAGAACTCTCAGAAAACAGAGGAAGGGAAAAAAATACTGAAGTCTGGGCTTTTTAAAATGCAGAGGCTTGCTTCTTTGAAATGAGAAAGCTTAGGGTAATAAAACAGGTTTAAGGTGAGAAAGAGTGTCAGAACAGACAAGAGCATTCAGTGCTGCAACTTTCCAAGGGGCGCTGGACATATTCAGTTTTGAATCTGAGCTCTTCCACAAGCTGAATAGAGGACATTGTGAATGGTAGTGAGTTATTTGCTAAAGGAAAGGTGGTAAGCCTAGATTGCTCTCAGCTATGAATGAGTTGTCAATAGTTTGTCAGAATGGACAACAGCATTCAGTGCTGGCACATTCCCTAGGGGTGCTTGATGTTTTTGGGTTTGAACCTAAACCCTTTCTGAGGTCCGATAGAACACATTGTGCCTATTATTAGGTTATAAGTTGAAGTAAATTTGGTATAAGCTGAAATTCTTTGGGTCTGTGACTGCTTTGTCAAGGGGCTTTCAAAACAGAGAATAGCATTCAGTGCCAGGACCCAGTGTGTAATACAGGCCATCTGACCAGGAAGACCAAATGGATGAGGCCCTCTATAAACAGATGGGAGCACCTTCAAGTTCACAAGCCTTGGTCCTCATAAAAGATTCCAACTGCCCCCATAGCTGTTGAAAGTACAACACAACAGAGCACCAGCAATCTAAGAGGCTCCTGGAATGCATTGATGAAGAGGAAGGCAGGAGGGGAGGAAGGAAGGCAGGAGGGAAGGAAAGGAAAGAAGGGAAGGAAAGGAAAGAAGGGAAGGAAGGAAGGCAGGAGGGAAGGAAAGGAAAGAAGGGAAGGAAGGCAGGAAGGAAGGAAGGCAGGAAGGAAGGCAGGCAGGAAGGAAGGCAAGAAGGAAGGAAGGCAGGCAGGAAGGAAGGCAAGAAGGAAGGAAGGCAGGAAGGAAGGAAGGCAAGAAGGAAGGAAGGAAGGCAGGAAGGAAGGAAGGAAGGCAGGAAGGCAGGAAGGCAGGAAGGAAGGAAGGAAGGAAGGAAGGAAGGAAGGAAGGAAGGAAGGAAGGAAATGATCCTTCACTGAGATACTGCATATGAATCATAGGGTTATGATTAGGTTTAGCCATTAGATTTCAGATTTTTGTTAGGCTTATTGTTTAGTCTTAGAACCATAGAACAACAGAATGGTTGACTTGGAAGGCACCTTTAAGATCATCTAGTTCCAACACCCCTGGCATGGGCAGGGACACCTTCCACTAGACCAGGTTGCTCGAGGCCTCTTTCTCTCTGCTCTGTGCAAACAGGTGGGGCAGCTTTAGGATATATGATTTGGGTTAGGTTTAGGGTTAATTTTATTTTTTGGGAGGTTATACTTAAAATTAGTCAGGGTTTAGGGCTATTAGGATTAGGTGTGTGTTTATGATTATGATTAGTGTCAGGTTTATGGTTAGGATTAGTGGTACCTCTAGAATTAGAGTTAGGTTTAGGGTTATATCCCTTAGGGTTAGCATTATGGGTTAGGTTTAGTTTTAGAGTCTGTGTTTAGTTAGGTGTAAATGTTGAAGTTTGAATTACTGTTATGGTTAGGACCTGTTTTTAGGGTTAAGTTTAGTCTTGTTAGAGTTAGGGTTAGGGTTAGTGTTGGTGTCATTAGGATTAGGGTTAGGAACATTAGTGTTTGTGTTAGGATTAAGGTCATTAGGATTAAGGTTAGGGCTATTACATCTTGAATTATGGTTAGATTCAGTGCCATTTGGATTAAATTTCAAGGATAGGACTTGTGTTAGGGTTAGGGTTTAGGGTTTAGATGAGGTTTTGTGTTAGGGTTAGTGTTTAGGGTTGTTAGAGGTATCATCCTTCGTCTTCAAGTTACAGTTAGGGTTACGTTTACGGTTTGTCTTAGGGTTAGATTTTGGGTTACTTTTATGGTTATGAGATAGGTTTAGTATTTGGGATAAGGGTTAGGGTTAGTGTTTTTGCTATAGTTACAGTTCTTAAATTTAGCCTTAAAGTTAGATTTAGGGGCATTATGGTTAGGGTTAGGAATTGGTGTATTTTTAATGTCTTTAGAATTAGAGTAATTTAGGACAGGATTATAGTTAGGATTAGAGTCTAAATTTGGTTAAGGATTAGAGCCAGAGTTTGGGTTATTGTTAGTGGTTGGGTTTAAGGGTTATGTTTAGGGCTGAATTTAGTGTTAGGATTAAGGGTTAAGGTTAGTGTTAGGTTTAGAGTTTTGAGTTAGCCTTAGGGTTAGTGTTAACATTTTGGCTTAGAGATAGATTTAATGTGAAGTTTGTTACATTTATGGTTAGGATTAAGTTTTTGGGTTAGGTTTAGTTTTTGGTTTAGCGCCTAGGTTTACAATTAGTTTTATGATTGTAAGGAGTTAGAGTTTATGTTTAGGTTGATAGGGTTAGGAGTGGCGTTAAGCATTAGAGTTAGGATTTTTGTTAGGGTTTAAATTTATAGTTAGGGTTAGACCTGAGGTTTAGGATTTGAGTTTGGGTTGGTGTTACATTTAGGGTTTGTGGTTATTGTTTGGGATTAGGGTTTGCTATAGAGTTAGCTTAAGGTTAGCTTTTTGGTTAAGTTCAGGTCCTACAATTTAGTTCACTTATGTAAGGCTTGGATTTAGGGTTAGGATTTGAGATTTGGATTAGGGACTAGGTTTAGGTATGGTGTTAGGTTTTGGGGTTTAGGGTTGTAGTTAAAGGTTGAGGTTAGGGTTACTATTAGGGTTGTTAGATCCAGTATTAGGGTTAGTGTTAGGGCCTAGTGTTACGTTTAGGTTTACAGTTAGGGGTTATGATGACGATTAGTCTTAGGGCTAAGGTTAGCATTAGAATTTATGGTTTATGTTTACGATAATGTTTAGAACTAGTAGAAGGGTTTAGGGCTAGAGTTAGTGCTTATGGTTAGGGTTGAGGGTTAGTATTACACAAAAACCTTGTTTAGCCTGTTGTGGTCATTTTAGCTTTTGAATTTGTCTCTCACGCTGCATTTGTCCTTTTCTTCTTATAATTTGCTAATTCTTCTTTTGCCACCAAGCAGAAAAACTCAAAATATAAACACAGGTAGCTGTCATCACCCCTAGACTCTGCTGCCTCCTAGCATTGGAGTGAATCCAAGGGTCTGCAATACCCTCCCCCAAACATTTAGTTCTTAATATTCCTGGTAGAAAAGAAACCACAGTGTCAGTAACTCCACTGTCTTCTGAAAGTACTCAGTCCTTGTGTCCTTCAGTTTTTAGAGGATGTTCTGTGACACACTTCAGCCCTTTCCCAAGGCTCGTTACCTTTCCACTACTACAAAGAGCCCAGATGTTTTGAATCACCTATACTATGGACACCTATCTCAGTACTATGAGTAGGATGTAAAGCCCTCCTTGAGAAAAGTCTGAAGGTACATATGAGATGAATACTTCTGTAGAACAAGACAACTGTCCTGGATCCACTATGCCAGTGCTCTGGTTTTAACGGCATCCTATGTATGCACTGGTCACGGGAGCCTGATATCAGCCGCGGCAGTTTTAAAAGCCGCCCGGGCTGTGCGCGCGGCGCCATTTTGGCTCAGTAGCTGCCTAGCAGCTGGGGGACAAAAAAAAAAAAAAAAAAAAATCCCAAACAGAAAACCCAAACCTTAAACGTTGCATCATGGTCGTCACTCGGACGAGGGGTGAAAAAGCAGCATCTGCCCAGACAGAGCTGTTTTACCAACATGCTGGAGTCCAGGCTGTCAGCTGCAGAGAGTGCTTCAGCCTGGCACTTGGAATAGAGGGGGAGGGAGAGGACACCTGTGTTCGGTGTGAGCAGGTGAATTTTCTCCTCAGCATGGTGGCAGAGCTGAAGGATGAAGTGGCCGAGCTGAAGGAGGAGGTAGCTAGGCTAAGGACCATAAGGGAAAGTGAAAGGGAGTTAGACTTGTGGGAGAAGGCTCTGCAGATCTCCCCTGCTGAGGGAAGGGTTCCTGGAGGAGGAGAGGGATGGATACAGGTCCCTGCCAGGGGTGGCAAGAGAAATCCACCCCGACCCTCTCCTCCTTCTCCGCTGCCCTTGCATAATAAGTATGAGGCCCTGCAGGCTGAGGGCAGTAAGGATGAGAGGGCTGAGGCTGAGGAGCAGCCATCCAGAGGGGAGCCTAAGGCCAAGTGGACCCCACCAGCTGTAACGACCAGCTCTGGGGGGAAACCTAAGCTGAAGCGGTCCCCACCAGCTATAACAACCAGCTCCACAAAGAAAAGGAGAAGGGTTATAGTTGTAGGGGACTCTCTCCTGGGGGGTACTGAGGGACCCATATGTCGTCCCGACCCATCCCACAGGGAGGTCTGCTCCCTACCAGGGGCAGGGGTTAGGGACATTGCGAAGAGACTCCATAAATTAATCCAGCCCACTGACTATTACCCTCTGATGGTAATACAGGCTGGGAGTGATGAGATTGACAGGAAGGTCACCAGGGCAATTAAGAAGGAATTCAGGGCCCTTGGACAATTGATTGATGGGGCAGGAGCTCAAGTGGTGTTCTGCTCAGTTCCCTCAGTGTCAGGGGTGTACACTGAGAGGAATGGGAGAACCCATACCATCAACAATTGGCTCAGGGGATGGTGCCAGAGGCAGAACTTTGGGTTCTATGACCATGGGGCAACTTTCACTGCACCTGACCTGCTGGGTCCTGATGGGGTGCATCTATCTAGAAGGGGTAAGAGAGTCCTGGCACTGGAGTTGGCAGGGCTCATTAGGAGGGCTTTAAACTAGGTCTGAAGGGGGTGGGTGAGGCAATCGGTCCCTCTGCAGAGGTAAGAGTAGGGCGCAAGGTAGGGTCAGTTGAGAAGTCAGGAACCCAGCTGCAATGTGTGTACACCAATGCACGCAGCCTGGACAATAAGTAAGAGGAGTTGGAGGTCCTAATCCATCAGGGCGACTATGATGTAGTCGCCATCTCAGAAACTTGGTGGGACAGCACCCACGATTGGAGTGCTACACTGGGGGGTTACAGGCTCTTTAGGAGAGACAGGCGAGGGAGAAGAGGAGGAGGGGTGGCTCTGTATATTAGAGAGTCAATCTCTGCCACACAACTTGAGGTGGAAGATGAGGTAGTTGAGAGCCTGTGGGTCAAAACCAGAGGACAACCTAACAAGTCTGACATCCTGATTGGAATCTGTTACAGACCACCCAACCAGGATGAGGCGGCTGATGAGTTGTTCTACAAGCAATTGGAGGCTGTCTCAAGATCATCAGATTGATGCCGAATTTTGCCCCAAAGGGCGAGAATAACTGCCTAAGAGACTCAGTTTAAGTCAGATAGACAGGAGGTATTTTATTGGCAACGCGTTGGAGAAATCACTAAATGGATTTCTGCTTTTCCCGTAACAAAAGCATGCCTTTTATACAGTTTTGGATGTAGTATTGCATCAGATCATATACATAATCATATCTTTGCATGCATATTCATATGGGGCGTGGTGTAGGCGGAGCGTGGGCGGGGACATCTCTTTTGAGGATCTTCTTGGTGGTCGTTCCGGTGGCCTTCATCATGGGCAGGGGTTTCCTGATGAGTCTTCCTCCTTAAACTTTTGAACTCCTTTCCTAATTTGGTCAACTCCCGGTGTGCCTGGCTTTGTTCCGCTGACTTGACAAGGCTCTGTTAGTTTGGCCTTGTTGGCTTTGTTAGTTTGGCCTTGTTGGCTCTGAATCATGCTTGAATCATGCTGCCCCAACAGTTCTTATCACTTATCTCCTTTTTCTGTCACAGTGACCCATGCCTTAGCCGATTTATTGCTCTATCTGATTTATGCTTTCTTCAAGTGCTTCATATTCTATGCTTTAACCCATTATTCCTGAAAGCTATCTGGTTTGGGGCTTCAAGATCTTGTCCTTGTTGGTGGCTTCAACCTCCCAGATATCTGCTGGGAACTTAATTCAGCAGGGAGGAGGCAGTCCAGAAGATTCCTGGAGCGAATGGAGGACTGCTTCCTGACACAGCTGTTAAGCGAGCCTACCAGGGGACAGGCTCTGCTTGACCTGCTGTTCTCCAATAGAGAAGGGCTGGTGGGAGATGTGATCATGGGAGGCTGCCTAGGGTGCAGTGACCACGAGATAGTGAAGTTTTCAATATGCAGGGAGATAGGGAGGAGCACCAACAGAACCTTCACCTTGGACTTCCGAAGGGCAAACTTCAGCCTATTTAAGAAACTTGTCTGCAAAGTCCCCTGGGTACCAGCCCTCATGAACCAAGGGGTTCAGAAGGGTTGGACCTACTTCAAACAGGAGCTCTTGAAGGCACAGGAACTGGCAGTTCCCACGTGCCGGAAGGCAAGCCGGTGGGGAAGGCGACCAGCCTGGATGAGCAAGCAGCTCCTGGAGGATTTAAGGGGGAAGAAGAGGCTGTATCACCTTTGGAAGGAGGGGAAGGCTTCTTGAGGTATGTTCAAGGAAGCTGTTAGATTATGTAGGAATAAAATTAGGGAGGCAAAGGCCCAGCTGGAACTGAAGCTGGCCACCTCTGTCAAAGACAATAAAAAGCATTTTTATAAATATATTAACAATAAGAAGAAGGGCAGGAAGAACCTGCACTCCCTAGTGGACCTGGAGGGGAACACGGTGACTGAGGATGAGGAGAAAGCTGAGGTCCTGAACACCTTCTTTGCCTCAATTTTTAACAGCAAGGCAGGAGTTCAGGACGAGTGGCCTCCGGAGTTGGGCGATGGGGTCGGGGAGCAGTGTAATGCCCTGGAAATCCATGAGGAGTTAGTTCGGGACTTGCTGAGCCACTTGGATATTCACAAGTCTATGGGACCGGATGGGATCCATCCTAGGGTGCTGAGAGAGCTGGCAGATGTGCTAGCTAGGCCACTCTCCATCATTTTCCTCCAGTCCTGGCTCACTGGTGAGGTCCCAGATGACTGGAAACTGGCCAATGTGGTCCCCATCCACAAGAAGGGTTGGATGGAGGAACCTGGAAATTACAGGCCCGTCAGCCTGACCTCAGTGCCAGGGAAAGTGATGGAGCAGATTATCCTGGCGGCAATATCTGCGCACCTGAAGGATGGCCAAGGGCTCAGGTCCAGCCAACATGGATTCAGGAAGGGCAGATCCTGCCTCTCCAACCTGATCTCCTTCTATGATCAGGTGACCCGCCTGGTGGATGTGGGGAGGCCTGTGGATGTGGTCTAGCTGGACTTCAGCAAGGCCTTTGACACCGTCCTCCACAGCAAACTGCTGACTAAGCTGTCAGCTCATGGATTGGACCATTACACTCTGTGCTGGGTTAGGAACTGGCTGGAGGGCTGGGCCCAGAGAGTGGTAGTGAACGGTGCCACATCCAGCTGGAGGCCAGTCACCAGTGGTGTCCCCCAGGGATCAGTGCTGGGCCCTGTCCTCTTCAACATATTTGTTGATGATCTGGATGAAGGGGTAGAGTCAGTCATCAGCAAGTTTGCAGATGACACAAAGTTAGGGGCAGATGTTAGTCAGTTAGAGGGTAGAAAGGCTCTGCAGAGGGACCTCGACCGACTGGGCAGATGGGCAGAGTCCAATGGGATGGCATTCAACAAGTCCAAGTGCCGAGTGCTGCACTTTGGCTACAGCAATCCCATGCAGAGCTATAGGCTGGGGTCGGAGTGGCTGGAGAGCTCCCAAACAGAGAGGGACCTGGGGGTGCTGATCGACAGCCACCTGAATGTGAGCCAGCAGTGTGCCCACGTGGCCAGGAGGGCCAATAGCATCCTGGCCTGCATTAGGAATAGTGTGGCCAGCAGGAGCAGGGAGGTCATAGTGCCCCTGTACTCTGCTTTGGTTAGGCCGCACCTTGAGTCCTGTGTCCAGTTCTGGGCCCCTCAGTTTAAGAAGGACATCGAAACACTTGAGCGTGTCCAGAGAAGGGCAACAAGGCTGGTGAGAGGCCTTGAGCACAAGCCCTATGAGGAGAGGCTGAGGGAGCTGGGATTGTTTAGCCTGGAGAAGAGGAGGCTCAGGGGTGACCTCATTGCCCTCTACAACTACCTGAAGGGTGGTTCTAGCCAGGAGGGGGTTGGCCTCTTTTCCCAGGCAACCAGCACCAGAACGAGGGGACACAGTCTCAAGCTGCGCCAGGGGAGGTTCAGACTCAAGGTGAGGAGGAAGTTCTTCACCGAGCGAGTCATTCGGCATTGGAACGGGTTGCCCAGGGAGGTGGTTGAGTCATCGACCCTGGAGGCGTTCAAGGGGAGATTGGACATGGCACTTGGTGCCATGGTCTAGGCATGGGGTCTGTGTTGAAAGGTTGGACTCGATGATCCCCCGAGGTCCTTTCCAACCTAGGTGATACTGTGATACTGTGATACTGTATAGGTGTTAGGGAACACATAAGACCAGCTGAGCACGTACAGTCTTTTTATTGTTCTTGACTAACCTCCTTGGGTTATGACCTTAAGAGATTATGGGTCCCCTGACTCCAAGAATGTTTGCATTCTAGTCAGCTCAGTAGCCTAGGAAGCTGTCAAATTCATAATCAATTTCCTCTTTCTGAAAGACTTACTTTTGTTTGTCCAGCGTTTTATTTGTCAGAGGCACTTTGTACATCTGAAGCTAAAAAAAAACAGTGAAACTGCCTAATAAAACTAGAATAGAATAAGTGTAGGAGATTATGAGGACATGGATTATGGCATGTTCTTGGATCAGCATAAGGTAAGCTTTTCTTTACAGTGAAGTATTGGTATTAAAAATCCAGTAATTCTATCAGCCTTAACATTTTCTTGTTTTAGATCTGATGACAGTGACTTGTGATATGGTTTGATTTGAGTTGGAGGCAGACTCCTGTATTTCTATTTCCTTCTGACAGTTCAAAACAAAAAAATATCAGGGCCAAATTTTTTTTAAACTTAGAAGACAATCGGCAATATTGCACTTGTACTGTATGATATACAATGACAAAAGAAGAAGAAAAGACTGCGTTACTTAATGTCTTCCTTGCCTCTGTCTTTAGTAGCAAGAGTAGCTGTCCTCTGGGTACCCAGACCCCTAAACTGGAAGACAGAGAAGGGGAAGGGAATGAGGCTCCTAAGCTCCAAGGAGAGATGGTTAGCAACCTTATAAAGCTTTTAGACATGCATAAGTCTATGGGACTGGATGGGATGCACCCATGTGTGCTGAAGAAGGTGATGAAAGTGCTAGCCAAGCCCTTTTCATCATTTTTCAGCAGCCCTGTCTAACTGGTGAAGTTCCAGTGTATTGGAGTGCCCTCTTGAGGAAGTTATGGACTGCAGTGAGGTCATCTGTCAGCCTTCTCCAAGCTGACCAAAACAAATTATTTCATCTAGTCTTCCCAAATCTTGCCCTCAAGACCTTTCATGATCTTTGTTGTCCTTCTCTGATGCACTCTAACACTGTAATGTCCTTCTTATATTGAGACATCCAAAGCACAGTACTTGAGATATGGTCTCGCCAGTGCAGTGTACATTGGCACAATCACCTCCCTTATCTACCTAGCTCTGGTCTGCTTGATGCACTTAAGGACAAAGATGCCTTTTTAGGCTGTCAAGGAACACCGTTGACTCATATTCAACTTCCCATCCACTTAAACCCTCAGATTATTTTTGTATGTCTGCTCCCCAGTCTTCTTGTCCTCAGTTTGTACATTTAAACAGGATTACCACATCCCAGGTGGAAAATCTGGCACTTGCTCTTAAATGTCATACAGCTGGTGACAGCCCAGTTCTCTAATCTATCCAGAAGGTGTCTCTCTCTCCCTCTCATGAGACCATTATTTTGAAGAACCTTTCAAGTCTGGAGTGGTTCCAGTCAACTGGAATCTGGCAAATACTGTCCAACTTTTTAAAAAGAGTAAGAAGGAAACCTTTAGTAACTACAAGCTTGTCAGTTTCTGTTTAGTGACTGCTAAAATTATGTAGAAGTTTATTCTGGGAGTTACTGAAAGGCGATAGAGTTATGAGTCTTAGCCAGCAGAGGTTCACAAGGGGAAAATTCTTCTTACATAACTTAATTTCCTTTTCAGAGAACATTACTCTTCTAGCTGACCAAGGGGAAGCCAGAGGTTGTGGGGATTTTGGCTTTAAGAAATGCTTTTGATAATGTCTCATACAGTGTCCTTCTGGACATATTCTAATTCTAGGATTCTTCACCAAAGTAAGTGCTCAGCAATGAACCCCTCTGGTCAAAACAGCAATATTTACATCAGTGCAATTACTGCAGAAAAAATTGTTTTCTATAATCAGCAACTGACCAGAACAGTTCCCTGTAATTACCAAAATGGAATTTGGAGTTACATAATTTACTGTCTTTTTAAGGACCTTTAAAGTATTTTGTACTATGTTTCAAATTATATGTTTGAATTATACATATATTTCCATTATATATGCTCTATATTTTCAAAGTATTTTGTGTGTATTTCCAAGCTCTGTGATGTGAAGGAGACCAAAAATCCAGAATAAATGCACAGAGCTACTGTGCTGACTGCCACGAAGCTTTGCTTAAATGAAAACTTCATTAGCTATATCTAATACAGAATTCAGTACGGATAGACAGACGTGTGGCTGGTCTAAGCCACTGAAGACAGTAGTACCTTGTAGTTAATATGGTATGTATATACACACACACATACATATATATATGTATACGCTTTTGTATACATGAAATAAATGCAAGAACCAAGACAGAATTTAATAAATATCTCACTCCAAATTAGAATTCCTTTTATTTGCTTTTCTGGATTCAGTATAAGGAAAACTGGGTGAAATTTTTGAGACCTTTTATATGCATGTGTTTAGATTAGAAAGTTCCTGGATATTCCTTGAATTTAAACTCCATAAATCTTGAAGATTATTTCCAAATTCTAAGTGATCCAAACAGGAAAATAACTATTTCATTTTACCTTTACAAAAACAGAATGATCATATTTTGGTTGTATGGGCCTGTGACATACTTTTGTAAGGAAAAAGTAGTAATTACTACATGCAGTTTGACCCTTTTATTTCCATGGGCTAAAGAATGTCTGAGCAGTTGAATGGAGAAGTGTAAGTCAAAGCTCTATCACAGTGGTTAGTTTTTCAGCTACATGTGACTCTTTGTTGTAAGTTCAAAAATACTACACTTCCATTGTATTCAGTATGGAAATAATCACAGTAAAAATATCAGAGATAATACTGATTGCTTTTTGTAGTTATTTATGCATACATTTATGAATATACATATGTACATACATACATAAGCACAAGAATTTTAATGCCTTCATTGATATCAATACATTAAAGGTTTTCTGGCCTATCTTTTCATTTCACCTTCCTTTCACTAAAATGAAGACTCCAGGACATGAATAACTAGTTCAAAGCTTTAGTCAGTGCAAATATGTGTCTGTGTGTATATGTACATATACCTTATCTACGTATATAACTAGAGGAGAGTGTCATGTATCCTGTAAAAATAAAGTAGTATTACCGTTTTAACCTAACTGAACTTAACTTAACTTTACCATTTTAATGATAGTGAAGTTATCAATATGCAGGGAGATAGGGAGGAGCACCAACAGAACCTCTACCTTGGACTTCCAGAGGGCAAACTTCAGCCTGTTTAAGAAACTTATTCACAAAGTTCCCTGGGTACCAGCCCTCAAGAACAGAGTGGTCCAGGATGGTTGGACCTACTTCAAGCAGGAGCTCTTGAAGGCACAGGAACTGGCAGTTCCCATGTGCTGAAAGATGAGCTGGCGGGGAAGGTGACCGGCCTGGATGAGCAAACAGCTCCTGGAGGATTTAAGGGGAAAAAACAGGGTGTATCACCTTTGGAAGGATTTGAAGGCTTCTCATGATATGTTTAAAGATGCTGTTAGATTATGTAGGAGAAAATTAGAGATACAAAGGCCCAATTGGAACTGAAGCTGGCCACCTCTGTGAAAGATAATAAAAAGCATTTTTACAAATATATTAACACTAAAAAGAAGGGCAGGAAGAACCTTCACTCCTTACTAGACCTGGAGGGGAAAACTGTGACTGAAAATGAGGAAAAGGCTGAGGTCCTGAACACGTTCTTTGTCTCAATTTTTAACAGTAAGACAGGAGGAGTTCAGGACAAGTGGCCTCCTGAGCTGGGTGAAGGGGTCAGGGAGCAGTGTAATGCCCCGGAAATCTATGAGGAATTAGTTCGGGACCTGCTGAGCCACTTGGACACTCACAAGTCCATGGGACTGGATGGGATCCATCCTAGGGTGCTGAGAGAGCAGGCAGATGAGCTGGCCAAGCCCATCTCCATCATTTTCCTCCGGTCATGGCTCACCGGTGAGGTCCGAGATAACTGGAAACTGGCCAATGTGGTCCCCATCCACAAGAAGAGTTGGATGGAGGAACTTGGAAACTACAGGCCAGTCAGCCTGACCTCATTGCCAGGGACAATGATGGAGCAGATTATCTTGGCGGCAATAACTGTGCACCTGAAGGATGGCCAAGGGCTTAGGTCCAGCCAATATGGATTAAGGAGGGGCAGATCCTGCCTCTCCAACCTGATCTCCTTCTATGATCAGGTGACCTGTCTGGTGGATGTGGGGAGATCTGTGTATTTGGTCTAGCTGGACTTCAGCAAGGCCTTTGACACCGTCCCCCACAGCAAACTGCTGGCCAAGTTGTCAGCTCATGGCTTAGACAGCAATACTCTGTGCTGGGTTAGGAACTGGCTGGAGGGCCAAGCCCAGAGAGTGGTGGTGAATGGTGCCACATCCAGCTGGCAGCCAGTCACCAGTGGTGTCCCCCAGGGATCAGTCCTGGGCCCCATCCTCTTTAATATCTTCATTGATGATCTGGATGAGGGGGTTGAGTCAGTCATCAGCAAGTTTGCAGATGACACCAAGTTAGGAGCAGATGCTGGTCAGTTAGAGGGTAGAAAGGCTCTGCAGAGGGACCTCGACCAACTGGACAGATGGGTGGAGTCCAATGGGATGTCATTCAACAAGTCCAAGTGCTGGGTGCTTCACTTTGGCCACGGCATCTCCATTCAGTGCTACAGGCTGGGGTCCGAGTGGCTGGAGAGCAGCCAAACAGAAAGGGACCTGAGGGTGCTGATTGACAGCTGCCTAAACCTGAGCCAGCAGTGTGCCCAGATGGCCAAGAAGGCCAACGGCATCCTGGAATAGTGTGGCCAGCAGGAGCAGGGAAGTCATTGTACCCCTGTACTCTTCAGTGGTTAGGCCGCACCTTGAGTACTGTGCCCAGTTCTGGGCCCCTCAGTTTAAGAAGGACATCGAGACTCTTGAGCGTGTCCAGAGAAGGGCAACAAGACTGGTGAGAAGCCTCGAGCACAAGCCTTATGAGGAGAGACTGAGGGAGCTGGGATTGTTTAGCTTGGAGAAAAGGAGGCTCAGGGGAGACCTCATTGTTCTCTACAACTACCTGAAGGGTAATGGTAGCCAGGAGGGAGTTGGTCTCTTTTCCCAGGCAACCAGCACCAGAACAAGAGGACACAGTCTCAAGGTGCACCAGGGGAAGTTTAGGCTCAAGGTGAGGAGAAAGTTCTTTACTGAGAGAGTCATTCACCATTGGAATGGGCTGCCTAGTGAGGTGGTGGAGTCACTGTCCCTGGATGTGTTTGGGAGGGGATTGGACGTGGCACTTGGTGCCATGGTCTAGTCATGAGGTCTTGGGTGATAGGTTGGGCTTGATGATCTTTGAGGTCTCTTCTAACCTTTGTGATACTGTGATATTGTGATACTGTGAACTTCATTTTTTAAATTAGGTTGCAGAAGTTATTCAGAACTTGTTTGAATTCTTTGTTTTCCCCTAGGAACTGTTATAGAATCATAGACTCATACAATTGCTTTGGTTTTAAAAGACCTCTGAGATTGTTGGGTCTAACTGTTAACCTAAGACCATCACAGCCATTAAACCATGTTTACACATTTCTTGAACCCCTCCAGGGGTGATGACTCTGCCTCCTCCCTAGGAAACCTATTCCAATGCCTGACTACTCTTTCCATATAGAAAATTTTCCTAATATCCAGTCGAAACCTCCCGTGGCACAGTTTCAGACAGTTTCCTTTTGTTATAGCACCTGATACTAGGAAAAAGAAACCAACCCGACTCCCACCTCACTACAACCTACCCTCAGCCTCCTCTTCTTCAGACTATACAATTCCAGTTCTCTCAGCCTCTCCTCATATGACTTGTTCTCTAATCCCTTGACCAACTCTGTTGCCTTTCTGTGGACACACAGTGTCGTCTTTTTAGGTTTCTTTTTTGTGAGGGGCCCAAAACTGAACACAGTGTTTGAGGTGCAGTCTCACCAGTGCTGTGTACAAGGGCACAATCTCTTCCCCACTGCTGCTGGCCACACTATTCCTAATCCAGGCCAGAATGCTGTTTGCCTTCTTGGCCACCTGAACACTATGATGTGTAATGTTCAGATAGCTGACAACCAGCACCCTCGGGTCCTTTTCCACCAGGCAACTTTTCAGCCACTCTGCCCCAGGCCTGTTGATTTGCGTGGGGTTGTTGTGACTCAAGTGCAGGACCTGGCATTTGGCCTCATTAAACCTCATGCAGTGGACTTGGCCCATCAATCCAGCCTGTCCAGATCAGTTTGCAGAGCCTTTCTACTGTCAAGCAGATCAACACTCCCACACAGCTCAGTGTCATCTGCAAACTTAATGAGGGTACAGTGTAATGAACTTTAAAATCCTAGTTGTTGTGCTAGAAGATTTTAATTTCACAAAGCTGATAATAATCAATGGTGGGGAAAGCTTGCATGCTTTATCTTTGTTCTTTTCAGTGATATTTGTTTTCTGATGTCAGGTATGTGAAAGTTCAGACTTCAATACAACACAGCAAAGGAATAAAAGAGAGGGGAGACTACAGCTGTATTATTCTTCAGCAATTTTATACCATGTCATTCAAAGAAATTATTGTTTACACCTACAGTTTGTTCTGTCTAGTGTTATCCTGGAACACATCAGGGAGTGGCACAAGTTGGGATGACTATGATGAACTTTTTCTATCCATAGTAGCAAGGATGTTTCTCACAGTCATTCTTGCACTCAAAAAAAAAAAAAGTTACTTCCTATCTCATAATGGTATCTACTGTTGTATTTTTGGGGGATATTATGTGACTTCAGAAGTAAATGGTCAGTCAACACATTTCAGTAATTTCGCATGTATAGAGTTACAATAGGGTAAGGAAGATAAAAGAAGTTACACTGCATGCTTTAAAAATTAAAGCAGTATCAGTTGCAAGTATATATTAAAGGTCTGCTAGTATGTTGCTGCTTACCAACAGATAATCTGTCAAACAGATTTTCCAAAATGGATGTGGATATATGCGCAGAAATGCAATCAGCATATTCCTCTCTGTCCTCCTGAAAATGTAGCAGAATCGAAAAAGGAGTCTTTATTCTGGCAATAGTCTAAATCTAATGCTTACCCACATAACATAGATCTGACATCTACTGGAAATGTTGATAGCCTCTGGTATATCCAAAGTCTGGTCATTAGCAATTAGCAACAGCTGTAATAGTGTTGAATTTATGTGGTCACTTCATTTAATAAAATATTTAATAACACCCTCTAAATCATGGATCTCAGGAAAAAAAACTCTCCTTTGTACTTCTTGTATTCTTATGGATCAGAATAACACCACAATAGTGCTATAGTTTGCCTTCTTTTCTGTTGCTACAAATGTCTGCCCATGTTTGCATTCCCTTCTGGACACAGAATTCTGGCACACTGTTGCTCAACCATTGACTCTAGAAGTTTCTGAGATCTATGTCCAGTGTGTTGGGACAGAGTGGAGGGCTTCTCAAATAGTAAAAAGCAAAAAGCATCAAACCTGTGGCTTAAAGGGAGGGAAGGGGAAGACAGAGGACACTATGGGTGAGGAGATGCAAGGCGAGGAGAGAAGACATGAGGCAAGGAGATTTGAGGAGAAGAGGGGAGGTGAGAGGCAAGGGAAAGGGAAGAAATTATACAAGACTTTAGGTTTCCAAACTGTGAGCTACTAGTCTGAGAACCATCATATAAATCAATAGCGTTTCTCTCTGAAATAATTTTCATCTAAAATAGTCTCTAAAAAAAGAAGTAAATAAAAACAATGTAGCCTTAGTAGAAGTGTCAAGGTGTAAGATATTAGAGTCATCAGAAGGTGATTTGAATTGTTCACATCCTCCAAAGATTAAAACAGTCTTCTCTCAACTCCACTCAGGTTTCTATTTCTTCAGCTTGCTTGTGCATATTCTCTTGCTTTAGTGTTTAGGAGAGCAGCAGAACCTAACTGTATTTGCAGTAATGAAAATAGTTTCTGAATCCTAAAAACAGGCCTGTTCTGCATAAATTTAAAAAAATAATAAATTGAGTTGCTCCTTCTCAAAGACATTTTGAAGCTCTGCTCAGGTCACACCAAAAAAGTGAGAGAGAGGCTCAGCCCTATACTTGTGTTAAATGAAGTTATCTAGACTATTTTTTTTAACTCTTATTTGAGAGAGTTCCACATCTTAGGCTGCCACATTCCAACACAAGTTCATTTAGAAAAAACCTTATGGGTTTGAATTGTTCATACAGAAGTTCTGTGTCTAGTATAGTGAGTTCTGTTTGCTGCTTCGTACCAACCCAGGATGAAAGAAGAGCCCTCATGATTTGAAAGTCAAATACTTGTTAGTCATGTACCCCTTGTTTCTCATTGTGTTTGTAGTCTGGCTGAGATCAGTTGCTAAATGCTTGTACTGAAATTTTATATGGGGTAACTTGTAATTTAGGTGAGAGTAATGTAAATCTGTGACTTTCACTTTTGTTTGTGCCTGCAAAGTCAGGCTTTATGAAGAGTAATTAAGTCCTTTCAGCACTGACCACCTGGACAAGTGATATGAATCAATGTGCAAAACCACTGAATATTAATAAAAAAAGTTAAAATCAATATTAATGTATTTATTTTTGTAGTTGAGGAAAACACATTTCAAAGGAACCTTTAAAACTATTATTGTTGCTACAGTACCTATTCAACTTCTTCTAAAATTTTGCTCTTAAGCTGAATACTGCCACAAGCTTTGTATGTGTTCAATTATTCTGGTGCAATCTTGTGATTATAAAATCTGAAGCATTGAAATGCTGGCTAATCATTACACAGCAGAGTGCTCAGTGTGGTTGAGACAACAGCATCCTTGCCTGTACTAGGAATAGTGTGGCCAGCATAAATAGGGAAGTTAATAATAATAATAATAATAATAATAATAATAATAATAATAATAATAATAATAAACAACCAGTTGTCATGCCTCAGTCAGCACTGGTGAAACTGCACCTCAAATACTGTGTTCAGTTTTGGGCCCCATAATACAAGAAGGGCATGAGTTGCTGGAGTGTGTCCAGAGATGGGCAACAAAGCTGGTGAAGGGTCTAGAGAACAAGTCTTGCAGTGAATGGCTGGGGGAACTGGCATTGTTTAGTCTGGAGAAGTGGAGGCTGAGGGTAGACCTCACTGATCTCTACAACTACCTGAAAGGAGGTTGTGATGAGCTGGGTGTTGATATTTTCTCCCTGGTATGAAGTGATAGAACAAGACGAAATGGCCTCGAGTTTGTGCCAGAGGATGTTTCAATTGGATATTAGAAAACATTTGTTTACTGGAAGAGTGGTCAGGCACTGGAACAAGCTGCCCACTGAAGTAGTGGAGTCACCATTCCTGGAGGTGTTTAAAAACTATGCAGACATGGGACTTTGACACATGGTTACATGGCTATGGTGATATTAGACCAATTGTTGGACTCAATGATGTTAAAGGTCTTTTCCAAACAAAGCGATTCTGTGATTCTGTGATTTCATATGCCTTCTTTACTATGAAAAACAGAAGGAAAGTCCAAAACATTATTTTTTTATAATGACAGAACACAGATATAATTGCAGTGGCACTTGTTAATGCTGTCTTATTAGTAGCCATAATAATTTCCCAGTCACATTACTGTTACACATTTCATTATGTTTGTTTTCACTGAACTAATGCAGTAAATATATGTTCTTGAATATGCAGAAAAACACTAATGGCAGAAACATTTTTTGTTACTGCAGCAAGCAAATATCTTCCAGATATTAACAAATATGTAATTACAACATTACAGGGAACACAAATTAACTAACCTATTTTACATAGAGAAAACAACGAATAGAGAAGAAAAGCACTGAGACCTGCAGAGGGAGCATTATGCAAAGGTGGGAAATAGATAGCCTTTATACCACAGGCATGAACTCATCCCTTATTATAGCTCAAATCCCTACACATAGTCTTTCCCACTCTTACCAGGCTGGCTCTTCCAGTGATCCAAAGAAAGGAAAAACAACATTCAGGAGAGGCATAGGGCTTAGACTTTAACCTGCTCTTCACGTTCCTCTGTAGTCTCTGTAGGCAAGTGAGCTGAGTTACAGCAAAACTGACTTCTGGGGAAGATGCAGAGGATTCCCCAGAAATCTTACAAAGGAACTTAGAGACTGAACCTGTGCAGTTAACATTGTGGTTTCACCATGTCTGGAACACTCTGTACCACTTAGATATAAAGTGCTCCCTAGTTTACATTTACTAAAAGATCTGGTAACCAGTTGTGGCAGTTTTAGGCTATGCCTTTAAAATTAGCTGCACAATTCGAGCAGAAAAGTAGAAAAATACAAATAATTTACTATTGGGTACAAAAGGAAAACAAAATATTATTCTAAACAAATTCATTGGACAAAATGTGTGGGATGGATGCAGATATACCCTAACAATAGCCCCAGTTCTTTCAGCCCCTGTTCATAGGGGAGATGCTCCACCCTCTTGTGCTCCAGCAGGTCCATGTCTTTCTTGTGTTGGGGGCTCTAGATCTGGACACAGTACTGCAGGTGAGGTCTCATCAGCACAGAGCGATGACCCAGAATCACCTCTCTTGGCCTGCTGGCCATGCTTCTTTTGACGCAGTCCAGGATGCAATTGCCTTCAGGGCTGCAACTGTGCATTGTTTTCTCACATCCAGTTTCTCATCCACCAGTACCCACAAGTCCTTTTCTGCAGGGCTGTTCTCAATCTTATCATCCCAGACCAAGGTGCAGGACCTTACATTTTGCCTTATTGAACCTCAGGAAACTCTCTTCAGCCCATCTCTCCAGCCTGTCCAGGTCATGTGCCTCTCATCTTGGTATCATGTGCAATCTTGCTGAGGGTGCACTCCATCTCACTGTCTGAATCATTGATGAAGATATTGAACAGCACTGGTCCCAGTACAGACCCTTGAGGGACACCACTTGTTACCTGTCTCCCTCTGGGCATTGATCACTACCCTTGGGATGAAACCATCCAACAAATTTCTTATCCACTGGACAGTCTACCCATTAGATCCATATCTCTCCAGTTTAAAAGAAGGATGTTGTGGGGTTCTCTGTCAAAGCCTTTACAAAAGTCCAGATAGAGGACACCTGTCTTCCCTTGTCCACTGATGTAGTTACAACATTGTAGAAAGCCACGAGGCTGGTGAGGCAGGACTTGCCCTTGGTCTTGCCCTGTGCTTTCACACGTGATACCCCAAAGAAGTAATTCAGGATTCCTAGTACCCACTGAGGGTGTCAGATGGACTTTCTTTAGGATATTAGTTTCCTATTACATATTGCTGGTAAGGTTCCTTAGTAAGTGGCTTGATGTCCAGACAGAAACAGGTGACAAGTGATATTCCTCAGGGGTCCATACTGAAAGCAGTGTTGTTCAATACCTTAATCAATTATATAGACAGTGGGACTAAGTATACTCTCAGTAACTTCACAGATAATACCAAGCTAAGTGATGTAGTCAATATGCTAGAGGCATGGGGTGTCATCCAGAAGCATTTGGACAACCTGGAGAAGTGGGCTCAGGTGAAACTCATGAGGTTCAATAAGGTCAAGTGCAAGGTCCTGCACCTGGGTCAGAACAACCCTCATTATCATTATAGCCTGCAGGATGATGAAATTGAGAGCAGCCCTGTGGAAAAGGGCTTGGGGATACTATTGGACGAAGAGCTAGACAAGAGCCAGCAATGTCCACTTTTAGCCCAGAAGGCAAATTACATACTGGTTTGCATCAAAAGAAGTGCTGCCAGCAGATCAAGAGAAGTGATTCTGCCACTCCACTCTGCTCTCATGACACCTTCCTTGGAGTTCTGTGTCCAGCTCTGGGGCTCTCAAATAGAATTTCAGATAGAATAGAATTTCTGCAACTGCAGTGCACCGAGGCAGGACCCATGCACCCACCGTGCGGAACAGCATGTTCCCCATTCCCCTGAGCCAGCTTTCCTCTCCCGAGAGGCCAGTGTGGCGTGGGCAGAGACTGCTGGAGCAGCAGTGCTTTCACCACAGGGAGGGAGATACTGAGCCACGTGGGCTCATTCCTGAATTGTTCAACAGTTGGTCATGTGGCCAGGGATAGGGATAGTGGTAACTCACCACAAAGCTGTTTTCAAAAGATCTGTGTCAACCCAGACTGAGGTGGAATTTAAGCAGGCAGGTGTCCAGGCTGCAGAGAGTGCTGGAGCCTGGCACCTGAAATGGATGGCAGTGGAAATAACACCTGCATTAGGTGTGAGCAGCTCAATTATCTGCTTAGTCTAGTGGCTGAACTCAGGGAAGAAGTTGCTAGACTTAGGACTGTAAGGGAATGTGAAATGAAGTTGGATTTGAGGAACCAGGCTCTGCAGACTCCCCTAGTAGGGGGAGGTGACCCAAGATGTGGCAGGAAATGGATACAGGTCCTTGTTAGGAGAAGTAAAGTAAAACCCTCATGGCTCCCCTCACCTTCCCAGCTGCCCTTGCAAAATAAGTATGGGGCACTGGAAGTTGAGGATGAGGTGAATGAGAAGACAGAAGACACACCATCTAAAGCAAAACATCCTGCCCCCTGCATCAGGACTTGTTCCCCTAAAAAACAGAGGAGGGTAATTGTTATTGGTGATTCCCTGCTGAGGGGAACACTGGGCCCTGTATGTCAGCCGGCTCCTTCCCACAGGGAAGTCTGCTGCCTCCCTGGGGCCTGAGTCAGAGATGTTATCAGAAGGCTGCAAAGTCTGGTACAGTCCTCTGATTACTATTCCTTGATAGTTATGCAGGCAGGGAGCGATGATGTTGAAACCAGAGGTCCAAAGGCAATCAAAAGGACTTCAAGGCTCTGGGAAAACTGGTTGAGGGGTCAGGGGCACAGGTAATTTTTTCATCAATACCTTCAGTTGCAGGAAGGAATACTGAAAGGAACAGGACATCCGGTGTAATGAACCAGTGGCTCAGAGGCTGGTGGCACCAACAGAATTTTGGGTTTTTTGATCTTAGGGAACTTCCTATGACACTGGATCTGCTAGCAACAGATGAAGTACATCCATCCCAGAGGGGGAGAAAAATCCTAGCACATGAGATCAGCCTATCCCACAGAGGGAAAAGGGTTCTAGGAAGGGAGTTGGCAGGTCTCATTGACAGGGCTTTAAACTAGATTTGAAGGGGGAAGGGGCTGAAACCAGCCCCCCCAGACAGGAGTCTGAGGGTGGTAAGCTGGAGTCAGGGGTGAAACCAGCAGCCCAGCTGCAGTGTATGTACACTAATGCACACAGCATAGGCAACAAACAAGAGGATCTGGAAGCCATCACAGGAACGTGGTTGGATGACTCGCATGACTGGAGCACTGTAATCGATGGCTACAGGCTCTTCAGGAGAGATAGGTGAGGGAGAAGGGGTGGCCCTGTACATCAGGGAGGCTCTAGACTCCACGGAACTAGACATTAAGGATGCTGAAGTTGAAGTTAAGGATGCTGGTTGGAGTCTGTTATAGACCACCCAACCAGGATGAAGAGGTTGATGAATTATCCTACAGGCAGCTAGGGGCTGTCTCAAGATCACCAGACCTTGTTCTTATGGGCAACTTTAACCTGTCTGATATCTGCTGGGAACTTAAAACCGCAGAGAGGAGGCAGTCTAGAAGGTTTTTAGAGTGTATGAAGGATAGCTTCCAATCCCAGCTGCTGTGTGAGACTACCAGGGGTAAGGCTTTGCTTGACCTTCTTTTTACAAACAGAGAAGGGCTGGTGGGAGATGTGGTGGTTGGAGGCTGTCTGGGGTCCAGTGACCATGAGATAATTGAGTTTTCATATGCAGTCAAGCTAAGAGGGGCAGCAACAAAACCTCCACTCTGGACTTCCGGAGGGCGGACCTCAGGTTACTTAAGGAACTAACTCAGAAGGTACCTTGGAAAAAGCCTTTAAAAACAAAGGGGTTCAGGAGGGCTGGAACTACTTTAGGAAAGAATTCTTGAAGGTGCAGGAACAGGCTGTGCCGATGTGTTGGAAGATGAGCTGCTGGGGCAGATGGCCAGCCGCCATGGGCAACGAACTTCTGAGTAAATTAAAGGGAAAAAACAGAGAGTGTATCATCTTTGGAAGAAGGAGAGGTAAGCCATGAAATGTTTAAGGATGTTGCTAGGTCATGTAGGAAAATAATGAGGCAAAAGCCCATTTAGAGCTTAGACTGGCCACTTCTGTGAAAGACAACAAAAAATCCTTCTACATATATATTAATGGCAAGAGGAGGGGCAAGGACAAGCTCCACTCCTGAGCGGTCATGTAGGGGAATATTGTAACTAAAGATGAGGAGAAGGCAGAGGTACTTAACACCTTCTTAGCCTCAAGTTTTAATAGCAGGATTGGTTGTCTTCCAGACAACTGGCCTCCTGAGCTGGCAGATGGAGCCAGGGAGCAGTGTAGTTCCCCTGTGATCCAGGAGGAAGCAGTTAGAGACCTCCTTAGCTGCTTGGATCCCCACAAGTCCATGGGACCTGTTAGAGGGTAGGAGAGCTCTGCAGAGGGACCTTGACAAGCTGGACAGATGGGCAGAGTCCAACATGATGACATTCAACAAGACCAAGTGCCAGGTGCTGCAATTTGGCCACAAGAACCCCATGCAGAGCTACAGGCAGAAAGGGACTTTGGGGTACCGGCTGATAGTAGGCTGAACATGAGCCAGAAGTGTGCCCAAGTGGCCAAGAAGGCCAATGGCATCCTGGCCAGTATCAGGAACAATGTGGCCAGCAGGAGCAGGGAGATCATTATGCCCCTGCACTCAGCACTGATCAGGCCACACCTTGAGTACTGTGTCCAGTTCTAGGCCCCTCAGTTTAGGAAAGATGTTGAGTTGCTGGAACATGTCCAGAGAAGGGCAACAAAGATGCTGAGAGCAGAAGCTCTATGAGAAGAGGCTGAGAGAGCTAGGGTTGCTTAGCCTGGAGAAGAGGAAGCTCAGGGGAGACCATATTGCTCTCTACGACTACCTGAAGAGAGGTTGTAGCAAGGTGGGGGTTGGTCTCTTCTCCCAGGCAACCTGTGTCAAAACAAGAGGACACAGTCTCAAGCTGCATCAGGGGAGGTTTAGGCTGGATGTTAGGAAGAAGTTCTCCACAGAAAGAGTGAGTGGCCTTTGGAATGTGCTGCCCAGGGAGGTGGTGGAGTCACCATCACTGGAGGTGTTTAGGAAGAGACTGTATGGGGCACTTGGTGCCATGGTTTAGTTCATTAGATGGTGTTGGGTGATAGGTTGGACTAGATGATCTCAAAAGTCTTTTCCAAGCTGGTTAATTCTATTTGAAATTCAATTCTATTATAGATCTGGTTATAGATCTGACACCACAGCCCAGTCTGCTATAAGTAAGGAGCAACTTTTACTGCACCTGACCTGCTGGGTCCTGATAGGGTGCATTTATCTAGAAAGGGTAAGAGAGTCCTAGCATTAGAGTTGTCAGGGCTCATCAGGAGGACTTTAAACTAGGTTGGAAGGGGGTGGGTGAGGAAATCAGTCCCTCTGCAGAGGAAAGAGTAGGGCACAAATTAGGGTCAGTTGAGAAGTCGGGAGCCCAGCTGAAGTGCATGTACACCAACGCATGCAGCATGGGCAATAAGCAAGAGGAGCTGGAAGTCCTGGTCCACCAGGGTGACTATGATGTAGTTGCCATCTCAGAAACTTGGTGGGATAACACGCACGATTGGAGTGCTGCACTGGGGGGGTTACAGGCTCTTTAGGAGAGAAAGGTGAGGGAGAAGAGGAGGAGGGGTGGCTTTGTATATTAGGGAGACACTCTCTGCCACAGAACTTGAGGTGGAGAAAGAAGGGATTAAGAGCCTGTGGGTTAAAATCAGAGAGCAGCCTAACAAATCTGACATCCTGGTTGGAGTCTGTTATAGACCACCCAACCAGGATGAGGCTGACGAATCATTCTACAAGCAATTGGAGGCTGTCTCAAGATGATCAGATCTTGTCCTTGTGGGTGACTTCAACCTGGCAGATATCTGTTGGGAACTTAATTCAGCAGAGAGAAGGCAGTCCAGAAGATTCCTGGAGTGCATGGAGGACTGCTTCCTGATGCAGCTGTTAAGTGAGCCTACCAGGGGTCAGGCTCTGCTTGACCTGGTGTTCTCCAATAGAGAAGGCCTGGTGGGAGATGTGATCGTGGGAGGCTGCCTAGGGTGCAGTGACCACAAGATAGTGAAGTTTTCAATATGCAGGGAAACAGGGAGGACCACCAACAGAACCTTCACCTTGGACTTCTGGAGGGCAAACTTCAGCCTGTTTAAGAAACTTATTTGTAAAATTCCCTGGGGAGCAACCCTCAAGAAACGAGGGGTCCAGGATGGTTGGACCTACTTCAAAGAGGAGCTCTTGAAGGCACAGGAACTGGCAGTTCCCTTGTGCTAAAAGATGAGCTGGTGGGGAAGGCGACCAGCCTGGATGAGCAAGCAGCTCCTGGAGGATTTAAGGGGAAAAAACAGGGTGTATCGCCTTTGGAAGGGGGGGAAGGCTTCTCGAGGTATGTTTAAGGAAGATATTATATTATGTAGAAAAAAAATAGAGAGGCAAAGGCCCAGTTGGAACTGAAGCTGGCCACCTCTGTGAAAGATAATGAAAAGCATTTTTACAAATACATTAACATTAAAAAGAAGGGCAGGAAGAACCTTCACTCCTTATTGGACCTGGAGGGGAACACGGTGACTGAAGATGAGGAAAAGGCTGAGGTCCTGAACACCTTCTTTGCCTCAATTTTTAACAGCAAGGTAGGAGTTCAGGACAAGTGGCCTCCTGAGTTGGGTGAAGGAGTCAGGGAGCAGTGTAATGTCCTGGTAATCCATCAGGAATTAGTTCGGAACCTGCTGAGCCACTTAGACACTCACAAGTCCATGGGACTGGATGGGATCCATCCTAGGGTGCTGAGAGAGCTGGCTGATGAGCTGGCCAAGCCAATCTAAATCATTTTCCTCCAGTCCTGGCTCACTGGAGAGGTCCCAGGTGACTGGAAACTGGCCAATGTGGTCCCCATCCACAAGAAGGGTTGGATGGAGGAACCTGGAAACTACAGGCCAGTCAGCCTGACCTCAGTGCCAGGGAAAATGATGGAGCAGATTATCCTGGCAGCAATAACTGTGCACCTGAAGGATGGCCAAGGGCTCAGGTCCAGCCAATATGGATTTAGGAGGGGCAGATCCTGCCTCTCCAACCTGATCTCCTTCTATGATCAGGTGACCTGTCTGGTGGACGTGGGGAGGCCTGTGGATGTGGTCTACTTGGACTTCAGCAAGGCCTTTGATACCGTCACCCACCGCAAACTGCTGTCTAACCTGTCAGCTCGTGGCTTGGACTGTAACACTTTGTGCTGGGTTAGGAACTGGCTGGAGGGCCAAGCCCAGAGAGTGGTGGTGAATGGTGCCACATCCAGCTGGAGGCCAGTCACCAGTGGCATCCCCCAGGGATCAGTGCTGGGCCCCATCCTCTTTAATATCTTCATTGATGATCTGGATGAGGGGTTGAGTCAGTCATCAGCAAGTTTGCAGATGACACCAAGTTAGGAGCAGATGTTGGTCAGTTAGAGGGTAGAAAGGCTCTGCAGAGGGACCTCGACCGACTGGGCAGATGGGCAGAATCCAATGGAATGGCATTCAACAAGTCTAAGTGCCGAGTGCTGCACTTTGGCCACAGCAATCCCATGCAGAGCTACAGGCTGGGGTTGGAGTGGCTGGAGAGCTCCCAAACAGAGAGGGAGCTGGGGGTGTTGATTGACAGCTGCCTAAACATGAGCCAGCAGTGTGCCCAGGTGGCCAAGAAGGCCAATGGCATCCTGGCCTGCACTAGGAATAGTGTGTCCAGCAGGAGCAGGGAAGTCATTGTGCCCCTGTACTCTACATTGGTTAGGCCACACCTTGAGTCCTGTGTCCAGTTCTGGGCCCCTCAGTTTAAGAAGGACATCGAAACACTTGAACATGTCCAGAGAAGGGCAACAAGGCTGGTGAGAGGCCTTGAGCACAAGCTCTGTGAGGAGAGGCTGAGGGAGCTGGGATTGTTTAGCCTGGAGAAGAGGAGGCTCAAGGGTGACCTCATTGCCCTCTACAACTACCTGAAGGGTGATTCTAGCCAGGAAGGGGTTGGTCTCTTCTCTCAGGCAACCAGCACCAGAACAAGGGGACACAGTCTCAAGCTGCACCAGGGGAGGTTTAGACTCAAGGTGAGGAGAAAGTTCTTCACCAAGAGAGTCATTCGGCATTGGAATGTGCTGCCCAGGGAGGTGGTGGAGTCACCATCCCTGGAGGTGTTCAATAGGAGACTGGACGTGGCACTTGGTGCCATGGTCTAGTCATGAGGTCTGTGGTGACAAGTTGGACTCAATGATCTCTCTTGAGGTCTCTTCCAACCTTAGTGATACTGTGATACTGTGAAGTCCAGATGCTTTCAGCAGTGAGATGCAGAAATAACACATTTTATTTTCACTTGCAGCATAAACACAGATTCTTTACAATTGCCAGTGATAGGAACTTACCTGGACAAATGGCTATATACATGTAAGAGAATACAATTGCAATTACACACGTAATTACCTGGAGCAAAATATATTCAACAACATAGCAAGGAAGCACCATAGCAAAAGAGCATCCCTTCTGGGGAGGGCAAGGAGGACAAAGCCAGTCAATGTTTCCCTAGGGCTAGTTGAATTCTCATCCAAGAAATTTGATGCCAAAAGCGCTGATATTTATACCTTGATTTTCTATTGTGTAAAGTGTGGAGGTGAGACTATAGCCATATCATTAAGTGACCTTTTCAGTTGCACAAACGTTTCTCAATGGGTCTTTCACACTTCATGTCTTCTGCTAGGAAAAGTCAAATTCCTTGGGGGCAAGTTGATTGTGGACGGGAATAGTTAACTAATGTGATAAGCAAGACAAAAGGAATACCAGGGCCACACCTGGTCCAAATCAACATTCCTTTTTGATCTCATCTCAACACAGACAGCTGCCCCTTCACCCAGTTGCACCATTTGTTTTAGGCCTGGATGATTTTGGCAGTTGGGAGATCTCCTGTTTCCAATATTTGTGCTTCCAACATCCTCCTGTGCTGGTCTTTGCAATGCACACAGCAATCATCAGGACTGGGTTCTAAAGCAGTTTTGTACATTTCAAATATTTAGGCACTGTTACAGTCCAGTTTACAGGTATTTGGGTGAAGAACAACAACAATTTAAAAAGTCTTTCAAACATTTTACTTTTAGTGACAAAGCTGTGTCTGGCATGATTCTGACTGGTTGAATCTTCTCTGAATCACTATTGATTGGCTTAGATTAATTGAATAATGCAAGAACATTCTAATTTTTTGTAACCAAGACAGACTTTTTTTCATGACAAGTCTCTCAGTTTTTCTGGCTAAGCAAATTTGAGGCAGTGTGAAGGGGTGACTGGAGCCTGTATGGAGTTAAGCAAATTGTGGCAGATCAGACAGAAATGGAATTACTTTTGACATTATAAATCACTTTGAGGAGTGATTCATAGTGGTGAACACTGTTTGAAATTTTTGTCTTTAGTGTTTAACTAAATGTGCCACGCAACCATGTTGTCCCACAGCTATGAGAATTCAGTCAGGTGTATTGGAAATTATTCAACAGCTGTTTCACTGGTGTGGTAAATATGCACGTACTTGGGAAGATTTAGTTGTAGACATAACAAAAACCCCACCATCTAAATTATCAAACTTTCCAAGCTTGGCTGGAGGAACACAGATGGACCAAGAGAGAAGGACCAATTCTATTGTTTAGAGAGGTTAGAGGTTACATTTGAACAAATACTTTCTGCTAAGACAGTGATGAACAAACTTGTCAAGTGTCCTATGCCTCAGTGTCAAGTATGTAGTTTACAAAATAATCTTCAAAAGTAGGTGAGTGAAGAACACAAGAACATGGTCAGTCCTACATGTCTTAGAGGAAGTGAGGAATTATTAAAAAGGCACATGTTTGGCATACAGATCATAGAATATTCAAGAATCTGCTGGGATGCTGAGACTGTGGCTACCAATTACCCTGTACTGGTCTATTTAATTATTTTTCATTTTGATACATTCATCTTGGCAGGAACAAATTAGAGTGCTTGCTTTCAGTGCTTGGAGACTGAGCAAAAGAGAAGAGCTGTTTCAGTAATCATATGCTGGACAGAACTAAAAGACAAGAGTCTATAAATTAATTTGTTCTCATTTTTTCACTGTACCACAGTTAAGTCGTACAGCAGCTCCTGAGATCTGCACAAAATTCACTTGTTGATGCCTGCTGAGCTGTTTCACAATTACATGCCTGGCTGGTATTCTCAGATAACTTGGGGGTGAATAACATGTCCAGGTTCTGAATGACAAAATGGGCAATTCAGTGAAGGATTCTTTAAGAAACACCATGATAGTACTAGATTTTCTTTCAGACTCTGTATCCCTATAGGTCTGGGAGTGTGGGTCCATGAAGTCATTATGGTGACATATGGTGCACTGTGGACAATGTTCAATCTGTTCATTAATCTCACTGTACGCACCAAAAGGAATTACATTTCATTGCACTCACTGTCATTTACACAAACAGACGTGACTGGGCTGCCTTCAGAGAACCAAAGGGTTACACAGGAACTGACTGGCTTTCAATTTACTCAGGGTTGTCACCTCATATAGTGTACTGCAGAATGCATGCCCACAGCTATTCACATGCCCCATGAGTTTTTAGCACTTCTAGTTCAACAGCACTCTTAACCATATGGTATAATGTTATTTTGCTAGAAGCACATGAATCAAGTACAGTCAGCAAGCATAGTATGAACAGTAGTCAGATTCATGCAATATACTTCAGACTCAAACTCTTTGAGTGTGAGCATCACATTTTGTCCACATAACTTCTGAAAATGGCCAAGAGAGCTCTCTTGCTCCCATGAACAGGTGAAAAACACGCAGAGGTCAAAAGGGTCAATTTCAGAAGTAGTCATGTTGGACAGGGGTCTGAACAACTAGATCTAGTTGAAGGTGTCTTTGTCTTTGCAAGGTAGGCTGTATCAGATGGCTTTTAAAAGTCCCTTCTAACCCAAACTATTTTGTGATTCTGTGTTGACTGTGGTTCTATTATTTATTTGTTGAAGAAGAAAGTCTGTCCTGAATTATTTCAAAGTATCAATTCTTTCAAAGTACCACTTCCCAGTGGTGGAGTCATCTTCCCTGGAAGCAGTTTACATGGTGTGTAGAGTGGTACTCAGAAACACAGTTTGGTGGTAACCTAGCAGTGCTGGGTTAGCAGATGGCCTTGATGATCTTAAAGGCCTCTTCTAATCAAAACAACTCCATGGTTCTATGATCATCTGCCTTTATTCAGGGAAAAACTCAAAACAAAACCCAAACTATACAATATCCTCAAAAAATATCTTTTATATTTAAAAATCTCTACATTTCACCATTCTCTGCTAAAAAACACCACAGATGCCAGCTGGCATATCTAGACATCCTCCACTTGAGCCTGCAGTGCATATTTTAAAAGGATACAAAAAATTACTAACATTTTTTTCTCATTTAAAAGAAAATAAATCTTTGCCCAAGATCAATGCATGTGAGGTAAACACTATAGGATTTTTATCAAGTTGTCAGCGTATAATCAGTAACCACTAGTTTCTCTATGGTCAGACTGTGAACATTCTTTATAACTCGGTGAAACCTCAAGAACAGTGTAAAGGATGCAACTAGGTACAGAAAATACCTCAGATATTTGGGTGCGTTACATTACCTTAACTGACCAGACCTGCCAGTTGACCACATTTGAACAAAAGGTACTTTCATTGTTTCAAAGCATGCAAATCTGCATCTGGATTACTAGTATGACCATTGAAAAATTTCCCATTATGTATCATGAAAATGTCCAGACATCTAAACACCACCAGACATCACATAAATGGAAGTCATTAACCTTGCATTGAGTCCAATGGAATGAACTATCTCATAAGAGGACACAAGACTCAAAGGCAGGAGTAATTTATTAAATAATCAGAGAAGCCTTGGCTGCCCTGCAGCATATGTCAAGATACAAGTCACTGAACCATTTTGTTTAGAAGCAGAACGCCTCTGCAATGGCACAGAAGTTCTAGAAAAATGCTATTGTAAATGGCTATTGCAGACTTTTGCAAGTTTCAAGCCGCACTTGATCTGAATTAACAGGAACAATATTCTTATTTGAATCCACAATGAACAGGAAATCAAAAGCAAAATCTGTACTAACCTTCCAACAGAGTGGAAGAACTGTACTTCTTTCTGCGGTAACAGAAACCTCAAGAGAATGAAGTAGGACAAGACCTCTGGAAATCATTAATTCATTCTTCTGCTTGAAGGAGGGCAATGTGAAAACACAACCAGTAATATGATAGAATATTCTGTTTGCATGGTAGATTTGGGAAGTTTTAGAATCAAAGTTGCATGCAGAAACTTAATTCAAGACTTTACTTGCAAATGTTATAATTTAGCGTTTAATTACAGAATTATGTTTGCATATAATTCAGGCTCCAACTGGACCAACTGGATGGATTGCATGTTAGAAGCCTATGTTCAACATTAACTTCCTTTCTTGTTTCACACATGGAGCAATACTTCATCCTCTACAGACCAGCTCTGAAAACAGGATTATGAAATTTCTCATATCTCTTGTCCCAGTAGTTGCCACCTGTGTATTTCAGAAGCATCTATATATATATATAATCACTTGGTCCAGTTGTCAAGGCTGAACTCATTGTGCTGCAGTATCTGCACCAGCGTTTCAAAAGAATGTAAATGTTTATAGGTGGATGTGTCTCATGGAGTCTCTAGGTTTGAGCTCCACCTCAATTTGTTGTATTTGATCAGGGCAGGTTAAGTTTTCTTATCATGATGAACTTTGTATGTGTCTGTTCAAATGCTCTGCTGAGAAGCTCATTTTGAAGAAATGTTCACTTCCAACTCCTTACAAGTGAAAATTATGAAGAGGAAAGATTCTGATACTTTTCTTGGAGGGTACACAGGTTGAATCCTGTAAAGCATTTTCTTCTTGCCCCATTGAAAAATTATTTAGGAATCCTGAGCCTGATATGAATAAGCGTTAAAAAGAATCAACCAAGACTAGGTGATTTCCTGAGGTCCCTTCCAACCCCTATCATTCTGTGATTCATACTTCCACAGAACAACATAGGTCACCTGTACATTAAAACCTGTTTCCTGTGTATCCTGAAGGGACACACAGACATCTAGCTTGACAGAAATTTGATTCCAGTGTCCTAAGATCAAGTGCCCTAAATAAACATCAGGGATGTGGCATTACATTGGGAATTCTTCCTCTAATAGATATCACTAGTTTGACTACAAAATAACAAGTGAAAAAAGACAAATTTTGAAAAGGTTAAGAAATATATGTGTAAACTTTAGAATGTGCTCCTAAATAAGGTCATTCTAGAAAAATCATGGAAGTTCTTAAGGCTTTAGACCACTTAAGAATTTTTCTCTGGGGTCATAAGCCCATAAGGAAAGGGACAGAAGGACCTTACTGTCTAGTGCAAGTGCCGCTTTTTGTGTGATGTTGGATTTGTTGTAAAAGGAAGTCTTCAGAGCCTTATCCTGAAATCAGAAAATATAACAGTGAGTACTTCTCAAGGATAAACTAGATACTGGAGTATGCCATTCTAGAAAGTAGAAAAATCTGATCTTCACGGTAATCCTGCATTTAGTCATACACATACATAGAAAAGAACACTCAAAATTTTTGTAGCCTGTGAGTACCAACAATGATCTGTAATCGTTACCTGCATATGATGCAATATATGCAAACAAGAGGAAATTGAATGCATTACAGATGCTACACATTCTTTTTTAACTATCTGATATTAATTACCAGGAAGTGTGTTTCTCTGCTTTCCGACAGCAGTTATTAATGACCTAAATACTCACGATCTTTTGCCTAACACAAAATCACAGTAATCAGAAAGGTTTTTCTTTATTTCCATCTTTGCTATGGGTATTTCACTGTGAAGAATAATTTATTTGTCCAGAAAGTTCTTTGTTGTGTCACTTGTTAATTTTTCTTCTTTATCTTAAATTGAAATGCGCTGCACTCAGGTGTGTACTGCAGGACTTATTACACATGGGAACCAGAGCATGAAAGGAAACAAATGTCTTCTGAATTCCAGATTAGTTGCTACGTAACTTCATTGTATAATTAAGTTAATACTAGGAGTGTGAACACTTAGTCAGAACAAACAAATAACTTCCATGCAATAGTATACACATATCAAATGCCAGCTCTTCATTTGCTCTCAATGGTGATAAGAATCTCTTTACTACTCATTCTCTAGGTTGGAATAAATAGGAAAGCTTCTCCTGGTACTTCTACTTCTCAGACATCAACATGTTCAATTCAGATTGTAAAATTAGGGTTTGTATTTCACAGAGAAGTTTGAAGAAAATTCATTTTCACCACTACCCTGCCACCCCTATGTTTGATTTAAAAAAAAGAAAAGGAAAAAAAAAAGCCAGAAATCAACAAAGTCATTACTCAAGTCAGACTCTGAAAAGATGAAGGCTCCAAAATGCCATGTGAAAATGTCTCAGAGCACAGACTAGGGGTGCTGCAGGTGCAGATATACCCTGCATGAGCATGCATAGAGTTGGAAAGCAGCCTATGCTCATCCAAGAGTGCTGTGGTCCTTGCAGTCTCAGGCTGGAACAACCTCTGAGATGTTCATGCTTCACAGGCAATAGTAATATGAATTAAATTATTCTGTCATGTCTGTCTTTGAAAATCTTTACTTTTCATTCAAAGGTATTATCCAGGTTAGGGGTTATCCAGTATTCTCATCTTTCCTATTGTCTCTGAGATTTGATGTTAGGTAAGTTAAGACAACCTCTGAAATATTAGAGAAGCTGCCCTGCATTGATGTGGTTTTGCTCACCTCACTCCAAGCCGGTTAGTCTCAGAAAAAAATGTAGTTTCTCCTTAAGCCACAAGGGACAGCACAGGCCTGAGCTTGGGGTAGTCCTGGGGCCTTCCTCCCCCTTCCATGCCTTCATGCTGGAGCCAACTTTTTGGTGGAAAGACTGGCAGAACAGGAATTAGAGAGCTGTTAGACTTCTAGGTAATGAGATTATTTGAGTTTTAAAGAAATTGAAACTCATATTGTTTCAGGACAAAAACTTGCCCTTATATAAAGTGGCCTAGAACATGATGTTTGTAGAAACAACTGCTGGGAGTCTCGCAACACCCTGAAAGACCCTGGTATTAGCCAAGCAAGAAAGAGGACACTTCTCAGGCTGAGAAGCTGATCTCAGAAAAAAAATAAAACACAGCCAGACAGGATAAATATGCCAACCAGAAATATGAGAACAGAATTACAGATGTAAACCCGTTCATGTTTCCAGTTTCTCAAGCCAGTAAAGAAAGCATTCCACCCTCCCTTCCACACAAGCTGATGGCAGTGCTGCAGGAAATCCTGCCAAGATGTACTTATTGTCAAACTCTGCATTCATAGTCGAGAAGCTGTTTTCAAGTCACTAAGGCTTACACATCTTGAACAAGCCACAAGAAAATGATTAAACTGAAGGATTTCTTTGAGTTCACGTTAAAGAAGAGGCTTCCTGTAGAGAATATGCTGCCAAAACCAAGGTTAAAATGGTCCACAAAACCAGATAAAAAATTCACATAAGAATCCGATCCATCTTTAACACATAAAGATGATTAACTCATAAAGATAACTAACTATTCTGCACTCATGCCACCCAGAAGCCATGGCTTGGGGTGAGTGTATTATACAACAGGTATGACTTTGATAATGTGCTTCAGCAGTGTTAACAGGGCACTACATGGGTAATTTGAAAGGGTTCTACTTCGTTACCCTCCCCTATTCTCAGAGAAAATAAGAAGAGGTGCATCATCTAAATGATTAAAAGCAACAGTGCAAAACATGACTAGCTTCTGACATCTTCAACACCACTCTTCAAAGACTCCATAACATTGCCTTTACATATTCAAAAGGGACCTATATCTCAGTTCTAATTTCAGGACCCTTCCCACTCCCCTCTACCCCCCCAAAAGCATGTTAGGACCTCAGCTGTTCATGTTCAAAAACATGTCCATTGCTCTTAATGATACTGGCATGTTCTTGTGCATACTTCTGACCTGTGTGAAAATAACAGAATGCCTGAGCTGCAGGTTAGCAGCTTGCTCATCTCTCTGCATTTGTGAACTTGACAAAGCAACAGGGAACAGGCACTTTACATAAAAGTATAGATCTGGAAAACCCTATCATAAATGTGAACAGTTTAAACTGAAGGAATGAAAAGGATAATCTCAAAAGGAAAAGAATACCCATCTTCATGTTGCTTGTATTAATGGGTCTGAACTCTTATTAGTGGAAACCTCCTAAAGATGTAATTGTGAGGCCTTCTCCACCCTTTATTTGCAGTAAATTCCACTTGTGCAGTGTAGACAAAACATAACCACAACAAAATTCTCTTATTCCAGACCAGCACATACAATCAAAGTACCACAGACCAAGCTATCATCTGACTAGTTCTTTTGTCTGCTTAACTTCTTTCTTGTGGCAGAGGTCATAAACAGGCCTGTAGACATCAGCCTAAGGACGCTCCTCTCCTCACTTGAACATCCATTCAGTATCTCTAACTTTCTCTAAGGCTAGATCAAATGAGTAAGTACTGAAGATGCAGCCAAGACTATCACAGCTAGGTGGAAAAAACATCAACTATAGCAGATGTTTACTTTCAGGAAGATGGAGAAAGGGGAAAAAAAAAGAAAAAAAAAAAAAAAAAAGAGCAATACTGACTGGTGACACCTATGGTGGCCTAGAAAACAACAAACCTTCCCGGCAATATGCAACCTGAGCAGCACTGTGTGAGCACTGTAGGTCTTACCTAGGAACACATCTGGAAAAGCAGCCTACCAAGAAAATGCACAATACCTGTTTGCTTAGCCTCAGGGGTAGCTGGTGAACTTGGTGCCCTTTGTTAGAGGCCACCTGACCCCAGCCCAAGACTCCCTATAGCACTGAAAGATGGGAGGGACACAGGTAGCAGAACCAGAAACGCCAAAGCCCAAATTGCAGAAAGCAGCTGAGACCACGCTATCCCTGGCTACAGGCGTGCCAGCCCCTCCAGACGACAAGTCAGAGAACAGAGGTTCCGGAAGCTCAGGCCCTCTAGGAAATTAAAGGCAGGCACTCCTGCCTCCTCATAGGCACAAAGATCCCTGCCCTTTCACAGAAGCGGAACGGAAGCCTTGGCTGCAGCACCGGCCCGGCGGGGCCTGACAGGACGCTACTGCGTCCTTTCTGCATCGAAGCTCGGGAAAAAGCCGTGACGACACTTGCCCACTTCCCATGCTTATTGGTGCTTCGCGTCCTTCCTCGTCCGGACTTTACGAGAAAACGAGATGAATACGAAAAAAAACCCCCGGCCAGCCCCTTCCTAGCCAGAGAGCAGCGCCACATACAGCCACCGCCTACCGGCACCTGGCCCGGCCCCGCCTCCCTCTCCCCACCCCCAGTCACGGCAGTGGGCGGGCCTGGAGGGCGAGGCCTGCTGGCCCCGTGCGTGTTGAGGTCTGGGCTGCACAAGCCAAATGTGGAGGAGTGCGGGCTGGGCTTGCGGAAGCGCCGGAACCATAGGGAAGGGTACAGAGCTACAGCGATCGCCTGGCTTGGGTCCAGAACGATTCTGTCCTGTTGGGAAATCGGGTACCTAAGCGGGGCCTTTCTAGACTTAGGCGGTGGCAGAGCGGCGTGTGCGCGGAGGAAGGTGCCCGGCCCTGCCCGCCGCCCTGCTTCTCCGTGCGGGCGGCGGCGCGGAGCAGGGCTGGCGCGCGGGAGGGCAGAGTCAGCGCGTGGCGCTGGGAGGCCGCAGCCGGGAGAGACGATGGCCAAATGGCTGAACAAGTACTTCAGCCTGGGCAATAACACGACCAAGAGTACTCCACAGCCTCTGCGGACCGACTACCGAGAGAAACGCAACGGTGCCGGCAGCGCGCCCCGCCCTGATAGGCCGCCGCACCTCTACCTTCACCACCACACCTCGCCTGGCTTTCCGCACCGCCGCATGTGCGACGACACCAGTGACCTGCTCCGCGCCTACCGAGCCCAGAAAGACCGCGATTTCGAGGACCCCTACAGCGGGCCCGGCTCGTCCCTGCTCAAGTTGCGTGCCATGTGCCGCCCAGACTGTTCTGCGTCTGAGGATGTGGGCGAGGTGAGCCCCAAGGTTTTCTCCTCCTCGTCGTGTTGCGCCGCGCCCCCCGCCCCCCGTTCAGCCGGCTCCCTGCACCTGTTTCGCAGTTACAGCGAGCGCAGCCCGTCGACTCCGCCAGACATGAAGTACATCTCCCCCAAGCACCGGCTTATCAAGGTTGAGGGTGGCAAGGATGGCATAGGCAAGAAGCTGAACAAGGGGTCCAAGCAGCTGGCAACGTCTGTCCCCTCTGACATGAAAGATAAAGTAAGTGTGCCTATACTTGCCCCTGTAGACCAGGTAGTAGGACTGGGGTTCTGTCAGCCCGTGGAAGGGGGCTAGCTCCTGTTTGAATACAGTGGGGCAGCAACTGCTCTCCATCATGCTTTACTGGGTTGCATGACCTTTTTAATATCTCGAGGCAGGGAGGGCATACGTAAGGCTGACACACAGAGTGTGGTGTTCTGTCCTCTGGGCTTTCAGACTTGCCTCCCTTCATATGTAGCAGGTTTGCAGGTGTGCTTAGCCCTACTGTGGGACACACTGCCTTGTGCCAAATACATGAGTGGTACCAAGGCTCTTGGGTTGGCATTCTCTTGCAGAACAGGATGAGAGTTTGAAGTGGTGCTTGGGGAGCACTAGAGTTGTGTGAGAAGCCCCATGCTATGACCTGAAATGGTAGCGTCAGTCCCATTGCATGTGGTATGGAGCAGTCATATATGAAACAACCTAACAAAAATCTGATGCCATCCTGAATTGGGCTGCTGGTTTTTAAGGAAAAAGTTTGTCATGTGTTTTGCAATGAATTCTTTGTCTCCTAATTCAGTGTCAACAGTGAAGTTCTAAGCCCTCTGTTACAACGACATCACAACTTCTGTGATAACTGTTTTTCTGACTGGCAGGTACCTGAGGCAAACTCTGTAGCTGTTGACTCAGTTGCAAATGTCCTCCAATCTTTTACTGGTTGCTGTAGCTACAACAATGGAAAGTGATGGGTTAAGGAACCTGGGTTATGCTCAGAAGCTTTGCAGTGGAAAATGGTGTTAATTTATGAGCACAGCACATATACCCCTACTTCTGCTGGTCCTGTGAGTATAGGTTGGATTTTGTTTCCTATGTTAAAAGTTAATATTTCTCCATTTTGTAAATGAGCATTTACAACTTCAGTGTAACAGTCACATCTTAGGAATTCTGAGTATGCACTGAAGGTTATCAATTTCAATGATCTGTTTGTACATGTTTAATTACATAACAGGATTGCATTGCGTAGTGACACATTTCCATGGCAACTTGATAAATTATATCCTGTCCGGGTGGAATTCCAAAGAAATCAGATTATGATGGTGGTGATACAAGATTAAAAACCTAAAATTTGTTGCATTGCCATTTAAGTGTAATTCCTGATTGGAAGGAACTTCTGTGTAAACCATTTGGAGTATTCCCCATGTTTCTCTCAACAATTGCCTGTGTTGATACTATGTATCTGCTTTCAGGAACTTGATAGAGAAAGTAACTGCTCGGGGCAAAATGCGTACAGGAGCGACTGTTACTATTTATTTTTTTTTTCTTTTCTGGCAGGTGTGGGGGAGATGATTTTTAAAATTTGTTTCTTTAACTATCTTTCTATTTCAGACTATACTGTAGCAATTTGCAAAGCAGAAACTACATCTTTTGCTAGGTATCCTAATACTTTCTGTGGTCGTAAATCTCTGCACTGCTTCAAGCCCTTGTTGCAGATTCTAAAACTTGCTTTGAATGGCCACCTTACAGTTTCTGTTTTTAAAAGATACAGAACGCTCATGTCATGGGCGCATTCTTTCTGTTTTGGCAGACAGAACTACAAGCAGGCAGTCTTAACATGTTGTGGTGGTTTAGGCTGGGTGCTGGCCTGGATGCCACTGCACAGAACACACCTGGGAGGTCCCAAGGGGTGGGCCCAGCCCAGGGGGTGGTCACAGGAAACCAGGTATTTCATTCCCATAATGCCCTGCTTCCCTATAAAATGTCCATGTGGGGTCTTCACTTCCTCTTTCGTCCCCAGCTGCTGCCTAGGTAAAATGGCAGGAGCTGCCTCCCTTGGGCCTGCCCAAGGGCTGGGTTGTGGGGGGAGGAAGGAGCTCTGGGGGTTTGGGTGTACCCCCAGGTAGGGATGGGATGTTCTTGGGTAAGTTGTGGGATTTCTCTCTTTTGTCATGGTGCTTGTGGTTCTCTGTAAAGCTTTCATTGTTGTTTATTTTTAAATTGTTTTTTTTCTATTTTAACTTTCCACCACTTTTGCAATCTGTTTGTCTGAGTTGTTATTTCTGCCCTGTGATGGGGAGGGGGTTTGCCCCAACCCATTACATATGTCTGACTAATAAAATTATCCCTTCACTTCAAAAATTATATGCCTGCCATCACTGCTGAAAGAATGTGGTTGTGAGGGGCTATGTTATTTGCCATTTGTTCAACTATGTTATTTCGGCCAGTCGCTGAGAGTGTTTTGGCACTGTTTCGCTCAGCACAGAGCGTTTCCTGAAGTTTTCTGTCAGCTGGGAAACAAATGCCGGGGAAGTGGAGAGAGAGCTGTCAGGAATCGGCAGCTCTCTTCTCTTGGGAGAAGCTAATGAGTCGTGGGCATTGCCAGGACAATGGTGACCACACCCACGCCTATAAAAGAAACCCTCAGGGAGCACAGTCGCCAGGTTGCTGCACACTGAGCAGTCGAACAGAGTGTACAGGACGTCAGCCAGGGTGTGGCACAGCAGTTTGGCTACTGTGTGCAGAAAGACAGGCGAGGAAGCCACTGATGCTGGATTGGCTCGACCAGGGAGTGATGGTATCCGCCTTGCGGAATGCCATGGTGTTCCTGAGCCCTGCACCATTAGGGCTGATGCAGCTTCTCAGATACAGCTCAGGAGGGAACACTATCATCCTACTGACAAGTTGTGGGATGTGCCTCACTCTTATGCCAGTGTCAAATGGCAGCCTGAGGGAGGTGTGCCCAGGTGTAGGCATCATAATCGTTTTGGTTGGAAAAAACCTTGAAGATCAGCAGGTACAGTCTTTATCTAACTCTGCTAAGTATGGTGCTAAACCCATGTCCCTTAGCACCCACATGTGTGCATCTTTTAAACACCTCCAGGGATGGTGATTCACACATTTATTCAACCAACCTGGAACCTATTCTAGAGTTTGATAACACTTTCAGTAAAGAAATTTCTTCTAATAGCCAATTTAAACTTCCTCTGTTGCAGTTTGTGGTAATTTCCTCTCATCCTATCTGTTTTTACTAGGGAAACAAGACCCACACTCAACTTGCTACAACCTCCTTTCAGGAAGGTGTATAGAGTACTAAGGTCTCCCTTCAGCCTCATTTTCTCCATGTTAAACAACTCCATTTCTCTCAGCTTCTCTTTATAAGACCTATTCTCCAGAATCTTCACAAGCTTTATTGCCCTTCTCTGGATCCACTCCAGCAGCTTAATGTCTGTCTTGTATTGAGAGGCTTAAAACTAAACAGAGTACTCAAAGTGTGGCCTCACCCATGCTGAATAGAGGAGGACAGTCACTTCCACAATGCTGCTTGTCACGCTATTCCTAATACAGGACAGGATGCTGTTGACCTTTTGGGCACCTGGGCACACAGCTTGCTCAGGTTCAGCCAGCTGTTGATGAACACCCACAGGTCTTTCTCTGGTGAGCAGCTTTCCAGCCACCTTTCCCAAGCTTTTAGTATTGAATGGGGCTGTTGTGAGCAAAGTGCATGGTGTTACACTTGGCCCATACAATTTGCCTTGGCCCATATATCCAGCCTGTCCAGGTCCCTCTCTAGAGCTTTCCTACCCTCAAGCAGATCAATACTCTCTCCAGGTAAAAAGTGGCCACAACCTTCCTGTTGTCCCCTAAGTGAGTTGTCTTGTCATGGAAGTAAATCAGGTTCATTAAGCAGGACCTGTCCTTCATGAACCCACGTTGACTGGGCCTGATCACCTTGTTGCTCTGCATGTGCTGCATAAAGGCATTCAGAATGATCTGCTCCATGAACTTGCCTGTCACTGAGGTCATACTGACAGATCTGAAGTTCCATGAGTCCTCCTTCCAGCCCTTTTTGCAGCTGGGCATCACATTTGCCAGGCTCCATTTTTCTGGGCCCTCCCAGATTAGTTAGGAGTGCTGGTAAATGATGAAAAGTGGCTTTGAACCATTTCCACCAGCTCCATTAGTACTCGGGGTGTATGGCATCCAGCCCCATGGACTTGTTTATGTCTGAGTGGTGCACAGCTCCTCTTGGACTATGGGGGCTTCATTCTCCTCCTCATCCCTCTCTTCCTGCTCAGAGGACTGGGCATCCAGTGAATACATTGTCCTACTACTAAAGACTGAGGCAAAGAAGGTATTGAGTACCTCATCTTTTTCCTCATCCTTGACCACTATGTTCCCCCTTGTATCCAATAATGGACAGAGATTCTCCTTAGTCTTCCTTTAGTTGCAAATATATTTGTAGAAGCATTTCATGTTTTCTTTAGCAGCTGAAACCAAATTGATTTCCAGTTGGACTTTGGCCTTTCTGATTTTCTCCCTGCACAGCCTCAGCACAACATTGTACTTTTCCTGAATAGCCTGCCCTTTCTTCCAGTAACTCTTCTTTTTTTCCCTGGAGTCATTAACCAAATATTTCTATTAAGCTAGGCTGGCTGTCTTCCCTGCTAATCTTTCAGAACATGGAGACAGCCTGTTCCTGCACATTTAAGACTGTTTTTTTGAAGAGTTTCCCACCTTCCTGGACTACTTTGTGTACTGCCTCCCTCTGGGACCGCTTCCTCTCTGCTATATTGTATTTCCAGCAGACATCAGGTAAGTTAAAATCCCTTAGGAGAGCAAGGGCAGTGATTGTGCGACTTTGCCCAGATGCCTAAACAATATTTCATCTGTCTCTTCTTCCTGGTTGAGTAATCTGTAACAGACTCCCACCATGATGTCTAATGTGATATGGTAAATCTTGGGAGCATTTTTTTTCCACTGTGAGAATTGGACAAATGACCCAAAGATAGATATGGATCAGAAGCCTGCAACTTTGGGGAAACTAAAACCTGCCAGATGTTCTGAGATTATAAAAGGAATGTTGAAAGCTGCCCAGAATGCTTGTTGTGTTCTGTTTCGGGAAGAACAAGTCTCCCTAAGGCTGCAAACACCTGTTGCCCTGCCCCCCTCCCTTCCCATCCAGATTGTTACGAAGCTCACACAGGAGAAGTTGTGATGGGGGGGGGCTCAGGTCCCAGATCCCAGCTGTAATGTGTAGCACTGCACTCTGATTTAATGGATGATTGACTTGGCCTTTGCACGACTGTGAAACTATATCTACTGAAGTAGATGGCTCCCTGTAGTCTGGGCTCACTGAACTGCACAGATGTTGCTGACAGATTTCCACTTGGCTTTCAAGTAATGATGAAGATATTGGAGGGAACACAGGTGCTGCTGAATTTGGCTTGATGTCACTGTGCCCGGTTGACGCTGTCCCCTTAAGAAAGGGAATATGGTGGACGGAAGTTGGTAAACGGAAGGAATACTCTAAACTAATTTTCACTGGTCAAGTGGGAGGAAGCACCATCTGAACTGAGACTGAAATGGGCATTTCCAGCACTTCTCTGTCACTCTTGCTTCCGCCTTTCCACAGTGCAGCAACTCTTTGCTGTGCTGGGCTTTCTGCCAAGGCCTCGGCCTTGAAGATAAGATTAACCAGGCCTGTATTGACTGCTCCCAATTAACACAAACTGCTTTTAACTTCTTTCTTTCTTCTTTCTCCCTCTTTTCTGAACTATTCTGGGGAAAGGGGGGAAGAGAGGGGAGAGCGGAGGTGGGGATCTCCCTCGGCCGAGGGGGGTTACTCTCATTTCTGTGTTACTCTGTTGTATATCTTTGTATATATTGTAGATATTGTAAATTTGTAAATATTCCCCTGCAAAATCCTACACTGCTTTGTAAATATAGCTCCACTGCTTTGCTAATTCAGCTGGTGAGTTTTTTTTCCTTTCCCTTCAAACTTTTCTTTCCCTTTACTTACAGGGGGGAGGGAAGAGGCTTCTTAGCCTTACCCCTTCCAACCCACCACATTTTTTTTTATTGGCGCCCAACGTGGGGCAGATAATTAGTTTAATTTATTACTTGATTGATTTAGTGTTTTCTAGCTGAATTAGCAAACATGAAGGTCTTGTGGTTTGTGGAGCGATTGTTCTTTTCAATTTTTGGGGCTCTGGTTTACAGATATTGTTTGGGTTTGATTTTGGATTACCTGGGTAAATACTTGGTGCGGACAATTTATATGTGGGTTATGTATAGAGTTAAATTATGGTATGGAAAATGTATTAATTTATTATGGCCAGTGAGATACAGGAATGTTACCTCCACCACTCTCCCAATTGAGATAAAGGGTTTTAAGATTCCGCCTGAGGAGAGAGTAACTTTAGGTGATGCCTGGGATCCAAAGGTGATTTATGTGATGTGTATAATTCTGCTGCTGGTAATAACTAATGTGTTTTCTCTGTATTCCTTGTGGCGAGAGAGAAAGGTGTCCAGAGCGTGTTTTGTTATTAAAACTAGATCAAAAAGAAAACGCCGTGGCTCTAGATCAGTCCCAGAGTCATCTAGTGACGAAGAATGTGCAAAATCTCCGTCAGTTAAAAAGAAGGCTAAAAAGTTAATTGGTAAAGCAGCTCTAAATGACTTTGCTGATTCTAGCAAGCTGCCAAGGGCGTCAGCTGGTATCAACATGGCTCCTACTCCTTCTCCTTCTTCTTCTTCTCCATCGGCCATTAACGGAGCAACGTCACTTCCACCTACTCCCTCGGTGGGACCGGAAGTCACTGCCCCAGCAGCTGATTTATCTCAGGACCTGTCAGCTTCCATTAAGGTGGCTGTAAATTCAAACACAGCTCCAGTTAAAGTGGCTCCTTTAAAGACTAGAGGTGCAAAGGCCAAAGATGGAGAAGAAGAGGAGCTGGAGACTGATCCTGGTGAGGGGCCCTCTACTCTAAGAGATCCTGCTCAGGAGGAAGAGGTGGTTTGTTTTAAAGATCTAGCTAACCTAGTGAGATCAAAGCAGGATACAGATGAAGCTAGGAAGGCAGCTGGCAAAGGTGGTTCTCAGCTTAAAGAGATCCTTAGGAGAATGACAGCAGGATTATATGGACAAAAAGTTCAGGGAGATGAGGAGGAAGATGATATTTTGGAATGTTCTTCTCCACGGGAGGAATTGCGCAATGTCCGTAAAGATTTCACCAGGGCAGATAAGGAACCAGTTCTAGCTTGGCTCAGTAGGTGTTATGATACAGGTGCTCCAGCTCTAACAGTTGGAGACAAGTCAGCAGCTCAGTTAGGAACTCTCTCAAGGGACAATGGAATAGATAGACATCTAGGCAGAGCTCTCGGTAAGGTTAATCTCTGGATACGCCTTTTAATGGCGGTTGCCCTGAGATACCCTTCCCGAGATGATCTTCCATGGAATCCTAAACCCTGGACTACCATAGATGAGGGAATTAAGCGCTTGAGAGAATTTGCTGTTAGAGAGCTACTCTATGGTGAACATGAAACTCTGAATCCTGATGACATTCCTGTGGGTATTGGTCTTGCTAAAAAGATCATCAAACTTGCTCCTTCCAATTATGCAAACATTCTGGCAAGCAGAATTGTGTCAAGAAGTTATGGTGGAGCTTCTCCTACGGTTGGCCAATTCAGTGATCAAATGAGACAACTGGAGGATAGCATGACACGTGGTTCTTTGGTTTCAGCCATTGAAACTCTGTCTGGAAAAATTGAGAATTGCATGAGAGAGTTAAAAGATGAATTTAGAAATTCCATATCCCAATTGGCACAGAAGGATAATTTCAATTCTTCCTCCAGGTGGATACAAGTTTCATCTGTGAGGAATACACGTCCTCCAAGGAGGTCATTCCAAAACAGGTCATTCCAAAACAGGTCGTTCCAAAACAGACCACCAAGGCAATCACGTAGAACTATTTGGATAACTCTGCGTGATCAGTTTGGTGAAAACATGAACCGCTGGGATGGCCAACCAACTTCTAATCTTTTCAGGAGACTGAGGGAATTGCAAAGTGGCAGAACCCGAGGTAGCAATACCAGAAGGGTAGCTGTTACTTCCACAGTTCCCCAGAACGACTCTTATGGCTCCAACAGTGGCTCCGGTTATAACATGCAAAGTTATAACCCTGCAAACTATGTGCAATGCACATGTGCACATGTTCCCCATAACTAGGGGTGCCCTGCCTCCCGCCAGGGGGAGGAGAGGGATAACAGAGATAACAGAATCTATTGGGATGTGTACATCCAGTGGCCTGGCACTTCACAATTTCGGAAGTACAGGGCCTTGGTTGACACAGGAGCTCAGTGCACCATAATACCATCAAATTATCAGGGATCAGAGTCTATAACTATTCTGGGAGTCACTGGTGGATCTCAAGAGTTGAGTAAGGTAGAGGTTAATATAAGTTTAACTGGTAAACAATGGAGGAAGCATACAATTGTGACCGGACCTGATGCACCTTGTATTTTGGGAATTGATTTTCTGAGAGAAGGGCGTTTCAAAGACCCTAGAGGTTACAAATGGGCTTTTGGAGTAGCTTCAATAGAAATTGATGGACAAAAATGAAGCTGTCTGCTAGACCTGAACTTTCTGATGAATCTGCAGTTGTGGGACAACATAAGATACAGGACATTAAATTGCCGGTTGCTTCTCAGACTGTACATCACAGACAATACAGAACCAACCGTGACTCTTTGTTGCCCATTCAGAATCTGATTCGTCAGTTGGAGAGTCAGAAAGTCGTCAGCAAAACTCATTCACCTTTCAACAGTCCAGTGTGGCCTGTGCGAAAGCAGAATGGAGACTGGCGTCTGACAGTAGACTACAGAGCCCTAAATGAAGTGACACCACCTATGAGTGCAGCAGTACCAGACATGATGGAGCTACAGTATGAGCTGGAATCCAAAGAGGCCAAATGGTATGCTACCATAGACATTGCTAATGCATTTTCTCTATTCCCATAGCAGAGGAATGCAGGCCTCAGTTTGCTTTCACCTGGAGAGGAATCCAGTACACTTTCAACAGGCTGCCAATGGGCTGGATCCACAGCTCAAGCATCTGTCATGCAGTGATCCACGATGCTCTGGAGAAAGGCGGTGCTCCAGAACACATCCAGTTCATCGATGATATCATTGTCTGGGGTAAAACTGCTGAGGAAGTCTTCGAGAAAGGTAACAAAATCATTGACATTCTTCTGAATGCAGGTTTTGCCATCAAGCGAGACAAGGTGAAAGGGCCTACCACAGAAATTCAGTTTCTGGGAGTGCGATGGCAGGATGGATGCCGACACATTCCAGTGGATGTGGTAAATAGAGTCTCTACCATGGCAAGTCCCACAAACAAGCAAGAGACCCTACGTTTCTTGGGGATAGTGGGATTTTGGAGACTGCACATTCCTGGATACAGTCAGATTGTGAAACCTCTGTATGATGTGACTCGAAAGAGAAACCATTTCCACTGGGGACCTGAACAACAAGCAGCCTTTGACCAGATAAAGCAAGAGGTAGTTCAAGCAATGGGTCTGGGACCTGTCCGAGATGGTCCAGACATTAAGAACATTTTGTACACGGCTGCAAGTGACAATGGTCCAACCTGGTGCTTGTGGCAAAAAGCTCCAGGTGAGACACGTGGACGACCTCTTGGTTTCTGGAGTCGAGGTTACAGAGGTTCAGAGGCTAACTACACTCCAACAGAGAAAGAAATTCTAGCTGCCTATGAAGGAGTAAAAGCATCTTCTGAAGTGATTGGAACTGAATCACAACTTCTTCTAGCTCCCAGATTACCAGTTTTGAATTGGATGTTCAAAGGCAAAGGTTCCACACCACATCATGCCACAGACTCAACATGGTCTAAGTGGATGGCTCTGATAACACAGAGAGCTCGAATGGGAAATCTTGAAAGACCCGGTCTAGTGGAGGTGATCTCAAGTTGGCCTGAAGGTATCAACTGTGCTAAACCTCCAGAGGAGAAAGTAACTCGTGCTGAGGAAGCTCCTCCTTACAATGACCTTTCTGATGATGAAAAGAAATATGCTTTGTTCACAGACGGTTCCTGTCGTCTTGTTGGAAACAAGCGAAGGTGGAAGTCTGCAGTGTGGAGTCCAACACGCCGAGTTGCAGAGGCGAAAGATGGAGAAGGAGAATCCAGTCAGTTCACAGAGGTAAAAGCTGTCCAGCTAGCTCTCGACGTAGCTGAACGTGAGAGATGGCCAAAGCTTTATCTCTACACCGACTCATGGATGGTAGCCAATGCTCTATGGGGTTGGCTAAAGAACTGGAAGAAGAGTGGTTGGCAGAGAAAAGGAAAACCCATTTGGGCAGCCAACCTATGGCAGGACATTGCTGATCGAATCGAGAGAATTCCAGTGAAAGTGAGACACATAGATGCTCACATTCCTAAGAGCAAAGCTACTGAGGAACAGCAACATAACCATCAGGCAGATCTAGCTGCAAGAGTTTCTCAAGTAGACATGGACTCTAATCTTGATCTAGACTGGAAACACCGAGGTGAGATATTCTTAGCTTGGTGGGCTCACGATTCGTCAGGACATCAAGGCAGAGACGCAACATACCAATGGGCTCGTGACAGATCCATAGACATTTCCATGGATGCTATCACACAAGTCATCCATGACTGTGACATTTGTGCTGCTATTAAGCAGGCAAAACGACTTAAGCCCTTGTGGTATGGTGACAGATGGTCCAAGTACAAGTATGGTGAAGCTTGGCAGATTGACTACATCACTCTACCACGTTCTCGTTCTGGTAAGCAATACGTGCTTACTATGGTAGAGGCAAACACTGGATGGTTGGAAACTTATCCAGTTCCACATGCAACTGCACGCAACACCATTCTCGGTCTGGAGAGACAGATCCTGTGGAGACACGGAACTCCAGAGAGGATTGAGTCAGACAACGGAACTCATTTCAAGAACAACCTTGTAAAGAACTGGGCAAAAGAGCATGGTATTGAGTGGATATTCCACATTCCCTACTATGCACCAGCTTCAGGGAAGATTGAACGCTACAACGGTTTGTTGAAGACCACTCTTAAAGCCATGGGAGGTGGATCTTTGAAAAACTGGGAAAAACATTTAGCACAAGCAACCTGGCTGGTAAATAGTAGAGGTTCAGTGAACCAAGCTGGACCTGCACATTCAGATTTGCTACGGAAAGTAGAAGGTGATAGAGTTCCTGTTGTTAGAGAAAAGAATCTGTTAGGTAAAACTGTTTGGGTATTTTCACCCTCAGGAGAGGCTAAACCTGTCCGAGGGGTGGTTTCAGCTGAAGGTCCGGGTCACACTTATTGGGTAATGCAAGAGAATGGTGAAATTCAGTGTATTCCACAAAGAAATTTAACTATAGCAGAAAGAGGTTAACTTCAAACTGTTGTACAGCTACATCGCGCCCAAAAGAAGAATCAACGAGAAATCTACGGTGCACGAACCCTGAGATCCCTGAGAGCCCTGAGTCAACTAAGAGACCCTGAGATTTCCCTGTTTCCCTTTTCTTCGCTTTGTCGGCGAAGAAATGGACTGTTTTCCATGTTTCTCATTTTCTGATTTTCTTGAACTTTTGAATCATCTACATCTGAGCATAGCCAGAATGGACTATGAACTCTATTCACGAACTGTAAATATCATCTTGGATTGGATGGACAGTATAAACAGCCAATGAAAATTGTTTAGAAGGGGTGGATTATGCCCGGTTGACGCTGTCCCCTTAAGAAAGGGAATATGGTGGACGGAAGTTGGTAAACGGAAGGAATACTCTAAACTAATTTTCATTGGTCAAGTGGGAGGAAGCACCATCTGAACTGAGACTGAAATGGGCATTTCCAGCACTTCTCTGTCACTCTTGCTTCCGCCTTTCCACAGTGCAGCAACTCTTTGCTGTGCTGGGCTTTCTGCCAAGGCCTCGGCCTTGAAGATAAGATTAACCAGGCCTGTATTGACTGCTCCCAATTAACACAAACTGCTTTTAACTTCTTTCTTTCTTCTTTCTCCCTCTTTTCCGAACTATTCTGGGGAAAGGGGGGAAGAGAGGGGAGAGCGGAGGTGGGGATCTCCCTCGGCCGAGGGGGGTTACTCTCATTTCTGTGTTACTCTGTTGTATATCTTTGTATATATTGTAGATATTGTAAATTTGTAAATATTCCCCTGCAAAATCCTACACTGCTTTGTAAATATAGCTCCACTGCTTTGCTAATTCAGCTGGTGAGTTTTTTTTCCTTTCCCTTCAAACTTTTCTTTCCCTTTACTTACAGGGGGGAGGGAAGAGGCTTCTTAGCCTTACCCCTTCCAACCCACCACAGTCACTTATGTCTGAAGGTGCTTGGTGGTATATGTATCTGCAAAATATGGAAGTGATTTTAACTGCTGACCTGGTGTGAGGTAGGAGACACTAAATTGTGGCATACAAGGAGTAGATGTCAAGTCCAGGGGCAATTTCAGTTGAAAGTCCTGAGCTATGTTGTAGGGATCTTGGCTCATGAGGAAAGAAGGTTTGTCTTAGGATTATTTTTACCCAGTGCATTGTGGACTGCATGCTGGGCTGTAGTGTCTCCCTGCTGCATTAAACAGGCTTGAGTAAAGCTGAACACCAAACTGGAGAGTAGAAAGTTCTGGAGTGACTTTCCACCTGGGACACTGCAGCTCAGTGAATCCTGAGCTGTGCAGGGAAATATGCTAATCATACAGAGTATTCCATGACCATTGTGTTATTAGGGACATTTTCAGGGAGACTGTGATTGGTCGCTCTTTGGCACTAGGTCTACAGAAGTCTTGTGGTAATAGGCAGCTATTGCTGGCTTCAATCAAGGTTGTTGTACTGGGCTGCTGCCACAGAGTGGCTCTCTTGCAGCTGGAAAATCTGCACAGGGGGTCTTCTACTATCCTGAAGCTGAGAGCATTTAGTGTGCTGGAAAAGTCTGTGTACTCATAGTGCTGAAGGGAAGGTGGAAAGTGGCACAAAGTGTGCAGTGGCAGTTAGAGGTGAGATAGAAACACTCTGACATCAGAAACAGCCGTCTTTATGCAGACTTCTCGGCAGAACAGCAGGATTCTGGCCATGTTTCTCTTTGCTGGGTGATAGGCTAGAATTACACATCTGGGATGTATCGGAACCAGCAGAAGGATGTGCCTCTGTCTCCTCTGTTCACTCTCTTGTGCAAAAAGAGCAGACATACAACTCTGCTGCTGCTCACCAGGTTGCTTTCTGGTCTTTGAAAAGTCAGGTGGAAGGATATTGCTGCATGCAGTACCTTCCAAGTCCTAGCACTGACACTCTCCTGACAAGCTTTCCATGTCTGTTTCGTGGTTAGTTTACCTCTTGCTGCTTCTGCATGAGTTCACCACTTAATCTTTCTACTCCAAGAAGCCAGCGGTGGGAAAGTAAGTAATCCATTGCTTTTACATGTCTTTGCTGATTCAGCAGTGATGACTTTGAGCTGGTTCCAGCAGCTGACAATTTCATGGTGACAAAAAAGAAAGCTGCATGCTGTGGATGAAGTTCATGCTCTTGGGATATCTGTGGGTTGCTGTGTCACATAGGAAGATCCTGGAGCATTCTTTGTCAAAGTTAAATTTGCATCTGTGAATAAGCTGACCTTACAAAAAGTATAAACACACATATATAAAACAACATGCAATAATAACTATATTTTTGTATTATTACATATTATTTTATATACATAAACATGCATACTGCTGAAAAAAGTTGTGGACCACCTCTCTTTGTAGAGTTTCAAAACTCGTAGGGGCAAAACCCTGAGCAATCTGTTCCAACTCCTGCTTTGAGCAGAAGAGTGGTTTAATTTTTTCAGAGATCTCATAGAAGCTAATTCCTAATGTAACTCTGATGTTAAAAAAACTGCCCTGGAGCCTGAGTGTTACCGACAGACTTATATTTTGGTAATATTCCTGTAAGGACGGTGGTGCAGGATCCGAGTACAGCTCTGTCAAGCTGGTGTGTTTTTCCCCATTTTGTAAATGAATCTGTGTCATAGATAACTGAAGTTAGTCTGCCTTAGTCTCTAAAACATACAAGCATCCCTTCATCTGCAAAAGCATGAAAGAATGAATAGGCATTGTTCAGATGCATATGTGCATACATAGACAGTTGGACATGGCTGGCTGAGTCAATAGAGAGGAATTATTTGTGAGAACTCTAAAGCAGGGCGGAGTACTGGTGCTGATCAGCAAGAAGGAATGAATTGTGCTTGATTCTCTAGAATTTTCAGAGTGGATGTGTGCAGGAGCTGTGTTGGTTAAGTCTGTGTGTGAACACAGAAGTACTAGATGCTAAACACAGCTAAAACAGCATCACACAATTCTGTTTAAACAGCTGGGCCACCATAAATCCAGCTTTGTTACTAATGCATAGCAGTGTACAGATATTATCAGAAGCCTTCCCTTCAAAACTGCTCAGATAAGGAAAGAGATCTGTATTACAATTTTTTTACATATTTAACTTAAATTCAGACACAAACTGTTAGCATTAGGACTGTTCTAATGTAACAAATAGATCTTAACATGCTGTTATTAAATACTGGTTTGAGTGTGTGCTTGTGTGTGTTTGGCTCTGTGTGTGTGTATTGTATTACAAGAGATTGTATCCATCCAACACATGTCATCAAAGCCTTCACATCCATGTCTGTGGACAAGTAACAAGAACTCTACAGTGGCCCTATTCTGTAACATAGCGTGTCTAACAGGCTGTTGTAACCCATAAAAGATACAATATTCAGAGCTGTAGGAACTAGCTCATTCTGACACAACTGGCATAATATATGGGTAAAGATAACAGGACTTCCAGCTATGCCACAAGTACAAATCTAGACCAAACTTGGCAGTCCTTCTGCACGCAGGCTGAGCTTTGTCCAGGTTTCATCATCAGGGACCTTTCTGATTTGGGAGAGGAGAGAAAAATTCATGTGTCCCACTCCAAAAGTCAGGCCCTGTGTGTGGATTCCTACATTACAAAACTTCAGCATGTTGCCACTCCTCTGACTGGCTCAAATGCAGATGTGGCAGGTACAACATTAGATCCTGGGAGGCCTGACTAGTTAAATTTTCTGGGACAGCTGCATTTATAGATGATGTATCACATCCATTCTCTTCTCTTTCATGTCCTGTGTTTGTCAGTCATTAACATGAAAGATCCATTTTGAGACCATTTGAACAAGTTCAGCCATTTGCCATAGCCCAAGATGTGTGATAAGTACTACATTCAGGCCCCAAGCTGAAATCTGTTCTAGCCTTATCCTCTGGACCAAAGAAAAGAAATGGCTGATTGAGACTAGTTTGTTGGACAGTGGCTGAAAGCTTGTTGGAAAGCAACCAACTGGCCACAGATATCCCTGTCTACAACACCCCTGAACCCTGGTGAATGTGGAAGCAACACAGAAAGGTCTGTTCCTACATGCCAATGGGGAGAGGTAACAGCATTTTGCTCTCACCTTGGATCTTCCCCACATGGCATGGAGGTGGTTGAGATCGTGACTGCAGAGCCCCATTGCACATGCAGGGGATGTACCTGGGATACTCATAGGCTGGTGAACAAAACTTGCAGGTAAGTTTGGAAAGCATGTGTGTTCTAAGGATGGCATGAAAGGATATAAGGAATTCATACCCTCTGGCATGAAGCAAATGTTTTGTTTATTATGTGTACCATGACTAGAACACTCTTGTACTCAGAGCCTTGTCATTCAATAAAAGGCTTTCTCTGACTGACATACTGCATATAGGCTTGGAAGAAGAGCTTGGTCAAAAAGTAATTTCCAGGGAGATGTCACAAAGACTTACAGAGCAGGCAAAGAACAGGCAAAGAATCTGAATAGGATTGTGGAAAGAAGTTTAGACATTTACAGTAGATATGTTGTAATAGAACCAACAAGCATACTCATTTGAGGTTTTCAAACCTTTCTGAATGAAGGCTTCATTTTAAAATAAGTTTAAAACCCCCCAACTTAGTACTTTCTGGAAGTGGAGATTTTATAGCTGTTAGCAAGTACAGAAGAAAAAGAAAAAGAAAGTTGGTACTGGTCAGCTGCTGTGTTTAGGTTGAGAACTATTAAATTTTAATACGTATGGAAATGGTAACAGTCGTGGGGAGCCATATGCAGGCTCAGAACTGTAAAGCTAGTTTTAATAAGGAAATGCAGATACACAGCTCCAAGAATGTGGAGCACTCTGCAGTTTCTGAGCACTGAAATGCGGGTTTGTAATTTGTTTGAGGGGTTTTGTTTGGTTGTTGTTTTGTTTTGAGTGTGGGTTTTTTTTATGGGATGGTCATTTAGGGGAGCAGGTTTGGTCAATCTGAAAAAGTTAGTAGGAGACATGATTTAAAACAGAGTGAAATGTACAGAATCCCATACTGCTTATGCCCCTGTTATTTATCTGAAGGGGAGGAGTTTGCACCCACCATCCAATCTAGGGGAAGTTTTCCCTTCAGGGATTACTGTAGTGAATGTGTTTACAGCCTCAGTCTGATTTGGTACAGATTTACACATAATATATCTTAAAGGAGATCGCTGCCTTTCCTAATACAGTGTTGATTTATTCCATGTCATATTTGTGGGTGTTAGATCTGTAAATAGTTGTGTGTCCCTTCTTTATCTTAGTGTGGTAAGTTATGCTGGCAAGAGGATACAGGAGCAGTTGCAGCTTGAGTCTCACAGCTGTCAATGTACTTTTGGATTCTTGTTGAAAAGATTGAAGTGTTGCAATGAGTAGCAGTCTGCTGTCAGTGTTACTGTTTCTGTTTTTTCAGGGCTGAACTCAGTCTTGCCCTGGTTTGAATGAGGGGTTGGAAAAGGTGATCTTTCGTGATGCTTTTGCACCTGCATTACTGTATGATTTTGTGAAGGTTCTGATGCTGAAGCCTATCTTTGCTTTGCCTGCTTCAGACTCTTGCCTGTCCTATGTTACGTATCTATGCTCTGTAATAATTGTCGTATGAGGACTTTTTTCTTTGCCTTGGTCCTCTTTCCATCTTCTAGGAACTGAGATTAATGATATCTCTTCAATAACAAGGAAAAATTATTCCTGTTAGTTCAATCAGCTGATTAAAAGCCTGTATAAGAAATGGAACTTACACAGCATACAAGGATTTTGCAGAGGTCAGGGGAGTGTGGAGTAAAGGAGAGAGTTTTTGGGGTTTTTTTTAACCCTTGATTTTTCTAGTCTCCTATATGAAGGAAGGAAACTGGCTTATCTGACAATTTCTTTTTGCTGCCTTTTGTCCAAGTTCACAGAATGAAGGGCATCAAGACACTTGAACGTGTCCAGAGAAGGGCAATGAGGCTGGTGAGAGGCCTTGAGCACAAGCCCTATGAGGAGAGGTTGAGGGAGCTGGGATTGTTTAGCCTGGAGAAGAGGAGGCTCAGGGGTGACCTCACTGCCCTCTACAACTACCTGAAAGGTGGTTGTAGCCAGGAAGGGGTTGGTCTCTTCTCCCAGGCAACCAGCACCAGAACAAGGGGACACAGTCTCAAGCTGCACTCGGCACTCGGTGCCATGGTCTAGTCATGAGGTCTGTGGTGGCAGGTTGGACTCGATGATCTTTGAGGTCTCTTCCAGCCTTAGTGATACTGTGAAAGAAGGGCAGAGATGGATTCAAGGAACTAAGTTTGAAAAAGAAGCTCATTGTCCATCTTGCCTCGTTTCAACTGAGAACTACAATTGCAAAGCTTCTTATTAATGCAGTGAGAATAGTCTTTGACTATTTAACTGAAAAAAAAAACAAGTAGCAATATTATCTGTTGTAGCTGATAAATCTAAAAAGAAAGGGTGTGAAGTGCAACTGCAAGTGTGTTTCCTTTTCTGAATATGAGCAAAATTCTCTGATAAGAATTGCACTGAACTGAATGTGCTGACTGCTTTGATCTCTCTAATTTGTCCACCCAAATTATTCTGCCTCTTATTCTATTCCAGTCTGCATTTATGAGGCTTCTGCTATGAACAGGGTAAATTCTCATTGTCAATACAGGCAGGGGAATGAAGAGATTGAAAGCAGCCCTTGCAAGATGGGTTTTGGGGGTACTGGTGGATTCTTTTGAGACCTCACCTGGAGTACTGTGTTCAGCTTTGGAGAACTCAGCAAAAGAAGGACTTAAACTGTTGGAGCAGGTCCAGAGGAGGGCAAAAAAAAAAAAAAAAAAAAAAAAAATCAGAGGGCTGAAATACCTCTCATATGAAGAAGGGCTGAGAGACTTGGAGTTGTTCCGCCTGGAGAAGTTTCTGGGGAGACCTTGTTGCAGCCTTTCAATACTTAAAGGGACACCTATATGAAAGGTGGGAACAGTTTATTCAGCTGGGCCAGGTGGGATAGGACTGAGGGTAATGGTTTTAAACTAAAAAGGGGTAGATTTAGACTAGATCCAAGGAACATTTTTGTTTTCCCAGTGAGGGTCCCAAAACACTGGAGCATGTTCTCCAATAGGGAAGGGCTGGTGGGAGATGTGATCGTGGGAGGCTGCCTATGGTGCAGTGACCACGAGATAGTGAAGTTTTCAATATGCAGGGAAATAAGGAGGAGCACCAACAGAACCTTCACCTTGGACTTCTGGAGGGCAAACTTCAGCCTGTTTAAGAAACTTATTTGTAAAATTCCCTGGGTACCAGCCCTCATGAACCAAGGGGTCCAGGAGGGTTGGACCTACTTCAAAGAGGAGCTCTTGAAGGCACAGGAACTGGCAGTTCCCTTGTGCCAAAAGACGAGCCAGCAGGGAAGGCGACCAGCCTGGATGAGCAAGCAGCTCCTGGAGGATTTAAGGGGAAAAAACAGGGTGTATCGCCTTTGGAAGGAGGGGAAGGCTTCTCGAGGTATGTTCAAGGAAGTTGTTAGATTATATAGGAATAAAATTAGGGAGGCAAAGGCCCAGCTGGAACTGAAGCTGGCCACCTCTGTGAAAGTGTGGTGGGTGAAAGGGTAAGGCCGAGAAGCCTCTTCCCTTCCCCCTTGTAAGGTAAAAGGGAAAAAAAAATTGAAGGGAAAGGAAAAAAAAACTCACCAGCCGAATTAGCAAAGCAGTGGAGCTATATTTACAAAGCAATGAAGGATATGCAGGGGAATATTTACAAATTTACAATATCTACAATATATACAAAGATATACAACAGAGTAACACAGAAATGAGAGTAACCCCCCTCGGCCGAGGGGCATCCCCACCTCCGCTCTCCCCTCTCTTCCCCCCTTTCCCCAGAATAATTCAGAAAAGAGGGAGAAAGAAGAAAGAAAGAAGTTAAAAGCAGTTTGTGTTAATTAGAAGCAGTCAATACAGGCCTGGTTAATCTTATCTTCAAGGCCGAGGCCTTGGCAGAAAGCCCAGCACAGCAAAGAGTTGCTGCACTGTGGAGAAGCGGAAGCAAGAGTGACAGAGAAGTGCTGGGAATGCCCACTTCACTCTCAGGCCAGATAGTGCTTCCTCCCACTTGACCAATGAAAATTAGTTTAGAGTATTCCTTCCGTTTACCAACTTCCGTCCACCATACTCCCTTTCTTAAGGGGACAGCGTCAACCGGGCACAATCCACCCCTTCTAAACAATTTTCATTGGCTGTTCATACTGTCCATCCAATCCAAGATGATATTTACAGTTCGTGAGTAAAGTTCATAGTCCATTCCGGCTATGCTCAGATGTAGATGATTCAAAAGTCCAAGAAAATCAGAAAATGAGAAACATGGAAAACAGTTCATTTCTTCACCAACGAAGCGAAGAAAAGGGAAACAGGGAAATCTCAGGGTCTCTTAGTTGACTCAGGGCTCTCAGGGATCTCAGGGTTCGTGCACCGTAGATTCCTCGTTGATTCTTCCTTTGGGCGCGATGTAGCTGTACAGCAGTTCGAAGTTAACCTCTTTCAGCTAAAGTTAAATTTCTTTGTGGAATACACTGAATTTCACCATTCTCTTGCATTACCCAATAAGTGTGACCCGGACCTTCAGCTGAAACCACCCCTCGGACAGGTTTAGCCTCTCCTGAGGGTGAAAATACCCAAACAGTTTTACCTAACAGATTCTTTTCTCTAACAACAGGAACTCTATCACCTTCTACTTTCCGTAGCAAATCTGAATGTGCAGGTCCAGCTCGGTTCACTGAACCTCTACTATTTACCAGCCAGGTTGCTTGTGCTAAATGTTTTTCCCAGTTTTTCAAAGATCCACCTCCCATGGCTTTGAGAGTGGTCTTCAACAAACCGTTGTAGCGTTCAATCTTCCCTGAAGCTGGTGCATAGTAGGGAATGTGGAATATCCACTCAATGCCGTGCTCTTTTGCCCAGTTCTTTACAAGGTTGTTCTTAAAATGAGTTCCGTTGTCTGACTCAATCCTCTCTGGAGTTCCGTGTCTCCACAGGATCTGTCTCTCCAGACCGAGAATGGTGTTGCGTGCAGTTGCATGTGGAACTGGATAAGTTTCCAACCATCCAGTGTTTGCCTCTACCATAGTAAGCACGTATTGCTTACCAGAACGAGAACGTGGTAGAGTGATGTAGTCAATCTGCCAAGCTTCACCATACTTGTACTTGGACCATCTGTCACCATACCACAAGGGCTTAAGTCGTTTTGCCTGCTTAATAGCAGCACAAATGTCACAGTCATGGATGACTTGCGTGATAGCATCCACGGAAATGTCTATGGATCTGTCACGAGCCCATTGGTATGTTGCATCTCTGCCTTGATGTCCTGGCGATCGTGAGCCCACCGAGCTAAGAATATCTCACCTCGGTGTTTCCAGTCTAGATCAAGATTAGAGTCCATGTCTACTTGAGAAACTCTTGCAGCTAGATCTGCCTGATGGTTGTGTTGTTGTTCCTCAGTAGCTTTGCTCTTAGGAATGTGAGCATCGATGTGTCTCACTTTCACTGGAATTCTCTCGATTCGATCAGCAATGTCCTGCCATAGGTTGGCTGCCCAAATGGGTTTTCCTTTCCTCTGCCAACCACTCTTCTTCCAGTTCTTTAGCCAACCCCATAGAGCATTGGCTACCATCCATGAGTCGGTGTAGAGATAAAGCTTTGGCCATCTCTCACGTTCAGCCACGTCGAGAGCTAGCTGGACAGCTTTTACCTCTGTGAACTGACTGGATTCTCCTTCTCCATCTTTCGCCTCTGCAACTCGGCGTGTTGGACTCCACACTGCAGACTTCCACCTTCGCTTGTTTCCAACAAGACAACAGGAACCGTCTGTGAACAAAGCATATTTCTTCTCATCATCAGAAAGGTCATTGTAAGGAGGAGCTTCCTTGGCACGAGTTACTTTCTCCTCTGGAGGTTTAGCACAGTTGATACCTTCAGGCCAACTTGAGATCACCTCCACTAGACCAGGTCTTTCAAGATTTCCCATTCGAGCTCTCTGTGTTATCAGAGCCATCCACTTAGACCATGTGGAGTCTGTGGCATGATGTGGTGTGGAGCCTTTGCCTTTGAACATCCAATTCAAAACTGGTAATCTGGGAGCTAAGAGAAGTTGTGATTCAGTTCCAATCACTTCAGAGGATGCTTTTACTCCTTCATAGGCAGCTAAAATTTCTTTCTCTGTTGGAGTATAATTAGCCTCTGAACCTCTGTAACCTCGACTCCAGAAACCAAGAGGTCGTCCACGTGTTTCACCTGGTGCTTTTTGCCACAGGCACCAGGTTGGACCATTGTCACTTGCAGCCGTGTACAAAATGTTCTTAATGTCTGGACCGTCTCGGACAGGTCCCAGACCCATTGCTTGAATTACCTCTTGCTTTATCTGGTCAAAGGCTGCTTGTTGTTCAGGTCCCCAGTGGAAATGGTTTCTCTTTCGAGTCACATCATACAGAGGTTTCACAATCTGACTGTATCCAGGAATGTGCAGTCTCCAAAATCCCACTATCCCCAAGAAACGTAAGGTCTCTTGCTTGTTTGTGGGATTTGCCATGGTAGAGACTCTGTTTACCACATCCACTGGAATGTGTCGGCGTCCATCCTGCCATCGCACTCCCAGAAACTGAATTTCTGTGGTAGGTCCTTTCACCTTGTCTCGCTTGATGGCAAAACCTGCATTCAGAAGAATGTCAATGATTTTGTTACCTTTCTCGAAGACTTCCTCAGCAGTTTTACCCCAGACAATGATATCATCAATGAACTGGATGTGTTCTGGAGCACCGCCTTTCTCCAGAGCATCGTGGATCACTGCATGACAGATGCTTGAGCTGTGGATCCAGCCCATTGGCAGCCTGTTGAAAGTGTACTGGATTCCTCTCCAGGTGAAAGCAAACTGAGGCCTGCATTCCTCCGCTATGGGAATAGAGAAAAATGCATTAGCAATGTCTATGGTAGCATACCATTTGGCCTCTTTGGATTCCAGCTCATACTGTAGCTCCATCATGTCTGGTACTGCTGCACTCATAGGTGGTGTCACTTCATTCAGGGCTCGGTAGTCTACTGTCAGACGCCAGTCTCCATTCTGCTTCCGCACAGGCCACACTGGACTGTTGAAAGGTGAATGAGTTTTGCTGACGACTTTCTGACTCTCCAACTGACGAATCAGATTCTGAATGGGCAACAAAGAGTCACGGTTGGTTCTGTATTGTCTGTGATGCACAGTCTGAGAAGCAACCGGCAATTTAATGTCCTGTATCTTATGTTGTCCCACAACTGCAGATTCATCAGAAAGTTCAGGTCTGGCAGATAGCTTCAATTTTTGTCCATCAATTTCTATTGAAGCTACTCCAAAAGCCCATTTATAACCTTTAGGGTCTTTGAAACGCCCTTCTCTCAGAAAATCAATTCCCAAAATACAAGGTGCATCAGGTCCGGTCACAACTGTATGCTTCCTCCATTGCTTACCAGTTAAACTTATATTAACCTCTACCTTACTCAACTCTTGAGATCCACCAGTGACTCCCAGAATAGTTATAGACTCTGATCCCTGATAATTTGATGGTATTATGGTGCACTGAGCTCCTGTGTCAACCAAGGCCCTGTACGTCCGAAATTGTGAAGTGCCAGGCCACTGGATGTACACATCCCAATAGATTCTATTATCTCTGTTATCCCTCTCCTCCCCCTGGCGGGAGGCAGGGCACCCCTAGTTATGGGGAACATGCGCACATGTGCATTGCACATAGTTCGCAGGGTTATAACTTTGCATGTTATAACCGGAGCCACTGTTGGAGCCATAAGAGTCGTTCTGGGGAACTGTGGAAGCAACAGCTACCCTTCTGGTATTGCTACCTCGGGTTCTGCCACTTTGCAATTCCCTCAGTCTCCTGAAAAGATTAGAAGTTGGTTGGCCATCCCAGCGGTTCATGTTTTCACCAAACTGATCACGCAGAGTTATCCAAATAGTTCTACGTGATTGCCTTGGTGGTCTGTTTTGGAACGACCTGTTTTGGAATGACCTGTTTTGGAATGACCTCCTCGGAGGACGTGTATTCCTCACAGATGAAACTTGTATCCACCTGGAGGAAGAATTGAAATTATCCTTCTGTGCCAATTGGGATATGGAATCTTTTAACTCTCTTATGCAATTCTGAATATCACCAGACATCGTTTTAATGGCTGAAACCAAAGAACCACGTGTCATGCTATCCTCCAATTGTCTCATTTGATCACTGAATTGGCCAACCGTAGGAGAAGCTCCACCATAACTTCTTGACACAATTCTGCTTGCCAGAATGTTTGCATAATTGGAAGGAGCAAGTTTGATGATCTTTTTAGCAAGACCAATACCCACAGGAATGTCATCAGGATTCAGAGTTTCATGTTCACCATAGAGTAACTCTCTAACAGCAAATTCTCTCAAGCGCTTAATTCCCTCATCTATGGTAGTCCAGGGTTTAGGATTCCATGGAAGATCATCTCGGGAAGGGTATCTCAGGGCAACCGCCATTAAAAGGCGTATCCAGAGATTAACCTTACCGAGAGCTCTGCCTAGATGTCTATCTATTCCATTGTCCCTTGAGAGAGTTCCTAACTGAGCTGCTGACTTGTCTCCAACTGTTAGAGCTGGAGCACCTGTATCATAACACCTACTGAGCCAAGCTAGAACTGGTTCCTTATCTGCCCTGGTGAAATCTTTACGGACATTGCGCAATTCCTCCCATGGAGAAGAACATTCCAAAATATCATCTTCCGCCTCGTCTCCCTGAATTTTTTGTCCATATAATCCTGCTGTCATTCTCCTAAGGATCTCTTTAAGCTGAGAACTACCTTTGCCAGCTGCTTTCCTAGCTTCATCTGTATCCTGCTTTGATCTCACTAGGTTAGCTAGATCTTTAAAACAAACCACCTCTTCCTCCTGAGCAGGATCTCTTAGAGTAGAGGGCCCCTCACCAGGATCAGTCTCCAGCTCCTCTTCTTCTCCATCTTTGGCCTTTGCACCTCTAGTCTTTAAAGGAGCCACCTTAACTGGAGCTGTGTTTGAACTTACAGCCACCTCAATGGAAGCTGACAGGTCCTGAGATAAATCAGCTGCTGGGGCAGTGACTTCCGGTCCCACTGAGGGAGTAGGCGGAAGTGACGTTGCTCCGTTAACGGCCGATGGAGAAGAAGAAGAAGGAGAAGGAGTGGGAGAAGGAGTAGGTGCCATGTTGATACCAGCCGATGCCCTTGGCTGCTTGCTAGAATCAGCAAAGTCATTTAGAGCTGCTTTACCAATTAACTTTTTAGCCTTCTTTTTAACTGACAGAGAGTCTCCACCTTCCTCATCACTAGATGACTCTTGGACTGATCCAGAGCCACGGCGTTTTCTTTTTGATCTAGTTTTAATAACAAAACAAGCTCTGGACACCTTTTTCTCCCGACGCCAGGAATATAGACAATACACATTAGTTATCACCAGCAGCAGAATTATACACATTAAATAAATCACCTTTGGATCCCAGGCATCACCTAAAGTTACTCTCTCCTCAGGCGGAATCTTAAAACCCTTTATCTCAATTGGGAGAGTGGTGGAGGTAACATTCCTGTATCTCACTGGCCATAATAAATTAATACATTTTCCATACCATAATTTAACTCTATACATAACCCACATATAAATTGTCCGCACCAAATATTTACCCAGGTAATCCAAAATCAAACCCAAACAATATCTGTAAACCAGAGCCCCAAAAATTGAAAAGAATAATCGCTCCACAAACCACAATACCTTCATGTTTGCTAATTCAGCTAGAAAACACTAAATCAATCAAGTAATAAATTAAACTAATTATCTGCCCCACGTTGGGTACGCCAATAAAAAAAATGTGGTGGGTGAAAGGGTAAGGCTGAGAAGCCTCTTCCCTTCCCCCTTGTAAGGTAAAAGGGAAAAAAAAATTGAAGGGAAAGGAAAAAAAAACTCACCAGCCGAATTAGCAAAGCAGTGGAGCTATATTTACAAAGCAATGAAGGATATGCAGGGGAATATTTACAAATTTACAATATCTACAATATATACAAAGATATACAACAGAGTAACACAGAAATGAGAGTAACCCCCCTCGGCCGAGGGGGATCCCCACCTCCGCTCTCCCCTCTCTTCCCCCCTTTCCCCAGAATAATTCAGAAAAGAGGGAGAAAGAAGAAAAAAAGAAGTTAAAAGCAGTTTGTGTTAATTAGAAGCAGTCAATACAGGCCTGGTTAATCTTATCTTCAAGGCCGAGGCCTTGGCAGAAAGCCCAGCACAGCAAAGAGTTGCTGCACTGTGGAGAAGCGGAAGCAAGAGTGACAGAGAAGTGCTGGGAATGCCCACTTCACTCTCAGGCCAGATAGTGCTTCCTCCCACTCGACCAATGAAAATTAGTTTAGAGTATTCCTTCCGTTTACCAACTTCCATCCACCATACTCCCTTTCTTAAGGGGACAGCGTCAACCGGGCACAGAAAGATAATGAAAAACATTTTTACAAATACATTAACATTAAAAAGAAGGGCAGGAAGAACCTGCACTCCTTATTGGACCTGGAGGGGAACACGGTGACTGAAGATGAGGAAAAGGCTGAGGTCCTGAACACCTTCTTTGCCTCAATTTTTAACAGCAAGGTAGGAGTTCAGGACAAGTGGCCTCCTGAGCTGGGTGACGGGGTCAGGGAGCAGTGTAATGCCCCGGAAATCCATCAGGAATTAGTTCAGGACCTGCTGAGCCACTTGGACACTCACAAGTCCATGGGACTGGATGGGATCCATCCTAGGGTACTGAGAGAGCTGGCTGATGAGCTGGCCAAGCCACTCTCCATCATTTTCCTCCAGTCCTGGCTCACTGGAGAGGTCCCAGGTGACTGGAAACTGGCCAATGTGGTCCCCATCCACAAGAAGGGTTGGATGGAGGAACCTGGAAACTACAGGCCAGTCAGCCTGATCTCAGTGCCAGGGAAAGTGATGGAGCAGATTATCCTGGCGGCAATAACTGTGCACCTGAAGGATGGCCAAGGGCTTAGGTCCAGCTAACATGGATTTAGGAGGGGCAGATCCTGCCTCTCCAACCTGATCTCCTTCTATGATCAGATGACCTGCCTGGTGGATGTGGGGAGGCCTGTGGATGTGGTCTAGCTGGACTTCAGCAAGGCCTTTGACACTGACCCGCACAGTAAACTGCTGTCTAAGCTGTCAGCTCGTGGCTTGGACTGCAACACTCTGTGCTGGGTTAGGAACTGGCTGGAGGGCCAAGCCCAGAGAGTGGTGGTGAATGGTGCCACATCCAGCTGGAGGCCAGTCACCAGTGGCATCCCCCAGGGATCAGTGCTGGGCCCCATCCTCTTTAATATCTTCATTGATGATCTGGATGAGGGGGTTGAGTCAGTCATCAGCAAGTTTGCAGATGACACCAAGTTAGGAGCAGATGTTGGTCAGTTAGAGGGTAGAAAGGCTCTGCAGAGGGACCTCGACCGACTGGACAGATGGGCAGAGTCCAATGGAATGGCATTTAACAAGTCCAAGTGCCGAGTGCTGCACTTTGGCCACAGCAATCCCATGCAAAGCTACAGGCTGGGGTCAGAGTGGCTGGAGAGCAGCCAGGCAGAGAGGGACCTGGGGGTACTGATTGACAGCTGCCTAAACATGAGCCAGCAGTGTGCCCAGGTGGCCAAGAAGGCCAATGGCATCCTGGCCTGCATTAAGAATCGTGTGTCCAGCGGGAACAGGGAAGTCATTGTGCCCCTGTACTCTGCATTGGTTAGGCCACTCCTTGAGTACTGTGTCCAGTTCTGGGCCCCTCAGTTTAAGAAGGACATCGAAACACTTGAACATGTCCAGAGAAGGGCAACAAGGCTGGTGAGAGGCCTTGAGCACAAGCCCTATGAGGAGAGGCTGAGGGAGCTGGGATTGTTTAGCCTGGAGAAGAGGAGTCTCAGGGATGACCTCATTGCCCTCTACAACTACCTGAAAGGTGGTAGTAGCCAGGAAGGGGTTGGTCTCTTCTCCCAGGCAACCAGCACCAGAACAAGGGGACACAGTCTCAAGCTGCACCAGGGGAGGTTTAGACTCAAGGTGAGGAGGAAGTTCTTCACTGAGCGAGTCATTCGTCATTGGAATGGGCTGCCCAGGGAGGTGGTGGAGTCACCATCCCTGGAGGTGTTCAAGAGGGGATTGGACGTGGCACTTGGTGCCATGGTCTAGTCATGAGGTCTGTGTTGATAGGTTGAACTCGATGATCCTCGAGGTCTCTTCCAACCTTAGTTATAGTGTGATATGTTGCTCAGAAAGGTGGAAAATGTCCTGTCCCTGGGAATCATTCAAGGCCATATTGGATGGGATCATGGGATCATGTTGTTCTGAGCAGCCAGGCCTACTAAAGTCTGCTCACTGCAGGAGAATTGGACTAGGCAACCTTTATATTTCCTTTCAACTCAAAGCATTCCACAATTTTAACAGGACCAAACTTCTTTGTCATTTTTTCCTGCACCATTTAGTAACTGGTTTGTGGCAATTGTGGTTTTGTCCTCTGAACTGAGACTGTACTTTGAAGATGTTATAGGATGCAGCTGTGTGAGACTTGTTTTTCTTGCTGTTAAGGTGTTACTGTCTGGTTTGACGCACATCTGACTAGATGTAACAGTTCCTTTCCTATCTTTCAGGTATTGATAGCTGATGACTACTCGGATCCATTTGATGCCAAAAGTGAGTTGAACAGAATGGGAAAAGGGGAAAACACTGGCTATATGGAACCATATGAAGCTCAGAGAATAATGACTGGTAAGAAAAGACAGTTGCACGTATGATCTTTAATTACATTACAGCTACTATAAAACAGAAATGTCCTTTGGCATGCAAAGCCATGTTTCTGAAGATGTTTAGACAGTCAACAGTAAATGTCGTGGAGGCTTTTCATGTGTCTGCACCTGCCTTGATATCTAAAAATATTGCTCTGGAGTTTGCTGTTGAATATAGATGGTTTGTCCCATCATGTGGGAATAGAGATGGTTTGTGCTGTCTGTCCTGTGGGAAGACGAAAATGTAAACAATGGGAGCTGAATTCTGTACTGCTCATCTTGACAATGTTAAGGCTGTCATCTGCATACATGTTAGATATGGCTAAAGCATGGTATTAGTTTAAAAACTGTTGATGTGTTTACTTATGGCCTTTTTAGCTCAGTAAGATCGAGACTTGTTGGTCTTCCCCCTGCTGGAGGAGGACTGTGATGCTGCATCTTTGTGTAGCTTCTTTCTTTCTTTCCTTCCTTGCTTCTCTGATTTTTTTTGTACCAATGGTCAAATTGAGACCCTTAATAATACTTGTGAGCTTTTGACTTCTTTTCTTTGTAGTGTGTTTCCTATTTCATGTAGGGAGCTGATTAATGGTGGTATTGTTGTACAAGTTTGGATGGTTTGAACCGCTTGTCATAGCGTTATTTACTCCATTGTTCACTTATTTTCTCCATATCTGCATCCATTTTCCACTTGTTGGCTGTGCAGACTGTGAACTTTTTTGGGGGGGGCATAGGGCCTTATGTTTCTAATTTATGGTCTTAGTGAGCACATGCCTCTGTGCAGGTCAGTGGTGCATTTCATGGATTTGTACAGCAAGTCCTCTTTATCTCATTATGAGATTAAAGGCACTCTTGTGCCCAGTTAAGTTAATCGTATGCTTTCCTTTTTATTGGCAGCTCCTGGTTTGGGCCTTCAGGAAAGATTAATCAGTGGGGGAAGATGAGGCTGTTGGATGCGAAGATCCTCTTTTCATGCAAATGTTCCTATTTTTCTTAAATAGCATATCTGAAGGCAGAAACAGGAAAATGCATGCAGATTATATTGTTTAGAAGCTTTCAGTGTCTTACAGGAGCTTTTATTGTGGGAGCTTATAGGAGCATTTATTTTCCTTCATGTGAATCTATTCATTCTAGCTGAGTAATTTCTCAGGAAAAAAACCAAAACCCAAACAACAAACCAGTCCAATTAAGTTCTTGCCCTCTATACAGCAGGGATGAACATTTGTAATTGTAACTATTAAGTCCACAATGCTTTGATTTCTTCTTATATTTATGACAGGACCTTATTTTATCTCCTTTTCTAGATTAACCATAATAAATATTTATTGAACAATACTGAATGGCTTTGCTACAGTAAGGCACAGTAAAATGTGTACCTTTGCAAGTGCAAGATACAATTTTGCCAAACTGATGTTGGTGCAGCTGATAAGCTGTTTTATCTGCTCCACGTGAGCAAACATGAGGAGGTCTCAAAGATGCTAAAGGCCCTTTTGAAACTGAGTATAGTGATAGAGCAAGTGTTCTGAATGTGCATTTGATTAAGCCAGTAGAAGATGCCTGAAGGTCTTTACAGTTTTGAGATCTGGGTATTTTGTTTCTAGTCATCTTGTTCTAAGGCTAGTGCAAGTAGAAAAAGTCTTCCATTCCACTATATTGAAACATGTGAGTTTATGTTTCCATTTTTAATTGCACAGATGCTGCCTTTGCATTTTACTTGATAAATGAAAGCCTTTTTTTTTTGGAGAGTTTCTATAGATTTGGTTTGTATCTTCCCCAGTGAATTCTGTTGTCTGTCTACCACTCCTAAAGATGATCTTTGGACTGCAGTTTGATTTGCTTTGAATATTTACTGCTTTCTTTATGTTTGCTTGTTAGATGTGCTGTTCGTTGAACGAAAGAAAGTTATATGGCTATCCATTAGGCTTAATTAATCTGGTGAGGTTCTTTTGTGTTTTTTGTAATATGGGTTAATTCCACAGAGAAGGAATTTGCATACTGCAGCAGAATGGTCTTCAAGAGAGACAAAAAACAAACCAGCTTTTTGTCAGTTGTTCTTTGTCTGCTGATGTATTCCAACCCTTGATCGGCTCTGGAAACCAGGTGTAAGGGCTAGTTTGAAACAGGAGTCTAAAGTTTTTGTGCATGCTGCATACTTCTTGACTTTGTAGATGATCTGGCAAAAGCAAACATCTAGATAAGATAATTGAATTATTTTGAAATAAGCTGTGAGGTCTGAAATCATAGAATGATCAAATCACAGAATCACATGGGTTGGAAGGGACCTCTAAAGGGTCTAGTACAACCCCCTCTGCAGGAATCAGGGATATCTTCAACTAGGATAGGTTGTCCAGAATCCTGTTGAGCCTCACTTTGAGTATTTCTAGAGAGGGGGCCTCAAACACCTGCCTGGGCAACTTGTTGTAGTGTTCTACTACTCTCATGGTAAAGAACATGTTCCTAGCATCCAACCCAAATCTACTCTTCTCTAGTTTGAAACCATTGCTCCTCATCCTATCCCTACAAGCCTTTGTAAACAGTGCCTCTCCATCCTTCTTGTAGACCCCTGTCAGGTACTGGGAGGCTTCTATCATGTCTCCCTGGAGCCTCCTCTTCAGGCTGAACAATTCCAGCTCCTTCAGCCTGTCTTTGCAGCAGAGGTGCTCCAACCCCTGCATCATTTTCATGGCCCTCCTCTGGACGCTCTCCATCAGGTCCATGTCCTTCCTGTGTTGAAGGCTTCAGACCTGGATTCAGTAGTCCAGGTGAGGTCTCACCAGAGCAGAGCAGAGTGGCAGAATCACCTCTCTGGATCTGCTGGCCACACATCTTTTGATGCAGCCCAGGATGTGATTTGCCTTCGGGGCTGCAAGTGCACACTGCTCATGTCCAGCTTTTTGTCTACCAGCACCACCAAGTCCTCTTCCACAAGGCTGATTTCGATCCCCTCATCCCCCAGTCTGTATTGATAGTGAGGATTGTTCAGGCCCAGGTGCAGAACCCTCCACTTGCTCTTGTTGAACACCATGAGGTTCACCTGGGCCCACCTCTCCAGCTTGTCCAGGTCCCTCTGGATGACATCCTGTCCTTCTGCCATATTGACAGCACCACTCAGCTTGGTGTCATCTGCCACATAAGTGGCCTCTGTATCATGCATTTGCCTCAAAGATATGGTAGACAGGGAGAAACTCAGAGTTATGTACCCATAATAGGTAGCATTTCTGAAAGGAGTTACTTTCCCTGAGATGTAACATGCCATGTAGTATTCCTCATGGAGCAAATGCTATGCAGTGAACAGACTTCAGAAGATTGTTGTAACTCCATCAATAAAATATATACTGTGCCTCTCTTCTGTCCAGGGTAATTTTAGAGGCTGCTCAGGACATAAAAAAATCTCCTTCCAGACAGTAAAAGCCGGTGTTTGAGGAACAAAGAATTCTGTTTTGCTATTGTTGTATTTTTCACAAGAGGTTAGTCACAGAGTTGTCCTGGTAGCTGGGCATGTTAGATCTTATACGTGGGATTATGCTGACTCATGAGAGCAGGGAAGTGCTTAATGTGTGTTGATGCAGTACATCTTGATAACTGAAAGAACTAAGTCAGTCACAAAAGGGCTTCTGGTCGTAAAAGGGAAGCTGAATTCCCAGATGTAGTTAAACCTGAAAAGAGCATATCCTTCTCTGTTGTTGTGGTCTAAGCCCAGCTGGCCTCCCCCAAAAGAGGTGCTGAGGAATAGAAAGTGTAAGGAAAGGCTCATGGTCACAGGTGGAACAGACAATTTGGGGAGAAAATCAGTTTAATTTGTTATCAATCAGATCAGAGCAGGATAATGAAAAATAAACAAATCTTAAAAAGATCTTCTCTCTACTCCTCCCTTCTTCCTGGCTCAACTTTACTCCTGATTTCTCTACCTCCTCCCCAACAGCAACACAAGGGCACAGGAATGGAGATTGCAGTTAGTTCAACATACATTGCTTCTGCCCCTTCTTCCTCTTCAAGGGGAGGGTTCCTTACACTCTCCCCTCCTCCAGTGTGGAGTCCTTCCTGTAGGAAACAGTCCTTCATGAACTTCTCCAGCATGAGTCTTTCCCTACAGTTCATCATGAACTGCTCCAGCATGGCTCATTTCCACAAGATGCATGTCGTAGTTTGGGCTGGGTGCCCTCTGCTACAGGGGTGTTTCCTGTGTCCAGAAGTCCAGCCCAGTGGGTGGACACAGGAAATTAGGTTATTTCCTACCATGATCCCTTGCACCACTATAAGTTTCACGGCGGGGTCTGGCACTTCCTCTTTCCTTCCTCCTCGCCGCCTGGTAACTGGGGAGAAGATCTCCTGGCCATGGGCCTGGTTAGGCCCAAGGCCACAGGGGGGATGGGCAGTCTCAGATCTGGCCAGCTGAGACTAGCCTAGCAGTGGGGGGGGAAGGAGGAGCCCTGGGGGTTTGGGTGTACCCTCAGGTGGGGGATGGGGTTTCTCTGGGTCTGTTTTGGGTTCTCTCTCTTGTCACTGTATTTCTAGTTCTTTGCACGCACTCACTGTTCTATTTAAACTTTTTCATCACTTTTGCAATCCGTTTGTCTGAGTCGTCATTTCTGCGCGTGGTGGGGAGGGCGTCTGCCCCAACCCATTACATTTTGGCGCACCAACGTGGGGCTGGCTTTTGTGCCCACTCTGCAGATCGATTGCAAAGGATGGAGAGCTTAAATTTAGTTCTGGGCGTCGGTTTGCGTTTGGCAGTTGGGGGCTCAAGTGATGTTGCCAGGGCGACCGTGTGAGTTCTTGTGGATTGTGGGGGGATAACTGGTGCACTGCCGGTGGCGTGGACCCTGTCCTGCTATTTCAGGCAGGGGTGGTTCTCGACCATCGGCATCGGGGTACCGCTTGAGAACGCGGAACCTGCCCCTCCTCTGCGGCGGGAAGCGAAGTGGGGGAGGGGCAGTGGCGAGCAGATCAGAGTCAGGTCCGTTCTCGCTGCGGGGATAGAGCCAGCCGCTGCGAGCGGGCGAGCCAGCTCCCGAAGCCCTGGGGGGCCGACGGGGACTCCAGCCGGAAAGCCGTTTTCAAGGGCTCTGAGAACGCGCATATGGCTTTCGCTGGAGAAGCCGTTTGAGTGTCCGAGGGGTGGAGGTGATTTTGATTCTGTGCCGCGGCGGCAGAGGTGGGCGGAGCGCTGCTGTGTGCTGAGCGGCGGCGGCGGACCCGGCCGTACGCTCGGGCTGTGGTGGGGCCGGCCCTAGTCTCTTCCCCGACTTTTTCGGACGAGTTCCGAAAATGGCACCGAGCGCCTGGCTCCACCTCTCTTCTTCTCAGTGAGCTGTGGTGCAGCCCCTCCCTTTTCGGAGGGGGGGGTGTGCAGCCGGATGCTGTCTTGGCTTGGTACGGGTACGCCTAGTGGGGGGGCGGAGTACCTCGGACAGGCATCTGTGTAGTTTTGGACCGCAGTTGGAAGCGGTTGGTTGCGGCACCCTGGATGGATTGAAAAAGGTAGTCGTGGGTTGGATTGTTTCGACTGGCCTGCCCCAGGGGTGGAGAATATGCCGCCGAGTGATTATATGTGAAAAGTAGAGGCTTGGCTGAGAAGTCGTGAGGTTGTTCCAGGTGACCAGGATGCCCAACAGATCCATGGAGAACTTGCACCGCAGGAGAATGAGCTCTGCATCGCCGGGAGGTTCCACTGGATGAAGGAGGAAGAACTGGAATGGACAGACACTTGAGCATGACTGAGAGACTGAGTGGACGCCCAGATGAAGACACGGACTTCGCCGGACATGTCATCAGTTTTCTGATTTGATGATGTGTTTGGGTGCAGGGACCATGATAGGAAATAAGGGGTGGATCCAGACTGCCCATCCCCCCTGTGGCCTTGGGCCTAACCAGGCCCATGGCTGGGAGATCTTCTCCCCAGTTACCAGGCGGCGAGGAGGAAGGAAAGAGGAAGTGCCAGACCCCGCCGTGAAACTTATAGTGGTGCAAGGGATCATGGTAGGAAATAACCTAATTTCCTGTGTCCACCCACTGGGCTGGACTTCTGGACACAGGAAACACCCCTGTAGCAGAGGGCACCCAGCCCAAACTACGACAATGCAGTAAGATAACCTCAGAATAAACAGAATCACAGAATGCTGGGGGTTGGAAGGGACCTCCCAACCCTCCTGCTGAAGCAAGTTTGCCCAGATCGGGTTGCACAGGAACACATCCGGGAGGATTTTGAAAGATTTCCTCCCCAGGTGCAGGACTCTACACTTTCCCTTCATGAGGTTCACCTCTGCCCATCTCTACAGCCTGTCCAGGTCTCACTGAATGGCAGCACAGCCTTCTGGTGTGTCAACCACTCCTCCCAGTTTTGTATTGTCAGCAAACTTGCTGAAAGTACACCCTGTTCCTTCATCCAGTTGTTGATGAGTATATTGAACAAGACTGGACTGAGTACTGACCTGGAGTGAACACCACTAGCTACAGGCCTCCAACTAGACTCTGCGCCATTGATCACAAACCTTGAGCTCTGTCATTTAGCCAGTTTTCAATCCACCTCACTGTCCAGTCATGTAACCCACACTTCCAGAGCTTATCTATGAAGATGCTGTGAGAAACAGTGTCAACAGCCTTTTTGGAGTCAAGGCAGACAACAGCCACTGCTTCTCCCCTCGTCTACTCAGCTGGTCACACCATTATAGAAGGCTACCAGATTGGTCAAGCATGATTTCCCTTTTGTCAATCCATGTTGAATTCTCCTGTGTGGTGAAGGCACATTATGCCCAGATGTTGAATCTTGTCCCAGCATGTGGACAAGTTCCCCCTCCTCCAGGAGGAAGACAAAAGCCAAGGCATTAGCCAGGCCAGCATGCACCCAGCACATGCAGTGCTCATGCTGACACCAAGTATGGGCATAATTCTAGCTTCACGCTTTCTATAGGCTGGAGCCAGTTGTTTATAAGAGTGCCCATTGATCAAGCCCAGCTTCGAGGAATCTATAAGTATCACCCCAGTTGGTAAACAAGTTGCCCCCTCATTCACTTTGTCTCTGTGCTTGCTCGAGAGAGCAACTCTTGAGCTGCAGCCTCTGCCATTGAGCTTATTGTTGTTGGCTTCTGTTATACATGCACGCATACTGAAAGCCTCTGCATCGTGAGAAGCAGTTGCAAGTATCGTCTCCACAGAGGGAGGACCTTCGCTGCACCTGAGGAGCCCAGCGTCGCTACAGCTACCGACCGGGAGAGCCCACTGTGCCACTGGAGGACTGGACCAACCCCCGAGGGTAAGATCTGCCCAGTTGCCGGGGAGAAGGGACTTGATTGAGACCGAATCCACACATGCCTAGCCCCACCGTAGCGGGAGAGGAGCCACCACATGTGCTGCTCTGAGCCCTGTGAACCTCAGGGAAGGCTAAAGCATTGTTCTTGCCTATACTGCACCAAACCCGAGACCACTCCGAGAGTCCCGCTGTTCCTTTAAGCTCAGTAAACAATAAGCTGCTGTGTAATGCAGCCACATTCTCTACCCGAGGCTGTTTACATCAGCCCTGAGAATCGCCGTGGTTGGGCAGACCCCATAGCTTTACCTGCTGCTGTATCCTCCAAGCCCGCCTACCGGCAACCATCGCCCCACCCTGTCATGCGAGACGACTCTCAAGGGCCGACCCCACAGGCCGACCCCGGCCAGGACTGATCCCTATTGTCTGGAGGGAATCGACCGAGTCCTGAAGGGAACCTGCTTCCGTGCTAAGGCCAGGTTCTATTATTCCCTCTTCCCTGCTGTGAAGAGAGGAGACAGTGAGCCAACACTGCCGTCCACTCGACTAGGAGCCAGTCCAGCGGCAGTCGTCTGCAGGACCCCCACCTTGCTACAAACAACAGCTACAGAGAATCTTCTATGTGCTTTCCATCCACTAGCACTCAAAGTATCCGTGTCCAGCAGAGTAAGCGCTGATGCGTAGAAAGATTATAATGCTGCTGTGTATAGCCAGAAGCTGCCCGCGTCCCGATGAGTCGCCGTCTAGTGGCCAAGCGGCAGAACTGCATCCTTCGCTATGGAAATATAGAAATGGTCTATAGATAGTTCAATTAAGTTCTAATCATAACACTAAGCCACTTGTGGAATGTATTTCACGAACGTGCACTAGAACATGCATATAAGTTGGTGATTCACCGGTTATTAATAGTTTGATAATTAACAAAAATAATATTTTAATAATTAATATTTCATATTAATTAATAACCTCTTCACCACACCTGATAACCTTCTTTTCCTCCATGTGCTTAGAGATGTCCTCTAGAATGAGCTGTTTTATCACCTTTCTAGGGATGGAAGTGGGGCTGACTGGCCTGTAGTTTCCTGGATCTTCTTTCCTGCCCTTTTTTGAAGATTGAAGCAACAATGGCTTTCCTCCAGTCCTCAGACACCACCCCTCTTTTCTGTGACCTTTCGAAAATGATGGAGAGTGGCTTAAGCAATGATCTTCGCCAGCTCCGTCAGCACTCATGGGTGCATCCGATTGGGGCCCATGGATCTGTGGGTGTCCAGCTTGTCTAGGTGATCTCTAACCCAATTATCCTTGACTAAAGGAGAATCTTCTTTTGTCCAGACTTTCTCTGTTACCTTCAGGGACTGGGATTCCTGAGGGCTAACCTTAGCAAAGATGGAAGCAAAGAAGGCATTCAGTAATTCTCTGTATCCTTTGCCATCAAGGAACCCACCTCATTCAGCAGCAGGCCCACGTTTTTCCTTTTCCTGCTAATGTACTTGAGGAAGCCCTTTTTGCCTTTTTTTTTTTTCATCTTTTGCCAGATTTAATTCCACAAAGCCCTTAGTCTTCCTCATTGTATCCCTAGCATTGCATACTCTGGCAGTGTTCCTGTCTTCCTCCCATGTGGCGAGTCTGTTTTCCCACACACTGTCAACTTTATTCTCTTATTTGATTATTTTTCAGAATGTCCTTGCTTATCCACACAGGACTCTTTCCTTTCTTACTTGATTTCTTACTTGATTTCTTACTCATGGTCATGCACCCATCTTGAGAATGGAGGAGGTGGTGCTTGAATATTAACCATCTCTCTTCTGCTTCCCTACCTTCTAGAGCCCTAACCCAGGGGATTCCTCTAAGTAGGTCTCTGAAGAATTCAAGACTTCTCCTGAAGTCCGGGGTTGCAAATCTATTTACTACCCTGCTGTTCCACATCGTCCTGATCTCCACAATCTCATGGTTGCTGTGGCCAAGGCTACCACCAACCTTCACATCTCTGACTTAATCTTCTTTGTTTGTTAATGCAAGGACCAGCAGTGCACCACCCCAGCCACCTGTATCAAGAAGCTATAATCAGTGCACTGCAGGAACCTCCTTAGGCTTCTCACTGTGTTGTTTTTCCAGCAAGTATCAGGGTTGTTGAAGTCCTCTATAATAATCAGGGAATGTGATAGTGAGGCTCCTTCACACCAATTGTCGAAGGCCTCACCAGTTTTCTCCTCCTAATAGGTTACCTATAGTAAACACCCACCACAATGTCACTCACACTAGCCTGTCTCTTAGTTCTTATCCACAGACTTTCAGCTCTTTCTTGTTCCCCTCTTAGGCAGAGCTCAATATATTCCAGTTGCTTCCCCACATAAAGAACAACTCCACTGCCTCACCTTGCTTACCTGTCTTTCTTAAAAAGTATCTAGCAGTCCATGACAGCATTCCAGTCACGTGCCATCCCACCATGTCTCCATAACTGCAATGAGAACATGGCCCTGTGACAACACGCCCACCTTTAGCTCTTCAGGCTTATTCCCCATGCTGCATTCTTTGGTTAAAGGCATTTCAGACTATTAGTCAAGTAAGAAGGTTTCTCTGTAGGGGTTTGTCAGTTTGCCTTGTAACTGGAGAGGTCCTTTTCAGTGTGTGCATGTGCGTGTGCATGTGTGTGTTCAGAGCTGTAACTCCAGCTGAACAGTCACTGCAGCACATTGGTGATAAGTCCATTCTTGTAAACCCTTTACCAGGTGTCCTCTGGCATCCTACTAGTGGGTGCTAAGTTTACCGCTGCAAATATTGTAAGAAGAGCAGTGATAATTACTTTCATAAACACTTTGGCCTGTTGAAGGTCATTGCATCTAGCAAGACAACCTGTGATCTTTAAGCACTATAGTGGCTCTGCTTAGGATTTACTGTCTGCTTATATTTGAACATCGCAAAGAAGTGTAGCCAACACAGAAGAGACAGAGTATTTGCCCACTAAGTTCAACAGCTGGCATAGTTTTCTTCTTCTCTTGTTTCTACACTTATGTTTTGATTCTAGATTCTATTCAAGGATCTAACACTAGACTAGATGACTAGAATTCAGCCCAAAATGAGAGTTTTTCCATCATCAGTTCATCTTTTATGTAGATGTTCCTTGCTAGAACTCTTACGCTCTTGCTCTGTTGACAGATGGTATGAATAATACTACATTCTAGCAGAACAAGTTCTGAGATGTTTTAATTTTAAAGGAAGTGGAGAAAAGCTCAAGGTAACCCTTAACTCTTAGAATTTGATATGTATTTGTTTTCAGCTCATTATTTGCCAAGAACTACTGGGTGAGATTTGAAGAAATTCTGTAGCACACAGAGGTAAGCTTGTGGCTGGTAACAGGATGGCTTTACTTACATTCTGGGAGTTTTCTAAAAGGCTGCACTGGAAATCTTGGTAATCTCTTCCTAAAGCTGACAAACAATCACGAAACATTCAGGTTGGAAAAGACCCTCAGGATCACCAAATCTGACCAATAACCCTACTTTGTAGGTTCATTCCTAAACCATATCCTCAGCACCACATCCAAACGACCTGTAAACACATCCAGGGTTGGTGACTCAACCACCTCTCTGGGCAGCACATTCCAATGCCTGACCACTCTTTCTGAGAAAAATGTTTTCTAATGCCCATTCTAAACCTATCCAGTCATAGCTTTAGGCCATTCCCTCTTGTTCTGTCACTAATTACCTGTGAGAAGAGACCAGCACCAGCCTTTCCTCAACGTCCTTTCAGGTAGTTGTAGATAGCAATGAGGTCTCCACTCAGCCTCCTCTTTTCCAAACTAAACAGCCCCAGCTATTTCAGTTGCTCTTCAACTTCAGGCCCTTCACCAGCTTTTTTGCCCACCTCTGCACTCACTCCAGCACCTCCACGTCTCTTCTGTACTGAGGTGCCCAAAACTGGACACAGTACTCGAGGTGTGGCCACCAGAGCTGAGTACAAGGGGACAATCCCCTCCCTACTCCTGCTGGACACAACATTTCTGATACAAACCAGGATGCCATTGGCTTTCTTGGCCACCTGGGCACACTGCTTGCTCATGTTCAGCTGCTTGTCAGTTAGAACCCCCAGGTCCCTTTCTGCTAGACAGCTCTCCAACCACACTTCCCCAAGCCTGTAGCATTGCTTGGGGTTTTTACGAGCCAAGTGCACGACGTGGCATTTGGCCTTGTTGAAGTTCATCTCATTAATGTTGGCCCATTGGTCCAATCCATCCAAGTCCCTCTGTAGAGCCTCCCTGTCCTCATGAAGATCAACACTCCTACCTAACTTGGTATCATCTGCAAACTTACTGATGACACACTCTATGTCTTCATCAAGGTCATCAATAAAGATGCTAAAAAGAAGTGGTCCCAACACTGAGCCCTGAGGAACACCACTTGTGACCAGCAACCAGCTGGACTTAACTCCATTGACCATCACTCTCTGGGCCTGTTCACCCAGCCAGTGCTTTATCCAGCAGAGCCTGTGCTCATCCAAGCCATGAGCAGCCTGTTTGTCCATGAGAATTCTGTGGGAAACACTGTCAAAGGCTTTTCAAAAGTCTAGGTAGACAACATCCACAGTTTTTCCCTCATCCAACAGTCATGTCATCCTGTCATAGGAGGAGATCAGGTTGGTCAGGCAGGACCTATCCTTCATAAACCCATGCTAGCTGGGCCTGATCCCATGGTTGTTCTCAATATGTTGTGTAATGGTGCTTGGGGTGACATGCTCCATGACCTTCCCTGGTACTGAGGTCAGACTGACAGGTCTATAGTTTCCTGGATCCTCCTTTCTTCCTTCATAGTGGATGGACGTTATCTTTGCTACTCTCCAGTCCATTGGGACCTGCCAGGAAGGTGCTATCTGAGGTTAGCCCTGAGCTTATCTGTCGTTTGGAGCATAGCACTACTGTTAGTCTGTGTGTTTATAGAGCTCACCTGTGCTAGCCTCATTATGGAGCAAAATTCCTTGCTTCCCAGTACAAGTGAGAACATATGTTCTGAACAGCTGTGTTCCTTCTTTAAAATATACTAGAAGTAATGTTAGTTAGAAATTCCTGGGCTTCAGCAACTATTTCAAGTTGTTTCTTAATCCATTAGGAATTTGGACAAGGATTTCATTCAGCAATGATATAAAGGACAGACATTTTCTTGGGACAGTTATAGAAAATGACATCTATCTTTGTGTTAGATCTGGTGTGCATGAGCCTGCACATGTTTGAAACAATGCTGCATCTACTTCAGCACAAGTCCTTACTTTCTCTCTGAGCAAAACAATAGATCTCACACATGCAGAAGAACTGTATCGCTTCAAACCTGGGTGCACTTGCCATGGTGATCAGGACTTTGCTTCCTGTCTTCATGGAGGACTTTGCACCCCACCAGTGAGTATGAGTAGATAAGGTTGGAATGTATAGAGTCTTATTTCTCATGTTAGGAGAGGCAATGGTTGCTATAACTAGATGCATAACTGGGGATGGAAGCCAGCTGTGCATGAAATGAGCAGCATTCTTCTGTTTAAACTTGCCTACTTCCCCAAAATAATTGAAGGCATTTTCTCTAATGTTTAATATTATGGCAGTGCTTTCATAGTGTGTACTAGATGTGAAAATAAAAACCTAGCTCCACTGCTTTCTATGGCTGGGTAACAGTAAAATTTGCCTTCTCCTGAAAAAAAGAAACCATTCTTCCCAGGAGTTAGAAAGAAAAAGACCTTGTGTCTTGTCATTCAGTTGCATGCGCAGAATTAATTCGTTAGTTTGAGTGTATAATCGTATTACCTAGAATGGGTTTGAGCCAAGATTTACATGGCTCCTTCTTTTTTCTTTCCTTTTTTATTGTGTGTGTATTTTTTCTTTCTGTTTTTCCCTGTTTCCACTCCCTCATCTTGTTCTTATAGCTTAATGTAGTCTGAAAATGGGCTAAAAGGTGAAACTTTAATCACAAGCCTGAATACAAATCAAGGTCATTTCAGTTTCTTGCCACTTCTCATTAAGATGCAACTTATGCCCAAAGTAAGAGGAACAAGATGTCCAGAACTTTGGAAAGGTAGATCAGCATTGTAAGAGACTAACTGGGTCAGAGTGCATATGGAAGGAACTTAACTTCATGGCTGAGATGGTTGGAAAGGAGAAACCATTAAGGTAAAAATGCTATTAGACCCTTGCCTGCAGTTTTGAAGACTCCCTGCATTGTGTTGATAAAGAATCAATACTTTCAAGCCATGTTGATCAAGAGAGTTTTTAGACAAAACCAATCTGATTTCCTATAACAAGCTGCATCTGTAACATATGATGGCACCCGTTTGCAGTTTGAACAAAGCCTTGCCTTTGGCATAGAAGGTTGTATCTATGTTTCTGAAAATTCTTCTTCAATTCTGTGTCTGTTTTAGCCTACTAGTTACAACAGCTTTTCGCTCTACCCCGCCCCCGCTCACCCTAGACAGGTTACCTTTTCTAAGAACAGTGGTCCTTGCAACACCGGATGTGAACTGCATGTCCCTTCAGGACATGAATGCTACTGGCAGCAGTCTGAAGAGCACTGAGGTCTGTGTGGTCCAAGAGGATCTGTCATTTTAAAACTCTAGCAGCTATCTCTTGAGACTTACAAAGAAGACAACTGTGACTGACCCTAGAGTGAGAAGAATTCAGTGATGGCTGAATTCGCTGAAAGTCTTAGAAATCTTTTGGCTGAAAATTGAATGAGCTTATTTCCTCATTTCCTGCCTGGCAGGATTAAGCAATTTGCTTCCATTCCATTCAAGGGCATTTTTGTTGCTCTACTCTCTCAGTACCAACCCTCTTCCCCTTACCCCTACCTCTGTACCAGTATGTTGAATTTAAGATGCTCCACTGCTCTCATCATCCAGTGGGATAGTAAAGACGAATGTCAACTTGCTGCAAAGTAGTCTCTTAGGTAGAACTAGCCTGTGAATGAGGCTTTGTGATATCTGAGGTAATTTATCCTTGTTCTATAAAGATTAATATGAGTTTTGTAAGTCCTTAAACTGGATTACATACATTAAAATGAAACTGTTTTGCATTTTCCTTTGAAGGCAGGGTTCTGTAGAATGTGATTCCTTCTGATTTAATTGCTGTCCCATCTGTCCCATTCATGCCTGAAAATGGCGAGAGGTGATGAACATAAACTGAAATGAGAGGGTCCAACTGAATGTAATTAAAAAAAAAACAAACTTAAATCCCACTATTAGGACAGTATATGGTGGGGAAGATTGCCTAGTGAGATCATGTAGTCTCCATCTTTGGAATTTTTCAAGACTGGACTGAGAAACCAGAACATGGATAACCTCATCTATCCTCATAGATGACCCTGCTTTGAGTAGAAAATTGAACAAGATGACTTCCTGAGATCTTGTTTACCCTAACGTAATCCTGTGATCCTGCAAATAATTTGTACCTGCTCTGTGAAAGTGAAAGATGGCTGTGAGAATCAGGATATTCAAGGCTAGCTTGTGGGAATCCATGTTTGTTTAGTCTGAGTCCATTTCCAGCTTTGCCACCATGTCAGTATGCTCCCAGTACTGGTGTGACCGTTTGAGGCTGTGCCTTTAAGAAAGGGACAGTGCTGGGACACTCTGGCTGAATGTTTTGGAATATTAACAAAAACAATCAGATATTCTAAACAAATTTCATTGGTAGATTGGTAGAATGCAACTTTAAGTTTTGAGTTCAGTTGCAACTTTTCTCAGTTCGCTCCTTTCCTTCTCCCTTTCCAGCTCGTCTGCTTCTGGGCTCCCTGCCAGAGTGACCCTGAACAGATAAGCAACTAATTCACATGAGGCTTAACTAAGATTCTGCTTTATTAATTTCCTGCCTTTTTCTCTCTTTCTAACCCTCTTTGGGGAAAAAGGGAGAGAAAGGGGGTACAGGGGGGAACCCTCCTCCGGAGGAGGGAATTTCATTCCTGTATTATTGTTTTTTTTACTTTACTGTATAATTCTGTATATATAGTGTGAATACTGTAAATTGTGCACATATCTTGCATTCTCCACATTGCTTGTAAAATACAGCATTTTCCCTTTTGCTTCTCCGGCTGGCTAGCTGTGGTTTTTCTTCCTCTTTGTGGGTGAGAGGAGGCTAGGCCTTCTCTCCAAACCCCCACAACTGGTCTTTTAAAATTTAATCAATGGAAAGACCAATGATTGTGAGACATAAAAAAGTAACCTGCTTAAATACAGCTTGAGCAGGGCCTCATCCATAAACATTCCAGTTTTCTGGAGGTAATGCTGGATGGCAGGGTATGCATGCTGAACATATGCTGTTGCTGTTGTAGCAGGAAGTATGATTTCTGTCATCTGTTCACTATCCCTTCTTGGGACTAAGGAGCAGAGACTGGACAGGTGGGCTTGCAGGCTGGACTGGGTCTGTATTTGTATGCCTGTAGGCAAGAATTCTTGGTGCTTTCCAGCTGGAAGTGTGGTGAAGACATCTGTGGTCTGAATAGAGAGTGTTGTGGACTCTTGCATTTGGCTCCACCTGCGTGTTGATACTTTGCTGGATAGAGGACACAAGCGGTACCTATTTCTGGCCTACTATGTCAGCCCTCAATATTCCCAAACTGGTCCCAGGTATATTTTACTTCTGTAATGGTAATCGAAAGCAGAACGGAGAGAATTTGTGACACAAATTTGTTACAGCTGGACTTGATGGTCTCAAAGGTGTCTTCCAGTGAAATGATTCTACAATTCTGTGAAGAACCAGCAGCTTGGAAGAAATGTGGACTGTTACTAATGGGATTTAAAGGGATTTGCCAATTGAGACTGAACCAGTGATGCTAAAAGAAAAAAACAGAGACTGTATTTTAATAACCAAGTTAATACCAGGATTACAGAATTTCCACTTTTTCCCCAACTCAAGCCAAAGTCCCTGCTGGTTTAACTGTTGTGGGCTTTCTTTCTTGGAAATACTTGCTCAGTCATCTCTTCATATTATATTCTGTCTTACTCCAATCAGGTTTTTTTCTCTAATACAAAAATCTTAACTAAGCTCAAGCAAGATGGTACAAGATGTATTAGTTAAGCATGTAATGAAGTAAACACAATACCTCTCAGAAGGGACAAGATACCTTTATAGCTGTGACACTTTGTCGTCTTTATTGTGCTTAGATTGCTGGTAATTGCACAGAATTTTTGTCTACTGGACATATATCCAAACTCTGAAATAACTTAGTGGCAAAACACCAGTGAAACCTGAAGTAAATGGAGTCTATTTCTTACATCAGCTATATCTACAGTTCCTCTTGCTTATTTTTTGGGTTTATTGCCTGTCCAGAAGAGATTTTTCTTGAAAGTAAAGGGGGTTGAAGGTTCAGCCAGTTCTGTATCTGCTTGTCACAGAGACTGACTATCTTGCCATATCTACCAACATTTTAATATGGTTTCACAACAAAATTTAGTGGAAAGTTTTCAGAAACACAACTTTTTTTGTGCTTCGTGCACTTTATGTAGGTTGGCAACAACATACAGCTTTTTCAATCTGGTTTCTGGCTATGAAGAACCCTGCTTGATCGTGCTGTTTTGGAGGAGCTCAAATACTTGGGCAAATTTTGCTTTTCTTACCATTCTGTTCCTAAAATTATTAGAAGCCATTGTCTATGGGAGCAGCTTGCCATTTCTAGATGGGGTCAGATGAGCTTCACCTGGTGTTTGTGTGCTGGTATTTATTTCTGTCATCCCTACCTCACCAAAGATTTAGGAAGCCTGTAGCGTGTTTCTGTTTGCTGCTGAGCCATGTTGTGCTACTGAGACTGAATTTCTAGCGGATTCTGGGCATGTGCAATAAGTTGAAAATACTCAGTTTCATGTGTTAGGGACTTGGAGTGGCAGATTTCTTAGCATGTAACTTAGTTTCATGAAGCATAATGCAGACAGACAAAACTGATGCTGTTGTAGGTCAGACTAGCAATTAAGAAGAAACCAGGCAAACATCGGGGGAAATTGAGGCTTGCCTGGAATAACTCTGGGCTTGCTTTGAGTTCTGCATTCATTTTCTGTGGACTGGGTAATTTGAAAAGTTATATGAAGGAGCAGTGGGGTTTGAGGCTTTTGCACTATTGTAACTCCAGAATGGTCTGTCAAACAGTTGTGCTTGGCTAGCTGAGCCATCTTGACCTCTTTATAAGCAAGTTCTGTAGCAGCTGTTACTGTTGTAATGCAGCCTGAGGTGAGTTAGAAAGTGTGTATGCTGCTGTCTCAATTGAAATAGAAAGGGAAGAGGGAAACGAAAAAAATGTGGTGTCTTTCAAATATACCTATATATATATTATATATGGGTATTCCTTTATATACCCAAATATATGTTAATCTGAGTGGCACTTACTGCCACTTCTTTTGGCTGTGAGAAGCACGATCACCGAGAAAACTTGGCATCATGGTAGAATATAGAGCATATAACAGAGAGCCTCTGCTGTCACTTTTTTAAAGGACCCTTTTGTTTATTTTTTTTTCCCTAAAAGCAAATAACAGAACACCTGTTAAAAAACATCTAGCTTTCCACAACTGTCTCTTTGGGTATGCTTTTGTGAAAATATTCACATGCACATTGGCTAGTGGTTTGGAGATTCGTATTGGAAAGTAAGAGTGTAACTGGACAAATTGCCAAGAAGTGTTGAGTTGGTTGTGTACATTAGGGTCATGACTGGTATGAACTTGTATAACATGACATTTTCTGACCTGGCCTAAGTGGAAAGTACTAGATGTTACTGTTCATGATTGTGATGCTTCTGTTGCAAGGACAACTGATTTATGGTGTTTTCATGAGTGTGGTTTGCTTTCCTTAAGAGTCAAATATTAATGGTGTTTAGCTGTGTGACAGCCAGATTTCATAGAATGGTTTGGGTTATTTGCTGTTGTTAGATACCTGTGTAAGCACGAATGCTCTTGAGTAATTGTGAGAAACAAGGTCACTGCTAAATTTTAAGTACAGCCAGTTTATTATAAAATAAAGGCAAAACAGCACTGGGTACATAGCAGATTCACTAGAGATGCGCCATAACAACACGAGTTGAACTTATATAGACGTCAAACATGCATATTCATACATGTCTCCACAAATCCCTTTACATTTCCCAAGCATGCTCCATAGGACGTAGTAGTCATATTTGCTGCAAGATTCTCTGTCCTGACACTAGAAAGTGTTAGCTTGTTTAAAATAGCCACCACTTCAGGGTTAGAATATTTTTCAAAGAGAATTGATTCTTCTTATGCTAATCTTAGAACAGTTTTTTTTCAGGGACACTGCACCTTGTGTCATGGGCTGTTGAGAACCATTGTGCTAACAGGTGTACATGAAAATACCTGCACTGCACTCAGTTTCTGTAAGTTCAACTCATGTTGTTACGGTGCACCTCTAGCAAACCTGCTATGCGCCCAGTGCTGTTTTGCCTTTATTTCGTGATAAACTGGTTGTATTTAAAATTTAGCAGTGAGCTCCTTTCTCACAGTTTCCAAGAGGGTTTCCATTTCCTCTTACTACAATGAATTGTCTTTCACACAGCTTATAGGCTTCAGAGTATGGAATGAGGATCACAGGTTTTGATTATGCTGACGTCTTGTTTTGCACTGTTGCTACTTGAATTTCTCTCTTTAGCCAATGGAACAATGACCCTTGAATCCCCAAAGGTCAGTGTTTCTGATCAGTAAGGCCACAAAAAATTACAATAAAACCATGGACATAGTATGATGTTGCAGCTGATTGTAGCAGCATCTGGAATTGGTTGTTGGCCAAGCACCTGTAAATGTACAGAATCTTTTTCCTCCCTTCTAAATGAAAAAAGCATCCCTGCTTGTCTGCTATGTCCTTCTGAGAAATGTGTAAGGAGCCTGTAGGTAAGCAGTATCAAAGCACCTCTGAAGAGGTAAAGTCTGCAGAAATTATTAATGTGAAGATGGCAGTTAAAATGTTTCATTGCTGCATGTTTAATAAAAAAAAAAAATAAACCTAAACCCAAACAACAAAAAACAACTAGGTATTGAGAGAGAAGTCTTTGTAGAATAAACTTTTACCTTCAAGAAACTGAAGAAATTTAGATTCTTTGCTTGCGCCACAAAAAATATGCCTCCAAGGACAATTTTCATGTACTTTGGAAGTGGTATTGCTTTTCTTCCAATCCTCCAGGGTTTGGGTTTTCTTCTGATGTGTTGTTTTGTTTGGTTGGTTGGTTTGTTTGTTTTGTTTGTTTTTAACCAGCCTCCTCTGCCTATACCAATACCCTTTTCTGTTCTTCCCCACCTCTGCACAGATTTTTTGATTCATCATGAAGGAACTTCTCCCATCCTGTGCTTGCTCTGACTGGCCTAATAGTCTTTCTTTATTAGGACTGTTGGAGTGTAAGGTTGCTTTGAATACTTTTTCCTGGGGCAATGAGTCATACTTGGACTTCAGTAAGATTTCTGTCATGATTCAAGACATTGCTTTTCATGTGCTTATGCCAGACTCTCACAGTTAGGCAGGGGAATAAATATCTGTTGTTCTTTCCTCAAAAGTTCATTTCTGAGTCACTTCTCTTCAGAATACAGAGGGAAGATCTTTGAATATCCAGATTTTCCTGCAGCAAGATCTGGAATCATGAGCTTTGGGAGACTGCTGTGCAAGTTCAAAGCAGAATTGTCCTTTATTAGAATAAACCTTTATTAGAATAAACCAAACCAGGTTGGAAGAGACCTTCAAGATCATCGTGTCCAACCCATCAACCAATCCAACCCACCCAAACAGCTAACGCATGGCACCAAGTACCCCATCAAGTCTCCTCCTGAACACCTTCAGTGATGGCGACTCCACCGCCTCCCTGGGCAGCCCATTCCATAGCGCAATCACTCTTTCTGTATAGAACTTCTTCCTAACATCCAACCTAAACCTCCTCTGGTGGAGCCTGAGACTGTGTCCTCTTGTTCTACTACTGGCTGCCTGGGAGAAGAGACCAACCTCTGCCTGTCTACAACCTCCCTTCAGGTAGTTGTAGAGAGTGATAAGGTCACCCCTGAGTCTCCTCTTCTCCAGGCTGAGCAACCCCAGCTCCCTCAGTCGTTCCTCATAGGGCTTGTGTTCCAAACCCCTCACCAACTTTGTTGCTCTTCTCTGGACTCATTCCAGCAAGTCAACATCCTTCCTAAACTGAGAGGCCCAGAACTGGACACAGTACTTGAGGTGTGGCCTAACCAGTGCAGTGTACAGGGACACACTGTATGCTGGCCACACTGTTCCTGATGCAGGCCAGGATGCCATTGGCCCTCTTGGCTGCCTGGGCACACTGCAGGCTCATTTTCAGCCTACCATTGACCAGTACCCCCAGGTCCCTCTCTGCCTGGCTGCTCTCCAACCACTCTGACCCCAGCCTGTAACACTGCATGGGGTTGTTGTGGCCAATGTGCAGAACCCGGCACTTGGATGTGTTAAATCTCATGCTGTTGGATTCTGCCCATCTGTCCAGCCTATCGAGGTCCCTCTGCAGAGCCTCTCTACCCTCCAGCAGATCAACTCTTGCCCCTCCTTGCTACTGGAATGTTATTGGTGTTATCTTGTATCCCAGCAGCTGGAGGCATCCGGCTGACTTCTGGTGGCCTGAGATAAAATTTGAACAGAGGTAAAACATCTTCTGTGCTCAACAGACTTTGCACTAATACAATGAGAATTCTGCAGCGTGTATTGTGAAATGTTTCCAGTTTATCTTGCCAAAACGGTCATGAAGAGAAATACTAATGACGAAACTTGGAACAATTAAGCAGTTGGCTAAGTATTTCTGACCAGTATATGGAAAGGGAGAGGAAGTGGATTCAATGGGAATAAATGTTCTGGTATGAGGGTGATCTTTGCTTTTGCACCTGCCTTAGGCTTCTTGCAAACTAGTAAGTTATTAGTTGATGCTTAACCTATTCTTATATGTAGTGCTAACAACTGACTGCCCTTTAATGGGACTACATACTGATTCCATTGTCCTCCATTGCAAGCCTTAAGAGCAAAGCATGTGAAGAACAGAGGTTTGGGCCAATTCAACAAGGCCTGTTCCCTCATAGAGCGAGAAGAACTCTAAATGAGGCTTGGCTCGCTGTGTTTAGATCTGGCTCTGATGTTGCTTTCACCTGCTAGAGATGACCACACTGTTGGGAGAATATCTGAGGAGATAGTAGTATCACAGTATCACCAAGGTTGGAAGAGACCTCAAAGATCATCAAGTCCAACCTGTCACCAGAGGCCTCATGACTAGACCATGGCACCAAGTGCCACATCCAATCCCCTCTTGAACACCTTCAGCGACCACCTTTCAGGTAGTTGTAGAGAGCAATGAGTTCTCCCCTGAGACTCCTCTTCTCCAGGCTAAACAATCCCAGCTCCCTCAGCCTCTCCTCATAGGGCTTGTGCTCAAGGCCTCTCACCAGCCTCATTGCCCTTCTCTGGTTACATTCAAGTGCTCAATGTCCTTCTTGAACTGAGAGGCCCAGAACTGGACACAGTACTCAAGGTGTGGCCTAACCAATGCAGAGTACAGGGGCACAATGACTTCCCTGCTCCTGCTGGCCACACTATTCTTGATGCAGATCAGGATGCCATTGGCCTTCTTGGCCACCTGGGCACACTGCTGGCTCATGTTTAGGCAGCTGTCAATCAGCACCCCCAGGTCCCTCTCTGCCTGGCTGCTCTCCAGCCATTCTGACCGCAGCCTGTAGCTCTGCATGGGGTTGCCATGGCCAAAGTGCAGCACCCGGCACTTGGATTTGTTGAATGCCATTGTCAGATACATCAGATATTCATCAGTACCTCTCATGTCAGCCTGAACCATCCCATCCTTCTATTCAGACTGGACACAGTGGGACCCACCTGTTCATAAGTACAGCCTTAGTGGAGCCAAGGGTGAAGGTGTGACAGCTTGCTCCTTGGTTTCCTGTCTGTGCTCCTCCTAACAGACAAAATTTGTAGTCTGTTGTGCTCAGAAGGTCAGTACAGTGGTCCTTTCTGTGAAGCATCATCAGTCTTACATCTTTGAAAGATCAGTGTTAATTTAATGAAATAGTTGATCCTTAACACAATATGAGCTAAGATCTAGTTACCAACGCTTTTGTCTAGTATTGTTGCTAGAGTTCTAACTCATTTTCTGTCGATATATTCTGTACAGGTAACTGCTGAGAATTTTTTCTTATCAGCATATACTGTAGGATTTTAATTTTTGTGATGTTTATAAGATTAAAATTGCACTTCTGCACAATCTCTTGAAGAGCTAAGTGTATCCGCAGATTTCAGTGTTCATGAGTATTTGTGTAATTATCTACAAGTGTGCTTTACACAGGTGGACAGGGATTGTGGGTTCCTGTTATGAGGAATGATGGTGGAGACATGAGACTCTGTGATGTGGTTGGTAGCTGGAGTGTCATGGTTTTAGTCTCCATGGCAACAAACAAATGGGACAGAAAGTAGGTAACCCTTCCTCATTCCCCTCCCACTCTCCCAACAGGGAAAAGGTAGGCAGGGGGAGTAAAAGGGGTTACAAAAGTCTTGAACAGAAATTAGAAGTTAAGGAAGTAATTTTTACAAAAAATAAAAGGTGTTTAGGGAAGAGGAAGGTACAGAGGTTCTAGGGAAAGGGATATATATACAGGAATATACAGAACCAGGTTGGATGGCAATGAATTCCCTAGGATGCTGGCCCAACCATGTTGCAGGTAGGCTTGACCAACTTGCAGCTGCAGCAGCAGCAACAGCAGCAGACATGTAGGCAAAGGCAAGAAGAAAGTGGCCAAATATTGCTCCCCCTTATATAAAGGCAGAAAATGGGAGGGGATAAACATGACCTGGGGACCCTTTCTCTGGGCAGTTGAGTTTCCTACCCACTTGGGTCAGGTTTCCCTGCCCACCTTAGAGTCCACCCAAGGGAGTCAAGTTTCTGCCCATCCCCTGTAAGCCTTAAATCACAAGAAGAAGACAATTACCAAATGTAGAGGTAGAATATAGAAGTTTTGTATAAGCTTGATATCTGCATAATAGTGTGGCTATTAAGGAATGGATGGAAATTGAACAGTCTAAAAATATTGACAGTAATGATAATGTACAGTTGATAGTGGTGATGATGGTGACATTTTCTTTCTTGCCAATAGAGTTTCAGAAGCAGGAAGATATGAAGACCCATCAGAAAAACATGCAGCTTTATGACACACCTTATGAACCAGAAGGCAGTGGTGTGGACTCCAATTCTGCAAGTGTGATGAGTCACCATTTACAAGAAAGCAAGTTGCCACAGGATGATGACAGGCCTGCAGATGAGTATGATCAGCCCTGGGAGTGGAACAAAATCACTATCCCAGCTCTGGCAGGTAGGATTCCTAGATCCCAGCCAGCAAATTCTCTCTCACACTCATAGCACGTATATACTTCCCTTGGCATCATTCAAGTATTTTTGCACTTTTGGTCTGTATATGGGAACAAATCTCTAGACAGCAAATGTGGATAACCTCAAATCTTTACCTGCTGCAGAAATGTGGAAATTATTTGGTGCTTCAGCTGACCTGTTGTCACCTAGTTCACATTAGCAAAGCTTCTATTTCTCCTCTTCCTTATCCTTACCCCAGGTTTAAAGAATGTGATGTTTATTTTTAAGTGGCTCTATGACAAGAAAGTTGCTTTGCAAGGTCCTTAAATTGTGGGCAATTCACAAAGATGCAGGAAAAAACCCCAGCTGTGTAACATGCATGCGTGCAGTATTATGCTTCTACTTAGTGATCACTTTCTTGATATTTGGACTATTTTCCTTATAACTGCAAGCATTTCTGTAGATATGTAGAACTTGGGTTTGAACTGCTGAAGTTCTCCCACATCAGAATTTGCCAGTCAGGAAGAACTGACACAAACTGTTTTCTCTCTCTCTGTGAATGTTCATCTTCATTTTTAGGAGGTAAGTCAAATTGTCAGAAAGCTTGGAAGGGAGAGTTGTGTGTGATGATAATTATGGTGATTGGAGGAGGAATTAAAAATACATGGCTGTAGGAGGGAACATGGAAGAAGCCTAAGAGCAGTGCTCCTGATTAGTAGTCAGTGTGCATTTACTCTGGGTAAATCCTTTTGACAAATCTATTTGCTTTCTGCAGTGAAACTACTAGATCCATTAATGGAAGGAGCACAGTAGATGTTGACTGTGTTGACTTTAGCCTTCAGGATGTTGTGCTGTGGCATCAGCTGTGTTGTTGCAAAGATCTCCACCTGGAGCAGACAAACCTCCTGCAACAATATGGGCTGAGGACTGGATGGGTTACAGTTTTGTGGCAAGGAGCTTAAGGAGTCCTGGAGCAAAGTGAACTAGGTGTGGCTCCTACGCAGCGCTTCTCAGCAGTGCTAAAGGCTAGAAGCATCCTGACTTCTTTGTGAAGAGGAACATAATCAGTAGATCAAACCAAGTGGCTCTACCTCTTCATTTTATATTTCTTGGATAGCATGTGATGCTGTGTCTGGTATTCTAGTGCTGAAGGATGCAGGTAATTGTTGGTGTCTGCAGAAAGCAAACAAACTGTTAGGAAACTGAAATATGTGGTGACTGAGAGAACTGGGCATGCTTAGCATGGAGAAGAGAAAAGCTTTTGGAGATGTAATAGCAACTTTCCAATGCCTGTGAGGAGGTGGAGCCAGGTTCTTCAAAAACAAGCGGATGTGTGGTGGATAAAGAAGACAGAAATTGAATGAGGAGAAGTTCTGACTCAATATGAAGAAATTTTTTTTCCCTGCAAGGACAGACAGTCAGGCATTGGAACAAAATCTCCAAGAAGCTCTTGCAGTCTCCATCTGTAGACATTTTAATCCTGTGTGAAGGGATGACTGGACAGAGTTCTGAAAAAACTGATCACATAGCAGATTGTGCCTTGAGCAGATTGGACTAGACACCTCCCACAGTCCTTTTCCACTTGATTTCTTTTATGATTTTGTCATTCTTTGTGCCATGATATTGCCGTGCTACAGAAATGAGAAGTAATTTCTCTCCACAGCTGCATAGGTCTAATGTTCTGTAAACAGAGCCTGCTGTGACAATACCCTTCTTGGGTGTATTTGATCTGATCCCCTAGTAGGTAGGTGGATGTGGGTGACAGAAAAGTTATTCTCTTGTAGTGCATTGGAGTAGAGGAGTGCTGATCCATTGTGTGAGCAATTACCTCTCTGCTTCATTTGCTCTTATATCTTTAGGTTGTACTTGGTTTGGATTAGTTTCCAATCCAAGCTGGTTTCTGCAGCATCCACATGGATGAACTTGAAGCAACTGCTTAAAAAGAAACCTCTTTCTCAGCATGCCCCCTTTTTTTCTGCACCCCCCTGCTGCTGTTCCTATGGAACAGAGAAAACTGATTTGTACTTCCTAGCAACAGGGTTTACTCTGGCATGTAAGCTGTTAATAAACTTGCAGTGTTCAAAGCTCAGTTTCCCATTAAACGTATGCTGATAGTTCTTCAGAGCCTGGATCTAAAGAGCATCCAGTTCTGCTGGATACTGTAAAGGTAAAGTAGTCATAGTGTCAAACAAAATGGCTGTTCTGCAGTTGCTGAATATCAATCTGGAGTATGTGCATAAAACCTTCTCCTTTGGGTTTACGCTTTGGCATTGGTTTCTGCCCCGTTAATTTCCATGCCGCCTTGTGTCTGTATGATGGCAGCTATGCTGCCTTTGCCTAGAGCATATGTGCACCCTGCATCTCCTGACAGTTTGTCCTTACCACACAGCAACATTGTGTACAATAACTCTGTTGTAGAGATAGGATATCAGCTACCTGGAGGGATCTGCAAGCTATGCACAGCACATATAGGGGCCATGCAAAATGACAAGCAGTGGATTTGAATGGGTATTAGTCTTCTCAATCCATTTTTTCCCCAGGGCAATATCTCTATTCTCCATTCCAAATTTTGCAGTTTTCTACCGTTTCCTCTCTGCTTACATGTCTACTTCGTGCTTATCTTCCTTTTGGTTGTGGACTTACTTTCCTTTTTCTTTTTGTCCCACGTAACTGTATTCATCCTCCTAGCTGACACCTGGCCCACTCTGTTAGCTTCTTACATCTCCTTGGGATTTCTCTTCTACTGCCTTAAGACACTCACTCCCTATCACCCAAAACTCTATTAGCTCTGTGTGTGTTTTTGCCCACAAGGAAGAAAGATGTTGTGATTCCTCATTCATTCCCATCCTTCTAGACTTCTGAGGTAGGTCAGATGCCATGGGAATATCTGGGCTACAGGAATTGCAGATTACTGTGATTACTGTTAAGGAGCTCCTGCAAGGAAGATGAGCAGCTGATTGATGCTGGCTTAACTGAAAGGCTTCTGGTTATTTTTTGCCAGCTTCTCCAGTGCTTGCTTGGCTGGATATATGTTCAGCCATTCTTATATGTATCCTGAACAGTTTGGGGTTAGAGCTACTTTTGAGCAAAAAATACTTTATCTAGATGTGAGAGTTTAAGTAAAGTTTTTGGACTGCATAGAAGAGTGAAGAGAAACAAATGCTTGAGCAGGTAACACTCAGATCTTCTGAGGCTGAATTCTTTATATAGCAATTTATCTCTCAAGCTTGTGTCTGTGGTGCCATAGCACAAGGATTCTGTGAATTGAGGTTTTACTTACATATTAGTTTTGATAATTTTCCAAAGGCTAAGAGTAATGTCAGAGTTATTGTGAACTTCCAATTCAAGGATGGAAATTGTGTGCTATCCAGAAGTAATTTTTCTTTCAAAGTACACAAAACACATAAACCAGAAACAACACTGAGATGCAAACCGTGGGAGCAGTGCAAATCTGTCTGGAATGAGATAACATTTCTCAACTAATAATACAGCAGAAATGGGATTATTAGTTCTAAGTCATCATCCTAAGAGTCATATGAGTGCATATGAAAAACTTAGATGTTATTCTTCATGTATTATGCATCTTACATGGAAATGCTGATTAATTGAATCTAAGAACAAATTCATTAGTTTCTACTGCCTACCTTTACTTGAACGACTCGCTGGTGTTTAAGTCTTTGAGCTCCATAATCATCTTCATTCCCAATTTGTTTTATCAGATGAAAAATTTTGAAGTAATTTGAGTGCTGATTTTAAAAAAAATAGATCTTAGTTTTGTCACTTTTTTTTTATTCATCTGTAGATTTTAGTTTAATGTAACTGCAACTGTTAATTAATAAGACACAATCCTTCCAATATGATATTGTTTGGCCTATGTGTAAATATTCGTGTAAGCCTTACGTAGTTAACTTCTATGAAAACAAACTAAATTAAATATTGCTTTACAAAAGTAATAGGCTAAGAAGTAATTTTAAACTTACTATGATATGGTTAAATTCCTTATAGGCTTAACATGAAATATTCAGTTTTAAAATGCTAAGAGAGTAAGCATGTTTTGAGATTAATTTGATTACTTTGATTGCATGTAACATGCAATCATTGTAACATGAGTACCAGGTTATTTGTTACAAAGGAGTGCTTAAAGTAATTAGCTGCATGCTAATTCAATTCAAGATGCTATCTCATCTGGTGTCTCTATGCTTAATCTAATTCCTGGGAATCATGTATGTTTAAAATAAGGAAAGAACCATAGAATCTAGAATGGCATGAGTTGGAAGGGACCTTTGTCGAGGGTTGAAGGGGAAGGCTGCAAAAGCCTTCTTCCCCCACCCCGTAAGTAACAGGAAGAAAATTGAAAGGAAAAAAAGAAAAACGCACAGCCGGATTAGCAAAGGGATTGTGTGCTGTATTTACAAAGCAGTTTAGGGAACACAGAGAAATATATATACAGAATTTACAGTATTTACAATATATACAGAGATATTCAACAAAGTGACACAGAAACGAGATTTCCCTCCTCTGCTGAGGAGGGTTCCCCACCCCTGTACCCCCTTCTTTCCCCCTTTTCCCCAGAGAGGGTTAGAAAGAGAGAAAAAGGAATAATTGTTAATTAAAAGCAGTTAGGCAGTTATGTGTTAGAAAAGGCCTTATCTCTTTTTTCCAAGGTCAGTCTGGCCGTAAGCCCAGAAAGCCGCGAGCTGCAGCAAGGAAGAAAAAAAAGTGCAGGACTGCCCAGGAGTCTCTGCTGTACTCCAAAGGTGCTTTCTCCCAATCTACCAATGAAATTAGTTTAGATCTGTCTTTCATTTATAAACATTCAGCCACAATGTCCCCTTTCTTAAAGGGACAGCCTCAAACGGTCACAACCTTGAAGAGCACCTAGTTCTAACTCCCCTGCCATGAGCACTGACACCTCCCACCAGACCAGGCTGCCAAAGAGTCATCCAGCATCATCTTAAACATTTCAAGGGATGAGGTGTGCACAACCTCTCTGAGAAATCTGCTCCAGTGTCTCATCACCCTCATAGTAAATAACTTCTTCATAATGATATTTAGAAGTGTCTTAAACCCCACGAGGAGAGCATATAAAAAGAACAAAAAAGCTCCAAAACATTTTATGTGTCCAGCACGTCACTATTACAGGATCACAGGATGTTGTTAGGGGTTGGAAGGGACCTCCAAAGACCATCCAGTCCAACCCCCCTGACAGAGCAGGACCATAGAATCTAGCACAAGTCACACAGGAATACATCCAGATCGGTCTTGAAAATCTCCAAAGAAGGAGACTCCACAACCTCTCTGGGGAGCCTGTTCCAGTGCTCTGTGGACCTCACAGTGAAGAAGTTCCTCTTCATGTTGAGGTGGAACTTCTTGTGCTGTAGTTTATATCCACTGACCCTTGTCTTATCACAGGGTGCAGCTGAGCAGAGCCTGTCCCCTCCCTCTTGATGCCCAGCCCTCAGATATTGATAAACATTTATTAAGTCCCCTCTCAGTCTTCTCTTCTCCAGACTAAAGAGCCCCAGGTCTCTCAGCCTCTCCTCATAAGGCACATGCTCCAGTCCCTTAATCATCCTTCTAGCCTTCCACTGGACTCTCTCCAGCAGATCCCTGTCCCACTTGAACTGGACACAATATTCCAGGTGGAGTCTCACCAGGGCAGAGTAGATGGGGAGGAGAACCCCTCTCCACCTGCTGGACACACTCCTCTTAATGCACCCCAGGATACCGTTGGCGTTCTTGGACACAAGGGCTCAGTGCTGTCCCATGGATAACTTCTTGTCCACCAGGACTCCCAGGTTCTTCTCTATGAGGCTGCTCTCTAGCTGATCACCTCCTAACCTGTACTGGTGCAGTTTATTGCTCCTTCCCAGATGCAGGACTCTGGACTTACCCTTGTTGAATCTTGTTAGGTTCTTCTTTGCTCAGATCTCCAGTCTGTCCAAGTCTCTATTCTGTATTTATTATCTTTTTTTTCAACATTACAGCTGTCTTTTGTTATATAGTGTTGCTTTAAAGCAGTCAGTACTACCTGCCACATGCCTAACTGTCTGTGTGTTACAGTAAGTTGAAGTCTAAATCGATGAGATCTGCAACATGCTCTTGTAGGGAGCCACTTTAGTTGTCCTTGTAACATTGTAATGGGTTGGGGCAAACCCCCTCCCCACCGCAGGGCAGAAACAATGACTCAGACAAAGGGATTGCAAAAGTGATGGAAAGTTTAAATAGAAAAACAATTTAAAAACAAACAACAATGAAAGCTTTACAGAGAACCACAAGCACCATGACAAAGAGAGAAATCCCAGAACATGCCCAAGAACATCTTATCCCCACCTGGGGGTACACCCAAACCCCCCCAGGGCTCTTTCCTCCCCCCCACCCCCCAACCTAGCCTTGGGCCTGGGCAGGCCCAAGGGAGGCGGCTCACACCATTTTACCTAGGCAGCAGCTGGGGACAAAAGAGGAGGTGAAGACCCCGCATGGGCATTTTATAGGGGAGCAGGGCATTGTGGGAAATGGAATACCTGCCTGTGACCACCCCCTGGGCTGGGCCCATCCCTTTGGGACCTCCCAGGTGTGTTCTGTGCAGTGGCATCCAGGCCAGCACCCAGCCTAAACCACCACACGCCACCCCTTATTCCATACCATAATCCATGCACCCAAAACATATCATCAAATTAGAACTCTTCTGATGACATGTCTAGCAACAGTCCAGGTCTTCATCTGGGCGTCCTTCCACACAGTCTCTCATTCAGGCTCAAGTACCAGTCCATTCCAGTTCTTCTTCCTCATCTGATGGAACCTCCCAGCGACACAGAGTCATTCTCCTGCAGTGTGAATTCCTTGTGGACTCATTGGGACATCCTGGTCACCTGGCAATACCTCACAACTTCTCAGCCGAGCCTTTGTTTGCTTTTACAGTTAATCAGCGGCTTTTTCCACCCCTGGGGCAAGCCAGTCAGAGCAACGACCGCTTTTCTCCATCCCTCCAGGGAGCCTCAGCCGACCGCTTCCAGCCGCAGTCCGAAGCTGCACAAATGCACGTCGCAGGCACATTACAAGCATATCGCAGGCACATTACAAGTATATCACAGGCACATTGCAGGCACATCGCCCCCCCGGGGAGTTCGCGTACCGAGGCATCACGGCATCTGATTCACAGCCCTCCCCTGGCAGAGGGGGCAGCTGCAGCACAACTCGCTGAGAAGAGAAGAGGCGGAGCCAGGTGCTTGGCGCCATTCTCGGAGCATGTCCAAAAACACCAGGGAAAGTTTTACAGCTGCTGCCGCCACTTGAACGCAGCCCGGCCTGCCATGCCGCTGCCACTTGAACGCAGCCCGGCCCGGCAGTGCTGCGGCCACTTGAACGCAGCCCGGCCTGGCGGTGCCGCCGCCACTTGAACGCAGCCAGCCCGGCCCCCACCGTCTCTGTCGCCGCGATGCAGAGTCCAAGTCACCTCCACCCCCTCGGGTTTCGGAAGCCGTCGCTTGCCCGCTCGCCGCGGGAGGCCATCCCCCGCAGTGGCTGTGGGCCAACCCCGCTCTGCTTGCCGCTGCCCCTCCTCCGCTCCGCTCCCTGCCGCTCGTCGCTCTGCAGAGAACGAGGAGGAGAAGGCAGGTCTTGCCTTCTTAGGCTAGTTGAGCATTTTTAAGCCACCCTGGGCAGAAAAGTCACAGAAAGAACCACCCCTCACTGTTCCCAAGCAACAGGAGGGACTTCCATGCCATCAGCCACGCACCAGAAGTCCTTCTGCAGTCCACAGGAGACTTCACACAGTCGTCCCAGCAACAAAACTTGAGCCCCAACTTGCAAACCCAAACTGACGCCCAGAACTAAATTTAAACTCTCCATCTTTTGCAATCGATCTGCAGAGTGGGCACAGCAGCCAGCCCCACGTTGGGCACCAAAATGTAATGGGTTGGGGCAGACCCCCTCCCCACCGCAGGGCAGAAACAACGACCCAGACAAAGGGATTGCAAAAGTGATGGAAAGTTTAAATAGAAAAACAATTTAAAAACAAACAACAATGAAAGCTTTACAGAGAACCACAAGCACCATGACAAAAGAGAGAGATCCCAGAACATGCCCAAGAACATCCCATCCCCACCTCGGGGTACACCCAAACTCCCCCAGGGCTGTTTCCTCCCCCAACCCAGCCTTGGGCCTGGGCAGGCCCAAGGGAGGTGGCTCAAGCCATTTTACCTGGGCTGCAGCTGGGGATGAAAGAGGAAGTGAAGACCCCGCATGGGCATTTTATAGGGGAGCAGGGCATTATGGGAAATGGAATCCTGGCTGTGACCACGCCCCTGGGCTGGGCCCATCCCTTGGGACCTCCCAGGTGTGTTCTGTGCAGTGGCATCCAGGCCAGCACCCAGCCTAAACCACCACAAACATTTTCTCTGATACTGCCTGTGGAACTCAGAGGAGCTCTTTGTGATGTATATGTACACATTGTAACCTTTGGTTCCTCATACAGTGAAGTTTTTCTGTCTTGTCCCCACTAGATGACCTTAAAACAATAATCTATCTGCAGCTTAAGTGTTAATTTTTATGAAGAAATAAGCTAGAGAAGGCAGTGATTGTGGAGGTAGTTCCTTGCACTGCTTCCGTCAGTATTCTATCCTTTATTTTATTTTTTAAATTAAAGATATGTAGAACCTGTAAATGTAGTAAGTTTAAGTGTAGTAAGCATAGAATGATGATGTTGGCATTAGTATGTGCTTTGCTTCTGATGTTGCAGTGCTGTAATGAATTTATCTACAGGTTTGCAAAGTAAGACATATTGCTTTTATTGGAATAGTACAGTTTTTGAGAAAAACTAACAAATGCCATTTTACTTTTTCATCACTTTTTGGTAGCTTTGTATAACTGGGTACACTTTAAATTCATCACTGCTTTCCAGTATTTTTGAGGTGGATTTGCACCCAGATCACTGTTAGGATGATTCCACATAAACTCAGTCAAGCCAGATACTCGTTGCCGCTTGGTTTTGTAATGAAGGATGACTTAAAGCCTGTCTCTGTTAATGTTACTTGTTAACAGTATCACCTGTTGGCAAGGAATGTATCAAATGTTAGGATAAGCACTAGGTATTGTAACAGGATTTGGAAGAACATGGATTTCTTTAGTGGAGAAGCAGTAAGTATTTTGCTTAGTTAGAAACACCTTTGAATGATACTTAAGACTTTATAGATAAATCACTACATCCTAATGCTGGTGGGTGCATGTTTCTTCTCTGGAAAGTGTGATACCTCTCTAAGAGCTACAACTATGTTGGTCCTTGTTAACTTTGCCTGGGGAGGTAATTATTGTGTATCTTGCAGCACAATTTAATGGAAGTGAGAAACGGCAAGCATCTCCTTCTCCCTCAAATGACCAGCGCAGGCAGTTAAGAGCACCTGGAGGAGGGTTTAAACCCATCAAACATGGCAGTCCAGAGTTTTGTGAGATCGTGGGAGAGAGAATAGATCCAACTATTCAACTGGAAAAGCAGATGTAAGTAAGCACAGTAATTGCTCTTTAGCTCTTTGCCTCTCCACTTACAGGAGCAGCTCTAAGTCCCAGGTCCTGCTGCGCAGCTCCCTCTCCTGAGTATCCACCTATTCTCTGTGTTAGTGCTCACCAAAACCCCTCTATTCTTATTAATCCTGCAAAATGTAAGTAACTTTTGTGGGATATAAAATGATGTTAAACAGGAAACTCATCTCAGGAATACTGGATTTTGTAAGCTAGGTGTGTGCAGTTATTTTACTTTCAACCATGTTCATTATATTGCATTAGGAAAATCACATGTATATTACATGTACATAAACTGTGCTTTAAAGCTGCACAAATTCCATATCTTCATGGGTGCATAGTGTTTCTACTATCTCAGACATGGCCTGCATGTGGCAGTAATACTGCTTTGGTAACAGACGGATAAGTCCACTTGGAGAGCTTGCAGAAAAGAGACTGTTATTTCTACTTTGGTGGTATCAAATTTGAGGGTAGTATTTAGAGGAATTTTCCTCAGCTCCAGATTTAAGTTCAAATGCCCACCAAAGCCATTGTATCGCTCCCCTGTTTAGATGGACAGGGAGAAGGGAAGATATAACAAAACCCAGTAGTAAGATAGAAGCAATTTAATAATAATGATAAGCACAAGCAAAGGCCATGTGCAGAAAGCAAAAGTGAATAGAGATGTTATTCTCTGCTTCCCGTCACCAAGATGGTGGTCAGTCTCAGGAAGCAGGGCTCTGTGTGTAACAGTTTCTCTGAAGGACAGATGCCATGGACCAATATCCCCACACTTCCTCCTTTCACTTCATTCTTATGTCTGAGCTGATGTCACATGGCATGGAATACCCCTTTGGCCATCTTGGGTCAGCTGGCTTGGCTGTCCTCTCCCAGGATCTTGCCCATCCCTCAGCATACTCTTCAGGGGGGGAAGTGCTGGTAAAGCGCAGTCTGAATGCTTGCTCAGCAGTAGCAAAAACACTGGTGTGTTATCAGTTACAGTACTGCAAACTACAACATTAGAAAGGTGCTTTGAGGAGAATTAATACCAGATCAGCCAAACCAAGTACAATCTCCATGCCTTATTCCGTACCATTTGTATAATGCTCAGGTTCCACACAGTTCAATATATTTTACCATCTCATTTGATTCTCATGCTTAAATCCCTTGTTTACACTCAGGACTTAAACTGCATACTTAAACCATCTCAGTGCCCAACACACACATTTATACATTTTGATCAGTATCCCAGTTCTTTAATAGAAAGACGTTCTTCCACTCCTCCAGATGTTACTTGGGATTGTTAAGGACAGGGGAAGCAGGACATCCTACTGTTTGGTACCAACACCAGCTTGGCTTTGGCCACTGTGTCACTCTTGCTTCTTGCAAAACTCCACCAGTCTGGGTCCTTCTTACTGCATCACTTCCTGCAACATATATTTCACATGCCAAGTTATTTTCCCCCCTGTGTTAAATCTCCTTGAGGAACACACCAAGTTTCTCCATGCCTTCTCCTTTTCCACCAAGTATATCCAGGCACTTGAGCAAAGACAAGCCCACGAATTTGTTTGCCTTTCCCCATGGGAGAAGTAACCCTCACTGCCTTTCCCAGCCACTTCCCCATGTGCACTACAGAGATCCTATGCCCCCCACCACAGTGTGTAAAAGTTTTGTTTGGGCTGAACTAGGACAGGTAGCACATCCTCTGGAATTAACCAGCCAAGCGGCTTCTGCTAAATTTGCATCCCAGTGCTTCCATGCCCCATTACCCAATGCTCTCAACATGATCTTTAACAGTCCTTTGTATCTTTCAATCTTCCCAGAGGCTTGCGGGTGATAGGAAATGTAATACACCCACTCAGTGCCATGTTTCTTGCAGCAGGAACTAATGGCATTATTCCTGAAGTGAGTCCCATTGTTGGATTTGATTCCTTCAGCTGTACGATGTCGCCACAGGATTTGCCTTTCAAGGCCTAAGATGGTGTTCTGGGCAGTGGCATGGTTTACAGGGTATGTTTCCAACCAACCTGTAGCTGCCTCTGCCATGGTATATTCGTGGCAGTGGTCCAATATAGTCAATCTGCCAGGCCTCACTATAGTGAAAACCCAGCCACTGCCCTCTGTTGCAGGGAGGCTTGGCTCTGGAGGCTTGCTTGATTGCAGCACAGGTTTCACAGTCAAGTGTGACCGGTGTGATAGCTTCCATGGTCAGGTCCACCGCTTGGTCATGAGCCCATCTGTACATATCATCTCTCTCTAGATGTCCTGATGTTCCATGGGCCCATCGAGCTACAGACAGCTCACTGTTATGCTCCCAGTCCAGATCCACCTCAATTCTAGCAGTCTTCTCTACTTGCTCAGTTTTGATGTTCTTCATTAGCACAGCTCTTGTGTATGTGAGCATCAATATGATGTATCTTCAGAGTCATGTTTTCTCCCTGAGCAGCAGTGTGCTGCCACAATGAAGAAGCCCAGGTGGGCATTCCCCTGCACTGAAAATTGATCTTTTTCCACTGTTGTGGCCAACCCCACAGGGCATTAGACACCATCCAGGAATCTGTGTAAAGTACTAGCCACTTTTCTCTCTCAGCAATTTTTAGAATCAGTTGGATGGCTTTCACTTCTGCATATTGACTTAATTCACCTTCTCATTCCATGGCCTCAAGAAATTGTTGTATAGAACTCCATACAGCAGCTTCCCACTTCTGAGGGTTTCCTACCACATGACAGGATCTGTCAGTAAACAAAGCATTAACACCTTTCATCTTTGGATAACTCATTGTATAGTAGTGCTGCCTGGGCACAAACCACTTCCTCAGGCAACACTCTGAAATCTCTGCCTTCTGGCCAGCCCATAATCTCTTCCAGACTCCATGGGTGGTTGGGTTTTCCCAGTTTTCACTGCAGAATCAGTGCTACCCATTTACTCCATATAGCACTGGTTGCATGATGTGTGGAGGGGATGTTCCCTCTGGACATTGACTGCAGCACATGCAACCTCGGTGCTAAGAGGAGAGGTGCTTCTCTACCCACTGCTTCTGAAGCAGCTCAAACTCCTTTATAGGCTGCTAAGATCTCTTTCTCAGTTGGTGTGTAGTGGACTTCTGATCCTTGATATCCTCTATTCCAAAATCTCAACAGCTGACCTTGAGTTTCACCAAATATCTGCTGCCAGAGACTCCAAATGAGACTGTCCTCCCCATCTGCCATGTAGAGGATGTTTTGCACCAATGGTCCCATTTGGACAGGCCCAAGGCTAATAGACAAGTTATCTCTTGTTTGATCTGTTCAAAGGCCTGTTGTTGCACAGTGCCCCACTTGAAATTATATTCTTCTTTCAGGTTGCTCAATAGAGAGGACTCACAAGCTGACTGTAACTTGGAACATGCATTCTGCAGAACCCCACAAGGCCTAGGAAAGACTGTGTCTCCTTGTTAGATGGTGGAGACATGGTTGCTATCTGGGTGACCACATCCATAGGTACATGACAGCATCCATCCTGCCATTTTGTTCCCAGGAACTGAATTTCCTATGCAGGTCCTTTGACCTTGCTTTTCCTCATGGCAAACCTATCTTTCAGAAGAATCTAAATGATTTTTTTCTTCCCTTCTCAAACACTTCTTCCACCTTGTCACCCCACACAATGATATTATTGAAGTACTGTAGGTGTTCAGGTGTATCACCCAATACATATTGGCTTTAGTAAGGCTTTTTACACTGTTTGCCACAATATTATTCTGGAGAAACTGACTGCTTGTGGTGGCTTTAGGCTATGCCTTTAAAATTTAGTTTCAGATTTTGAGCAGAAAATTATAAATAAATCACTATTGGGTGTGAAAAGGAAAACAAAAGATTATTCTAAAAAAGTTCATTGGGTAAGTATTTAGAATAAGACAAGTTGTACCATAACAATTCTTCCCTTTTCTCTTCTCTTCTTTTGCTTCACTCAGTAGAGATAACGTGCTTTTGGCTGTCCTTGGCTAAGTCTAACTTCTCTGCTCCTTTCTCTTGTCCCTTTTGTACAGGGGAGGAAGGGGGAGGCAGGGAGAAGCTAGTAGCTTCCTCTGGTCCTTGGCCAGGGGGGTTCTTGTGCTGTTTATTAATTATACAAATACTTACAATATAGTAAATACTCTATATTTTGTATATATTCATTGCATTCCATTGTAGAGTGTAGATTTTGCTTGTAAATACAGCTTTCATTTGCTTCTGAGTTGGTGGCAAAGTTAATGTTGGGGGAACTTCAACTCACCACATGACTCGGATGGGCATTTGTCTCCTTGAAGTAAAAAAAGTGGATAGATCACCAGGTCCAAAGAGTTGTGGTGAATGGAGTGTTGATCTTCTTGAGGGTAGGAAGTCTTTATGGAGAGATCTGGATAGACTGGATTAATGAGCCAAAGCCAGCAGTATGACATTCAATAAGGCCAAGTGTCAGATCCTGCACTTTGATCACAAGGCATGAAACGGTATAGGCATGGAGAAGCATGGATGGAAAACTTCCCAGTGGAAAAAGACCTGGGAATGTTCGTTGGCACCTGACTGAATGAGCCAGCAGTGTGTTCATGTGGTCAGGAAGACCAATGGCATCCTGGTACAGGCCTGTATCAGAAACAGCATGGCCAGCAGGACCAGAGAAATTACCATCCTCCAGCATTCAGCACAAGTGAGATTTCACCTTGAATATTAGGTTCAGTTTTGGGTCCCTCACTAGTGTCTTACAGAAAGACATCAAGGTGCTGGAGTGAGTCCAGGAAAGGGCAGTGAATCTGGAAAAGTCTCTAGAAGACAAGTCCTGTGAAGAGCAGCTGAGAGACCTGCTTGGTCTAGAAATAAAGGAGGCTGAGGGAAGATCTCATTGCCCTCAACAATTATGTGAAAGGAGATTGCAGTGAGATGGATGTCAGCATCTTCACTCAAGTTACAAGCAATAGGACAAGAGGAAATTGCTGGAAGTTTTGCCAGGGTAAGATATTAGGAAACATTTCTTCACAAGAAAGGATTGTAAAGTACCTGAACAGGGTGTCCAGGGAAGTGGTGGAATTACCCCTGAAGATATTTAAAAGACATATAGATGTTTTGGCAAGGACATGGTTTTGTGGTGACCTGGCAATTCTAGGTTAATGGTTGAACACGATTGTCTTAAAGTTCCCTTCCAATCCAAACAATGACTCTATGAAACTAAGCATGGAAGTTGACAAGCAGGATAGGTAGGGTAGGAGACTTCCCAAACAAGAGAAACACCACATTTGTCAAGAAAATACTTTTATTTGTTTGTGATTAAGGAATCTGTAACTAGGAACTTCAGAACTTAGGGAAATTGAATGAATGTATTCAATTTCCTCAATAACAATGGAAAGAAGAAAATGTATTCTGTAGTTTCATTGTCTTAATGAAAGTGAAACCCTTCCAGTCTTATATACAAATTCTGGTGACTTCCTGGTTTGCTCTGATCAATTGAGAAAACAGAGTAATGTGCATTTTATGAGCTGTAATAAGTGATTGTACTTACTGTATAATTGATACAGCTGTCCTATCTTTATTGGAACTGTGGCCACTTAGTGGTGGAAACCCAAGTATTGAAAAAGTAAGAGACATCAGGAAGAATTGACAATCTTTCAGTCCTGGACTACATCCTGATAAAGGCCAAAGTGTTTTGATTATATGTGAATTTTGCTTTCAGGGTGTTTTGTGCACTTATGTTTGTGCATTTACTTATGTTTGTCCCATTTACGTGCACATATGACTGACAAGCAATGACACTTCTGTATACTGCTATTTACTGTCAGCTGTATCCAAAACAGCTTCTAGGCATCAATTCTGAATCAGATATTGCCCTATTAGTCTTCATACTTCATTGGTTTTCTTCCAACTGTTTTAAAAGCATATTTTGCTTCCTGAAACCCACTCTGCATTATTTTTTCATAAACCTCTCTGCTACCTGGGGAGCACCATATCTGAAGAATACCTTAAATACATCCCTCTGAATAACGGAGTCCAGGGTATCTCCCTGGTTTTGGCTAGGTCATATTTTATTTGTATTTAATTTGGCCCTTGGGGAGGCAAGAAGGAAGAAAAATATTTCTAGCTAATAGAAATAATTTTTAGACACTCTCAAATCCATTTTTCTGATTTACACTCATTGCTTCTTTTCTTTTAAATAGAGCCTAGTCTTTAAGTTGTTTGTTTAGCTATGTACTGCTGAAGGATATTTCTTATTGGAGATGAAAGCATTCCCATCTGTCTGTCTATTTTATTTGTGAAATGATGGAGCTGTCAGTGCTTCTCCTTTCTAGTATCTCTCGAATATACAAAACTATAATCCTCTTTTTGGCTTTCTCTAATGCAGAGTTTGTTGTAACCAGGATTGTTGATTTGAGCACAAACTTTTTATTAGCATTTCATCAGATTTGGCAATGGAACTGACATAAGAACAAGGTAGTAGTTAAGAGTATGATTTCTACTAAATGGATGTCTGGTCTTTATTCACTTGCCTTATAGCTGAAACATCTTCCTTAGAATAATCTCAGCAGAGAAATAAAATGAGAACATATGGAAGAAACCTTTTTTGCACAAGGCCAGTGTCAATTCCTGGTAATAACAGACAGAGACCACTTCTGATGTATGCCTTATCCTGCTTAAGTATGGTAGTGTCACATTGGGCTTCAAAGTACACTGGGCCATTGAAGGAAGGGAAAGATCTTCCTTAAGAGATGTGGTGTATCCAGTGCAGGACCAGGGCCATTAAACTGCTCAGGAAACTCAGGAGAAAGGTCAAAGTGTTTACTACTGATTGTGAGACTGTAATTGCAGATACAGCAGCATGTACTGAGAAGGTTCTTTGTTTGCAGTGGTCAGTTTAATGAAAGACCAATGTCTCCACATTTATTTCATGCCTAAATTGATCACACCTGTTCATCAGGTACTATCAGATTTTCTTAACATGCTATGAGTTGTTACAGCTCTGTTTAAAACATATGTATTTAGTATAGATTTTTGCAGTATCACTTTCCTCCTTTCTCAAAGACATATTTTAGCAAATGTTTTCCACTATCAGCCACTCATACTATTCAGATGTTATTTTTGTTTGGTTTTGTGTTTTTTTTTCTTCTGTATGTTAGTTGAAATACTGTTACAGGCATTAAATAGACTGTTTATACTGTGGATCTAGTGCTTGTAAGATAGAGATTATAATGTGTTGCTCTAAGTGGGAATTTGTTACATGAATATGCACACCAGTCTTCTTGCATGATCTATTTTCCTTCAGCTGACAGGAGCTACAGTTTTCCACAAGCTGTAAAGTTAACTTCAGATCATGCAACCAATGTGCTTTTTACCCATAATGTGTTAGATCGTGAAGATATTAATCTATTATCAACCATTACTTATGCATTAAAGAAATGAAATAGTGAAGGGAGTTGGAGTATGTGTGTGTATTAATCTTTTGCTTTTTTCCTAGTTGGTATCATGGAGCAATCAGTCGAACAGATGCAGAAAACCTCTTACGCCTATGTAAAGAGTGTAGCTACCTTGTGAGAAACAGTCAAACAAGCAAGCATGATTATTCTCTTTCATTGAAGTAAGTATGTGTTAGTAAAACACAATAAATGTAATTCATAAGCCATAATTTCTCTGGTGCAAGAAGAGAAAATGATCCAGTATGTTGCTATGCTGGTTCAGCTCAGAAGGGCACTCAGAGAGATTGAGGCTGTGACTGGATTAGTACCTTGCAATTTGAGAATGTGAAAAGATTTTTAGTCTTCATTTGTTGCCCATTTCACTAAATAAACTTGGAAGTTGTTTTCTCTGGTTCTGATTTGAAATGTCCCTGCTGCTTCAACTTCAGGCAGAATAAGCAACTGTATTGTTTGAGGATTTTATTTCTTTTGACTTCCCACACTGAAGAAAGGTTTCATGTGGGTTTTGGTACAGTTTTGCTACAATTCTGGAAAGTGAAAAGTCCGGAATCAAGAATGAAAGATCTACAGAGTTAGGAAATAAAAGTTGTTCCAGTTTTAGTGCTACTTTGAACTTTCCTTAGGCTGATTGGGGTGTGTTACAGGTATTGGCTTCAACATATCATAGATCGGAATTATAGTATGAATGGAATTAGAAGGGGCCTGTTGAGATCATCTAGTCCAGCCCTCCTGCCATGGACAGGGACAGAAGCTTGCTTGCACTTCCAGTAGAATAAAAGTTTTCAGGTTTTCCCTGAAGGAGAACAAGAATACCCTTGACCTTGGCATAGGCTGTGCAACTGCAAAGAGAGAATTGTTTCCTTCCTTTCTTTACAGTATCACAGTATCACAAAGGTTGGAAGAGATCTCAAAGATCATCGAGTCCAACCTGTCACTACAGACCTCATGACTAGACCATGGCACCAAGTGCCATGTCCAGTCCCCTCTTGAACACCTCCAGGGACAGCAACTCCACCACCTCCCTGGGCAGCCCATTCCAATGACAAATGACTCTCTCAGTGAAGAACTTTCTCCTCACCTCCAGGCTAAACTTCCCCTGGCACAGCTTGAGACTGTGTCCCCTTGTTCTAGTACTGGTTGCCTGAGAGAAGAGACCAACCCCTTCCTGGGTAGAACCACCTTTCAGGTAGTTGTAGAGAGCAATGAGGTCACCCCTGAGCCTCCTCCAAGCTAAGCAATCCCATCTCCCTCAGCCTCTCCTCGTAGGGCTTGTGCTTTCTTACGGGATAAAGTCTGATGAGGAACCAGCTCCTCCAAGAAGGGCTGGTACACAGCCCTGCTTAGATTTTCGCTAGCATTACTCATGGCATTTGGCTTACTCCTGGGATGGCTGTGATACTTGATGATAACAACATTAACACTTTCACTGACAGCACCAAACCTGAACCCTTTTACAGTTCATTACAAATAAAGGGCCACAGCTACTCTACCATGGTTTAGTCTTGTTCTTCTAAGCAGTAAATTCTGGGCTGACTTTTTAATCCCCATTTTCCATTGAATAGAAGTTTTATCTGTTAACCCACATTTAAGCTTCTTTTCTAGAGCTTTACTGAAAAATAATTGTGGACTAGTTTTTAAATGTTGATTGTTTTGGTATTATTGTTGAGATATCTCTGTAATATGGAGGTCCACCTTGAACTGGAAAATAATTGTTTTGTAAGTGCAGTTCAGCTGCTGTTGTCCATTTTGTCTTCTGATCTGTTTATAGTAGTCCCCTAGGTATTTTCAGTCACTGAAGTGCTAACGGTACATGCTTCAGTTATATGTATGTTTAAATTTTCCCTTGTGTTCTTCTAAGTCTTGGAATATGACATTTGTTTTTAAGTATTTCACATGATTCTTACATCAGCACACTGATTTCTGTTATTCAACCAGAGCGTAACTTCAAGAAGAAAGGTGATAAAGGTATTCAAGAGGGGATTGGACGTGGCACTTGGTGCCATGGTTTAGTGGTCATGAGGTCTTAATCTTTGAGGTCTCTTCCAACCTTATTGATTCTATGATTAATTTATATTTTGTAATTTGGGGCATATGAATACAAGCCCTTAATACCCTCTTTCATGTTGTAGTGCGTTTGCATGTTGTACTCCAAAGTTTTCTAAATCAATTTTGCTGGTGGTGCTTATTTTAAGTCTCCCCATAACTCTTCAGCTCTTCTGCCATACATTTGTCAAAACTAGTGTTGACTCTGGCCTCTTGATGCAGTCTGGATAGCAGCTCACTATGATGACCATTCTTCCATGGCCCCTCCAAAGCTCACATAATTTTCTTAAGCTTGTGGTATTGCTGTTACAATTTATGACCTCTCCATTAGCCAGTGATCAATTTAAGTTTTTTGCCAAGGAACTCTGCTGACATCCTTCAAATGCACTCAGTGTTTTCTCTTTATCTAGCTGTATCTAGCTGAATAAATGAAGTATCTAGTTGAATAAAGGATCGTGTCATTTAAGCACACTTAAGTTATCATGGAAACCTGCTTCCTCTCCTAGAAACCTACTTCTATTTACTTGCCATCTCATTGACCATTACTATCTGCAAGCTAATCATGAAGTTATGTTTGATGCTGTTGTTCACATCTGATTTTTAATCACTGACATAAGGCTTTTTTCTCCTTCTTCCCCTATTTAAGATATTGAATTTATTGTTGGTTTTTTAATCAAAGAAAGATTTTAAAGTGTTATGGTTGAAACATTACCTCACTATCAGTCTGGTTTCTGACTAATTTTAACTGTGGGAAACAGCCTTTCGAAGTGCTGAACACATGGTATTATTTTGTGTTCTGATTTCCTTGTCTAGAAACATCTGATCAGTCTGTGATGAGGTTATTTTGTACCTATGCATGCTTAAGATCAGCCAGAAATTCTGTAATTCACTTCATTGCTGTGAAATCTTATATCATCATTGCTATTTGACTTGGAGGACCTCCTGATTCCTACATCTTTTATTGAAATGTGTGCCAGAACCTTACACTAGTAATGGATGGCAGTTGTAAGAACACCTACATGAGACTGGTGAAACCATTCTTAATTTACCCTTAATGACTCAGATAAAGGAACATTCACCAGAAAAAAAACAACACAAGGTAAATGGATCCTGTGTTTTCTCGACACTAGGCAGAAAGGAGTAGCTTAAAGGAGGTATTTGAGGTCTTCTGCAGGTTTGAAATACCTACAAAAAGATGCAGGCTTTTGAAGGTTGTTATTGATTGTGTATATTTAAATAATGTTTGAAACAAACCCTTGCAGCATCAAACATTTTACTGGTGCATTTATGATCATAGAATCATTAAAGCTGGAAAAGGTCTCTAAGATCAAGTCCAACTGTCAATGCAACGCCACCATGCCCATTAAACCATGTCCTGAGGTGCCACATCTACATGCTTTTTCAAACAATTCCAGGATGGCAACTCCACCACTTCCCTTAGCAGCCTCACCAGTGAGGGGCATGATCAAGGGCACAACAACCCTACTCCTGCTGCCCACACTATTCCTTATACAGGCCAGGATGCTCTTTGCTTTCTTGGCCACCTGAACACATTTCTGGACAGTGTTCAGCTGGCTGTGAATCAACACCCCCAGTTCTTGCTCTGGCAGGCAGCTTTCCACCCACTCTGCCCCAACCCTGTAGTGTTGCATGGCATCAGTGTGACCCAAGTGTAGGACCCAGCACTTAACCTTGTTGAACACCATACAGTTGACCCAGTCTGTCCAGATCTCTCAATAGAACCTTCCTACCTTCAAGCAGATCACTACTCTTACCCAATTTGGTGTCATCTGCAAACTTATTTGAGGGTGCACTCCATCACCTCATCCATATAATTGATAAAGATATTGAAGGAGGCTGGCCCCAAAACAGCCCTGGGGAACACCACTTGTGATTGACTGCCAACGGGATGTAACTCCATTCACCACAACTCTCTGGGATCAGCCATCCAGCTACTTACCCAGCAGAGAGTACACAAGTCTAAGCCATGATCACCAGCTTGTCAAAGACTGTACTTAAGTCCAGACAGAAAACATTCACAGTCTTTCCCTCATCCACTAGGTGGGTCACCTGGTCATAGAAGGAGATCAGGTTGGTCAAGCAGGACCTGCCTTTCGTGAACTCATGCTGGATAGGACTTAGCCTCTAATTTTACTGCACATGCTGTGTGAGTGCACTCAAGATCAATCAATCCATATTCTTCCCTGGTATTGAGATTGAGCTGAGAGGCCTGTAGTTCCCTGCATCCTCCTTCTGGCTCTTCTTGCACATGGGTATCACACTGGCAGGCCTACAGTCATCTGGGTCCTCTCCTGTTGACCAGGACTGCTGATAAATTATGCTGCCAGTATACAGCATGCACAAGGCAACCAGATCAGGCCCAATCAACATGGGTTCATGAAGGGCAGGTCCTGCTTAACAAAGCTGATCTCCTTCTACAACAAGGTGGTCCGCTTAGTGGGTGAAGAAAATGTTGTGGATGTTGTTTATTGGGACTGTAGTAAAACCTCTGACACCATTTCTCACAGCATCCTCCTGGACAAACTGGCTGCTCAGGGTTTGATTTGGTGGGTGACTTGCTGGGTTAAGAACTTGCTGTAACTGAAGTTAAATCCAGTTAGGAGCCAGTCGCAAGTGGCTCTTTAATATCTTTAATATCTTTATCATTGATCTGAGTGAGAGGATTGCTGCTAAGTCCATATGCATGAGAGGTACTTAGCACAGCCAATAAGGCTCCTTGTGCCCTATGGCTATCCTGTTAATTTAACTCAGCAGGCTATGTATATTTGGACACTTCCGTTACACCACCATCTCATAATTTAATCCCACCTTTTCAGTGTGTTGAGTCAAAAACTACATATGACTTAACAGCAGGCAGGATGTGACTGAGCTCTGACTTTGTGAGATGAGTGTCACAATCATCTCAACAATGCTTCAAGCCTCCCTGTAGGACACTAAAGGTGTCTGGATGAAGTACTGTGCATCCTGATACACTCCGAAAGATACTAGGCCCAAGTGTGTCTATCCTTAGGTTCTCCAGAACACTTAGCCAGAGACCACAACGTGCCCAGTAGTCTGTAGAGGTACAAAAGAAGCAGGGGCTTTTACTCACTGATGGAACTGAAAGCCTACTATCCTTAGCTGTTTCTGTTGTCCCAAATCTGGGTTCTTTAGCCTCACAGTTCCCATTTCATGTTTGTCCCTTTCTCTGATCCACCTCCCAGTCCTCATGTTCTTTATCTGCCTAGTATTATACAGTTGTACAGCATCTGTACACCTTCTAGGTCATTCTCTCCACAACATATAATCTCTTGTCTTTTCTTTTTTTGTTTCAATACATGACATTAACACATCCCCTCCTAACTTACACTTTGTTCTGAATACGTGAATGCCTATATAGAATCATGAAAAGATCAACACAGAGAACTTCATCACCTTTCTCAAGCTGGCAGCAAAACAACATTGATGATAATATAGCATTAAATTGTAAAGTTCCCTTTTCTGGCCAGTGTCAGCCATTGTCTAGTTTATAATTCAGTCACCATTTGTTACACTATCTCTTCACTTTAATCATCAGACCTTCCCCAAGCATACTGCAATTTTTTCAAGATACATCCTAATGAGGACAAGGGAAAATCTCATTGGAAGGGGTCATTCCCCTATCATTACTATTGGAGAATCTCTTTTCCGTGAGAGAATCTCTTTTCCTTTGGTTATACACACTTTGCTCCAACACAATGTTGGCAAAGGTGAAAGACCTCTACTTTTTTCATATGTCTACATGTAAAACTGGTTTCGTACACTCATCTCCAACACCCTGCCACCAAAAGTTAAAGATCCCTTCTTTCAGCCACATTTATATGTGTTAGAAATATTCCTTATGCAACGAAAGAATAAGTTGACTACCCACCAACAGAAGATTCCCTATTTTCCTATACAAATATCTGTTTTATGCATTGCACCTTTATGTTCCTTTGTGCCCAGCATCATACAGAAGCCAGAGGAGTCCCAGATCAATAGATGGGTGTGCACTGAAGCTTTACTTCATCTGTTTCTTCTTTGTCAGGAATGGCAAGATTATCCAGGCACAGGTCTGTGGCTGTCCCATCTGGGTTGCTGAAATGTTGTACCAAATCTGAGTTCTTTATCAAGTGTCCAGAAACCAACCAACATACAGTGTTAAGATATTTATTTCATTCCAGTTCTGCACAGAAAAGAATGCTAGGTGGTAATACTACAAAGCCAGTACACCAGCTGAAATTCATAGCAGATATTTATGCAGTAAAATTTATTAGCTATGCCTAATGTCGGCTCCCAGAAACTAGCTATTTATTAGTTTCTTTCTTATTACATCTTAAAGATATAGCTCCCTGTAAATTCACTACACAGAGAGTAAGTGGCTTATTTGATTTAGGCAGCTTCTCTAGCTTGGAGGGGTAGCTTTTTACATTATAGTGAGACCATTCAATCTCAGGGCACCAGTTTGGAGGACTTGGCTGACTTTTCAAAACAATACTAATCTTCAAGGATATATGTCCTTAGAATGCTGTTCCAGAGTGAAATATCTGTTGTTCTAGGCCCAGGTGTCTCTGTGCACATAGAGTAGAGTAGAGTAGGGTAGAGTAGAGTAGAGTAGAGTAGAGTAGAGTAGAGTAGAGTAGAATCAAATAGAATGGAATTAACCAGGTTGGAAAAGACCTTTGAGATCATCGAGTCCAGCCTATCATCCAGCACTATCAAGTAAACCATGGCACCAAGCACCCCATCCAGTCTCTTCCTAAACACCTCCAGTGATGGTGACTCCAGCACCTCCCTGGGCAGCCCATTACAATGGCCAATCACTCTCTCAATGAGGTTACAGCAATGAGTCATCTATGCTTGCTCTGACAGTGTATTGAACTGAAGTTCAAAAGTGATTATCGAATTTCATTTCAGTTATATAATAGTGTCATGACTTGCTGTAATAAATAAGTGTAATAAGATTGGGAAGAGGTCAGTTCATAGTATAGTAGTATCATAGTACCATTCAGGGTTGGAAGGGACCACAAGGATCATCTAGTTCCAACCCCCCTGCCATGGGCAGGGACACCCCACACTAGATCAGGCAGGACAGAGCCTCAGCCAGCCTGGTCTTAAACACCTCCAGGGATGGGGCCTCAACCACCTCCCTGGACAACCCATTCCAGGGTCTCACCACCCTCATGGTGAAGAACCTCCTCCTCACATCTAGCCTGAATCTCCCCATCTCCAGCTTCATTCCATTCCCCCTAGTCCCATCACTACCTGAGATCCTGAGAAGTCCCTCCCCAGCCTTCCTGTAGGCCCCCTTCAGATACTGGAAGGCCACAATTAGGTCACCTCGGAGCCTTCTCTTCTGCAGACTGAACAGCCCCAACTCCTTCAGTCTGTCCTCATAGGAGAGGTGCTCCAGCCCACTGATCATCCTTGTGGCCCTTCTCTGGACACGTTCCAGCACCTCCACATCCCTCTTGTAATAGGGGCTCCAGAACTGGACACAGTACTCCAGGTGGGGTCTCACCAGAGCTGAGTAGAGGGGGAGGATCACCTCCCTCGACCTGCTAGCCACACTTCTCCTGATGCAGCCCAGGATCTGATTGGCTTTGCGGGCTGCAAGAGCACACTGAGAGCTCATGTTGAGCTTCTTGTCCACCAGCACCCCCAAGTCTCTCTCCTCAGGGCTGCTTTCCAGCCAGTTACTGCCCAGCCTGTTATCAGTGCCTGGGATTGCCTCGACCCAGATGCAGGACCCTGCACTTGGTCTTATTGAACTTCATGAGGTTGGCTTGTGCCCACCTCTCCAGCCTGTCAGGGTCCCTCTGGATGGCCTCCCTTCCCTCCAGCGTGTCTGCTGCACCACACAGCTTGGTGTCATCAGCAAACTTGCTGAGGGTGCACTCAATGCCACTGTCCATGTCCCCCACAAAGATGTTGAACAAGACAGGTCCCAGGACTGATCCCCGAGGGACTCCACTTGTCACTGGCCTCCACTGGGACATGGACCCATTGACAGCCACTCTTTGGGTGCGGCCATCAAGCCAGTTCCTTATCCATCTAGTGGTCCACCCATCAAACCCATGTGTCACCAGTTTGGAGACCAGGATGTGGTGCGGGACAGTGTCGAAGGCTTTGCTCAGGTCCAGGTAAATGACATCAGTTGCTCGCCCCTCATCTATTAATTTTGTCACCTGCTGATAGAAGGCCACCAGGTTGATCAGGCAGGATTTGCCCTTGGCAAAGCCATGCTGACTGTTCCCAATCACCTCTTCACTATTCTTCTGAGCCAGTAGTGACTCTAGAAGGATTTTCCAGGCACAGAGGTGAGACTGACTGGCCTGTAGTTCCCTGGCTCCTCCTTCTTACCCTTTTTGAAAATGGGGGCAATTTTTCCCCTTTTCCAGTCTGTGGGGACGTTCCCAGACTGCCATGACTTTTGAAATGTAATAGAGAGGGGTTTAGCAACCTCATCTGCCAGTTCTCTCAGTACCCATGGGTGTATCCCGTCGGGTCCCATGGACTTGAACGCTTTCAGGTTCTTCAAGTGATCACGAACCTGATCTGCATTTACCATGGGCAGTTCTTCCTCCCCGTCCCTGGCATTGTCTTCCATAACATCAGGAGTGTGGCTAGAGGCCCTTGCAGTGAAGACTGAGGTAAAGAAGTGATTAAGTACTTCAGCCTTTTCCTCATCACTTGTGACCATGTCACCATTTTCCTTTCTGAGGGGGCTCACACCTTCCCTAGTCTTCTTCTTCCCATTAATATACCTGTAGAAGTTCTTAGTGTTCCCTTTAATCTCCCTGGCTAGATTCAATTCAAACTCTGCTTTGGCTTTCCTAACCAGGACTCTTGCTGCTCGGGCAGCTTCCTTATATTCCCCCTGTTCTAGCTGTCCTTCTCTCCACTTCCTGTAGAGTTTCCTTTTAAGTAATAGTGTGTCCAGTAGCTCCTTGCTCATCCAGGCAGGCCTCCTAGCATTCTTACCTGCTTTTCTCTTTGTTGGTATACAGAGCTCCTGGACACAGAGGAGGTGGTCCTTGAATACTGACCAGCTGTCCTGGGTCCCTCTTCCCTCCAGGGCTTTGTCCCACGACACTTTGGCTAGCAGATCCCTGAAGCGATCAAAATCTGCACGCCTAAAGTCTAGGGTCGTGAGCTTGGAATACTTCCTCCTGATTGCCCTGAGGATATGAAATTCAACTGCTTCATGGTCACTGCAGCCAAGGCCATCTCTGAGCCTCACATTGCTTACCAGCCCTTCCCTGTTGGTAAGAACAAGGTCCAGCATAGCACCATTTCTTGTTGGTTCCTCTACCATTTGGAGGAGGAAGTTGTCTTCTATGCAGTCCAGGAACATCCTGGATTGCTGGTGCCTTGCTGTGTTGTCCCTCCAGCAGATGTCCGGGTGGTTGAAATCACCCATGAGGATCAGGGCTTGTGACCTGGAAGCCGCTTCTATTTGCCTATGGAGGGCCTCATCTGCTTGGATCTGCTGGTCAGGTGGCCTGTAGGAGACCCCCACAGTAGTATCTCCTTCCCCTGTCCTGCCTTTAATTTTAACCCATACACTCTCAACTAGCTCATCATCCCTCCCCAGGTGGAGCTCCACTGATTCCAACTGGCTATTGGCATAGAGGGCAACACCTCCTCCTCTCCTTCCCTGCCTATCCTTCCTAAAGAGTTTATACCCATCTATCCCTACATCCCAGTCATGGGATTCATCCCACCAAGTTTCATCCCACCAAGATGTCGTGGTATCCCAGCAGCACAGTGGCCCTTAACTCATCCTGTTTGTTGCCCAAGCTGCGCGCATTCGCATAGAAGCACTTCAGCTGGGCTGGCCCTGTCCTCCTCTTGTGCCAAATCCCCTCGGTTTCCACAGAATGTCCTGGTGGATCATTCGTGGCTTGCCTCAGGGCAGCAAGTTGAGAGCCCTTACCAGCTCTCCTTCTCTCTACTGCTGGTGAGCTGCCCCTCTGTTTGTCACCAGCCAGCAGGAGACTATTAACCCCTTCCCCCTTCAAATCTAGTTTAAAGCCCTATCAATGAGCCCTGCCAATTCCTGCCCCAGGATTCTTTTCCCCCTCTGGGACAAGTGCGTCCCATAAGTTGTTTTCAGCTCTGGTGCCTTGAAAACCAATCCATGATTGTGGAACCCAAAGCCCTGTCGATGGCACCAGCCCCTGAGCCATGAATTGAACTGTTGGCCCTTCCTCAGTGTTCCCTCATCCATTGCTGACATTAGAGGGATAGTAGAGAACACGACTTGAGCCCCTGATCCCTTTAGCAGTTGCCCTAAGGCTCTGAAATCTTTTTTAATAGATTGTGAGCCTCTCGTTACATCGTCACTGCCCACCTGAAAGACCAGCAGTGGGTAGTAGTCTAAAGGACTCACGAGTTTGGGAGTTCTATCTACAATGTCTTTTACTTGGGCACCAGGGAGGCAGCTGACCTCTCTATGAAATGGGTCTGGTCTGCATATTGGGCCCTCTGCTCCCTTCAGTAGGGAGTCTCCTATGACGATGACCCTACGAGGTTTCTTTTCCGGATAAGTTTTGATGGCTGGCCTGAGGCAACCTGTCATTGGTGCAGCTTCTGACCCTCTTGAGTCCTCGACCTTACCAATGACCTGTTCCTCCTGCAGAGCCTCATACCTGTTCTGTAATTGCACTGTAGGCAGCATGCTGCTCACAGTAGCAGACTTTCTCTGTTTGCATTTCTTCCGTTGGGCAGAGACCTGTTCCCATTGGCCCTGCTCATGTGGGTTACTACAGGGAGGTTGAGAGGCTTGCTGCTGGGAAGGTATCAAACTCCCTGTTCCACTAAGTGTTACCCCCTGTTCTGGTTTTGAAGAGGTTAGATTATGGGAATCGTCAATTTTCTGCTCACCATCTCTTCTAGCTCTTAGCCTTTCCACCTCTTCTTTTAGTTTGACCACCATGCTCATCAGATCACTGACCTGCTCACACCTGACACAGGAGCTGCTCCCTCCAGCCTCCATATCGAGTGCCAGGCTCCAGCACTCACTGCAGCCACCTACCTGAACATCTGCATGCTTGTGGGTGGTCTCTGTTTGGGTGCCCACTGTCCTTCTGTTAGCCTTTGCTCTAGTGGTGACCATCTTGCAGTAACCACCCTCTCCACCCGTGTTTTGTTGTTGTTGTTTGTTGTTGGGTTTTTTCCCTGTCAGTGAGAAGGCGAGCTGCGCTCCTCAAGCTGCCTCCTCTCTCTTCAGCCACGCGCTGGGTTCTGTTTGGTTTGCACGCAGTCTCCGCCGGCAACCCCTCCCCCAGATACGTCACTGCCCTCAGGCACGTAGACAACCTGAGCCCCCTGCCCCTGCCCCTCCTCCTCTCTTCGGGAAGTCCCGAGCCACCAGCCCCTTACCGCCTGAAAAGCAAGGGAAGCAAAGCCAAAAGCAAAACTCCCAGAGCTGCGCTCCTCAAGCTGCCTCCTCTCTCTTCAGCCATGTGCTGGGTTCACTGCTTAGACACATTAATTAGAAGTTAAGACTGCAGAAGCCTTAACAAAATACTTCTAAATTACAGTAGTCACTTTTACTTGTTGCCCAATGTGCTGTCACAATCCCTTGCCTTTCTGTACCCTGCATCTGAGCATCTTGGCTGTAGGATTATTTAACTTTTTAAATAGGTGTAGCTGGTAGGAGTGCAGCAGGCCTAGAGAGCTGTGTTTGATAACAGCAACTGGTGTTGCTTTTGCAGGGTTTTAGTCAGTACATGAGCTCCTCACAGCAATTTGTGAGCAGAAGACATAATCAACCCCCTGGTAGAAAAATTCTGGTGAGCTTGAATACTCTGGTGGTTTCTTGAGTGGTGGGGTCTGTTGTCTCCCCCAAATAACTCATGAAGCCTGCTGCTTCTGCTGTATTCTCTTTTGGATGCTTTTGCATCTTTACCATCATAATATGTAGGCAGGCACAATCAGAGAGCTGCAGAAGCCAGATGTGACACAGGTATGTTGCATGAGTGGGAACATGAGAACAGAGAGGTGACGATCTCCCTAGGATTAGGCAGTGGATCAGGAACAGAAACAATATGATGTTTTTATGGATGATTCATGATATATTAAATATGAAAAGATAGCTGGTCTCCAAATAATTTTCTTGCCTATACCCTTAGTTGCAGGAGGGAATACCATAAGGAACAGGTCAGCAGCTGCAGTCAACAAGTGGCTTAGAGGCTGGTGCAGTCAAAAGAATTTTGGGTTTTTTGATCTTGAAAAACTTTGTACTGCACCAGGCCAGCTGGCAACAGGTGGAGTACATCTGTCCCAGAGGAGGGGTAAGATCAGAATGTACAAGAATGGCCTATCCCTCAAAGGGAAAAAGATTATTGGAAGGGAATTGGCAGGTCTCATAGATAAGGCTTTAAACTAGTTTCGAAGGGGGAAGGGGCTGAAACCAGTCCCCCCAGGCAGGAGTCTGGGGGTGATAAGCCAGAGCCAGAGGTGAAACCAGCAGCCCAGCTGAAGTGCATGTACACTAATGCACGAAGCATGGGCAACAAACAAGAGGAGCTGGAAGCCTTGCTGCAGCAGGAAAGTTATGATGTAGTTGCCATCACAGAGACGTGGTGGGACGACTCACATGACTGGAGCGCCGCAATTGATGGCTACAGGCTCTTCAGGAGAGACAGGCAAGGAAGAAGGGGTGGAGGGGTGACCCTTTACATCAGGAAGGCACTAGATGCCATGGAGCTGGAGATCAGGGACCATCAGGTTGAGTGCCTGTGGGTGAGAAATAGAGGGAAGGCCAACAGGGCTGACATCCTGGTTGGAGGCTGTTATAGACCACCCAACCAGGAGGAAGATGTTGATGAGTCATTCTATAGGCAGCTTAAGGCTGTCTCAAGATCTCTGGACCTTGTTCTCATGGGCAACTTCAACTTGCCTGATATCTGCTGGGATCTTAACATAGCAGAGAGGAGGCAATCTAGGAGGTTCTTAGAATGCATGGAGGACAGCTTCTTATCCCAGGTGCTGCGTGAGCCTACCAGGGGTAAGGCTATGCTTGACCTCCTCTTCACCAATAGGGAAGGACTGGTGGGTGATGTGGTGGTTGGAGGGTGTTTACGGGCCAGTGACCATGAGATAATTGAATTCTCAGTATTTGGTCAAGCTAAGAGGGGTAGCAAGAAGACCTCCACTCTGGACTTCCGGAGGGCAGACTTCAGGCTACTCAAGGAACTAATTCAGAGGGTTTCTTGGGATAAAGCCCTTAAAAACAAAGGGGTCCAGGAGAGGTAGACCTGCTTCAAGGAAGAATTGTTGAAGGCACAGGGACAGTCTGTGCCAATGTGCCGGAAGATGAGCCGCCGGGGCAGACGGCCAGCCTGGATGGTTAATGAACTTTTAATAGAGCTAAGGGAAAAAAAGAGGGTGTATCATCTTTGGAAGATAGGTGAGTGTCGTAGTTTGGGCTGTGTGTCCTCTGCTACAGGGGTGTTTCCTGTGTCCAGAAGTCCAGCCCAGTGGGTGGACACAGGAAATTAGGTTATTTCCTACCATGATCCCTTGCACCACTATAAGTTTCACGGCGGCGTCTGGCACTTCCTCTTTTCCTTCCTCCTCGCCGCCCGGTAACTGGGGTAGAGATATCCCGGCCATGGGCCTGGTTAGGCCCAAGGCCACGGGGGGATGGGCAGTCTCAGATCTGGCCAGCTGAGACTAGCCTAGCAGTGGGGGGGGAAGGAGGAGCCCTGGGGGGTTTTGGGTGTACCCTCAGGTAGGGATGGGATTTTCTCTGGGTTTGTTTTGGGTTCTCTCTCTTATCACTGTATTTCTAGTTCTCTGCACGCACTCACTGTTCTATTTAAACTTTCCATCACTTTTTGCAATCTGTTTGTTTGAGTCGTTATTTCTGCGCGTGGTGGGGAGGGGGTCTGCCCCAACCCATTACAGTGAGGCAACCCATGAAAAATTTAAGGATGTTGCTAGGTCTTGTAGGAAGAAAATTAGGGAGGCAAAAGCATCTCAATGGCATCTCAATGGTACTAGATGCCATTGAGATGGAGATTAGGGACGATCGGGTTGAATGCTTGTGGATAAGAATTAGAGGGAAGACCAGCAGGGCAGACACCCTGGTTGGAGTCTGTTATAGACCACCCAACCAGGAGGAAGATGCTGATGAAGCATTCTATAGGCAGCTTAAGGCTGTCTCAAGATCTCCGGACCTTGTTCTCAGGGGCGACTTCAACCTGCCTGACATCTGCTGGGATCTCAACACGGCAGAGAGGAGACAGTCTAGAAGGTTCTTAGAATGCATGGAGGACAGCTTCTTATCCCAGGTGCTGCGAGAGCCTACCAGGGGCAAGGCTATGCTTGACCTCCTCTTCACCAACAGGGAAGGACTGGTGGGTGATGTGGTGGTTGGAGGGTGTTTGGGGTCCAGTGACCATGAGATAATTGAATTCTCGGTTTTCGGTCAAGCCAAGAGGGGCAGCAAGAAGACCTCCACTCTGGACGTCCCGAGGGCAGACTTCGGGTTACTCAAGGAACTAATTCAGAGGGTTCCTTGGGATAAAGCCCTTAAAAACAAAGGGGTCCAGGAGAGCTGGACCTACTTCAAGGAAGAATTGTTGAAGGCGCAGGAACAGGCTGTGCCAATGTGCTGGAAGATGAGCCGCCGGGGCAGACTGCCAGCCTGGATGGTTAATGAACTTTTAATGGAACTGAGGGAAAAAAAGAGGGTGTATCATCTTTTGAAGAGAGGGGAGGCAACCCACAGAATGTTTAAGGATGTTGCTAGGTCTTGTAGGAAGAAAATTAGGGAGGCAAAAGCACACTTGGAGCTTAAACTGGCCTCTACTGTGAAGGACAACAAAAAGTCCTTCTATAAATACATTAATAGTAAGAGGAAGGGAAAGGACAACCTCCACTCCTTGGTGGACACAGAGGGGAACATTGTAACAAAGGATGAGGAAAAGGCAGAGATACTTAACACCTTCTTTGCTTCAATTTTTACTAGCAGGACAGAACGTCTTCCTGACAGTTGGCCTGCAGAGCTGGCAGAAGGAGCCAGGGAGCTGCACAGTTTCCCTATGTTCCATTAGGAGGTGGTTGGAACTCTCCTTAGCAGCTTGGATCCCCACAAGTCCATCGGACCAGATGGGATTCATCCTAGGGTGCTAAGAGAGCTGGCAGACGAGCTGGCCAAGCCACTCTCCATAATTTTCCAGCAGTCCTGGCTCACTGGAGAGGTCCCAGAGGACTGGAAGCTGGCCAACGTGGTGCCCATCCATAAGAAGGGCCGGTTGGATGAGCCAGGGAATTATAGGCCTGTCAGCCTGACCTCAGTGGCAGGCAAGATCATGGAACAGGTCATCCTGAGTGCAATAACACAGCACTTGCAGGATGGCCAAGGGATCAGGCCTAGCCAGCATGGATTTAGGAAGGGCAGGTCCTGCCTGACCAACCTGATCTCCTTCTATAATCAGGTGACCCGCCTGGTGGATGTGGGGAGGCCTGTGGATGTAGTCTACCTGGACCTCAGCAAGGCCTTTGACACCATCCCCCATAGCAAACTCCTGGCCAAGCTGTCAGCCCATGGCTTGGACAGGAGCACACTGCGATGCGTTAGGAACTGGCTGGATGGCCGAGCCCAGAGAGTGGTGGTGAATGGTGCCACATCCAGCTGGCAGCCAGTCACTAGTGGTGTGCCCCAGGGATCAGTGCTGGGCCCTGTGCTCTTTAACATCTTTATTGATGATCTGGATGAGGGCATTCAGTCCATTATCAGTAAATTTGCTGACGACACCAAGCTGGGGGCAGGAGTTGATCTGCTGGAGGGTAGAGAGGCTCTGCAGAGAAACCTCGATAGGCTGGACAGATGGGCAGAGTCCAACAGCATGAGATTTAACACATCCAAGTGCCGGGTTCTGCACATTGGCCACAACAACCCCATGCAGTGCTACAGGCTTGGGGTCAGAGTGGCTGGAGAGCGGCCAGGCAGAGAGGGACCTGGGGGTGCTGGTTGATGGTAGGCTGAACATGAGCCTGCAGTGTGCTCAGGCAGCCAGGAGGGCCAATGGCATCCTGGCCTGCATCAGGAACAGTGTGGCCAACAGGAGCAGGGAGGTCATTCTGCCCCTGTACACTGCACTGGTTAGGCCACACCTTGAGTACTGTGTCCAGTTCTGGGCCCCTCAGTTTAGGAAGGATGTTGACGCGATGATCTTGAAGGTCTCTACCAACCTGGTTTATTCTATTCTATTCTATTCCAGGTGGCATTTACAGTGACTTGGGCAAGTTGACTTATATTTCAGCATGTGAGAGAAATACGTAAGAGGCAGGCAGAATATGTGTATACCCACATGAATTACTACATGAAATAAATGGGCACATGTACTGAGGGACAATATTGTAGAAGAGTTGAATTTACACAAACCTGCACACGTATACAGCAATAAACTCACACTTCATCCTTGTTTTGTGAAGAGCACTTGGCTGTAAATCGTCATCTACTGGCAAATTCTTAGATCTATATTGAGAGCAAGTTCTGCTGTGGATATGGATGATTTGTGTGTTTAGATATACATGAGAGTTGACTGGAAAGAGGCTTTGAATTCCAATATTGAGGTTTTGGCACTGTACTACTAGAGCTCTTGCTGCAAAATGTGCAAAAATTGTTGGCATATTCTGGGAAAAATAATAAAATTGTCCTTGCTGTGTAACTGCTTAAATTGTTAAAGAGTGGAAAGACAGAGATTTAGTTAATGTATAAAAAAAGTCACCCTGTGGAATCAGGTTGTCCAGAGACTGAGAGAATGCTGGCTACAGAATTAAACAGCTGAAATTGAGTTCTACAAATGCTGTTCCAAGCTTACCTGAGTGCTACGGGAGCCCAAAGCACTCATGTTTCAATATGTAGGAGCATTCAACAGCTTTCTCCATTTTGACTCATTTAAGTAAAGTTTCTGATATCTGATTGAGTTGATAATCTAATCAGTGACTGTTGTCCTCTAATTGCATTGCTTGGTTGATGACCCTGGGTTTAGTTTTTGGAGAGTTATGTGATAACCATATTTCACATCATCTGTGGACTTTAAGACAGCCAGACAGTCTTAACCCACATGGGAAATTTGTTCATGAGTAATTTGTTTGATTCATATTCTAAAAATGACTATTTGAGATGTATAAATTAACCATCAAAGTTGCTTCATTACTAAATTAAAATGCATCAGTAGATAAAGGGTAGTTTAACTTGCTCATGTCAATGTCTGTTGCTTTGGTAGACAACAGTTTCGCCAGAGAAAATAAATTGCATGTGAACAGGTTACCTCTGGGGGTATCAAAGGAAGTCTTAGAGAAACACATATTAATGTGTTGATCATGTCAGTTAGAAAAGAGGAATTGTTAAAGTTCATGACAAGTTTCTGAGGCAAAAAACATCTCTTTGTGGATTATGATGCAGAGAGCTAGGCCTCCTAGTCGGCATTGTTTTCTCCCGATCAGAAGGAAGATGTATGATCTATCTTCTCAGAATAAAATGATCCCAAAGCTCTGAGGAGCAGCTGTGTATCCTCTTGTGCCTCCTACAGCCCTGCATCATTCCTTGTGTTCCCTCATCTCATATTCCTTCAGGGTTGTAGCTATTTGGCTCACTCATGCCCTTCCACTCCTTACTTATACCCAGTTTTAACTGCATGAGGCTACACAGAAAAAGAGAGACAGAGAACCACTGAAAAGAGTCCAACATAGGGCTACAAGGATGATTACGGGACTGGAGCATTTCTGTTATGAAAGGCTGAGAGAACTGGGGCTGTTTAACCTGGAAAAGACTGAGAGGATAACTCATCAATGTCTATACATATTTAAGGATAGTAGTCATGAGAATAGGGCTGGGCTCTTTTCAGGAGTGCCTAGTGATAGGACAAGGAGCAACAGGCACAAACTAGAACACTGAAAGCTCCAACTAACCATAAGGAAAAGTTCCCTCACTTTGAGGGTGACAGAACACTTGGAACAGGCAGCCCAGAGAGATTGTGGAGTTCCCTTCTCTGAGACATTAAAACCTGTCTGGATGCATTCCTGTCTGACCTACTGTAGGCCATCCTGCTCTGTCAGGGGGTTTAGAACATGTCATATATTACTGGAAAGTAGCTGTTTTTACATTGTAAAAACCTACAAGTTTCTTCCTGTCAAAATAATTTCTAAAGAGGCAATGGATTTTTGGATGGCCTTTTAAATCAACAGTTGAATAAAAGTATTTTAAAGTTTATTACTAATCTGCTGCTGGCCTAAACAGTAAGACAAAGACCTGGCTGTTAGCAGCCATCCCATTTACAAACTATGGGAACTGGTTACAGAGAACAGAGCCTGGGCTCAGTAGAATGGTCTTAATATGTGTTGGATGCTGTTGCAACTGGACACTGGTAATCCTTGCTAGTAGGGGGAGAGACATTGTTCATTGTACCACAGGGACAGTGGCTCTTGGATACAGAAGGACTGTGTTGTGTGTGCTGTGCTTGAAAATGCAGAGCTAAGACAGGAAAAGCAGTATACAGCTCAGGTTCTGAATGTCTCCAGTGAAGGATTTGTCAAAGCAAGAACTCACCTGGGGAGAAAAAAATTAAATATTTGTTTTGCTTTGTGGTGTTTTTTTTTTTTTTCAGATGATATTTTAATTTATTTCTTTGTTGCTGTAGGTTGGCATGAAATATTAGAAGCTTTGTTTAAAGTGACAGTGTATAATATAAAATTTTGAAATCAAAAGACATTTCAGAATGGAAAACTAAACCAACACAATGTGTTTTCTACATTAGAATTTATTTTTCTGGTACCTCTATAAAGCAGTTGCTTTTTTGTGTGACATTTCATGAAAATTGATGCAAAAAATCTATTCTGTCAAAATAGCAGCACTTTCATCAGCAAAAGCAGTGTTGAGAATACTGCCAGTTTTTCTGATTGCGAACATGAATGATGTTTCAAAGCAATTAACATTTTCTGGAATGAAACTATGAGATGTAATATCTGATTAACATTTTTTGACACTTCATCACACTTCAAGCCTAAGACAAGAAAACCCAAACAAAACCACCGTTTGATGAGCTGTCTGTGCCACAGCTGACAGATGAAGAGGGAGCAGTGGGTGTCATTTACCTTGACCTGAGCAAGGCTTTTGATACTCTCTCACATAGCATCCTAACACTGACTCTAACACACTGTAGTGGTTTGAACCTTAACTGGAGTTTAAGAGCTCAGATGGTAGCAAGAAACAGAGAGAGATCCTCCCTCCACTTCCAAAGAGATTGGAGGTAAATCTACCAAAAAATAATCTGGAGTAATTTTGGAAGTAGGAGAAGTAAATTATTTAACAAGATATATGTATAGCAGTACCAGAGAGGATTTACAAGGGTAAGGAATAAGGATGAATAGGAAAATATACCAAACCAGATTTGGATGGCCTTGTTTCTCCTTCAATGTATGTGGCTTGCAGTCCTTTAGAGAGGTGTAGATGTGGCAGGGAGAAAACCAGGTCTGACCATGTGGCATAACCAGGAGGCTAGCAGGAGCTGTGGGTCCTTTAGAACAGGAGAGGAAGAAGTGAAGAACAAGATGGCCACCATGCCCTCCCCTTTATAATCTTGCTGGCCAGGAAGGGGGGAGTGGAACAGACCAGCTTAGACCTGGGGGACCCCTCCTCCCAGGAGGGAGAAACCACATCCACCTGGATCAGGTTTCTTTTGTCCCCTGGGGGAAGCAGGGCTCTTGCAACCCAACCCCAGGATGGATGTAACCCCTCACACACACATAGCAAGAAAAGTGGGTTAAGTGATTGGACTGTGAGGTGGTTTGGAAGCAGCATTCAGAGAGTTGTGATTTGTGGCACAGAGTCCAGTTGGAAGATTGTGGCCAGTGGTGTTCCCCAGGGATCAATACTGGGTTCAGCTTTGTTCAATATCTCCATCAATGACCTGTATGAGGGGATAGAGTATACCATCAGCAAGTTTGCTGATTGTACGAAGCTGGGAGAGATGGCTGACACACTGGAAGGCTGTGCTGCCATCCAAGATCTGGACTGGATCTGGGCAAAGGCAAACCTAAAGAAGTTCACTAAGAACAAGTACAGAGTCCTACATCTGGGGTGTAATAACACCAGGCACCACTACAGACTAGGGGTTGTCCTGCTGGAAAGCAGCTCTGTGGAGAAAGACCTTGGAGTTCCTCCAGTGCTGGGTTCTCTTTTTGATGGGTAGCCATCACAATAGCTGCAAATCCAGATGCAGCCTCACCAGTGCTCTGTAGGGCCACCACTTTCTTCCAGCACTTTCTTCCAGCAACTAGCTACACTTCTGTTATGCAGCCTGAGCTGGAATAGTCCTTCATGGGCGGACTGTAGAATTGTGTTGTGTGTCCTGTCCACTGCAGTTCATTATATAGCCAGTCATGCCCCACATTTCACTGTGGTTTGGGTTTATTCCATCCCAAGGGCAGAAGCTTTCTATTTGTCTTTGTTGAACTCCATTAGGCTGCTGTCCATAACATATAGCACACATTGTTTTTAATCACCATCACGAACAGTGTGGCTTATGACCTGGCACCGTAGAGAGGAAAATATTTTTTGTTGATTTAAGGCATTTTGTAGCAAAGCAGATGCTTTAAAGGCAGCAATATATCAGTCATCATAATAAAGTATTTAAAGGTGCTGCCCTTGTTTAAAGGAAATAATTCTATAAGTAATTATGACTCAATAGGGAGATATATTTTTTTAAAGAAATTTAAAGCAAGATTTTAAGTGTATAGAGCTTAAATGACTGAGTCCACAGTGGTTTCTGCTCACCAGAAAGTGTAACGTGAAGAACACAGCTGGAAGATGGGAGCTTGGTTGTACTAAAAGAGGCAGTGTACTATGCAAGCAGACAGCTCATCTGGTGTGGAAGCCATAGACTGGTTTCTGCAAGGAGAGAGACTGTAGGATAGCAGTCTGCTCAGAACAGTGCACCTGAAAGTCTATATTCCATGAGTCTTGGTAATGTGCTTCTCTGAGGAAGTTTGCCCAGCTAAAGCCACCAGGTTCTGCATATAGTTGTACTCTGGGAAGTTGCTGCCAGGATGGAATGGGAATGGTCTGTCCTGAGATTTCGACAGGACAGGATAGGGTAGGCCTTGCCTCAGCTGAATGAGGCTCGTGGCTTGTCTATGCATCTGTGAAGAAAGCATCAGGCCTTTGACATACTAAAACCAAAGCTGATTTGTAATGAAAAGTAACTGCTCAGGAGAACATTGTGGAGGAACAAGAAAGGTGTCCTCTAACACAACTCTGCAAGCAAACGCCATGGTAGTACAGCCTTGCGCCAGTATCCAGCCAACACAGGTGGTGACAGCCACATCTTAGCTCAGGCTACCTTTGTGTTGGACTGTCCATTGAGTTTGCAGTTGCTGTTAGTCTGGCTACTATCTTGGAGCAATTACTTCCATGACATTCTTCTTTATTCCCCTATATCATGAAGGAAAGTCTGACACAGTGCTGCTCCCCTCTTCTCTATGCACAAGCATGAACTAACACTCTGCTTTTCTTGCAGAAGCAGCCAAGGTTTTATGCACATGAAACTGATGAAGACCAAAGAGAAATACATTCTGGGTCAGAACAGCCCTCCCTTCAGCAGTGTTCCTGAAGTTATCCACTACTACACAACAAAAAAGCTGCCTATCAAAGGTGCAGAGCACTTGTCACTGCTCTACCCTGTGGCTGTGCGGACTCTCTAATAACCTAGTCTCACTCTTTCCTGTGGATGGGAGGTGAGAGATAAGCTGGGTTGCATAAAATTAATTGCCAGAATTCCATGCTGGAGTCTGTGATGGAGACTGGCAGACTTTAGTCTTGGAAACATGGCAGCTCTGTGGGGATGTGTATTGGATTGTGTGTGTACTACTGTTATGCTGCAGCATGCCTCTAGAACTGCGCTCTACAAAAGGGTAAGAAATCTAAGTTTTGTGCAAATAGAACAAATAACCTTCCCAAACCTTCTCTGTGAATGAAAGTACTTCCCAGTGAAAGTTCTTCCTCCATGTTTTGAGAAGCAGTATTGTGTTCTCAGCTGTAAACTTCTCCATGTGAAAGAGTACCCTGACTCTGAGGTACTTCAGGGTGTTGTTGGTGGGCCTGAGAAAGGGCTGCTTAGTAGGCCAGTGTCTGTGACTCTGGTCACCGAGGCTGGTGAGGTTTGGTTTTTCTGATGGAGTTTCTTGGGGTAGTAGAATGTTGAACTCCTATTAGGCACAAAATATTCAAATAATTTTGTGGGAGCAAAACATAGCAAATTATTTATGAATAATGAATGTAATTAAATGTAGTTTGTAATATATTTTTTATCTCTTTTGGTACAATAATCTCTTAAGGGTTACTGTCTTCATTTGCAAGTTTCTTTCATAGATGCAGGTAACTAATTGTGTCTGGACCACTTAAACTGTAATGTTTTAAGTAGTTGAGAATGGGTCATTTTAATATGGGGTTAGTATACATGCATGACAGTGGTCAAAGCCTTATTTAAAGCTTTACTAGCAAAACCTTCACATGCTCATTCATCAGTTTTCCTACTGAGGTAGCAGACTAAGAAGTGTGTGTACACTGCCTTTCCTTAACATGGCTTTTGCAGCTCTATAAATGAGAACTACGGTGTGTAGCAGAGCAGGATTTGGTTTTCTGGTCTACCAAGTTATCCTTAAAACGTGGTTGCTTGATACATACCTTCTGGCCAGTGTACATTTTCATCACAAGCAGTAGCCTCCTGCTGTATTACAGATGCTGTCATCCAGAAGCACTGCATATGATGCTCTGTACCTTAATCCTGCCCCTTGTTATGCTTTACATACTCTGTTTGCTTGTTGAATGGGATAAGTGAAAAAATATAATTGTACAGGAACTGCAAGTGGGGAATTAATAGCCTGACAGTCCTCACTATGTGCCATCTTCCACCAATGTCTAGGATGTTGTGTATTAATCCCTCAGCTCTTGTAGCAGCAAACTTGTTATATGCAGTTCATGTATTTTACAGACTGCAATAGGACTGTGAAATTGTGTGCAAATCTGAAAATAGTAATGGAATAACCACTTTCTGCCTGTAAACGTAGTGCTTCATTATGTTGTCTTATCTGGTAAGAACCTCAAGAGTGTCCCTCATAATGTCTTTGGTGATGAATGTTCTGTTTCCTTTTAAGCTTCCTTTGTTCTTTATATGATGTTCAGCACAGTTTGAACAGGAGTGGATCACACATATATGAGGAGCCCAGTGTCATTCTGTCATGCAACAGTAGTGGGTCAAACTGTTCTTGTCTCACCCAGAATTTGAAGCTGCATTGGAACAGGTTCTTAGTGGCCTTCTGAGAGAAGGGTGGCACAATGGAATACAAAGACACCTCGTGCAATTTTTTCATGCGCCTACTTATGTGGTCTTTTTATTTTCCTAAAGACTTTACAGAACTCTTCATCAGAACTCCTTTTATCACTCAGTTGGCAAGAACATACAGGCACTTTAAATCAGCATATTCTTCTCTCACCAGAATATGAGTTCTCTTGGTTTGAGACAGCTCACTTGCATAAGCCTCATACACACACAGTAGGGAGGAAAAGTAACACACATAAAAAAATGATAACAAAACCAACTTTGGCTGAGACAAGGTACCTTAGGCTGTTTTGCAGAAAAAACACTGCAAAAGCAGAAGCAGCAGCAGAAGCCAGAGATACAATGATTCCACCATCCCCAAACCTGCAGCCAGGACAGCAGAAAAGACCAACACCTCAAACTTGGAAACAGGAAGTGGCAACTGAAAACAGGAAGCCACTCCTGTTAAAATTTGAACTTCAAGCCCTGTGATAGATTGCTCCAGCCAGCACTGTCATTTGAAAGCAGGCAGGATGTCAGCATGGTATTGAATACTCATCCACAGATTCAATTGGCTAAACCTGTAACAGAGTTCATGATGGTGGCAGAGCTCTCAGAGAGATTGTACTGGCTACTGTCTGAGTCTGTTTTTTGGGGGAATACTTGACACCTCTGCGATGCCCTTTGGGGCAGAAATATGTCATAGTTATTTTGCATGTTGAAGTACATTTTTGAGACTGTCATTGCTGCTTGTCTTATGGCCTGTTTTTTCTGTAATGAAAATGTAAGCCTCTTTATCACTTTTTGAAGACTAGGGGTTGGGATCCCTAGCTTCACACTGATCAAGTCAATATGCATGATATGAATGTGTATACAATTTATTACAGCTTCAAGCATCAGGCTTATCAAGAGAAAATGATCTCAGAAAATGTCATTGTCTGTTTTGAAGGGGGGTTGATTATTTTTTTAATGCTTTTAGAAACTACTCAGTAATTGCAGAATAAATAAAACCAGGATTTTTTTGCACCATAATGCTGTCTTTGTTTATTTAAGTGATTGCATGATATTTTGCAGTGAAGGAATATTATTCTTGGAATTTTTGATGTTCAGTGATAAAACAACGTGTTGCAGTGTGTGGAAGATTTCATAGCACTCAATGTCTATGTAGCACACTAAATGTTTATTAAAAAAATTAATTATAAGTCTCTCTCTTTTCTTCATCTAATTGTTAGTGTGTACTCAGGTTGTCCTGAACAGCTAATAGTCGAAGCAGCCTTTCAGAACAACTTATATTTGTGTGTTTTAGTGGTCTAGTGAAAATAGTCATTAAGCTATAATATGGTTTGGAGTCTTGAAAATCCTACAGCTTAGTTCTGCCCTAAGTAATTCTCTTGACAATGTGCACCTGTGCAAAACAACACAGGTGTGAGTGTAAATAACATTGATGCTCAATTGCTTGAGAGGTGTTCATGGAATTAAGTTATTGCTGTTTACAATGTAAAACTGCTGAATCACTTATTGCAGACTTTATAAAAGGTGTTAATTAAGTTTTTATTTTGATGAATATTTCATAGCATGATGAAAGCCCCTGAGCTGTGAACTTCTGTGTGATGGAAAATCTTAGTAGCCAAGATTAAATTTCACAGCTCCTTCTACAACTGGAAACATCTTTAAGTTTTGTGGGAGTACAGTCATTACCATGGGTTTTGTACTTGATAATAGTTTACTCCCTGACTCTGAAATGGAGTCTTTAGAGCCAGGATGAAAAGTACAGGGCTCTCTTAAGTAACTAGATGCTTCATGGAGGACAACACATTTATGTTGCTCCTGATGATCCCAGTAAGATTCGGGATTTACCCTTCCTGTCATGGCTCAAGCTAGCAACACAAATACTATATGGCACTGTTGATGGGGGAGTGCAAATGCCATCTTTTCTGAAGGCACTTACTCCTTATTCAGCCTGCTGTTCTGCTGAGCTACACACTGGGGTACTCATTTGGTTATTCTTGCTCTCACAGAATCACAGAATTGTCAGGGTTTGAAGGGACCTCCAGGATCATTTATTCCCAACCTCCCCTTCCCTGGGAAGGGACACTTTCCACTAGATCATATAGAATAGAATAGAATAGAATAGAATAGAATAGAATAGAATAGAATAGAATAGAATAGAATAGAATAGAATAGAATAGAATAGAATAGAATAGAATAGAATAGAATAGAATAGAATAGAATAAACCAGGTTGGAAGAGACCTTCAAGATCATCACGTCCAACCTATCACCCAACACCACCCAATCAACTAACCCATGTAACCAAGCACCCTGTCAAGTCTCCTCCTGAACACCTCCAGTGACGGCGACTCCACCACCTCCCCAGGCAGCCCATTCCAATGGGCAATCACTCTCTCCGTGTAAAACTTCCTCCTGACCTCCAGCCTGAACTTCCCCTGGCGCAGCCTGAGACTGTGTCCTCTTGTTCTGGTGCTGGCTGCCTGGGAGAAGAGACCAACCTCTGCCTGTTTACAACCCCCCTTCAGGTAGTTGTGGAGAGTAATGAGGTCACCCCTAAGTCTCCTCCTCTCCAGGCTAAGCAGCCCCAGCTCCCTCAGTCTCTCATGTTGCCCAGAGCCACATTCAGCCTCGCCTTACAAACCTCCGTGGATGGGGCTTTCACCACCTCCCTGGGCGACCTGTTCCAGTGTCTCACTACCCTCATGCTGAAGAACTTCTTCCTAACATCCGGTCTGAATCTACCCATTTCTAGTTTTGTTCCATTCCCCCTAGTCCTTTCACTACCTGACACCCTAAAAAGTCCCTCCCCAGCTTTATTGTAGGCCCCTTTCAGACACTAGAAGGCCACAATAAGGTCTTCTCAGAGCCTGCTCTCCTCCAGACTGAATAGCCCCAACTCCCTCAGTCTGTCCTCACAGGAGAGCTGCTGCAGCCCTCTGATCATCCTCATGGCCCTTCTCTGGACGTGCTCCAGCACCTCCAGATCCTTCCTGCAATAGCAGCTCCAGAACTGGATGCAGTACTCCAGGTGGGGTCACACCAGAGTGGAACAGAGGGGGAGAATCACCTCCCTCGGCCTGCTGGCTATGCTTCTCTTGATGCAGCCCAGGATGTGATTGGCTTTCTGGGCTGGAAGTGCACACAGCTAGTTCATGTTGAAATTCTCATCTACCAGCACCCCCAAGTCCTTTTCTTTCAGGGCTGTTCTCAAGCCACTCACTGCCCAGCCTGTTATCAGTGCCTGGGATTGCCCCAGCCCAGTTACAGGACCCTGCACTTGGTCTTGTTGAACCTCATGAGGTTCTCATGGGCCCACCTCTCCAGCCTGTCAAGGTCCCTCTGGATGGATCCCTTCCCTCCAGCGTGTCTGCTGCACCTCACAGTTGGTGTCGACAGCAAACCTGCTGAGGGTGCACACAATGCCACTGTCCATGTTGCTACCAAAGATGTTTAGCAAGACTGGTTCCTTGAGAGACTCCACCTGTCACTGGCCTCCACTTGGACATGGACCCATTGACAGCCACCCTTTGGGTGCAGCCATCAAGCCAGTTCTTTATCCACTGAATGGTCCATCCATCAAACCCATACTGCACCAGCTTGAAGACCAGGATGTGGCACAGAACAGGGTCAAAGGCTTTGCTCAGGTCCAGGCAAATGATGTCAGTTGATCAGCCTTCATCTATTAATGTTGTGGCCTTGTCATAGAAGGCCACCTGGTTTGTCAGGCAGGATTTGCCCTTGGTGAAGCCATGCTGATTGTGTCTAATCACCTCTTTGTTATTCTTCTGCCTCAGCAGTGCCTCCAGGAGGATCTGCTCCGTGATCTTACCGGGCACAGAGGTGAGACTGACTGGCCTGTAGTTCCCTGAGTCATCCCTCTTTCCCTTTTTGAAAATGGGGGTTATGTTTGCCCTTTTCCAGTCAGTGGGGACCTCCCTGGACTGCCAGGACTTTTGGAATGTAATAGAGAGTGGTTTAGCAACCTCATCCCCAGTTCCCTCATCACCCATGGGTGTATCCCATCAGGTCCCATGGACTTGAACACTTTTCAGGTTCTTCAGATGGTCACAAACTTCACTCACAATGGGCAGTTCTTTCTTCCAGTCCCTGCCATTATCTTCCATTGTTCTGGGAGTGCAGCTGGAGCCCTTGCCAGTGAAGACTGAGGTAAAGAAGCAATTGTGAACCTTAGCCGTCTCCACATCATTTATCACTAGCTCACCCATTTCTTTTCTGAGGAGGCCCACACCTTCCCTAGGCTTCTTTTTACCACTGTGATGGGTTAATGCCCATCCTGTAAATAGGGGGTGGAGGGATTGCAAGTGCTTTGCCCTCCCTGCAGGGTATTTTCCCCCTGGGAAACTGAGTCTGTTCCACTCCCTGCTCCCTGCCCAGATAGGGTATAAAAGGGAGGACATTCTAGCCATTAGCTCTCTTTTTGGGTCCTGCCTTCCTGGATGAGAGCTACTGCAGCCTCCTACTTGCTCCTCTGCCATATGGTCGGGCCTGATCCTTCTCCCTGCTGCCTCCATGCCTCTTCAGAGAGAGACTGGTTTTGTGTTCTTGGGGTTTCCTTTTCCTTCCATTCATCCTTGTTCCTTGCCTTTGTGTACCTCATCTTTTATATATATCTATATCTATATCTATATATATATATAAAAGAAAACTCTTTACCTTTCTACTTCCAAGCCAACTCCAAATTATTTCTTGGTGGATTTGCTCCTTCTCTTCTTTTTTTTCCTCTCTGTTGGGAGGGGAGGGGTGGGGGGTGTGGGGTGGTGAGGGATTCTCAGCCTTGCCCCCATCTGAGCCCTTAAATCCCAGTTAAGGCTCAAACCACCACACATTAATATACCTATAGACATTTTTACTGTTCCCTTGATCTCTGTGGCTAGATTTAATTCTAACTGTCCTTTCTTCCACTCCTGGTAGAGTTTCTTTTTGTGTGCTAGCCCCAGTACTGAACCCGGCAGACACCACTAGTGACTGGGTGCCAGTCAGATTTAACTCTTATTAATCATCACTCTTGATAAGACACCATCTCAGTATTCTACATGCTTTCAGCTCCAAGTCCCTTAGCCTTTTGTCATTAGATGTTCCAGTCCCCCAATCATCTTTGTAGCCTTTGGTTAATTCCAGTAGTTCCTTGTCTTTCTTGGACGAGGGAGTCCCTAACCGGACACAGTAATCTTGATGTGGCTTCACCACTGCAGAGTGTATCAAGTGAAAAACCTCTCTTGACATACTGGTCACATTCTTCTTAATGTACCCCAGGATATCATTTGCCTTCTTGGCCAGAAGAACACACTGCTGGCTCATGTTGAACTTGTCCCTCAGGACTCCCACATCCTACTCTGTACAGTTACTTTCCAGCAGGTCAACCTCTAAGTTGTACGGATGTATGAGGTTACTTCTCCTCAGGTGCAGGACTCCATACTTGCCCTTGTTGAACTCCATGACATTCCCCTCTGCCCAGCTCTGAAGCCTGTGGAGTATCTGTGAATGGTGGCACAGCCCTCTGGTTTGCCAGCCACTCCTAGCAGTTTTGTGTCATCAGCTGATGAAAAATTAAATATTCAAACAAAAAGAAATATATCACAAGACAAGGCCTTCAGAGGGGACAATCATAGAATTGTTTCAGTTGGAAAAAACCTCTACGATCATTGCATCCAGCCATGAGTCCACCACCACCACGGCCATTAAACCATGACCTGAAGTGCCACATCCACATGGGGGTTTTTGAACACTTCCAGGGATGGTGATTCTGTTATCTCCCTGGGTGGCCTATTCCAGTGCCTGACCATTCTTTCAGTAAAGAAAGTTATCCTAATACCCAATCTGAGTCTTCCCTGGTGCAATCTAAAGACATTTCTCCTTGTTCTATCACTTGATCCTAGGAAGACGAGGCCAATATCCACCTCACACCAACCTGTAGAGAGCAATGAAGTCTCCCCTCAGCCTTTTCATCACCAGACTAAACAACCCCCGTTTCATCAACTGCTCCTCATAACACTTTTTCTCCAGGCCCTTCACCAGCTTTGTTGGCTTTCTGGTAGTGAAGGTCACAAAACTGGACACAGTATTTGAGGTGCAGCCCCACCAGTGCCAAGTACAGGGGTATGAGGCATGGTCACTTCCCTGCTCCTGTTCATCCTTTTGTGCCAAGCAACTTTCCAGTCCCTCTGCCCTCTGCCCAATTTAGTGTCATCTGCTAACTTACTGAGGGTGCACTCAATTCCCTCATCCTGACCATTGACAAGGACATTACACAAGACTGGCTCCAAAACTGTGCCCTGGGGAACACCCCTTATGACTGAATGACAACTGTATTTAACTTCATTTACTAGCACTCTTTGGGTCTGGCTGTCCATTCAGTTTTTTAACTCAGTGAATCATCCACCCATCCAAGCCATGTGCAGCTGTTTCTCTGGGAGGATGCTGTGGAACGGTGTCAAATGCCTTACAAAATTTCAGATAAACAACATCCACAGGCCTTTCCTCATCCACTAAGTGGGTCACCTTGTCATAGAAGGAGATCAGGTTTGCTGGGCCCAACCTGTCCTTCATGAACCCATGCTGGCTGGGCTTGATCACCTCATATTGAATAATGGCATTCAAGATAATCTGCTTCATGACCTTTCCTGGCACCAAGGTCAGACTGAGAGGTCTATAGTTCCCTGGGTTCTCCTTCTGGCCCTTCTCATAGATAGGTGTCACATTTGCCAATCTCCAGTGAGCTGCAACCTCCCCAGTTACCTAGGGCTGCCAGGAAATGATGGAAAGTAGCTTGGTGAGCACTTCCACCAGCTCTCTCAATACCCTAGGGTGTATGATGCCCAACCCCACAGACTTTGGTGCAGCAGGTAACTGTCTCATTTTGGATTTTGGGTGCTTTGTTCCGTCCCCATCTCATGGGCTGGGTTTCCAGTAAACAATTGGTCTTGCTACTAAAGACTGAAGCAAAGAAGGTAATGAGTATCTCGGCCTTTTCCTCGTCTTTTCCCACTGTGTCACCCCTGCACTCAATAAAGCACAAAGATTCTCCTTAGTCCTTCTTTTGTTGCTAATATATTTGTATAAGAATTTTTTTTGTTCTCTTTAACAGCTGAGTCAAATTAATCTCCAGCTGGGCATAGATCATCTAATTTTCTCCTTGCACAGCCTCACAACAACTCTTGAGAGGCCTGCCCTTTCTTCCAACAACCAATGGATGAGGACACACTGAGGAAGGGCCGACAGATCAATTCATGGCTCAGGGGCTGGTGCCATCGACAGGGCTTTGGGTTCCACAATCATGGATTGGTTTTCAAGGCACCAGAGCTGAAAACAACTTATGGGACGCACTTGTCCCAGAGGGGGAAAAGAATCCTGGGGCAGGAATTGGCAGGGCTCATTGATAGGGCTTTAAACTAGATTTGAAGGGGGAAGGGGTTAATAGTCTCCTGCTGGCTGGTGACAAACAGAGGGGCAGCTCACCAGCAGTAGAGAGAAGGAGAGCTGGTAAGGGCTCTCAACTTGCTGCCCTGAGGCAAGCCACGAATGATCCACCAGGACATTCTGTGGAAACCGAGGGGATTTGGCACAAGAGGAGGACAGGGCCAGCCCAGCTGAAGTGCTTCTATGCGAATGCGCGCAGCTTGGGCAACAAACAGGATGAGTTAAGGGCCACTGTGCTGCTGGGATGCCACGACATAGTGGCTGTTACTGAAACTTGGTGGGATGAATCCCATGACTGGAATGTAGGGATAGATGGGTATAAACTCTTTAGGAAGGATAGGCAGGGAAGGAGAGGAGGAGGTGTTGCCCTCTATGCCAATAGCCAGTTGGAATCAGTGGAGCTCCACCTGGGGAGGGATGGTGAGCTGGTCGAAAGTGTATGGGTTAAAATTAAAGGCAGGACAGGGGAAGGAGATATTACTGTGGGGGTCTCCTACAGGCCACCTGACCAGCAGATCCAAGCAGATGAGGCCCTCCATAGGCAAATAGAAGCGGCTTCCAGATCACAAGCCCTGGTCCTCATGGGTGATTTCAACCACCCGGACATCTGCTGGAGGGACAACACAGCAAGGCACCAGCAATCCAGGATGTTCCTGGACTGCATAGAAGACAACTTCCTCCTCCAAATGGTAGAGGAACCAACAAGAAATGGTGCTATGCTGGACTTTGTTCTCACCAACAGGGAAGGGCTGGTAAGCAATGTGAGGCTCAGAGATGGCCTTGGCTGCAGTGACCATGAAGCAGTTGAATTTCATATCCTCAGGGCAATCAGGAGGAAGTATTCCAAGCTCACGACCCTAGACTTTAGGCGTGCAGATTTTGACCGCTTCAGGGATCTGCTAGCCAAAGTGTCGTGGGACAAAGCCCTGGAGGGAAGAGGGACCCAGGACAGCTGGTCAGTATTCAAGGACCACCTCCTCTGTGTCCAGGAGCTCTGTATACCAACAAAGAGAAAAGCAGGTAAGAATGCTAGGAGGCCTGCCTGGATGAGCAAGGAGCTACTGGACACACTATTACTTAAAAGGAAACTCTACAGGAAGTGGAGAGAAGGACAGCTAGAACAGGGGGAATATAAGGAAGCTGCCCGAGCAGCAAGAGTCCTGGTTAGGAAAGCCAAAGCAGAGTTTGAATTGAATCTAGCCAGGGAGATTAAAGGGAACACTAAGAACTTCTACAGGTATATTAATGGGAAGAAGAAGACTAGGGAAGGTGTGAGCCCCCTCAGAAAGGAAAATGGTGACATGGTCACAAGTGATGAGGAAAAGGCTGAGGTACTTAATAACTTCTTTACATCAGTCTTCACTGCAAGGGCCTCTAGCCACACTCCTGATGTTATGGAAGACAATGCCAGGGACGGGGAGGAAGAACTGCTCATGGTAAGTGCAGATCAGGTTCGTGATCACCTGAAGAACCTGAAAGTGTTCAAGTCCATGGGACCCGATGGGATACACCCATGGGTACTGAGAGAACTGGCAGATGAGGTTGCTAAACCCCTCTCTATTATATTTCAAAAGTCATGGCAGTCTGGGGACGTCCCCACGGACTGGAAAAGGGGAAACATTGCCCCCATCTTCAAAAAGGGCAAGAAGGAGGAACCAGGGAACTACAGGCCAGTCAGTCTCACCTCTGTGCCTAGAAAGATCATGGAGCAGATCCTCCTGGAGGCACTACTGGCTCAGAAGAATAGTGAAGAGGTGATTGGGAACAGTCAGCATGGCTTTGCCAAGGGCAAATCCTGCCTGATCAACCTGGTGGCCTTCTATCAGCAGGTGACAAAATTAATAGATGAGGGGCGAGCAACTGATGTCATTTACCTGGACCTGAGCAAAGCCTTCGACACTGTCCCACCACATCCTGGTCTCCAAACTGGTGACACATGGGTTTGATGGGTGGACCACTAGATGGATAAGGAACTGGCTTGATGGCCGCACCCAAAGAGTGGCTGTCAATGGGTCCATGTCCCAGTGGAGGCCAGTGACAAGCAGAGTCCCTCAGGGATCAGTCCTGGGACCTGTCTTGTTCAACATCTTTGTGGGGGACATGGACAGTGGCATTGAGTGCACCCTCAGCAAGTTTGCTGATGACACCAAGCTGTGTGGTGCAGCAGACACGCTGGAGGGAAGGGAGGCCATCCAGAGGGACCTTGACAGGCTGGAGAGGTGGGCACAAGCCAACCTCATGAAGTTCAATAAGACCAAGTGCAGGGTCCTGCATCTGGGTCGAGGCAATCCCAGGCACAAATCCAGGCTGGGCAGTGACTGGCTGGAAAGTAGCCCTGAGGAGAGAGACTTGGGGGTGCTGGTGGACAAAAAGCTCAACATGAGCTCTCAATGTGCACTTGCAGCCTGCAAAGCCAATCAGATCCTGGGCTGCATCAGGAGAAGTGTGGCTAGCAGGTCGAGGCAGGTGATCCTCCCCCTCTACTCAGCCCTGGTGAGACCCCACCTGGAGTACTGTGTCCAGTTCTGGAGCCCCTATTACAAGAGGGATGTGGAGGTGCTGGAAGGTGTCCAGAGAAGGGCCACGAGGATGATCAGAGGGCTGGAGCACCTCTCCTATGAGGACAGACTGAAGGAGTTGGGGCTGTTCAGTCTGCAGAAGAGAAGGCTCCGAGGTGACCTAATTGTGGCCTTCCAGTATCTGAAGGGGGCCTACAGGAAGGCTGGGGAAGGACTTCTCAGGATCTCAAGTAGTGATAGGATTAGGGGGAATGGAATGAAGCTGGAGATGGGGAGATTCAGGCCAGATGTGAGGAGGAGGTTCTTCACCATGAGAGTGGTGAAACCCTGGAATGGGCTGTCCAGGGAGGTGGTTGAGGCCCCGTTCCTGGAGGTGTTTAAGACCAGGCTGGCTGAGGCTCTGTCCTGCCTGATCTAGTGTGGGGTGTCCCTGCCCATGGCAGGGGGGTTGGAACTAGATGATCACAGTATCACAGTATCACAGTATCACAGTATCACTTAGGTTGGAAAGGACCTCGGGGATCATCGAGTCCAACCTATCAACACAGACCCCATGACTAGACCATGGCACCAAGTGCCACGTCCAATCTCCCCTTGAACGCCTCCAGGGTTGACGATTCAACCACCTCCCTGGGCAACCGGTTCCAATGCCGAATGACTCGCTTGGTGAAGAACTTCCTCCTCACCTCGAGTCTGAACCTCCCCTGGCGCAGCTTGAGACTGTGTCCCCTCGTTCTGGTGCTGGTTGCCTGGGAGAAGAGGCCAACCCCCTCCTGGCTACAACCACCCTTCAGGTAGTTGTAGAGGGCAATGAAGTCACCCCTGAGCCTCCTCTTCTCCAGGCTAAATAATCCCAGCTCCCTCAGCCTCTCCTCATAGGGCTTGTGTTCAAGGCCTCTCACCTTGTGGTCCCTTCCAACCCTGAATGAAACTATGAAACTATGAAACTATGAAACTATAAACTCGCCTCTTCCTCTTTCCTTTTGTAACCAAATTCAACCAGGTCAGCCATCTTCCCCACCAACTTGTCTTTTGGTACACGGGAAAAGCCTGTTCCTGCATCTTCAAGGCTTCCTTTTTGAACAGCATCCAGCCTTCCTCAACATCTTGGCCCTTCTGGACTGCCTCCCAAGGGACTCTGTCCACCAGTCTCCGAAACAGGTCAAAGTCTGGTTTCATATGCAAAGTAGGGTGTGACTGTGACTAAGAAGTAATTTAATTTTCTATAGTTTCCACTTTGTTGTCATTCTGTACATAATATCTGGCTTATCTTAAAAAATGTGCTAGCTTTGTGAATTATTGCCTTTTCTGAGAAGCACTGGAATAAAATAAATATCTCAGCTTGGTGTGTTGACTGATTTTTCCACACTGGCTAATAAACTCAGATCTAGGACAACAAGCAAAAAACTGCTGAGGATCACTCTGTACCTTCAGCCAGGTAACTGATAACAATGTTGAACAAGACTGGACCCAGCACTGACTCGTGGGGAACACCACTAGCTACAGGCCTCCAGCCAGACTGTGCACTACTGATCACAATACTCCTCTGAGCTCTGTTGATCAGCCAGTTCTGAATTCGCCAAATAGGAGGCTGATTCAGTGATACTGTCATGCATGAACACACCTATAGATAGGCGCATGTACAGCTATCATGTAAGTTGCTCGACTGTGGTCAGACTTTACCTAAACTTTATGTCTACATTTTCTCCATCCATAGGACAGAAATATCTTAGCCTGTGGATTATACTTTACAGAAAGCTTTTGAAGCAACACTATTACTTGTCTGTGTGCTGCAGTAATTTGGCAGTGAAGATTCACAGTGCATGGCAGCTCACAACCGCTTGTGGTTTATGATAAATGCAACCAATTAGCAAATCAAAGGCTGTGATAAATCACAAACTTGTTTATATGGAATGTTTGGTAAGATGAAGGTTTGCCTTGAGCAAGATAAAATTGTGAATTGCCAGTGCTATACAAAAGATCAGCTCTTATAAGATGTGTTGTCAAAACATTTGGTCTATGTATTGGATGTAGCAACAGAGAATGTAACATGAGGCTGCAGAGATGAGAGTAGCTTACTGACTGGAGCTTTATTCTAGATGAACTTAAAGCCAGTCAGAAGACAGCATCCTGGGATTTTTTTTTGTTTATAGTTACATTTATTCTATTAACAGCATTCAGTGGAAAAAAAGTTTTGGTTTTTTTCGGCTCAGATGTTAAACATGGCATTAACTTCAGCCCTGGTTTTGGCCAAGATAGTTAATTTTCTTCACAGAAGCTGGGAGGGTCCGCACCCAGGACAGCCAGGTGAACTATCCAGTGGGGGATTCTATATCATAATGATGTCATGCCTGGTATATAAAGGGAGGGCTGGCCTGGGCAAGGGTGATGGGGGCTTTTGGCTGTGGTAGCTTCCAGTGAGAAGCAAAGGGTTTTGCCATCTGCCTTCCCACTGGGTAGGATTGGGGCCAGGGGTGGAGAAGGGAGCAGTGCAAGCAGCTGCATGGCGTTCAGCTGCCAGGTGAGCCTATATCACAATAATATTAAACTGTTTCTCTATCAATAGCTGCGTGGCAGTACTTTCACAGAAAATCTCAAACCTGCGGCAAATATATACACAAATTAGTCTTGCAGCTAAAGTTTGTTCTTATATAAAATGCAGATCCAACACAGTATGATTCTCTGTGTCAAGAGATTTTTGATACAAAATGAAATTAAAATCAGTAGTTGTTATGAACTCATACCCTGTTCTTGTATTCCCACTGCCTTTATACAGTTTAACAGTAGAACTGTACACAGTAGTCAGGTAGACACAACTGAAGCTCTGTTCCCTTTTTAATAATACATGAATGCTTCAGTATCAATACAGATATTACAGACCTGGATAAGCCATCTGCCATCTGTAATAACTTAGAAGTCAGCAGTTTTAACAGTCTCCCCTGATAGGTGTTTGCTTTGACAAAATAATATTTTGGGTTTTTTTTGCTCCCAAATTAGGAGCTAAGCACCTTGTTAGACTATATTTGGAACCTGTTGCTGTACAGGGAAAGAGCTGCAAAACACGTTCTGGCAGTAACTGCACTGTGCTCCATATATGGGAGGCAGCAAAGGCATGGGAACCATGGGCTTAAAACCAAGCATAAACCCCACATCTCGTGAACATGTCTGAGCAGACACAATGCCACAGGCAGCACTGGCATTTGTTGAAAGCTCTGGAACAGATGCCATCAGTCACATGGAGTGGGATCCATGTGATTTTGCAGCAAAGCTTGCAGACTAGTCTGAACACTGCACATCTGCACAGGGCAGAGGTTCCCAGCTTCTGTGCAAATCCACAGACTCCATCTGGCGGTCTTGTTTCTCAGAGGTGAACTGGCCAGGACCTGCTTTGTCTTCAGTAAGACATAGAATCTCAGCATACCTGATGTTAGGCTCTAGGAGAGGTGGTCCTAGCCAGAGTTTCTGGAATTACATTACTACCTACATTTCCCCGGTTTTATAAAACTAAACTGTAAAAGAGCCTGTTAGCATTTTCTCTTGTGTACTAATACAAACAAGTTACTTCTGTTACTACATTATTTTACTTGAAGAAAGATATCAGCAACCTACAGGTCTTTTAACCATACCCACAAAGATGCTCTGTCTTGTATCCTCTTATGCTGATACATGATTCAGATTCAAGGCTAAGTTATTCTGAAAACAGAGCACTTGATGGAGGGTATTAACATTGACTATATTTTCAGTATGAACTTGGAGAATTAAGTATTTTGAAGCTGTATTTTTATCAGCCCTGCTAGATATCATGTCATACCCATACACTGAAAGTTTATGCTGACTTCTATAGCAGAATCAAAGATGATTTGAGGAACATGATGAGAAAATTACTAATTTTTGGAAGGACTGGAATAGACACAATTGAATAATCAAATTTCCCTATTAGAAAGCTATGAGAGCTACAGATCAGAAAAGTATAAATCATAGTAAGACAGAAACAAAATATGCACACTCTAAAACTAGTCCTGGGATCTGTTAAAGCCTTATAATGGGAAGAATCAACCCTCATAGGGAGTTCTAACATTAACATAATTATGTCCCTGCTGATTGCAGTGGGGTTGAACTGGATAACCTTTAAAGATCTCCTTCCAGCCCAAACCAGTCTTTGATTCTGAGAATTACAACAGTATCACTGTCTGTGTTAACAACCTTACTCCAAAGTGAAAAGATTGCTTGAATATAATTTCTTAGAATCATAGAATCAATACTATTGGAAAAGACCTCAGAGATCATCAAGTCCAACCTATTGCCTAATAATACCTAACACCTCATGACTAACTAAACCATGGCTTCAAGTGCCACGTCCAATCTTTTTTTTTTAACACCTCCAGGGACGGTGACTCCACCCACCTCCCTGGGCAGCACATTCCAATGGCCAATGACTCTGTGAAAAACTTTCTCCTTGCCTCGAGCCTAAACTTCCCCTAGTGCAGCTTGAGACTATGTCCTCTTGTTCTGTTGCTGGTTGCCTGAGAGAAGAGATCAACCCCCATGTGTCTACAACCTCCCTTCAGGTAGTTGTAGAGAGCAATAAGGTCTCCCCTGAGCCTCCTCTTCTCCAGGCTAAACAACCCCAGCTCCCTCAGCCTCTCCTCATAGGGCTTGTGCTCGTGACCTCTCACCAGCCTCTGTTGCCCTTCAAATTTGATCCCTTTTGCCTGTTTGCCCATTGGATCCCTTAAAAACAGCATTAAAGAACTGCAGAAAGTGTCTGATACTGCCAATAATGAGGAAGCAAGAAAACAGCTGCTTTTGTTCAAGGATGGTCATCTCCCTCCTCCACTGCAATCCTCAGAAATAAGACTTGGATGCTTTACATAAAAATGCCTTGAAAAAAATCCCTTAGTTTTAATGACAAAAGAGAAGCACAAACCAAGGGTGGGGAGTGGGTATCGCATTACTGAAATTCTGTAACTCAGAAGTCCTTTTGGACACCCTAGATTGTTATATGGACGTCTTTGATTCTAGTTGCAATTTTCTGGCATTCAGAGTATCAGTGAACAGCTTGGTCGCTACACCAGCAGCTGACATTAGGTTAAAAGGTGGGTACTGTTGGCACCATTATCCCAGTCTGAGGTGTTTTAACCAGCACCAGCAGGTCTACATAATGTAGGTTTCCAGGCAACACCTGCAGGTGACACAGTAATCCTGTAACATGTATCTGCGAGATTGAAAAGTCCTCAGATGATCATACTCTGTCCTCTTCTTTCTGTTCCATGAAGTTTGGCACAATGGTAGTTGTGCTACCATTGAGTACTAGCACTCAATTGCCTGAAACCAATTGTAAGCCACCACTGCCCATTTGGCTATTTCACAAGCTAGACCGAAGAATTACAGGGGGAACATGGATAAGTGATGATACTCATCTTTTCCAAAATCATTACCACCCCATCACTGCCCAAGTGCACAGCTGTAGACAGAGGGTACTGTCTCACATTTGTTATTCTGGACTGGGGCAAGGGTGTAGACAGGTCTAATAAATGTATAGCTTGTCTGGGTAGCTCACAGATAAGGGGTCAACCCTTGCAGGGTCAACAGGGGATACTGCTGGAGATCTCTTTAATACAACCCTCTCATGTATTCCTTGTATGCAGGCTGCTTTTTGCACAAGCACTGTGATATCTGAGAAATCAGCAGTTTTAGTGACAAGAGGATCTCCCTTTTCCTGCAGGTCTGTGTCACCAATCCAATAGATAGCCTATACAGTTAATGAATAATTATGATTGCTTGATTCAGCAGTTAAAATACTTCAAGATCCAAGTACCCTCCTGTTTCCTCCTTGCTTCATAGAATTTCATCCTTCTCATAAGGAAAACTTGTCACAGATATTCCATCTCTGACTCTTCTGGACATTTGGAATACTTTTCCTGTAGATTTGCTAACTCAGCCAGAGCACAGAGTAACATGAGCATTACTATCTCCTTCATCTATTACTTCAGTTTATAATCATGTAGGCATGGGTTCTAGAGGAAGATCAGAACTTTCTACCACCACATCATTGTTATCATTGCCCAAGGAGTCTCCATCTTATATTTTGGGATTCACAGAGTATATTAATTTGTGGATTTGTTTCACTGAGACTGAGGATGGTATCTGGCTCAGTTAAATATTTAATTTTTCCTACAGTTGTTTTTCTTGCTTTTCAGCTGAGGCCAACAGCATTTGATGTTCCCTATTTTTTGTCCGCACTTTGTCTCGATTTTCCCCATTAAAAATCAATTATGTCATCAGTAATTAATTTTTGGACTGCATAGTATTACAGTTTCTAGCATAATAGTCTACTTTTGCAATTTTTCTCAGCAGGAGACTCTTTAATTTCTTTCTGTGTATGATAAAGCAAACTACCGATACTGTGCAAACAGTACCTCTGTTAATCTTTTGCTCACCCATTTTATTCCCATTTTGGATGGTGCACACTTACATTCTAGCAACAGTTTATCCAGGCAATCCTGATGGCTGCCCACTTCACTATTGCATTGCAGGCAAGATCCTGATGTTTGCCTGCCTCAGAGCTCCAGAAGTCTTACTGGAAATGTTTGACAAAATTAACATTTACCTGTTTTCCAGTACCCCAGCAAGGACTTGCAATGACATAGGATAAGAAAGTTAAAATAATTGATAAATTAATTTATTAAAGTAACAGACATGACAGATTTGAGACTGTTGGTGATAAACGCTCTACCTGCAAGGGACTGAGCTCAAGTTAATAAATTCGAGGGAACATGCAACAAAACCAGAGACATGAATCTCTGCAATAACGCTAGCAAAAGTTAAACCATATATTGAATGTGCAATTCTTACCTAGGTATCCTTGTCTTGGATGGAGGAACCAGAGCACAATCTGGCAACCATCCCCATCTCTGCTAAATCCAGAGTCTTTCCCCCCTAGAGAGGAGTTCCACTCATGGATTTTTGTATCTGAACCCTGGTTGTCTCTGCTTTGTAGATGATGTTTAGCATGGTTTGGGGGAAGAGCTGAATAAAATAGGCACATGTTTAGCATATATTCCATTTGGCTCATTTACCATATTGATGGGTGTCAACTTTAGTATTAAAATTTCAGTTAATGAGGCCAAAATCTTTGCTTAAGCAGATAAGCCTTCAAAATCTCTTTTGAAATGGCATGGGTTTGTTTTAGCTGTGCTTTATTAGATTTAGACATAACAAGGTCATCTTATTTTCACAAGACCCCCTCCTTCAGCTGCTTGACAGGCCAGCTTCATGGATCTCCATTCCCAAGTATCTCTTGGTTGTAAGCATCTTAACCTTTCTCCTGAAGCACACTCATTTAACCTGCATTCTGGTCACATAGTATGCTAGGCAGTTATCCCACAGGTTGTTCCAGGACTGTTCATTATTTAGGACAGGAGAATTGGAAGGGAATGTGTCAATACATAGCAACTGTGTCTTACTGTGCTTTATCCTTTGAAAGGACGCAGTTTGAGCTTCCGCTTTCAAGACAGCTGAGGTTGCTAGAAGGGCAGAACATGTCCATGCAGAGCAACCAGCTTTGAGACAGCTGGAAGAAGAGCAAGAGGCAAGTGCCATTATGACAGCAGGTGGGATTAAGGCTATGCATGGCTTTGATGTATATATTGAGCTTTCAGGTCACTAATTCAAACACATCTGCATCTTGACTTCAGCACAGTATTCCCACTAGTTTAAGCTGCCCTGTTTCAGACCATATGTGGTGGTTCAGGCTGGGTGCTGGCCCGGATGCCACTGCACAGAACACACCTGGGAGGTCCCAAGGGGTGGGCCCAGCCCAGCAGGGGGTGGTCACAGGAAAACAGGTATTCCATTTCCCATAATGCCCTGCTCCCCTATAAAAGATCCACGTGGGATCTTCACTTCCTCTTTCATCCCCTGCTGGTGCCTAGGTAAAATGGTGTGAGCCGCCTCCCTTGGGCTTGCCCAGGCCCAAGGCTGGGTTGGGGGGGGGAGGAAAGAGCCCTGGGGGTTTTGGGTGTACCCCCAGGTGGGGATGGGATGTTCTTGGGCATGTTCTGGGATCTCTCTCTTTTGTCATGGTGCTTGTGGTTCTCTGTAAAACTTTCATTGTTGTTTTTGTTTTCTCATTTAAACTTTCCACCATTCTTTTGCAATCCGTTTGTCTGAGTCATTATTTCTGCCCATGGTGGGGAGGGGGTTTGCCCCAACCCACTACACCACATTGGTCAAAAGAGTAGCAGGATGTTTAACACTGCTGCAGCAAGGTGTGGGTGTCAGTATTATGCCAAGGTTGTGAATCCACTCGAGCCCTTTAGTCACAACTGGTCAGTGCATTTCCTCTTACCAGCATAATTCCTTCAAGAAGGTTAAGTATGACTTAAAAGAGTGACCTGGTTGATAGCTGAATGGAGTCAGTGGTGAACTCAGGTGGCCAAGACAGCCAATGGCATCCTGGCTTCTGGAAGAAACACTGTGGCCAGCAGGAACAGGGACAGGGCCATCCTCCAGTACTGAAGAATTGGTGAGGCCACACCTTGAGTACTATGTTCAGTCCTTGGCCCCTTACTACAGGAAGGATATTGAGCATGTTCAGAGAAGGGCAATGAGGCTTGTGAATAGTGTGGAGCACATGACCTACAAGGAGCATCTGAGGGAGCTGGGGTTGTCTGTCTGGAGAAAAGGAAGCTGAGGGGAGGCCCTTACCACCCTATACAACTACCTAATGGGGGGGGTTGGAGCAAGACAGTGGGCAGCCTCTTCTCGTTGATGACACATGACAGGACTAGAGGAAATGGTTTCAATCAGTGCCAGAGGAGGTTTAGGCTGAATATGAAGAAGTATTTCTTCACAGAGAGGGTTATCAAACATTGGAATGATCTGCCCAGGGCAGTGGTGGAGTCACCAACCCTGGCGGTGTTCAAGCAGTGTGTGGACCTGGTACTTAGGGACATGGTTTAGTGTTGACATTTCAGTGCTGGGTCAAGGGTTGGACTGTAGGATCTTTGCAGTCTCTTTCAATCAGATATATTCTCTGATTCTGTGACAGGAAGCATGATTCACCTCTCCAAGACCCTTTTATTTGAAGCAGAGACAGTGATGAATAGGAAGAACTTTAAAGTTGTTTCAAAAGGGTTTTAACTTCAAATGCACGTCAGAGGATACTCAAGGCCACCTTAGCCATTTTGCCTTTATGAGTGCTGATCTACTTTATTCACTTCATGGTTATTGATGGTTTAGTTCTGTGCTTCTGCTTTTCCTAGGCACTGTAAGGAAGAGCAGTATTCCAAGCACATCCTCTATCCTGAGGTGGTTTAACCAGAAGATGATGGTGTGTGTTCAAATGGCATCAGATCTGAGACATGAGTTTTGACACCAAAATGTTACATGTTGTGGTGGGTTGGAGAGAAATGCCTAGCCTTCTCTCCCCCACAAAGAGGAAGAAAAACCACAGCTAGCCAGCTGGAGAAGCAAGGAAAAAATGCTATATTTTACAAGCAATTTTGGAAAATGCAGGATATGTACACAATTTACAGTATTTACAACACATATACAGAAATATACAGCAAAGTAAAAAAAAAACCAATAATACAGGAACGAAATCCCCTCCTCCAGAGGAGGGTTCCCCCCCTATACCCCCTTCTCTCCCCTTTTTCCCCAAAGAGGGTTAGAAAGAGAGAAAAAGAGCAGTTATTAATTAAAGCAGAGTGTTAGTAGGCCACATGCTTATCTGTCCAAGGTCACTCTGGCAGGGAGCCCAGAAGCAGACGAGCTGGAAAGGGAGAAGGAAAGGAGCGAACTGAGAGGAAAATCCCAGCTGCACCTAAACCTAAAACTGCATTCTACCAATCCACCAATCAAATTAGTTTAGAACATCTGATTGTTTTCGTTAACATTCCAAAATATTCAGCCATAGTGTCCCAGCACTGTCTCTTTCTTAAAGGCACAGCCTCAAACGGTCACACATATCTACAGACAAATTACTGCACTTTCCCATGACTTTGCTTCCCTTCTTGCTCGCTCTTCTGCATGTTTAGATTACAAGGCTTTCAGGGCTATGACTATGTTTGTGCAGCACCTAACACTAGAAATGCAAAGCAAGGGAACTCGTAGCATTTGATATTCCTTTATCTCTCAGGTCTGCTATTTGGAGAATTTCCTTATTGCACCATTTCATTTTGCACCAAAGTCACTCTGAATGCTAACGTGTTTCTGATTGAACTTTGCACAGCCATTGGTAGACACATCAGTACTCATAACACAGGAGGTAACAAATATCTCCTGCAAGCACTGTCAACTATACACCAGTTATTGTCATGTACAGGTAAAGAAAGCCCTTCTCATTTCACATACACTCTTTGCTCCTCTTTGTGTACAAATGATCAAGTAACTGGGCATAATCTTCAACTATGATGTGTGCTCAGCTTAATTTTTCTCCTCTGCTTGCTGAGCCTTACCTAGGGTGAGATGGTTGCAATTCAAATGGAAATTACAGCAGAGCACAGAAACGACTTTCTGAGAACTCAGAGCCCACCAACAGTGCACCTTCAAAGCAGTAAATGCTGACATGAGTATGAAGAAAATCAGAGATTTCTATATCCAGTCTTAAGAAAATGTTAACTGTACTGCAGGAACAGAGGAATGTATTTTTATCCATTACAAATGCTGTTTGTTTCCTGACAGATGTGTCTCATCTTCCCACTGAGAATACCCTTTTGCATTTCTCATTTTTCAGTGAAGTTACTGGTGTCTCAGTGGGACTTTCAACAGCAGCCTCACTCTAGTCCCTGTTGATCCAGTCCTTAGTGAGATGCTAAAACAGTGCTTCCAGCAGGATCCCACGTCCAGGGATTCCTACAGGAGAAACTTAGGCAGGACTGGCTTCTGACTTAAAAATGGCAACTTAGGTTACCCCTGCTACTGTTACACTCAACAGTGATTTTAAATCCTGTTGATTACATGTGTCTTTCTCAACTTCTTAAAAGACAAATTAATGCCATCAGGAAGGTGGATATTATTTTTTTTCTATAAGAAATTTCCAGATGAATATGTTTTTTTATTTGTGGAGTAAAATGTATGCATTGGCTTTCTGTTGAGAAAGATCTTCTAAAAAGCCTGACAAAACTCCCTGTTCAATTGATGTTTTCAAACAAGTACCACCTTTTTTGTCTTACTTGCAGTAGATATTTTCTCTGAGTTCCCCTCACAGCAGGCACTTCAGCAGCACTGAGGGTGACAAAACAGAGATAATGAAGTATTTTAGGTAATAATGTCATCCCATTGCAAAGCCTGACTTACAAAAAGCTTTAAATATCACTTCAGCTCTTACCAGCATTTAGGATATGCCTTGGACACAGTGGCAGTTTAACTTGGTCAGTTTTTAATGAAATACAGCTATTATCACTCTTTTCAACACCAGACCACAGTAAGAACTCTGAGAATCACACTGTACAACTAATTATGGCAAATAATTTGGCTATATGGAAATCTGGATTAAAATTCTGTGTTGCTTTTTAGGGATAATCAGTTATGAGGTTAGAAGGAACAATGAGCTGTAAAAGAGCTTGAATCAGTGTAGCTATTGCTGTGAATCAAACCAGTGAGGTCTGTAGTCACCCAAAGTGAGAACTCTACAATTCTGAGTGCAGTAGCTTTCTGATCATGGCAGTTATTTCAAGCTTGTCAATTTTTAATACAACAAACAAATTTTAACTTTTTTCTAATCTGTTTGATATCAACTATAGATGAGTTTAACTGTGGATATCTGTCAATATCGCGGAATCACTATGGTTGGAAAAGACCTTTAAGATTGTCAAGTCCAACCATTATCTAACTCTATCAAGGCCACTACTACACCATATATTGAGCACTACATATGGATGGCTTTCAAACACAACCAGAGAGGGCAATTCAACCACTTCCCTGGGCAGCCTGTTCAGCTTTGGTAACTCTTTCAGTATAGAAGTGTTTCCTCACATCTGACCTAAACCTCCTCTGATGTAATTTGATGCCATTTTCTCTTGTCCTATGAATTGTGGCTTGTGTCATGATCCAATTTTCTAACCATCCTTTAGACTAAAGGTTTCCTCAGCTGCTCCTCATTAAGACTTATTCTCAAGACCCTTCACCAGTGTCAGTGACTGTGGTGGGTTGAAGGGCCAATCCTCCCTTTCCTCCCACCACGGGCAGAAAAGAAATGAGACTCAGACAAATGGATTGCAGAAGTGGTGGAAATTTAAATGGAAAAGCAGTGAATATTTTACAGAGAACCACAAACACAGTGACAAAAGAGATCCCAAAGCATACCCAAAAGCATCCCAACACTTCCTTCTCCCCATCTGAGGGCACACCCAAAACCCCCAGGGCTCTTTCTTCCTCCCCACCCCCCTTCCACTGTTAGGCTAAGCTCAGCTGGCCAGGTCTGAGATTGCCCTTCCCCTTTCTCCTCCTGGCCTTGGGCCTAGCCAGGCCCCAAGAGGCCTCAAAGATGACTCCCCCTCCATTACCAGGTAGGGACCATCTCCATAGCAGCAGTGAGGGAAGAAAGAGAAAGTGCAGGACTCTGCAGGTGGTTTTATAAGGGAGCAGGGCATTATGGGATGAAATATGTAGCTTCCCGTGTCCACCCACTGGGTTGGACCCTTGGGACACTGGAGGTGTTTCTTATGTGGCACAGCAGGGGGGCACCCAGCCTGAAGCACCACAGTGACCTTCTCTAAATCTGCTCCATCACCTCAGTGTATTCAAGGTGCAGCCTTACCAGTTCTGAGTAGTGAGATAGTCACCTCTATAGTCCTGTTGGACACTATATTCCTGATGCAGATCAGGATGCTGTTGGCCTTCTTGGCCACCTGAGCACACTGCTGGTTCAGGTGGCTGTCAGTCAACCCCCCCAGGTCTTTCCCTGGTGGGCAGCTTTCCAATTGCTCTAGCCCAAGCTTGTAGCACTGAGTGGGGATGTTGCAACCCAAGTGCAGGGCCCGGCACTTGTCCTTGTGGAAGTCTGTATGATTGGCCTCAGCCCAGCAACCCAGCCTGTCCAGGCTCCTCTGTAGATACAGACTTCTGACCTTCAAGCTGATGACACTCCCAACCAACTTGGTATCATCTGCAAACTTACTGAGGGTGCTCTCAATCTCCTTGCCATGATCATTGATAAAGATACTAAATAGGATTGGCCCCATCACTGAGCCATGAGGAATACCACTTGTGACTGGTCATAAACTGGATTTAACTCCATTCATTACCGTTCTCTCAGCCTGCCCATCAAGCCAGTGTTTGGTTCAGCAGAGTGTATATCCATCCAGACTTAGGGCAGCCATTTTTATCCTGAGGATGATGTGAGGAACAGTATAAAAGACTTTGCAGAAGTCCAGATAAATAACATCCACAGCCTTTCCCTCATCCACCCAGTGGGTCTCTGTCGTAGTTTGGGCTGGGTGCGCTCTGCTATGGGGCAAGGGGGTGTTTCCTGTGTCCAGAAGTCCAGCCTAGTGGGTGGACACAGGAAATTAGGTATTTCTACCATAATCCCTTGCACCACTATAAATTTTACGGTGGGGTCTGGCACTTGCTCTTTCCTTTCCTCTCCAACACCCAGTAACTGGAGGAGAGATCTCCTGGCCATGGGCCTGGTTAGGCCCGAGGCCACGGGGAGATGGGCAGTCTCAGATCTGGCCAGCTGAGACTAGCCTAGCAGTGGGGAGGCGGGGGGAAGGAGGAGCCCTGGGGGTTTTGGGTGCACCCTCAGGTGGCGATGGGATCTTTCTGGGACTGTTTTGGAGTCTCTCTTGTCACTCATTGCTCTCTATTTAAACCTTCCATCACTTTTGTAATCTGTTTGTTTGAGTTGTTATTTTGGTGCGTGGTGGGGAGGGGTTTTGCCCCAACCCATTACAGTCTCCTTGTTATGGAAGGAGATGAGGTTTGTCAAGCAGGATCTGCCCTTCTTGAACACGTGCTGACTGAGCCTGATTGCCTGATTGTGCTGTATGTTGTATGACACGGTACTCAGAATGATTTACTCCATGACCTTCCCTGGCATTGAGGTCAGACTGATTGGACTGTAGTTCCCTGGGTCCTCTTCCTGGCTGTTCTTGTAGATGGGCATCACATTTTCTAATTTTCAGACCACTGGGACTTCACTGCTTAGCCAGGACTGATGATAAATCACAAAGAGTGGCTTAGTAAGCATATCTGCCAACTCCTTGGGTATGTTTCTGTTTAGAAAAATCAGTTAAGGTAACAGTTGTGTTAAATCTCAAACAGAGAAAACTTTAAGTACCTGAAGACCTTAAGCAGATCTGAAGAAGGCTTTCTGCCAAAAGCCTGTCTGTTTTCCAAATGTGGTAATTACCCTAGAAATGCATTAGGCTAAAGGTATTATTTCTTCCTGTCCCTCTAGGGTTGGAAAATAATCTCAATCTAGGTCTTCTAATGATATTATCTTGAAAAGACTTGATTTAAATTCTGAACAAACAGGAAAATGGAACTCCTCACCTCCAGAACTAAATGAAGTGAAATGCATCAGAACTGTCAGGTTACATGCCTGCAAGACTGCTGATCCTTACTGCAAAACCCCCAAGCCTTCCTTACAGACACCCTGCATCTTGAGTACATGTTAGATTGGGCAATTATTGTTGAGGTAGCTGCATATTGCAGAAACATCTTTTCTTTGTTTAGGTCTGGAAGACAATCTAGATGCAAAAAAAGTTAGGATTGTTTTAGATGAAGGACTGAAGCCACTTTCACACTTTTTAATATAGGATTAAAAATCCTTCAGTATTCAAATATGCAAAGTTTGGAGGGGTCACAAAAAAGGAAGTCTGTGCTACAGTGCAGTCTTATGTAATATCTTCAGTATGGGAGTAGTTTTAAAGCACCTTCCTTCCAGGAAGAGAATGAATCATCATGAAGCAACAGTGGCTCTGTTCATTGCTTTTTACCAACTGCGTATTGCGAGGAGCTTCGTGCAGGCTAAATGTTCTTGCCCTACTGCAGCAACCTGAAAGGGGTGTAGACAGGATCATAACACAGGATGGTTGACATTTTTTCCTTGGTGAGGGCTGGACAGATGAAGGGCTAACTCCAAGCAAACAAATCGAGAAAGGCTTTCAACAGCCTTATGTAATTGCTGGGACACATGAATCATGTAAGCAGTAGGCTACAGATTCCACAGGTGCTAGCCCTCTGGGGAGTCAAGGTCACCTTTTACAATACTAGATGAAAACCTCAATTAAATTACATGAAGGAGCAAGAGGAGAGTTGTGCAGCATGATCTGCAGAAACTCTCACTTACAGCATTGCATACAAAGTGCGACTGCTGTGATGTGCAAAATTAAATGAATATTCAATCTGCACATTTCATGCACATAGAACTATTTAATAGTAATAAATTAATAAATTTTGGTATGCAGCGATTTTTCTTTGGTTATGTATGCATCCACTTTCCTGTTCTTTTACTCTTCCTAAAATCTACATCCAGCTGGATTGGCTCAGTGAACACAGTTGTTTACAGGACAGAAGAGGCAAACACACATGGACAGAGAGGCATTTTCATTGCCTTAAGAGAAATCGTTAAGCTGCATTACTAGTATAGTCTTATGCAAAATAATTTGCTTGAAAAATGCCTTTTATCTGACAGCAAAGCAATATACTACCCTTTCTCTTACGAATTAAGGCATCTGCCGACACCTGTTTTGTCGCATCAGTGCACTTTCAGCAGCCTCTATCGGCCGTGTACTACTCACGCTTTCCAAACGGACAGCAAAGTGCGACCGCTGCTGGTCCGCACACCCACACGTATACGGGATGGCTCCACCCAGACAGCCCTCACCGTCCGGTGCAGGGAAGGAAACTGTCGCCTTCAGTCCCGCCCCGCCCCATACTGCCCCCTCCTGGGCTGCCTCTGTGCAGCGTCTACGTACCACCAGGCCGAGCGCAGGCCCTGCAATCGCCCGGCCGTCAGATCGATCGCGAACTTCCCCCCTCTGCGTTCTCTTGGTCGTTCGCCAGGCAGTACCGTGACATTTCCCTGGGCGCGACGACGAGCCCTACAGCGATGAAGGACGCGCGGCAGTCTCCGTGCGCAGCGGCCCGCACAGAACGCGAGACAGGACGAGGATGATTCCGGGCTCTGCGCAGAGAGTCTGCTCAAGGCGGGGTGACACCCGCTAGGCTACGGGAAGACCGGCTGATCGCGGCACAGGCACTACTCGCCCTCCTCGCCTGGCCGAAGGGACGGCGGGGGAACCGCCACAATAAAAGGCGGCAGGCTGCTGCACCGGTATTTTCATGGGTCGTCACGACTTGTGGCAGCACCGCTGTGAGCGACCCTGGGGAGGCGCCAGGCCGCTGGCGGAACGCTGAACGCTCTCGCTCAGCAGACCAGCGGTCTGCTGAAGCTTGGACGGGGCGGAGGGAGGAAGCGAGAAAGTAGATTTCCTTCTCTTCGCAAGAGAGCTGGGCAGCTGCGGTTTTTTTACCGGAATAGCCGACGCGACTCGGCACCGGCCTCTCCTGCCCGGCTAAGGGCTGTGCCCCAGCCGGGGGCTTCCCACATTGACCATGACCCTTACTGGCCCTCAAGGGTGCTGACCGCTCATCTGTCCCTGCGGAGAGGCTGCTCTCAGGAAGGCGGCGTCGCCGGCTGGCCGGAGGCGGGAGCGATGCAGGTCGCCAGCCGCTCAGCGCCCCGCGGGACGCAGTCCGACGCCTCCTTCCTGCCCCCGACTCGCCGTTGGGACCACGTCGCCGCTCTGCGCAGCGAAGAAAGCAGCGTCGAGCGGCACCAGCTTTTCCGCCAGGCCGGCGAGGTGGGCCGCCACGGCAGATGGGTGGCTTCTTCCGCCGCCCCCTTCCTGCCTTCCTACCCTTCCTCTCCTCCACCGCCCCCCGCCTCCTCCGCTTCCTCCTCCCCCGCTGCCGAAGCCGTCACCGCCTTCACCACCCCCTCAGCTGCCTGCCTTCTCCTGGCGACCCCGTGGACGCACGCACGCTCCCGTTCCGGCTTTCCCGGACTCGCCATGAGCGGCGGAGCTACTCGCTTACCGCCACCCCCCGCCCACTGTCCGCCGCCGCCGCCCCTCCACGGGCCGAGCCTTCCGGAGCCGGGAGCGCGCATCCAGGGCCGGGCGAGCCCCGCCGGGCACGGCGCAACTCGCGCCGCCCTGGGCGCCAGAGGGCCACCACCAGGTGAGCGGGAAAAGGGCTCCGGGGAGGGAGGATACATTCGGCGTCCACCGCAGCCCAGCAGCGCAGCTGGCGCGGAGAGTCTCGAAGTTCTCTGCAGCGCCAGGAGTTGTGGCTGCCTCAGGGGACGGGAGGGAGGAGACGATCTCCCCAGTCACACCAAACCGAGGCATGTTGCGGCGGCTGCCGACAGGCTGTGAGTCGCCCGGCTAGCCTTAGGGTGCCTAGGCCACCCTGCCCGTCCGTCGATGACCGGCGCGGCTGTGGCTTTTTTTCCACCAGTCGCGATGCGGCGTTGTGTAGCACGGGCGGCGCGCCGTACTGGGGCTGTCGCCTTCGGTCGTCATACTTCCCCAGCACCTCCCCGCCCCGCGCCCTCGTCTGTCGGTCGCTGGCGAGATTCGCTGCAATAGGCGTCCATGTTTGCTCGTCCTCACAGCGGCGATGGCCGTTTTTCATGAGAGGCGCATTCTGCGCCGGGCCGTGCCCACCCTCCCTCATCCTTGCAGCAGTCCCTGTCTTGCAGCGTGCCCTCGGCCTCTGTAGATTTCGCTCCTGAATCAGGCAGTTTGCAGTCATCTCAAGTTCTTGCATGTAGCACCAAAATGCTTTGAAAGTCAGACTGCCTCAGTAGAAACCCCGCTTGAGTGCTTTCGGTGCCCTCAACTGCTGCCCTTTAAAGTTATTCTTGAGTTTTCTGTTGAAACAGCTTGCAGCAGAATCTTCTCAGTGGAACTGGTTTTGGGCATATGGTTCACTTGTCCTGAATACTGATGTATTCAGTACTACAGTCCCAACATCTGGGTTGATGTGCTTGCTTTTTGTCTGACACCAGAGCTGCTTCCAAGACTGCAATGGAGCTTCGCACACACTTAAATTCGTACGAGGGCCTGATTGGGGATTGGGGTGTTAAACTTTTCCCTAAGCTGTTTTTATGAATGGCAGCAAAAATACTGATGTATAGATGAAGTTAGTAATTAGAAAGTGGTATGGGAGAAGGACAGAAAACAATGCATTAGGTTTTGTGCCTGGAGAGTGAAGAAATGAGATACCTAATTACTTTTCTCTTTGAACCAACTTTGTGATGTGTGTGTCTGGAGGACTTACCTGAATGTTTGCAAGAATCTGCAGTATAGGTGTTTATAGTGATGGAAATACTGCTTTGAAATGAAGTAGGTTTTACAGACAAGTTCCCCTTGAAATTTGCTGTTAAAAGTTGAGGAAGTACTTGAATTTTTCACTTTCAATTGTAGTACAGTGCTCAAAAATAGCCTTTTCCTACATATTGAAATCACAAAGCACATGGAGAAGTTCAGTCTTTCCTGTCTAGCTATTTGGGCCTTCCAAATAATGTATATAGGTGAAAAATATTCTTCCAGTAGAGATGATCTGGAAATAGAGGGTTTACCTCATGAAACTGTATTTCAACTGTTTGGGTCTTTTTTGACTAAAAATGCTTTGATATTTTTGGTGTACATGAGAACCTTGTCTTAAAGCCTCATCTCAAAACCTTTCCTAACCTTCACATGTTAATAATCTAACAGATTTGTGGAGTGTTACTAATGGGAGATAGAAACTTTAAGGCTTCTTATGATTTGGAAAATCTTGGTGGAGAGAAGAACTATAACCTTTATCATATAAAGAACTCATCACAGGCCTAGTGTACAAAGACCTTACTGTTGGAGTAGGAAATGTTGATGTTTTGCTTCTCCAAGACAGGAGGGGGCTTTTTGGCTTTGTACTGAAGTTCTGATATTCACTAGCACAGATCCTTTGTTTTAAAGTCCTGTGCTTGATACTGACTGGGATAGTCAAACAGTTTGCTCAAAAGAGCTCTTTAGATGCCCAAGTTAAGTAATTAAGTTTCACTATATACTTAAGTTGTTAGTCATGGTCTCAAAAATACATAAAATATTTTCATTTAATGTGATATCTGCTTCATCTTCCAATTTTGAAATAACAGCTCATAATTTACAGAAAATTCCATGAGATTTCTAAATTAGGGGTAGAAATACATTTTTTCTCCAAAGGGAAAGGCTGTTACTCTGATTTTGTGGAAGTCTGCTTGTTTCATTAAATAATTTCCTTCAGAGGAAAAAATGGCACTCTGGCCTCAGGGCCAAACTGGATTGTTTTGCTGAGTACCCTGGTAGTTGTGTTCTTGAAAGCAGTCTCCTTTTGATGGTCCTAATATATTAACTTCTGATAAAAAAGAGAACACAAACAAATCCTGTGTGGTGATCTGGGCTTTAAATATTAGGAGTTAGTCTAATTACTATAGTTTAAAAATTAGATAGAGAGAATGCTTACTACTTTACCTCCAGAAGGAAAGCATTTAGTGATATATCTGGTTCTTCTCTTTGTTGTTGTTTCTTTTGTATTTTTCTCCCAAACAGTGAGTGCCAATAGAAGTGAGAGTCTCTATTCAGAGTTTCAAATTAGTGAAAGAATATTGGACTCAGAAATACTGCACTGAAGAGCTGCTTCTTTAATTCAGGAAATTGAGCTTGGTCTTAGGAGGCACCTCACTGTCCATGAAGTACTTAGGCTCTGGCAGGGTACATGAATCTTCTCAGTAAAAAAGAGAAGCCCCCCTAGAGGCAAGATTGTCATCTAGAAAAAGAAACTTGTGCCAGTTGTGGAAATTCTTAGACCTTTTCTGTTTTACTGTTTCTTGTAAGGTCTTCATTAGCAGTCACAGGTTTTGCAGCATGTGGAAAGATAGTTTTTGGAAGTTGTGATACACTTACGATACCAATGTGATGTCTTCAGCTGGTGGAAACCACATTTCTCTTAAGCATCTTTGTTAGGCATATCAGCTTTTTGGATGTCGTCAGGTAAACTTTGTTAAATATGATTAGTCTTGCTTGACCTTCTTGCCTTGTGGACAGTTTAACTAGAATAAATTTAAAACTAAAATTACTGATTAATGTGCACATAAGGCTACGCCTCTTCAGAAAATATTGTTGAGAAGTAATGAGAGGTTCTTATTTAGGCAGGTAACTAGGCATCCGCCAAATCTTTGAGCATACAAAGATTGATCTTTTTATGTATCTTTTGAGTGCCACTTTTCAAACATATGCATAACTGGAATGTGAGGGGATGGCCTTGTTTGCAAAGACAGTACTAATGTGTCAGTTAAATGCAGTGGAAAGCTCTTTGAATTCATTATGATTCTACCTGGTGCTGAATAGGTTCAGCAGTTGTAATATGAGTACTAAAACTCCTTGTTTGTTCATACTGGCACCTGTAAGCTTTTGTGCCTGTAGCAGTTGTGCATAATTTACTACTGATGTGTGGTTTTGTTCTCAAATGAGAAAGCAGTTACTGTGGCTTTACAGTGAGTGTTACACTGGATGTGAATTTTATAATCTATGTCATAATGAAGATACTTTTACAGCTTTTTAACCATGTAAAATAAAGCAAGATGGAAAGTTAGTTTCATGTTAAGAACAAGTGAAACACATTTGGCATGCAAATGGTTTTCAAGAGTTGCAATATATTTTTGATAGACTGAAAGTAAACAAACAAATTCCCAAACTGGAAACTTATTGAAGCACCTTTGTTTGAATTTGCTAAAGGGTGATGTTAATAAGTACAGAAGTGTCATGGTAGTATTTCCTGGTCAGAGTAACCACAAAGTTGTAAAGCTGTTACTGTGCACATTTGTTGGGTAGAGCTAATTCATCTTGAACACACATATGAAATGCATGCTCTACTTTGCAACATCTGCTTCTGAAATGATCTAAATTACTGTTTTGGTCTAATCCACCATACTTATTATTGCCAGTATCTGTTGATTGAAACTGAATGATGTACTAGAACTGATCCTTCAGCTGTCAGATCTGTAAGTTGTAATACAGAGCTGCATTGTGGCTGGCAATTGATTTGGTTTGTAAGGTCAACCACCTTCTGTTAGCTAGTGCCTTGAATAAAAGTTGTTTATTGCCTAGAAAATGGGGGAAATATTATTTTTCAGTATCAGAGTTTGATTAAAATGTGTGTGTGTTGATTTTTCTGTTGGTTTCTTGCACAGTTTTTGGTTAGTTTGGTTTTGAAACCTATGGTCTTACTCTCAGTTAAAATAACTAATAACAGATAATTCATGATTCAGTGTGCAGTCCTCTCTCAATTCAAATAAAGGGAATGTGATGAAAAATTACAGATGGGTATATATATGTGTATGTGGTAGATTTGTTCATGTCCTAACAGTTCCCTTATCTGTGTGAATTTTCTGTGTTTAATAACAGTGCTGCAATATTGTACTATATATCCATATCAGATGGGTATAAAGTACATCACATGTGCCCTTTGAACTTTGAGCTAGTGCTTTCCAAGATGAAATTACTGCAGCAAAAGTTAGGCAGCAAAGCTGGTTGTGTGCCCAATTTTCTTCATACTCTCACTTCTTTACCTAGACTTTAAGATGGATGTAAAGACTGAAAAGTCAACTCTCTTCTCAGCATAGTTTGAAAAGTATGTTTGCCTTGTCACTAAAAGGCTTGTGAATGTTGTAAATTCTTGGTAAAAGTTGTGCTCATGTGAAAAATAAAGTAGACTAATTTTTGTTCTTATATTTACATTTGCTGCTTACACAGCTTCTTTTTTTTTCAGAGTAGCTTGGGAGAATTAAATCCACATGTGCACAGAATCATTTTGACCCATTTTTTTTTTCCTGAGAAAGACAGGCCTGAAATCTGTTTGAAACAATAGCATTGCAGCTTTCTTTCTTAGGTCTTGCTCCTCAGGCCCTTTAAGTAGTCTCTCTTATGGCACCTACTTCATATTGGAAGCTTAGATGGAGAGGTGTCATCTGAATCAAAGTGCTGTCGGTGTTAATGCCATGGAGGATATGGATTATACAAGAAGGTAGAGTACCAAAATGTCAGAGAGCATCTTATAAAATTCACAGTGGGGGCCACTTTCACATTAATAGCATAGTAAGATCATAGAATCACAAAATAGTTTGGGTTGGAAGGGACCTTAATGATCATCTGGTTCTAAACACCCTGCAATGGGCTGGGACACCTCCACTACATAAGGCTGATCAAGCCCTTCTCCAACCTGGCCTTGAACAGCTTCAGAGAGGGCGCACCCTCAACCTCTCTGGGCAACTTGTTCAGTGTCTCACCACTCTCACTGTAACGAATCTCTTCCTACTATCCAGCCTAAATCTACCCTCTTCCAGCTTCAATCTATTCCAGCTACAAGCCCTTGTTAAAAATCTCTCCCCAACTTTCTTGTAGGCCCCCTTCAGGTACTGGAAGGTTCCTATATGGTCTCTCTGAACCCTTCTCTTTTCCAGGCTGAACAGCCCCAACTCTCACAGCTTGTCCCCATAGGGGATGTACTTCCAGCCCTCTAATTATCTTTGTGGCCTTTCTCTAAACCCACTTAATCAGTTTGATGTCCTTGTGCTGGAGGCACTAGAACTGGATGCAGTACTCTTGGTGTGGTCTCATGAGATCAGAGTAGAGGGTAGGAATCACCTCCTTTGTCCTGCTGGTCACACTTTGCAGTCCTGAGTATGCTTGGTCTTCCAGGTTCAAGTGCACATTGCTGACTCGTGGAGTTTTTCATTAACTGACACCCCCAAGCCCCTCTCCTTGAGACTGCTCTCAACCCACTCCTCCCTCAGCCTGTATTTGTGCTTGGGATTACCCCAACCCAGGCGTAAGATATTGCACTAGGCCTTGTTGAACTTCATGAGGATGGCTTGGGCCCACTTCTCAAAGCCTGTTCAAGTCCAGTGTGTCAACTGGACCACACAGCTTGGTATCATTCACAGACTTTTCTCAGGGTGCACTCAGTGCTGCTGTCCATGTTGCTGACAAAGATGTTAAACTATGCTGGTCCCAGTACTGACACCCAGGAGACTCCACTTGCCACTGCTCTCCATTTGAACTTTGAGCCATTGACTGCAACTCTCTGAGTGCAGCCACCCAGCCAGTTCCTTATCCAGCAAGTCTGTGCTTCTCCAATTTGTTGACCAGGATATCATGCAAGACAGTGTGAAATGCTTTACACAAGTTCAGGTAGATGACTTCAGTTGCTTTTCCCTTATCCACTGATGCTGTAACTCCATCATAAAAGGCGACCAAGTTCATCAGCCGTAATCTGCCCTTGCTGAAGTTCTGTTGGTTACCACCAATCACCTTTTCTTAATTTTCCATATGCCTTGGCAAAGTCTTCAGCAAGATCTGCTCCTTGATCTTGCCAGGTACAGAGGTGAGATTGACTGGCCAATAGTTTCCAGGTTCTTCCTTTTGTCCCGCTTTGAATGTGGGGGGGTTGCATTTTTCCTTTTCCAGTCAGCAGAGACTTCTCCAGGTTGCCATGACCTTTCAAATATGATGGACAGTGCTTTGCCAGCTTCATGTGCTGGTTCTTTCAGGACCCATGGGTAGATCTTACTTAGATCCATGGAGTTGTGCATCTTGAAATTCTTTAAATGGTCTTGAACCTGATCTTCACTTACAGTGGCCAGATCTTCCTTTTCTGATTCCCTACCTTGTTCTTCTGGAGCTTGTCTGGTGCAGCTAGAGCTCTTGCCAATGGGGATTGAGGCGAAGTAGTCACTGAGCATCTCAACCTTCTCCATATCCCTCATGACCAGGTCTCCATTTTCCTTTTGGAGAGACCCCACATCTTCCCTAGCCTTTTTGTCACAGATGAACCTGAAGAATTCTTACTCCCTTTTATGTCCCTAGCCAAATTTAATTCTATCTGTACATTTTATTTCTGTTATGGTTATTGATATTTAATGGGTGGAATGGTTAATAACTTTATTAAAAAATGCCACAGAAAATATTAATAAAGCCTATTTACCAGTCCAAGATACTCGGTCATGGAAAGGTATCTCATAAGCAGGAATATGTAACAATTTAAACAATATTAGTAAAAAACCAGAAACAACAAACAGTAATCTAAGCAGTAAAGAAAAAAAATCTTCAGCAATGGGCCAGCTTTGCTTACAAAGGGGAACTCTAGAACTCACCCAATAGAGCAGCAACAGAACCTTTTAACAGATGCTTATAAAAATCAGATTTGCTGGGTTACTCACTGCAAATCCCTTCAGTCCAGTACATTCATTCGCTGCGTTTATAATCTCAAGAATATGTGGTGCATTTGAACTCACGCTGACTTGCGGTGGTGTCTGCACATGGATGCTGCTGTGCTGGGGAGAGTCTTCTCTGTGCAGGATGTGTCCCTGGCATGCTGTAGACAGGCAGATGATGGGTGGGCTGTGGCTTGGGGTATCTTCAGTGCTTGGGCTTTGAGCAGCTCTTGTCCCTGCAGCTCTGGACTTGGCAGCTTTGGTAGCTTTGACTGCTATGGAGAGGTTCTTCAGCTGCAATTTCTGCAGTGGCTCTTACTGCTTCTTCCAATAAAACAAGACTGTCCCAGGGTCTTGGCTCCCCCAGGGTTTGTCTCTTGGCACAGCAAGACATGTGTGTCTGCCACTGGGCTTCTACACCATGTTACTGCAAAGAGCGCGTGCGTCTTTCTGGGTAAACTGAGGCATGGCATGGATTCTGGGTTGCAAGGTAAAGCAGGGCTTGGCTTCTCAGGCTTGCAAAAGAAAGTTCATGGCTTCTCTCCCAGATCTTAGGCAAAGCAAAAGGCTCACTCTTTGGGCTAGTGTTTATAGATTTTCTGCAACAATGATGGCCAGTAGCCACATAGATAAAGAGATGGAAACCTGATACTTCAACCTATAGAATCAGTTTTCTCCAAACATGGCCAAAGGCATACACACCTGGCCCACTTGGACCCTAGGGCACGTTCAGACAAGCCTGGGACATGTGGGCAATCTGGAAAACCAGACCTCCCGGCTCCTGTTCCATTGTCTGGTTCAGGGCATATCTGAGACTTTGTCCCTTCAGGACAATTTCTTAACCTGATCTCTGAGTGCTTCTTGGAATGCACTGCTTCTGGGTTTGGAGGAGTTGGGTCTTGAATATTGACCAGTTTTCTTGGGCCCCTCTTCACTCTAGGGCTTTATCTCATGACACTCTTAACAAGCAGAACCCAGTCTGCTCTCGTGAAATCCAGAGTAGTGAGCTTACTTTGCACCCTTACTGTGTGCCCCGAGGATCTTAAACTCTACCATTTTGTGGTCGCTTCAGCCAAGGCTGCCCTTAAGTTTCACTTTCCTCACCAGACCCTCTTTGTTGGTGAGGACAAGTTCCAGCATAGCACCTTTTCTGGTGGGTTCCTTTGCCACTTGGAGAAGGAAATTACCATCAGTGTGCTGCAGGAACCTCTTAGATTGTTGGTGCTCTGTTTTGTGGTCCTTCCAACCGATATCTAGGCAGTTGAAATCTCCCATGAGGACCAGGGCTCATGAACTCGAAGCTGCTCCTATCTGTTTGTAGAGGGCCTCATCCACTCAGTCTTGCCAGTGATGGTGCTGCTTTCTCTTACTTTGTTTTTCTGCATTTTGTTTGGTTTGGATACTGGATTTTTATATGTATGTATTTTTAGTAGCTTCTGCTTCGATTCTGCTATGCTTGTTTTGGACTGTACTTCTGTGTGTGTGAAGTACAGTAAATGCTCCATTGTTAGAATTCCATGAATGAAGAAAAGAGTCTCTATTCTTGTGGGAGAAAATACTTTTGTTTTTATGCTCTGATGACTTAAAGCTTCCTTCAGGAAGTCACTTGATGTGTAATGTAGATCAAAGAATGCATACTTTGCTTTATTTAGAAAAAGACTCCAGAAGTGAGTTATGAAACAGTAAGTCTCATGTTTTCAGAAGTATTTTAGGCAAACACAATGTACAGTGCTTGTTTTCGGAGCTTCTCAAATGCTCTAGACATTCATTGTTTAAATACCCTTCTCTACATCTTTCTCAGCTGAAACCCCAGCATCTCGGCTCTAAGCTCCTGGGTTGCTGTTCACATTGTCACTGTTAATGTGTTTAGGTTAAGCTTCTCTATCCTGCCTGTTACATAAAGCCTTTACAGCCATGATACTTGAAGAAACCACATTGTGATTAGCCTGTTTGTGCTAAAATGTGTCAAGATATTTCTCTTGTAACTACTGGAGTTCTGCATCCAGACAATCAATGTTGCTTATTGCATTGTTTGTCAGCTAGTGTGATTTTCTTGGGCGTGGGCTGGCTTAATAACTATTCTTCAATGAAATGTTGTATTTCAGAGTACACAATTTGGTCTTGGCCACCAGCTTCTAGGACAATCATAAGTGGAAAATAATAAAATGATACATACTCCATCACTTAAACTGGGAAAAAAAAATCAGAAAGGCTTACTTAAGTATTTAATAGAATTTTTGGTGGTTTTGTATAACATACATAAAGGTATGCAGCCAGTATGAAAAAAGAACATTACTTAAATTGCTAAAGGGTGTTTTTTATTAGTCTTGATATCCCTCATGAATAAGGGAATTGCACTTTTCCCTATAATACTACCAGGAAATGTGCTCAAGGGCACATTTCTTTGCAATGAGGGCAGAAGGAATGTTATTAGTTATGTATTTTCTGCCAGTATGATCACTAAAGAGTCAAGAATGAATTCTGCAAATCTTGCTGAAATACTGAATAATCTGCATACCTAAGAAGACTATCCTTAAATAGTTTAAAAATTGCTAAAAGCCATACCCAGTGTTTGTTCATGCTACTTGTGTGAGAGGTGGAGGACTAACTATTAAACCACAAAGTATGACTACTAGTGTTGACCGTGTATACAGAACAGTTGGGTCTGCTGTAGAATAAATACATGGAACAGTGCAAGTGCTGTATCATTGAAGGAACTGTAACATACAGTTTGAAACTATTTGTTGCATGTTGTTTTTTTCAGCACAGCTTCCTGTTAACACCCTCTTTGGTTTTGATGCTTTGCACCTGGCATGTGTTTGGGATTTACATCTAATATCTGTGTGAATTCTTGCTGAGAAAAGATTTTGGTTTAAGGCACATGGATACTTCTGCTTTCATTATGACCATGTGCAAATGTGTACATGACCTGAATTGTGGTGCTTTTTATTTCCCTACCCAGAGGTTGACATTTTTAAGTGACTTTTTAAAAATTCCCCCTAAAAACATGTTTGTCTGCCTTTTATTAATGTGTACAAGCTTTCTGTTAGATCTGCATGCCATCACATTTCTTTCTCCTGTTTGTTGATACATAAGCAAGTCAAGCAGGAGTAAGGAGTAGGTTTTGCAAGTCTCTCGCAAACTTAGTACTCTTATTGAGCCTTTTGGCTCAGAAACCCTGGGAGTCTATGATCCTTGTGAATTGTGTGTATTTTGAGCACAATTACATCAAGTGTTTATGACAATTGGTTTTGCAGAAGGTTTTGGAGATTGGATACAAGTTGGACTTCGGAGGAGTTTCAGAAATTCTATATGATTTTTGGAGGCTTGGAAGTGAAGGCTTGTCTTTGTTTATCCGATGACGACACTACTGTACTCCCTCTCCCTTCCCACCCTGAGAAAGTGAATAGGGGAAAGGAAGGGAAGACAAGTTTGATGAAATATTTTTAAAAAATATTAATACTAATATAAAATGCATGGAGTTAGACTGTGTAGTGGTCACAAGCTGTGCACTCCCTGTGGTGGGTGGTAGATATGAGGCACTGTGAGCACCACAGCTCCAGCAAAAGCACAGCAGTCACTAATGCTGGGTGAGACCTTCAAGGGATAGTGACCATTGAAGAGAAGAAGCTAGTTTTCTGAGACAATTTTTCTTGCAGATGGTCAGAAGTGATGGTGAGATTGTACTTTGCTTAGGTGTACAGGTGTGACCTCTGTCATTTGTGACTTTTTTTTTTTCCAACCTTGATATTTTTCACTGTGATCATCTTAACACAATTCCTGCCCATATATGCAAAAACACCTTTTGCAATGGATATATATGTTGGTATATGTATAATGGTATAAATGGTTTGGGTAAAATATCAATAGCTGTTTATATTTGAAGGGGTGCTGAAAGCAGAGTTATGTTTCTGCTCCTAACCCTTCTTCCTAACTTACTTGCTTATGTACAAGAAATCTGTTTTCTTCTGGCGGATAAAACTGTGCACTTAAAATTTTTGTTGTTGTTTGGTGGGTTTTGTTGTTGTTGTTTTGTTTTCTTCAGTGTTTGGGGATGTTGAGTCTTGTCTTTGGTGACATACTGATTTGTGGAAATGAACCCCACAATGCCAGAGAGTTATGAAGTAGATACATTTATTACAGTGCTGGGTACAGGAGAGATCTCTCCACCAAACCTGTACACCCTATGCCAGTACACACAGGTATATACGTGATAAAAACATACATATTCATTAGTTTTCTGAGAATAGGTGTAGTTAAAGTAAATTATTTCCAGGAACTCATTAGCATATGTGTCCTCCCATTCTCCACCCAGGTTCTGCCCTCTGGTGGTCATTTGGGTGGTCGTTGGGCATGAAGTAAGAGTCTTCCTCACAGGGTATTTTTCACCTTTGGTCCAATTACTTGTTTTTCATCATGTTTTAATTCCCCCATATCTCTTGGACTACTGGTTTTTTGTTTTTATCAGAAAGGAAGCTTTGAACTTTGACCCTTTATGGTTAAATGTTCAACTATTCCCTATAGGTACATGCTTTGATGAAGGACCTGTGTCTGTTCCTGTGCAGACCAACGCTTGTAATGTATAGTTATGCATTACCTCCTAATGGGTCTCTGGTATAAGGTTAGAAAATCAGTAATGGGTCTCTTGTCAAATATAGGGTTAGAAAATTAAAGGTCCCTCTGCCAGTATTCTTTGATTTTATATTTTTCCCTCATCTAATTATACCAGTTGTACTTGGTACAATTTCTCAGAAGGTGCTAGATAAATGAATCAAGAGGTGTGTTGTTCAGCAATGGAAGGGGTTTTCCCAAGAATGCAGGGTGAGAAACACATGTGCAAATGAAAACTATAAAAGGTACATATGTACTCTAACTTTTTTATATTAGCCTTTGCCTAACTGATATGTATGATTTGATGAGTCCATTGTAAATCTGCTGTAGTATTTTTAAGGAAAAATGACGAAAACAAGAATTCAGTCAGTAGCATAAAATATGGGCATAGCAGAAATTAGGCAAAAAGCAAAAAACTGTGGTGTATGACCTCCACAGGTTTTCTTACCATGTTAAACGTGAAGCTGGCATACAGTATAAAGCTGTCATTGTAACAGGTTCAAGTGAACCAATGGGTTAATCTCTCTTTCCTCCAACACAGAAGTGAGGGAAAAACAACACAAAAATAGCTCCAGGCTGAAACAAAGAGAGTGAGATAAGAGTTTACTGAGTAAATAAGATAATAATGTGAATGCACAATTACCTTAGCCTGTTTGCAGAAAAAGCACAGCAGAAAGCAGCAAGCAGAAGCAAGAGAGCTAAAAACCCAAGCCAGGGAGCTGCTCCTTCGTCCTTCCCTGTCCCACTGACACCACGGTGGAAGAGCCAACACCCAAAAATCCAGAACCCAAAAGCAGCCACCAGAGCAGGAAGCCTTTCATGTTGCAATCTGAACTTCAAGTCCCATATTACTTTGCTCCAGCCAGCACTTTTCATTTCGAAGCTGCCATGAGGCATAACAGCAAGAGCTATTCCACTTAACCCATGATATTCATGCTTGTTTTCTTTCAGTCTTTTTTTTTTTTTTATAACTATTTATCTCTTGTAAATAACTTCTGACTTGAAGGAGGCTTCTATATAGACTAGACTAGACTAGAATAGAATAGGTTGGAAGAGACCTTCAAGATCATTGCGTCCAACCCACCATCCAACACCACCTAATCAACTAAACCATGCAACCAAGCACCCTGTCAAGTCTCCTCCTGAACACCTCCAGTGATGGTGATTCCACCACCTCCCCGGGAAGCCCATTCCAATGGCCAATCACTCTCTCTGTGTAAAACTTCCTCCTGACCTCCAGCCTGAACCTCCCCTGGTGCAGCCTGAGACTGTGTCCTCTTGTTCTGGTGCTGGCTGCCTGGGAGAAGAGACCAACCTCTGCCTGTCTACAACCCCCCTTCAGGTAGTTGTAGAGAGCAATAAGGTCACCCCTGAGTCTCCTCTTCTCCAGGCTAAGCAGCCCCAGCTCCCTCAGCCTCTCCTCACAGGGTTTGTGTTCCAAACTCCTCACCAACTTTGTTGCCCTTCTCTGGACACGCTCCAGCAAGTCAACATCCCTCCTAAACTGAGTGGCCCAGAACTGGACACAGTACTCAAGGTGTGGCCTAACCAGTGCAGTGTACAGGGGCAGAATGACCTCCCTGCTCCTGTTGGCCACACTGTTCTTGATGCGGGCCAGGATGCCATTGGCCCTCCTGGCTGCCTGAGCACACTGCAGGCTCATGTTCAGCCTACCATCAACCAGTACCCCCAGGTCCCTCTCTGCCTGGCCGCTCTCCAGCCACTCTGACCCCAAGCCTGTAGCACTGCATGGGGTTGTTGTGGCCAATGTGCAGCACTTGGCACTTGGATGTGTTAAATCTCATGCCCTTGGATTCTGCCCATCTGTCCAGCCTATCGAGGTTTCTCTGCAGAGCCTCTCTACCCTCCAGCAGATCAACTCCTGCCCCCAGCTTGGTGTCATCAGCAAATTTACTGATAATGGACTGAATGCCCTCATCCAGATCATCAATAAAGATGTTAAAGAGGATGGGGCCCCTGCACTGATCCCTGGGGGACTCCACTACTGACTGGCCACCAGCTGGATGTGGCACCATTCACCACCACTCTCTGGCTCGGCCATCCAGCCAGTTCCTAACCCATCGCAGTGTGCTCCCGTCTAAGCCATGGGCTGACAGCTTGGCCAGGAGTTTGCTATGGGGGACAGTGTCAAAGGCCTATATAATTTCTTTTAAATAATTTCAATAAACCAGTGTTTAAGTAGCAGATACATTAGTTTGCCCCTTGAAGAAAACCCTATGAAGCAAATGGATGCAGTTTTTTGGGGGTTACTGAACCATTGACTGTGCACATAGGTAGTTCTTGGCCAGCTAGCTAGTGGTTTGCTTCCAAGCAACTGCAGTCTGTAGCCTTTCCTACAGGTATGGAAGAGAGAATGGAGAGTATCAAGGACTAGGGAAACCAAAGGAATTGCATGGAATAGGAACTGTAAGGATTTGGAGGGTATCTGAGTTACTGCAGTGAGGGTACCTAAAAACACAGATCAAAAAATGCATGAAAGCAAAACTAACTCTACTGCTCATGTAACTGCTGACTTTTTTTTTTTTTTTTCCTGAGGTTCACTCTTAAAACGTAAGTACTTATCATAAAAGAGGATTTGCAAGCTGAATAACTTCCCATACTGTCATGGACATGTTTTATGTGAATTACCTCAAGTACCTCTTGTTAACCAGCTGAAAGAAGGCCGAGTGGCAAGGTGTGTAGTGGGGCCAAAGGAGGATACCAGAATAGTCTCCAGTTAGACTGGGGCAGAAGTACCCTTAAACCATTTTAAAGCAAAGACTTCTAACACTTAATTTATTATTCTTTAACCTTTTATTCCTGTTGTAGGTCAAGTGGTTTTTTCCTAGTAATTATTTTTTGGATGGTGCATTTTCTGTTTGGGACTGATGTCTCAGACAAACCTTTCTGCTAGCTTAGTTCTTTCTTACGTTTGTGGTTTCCCCTTTTCTTCTGCTTCTACGTTTTTCCCTCCCTCAAGCTTAGTAGTGATAAAAAGAGGAGTACCAAAGAAGTCTAATAGTCTTGATCAGAGGGCAGGATATAAGAAAAGATTCTATTTCCTGTCATTATAGAAGACTATAGAAGAGCTTTGTTTTTCAAGGCACTAAGTCTAGTTTTGGAAGCTTTTATGTTTATAGGAATTTTCAAATTAAGATAAATTATCCAGCAAGGAGACACAAAAATATATGCCTACTGAATTCTTTTTAATTTTGACCTGAAGGTCTCAAATTTATGCTGTCTGGTGGAGTAATGCTAAGATTTATTGCATCTCTGTAGAGGGAGGGCCTGGTATAAACACTAAAGATTTTAGGATCTCTGTAGACAACTGTTACCCTTAGAAGGGGGAACTTTAGCCTGGTTCCTAACTGCAAAAACTGAAAGTGAAATTATTATCATTGGATACAAAAGAAAAATCATGATAAGGTCTATATAATTCAGTGGCTTGCCAATGAGGATGTAGAGGCATAAGCGGTTCTTTCTTTTCTTCCTCTGTGTCTTCTGCTTGCAACTATATTGTACATATATTGTATATTTTGTACATACTCATTGCATTTTATATTTCTAGATTTTAGTTTGCATGTAAATAGAGTTTCATTTGCTTCCATCCCAAGCTGAGCTACTCTGGCAATTTATTTTGAGGGTCGTGTTCTCCAAATTACTTGAGGGGTAACTTCAACCCACCACAACAGCAGTACTTAAATACTGTTTAGTAGAGTTGGGATGACTATTGTTGAATATCTGTGTACTGATTTGCTTTTATATTTATTACCTAGTGTTTTTGGAATTACTGCTTAGGGTTTATCTGTGCTAGAGAGTTATGCAATGCTAATTTAATCAGTCTAGCTAAAGTGGAAAAGATGGTCTTCTCAGACCTGAAAGTGATTTTGAATTGCACATTCTGGGAGAGTTTCCTGTTCTGAGAAATGGAGTTATTCTTTGATCAAAGAATATTTTGGCTTGATAACTGCATTGTTCTAGGGGTTGACGCAGTGCACCTGAAGAATCTATTTACCAGTACACTTGCCTGTTCTTGATGTAGACCACTAGTTCACAGATACTTAAAAGTCAAAGTTTAAAACAGTTGTGTTTGATCTTGAAAAGAAATTCCCAGCCATGCTCATGTCATGCCCTTTCAGAATGTTTCAGCCCCCTTGTCCTGGCAGTCCAGGTGATTTCCTACAAAACACTTAGGGTTTATACCTTTATCTTGCTTTGCTAAACTTTTGCTGTCTTGATTTTGTTGCTACTTTTGTTCAAAAATCCTGTATTACTCTCAGTCATGCTGGAGCTTCCTGGATTGATCTCATAGCTTTCCATGCTTTTTCTTTACATTTGCTGCATCCCAACCCAATTAAGCCTGTCCTTTTCAAGACTACTACTGAAGAAAGAAATATCAAAGTGTAATGACAATACTTTGATGGAGTGAACGGCACCTCTTGCAGGTTGTATTCAGCATTCTTGTAGCTGCTGGAGCTACTTATGTTATGGAAGTGGTGGCGTCAAAATGGAAGAGCTATCACATAGCCTTAGGAGAGGGGAAACTGGGACATAAGGGTTATCAGGACTGTCCAATGGTCCTGACAGGGTGTCTCTGTTAATGTTAACCTCATGTTAATGGGACGTGAAGCTGCTTCTGGTCTCTGGTAAACAAAACAAAATGGAGCTTAAAATTTTGCTTCTATAGTGCTAACAAGGAAGGATTTTACTTTGCTTTTGCAAGTGAAGCAAACTGCTATTGTTATGAACTTATAAAGCACAAAAAGCAGGGCAAGCAGATCCTTGTTGGGGGTGTGTGTGTGTGTGTATATATATGTATATATCAAAGAAATATGGCAGTGTAATCTCTATGTCTGAACTTCTGAAGTTTCACACTGAATATGACATAATTTGTGTTGCAAAACCTTGGGTAGTGAGAGCTTACAATTCTAAGACTACTCACCTAGGCAATGCAGAAGCCTCTGTCCAAAAACCACTGAAATAGAGCAGATGCAGGCAGGTTTTCAGGATTTGCACATCTGCAGGATTGTAGGCATAATTCTCATCATCAACCATAAACACTCGTGCCTCAGCTTTTCAAATCAAGTATGAAAATGGAATTAATCTCTGATCCACTGGTCTGTGTTTGTTGATTTCACTATTTGTGCCTATGTTAAAGGAGATGTGCTCTTGTACTGTGAGATCTGAAACTTCAGTAAGTCCGGTGACTCATTTTCATTACCACAGAGAGGCTATACTAGAAGGCTTTCATTTGCTTTTGGAGATGACCCAGACACTGTTGGGTGTAGGAGCACCCTTATGAAATGGGCAGTGTGTTGAAACAAGGGTGGGTTTTTCACAAGATTGTTGTTCATTCAAAAATTTCTTTAAATATACATGTGCATCTCTGTTGAATATTTTCCCACTTGCTATTGGTGCTATTACTTAGCATACTGGTGCTCTCAAAGAAGAGTTGAGAGTTCAAAACTTGCAGAGCTGGTGATAAATCCAGTTCTCTTTTGCCTTGCATATTTTCAGTTTGTTTGCTGCTAGAGACAAACACCCTGTGCATGTAGGAATGTGCACAGGCAGACACACAAACCTACATGCCTCAATGTCTAAAGCAGTCACCTTTGTACTTCCAGTTTAGCAGTGGCCACATTCTTTGACTTCTAATTGTCTCGATGCATTATTTAAGGTATAAAAAGAGGTACTGCCGGGGAGGAAACTGGCACTCTAGATTTAAGTGTTTAATGCATTGTAAACCTGATGGAGTTCTTCCACCAAACTTGTCTGCAATAGGTAACTACTCACTAATGGCTTGCTATGGGGCTTGGCTGTCTTGGCTGCTTAGATATTTCTTTTAGAATTCTACATGCTACTTAATGAAACCTTGGCTTCAACTTAAATTTGCTTAAAACTAAACTAGACTACATGTAGTTTTTGAATTTGTGTATATACATTGTGCAGTCCCCATCAGAAAGAGTTAATCACTTAAAATGGTCTCATAGACTGAGCATCATTACAATAAGTTGCCCTAATTCTCAAAGTTTTCATGTATCTGGTAGAGTGTGAACACAACTGGGTATTTTTGCTGCTAAGCTGCAAGATGAACAACTGAGAACTGCTGAGAGATGTGGATATGTCACAGGTACTGGCTGACATGTATCTGTGTTGCTGCTTTTGCTTTCAGATGTTACCATGGTTGTCAGTTGGAGCACAAGGAGCTATGGTAATAGGAGTGTTTGGGAGAGCTGGGTCTTGTTTACTTGAGAAAGGTAAGAGTGTGATGGGATTGTGGGAACTCCTGGTTGAATAGTGTGAAAGTGTGTGGTGACTGGCCAGGCAACATCACCAGGAAATGAGACATTTTACCAAGTTAAAAGAAAAAAAAAAGATATCAGAAGTCACTACAGAGAAGTACAGGCAACTACAGAGAAGTAAACACTAAAAAAAAGTGCATTAGAAAGAGAAGTAACTGATCACTTCTGTAGCCTGTTACTGAATAAGGAAGTATGAGGGTAATTGCATAGTATGAGGGTTTGCATAGAACGTAAAAAATCAGACGCTATGGAAATTAAAATGAAATTCTGTGGAGAAAGAAGGTTATCATGTTGTGGTGAGTTAACTTTGGCTAGACACCAGGTGACCACCAAGCTGCTCTGGTATTTTCCCCCTTCAGGTGGGTGGGGGAAAGAAAATATGACAAAATGCTTGTGGGTTGAGGTAAGGACAGAAAGATCACTCAGTAAGTACAGTCAGAAGCAAAACAGGTTCATCTTGGGAAAATTAATGTGATTCATTGGCTAGAGCGGTATAATGAGAACTGAAACCAAGTCTTAAAACACTTTCCCCTTACCCTTCTCTTCTTCACAGGCATAGCTTGACTCAGGACTTTTCTGCCTCCTCCTCTGGAGTGGCACAGGGATGTGGGGAACAGAATTTGTGCTCTGTTCATTGCATGTTGTCTCTGCCACTCCTTCCTTATGCTCTTCTCTTGCTCCAGTGTGAGATCCCACCCGTGGAAGACAGTCATAGAATCACAGAATGTTTTGGGTGGGAAAGGACATTTGAAGGTCATCTAAGTCAAATAACCTCTACAATAAGCAGGGACATGTTTAACTAAGATAGGGTTGCTCAGAGCCCTCTGCAGCCTGACATGGAATGTTTTCAGAGATGGGACTTCTACGACCTTTCTAGGCAACTTGTTCTATTATTTCACCACACTCTGTCATGTTACAGGTGAGATCCTGATGTCTGTCTGTCTCAGCCCCAGGACTCTTGACAAAATTAATATATACCTGTTTAACAGTGCCCCAGTAAGGACTTGCACTGATACAGGTTAAGAAAGTTTAAGTTAAAATACTTAATAGATTTAATTTATTGCAGCAACAGACAATAAATTTGAGATCGTTTGTGATAAATGCACTAATGCAAGAGATTGAGCTCGAGTTAATAAATCCTGGGTAACATCCAACAAAGTTGGAGACACAAATCTGTGATGTGTAAGAGTAATAATAATGCTAGCGCAAGTTAAATCATATATTGAATGTGTCATTCTTACCAAGGTATCCGTGTCTTGGGTGGAGGAAAGAAAGCACCCATCCACATCTCTGGTAAATCCACAGTCTTGCCACCCAGAGAGGAGTTCCCTTGGGTTGTGGGTTCTGTTTGTTTGTCTGATTGTGGGGTTTTTGTTGTGTTTTTGGTGTTCATTTGCCTTAACCCTGGTTGTCTCTGCCTTGTAGATGATGTTTAGCATGATTTGGGGGGAGAGCTGAATAACATAGGCACATGTTTAGCATATATTCCATTTGGCTCATTTACCATATTGATGGGTGTCAACTTTAGTATTAAAATTTCAGTTAATGAGGCAAAAATCTTTCCTCAAGCAGTATAGCCTTCAAAATCTTTTTTGAAGCTGTGTGATTTTGTTGGTTTAGCTGTGCATTGTTAGTGTTAGACATAACAGGGCCCTCTTATTTTCAAGAGATTCCTTCCTTCAGCTGCTTGGCAGGCCAGCTTCATGGATCTCCGTTCCCAGAGATAACACAAGTATCTCTTGATTATAAGCTTCTCAACCTTTCATAGAATCATAGATTTGTTTCAGGTGGAAAAGACTTCTCAGATCAAGTTCAACCATCAACCTAACACCACCATGGCCATTAAATTGTGTCCTGAAATGCCATGTTCACATGCTTCTTGAACACCATCAGGGGCAGTAACTCCACTTCTCTGGGCTGCCTATTCCAATGCCCAACCACTTTTTCAGGACAGAAATTTTGCCTACTCTCCAATCTAAATGTCTCCTGACACAACTTCAGGCCATTTTCTCTGGTTCTGTCACTTGGTACTAGGGAGAAGAGACACATTCCCACCTCACTACAACCTCCCTTCAGGTAGTTGTAGAGAGCAATGAGGTCTCCCCTCTCCTTTAACCCAGACTAAATAATCTCAGTTTCCTCAGCCATTTCTCCAGGCTCTTCACCAGTTTTGTTGATCTTTCTCCTGAAGTGTGCTAAATAACCTGTTACTTGGTGAGATAGGCATTTATCCCACATCTTCCACCCTGTGGACTGTGGTCACTCAACATGAAATCTCAGAACATGTTTGTATCTTATCAATACTTCTCTTCCTCCTTACCCAGATGTGTTTGCAGTTCTGTCCAAATGAATGTAATATGCACCTGATTAACCAATATTCAGCTTAGATATTAAGTCATAAAACATAGTAGTTACAATGACACTTACTATGGATTGCAACAAATTCTGTAAGCAATCCATTGATGGAAAACCTAAACTATGCAACAGTTAATTCAACCTCCCCTTCTGCATAGTTTCCTTAGCTCTCTGCTGACAGATTTCATGTGATGTAGTCACTCATTAAGATCTTGTGTTGTGTTTGATGTGTGAGCAAAACAAGTATCCTTAGTTAGACTCAAATATCCCAATGCTCCATTCACATAGATGTAACATCGGTCTGTTTTGTAGTGCCATCTTTGATGTTGCTTGTAGATGAACATTCAGTTCTTCCAACCCAACCATAAAGCAAGGGCAAGAGTGTGTTTTCTCCAAAGAAGACAAACAGTCAATATTCCAGGTGTAAGTTGACAGAAGGTGGTCCAGATGCCGTCACTACTGACCCATACAGTAAGTTCCATAGAGGATACACCAGCTGCAGAACATACTGTGTCACACCATGTGTCCATGTGGGTTAAATAACACCAGATATCATTAAGAAATATGGTATAATTATGACAGACACTTCCTATCCTAATTATCTTGTGCTACTGGACCCATTCTTTGAATCTCCTTGTCAGTTGATACTTTGGTAAAGTTCCAGTTTTGATGTTTTGGACAGTTCAAATTCCAATTCAATGCACAATGCTGTGGTTTTCCCCAATTTACTTGAGATTCAGCAGATTCAGGAAGGGGTAAGCATGCAGTAATGACTGATATGTATTCCTGCAAAAGATTAGATTAACTGCAGTATGAGATTCACATTAATTGATAAAGATACCATTAAACAAAACTTGCATTAATAGGATTCTCCAAACCATATTTTTGTCTTAGTAAAATTTCTATTTCTTTACTATAACTACAACTAAGGGTAGCAGTACTGCAATCAAAACTGTTAGCACTTCTTGAGGACACTACAGCTCCACATGTGGCAATCCTTGGTGCCAAGTGCAATTCAGTCATTTGGGCACCTGTGAAAGAAAAGAAAGGATGACTGCTCAGTGTTATCTTAACCTGCATAATTTGGTTTAAAGAAGTTATTATCCATATGATATTGATGGATGGCATCTCTTGGTTGTAAGCATCTCAAGATTTCTCCCTGAGTACAGTAGATTAACTTGCATTCTTGTCCCACAGTAATCTAGGCAGTTACTCCACACCTTCACTGTAAAAAAAAAAAAATCTTCCTTGTAACTAGTCTAAATCTGTCTTCTTTTAATTTAAAACCATTACCCCTTGTCCTATTACAGCATACTCTGTTAAAAATTGTTATATCTTCTTACCAGATGTAAGTATGGAAAGACTGCAATAAGGTCTCCTCAGAGCCTTCTCTAGCCTGAAAAAGGCCAACTCTTTCAGCCTTTCTAAAGAGATGAGGTTTCTAGCCATCTGACCACTTTTGTGGCCCTCCTCTGAACCTGTCCATGTCTTGTGCTGAGGTCTCCTCAGCTGGATGCAGTGTTCTAGGTGGGATCTCACCAGAGCAGAGAACGGGAGGAGAGTCACCTCCTGCTGGCTATGCTTCTTCTGATGCAACCCAGGATACAGTTGACCTGTGCCAGTGTGTGCAAGCACACATTGCTGCCTCATGTCCCTCTATTAATCCACCAGTACCCCCAACTCTTCTCTGCAGGGCTTCTCTCAATCTCTTCCTCCTCTGGCCTGTATTGATACCATGGGTTCACACAGGCACACTTCTCAAGCCTGCTAAGGTCCCTCTGGATAACATCCTGTCCCTCAGGTGTCTCAAACACTGTTGAGTTTGGTGTCATCTACAAACATGCTAAGGGTGCAGTCAATCCCACTGTCTATTTAATTGATGAAGATACTAAACAATGCTGGTCCCAGTACCAACACCTGAAGGACAACACCTGTCACCAATCTCTATCTGGACATCATCCATTGATCAGTATCCTCTGGATGTGAACATCCAACCAGTTCCTTATCCATTAAAAATTCTCCAATTTAGAGAGAAGGATGTTGATGTGGGACTGAGTCAAAGGCCTTACAGAAGTCCAGATAGATGACATCTGTTGGTCCTCCCGTGTCCACTCATGTAGTCACTCCATTGTTAGAAGGCCACAAGGTTGGTGAGTCAGGACTTTGCCTTGGTGAAACCATGCTGTCTGTCTTGAATCATGTGCTTACCCAACATGTGCCTTAGCATGGCTTCTAGGAGGATCTGTTTTGTAAGCTTCCCAGGCACAGAGGTGAGACTGGGTTGGTGGTAGTTCCTGGGGTGCTCAATTCTACCTTTTCTAAAAATAGGTACAGCATTCCCCTTTTCCAGTGATCAGGGACCTCACCTGACTGCCAGAAACTTTCAAACATCATTGAGAGTGGCTCAGCAACCACATCAACCAGTTTCCTGAGGACTCTGGGATGCTTCTCAATAGATCCCATAGACTTATGTATGTTCAAGTGCCTCAGGTGGTCATGAACCTGATCTTCTCTTCTGTCAGGAAGGACTTCACCCCCAGTCCTCATCCTGTGGTCCATCCTCTCAGGAGGTGTGGGAAGAGAGGTTGCCAGTGAAGACTGAGTCAAAACATTTGTTGTGTACCTCAGTCTTCTTTTTGTCTGTTGTTACCGGTTTGCTGATCTTGCATGTCATGGGAAGTACATGTATGTTGACCTTACTTTTCTGGTTGAGATACTTACAGAAACCCTTCTTGTTATTCTTTGCATGCCTTGCCAAGTTCAGCCCCAGCCACAGCCTGGACTTCCAGACCCCATCCCAACACAACTCAGTAAACGTATCCCTGATTCCACTGCCTGTGCATTTTCTTCTTGCCTTTTGTTTTGACAAGGGCATCTTGACTCAATTGTGATGATCTTTTGCCTTCCTTGACTGATTTGTTAGACCTGGGAATCAAGAGCTCTTGCATTATACAGTGTGGTGGGATTCCAACACACTCCTGGGCATCCTGTTCCAGTGAGTCCTTCCCACTTGCTGCAGTTTATGAACTGACCCCCGCCATGGGACCCATCCACACAGTGCAGTCTGTCAGGATGGACTGCTCCAGAATGGATTCCATGCAGGACCAAAAGTCATACCTGAAGACCTGCTCCTGTATGGGCCTCTCTCACAGGATCACAGGATGTCAAGGGTTGGAAGAGACCCAAAGAGATCATTGAGTCTAACCCCCTCGCCAGAGCAGGACCATACAATCTAGCTCAGGTCACAGAGGAACATATCCAGACAGGCCTTGAAAGTTTCCAGAGAGGGAGGCTCCACAACCTCCCTGGGGAGCCTGTTCCAGTGGTCTGTGACCCTTCCAGTAAAGCAGTTCCCTCTTGTGTTGAGGTGGAACCTCCTGTGCTGCAGCTTAATCTATTGCTCCTTGTCCTATCATAGGGTGCAACTGAGAAGAGCCTGTCCCTTCCCTCCTAACAACCAGCCCTCAAATATTTGTAAACATTTGTTAAATCCCCTGTAAGTCTTCTCTTCTCCAGACCAAAAAGCCCCAGGTCACTCAGCCTCTTCTTGTAAAGCATGTGCACCAGTCCCCTCATTATCCTCATTGCCCTCCACTGGACCCTGTCCAGCAGATCCCTGGAACCCCTTGAACTGGGGAGCTCAAAACTGAATGCAGTACTCAAGATGAGGTCTCACCAGGGCAGAGTAGAGGGGGAGGAGAACCTCCCTCGATCTGCTGGTCATACTCTTCTTAATACACCCCAGAGTCCCATTAGCCTTCTTGGCCACCAGGGCACATTGCTGTCCCATGGATAACTTGTTGTCCACCAGAACTCCCAGGTCTCTCTCCATGGGGCTGCTCTCCAGCATATGACCTCCCAGCCTGTACTGGTGCAGTTTTATTATTCCTCCCCAGACGCAGGACTCTGCACTTGTCCTTGTTGAACCTCATTAGGTTCCTCTCTGCCTAGCTCTTCAGTCTGTCCAGATCTCGCTGAATGGCCACAGCCTTCAGGTGTCTCAGCCAAGCCTCCCAGGTTGGTGTCATCAGCAGACCTGCTGAGCAGACACTCTGTTCCCTCGTCAATATCATTGATGAATATGTTGTACAGCACCAGTCCCAGCACTGATCCCTGGGGGACTCCACTAGTTACAGCTCTCCAGCTGGACTTGGCACCATTGATCACCACTCTTTGAATGCTACCTTGTAACCAGTTCCTGTCTTGTAAACCAGTTCACTGTCTGCTCTTCCATCCCACACTTCCTGAGCTTACTCACTAGGATGTCATGGGAGATGGTGTCAAAGGCCTTGCTAAGGTCAGGGTAGACCACATCCACTGTTCTCCCTGAATTTACCCATTCAGTTATGGTGTCATAGAATGCTAGTCACAGGCAACACAGGCTCTGCTAGGAATCTGCTCCAGGGTAGGCTCTCCAGAGAGTCACAGACTTCTTCAGGTATATCCTTCTTGTCCAGCATGGGGTGCTCCACAGGGAGACAACCTGCTTCACATCATCTTCACCATGGGCTGCAGAGGAATGACTGCTGTGTGGAGCACATCCTCCCCCCTCCTTCACTGGCCCTGGAGTCTGCCTAGTTGTTTCTCTCAGTTTTTTCTCTTGGTTACTGTGGCACAGCAGTTTTTATGCCTTTTTTAAATATATTATCATGGAGGTGCTGCCACCTTCTCTGATGGCCTTGGTTTGGCCGGTAACAGGTCTGTCTTGAAGCCAACTGGCCCTGGTGCTGTCTAACACTTCGAACATTGTCTTACAAAAGCCAGCCCTGTGTTCCCTCAGCTACCAAAACCATGCTATGTAAAGCCATTCAAATTTTTCTGGGTTCATCATCCTGTAGTTTGCATCTAAAATTGAAAGGAGCTGCACAGCAGCCATTATTTCAGATGGAGAAATGTGAACATGCAGAAGGGTCTAGGTGAAGACTGTAACTCCCGCTGATGTTCTCTGGATTACTCAGTAGTCACAAATCTTAGGATACATTCAAGCTTGCCATGGGGGGAAAGTGGGGAATTGTAAAGAGAACAAAGTTTTCAAATTGAAAATTAAATGCTAGAGCAAAACATTTTGATGTGGAGAGAGACTGATATATCATGTCTTTTGCTTAATTTTTTGAGGATTTCAGATATTTAACTTTACCTAGAAGGCTTCCAGAAAATTTTGAGGGTTTTGTGGTGGTGTTGTGTGGTTGTATTTTTTCTTTTTTTATGCATCAGAAAGAAAGCAACTGCAGGACTAACAAAGATGCAAAAATAATAAACGGTAGTATTCAGACTCATCAATGATGAATAGAGTAGAATAAGAATAGAATAGAATAAGAATAGAATAGAATAAGAATAGTGTAGACTAGACTGGAATGGAATGGAATGGAATGGAATGGAATAGAATAGAATAGAATAGAATAGAATAGAATAGAATAGAATAGAATAGAATAGAATAGAATAGAATAGAATAGAATAGAATAGAATAGAATAGAATAGAATTAACCAGGTTGGAAAAGACCTTCGAGATCATCAAGTCCAACCCATCATCCAACACCATCTAAGCAACTAAACCGTGGCACCAAGTGCCTCATCCAGTCTCCTCCTAAACATCTCCAGTGATGGTGACTCCACCACCTCCCTGGGCAGCCCATTCCAATGGACAATCACTCTTTCTGTGAAGAACTTATTCCTGACATCCAGCCTAAACCTCCCCTGGTGCAGCTTGAGATTGTGTTCTCTTGTTCTGTTGGTGGTTGCCTGGGAGAAGAGACCAACCCCCACCTGGCTACAATCTTCCTTCAGGTAGTTGCAGATAGCAATATGGTCTCCTCTGAGCCTCCTCTAGGCTAAGCAACCCCAGCTCCCTCAGCCTCTCCTCATAGGGCTTGAGCTCAAAACCCCTCACCAGCTTTGTTGCCCTTGTCTGGACACATTCCAGCAACTCATCATCTTTCCTGAACTGGGGGGCCTAGAACTGGACACAGTACTCAAGGTGATTTGCAGTAAAATCTCCTTACGAGTAGCCTGCTGCTCTGTCATTTGATAAAATTGTTGTACTTTGTCTGTTTTTTTGTAAATGCAGTATCTTGGGGGTTTTGTTTTTACAAGAATCTTTTAAGTGAGTTATGTCTGTCCAATACCTATCTTGTGGTCATATGTCGATGGCTGTAAGCTTCAGAAAGCAGCCACATCTGTACCAAGAATAGAAAGAGGTTTTTAAGTATTTTTCCTATCAGCAAGGTTGTTGACAGGAATGGAGAGTAATTAATTTTGCTCATCAGTGAAACTGTGCCTCTGGGGTTTGTGAATAAGGAGAATAGGGAAATGGCTTCTGTCCTTGTGCTTATAAGGAAGTGCTCTTTATCTTGTGTTTGAACGTTGGGCAAGCTCTTTGTATGAAGTGTAAGGCTTTGAGCGCTTTACGGCCAAACAGGTGAGGAAGGTGAAGTCAGGACATAACTGCAAGAGCTGGTTTGGTTTGTGGGGGTTTTCCAACCGTTTGACTGGCACTTTGCTGTGTAAGGACAGCTTTGGTCTTTTCAGAATTTATGAAGCATTTGGTTTGTATTCATGTTGTGAAGCTCTGAATCAGGCGGCCATGCTTTTATTAGCTGTAGAAGCAATATAAAGGAGGTCCTAAAAAGCAAATGTATTTCTATGGTCCTGACTTTATGCACACTTAAGCTGCAGCTGGAACAGCAGAAGAAGCTGCCCATTATCACCTGGTTTCTGACCACCTTGCTCCTGATCTGAGTGAATGAGCTGCTGCAATTTAACACTAGTATTAGGCGTTAACTGAGGTAAATCTCTTGCCTGGATTCACTAAGTGTTCTTACAGATGTTTACCTGGAGCATGTGGATGAGCTGGAAGTGTTTCCATGAGTAGCAATTCTGTCCTAATGTGGGATCCAGAAGTGAAAGCAAGGTGGTTGCAAACCTCTTCAATCTATAGTAACTTCTAGGTGGCTTTTGTTTCTGCCTCTCTTCCTCCATGTCCTGATTTAAAACAACCTGCTCTCACTAGCAAGCTTCTCCTGCCCTCCAGATGGAGAGGGAAAGTAACACAAAAGTCCCTGGGCTGGCATAAGGAAGGTTTGATGAGATGATAAAAGGTACAGTTACCTTGGCCTGTTTCACAGAAAAGCATAACACAAGCACAATTGGCAGCAGAAGCCAGTGATAAAACTACTCCTCTATGGCCTAAGCCCACAGCCAGCTCACAGAGATCAGCACCCCAAACCTGGAAACTGGAACCAGCAACTAGAAACAGGAAGCCTCTCATGGTACAATATGATCTTTAAGCCCCATGATACTATGCTCCAGCCAGTGCCTTCATTTTAAAGCTGGCATGATGTTAGTATGGTATTGAATATCGACAGCAGTTCAACCCAGCCCATGACATTCTTCACCCTTAATTCTGTACTGTCTGTGTCATGCCCAGCTGCAATTAACATCACACATCGTACATCAGTCACTGTCCATTCTCACTCAAATGAGATTGCTTTGTAGTACACGGAAGACTTCTCACTGTAGATGCTCTGAGCTCCACCCTGTTCCAGTACAGTCTGGATCAGTCCAAATGGTGGGGTTGTGTTTCCACCACTGGGGATAGTTGATTCCAGCGATTCCTTTCACTCCTGCAAGTGAAAGTGAACTGTACTCTGCTCATCTTCCTGTGCTCATCTTCCAACACATCCAGCTATTATGATCCCTCTGTCACACCAGAAATATAGATGGGTTCTACCCCTTGTGTTTTAATAGCATCAGAGTGCACTGTGCACCTGTTTCTCCCATGAGTTCAAGTTGCCCAGTCATTGGATCACAAAATTACTGAGGCTGGAGTAGACCTCTGAGATAATCAAGTCCAGCCTATTGCCTAACACGACCATGTTGACTAGGCCATGTCACTGAGTGCCACATGCAGAATTTCCTTAAACACCTCCAGGGACGGTGATTCCACCACCTCTTTGAGCAAGTCCATTCGAGTGTCTGGTTACCCTTTCCATGAGGAAATGTTTCCTAACATCCAACCTAAACCTTCCCTGGCACAGTTTCAGGCCTTCCCTTTTGTCTTGTCACAAGATGCCTGGGAGAAGAGCCCAACCCACACCGTGCTACAGCTTCCCTTCAGGTAGTTGTAGAGTGTCATAAGGACTCCCTGAGTCTCCTTTTCTCCAGCTCCCTCAGCCTCTCCTCATAAGACTTTCTTTCAAGTCCCTTCATCAGTCTCATTGCTCTCCTCTGGATCCACACAGTCCAATAAACCTAACTGTCCCTCTTTTCTCTCTGGGTGGAGGCAGGGTCTGGAATCACCTGCATTTTGTGCAGCCGCAAATGCTTTGGAAGTTCCTTCAGCAGGAGCAGAATCAGTATCAGTTCTGCTCTTTTTGAACAATTTTCCACTGGAAACTGGGGCAGCATTCTTCTGTGGAGGATTTCCTTGTGACTCACAGACCCATGCAGCTAGGACTGAAGTGGACTTTCCATCCCACTTCCTCTTGTCCTCCCTGTAGTCACATAAGTAAAACCACAGGTTACATCCTTCTCAATCTGATTTTGCAGAGGAGGTGGTTGTTTTATGGATCCCCGAAATGAAACCAAGAAGGAACCAACTACCAGGTTGGGAAGAGCATTTGAATTTTATGTTGCTTACGTGTGCAGGGGAGAAAGTTAGAAATACAGAAAAGGAGTGAAAAAACAAGAGGTAGCAAGCTCTAGCAAAAGCAGATGATGTCTTGGTGGTCCTGAAGCCCTTGATTGGCAGGATAGTTCCAAAATTCCCTGTTACCTTTGAGGCTTTATACTTTTAACAATCTCATACGTGGTCACAATTCCATGTTCAGTTGCCAATATTATAACACGTTCAACCGATGTCAACCCTGATCCCACAGTACGTTATGTGTGTTATCCCTGGTCCTGTGGGAAGCTGTGTGCTCTTTTGGCTCTAAACTGCTGCATCAGGCATCTGTGAGGGTCCTCTTTATCAAAAGACCTGTCAAACTGTCACAGTGAGTTCCAGCTTGCACCACAACACTCTTGAATGCAGAACCTGTGGCTTCTTCTATGGTTATCAGTTGCTGTAATCACCAAGTTTATGGTCTTGAGGATGAGCAGCAATCTTCATGGGACAATGGTGTGAAAACATCTCAAGACAAACATTGTTGAGGCAGATATGAGGAAAACAAACTTAATTCCTTACAGTGCTGTGGTGTGTACCTCCCAGATTCTCTCTATTGGACAGGGAAGCACCTGCTCCAAACAGCTGAAACACAGGGCCATGAAGGTGGGGAACAGGACATGTTCTTCATGCGTTTATGGCCCTCCTGGGACAGTTCCTTCACAGCTGAAACACGGGCCTTTACAGAGGAAGAGAGACTTCCCTTGTATTGCCAGAGTCAGCTAGCCATTTCATCCACCATTTGCCCTTGTGTGACTGTTTGAGGCTGTGCCTTTAAGAAAGGGAATATGGTGGACGGATGTTGGTAAACGAAAGAAGAATCTAAACTAATTTCATTGGTGAAGTGGGAGGAAGCACCTTCTAAACTGGGAGTGAACTGGGCATTCCAGCACTTTTCTGTCAGTCTTGCTTCCGCCTCTCCACAGTGCAGCAGCTCTCTCTGTGCTGGGCTTTCTGCCAAGGCTTCGGCCTTCAAACTGACAAACCTGATAAGGCCTGTATTAACTCCTTTCCAATTAACACAAACTGCTTCTAATTTTTTTTTTTTCCTCTTTCTCTCTCTTTTCTAACCTGCTCTGGGGAAAGAGGGGAGAGAGGGGGAGAGCGGAGGTGGGGAACCCCCTCAGCAGGGGGGGGGAACTCTCATTTCTGTGTTACTTTATTGTATATCTTTGTATATATTGTAAATTTGTATATATTCCCCTGCATATCCTACATTGCTTTATAAATATACAGCTCCACTGCTTTGCTAATTTCAGCTGTGAGGTTTTTTTTTCCCTTTCCCTTTAATTTTCTTTCCCTTTACTTTACAAAGGGGAAGGGAGGAGGCTTCTTGGTCTTACCCTTCCAACCCCACCACACCTTGGCCATCTTTCAAGGCCAGGGATAAAGACCAAGTGACCGCCTCTGGCTCTTTTTCTTGTTCCCCTGATGACCCTGATTCATTCTTATCCTGTGCCAGAACTGCTTCCCTTGTGTATTTTTCTTTACAGGAATGACTGGTACTGGCACAGGCTAGTTTTCTGATGCAGCTGCCATGCCTGCTGTTGGGGTCTGAGAAACCCTGGTGCCTGCTGTTCTGCCTGTAAATTCAGAAACCTTCTCTTAGCTCTGTGCTCTCTGTACGCTACTGAGCAGAGCTTTGTAGGCATGGACCAGGCCACAACATGTCATAGGGATTTCCATCTCTTGGGAACTTCCAGGCTGTCAACTGACTTTTTTCCAAATATTTTACCAGTTTGTCAGGATTTTACACTCGTATAGTCATGAAATCCTAAGAAATCAGAGGTGACCACTATGCCCCTACTCCCCACACACCTTGCCACTCATTTACTATTCAGGGTTGGGGCAGATGTCCAAGTAGGAAAGACCTGCATCACTTTGGACAAGACCTGGCCCATGAACTGGGTGAGATTACATCTAAACCAAGTTTCTAGTGGAGTAACTTTATCACAATATAACTAGCCAGTACAGCCTCATGATAGCTCTAATCCATTCACCTAAGGTGATAAGGACCACCAGAGAGAGCACATCAGGTAGAAGTGCATAAGGTTTTGTGTAGTGTAACCAGACCCCATCGCACTGGCCCCAGCTGCCCACAGGAAGCAAATGGGTCAACATTGGTGAACATGCAACCTTAAATGAATGTTCTTGTTGTCTCTCTACTCATCATCTCAGCCATGCTGCATGCCAAAACAGACCGTGCTGGTTTAAGACAGCCTGCTCTCACAAGCAAGCCCCCCAGCAACAGAGAGGCACCCCCTCCCAGCCCTCTCCCCACCTCCCTACGCCCCAGCCCAGAGATCCAGTGGGAAACTAACACAAAAAGCCCTGGGATCAGGTAAGGGGGATTTCATGAAGTGATGCAATGTGCCTGTTGTTTGAGTAACAGACAGGGCTGCTAGCTACTGCAGTTGAATGCTACTCTGTTGAATGCAGAGATATTTTTTTCAGTAATCTGAAAGATTTTTTGCTGTCACTAGTAATCTATTTTGGTAGTCTTTAAGGGGCTACTAGGGGCTATATTTAGGGGCCCATTCAGGGACTCTAGTGGACTATACAGATTACATTTTAGGACAGACAAACACAGTAAATAAGTGCTTTCTAAAACTAAGCAGTGATATCATTGAATTTTTTGTATTTTTGTAAATAAAGCTCCCTATATAGAGGTAATGACAGAGGCAGCATCACAAATGAGGAAGAAATACCTACTTGGCCATTAACCTAGCGCAACTAAGTCTGATGCTAAACAGTGTCCCTAAGCACCTGTGGCAGTTTCAGGCTATGCCTTTAAAAGTTAGCTGCAGAGTTCGAGCAGAAAAGTGGAGAAATATAAACAATTCACAGTTGAGTGTAGAAAGGAAAACAAAAGAGTATTCTAATAAATTTCATTGGCCAGATGTGTGAGATGTACCCTCAGCAATCTCACACATCCCACTTCATTCCTTTCCTCCTTCTCTGGCTGTTTGGCTGTTTCTGCTTGGCTGGGGAGGATTTAATCCCTGCTAGCTGCCATGCAGATAAGAATTAACATTCCTTCTAACATCTGTCTTCTTTTCTTCTAATTATAGGGGAAAAGGAGGTGGCTTTGGGGGGAGTGGGGCAGCTTTCCCTAGTTGTTTTGACCAGGGGGGTTTCCGTGCTGTTTTCTGCCTGTAAATAATCTGTATAATAATGTGAATACTGTATATTTGTACAAATTCATTACATTCCATTGTAGAGTGTAGGTTTTTTTTTTTTTGTAGATACAGCTTCCATTTGCTTCCCGACTGAGCGAGCCGTGCTTTAGTTAATGTAATGGGAAATTCCAAACCACCACAGCACCACATCTACATGTCTTTTAAATACCTCTAGGAATCAATCGCTTCCCTGGGCAGCCAATTCCAGAGCTTGACAGTACTTTCAGTGAAGAATTTTTCCCGAGGATCCAATGTAAACCTCCCCTAGCACAACTTAAGGCCATTTCCTCTCATCCTGGCACTTACTACTTGGGAAAAGAGACCAACACCCCTCTTGTTTCAGCTTTGTTTCTGGTAGTTATAGACAGCAGTAAGATCTCCCCTCAGTCTTCTCTTCTCCATGCTAAACAGCCCCAGTTCCTTCAGCCACTCCTCATAGGACTTGTTCTCCACACTCATCCCCAGCTTTGTTCTCCTTTGTGGAGAACACCCCAGCAACTCAATGTCCTTCTTGTGGTGAGGGCTCCAAAACTGAATGCAGTACTCAAGGTGCGGCCTCATTAGTGCCAAGTGCAGGGAGACAGTCACTTCCAGGGAGCTCACTGAGGCATTGTCAAAACCAAACAATTTTGACTAATTGATAGATTCCAATTTAAATAGTGCTGACTGTGATTTTTTTCCCTAATCTGGTCTGATGCATGACCCTCATATCATGCTTTGCATTTCCTTGTCCTCAATGCTCTTCTGCTTTCTGCCTGCCCCAGCGACTGATCTCGGTAACCGGCTTCCAGGTGTGTTCCTCTAGGTGTGGCCTCACTGGGGCCGAGTAGAGGAAGACAGTCACTTCCAGAGTCCTGATTATCACACAATTCTTGGTGCAGACCAGGGTGCTATTTGCCTTCTTGGTGACCTGGGCACACCTGATGGCTCATGTTCAGACAGCTGTTCCTCTAATAATATATAATAATATATGAGGGCTTTCTTTTTATGTCAGCTGCAGTATTTTGCATCTTTCTAAAGCCTTTGATTTTTTTAATTAAAGTCCTTTATTAATTTTCTTTTTGTTGTTTTGACTCAGCTAGTAGCTGAGTTTGTACACAGTTGCTCACATGAAACTGCACCCCAAGTTCCATCATCTTTTTCTCTGCCCCCCTCTTTCCTTATACAAGGGGGCATGGCTGGATCAGCTGGCTTTAGGTTGATGTTCTCTTCCAGCTTTCTTTTTTTTTTCCCTCTTTTTTTTGTTTCTTTTTTTTTTTTGTTTGTTTCTTTTTTTTTATTTGTTTATTTTATTTTCCCCCTAAGCTCCATGTTTTCTGTCTAGCAGAAAACAGGAAAAATAATTGTCATTATCTCTCAGATCTTAGCTGAGTGAACTTTCCTCAGCCTGGTGACCATCCCATGAGTTTATATCTTATTGTGAAAAGTGTGGTGGTTATATGCTGTTCCCCTTAATGAGTAGTCTTGCTTTTTATTAACAGGTTACTATATGGGGAAAAACACATTTAAAGGAAAAATCCATAGAGATTTGAATCAGCTGAGCTATATCAGAAACATTTTTCAAAATTGTCAAAAAGTTAAATAGTAATACTGTGTAGTTCAAAATACTGTTGATTTTTCTTTGGAGACCATGCAAACTGGAAACTAGGAGAGGTCAACTGTGTGTTTATTGTAGCAGTCATTGCCTGTGCAGGGAGTTCTCACTCATTGCAGAGCAGTTAAGAGAATAAATTCCCCAAGGAGCTTCTGGGCAGGTTGTATACCTAGTGGTAAACTCTCAATAGGTTTTTATTAGATGTTTTAAATACTCCCAGAGTGCCAGTAAAGCAGCTTGTGTTACTTTAAGTGTATAGTCTAGATGTGTATAATAGAGGAGAAGGTTGAGTGACTGACACTTGTTCAGAGTTAAAGCTGTGAATTAATTCCTTCACTCACGGTGTCTGCTGTCCAACGCAAGCATTCACTCCTCTAAATACAGACTGAAAATGAAAGCACAGCAATGTCACGTTAATGGTCTGCATGATACACCAAGAAAAGATACAAAGCATGTCATACCAACAAATACATATTGATAAAATCACAACATTTTTTAAAAAAAATCATTGACAATTAAAAAAAAAAAAGTTTATTGATAATTTAAAACATAAGCACGTAACAAGTTTGCTTTGGTGATCATACAATACTTATAGTGTCCCCTACTTGTTGGCTGGAGAATGAATATTCCCTCCCTGTGAGTTGAATCTTGAATGAGCTGTGAAAAGAAGCAGAACAACATGGTATTCCTCATTTCTGTAAGAAGTAGACTGTGGTGATCTGAGGGAAATAAATTATCCTGGAAGCCATTTATGGATACATGAAGGAGAAAAGGGATGAATCAAGCTTCTCCAACCTGATTATCTTCTGTGATGAAATGACTAGATCTGTGGACCGTGTGAGAGAAGAGGATGTCATCTGCCTTTGTTTTTAGCAAGGCTATTGCTATGGTAACCCATGGCATCCTTGCATCAGAGTTGGGATGGTAAGGTCTAGATGGATAAAAGACTACTGGATGAGTGAAAAACTGGCTAGATGGGCTCAGAAAGTAGTTTTTGCTTGGTAATACTCAGTTATGGCCTCAAGATAATAGTATCACAGAGACCTGTCCTGCAATCTGTTTAATGTTTTTAAAACCCCTACTCCAGGCTATGAATAATGCACCTCATCAAGTCTGTGAATGACTTCAATCTGGGTTTTTGTTTTATACACCCGAGGTAAGGGCAATCTAGACAGGCTAAGAAGAGTGTACCAAAAGGTGTATTGTAAAATTCAACAAAGACAAATGCAACAGGACATTCTGTTTCTCTGAAACCATACAGGCTGAGGCAAGCTTACTGGGGAGCTGCTCTGATGGAAAGCTTTTTGAGTGACAACAGGCAACACATGAACTAGGAGTGCACTCTGGAAGTGACAAAGGCTAACAGCATCCTGGGCTGTAAGAATAGGAACACAACAAGCTGATCAAGTGAAATGATTCCTCTTTTCTTGGCACTCATTAGATTGCATCGGGAATACTGCATCAGTATTCCAGAAATATGTTGAAAAACTGTGCCACGCTCTGCAGGCCATGAAGCACTTTAGAAGCTGGGGTGCTTGTTTGCCCTCTGAGGAGAGGCTTAGGGACTGAGGCTTATTTGGTGTGTAGAAATTATTACTATGGAGCAGAGATATGTACTAGCAGTCTGCTCAGGTCTCTAAAGAAGTTAACTAGAAGATAGTTACAGGCTTTTCACTCATACATACACCAGGAGAATGAGAGACGGTGATCATGAACTGACCGAATCAGATCATAAACTGAATAGTGTCAACTGTTTTTAATAATAGGTTTTCATGGTATTTTTAAAGAATCATAGGATGTTAGAGGTTGAAAGGGACCTCCACAGATCATCAGTCCATCCCTCCTGCCAGAGCAGGATCCCCTAGAGTAGGTCACACCGGAACATATCCTGATGGATTTTGAATGTCTCCAGAGAAAGAGTAGAGTAGAGTGGAATGGAATGGAACGGAATGGAATAGAATTAACCAGGTTGGAAAAGACATTTGAGCTGATGAAGTCCAACCCATCACACAACACCATCGAATCAACTAAACCATAGCACCAAGTGCCTCATCCAGTCTCCTCTTAAACATCTCCAGTGATGGTGACTCCACCACCTCCCTGGCACATTCCAATGGCCAATCACTCTTTCTATGAAGAACTTCCTAACATCCAGCCTAAACCTTCCTTGGAACAGTTTGAGACTGTGTTCTCTTGTTCTGGTGCTGGTTGCCTGGGAGAAGAGATCAACCCTCACCTGGCTACAACCTCCCTTCAGGTAGTTGTAGACAGCAATAAGGTCTCCTCTGAGCCTCCTCTTCTCCAGGCTAAGCCCAGCTCCCTCAGCCTCTCCTCATAGGGCTTGTTCTCCAAACCCCTCACCAGCTTTTTTGCCCTTCTCTGGACACGTTCCAGCAACTCAACATCCTTCCTAAACTGAGGGGCCCAGAACTGGACACAGTATTCAAGGTGTGGCCTAACCACTGCTGAGTACAGAGCCAGAATGACTTCCCTGCTCCTGCTGGCTACACTATTCCTAATACAGGCCAGGATGCCATTCACCTTCTTGGCCACTTGGGCACACTGCTGGCTCATGTTCAGTCTACTATCAACCAGTACCCGCAGGTCTTGGCCAGGCAGAAAGGGAGCCGGGGGTATTGGTTGATAGTAGACTGAACATGAGCCAGCAGTGTACCCAGGTGGCCAAGAAGGCCAATGGCTAAGAGACTCCACAACCTCTCTGGGCAGCCTGTTCTAGTGCTCTCTCACCCACATGGTGAAAAAGATTTTCCTTCCGTTTATGTGGAACCTCTGCTCCAGCTTGCGCCTGTTGCCCCTTGTCCTATCATTGGACATTACTGACAAGAGTCTGGTTCTATCCTTCTGACACTTGCCTTTCACATATTTATGAACATTAATGCACTCACCCCTCAGACTCCTCCAAGCTAAAGAGATGCAGTTCTCTCAGCCTTTCCTCATAAGGGAGATATACCCATTCCCTTTATCGTCATTGTGGCTCTGTGCCAGACTCTTTCAAGGATTTTCCTGTCCTTTTTGAACTGGGGGGACCAGAAGTGGGCACAATATTCCAGGTAAAATAATTTTTTTTTTAATGGTGTTTTTTCATGTGTTTGCTCCTAAAGGGATGTGACAAGCTTTAAAATAACACATAAGGTTTCCCTGAGATAATGTGACTTCTTGTGGAGCAGGTGGCTTCTTTAATTGGTCTAGTGTAATCTCTAATCTCTAATTTGAAAACATCTGGCCCAACCTCTCTGCTCAAGCAGATTCATCTAGAGTGAGTTTTCTGAACAATCTCCAGTTAGATTTTTAGCATCTTCTGATCCCGAAACTGATTCCAGGATAGCTGCTGCTATGAATATTGTTACAGAGATGGTTCCTCTCTGTGATAGTGCAACTCCTGTGGAAAAAAAATGCTGAATTATGTATTAGGGAGCCAAGCAGAACAGAACTTTGACAAAATTATCAAACCCATTTTGGTTCTTTGTTCATATTGGGCTCTTAGTGATTAACCCTTTGCTTTCCCACCACATGTTGTGTGCTTGTGTACCACTGAGTTCTGTGAGAGCAAAGAGGGTAGTTAGTTGCTCTTTCTCCCTTAGTATATGAACAAAGCGCATTTTCTGCACCATCTTCCTTGTTGATCCTTGTGGAGTGAGGTGGACAAATCAATTTGCAAGACCAGGCAGGTCTTTGTGTTTACAAGAATCATTCTGTATTGATCAGGGAAATTTTTCTTTACTTCCTTTGTTTTTCCTATGTTGTTAGTCTTGCAAAGGAGAAGTTTGTGGAATATGCTAGACATTCTACATTATATATTTTGAAATACTGTTACTCATAGTTGTAAGCTGTTCTCAGCAATTTTGAGGTGAGTAAAATAGAATTTGTAAATAATACACCAATTTTCATATGTTGTGGCATGAGAACTACTTATGGACCTATGAGTTGAAAAGTTGTCAGTTGGGTCACTGCTAAGAAAATGAAAACCCCAAAACCAACCAAAGAAACACTCCTCACGTGTACGTGTGTATGTATGTGACTATATCATTAGAGGAGACCAAGAAAGGACAGCTTTCTTTCCCTGCAAATCCTTACGCATTGCACTACTGTTAAGTCTGATTTTTTACTTACTCCTATTTGTGTTCAAGCTGCACATCCTTTGTTGTAGTGCATTTAGATACAATGCAGATGATACTTCTGTGACCTTTACAGATTGTATTTCTTTGTAGTATGCATGTGTAACATTTGAAACTAACAAGTTTAGGAAACAACTCAAGAGACACTGGAATATTTTCTTCATTTCTTTACGTATAATGATGAAAATTGATATATGCGGTCTTACTTCTCACAGCTTCCACCTACTTCAGCAGATCTTTTCTGACGACTTCTCTGTATGTTTTTTTCACTAATAGAGTAAGGAAAATTATGTTTTCCTGTAGTCATACTCGGCAGCTGATATAGGTGTTTACACAAAACTTGCTGCTGCTTGTACAGACAACATAGAGCACCACGAAGATTGTGAAGTCTGAGCCCCTTCAGCAGCAACTGTAAGAGGTTATTTTTCCCCCAAGAAGATTAAATAAAGAGACAGTATAAAATTCTAAAATGAAGCTATAGATATGCTTATTTAAGGTCACTAATATTAGAAAAGAAAGGGACCAGTCTGATTTAGGTTGTCTCGAAGGTCACTTGAGAGAAGGAAATATGTCTGTTTTGTTCCAGTTGCAGAATGCAAAAGGCATTGGGATGTAATCTAGTAGAGATGAAGCCTTTACTTAATTTGTGTTAATCTCTTTCATGTATTATTAGAGGAAGGAATTTCCAGATCTTACTGTTAAGTTTGTGACTATAAAAACAGATGTTCCTTCAAACTCCTATCAATACTAGATGGTTTTTTAGACTAATGATGGGGGACAGAACCTGCTTCAAGTTGCAGGTGTGGCTTTTTCCGTGCATTTCTACATCTTGACGTGAACTCTTTGACTGCCCTTTCCTTGTGTGCAGACTGCATCCAATTCTGTTTCTGTCCTTGTTTTGTAGCTACATCCTCATGCGTCCTGGTACACTTGGAATCTGGGCTGCATCTTGTGTGTGTTTGTAACTCTCAGTCTTGCTGTCCTCTGCTGGGAAAAATACTGGTAAGCTATCAGTGAAGATGTATTTGGATTGTCTTTGGCTAAATAAAATCTCAGAAAAGTGAAAACCCTGAAAAATGAGTTTGGTGGTGACATTTAGATTGTAAAATTTCTGGCTAAATCAGTTACCTTATCTAAAAACTGAAGAGCCAAGGACTGTCCAAAGTGTTGTTCTTACATGTTGGAGATACTGGTTTCACTTGCCATGTTAGCTAGTTTTTGTAAGTGATTCTCTGCCTTCACAAATAACAAATTCCCTTTGGAAATGCAGTTTAGCATCCTTTTAGGCTGGCATTTATTAGCTAAGAGTTGAGTTAATTGTAAGATTTCTCTTCTTTGTGGAGCCCAGTAAAATGTCCTTCAGCTCTCTGTGGTTTTATGGTTGTGTATCAGACACTATCACAGTATAACTAAGGTTGGAAATGACCTCGAGGATCATCGAGTCCAACCTCTCAACACAGACCCCATGACTAGACCATAGCACCAAGTGCCACGTCCAATCTCCTCTTGAACACCTCCAGGAACAGTGACTCAACCACCTCCCTGGGCAGCCCGTTCCAATGACGAACGGCTCGCTCGGTGAAGAACTTCCTCCTCACCTCGAGTCTGAACCTCCCCTGGTGCAGCTTGAGACTGTGTCCCCTTGTTCTGGTGCTGGTTGCCTGGGAGAAGAGACCAACCCCTTCCTGGCTACAACCACCCTTCAGGTAGTTGTAGAGGGCAATGAGGTCATCCCTGAGCCTCCTCTTCTCCAGGCTAAACAATCCCAGCTCCCTCAGCCTCTCCTCATAGGGCTTGTGCTCAAGGCCTCTCACCAGCCTTATTGCCCTTCTCTGGACACGCTCAAGTGTTTCGATGTCCTTCTTAAACTGAGGGGCCCAGAACTGGGCATAGTACTCAAGGTACGGCCTAACCAAAGCAGAGTACAGGGGTACAATGACTTCCCTGCTCCTGCTGGCCACACTATTCCTAATGCAGGCCAGGATGCTGTTGGCCCTCTTGGCCACCTGGGCACAGTGCTGGCTCCTATTCAGGCAGCTGTCGATCAGTACCTCCAGGTTCCTCTCTATTTGGGAGCTCTCCAGCCCTCTGACCCCAGCCTGTAGCTTTGCATGGGATTGCTGTAGCCAAAGTGCAGCACTCGGCGCTTGGACTTGTTAAATGCCATCCCATTGGACTCTGCCCATCTGTCAGTCGGTCGAGGTCCCTCTGCAGAGCCTTTCTACCCTCTAACTGACCAACATCTGCTCCTAACTTGGTGTCATCTGCAAACTTGCTGATGACTGACTCAACCCCCTCATCCAGATCATCAATGAAGATGTTAAAGAGGACAGGGCCCAGCACTGATCTCTGGGGGACGCCACTGATGACTGGCCGCCAGCTGGATGTGGCACCATTCACCATCACTCTCTGGGCCTGGCCCTCCAGCCAGTTCTAACCCAGCACAGAGTGTAGTGGTCCAAGCCACGAGCTGACAGCTTAGACAGCAGTTTACTGTGGGGGACGGTGTCAAAGGCCTTGCCGAGGTCCAGTAGACTACATCCACAGGCCTCCCCACGTCCACCAGAGGAGTCTCCTGATCATAGAAGGAGATCAGGTTGGAGAGACAGGACCTGCCCTTCCTAAATCGATGTTGGCTGGACGTAAGCCCTTGGCCGTCCTTCAGGTGCGCAGTTATCGCCTCTAGGATAATCTGCTCCATCACTTTCCCTGGCGCTGAGGTCAGACTGGCCTGTAGTTTCCAGGTTCCTCCATCCGACCCTTCTTGTGGATGGGGACCACGTTGGCCAGTTTCCAGTCATCTGGGACCTCACCGGTGAGCCAGGACTGGAGAAAAATGATGGAGAGTGGCTTGGCCAGCTCTTCTGCCAGCTCTCTCAGCACCCTAGGACGGATCCCATCCAGTCCCATGGACTTGTGAGTGTCCAAGTGGCTCAGCAAGTCCCAAACTAATTCCTCATGGATTACCGGGGCACTGCACTGCTCCCTGACCCCATCGCCCTGCTCAGGAGGTCACTCGTCCTGAACTCCTGCCTTGCTGTTAAAAGTTGAGGCAAAGAAGGTGTCCAGGACCTCAGCCTTTTCCTCGTCTTCAGTCACCGTGTTCCCCTCCAGGTCCAATAAGGAGTGCAGGTTCTTCCTGCCCTTCTTCTCATTGTTAATATATTTGTAAAAATGCTTTTCATGATCTTTCACAGAGGTGGCCAGCTTCAGTTCCAACTGGGCCTTTGCCTCCCTAATTTTATTCCTTCATAATCTAACAACTTCCTTGAACATACCTCGACATTAGAGTCAGAGATCATATTGCTTGGGAGACATGTAGTAAATGGTCAGATTAGTATTTTTCTTCTTTTATTTAATTAGTATGATTTACTGAACATGCAGTTATTCACTAAAGACATGATTTATACCCTGTAGCAGTCATGGCTTAAGACAAGCTCTGTGTATTTCTAAGAAAGATTTTTTTTTATTTTTTATTTGTGGGGTGTTTGTAGGAGTGGAGTAATTTTAAGATTTGAATGTTAGCTGTTTCTTGCACAGTGAGCCAGGATGGTTAAGTATCATTTCTAGTAGCTAGTATACTGCAGCTGCAGTACCCAGAGGTTTAGTTTTGTGTTTTGACATCCAGTTTTTCTCACTCTGATTACTACACCTGTGCCTGGATCTACTATACTATGTTTCTGTATCTTTGGTGCTGTGTGTGATAATGAGGGAAAATTCTTTCATCTCATGTCTCCATTCTTCCCTTTATATAATTGTTTCAGCTGGAAAAGACCTTTAAGTTCACTAAGTCCAACCATTATCTAGCTATAAAGTCTGATCCTAAACCATATCCTTTACTGCCACATCTATGCATCTTTTAAACACCTCCACGAATGTGGATTCCATCACCTCCCTGGGCAGCCTATTCCAGTGTTTAATAATTCTTTCAGTGAAGAGAATTCTCCTTCTGTTCAATCTAAGCCTCCCCTGCCACAACTTGAAGCCAATCCCTCTTGTCCTACACTTGTTGGTAGGAGGAAGAGACTGACACCCACTTCATTACAACCTTCTTTCAGGTAGTTGTAAGGTCTCTCATGGGCACCCATTTCTGCACACTAACAATCCTAGGTCCCTTAGCCACTTCTCAATATCTATCTTCCAGCTCAGGGGTCTGGGTATCTAGCAAACAATGGGTCTTACTACTAAAAACTTGATGCAAAGAAGGTATTGAGTACATCAGCCTATTCTGCATCTTTGGTCACTGTTTCCCCTGCCATCCAATAACAGACAGAGGTCTCCTTAGTCCTTCATTTGTTGATAATGCATTTGTGGAGGTATTTCTCGTTCTCTCTAAGAGCTGAAGCCACATTAATTTCCGTAAGAGTTTTGTCCCTTGTAGTTTTCCTGCATAGCCTTAGGACAACTTTGCTGTTGTCCTGAGTGACCTATCCCTGCTTCAAATGACTTTAAACTGTCCTTTTTTCCCGAATCTGCAACCAAATGTCTCTATTCAACCAGGCGGCTGTCTTTCCCTCCAACTCATCTTTCAGCATGATGGCCTTTTCCTGTTTCTTCTTAAATAATGTCCAATATTCTTGGATTCCCTAGCTCTTCAGGACTGCCTCCCAAGGGACTCAGCCAGCCAGGCTGCAAAACAGATCAAAGGCTGCCCACTGGAAGTCCAAAGCGACGTTTGCTGACCTTCTCTATTTCTCCAGCATTTGAGAACTCTGTCATTTCACAGTCACCATGCGCAAGGTGGCGTCCAGCCGTTACGTCACCCACAAGGCCTTATCTCTTCACAAACAGCAAGTCTGGATGGGCCTTCCCTAGTCAGCTCCCTCACCAGCTTTGTCAGGAACTTAGCCCCTGCTCACTCTAGGAACCTCTGTGACTGTTCCCTCTCTGCTGTGTCGTACTTCCAGCAGACATCAGCAATGTTGATGTCTCCTACAAGAACAAGGGCTAGGGATCATCCCAGTTGCCTAAAGAATATTTTGTCTGTCTCTTCATCCTGGTTGGTTGTCTATAACAGACTCCCACCCGGATATCTGTCTTGTTCACCTTTCTGCTGATTCTTACCCATTAACACTCAACCCTATTAACACATTCACATCCCAGCATGTTTCTGTGATAGCCACTGTATCATGGCTTTCCTGATATACGATGGCTTCCAGAAACTCCTGTTTGTTTTCCATGCTGTGTGCATTGGTGTAGGTGCACTTCAGTCAGTATAATGGTTTGCTGCTTTTTCCAGGGAGAAGTTCTGATTCTGATTCTGGCTGCTTTCAGGTGCTCCTGTGGTTGCTACCCCACCAATAACTCTTCTGTCTTTGCTTCTGCATAGGCCTCCATTTCCTGCCACCACTGATATGGCATACCATCCTTCAAGTATTGGTGTCCTGCTCTCAGGCTAATTTCTGACAAGCCTGGATTTGTGCCTTACTCCCCTCAAATCTGGTTTAAATCAGTGACACCTGCTAGCTTCTGTGCTAGGATCTTTGTCACCCTTTGAGACAGGTGTGTCTTACCTGTTGCCAGCAGGCCTGGTGTTCAGTAAATCAACTCATGATTAAAGAATCCAAAGTTCAGACGTGGAGCCAGGAATTGATCTGCTGCCTTTTTCTGTTTATTTCCTCATCATTCCCCACAGCTGGAAGGCTAGACGAGAACAGTGCTTGTGCTCCTAATTTTCAAGCAGTCATCCCAAAGCCCTGAAGACTCTTTTCATTGCCCCTGTACTTCTTCCTGTTACTTCATCATTGCCAGCCTGAAAGATCAACAGTGGATAGTAGTCTGAGGGCTGCTCTAGGAAAGGAAACTTTTTCCTTACATCATTAACTTGGATCCCAGGGAGGCAGAAGACTTCCCTGAGAAGTGAGTCTGGTGCATGTGGGGCCTTCTGCTGCCTACCTATGACAACGACCTGACTTTCTGTTCTGTACTGAAGAATTTTTGATGCAGAGTATAAACTGCCTAAACCTCAGCAGCTCCTTTGATATGGATGAACCACCATCATTTGCTTCCCTTTTCAGAGTACTGGATCTCTTCTGCAAAGGCATGTGGAAGGTAGGGTAGTTAGTGGGGAGATGTGGGGGACTGTGATGTATCTGTGAACCTTCTGAAGAGTTCTGGCAAGAAAACATCACTGTGTTCCAATGAGAATCTGGAAACTCCCTGGACTGAAGGTCTGAGGATGAGAAACCGCAAGATGAGGTAAGAGCCACCTGGGCTGGCTGAACAAGTAACCATGGCAATGCTATCAGTGACCAGTGAGAACCTTGAGACAAGTTTGTTAACTGATTACAGGCAGCCACACTAACAACAGAGGGACAAAATATGAGTTGCTTGTTGGAATAAACAGAAACAGAGCCTTTTGGCTTTCTCTATACACTGCTTGCGTTTTGATCTTCGTTGCTCTGACCGTCACCCTATCCCTATCCAGCAACAGGGAGACATATCTGTGGTGCCTGTTTTGCTGAGCAGGAACTTGATGCCATTGCTGCTGTTTTCTGAGTTGCCACATACAGTCAAGCAGAGAGAGGACAGCGAGTTCTCTGTATCATGAACTCTGTCTGCTTCTTGCTTTTGTTTCACAGCAGGAAGGATGTGACTCCAAGAGTGTCTTTACCTCTCACATTCCCTGATGATTCTCATGGCTCCATCACTCTATCTGAGCATATCTTCAACAAGTGTGCTTACTGCTGTCATCTGACACTGACATAAGACTGGGTCACATGCTGCAGCCCAGGACAGAGTACCTGTCAGAGCAGGTGATACCATCACTCCCTGGTGGAGTTGGGCAAGCTTCAGCACCTTCCATGCATGTCCTGCATGAATTGCTGCACCATGCCCAGCCATGTCTCAGCTGATGTCACATACCCTGTTTTCTCACCCAATATCCAGCAATCAGGTCTCTATGCTCCCTCCAGGCTTCTTGTAAAGGTAGGGGTGTGTTCACTGTTGCCCTGACAACACCCAAGCATCATCAGCCTATCCCAGGAGAGGTGCCAGCTCCTGGTGGGTATCTCAGCTTCCCTCACATTTTCTTGCCAAAGGAAAACCTCAGGAAACTTCTGTACACTGAGATCTGTCTCTCCACTGCTGGCCCAACTGGTTCTGAAGCAGCTGCTCTGGGCAACTGATAGTTACTATCTCATCAATAATTATGACATAATTATTTGCACCTGGATCAAAGAGGATAAAGTATGTAAGCTAAGAAAATTAGTCAGTCTGATTAAGTTACCAGATTTGTGTAATTTTGCTCTTATTGGGGTGTTATGTGCAAAAAGCAGGTGAGGATCTCTCAGGGTGGAGGCACATGAAAAGGGGACCCAACATAATGGAGCTCTTGCTCAGGAGTGAAACTCTAGGCAAAGTAGTGCAGGAGTGGATAATAATACTTGTGCTGATTAACGTATCATGTATGTGCAATGTCCTGGTTTGCTCAGTATCCAACTCATTGATATAGTGCAGGTTGTGTTGTCTGAATTCTGAGATCAGCAGCTGGCCATTATCATTGGCAGCTGTGCAAAGGTGGGGATGGGACAAACTATCCTGGGTTACCACAACAACAAGACAGGATGTGTTTGGGACTCTGTTACATACTTGGGCATGAGAGGTAAACTATCTTGGGTCTTCTCATGCCCTATGGAGAGTAGCAGGGTTTTCTTGCTAGATGTCTTGAGTCCATCAGGAGTTCTCACTGGAGATGTCACAGTTACTAGAAAAGGCATCTTTGTGAGCTTCTTTGTCCCACACAGACAGTGAGCGAGACAGAATACCAAACTTTAGTGCTATATATGCTCTGCCATTTCTGGTCTTTCCCCACCCCCCTACATTTACATTCAGAATTCGAACATTAGGGAAAATAACCAAACAAATGAAAACTAAGCAGCCATAGGTCTTTGATAGGTCTTTAATTTTGAAGGGGGAGGAGGGAAAAAAACAGGCTTACTGAGGGCATTCCTCGGGCAATTGTGAGGTGGGGTATCAGCTCCACTGCTATCCCAGGGACTGTAGGGGATGGTGGATTATAGGATACCTACAATGGTAACAGATACTCCTCTGCTGAGTCTCTGAAGTGTCTGTATACCAATGCAAGAAGCATGGGAAATAAGCAGGGTGAACTAGAAATCTGGGTGCAGTTGCAGGGCTATGATCTCATTGCAATTACAGAGACATGGTGGGACAGCTCCCATGACTGGAATGTGATTATGGATGACTATGTACTTTTCAGGAAGGAGAGACTGACAAGGTGAGGTGGTAGAGTTGCTCTGTATGTGAATAAGCAACCAGAATGCATCAAGCTTAACCCAGGGTGAGATGATGAAAGCTTATGGGAAGAGTAAAGGGACATATAGACATGAGTTATGCGGTTGTGGGTGTTTACTACAGGCCACCGAACCAGGAAGAAACTGTTGCTGAGGCCTTCTACAGGCAGCTGGAAGTAGCCTCAATATAAAGTGCCTCTGTTCAGTCAGGACTGGTTAGAGATCTCTTGTACCAACTGAAAATACACAAATCCATGAGGCCTGATGGGGTGCATCCATGTGTGCTGAGAGCTGCCGATACTGGTGCTGAGCCTTGAGAGGTGCCTGATGACTTGAAGAAAGTAAATGTCACTCCAATCTTCAAATAAGGCAAGAAGGAGGACCCAGACAACTACAGACCAGTCAGCCTCACCTCCATCCCTGGAAAGATGATGAAGCAGCTCATTCTGGAGGTCATCTCTAACCACATGGAAGACAAGAAGGTTATCAGGAGTAGCCAACATGGATTTACTAAGGGGAGATCCTGCCTGACTAATCTGATAGCCTTCTATGAAACCATGACCAAATGGGAAGAGCAGTGGAGGTCATATACCTTGACTTCAGTAAGGCTTTTGATACTGTCTCCCAGAACATCCTCATAGAAAAGCTCAGGAACTGTGGCATAGACAGTATGTCCATGAGGTGGATTGACAACAGAGTTCAGAGGGTTGTCATTACTGGCGCAGAGTCAACTTGGAGGCCTGTGGCCAGTGGTGTTCCTCAGAGATCAGTACTGGTCCAGTTTTGTTCAGTATCTCTATCAATGACCTGGATGAGGGGATTGAGAGCACCCTCAGCAAGTTCACTGATGATACAAAACTGGGGGGTGGTCACTGACACCCTGTCAGGCTGTGCTGCCATCCAACAAGATCTGGACAGGCTGGAGAGCTGGGTGCAGGCAAACTTCATGAAGGTCAGTAATGACAAGTGCAGGGTCCTGCATCTGGGGAGGAGTAACAACAGGCACCAGTACAGGTTAGCTGGAAAGCAGCTTCATGGAGAAAGACCTTGGTGTCCTAGTGGACAGCAAATTCTGCGTGGGACAACAATGTACCCTTGTGGCCAAAAGGGCCAATGGTATCCTGGGGTGCATCAAGAAAAGTGTGTCCAGCAGGTCTAGGGAGGTTTTTCTCCCCTACCATTCCACCCTGGTGAGACCACACCTGGAATACTGTCTCCAGTTTTAGGCTCCCCAGTTCAGACACAGGGACCTCCTGGAGAGAATCCAATGGAGAGCCATGAGGATGATTAGGGAACTTGAGCATCTCCCCTATGAAGAGAGACTGAGAGACCCGGGGCTGTTTAGTCTTGAGAAGACTGAGAGGGGATCTCATCAGTGTGTAGAAATATCTGAGGGGTAGGTGTCAAGTGGAGAGGGCCAATCTCCTTTCGGTGATAGGCACTAATAAGACAAGGAACAGCAGGTACAAGCTTGAACATAGAAGATTTCACCTCAGCATGAGGAGAAGCTTCTTTACAGTGAATGTGCCAGAGTACTGGAACAGGCTGCCCAGAGGGTTGTGCAGTCTCCTTCTGTGGACACAGTCAAAACCTGTCAATGCATTCCTGTGCAGAGCACCCTACGTGATCCTGCTTCAGCAGGGGTATTTGACCCAATGATCTCTTGAGGTCCCTTCCAACCTCTAAGGTACTGTGATATGTTCACAGGTATTTTTGAGAAGAGATAGTTATTGTCATTCACTCTCCATTTTCCTTGCTCAAAAGTCAAGCCTCAAAGAGGTGGTGGTTCAGAACATTCTGGCTTATACATTGATGGTTCTCAGACTTTATTGCAGTTTTACTATTTGGTAGGGTTCCTTCTCCCTGCACCATTAGTCCTCTAGTTGATTACAAAATGAGTAAGTGTAAACCTTGGATTTACTTTTGTGCTCTTTGTCTGACACAGATCACATACTGGCTTTTCTGGGACTAGCTTTCATGCTGTCCTCACACAAAGCAGCAAGCATTTCCATAATAATGAAAAAAAAAAAAAGAGGAGGAATAGTACCGTACAGTAAATGATGTATTCACTCTGCTAATTACTGCAGGCTTGCTGCTGCGCTTTGGTGGTGACACTGCACTACATAACAAGAACTTAATTGTGTAAATTGACACATGTAACCTGAGAATCTGATCAGAGAAAGTCCCTGCAAATCAGCTTCTGAAATTGCTGTGCTCTCCTAGGGCATAATGTGTGAAACTGTGTTATGCTGTGCACCCTTTTATGGCAGTCATGCTCAGATGCCTTTCATTTTGTGAGTGGGATGGTCTCACCAATTATTTGTGATTTTAATGAGATGATGGACTTAGAATCATCTGCACAATGTCTGTTTTGCAGGTGAGCTATAAAGTGAATGTTTTTTCAGCCTTAATTAATTCGGGTGGTAGATAATGAGATCAAGTTTTCAGTGTCCAGTCTCTGCTTGGACATCAGTAGGTCTTAAAGTCTGCACTACTTTCACTGTCCTCTTTCTTTTGCTACTCCTTGTCCAGCTGGTTCATGCATCTACTGAGTTACATGGCATCGTGTCTAACTCCCTACCTAGAGTGTGTGACCAAAGTGTCTAATATGTTGAGATGGCAAAGTGATTCATACTACAAATGCTGCAGTAACTACAAAGCTTGTTTATGCCAAAACCCCAAAAGATACTGGTGGAACAGTTTTGCTAGTATTGCTGCATCCATTTTATCTGTTGGTTTTGGCACAATTAACTCAGGTCATGGTCACTGTCCATTACACTGATCTGTGTATCCATGTTGGTGAAAAGGTATTGCATATACCTGATCTCCAGACTCAGCTTTCACCCAAGCAGGATGTGTTTGTCAGCAAATATTTGTTATAGGATCAGTTCTTCAGGGATCTCAATCCTTTTGTTGCTTGAAATGCAGATGCTGGAGTCATGCAGTATCCTCATATTCCTCTGAGAGAAAAACCTGTAATGGGTCTAAGCTGCCTTATGTTTTATGGTTCCTAACTCAGCTTCTTTTGATGTCTGTTGTGAAACATATACTGCTATGGTTTGTCGCCCTCTCTGTGGCCAATGTACTGAGAATATAAATCTATTGAAGCCTGTCTCTGAGATGTTTGTCGTAGTTTGGCTCTAACAGCACCGGAGAGTAGTCTCTGGATGTGGTCATCAAACCATTTCCATATCCACTGAACAGCTGACCCATCAACTCCATATCTCTCCAGTTTAGAGAGAGGGGGACCAAGTCAAAGGCTTTACAAATGTCCAGATAGGTCTTCCCTTCCATTGGTCTTCCCTTGTCCACTCATGTAGTCATTAAAAAGCCTCTGGCTGGTGAGGCAGGACTTGCTCTTGGTGAAGCCATGCTTGCTGTCTTGAATCACCTCACTGTCCTCCCTGTGCTTTAGCATCACTTCTAGGAGAATCTGTTACATGATCTTCCCAGGCACTGATATGACACTGATAGTTTGATGGTGGTTTCCAGGGTCCTCCTTTCCATCCTTTTTAAAAATGGGTTGCAGTGACCAGGCATCTCACCTGACCACCAGGACTTTGCAAAAGTCATAGATTTATGTATGTTCAGGTTCCCCAGGTGGTCCCTTACAGTAGGAGGGACTTCCTGCCTGGTCCTCACCTAGTGGTCCATCCTCTCAGGAGCAGTGAGGAGCAAGGTTGCCAGTGAAGACAGAGATAAAAAAGTTACTGAGTCTCAGTTTTCTCCTATCTGTTGACACTAGTTCTTCGTTCTTGCTTCTCATAGGGGGTGCATACTTTAGCCTTCCTTTGCTGGTTTATGTACCTGTAAAAGCCCTTCTTGTTATTCTTTGCATCCCTTGCCAAGTTCAGCTCCAGTTATTCTTTGGCCTTCCTGACCTCATCCCTACACAACTGAACAGTGTTCCTGTGTTTCTCCCAGGTTACCTGTCCCTGCTTCCACTGTCTATGCAGTTCCCTCTTGCTCTTTATTTTGACCAGCAGGTCTCTTCCTTTCCATGGCTGATTTCTTAACACCTGTGGACCGAGCTCTTGAGCTCTGTAGATAGCATTCTTAAAGATCTGCTAGCTCTGTTCTATTTCCCTGTCCCTGAGGACTGTTTGGGAGGGGGTTCTACTCCTTGAAGAGCTGGATTTTTGCTTTCCTAAAATTCAGAGTCCTGACTATACTCCTTGCCAGTCCCATATGCTTTAGGACTGCAGACTTCACCAGTGCATGATCACTGCAGCCCAGCTGCTTCCAGTCTTTACATCACTAAGGACCTCACTTGCATTTGTGACAATCAGGTCCAGTATTGAATTCTCTGGGGTAGGGCTGTCTGTTTCTTGGCTTAAGAAGTTACTACTGAGGTACTCCAGAGGTCTCCTCAATTACCTATAGGTCACTGTGCTAGTTTTCCAGCATGTCAGGTTGATTGAAGTTACTCAGCATGACAAGAGCCTGTGATAGTGAAGCCTCATGTAGATGGAGTAAGAAAGTTTCATCAGTGGGCTGCCTTTGATCAGGAGACTTATGGCAGGTGCCTACTACAGGGGTCCCTCTGTCTAGAATTCTTACCCATAAGCTTTCAACCTGTTCATGGCTATTCTTCAGGGACAGCTCTTCACACTGTATCCATTTCCTGACAGAAAGCAATGCCTTTGCCAATCCTTCCTTGCCTGTCCTTTCTCAACAGCCTGCAGCCATCAACAACCACACTCCAGTCATGGCATTCATCCCACCACATTTCAGTGATGGCTATCAAGTCATAGTTTTCTAGCAGTCCAGTGGCTTCCAACTCCTGTTTTACTGCCTGTGCTGCCTGCGTTCATGTAGAGGCACTTCTCAACTTTTCTAAAAATGGGTACAGCATTCCCCTTTTCCAGTGACCAGGGACCTCACCTGACTGCCAGAAACTTTCAAACACCATTGAGAGTGGCTCAGCAACCACATCAGCCAGTTTCCTGAGGACTCTGGGATGCTTCTCATTAGATCCCATACACTTAGGTATGTTCAGTTGCCTCAGGTGGTCATGAACCTGATCTTCTCTTCTGTCAGGAGGGACTTCACCCCCTGGTTCTCATCCTGTGGTCTGTCCTCTCAGGAGGTGTGGGAAGAGAGGTTGCCAGTGAAGACTGAGTCAAAATATTTGTTGTGTACCTCAGTCTTCTTTTTGTCTGTTGTTACCAGTTTGCTGATCTTGCTTGTGATGGGGGGTACACTTCACTGACATTTCTTTTCTGATTGAGATATGTACTTGTTATTCTTTGCATGCCTTGCCAAGTTCATCTTCAGTTGCACCTGGGCTTCCTGACCTCATCCCTGCAGCATCTCTATATTCATCCCATGATGCATTTGACTGTTTTAATTCCATGAGTTCCCCTCTGGGCTGGACTCAACATATATCCTGGTACATCTGCTTGATTTCCTGAGTATTGGGCTGAACTGTCCCTGTTCTTGGAGTATGTTTTTAAGACCTGCCAGTTTTCATGTGATCCTTCACTGGAGCTTTCAATGGGATCACATCTATTACTCCCCAGGTCTGCTTTTTAATGTCCATGGTCTGCACTACTGTCCTTCTCTGCCCTCAGGATCTTGAACTCCCTTATGACAGAATCACTACTACTAACACTGGCAGTGATATATACAATATAGGGCCTTCCATCTTCATCTTCCCTGCCAGCATCCTTCAAGGAGCATCAGTCTGTCCATTACAAGTTGGTGATTTCTGCTTTGTGTTTTTCCAGTCACATTATGTTGTGAGTGGATGCACAGTCTGCTCTTGGGTTGGTTGTGTTTGTGCACGTACACTTCAGACAGATGTCACAACATTGCTCCCTTTCCAGATGGAAATGATGTGAATTGAAAAAGAAAATTTGCTGTATTGCCTTTACTGATATTGCTCCACAAAGAAGTGGACAGCATTAATATCTTGCATCCATTCACACGTTTGCATCCACTGATACAGCCCCTTCCAAAGTCTTGCTGTGTTGGGGTTTTTTTGTTTACTTGTTTGTTCACTTGTTGATTTTTGTCTTCAGGTTCTTTAAGACTGTTCAAGAAGAGGCCAAGAGGAAAATCTTAAAATAGAATTAGCAGTTTACTGAAACCTATTAAAAGATGTTCAACTACTAGTACTGTAACTAAGTATAACTGCTGCCACCATAACATTATCCATGGCAGAATTTATTACTTTGTAGTTAAAACATGCTGCAGGCAATATAACTTGGCATTCCTGGCCAGAGCCAAAGGAAATGCTACTATCAGATATCTGTGGGGATTTCTTTATTTTGTTGGGGTTTTTTTGGTTGGTTGGTTTTGTTTTGTTTGTTTGCTCAGGGTTTTTTTGGTGGTGGTGGTGGTTTTTTGTGGGTTTTTGTTTTGTTGTTGTAATGGTTGTTTGTTTTGTTTTGTGGTAGTTTAAAAGCATGGTTTCATACCAAGTAATAGAGGTTTTGTGGATTTGGCTGTTGTTTCTAGTTCCTACAGCGTGTTGTGTTTCTATAATAATTACTGGGTTGTTAATTCAGTAGTTTGATCTAATTTATTTCCATTGCATGTACAGAGTATTAAACTTTTACTTAAATGTTTACTGTTAACTAACAGTAAAACTTATGTAAATAGAATGTGTTAGGGATTTGTTTTATATTCATTTGATTATGTTTTAATGGTTTCCTGTAGACATATAAGTACAATGCTATGCATGCATACAGTTTATCATAGCTGGAAAAAACAGAGCTGTGACTTTGTCATCTTCAGTTTGTGTGTGCATGTTCTAAGCTGATTTCAGTGAGGTTAACAGCATTGTGTAACCTTCCTGGGCTGGGTCTCCTCCCATATGAGTGTGTGCACATTTCTGATCATTTTTCATTCTTTCAGCTCTTGCTACATACATCATGCAGTGATTCCAGGGATTCAGGCAGGTGATTTAGTGGAAGTTTGTATTTGTGAATTACTTTGCAAGAAGAGAGAACTCTACTGGGAGAAGCCTATTCAGCAGATATTTACTATAAAATTATAGGTAGATCTACATCTAGTTCCAGTTTTGCTTGCTAGCTGCTCCAGTTTTGAAAATGTGCAGGTGAGTCTGACTCACTGTAAGTGAGATTTAGACTGAAGGTTGTTGAGAAATATCTGGAGTAGAACTATCAACAAGACTTTGTTGTGTAGAGCATTGTGTGACAGAGTTTAGTTTAAAAAATATGCCCTTATTTATACATGTTGCCTTGTCCTTTTAAAGCTGGTGGTAAAATAATAAAACTGTAAGTTGTGCCACATTCTACACTGTGTTCAGGCAGCTCCCCAAGTTTGCAGTCTATCAAGCAAGCAGGTATAGTTACACATCTGAATTAAAAAAAAAAAAAAAAAAACAGTGTGCTCATTTTAGGGTTTCAGTTCACTTGTTTGGTAGCTGAATACACTTTGCCTCCTGTCTAACATCTGATAAAACTGTCCAGTATAGACTGTAATACTCCAAGTTTTACTATGCATTTTAGTGTCCTTGCGGTGCCAAGTGGAGATGGCAGACTCAGTTCTGTGCATGTTCTATGAATGAAGGATTGTGGCTGATTGCTTTTCTGTCCCTTGGTTATTTTAAGAGAAGTGAAGTGACAGTACTGCTTTAATTACATCCAGGGCTGCCAAGGAGGGCTGTTGGATACTGATGAAGGAAAGTAGCAGCAAAATCCAGAACTTTCTGTGCAAATTCTTGATTGCTAGTCACTTTTGTCATTGTATGCATCCCAGGCAGCAAAGAACAGCTCATAGTGTGGCCGGTGCCTGGATCTGTGTATATGCCATATAATGCATAGCCATGAGTATATCTGAGGGGAGACTGATAAAGAAAATTTCTCAGCTGTTAGGCATCTACAGAGTAAACATTTGATCCATTTAAGAATTTAAATAGTTTGATATCACTGGTTTTAGTAATCAACTTGTTGCATCCTGAAAGTACCTATATTGTGCTCTCATATTTCCTCACAGGTCTTGTTTGCTGGTTATAATTCATCAATTTGCTTTTAACTTTCAGAGAAACAATCCAGTTACCCTTGACAGCTTCATACCTTGTAGAAAAAAGCTGTAGTAAGACAGAATAAAATGTTGCTTACTTTGTTGTTGTACTTACTAGTATATATTTAAGCCAGCATGGTTGGCATTTCACTTCTTTTGATTCAGAAAGATTGTAAGCGAAGTTATGGTGAACTCATTCAAGCCTGGTCAAACTGAGGTAGTGGAATCTGCGAGGCTGCACAGCACCGAGGTTAGGCCTGCCCCGCCAACACCGCCCTTGTGCCTGAAGGCGCCTCTTGGTGGCTGTGAATGATCACGCCCGTGCCAGGCAGCATGGCTCAGCTTGGGGTGGGTTGGGCAAGAAACAGGAGCCCTCGGTTGGGTCCTGCGTTGGACGGCAATTGCCTGGTCACATAGAAAAGCAGTGTGTGCCTGTGTACAAAAAGATACTCTGTAATGAGTGGCTTTTTTTTCCCTGGTGTAACTGAGAAATACTACTCTGTTGGTTGAAATGGAAGATTTATGATATCATTACTAAATCACCAGCATCACTTACACAACAGTGAACAGCATATGAAAGTACATAAAGTAATGGAGAAACACATTAGCAATGATAAGTAATTGAAGCATAAAAGTTAAGGAAATTAAATTAAAAGATTCCATGTGTACATCTGATAACAGATACCAATTTGTGCACACTTTCCATCCATCTTTAAAGTAGGAGAAAAATATGCCTCAGACAAAACTCTTAGCCACACAAAACCATCTTCACATAAAAAATAGATTAGATTGCCTTTAATTGATTCAAATTGCCAAGTGAGATACCTATTTGAATTGGAGCATTTTCGGTTAAACTTCGGAGTGTTCACCTAAAGAAAGTTTGAATTTTGCTACTTAGTAACTGTAATAGATTTCTAATATGGGTCTTGGATTTATATCAGAAGAGTGGCTCTGTTAAGATTTAATAAACTTGCTAAGACTAGATGGCCTACAGAATCAGGAAAAATAGGCCAGGGAATTTCAATATTTTCTAAAGATAAAAGAAAAAAGCATGAAAAGTAGTAACTGAATTAACTATACTGAAAAGTTGCCTTACTGCTATTCAACAGGGTAATGATGGAGTTTCACTGATACTAATAAAGAAGGCTATTTAACCCTTGAAAATTTTCCTAGTCTTGTCCTAGTCTTGATACACTGGCAATCATCCATATTTGATACTTGTCCTGGTTTGAGTTAGAACTCAATTCAGATCAGTGATCTCACTTTTCAGCTCAGACTCTTCTAAGTAACTGCGCTTTATAGAATCAGTGGTATGTATTTGCAGACAGTTTGCTTCTAGTAGTGATGAAGCTCGGTGTTTCTAGTTAACACCAAGGATTGATAAGCAACCAAGGTCACTGCTAAATGTTGTGTACTATGAGATGAAGAATAAAAAGGCCATATCTGTAGGGAGGAACAGATGGGACAGGTGTCCCTAAATTGACCAAGTACATTTATTATAATTCTTATAAAGCTGAGAGACCTCGAAGGTCAAGCCTTCTTCTTCAGTGGCTGGCATCCCAGGAGGACTTTGTCCATTCTGCCTTTGATCCCATCCCAGGAGTTCCTGATTCCTGTTCGAGAATCTCGTTCCCGTCTGCTGCTGTGTCCAATCTGGGACCTCGTCAGTGCTTGCCATAGAACCAGTGGTGACTGTGACATAACTGTCAGGAGGGTGGTTGGGTTCAATATTGGGTTTATCTAAAATTTTATACATTTCATTGTATTGTTGTTATTTTCATTCAAATACTTTCAGTTTTATTTTCCAGTCCATAAATCTCTCTCCCTTATTATTCCCTTTCTCTTTTCCCTGTGGGAAGGGAAAGGGGTAAATACAGAGCATCTTTCACTCCTTCAGTGTCTGGCCTTTGACATGCTTTTACAAGAAAGCCAGAAACAGAGTTATCTTTATGAACTCATTTAATCAGAAACAGAAGGATGAAAAGGTTAACACAAAGGGAATGGTCTATCCTGTAATCTTTGAACACCTTCTGTTTATGAAGAGTACATTTTAAATACTTCATGTGGAAGTGTTACTCTGAGTCAGTGCTTATATTTAAACAGTGTTATATTGTATCCCAATTGAAGAAATAGCTTCTAAGTTTCTATTTTAAAGTAAGCCTTGATTGAAATCTACAATACCATTTTGGCTGTGGTAGAGATGTGGTGGGAACAGTACACACCTGTAAATACATTTATAGTTTTAGAATCACCTTATAATAACAGATTAGAACTTTATATAGGGTATCACTTTAGAAAGACCACATATTATCTCAGAGATCTCGTATAGATCATCCTTGTAGTAGATCATTCTTGGAATAGAAAGTGAATTCCTAGTTTTGGCCCTATGATTAAATAGGCTACTTGATAGAAATAGGCTTTGACTTTACTGCATTATGTGGTTGGTTGTTGTTTTCTCTGAATGTGTCTTACCAATTAGATGTAACAATCTGCTAACAGATTTTGTTGATGTTTTGCTGTGTAGTCTAATCAGATTCACTTCTTCTCTTGACATAGTGAGTACTAAGAGTACTGGTAAAATGGTGTTTATATGTTTAATAGTATTTCAGCATTAACTTAATGTCCTGAAGCTTTATAACTGTTGTAATTTTTTTCTCTGGATGACTTCTTGCTGAACTGCTCCTTTAATATGCAGAAAAAACTGATCCCCAGAGCAAAACACACAGCTGTCAATAAGCTCATGAAAAACATTCCTTTCTTTTGTATGTGCATTGTCAGGATGGGAAAATACAAACTTTGAAATAGCAGTTTTGCCCTTACGTGAAATGTAAAATTTAATTTGAATAATGTTTGAGATTAAAAAGCCAACAGTAAGGACTACTTCTGATGTGTTTCAATTAGTACTTGTTTTTAAATACAAAGTTGAATGTTGAAGAATGCTTCAAAAGTACAATTATTTCACTTTATTACCTGATTTTTTTTTTTTGCCTTAGCCATGCTAGTTATTGTACCTTATATACAGAAGTCTTGTATGGAAATTATTTTAATAATTTGGCAGTAAAACTTTTTATGCTCACTGAAAGTCTTTGCTTATCCAGTAATATGGCATCATTAGTTGAGGAAAAATCTTTTAGCTGCAAACTTAGCAACCCTGTGGCTGATTAGGAAGAACTTCTTCACTATGAGAGTGGTAGAACACTGAAACAGATTGCCCAGGGGGAGGCTGGAAGTCCCACCTCTGGAGACATTCAAGGCCAGGCTTGTTGGGGCACTGAGCAACCTAATCTATATTTAAAGATGTCTGAAGGGGTTGAATTAGATGACCTTTAAAGGTCCCTTCCAACCCAATGCAATCAATAATACCTTAGACAGTTTAGCATGGAAGTGGCTTGGATTTCCACACAGGTACATGCTTAACTTAAAAATACATTAATCCTTTCAGACTTTGGACCTTGCCCAGATATGTTATGGATGCCCTCTCCCTGGAGGTATTCGAGGCCAAATTGGATGAAGCCTTGAGCAACCTGACCTAGTGTAATGTGTCCCTGCCCATGGCAGATGGTTTGAAACTAGATGAATTTTAAGGTCCCTTCCAACCCAAACCAATCTATGAGTCTGTGATTCAAGTTGGAAAAGACCTCCAATATCATCAAGTTCAACTGTCAGGCCAACACCACCATGCCCCCTAAATAATTTCCTGAAGTGTTGTGTCTACAGATTTTTTTAAACATCTGGAGGGATGGTGACTCCATCACTTCCCTAGGCAGGCTTTTTGAATGTCTGACCACTCTTTCAGTAAAGAACATTTTTCTAATATCCGCTCTAAACCTCCCCTGTTGCTACTTCAGGCCATTTCCTATCACTACTTACATGGGAGAAGAGACCAACGCCCAGCTCACCACAACCTCCTTTCAGGTACTTGTAGAAAGTAATAAGGTCTCCCCTCAGCTTCCTCTTCTCCAGACTAAACAACTATGGTCCCATCAGCTCTTCGTCATAAGAATTATTCTCCAGACCCTTCACCAACTCCTTTGCTCTTCTGTGGATACGTTCCAGCAACAAAATGGCCGCCTTCTTTCGCAGTACCAAAGTCTTTTCATTTTTGGCTGCTTATCGTTTTTATCTTAGACAAATTTGAGAGGTCATATTTTGCCTTAGTTCTGCATGTGGCATAATGGGCAGAAAGCTCTCAAGACTTATCCTTAACAATGTGGGGTTTTGGAGGATTGTAGCTTCCCTTTAATCTTGAATCAATTCCAGATTTCAAGAAAACATACAGTGTTCCTAGTGAAAACACATGTTTTGCATAAGTCTAAATCCAGCATAAATTCAACATTAGCAGTTACCCCACTCCTGTACATTCTGAGCATGGAAACGGCACACTTAAAGAAAACTTTACAGTGTAAGAATTCTGTAAATCTGTTTGAGAGTCTGTATGGATACAATCAAACTTTAGTTTGTCTCCCTCCTTGGACAGCAGTCTCAGAATGGGGGCAAACCTTTGTAGATGTCTGCTGTCCCTTCTTCCTTAAGCATAAAGAAATGTGGAAAGACCTTAAGCTGGCAGAAATCCCACTACAAACAAAATGGACATTGTTAAAACTTTCCTGCTTTGACCTTGGAAATTTACGCTCACTCTTAAGAGATCCCTGGAAAGAGGCTGTTATTTTATGGCTACCCAGGGTGCTGCAAGTTTCCCATAGTGAAGGATATGGGACACAGCTATGCTGCGTAAATATGAAGTGTATAGCTTCCTATTTATATATGTGTCTATGTACATCACTACATATGTTTGGTTTGGAGTGATGAAGTTTTTTTTTTTTCTGTTTTGAAACATGTGGAATGTGTGAAGACATTGTTGGTAGTGTCCTTCTGATGCTTACTCCATTATCAGAATTAAATGTGTAACTTGTCAGAGATAGCTGGTTTGGCAACTGAATCTCTCTTCTGTGTAGGGAAAAAAGAGTGTCTGCTAAATTTGTCTTTGTTTTTAATGTTCATAGGAATTGGGTTATCATTTACATTATTTATACTTTTCCTTCCCATCCCCACCCCTCTTCTTTTTTAGGTAGCATTGGTACGTCTTTTCAATGCCACTCAGTCCATCAAGATCAGATTTGTAATGATGACAGTGACAAGGTGAGGCTTAAAAAAACGTTTCCTTCACAAGATGCATGTGCATTGGGATGTTTATGTACTTATTTTACTCTACAAAGCCAGTTTGTTTTGCAGGTATAGCAGTCAGTTTTCTCAGTCGCTCTTTGAACTGTCTGTAGCATATTAAGAAATAGATTTTACTTAGACAATTTTTAGGCAGTCAAGGAAAAATTTGTCTATAGTACTCTATTTTGCTTTTTTTGTGTGTTTGTCCTATTGACATCCTCAGTTAGTAAAGAACAGCAATATTTTTGCTAATTTTTAGATAAGGTAGGATGTCTTGTGGCTTCCCACTTCAAAAGTTAGGGCCTAGCTAAGTATCCAAAGCCTTTTTGCACTAGTTGTATTTTCCTGTCTTGGAGTTGGGAGCTTCAAGATTTACAAGTAGGACATTTCAGTGCTGCAGCGTTAACATACCAACCTGTTTAGTAGTGTGCAAGCATTTTCCCAATATATTTTTTTGAAAAGTTCTCAGATTAGCTTCCTTTGTCAGTGCTGAATATTAAAAATTCAGTAGTGTAATTGTGGCATACAGAAGGCAAAAGTTTTGCAGTGAACTGCTTATGAGACTTTCATATCCCTGTGATTGTTGATGGTTTTACCTTAAGCTTTACTGTCCATAATAATGCAACTAGTTTAACATTAGTTCAACATGCAAACTTGTATTACATTGTTTTCAAGTACAGCACTTCATAGCAAACTAACTTTTGTTGCTTGATATGCCTGGAAAAAAGGCATATATTAGTGCACAAGGCGAATAGCTTCAGTGAAGCAGTTTGCTGTTACTGTACTTGTTCCCTTGGCTGAGCAGTTCTGCACCAAGTGTCTCCCTGTAGCACTGGTAGGAAAAGGCTGATGTTTTGCCAATAGTTCATCAGCAAGTGACGTGGGTCCTGTGGGTTTTGTTGTCTTGTTCTAGTCAGTCGCACCCGCTCCTTCATATCAGAAAAACAGATTAAAATCCAGAGCCTGTTAAGTATGAGCTGAGCAGATTGCAGACCACAGTTGTTGAGAGGCTTAATGGCTTTAGTGATGTTTCTTGGTTTTGAGTAGAGTCTCTGGTGCCCCCCGTTCCAGTGACTACCGCATCATCACGTACTGCCGAAACGCAGACAGGAGTCTCACAGGATTGGTTCCTGTCCTCTCTTCTGCCGGCTTGCATGTAACCGTCCTGCAACTGGTTTCTCTCTTTCATTATAAGCTTGGGGAGGCAGCAGTGTTGCAGTGGGGAAGCGCTGTCGGAGTAAGAACCTATCTACCGCAGGAAGACGCAGGCGCTACCCTGCTGCTAGGGCAGGGGAAGAGCACCGAGCTGCGGTTTGTCGTTTTGCATCGCTGCCGCTCGGGCAGAAAGCGCCGAGCGACAAACCGAAACTAAAAGGGGCAGGGCTCAGGCCTTTTCACTCCTGAGTACGGGGATCCGCTCCCTGGACGCTGACAGCGGGTAAAGGGAGGGCAGCTTTCACCGCTGTGCGTGGGGCGCTGAAGGATTTCGGATTGACCCGCAGCTTGGAAGCACGTGGATAGGTCGCCTGGCCTCATCTCGCCTCGCCTCATCTCGCCTCGCCTTCTGGCTGTGGCGGTGACGTAAGCGGGACGGCAAGCCTGCCGCCCTCAGGCGCGGACGGAGGATGCGCCTCCCTCTCTGGGGCTGGGCTGTCTCAGGAGTGACGTCACAGGCCCTGGAGACGGCGGGCAGCGCGCGGGGCCGCAGCGCTCGAGAGGAGCGTAGTATGGCGCGTGGCGGCGGGTGTAGGTCGCGGGAGCGAGCGACAGCGGCGCGGAAGGACAACGGCCGGAGGATACCTGGGGGACTCACTCTGTGATGGGCGGACGACGCCGGGCCGACGCTCCTGGAAACGATCGCGTGGGCAGGAGGTGTAGGCCTGGCCCGGGCGGTAGCAGCAGCGGCGTCCCCGGGAGAGACGACAGGAGGCGGTGCGGGAGCGTTGACGGTGGCTGTGGGGCACGGGGAGGAGACGGAGGCGCAATCCGAGGTACCGGCGTGGGGGGGACAAGTAGTGGTCTAGGAGGGCGGTGGCACCTCCCAGTGCTCCCTGACTTGTCAGCAGGCGAGGTGGGCATGGCCCTACGGGTAGGGCAGTGGACGCCCTGAGGCCGGACCCGGCTCTCATGGGCTGCTGTTCGTGAAAGTAAAGGGCGAAGGAGACCGTTCGGCCTAGGCGTGGTGTTGCCGATAGGAAACCCGAGTGGTCTTTCATGTGTGCCGGCGTGGAAGCCGTGCTTCCACGTGGAAGCTCGCAAGGTAGACTAGAGCTCGGCAGGGTTAATTCGGGGAACGTAAGCATTTGATGCTGCTAAAATTGCTTTTATCTGCTTTGACAAAAGGTAGAACTGGAGCCTAAAAAAATCAGATGACTTTCCAGAACTGAAGTGCCATGTGCTGTCCTCAAGAATACGAGTACGATGTGCTATGTCCAAAGAGGTAGCAAATATTTTGAAGTGCCAGACAATGGATTGTCCTCCCATTCGTACAATCAAACAGAGTTTCTGGGTGTCTTGACTTCTTTCAAGTTAGCAGAGAAAGAGCTGTCTAAGGAAACATTGGTATTGCCAAGTTTTAGAGCATTTTACTGATTTTTTTTTCCAGTATGTATGGATTAATTTCTATTCCTGTATAACCTGAGAAGGAATTTTTTTTTTTTTTTTTTTAAATACTTAGACCAGAAAGATGCTACTTGTTTCCTCAAGAAGTGTCTTTTAAAATTGGTTATGCATTCAGATGTTTTCTGGAGACACCCATTTTTAAATTGTAATTGTTTATAGCAAGTAGTTTAGTTATCACTGTCAATGAAGTTCATTGCACTGTAGGTCATAAAAGTGTTTATGCATGTACAACGTTTGCATTTTTAAATGTATTTCTGAGGGTAGTGTTTGGAGAAAATCCATGTGTTCTGATAGGATTTTAAAGCAGCGAGGCAATCAAACCAGTAAAAAATGAACACAATTTCTAAGAATTGCTAATAATCTTGCCTTATTCAGGTGTTGCTTACTACTTGGTTAAGCATGGCTGCTGCCATGCTTTTTGTTGAATGTCATTCATGAAGACAACTATTTTGATTTCAGTTTTCAAATTTGTGGTATTGTCCACATCCCAGGATTTTGTTATTTGCTTGCCCAACAGACTCCTTAACTGCTTTACAGTGCTACAAGAATGAAAAATGCCAGCCTTTATCCTTTCAGAAGGAAGCTGTGGTGTTAAAGACACTCACTACACTGAAAAAGAGGAAGAAACTCAGTTTGGATACATTGCGTACAGTGGGGAAAAGAGGATGCTGATCATGAGAGCATTAAACATGAGATGTGAGCACATAGATGCTGTGGCAAATACAATAGCTAGTGAAATGTAGTTGATCTTCCCATATCACTTCTAGGAAAAACCTTATGCATGCATAGAATAATGCAGTGAGGAAGGTTTCCAGGAAATTGTTAACCAGGAGAGGGAGTGCGTGTTAAGAGTGGCAAGTGCAGGAAGTGGCATATGAATAAAAGGAATAAACAAAAAATTTGGGATCTCAAGATCCTCCTATGTGAAGTCTATTTTGTCATCTCTCTGACATACAGCAGGTTAAACTTTGATTTGTATCTGGTTCACTTTAATTATATATATTTTTAATGAAATGCTACAGTGAAGTTAGAAGTTGATCAGTCCTTGCTTTGTACCTGCAGTGCTCTGGGAGTCACAGTATATAATTTTTCAAAAAAAAAAAGAAAAAGAACAATATGGGTTCAGTGGAATCAGTACTGTTGTGATTTGTGAATTTATCCTCTTAAAATTTTTTGAGTATGGTTTATTGACAGGATATAATTTACGTTATTTGAAGATGTGTTTACTTTATCAACTCCTTACTAAAAGTATTTAAGAATTGAATGGTTTCTATGCAACCTCTTATTAGAGTGTAGAAAATGGTGCAGTGGTGCAGTTAGGAACAGAAGTTACTTCTTCAGGGCTACTACTGAATAGAAACTTAAATTGTGGCTATGTTGTGTCTCAGAGCTGTTGTACAAGTCCATGGAAACTACTTGAGCTAAATTGCTAGTAAATCTAATGAGAATCTTAATCTTTATGTAGCCCCTCCACTACCACTATTTGGAAGATAGGAATAAGGGTCAAGGAATTGTTTTCGTTGTGGCGGACTGGTTACTGAAACCTTCAAAAAGGTACAGGTTCGATTTAACCAGTTTATGCAGAAATACACATCACAATTCCCTTCCTTTTGTAAGATACTATACCAAATTAAATAGTTTTATACATTGAATTTAAATTCTGCTCTGGGTAGATCTTGTCAAGATGATTTTCATGGGTTTAATTCTTCACTTTCACTTGAAGTGGGCAAGTTTCTCTTTCCCTGAACTCTGAAAGATCAAGAAAACTTTCTTGGCTTTTTGGTGCCCTCTACTGATTCTGTTTGTCAGAACATCAAAAGCTAGGGCTTGGTTTTGCTTTAACAGCAGTAAATGCTAACGGTATGAGCTCTTTACAAACAATGGAAGGGAAGAGACAGGAACCCCTTTTGCACCTTGAGTATTTTGCTGATCGCTGTCCTACCAGTTTGTCTGGATTGCAATTCAGCTGTTCCTTATCTGGTAGAAAAATAGTTAAGGAGCCTAAATCTGCTTTACCTTGCATCTTCTATAGTCAGTCCAGATGTAAAAAGACTGATGCATTTGCTTTTCTGCGCTGAGACAGAGACATTCTCTCTTTAATGTCCACAGTCCTGAGTTTTCGGTGAGCACATTTCAGATTTGGTGCCCCATAACTTCTAACATACTGGTTCACTTCCAATGACATTGCTGTTTTCTATTTCCCTCGATGACCTTGGGCACTACAAAAAGAGTGTGCTGCTTCATACAAGTGTAACTATATGTGCTGGGTTTTGCTTGTTTTCTGTTTAAGTAGCTATTTCATCCTGTCAGTCTTGCAGTTTTGTTTGTATTCTTAAAATCTGTGAATATCTTTATCCCAGGCAAACTCAGCAACTGCATTAACTCAACCCAATGCTCTTTCCAGGACCTCTTGTCTTAGCCTTGTGGTCTGTCTTTGCTAGCTATATTCACTTCTGACAGAACCTGCCAATTTTTTTTTTCAGTATTTTGTTTTTTACATCACAGTAAGAGTAAATCATTGTGGGCAGGGATGAGAGCATTCACAAGGCAGTTTATGGTGCTGCTGAGCTGATGTTCTGTCTGCATGAAAGCTTTAACCTTCTCTCTGGACAAATACTAAGAACTTTGTCTTCCTTATTGCAGTTGTTTTGTTAGGTGAACTGTGTTGATACTGTCTTTAAAAAAAGCTGTGGTATTATGAATATTTTTGATGAGGTTCATTTTCAAAATCTTACTTCTAAAAATCAATCTCTTGCAAAAATATTTAAAGCTATTTTATTGGTAAGTACTGAGGGAGAGCATTGTTTTTTATGTCCTCTGTGTAAACTTTTTGGAAAAACTGGAACAAAAATGTACATTGAAATACTGAATATCAAACAAAAAGGGAAATAAAGAGTTTGGATGTGTAAAAGGGTAGGAACAGGTATTAATTTTAACTCAAGTTTTAGAAGGAACTTGTGAACCGCAAAGTTTTAATTGGATGAGTATGGATTTGACAAGAATGTACAGATGATGAACATAAAGAGCCTGGAAAGACCAACATGCATTTGCTCGTTTTGTATGTGAGTCATTACTGAGCATAGGTTAGAGATCATATATGGAGCTTTCTTCCTCTTTGTTCACAGTTTCCTTATTGTACCAGAAAAGTCAGAGCACTATTCCCCACATTCCAATATAGAGACCTGCTTATAATATTTGTACATTCTGGCTATGCTTTCAATATGTGGATGTTTACCTGTATCTGTAGGGTTTGAGGTTATATAAAAAAAGACACATCTCACTTGAGTTTCTTGCATGCTTCAAATTCTCATTCTGAAGTTTGAGAAGTAAGTGCAGGTGTGGGATATTTATTGAATGTGCTTTATCTATTGATTATATCATTGCTTTAAAAAAAAAGTTAAAAAAACAATCACCATGTTTAGGGCTTTGGTAGCTTAAAAGATGCCTGAAATTTGTTTTGGTCTGGGCTTTATCATATGGCTTTAGTAGGAGAATTAATGTACAGTAATTCTGTGGAAATACACCGATGTTGTTCTTGCAGCAGAAATAAATCATACTAGACTCCAGTGTTCTTTGCAGCTTGACTTGTGCTCCCACTGCTCTGATAAAGAGTCCAGAGCTCTGTCTCTAATACCCATCCTGGATTATTGTGTCATTGCTTGTATGTTTCTGTCATTCATCAGTAAACACGTATTTATTAAGGTATAGAACAGCTGAGTTTTGTAGTTTTGTGTACCTTTTCCTGAGTGAGGGTAATCACTTCTCTCTTCACCTTTACCAGATACTAATACATTTTTTTATACAAAAACTCATGGAGTGTAATTTTTTAATTATTATTAATTTTTTTACATTTGATTTCCACTGGATCTAGATCCACTTATTTCAGCTGCTTTCTAGGGGTGTGATCCTCAATGACTCCATCCCATCACTTAAGTGACTACTTTGTCTTGGTCTCAGGGACACGGCTCTTCCAAAACTTACTAGACCTCAGCTACATAATGATTGTAGTCCTGGCTTAAGAATAAGCCTTTGGATTTGAGAATAACTGTCTGGTTCAGCCCAAGATATTACTGTTGTTGCAGGCATTATCAAAGTATTAGAAACACTTGAATATTAATGTTACCACTATTGTTGGGAGTGTATAGATCCTTTGCAGGTAGGGTATGCAAATTGCTCAGTTTACCTGCCCAATAGATGCCTACAGTTAAATTTGAAAACGCATATTAATTTCCATGTTTACCAGCACATATTATGGGAAAAATTAATGCCTTTTAATTATGAATTTATGAAGGGGAAACCAGGTCATCCTGGTAGGGCTATATAGGATATACCCATCAGATTCTACTTGCTGTCTAAAATCTTCTAAGGAAAAGGCTGTGTTTGAAAATAATACTCAAGTATTAATTCACTTTCAAAATAAAGGTCTTTGTGGTCCACAGGATAGGTGTCGTTTATTTCTCAAATTTGAGGTTGAGGATGTGGAGTAGTTTCTTATACTTCACATGACCATTAGGCAAGAATAGGCAGAGGGTTGAAGAGGAGAGTGATTTTCAGATATTGGCAGCAATTGTTTTAGTTGATCATCTATATGTATATGTGCAATCTTTATAATTTAACTGGAAAAGGACAATAGAAAACTCCTCAAAGGGTGTTGTCTTGGTGAAATTATCTAGCCTTTCCCAAAATAAGTGGAACAAAATTAAGATAAAACATACCAAAAACTTATTACAAGAAACGTGTAGAAGTGTAACAAACAATGTTACATGTTTTCCAGTAGTGTGCTTCCTTTAAATAATGCTTTAGAAGTGGAAATACAATTCAGTCACCTTTGTAAGCACCATACTGTGGGAGTTTATAGGGCATACAGATAAAAATGAGGCAAAACTGTACTGATGATACCTCTGAAATGCCAGCTTTCAGGGGTGTTATTGTAGGTTTTAGTGTCCTGACGTAAGTTGCTGCTTTTACTTGTAGCAATCCCGTTGTCCTGATATTGTTGCCTTGGAATATGAGGTAATTTATATTTCCATTTATAATGGGGGTTTTTGATGAATTAATATTTAAAATAAAGTAGTGCTTTCACCTTATTACTTAAAAGCTACATAAGATGTCTTGATGACTGCCAAATGTTTTGTTCATGCTTCCTGTTGGGCAGGAGTAAAAGACATAGCGTAATATCTGTAGAGAAGCAGCAGTAGTCTCAGAGAATGTTGAATATTAGCAAGGTAAAGCTAGAGTGGTTTGGGGGTTTGGGGAGCTACCATCATTGCTGAAAGTATAACAAATATACTATTGAACTTTGCTGGCCAATAATAACATAGATTGCAAAATGACACCAGCAATATCTAGTTATTCAGAGGATCACCCAGGATATTAGGGATTGGAAGGGACTTCTGGAGATCATCCAGCCCAACCGCCCTGCCAGAGCAGAACCACATAATCTAGTGCAGGTTGCACAAGGATGCATCCAGACAGGTCTTGAAAGTCTCCAGAGAAGGAGACTCCGTAGCCTCCCTGGGGAGCCTGTTCCAGTGCTCTGCGACCCTTGCAATAAAGAAGTCCTTCCTCATGTTGAGGTGGAACTTCTTGTGCTGTAGTTTACAGCATATTCCACATGCTTGTTGACAACTGCATGAAACAAAAAATTACGCATTATTATATTACTATTATATTATTATACCTCTTGTATTTCCCCACATGCTAGTATTACCTTGCTACAATCATCACATGAAAATCTATTTCTTAATGAAAACTGGGACAAGACCAAGTCTCCTGTGAGTTTAGATTTGTGAGTTCAGATTTTCTTTTATGCCATCTGTTCACAAGTTTGGGTTACCCTCACGTTACTTATTTTTCACTACAGTCTATACTTATGTGTAGTTCCAAAAATTATTTTATTTTCTGTTTAATGATAATCAATATTGAGTGAAAATACTGTTGCTTAATTCAGATGGCAGTTAGCGCTTATTATGGAGTGCTGTGTGAGTAATTTGAAGCAATGATGATTGCTAACTACTTAGCACCTTGCATCTTTGCTGTCTTTGGACTGGTGCATTCCAGGTACAAAAGGGAAAATAAAGAAATGTTTTTCTAAAGTAGACCTTTTTCTACAGGGCAGGGTATGCTAGTGTTAATGCTGGGGACGTTGCTAGATTTAAATTGGGGCAGTAGTAGTGGTGTAGAGTGTAGCAGGACAGCAGTGGTTGTTTCCTTATTTCAATGTGGTGTTTTCTGACAAAAACCTGGAAAGGAAACCTATTGTTTCCTTCCTCCCTCTGGTGTTTTGTTTTGCACTCATGCAACCCCAGCACACTTTATTTACCATTTTTATTACCTGTGTTTCTCTGAACAGAATTCAGTCATCATGATGTAAAATACTCTCTCATCCTGATGGCTTCAACTTGGTCTTCAAATTATTCTTTGCTCTGACTTGCTCTATTACAACATTAAAATAGGTTAAATAAGAGCTCTGAATGATAGAACAAAGGTAACGTCGTTCCTTTATGATTTGTCATATTTGTTCTCTGAAATGTAACAAAATACGTATTTTCACAGAAGCTTTACGCTCAAGGCACTTCTTAGGTGTCTCTTCCACTTTTGATGTTGAACTGAGGGCAGGCAGCCTTCTGGAAGAGTTACCCTTTGCCTGGACATCTACTTTAATCAACCTTCAGGTACATACCTATCTTGTGACCTATTTAAAAAGTAAAAATTCAAGTGCAGTTGGTGAGGGAATTCAAATGATATTGAGCAACAAGCAGTCACATGCATTTTCAGCCTCTTTCCCTAAGGAAACCCTGATCTTAGCTCTGTATATAGTAGATACCACTTAAAAATAAACACTGCCAATTTTTTATAATTTTGTCAGGGTTTAGGGTGTTTTTTTTGCTTTTTACCTTTTTTTCTGTCCCTTAATCATTAGTAGTGACTGCTTGAGATAAGATAAAGTAGGGAAAAACTGCAGTTTATGTTAAAATATTTGAAAGCATGGGGCTGCGCAAGAATGAAATTTAGTAAAAATGTCCACAAGTCTAAAGAAAGGGATAATACCCTTTTTTCTTTTAAACTTCTGGACAAAACTTTCAGGTGTTAAAAATGAGTGCGCACTGGAAAGAACACTAGAGGACAAGTTATACATCAGTGGGAACCTATGAAGAAGTAACTGATAGCAGTGAGAAAATTATCGACCCCTGTAGAGTTGAAAACCAGGAGAGGTATACAGTCTAGTGTACAAGTAAGTATGAAATAAGACCTCTAACTATCTGGACTACCAGCCTCTGAGAGGGACCAGTTAGGACTACAAAGCCATTTCAGACAAGCCAGTGGGGTCATCTTGGTTAATTGAAATAATACTGTGGTGGATTGAAATGGAAGTGTTGAGGTGTGTCAACAAGCTGGAGAGCAGCAAAACACTATGATACGGTTTGTATGATATGGTTTGTACCAGGTGTGTTCAGACAGGGAAGTCCAGGTGAGTTTGTACTCAAGAATGGATCCGATGCGGTAGTTTCTGTATTGCTATTACTTTTCATGTATTGGGTTGGTAAACTGTGGAGTAGAACTTGTAGTTTTCTGTAATTCTCAGTTGTTAACAGCACGATGTGTTGTAATTTTGACAGTATAGTGGGGCGAAGGATACGGATGTATCTTACATTTGCTGCTGGATTCAAAGACATCTATGGGATTTTTGAGAAGAATGACAGCTCTATTTACTGATTGAGTATCATGGACATACAGTGAAGAGGAGGGGAAATTACTTGTGTTTGGAACCAGCTGGGAGAACATTACTTGGAGCTGAATGGCCTTTGTATCACTAGCACTGAAAATTTTAAGTATGGTGTAGTTCCTGTAGAATTTTAGTGGAGTACACAGACTTAACCAGAGACTGGTCTTTAGTTGGTTGTTTTGTGGGGTTTTTTGTTTTGGTTTGGTTTGTTTTGGTTTTTTCAGATTATGTGTAAGGACTTCTTAATGACACACTAATAAGTAGAAGGACAAAGCACTTACGTGCTGAGCTCGCAGAATTAAAATGGGCTGCAGTACACAGCAGATGTAGACTAGCTGTGTAAGTACAGACTCGATAGGAAAGGGATGCAATGCAGAGTGCAAGCTGTGTGTGACATCTGCTTGCTGGCAACTGCAGATTCCATTGTTGTGAAGGCCATGCTTACACATCATACACATCATCTTGGGCTGAGTCAAAAGAAACAGGGCCAGCAGGTCAAGAGAGGCAATTCTACTCTGCTCTGGTGAGACCTCACCTGGAGTACTGCATCCAGCTCTGGAGCCCTTAGCACAAGAAGCACTTTAGCCTGTGGAGTGGATCCAAAAGAGGGCCACAAAAACAATCCAAGGGCTGTAGCACCTCTTCTATAAGGACAGACTGTGAGAGTTGGGATTGTTTGATCTGGAGAAGAAAACGACCTATAGGAGGCCTAAAAAAGATGGGGACAGTCTTTTTACCAAAGCCTGTTGCAGTGGGACAAGGGATAGTGGTTTTAAACTAAAGAAAATTAGCTACATACAAGGAATAATTTTTTAACAGTGAGGGTGGAAACTCTGCAGCAGGTTACTCAGAGAGGTGATAGAAGCTCCATCCCTGGAAACATTCAAGGTCAGGTTGGATGGGTCTTTGAGCAACCTGATCTAGGTAAAGATGTGCCTGCTTTTTGCTGGGTGATTGGACTGGGTGGCCCCTTTCAATCTAAAGCATTCTATGATCCTTTCATGCTTATGTAGCCTATAAATATTAGGACAAGAAGGATGTAAATACATTATGCTTATTTGTGTTACTCTGTTTTCTGATGTAGTTATGGTTGTGTGTGAATGCTAGAATTTCTATCTTTTAATGCTGCTAAAGTAGAATGTATTAGTGATACTTTCAGGGTTAGGGACCCATCACAAATATGTAATAAAGAGACAGCTACTGCAGGTGTTTTAATTTCATGGTGTTTCAGTCCTCGGTAAGTGACTCCTAATGCCAGCAGCCAAAACAATACTGAAGTTTGGATTGTAATTCAGTCATCTGGAGGCAGATTTTGTTTCTGTTTTGTTTTGTTTTGTGCACTGGCATAGAGTGAAGACAGTCCTAGTCCCAAGCGACAACGCCTCTCTCATTCAGTCTTTGACTATACAGCAGCATCACCAGCCCCATCACCACCAATGCGACCATGGGAGATGACATCAAATAGGCAGCCTCCTTTGGCTCGGCCCAATCAACGCCACTTCTCAGGGGAACGATGCAACACTCCTGCACGAAACAGGAGGAGGTAAGCAAGCTGTGTAGGTTGGGAAACAAGTTTCTTATTCTTCATGATTTCAGCTCAAGGGAGGTGTATTTCAGCACTGACTAGATCACACATAGTTAAATGTTAGCATTTCTTTTGATATGTAAGTTACTGCAGTTTTAACTCAGAAGTTACTGAAAGTAGTTCAGGTGAGAGCCTCATCCTAGAATTTGTGTGAATAGTCAACTCAGAGAACAGAATACTCTTTAACATTTTTAGTTATGAGCCTGCTTATCTTTTACTCTTCACTAGAGTAAAGCATTTAGAAAAATGTGAAGAAAAATCTTTCTCATCAGGATACTTTTAAAGATGTTAAGAGTTATTGACTTAGTCTTGTCATTTTCTGCTGCAGTCAGAATTATTTTCATATGTAAACCTAATCTAAATAAAGATGAGGGATACTGGCTAGGGAGAATGAGGAGGTGGGCTTAATGTCAAATAGTTTTTGAGGTGACTGATTCACATGTAATAGGAGTTAGATTTCCATGTTGGTTTTAGCTTGTGGCTCATTAACCTGTCAAAGCAGATTTTGTAAGACATTCCAGTGGTCATGGAAGAGTAAAGATTGGGATGGCCAGATGGAACCAGTGCCTAGATAGATGATAGCATAGGAAAGGATAAAACGATAGACTACTGCCCTAGTTAATTATCCAAAACACAGTCTTTCATTGCTCACGTTCTGCCTTTAAAATGCTGAGTCATGTAATGCAAGCTAAAGCACACCATCCCTCTGTTTCTGAGAAATACTGAGGCTTGGTTTATACTATATTGGAAGTGTCTGTTCTTTTTCATTAATATAAAATTAAGACTTAGAGATCTGTAACTTGTTTTCTTCTGATTCCACCAATCATATTTGTCAACTATGATTAGTCAGGATAGTTTTGAGGCAAGAGACTTTAAAATATGTTAGTTTTATATCTTTGCTTTAAGTCTGTGATTCTAAAGGTTTTTAGTTAGGGCATTCAAAATATTTAGCTCTCAAAACAGCTCATCAGACATCAAAAAGAAGTTGAATTATGAACTTCACTGTTACTATAAAGAGAGTAGATTATGGTTTTGTACAGTTTGGTACAGGGATGCTCGAGAGGGGCATTAGCTCCAGAAATTGTTTTATACCTCAGAATGGTTTGAACTGACATGCCTAGAATATGCAACATTTGGCTATTTCTGTTTGGTGGCCAGCCAGCATATACAGATCTCTTTGCAATGGTCATGAGTGTCTCCTGCAAATTAAGTAGAGTGCTTAACAAGCTAAATGCCAGATAGCTGAATCTAGACAGTTTAGATGTACTGTGTGGTGAAGAACGAGATGTGTCAGACATGAATACGTATGGCGCAAGAGGCAGATGCAGTCAGGTGTTACCAAGGTAGTGACTTTTGCCTTGCAAGAAAACTGCTAGTCTGGCAGGAGTTGGTAGGTTGGCTGCAGCAGTGTGGACACAAAGCATTGCTCTTTCTAGAGCCTACTTGCTATTGAGTAATAACACCTACATAGACACTTGAATGTGTCAGTATTTTGTTTCCCTGCTCTTGAGTTAGTGCATTGTTAAGCTGGGGTGCACTGTTGTACTTTAGCTGGCTTCAGGTCAGTTCCAGATCAGTACTGCACCCAGTCACCTCCTAGAACAGGATCACTGGGGAGAACAGCATAAATGTTTCTCACTGTGCACAAATCTTTTTGAGATATAGAACATTGTGGAGTGATGTCAGAAGTAATAACCACTCTCAAAGCCTGATTCGTTAAGATCATTTGAGTGCATCTGTTACTGATGCTTTAGATGAGGTTATGTCTTGAAAGTACTGGTGAATGTTTTTGTTCTTCCAGTTCTTTCCCCTTCCAAATGAATGAGAAATTTCTTGATCAAAACTTATAATATGGACTTTGTTACTTGTGTGTACATCATTTTCTGAGTGTCAGACCTGATTCACAGAAGTCTTAGCTCAAGATAGCAGCAAGTCTGCTTAGAACTTACACACAATTAAACAAGATTACATAATCAAATCCTACATTTTTAGATCATTTGCCCAAAAGAAGCAACAGCTCTCCACTCTGAAAAAAAGGAAGATTATCACAACGATAGTTTCCTGGGATCTTTTGGAGAGATTTTTGATGAGGTACCAAGTTATGTAGTGAACATATGAGAGCTAAAAAACAAAGTTAGTTGTTTCTTCAGAGGAATCTACTACTTCATCTGCTGTCACTAAGTGAGCAACCATTTGTGGCCTTATTGGAGGACCATGGGGAAATCTGTGGTCATGCACTGGAGGATTTTTACCTATATTAAATGCATGGAAATCTCTTGAAGCTTGCTGTCAACTTCTGAGCACTGAATTTGGTAATCCAAGTGCTGTGTTTTTTTAACAGGCTAATATTTACTTAAGAGTTCTTCTCCTGATTTCCTGCATAGTGTTAAGCTATGCTCTGTTGAAACACTTCTGTGCTGAAAACAGGTGTCATTTCTAAGGCTTTTAGCAGATTGTCAGTCAGAGGTTTTATTCCAATCTAATAAATGTTCCAGTGAAATTTTACAATGTAAATTGCTTGATCCTTGATTTTCTTGTGGCTTTTGTTACTAAGAAGGATTTGTGTCATTTATACAATCCCTAATTTTTTTTTAATGCCTTTCCAGTCCTCCAGTTCGACGTCAGAGAACAAGGAGAGATCGTTTGTCTAGACATAATTCAATTAGCCAGGATGAAAACTATCACCATCTCTCCTATGGACAGCAGCAAGCAATAGAAGAGCCTCGAGCTTTTCACCCCCCGAATGTATCTCCTCGTATGTTGCACCCAGCTGGTCATCCACCACAGCAGAATGCAGTAATGGTTGACATTCATGACCAGGTAAGAGTTTTATAGTAGAAAGATGTGAGGTTTGGCCATTTGAGATTTTTTTCCCCAACTGTTTAAGATCACTCTTGTACCCAAATTAGTTCACAGACTCTCAGAATGTTAGGGCTTGGAAGGAGCCTCAAAAAAACATCTAGTCCAATCTCCCTGCCAGAGCAGGATTATCTATTGCAGATCACACAGGAATGTGTCCAGGTGGGTTTTGAATGTCTCCAGAGAAGGCGACTCCACAGCCTCTCTGGGCAGCCTCTTCCAACGCTCTGTCACAGCAGAACTCATGATAGTATTTCACATAACTGAATTAGACATCCAAGCCTAATCAACTCCTCATTATATGGCATGAGGAAATGAGATTTGTGGTTGGTTCAGAAAGTAAATAATTCTGCAGCTCCAATTGGCATAGAAATCTGTGACTGAGTACCTGTAAAAGAAGTGGTCCTGTTGATGGTACCTTTGTTACGGCTGTTTGTTACATCAGCAGGCCACAGCACATTAGTTGCTACATAGTCGTGAACTGGGAAATACAACTGGTTATCCAGATGTCCATTTCTCAAACTGCACGTAACAGAATGCAGCTTTTAACATAACTGCTTAAAAACTGATTTGCATTCAGTACAGCTGCATACCACTGGTGGCTTGACACTGTCTGCCATAACATCTTTGTAAGTAAGCTTAGGAAGTGTAGGCTGGATGAGTAGGCAGTGAGGTGGATTCAGAACTGGCTGAATGACTCAGCTCAGGGGTTTGTGATCAGTGGTGCAGTGTAGTAGTAAGCCTGTAGATAGTAGTGTTCCCCAGAGGTGAATACGGGGTCCAGTCTTGTTCAACATCTTCATTAATAACCTCAGTGAATGGATAGCACATGCCCTGAGCAAGTTTGCTGATGATACAAACTTGTGTGTCCAGAGTGGCTGACACACAAGAAGGCTGCTATTCAGCAAGACCTGAACAGGACAGAGAGTGGGGCAGAGGGGAACCTCTTGAAGTTCAATGAGGGTAAATGTAGAGTCCTGCACCAGAGGAGAATTAACCCCATGCACCAATACAGGTTATGAGCTGTAATAGACTACTGTGTCCAGTTCTGAACTCACTAGTTCAGGAGAGAAAAGGAACTACTCTAGGCACCCAACAAAAGGCTACAAAGATGATCAGGGGACAGGAGCATCTCTCTTATGAGGAGAGGCTGAGAGACCTGGGTCTGTTTAGCTTGTAGAAGAGAAGACTGGAATGGAATCTTATCAATGCTTATAAATATCTGAAGGTTAGGGTGTGAAGATGTGGACAGTCTTGTTTCTGTGGTGCCCTGTGGCAGGCCAAGGGGCAGTGGACACAAACTAAAACGCAGCAAGTTTCAGCTAAACATAAGGGAAAATTTATTTATGTTGAGGTGATGGATCCCTAGAATAGGGCACCCAGAGAGTCTGTCACGTCTCCTCTGAAGCCGTTCAAAACCTGCTTTGGACATGTTCTTGTGGAACCTGATTGAGGTCAACCTGCTTTAGCAGGGAGGTCCTAGAGATCTCTTCCAAACCCTACCATTCTGTGATTCCACTTTGTATTATGTGTGTAGAGCAGTTCTTATTAGAGAGGTATTTACATCTGGAATCGAGTGCAAGGGCAGAAGATAACACCACTAGCCATCTGACAACAATGAACACTTTGAGTAATTTTACCACTGCAGCATTCCAACAGTTTGAATCGTGCTTTACATGGCAATATTGCCTCATGACAAGCCTGGTTAAACAGCTTTTGTGTCCCTTTACCTCTAACTTCCAAGCACCCTGTATGATCAAGTCTTAGTGTTTCCAGACCACCAGTTAATGTTTTATATTTCAACAACATCACCATTTTGAGAGGCCATTTTTTATTACTACTCTGAGAAGTAAATATTTCAAAATGACACACAGCTTTTCACTTTATGCCCAAATTTTGTACATGACCCAGAAGTGGGCCAAATTATGTCTCTCTCCTGAGACTAGTGTCTGTCATTAATGGTATACAAGTTGACACTTTAAGTTACATTCATCGATCTATTCTGTTTTGACCTCTGTGTCTGACTATACACTTCCAGTTCAGTAGGTTAGCTGTCTTTTATTCTCACCTTCCTGATGAGCAGTTCTTACTTTTTCCATTTGAAGCAAGCATGTTCCATTTTAGCATATCATGAAGGAAGAGGGAGCTTTCTTTGAGTAATTACTTTCTATTAACCTGTCCTCCTTTCTATTAATCCTCACCAGTTTTATTGGAGCATCAAAGATTTCTTATTTAGTGGGGCTTTTTCTTTAAACAAACAAAACCTCAGAACCAAGTGGTTTGTAGGTCCAGAATACTTTAGGATATTAGTTTGATTATTAAATTCTAGAGAATATCACTAGCTAGAAAACTGGGTTGTGGGGGTCTGTTTCCTAATATAAATGTGGATACTCAAAGTCTGCTACCTTGGTCATGTTTACTTTTCCTTTCCAGCATTCCAGTTGTCCATTCTGCGACATTTAGGTCAGGAAACATAGCTTGAGTGTTGGTCTGAGAGTGAATCAAGAAACTGGTCTCTTTAAAAGAAGAAAACTACACCTTTTGGTTATTTTCCTCTCTTCAAAGATATGGGTCTCTGAATTGTTACTGAATCAGTCCCTTTGGAGCTCATTAGATTCTTTAGCTTCTTGTATATTAGCTTTTATGTGTGAGATACTGCTTTGTTATTTTGTAAGGACTCACACTGGAGGGTCGGGGGAGGCTTCTGAATGATTCAGAATCACAGAATCACAGAATCATTCCGGTTAGAAAAGACCCTTGAGATCATCAAGTTCAACCATTGACCCTATTCTACAAAGTTCACCCCTAAACTGTATCCCCAGTCACCACATCTAAACGACCTTTAAACACATCCAGGGTTGGTGACTCAAACACCTTTCTGGGCAGCCTGATGTCTGACTACTCCTGTGAAAATTTGTTCCTGTTGATCAGCCTAAACCTACCCTGTTGCAGTTTGAGGCTGTTCCCTCTTGTAGGGTGCCTTTAGAGCTTCAACATTTTAAGTTGAGCAATCCCTCTTGGCCTTGCCCAGAAACTGTTGATCAATAAGTAATACTCCATGGAGAAGAACTTTTTCATAAACAGGATTTAGAAACATGTACCTCCTTTTAAGCCTGGTTTCTGAATATATTCTTTCCTGATATGCAGTTAAAAGCACACTGTGCAACAATATTAAGAGTTTACAGTAGGATGTTAATTATTTTTTCTTTTGCTGCAGATCCATCAAGGCACAGTTCCTGTCTCATACACAGTGACAACAGTGGCTCCACATGGCATACCACTTTGCACCAACCAGCACATCCCATCCCGTACCACGCAGCAAGTCCCAGGGTGTTCAGTGGTTTTCAGTGGGCAGCACCTTCCAGTTTGCAGTGTGCCTCCCCCAGTAAGTGGGCCTCTGTTTACAGCAGTTTCAGTCTTAGACACAAGAGTGCCACCTTGGAGCTTCAGTGTCTGTGTGGCTTTTATTGTATTGAATATAGCAGGGGTTTTAACCTGTAGTAAAGTGCACTGGCATGGCAGTGTAGGCCTTAGGGCTGGTAAGATATGGTACTTGCCTGCTGTTTTTATAGAGCACAACTGTCTATGGTGTAGAGTCCTAATGGTTTTTGCTTCAAAATAAATGCTACTTTATGAACTGAATTCTGTGTATATGAGCTGCTCTGCATGCCTTCAGAGAATAAGCAGAGTTTCTAATGCTTTTATTAGGCAGCTAACCTAGAAAAATATCCTGCTTAGTAGAGGATTTGTTCAGGGACTGGTTATTTACAAAAAGGTTTGACATTCCAAAGTCAGTTTTCTTCAGAGAGTGATAACATCTTGAAAGATCACCAGAAGCAAAAATGGAGGAAAAAAAGACTGAAGGCAGAAGTGCATGAAAAGAGTGAGTGTCCCCAGATTCTCCCCTGGAGCAGGAAGAGGTGGCTTTGACACACTGTGAGCAGGGACAAGAGTGACAGCAGCCAACACCTCTTACAAGAGCAGTCCCCAAGGAGCATGAGCAACCAGGAGCACCGTGACCAGTACAGGCAAACAGGACGTGGTGCAGGCAGGGCACGCAGGGCAAGCTACTCTACCAGTGATCGTCACCCTCCCAGAAGAGGAAGCAGCCATGGTTTCCGCTTGGTCAAGACCCATCACCAGAAGGAATTAGGGGACCCAAATGGAACTCCCATGCACGCATGCAGCTGTCCAGGTCTCTGGCTGCAGGGAATGCCCAAGCCTGTCACTAGTGCCACAGGGTAGCAGAGACAACACCTGTGTGTGGTGCCACGAGGTGAATGACCTGAGCCTGGTGATGGAGCTGAAAGAGGAAGCAGAAAGGCCAAGGAGTGTCAGGAAACATGAGGGCTCCACATGAGGTGGAGGATCCCCTGCCTTCTTGCCACTGGGCAGAACAATGGGGCCTGAAAGACAAGGAGGAATGGAAACAAGTCCCTGCTTGAGGTGGCAGGCAAATCACCTCCTAGCCTCCCTCACCTTTGCAATTGCCCTTACACAGTAGACATGGGACTCTGAAATCTGAGAAAAAGGCAAATGAAGATGTAGAAGAAGGTTCATCCAGGGGTTTACATGCATGGAGTTGGTGTGACCCAAATACAGGACCCAGCACTTGGTCTTGTTAAACCTTGGACAGTTGACCTCAGCCCATCAATCCAGCCTGTCCAAATCCTGCAGAGCCTTCCTACTCTCAAGAAGAACAGTACTCCCACCCAATGTGATGTCACTTGCAAACTTACTGAGGGTGAATTCATCGCCTCATCCAGATCATTGCTAAAGATACTAAATAAGACTGGCTCTAAAACTGAGCCCTGGAAAGCACTTCTTGTGACTGCTTGCCAGCTGGATTTAACTCCATTCACCACCACACTCTGCCTTAACACACCGAGCCAGTTTTTACCCAGTGAATAGAATAGAATAAACCAGGTTGAAAGAGACCGTCAAGATCATTGTGTCCAACCTATCATCCAACACCACTCAACCAACTGAACTATGCAACCAAGCACCCTGTCAAGTCTCCTCCTGAACACCTCCAGCGATGGCAACTCCACCACCTCCCCAGGAAGCCCATTCCAATGGCCAGTCACTCTCTCTGTGTAAAACCTCCTCCTGACCTCCAGCCTGAACCTCCCCTGGTGCAGCCTGAGACTGTGTCCTCTTGTTCTGGTGCTGGCTGCCTGGGAGAAGAGACCAACCTCTGCCTGTCTACAACCCGCCTTCAGGTAGTTGTAGAGAGCAATAAGGTCACCCCTGAGTCTCCTCTTCTCCAGGCTAAGCAGCCCCAGCTCCCTCAGCCTCTCCTCATAGGGCTTGTGTTCCAAGCCCCTCACCAACTTTGTTGCCCTTCTCTGGACACGCTCCAGCAGCTCAACATTCTTCCTAAACTGAGTGGCCCAGACCTGGACACAGGACTCGAGGTGTGGCCTAACCAGCGCAGTGTACAAGGGCACAATCACCTCCCTGCTTCTGCTGGCCACACTGTTCCTGATGCAGGCCAGGCTGCCATTGGCCCTCCTGGCCTCCTGGGCACACTGCAGGCTCATGTTCAGCCTACCATCAACCAGCACCCCCAGGTCCCTCTCTGCCTGGCTGCTCTCCAGCCACTCTGACCCCAGCCTGTAGCACTGCATGGGGTTGTTGTGGCCGATGTGCAGCACTTGGCACTTGGACGTGTTAAATCTCATGCCGTTGGATTCTGCCCATCTGTTCAGTCTGTCGAGGTCCCTCTGCAAAGCCTTTCTACCCTCTAGCAGATCAACTCCTGCCCCCAGCTTGGTGTCATCAGCAATTTTACTGATGATGGACTCAATGCCCTCATCCAGATCATCAATAAAGATGTTAAAGAGGATGGGGCCCAGCACTGATCCCTGGGGGACTCCACTACTGACTGGCCACCAGCTGGATGTGACACCATTCACCACCACTCTCTGGGCTCAGCCATCCAGCCAGTTCCTAACCCATTGCAGTGTGCTCCTGTCCAAGCCATGGGCTGACAGCTTGGCCAGGAGTTTGCTATGGGGGACAGTGTCAAAGGCCTTGCTGAAGTCCAGGTAGACTACATCCGCAGGCCTCCCCACATCCACCAGGTGGGTCACCTGATCGTAGAAGGAGATCAGGTTGGTCAGGCAGGACCTACCCTTCCTAAATCCATGCTGGCTGGGCCTGATCCCTTGGCCATCCTGGAAGTGCTGTGTGATTGCACTCAAGATGACCTGTTCCATGATCTTGCCTGGCACTGCGGTCAGGCTGACAGGCCTATAATTCCCTGGCTTATCCAACCGGCCCTTCTTGTGGATGGGCACCACGTTGGCCAGCTTCCAGTCCTCTGGGACATCTCCGGTGAGCCAGGACTGATGAAAAATGATGGAAAGAGGCTTGGCCAGCTCCTTTGGCAGCTCTCTCAACACCCTAGGATGGATCCCATGCAGTCCCATGGACTTGTGGGGATCCAAGCGGCTGAGCAGATCACCAACTACCCTACTCTGGAACATAGGGAAACTATGCTGCTCCCTGGCTCCTTCTGCCAGCTCTGCAGGCCAGCTGTCTGGAAGTCATTCTGTCCTGCTAGTAAAAATTGAAGCAAAGAAGGTGTTAAGTATCTCTGCCTTTTCCTCATCCTTTGTTACAACATTCCCCTCGGTGTCCACCAAGGAGTGGAGGTTGTCCTTGCCCTTCCTCTTGCTATTAATGTATTTATAGAAGGACTTTTTGTTGTCCTTCACAGCAGAGACCAATCTAAACTCCAAATGTGCTTTTGCCTCCCTAATTTTCTTCCTACAAGACCTAGCAACATCCTTAAATTTTTCATGGGTTGCCTCACCTTTCTTCCAAAGATGATACACCCTCTTTTTTTCCCTTAGTTCTATTAAAAGTTCATTAACCATCCAGGCTGACCGTCTGCCCCAGCAGCTCATCTTCCAGCACATTGGCACAGCCTGTTCCTGCGCCTTCAAGAGTCCTTCCTTGAAGTAGGTCCAGCTCTCCTGGACCCCTTTGTTTTTAAGGGCTGTTTCTCAAGGAACCCTCTGAGTTAGTTCCTTGAGTAGCCTGAAGTCTGCCCTCCGGAAGTCCAGAGTGGAGGTCTTCTTGCTACCCCTCTTAGCTTGACCAAATACTGAGAATTCAATTATCTCATGGTCACTGGCCCCTAAACACCCTCCGACCACCACATCACCCACCAGCCCTTCCCTGTTGATGAAGAGGAGGTCAAGCATAGCCTTACCCCTGGTAGGCTCACACAGCACCTGGGATAAGAAGCTGTCCTCCATGCGCTCTAAGAACCTCCTAGATTGCCTCCTCTCTGCTATGTTAAGATCCCAGCAGATATCAGGCAAGTTGAAGTCACCCATGAGAACAAGGTCCAGAGATCTTGAGACAGCCTTAAGCTGCCTATAGAATGACTCATCAACATCTTCCTCCTGGTTGGGTGGTCTATAACAGCCTCCAACCAGGATGTCAGCCCTGTTGGCCTTCCCTCTAATTCTCACCCACAGGCACTCAACCTGATGGTCCCTGATCTCCAGCTCCATGGCATCTAGTGCCTTCCTGATGTAAAGGGCCACCCCTCCACCCCTTCTTCCTTGCCTGTCTCTCCTGAAGAGCCTGTAGCCATCAATTGCGGCGCTCCAGTCATGTGAGTCGTCCTACCACGTCTCTGTGATGGCAACTACATCATAACTTTCCTGCTGCAGCAAGGCTTCCAGCTCCTCTTGTTTGTTGCCCATGCTTCAGGCATTAGTGTACATGCACTTCAGCTGGGCTGCTGGTTTCACCTCTGGCTCTGGCTTATCACCCCCAGACTCCTGCCTGGGTGGACTGGTTTCAGCCCCTTCCCCCTTCGAAACTAGTTTAAAGCCCTATCTATGAGATCTGCCAATTCCCCTCCTAGAATCTTTTTCCCTTTGAGGGATAGGCCATTCTTGTACACTCTGATCTTTCCCCTCCTCTGGGACAGATGTACTCCATCTGTTGCCAGCTGACCTGGTGCAGTATAAAGTTTTTCAAGATCGAAAAACCCAAACTTCTTTTGACTGCACCAGCCTCTAAGCCACTTGTTGACTGCAGCTGCTGACCTGTTCCTTATGGTATTCCCTCCTGCAACTAAGGGTATAGATGAAAAAATTATTTGTGCACCTGACTCCTCGACGACCTGACTCCTCCCAGGGCCCTGAAGTCATTCTTGATAGCCCTGGGAGTTCTGGCTGCAACATCATCATTCCCTAACTGCATAACTACTAAGGGATAGTCGTCAGAGGGCTGCACCAGGCTAGGCAGCCTTCTGGTAACATCTCTAACCCTAGCTCCCAGGAGGCAACAAACCTCCCTGTGAGTAGGGTCTGGCCGACATATGGGGCCCTCTATTCCACTCAGGAGGGAATCGCCAATAATAATTACCCTCCTCTTTTTTTTAAGGGAGCAAGTCCTGATGCCGGGGACTTTAACCTTAGGCTGTTTAACCTTAGGCTGTTTTGCCACAGGGAAAACCCCAGATGGTGTGTCCTCTGGTATCAGAATGACCTCACCCTCAACCTCCAATGCCCCATACTTGTTTTCCAAGAGCAGTGAGGAGGGTGAGAGGAGGCAAGGAGGTTTAACCTTGCGTCTTTTGAGAGGAACCTGCATCCATTCCCCTTTGCTTTTTGGATAGCCAGCCTCTGCTGGGGGGGCCTGCCGAGCCTGGTTACTCAGGTTCGTCAAGAGTGAAGAGTACACCTGTCTAAGACATGAGACAGCTCTAGAAGAATGCTGTGGGAGATAGTGTCAAAGGCTTTACTAAACTTCAGGTATGCAACATCCACAGCCTTTCCCAAGTCCACTAAGCAGGTCACCTGGTCATAGAATGAGATGAGGTTGATCAGGCTAGACCTGTCTTTCATGAACCCATGCTGGCTGGGCCTGATCTCCTGGTTGTCCTGCACGTGCTGTGTGAGCACACTCAAGATTAATTGCTCCATAAATTTCCCCAATACAGAGGTCAGACTGAGAGGTCTATAGTTTCTCAGATCCTCCTGACCCCTCTTGTAGATGGGCATCGCATTGTCAAGTTTCCAGCTGTTTGGGACCTCTGTTGTTAATCTGGACTGATGAAAAATTATGTAGAATGGCATGGCAAGCTCCTCCACCAGCTCCCTGAATACTCTCAGTTGGATTCCATCTGGCTCCATAGACTTGTGAGTGTCCATGTGGTGTTGCAAGTTGTTAACTGCTTCCTTCTGGATTATGACGGGATTTATTCTGCTCTCTGTCCTGGTCTTCCAGAACAGGAGACTAAGTAACCTAAGTATAACTGATCTGAATATTCTTCAAGACTGAGGCAAAGAAGGCATCCCACCCCCACCCTACTTCAAATGGAGGATGGAGATTCTCCTTCGCTCTCTTTTTCATGTTAATATATTTGTAAAAGCATTTTTGTTATCTGTTATGAGAGTTAGTTCTAGATGGGCTTTTGCCTATGTTTCTCTCTGCCTGACCAAACAAGTTTCTTGTACTATTCTTGAGTTGCCTGCCCCTTCTTCTAAATGCAGCCAACTCTCCTTTTTTTCCTCAGTCCCAGCAAAAGTTCCCTGTTCAGCCAGGTCTGTCATCTTCCCTACTTGTTCATCCTACAGCACATGGGGACATCCTGCTCCTGTGCCTGTAAGACTTCCTTCTTGAACAGTGTCCAGCCTTCCTGGGCCCCTTTGACCCTTTGACTGCCTCCCAAGGGACCTTCTTGACTAGTATCCTGAACAGGCCAAAGTCTGCTGTCCAGAACTGCATAGTAATGGTTTTGCTAACTCCCATCCATACACAGCTGTGTCATTCCATGGTCACTGAGCCCAAGAGAGCCTCTGTCAACCACATCTCCCCACCAGTCCTTCTCAGGTCAAGCAGAGCACATCCCTTGGCACGCTTTCTGACACACTACAGGACCCTCCTAGACAATTGTACATCCAGCAGATGTCCAGTGCGTTGAAATTCCCTACAAGAATAAGAGATAGAAAATGTGAGTCTTCTGCCAGCTCCTCCAACAGGCCAGAAGTAAAAGTTGTAAAAACTTCTTACTTCTCTAAGAATCAAAACCTCATCATTTCATGGTTGCTGTGTATAGGAGGGCCTCCAACCACCACTTTCTGTGTTCCTAAACAGCAGTTCAAGCAGACCACTTCCCCTCTTTGGCTCACTAGCTGTGTCAGGAAGTTATCTTCCACTCCAGGAAGCTGCAAGACTTTTTCCTCTCTGCTGTCTTGTATTTCCAGCAGATGTACAGTAAGTTGAGGCCCCCCATGAGACTTTTGCCAGACACTTGTACTATGCTTCATCTGCCTCTTCATCCTGGTTGTGTGGTCTATATCAGGCTCCCAGCAGGATAACTGCCTTCTTCGCCTTCCCCCTCATCCTTACCCATGAACACTTGACCTTATCATTACCATGGTTGAGCTCTAGGCAATCAAAACACTCCTTAACATACAGAGCTACCCCACTGCCTCTCCTTCCTTGCCTATCCCTTCTGATGACTTCATAGCCATCCACTGAAGCACCCCAGTCACAAAAGTCATCCCACCATGTTTCCATGATGGCTACTATGTCATAGTGTTCCTGCTTCAGAGTAGCTTCCAGTTCCTCCTGTTCCTTGCCCATGTTCTGTGCATTGGTGTAGATGCATTTCAGCTGGGCTCTTGATCCCACCTCCCACACTGGCATGCCACCCTAGGCTTATCTCTAGCCAACCTGGTTTTATCCCCTTCCACTTTTGAATCTAGTTTAAAGCCCCGTCAATGGATCTGTTGAACTCATGAGCCAGAATCCTTTTCCCTCTTTGAGATAGCTGACTCCCATCCGTGCCAGAAGGTCTGGTGCCATGCAAACCACTCCATGACCAAAATATGCAAAATTCCACTGCGGCCATCAGCCTTTGAGGCAGGTGTTGATGAGGTGAGTCTTGTTGCTCCTTTCTGTATTCTTCGCTGCTACTGAAGGATTTGAGGAAGACACCACCTGATCATTCAACCTATCATGCCAGTGACCTGAAGTCCCTTTAATTGCTTTTGGAGTCTGCACAACATCATCACTGCCATTCTGCTTAGCCTAGAAAAAACAGGTAGTTATTAGAGTGTTGTACCAGACTAGGAAGTTACTTGCAGGCTTCACTGTGGGATGGGTCTGGTCAGCATAATTGGCCCTCAGTGCCCCTCAGAAGGGAGTTCAATAATATAACCCATCATGGAGTAGTCCTTTTTTGCTGCAGGAATATGCTGTGTCAGTTGTGTAGTCCTGTTTGAGGAGAACACAACTTTTATTTCTGCAAGTCTGCTCACCAAGCAGTCAGTCTCAAAACATGCTGCTCTGTGGAGTTACTCTTTTACTGCCAGCCTTCACACTTGCTTTTGTTCCTGTTATCCGACTTCAGCAGCCTGGAAAAGTGGAAGGTAGCCCTGCCCTTCAGCATGTCTGCTTACTTTCCAGCCTTGTTTGTGACCTGCCTGGTATCCTTCTGTTACTTACCCAGTATTTTTCTCTTGCTGTATGTATACTTATAAACAATTTCATAGATGTAATTTATTAAATACCTGTGTAAGTTCTTGGAAGCATACTTACAAACAGCAATTGTCTAAAAGTCTGAGTGAATAAATGGGTAGTTCTCATTTCTCTCTGCTTGAAAGATAATGCAGCCTCATTTGTTCCAGCTGAGAAAGTGCCATGGGTATAGCACAGATCATCCCAAATATTAATTGAGATAGTAATCTTTACCATACAGAATCCCAGGATTAAAATTGTTTAAATATGTTCCCCAAAGTGCCTTCTGTTTTAAAGAACACTTATGTGATGTTCTACCTGCAAATTTATCTTTAGCTGTTAAAGAGAACAATAATTTAGTTGTGTCTTTTTTAATAGAAACACTTCTCTGCTACATGACTTTTTTAGAAAAATGATGCAGTAGTAGAAAAATGCTGAGGGTGAACAGTAGTCAGCAGTTAAAAAACAGTAGTCAGAGCAAGTTAATCTCTTGCTGTTTCAGTGCATGTAAAGATTTCTGTTTGATCATGATCACAGTAAGTTCCACCTCCACTACTGTAATCTGATTTTAAACTTGATCTCCTTACCATTTTATTAATTTATAATCAGTATGAGCAATGTATTTTGTGTGACATGACCAAAAAGGAAAAAAAAAGTGAGAAATCAGAACTGGGTCCTCTTTGTTTGTAAGATTTGATAACAGTTACCTTACTAATTGCAGTCTTAATTATCAAAAATGTAACAGAAATGCCTGGCATTCTGATGATGGATCAAAGAGTAGCAAAACAAGAATGCAGGTTTTATTTCTTCTCTATTGTCTAAAGTTGGAAGTAAAACTGAACACCACCACAAAGCACATTGCTGCAGTGCCGTCATCACTTCCATGTTCAAACTTCAGTGCCTGAAGTTGTTTTTCTATGAGGAATTTCAGAGAGGAGATAAAAAGGGCTATTATATGAGGCAGCAGAGGTTTTAAGGCACGATCTAGACATCCTTCTGGAGCCTAAAGTAGTTGCAAGACTGTTCCATTGGCATGTGCCTTTGTAGGTAACGAGGGAAAAATAAAATTAACTAGAATGAATGTAGCTTTTCATCACTTACGAGTCTGTCTAACCCTGGAGTACTGAAAACCCTAACTCCCCCTACTTTGCACCTAGTAGATGTCACGCTGTGGTACTTGAACAGCCTGCTTTTTGCTTTTTTGAATGAGTTACTATTTGCAAGTGTTTTGGAGAGTTTTTCCAGGAGGAAAAGGAACTGCTTTGTTTCAATGGTACCTTTCCATAATAAATATGGGGTGTTCTGTAGGGAATTTTTTGCTAGAGTTAAAAAATATGTTGTCTTCATTTCATTTCAGATGCTTCAGGCCTGTTCAGTCCAGCACCTACCTGTACCATATGCAGCATTTCCACCCCTCATTTCCAGTGACCCATTCCTTTTGCATCCTCCTCATATCTCTCCACATCACCCTCCTCACTTGCCTCCTCCAGGACAATTCGTTCCTTTCCAAGCACAACAGTCACGGTCGGTAAGTAATGCTTCTTACCCCCTTCTCTGTAATGCTGGTGGGGCTGGATAGGCAAATAGCACTCATACATGACTGAGGAAGCAGAATGATTTTAAGTAATGGGGTTTCCACTTGTGCTCACTCAAGAAGTCTATAACCACTTAGTGTGAAGATGAAAAGATAATTTTGAAGTTCACCATGTTTCTCTTCAGATTTCATCAGCTGTTGTCTGTGCTGTTTCTTCATAGGCCTTTACTTCTGCCAAAAAGATGTATATTTGATTCACCAACTATTCATCCAGGTATTTCTTTCCCAGGAAATGGACAAAAATCCAGAGTAGGTTGTGTAGTGCAGTAGTGGCCTCAGAAATCGTAGCAGAAAGAAAAGAAAGCACACAGAAGCTTTGGCAAAAAGTGGTTTAAAATGTAGTGGTTTAAAAATACCTTGTGTTTGCTCTGCATAACAGAGAAATAATATTCCTTTGGTTCCATAAGATGGCTTTCTTAGCTGAATTTCTTGAAATGGTGGAGTTCAGTGTCAGCAACAGAAACATGTATTAATGAAATATTCCCAGTTCCTGTTTATTTCATGAGCCGTGTTGGGCCTGACCAATATATAACAGTTGACTAGATTGTAATACTGAATTAGAATCTTATGCTTTTGAAAGGTCTGGACTATGTGTTCTTGGTAGGACTGCTTGCATGAACCTCCTGGGAAAGCATCTGCTTGACTACTGAGTACCATTAGCAGTTTAATCCACTGGAGTCGCCATGTTTCCTCTCCACTTTTCAGATTTTCTGCTCAATTTCAGTTCTTGTCTATGGTTATTTATTTTTTTCTCTCGCATAGTTGTACAGTGAGAGCAGCCTGGCAAGAAGGAGAGCAAATATTTGTCCCGAAAAATGCAAGACACAGGAAATTACAGCCACTTCTATATTTGCTAGATCGCATAAATTCCTGGTCTATAAGCATGGCTAGCTGGAAAAGGTGAATTTACATCAAATGTGTAGTGTTGTCATTGCTTTTTGATAGTGTAAATGGCACAGGAATTGTTCACAGACTTATTGTGTGAAATCGTGTGCAATTATACCTGTAATGTGAAAAAAAAATTAACCCTGTAAAATTGACCACGGCAGCTCAGAATATACAGCTGGGATTCCAGTTCTTTACTGGGGACAATTGCATCTCTATTACTGTTACAAAGCCTGTCTCTTCTTTTTAGCCACTTCAAAGGATAGAAAATGAAGTAGAACTACTTGGCGAACATCTTCCTGTGGGAGGTTTTACATACCCTCCCTCAGCCCATCCAGCAACACTGCCTCCCTCAGCTCCTCTCCAATTCTTAACCCATGACCCTTTACACCAAGAGGTGTCCTTTGGCGTAGTAAGTATTGTTTTCTATATCGCATTCTCTTTGATGTTGCAATTAACATTCTTGGTTTTGATTCTGCAGTACATTTTGCTAAGTGACACTTGCAATATTCCATTATTGACTATAGCTGCATAGCATGGTGTTTTCTTTAAGCATGTTTAAAGTGATAAGAGAAACCTAATGATACCAGAAAACTATTTTTGATAACATGATCCACAGAGCATCATTGCAGTTTCTTAGCAAACATTACCTGTTGCCACAGAGTCCAGGAATTCTACTGTAGGTGCTAATTGGTACAGTTTTGAAAAGCTGCTGTGACTTTCAGCTAATTCTTCATCATATACTGAGTTTCCACAAGTCAAAAAAGCTAGAAGGCTTTTGAAACAGTTCTTCTCTAGATTGTTTGCTGTTTGGAGGCAAACAGTTGTATAGAGTGCTTCCATAATGTAGAGTGCAATATGTTATAAAGACAGGCACGCTTGCTTTACATCAGCTTTCTAGAGGTCTACAGGGCAATCCAACTGCAGCAGCACAAACAATTTTAAACCTGGTGTAGGATAAAGTCTGTACTGAATTTTGTGCTTCTGTGGTGTGGCCACTATCTTTTGCCACCTCTAGGGTCTTGTGGTGCACTTCAGTCTGCAGTTATATGAGTCCTGAGATGTCTTTTTTTGTTGTTGTTTAGTATGAGTTGGGTTTTTTGGTTGTTGTATTTTTCAAGTTTTTCCAAAAACCCTTCTCTTGGCTTTGCAATGCTTGAAGAAATAACTGGAAGTCAGACATAGGCTCTGCTTGTTTTGGGTTTTTTTTGTTTTTTTAATGTTTGGCCTCTGCGTCAAGTTGACAAGAGGTTTTAGAGGCATAATGTTATTTAAAGTCTTAAATGAGAACGAAATTTTAGGCCCTGTGACTACCGAATATACAAAAAACTTGTCATTAATTAATCTCCTTGAAATCACACAACCAACTTAAATGCTTGCTGCAGTTTTGATAAAGGTTTAAATATGTCTCTACCATGTGATGAAAATACTCAACTCATTAAACCAGAGGTATACAGGTTTTCAGTGACATTTTTAGTCCCTAGGAGTCCCTCTGGAGATAGACACTTCAAAACTTCCAGAAACTGCTTGTATTTTGTCCAGTATACTCTTTAGCTGAATTATACTCTAGGCACAATGGTTTTGTTTGGAGTGAGGCGGCTTTCTTGCAGTTTTTTAAGTTGGTAAGGAATAAAGCACCAGTTTTCCGAAGATTCTGTAGCATTTGTCCCCTCAGCTTCGGCTCTGTATTCTCTATAACAGAGGAGTACAACTGAGGTGAATACAAGTACTCCTTATATTTTTGGATTTTAAAATTCACAAAGCAGTAAAATTGCTGTTTGCTATATCTAATTTGAGATCTTGCTTTGAAAAAAAAAAAGACTTTGTGCTTTTGCATTGTGCTTATATGTAAATTTCATGTATGACCTTGGTTACCTATTCATAATGTTTCCATTGTAGACTTAGAGGCTTTAGGTTAGGCACTGGTGGTGTTGGACTTTTGTGTTGTAACAGTTTAGTGCAAGGGCTAACCTTCTTAATCCCCCAACACAAAAGTGAGGGGATGAGTAACTCAGGGCTGAGATGAAGAGCTAAGAGTTTAACATAACGTAAGATATCATAAGGACAATGCATAATTACTCTAGCAAATGATCTAGTTAATCTAATAATACAATACCTGATTACCTTAGCTTAATCTATTTGCAGAAGAAGTGCAGTGAAATACACAGGGGGGAAAAAAAACCAGCATAAACCAGACAACCAAAACCAGCAGCTGCCCAACTCCCACTCTTTCTACTGCCACGTCTGCAGAAAAGAGCCAACATCCCAGAACTCGGAGCCCAGGAGCAGCAACTGGAACAGGAAGCCTCCCATGTTGCAATCTGAACTTCAGGCTCTGTAATACTTTGCTCCAGTTAGCACTTTCATTTTTTGAAGCTGACATGACTGCAACATGATGTGAATAACAGCAGCAGGTTCAATTCAGTCCATGGCAGTGTCTTCTTAAATTTCAAACATGGAATGAGAAAAACATATTAGTAAAGACTTTGAGTGTTCTTTGGTTAAATAAGACAAACAAACAAAATAAAAACAACTATTGGGGCCTTCAAATGTGAGTTCAATGATATTACATGAATTTCAGCTTTTAACATTTCTAAAAGCAGTTTAGTACTTTGAATATTTCTGGAAGAATGTAGTTTGCATTTAAGTTCAACTTTTTTGACATGTGTGTCCTCATTTTAATAGGTAGTACAAGGAATTTTGAATAATTATAGTGAAAACTTAAATATACAAGTAAAGAGCTTAGCATGCAACTGAAAAAGCAGTATGATGAAAAAGCCCAAGTTTACCCATGGAAAGAATACATTGAAGCTTTACACCTTGCTCAGCTGCAGAATTTGTACTGATGAGACTCTCCAAGTACGCTTTAAAGGCTTCAATTCTTCTTTAGCATGAATGTAAATATACACAAACACTGCTTCTAAGTTGTTGGGGTTTGTTTTGTGTTGGGTTTGGTTGTTTTTTAAGAACAAGCCTGCCTGCACCCCAGGCTTTTATACTTATGAGAAAGTCAGCAACTCAAATCCTATTTCCCAAACCAGCCTGCATGTAGACTAAGCACAGAAGAACTTGCAAGCATTTCTGTTGTGTTACTACCTTACTACTTTTTCACAGGCAGTGGTGCAATTGTGTGTTATCAGTGGGAATTGTTTCAAACGGAGGCTGAGGTTCTTTGGATTTGAGCAGAGGCTGGATTGTCTAAACAATGCTTTATTGAAAGTGGATCTCAATACTCAGATATAATTTTGTTTCATGATTAAGAATACAAAATGTTGAATCACAGACTGGATGATGTTGGTAGAGAGGTCATCTGGTCCAACCCCCCTGCTCAAGCAGGGCCAACTAAAGCCAATTGCCCAAGACCATGTCCAGATGGCTTTTGAATAGCTCCAAGAAGGGAGACTCCACCACCTCTCTGGGCAACCTGTACCAGGGCTTAGTCACCCTCACAGTAAAGAAGTGTTTCCTGATGTTCAAACGGAGCCTCCTGTGTTTCAGTTTGTGCCCATTGCCTCTGGTCTTGCCACTGGGCACCACTGAAAAGAGCCTGGCTCCATCTTCTTTGCACCCTCCCTTCAGGTATTTATACACATTGCTAAGATTTCCCTGAGCCTTCTCTTCTCTAGGCTGAACAGTCCCAGCTCTCTCAGCCTTTGCTCATATGTGAGGTGTTCCAATCCCATCTCAGTGGCCCTTCATTGGACTCTCTCCAGTATGTCTGTCTCTCTTTTGTGCTGTGGAGCTCAGAACTGGAAACAAATTCCAGTTCCACAAGTTCCAGTTGGAGCTTATTTTCTTCTTTCTTGCAGCCTTACCCACCTTTTATGCCTCGAAGACTCACAGGGCGCAGCAGATACCGATCACAGCAACCAATACCACCACATCCTTACCATCCCAGCCTTTTACCTTATGTTCTGTAAGTTCAAAGTACATTGCTTCCATGTAGCCTGTTAAGAAGTCACGTGACTTTCAACAAGTTTTGGACTTTTGTAGTTGGACTTTACTAGAGAGAGCAGTTCAGCTGTCCGAGAAAGGAGGAAAAGTTCCATTTCTGTGTAAATTTTTCAGCCTATTTTGAATAATATACACACTTGAGCAGGGAAAACTATAAATGGAAAGTTTGTCCAGTGTAGGTTTGTAGGTTTTTGAGGTACAGTATCCTGTTGTTTCTGGACACTTCATAAAAATCTTCAACAAATTTTTAAACTCGGTTCTTGCATACTCTTACAGAGGTGCAGTTACACTGTAAGGTGAAGTCTTAAGAGTCTTCACTTATGGAATGAATTAATTTGATTTAGTTCTTGATTATGAGACACAAAGGTGGGTTTTCTGTGATGAGTTACTCTATTGGCTGAACTGCTAATCTGTTACAACTGTTGAATTTCTGTTCTGCCTCTGATTAGCTGTCTCTGGAAAAGATGTGGAACAACCAACCCTTAGGAATTACCTGAAGTGCATTATGGTAGATTATCTGTGGGGTAGTTCAGGGCTATGACAAGAGATACACTATTTTTCTGTGTTCTGTTTTGGAAATAAGTATGAAATATTTGGAAAACAAAGATTATTTTCTGGCAGCAAAAGTGACATTGACAAAACATAATAAAACACTGGCACTCGATCTGCAGTTTCTCTCTGCAATTTCAGATGTGGCATGAAAACGGCACCTGAAATCTGATCCAGTTCAGCTTTGCATCTTACGGTCTTCATGTCATAGCTTCTTGCCTGTCTATTGAGGACATGTGACATAGTAATTCCTAATGACTTCAGTGGGATTTTAGTATATTTTTGTACTGCGAATTTGTGATTTCTAGGTCTTTGCATTAAATGTTGACCACAGTGCTACCTTGAGATCTCTCTTTTGCCTCTCTCTAAAGAGATTCTCCTTTAACCAGCATCACTGTGTGGATAAAGTGAGTTTGTGGTTGCCCTCAGTATGGAAGTTGGTCCAGTTAGCATATCCTATATATTTTCATTATGTGTTCTAGGCTTGAAAAAGTTTCAGGGCTTTTGTATTGAAGAGCTCAGTGCAATTAAGGTATCTTTTCTTTGTTAATATTTTATCCACTTAAAGATTAAAAATGCATTTAAAACCAGAATGTCTATTCATTGTTAGTTTTAGCTGTCCATAATCTGTGATACTGAAGAGATTAGTTTTTGTAATAATGCTGAGCCTGGCTGGAAGTATCAGTTGATACATGCAGAAAGGCAGCACTCCTAGTATGAGAAACTAGCAAAATTAGCTTTTTCATTTGAATCCTTCAGATGTCTATTTGCGACTTCAAACTTAACATTTTTACCAATTTTGAGAACTTTTTGATTCAAAAGGGCTCAGTAAGATAACTTTATCTCTACCTGATATTTCTATGCTTTATTTCAGCAAGATGCTGAATCTTTTCATTGTTTACTCTCGTGGTAGATCCATGCTTCCAGTGCCACCTGCAGTTGGACCAGCTTTCAGCTTAGAGTTGGATGTGGAAGATGGAGAGGTAGAAAACTATGAGGTTGGTGTGCAAACTACAACTACCTTTAAAGAATGGATGATAGCTCAAGGAATACATAAAAGTGTGTTATTTTTTGCTTTCAGTCCCACTTTTGCCTTTCAAATAAATGACTGGGAAGACAGAATCCAGAAACCATCCTGTCAGATTTTCTTCCTGCACTGGGTATTAGATGTGCTTAGCTTTGTTTTCTGTCCATTGCTTCTTCCCAGAATCAACCTTTACAGTAATCATACTGTAACATAAGTTATCCAGATCTTTATGTTTCTCCTTTTGAATTTTAATTGATTTTTAAATATCAAGTTTCAGTGATGCACTGTCAAAAGGAGAGGGTAAGTTACTGGGTTTATGTGAATAACTGCAGAATAACATTAATACAGAATAATGTTCATAAGATTAATTAAATAGAACATTTATAAAACTGCCTTATTGCCTTTTCTTCTTGGCCCTCAGGAGGGTACAATAATGTAATAGCCAAGATAATGATGGCACAGCTGTTGTATCTTTGCCGGTTCTGAAACTATTGGATTCCATTCCACCATCAACCCTTACTTTCGCATCTCTTTGCCCATGTTTCCTTTAAGAGCTCTGTGTAGTTGCACATTTTCAGTTTAACAATGAGCACTTCTGTAATAGTTCAGAAGCAGAGGCATCTTACTTCTGAGAATTTGGTCCCTAGATTTGACAATGTCTCTCTGTGATGAGTACCATTTGCAGCTTTCACCAAGCCTTTTTAAATTTTCTGTGCCTTTGTTCTCCATCACATTTGCCGTGAATATTGTTCCTAGATCTCTTGTGAAGGGGTACAAGTTGAGTACATGATGCAGTGCAGATATTTACATGAGAGGCTTTTGGTTGCAAGATTCAGCTTACAAAAACTGAACATAAAATTTAGCAAAAAGTACTTGAAGTTTGATGGGCTGTATTTGTTTTCCAGTTTCAGGGTAATATCTCTGTGTTTCAATTCAACTAGCTAAGATAATGGGGTGGGAATCAGAGTCTGTCTTACTAAATTCTTGGTTTCTCTCACAAACCAAATTTCATATTCTTAGGAAGCAATTTTTTTAATTATTTTTTCTGATGACTACCACTATTCATTTCATAGCAGAGTGAGGGTATCTTTCAGAAGCAAAATACCTAAGAAAAGCTGTGCATGCAGCCACAGGACTAATTGGAATTTGGGTCCTGGAGATTTTAAAATCCCAAAGATAACATCTTACATAATTAGAAAGGTGACTGAGTTCTGAAAGACGTCTCATAGGGCTTCTGTTGTAGGAGACAACTAAGGTTCTGAACATTTAATGATAGAAAGCTGTTTTGTGCTACCACCTGGAGGAGAGAGGTGTAATGGCAGCCCTGCCTCTAGTGGAACCACAGCATGCCTGAGCAGTGAATTTTTAAATGTCTATTTACTATGTTTTGCAGGCACTCTTGAATTTAGCAGAACGTCTGGGAGAAGCCAAACCACGAGGACTGACAAAGGCAGACATTGAACAGCTTCCATCCTACAGGTTCAATGCAAACAACCACCAGTCAGAACAGACATTGTAAGTACATTGGTCTCTTTCAAAAATCTATAATTTAGGTGGCTATATTTTAATTTCTTTTACTTGCAGCCTCAGCTAAGCCACAAGGGCTTTAAAGGCAGGCATGTCAGTAAACAGTTTTCTTTTCTTTTTTTTTTCTTGACTTGCTTTCCAGTTCAAGTACTATTCATTCCTATTCTAAAACCTCTATCTAGTTTCACATTGTTTAGCTATGTGTGATGTAGTTGCCTAGCATTAAAAGAATTAAAATGGAAGACATTGGCAAGTTGGAGTTTAGCTTGTGTTAAAATAGTTTTGTTTGTTCTCAGTGGTGCATCTTATTATTTTTAAAATCCATTTATTTATTGTGTTGGAAAGATCTCCACAAGCAAATGGAAAGGGCAGTACAGACATGGAGGTAGTTCAAGTGACTTAGTACCAAATACTGTCTAATGTTTTGACTTCAGTACAAAGATTTTTCTCTGATACTTCAGTTTCAGTGACCCACAGTGTGATTTACTAGAATCCTTCAAGAAGGAAGACCCAAGAAAATACGTATCAGTCAGCCTCATCTCTATCCCTGGAAAGGTGATGGAGCAGCTCATTCTAGAGATCATCTCTAAGGACCTGGAAGAAAAAAGTTATCAGGAGTAGCCAGCATGGATTTACAAAGGGGAAGTCATGTTTGACTAATCTGATAGCCTTCTGTGATGTTGTGACTGAATGGATAGATACAAGGAGAGCAGTGGATGTTGGCTACCTTGACTCTAGCAAGGCTTTTGACACTCTCTCATATAATAACTTTATAGGTGATCTTAGGAATTGTGGGTTAGATGAGTGGATGGTGAGATGGATTGAGAACTGGTTTAACAATAGAGCTGCAAGGGTTGCTGTCAGTGGTGCAGAATCTAGTTGGAAGTCCATAGCGAGTGGTGTTCCCCAGGGCTGTCAGTACTGGGACCAGTCCTGTTCAATATATTCATTAATGTTTTGGATGAAGAGACAGAGTGTACCTTCAGCAAGTTTGCTGATGATACTTAAGTGGGAGGAGTGGCTGCCAAAGCAGAAGGCTGTACTGCCACTCAGTGAGACCTGGACAGACTGGAGAGCTGAGCAAAGGGGAATTTAATGAGGTTCAACAAGAATAATTGTAGAGTTCTACAGCTAGGGAGAAAAAAACACCATGCAGCAGTAGAGACTAGGGGTTGACCTGCTGGAAAGGAGCTCAGTGGAGAATGACCTTGGAGTGGCTGCCAAAGCAGAAGGCTGTACTGCCACTCAGTGAGACTTGGACAGACTGGAGAGCTGAGCAAAGGGGAATTTAATGAGGTTCAACAAGAATAATTGTAGAGTTCTGCAACTAGGGAGAAAAAAACACCATGCAGCAGTAGAGACTAGGGATTGACCTGCTGGAAAGGAGCTCAGTGGAGAATGACCTTGGAGCCTGTGTGGACAGTAAGTTACCTGTGGGACAGCGATGTTTCCTTGTGGCCAAGAAGGCAAATGATATCCAGAGGTGCATTAAGGATGGTGCGGCCAGCAGGTCAAGGAACTACTCTGCCCTAGAGAGATCACATCTGAAGTATTGTGTCCAGTTTTGGGCTTCCCAGTTCAGAGGGACAGGGAAATACTAGAGAGAGTCCAACAGAGAGTCCAAATGAGGGTGATTAAGAGACTGGAACATCTGCTCATGAGGAAGGGCTGAGAGACTTGGGGCGTTTTAGTCTGGAGAAGACTGAGAGGGGATCTCATCAGTGTTTATAAATACCTGAAGGGTGGGTGTCAAAAAGGGACCAGTGTCTTGTCAGTGGTGTGCTTTGGTAAGAGGAGGGGCAGTGGACGCAAACTGGAACATGGGAAGTTCCACCTTAGCCTGAGGGAAGACAGGCTGCCCAGAGAGGCTGTGGAATTTCCTCTAGAGACTTTCAAAACCTGCGTGGATGCATTCATGTGTGGCCTACCCTAGGTGATCTTGCTTTGGCTGGGGGATTGGACTCTACAATCTCCCCTTCCAACCCCTGCCATTCTAAGATTAGGGAGTAACCCGGTAGATCGGTATATCCACCTGTGTGAATGAAATAGAGCAGTTCTTCCAATTGCCTTGCAAACTGGGGGACTTCTGCAGCAGCACCTGGGTGGATGCACTCAAGCAGGGCTGCAGGCACCACAGCTTCGTCCATGTTAGAGTGAAAAAGTTTTTGAAGGTGCTACTTTCTCTTGCACATCACAGATTCTTGCATGCCTACTGTTCTGGTTTGACCTATTTTGAAATGGCCTCCTTGAAGGACATCTAACAGCTGAAACTTGTATCCATCTGGAAGAAGAAGAATTGGGATCATTCCCCTTTGCCAATTTGGATATGGAGGTTTTAAGTTACTCCTTTAGCTCTTCTATGCAATTCTTTATCTCACCAGACAGGGTTTCAGTGACTGAGACCAAAGAAACACATGTGAGACTATCCTCCAGTTGCCTCATTTGGACAGTGAAATAGCTAACAGTAGGAGGAATTCCTCTATAATTTCTTGCCATTATTCCTGTATCCTTCAAGAGTACCAAGCTGCTATGCTGACTTACCACCATTTTAGGTGCTGGCGTAGCCTGTGCCGCACTGCAGGCTGCAGCTGCCCCCCTGCTGGCTCACTGCCTGACCCGCTCTTTTCACTGTTTAGAGCTGCTTTCCCATTAACTTCTGCCTGTCTGCTACTACCTGTTTGTCCTGTTTCTGCATCTTTTCTGCATTAGAGCCAGACCTCCTATGTCTCCCTCTGCACCAAAAGATAGAACACCTATTAGCTGTACGCCTCTCTTGGTACAGTGCTATCAGCAGGCATACATTTATTATCACCAATAGCAGATTCATGCATAGCAAATAAAAAATTTTGGGGTCCCAACTGCTTACATAGCTCTCTGTAACTGGAATGCTGAATTCATGTATCTCTGCAGGAATAGTTATGGTTACATTATCATATTTTCTTAAGCCAGTGAAACCTAGACAGTAATCACACAGCATTTTCAGCTTGTATTTAAACCAAAGAAACATCTTATATGCTAAATATCTACCTATTTTATCAGTCATTGAAGAGACACACCACTTGTACAATATTAAAGTCCAAGCAGAATACACCAAATGCCACAATACCCAAAACAACTTCATTTTGCTTCCTTAATCTGAGCAGCAATTAATCAAGCAATTGTCCCATGTTGAATAGGCACAAATTATTTTTTGTAATGTGGTGGGTTGAAACTTGTCCCCAACACTAACTTTGCCAGTCTAACTCAGTTGGAAGCAAATGAAAGCTGTATTTACAAGCAAAACTACACTCTACAACAGAATGCAATGAATATGTTCAAAATACACAGTATTTACAATATTTGCAGATGTTTACAAATAACAAATAACATGAAACCCCGCCTCTGCCCGCCCTCCACCCCCTGTCCAAAAGGGAGAAAGGAGAAGAGAGAAAGTAGTGGTTAGACTGAACCGAAATAATGCAGCCAAGGTCAGCAGAAGCAGGTTAATCTCTACAGAGTGAAACGAGCAGAGAAGAGAAGCCCCCAGAATGTTTTGGTACAAGCAGTCTTACAGCAGATAACTCTCCAATGGAATTGTTTAGAATTATCTTTTATTTTCCTTTTTACACCCAATAGTAATTTATTTCTATTTTTCTACTTTTCTGCTGAAAATCTGTAACAACATTTTAAAGGCATAGCCTAAAACTACCACATGCAGTCATACCTGTGGGGTTTTGTGTGGAGCATATATTTGCTGTTCTTACACAGCCAATAAACTTTAATTATGTTGACTTTTTCAGATGTGTGGTGTGCATGTGTGATTTTGAATCAAGGCAGCTACTTAGAGTCTTACCCTGTAACCATGAGTTCCATGCCAAGTGTGTTGATAAATGGCTGAAGGTAAGAACAAATAAACAAATAAAGAGTATTTCTTATTAAATTTGGGGATCGGGGGAAAGTATTCTGCTGTTCCACTGCACCTTGTTTCACATTTCTAATACTTGGGCTAGAAATACCAACAGAGTGGAAACACTGACTACTTACAGTATTTTTCTAACGATTGATAAAGGATGCTTCTTTGTTATCTTTGGCATAAGGAAAAATGAACGTGAAGAGAATTTTCATTGACAGATCTTACTGTGTTTTCCATTTGCACGAAACAATGAATTGTTGAATTCAAGCAATATGTGAAATTAAGAGAGGAAAAAAGTAACATGTAGGAGTGTCTGACATGATGGTGGTTTTAACTGTTTTACCTACCCTGCACAGCAAGAGTGAGTTCTAATACTTTGCTATTAATGTTAGTTTTTGGGGTAAATAAAACTTGTATGTGTGTACGTATATGCATATGTAGATATAGAGTAGAATTTTATGTATTCCAATAGAAATTACAGTTTTACCAAATTATTATATACTCCTCCAAAAGAATCTGAGCAGAAATGGAAGGATCTAGAATTAGGGCAGCCCAGTTAAAGGACAGAGAAAACAGCACTAGTACATAAGGTATGAACAGAAAATACAAAGAAATACACACAGCTCTATAAGCTGCATTAGCCAGATCTACTGATAAGAATGTATTGATTCCCATCATTCCTCCCCCTTTTTAGTTTAATCTCTGTATGGTCTATTTCTGCAGAACATTTGGAACTGCAGTGATCCTATGTTAATAGAGGATACAGTCCCCTAGAGAATTGCAGATGGTGTCTGTTATTTTGGAAAAATAAATCAAAATCCTTTCCCTGTTTTTCTTGGTGAAAGCAAGAAAATCCATGTCTTGGTCATACACTAAAATACACAGAATGCAGAAGTCAAGTTAGTATTGACAGCATTCTTTTGGCTAGCAAGAAACTGAGAATAATGGGGAGGATTTTAGAAACTGGGATATGAAATTGCACTTGGTCTATAGTACACATGATAGTCTAAGGCTTCTACAAAATCTGAGGCCAGTGTAAACATTTCCACAGCCATGCTCATAACTTCCAGTAGAAGTGGTGTCCTTCATTATCTGAGTCCATGCCTGTACTTAAGAATCAACATAACTGATGGAAATAGCTTGATATTCTGTTGTCAGATTAAAAAGCCACATGCACACACACTGCCCCACACAATATTGTCATTACATCAGTGCTAGATGTGTGCTTTACTAAATAAGTTCAGACTAAGGCTAGATTATATATATATACTGATGGTATTCTCTACTCCTCTGGATTTGTCTTTTCATTGCATGAAACTTTGTAAGTGATTTGTGATGTGGACAGAATACCCAAGGAAAATATTCACACTCCATTTTATGAAAAAATAGCTATGATCATTTAGCACAGCCCGTGAGGTAGTGGAAGCTATAGGTCTGTATAGCTTAAATTCATTATAGAGATTTATACACTTACATTTTCACTGAAAAAATAACCTACTGTAGAAAAACTTGGGAGTTGACAGTGGTTGGTTCTGCAGTTTTGGGAACTATGAAATACAGAGTTTTGGGGCAGGGAATAATTCTCTTCACTATGCCCTTCGTAAAGGAAATTTTTTATCATAGATGTTATGGGTTTTTTTCAGGCTTTTTCTCATTTTTGCGGAAGTGAAATTTGCCTTTATTTGAAAAGAGGAATGAGAAGGCAGAAATACTTTCACAGTAGCTTAAGGAATATTACTTACCTGACTTTTTAAGGAAGCTATAAAAGAGTCGCAGGACATTTTCAGTGAGTGCTTTACCCAGGGGCTAAATTCAGACCTGCTTGTGTGTTACTTGAATGTCTGTTCTGTCAGGGTGTCTTTTTAATTCCTCTATTACCCCTTCTTTCCCTTCCTCTCTCCCTCTCCTCTCCTTCCCCTTCCTTTCTCTTTGCTAAAATTCCTTCCCATTTCACTTGGTCTGCTTTAAGCTTTGACCAATTCTGTATGATGACTTTCAGTGAGAACAGCTAAATAAACAGAGGTTGAAGAAAGCTGGTTTCATTATGACAACAGGACACAACCTAATAGAGGACCTTTCTTTTGCAGTTCAAGGTTGATAGTCAGGTTTTGGTGGGTTTCTCTGCAGCATGCAGTACAACTTCTTAGTTATATCCAACTGATTGCAATATAAAATAACTTAATCTCAAGCTGCGCCAGGGGAGGTTTAGACTCGAGGTGAGGAGGAAGTTCTTCACCAAGCGAGTCATTCGAACGGGTTGCCCAGGGAGGTGGTTGAGTCATCGTCCCTGGAGGCGTTCAAGAGGAGATTTAACTGTGGCACTTGGTGCCATGGTCTAGTCATGGGGTCTGTGTTGATAGGTTGGACTCGATGATCCTCGAGGTCCTTTCCAACCTAAGTTATACTGTGATACTGTGATACTGTGATCTGCAATAATCAAACCACTATCACTTAGATAAAGCCTAGTTTGCTGTTTGTTTTATCTTGAAAGATAAAAATCACCCTTTTAAAATTTTTGCCTTTGTAAACATTTATTTGAAGCAAACTAAAAAGAAGTCTTATGCACACTTTGTCTTCTCTTATTTGGAGTACTCTTGAATTCCTTTTCAGTACTTCTGTCAGTGTTGTATCCACATTACCTTAATACTGTGCTCATCAGTGCATTTTATTTCGTGTTTTACAGGCCAATCGTACCTGTCCAATTTGTAGAGCTGATGCTTCGGAAGTGCATCGTGATTCAGAATGACCAACCTAAGAGCACAAACCTGGTTAGGGTGTTCCTGGTCACATGTGTATATGAACTATCTATTGAACTTTTACCCATGTGGCTTCCAGCCTCCCCTTTACACTAAAAGGTCAATAGACCTTACTTTGCACTGTGTGACTTAATCAATTATAAAGCTTATAACTCATCTTCACAGTTACAGGGTTGTTATACTAACAGTGTGATTGGAACTCCAAAGATACTTTTTTCAGCTTCATTTTATGTGTGCACTAACATTCCCTGGGTTTTGTGTGATCATTCCGAGTGTTGCTTCAAGATTACCATGGATGTGATCTTTTAGCATGTGCTTTTATATGAAAATAAAAATTTTAAAAAAACCAACTGGTAGCTCCAAACAATATAGCAATCTACCTTCTATAGAGCCTTCAGATACTGTGAGTGGGGATCAACAGTGTGAATGTGTGTCTGTGTGCTTGGGAGAGGATGAGTGAAGTGTGCTTGTGACTGACTAAGTGTGTGCACCAAGTGTGTTTGAGAACCTATCTACCAGCATGTACTGAGGACGTGTGTGTGTAGTAATAATTATGCTGCAATGTATAACCTTGCGTGTTATTTAAACAGTACTAGTACTGTACACTGGTTCCTTTCCTTGTGTTTGCAGTTGCACACTGAAGGCAATGGGTGCAACAAGTACAGAACGTTTAGTATTTCCTCCGCAATCTACTTACAGGTATAACACCTTTCTACCTACTAGTCAAACAGGCTTCCATTTCACTGGAGGCTTTAAATGTGTGCTCTTGAATAACCTGGGGGGATTTAGCATACGTTAAAACATTGGATTTTTAAATGGCCAATTTACAAGTACTATGTCGGCGTAAAGTTGCAATATCACACAAATCATTTAGCAATATTAATATTTTCAATTGCTCATACGAATATCAATGCTCTTCTGTTCTTCTTTACATTTTTCTAGCTGGGTGTGCCAGTTATGTGCTTCTTCCATGAAAGGAAGTAGAAATGACACTGAGGTTCTTATGCAAAAGCTCTTCGCTTTTGGCCGCTGTGCTTGCTAAGGACGTAATCTTTCAGCCAATACACATTGGCTTTAATCAGATACATCCTTTGTTTGTATACAACTAAAGTACTTGTAAAAGTTTACTATTTTATTCCTGCAACTTCATGAATTTTTATTTTTTTTCTCACAGAAGTAGAACTTCTGATTTTTTTTTTCATTTTATTACAAGAGAAGATGGGTTTTGGTCACTGACTGCAGATTCAGTTGCCCTGATGCTGCTTCTTCCCTTTTCCCTATTTCATGATGGGTGTCATATGAAGAAAGAACTCCCTTAGTTTTTGCAAAAGTTTCCAGAGCACTTCACTATAGGAGAAAATTGGAACAACTTCCAGAACAGTGCTCTGGAACAGGAGCTGATACCCTCTGCTCAGGTGCTCTGAATAATGTTTTATTTGTGCTACTGGGGGGGGAAGGAATTAAAAAGCTTCATGTATAACATTCAGACAACACATCTTCAGTGTGTTGCAGCAAAACATTTAGGTCTGCATATATGGATTTATTCAAAAGATGCACTTTTTGCAACAAAATTATTTCTTTTAAATTAAGTTTTGTTACTTGGGTTGTAGCAGCACAAGCGGCACAATTAGCAATACTGCTGTAACTTGCTGCCAGTCTCAGCTTTAAGTTTATTCTTTCTAATTTCTGATGCTTTTGTACAATGCCGCATCTTAGTGTGAGTTAGAATTTCAAACAGTGTTAGATGTTCTCGATTATGATTCCCCTTTTCAGAGAGTCTACAGATGAGTCACAAGTCTTGGTGCAGATAAAGTACAGTTTTGCCCTATTTCAGATGTTTTCAAGAACAGTGAGTCTTTGCATACCAAAACTAAATTAATAAAAATGCTGTTATGTAACTCCAGAACATTGAAATTCCTCCTCTCTCCTCACAGTAACACCTAGCAGGTTAAATTACATGTAATAAAGTTTATTTTTTTAAACAAATCAAATTGTTTAAGAAACATAATCCAAGTATGTCTTACCAAACTTAGCTCTTTTGCATAACTGTAAAAGAAAAAATTCTGTACAGATAAAAGTAACACTGCTATGCTTGGTTTTCAGTTGGAAGCATAGAAAGGGGATACTTTTTCTAAGCTAGATGCATATGAAAAAGACATGTTCTTCTGAAGCCAAGGGGAAATAGTGCTTGCTTTGTTTGTTTGTTTGTTTGTTTGTTTGTTTGTTTGTTTGTTTTTCCAGTAACACTCCCATGAGTTCAGTGGGAGGATCTAAGCTGGTAAAATCCTGAAATTACCTGTTGCACTGTTATAGCTCATCTCTTCCAAAATGGTTCTTTTGTTTGCATGGGACTCTTGCAGATGTATGTGAACTTGCTTCCTGTGGTTAGTGTGTACAAACAGCACATGTGTGTTCTAAATCAGCTCAGGCAAGCTACAACCAAGTCCTCTCTGTTGTGGTTGTTGAGGGAGGGGTATTCATGTTCAGCTGTTAAATACCATGTGTTAAGTACATCTGTGTGTAATTCCACAGCCTGCCATGGTGCCTGGCAGCACCTGAATTCACCAAGACTTTTGTTATGTTCCTTGGCTTTCTGCCATCACCTGGCTCCTTCTCAAAAAAAACACAACCCAGTCTGTAGTATGTTTGCTTTATTACACTAATACTGCTGGTTTTTTGCATAAACTGTTGATTTGACATTTTAGTGGCTATGAAGGCCTAGAGATAATTCCAGTGTTTCATTTTGTAGCTTTCTTTAAACAAAAAACTAAAATCAGAGCCTTTTATCCTATGTTATGTTGTACAGGGCCTTGAATGTGATTTCACAGCTGTTAATACATTATGTAATATTTGGGATGGGATTTACCAAACTTTAAATTTGAGTTGTAGAAAACACACTTTTGACTGAGTTATCTTTGGGCCTTTGTAAAAGCTTATGTTTTTTCCCCTCTGGTTTGTTGTTACCTCATTTTGCTACTTGTGTTTCAGATTTGCTAATGATTATGGGAGCTTATGGGTTTTGTTGGAACCATATTTTGTCAAGTGTTTTCTTTAAATCATACACTATTGTAACATCTAACATGTAGTTTTAAATGTATTACAATACCTGTAACCAAATCATTTGAAGGCTTGATAAATTTTTAACAAAATTTGTACATTTTTTTATGAGAGTTAACTAGTAATGCTAAGTAGTGCAATGAATTTTTATTTTTAATCCCCATGCCCAATTTTGGAGTTGAAAGAGTTGTTCAGTAATAAATGTATGATGTACACTTACAAAATTGTGTCCTGTTCTTTCTCTTAGAAAGACGTGCACTATTTCCTTTTACTGTCCTGCATCTTTGTGTGTCTTACCCTGCAACTCCAGATATTGATGACAGGCACTTGTCTTCTGTGGGGAACTTTTGCCATCTTAATTGTAACACTTGATAGATACTTTTTTTTTTCTAACCTACTTTGAGAGACCGTAAGCAAATTATATCACATTTTTCAAAGTGTGAAATAACTTTGAAACCTCCCCTGGCACAACATCACACCATTTCTGGTTCTATTACTTGATACTATGGGGAAGAGACACCCACTCCCACCTCACTACAACCTCTTTCAGTCTCCCCCAGGCTAAACAATCCCAGTTTCCTCAGCCCCTGCTTGTAAGATGTGTTCTCCAGACCCTTCAGCCAACTTTGCTGCCCTTCTCTGGACCCTCCAGCACCTCAGTGTGCCGTTTGTATTGAGTGGCCCAAAAGTGAACACCGTATTTGAAGTGCAGCCTCACCGGGGCCTAGTATAGGGGCACGATCACTTCCCTACTCCTGCTGGCCACACTGTTCCAGATAACAGGCCAGCATGCTGTTGGCCTTCTTGGCCACCTGAGAGTGCTTCTGGCTCATGTTAGGTGACTGACCTCAGCCCATTGATCCATCCTGTCTAGATCTCTTTGCAGAGCCTTCCTACCCTCAACCAGATCAACACTCCCACACCAAATTTAGTGTCATCTGCAAACTTTAAACTGAGGGTGCACTCAGTCCCCTCTCCAAAGATCACCAATGAAGAAAACTCTCCCAATTACTGAGCCCTGGGGAACACCACTTGTGACTGGCTGCCCACTGGATTTAACCCAGTGAATCATCCACCCATCCATCCAGTTTCTCCAAGAAGATGCTGTGGGAGCTGGTGTCAAAGGCTTTATATTAAATTCCAACAACACCCCCAGCCTTCCACTTACCCACTAGCAGGTCCCCTTGTCGGTGGAGAACCTGCCCTTCATGACCCTATACTAGCTGAGCCTGATCACCTTGTTGCCCTGCACATGCTATGTAATGACACTCAATCTGCTCCATGATGTTCCCTGGCACCAAGGTCAGACTGGCAGGTCTGTAGTTCCCCGAGTTCTCCTTCCAGCAGCCCTTTCTATAGATTGGCATCACATCTGCCAATCTCTTCAGCTGGGACCCCCCTACTTAGCCAGGATTGCTGGTAAATGTTGGGAAGTATCTTGGTGAGCAATTCTGCCAGCTCCCCCAGGACCCTCGGTGTATGTCATCCAGCCCAAATAGACTTGTTTATGTCTAAGTGGTGCAATAGGTCACTAAACATCTCTTCTTGGACTATGGGGGTTTCATTGTACTCCCCATCCCTTCCTTCTAGCTCAGGGGGCCAGTTATCCAGCAAACACCTGGGCTTACTACTAAAGGTTGATGCTCTCCAGGACCCCTTTTGGCTGCCATGGTGCACTCTTGACTGTTTTTCAACTTGCATCCCTTCAGCTCAGACCCTCAGATATCTTTATGCAGGGCTGCTTTCCAACATCTTGTCCCCCAGTTTGTATGTGTGGCCAGGATTACTCCTTCCCAGGTGGAACATCTGGCACTTGCTCTTGTTAAGTTTGACACAGTTGGTGATTGTCCAGCTCTCTACCCAAATCTCTCTGCTAGACCTCTCTACACTTGAAGGAGTCTGCAGCTGCTCTTAATTTAGTATCACCATCACACTTAATGTGTATTTGACTCCTGCATTCAGATAGTTTATAAAATCATCAAAGATCACCGGCCTTTAAACTGAACTCTGCAGAACCCTACTAGTGACAAGATGAACCTAAGCAAAGCTGACATAAGCTTAGCTGCTGCCTCTGCAGCACCAGAATTTTGCCCATTTCTCTCTGGCTGTTATTCCTTGCCAGCACCAGCAAATGTGTATGTCCTGCAAACAATTTCTGAGGTGTAGCACAAAGTTGTGTGAGATTCTGAGGACCAGGTCTTAACCAGATAGCAGCCAAATATGCAACAGAAAACTAATGCTTTTTTTTTTGCAAGAGTTCATCTAAACTTACTGTGCACTAAGTGCATAGTTTGTACTGTAGTAGTGTGGTAGTGAGGAAAAGTTCAGTTTCCCCCCACCCACACAAACCACAGCTAACTCAGTCAGAGAAGCAAATGGAAAGGCTGTATTTTTACAAGCAGGATGAAATGCAATGAATATATACACCATATACAGTATTTACAGTATATACAAAAATATACAGGAAAGAACGTAACACAGTAACACCCTCCCGATGGAGGAGGGTTCCCCCCAAACCCCCTTTTCCCCCTTCCTCCTTTTTTCCCAAAAAGGATTAGAGAGAGAAAATGGATATTAAGGGAAATTATGTTAGCTCAGAGCCATTTTTAAGGGAAGAAAATAATTAGTTTCTTATCTCATTAGTCCAAGGTCAGTACTGCCAGGAACAGAAGAAAGAAACTGCACAGCACAGAAAACAGCCAAACAGACTGAACTCAGAGTAAAATCCTTAAAGTTACATTTCTACTGATCTACCAATGAAATTCATTTAGAATTGTCTTTGTTTTCCTTTTTACACCAAAACATCCAGCTAGAGAACTCTGTAGCTGTCTTTTCTGAAAGGCACAGCATAAAACTGCCACAAGTATGGATATATTTTGTAGTGCATCACAGTGTTCGTGAAACAAGGATACCTTTGGCAGAAGTAGCTGATCCCTAGGCAGTGTCCTGCTGTGCCTTTCCATAGAGAAGAAAGAATTATGTTTGACTGAAGCTTCTGCATTATGAAGTGAGGCTGAGAATTTGCCAACTGGCAGGCAAAGGACCAACTCTTTTCACCTTGCCAGACTTCTCACTGCTAAATCTGTAGATTTCCTGTTGAGTAGAATGGTCTTTTGCTGTTCTAAATACCCATGAGCAACATGCACCTTGTAACCCAGCAAGTGTCCTTAATTTCATAGAATCATAGAATGGTTTGGGTTGGAAGGGTCTATGAAGATCATCTAGTTCCAGCTTCCTGCTACTTGACCAGATTGCTCAAGGCTTCATCCAGCCTGGCCTTCAACACCTCCAGGGAGGCAGCATCCACAACCTCCCTGGGCAACCTGTTCCAGCAAATCACCATCCTCACTGTAAATAACTTCTTTCTAATATCCAGTCTAAGTCTACCTTCCTCAAGTTTAAATCCATTCCTTCTTGTCCTATCACAAGCCCTTATAAAAGGTCCATTCCTGGCTTTCTTGTAGGCCCCCTTCAGGTGCTGGAAGGCCACTATAAGGTCTGCCCAGAGCCTTCTTTTCTCCAGGCTGAACAGCCCCAACTCTTGCAGTCTGTCCCCATAGGGGAGGTGCTCCATCCCTCTGATCATCTTCATGGCCCTCCTCTGGACATGCTCCAGCAGTTCAATGTCATTCTTATGATGCTAGGGGCACCAGAACTAGACACATTACTCCAGGTGGCACCTCATGAGAGCAGAGCAGATGGGGAGCATCACCACCCTCATCCTGCTGGTCACAATTATTTGCATGCAGCCCAGGACATGGCTGGCCTTCCGGGTTGCAAGTGCACATTGCCAGATCATGTTGATTGTTTTATCAGTTAACATCCCCCAAGTCCTCCTCAAGACTGCTCTCAAGCCACTCCTCGCCCAGCCTATATCAGTGCTTGGGATTGCCCTGACCCAGGTGTAGGACCTTGCACATGGCCTTGTTCCACTTCACAAGGTTAACCTGCGTCCACCTCTCAAGCCTATCCAGGTCCTTCTGGATGGCATCCCTTCCCCCCAGTGTATCAGCCAAATCACACATTTGAAAACTTACTGAGGGTGCACTCAATGCCACTGTCCATATTGCTGACAGTATTAAACAACACTGGTCCCAGTACTGACCTCTGAGGGACATCACTTGTCACTGGTCTCCATTTGGACACTGAGCCACAGAACACAACACTGAGTGCAGCCATCCAGCCAATTGCTTATCCAGCAAGGGCTCCATCCCTCAAGTCTATGCTTCTCCAATTTGTTGACCAGGATATCATGCAAGACTGTGAAATGCTTTACACAAGTCCAGGTAGATGACATCAGTTGCTCTTCCCTTATACACTGATGCTGTAACTCCATCATAGAAAACCACCAAGTTTGTCAGGCATGATTTGCCCTTGGTGAAGTTGTGTTGGTTACTACCAATCACCTTAGCAAAGCCTTCAGGAGGATCTATTTGATGGATAAGGAATTGGCCACATGTCCATGTCCAAAAAGTTATAGTCAGTGGTTCAGTGTCCAAGTGGAAATCAGTAATGAGTGACATCCCTTAAGGATCCATATCAGACTCATACTATTAAACAAGATATTGCATAATAATCATTGATGCAGTGGGATTTAATGTACCTTCAGCAAATTGTAGATGACACTAACATGAGTAGTGCAGTTGATCAATAGGCTTGTAGGATGACACCCAGAGGGACCTTGACAGGCTAGAGGAATGGGCCCATGTAAGCCTCATGAAGTTCAATAAAGCCATGTGCAAGGTTCTGCATCTGGGTAGGGCTAATAACAGGTATCAGTATAGGCTTGTGGATTAATGGTTTGAAAGCAGTGCTACAGCAAAGGACTTGGAGGACATTGCTGGATGAGAAATAAGACATGTCCTGGCAATGTGCACTTGCAGCCCAGAAAGCCATTCATATCCTGGGTGGCATAAAAAGATTCATGGTCAGGCAGGTCCAAGAAGGTGATTCTCCCCCTCTATTCCACTCTTGTGAGACCCCACCTGTCATACTGTGGCCAGCTCTGGGGTTTCCGGTACAAGAAAGACATGGATCTGTTACAGCGGGTCCAGAGGAGGGCCACAAAAATTATTTGGCTGGAGGACCTCAACTGTGAAAAAAATCCCTGAGTGTTAGGGTTTTCAGCCTGGAAAAGAAAAGGCTCTGGCCTTACAGTATATCAAGGGGGTTTCTAAGAGACATTTTACTGAGGCCTGTAGTGGCAATGTTTAACTCAATGCTATTTATATAATAGATCATAGAATCTTTTTGGTTGGAAAAGACCTGTAAGATCATTGAGTTCAGCAAGTCTGGTGCTAAACTGTGTCCCTTAGCATCACATCTATGCTTCTTTCAAACACCTCCAAGGATGTGGATTCAACAACCTCCCTGGGGAGCCTATTCCAGTGTTTGACAACTCTTTCAATGAGGAATTTTCTTCTAATATCCAGTCTAAACCTCCCCTAGTGCAGCTTGAGGCCATTTGCTGTCATGCAATCAATTGCTAGCAAACAGAAGAGACCAACACCCAGCTTGCTACAACCTCCTTGTAGAGAGCAATGGGGTCTCCCCTGTAGTGGGTTGAGAGAGAAGGCCTAGCTCTCCCTCCCCCACAAAGAGTTAAAAATCAACAGCTAACTCAGTCAGAGAAGCAAAAGGGATGCTATATTCACAAGCAATGTGAAAACACAGGTTATATATACACAATATATACAGTACTTACAATATATATACAGAAATACGCAGCAAAGGAAAATACAGGAACAAAATTCCTTCCTCCGGATAGAGGAGGGTTCCCCCCCTGTACGCCGCTCTCTCCTCCTACCTCCCTTTTTTCCCAAAAAGGGTTAGAGAGAGAAAAGGTAGGTATTAAGGAAGAGGCCTCCAAGCACATGCAGGATTAATGCTTATCTGTTATCCAAGGTCAGAACTCTGGCAAGTTGCCCAGAAGCAGACAAGCTGGAAAGGCAGAACAGAGAGGAACTGAGAAAAATTCCAACTGCACTAAAACTTAAATCTGCATTCTACCAATCTACCAATGAAATTCGTTTAGACCTGTTTTTGTTTACAAAATATTTAGCCAGAGTGTCCCAGCACTGTCCCTTTCTTAAAGGCACAGCCTCAAACGGTCACACCCCCTCAGCCTCCTCCTGACTAAACAACTCTAGTTCCCTCAGCTCTCTCCTTGTAAGACCTGTTCTTTAGACCCTTTGCCAACTTTGTTGCCCTTCTTTGGACCCAATCCAGCATCTCAATGTCTTGCAGTGAGGATCCCAAAACTGAACACAGGACTCAAGGTATGGCTTCACCAGTGCTGAATATAGGGGGACAATCACTCCCAGGTTCCGGCTTGTCACACTATTTTACTGATACAGGCCAGGATACTGTTTGGCACCTTGGCCTCTGAGGCACACTACTGGCTCATGTTCAGCTGACTGTTTAGCTCCATCTTGTTACAGTGTGCTTCAAACCCTCTTCCACCATCTCCATCAGCGGAGGTTTGAATGGGGAAAGACAAGGGCACAAAATTGCCTTCCAAGGTGTGAAATTGCCTGGGGACAGGTAATTAGCATCCATTCTTCCGGCCAGGGTGAAGATTCCTTCCCCGAGGGGGAAGTCCCCTGGGTTTGATAGCTATGATTAAGTGGGGTGCTTCGCACTTATTGTACATTGGCCTTGGACACATCTAGAAATGCTTTAAATAGAGTGGCCAGAAAGCAACACGGGGCTCTTGCCATCATCTTGCTCCTGCTCCTGCCCTTGCTCTCGCTCTCCTGCTCTGGCTCCTGTCTTCATCTTGCTCACTCCACTTGGATCCGGCTTCTCCCTGACCCTGCCTGCTGTGGAGGGACCCTGCCTGCCATGGAGCAACCCTGCATGCTGTGAAACCTGCAGCTTTCTTGCAGTGCTGCTGCTTTCTTGTAGTGCTGCTGCTTTCTTGTAGTGCTGCTGCTTTCTTGTAGTGCTGCTGCTCATGAGTTTCCCCTCATAGCAGCTGTGTCTACAGATACCTTGATTCTGGTGGGTCCTTTTCCTTTGGATCATGCTGCCTTATCCACAAATACGACTACAAAACCTGCAGTTCCTGGAGCCTGCCACTGATGAGATACCTAGGGACTGTCACCAAATTCCTGTTCCGTCCTCGTGAGTACAACCTGGCGTTCTCATCGGCTTTCCCTAAGGTTCCTGGCTTGCCTTTGATTATAAGTGGAGTGAAGCTATTTTGTGGCTTAGCCTTTTCCATTTTCTGAATTCTCTAAATTCTACTAAAGTAGCCCATAAGCATCCTGGTGGAATTCGTAACTGAATAGAACCTGTAGATAATTTAGCAAGTTTTTACACCTAATCTGGGGGTGGGAGGTTGGGAAAAATAAAGATAACTATATCTGTATAATTCCTGCCTCATTAATTCAGCACCTATCAAATCACATCCCCAGGTCTTCCTCTGCCAGGCAGCTTTCTAGCCACTGGTTCCCAAGCCTTTTGGGTTGCATGGGGTTGGCGTGAATCAAGCATAGGACCCAGCATTTGGTCTTGCTCAACCTCATACAATTGACCTCAGCCCATCAATCCAACCTGTCCAGATCCCTCTGTAGAGCCTTCCTACCCTCAAGCAGATCATCACTTCAACCCAACTTAGTGTCATCCTAAAACACTTCAGGTGTACTCAATCCTCTCGTGCAGATTGCTGACGTATTGAAGAGACCTGGCCCCAAGACTGTGCCCTGGGGAGCACCACTAGTGACTGGCCTCCAGCTGTATTTAACTCCATTCACCACAACTCTCAGGGCTCAGCCACCCAGCAGCAAAGACTACACCTATCCAAGCCATGGGCAGCCAGTTTCTCCATCAAAATCTTGTGGGAAACGGTGTTAAAATTTTACTGAAGCCAAGGTAGACAATATCCACAGCCTTTCCCTCATCCACTAGGTGGGACCAATCTTTCATGAACTCACACTGTGTCGTGGGGTTGGAAGGGAAAGGCCAAGAAGCCTCCTCCCTTCCCCCTTGTAAGGTAAAGGGAAAAAAAAAAAAAATTGAAGGGAAAGGGAAAAAAAAACTCACAGCTGGATTAGCAAAGCAGTGGAGCTGTATATTTACAAAGCAATGTAGGATATGCAGGGGAATATATACAAATCTACAATACTTACAATATATTCAAAGATATACAATAAAGTAACACAGAAATGAGAGTTCCCCCCTCAGCAGAGGGGGTTCCCCACCTCCGCTCTCCCCTCTCTCCCCACCCTTTCCCCAGAGTAGGTCAGAAAAGAGAAAGAAAGAGAAAGAAAGAAGTTAAAAGCAGTTTTGTGTTAATTGGAAAGCAGTTAATACAGGCCTTATATCTTATCGGTTTCAAGGCCGAAGTCTTGGCAGAAAGCCCAGCACAGAAAGCTGTTGCCCAAAGAAGAGGAGGAAGCAAGACTGATAGAGAAGTGCTGGAATGCCCAGGATACCTTTCCTGCACTCCCAGTTCAGAAGGTGCTTCCTCCCACTTCACCAATGAAATTAGTTTAGATTATTCTTTCCGTTTAACAACTTCCATCCACCATATTCCCTTTCTTAAGGGGACAACGTCAACCGGTCACACACTGGCTGGGCCTGATCACTTGGTTGTGCTGTATATGTCATCTGATAGCATTCAAGATGATTTGTTCCATAAGCTTCCTTGGCTCTCAGGTCAGGATGACAGGCGTGTAGCTCCTTGGATCATAGTTCTGGCCCTTCTCTTAGATGGGTGTGACATTTGCTAACTTCCAGTCAACTGGGATCTATTTGGTCAACCAGGACTGCTGATAAATGATGGAAAGTGACTTGACAAGCTCCTCTGCCAGTTCCCTCAATATCCTCAGGCAGATCACATCTAGCCCCACAGACTTGTGAGCACCTACATGAAGTAGAATGCTGCTAAATGTTTCCTCTTCCACCCTAGGGTGCTGAGAGAGCTGGCAGATCAGCTGGCCAAGCCTCTCTTTATCATTTTCCACCAGTCCTGGCTCACTAGAGAGGACCCAGATGACTGGAAACTGGCCACAAGAAGGGTCAGATGGAGGAACCTGGAAACTCCAGGCCTGTCAGCCTGACCTCAGTGCCAGGGAAAGTGATGGAGCAGATTATCTTGGTGGCAACCACTGCACACCTGAAGGATGGCCAAGGGCTCAGGTCCAGCCAACATGGATTTAGGAAGTGCAGATCCTGCCTCTCCAACCTGATCTCCTTCTACGATCAGATGACTGCCTGGTGGATTGCCCATGGGCAATCTGTTGAAAGTGTACTGGATTCCTCTCCAGGTGAAATAAAATTGAGGCTTGCATTCCTCTGCTATGGGGATAGAGAAGAAAGCATTAGCAATGTCTGTGGCAGCATACCATTTGGCCCCTTTGGATTCCAGCTCATACTGGAGTTCCATCATGTCTAGTACTGCTGCACTCATAGGTGGAGTTACTTCCTTCAGGGCTCAGTAGTCTACTGTCAGACGCCAGTCTCCATTCTGCTTTCGCACAGGCCACACTGGACTGTTGAAAGGTGAATGAGTTTTGCTGACGACTTTCTGACTCTCCAACTGACGAATTAGATTCTGAATGGGCAACAAAGAGTCATGGTTGGTTCTGTATTGTCTGTGATGCACAGTCTGAGAAGCAACCGGCAATTTAATGTCCTGTATCTTATGTTGTCCCACAACTGCAGATTCATCAGAAAGCTCAGGTCTAGCAGACAGCTTCAATTTTTGTCCATCAATTTCTATTGAAGCTACTCCAAAAGCCCATTTGTAACCTCTAGGGTCTTTGAAACACCCTTCTCTCAAAAAATCAATTCCCTAATACAAGGTGTGTCAGATTAACTTCTATCTGGGCTATTGCCCTCCTAATTTTCTCTGTTTATTATCCAGCAATATCCTTACAGCAATATCCTGCTTTCCTCTTCTTCCAAAGATTGTTAGCCTCCTTCTTTTCTCCTGAGATCCAGTGAAAGCACCCTGTTCAGCTAGGCTGGTCTTCTTCTCCAACTGCTTGTCTTTTAGCACATGGAAATAATGTGGTCCTGAACCTTTAAGATTTCGTTCTTGAAGAATCTTCAGTCCCCTTGGACCTCTTTGTCCTTCAGGACTGCCTTCCAAGGGACTCTCATTACCAGGCTCCTCCAACAGGCCAGAAGTAAAAGTTGTAAAAACTTCTTACTTCTCTAAGAATCAAAACCTCATCATTTCATGGTTGCTGTGTATAGGAGGGCCTCCAACCACCACTTTCTGTGTTCCTAAACAGCAGTTCAAGCAGACCACTTCCCCTCTTTGGCTCACTAGCTGTGTCAGGAAGTTATCTTCCACTCCAGGAAGCTGCAAGACTTTTTCCTCTCTGCTGTCTTGTATTTCCAGCAGATGTACAGTAAGTTGAGGCCCCCCATGAGACTTTTGCCAGACACTTGTACTATGCTTCATCTGCCTCTTCATCCTGGTTGTGTGGTCTATATCAGGCTCCCAGCAGGATAACTGCCTTCTTCACCTTCCCCCTCATCCTTACCCATGAACACTTGACCTTATCATTACCATGGTTGAGCTCTAGGCAATCAAAACACTCCTTAACATACAGAGCTACCCCACTGCCTCTCCTTCCTTGCCTATCCCTTCTGATGACTTCATAGCCATCCACTGAAGCACCCCAGTCACAAAAGTCATCCCACCATGTTTCCATGATGGCTACTATGTCATAGTGTTCCTGCTTCAGAGTAGCTTCCAGTTCCTCCTGTTCCTTGCCCATGTTCTGTGCATTGGTGTAGATGCATTTCAGTTGGGCTCTTGATCCCACCTCCCACACTGGCATGCCACCCTAGGCTTATCTCTAGCCAACCTGGTTTTATCCCCTTCCACTTTTGAATCTAGTTTAAAGCCCCGTCAATGGATCTGTTGAACTCATGAGCCAGAATCCTTTTCCCTCTTTGAGATAGCTGACTCCCATCCGTGCCAGAAGGTCTGGTGCCATGCAAACCACTCCATGACCAAAATATGCAAAATTCCACTGCGGCCATCAGCCTTTGAGGCAGGTGTTGATGAGGTGAGTCTTGTTGCTCCTTTCTGTATTCTTCGCTGCTACTGAAGGATTTGAGGAAGACACCACCTGATCATTCAACCTATCATCCCAGTGACCTAGAGTCACTTTTGATCACATCTGGACTTCTAGTACTAGCAGGTAATAATCAGAGTGTTGTGCCAGATTAGGGAGCTTTCTAGTAAAGTCTTTGACCTAGGGTCCAGAAGGGCAGCAGCTTCCCCACAAAATAGAATGGGGGTCACTTCCTCTGGTTAGCCTATGAAGACTTCTGCTCCTCTTAGAAGGGAGTCACCTATGACAATGATTCTTCTTTTTATCCAGACAGAGGAAGCTGTAGTGCGTGATGTTGAGTGACTCATCCTAGGCAACACCATGGAGAGATCTTGACCTTCATGCACATTATCATTCTTCTGTCCCTCAAGTTCCAGTGTCTCATATCTACTATGCAAGTGCACCTGGGGAGGCGAAGTAGACCACGAGGGAAATTGCCTGCCACTCCAAGCAGGGACCTGCTTTCATCCCTCCCCTTCTTTTATGTCACATCTTTCTGCCTGGTGGGGAAAAGACAGGGAATCCTCCCCTTCTCATGATATTTTAACCTGTTGCTTTTGTCTCCTGTATGGTAGGGAGTAGCTCCACCAGTTCATCTCCTTCCCACACTGCCTGATACTCCTCTACCTTTCTAGTACCACTTGGCCACACTCACACGATGTATCTCTGCTGCCCTCTGGTACCAGTGACAGACTTTGACACTCCCTACTGCCAGAGATCTGGATGGTTCCATGTTTACATGAGAGCTTCACCCAGTTTCCACATCCCATCCGGCGATGGTTTTTGACCAAGTGGAAACCAAATCCAGGTCTTTTCTGGCAGTGCAATGACCACTAATGGAGCTTGCTGAGTGACTTTGCCCTTCCTGCATGTCCTTCCTGCCAGCTGATGCACAAACTGTTGCCACATGCCCTCTTTGCCTGATCTGGCCACTACGCTCCTGGCCACAGCTTCTCTATGTGTGGGGATTTGGCTGACTCCTCTCCTGACCCCATCTATGCTTGAGAGCATATTTTGCTAAAAAATAGCTAGAAATGTCTACATCAATTTATTTCTGATATCCTAAAGCAATTTTCTATATTTTAAAATGAAGTAGTGAGCAATGAAGCCACAAAAGAATTCCTGCTTTCCCCTTTTTAATGGACATGAGAGCATTCAGGATGAAAAAAGGAGGTAACAGCACTCAGGGCAGTAATTAGGAACTTCAAAATTGCACTTGGGTTTCAGGAAAATAAAACTTGAACATGAAAAACAGACACAGCACTACTAAGACACATTCTAATCTATTGTAAAATCAGATTATACAGACACATGCAAAATACTCCAGAAGGTGCACAGAATAAAACAGGGCTTCCATGCACAATCTTACTGCAATTGTTCACACTGAGGAAAATCAAAATCAGCTCTTGATTTCTACAGCAAGCATTCTTTCTATTTCCAAGCCAGAGGGAAGGGTGTATTCTATTGAGAGCACTGCAGTTTCATAGAGGATTTTTGGCTTCAGCCTTATTCAACATTTACTCCTTGTGTGGCAGGGATTCAAAGCTGTGTAATGCCTACAGGTATGTAATTGGAATGTCAAATTGCAGTGTTCTGTGTCTTTGCCAAAATGGTAATCCAGGGGGTTTTGTAGGTGGCTGCAAACAAACAAACAAGCAAACAAACAAAAAAAATCCAGATCCTCACCAGAACCTGTAACCTGTACATGAAACCAGACTTCACTCCTCTCCTTCACCCCTACACTCAAGTATGAAGATGGAGTCAGAGTTTGTAGTAGGAATTTTCTATACAAATAAATAAGAGATTGCATGGCAAACCAAAGCCAGATCTCTGCATGTTGTATGCTGCTAGCTCCACACACACTGTAGAAATGCATCCGTAAGTTACAGAAGGCTTAGGAGATCCAAAGCCAAGAGAAGGGACAGTTCACCTCAAAGCTAACAAGCAAAGACTCAGCCCCGCCTCACCCTTCTTCCCCAACTGACTTTCACACTGAGATGATGCTCAAGTAGGAAAAAATTACAGCTTCCTGTTTTCTTCTTGATGTCACAATACTTCCCTCCACAGACTGTGATAGAGCATAATTCTTGGCCAGGAACAGCCCAAGGCACTCTCTGAGGCATTTAAGCCCTGTTTTGAATGCTTTCTGGGTTCCCTCCAGAAAGATGAATATGCAATCTACAAGCAAAGAGCAAGGTCCCTCCTACTCTTCTGACCTCTCACAACCACAGTGCAGCAGCATTTTCCCACCATGTTAGACAGTAAAGTACTGGGGTGAAAGTACATCTGATTTTAGTGTGTGATACCAGCACATGACCATCCACAGTAGTGTTCATGCTAACATTTCAGTTTTATTGCAACTCCCTCCTCTAAAGCAAACAATTAAAAACACTGAAAAGCTCAGTGCTCTAGGTACTAATAACCTACAAATTCTAACAGTGTCAAGACATGAGCCTCAATAATGTCCTTACAAACTGATGATGTTATTTGGATGAGTAGACTAGAAAGTGGATAGAAAGGTGTCTGAGCTGCTAGGCAGTAAGTGCTGTTATTAGATGTACAAAGTCCAGGTGGTAGATGAGTATTAGTGCCATTCCACTGAGACCAACACTCTTTAATGTTCTTATCAGCAACCAGGGCAGTAAGATGGAAAATGTCCTCAGCAAGTCTGCTGCAATTCCAAATCAGGAGTGGGTGGAGCAGGGAAAGTGGAATGACAGAGGTCACGGTCATTCTTCTGAGGGACTGTGACATGTTGCAAAAATGCACCAGAATGAACCTCAAAAAGACCAAAATCAGCCTCTGGACTTGTCCAACTCATGATGTAACTCTGCAACATTAAAGCTGGGCACCAACAGGCCAGGGAGCAACTTTACCAGAAAGCAACCCAGAGTTCTAGGTTGAGCATCTTCCAACAATACAGTCTTGTGGTGATAGAGACCAGCCACACGCTTGTCTGGACAAGACACACATCCACTCCATTAAGAAACTCTCTTGGAGAAGCCACCAAGACTGTAATGGTGTGGAGGCACAGCATGTCCAAAGAGACACAGAAGAAACTGGGCTTGTTAAGCGCCCATCAGAGAAAATCTGCACTCCCATGAGGAGTTTACAACACCCTCATGGGGGCAGATAGAAAAGATGAGGTGACAGCTCTGCCTGGAAGGGCACAATGAAACAATATGGTACAAGCTGTAATGAAGAAAATGCTCATTTGACACTAGGTGAAGTTTTCACTGTGGGGATGATTAAATACTGGAGCAGGGTCCAACAGAAGTTGTGACATTCTCATCTTTACTTGTTTCAAAGCGGGAACTCTCTTTTCTCTGTGTGTAGGTGAGAGCAAGCGATATCCAGGTATCCCTAACGATCTGTGTAATTTTATGACTCTAGCCGGAGCTCTGTGAAAGGCATTTTTTGAGGAAGTCTTTCTAAATTCCTTATTACCTCAGCAGCTCTTGGGCAAGCATACCGTTGTGCCTGCTTTCAGCAAGACTACCTTTGCTCCTCAGTGCTCCACATTCTCATGTATTAATACAAACACTGCCTCTTGGGCTTTCCACGATTTACAAAGGACAAAAATCTAACTGAAAAAAACGTATCGTGGAGACAAATTGTTCCATTTTCTGATCAGTGTTTTTTTCAGTCATAAAACTGAGAGTGTTTCTCATCAAGGTGGTTGAGATTAAAAAAAAAAAAAAAAAAAAAAATAGCAAACAAAACAGTTATCCAACTCGGGCACCAGGGGCAAGCGCAGCTCCACGGGCAGGCAAGCTGCCACGGCGCTGTTTCTCTTACTCCCCGTGAAGAGCGGGAGCCAGGCGCAGCGAAGCTAGGGCTTGGAGGGGACCTTTGAAGATCATCCAGGCCAACCCCCCTGCTAGAGCAGGACCATAGAATCTAGCACAGGTCGCACAGGAATACGTCCAGATGGGTCTTGAGAGTCTCCAGAGAAGGAGAGTCCACAGCCAATCTGGGCAGCCCGCTCCAGTGCTCTGTGACCCTCACAGTGAAGAAGTTCCTCCTCATGTTGAGGTGGAGTCTCCTGTGATGTAGTTTACATCCATTGCCCCTTGTACTATCACAGGGGTGCAACGGAGAAGAGTTCTTAACAGCCTTTACTGCGCGGGATAAGGGACCAACCTGCAGCTGCCGCCCGGAGGGGAGCTCCGGCAAGGTGATCGTCAGGGCCTGGCAGCAGCTGGCAGCCGCAGGCAGCGCTTTTCTCGCGTCCCCGCGGCCGCCACACCTCGTCCCGCCCCCGCGCGCTGCCAGCGTTTGCTGCCGAAGGGCTCCGGCGGCAGGCAGGGCGCCGCCTATTCCCCTCAGCGGCAGCTCGGCGCTGGCTATGGCGCAGGGGGAAGCGTGGGGCTCCAGGGCACGGCTGTGCGCCGTCCACGCGGAGCGACCGCTGGAGCTGTTTTGCAAGGATTGCGGGGACTGCGTCGGCGCCCTGTGCCCGGCCCTGGGTCCGCACCGCGGACACCGTGCCAGCCTCCTGCGCGACGCCGTCTGCCGCAAGCAGGTGAGTTACCGCCGGCGGGCACCAGCCGGTGGCTGTGGGACATGTCTGGGACAGCCGAGCTGTGCTGCGGCGGGGACTTGCTCGCGAGCCGTCCGTCCTGGCGGGGGGACCGGGCTGGGGTATCATCAGGTGCTGAGCAGACTGCGGGACACGGAGCTGGAGGAAAGGCCCTTCTCCATGGTTCTATGTCTTCCTTGCTTTGCCCCTCGTGCCTGGGACTTGCAGTGGGGTTTTCCTTTGCCAGGGTGAGATTTGGCATTGGTGCAGTGGGCAGCGGTAGGTCAAGTATGTTCAGCCTTTGGCCTTACTTGGCTTGTCTTGCGAACAGCTTGTGGAGCTCAGTTTTTGTTGTTGAATCGTCTTTGTAGGCATACAGAACAAAGTTTATGTACTGTGACAAGTGCTTTGTAAAATCTCATACGGAGCGGGGTCAGTACGCAGTCCCCGCGGCGGGACACGGCTTGTGCCTGAAAAGGAGAGAGTGTTACCTGGTTCCACCCCAAGGCACGTGTAACAGGAGTAGGGTTCAGAAGAAAATGGTGAGGTGACATTAACTGTCAAGTTGCACGCAGCAGCATTTTCTACTTCGGGTGGGGAATCGGAGTTTGGTTGCCCTGGGGGACTTGTTTTCATTGTCAGGCTGGAAGTATCTTTGACAGAAACACACGACACAGGGGAATGGGAAAATCTGCTTCTGCTTTTTCCCTTTCCCTATCACTGTAGCTGGCTAGACCACAGTTAGTCCACATGCATAGAGCCTTTTCTCTAAAAACTTCTTGGGGTTGGGGAGCAAGGGTTATAGGTTTATCCCAGTAGGCAGCAAAGCACCACAGAGCTGCCTGCTCACTGCCTCTTCCTTGCCCAGTGTGAGGGGAAGAGGAAAGGAAGATTAAAATCAAGAAAGCATATGGAATGAGATAAAAATAGTTTAAAAAGTGAAGAAGTGGAAGAAGGAAGAAAGAGAATGAAACAAAACAAGGAATGCAACAAGTGTCCAGCCAGTTTCTGAGCAAATAGCTAACCTAACCCTTCCCCTCTCCATTGTGTTGCTGAGCATGAGGTTATATGGCATGGAATATCTAGTTTAGGTCTTCTGCCTACTTGTGTCCCATCTTGTGCACACACAGTTCAGTCACGTTTAAAACACAGCACTATACAGGTTGTTACAAGGGAAATTAACTCCAGCCAGCCACTGACACCACAGCCTTTTTTAATTCACCCCAGTTTAGCTGTCCATCAAGCAGCCCCAGGAGGCATTGCAGGCTTGCCAGGTACTTCCTGCTTGTGTTTTGTTCTATTCTCAAGAGTCTGCCAGAAGGCTTTCTGAGACTTGTGTGCTGTGGTGCTAAGCTTAGGAGGCTTAAAAATTAGTAACACAGAGGTTTGGTGAACAGGAGTTTCAAAAAGGTTTTTCCTATTCTTTCTCAGGTATTTTAGACCAGTGTTGCTAGGAAGTTTCCTGATTCTCACAGATTACCAGCAGATGTACAAATGATGCTAAATTCTTCTGGCATTTTGTTGCACTTCATGTCAGAGAACAGTTTAGGAGCAAAGGGCAGTACAGAAGCTTCAGGCTAACAGCAGCACAGCAGAAGAAACAGTGAAGGTGTCAGAGCATCTGAGAGCACTGTTCCTGCCAGCTCTTGCAGCTGGGAGCTCAGTACAGTGTTTGCATTCCCTTCATGACACTGGAGCAATATTTGAATGCAGGTGTTGTACTGTGGCAGCCAGGGCAAAGTGCACAAAGCCACGAGTTTCCTGGGGATCTGTTTGACACATGGGCCAGGTGCTGTTGATGACTAGTTATTTGGCCAAAACAGTAAGCGAGCGGGGCAGAAAGTTGGGTCCCTATGTGCCACTATCTCTAGGAAGTCTCTGCTGACATCTACTGATTTGGGGCTGTAGAGATTGCAGGTACAAACTATCAACAGTAGTTGTAGCCTGAGAGATGATACTTTGACCAGCAATTTCGTTTGCTGTGAGTAGTTGTTCTGTACAGATGTGGAGTGACATGAATTAGGTAGCATGTGAAAATATTCCTCAGTGTTTTTAGCAAATCCTAGCAGTGGCTGCTAAGAAATGAGAACCATTGTGTGAGGTCCATCAATCAGCGGTTTTGTCCTTGGATCTAAGGTTGCATAAAGTCATCTGGAACAACACCCTCTGTGCTTCTGAATGCAGGACATAAGATCAACGTGCCGTGCACTTCATATGTGTCCTCTGAGACTGATTCTGACTATGACTATGAGTCTCATCTCTCAGAAGTACTTGTTTTTAGAGCATTTTTACTTGACTGAGTTAGGGCATGTTTTTGGAGCTGATTCCTTGGGGTCAGTGACATGGATTGCCTGCCAGTGTTGCAGTCTTCACTTCTAGGAAGCAGATCTTCTGTTTACCTTCAAAGAAACCAGAAATGCTTAACCAGAAAGGCTGGCACAATCATTTGCATATATCCACTGTTGTGAGAGATTAAGCCTGGGGTGATGTGTTTTACTAGCAGAGAGGGAAGACTGGGTTTTGCTCTGTGCTCTTTGTCAGTCTGTGAGGATGCAAATGAGGTCTAAGCTGCAAAATAAATTGAGGTTGATATTTAGTAGAACTCCAGCATCTTCAAGTATTGCAGACCTCTTCTGGTCCTTCAAGGATAGAACTGGAAAATTGTAGCTGGAATGGATGGCATAACATCAGTGTCTTCCTTCATAGAAGAACATTTATCTGCTGGCATGGATGTATCTGCACCAAGGGACTTCAGAAGCAGAGTTTCTGGCTTTTGGTGGGAACCCACTGACTCGTAATCACATTCAAAATAGTGTGTGCTTTCAAGAGGAGCACATATAAAAAATGCAAACAGTTGCCCATTAAGCAACACTTAATGTTGTTTGTCAGCCCTGCAGAGCTTAAATGTCATGCTAACCTGCAGTTGTTGCAGTGAGTCGGTATGTGTGCATGCAGATGCTCATGACTAGTCCCAGCAGCAGAACAGGACACTGGTAACAGCTGCAGCTCTGGGGCTACCTTGTCTGGTAATTTACAGAGAGGCTCTGTAAATAACTCTAGTGCACAGACAGCATGGAGCAGCATTGCCTGAGTCTTTGACAGTACTGACAAAAATGCATCACCAAGTACACCATGACGGTTCAATCCCCTGGACAGAGGACAGCTGATTTTAGAGGGCTGCAGGTGAGAACTGTGGAGCTAGAAACAGTAGAACATTTACTATGCTGTGCTGCTCAGAGTATCTTGGGACACACCACAAGCATCACAGACACTGTGATTACCAGCCAAGATGATAATATTTGTTGTTGCAGGCATTCAGACAACAGCATCACTGTAGTGGTAGTGGGATTTTTTGTACAGTGGGAACCATCCTGAACATTCACTGAATTTTGACTAGACAGAGCCTCCCACTGATCCTCTGAATAAAAATACTTGTTTGCTACCTGTCAGCTGCTAAGTGCATGAGCATGTAGACGTGAAATGCACAGTGCCATATATTTAAAGGTTAAACCAATTTTTTCACCATAGGTTTCCCTGGTCCTTCTGAAAGTGCACTAATTTGCACATCTCTCCAGATCTTACCAGTATAAGATACAAATCTTTCACCAGGAGCAGGCGAAATGTTGAATCCTTGTTTCATCACTACTAGCCTTAATAACCCTCAGTGACATATTCCTCTGTATTGAAACCAAGCTGGATACCATTTTCTGGTTTTTACAGGTGGTATTAAGAGGCAGTGTTTTATTTTGTTTCTGTGCTGTACAGGAACTCATGCCATTGTGCTTGGAGGATCTTGAAAAGAGAAAAGAGCAAGAAGCTGGTAACAGAAGGAGCATAGAACAGGCTGCTAATGATCAGAAGGTAAAGTGTGGTTTCCTTGTACACTGAATGGCCATTTTCCAAGGAGAGACATTTTGCTTTCTCTGCAGCTATTCAAATACCCAGGCAGCTACTGGTTCTCAGGAACAGATTGTATTCCCTGTATCCATCACAGCATATTACTATCAAAGGGAGAGAAGAGGCAAAGAGTCTCCAAAAGCCTGATCGTCACTCTCTGATCAGCTGAACATGTCTGGAAGAACAATGTTGACAGTTTTGTGTGGAGGAATAGTAAGTAGCCCCAGCCACACACCTTACTGTGTGTTCACTGTGTGTTGCAGTAGTTGGCCTGCTGGGCTGCAAGTGCAGATTGCCAGCTCATGTTGAGTTTTGAATCAGCTGACACCCCCAAGTCCTTCTGTTTGAGACTGCTCTTGAGCCACTCCTTGCCTAGCCTGTATTTGTGCTTGGAATTGCCCCGACCCAGGTGTATGAGCTTTCACTCAGCCTTATTGAACTTCACCTCTCAAGCCTGTCCAAGTTGCCCTGGATAGCATCCCTTCCCTCCAGCATGTCAATCAGACCACACACCTTGGTGTCATCCACAAACTTGCTGAGGGTGCACTCAGTGCCACTGTCCTTATTGCTGGCAAAGATGTTAAACAACACTGGTCCCAATGCGGACCTCTGAGGGATGCCACTTATCACTGGTTTCCACTTGGATGTTGAGCCATTGACTGCAACTCTCTTGAGTGCAGCCATCTGACGCACTGAATTTAGGGAGTAGAACCTCAAGCAATGCTCAACTGATAGAAGGAAATGTTTTAGCCCTTTTAGGCCACAGACCTTGGGAAAAACTGCAACTGTGTAGAGAGAAAAAAGCCTTTAGCTGATTACCAACGGCCATTGTGACTCAGGAAGCCACACAACGACCTGAGAATAAGAGCTGGTAAACATTGCAAGAGAGTCTTTTGTCTTCTCTCTGAACTTAGATAAGAGATACTTGATCGTTTGCCTTTTGTCTAACACCTGCCTGGGCCCTCCCCGGCGATGTGTGTTCCCTGGTATTTTCTCGGCAGCCAATCATGAGTCTGTAAGTGTCGGACGGACACATCTAATTACCAATCACGAGTTGCTTTTGATTGTTAGCCTATATAAAGAAAATACTTTGTACAATAAAATAGACACTTTGCTTGCATCAAGCTTTGTCTCCATCTTTCAATCGCGGTAGCCATCCATCTAATTCTTTATGCAGTGAGTGGTTCACCCTTCAAGTCTCTGTTTTTCCAATTGGGTGACCAGGTCATAAATGCAGGACAGTGTCAAATGCTTTACACAGGCCCAGGCAGATGGCATCAGTTACTCTTCCCTTATCCACTGATGTTGTAACTCCATCACAGAAAGCCACCAAGTTTGTCAGGCATGATTTGCCCTCGGTGAAGCCATGTTGGTTATCACAAATCACCTCTTCTTGATGGCACTTCATTTTGGAGTGTTTTTTTCTAGCAGCTCCCGGTCCCTAGTTTGCTTTGAAAGGGGACAAAGTGTCACTACCAAAGGATCATGTCTGCTGCTTCTATCAGTTAGTACCTGACCCTATTACTTTCCATCCAAAAACAGTTCTTTTCTGCATAAATAAGCACCTTGAAATCTTCGCTCAAGCTTTTCCATCCAAGACATCACGTGGTAGTTTTAGGCTATGCCTTTAAAATTTAGCTGCAGATTTTGAGCAGAAAAGTAGAAAAATACAAATAAATCACTATTGGGTGTAAAAAGGAAAACAGAAGGTTATTCTAAACAAATTCATTGGATAAATGTCTGGGATAAGAGGAGCTGTATCATAACAATTCTTCACATTTCCCATTCCTTTTCTCTTCTCAAGAGATGAAGCAAATTAGTGAAATTAATAAAAAATGTAGCATTGAAAGCCTGGAAGAAAAACAATGGAAATGTTTATGGTCTGTTGAGTATGGGGGGAACACTCTTCTGCTTCCTTTATAGGCACATGCCATTATGAGCAAAAGGCATCTGTCAGACCGAATGACTGAGCTCCAGTTACTGCTTCGGGAAGGGGAGAGTCTGGCAAAAAACTTCATTGGTGAAAAGACTCAGCAAACCCTGGAAGCACATAATCAGCAGCTGGAGTCTTGCCAAGAAAAGCTTGAAGCCCTGGAGACCTTGTCAGTTCAGATCAGACAAATACAACAGCAGTCTGATCCTATTCAATTCTCAGAAGTGGTATTGTATGATTTCTTTCTACCTCATTATCCTGATAGCCCCTGGTAAACTGCTGTAATTATCTCCTTTGTTGATCCTTCTGTAGGTAGTGAACAGCATCTTTCTTACTGCTTTTTAAGCTTTTTGTTGGTATTTTGGCGAACCAGTTCAGCTCCTGATTTTTCAGTTGTCAGATGTTTCTGCTATGGCATTGATTTCAGATCTGTATGAAATTCCTGTTGATTTTAAGCACATGTGGAACAGAGCTATCTCTTAAAGACAAATGCTGTATCAGGTCTTTCCTTGAGCAGTGTAATAGGAAGGTCTGAGGAAAGGCAGCCGTCCTGAGAATCTTAGAGTGAAATCCTCTCATTGGTTTTATCGAAAGAGATCCTTATCACCTCGGGCAATGGCCATCATCTTACGGGAGGGGCAGTGTTTCTGCTACAGATAAATGTCAATCTTCCATTCCTAATGGATCTCTTTCCTTGGAGAAGATGTGGTGCCATGTGTTCATGCCCTGACTGAAACCAAAGGATGACATTCTTCATGGAAAGAGCTGTGATGCTTTTTACATCTATAGCAGACTTGAGAACTTTCCACTTTTGTGAATGATATGACTCTACTGTGTGTGCTGGTGACATACATGGGAAGCTGCTCCTCATGGTTGGAGAGATTGTTTGTGGGGGAGGTTGGGTTTTCTTCTTTAGACTGCTTTTTAAAACTTACTGTTTCAATTTTCCCTTTGTTGGGGTCTTCCACAAAGGGTCCTACCCAGGTCAAACACATTCCCATTTTGAAGTGTCCTGGAGGGCCCTCTTTTAACTGACTACTGGATACTCCATCCTGGGGCAGGCCCTCTGGAAGAAGCAGCCAATGGGCAGACTGAACACAGCAAGGCTTGTCTGTTATGGCCCATGTCTTTAGCTTGTGATGGGACTGTCCTTGCTCTGTTGTGTGGGAGCTGGGAGGGAAAAGTCCATTCGCTTCACTGTCTCTACTAACTGGCGAGTACTACATCTTTCTGCCCTCAGAAGTACACTGAAATCAAGAAAGAAATGGAGGAGCCTGGGCACCTGATAGAACAGTGGCATCCAATACCTCTCTCCTTTGAGCATGTACTTAACTATTACAAGCACCTCGTGAGAGCTCATCAGGCCATTCTACAGAAACCACTAGAAGCCCGGTTTAAAAAAGGTACCTGGGGAAAAGCTATGAATTTTGCTTTCTCCTGCTCTCCTTTTAAATAAAGTGTGTCATGGGTACTGTTCTCTGACAGCATTGGTGTAATGTTGCTGTAACTGTGGTCATTTAGGAACTTAAGAGGTTCCCCTTTCAACTCTGAAGGTGGCCTTTTGAGCTTTAAAGTTTGTCTGAGGCTTTTTTTTCCAGCTCCATCAGTTATTTCAATACAGCTTATTCCTTCTGCAGAGTTTCTATCTTTGGACCATCACACCTACACAATGTAGCTGTTCATTCAAGTTACTCTTGGGTGTAAGTGCTCTGGCAAGATATCTGACAGGCATGGTACCTTTAAAATCTGAAAGTTTTCCCTAGTTGATATACCTGGTGAGCTTTGTGTCTCAGGCAGCCTGAAAAATTCTCTAGTATTGGTACTTCATAGGCGGGTGTACCATGTTCTGCTTGGAGCTCCTTTTGTCTTCAAGCTAGTATTTCATTCTTAAGTAACCTTTGGCATGATGAAGGCAAGGATCTTCCTAATGGGACATAGAGCCACAAAGCCAGTTTACTATAGGGAGACCTTGCCACTTGTTGGGTTACAGGTGAGCAGGGCAACATCGACCATCACATTTCACTCAGCTACTTTTTAATAATCCTTTTTCTGAGACTTGCCACCAAGAATTATATAGCAGGGTGCTGCAGAAAATGTTCAGACCAGATCCAGAAGGCCACTGCAGGATGTGTGGAGAATTCCTAGACAGTACTCTGCAGGTGCTCTGTAGCTAGAACCTGCAGTTGTCTCCAGCTGCCTGACTCTGTTCTTATCTGAGGGGTGATTTTTGAGAAAGAGGTGCTTACTTGGGGTTGTGCTTGATGGTGTAGTATTTTGGCAATACTGAGATCCAGCATCTCCAGGTTATTCAAAGAACATAAAGTCAAAAGCATATAGAATGTGTGGCCTTTTCCCAGTAGAAGTAACACCAGAGAGGCAAAATCCAAATAACCTGTTCAACCTGTTTTATTTTTATAGTCTAGACAGTATGACCACATGACCATAAGGCAGCACACTGCTTTAACTGTCTCCTTCCATCCATGCCTACATGTTTTCAGTAGCCTTAATGCCACTGCTAAGAAGCAGCCTGGATCCATGTTGAAAACCTTGTCTCCCGTTGACCGGCTGCTTTTCTTAAAACGTAAGTATGGTTGAACAGAAGTACTCCAGCTACGTATGGCTCAAACATTGAAACAGTCAATGAAAAGTGTGCTGCCAGAGTCTTAAAACAGAATCTTGAAAGGGAGCTGGAAGAGACCTTGAAAGATCAAGTCCAATCACTCGCCTAGAGCTCACAATCCCACTACTACTACTGAACTACATCCCCCAGCACCACATCCACATATCTTTTAAATACCTCCAGGATATATCATGTGTTAAAGGTCAATCTACAGGTTATCCTTTCCTCTAGTGTTGGTGAGAAAGATGTACAGTGAATTGTTTCATCTCTCTGATGGGAAGCTAATGGACATTTCCTGTGGCTTGTAGCAGATAAGAGCTATTTTAATCTCAAAGCTCTTAAAAGTCCCTTATTACTATGGCCCTGGTGGCAAAGGCACGTTATAGGAGGTTGGGTTTCCAGCCTGCATCCATCACAGTGGAAGGGAGGTCATATGGACACTGGACTTGTTGTTACTCAGTAGAGAGGGCAAGAGACAGGACTTCTGGTAGAGTGGGTTACACACAGTTCTGAGAAGTCTATTTTTCACTGTTGTTAACTCGTCATGTGTTCGTGCTCCCCTGTGTGAGCTTTTAAGTTCAAATATTGCAACTTTTTCATTCTGAACAGGTTATGTCAACTGGCAATGACCAAACAGGTGTTCCACTTGTAGCAGGTGTGACAAAATCAGGAATGCAATGAGCAAAGTTTTATCTTCTGGGCTGTGGTATCACAAGTCTTTTTCCAGTTGTCATTTCTGTGTGGCAGGATCCAGACTGTGTCAGTCACTTTGTAACTGGAACATAAGATCCGCATCACTGAGTACTCAATTCTAGGAAAGCACTGCAGTAGCATTTAGCTGGTGGTGAACTACACCCCTGTTTCATGAATACTAATTTGTACCTGCTTAAGGCTGCCTCCTGATGGACTTGGGGAGAAAGCACTGTATATACTTCACGTGTGAGCAGTCACTTTAAGGGCTGAAAAGGCAGTTTCTCAACTCTGTCAAAGCTAACTATAACAAAGATCTCATTAACACACAGGTCAGTGAAAGTGACAAACCTTGATCATAAAATTTTGCACCTAAATATGGACCTATTATTTCTAAGCTCAACATCCAAGAGCAAGGAAACCACTGGAAGTTCTTGTTTGAGTGGGTCCATTGCCCTGTTTTGTGTTCCCTTAAGATTATGCTGCTCCTGTAGAGCACAGTGACTGTACTCTGAGGTTGCAGGTCCAAACACATAGTTCAGATATGCAAAACTGCAAAGAAATCAAAGCAGCCTGGATTTTGTTTCTCCAATTTTAAAAAGGAATTTACCCATTTTGAAAGTAGTTTGATGATGTTAAATATATTTTTCATCTGGCATTTAAAATGCCTTTCTTCAAAGTTTATCTGGACTAAAATCGTATTTCTTCAAAAAAAACCCAGTGAAGTATGTCTGAGCTAATTTTCATTGCAAGTGTACTGCTGTTCAGTTCTCATCTGGGTGTATCATACTTTGTATTCTTCACTTACAAGAGAAAATAGATGTACTCAGTATTTGGAATAATTTTAAGAATCAGGTTAACTTTACATCTCATCACCAGTACTCCATAAGCTACTGTAATTCATGAGAATATATGTTTTTAGGTACCCAACTCTGACATTGGTTTACCAAGCTTGACAGAAAGAGTGAAGGGGATTGTTAAAGGATGCCAAATCCTATTTCCAAAGGGGATATATTATTTCTAGAACATAAAATCAGATGCTAACATAATGAATTATTGAGAGTGTATTATGAAAAGTTTTGTAGTATATGTAACAATTCAATATTGAAGTTGTAGGACAATATCTTCAGAGAAAAATGTCATCTTTCATTTCAAATTTGTTTAATGTGATTATAGATTTTTTTTCCCCCCTGCAATAGTTGCTTCATTTTAAAAATACACTACTGCTGAGTAAGACTGATTTCTAGGATGTAGTTTCAGACTGTGATATTTCTTTTCTGAATGTCAGGCTACAAATCCTCTGGGAGCTGTTAAGTTCTTCCTTTGCAGTGTACACAGTGCTGCTGCTCAGAGCTGTGGTGCCTCTGGGAAAGAGAGTCTTAGTACCTCTTCAAATGTGATGTATGTGAAATCACAACCCAAGTCTGCTGCAGTACTCTCTAAAGCCCTTAGGCTATAACCCCACCAGAAGTCTCCAGCTATTCTGCATAAAGCAGAAGCTGTGTTTGTTCTGTACTGTGACCATTTGAGGCTGTGCCTTTAAGAAAGGGACACTGTGGCTGAATGTTTTGTAAACAAAAGACAGGTCTAAACGAATTTCATTGGTAGATTGGTAGAATGCAACCTTAAGTTTTGAGTGTCACTGAGATTTTCTTCACTTCGCTCTTCCCTCCTCCCTTTTTGCAGCTCGTCCACTTCTAGGCTCTCTGCCAGACTGACCTTGGACAGATAAGGCCTCTACTAACATATTTTGCTTTAATTAACAACTGCTCTTTTTCTCTCTTTCTAACCCTCTTTGGGGAAAAAGGGGAGAGAAGGGGGTACAGGGGGGGAACCCTCCTCCAGAAGGGGGAGGAATTTTGGTCCTGTATTACTTTGCTGTGTATTTCTGTGTATATATTGTAAATACTGTAAATTGTGTATATATACCCTGCATTCCCTAAAACTGCTTGTAAATATAGCATTCCTTTTGCTCCTCCAGCTGTGGCTAGCTGTGGTTATTTTTTTTCCTTCACTTTGTGGGGGAAGAAGGCTGGGCCTTCCTCTCAAACCCTCGACATGTACCTAGCTGTATTTGTCTTTAATTTGTGAACCATGCTTATACTCTTACATATTTGTCTTCTAACTGACCTGCTTTAGAGCCTGTGCAACTTGAAAGCATATAAATAGCATAGTGCCTCTAGTAAAAATGTCAGGTTTTTCCTTGCAAAAATGCAGGTTCCAAGGCACTGCCAGCTCTGAGCTCCCTTGCAGGGTTTCTACAACTTTGACTTCTTTCAAGTTATGATAAATATAAACGTAGTTAAGTATTTATGTTTTTCACTGCAGATGCAAGCTCACCAACCTGGGAATATGACAGCCTTCACCCAAGGTTGAAGTTAATCAGATGACCGTCTTGTAGTAAGCTGTAACTGGAGGAGGATATTTTACCCTTGTGGTCCTCAGAGATTTGATGAATTATGGCACGTGCTAAGCAGAGATACTTTCCTTGCTGGGACCCATTACTGGGAAGCTGACCTGCTTCATGCTGGAGGAGGACGGTGGATTGGTGCAGCCTACCCTTCCACTGGCAGGAAAGGTGACTGAAACCTGTCAACTGGGCTGGAATAGAGCATCTTGGTGCCTTAAGAAGTTTGATGTTGAATACTGGGCATTTCACAAGGGGGAGAGAACTCCCATATAGATAGAAGATGATCCTGATCACATTGGCATTTTTCTGGATTATGAAGCAGGAACCCTTTCATTCTACACTGTTTCAGATGGCATGGCTCATTTGCACACCTTCCACTGCAAGTTCACAGAACCAGTTTACCCAGCTTTGAGGCACTGGGAAGGGTCCATTGGAATATGCAAACTAACATAATGAACAAAGCAAAAGAAAACCTACTATTTCATGCCTTTTATATGAATGCCACTTCAGTGTTGATCTACATTAACTAATCTCTGCCATAGGAAAGTTGTAACTGTGATGCTTTTAGAAATTAACAGTTAAGTTCAAGAAAATAAACTGTAATATATATATATGTATGCATTTTTCAGTGGGAGAAGGGGATCAATGTACCACCTGCAGTGCAGTATATAGCATGTTTTGTGCTTTTTCAACTTGCATAGTGCAAAAAGTCTGGTTGAAAGAAGCATATTACAACTTGAATTTTAATCTGGATATTGGTGTCTTCTTTTATGAACTCCCTCCCTGTCTGGAGGGGCTGCACTTGTGTATAGTAATAGGATTTAGTCAAACTTCAATTTTATACATTATATGTTGTTAGAGCTGACAAGTTTGGATAATAAATGCACTTAAGTGAATTAGCTTATACTTAGGAATTAACTTGGAAAAATCAAAGACTGGCACTGACCATTGGAAATGTCCTATCAAGTGAAGCTGAAGTATAACTTCTTCAGCTACACTTAATAACCATTAGCTGGCCTTACTTGTGAGACAAACTTTGAACTGGGATTCTGGTTGGCCCTGTTCTTCCTGCACAAAGTGGAAGCATGCAAAATAGTTACGTACCACCTCCAACGGAAGAAATGCCTGGAGGATGGACAGGTGCCATAAAAACACTAGGTCAGTTGGGTGCTTGGTGCTTCATTTGCTTTTGTGTTCTATTTGCAAAAGATCTTAAACTGCAGCTGAATAAAGTATTCTTGCATAAAACTAGGGGAGACAGCTTGCAAGTTCCTGTATAGGGATAATTTAATTAAATGTGTAGAGAAAAAAATTGAGTCTTTGGAGTTTTTGATCCTGTATTTATAGGAGCCTCTAGGACCAGCCTGACTAGATCAAGGAACCACTGCTAGCAGATCAGGTTATCTAATGGTGTTTAAATACTGAAGGCTCTGGAATCCTCTGCAGTTCTGGCAAAGGTGATGTCTGATCTTAGGCTGAAATGCAGAAACAATAACTTGGTTTATAAGCTAAATTTAATTTTCAAATTCAAAATAAAAAAAAATTCTTAAAAATTGAGTAGTTCTTTCATATCAGGCAAGCATACTTCATCAGTCAGAGCTCACATATGGTCAAGCACATGATTCAAAGAATTTGTTTCCCAGTTTAAAGATACAGTTTCCTCAGAATTGCAAAAAGGTAAATATCTCACAGATACAGAAATGCCACCAACAAATTCAAGATACTTCAACTCATAACCAAGAGGAAGCAAGTTACAAATGACCACCATTACTAAATTATTCAACCACAGAAAAAGGCAGGTTTATCATACCAAAGCTCCTTCCTGGACAAAGGGGAGGGCTATAGGCTGACAGGACTAGGATGACGTTTCTTACTTGACTAGTGAGTAGCTGTGAAGCACAGTGATGTGACCTAGTCAAGCACCCATCCTTGGTTCCCTCAAACACTAGTGCTGGGGGTGGAAAACCCAATCCCATCTATTTCCTTCTTAGCACAGGAAGGAGGCTGTTTAATCTTGACCAGCATTTGGCTTCCTACTAGAGAAGCTGCTCCTGGGTATAAATGGAGGTGTCCAAACACCACAGAATTAGGATTCTAGGCTTAATGTGACCCACAATAGATGCTTTTGACATTTTTTTGAAGCACAGGTTAAGCCTGTTTCCACTGACCCATCTCAGGTGTACTCTTTCCCCAATCTGTCTGGCTTGCCCTCTTTCAGTTCAAAGAAGGCTTCTTCTTTTGCCCCTTAAGTGGGGCCTTTCTGTCTATCCAATTAAGTGGGGCCTTTCTGTCTATCCAATTGGCTTGCTGTCTTGGCACTGCTTCTTGAAAAATCACTCTTCATTACAGCAGTGTAGATTTTTGCAGCCCACTGCCTTATTCTGAGACTTTTAAGGCTTTTGTCCTGAGGTTGCATATGCAGTTTTCTGCTCAGTGTATGTAAACTTTCACTTAACTGCATTCAACTCCAGCTAGCATCCTGCTAACTACAGGTACGAGGAAAACAGCAGAAAAGGGAGGAACATCAAAAGGTGTGGGATAAGAACAATTCAGAGAGCAGACAAAATACTGTGATTTACTGTATTCTTACCAGAAAAGGAAAGCCAGAACGCAACAGACTGTGGCCTTACATGTGAAAAAAATCCAAATTAGGTTAAATGGGATGGAGAAAGGAGGAGCATCATGTATTCTAGACATAATGGTACATGGTTTCTAATAAAATTGCTCTTCATAACTTATTTTTGCTTGCTTCAAAAGCTTCCTGCTAGTTAGAATCTGAAAATTCCAACCTGCTTGGATCCCCATAATTACACCCCTTCTAATCTACCATGTTGCTATACTTTAGTATGTTGGGCAGTAGTGCAATACTGCATCATGAAATATAGACTGGAATGCTTTGGTTTAGCACTTCACTTTCTTGACGTGGTTTTCCACTGCTTCTTCAGTGATAGTTTCATCTTCTTCAATATGTTTTTTAACCTTCTTTCCCACTAGGTCAAAGATGGCTTCTGGGGGAAATCCCTTAGGCTCGCCCACCTTCACTGTCATCATCTCACATGTCAGTACTGTACCTTCAGGAATTGTCACTTTTGCCACAACAGATTTTCCCAGCTACAGAAGAGAAATAAAGAATGGTTGAAAAAAAATAAATTAAAGATTTAAGTCAAACACATTCCTAGGCTTAGTATACCCAAAAAGGCTAAAAAATAATTTACATCTACTTGGGAATAGGTTCTGTGGACTTGCCCTCCCCATTTCCTCAATGAAGGCTGAGTTAACATGGAAACTTTCACTGTAGCTAGGCTGCTGGGAAAATACAGATGTTTTCTGAAATCAGATAATGCCTCACTGGAATCAGAGTGGAGGGAATCTGACTGAACTGGTTAGTATGCTAGTGCAGTGTAAAAGCAGCTCAGAGACAAGTCATAGAGACCGATTATTACTGACTACCTGGCTCTGGTGAGGCCACATCTTCTATACTGTGGGCAGTTTTAGACCTCTCACTGCAAGAAAGACTGAGGTGCTGGGATGTGTCTGAAGAAGGGGAACAAAGCTGGTGAAGTTGAAGTCCTACATGGAGTGGCTGTGGAGTTCATTTATTCCAGAGACAACAAAGCTGAGGGAAGACCTTATTACTCGCTACAACTACCTGAAAGGAAGCTGCAGCAAGGTGGTCTCTTTTTCCAAGTATCCACAGATAGGAGAGGAGGACAAAGCCTCAAGTTGCACCAGAAGAGGTTTGGATTGGTTATTAGAAAAATTTCCTTCTCTGAAAGCATTGTGAGGCACTGGAGCAGACTTTCCAGGAAGTGGCTGAGTCACCATCCCTGGCGGTATTTAAAAGATGTGTAGACGTGGCACTAAGGGATGTGGTTTAGTACTGGACTTGGCCGTGTTAGATTTAACAGTTGGACTCCATAATCTTAAGGGTCCTTCCCAACATAAATGATCCTATGATTCTCCTCAAATTTGTTAACCACTGGATGATATACACAGAAATCCATTACACTCAAAATTTCCAACATTATGCTATGGTAAAAACAGTTACTGGCTCCCAGAAACATCACTTTGTAGAAAATGACAGGTCTACTCTAACATTACAGTAGGCTAAGCATAGACCCTCTGTGCAGATGCAGAAACACTGCTCCACTAAGCAATGAGCAAGCTATCTTTCTGAATATGGTTCCTAGCTATAGGTATATGTGAGTCAGCTGCACATCAACCAAAAGCAAAAGTTACCTTTTCGTTGCAAGCCATTTCGCAGGGCAAGAGCTGTTTGACTGGAGAGCCCATGGCTTTTTCCACAGTACGGATGGCTTTCACCAAGTCTGCCAGTTCGTTTGGCTCCAGAGATGCTTGGTGGTCACTTCCTTTCCATGTTTTGTCGAGAGTCACGTGGCGTTCCACTACTTTAGCACCCATAGCCACTGCTGCCACTGAAATGGCTATGCCAGTCTCGTGCCCCGAATAACCAATGGGGATATCAGGAAAAGATGACTGATATGCCTTGAATCATGACAGAGTTGGTCTGAATTACCAAGGTAGCAATTTCAAAGACAAAAGCAAATTTAACAGTGGGTACTGCAATAAAAACCTTGGGCAATTACAGTGCCACTAACAAAAAACCAACCTTTTTTTTTAAATATATATCATCAAGTCACATTGCATTACTGACCATCACCACCTAAGAATCTCACTATGATTATCAATGCTGCCAAGGAAAAGAAGGTATGTTCTAATCTACCACTTCACTTATACTTTTGCTTGTAATTAAATGTAGTCTTTAAGGTCTTCACAGCCTACATTTCTGTAAGTTATAGTAATACAGTAGTGTTCTATTTTCATCCAAGAATGCAGTGATCTGGTTAAACTTAACCTGTATCAAAAGCAGATTTCTTCAACCCCAAAATGTGAAGCAATCCTTTCAGCAATACATAGGGGACAGTCACCCAGATAGTTCTAAAGGCCATTAAATGCAGCCATGCCTTATTCTACCAAAAATTGTATGTCTGCATGAAACTAGGCAAGTGCCTGAACACTGGCCAATTTGGGAAAATTTATTTTAGTGATTAACAGGCAAAGCCAATTAATATTTTCAACAAATGAAATTACAGAAGAACCTAATTTAATTATAGCTTGGATTTAAATTCTAAATATAGTTCAGAACAGAACAGAATAGAATAAACCAGGTTGGAAGAGACCTTCAAGATCATCGTGTCCAACCTACCATCCAACACCACCCAACCAACTAAACCATGCAACCAAGCACCCTGTCAAGTCTCCTCCTGAACACCTCCAGCGATGGTGACTCCACATCCTCCTCGGGCAGCCCATTCCAATGGGCAATCACTCTCTCTGTGTAAAACTTCCTCCTAACCTCCAGCCTAAACCTCCCCTGGTGCATCCTGAGACTGTGTCCTCTTGTTCTGGTACTGGTTGCCTGGGAGAAGAGACCAACCTCTGCCTGTCTACAACCTCCCTTCAGGTAGTTGTAGAGAGCAATAAGGCCACCCCTGAGTCTCCTCTTCTCCAGGCTAAGCAACCCCAGCTCCCTCAGCCTCTCCTCACAAGGCTTGTGTTCCAAGCCCCTCACCAACTTTGTTGCCCTTCTTTGGACACACTCCAGCAACTCAATGTCCTTCCTAAACTGAGGGGCCCAGAACTGGACACAGTACTCAAGGTGTGGCCTAACCAGTGCAGTGTACAGGGGCACAATCACCTCCCTGATCCTGCTGGCCATACTGTTCCTGATGTAGGTCAGGATGCCATTTGGCCTCCTGGCCGCCTGGGCACACTGCAGGCTCATGTTCAGCCTACCACCAACCTTCACCCCCAGGTCCCTCTCTGCCTGGCCACTCTCCAGCCACTCTGACCCCAGCTTGTAGCACTGCATGGGGTTGTTGTGGCCAATGTGCAGAACCCGGCACTTGGATATGTTAAATCTCATGCTGTTGGATTCTGCCCATCTGTCCAGCCTGTTGAGGTCTCTCTGCAGAGCCTCTCTACCCTCCAGCAGATCAACTCCTGTCCCCAGCTTGGTGTCGTCTGCAAATTTACTGATGATGGATTCAATGCCCTCATCCAGATCATCAATAAAGATGTTAAAGAGCACAGGGCCCAGCACTGATCCCTGGGGCACACCACTAGTGACTGCCCGCCAGCTGGATGTGGCACCATTCACCACCACTCTCTGGGCTCGGCCATCCAGCCAGTTCCTAACCCATCGCAGTGTGCTCCTGTCCAAGCCATGGGCTGACAGCTTGGCCAGGAGCTTGCTATTCACATGGAGCATTTTTAACAGAAGTTTTCTGGTCTAGCCCCCTATTAATGTTCTTGGTTCTATGCACTTTCTTAATGGTAACAGCCTACATAATTTTTCTTTGCACTATAAACTACAGGGTTAACCTGTTCATCATCTGTCAGACGTTATTTGCGAACACTCCAGTAGTATCCTTAGGCCTACTGCTCACAGCTGAATTCTGCTAAAACAGGACCCAATGGACATGTTTACTTCCATGAATTTTACTTGCATGAATTAGAGTACATGACACATGTAACTTCCCAGAAGCCAATTCTAGCATGCCTAAGATCTGGAAATCTGTCTTACTAGAAGTGTATAGCCCCCCTTCTCCAGTCCCTACTGGTGGCACGCTCTGAATTGTTCACTGACCGATATAACACGGAGATTGACATCCTCTGGCTGAAGTGGGTATGCGCTGGTGCACTGCAGGAAGCAGAAGTTGGGATTGATGGGCCTCACAATCTCATAGACCCGATGCATTGTGTCCATTGACTGCATCCCACTGGAAATCACCATTGGGCGACCTAGCCGTTATAAAACATGCATATGGTTTGTCCTAGGTCTGTAAGAAAACTACACAAGATTAATGCAGTTAATCTAGAAAAGGAAGCTGGTTTTTTGCACGTCTGAGGGTTAGTTTCTTCTAAAGATACTTACTTTATAGTTTTTCCAGTACCAGTTAGATCTAATAACTGATCTACTGAGACATAGTGATATTTACCAAGCTGCCTCAAAGCAAACACTTACCTTTCTTTGCAGTCTTTTCCAAATATGGAAAATTGTTTGTATCTCCTGAGCCTACTTTGAAAAATGGAACATCCAGTTCATGTAAAAATTCAACAGCCATCTACAAGGAAAAGAAATCACTGCATTTCAACATGCCACTTAAACTGGATCAAAGATAAAAAACCACCATGGTGGGAAATAAGCAACCTTTCAAAATAGCAAAGCAACACCTTAATTTAATAGGTTGTAAATATAGCATCACAAAATTGTTTCAGTTGTAAAAAACCCTCCAAGTTCATTGAGTCTAACTATGCAGGCAGTTTTCCTACCACATACTTGCTATTAAATCACAAACAGTGTTTACAGGTAGCTCTCCCGAAGAAATGTGTCACTCTGAAAAACTTCATATTGAAAAAGGACCAGAAAAATACTAAGTGCCCAAAAAGGGAAATCCAAAATCGAATTGCTTCTAGGAGTCATACTAGAAAATAAATACCAAATATGTGAAAGAAAATACTACAGAAGTTTATTCAAGTGTTAATTGTACTCTGCTGCCTTCTAAAAACATGTGTGCTGTACTTAAGAGTTCGGAAATTGAAGCTATATGAAAAGTAGTATTGCTCTAGTAAGTGGCCTTTAAAAATAAGTAGTTTAAAAGGAAGAAAATCCCAAACTTATCACAGGCAATCTTCCATTTACATCCAAGAGAAATAACAAAATAGTTACCTATCTTTGTCTTCCTTCAATCATCCACAAACACTTTAATTTCTTCAGCACATTTCCTGCTGCAGTCAAATTGGCCAGGCGGCCAAGAGGGCCAATGGCATCCTGGCCTGCATCAGGAACAGTGTGGCCAGTAGGAACAGGAAGGTCATTCTGCCCCTGTACACTGCACTGGTTAGGCCACACCTTGAGTACTGTGTCCAGTTCTGGGCCCCTCAGTTTAGGAAGGATGTTGACTTGCTGGAACGTGTCCAGAGAAGAGCAACAAAGTTGGTGAAGGGATTTGAGCACAAGCCTTGTGAGGAGAGACTGAGGGAGCTGGGGTTGCTTAGCCTGGAGAAGAGGCTCAGGGGAGACCTTATTGCTCTCTACAACTACCTGAAGGGAGGTTGTAGACAGGCAGAGGTTGGTCTCTTCTCCCAGGCATCCAGCACCAGAACAAGAGGACACAATCTCAAGCTGCGCCAGGGGAGGTTTAAGCTGGAGGTTAGGCAGAGATTCTTCACAGAGAGAGTGATTGCCCATTAGAATGGGCTTCCCAGAGAGGTGATGGAGTCACCATCATTGGAGGTGTTCAGGAGGAGACTTGACAGGGTGCTTGGTTGCATGGTTTAGTTGATTAGGTGGTGTTGGATAATAGATTGGATGCAATGATCTTGAAGGTCTCTTCCAACCTGGTCCGGTTTGGTTCTGTTCTATTCTATTCCATTCTATTCTATTCTATTCTATTCTATTCTAGTCTAGTCTAGTCTATTCACTTAGTGCCAAAGTGCTAGTGTACAGAAAAGAATTGTGTGTTCAGTTTATTTTTTCTATTATCATTATGATAAAAATTCAATTTCTTGTGTCTAGGATGCATAGCATCTCTTTAATATAGTTCATACACTAAGATGCATTGTGCATGATGACTATCACTCCTGTCTTCAAGAAAGGCAAGAAGGAGGACACAGGCAACTACAGACCAGTCAGCCTCACCTCCATCCCTGGAAAGGTGATGGAGCAGGTCATTCTGGAGGCCATCTTGCTTGACTAATCTGATAGCTAGCAATGAAGGCATGACCAAATGGTTAGATGAAGGGACAGCAGTGGATGTCATATACCATGACTTCAGCAAGTCTCTTGATACTACCTATCACAACATCCTTGTAAGTAAACTGAAGAAAAGTAGGTTAGATGATTGGACTGTGAGGTGGATCGGTAGCTGGCTCAACAACAGATCTCATGAGACTGAAGAAAATGAAGTATGACAGACGGACCTTGTGTCTAAAGCCACTCTGCATTTCTTTTCTCTTGAACATTGGCATCTTTTCTGTAAGAGATTCTTGGAACAGGAAGTAACCTCAAGTAATAGGACAACATTAAAGGGAGTGGTTCAATGGGATCCTGGTTTTGTCTCCAGGACACACAATAACACTTTACATTTACTTCATACATCACTTCACTGATTATGTCATATAGTTAAACACACACTTTAATCTCCTCAACATAGCTGTAGTTCCAGAGACCACAGAATCATGGAAAACATCCGGTTGGAAGAGACCTCAAAGATCATCCAGTCCAACTCTTGACCCAGCACCGAAGGGTCAACACTGAACCATGTCCCTAAGCACCAGATCCACATGCTGTTTAAACACCTCCAGTGACAGTGACCCAACCACTGCCTTGGGTAGACCACTGCAATGTTTGATAACCCGCTCTGAAAACATATTTCCTAATATGCAGCCTAAACCTCCCCTGGAGCAGCCTGAAACCATTTCCTCTTGCCCTCTCCTTGCTCCAGCCTCCCCTCAGGCATTTGTAGTGAGTGATGAGGTCTCCTCTCAGCCTCCTCTTCTCTAGACTGAATAACCCCAGCTCCCTCGCAGGTCATGTGCTCCAGGCCCTTCACAAGCCTCACTGCCCTTCTCTGAACACACTCCAGCACTTCAATGTCCTTCCTGTAATGAGGGGCCCAGAACTGAGCACAACACTTGAGGTGAGACTTCACCAGTGCTCAGTACAGTGAGATGATCACCTCCCTGTTCCTGCTGGCCACAGTATTTCTAATACAAGCTGGGATGCCATTGGCTTTCTTGGCCATCTGGGCACACTACTGACTCATGTTCAGTCTACTACCAACTAATAACCCCATGCCCCACTCCAAGTCACAGCTTTCCAACCACACATCTGTAGCTTACCAAGGGGTTGTGACCCGGGTGCAGGATCTAGGACTCAGCCTTGTTGAACTTCACACAGTTAGCCTTGCCACATAAATCTAACCTGTCCAGATCCCATTGTAAAGCTTCCCTACCCTCTAGCAGATCAACAGAGCCACCCAGCTTGGTGCCACCTGCAAACTTACTGAGGGTGCACTGAATCCCCTCATCCAGATCATTGATAAACATACAAGAGGACAGGCCCCAGTACTGAACCCTGGGGGACATCAATGGTGACTGGGCGCCAGCCAGATTTTGCTCCATTCGCCACCACTTGGACTAAAGGTTCAGTCCTTCCTTCCTGAGCTGTAAAACCCAAGAATTCACATCAGGTGCTGCAGCAGCTTTTGATGGAGAAGTCTTCCACTTAGGGTGACCTACAGTCCATACCATGAGCAACCCTGATAGTGGTGAAGTGCTGTGAGTACAGGGAGGCCCTGCAGAAGGGTTTTAACTTGTGAATAAAATTTAAATGGGTTTACCTCCTGCTGCAGTTTAGGGGCTTAGGATGACAGAATTTGGGGGGGGCGGATATCCAGATCCTGTTGTAAAGCTTTCCTACCTTCTAGCAGATCAATACAGCACTGGGCTAATGCAATATGTCAGGAACACCTTTTTGTCTGTCAGTTGAAGCTGAAGTAATTTATTATGGTATTTGGTGCTTGTACCATCTCAGCTGGGGCACAACAATTAAAGAATTTTGGTCAATAGGAAAGGAAGATGATAGAAGTAATCAGAACAGCCAAAGGTCTAGAAAAGGCCATAGAAAACTTGAAGGTGTTCAAACACACAGTGAGGAGACACAAGAAAAATATGAACTTTTATGCTTGATGAGGCAGGATGAAAAAATATGAGAAAGGAGATTAACCTGTTGATACATCAGGAATTCTCTCTGATGGTAAGGAGAGTGAGGTAACCTTAAAATATGAAATAAATCCCATCCTATATAGCACAGAAGATCAGGGACATTGCTGTCCACAAGAGTGGCTAGCTTACTTCTGGAAGGCCTCTTTCAGTTTGGTTCACAGAATCACAGAATTACTGAGGCTGGGAAAGACCTCTGAGATCATCAAGACCAGCCTATGACCTAACACCACGACATCAGCAAACCATGCCCCCAAGTGCCATATCCAATCTTTTCTTAGAGACCTCCAGTGATCATGACTCCACCACCTCACCAGGCAGTCCATTCCAGTGCCTAATCATCCCTTCTGTGAGGAAGTGCTTCCCGATACCTAACCTAAACCTCTCCTGGCACAACTTCATACCATGCCTCTTGCTCTGTCACATGTTGCCTGGGAGAAGAGCCCAACCCCCACCCTTCCTTTTAGGTTCCCTTTATTTTCTAGGCCCCAAAGAAAGTTAAGAAAGGAATCTGTTTTAAATATGGAGGGCTGTTTTAAATGTTTGGAGCCAACACCAGACAGCAGTCAGATTGCAGTCTTGATCTAAACTCTCAAAGTCTCGGCTGTTCATGGAGTTGAGGCCCTGACTCTGGTATGATTTACTGTGTACAAATAGCTCAGCACACCTGGCAGGTCTTCCAAAACATTCAGCATCTACTCAGCACAAACAAACTCACAGAAATAGACTCAAGCCAGTTTCCTCATTTAGAAATTCAACATACATATTTAGTATTCTTTTTATGTAAGCACTATCATGCCTATAACCAATAGAACAGCTGGACTCTTGCTTGTCATTCCAGTACACCTTACATACCTCATCCATGCCAGAAGCTGTGAAGAAAATGCCAATCTCCTCTGCATACTTCTTCAGCTCTCTATATTGTTCATGACTAAACTCCAAGTGGCGTTTGTGCTCCCCATAGGTCTTTCCCCAGGAGTGTTTAGAAGTATAGGGCCTTTCCAAGGCTTTCTTGTTGAACTTGTACTCCAGTTCACTCTTCTGGAACTTAGCACAGTCTGCTCCACAGTCCTGCAAATCAAAGAGCAAGTGAAACCGCACTCATCCCAAGTTTGAACACAAGAATGTCACCACTGATGTGCTCACCTGCAGTGGAGTTTTCACATTATCATCACAGGAATGGTACAATAAGAGGAGACCCCTACACATGAGCCTTTTTATTTCAAAATTCCTGTATACATAGTAGAGCAGCAGTCTAGAAAGTAATCACACTAAAACTAAATATCTGAACTGCCTCTTGTTATGCATGACACTTAATTGAAGAGATGGATCCCAAGCTCAGTCGTCATGTTAATTTTACATGAAAACAAGTTCTGTAGAACAAGAAGAATTTACTTGAAAATTGTTTTAAGTGCTACGTGGTGAAGCTAAATCCTCACTACACTTTTTTGCGCTTCCACCACAGTCATGGGTTTGAATGTATTATGTGCCCATTTCTTCAGTGACGATAGGCTGTCTTCCAACACAGCTTGGCTGTTCTACTCTATGACACAAATACTACCTCAAAACCCCAACCCAAACTGAAGGTTCCTCAGAGACAAGTTCAGCAGTTACTTGCTTCTTCCCACGTTCACAGTTAGTTAATGACACAAACTGAAGCAATGCTGTAACACTCGGAAGCTATTTAAACTGCCTGCTTGCGATCATGATGTGCTCCTAGGCTGCGAGATACAAACCGAAGGCGACAAAGTACCACCCGTTTGGTTGGCGGCTGCCACGACTGTGTCCTTGCGTTTACTTCAATATTGCTCTTGTAAAACACGCCACTCCTCCCAAGCTGAGCTTGCAAACCATGTTCCCCGATGGGAGCGTTCCCTGAGGGGAGGGCGTGCCTCCCACGGCTTTCCTGGGCCCCGCCGGTACCCGCGGCTCTCGCTCACCCGCACCTCGTTGCCTGACTCACCCGAGTGACAGGGCCTGCCCGCCCAGGGGGGAGGGATGCGCCGAGGGAAACGAAGAAGCCCTGCCCGCAGCTGCGCCCCACCGGCCTAGCCACGCTCTCGCCACTCCAGCCACCCCACCCGTCGAACGCAGAGCAGCCCTGAGCACACCTTGGCCATGCGGATCATGCGCTTGGCGATGGCCAGGTCGCCCTGGTGATTCTGCCCAATCTCCGCGATGATGAAGCATGGATGATCCCCGCCAATACGGCGCCCGGGGCACAGCTCGAACTCCCGCGACATGATGGCTACCACACCGGCAACCGTGCACGACTGCGCCGCTGCTCCAGGGGCCCCGAGTGTGGCACCGCCCAGGCCAGTGGCGGGCAGCCAATCGGCACGGCAGTGGGCGGAGCCGAGAGCCACCACCTTCCCCATTCGCCAGCGCCCGCAAAGCGGCCCAGTCTGCTGAGTTCATGCCAGCCGGGCCGCCGAGCGCCGTTGTACTGGAGGCTGGCCGCCAAGGGGTGGTCCCGGCAGCTTCGTAGCGATGTACGTGCACGCAGGGCGAGGACGGCCGTGGTGGCGGGGAAGCGTCTTGGGCTTGTGGGCCCCCGTACTGACTTCTCTGGAGACTCCGAGATTGCATTGTTGTGGTGTGAACGAGTCTGGTACCTCCGGGTCGGTGGGGTGGAGCCCAGCCGGCAAGTCCGTGTGCTCGAGGGCGGGGGAGGTTTCCAGGCGGCTCTTGTGGCAGGCAGCCCCCTGCAGCTCCTGCTCCCAGCCTCGCTGGCTGCGGCGGCAGAAGTGGAACCGCTGCGGTGTGTCCTGGGGCGCATGAAGTGCTCGGCCGTGTCGTTATGCTGCGCAGGGCGTGCTGGAGATTCCTTGGTCCCGGCGCCCCTGCACGAACATCTCTACCCTTACCAGAGAGGTGTTTTCTGTGGTGGTGATGACTTACTTATTTAAAGTTGGGCAGACAAAGCTTACCTTAGGATAAAATGATATCTGAAAAAGGAATTGATGAAATTAGGCGAATATTGTCTACTTTAAGAATATACTGTGACAACTGGGTCCAAGGGAACCTCGTTAGCGATGAAAGGTAGGAGATTCCCGAAACACCAGAGGATTAACATTGGGAAAGGCAACAAAGTCCCCCAGACTGGTGCCCTGATGTTGAACTTAGCTCATTATGGTATCATTAGAATGTGAAACTCCACACCTCTTAAATAGATAAACCCTCTACCCAAATAAGCTCGTAGCTGAGCATGACTAATGAATTTACAAGGAGCTGTATCTTTTAAGATACAAGATAAGCAAGAAAGAAACCAACCAACGGGTAATTAGTGGGCATTGACATTAAAGTTAGCTAATACATTTTATTGTACAAATATCAGCAATGAGTTTAAATTGGAGGATCCTAGCTGGGTGGAATTATCACTTAACACCCTTTTCTGCACACAACTGGAATAAAATACCTTGACTCTGTGTGTTGATTTGCTTCTGCACACCAAGTAAACATCCAGATTTAGTACAACGTGGCAGAACGGTTTCCCAGGGAATGCGAACCAACTCTGTGCTGTACCTAACAAACCTTTAAAATTATTAGTGCAGAGAGGATTTTCAAGAAGGGCTTGGTTTAGACAAAATACTCATACTTAATAGCTTCGAATAGACTGGCAGAAGCAAGTTGGATGTTACACCTAGCTACACCGTTTCTTCATACTTTTACAACAAGGTGAGTTTCATGTTTTATGATGCGCCAAAAAAAACCCCAAATAATAAAAATCCTGAAGGGAAATGTGTTGATTATATTTACATGGTTATTGTCCTGGATATAATTGGATGGAAGTACCCCTAAGCAGATGCTGCTTTTATTTACCCCCAAACTAATTAGAGGTTCTTCTAACCCCACTTTTATTTACCCCCAAACTAATTAGAGGTTCTTCTAACCTGCTTATTCGTTTCTTTTCTCCAACAGAAATGCACCTTGTGGAAACTAGAATTTCTGTCTAGTGAAAAATGTGAAGGCTTTGCACGCTTTCAGTAAGAGGCACACCAAAAGTATTTAGAATTGGGATTGCTTAGCCTGGAGAAGAGGAGACTCAGGGGTGGCCTTATTGCTGTCTACAACTACCTGAAGGGGGGTTGTAGACAGGCAGAGGTTGGTCTCTTCTCCCAGGCAGCCAGTAGAGAGCAAGAGGACACATTCTCAGGCTGCGCCACGGGAGGTTCAGGCTGGAGGTCAGGAGGAAGTTTTGCACAGAGAGAGTGATTGCCCATTGGAATGGGCTGCCTGGGGAGGTGGTGGAGTCGCCATCGCTGGAGGTGTTCAGGAGGAGACTTGACAGGGTGCTTGGTTGCATGGTTTAGTTGGTTGGGTGGTGTTGGATGGTAGGTTGGACACGATGATCTTGAAGGTCTCTTCCAGCCTGGTCTATTCTTCCCCTCCCCTCCCCCTCCCCTACCCCTCCCCCTCCCCCTCCAAATTATTTATATGTGGCAACGAGGCTGGTGAGAGCTCTTGAGCACAAGCCCTGTGAGGAGAGGCTGGGGGTGTTTAGCCTGGAGAAGAGGAGGCTCAAGGGAGACTTTAGTGCTCTCTACAACCACCTGAAAGGAGGCTGTACACAGGTGGGGGTTGATTTCTTCTCTCAGGCAACCAGCAGCAGAAGAGGACACAATCTCGAGCTATGCCAGAGAAGGTTTGGGCTGGATGTTAGTGTGGTGAAGGCACATTATGCCCTAATACTGAATCTTGTCCCAGCATGTGGGCAAGTTCCCCCTCCTCCAGGAGGAAGACAAAAGCCAAGGCATTAGCCAGGCTTGCACGCACCTAGCGCATGCAGTGCTCGTGCTGACACCAAGTATGGGCATAATTCTAGCTTCACGCTTTCTATAGGCTGAAGCCAGTTGTTTATGAGAGTGCCCATTGGTCAAGCCCAGCCTCGGGGAATCTGTAAGTATTACCCCAGTTGGTAAACACGTTGCCCCCCCCCATTTACTTTGTCTCTGTGCTTGCTTGAGAGAGCAACTCTCGAGCTGCAGCCTTTGCCATTGAGCTTATTGTTGTTAGCTTCTGTTATACATGCACGCATACTGGAAGCCTCTGCATCGTTGAAGAAGCCCAGAGGGAGGACCTTTGCTGAGCCTGAGGAGTTCAGCATTGCTACAACCAGTCGTGCCGATTGGAAGAGCCCATCGTGCCACCGGAGGACTGGACCAACCCCCGCGGGTAAGATCTGCCCAGTTGCTGGGGAGAAGGGACTTGATCAATACCGAGTCCACGTATGCCTAGCCCCGCCGTAGCGGGAGAGGAGCCGCCGAGTGCCGCTCTGAGCCCTGTGGATCCCAAGGAAAACCAAAGCATTGTTCGTGCTTATACTGCACCGGACCTGGGACCACTACGAGAGTCCTGTTGTTCTTTAAGCTCGGTAAAGAGAATCCGCCGCCTAATGCAGCCGCATTCTCTCCCCGAGGCTGTTTGCTTGAGCCCCGAGAACCTCCGTGCTTGGGCCGACCCCCGTAGCTTCGCCTGCTTCCGTCGTTCGAGCCCACCTACCGGCCACCGTCGTCCCGCCCTGCCGTGCGAGCCGAATTCTGAGGGCCGACCGCACGGACCGACCCTGTCCAGGACCGATCCCTGTTGTCTGACGGGAATTGAATATCGTCCACGTGCTTTCCACCCACTAGCACTCAGTTCAAAGTATCCGCGTCTAGCAGAGTAAGTGCTGACGCGTAGAAAGATTATAATATTGCTGTGTATAGCCAGAAGCCGCCCGCGTCCCGCCGAGTCTCCATCTAGTGGCCAAGCGGCGGAACTGTACCCTTCGTTATATAAATACAGAAAGGGTTTATAGATAGCTCAATTACATTATAATCATAACACTAAGCCAGTTGTGGAATCTATTTCACGAACGTGCACTAGAACATGTATATAAGTTGGTGATTCATCGGTTATTAATAGTTTGATAATTAATAAAAATATATTTTCATAATTCATATTTCATATTCATAAATTTAATAACCTCTTCACCACAGTTAGGAAGAAATTCTTCACAGAAAGAGTAATCACAGTATCACAGTATCACTTAGGTTGGAAAGGACCTCGGGGATCATCGACTCCAACCTATCAACACAGACCCCATGACTAGACCATGGCACCAAGTGCCACGTCCAATCTCCCCTTGAACGCCTCCAGGGTCGATGACTCAACCACCTCCCTGGGCAACCCGTTCCAATGCCGAATGACTCGCTCGGTGAAGAACTTCCTCCTCACCTCGAGTCTGAACCTCCCCTGGCGCAGCTTGAGACTGTGTCCCCTTATCAGCCATTGGACTGTGTCCAATCAGCCATTGGAACAGGCTGCCCAGGGAAGCAGTGCGGAGTCCCCACCCTGGAGGTGGGGACAGAAAAGGAGGTGGCTCAGAAAAGGATTGGATGTGGCACTTGAAGCCACAGTTTAGTTAGTCATGAGGTATTAGGTAATAGGTTGGACTTGATGATCTCTGAGGTCTTTTCCAGCCTGGTTGATTCTGTGAATGGATCACAATGTCCTACCTGTCTAGACTCTGATTTTACTTTAAAATATGTAGATAAGCAAAGTAAAACTATTTATTAGACAAAAATGGTTAAAAAGTGTGAAACTTGAATGTACAATTCTAACAACTAGCAAATAGAGAGTATGTGGGATGAATATTCTTCATTCCTTTGCCTTTCAAGCAATAGGGTGTATTACTGTGCTTTCAACTAAACACTATTGTATAACAGGAAGATTGTAATGTTAGGTAATGCTACACACACATCATTTGCTCTCCCTATGCAGCTTAGCTGTGACATTTTGCCCAAGATCACAGTTAACTTCTTTCATAGCTTTACAGATAAAGAGCATTGTGATGAAAATTTGTAGACATGAAATAAAAATGTGGTTGTTAAGCTTGATGAGCAAGTTTCTGTATAAAGGAGAACAGGTTCTGCAGGTCAGTTATACTAACAGAACAGCATAATGAGCAGTCTGTTTGCACTTGTTGCATGTAGCGGTTTGTTGACCACAGCTATTGGATAACTACATTTTAACTCCAATAAAAATAAACCAAGAAGTACCTGTTTTAAGGTAATTTTGTCAGTAACATATTAAATGAAATCAAGGTATGCTGCATGGATAGAATCCACCCAGAGATCAGTGTGATCTCAAAAAATGTAATAAGTTTTCCCCATTTCTCCCTTCCATTAATTTTCTCTTGGCTGAGACTTGTAATGTGGAAAACATTTAATTGGTTGTTTGCTTACATTAATCAGAGGACTTGCTTTTTTCCCTTTGTTACAAATGTGTATCTCTGTTTGTAGAAAACCCAGGAGTTACCAACTCTGAAATAAAACATACTCTGCTTTCAGAGATATTCACAAGTTCCACATTCTTGTCACTCCTTCAGAGCACATATGGCTTACTTTCTGTCTTCCTCTAGTATCTCTTCCATACTTTGAAAGGCTAAAAAATCCACAGACATGTAAAAAAAACTCTTGAACTCTAAATATCCTTTTTAACCCTCAAGAATAGCATTATTGTCACCCATAACAGTTAATCAAACAGCAGCCATATTTTATCAAACTAGCTACATGAAATAATTTACCACAAAGCTCTCCTTCCGGTGAACATGGTCCTTGTTGAGATTGTTGATAACTACAAGGCAGTACCCAGGTAGCGAATTAAGAACAGGGAAAATGGATAGTGGCTGCTTCAGGCTGCTGAAGACCTACAAAGTTAGGCATTGGTGGAATAAACTTATTAAAAAAATTATAAGGTAAGAACTAGTGTGCCAGATATGATGGAGATGTGTAGATTATAGGGAATTATCACCACTGGAATCTGCTCGCTGATCTGTGTAAGAGCTCAAACTCATAGTTATGCCAATTAGCAATCAACATCACTGAGGGTCCTCACAGTGTTTTCTGTTGGCCCCAGTCATTGATCCCTGATGTGACCAAAGAATAAACACAGACAGGAAATATTTGGCTCCTAGAATGAAAAGGAGACCGCATCAGTGGATTTCTAGTGGTCAGAGTAAGGTTAAACTTCAAAATGAAACAGAGTATCAGGCAACAGGGCTGGTGAGAGGCCTCAAGCACAAGCCCTACGAGGAGAGGCTCAGGGAGCTGGCATTGTTTAGCCTGGAGAAGAGGAGGCTCAGGGGAGACTTTATTGCTCTCTACAACTACCTGAAGGGACGTTGCAGCCAGGAGGGGGTTTGGTCTCTTCTCCCAGGCAATCAGCACCAGAACAAGAGGACACAGTTCAAGCTACGCCAGGGGAAGTTTAGGCTCGAGATGAGGAGAAAGTTCTTCACTGAGAGAGTTGTTCATCATTGGAATGGGCTGCCCAGGGAGGTGGTGGAGTCACCATCCCTAGAGGTGTTCAAGAGGGGACTGGAAGTGGCACTTGGTGCCATGGTTTAGTCAGGAGGTCTGTAGTGACAGGTTGGACTTGATAATCTTTGAGGTCTCTTCCAACCTTGGTGATTCTATGAAGGACTCCACGTACTGGTAATATAAAACATGGGGCTGGAGCTGTCTCAACAGTTCTGCAGCTGCAAGTCACAATATTGGGGGAAAAAAACCCAACCCATTCCTACTCTCAGAAAGCAGGAAGGGTGAGAGATATGCCTTTTTTTTTTTTTTTTTTTTTATATATATATATATAATGTAGAATGCTGAATGTGTCTGAACAGGGAATGTTCTATATTTCTACATTCAGGATGCTCAGTACCAGAACAAGAGGACACAGTCTCAGGCTGTACCAGGGGAGGTTTAGGTTGGATGTTAGGAAGAAGTTCTGTACAGAGAGAGTGATTGCCCATTGAATGGGCTGCCTGCAGAGGTGGTGGAGTCACCATCATTGGAGGTGTTCAGGAGGAGACTTGATGGGGTGCTTGGTGCCACGGGTTAGTTGTTTAGGTGGGTTGGATTGGTTGATGGGTTGGACGCGATGATCTTGAAGGTCTCTTCCAACCTGGTCTGGTCTATTCTATTCTATTCTATTCTATTCTATTCTATTCTATTCTATTCTATTCTAGCTTGTTTCCCCCTTGTATTCCAAGTGATGTCAGTGTATTGATTTTGTAAGAAGAATTATTATCCCAGAGGAAGTTAATCTGCAACACTTTGCTAGATCACACAACTTGTGTTTGAAAATCTAGATTTCATATAATACATTAGAGAAGAATTATTATACTAGAGAAGCATTATTAGAGAAGCATATAATGCATTTACATGCATCCATCCTACACAAATGCAAAAATATATCAGAAATCTCACAACAAAGTCAAGAGAGAGATGGCTGTCAGCACTATGGTAAGCAAATAGGTTAAGAAAACCAGGGAATTGTACCCAGTGACCATACTGCCCATATCACCAACATAATGAATGTCAAATCCATTAAAACTTCAACTCTTTGAGATTCTCAAATTAAAGGGCTGTGATTCACATAAACTAATGTAGTCAGGTCCCAAATAAATGGTTGGCACCAACATTTAGGTCCTTTCTGGGGCTAAACTATAGCAGTTGCTCTATCACCTGCTGAAGCCTCCTCTAGCCGAGAAGAGGAATTGGGAAAAAGAAGACCCACAGGCTGAAATCAAAAGAGATTTAATGAAATAACTAAACTGATACCAATGTCAGTACAAAGTATATAAAGTTCTACTCAGCTGGTCAAAGGTCCAGCAGTCACTCTAAATAGGAAGGTAGTCCTCAAGAGCAGAAGAGGCAAGAATACTGATAGATTGAAATGATGATGGATTTAATGAAACAACAAAACTGATAGCAATGCCAGTACGAAGTACATTAAATTATACTCAGCCTGGCAAATGTATAGCTGTCACTAAATGAGAAAACAGTCCCCAGGAGAAGGAAGAGAAGATTAGTCAGGAGGAGCTTAAGCAAGAGCCTGAGCAGGTAGCCTAAGCAGGAGGCTCCCTTCTCCTCAACAAACTTCCCCCTTTGTACTGACCATCATGTTTATGGGATACACCAGCTCAGGTCAACTACCCTGGCTGTCTCAAAGCTGCTAATGGTCTGCAGCACATGGATGGCCTAAGCAAAACCAGGACAGCAGCATAAGTCACCGCTGTGAAGAGGAAGAGCTAGGGTTTCATGCGTGAGGCCTAGGCAAGCTTTTCCGTGGGAGCCATGGACTCAGACAAGAGCCAGGAGTAGTTCAGCGGAATGGGGCATGCAGAATTGATTGTCTGGCAGCACAACCAGACGAGATCCAGATGACCAAGGGCAGCAAGGCCCCTGCAGGTCAGCCTATGCCTAATTTTCATGCATGTGGGGTCACAGGTGCTGCTGCTGGGATCTCTAGATCACTGTCCCCAGGCAGGGATGTGGGGCCAGAACACTGGGGAAAAGCAGCAGAGCAGGACACAGCAATGCCAGTAGTGTACCTCAATGTCAGTTGCAACAGCTGATCCCATCTGCAGGTGCAGTGTGAGGTTGCTGCTGAGCATTAGACCACCCTGTCCATCAAGACTAAGCCTGTGGAGAATATTGAGAGAAGCTGCCTCGTCTTCAATGGACACAGCCTGGCCCTACTCAGGAAAGTCACTGCAGTGACAGAAGGGTGGCCTGATGCAGAGCAAGGTGAGAAACAGCAAGGAACTGCCCTGAAACTGTCAAAGAGGAAGCTCAATGTCAAACACAGACTGCTGAGTGCCAAGGACAGAATGTTAAGTCATGGTATGAGATGAGACAGAGGGATAAGCCTCTCTGTCTGAGGCCAGCTGCTGCACCCACTGCAGCTCCATCATCTGCTTCATCCCTATCCCAGCAGCTGTTTGCTGGTATGTCCCTGGAATGCATTTTGAGGTGGAAGCCAGGCTAGCCATGCTATCTTTACAATTTCCTGCCTCCCCTCAGATCTGCAAGTTGAAGATTTACAGCTTGGGGCAGCCAGAGTAGGCACACATCTAAAATACCTAAAGGACAACATTGGTACAGTGTCAGATGGCCAGACTCCTGCCCCACAGAGTCCCATAGCCTTCAATGAGTTTTTTTCTGGACACAACCCAATTCATTGTGGGAGCTTTTAAGGGCTTGGTGATTCTGTGATTCTGTGTTCATGATAAAGCAGCAAGTAGAACAGCAAGACCTCGCCCAAAGTCTGGGTGTGGTAACGACAACAACAGCTCCAGAAGCTGCTCAGGATACCAGTCCTGCCTTGGCTGAAGAGCCTTCCTCTGCAGGCATCACCCTGATTCAACAGTGATGTCCTGTTCACAAAGACAGTCATGACTCTGAACATCCTACCCAGGGTTCCCCCTGGACCTGCAGGGCAGCACAGGAATAATAGTAGCACTCCCTTTCACATTTCATTAGTCTTGTGACTTCTTTCTTCAGCTCAGCCACCACGTGGACCTGTTCACATCTAACACAGGTATTGTCTCTGCCGCCCCCCATTGCAAGTGCCAGGCTCTGGCAGTCTCTGCAGCCAGGGGCCCGGGTGCCTGCCTGTTTCCACATGTTGTCCAGACAGGTTGAGCAGTCTTCATCTATGAGGAATACTCAGAACCAGACTGGAGGCTGCCATGGGGAAGCCTGCTCTTGTTGATACCATTTGAGCAAAAGGATTGGTCTAATGAGCCTAAGCAATTCCATGACAGACCTGCCACTTTTTTTTTTTTTTTTTTTTTTTTAATAAAAAAATGCCACACTTAATGTCTAATTAATTGTGGAAAGTCTGCATTGCATTCTCTTTTTTTTAAGCTCCAGACAATTTATGCAAAATGGGGCTTCACAATCTCATGGGCACAAGACTACCTTCATGGGTTTTGCTTCTGTGATTCGTACTATTTCAAGTACTTTGTCTGCATACTTGCAAACCTGCCTCTTTACACCACTCCTCCCTGAATGCTTGTCATAGTACTTCCTACTGTTCTCCTCTGACAGTTTGTCCCTCTGCCCTGTTCATCTTTGTGCAGCTCTGTGCTTCCTTTAGGTATGCAATAATCTCTATCCTGTGCCTGTTCAGATTCTACTTGAATACCAAGCGCTGCTGTGGTGATTAGAGATACATCTGTAACAGCAACAAAAAGCAGCACTGTACCACTTTTATTAGTTGTAGGTGCATTTCTTACTTTACCTTTTACTTCTGAGTGTTGTTTGGGAAGCAGCTGCATCTCTTATCTTAGGATGTTTTGTGCTTGTAACAGCAAACACTACCAGCAACATCTCCTCTTTACTCCATCCAATTAAATTCTCATGGCAACGTGCTGAACCGAAGGTAGTGTTGATTTGCTGTGGTACTGGAGGCCTTGTAGCAGAAGACACATGTTTGTCGATATGCATATCAAGGGTGAGCCACTTCAAGCCTTCTCATCTAGCTGGTGAGTCAGTGCTTCCCAAGATGTTCCTCTCATGAAAAAAGTGCCTTCCTTCTGGGGATAAGAACTATATATAGTTAAAGGCTTGCCTCTCTTGGATCTTGTAGCAATAAATCTGTGTCTCCAGTTTGATTATATGAACATGTATCACAGTATCACAGTATCACAGTATCACTTAGGTTGGAAAGGACCTTGGGGATCATCGACTCCAACCTATCAACACAGACCCCATGGCTAGACCATGGCACCAAGTGTCACATCCAATCTCCCCTTGAACGCCTCCAGGGTCGATGACTCAACCACCTCCCTGGGCAGCCCGTTCCAATGCCGAATGACTCGCTCGGTGAAGAACTTCCTCCTCACCTCGAGTCTGAACCTCCCCTGGCACAGCTTGAGACTGTGTCCCCTCGTTCTGGTGCTGGTTGCCTGGGAGAAGAGGCCAACCCCCTCCTGGCTACAACCACCCTTCAGGTAGTTGTAGAGGGCAATGAGGTCACCCCTGAGCCTCCTCTTCTCCAGGCTAAACAATCCCAGCTCCCTCAGCCTCTCCTCATAGGGCTTGTGTTCAAGGCCTCTCACCAGCCTTGTTGCCCTTCTCTGGACACGTTCAAGTGTTTCGATGTCCTTCTTAAACTGAGGGGCCCAGAACTGGACACAGGACTCAAGGTGCGGCCTAACCAAAGCAGAGTACAGGGGCACTATGACCTCCCTGCTCCTGCTGGCCACACTATTCCTAATGCAGGCCAGGATGCTATTGGCCCTCCTGGCCACCTGGGCACACTGCTGGCTCATATTCAGGTGGCTGTCGATCAGCACCCCCAGGTCCCTCTCTGTTTGGGAGCTCTCCAGCCACTCTGACCCCAGCCTATAGCTCTGCATGGGGTTGCCGTAGCCAAAGTGCAGCACTCGGCACTTGGACTTGTTGAATGCCATCCCATTGGACTCTGCCCATCTGTCCAGTCGGTCGAGGTCCCTCTGCAGAGCCTTTCTACCCTCTAACTGACTAACATCTGCCCCTAACTTTGTGTCATCTGCAAACTTGCTGATGACTGACTCTACCCCTTCATCCAGATCATCAATGAATATGTTGAAGAGGACAGGGCCCAGCACTGATCCCTGGGGGACACCACTGGTGACTGGCCTCCAGCTGGATGTGGCACCGTTCACTACCACTCTCTGGGCCCGGCCCTCCAGCCAGTTCCTAACCCAGCACAGAGTGTAATGGTCCAATCCATGAGCTGACAGCTTAGTCAGCAGTTTGCTGTGGGGGACGGTGTCAAAGGCCTTGCTGAAGTCTAGGTAGACCACATCCACAGGCCTCCCCACATCCACCAGGCAGGTCACCTGATCATAGAAAGAGATCAGGTTGGAGAGGCAGGATCTGCCCTTCCTGAATCCATGTTGGCTGGACCTGAGCCCTTGGCCATCCTTCAGGTGCACAGTTATTGCCGCCAGGATAATCTGCTCCATCACTTTCCCTGGCACTGAGGTCAGGCTGACAGGCCTGTAGTTTCCAGGTTCCTCCATCCGACCCTTCTTGTGGATGGGGACCACGTTGGCTAGTTTTCAGTCATCTGGGACCTCACCGGTGAGCCAGGACTGGAGGAAAATGATGGAGAGTGGCCTAGCTAGCACATCTGCCAGCTCTCTCAGCACCCTAGGATGGATCCCATCCGGTCCCATGGACTTGTAAATGTAAATTGCTCTCTGCTCTTCCAAGGCAGGCAGAGTGGGCAACTGGCTTATTCAAGCTGTTAATGTCAATTTGAGTTGTGAACTCTATCTTAGCTCTAATTCTAGCCTCGTCAAAACAAGGTGAACAGCTGCAGCATATATCTCTAGGGCAGATGGGCTTAAACTGAAGGACAGTGAACTGTGTGTTTTCATGGTGGGTTTTAATCTTCATAAGCCTATTTAGTAGAAATGTTAATTGTAGCAGTAATGTTCCAGTTCAGTGTGTGTGCAGTGACCCCTAAAAAAATCTTCTTTGAGCAAGCTTCTGGCAACATGTAGGGTAGCTACTGTGAAGCTGACACATGTTGTTAACTTCACGTGCCTCTCAAACCAGTTCTTCTTGGCTCCTGTAACTTGCAGAGGAGTAGCAGCCAGGCAAAGTAGCTACCATTCCTCAGATATAGGTGTCTAGAATACTAAACATCCATGAGTGAAAAGTTATATTTTTCCTAACTTCTATTTATATCTTGAAAGATACTAGTCATCAACAGGCTAAGAAAAGCTCTTAACTGATTTCAATGTCACTATGTGCTCTTGCCTTCTAATTACTGTTAACTGTTGGCTCCTATGCAATGGTATTCTAGTTAGAGATGTTCAGATGCCAGCTGTATAATGCCTTTCTGATCCACATGGAAGGACTTGCATTTAAATTCCACTACTTTGTTGCAATGATTTTCTCAATGTTGGAAGTGCAGGACTGCAATCCCCTATTTTTGTAAATGCTTGAAAACTTATTTTTTAACTACTTTTAAAACAGGTCTCAGTATATTTATAAATTGGAATTATATGTCCTCTTTCAAAGAATAGAGAGAAAAGGAACCAACCTGATCACTGCGTGAGATACAAGCACAGGCAAACTAGTACGGGACCATCCTCCTGGAGAGACGGTGACACTGGAACCTGCTGTCTGTCTCACTGGATTACAGCAAGCAGTGTGTTGGGAGGGAGTGAGCAGGGTGAGCAGGAAGCAGCCAACAATGGTTGGTCACAACACAGCCAACAGCCATAGGTCGAAGGAATGTGGGAACTCAGACTGAGCTCCCACACAAACACGCAGCAATGCAGGTCTCTGGCTGTGGCCAGTGCCTGAGCCTGATGCTTGAACTTGAAGGAGTCTGAGACACCACTTGTGTATGGTGTAATCAATTAAACGACCTCCTCAGGCAGGTGGTTGAACTGAGAGAGGAGGCAGAGAGATTGAGAACAATCAGAGAGTGTGAAGGCAAGATAGACTGGTGGAGCCACACTCCGAGGCCAAGGCAGCAAAGAGAGGCTCTTTGAGTAGTGGAAGACCCCCTCTCCTCTTGTCACCAAACAGAAGCTGGGGATGTAAGGTGCAAGGGGAGAATGGAAAGAGGTCCCTCCTCATAGAGGCAAGTGAGAACCTCCTCAGCCCCCCTCACCTACCCAGTTGCCATTGTACAATAAGTGTGAGGCTTTGGGACTTGACAGCCAGAAGAATGAAGATGGAGACAAGGACAGGTTCAGTGCTCTGCAAGGGGAACTGGACAACAGTGAGGATAATGGTTCTTCCTACTTCCTCCAGTTGAACTGCCCCCTGCATTAAAACCACCTCAATAAAGAGTAACAGATGGGTCATTGTCATTGGTGACACACTGCTTAAGGGAGCAGAAGGCCCAATATGCAGACCAGACCTGCTGTGTAGCAGGGAGGTCTGTTGCCTGCCTGGGGTCCTGGTTAAAGATGTAAGGAAGAAGATCCTGTCCCTAGTATGGCCCTCAGATTATTATCCCCTTCTGTTATTTCCAGTAGGCAGTGATGAAATAGGAAGAACTCATCCAAGGACAATGAAGAAGGACTTCAGAGCCTTGGGACATCTGGTCAAGGGACTGGTAACACAGGTCGTGTTCTCCTCCATCCCTGCAGCTGTGGGCAATGATGAGGGATTAGGCAGGATATGCCAGAAGATTAATACCTGGCTCCAAGCCTGGTGTCTTGGATTTTTTGACTATAGCTTGATTTACAAGATGCTGGGCCTATTGGCAACAGATGGGAATAGCCTATCCCACAGGGGGAAAGGGGTATTAAGAAGGGAGTTAATAGGGCTCTTTGTCAGAGCTTTAAACTAGGTATGAAGAAGGGCAGAGGTAAAATGGGTCACTAGGCAGGAGCTTTAATATGATATGCCAGTGACTGTGGAAGAGGTGCTGGAGATGATATCTGTACCTTGAATCAAGTGCATGTATGCCAGTGCCCATAGCATGGGCAGAAAACAGGAAGAATTGGAAGCTATTGTGCACCAGGGAAACCATGATATAATTAATTGTGTGCTGAGTTGAGGCAGCCCCCCTCCCCACCACGGGCAAAAATAGCAACTCAGACAAACTAATTCAGAACTAATTCCTCATGGATTTCCGGGGCATTACACTGCTCCCCGACCCCATCACCCAGCTCAGGAGGCCACTCATCCTGAAATCCTGCCTTGCTGTTAAAAATTGAGGCAAAAAAGGTGTTCAGGACCTCAGCCTTTTCCTCATCGTCAGTCATAGTGTTCCCCTCCAGGTCCAATAAGGAGTGGAGGTTCTTCCTGCCCTTCTTTTTAGTGTTAATGTATTTGTAAAAATGCTTTTTATTATCTTTCACAGAGGTGGCCAGCTTCAGTTCCAACTGGGCCTTTGCCTCTCTAATTTTTTTTTTCCTACATAATCTAACAACATCCTTAAACATACCTCGAGAAGCCTTCCCCTCTTTCCAAAGGTGATACAGTCTCATTTTTCCCCTTAAATCCTCCAGGAGCTGCTTGCTTATCCAGGCCGGTTGCCTTCCCCACTGGCTCATCTTTCAGCACATGGGAACTGCCAGTTCCTGTGCCTTCAAGAGCTCCCGTTTGAAGTAGGTCCAACCTTCCTGGACCCCTCGGTTCATGAGGGCTGGTACCCAGGGGACTTTACAAATAAGTTTCTTAAACAGGCTGAAGTTCACCCTCTGGAAGTCCAAGGTGAAGGTTCTGTTGGTGCTCCTCCCTATCTCCCTGCATATTGAAAACTTCACTATCTCATGATCACTGCGCCCTAGGCAGCCTCCCACAATCACATCTCCCACCAGCCCTTCTCTATTGGAGGACAGCAGGTCAAGCAGAGCCTGACCTCTGGTAGGCTCACTTAACAGCTGCATCCAGAAGCAGTCCTCCATTCACTCCAGGAATCTTCTGGACTGCCTTCTCTCTGCTGAATTAAGTTCCCAGCAGATGTCTGGCAGGTTGAAGTCACCCACAAGGACAAGATCTGATGACCTCGATACAGCCTCCAATTGCTTGTAGAATAATTCGTCAGCTTCCTCATCCTGGTTGGGTGGTCTATAACAGTTTTGTTAGGCCTCCCTCTGATTTTAACCCACAGGCTCTCAATCCCTTCTTTTTCCACCTCAAGTTCTGTGGCAGAGAGTGACTCCCTAATATACGGAGCCACCCCTCCTCCTCTTCTCCCTCGCCTGTCTCTCCTAAAGAGCCTGTAACCCCCCCAGTGCAGCACTCCAATCGTGCGTGTTATCCCACCATGTTTCTGAGATGGTAACTACATTATAGTCACCCTGGTAGACCAGGACTTCCAGCTCCTCTTGCTTATTGCCCATGTTGCATGCATTGGTGTACATGCACTTCAGCTGGGCTCCTGACTTCTCAATTGACCCTAATTTGTGCCCTACTCTTTCCTCTGCAGAGGGACTGATTTCCTCACCCACCCCCTTCCAACTTAGTTTAAAGCCCTCCTAATGAGCCCTGACAACTCTAGTGCTAGGACTCTCTTACCCTTTCTAGATAAATGCACCCCATCAGAACCCAGTAGGTCAGGTGCAGTAAAAGTTGCCCCATGATCAAAGAAACCAAAATTCCACTGCTGGCACCATCCCCTGAGCCAATTGTTGATGGTGTGGGTTCTCCTGTTCCTCTCACTGTACACCCCTGCCACTGAGGGAACTCAGCAGAACACCACTTGAGCTCCTGCCCCATCAATCAATTGTCCGAGGGCCTTGAATTCTTTTTTAATTGACCTGGTGGCCTTCTTGTCAATTTCATCACTCCCTGCTTGTATTACCAGCAGAGGGTAGTAGTCAGAGGGCTGGATTAACTTTGAGAGTCTCCTTGCGATGTGTCTAACTCACGCCCCAGGTGGGGTGCAGACCTCCCTGTGGGATGGGTTGGGATGACATATGGGTCCCTCAGTACCCCCCAGGAGAGAGTCCCCAACAACTGTAACCCTTCTCCTTTTCTTTGTGGAGCTGGTCATTATAGTTGGTTGTTATAGTCCAGCCAACATGGATTTAGGAGGGGCAGGTCCTGTCTCTCCAACCTGATCTCTTTCTATGATCAGGTGACCCGTCTGGTGGACATGGGGAGGCCTGTGGATATGGTCTACTTGGACTTCAGCAAGGCCTTTGATACCGTCCCTCACAGCAAACTTCTGCCTAAGCTGTCAGCTTGTGGCTTGGACCACTACACTCTGTGCTGGGTTAGGAACTGGCTGGAGGCTGAGCCCAGAGAGTGGTGGTGAATGGTGCCACATCCAGCTGGCAGCCAGTCACCAGTGGCGTCCCCCAGGGATCAGTGCTGGGCCCCATCCTGTTCAATATCTTCATTGATGATCTGGATGAGGGGATTGAGTCAGTCATCAGCAAATTTGCAGATGACACCAAGTTAGGAGCAGATGTTGGTCAGTTAGAGGGCAGAAGGGCTCTGCAGAGGGACCTTGACAGGCTGGAGAAATGGGCAGATTCCAACTTGATGACATTCCACATGTCCATGTGCCGGGTTCTGCACTTTGGCCACAACAACTCCATGCAGAGCTATAGGCTGGGGTCAGAGTGGCTGGAGAGCTGCCAAACAGAGAGGGACCTGGGGGTGCTGATTGACAGCAACCTAAACATGAGCCAGCAGTGTGCCCAGGTGGCCAAGAAGGCCAATGGCATCCTGGCCTGCATCAAGAATAATGTGGTCAGCAGGAGCAGGGAAGTCATTGTGCCCCTGTACTTTTCATTGGTTAGGCCACACCTTGAGTAGTGTGTCCAGTTCTGGGCCTCTCAGTTTAAGAAGGACATCGAGACACTTGAATGTGTCCAGAGAAGGGAAACAAGGCTGGTGTGAGGCCTTGAACACAAGTCCTGTGAGGAGAGGCTGAGGGAGCTGGGATTGTTTAGCCTGGAGAAGAGGAGGCTCAGGGGAGACCTTATTGTTGTCTACAACTACCTGAAAGGTGGTTGTAGCCAGGAAGGGGTTGGTCTCTTCTCTCAGGCAACCAGCACCAGAACAAGGGGACACAGTCTCAAGCTGCGCCAGGGGAAGTTTAGGCTCGAGGTGAGGAGAAAGTTCTTCACTGAGAGAGTCATTAGTCATTGGAATGGGTTGCCAGGGGAGGTGGTGGAGTCACCATCCCTCGAGGTATTCAAGAGGAGATTGGACGTGGCACTTGGTGCCATGGTCTAGTCATGAGGTCTGTGGTGACAGGTTGGGCTCAATGATCCTTGAGGTCTCTTCCAACCTTTAGCGATACTGTGATACTGTGAAACAGATTGCAAAAGTGATGGAAAGTTTAAATAGAAAGCAGTGAATGTTTACAGAAAGCCAGAAGTGCAGTAACAAAGAAAGATTCCAAAATAGACCCAGAGACATCCCATCCCCACCCGAGACCCCCAGGATCGTCCCAGAAACATGGTGGGATGATTTGCATGATTGGAGTGCTGTAATGAATGGCTACAGGCTCTTTAGAAGGGATAGACAAGGGAAGAGAGGTGAAGGAGTAGCATTATATGTTTATATGTTAAGGAGTGCTTTGACTGTCTTGAATGCAATGTTAGGCACACCAAGGTGGAATGGCTGTGGATAAGGTCAAAGGAGAAGGACAATGAGGCTGATGTCCAGGTGGGAGTCTGCTACAGGCCACCTGGCCAGGATAAAGGCATTGATGAGACATTCTTCTAACAACTTGGCAACATGTCTCGTTCTCTAGCCCCTTGCTCTTGTGAGCAACTTCAACTTCCCAGAAGTCTGCTGGAAGCACACACAGCAGAAAGGGGGTAGTCCAGGAGGTTCCTAGAATGTGTGGATGACAACTTCCTGTTGCAGCTGGTGAGCAAGCCTACAAGGGGTAGTACTCCCCTAGACCTACTGTTTATGAACAGGGAACGGCTGGTGGAAGATGTGGTGGTTGGAGGTTGTCTGGGGCAGAGCGACCATGATATGATACAATTTTCAATAACTGTTAAGGTTAGGAGGGCTGTCAGCAAAATCTCTGCCTTGGACTTCTGGAGGGCTGACTATGGTCTATTCAGAATGCTGATTCAGAGACTCTCTTGGGAAGCAGCCCTAAAGAGCAAAGGGGCCTGGGAAGGTTGCGCCTACTCTAAGATTGAAGTCATGAAGGCACAGAAGCAGGCTGTCCCTTTGCGCTGTAAAATGAGCCCAGTCTGATTAGGCAAGGAGCTTTTGCAAGAAGTCAGCGGAAAAAAACAGTGTACCAACTGTGGTGGGTCAAAGTTTCCCCCCCCAACATTAACTTTAAAGGCATAGCCTAAAATCACCACAATAACTTTGGAAAAAGGGACAGGTGAGCCAGGAAGCAAATAAGGATATTGTAGGGTGTGTAGCAAGAGAATTAGAGATGCAAAAGCTCAGTTTCAACTTAGTCTGGCCAATTCTGTCAAAGATAATAAAAAGTGCTTTTATAAATACATTAATAACAAAAGGAGGACCAGGGAAAATTGTCATTCCTTATCAGACAAAGGAAGGAACATAGTAAGACAAAGAAAAGGCTATGGTACTTAACACCTTCTTTGCCTCAGTCTTTAACAAAAAGACTGACTGTCCCCAGGGCAACTGGGCTCTTGAGTTGGTAGATAGGAATGGAGAGCCAAATATCCCTCCTGCAATCTAGGAGGAAGTAATTAGTGAATTGCTGTGCCACTTAGACCTTAATAAGTCTATGGGTCCAGATGGGATTCATCCTAGGGTGCTTAAGGAGCTGGCACAAGAGCTGGCTAAGACACTGTCTATCATTTATCACCAGTCCTGGCTGACTGGGGAAGTCCCAGATGACTGGAGGTTGGCCAATGTGACTCCCATGCACAAGAACAACTGGAAGGAGGATCCAGAAAACTACAGGCCTGTCAGTCTGACCTCAGTACCTGACAAAAGTATGCAGCAGGTCACCCTCAGTGCCATCAAGCAGCCTGCACAAGAAAACCAGGGAATCAGGCCCAGCCAACATGGGTTTAGGAAAGGAAGGTCCTGCCTAATCAATATAATCTCATTCTATGGCTGGATGACCTGCCTGGTAGATGAGGGGAAAGCTGTGTATGTGGTCTACCCAGATTTCAGCAAAGCCTTTGACATAGTCTCCCACAGCATCCTCCTGAAAAAGCTGGCAGCCCATGTCTTGGACAGGTGTGCCCTTTGCTGGGTTAAAATCTGGCTCGATGAACAGGCACAGAGAGTGGTTGTGAATGGTGCTGCATCCAGCTGGTGTCTAGTGAACAGTAGTATCCCTCGAGGATCAGTACTGGGCCCAGTTCTGTTCAGCATCTTTATCAATGACCTGGATGAGGGCATTGAGCCAACCATTAGTTAATTTTTGGATGACAGCAAGTTGAGAGGGAGTGTGGATCTCCCAGAGGGTAGGAGGATGCTGCAGAGGGACCTGGACAGGCTCTGTCAATAGGCTGAGGCCAGTAGTATAAGATTCAAGAAGACAAAGTGCAGGGTCCTCTGCTTTGGCCATGATAACCCCTGGGGGATGAGCAGCTGGAGAGCAGCCTGGCTGAGAGGGACCTGGGAGCGCTGGTTGACAACAGCTGAACATGAGCCAGCAGTGTGCCCAGGTGGCACAGAAGGCCAATGACATTTTGGCCTGTATCAGGAATAGAGTGGTCAGCAGGACTAGGGATGTAATTCTGCCTCTGTACTTGGCACTGGGGAGGCCTCACCTTGAGTACCATGTGCAGTTCTAGGCCACTCACTTCAGGAAGGATGTTGAGATGCTGGAGCAGGTACAGAGGAGAGCGACAAGACTGGTGAGCTGGCTGGAAGGAAAGTCCTGTGAGGAGAGGCTGAGGGAGCTGGGGTTGTTCAGCCTAGGGAAGAGGAGACTCGGGGGACCTGAAGGGAAGTTGTAGTAAGGTGGGGGTCAGGCTTGTGACAAAATGAGATGGTATGGCCTGAAGCTGCTGCAGGGGAGGTTTAGGTTAGATATTAGGAAGCACTTCCCCACAGAAAGGTGATTAGGCACTGGAATGGACTGCTCAGGGAGGCGGTGGAGTCACCATCACTGGAGGTCTTTAAGAAAAGATTGGATGTGGCACTTGGTAGCATGGGTTAGATGATGTGGTGGTGTTAGGTCATAGACTGGTCTTGACCTCAGATGTCTTTCCCAGCCTCAGTAATTCTGTGATTTTGTGAAGATCTTTCATAATCTGATTGCCTGTCTTTCCATTAAGGTGATAGCATGTAATAAATTGTTCTTTTCAGTGTGGCACACCAGCTGTGGGTACCAGGGAATATCCTGGAATGCATAGAAGACAACTTCCTCCTCCAAATGGTAGAGGAACCAACAAGAAAAGGTGCTATGCTGGCCCTTGTTCTCACCAATAGGGAAGAAGTGGTGACCAATGTGAGGCTCAGGGATAACCTTGGCTGCAGTGGCCATGAAGCAATAGAATTTAAGATCCTCAGGGCAACTAGAAGGATGTATCCCAAGCTTACAACCCTGGACTTTAGGCATGCAGACTTTGATGACTGCAGGGATCTGCTGGCCAAAGTATAGTGGGACAAAGCCCTAGAGGGAAGAGGGGCCCAGGACAGCTGGCCAGTGTTCAAGGATCACCTTCTCTATGCCCAGGAGCTATGTATACTAACAAAGAGGAAAGCAGGAAAGAATGCTAGGAGACCTGCCTGGATGAGCAAGGAGCTCCTGGACACACTGTCACACAAAAAGAAACTCTACAAGGAATGGAAGAAAGGAGAGCTGGAATGGGGACATATAAGGAAGCTGCCTGAGCAGCAAGAGACCTGGTTAGGCAAGCCAAATCTCAGTTAGAATTAAATCTGGCCAGGAAGATCAAGGGAAACAGTAAGAACTTCTATAGGTATATGAATAGTAAAAAGAAGCCTAGAGAAGGTGTGGGCCTCCTCAGAAAAGAAACAGGTGAGCTGGTGATAAGTGATGTGGAGAAGGCTGAGGTTCACAATGACTTCTTTACCTCAGTCTTCACTGGCAAGAGCTCCAGCTGCACTCCCAGAATAATGGAAGATAATGGCAGGGACTGGAAGAAGGAACTGCCCATTGTGAGTGAAGATCAGGTTTGTGACCATCTGAAGAACCTGAAAGTGTTCAAGTCCATGGGACCTGATGGGATACACCCATGGGTGCTGAGGGAACTGGCAGATGAGGTTGCTAAACCACTCTCTGTTATATTCCAAAAGTCCTGGCAGTCCAGGGAGGTCCCCACTGACTGGAAAGGGGGAAACATAACCCCCATTTTCAAAAAGGGAAAGAGGGATGACTCAGGAAACTATAGGCCTGTCAGTCTCACCTCTGTGCCTGGTAAGATCATGGAGTAGATCCTCCTGGGGGCAGAAGAATAATGAAGAGGTGATTGGGCACAATCAGCATGGCTTCACCAAGGGCAAATCCTGCCTGACAAACCAGGTGGCCTTCTATGACAAGGCCACAACATTAATAGATGAAGGCTGATCAACTGACATCATTTGCCTGGACCTGAGCAAAGCCTTTGACCTCGTCCTGCACCACATCCTGGTCTTCAAGCTGGTGCAGTATGGGTTTGAAGGATGGACCATTCAGTGGATAAAGAACTGGCTTGATGGCCACACTCAAAGGGTGGCTGTCAATGGATCCATGTCCAAGTGGAGGCCAGTGACAAGTGGAGTCCCTCAGGGATCAGTCCTGGGACCACTCTTGTTTAACATCTCTTCTGGCGAAATGGACAGTGGCATCGTGTGCACCCTCAGCAGGTTTGCTGTCTACACCAAGCTGTGTGGTGCAGCAGACACACTGGAGGGATGGGATGCCATCCAGAGGGACCTTGACAGGCTGGAGAGGTGGGCCCATGAGAACCTCATGAGGTTCAACAAGACCAAGTGCAAGGTCCTGTATCTGGGTTGGAGCAATTCCAGGCACTGATATAGGCTGGGCAGTGAGTGGCTTGAGTGCAGTCCTGAAGAAAGGGACTTGGGAGTGCTGGTGGATGAGAAGCTCAACATGAGCCAGCAGTGTGCACTTGCAGCCCAGAAAGCAAATCACATCCTGGCCTGCATCAAGAGAAGCACAGCCAGCAGGTCAAGGGAGGTGATTCCCCCCTCTACTCCACTCTGTGAGACCCCACCTGGAGTTCTGGAGCCCCTGTTACAGGAAGGATCTGGATGTGCTGGCATGTGTCCAGAGAAGGGCCATGAGGATGATCAGAGGGCTGGAGCACCTCTCCTATGAGGACAGACTGAGTGAGATGGGGCTATTCAGTCTGGAGGAGAAGAGAAGGCTCTGAGGAGACCTAACTGAGGCCTTTCCGTATCTGAAGGGGGCCTACAATAAAGCTGGGGAGGGACTTTTTAGGGTGTCAGTTAGTGACAGGTCTAGGGGGAATGGAATAAAACTAGAAATGGGTAGATTCAGATTAGATGTTAGGAAGAAGTTCTTCACCATGATGGTTGATGAGACACTGGAACAGGTTGCCCAGGGAGATGATGGAAGCCTCACCCATGAGGGTTTTTAAGGCCAGGCTGGATGTGGCTCTGAGCAACCTGATCTAGTGTGAGGTGTCCCTGCTCATGGCAGAGGTGTTGGAACCAGATGATGCTTGAGGTCCCTTCCAACCCTAACAATTCTATGACTCCAATTACTAAGAGTACTACTTTTATTTTGTGTAGTGATCTCTAAGCAGTGGCATGTGCCTCTGGAAAAGATGGTATCTTGACCTCTTTTACATGGTAAGAAAGCAGCAAAAAAATAATAGCTTTGACAGTGCAAAAGTATTTAATTATTAGATACATTATATTATAGATGTATTTTCAAATTTGTCATCAAAACAGATCTAACAACTCACTGTATTTTCCTTTGTATGTAAAGCTAACAACATTATGTTTCACATTCTGATGGAACATAGATAACAATTTTCTTGGGCCATTTCTAATTCTGCTTGTGTTTCATATGCTTTCATACCTGTTCTGCAAATTTAAGAAAAGCAAGTAACCAGATTTGCCTTTCATTTTAAATCACAGTATCCTATCTGTGTTTGTGGGTGTTAAGTCATCAGACATCCAACACAGGGCTAAGGCACAGTGGAAGAACAAAAGAAATTGTGAGGTTGTCATCCAAAATTCACTATTCACAGTTAAAGGGAATCAATGAGATACTCTACTTTTCCTTGCATGTAAGGAAAGTGATGGCAATGTGATGTCAGGAGAAATCATACGACAAAGTCAGCAAGTTTCTGTGAGAGTGTGACATACACTTCATGATGGCGTTTCATTTTTATATTCTCCTGAACATCCTTCTTAATTTATTCTCCTGCAGCTGCTGAAGATTATTTAAAATAAATAACATTCCTGTATTTTGCCTAGAACACAAAATTCAGGGAAGTCTATCCTCTGGCCATGCTACATTCTGACACTTATGATTCATAAGAGAAACCAAGCACCAAATTTAATTCTGTCTGGAGAAGAGGAGGCTAAGGGGAGACCTCATTGCTCTCTAGAGCTACCTGAAGGGAAGTTGGAGGAGGGGGCTAGCCTCTTCTTCTTGGTGTCAACCAACAGGAATAGAGGAAATGATTTCAAGCTGCACCAGGGGAGGTGTGGGCTGGATGTTAGGAAATAGTTCTTCACACAGAGGATTATCAAATATTAGATTGGTCTGCCCAGAGCAGTGGGGGAGTCATCATCCCTGGAGATATTTAAGTAGTGTGTGCACCTGGTGCTTCGGGACATGGCTTAGTGTTGACCCTTCAGTGTTGGGTCGAGGGTTGGCCCAGATGGTCGAGGTCTCTTCCAACCAGACACTCTCTGTGATTCTATAATTGACCAATGAGGTGAAGGGATCTCTCTCTTGTATGGTATGAATTTGGCTTTTTCTTTTTTCTTCATAGTAAATTATAGAATCATAGAATCATAGAATCAATCAGGTTGGAAAAGACCTCAAAGACCATCAAGTCCAACATGTCACACAACACCTCATGACTACTAAACCATGGTACCAAGTGCCATATCCAATCCCCTCTTGAACACCTCCAGGGATGGCGACTCCACCACCTCACTGGGCAGCACATTCCAACGGATAACAGCTCTCTCTGCAAAGAACTTTCTCCTCACCTCAAGCCTAAACTTCCCCTGGTGCAAACTGAGATTGTGTCCCCTTGTTCTAGTGCTGATTGCCTGGGAGCCAGGGGACCAATCCCCTCCTGTCTACAACCACCCTTCAGGTAGTTGTAGACAGAAATGAGGTCTCCCCTGAGCCTCTTCTTCTCCAGGCTAAACAATCTCAGCTCCCTCAGCTCTCCTCATAGGGCTTGTGCTCAAGGCATCTCACAGGCCTTGCTGCCCGTCTCTGGACACATTTAAGACTCTCAATGTCCTTCTTGAATTGAGTGGCCCAGAACTGGACACAGTACTCAAGGTGCAGCCTAACCAGTGCAGAGTACAGAGGTACAATGACTTCCCTGCTCCTGCTGGCCACACTATTCTTAATGCAGGCCAGGATGCCATTGGCCTTCTTGGCCACCTAGGCACATTGCTGGCTCATGTTCAACTGGCTGTCAATCAGTACCTCCAGGTCCCTTTCTGTTTGGCAGCTCTCCAGCCACTCTGACCCCAGCCTGTAGCACTGCATGGAGTTGTTGTGGCCAAAGTGCAGAACCTGGCACTTGGACTTGTTGAATGTCATCAAGTTGGAATCTGCCCATTTCTCCAGCCTGTCAAGGTCCCTCTGCAGAGCCCTTCTGTCCTCTAACTGATCAATATCCGCCCCCAACTTGACGTCATCTTACTGGTGATGGACTCAATCCCCTCACGCAGATCATCAATAAAAATATTGAACAGGATGGGGCCAAGCACTGATCCCTGGGGGACACCACTAGTCGGCTACCAGCTGGATGTGGCACCATTCACCACCACTCTCTGGGCTCGGTCCTCCACCCAGTTCCTAACCCAGCACAGAGTGTAGTGGTCCAAGCCACGAGCTGACAGCTTGGCCAGGAGTTTGCTGTGGGGGATGGTGTCTGTGGTGAAGAGGTTATTAAACTTATTAATATGAAATATGAATTATGAAAATATTATTTTTATTAATAATCAAACTATTAATAACCGATGAATCACCAACTTATATACATGTTCTAGTGCACGTTCGTGAAATAGATTCCACAAGTGGCTTAATGTTATGATTAGGACTTAATTGAACTATCTATAAATGCTTTCTATATTTATATAACGAAGGGTGCAGTTCCGCTGCTTGGCCACTAGATGGAGACTCGGCGGGACGCGGGCGGCTTCTGGCTATACACAGCAATATTACAATCTTTCTATACGTCAGCGCTTACTCTGCTAGACGCGGATGCTTTGAACTGAGTGCCAGTGGGTGGGAAACACGTGGAAGATATTCAATTCCCTCCAGACAACAGGGATTGGTCCTGGTCGGGGTCGGCCCATGTGGTTGGCCCTCAAAGTCGGCTCTCACGGCAAGGCAGGACGATGGTGGCCGGTAGGTGGGCTCGGACGATGTGGCAGCAGGCAAAGCTATGGGGTCGGCCCAACCACGGCGATTCTCGGGGCTGATGCAAACAGCCTCGGGGAGAGAATGCGGCTGCGTTAGGCGGCGGATTCTCGTTTACTGAGCTTAAAGGAGCAGTGGGACTCTCAGAGTGGTCCTGGGTTCGGTGCAGTATAGGCGTGAACAATGCTTTAGTCTTCCCTGAGATTCACAGGGCTCAGAGCGGCACTCGGCAGCTCCTCTCCCGTTACGGGAGGGCTAGGCATACGTGGACTTGGTATTGATCAAGTCCTTTCTCCCCGGCAACTGGGCAGATCTTACCCACGGCGGTTGGTCCAGTCCTCCGGTGGCACGGTGGGCTCTCCCGGTCGGTACGGCTGGCTGTAGCGATGCTGGATTCCTCAGAAACAGCGAAGGTCCTCCCTCTGGGCTTCTTCAATGATGCAGAGGCTTCCAGTACGCGTGCATGTATAACAGAAGCTAACAACAATAAGCTCAATGGCAAAGGCTGCAGCTCGATAGTTACTCTCTCGAGCAAGCACAGAGACAAAGTGAATGAGGGGGCAACTTGTTTACCAGCTGGGGTGATACTTATAGATTCCTCGAGGCTGGGCTTGACCAATGGGCACTCTCATAAACAACTGGCTTCAGCCTATAGAAAGCGTGAAGCTAGAATTATGCCCATACTTGGTGTCAGCACGAGCACTGCATGCGCTGGGTGCGTGCAAGCCTGGCTAATGCCTTGGCTTTTGTCTTCCTCCTGGAGGAGGGGGAACTTGCCCACATGCTGGGACAAGATTCAGTATCGAGGCATAATGTGCCTTCACTACAGTGTCAAAGCCCTTGCTCAAGTCCAGGTGGACTACATCCACAGGCCTCCCCACATCCACCAGGCAGTCACCTGATCACAGAAGGAGATCAGGCTGGAGAGGATCTGCCCTTCCTAAATCCATATTGGCTGGACCTGATCCCTTGGCCATCCTTCAAGTGTGCTGTGATTGCCCCCATGATGATCTGCTCCATAATTTTCCCTGGCACTGAGGTCAGGCTGACTGGCCTGTAGTTTCCAGCTTCCTCCATCTGCCCCTTCTTGTGGATGGGCATCACATTGGCCAGTTTCTAGTTGTCTGGGACCTCTCTGGTGAGCCAGGACTTGTGGCAATGCCAGTGATGAGCAGTGTGAGCAATCTGGTAGTGCAGGCCTAGAGCCTGACATGGTAGTAGGCCATGCTCAGCATAAGTGCAAAGGCAGCTAGCAGTGTAGCAAAACAGTGCTGTGCCTGCAGCATGTAACTAAAACAGGACACTGGTAGCTATAAACACAGAAAGCTATCTTGGAACAACAGGACATGCACCTGCATCAACAAACCTCACCTGTAGTTAGTAGTTGGACCAATAATCTATAATAGTGCGATGTGTGGTCACTCACAGGGAACCAATGGAGCTATGCCAACAAGGCCCTCTGAGTTTATATAAGTTGTAGAAGTTCCCCTGATAAGCACTTCTACCTTTCCTTTCCCTTCTTCTTCTTTGCTTTACTTTACTGTGATATACTTGCACTATAGGCCTACAAAACTGGAACAATAAAGGAACAATACTTGATCATATTGATCAGCTGTATTGACTCCAATCTCTGTCCTGTTAAGGACTGATGGAAAATGATGGAGAGTGTCTTGGCCAGCTCATCTGCCAGCTCTCTCAGCACCCTAGGATGGATCCCATCTGGTCCCATGGACTCGTGAGTGTCCAAGTGGCTCAGCAAGTCCCGAACTAATTCCTCATGGATTTCAGGGGTACTACACTGCTCCCTGACCCCATCTGCCAGCTCAGGAGACCAGGTATCCTGAAGTCCTCCTGCCTTACTGTTGAAAATTGAGGCAGAAAAGATGTTCAGGACTTCAGCCTTTTCCTCATCTTTAGTTACAGTGTTACTCTCCAGATCCAATAAGGAGTGCAGGTTCTTCTTGCCCCTCTTCTAACATTAATATATTTATAAAAATGCTTTTTATTATCTTTCACAGGAGTGGCCAGCTTGAGTTCTAACTGGGCTTTTGCCTCTCCTGCATCATCTAACAACATCCTTAAACATATCAGGAGAAGCCTCCCCACCTTTCCATAGGCAATACATCCTCTTTTTTACCCCTTTATTCCTTCAGGAGCTGCTTGCTCATCCAGGCTGGTTGCCTTCCCCACTGGCTCATCTTTCAGTACATGGGAACTGCCAGTTCCTGTGCCTTCAAGAGCTCCTGTTTGAAGTAGGTTCAACCACCCTGGACCCCTCGGTTCTTGAGGGCTGCTACCCAGGAAACTTTCTGAATAACTTTCTTAAACAAGCTGAAGTTTGCCCTCTGGAAGTCCAAGGTGAGGGTTCTGTTAGTGTTGCTCCCTATCTCCCTGCATATTGAAAACTCCACTATCTCATGATCACTGCACCCTAAACAGCCTCCCACTGTTACATCTCCCACCAGCCCTTCTCTATTGGAGAACAGCAGGTCAAGCAGAGCCTGACCCCTGGTAGGCTCACTGAACAGCTGCATCAGGAAGCTGTCCTCCATACACTCTAGGAACCTTCTGGACTGCCTCCTCTCTGCTGAATTAAGTTCCCAGCAGATGTCTGGCAGGTTGAAGTCACCCACAAGGACAAGATCTGATGACCTCGATACAGCCTCCAATTGCTTGTAGAATAATTCGTCAGCTTCCTCATCCTGGTTGGGTGGTCTATAAGAGACTCCAACTAGGATGTCAGTTTTGTTAGGCCTCCCTCTGATTTTAACCCACAGGCTCTCAATCCTTTCATCTGCAACCTCAAGTTCTGAGGCATCAAGAGATTTCCTAATATACAGAGCCACCCCTCCTCCTCTTCTCCCTCACCTGACTCTCCTAAAGAGCTTGTAGCCCCCTGTTGTAGTTTGAGCTGGGTGCCCTCTGCTACAGGGGTGTTTCCCTGTGTCCAGAAGTCCAGCCCAGTGGGTGGACACAGGAAATTAGGTTATTTCCTACCATGATCCCTTGCACCACTGTAAGTTTTACAGCGGGGTCTGGCAATTCCTCTTTCCTTCCTCTCTGCCACCTGGTAACTGGGGGAGAGATTTCCTGGCCATGGGCCTGGTTAGGCCCAAGGCCACGGGGTGGGGGGATGGGCAGTCTCAGATCTGGCCAGCTAAGACTAGCCTAGCGGTGGGGGGGGAAGGAGGAGCCCTGGGGTTTTTGGGTGTACCCTCAGGTGGGGATGGGATCTTTCTGGGTCTGTTTTGGGGTTCTTCTTGTCACTGTGTTCCTAGCTTTCTGCACACACTCACTGTTCTCTATTTAAACTTTCCATCACTTTTGCAATCTGTTTGTCTGAGTCGTTATTTCTGCGTGTGGTGGGGAGGGGGTTTGCCCCAACCCATTACAGCCCCCTATTGTAGTACTCCAATCATGTGTGTTATCCCACCATGTTTCTGTAAGGGCAATTATATCATAGTCTTTCTGGAGGACCAGGACTTCCAGTTCCTCTTGTTACCCATACTGCGTGCATTGCTGTACATGCACTTCAGCTGGGCTGCTGATTTCTCAATGAATCCTAATTTATGTCCCACTCTCTCCTCTCTGGAGAGACTTTTTAAAGCCCTCCCAGTGAGCCCTGCCAACTCTAGTGTTAGTACCCTCTTGCTCTTTCTAGATAATTGCAACCCATCAGGATCCAGCAGGTGAGGTGCAGTAAAAGTTACCCCTTGATCAAAGAACCCAAAATTCCATTGCTGGCACCATCCCCTGAGCCAATTGTTGATGGCTTCTGTTCCTCTCAGTGTACACCCCTGCCCCTCAGGGGACTGAGCAGAACACCACTTGAGCTCCTGCCCCATCAATCAGTTGTCTGAGGGCTTTGAATTCCTTTTTAATCATCTTGGTGCCCTTCTTATCAATCTCATTGCTTCCATCTTGGATTACCAGCAATGGGTAATAGTCAGAGGGCTGGATTAGCTTAGGGAGTCTCCTGGTGATGTCCCTTATCCAGGCCCCAGGTAGGCAGCAGTCTTCCCTATGGGATGGGTCTGGATGACATATGGGTCCCTCTGTTCCCCTCAGGAGGGAGTCTCCAGCAACTATAACCCTTCTCTTTTTCTTAATGGTGCTGGTCCTTATAGTTGGTGGGGACTGCTTTGCCTGAGGCATCTTGTTATATGGTTCCTCTTCAGCCCTCTCATCCACATTGCCCTCAGTCTGCAGGCCTCATACTTATTGTGCAACCGAGGAGGAAGAGAGGGCCAGGATGGATTCCCCTTGCTTCCCCTAACAGGGATCTGTGTCCATCCCTCCCTGTTTCCAGGGATGCCTCCCTCAACAGGAGAGGTCCACAAAGCCTGCTCCCACATATCTAACTCCCTTTCACATTTCCATATAGTCCCGAGCCTTGATACTTCATCCTTTAGCTCAGTGACTTCATCCTTAAGCTCAGCCACCAGAGTCAGGGGAAAATTCACCTGGTCACACCTGACACAGGTGTTGTCTCCTTCCCCCTCAAGTGCCAGGCTCCAGCACTCTGCACTTAGCACTTAGCAGCCTGGACACCTGTGTGCTTGTGCACCAGCTCTGTCTGGATGCCTACTGATTTTCTAATAGCCTTTGGCTGAGTTGTTACCATGGTTCAGGGGTTTTATTGTTAGTTGATCAAAATATATATTCCACCTAACTACTATAATTTATCTGAGCTACCACAGAGGCTTCTGTACTCTGTCAGCTGCCCCGGCACATGCAGCCGGGCAGCAAGGCTCTCCGGCCACAATGGCATTATGCGCTCAGCCCCACCGGGGCTTAAAATTCCTGCGGCTGATGTCAGGATCCCGAGCAGGCACGTGAGAGCACGACCCTGCCAGACTTCACCCTCTGCCAGGGGTCCTTCCGACCCGCACAGCCCCGAAAAGAAACCAAAAGAGAAAGATCTCAGCTCAAGCATACTGGCCCCAGTGCTGGTCGCGATCAGCTCTCCAGCCAAAATGATATTGATAGTGGGTGGAAAAGGGTAATGTGAGAAACGAACTCACTGCTGAAAATTTATAACCAGTTTATTATAAAATAAAAGCAACACAGCGCTGGGCGCATAGCAAGTTTGCTAGAGGCGCACCCTAACAACACGAGGTTAACTTAAATAGACAGCAAACATACATATTCATATATTCTCCAACACACTCCCAACCCTCTCCATCAAGACTGAGACAAAACCAGACTGAGACAAACCCTGCACTTTTGACCTGGCAGTCTTCAGACATGTTGGCACCTCACCTTTCTTCCCCAATACCCCACACAATAACCAACCCACAGTCCCCAGTAATTCCCCTTGCGAAAGCCAAATATTATAACCAGTTTATCACAGTAACTTAATATTCAGTTTATGTCAATAGTTAAATTTGCATGTGAAACAACTGACTCGCAGTTAATGTTTCTCTCTGAATTTGGCCTCCTTCTGGAACATGTTGGAATAGATTATAACGTAAGTCTAGATGGCATACCTCTAATATACCATGAAACATACACACAGATATAGAGGTAACATGTAAGTGGAGTTTTACAAGTAGCTCTGGTAGCAAATGCACCAGCCTAGGAGCTGCCAGTCTTTTCCCTTTCTACATAATTATTTTTCTTTATCTTTACTTAATAATAATAAGAGCAAGTGCAGGGTCCTGCATCTGGGTCGAGGCAATCCCGGGCACAAATACAGGCTGGGCAGTGACTGGCTGGAAAGTAGCCCTGAGGAGAGAGACTTGGGGGTGCTGGTGGACAAAAAGCTCAACATGAGCTCCCAATGTGCACTTGCAGCCCGCAAAGCCAATCAGATCCTGGGCTGCATCAGGAGAAGTGTGGCTAGCAGGTCGAGGGAGGTGATCCTCCCCTCTACTCAGCCCTGGTGAGACCCCACCTGGAGTACTGTGTCCAGTTCTGGAGCCCCTATTACAAGAGGGATGTGGAGGTGCTGGAACGTGTCCAGAGAAGGGCCACAAGGATGATCAGAGGGCTGGAGCACCTCTCCTATGAGAGCAGACTGAAGGAGTTGGGGCTGTTCAGTCTGCAGAAGAGAAGGCTCCGAGGTGACCTAATTGTGGCCTTCCAGTATCTGAAGGGGGCCTACAGGAAGGCTGGGGAGGGACTGCTCAGGATGTCAGGTAGTGATAGGACTAGGGGAATGGAATGAAGCTGGAGGTGGGGAGATTCAGGCTAGATGTGAGGAGGAGGTTCTTCACCATGAGAGTGGTGAGACCCTGGAATGGGTTGTCCAGGGAGGTGGTCGAGGCCCCGTCCCTGGGGGTGTTTAAGAGCAGGCTGGATGAGGCTCTGTCCAGCCTGATCTAGTGTGGGGTTTCCCTGCCCATGGCAGGGGGGTTGGAACTAGATGATCCTTGTGGTCCCTTCCAACCCTGAATGAAACTATGAAACTATGAAACTACTTTCTGCTGTGCCAATAAACTATTTGCAGATCTCTGTGACAGACCAGATACAGAACCTGATTGAAATAGCTTCGACAAAACAAAAATGTATTTGGCATCATATCCTTTCAGATATTTCTGTTATATGGTCAACACATGGTGCTTGGAATTAATTTATTATACAAAAAACACAAAAAAAAAATCACAGCATAAAATAGCTGGGTTTAGTGAGTTATTCTGTAGGTTCAGATTTGTCTTAAAGATGCAGACGGATCCATACTGTATCAGCACTTGAATTAACAATGGATCAGTATCTTGTCTGCATTACGTCCGAGAGCAGTGGTTGTACTTTGGCACGAAGCCATTTAACAGAGCGGTCTGTCAGAAATGCAACGGAGAGTGAGTTTCTGCCGCTGGTCGCTGCCTGACGTGTGAGCAGAGGCCCGCCGGTACCTAGCAGGCACGCAGGGCCGCGGACTGCCGCGCAGCAGACCAGAGTCGACCGCAGACCCCAAGTCGGACACCAAGCAGTCGCCACTCGCTCACGCTGGCAGGACGCCAGGCACCGCCCAGCTGCTTCGCGCGCTACACAATCTAGGGGCGGGACGTCCGGGCCGCCTCCCGCCAGCAACAGCACGACGCGTCCGGACCCCCCCCGATTACGCGACTCCAGACATGGCTTTTGGCGCTGATTGGCTGGAGCGCAAGGCATCACGAAGGCGTTTCTGTTAGCCCCGCTTTCACCGCTCGCTGATTGGCTCTACTGCTAAGAGGTGCTCAACTCTCATTGGTATAGGTGTGGCGCTCTCCTGCTTCTCTTCCGTTCGTCTCCCTGCGTAGGCTAGCGAGGTGAGGGCGTTCGGTTCGTGGTGCGTCTGCTGCATTTTGCTTCCATGGCCGACCTGGAGTTCTTTGGTGCTCAACAGCATCCAACGGTCGCCACCGATAATGGGGCGGTGGACGGAGCTGAGGAGGATCCTGCCGCCGCTTTCCTGGCGCAGCAGGAGAACGAAATCGCCGGCATCGAGAACGATGAAGGCTACAGCATCTTGGAGAGCGGCGAAGTGCCGGTGGCGTTGCAGGGTCCAGAAGGTATCGACTCGGGTACGCGCAAAGAAACGGCGGGCTCCACTCCACCGTCCCTCCCGGCGGTGGGGACCCCTGCGGAGGGAGGCGCAGTGCGTGGCGAGTGGGGCGGCAAGGAGGAGCCGTAGTCTGGTGCGGCATCGCAGCTTCCATTCTTTGGAGGCCCCGTGGCCCGGAGGGGGCGATGCCGACAGGACCCTCTTCTCGGCTTTCGGCCCCGAGTACGTGCGGGACCAGGCTGTCCGAGGACGGTTTCAGGACTAGATCTGGGCCTTGCCGGAGTGCCATGTTAGTCGTCCTGTGTGTTCTCTGCTCTGTGTTAGTTATCTCCCTGCTCCCTCAGTGGGGTGGTATCTTTTGTTTGTATCGCTTGAAGACACCTGGGTGCCCAGGCTTGCTGAAGTGTAACCTGTTGAGAACAGTCCTGAGTAACTCTTTAATCCAGGAGCTTACCTGAAGTGAGGGTCCACTGAAAGGGGGATAAGTCAATATGTTGTGTTCTGCTACGTCATTCTTTATTCAGAGGCAGTGATCTTGGTCTTAAAGTATACCCTGAGTTGAGCTAATGTTTAATTTTACTAAGCTTCTAGCCTTTGTTCCTGGTAACCTTTGTACTGAATGTGAGCACTCGCACTGTGGAACACATTTTTATGTTCAGAGGAGAGTGGTTACCCGTGTTGGAGCTAGAGGTTGGTGTCTTTTCGGTAGCTGAAGCAGCTACTGAAAGGTTTAGGCTTTTTGACTGAAGTCTTAAGTGGAAAGGAGTAGTATATATAGGATGATGCTGTACTTAATGGATGTTTCAACACTTAGAATACTTTGCTTGTACTTGTTGCTGGGTCCTTGGAGATGTGTGTGTGACATTCCTTTGTCACTTCAGGAAGATGCTACTCTTCTTCAGACTAAGTAGAATAACTTTGCTCGTCAGTTCACTGTTGGAAAGTCTTTAGAATTAAGTCTTAATTGTGCAGTTTCTTTTCTGAAATCACTGCCATATCTTATGTATGAGGATACAGGTTCACAGCATTGCTTGGGCTAAAGCCCAACTGCTGCTACTACTGAATAATGGAGAATGGCTGCTTCCCTCAAGTTCAACTCATTAATGAAGTTCAAAACATGGACTACATACTTCCTGTAGAAAGGGGAGTTAGGGGAGTTACTTGCACAAACACTAGAGCATGAGGATAACTGTTACTAGAACACCATCTTGTTTTGATGTCAGCCATGACTTCTGTGTTCTAGGTATAGTGCAGAGACAGACATAGGGGAAGTGTCCCCTGTTACTTAAACCTTGGACAACTGTTATATGTTTGGAATGCAAAGATCATATATGGTATATTAAAGTAGATGTTTGAGAATTAATTTTTGTGGATAAAGTTCTAATGTTGACCTTTGTCACAAGGTGCTAGTACCAGCTAGAACCATACCTGTGATATGTGCATACAGTGTGACTGTTACAGTGCGATTCTGTCAGAACATGAACTTGTTAAATACTTCTAGGTTAGCTTGATATGTAAAGGCAATTCTTACTCTGCTGTTCAAGAGTGTTTTCTCAAGTCATGTTCCACTTTTCCTGGAATGCAAAACTGTTATTGGAGAACTTTTTCTAGAAAGGTGATCATGAAATAATGTGTTAATGTGACTTGATGTGATCTATATGTCATATTTTCTTGTATACACTGGAACTGCATTTATTCTTTGGCCTTTGTGTTAAATAGGCATATTAGATTGTGCATATGGACTTTTGGTCCTGTTTATAACAGAACATTAATCGGAGCCTGTACTCATTCCCTCCTTGTTAAAAAGGAAGACTGCAGCAGTACAAAATATACTGGTGACAAATGATCTAATGACTTCTGTTGTCATTTATGGCTGAGATTTCTTATCAAACATATGGCTGAACATGAGCCAGCAGGGTGCTTGGGTAGCTAATAAGGCCAACAGAATCTTGGCCTGTATCAGCAATAGTGTGGCCAGCAGGAACAGGGAAGTTATCATGCCCCTGTTCTTGGCACTGGTGAGGCTGCACCTTGAATACTGTGTTCAGTTTTGTGCCCCTTGGTACAAGAAGGACCTTGAGTTGCTGGAGCATGTCCCGAGAAGAGTAATGAAGCTGGTCTTCCAAGGAACAGCTGAGGGAGCTGTGGTTATTTTTCTGGAGAAGAGGAGGCTGAAGGGCGACCTTATCACTCACTATAACTACCTTTTAAATGAGGTTGTAGCAAGGTGGGTGTTGACCTTGTCTTCCTAGTATCAAGTGATGGAATGTGAGGAAATGGCCTGAAGGTGGTCAGGCATTGGAATAGATTGCCTGAGGCAGTGGTGGAGTTGCCATCCCTGAAGGTGTTCAGAAAGTGTGGAGACATTTTCACAGAATCACAGAATTTCAGGATCTGGAAGTGACCTTGAAAGATCATGTAGTCCAACCCCCTTGCCAGATCTGGATCACGTACACCAGATTACACAGGAATGCATCCAGGCAAGTTTTGAATACCTCCAGAGAGGGAGACCCCGCAACCTCCAGAGAGGGAGACTCCACAACCTCCCTGGGCAGCCTGTTCCAGTGCTCTGTCACCCTCACAGTTAAAGTTTTTTTCTTCATATTTAGATGAAATTTCCTATGCCTCAGCTTCCACTCATTGCCCCTTGTCCTGTCACTGGGCACCACCAAGAAGAGCCTAGCTCCATCCTCTTGGAACTCACCCTTTACATACTTACAAACAGTGATGAAGCACCTCTCAGTCTCCTCTTCTCTAAGCTAAAGAGACCCAGCTCCTTCAGTCTCTCCTGGTATGGAAGATGTTCTGCTCCCTTAATCATCCTTGTGGCTCTGTGTTGGACTCCTTCAAGTAGCTCACTGTCTTTCTTGAACTGAGGGGCCCAGAACTGGATACAATATTCCAGATGTGGCCTCACCAGTGCAGAGTGGAGGGAGAGGAGAACCTCTCTTGACCTACTGGTCACACCCCTTCTAATCTACCCCAGAATGGCATTCGCCTTCTTGGCCACAAGAGCACATTGCTGGCTCATGGTCATCATTCCATCCACCAGGACCCCCTGGTCCCTTTCACCTTCACTGCTCTCTAGCAGATCAGACCCCAGCCTCTACTGGTACATGGAGTTGTTCCTTCCCAGGTGTAAGACTCTACACTTGCTCTTGTTGAACTTATAAAATTTATCAAAATTTTTGCACTTTGGGACATGGCTTAATGGCCAGGGTGGTGCTAAGTCTTTTTCAAGTAAAACAATTATTTGATTCTATAATTTCCTTTTCAGTGATAAATCATTTGTGTGTTTTACAGTCAAAATTTTCAGTTTTCTGCAGTCTGATAGTACTAGGTCTTTGTGTTGCAGCAGTTCACTTGCTATGTCCTTTGAGCAGATGAGAGTGAGTTCAGGTTCAAGTGTGTGGCTTTTTGAAGCTGTGTGTCAGTACAAAAACCTTGAGACGGCTTGTGGAGTAGCTTGTGGAGAATTACATTCAAAGGTAATCAGTTTCATGTGTTAACATAGAAATGCAAGTTTAATGTAGGGTTTCTAGTCTCAAACATTGCCTTCACAGCTTCAGTGTGTCATTTTTATATGAACTTGAATGAATGCTACTTCAGATTCTGAAGAGACTCGTGAGCCTGTCTGTCAGCAACAGAGACTGGAGTCAATACAGATGACCAATATGATCGAGTGTTGTTCCTTTATTGTTCCAGTATTGTAGGACTATAGTGTGAGTATGGTACAGCAAAGTAAAGTAAAGAAGGTAAAGTAAAGAAGGAAAGTGTGTATTAAGGGAACTTCTACAACTTATATAAACTCGGAGAGCCTTGTTGGTATAGCTTCATTGGTTCCCTGTGAGTGACCACACATTGCACTATTATAGATTATTGGTCCAACTACTAACGACACGTGAGGTTTGTTGATGCAGGTGCATGTCCTGTTGTTCCAAGATAACTCTCTATGTTTATAGCTACCAGTGTCCTGTTTTAGTTACATGCTGCAGGCACAGCGCTGTTTTGCTAAACTGCTAGCTACTTCTGCACTTATGCTGAGCATGGCCTTCCACCATGTCAGGCTCTAGGCCTACACTGCCAGATTGCTCACACTGCTCGTTGCTGGCATTGCCACACCTGTCTAGCAATTAAGACACTTTAATTGCATTTGGTGGTTTGTCCATAAACCACATTTAATAGCCTTTCAGGAAGTGAGTATCAATTTGCTTAAAAATTAATTAGGAAAGAATTGTTTCCTCCTGTTTCTCAGTTAGCATCAGAGTTACTTGTTTGTGACATTGATATTTTTTTCCTTGATTGTTTGAACAGCCACTGTTCTGAGGTTCACTATGTAGTCAGTATCTTGAGGCTCCAGAGCACAGTGAAGTAGCGCTGAGAAAGACATAGTAAAGGAATGGTATCTCTTTTAACTTGTATTTGCTGTTCCATGGTGACATCATGTTGTTGTGAAGCTCATGGCTGGAAAGCCTACTTTTTCTCTTTACAGAAAGCACTATTCCTGACTGGTTTGCCTTTGTTTTGTGCACAGGCCTGAGAATGAGTTACGACTAGTAAAATTATTTCTTCCTGATTTTCTTCCATAACTATCTGAACAAAAACTTCAGAGAAGATTCTTCTCTCTTCTTTTTTTCTTGTCGTCTTATGGAAGATAGGTAGGTGAAGGGGAAACACTATCTGTCCCCAAAGAGAATGGGAAACTAGGCCTCCAGTGGTGAAGTTACTTAACCTTATTTCAGAGTATGTTAAACTTGGTTATGTTACTTTGTTGCTCAAGCTACAGCTACATAGTTCACTCAAAGTAACAATGAAAAAGTGGAGTACTTACTGTTTAAAAGAGATGCTGAAGGTAGTTCATATGAATGTCAGCATGAGATTTTCTCCCTCATGAAGATGCTGTCTATAAAGATAGGAAGACCTCAGGAGAAACTAATTCTATGCCTTAGGAGTAGTTCCTTGTGTTAGAAGGGCTACCTTTTCCAAGTCCGGCCTCTGACTGCTGCAGTAGTTGCCATCTTCTGCATTGGAATAAGACTTCAGAGAAGCTAGTGTGTTGGTTGATTCTCCCTATTAACAAATGATAGGAAGAGAGGAAAGGGCCACAAGCTGCCCCAGGGAAGGTTAGTGCTGGGTATTAGAAAAAACTTCTTCATTGAAAGGAAGGAAACTTTCTTTTATGCTAAGTAGTACAAGCGTGGTATTAATGCAAGCAGTTGCCTTCAGAGCAGTTGGTCATTGTTGTGATGACCCTGTTAAGCCATATGTTGACTTGCAGGACTGAAGTGACAACCTTGTTGTATTTATCTCTGAAGCCTTCCAGACTCTGAAAGTTAGCCAGCTGATTTGCTGTGTGGGAGTTCATTGTTATTGCCCTATCATCAGCTTGTGTTGCAGAATATTTGGACATGCTCTTTGTAACAGTATGCTTAGAAATAAAGCTTTAAGTTTGGAAGCAAATGTCAAGGAATATCACAGAATCACAAAGGTTGGAAGAGACTTCAAGGATTGAGTCCAGCCTGTCACCACAGGCCTCATGACTAAACTATGGCACCCAGTGCCATGCTCCCTCTTGAACACCTCCAGGGATGGTGACTCTACCACCTCCCTGGGCAGCACATTCCAACAGCTAACAACTCTCTCTGTGAAGATCTTTCTCCTCACCTCAAGCCTAAGCTTCCCTAAACTATGTCGTCTTGTTCTGGTGCTGGTTGCCTAGGAGAAGAGACCAACCCCCTCCTGGCTACAAGTACCCTCCAGGTAGTTGTAGACAGCAATAAGGTCTCCCCTGAGCCACTTCTTCTCCAGGCTAAACAATCCCAGCTCCCTCAGCCTCTTCTCATAGGACTCGTGCTCAAGGCCTCTCCCCAGCCTTGTTGCCCTTCTCTGGACATGTTCAAGTGTCTAGATGTCCTTCTTAAATTGAGAGGCCCAGACCTGGACACAGTACTCAAGGTGTGGCCTAACCAGTGCTGAGTGCAGGGGCACAATGGCTTCCCTGCTCCTGCTGGCCACACTATTCTTGATGCAGGCCAGGATGCCATTGGCCTTCTTGGCCACCTGGGCACACTGCCGGCTCATGTTTAGGCAGCTGTCAATCAGTACCTCCAGGTCCCTTTCTGTTTGGCAGCTCTCCAGCCACTCTGACCCCAGCCTGTAGCACTGCATGGGGTTGTTGTGGCCAAAGTGCACTTGGACTTGTTGAATGCCATCCTGTTGGACTCTGCCCATCTGTCCAGTCAGTCGAGGTCCCTCTGCAGAGCGCTTCTGCCCTCTAACAGATCAACATCTGCTCCTAACTTGCTGTCATCTGCAAACTTGCTGATGACTGACTCAACCCCCTCATCCAGATAATCATTGAAGATACTAAAAAGGATGGGGCCCAGCACTGATCCCTGGGGGACTCCACTGGTGACTGGCTGCCAGCTGGATGTGTCACCATTCACCACTGTCTCTGGGCTTGTCCCTCCACCCAGTTCCTAACCCAGCACAGAGTGCTGCTGTCCAAGCCACGAGCTGACAGCTTAGCCAGGAGTTTTCTGTGGGGGATGGTGTCAAAGGCCTTGCTGAAGTCCAGGTGGACTACATCCACAGCCTTCCCCACATCCAGATGGGTCACCTGATCATAGAAGGAGATCGGGTTGGAGAGGCAGGATCTGCCCTTCCCAAATCCATGTTGGCTGGACCTGAGCCCTTGGCCATCCTTCAGGTGTGCTGTGATTGCCGCACAAGATGATCTGTTCCGTAATTTTCCCTGGCACTGAGGTCAGGCTGCCAGGTCTGTAATTCCCTGGTTCCTCCATCGGACCCTTCTTATGGATGGGGACCACATTGGCCAGTTTCCAGTCATCTGGGACCTCACCAGTGAGCCAGGACTTGTGGAAAATGATGGAGAGTGACTTGGCCAGCTCATCTGCCATCTCTCTCAGCACCCTAGGATGGATCCCATCTGGTCCCATGGACTCGTGAGTGTCCAAGTGGCTCAGCAAGTCCTGAACTAATTCCTCATGGATTTCAGGGGTACTACACTGCTCCCTGACCCCATCTGCCAGCTCAGGAGACCAGGTATCCTGAAGTCCTCCTGCCTTACTGTTGAAAATTGAGGCAGAAAAGATGTTCAGGACTTCAGCCTTTTCCTCATCTTTAGTTACAGTGTTACTCTCCAGATCCAATAAGGAGTGCAGGTTCTTCTTGCCCCTCTTCTAACATTAATATATTTATAAAAATGCTTTTTATTATCTTTCACAGGAGTGGCCAGCTTGAGTTCTAACTGGGCTTTTGCCTCTCCTGCATCATCTAACAACATCCTTAAACATATCAGGAGAAGCCTCCCCGCCTTTCCATAGGCAATACATCCTCTTTTACCCCTTTATTCCTTCAGGAGCTGCTTGCTCATCCAGGCTGGTTGCCTTCCCCACTGGCTCATCTTTCAGTACATGGGAACTGCCAGTTCCTGTGCCTTCAAGAGCTCCTGTTTGAAGTAGGTTCAACCGCCCTGGACCCCTCGGTTCTTGAGGGCTGCTACCCAGGAAACTTTCTGAATAACTTTCTTAAACAAGCTGAAGTTTGCCCTCTGGAAGTCCAAGGTGAGGGTTCTGTTAGTGTTGCTCCTATCTCCCTGCATATTGAAAACTCCACTATCTCATGATCACTGCACCCTAAACAGCCTCCCACTGTTACATCTCCCACCAGCCCTTCTCTATTGGAGAACAGCAGGTCAAGCAGAGCCTGACCCCTGGTAGGCTCACTGAACAGCTGCATCAGGAAGCTGTCCTCCATACACTCTAGGAACCTTCTGGACTGCCTCCTCTCTGCTGAATTAAGTTCCCAGCAGATGTCTGGCAGGTTAAAGTCACCCACAAGGACAAGATCTGATGATCTTGAGACAGCCTCCAGTTGCTTGTAGAATATTTCATCTGCCTCCTCATCCTGGTTGGGTGGTCTATAAGAGACTCCAACTAGGATGTCAGTTTTGTTAGGCCTCCCTCTGATTTTAACCCACAGGCTCTCAATCCTTTCATCTGCAACCTCAAGTTCTGAGGCATCAAGAGATTTCCTAATATACAGAGCCACCCCTCCTCCTCTTCTCCCTCACCTGACTCTCCTAAAGATCTTGTAGCCCCCCCAGTGTAGTACTCCAATCATGTGTGTTATCCCACCATGTTTCTGTAAGGGCTATTATATCACAGTCTTTCTGGAAGACCAGGACTTCCAGTTCCTCTTGTTTGTTACCCATACTGTGTGCATTGCTGTACATGCACTTCAGCTGGGCTCTCAATTTCTCAGTTAATCCTAATTTGTTTCCTATTTTCTCCTCTCTGGAGAGACTGGTTTCCTCACCCACTCCCTTCAGAGCTAGTTTAAAGCCCTCCTAATGAGCCCTGCCAACTCCAGTACTTGTTCCCTCTTGCCCTTTCTAGATAAATTCACCCCATATTGAACATTCCTCACTGGAATAGTTCTAAATGTGCAATGTTAAATTCATGAGCTTCAAGATGGAATACTGTGGTAGAATTGGATAGACTCTAAAACTGTTTAAAAGCTCTCATTGTTCATAATTGGTAAGAACATAACAGTAACTGTCTAATTTTTTTCTTTGGGAAGCTGGATATGAAATTACATGTTTCTGTGGACAAAGAAATCTGATACACAGCTAGCATTGATTATTGATTACAAGTTACAAAAACTGTCAAGGAGATAGCTTTTCTAGACGTTATACTGAATTAATCAACACTGAGACTGGAAAGCTAAAATAGAGAATGTCTGACTGCTTTGTTGTAGTTATATTTATATTACCATGGGACAACATGCTGGTACAGTGCCATTTCCTCTTCTGCAGCTGCTCAGTCAGCATGCTGACTCTGCATCTTATTTACAAGGGTGAGAAGCTCGCTTTAATATTTTAATGTTTCTGACCTGGCTTCTCTCAGGAAACACTTAGCTCTGTGCCAGTTAGTGGCTGTTCTATGAAGAAGCTGTTATGCTAAGGCAAAGACATCTGTTTTCTCAACTGCAGCTCTCAGGAACGATGTTGTTCCTTTTACCTCATCAGGCTACCAGCCTGGGTACTGAAGATGTTAATGAATGGCTTTTGCTGTAACAGGATAATTTAAGCATATTATCACAGTTTATGGAAGAATCTTCAAGACATGTTAGCCCTCTCACTTAGCTGGCAAGTCAATGCTTCCCAGGGAGTCTCATGAAAGAACTTCCTTCCTTCTGGAGAAGGGAGTTGCAAAATTGTAGAATGCTTTAGGTTGGAAGAGACTTACAAAGGTCATCTTGTCCAACCCTCTAAGCAGGGACATCTTTAACTAGACCAGGTACTTCAGAGCCACATCCAACCTGTCTGTAAATGTTTCCAGGGATGGAGGTTCTGCCACCTCTCTCAGATCATGTTGCAGAGTTTCACCACCTTCACTGTGGAAAAAAAATTGTTCTCTGTTCCAATGGGTTCATGTCCTAATTGTGCTGATGGCTCCAGAGCTGGATGCAGTTCTTTAGGTGAGGTCTTGCCAGCGTAGAGTTGCCTCCCTTTCTTTGTATGCAGCCCAAGATGTGATTTGCCTTCTGGGCTATAAGTGCATATTGTTGGCTTTTCGTCCACCCAATTCATTATCCACTGAGAAGTCCACCCTTCAAATCTTTGTTTCTCTAGTTCAGAGAGAAGGATTTTGGGGGATGACTGTGTCCAGATAGATAATGTCCATAGATCTTCCCATGTCCACTAAGGCAGGCATTCTATCATAGAAGACCACTAGGTTGATGAGGCAGGACTTGACTATAGTAAAGCCATACTGTCTATCTTGAACCACATCCTCCATAGGCCTTAGCATAGCTTCTAGGAGGTTCTGTTCCATGATTGTCCTGGGCACAGCTGAGGCTGACAGGTTGTTAGTTCCCAGCATCCTCCATTGTACTTGCAACTGGAAGGAGAGAAGAAAAAATAACTTGTGCCCCAGATGCCCTCACTAGCTGTGCCAAGGCCCTGAAGTCTCTTTTGATTGCTCTTGGACTGTATTTTGCAATTTTCTTCCCTCCTACATGGAAAATCAGTGATGAAGTCTGAAGACTGTACTAAGCTAGGAAGTTGCTCCTTAACTTTTCAACTTTCTCTTGCATCTCTGCCACAGGGTGAGCAGATGTCTACTTGTTCACAAAGCACACAGCAGTTTTCACTTGCCATCCGATACCAGTGTCAGGCTCTGATACTCTTTGTAGCCTGTGACTTGATGGTGATGCCATAAAATTCCATCTGTGTATTTTCATGGGAACCTCTGTATGGGTTGCCAGATCCATTCTGGTGAGCAGGTGGAGACCATAGCTAAGCTCCTTCTCAGAGAGTGATGACCACCAAATGAACTCACCTCTTGATCTGGCAGAGCTTGAGCACCCTTCCTGTGTGCCCTTCCACATGATCTGCCATGCAAACTGCCTCACTGTGCTCTGGCTGAGAGGCCATACTCTGGTTGTCCACTCTATGTGCAGTGATTAATGCAGAACTGCATATCATAGAATCATTTAGGTATCAAGGGACCTTAAGGATCATCTACTCAACCTCCCTGCCATAGGCAGGAATGCCTCTCAACTAGACTCAGCTGCTCAAAGTTTCATCCAGCCTGGCCTTGAATACTGCCAGGGAGGAGGCATCCACAGCCTCCCTGGACAGCCTATTTCAGAGTCCTGCCATCCTCATACTGAAGAACTACTTCCTAAGATCCAGCCTAAATCTACTCTCCCTTAGCATAAAAACATTTCCCTTTGTCCTGTAACTAGACACCCTTGTGGAAAGTCTCTCTTCAGCCTTCCTGTAGGATCCTTTCAGGTATTGGAAGGCAGCTCTGAGGTCTCTCCAGAGTCTTCTCTTCTCTAGGCTGAGCAATTCCTTGTGCAGCAGAAACCATAGTTAAAGGCTTGCCTCTCTTGGCTGTAGTAGCACCAACCTATGACTCCACAGTTTGATTGTATGAACATGTGAATTGTTCTCTGCTCTTCTAAGGCAGGCAGAGCAGGCAGATGGCTTATTCAAACCGTTAATGTCAGCATGAGTTATGAACTCTCTTAGCTCTAATTCTAGCCTTGTCTAAACAAGGTGAACAGCTGTAGCACATATCTCTAGTGCAGATGGGCTTAGGCTGAAGGACAGCTAAGTGTAGGTGTGTTTTCTTTGTGGGCTTTAATCTTCATAAACCTATTTAGTAGAAATGTTAGTTGTACCTGCCCAATTCAGTGTATGTGCAATGATCTCTAAAAACCTGGATTGAAGGTTTTTACATCCAGATTGATGTCGGGTGTGAAGCAGACTGATGCTGTTAGATTTATGTGCCTCTCAAACTGAATCTTTTTGGCTCCTGTAAGTTGCAAAGGAGTGGCAGTCAGATAAAGCAGCTACCATGTTTCAGGTGCAGGACTCTAATAATAAGATTCTAGGCTCTCATAACTAAAAATCTGCCTTTTTTTTTTTTTTTTTGTGGTAACTTCAGTCCTTGAGTCTCCTTACTGAAATTAGTAACTATGTTCTTGGAGACTAATATCTTCAAGCTTAAGCACCACATCTAGACTGAGGACTTTACAATCCTCTACCTAATACAGTTCATGCTGCTATTCAGGGCTCAGGGATAAGGACTTAACAATACTTCCCTCACTCCCTGGTAATGGAGTACAAAGAGCTTCCTGTATGCCATAAACAGTACTAGCATGAAACTGGGAGAGATATATATATCCACAAATAAATAGAGAATCCACGTAGAGCTGCATAATGCTCTTAGTTGAAGTAACTATCTTATTTAAGAAGGTGATGCAAAATAAAGTGATTTTTTTTTTTGCTTGCTATTCAGCATCTTAGTATGATCTTAATACTTTTATAAATATATTAATAGCAAGAGGAGGGGTAAGGACAACCTTCACTTCTTAGTGGACATGGAGAGGAATATTGTAATTAAAGATGAGGAAAAAGCAGAGGTACTTAACACCACCTTTACCTCAAGTTTTAATAGCAGGACTGGTTGTCTTCTGGATAACTGGTCTCCTGAGCTGGCAGATGGAGTCAGGGAGTAGTATAGCTTCCCTGTAATCCAGGAGGAAGTAGTGAGAGACATGCTCAGCCACTTAGATCCCCACAAGTCTATGGGACTAGATGGGATCCATCCTAGGTGCTGAGAGAGCTGGCAGATGAGCTGGCCAAGCTACTCTCCATCATTTTTCCACAGTCCTGGCTCACTGGAGAGGTCCCAAATGACTGGAAGCTGGCCAACGTGGTGCCTATCCACAAGAAGGGCTGGAAGGAGGAGCCAGGGAATTACAGATGTGTCAGCCTGACCTCAGTGCCAGGCAAGATTATGGAACAGATCTTCTTGAGTGCAATCCCACAGCACTTCCAGGATGGCCAAGTGATGAGGTCCAGCCAACATGGATTTAGGAAGGGCAGGTCCTGCCTCACCAACCTGATCTTCCATGACCAGGTGACCCACCTGGATGTGGGGAAGGCTGTGGATGTAGTCTACCTGGACTTCAGCAAAGCTTTTGACACTGTTCCCCCATAGCAAACTCCTGGCCAAGCTGTCAGCCCATGGCTTGGACAGCAGCACTCTGCACTGGATTAGGAACTGGCTGGAGGGCCGAGCCCAGAGAGTGGTGGTGAATGGTGCCACATCCAGCTGGCGGCCAGTCACTAGTGGTGTCCCCCAGGGATCAGTACTGGGCCCCGTGCTATTCAATATCTTTACTGATGATCTGGATGAGGGGATTGAGTCCATCATCAGTAAATTTGCAGATGACACCAAGCTGGGGGCTGGTGTTGATCTGTTAGAGGGTAGGAGAGCTCTGCAGAGGGACCTCGACAGACTGAACAAAGGAGTGGAGTCCAAGGGCATGAGATTTAACGCATCCAAGTGCCGGGTTCTGCACTTTGGCCACAACAACCCCATGCAGTGCTACAGGCTGGGGTCAGAGTGGCTGGAGAGCTGCCAAACAGAAAGGGACCTGGGGGTACTGGTTGATGATAGTTTCATAGTTTCATAGTTTCATTCAGGGTTGGAAGGGACCACAAGGATCATCTAGTTCCAACCCCCCTGCCATGGGCAGGGAAACCCCACACTAGATCAGGCTGGACAGAGCCTCATCCAGCCTGCTCTTAAACACCCCCAGGGACGGGGCCTCGACCACCTCCCTGGACAACCCATTCCAGGGTCTCACCACTCTCATGGTGAAGAACCTCCTCCTCACATCCAGCCTGAATCTCCCCACCTCCAGCTTCATTCCATTCCCCCTAGTCCTATCACTACCTGACATCCTGAGAAGTCCCTCCCCAGCCTTCCTGTAGGCCCCCTTCAGATACTGGAAGGCCACAATTAGGTCACCTCGGAGCCTTCTCTTCTCCAGACTGAACATGAGCCAGCAGTGTGCCCAGGTGGCCAAGAAGGCCAATGGCATCCTGGCCTGCATCAAGAATAGTGTGTCCAGCAGGAATAGGGAAGTCATTGTGCCCCTATACTCAGCACTGGTTAGGCCACACCTTGAGTCCTGAGTCCGGTTCTGGGCCCCTCAGTTTAGGAAAGATGAGTTGCTGGAACGTGTCCAGAGAAGGGCAACAAAGCTGGGGAGGGGTTTGGAGCACAAGCAATATGAGGAGAGGCTGAGCTGGAGTTGCTTAGACTGGGGAAAAGGAGGCTCAGGGGAGACCTTATTGCTGTCTACAACTACCTGAAGGGAGGTTGTAGCCAGGAGGGGATTGGTCTCTTCTCCCAGGCAACCAGCACCAGAACAAGAGGACAGTCTCAAGCGGCACCAGCGGGGGTTTAGGCTGGATGTTAGGAAAAGTTCTTCATAGAGTGATTGGCCATTGGAATGGGCTGCCCAGGGAGGTGGTGGAGTCCCCATCACTGGAGGTGTTTAGGAAGAGACTGGATGGGGTGCTTGGTGCCATGGTTTAGTTGATTAGGTAGTGTTGGATGATAGGTTGGACTTGATGATCTCAAAAGTCTTTTCCAACCTGGTTAGTTCTGTATTCTGTATCTCTTCTGTCACTGAAGAACATCTTAATGTGGTGGAAACACTTCTGCATGATATGTTTATCCATGATAGTATTATGGGTAAGACAAAAGTAATAACAAGACTTGTTATACCACACAGACAGATGTTATATAGCACTGTTCCAGAGAGATGCCTTGTTGAGATTTAGCAGTTCTTGAAAATTGTGGTGTTTTGCATCACTTGAATACATCACTTGAATAGTTTCACAAATTCAAGTGATGTATGTTCTCTCTCTCTGTTTTAATAAGATGAAATTTGAGGATTTGGTGTGAAAGATTTCTAAGTGATCTTTTTGCTGATATTCTGCTGCCAGTGTCAGTTTTCTGTTGCAGCATTATTGGTCAAACATGTCATCACAGAAGGTAGCAGAAAGGTGACTTTGCTAGGAATGTCAGCTGCATTTTCTGAGCAGATTAGAATTAGGAGGTAATCAAACTAGGATAAGAATTGCAAAGCGTTTGCTACAGGATCGTTAATGTTCCAGGTGTGTTGAGGAATGACTTGAATTGCAGGGACATGGTTCTATGGAACAACTGTTTGATCAGAGTGTATAGGCCAGACTCCATCTTGTTGTTTACTGCTCACAGCTTAGCTGGTATGCTGATTTAGCAAGGTCACCACAGCCCTGTGACTGTGCTTGTAATTTTTAGAAGACAGCACCATGTGAAATAGTTACTTACAAGATAGTAGTATGTGAAACAAAGTATATATGCGAAACACAGACCTACTGAGAAAGGAGGTTGCGGAGTTGCACGTAGGCCTAACCACAAGTAGGATGGACAATATGATGTAACCCTGGACTAATAGCTAATAGAATAATGACATGTATGCATATTTAGCTGCTGAATATACTATATAAGCTGTGTTTTCGAACAATAAAGTTGAAGCCTGATTACCAATCATATTGATTTGTCTGCTTCCCACTACAACACAGGTGGAGACTAAAATATTGAGAATCACACTTCTTACCTTCTGAACAGTTGTCTTTAAGACAGTATCACAGTATCACTTAGGTTGGAAAGGACCTCGGGGATCATCGACTCCAACCTATCAACACAGATCCCATGCCTAGACCATGGCACCAAGTGCCACGTCCAATCTCCCCTTGAACGCCTCCAGGGTCGATGACTCAACCACCTCCCTGGGCAACCGGTTCCAATGCTGAATGACTCGCTTGGTGAAGAACTTCCTCCTCACCTCGAGTCTGAACCTCCTCTGGCACAGCTTGAGACTGTGTCCCCTTGTTCTGGTGCTGGCTGCCTGGGGGAAGAGGCCAACCCCCTCCTGGCTACTACCACCCTTCAGGTAGTTGTAGAGGGCAATGAGGTCACCCCTGAGCCTCCTCTTCTCCAGGCTAAACAATCCCAGCTCCCTCAGCCTCTCCTCATAGGGCTTGTGTTCAAGGCCTCTCACCAGCCTTGTTGCCCTTCTCTGGACACGCTCAAGTGTTTCGATGTCCTTCTTAAACTGAGGCGCCCAGAACTGGACACAGTACTCAAGGTGCGGCCTAACCAAAGCAGAGTACAGGGGCACTATGACCTCCCTGCTCCTGCTGGCCACACTATTCCTAATGCAGGCCAGGATGCCATTGGCCTTCTTGGCCACCTGGGCACACTGCTGGCTCATATTCAGGTGGTTGTCAATCAGCACACCCAGGTCCCTCTCTGTTTGGGAGCTCTCCAGCCACTCCGACCCCAAAGACAGGGAGGAGAAAGTGAGAGTAAACTTAGGAAAATCTCTAGCAGCTTCTCACCAGTATTGTCTTTGCTGTTTATGTAGAATAAAGCATGATCTCATGATGAAGAAAAGACCTCATGTTACTGGTTCTGCAGAATAATGGTTTAGTGCGTTTCTTATGCCTGTTCTTGAAAAGTGCAAAGATAAGGACATGACCACCCAGGCTATCAAGTGATACTCACTTGCCTAACTCCCACATTAGATACTCTAGAAAAACTTTACATGCAAGTTACTGAAATCAGTAAATCTGGCTGTTCTGTCTTTTCTCAAATGGCTAAACTGCAGTCACTGCTTTACAGGTGCTGTTGATGGAGTGGTTAATGGAGATGTCTATCAGGTAAGATAGAAGTATTCTGTGCTTAGAATATGCTCTTCTTAGAACTTTACCTTAATCTAGACTAACAATTTCTTGTCTTTAATGTAGTTTTCTCATCTCTGAAGGATTTCTATTTTAACAGCTCATCTTATAAAGGTATTAATGCTCTTAATTGTCTCTCCCCTGAATGCAGAGGCAGCAGTCCATTTTGAATTGTGGCATAAGCAGACTAACAGGCTCTGTGGTACGACTTAATGTCGACTTACCACTGGCTAATAAGCTGAAAGCATGCTCTGACTACCTTGTTCAAAGCAAAATTTCCTCAAGTGCTTGTTCTTTAAGAATAATTCCAGTATTTCTGATTATCTTACCAAGATTAGTATTACAAGGAGCTGACAAAACATTGCATGTTTATCAGTGACATAAAGTTAAGCTGCTGACTAAATAGCTCAATCATAGTATGAAAATGTGTTAGCTAGCCATAAAAATGACAAGAGGAGCAGATGCTTGCTTGACTCCAATACAGTGGCAGGGAGGAATGAGGCATTCTAAAGCAATCACTGCTGTAACTGAGTTAGACAACAATTTGGCTAAGGCATTCTCATTGCAGCCCTGACTGAGTGCTGGAGAAGGGGGAAGTACATGTGCTATCTCTCCATAGGGTTTTAGGTGGACACTGAGCTTGCTGGAGAGACAGCTTTCACTGCTATTAGCATTTGTATATCCTCACCGTTGCCATGAGATCGATGGGAAAACTATCTTACTGGCCTTTCATGCTTCCTTAAATATACAGTAGAAGGTAGATGAAATGCCTGGATTTCATACTTGCAGTTCTAAGTGACCAGCTGTTTTTTTTCAATAGAGCTTCCTCTTACCGAGGAAAACCAGGGTGTTTTGGATTGAACATGAAGCCTAGTGCTGTTCCATTAGGATATCTCCTTCTTTTAGCATTATTTCTTGATTGAGGACTACAGGAGGTCCAAAAAGCGGCAAGATTCAGACAAATCTGCATTTGCTGCAGCCCATCAGGAGTGGGATTTCTTAGGTTTGTTAAGAGTAGGGTGAACCAACAAATGTTGTGGGGCTTGGAGTGCCCTCTTTTGCAAATAGATGATACTCATTAGCTTTGCAAATCTGACATTAGTGGTGTCAAAGATTAGAGGTAGGCTGGCCAGTAAATGTCTGGCAGACACTCTCTATTAACACCTCTTCCTTCCTAAGAGGGAAAAGAAAGGGAATAAAGGAGAGAGACTTACAAATTGGAAGACTAAAACTAGTTTAATAAAAATACTAATTAAGTGTAACATATACAAAACCAGTACTGAACCCACCCAGCCTCCCTGATGGCAGTTACATCACTGTCACTGCTGATGCTGTAGGCAGGTGTGGGTTCACAGACTGGATTCAGTGTCAGATGGAAACCAGATTCTGGAGCTGGATTTTACAACTGGATTCATGAACTCATGGACTGGGATCAAAGGCAGAATGGAGAGGTGTCCTCACCAGATAGCTGCTGAGGAAAAGAAATTTGACCCTTGTGGTCCCTCAGCTTTATGATGTGTATGGCATAGAGTATGTAGCTGGTCTGTTTAGGGTCATCTGTTCTGTCTACTCCTCCCTGCAGCTGTGGCCTTTAATTCTGCATCCCTCGATGTCATACACAAGATTGATCAGTGTCCTTGGCCTGTGTACCATTCCTTGGTACTAACTAGAAGCATTGAGTATTATCACAACTAGAGGCAAGACACTGTGTGCAAAAATACGCTGTTAATTTCAGAAAGTGCAGTTACTTAGAAAAGCTGAAAAGTAAAATTTCTGGATAGAATTAGTTATGTTCTAACTCAAACCAGGACAAATGGTAATTCTGCTGATTGTAAGTCTTTGAGCTATTGTATAGCAAAAAGTATGCTGGTACACTGTCTTGATCCTTTAGTGTTCAAATGTCTCTTGTATTCTAAGCTGCATAGAGCAATCAAATTCTGTAATGTCTCTTAAAAGACATTGTGCTTTAGAGGAATGGTACGGGTTGGAAGGCATCTGTAAAAACCATCTAGTCCAATCCCCCTGCTAGAGCAGCATCACCTAGAGTAAATCACACAGGGACATGTCCAGATGAGTTTTGAATGCCTCCAGTGACAGAGAGACTCCATGGCCATTCTGGGCAGACTGTTCCAGTGCTCTGCTGCCCTCAAGGAGAAGAATTTTATGTGGAACCTTCTGTGTTCCAGTTTGTGCCCATTGCTCTTGTCCTGTCACTGGGCACCACTGAGAAGGGCTCTCACCCTTCAGATATTTATAAACCTTAATGAGATTCCCGCTCAGTCTCTTCTCCAGGCTCAACAGACTCAACTCTCTCAGCTTTCCTTTATAAGGGTCCAGTCCCCCTAATCATCTTAGTGGCTCTCTGCTGGACTCTTTCCAGTAGTTTCTTGCCCTTGAGCTGGGTAGCCCAGAAGTGGAAACGGTATTTCAGATAAGGCTTCATCAGGATGGAGCAGAGGGGAAGAACCTCCCTCAACCTGCTGGCCACACTGTCCTTAATACACCATGAGGTACCATTTGCCTTCTTGACCACAAGAGCAGACTGCTAACACATGATTAACTTATAGTTTCATAGTTTCATTCAGGGTTGGAAGGGACCACAAGGATCATCTAGTTCCAACCCCCCTGCCATGGGCAGGGACACCCCACACTAGATCAGGCTGGACAGAGCCTCAGCCAACCTGCTCTTAAACACCCCCAGGGACGGGGCCTCGACCACCTCCCTGGACAACCCATTCCAGGGTTTCACCACTCTCATGGTGAAGAACCTCCTCCTCACATCCAGCCTGAATCTCCCCACCTCCAGCTTCATTCCATTCCCCCTAGTCCTATCACTACCTGAGATCCTGAGAAGTCCTTCCCCAGCCTTCCTGTAGGCCCCCTTCAGATACTGGAAGGCCACAATTAGGTCACCTCGGAGCCTTCTCTTCTGCAGACTGAACAGCCCCAACTCCTTCAGTCTGTCCTCATAGGAGAGGTGCTCCAGCCCTCTGATCATCCTTGTGGCCCTTCTCCGGACACGCTCCAGCACCTCCACATCCCTCTTGTAATAGGGGCTCCAGAACTGGACACAGTACTCCAGGTGGGGTCTCACAAGGGCTGAGTAGAGGGGGAGGATCACCTCCCTCGACCTGCTAGCCACATTTCTCCTGATGCAGCCCAGGATCTGATTGGCTTTGTGGGCTACAAGAGCACATTGAGAGCTCATGTTGAGCTTTTTGTCCACCAGCACCCCCAAGTCTCTCTCCTCAGGGCTACTTTCCGGCCAGTCACTGCCCAGCTTGTATTTGTGCCTGGGATTGCCTCGACCCAGATGCAGGACCCTGCACTTGCTCTTATTGAACTTCATGAGGTTGGCTTGTGCCCACCTCTCCAGCCTGTCAGGGTCCCTCTGGATGGCCTCCCTTCCCTCCAGCGTGTCTGCTGCACCACACAGCTTGGTGTCATCAGCAAACTTGCTGAGGGTGCACTCAATGCCACTGTCCATGTCCCCCACAAAGATGTTGAACAAGACAGGTCCCAGGACTGATCCCTGAGGGACTCCGCTTGTCACTGGCCTCCACTGGGACATGGACCCATTGACAGCCACTCTTTGGGTGCGGCCATCAAGCCACTTGTTGTCCACCAGGGCTCCCAGCTCCTTGTTTGCAGAGCTGCTTTCCAGCAGGTCATACTATAGCCTGTACTGATGCATGGGATTGTTATTCCCCAGATGCATTACTCTAGACTTGCCCTTGTTGAATTCCATTAGGTTTCTCCTTGCCCAACTCTCCAGCCTGTCCAAGTCTTGTGAAATAGTGGCAAAGCCTTCTGGCATCTTGGCCACTCCTCCCAGTTTTGCATCTCTGTACTCAGATCATTGATGACTGTGTTGAACACGACTGGAAGCAGTACTGATCCCTGCAGGACTACTATTTAATATCAGTTAAGTTTGGAAATGTCTCTGAAGTTTTCAGATAAGTTACAGAGAACATTTTAAACTTCTATGCCCAAGTCTATTGGAAAAAAAAAATTTCCAGCAGATATTTAAGGTGAAATTAACTGGAGGATCTCTAGGTCTACAGCTGCATGATAAGACGCTAGGCATTCTTCTGATTTCTTCAGATGTAGACCTTTGGCACAGTTTGATTCCCAGTCAGCTTGTATTTGTGTTTGATCTGTAATTGCTGGAGTCAGTCCTCCTTCAATCCTGTGGTGATTTGTGGCAAGATATTTTTCATGTTAATGGTGGAGATTGTTTGATGTCAGATGAATGTATTATGGCTCAGTTCAAACAGCATCTAATTTTATGTAGTTTGTGGACAGTTATCTGAAATATTGTTGTCACTTATAAATTATATTACTCTTCCTTCCCCTTAAGGAGAGTAATGGTCCAACAGACACCTATGCTGCCATATCCCAAGTAGATCGACTGCAGTCGGAACCAGAGAGTATCCGTAAGTGGAGAGAGGAGCAAAAGGATCGTCTGGAGCAACTTGGTAAGGAGGGTGTTTGTTTCAGTAGCCTTGCTTGTGAGTGAAGTACTGGTACCTTCTTAAGCAGCACTATTCTCCGCTGTGGCTCCTGGCTCTTGAGAATCTAAAATGCTTCTTGAGTTTGAGCAGTGAGGGTGGGTGAATATTCCAGTGAGCAGAGTTTATGCTGGTGGAGGAGACAGCAGTAAATAGTTCTCTGAACCTTAAGAATACTCATGTGGCCTAGCCTCTGCTTTCAAATAAGAGAGCAGAAAGTGAAAAGCTCGTTGTCATCAGAGAAGGGATTAAATACTGCAGCCATCAGCACTTTTTTTTTAAAGGATAAAGATTGCTCATTTTGTAATTGCTGAGGCCATCTGTCACACGGATCTTAACCTAATAGCTAGGTTAAGTAACGGACTAGTAACTAAACTAAATAAAGCTATCAAATGCAGTGATACCTTCCTATGGACAGCTTCTAAAAGCCTACAAACTTTTATGTTTACACTATGCTTACAATACTTACATTAGTGAGCAGGCTTTACTTGAAATTATTAGGACAACCTTTTGTGCAATGCAATTCTGTATAGACCTGAGCCTGTTGCTCCTCTTCTGGGCTAGTTACAGCAGACGAGCTTGTCCTCAACTGTTGGGTGCAAAAGCATGATGACTGCCAGGCTCCTTGACTGTATCTAAGCACAGAGACTTTACCTTTAGCACTAGCATACCAAGGTGACTCTCTCAATTTTTTAACAGTTTCCAGTTTCCATACTGAATCTGTAGTAGGCTACGAATGTCTATCCTAAAGTGAAGCAGACTGTTGCAGTTTTGCAGTGCAGGCATTCAGTTTAGCTAATGCACTGAATCTTACAGTATTTGGAGTTCTTATGCCTAAATAAGGAAGTCTCCTAACCCATATCTGAGCAACTGTCTGCACTAGAGTGCCATCAGCTGAAATGGTAGCACGATCTGATTGGAACAAACATGACTGAGAACCCAATTCTTAAATCTTCAGATGCAAACTCACGAAAGCAGGAAGCAGAATGGAAAGAGAAAGCAATAAAGGAATTGGAAGAGTGGTATGCAAGGCAAGATGAAAATCTTCAGAAAACAAAAGCCAGCAACAGGTAAGGTTTCTCCAGCCATCTGGATATGAAATTAATGTGTGAGAGGGGTTAGTTTATTTCTAGTGTGTCCTAAGGCACTAGTTCTTCAGGTCATTAAACTAAACTCTCCTACTTGGAAGTGATTCTCTAGTGGTAGACTGGTGTTTTAATTTTTATTAGAATCTAAATTAAATGCCCAAGAGTAGCAAGAGAAAACATTACATAACAAGCTAGAATTACTGATGATTCCTTATGACATAAATGTTGAACATGGCCAGGAAAAGTGTTAGTTTACCTACCTCTTTGCATGCTTCTAGCTGCATAGGTATTCTGTGACTCTAATTACCTCCCTTGAGACTTGCAAATTTACTTGATAGGTTCAGAAGCATGAAAGTGGTCTTCCATTTAGTCTTTGCTACAAGTTATTTCATTGGATATCTTAAACCTTTTAGCCACTTCTTTTAGAAGTGCTTGAGAAATAACCTGACCTACTTCTTCCAGTGAAGTATTAAATGTTGATTATGTCTGTACTGGATTTGAATTTTCTAATTATGGGCCCATAGGGCAGAAATTCATGACTTGGCTGCTAGTCTAGTAAACTCTTACACCTTGACTTCAAGCTACAGTGAGGTAAATGTGGTAAGTACTGACTTACCACTTAGATCTCTACTTCTGACCTAGGATTGCCAGTATCATCTTGTCCAGGTGATCATCAGGGCTGCTTTATCCTTTAGGAACTCATAGACTTGAAGTTTGAAACAAGATTTTTCATATCAAAATGACTATCATGTTTCTCTTGATTAAGTAGAGTCCTAGGTAGGCTCTGCTTCTCAGAATCTAGATTCAGTGTCCAAGAATAGCAAACGAAAGCATTAGATGGTGAACTACAATTACTGGAGGTTCCTTAAGATGCAAAGCTTGAATGTAGAGTCCTATGGAGACTCTGCCTCTTACTACAAGAAGAGAGGAGGCCTGCACAAACCATAATTATGGTTTTAACACTTCTGTTCACTGAGGTACAGTCTTTTGGCTGGGCCAAGAGAGGGAAACAAGACTATCAGTCTTCTAGATGGTAGCTAGAACTCACGATACCCTCACAGCTTTATTGTGGCCAGTATTGGAATGCAGGATGTGCATTCAGGAGCAAGGTCCACAAAACACGTGTTGTGCAGGAGGAGTGTTCTGCACTCTCATCAGCCTGGTGAGATTCTCTCCTAATGTTAGTTTTTGTCTGTTGGAAGTAGACTAATGCTAACACTCTAGTCTCAAAGTAACTGGTCTCAACTTCTAGGAAGTAGCTGAGCTTTTTTTGTGTAGACCCTCTGAGTCAGTGACTTAATTGATACATTCCATGTGGTAGGTGCTTTCCTGTTACAGTAAGTCTAGGGTGACAGAAGATTAACATACTAGTTAAAACTGCCTTTGGCCGTGTTCTGCACTTCTCATCCTTATCTCTTTTTTCCTGCCTGCTTGCCTGCCTGTTGGGACCACTTGCTACCTAGGGTGGCAGATGAAGCTTTCTACAAACAACCCTTCGCTGACGTGATTGGTTATGTGTATGTTGCTTAACTACTAACTGTGTTTGCTAGTCATCTAGGTGATGAGGAGGCTGAATGTCTGAAGGTGGCTTCTGACTATTTCAGGGCAGTATAAGCTAATATAAGTAAATAGATCAGGATCAGTACAAGTAATGGCTGTGGTATTAAGTGTAGTGTTCCTGTAAGGATCGCACACACCGCATAATATCCAGCACTTTCAAATTAAGCCATGTAGTATACATACCACTGGAATTTTGGTGATGACCTCAGCAGTCGTTAGAAGTAGGAGGTTACAGTTGTTTCCAGGCCAGCAAACAGTGCCTATCAAGATGTGTTCCTGGGTATACGGATTTGTGCCTACAGTCTTGCAGCAGTGCTGTGTTTAGTCCTAGTCATTTCCACGGAGAAATACAATGTATAGTTCTGCATTCTCTGCTGCTATTCTGTGCTCAGAAAGATACTGAAGCAAAGTTTGCATGTGAGCTCCACAAGCCAAAGAAGGTAGAAAGGATTCCTCTACCATAAATCAGGGGTTGGATGTTATTAGAAAACAAAGGAAAAGTACAAGAAAGTACTATTGGAAAATTGGTGTTGGCTGCTGGGAGCACATTCAGGTGCAGCTCTGTGTGGGTATTCTGCCAGCCTAATGGATCAGGGAGAATACAGCCATGATTTCTAAGCCCTTATGAGTGTGCTAGCTTTCATGGGGTGGAAGAATTGCTCTATTCATTGGCTTGCTTATGTATTTTAATTTCTTCCCTTAATTTCTAGATTTGAATTGAAAGATGGCCATGTCACAGATTCTAAGGTGACACTTTTAGAAGGTGCATTGGTGAGCCATGGTATGGCTTTGAGTGCATTAGTATTGAAGGTCCGGTGTGGAATTGATTACCTAACTAGGTGGATGTAAACCAAGACTTGTGAAATGCTGGATTTACAGGTGGTGTTTGACTTCTCTGATGTCACCTGGAGTTGATTTTGACAGATTTTTCCAGTAAACCCCCCATTTTTGTATGTCCAATGCAAATGTGCGGCCTAAGTGCTGCAGAACAAATTGGCAGCCTGTTTCCTGAATGTGGGCTAAGCTACTAGTGCATGCTCAGCCAGCTGTTCATCTGCATTAAACTCATTCTCATTTTCTGTATCTAACTTAAACTTTCTCTCCTTGTTTCTTTTCTTCTCTTCACCTTTAAGCACAAACATAAATCATCCTTGCTACAGCCTAGAACAGTTAAGTAAAAAAATCTTCACTGTCCCCTAAGTGTCATGTCACATAAAGTAGCAGTGTTGTAGTGACCCTTGTCTTCAGTGATGTCTGTAACCTTATCATCCCTGTGAACAGTGCTTAATCCTCATGGGAGAGTCATCTTCACTGCTTTTTTTGTACTGCTTGTTGGAGTAGGTGGATTTGGTTTGATCTCTTGATGTTTACTGTTCTTGCACTCAGGCAGCTACCAGGGCCCCACAGTTCATGTAAACCAGATGCTGGAGCGTTATCCCTACATTGAGATGATGCTGTTGGCAGCATAGCAATACTAAAAGCAGGCAGCTGGGAAACGGCTGGTACTCACCTGTACATGAAGTACAAAGCCTCCTGTGGCAGAGTCTCCTTAGCGTAGAAGCAGGGAAAATGTGTTTATCCTGTGAACTGGCCTCAAGTCCTCCCCAATACTTTAATCTATGGCACCCACAGTCATGGGATTTATGACTTCAAATTCCTCTTGATTAATGCTGCTTCACTGCAGCATTGGCAATCATTGGGAGATTGTTTTATGATGGCCTGTAGGCCTTGGAGCTTATGGAAATCCTCAGGTGGAATCTGGTTTAAGACGTGCTTGCAGGGACTTGTAAATTTCCCGTTGAAAAGTGTCCAGTGTAAGCCATCAAGTGGCATAGGCTTAACTAGTTAAGATTTGGCATTTTATTTATGAAGAAATGCCTTAAGTAAGAGTGCTTTACTTCAAGGCAGTTTGTGTGGTGACTCCTTAAGCAAAGACTCAATAACTGTTCTTAAAACCAAACACCTGTATTCCAACATTTTACACAGCAATCCTCTGCACTGCTTGTGTATAGCATACTACTTCAACCTACCTTCATCTCCAGGGCTGGGGCAGTGGGAGCTTAAGTAGCCATAATGTCCACAAGCAGCTGTCAGGTCACATATCTTATGAAACACACTGAAAGAAAACTACATCCTGTAAGAGGGAGAGAGTGCCTTATATGTTGGGCATTAACACAAGGTGCCTTGCATTGCTTTTAGGGCAGCTGAAGAAGCCTTTGTGAATGATGCAGAAGACGTTTTTCCGGGCACTGAGTGGGAACGTGTGGCTCAGCTCTGTGACTTTAATCCCAAGTCTAGTAAGCAGGCAAAAGATGTGTCCCGCATGCGTTCAGTCCTCATCTCACTTAAGCAGGCTCCGCTGGTGCGCTGAAGGAGAGCGCAATGGAAACACTATAAATGCAATATTTTAACCTTATTCAGATAAGCTGTGTTTGCTGTAATTGGATTAATTGTTTCAATGTATTTTTTTGGACCAAACCTCCTGATGTATGTAGAGCTGATTGTTGTTTGATTGCATGTTCTTCCTCATGTTTCCTTTCTGTGTTTGAAATGGGAGAATCTCCAGAACTGTAGTCTCTGTGCTGTTGTGCACTGAGATGTTACTCCCCACATTACTGATATTAAAGATTTGTTAAACAGCAAAATGTGTTGATTTTGGATGAATTAAGCCCTCCTGCTCCCTTTCAACCAAGGGTTGCTAGTCCTTTCACCTTGCTGGTGACTGACTAGCCATCAATGCTCCTGTTTCTCTGAGAGTCTATCGCAGTATCACCAAGGCTGGAAGAGACCTCAAAGATCATTGAGTCCAGCCTGTCACCCCAGACCTCATGACTAGACCATGGCTTGTCTCTGTAAGCTTTTCTAAAGCTCTTGGGAGCTTTACTTCAAAAACTGCGTTACTATACAAGTTATCACACAAGATAGAAGCTCCAGGAAATTGAAGCAGTAGGCTTGTTAAGGAGCGTATCTCACTTCTAGTAGAATTGAGGACACTGCTTTCTGTAGGTAAGCAGTTCCTGCTGTCATTCTAGCTGCAGATTTTACAGTAGAAATACAGTCCAGGACATGGTTGTTAAAGCCTTTGATATTCTATAGCATGTTCCATTCTGCCATTGATTTAATGCTGGTTATAAGTGCAAATTTCTGTTGTGCAGAGGATATTTGAACTGTGTCATTTTCCTTACTGACTCTGGCAGAGAGTTTTTTTCCACCAGAATGGTGGACTGGATATTTTTGGTGAGCAAGAGAACTGAAGACTTGCTCTTACTGCTGCTCATCCTGCTGGGTTGGAACACTGTTTGCCAAGGTGGTTGAGTAAGAAACAAACTGATCTGGTAAATCTCATTTCTACTGCTTCCTTGGCTCTCTCATCTCACCCAGCATTTACAGATGCTGTATTCTATCTTGGCTCTGGTAAGATTTGCCTTAGCTGTCTATCCTGTAAGAATAGTTTGTTCAGTCTTGTGTTATTTCACTATTTTTAATCAAAGATACAGTAGCTTAACTAGTGTATAGCAGAATTCCTTTAATACTTGTTGTGTACAAGCTGGATAGTTCATCCAGGTGGTTCAAAGAGGGCTGCAGGTTCAGTTTAGAAGTTAGTAAGGTTCAGGGAGTTGTTGCACAGCAACTGTCTTACTAGCAGCTGTGTCTGTTTGGTGGCTAAGATATTGAGTAAATGATTGCCACCTGGGATTCAATAGTTAAACTATACCTTACTGTTGTCTAGTGACTGGAGCTATTCTCATGTTTGCAAGTGTAGTCGCAAGCTAATGCTGAGTGGTGGTGAAAGTGACAGTGGACTACAGATCTGGAAGCTTGATTCCATGAAAGATGAAAGCAGGAAAATGTGAACTCCAGAAGGGTACCAGAGGTGAGTTTAATAGGACTGAGTGGAGCACAGAACAAATCTATAGAATACTGATACTCAGTGCTAATCTTCATCAATTATGCATCCACATTAACTGAAAATGCTAGTTTAACCCCAAAGCTTTTTAAAAAAAAAAAAGGCTCCTAAAATGAATTGGTGATTGAATAAAGAAAACTCCACTGTATTAAATATACAATGTTTAAAATGGTTAATTTAACCTGTGCTAATGGCATGGTTTTGAGCTGCAGTCAAAGAAAATGGGCAAAGATTCTCAAATTCAAGGCCAAAGTAATGTTACCAAAGTGAAAGCAGTGTTTTATAAAGCTGGGTTTACAGAGGCTAACAACTTGTCTGCAGTTTCCTTGTGTGCACCATCTAGCTGTAACACTGAAAGAAGCAGTTCTCTGGGTTTTGGTTACCTCCTTTAGCTCTTGGTCTGAGAATTTGTAGCTTTTCTGACTGAATTTTATATTACAGTATCGCCAAGGTTGGAAGAGACCTCGAGGATCATAGAGTCCAACCTGTCACCACAGACCCATGACTAGACCATGGCACCAAGTGCCACGTCCAATCCCCTCTTGAACACCTCGAGGGATGGTGACTCCACCACCTCCCTGGGCAGCCCATTCCAATGACAAATGACTCTCTGTGAAGAACTTTCTCCTCACCTCTAGCCTAAACTTCCCCTGGCGCAGCTTGAGACTGTGTCCCCTTGTTCTGGTGCTGGTTGCCTGAGAGAAGAGACCAACCCCTTCCTGGCTACAACCACCTTTCAGGTAATTGTAGAGAGCAATGAGGTCTCCCCTGAGCCTCCTCTTCTCCAGGCTAAACAATCCCAGCTCCCTCAGCCTCTTCTCATAGGGCTTGTGTTCAAGGCCTCTCACCAGCCTTGTTGCCCTTCTCTGGACATGTTCAAGTGCCTCGATTTCCTTCTTAAACTGAGAGGCCCAGAACTCAAGGTGCGGCCTAACCAATGGAGAGTACAGGGGCACTATGACCTCCCTGCCCCTGCTGGCCACACTATTCCTAATGCAGGCCAGGATGCCATTGGCCTTCTTGGCCACCTGGGCACACTGCTGGCTCATGTTTAGGTTGCTATCAATCAGCACCCCCAGGTCCCTCTCTGTTCGGCAGCTCTATTTGAACATGCTAGCTCACCATCTTCCTCTTACCTCCTGTATCAGTGCTGTCACAGAACCACAGAAAGGCTGGTGTTAGAAGGAACTCCTGAAAGTCACCTGGTTCAACCTGCCTGGTCTAGTAGGGACACCTAGAGCTGGTGCCAGGACTATGCCCAGACTGCTGCTGAAGATCTCTGAGGGAGACTCCACCACTTCTGTGGGCAGCCTGTACCAGTGTTTCATCACCTTCCTAGTGAAAAAGTGTTTCCTGATTCAGTGTTCCTAACAATTCAGGGGGAACTTCCTCTGTTTCAATGTGTGTCCATTACCTCTTGTTCTCTAACTGGGCACCACTGAAAAGAGCCTGGTTTTATCATCTTTGCATCCATCCTCCAGGTGTTTGTGTACATTGAGATCTACCCTGAACCTTCTCTTTTGCAGGCAGAACAGTCTCAGTTTTCTCAGGCTTTCCGTATAGAGAGATACTCAGTTGTCTTTGTGGCCTTTCTTGATCTCTTTCTAGTATGCCCATGTCTCTCTTGGTGGGGTGCCCAGAGCTGGACCCAGCACTGCAGATGTGGCCTCATCATTGCTGAGTAGAGGCCTCACCAAGACATTGTGTCTGAGAATTATTGTAGATGTGTAGAACTTGCGACCTGGAAGAAAATACTGCTCAGCTTTATTTGGGCCAATCTAAGTCCTTGTCTGTACTTCTGAGCACTGAGGCCAGCATCTGTCACTTGCACAGAATCATGGAAATGTTAGAAATTGGAAGGGACCTCCAGAGATCATTGAGTCCAACCCCTCTGTGGGTTATGAAAGTCTGCAGAGAAGGAGACTCCACAACCTCTCTGGGCAGCCTGTTCAGTGCTCCATCACCCTCACTGTAAAGAAGTTTCTCCTCACGTTGAGGTGAAATCTCCTGTGTTCACATTTGTATCCATTGTCCCTTATCTTATTACTGTGCACCATCAAAAAGAGATTGGCCCCCACCCCTCATATATTTATAGACATTGATCAGATCCCCTCTCAGTCTTCTCAAGACTAAACAGCCCCAGGGATCTCAGTCTTTCTTCACAGGGGAGATGCTCAAGTCCCCTAATCATCTTTGTGGCTCTCTGTTGGATTCTCTCCATCAGGTCTCTGTCTCTCTTGAACTGGGGAGCCCAAAACTGGACGCAGTATTCCAGGTGTGGTCTCACCAGGGCAGAGTAGAGGGGGAGAAGAACCTCCCTAGAGTTGCTGGACACACTTTTCTTGATGCACCCCAGGATACCATTGGCTCTCTTGGCCACAAGGGCACACTGCTGTCCTGTGGAGAACTTGCTGTCCACCAGCACTCCGAGGTCATTCTCCGTGGAGTTGCTCTCCGGTAGGGTAGCCCCTAACCTGTACTGGTGCCTGTTGTTATTCCTCCCCAGATGCAGGACCCTGCACTTGTCCTAATTGACCTTCATGAGGTTTGCCTGCACCCAGATCTCCAGCCTGTCCAGATCTTCACAGCCTGACAGGGTGTCAGTGACTCCCCCCAGTTTTGTATCATCAGTGAACTTGCTGAGGGTGCGCTCAATCCCCTCATCCAGGTCATTGATAAAGATATTGAACAAAACTGGACCAGTACTGATCCCTGGGGAACACCACTGGCCACAGGCCTCCAAGTTGACTCTGTGCCAGTAATGACAACCCTCTGAACTCTGTTGTCAAGCCAGTTTTCAATCCACCTCATCGACCAACTGCCTATACCACATTTCTTGAGCTTTTCTGTGAGGATGTTACGGGAGATAGTATCAAAAACTTTACTAAAGTCAAGGTATATGACCTCCACTGCTCTTCCCTCATCTTCCCATTTGGTTATGGTTTCATAGAAGGCTATCAAATTAGTTAGGCAGGATTTAGCAGTGGACCCACCTTTTGCCTGCTCTTCCTTTTGTCATTGATGTATTTGCAAAAGTTTGTCTTGTTTTCTTTCACCTACTTGGTAAGACTCAGTTCCAATAGGGCCTTGGCCTTTCTTGTTGCATCTGTTCATTCTCTGGCAATATTTCTATAATCCTTCCAACTGATCAGACCTTTTTTCCACATATTGTAAACCACCTTTTTTATTTTTTTCCAAGAGTTCCCTGCATATCCATGCAAGTCTCCTGCCTCCCTTACTTGATTTCCACCCCTCCCCCACCAAGGGAATACATTGTTCTTGAGCTTGGAGGAGGTAATGTTCAAATATTAACCAGCTCTCATGGAGCTCCCCCTCTTTCTAGACCCCTAGCCCATTGGATCCTTCTAAGCAGAGTTTTGAAGAGGCCGTAGTTGTCTCTCTTAAAGTCCCAGGTTGAAATTTTACTTATCACCCTGCTTCTCTGTCTGCTGATATTAAACTCTAATGTGTCATGGTCACTACAACCAAGATTACCCCCAAACTTAACATCTACAACCAGTCCTTCTTTGTTTGTTAATGCCAAGTCCAGCATTGCACTTCTTGTTGGTTCTTCAACCACCTGCAGCAGAAAGTTGTCATCAGTGCACTGCAGGAACCTTTTGGACTGTTTGTGCTTGCCTGTGTGATCTTTCCAACTAATGTCAGAGTGATTGAATTCACCCATGAGCACAAGGGCACTTGATCTTGAGGCTACTTCCAGCTGCCTGTAGAAGGCCACAGCAACAGTTTCTTCCTGGTTCGGTGGCCTGTAGTAAACACGCACAACCGCATCACTCATGTTTGTATGTCCCTTCACTCTTCCCATGAGCTTTCATCATCTCCCCCTGGGTTAAGCTCGATGCATTCTGGTTGCTTATTCACACAGAGAGCAATTCCACCACCTCACCTTGTCAGTTTGTCCTTCCTGAAAAGTACATAGTCATCCATAACCACATTCCAGTCATGGGAGCTGTCCCACCATGTCTCTGTAATTGCAATGAGATCATAGCCCTGCAACTGCACCCAGATTTCTAGTTCACCCTGCTTATCTCCCCTGTGTTGTTATACAGAAACTTCGGAGACTTAGCAGAGGAGTATCTGTTACCATTGTGGGTATCACATAATCCACCATCTCCTACAGCCTCTGGGGTAGCAGTGCAGCTGGTACCTGCCTCAAAATTGTCCCAGGCTTGTCTTCAGTGGGCCTGTTTCTTCCCTCTTTCCCCTTTGACATTAGTTTAAAGACATATCAACCAGCCCTGCTAGTTCTTGCCCCTGGATTGTTTTTCCTCTTTGTTTTGTGGTTTCAGGTAACCATCCTTTGGTCTCCTTGAGTATATTCATACTGGCCTTAACTTCCTACTGCTGGTGCTTACCTCCGTAGCATGTAGCTGATGCAGAAAACTGAATCAGTGAAATCTGGAAAGAGAAATGGACGCTTCCTATCCTTCACATGTGTGCACAAAGATCTCATACAGCAGAGAGAAAAGCTGCAGACTCCTGCTCAAACCCTGGTATAGAAGTTGCTTTGTTTAGTTTGCAGTCATGTGGCAGGCAGCACCCAGCCTATCTGAAATGGTAATGAGCATTTGTAGAGAATAAAAGGGATGGAGAGAAGGTCATGGGTTCTAAAAAGCAGAGCGCCTGAAAATTAGTACACTGCACTGTTCTCTTAGTCTGAGGCACATGGGTAAGTTTTAAGCAGCCATAAACCAAAATGCTATGGCATGTCTGTTTCCTGCTGTTGTTTTTTTTTTGTTTTTTCTGAGCAGCTGGTAAAGAGAAATGTAGTTTACTGGCTCGTGTTTTAGAACTGACAAGGTGGGTGTCTATTGTCTTTCCCAGAAGAGGATTCCTCTGGTAGTGAGGAAGCACAGTTAAATCCTTTTTCGTGTGGGTTTGCTGGTCACAGCTGGTTATCATGCGCAGAAATTCTACCCAGGTTAAGACAGGAGGCATAGATGATGTAAAATCTTGCTTTTTAAAAAGGGCTCCACCCAAATTTCTCACAGAGTTGCGAAACTGAAATCAAAGGAACCTTTGGAAAAAAGGGTGTTACAAATTTTACCTGAAGTAGTCTTTATGCACTTTGTTTAATTGGGCACAAATTTGGTGCTTTGTTTGCATTTAAAGTTTTTGTGTAGTGTGCCTCACAAAAAAAAAAAAAAGCTGGAAGACGTAGTGTTCAGAACACTTGCAGATAGAGTTACAGCAATGGTGGGCCGGTAGTATAACCACAGGGAGATGTGTTTGTGGGTTTTTTTAGACCAACAGAGTAAAACATGTACTTTCAAGCCTGCAAAGCTTTTTTCTAGCAGTATCAACCTATCCTTGTGATTTGTTAAGGATACCACTGCTACCTGTGTGAGGTCAGGAAGGTTGTGAATGAAAAAGCTTCCCTCACTGATGGCAGGCACAGAAAGAACTGGCTGTGTTACTTGTCTTCTCATTGCCTTGCTTTGGTTTTGTAGCAACCTATAATGTACAAACAGTGGGTGGTTTGAGCACCAGAGCAAAGCATACAGTTTGACCGTTTTGTCAAAAGACCCAACCCATGCTGTATACACAGCTCTGTGTGCAGAATCCAACAATGCTTAAGAAAAATTTTTATCTTTTTGTATCTCTATCTTTTTCAAAATCTCACGAGCGTTTTTAGTTGTTACTAAGGCACATCATGTGCACACAGGGTAAAGCAGACATCGCTTAGTGCCACACTAAAACGACTTTACCGCCTCCACTTCAGCTGCCAAAGCACTAGTTTTAATGTGCCTTTCTTTGATAAACACAATTACCTGGAATCATCCAAGAGCTATACAGTCCAGGTGTTTCACCCTTATGAGTACCTATGAACTCTCCACAGCATTTGAAAGAGACACAGCAATAAGATGCAGATTACATCAGAATATAAACTGTCTGCACCTTACTATCTGTGCTTGTTATACAAACCTAATATTGCCTCTGCTGGCATTGTGCCCAAGTTTCTTACAGTTTGGATGCTTAAGTGGAAGAATGACAGTGCTTCAATGAGACCACCAGAAGGATGAGGCATGTTAATTTTGAGTCAGTAGATGGCAGATCAAAGACTCAAAATACTGAATTATTAAACTTGCTGTTCAGGAGGCCGAAAATGAATTCCAAACTTTAATGCTACACTGATTAGCTGTGTGGCTTACAAAGCAACCGCAATGATCTGTAACAAGGTAGTTGGCAAAACTCAACTGGCCTCCTCGTGCTCTCACATCTCCTGACTGGTTGGGTGTCTAAGTTTAGGTAGAGCTGTCATAGACAAAGCATCTTTTTACACATCACAAGCAAGGATAAGGATCAGTGCTGTATAGGGACTGGTAGAGGTCTTGCAGTGATTAAAGTACAGCACCAAGGACTTGTTTTGAAGTCACCTTCCAACCTTTTGATGATTTGCTGGTTTAAATACTGCTGGTGTTTGCTTGTGCATTGCTAGTTACAAATATGCATGACCAAGCTCTAGATGGTCATAGGCAGCTCTTCCTAGAGGGCTGGACAGCAGCATTCCTGCCAAGGCTTCAACAGTTAGGATAGTGGAAACATTTACCAGGGACACTGCAAAACCAAGACTCCTCCTACAATAGGTAGTTTTAGGAGATGGTGCCAGTGCAGGTAATGAGAATGCACTGCTTCTTTAGGCTCTGAAATGCTGATAATAGCAGGAGAGAGTTCAGTTGTCCTGTGCTTTTGCTCCCCTCGTTCTCTCCCTGTAATGGATAGACAGGCTGGTTTACCCTTACTGGAGCGCACAACTTTCACGGTGAAGAGCTGCTCCAAAGGACACTGGGCCATCATCAAGTAAACAGCACAGTACTGCAGATATTCTGTGAACGCTGTATGTTCACTCCTCCTGAGATCAGATACAACTAGGAGCTAATGTCTGTAAGACCTTGTCTTCCATAAAACCTCTTGTCCCAAATGAAGTGCCTGAAGTTGCGAGAGAGGTTTCAGAACAGATGAAGGAAAACCAACACAATCGCTATTATGATATTAAATATTACTTTTTAATTCTTTCTGATTTTATAAACCCACAAACTTTTCAGGGAAAACCGCCATGGATTTTTGCACCATTTGTACATATGCAGCAGGTTCTTGTCCAGTTGTCAGAAAAAAGTAATTTTCAGAGTATTTGAAGAACCATTTCCTTAACAGGATTAGGTGTTAACAGTGTCTAGAATAAAACTTTTCAAATGTATTTTAGTTTTTCAGGTTTTCTTTGTGCCTGCATCTTTGCTTCAGCTGCTAGGGAAAATCACATATGGAGTCAGAGGTATCAAAAATGCAGAGCTTCAGGAGGTCTGGAAAGCAAAAGCCTGGTCCTACTTTATGAAGATGACAGGGCTCATCTGTGTTAAAACCTCAATAGTGTTATTCCTGACCTGAGCTACTATCAATGCAGAGCAAAGTGGATTTCTCCTGGACCTACTCATGGAGCTACAACACTGGTATTTAAGTTAGTTTGCAAATGGTTGAGAGACAGTATTTGCTCATTCTGAGAAAAACTCTGGTATAGTGGCTGCACAATTATTCTTGGAAACATTAAGGAGATGATCTGGTGCTGTTTGTAAAGTCTGCTGTGAAGATGTGAATTCTTGGTAAGCGTTCCTTGTGAAAAAGAGAGGATGAAGGAAACCCAGAATTAGCCAGTAGAGTGGTTCACTATATCGGCAGCTATTTGAAACGAGATTATTGTACAGCAGAGGGGAGTGGTTGCAGCAAGTTGTTACATTTTTGTTGGATTAGTTTGAGTGTGATATGAATAGCCCCTTTTATTGCCCTGTACTAGTACATTGCTGGGCTTCTGAGAATATTGTCAGTGGCCTGAGTTTGATGTCAAAATAGTCCATTAAATTCAGGACAAAGGATGGTATATGGTATTGTGACTTCCTCCACAGATACCTTCTTTCTGGGGTAGCTGATCATAGAATAGAATCATAGAATCAACAAAATTGGAAAAGACCTCAAAGATCATCAAGTCCAACCTGTCACCCAAGACCTCATGACTACTAGACCATGGCACCAAGTGCCGCATCCAATCCCCTCTTGAACACCTCCAGTTAGAAGGGTCTGTGTTTCAGGTTCTACTTGTTGCAAATGGTTATTATTAGAGTGTCTTGAAAGTTGCGCTTTCAGTGCGTTGGACAAAGAGAGCTATAATGTCAGGAAGTACTAGTTAAAGAAACATGGTTTCCCTAGGTGAGCCTTCACTGGTATTTCACAAACATTGCTCCCAGGCTTCTGAATATTTTGAAGGTGAGGATAAGGCTCAGATTTGCCTTCCCACCCTGCAAGCTGATGGTGAATGGAGGACAAGAATAGTGTACCTGCAGCCTCCAGAACTGCTGAGAGTATGCACAGTGTCTTCTTGAAAGGCACATGATCACATGTGCCACATCTAGCTACCAAAGGATAAACAGTTCCCTCTCTGCTAATTTGGCAGGCAGAGTAGTAGACCGAGTCTTGTAAGAAAACCTCAAACAACAAAATTCAAATAATTTACAGTTGGGAGGAGCTAGAAAATAAAAATGCTCACTGCTGCAGTGGTTGGTTTGTTTGGATTGTTCTGCAGGCTGTAGGCTCCCTAGACATCTTTTTCCTTCAAAGGCAAACCTTCTACAATGGGACTCTGCCCTCTAGAGATGATGTAATAAATAACTGCTTTCATGAACCACTTTCTAGATGCAGCCATCTTGATTCTGCCCACTGAAATCACTACCTGCTTTTGGTGACTGCATCATATTTGGTTTTCTGGTGGAAGCCTGTAAGCTGAAAAGCTGATCACGTAGAATCATAGACTTCTCATTTCACACAGGTGAGAAATGAGTTAATATCCCCAAGTGTTAGCTACAAAGTGACGAACCATACACATATTCCCCACCATACATCAAGATATGCTCATAAATAATTCAGCTACACTTAAAGCAACATATGGGCTTGCCAACAGAGGCAATTAGAAACGAAAATTGCACACTAGTTCCTGTGAAGTCAGATGAAATTTAGAAAATACGCAAAAAAGAAAAAGAGAATACTTCAGTTATGAAATGCTGAAGTAGTCACTTCTCAACACTACTCTCATTCAGTATAGCTGCTCTCATCAAAGAAAAAGTTTTGGGGACGTATTCCCTCCACCCAGGAGGAACCTGAATAGTCCATTTCTGTAGTTCTTCCAAGTACCTAGTATATTCTGCGTGTAGTATAATCCAGCACCAGGCTTGCAGCTCCAAGGAGAGCAGGATCTGCCAGATTCGAGACCACCACATCCACAGTTTTAGCAGAGGACAAAGCCTGTCGATTTATGACATCTTTGACAGCATTGACGTAGTGGCTAGCTAGAACTCCAGAGAGGATCACGAGAGACGGATTCATTGTGTGGAGGATGTTCACAACTCCAAGGCCTAATGCTGTCCCAGCTGAAAAGATAAAGTAAAAAGAAATAAAGTATAATATTCAAAGCAGTCTAGGCCATCAGTAGCTGAAACAGGACTGTAAGCAGCAAATGACAGTATCAGGAAAGCATTCTGCTCTATACAGCAGACAATTCTGCATTTATATTATGAGCCAATATGGGTTTGCCTTTAATTCTTCTCACAACGTAAAAGACAAAAGCACTTTCTTATTGCACAGTAATGCATCATTCAATGATACAGATACAAAAGTCAAAGCAATGAATTACCACACTTGCAAGGTAAGAGAAGAGAGGTAAGCAATAGTCAACCATCTTAGTGCTCTCAGCTATGTATGAGCAAGAGGACTGTGTTTAAAGCTAGTGAAACACTAAAATATCCCACATGAAGTAGTATGTAAATTGCCTTTGATAACTCAGGTTAGCCATTTGCTTGCCTACAAAGAAAAGTCTCCAGATTTTCCAATATGAGAATGTTGGGACCTCACTTTTTTTAAGCTGATCTTTGCAGAAGCTTTTAGTTATCTCATTTACTGTAACAGACTTCTGTGTTCTACACAATTCTGCTCACCTTTCCTCCAAGATTTATATTTAATATTTCAGCACTATTAATAATTTTTATATAGAGTAGTCCTCAATGTGTAGAGTTCTGTTTGTAGTGTTAACAGGGCATTGCCATTTCTGTATCCCCAAAACTATATCATTCCACCTTCTGAGCTATGTTCTCACCTGTCCTGAGAATATTGTCTGCTTTTGTGTTCCCAAGTTTAGCTGCTTGAATGAGATGTGCAGCACCAACTACCTCTTCCTTCTTCATTGCCATTCCTTCTACTAAAAGCAGATCCTCTGAAGATGAGAAAAAGTCAGGAGAAAAACGGTGATGTGACGAGTCAAGAAATGGAGGGTGACAAACCTGCAGTTAAGATCTTTTACATCTCCTCTAATTTATATACTTAAGTCTGAACCCTGAGCAATCTGTGCACCTCTGAGTTTAGCCAAAGCAGTTACATCCATATTATTCAGGGAACTACTTGTAGAACGAGGGCATGCAACTCTAAACAGTTATAGTATGGTAATTCTTCTTGGCCCCAAAGTTTAATAAAATAAATATAAATGTTCTCAAACATAGTTTATCTAAGACTGAGAAATTATTGCTGACCAAACCTTACAGAATGCCTGTCAGATTACCTTGCAGCATGCTTAAAAAGGAGAGTCTACATGCTTCTGGTAATTTTGAGACCAGTGGCTCCAGATGTGACTTGACTGAGTATTGTCATCATTGGAAAAGAATTGTATTATGCAGGCTGTGGCAGCTTCTGGATTGGCTGTGCACAGGAACCCTATCTGGCTGCCTTTAAACTTTGTCACTCTTTACAAAAAGAGGTCTATTATTTCTCAGTACTGTCTTTGCAAATGTCTTCTGAGACTTCCCTTTAGTCATCACGTTTTAAAAAATAAAGTACACAGATACCATCGTGCAGTTTCTTAGCTTCTCTCTGTAATGCTATTCCAGATGCATATGCTTCTATACATCCTTGGCTACCACAAAGGCACTCTGGTCCATCTAAAGATACAACAATATGCCCAAGCTCAGCAGCACAGAAAGAACTGCCATGGATCAGTTCATGTTGATGAATGATTCCACCTCCAATTCCTGCAAAGATACAAAAACTTCTACAATTAGAAGGAAAAAAAAAAAGACAAAAATACAGTGTTTACTGTACCCCATTCTGCAGTACACTGACATTTGCTTACTCTACTCTACAGACAAGATAAAATATGTACATCAGTGGTCTTCTACACTAAAATTCAAAACTGACTTCTCCATGTGACACACCTAATAAGCAATCTTATAGCTTCCTCCTATCCATGTGTGTATCAAAATGGTATATAATATTTTTCCTTCATTATAAAGCCTATTCATGGTACTGACCTACTATAACAGATCTTCTAAACTTGCAGGTCTTGCTCTTTATACACAAAACTAACCTTTCAAGTGGCCTTAAAATTTTGCATTTCAGAGGAGATGTATCAGACAGCTCAATTTGACTGCTAAAGAGCCAAATGCAACCTCCTACCACTTCCCAAACCCTGGGGGGGGAATCCATCAACTAGTTGTTATTGCCACTTTTCTAAAGGACCATATATTGAACAAATAAGAAGTTACCCCACAACTGCATGGAGATATAATAAGCATCACCTCTCACATAAATTTGGTTATCTTGTACATGCATATCCTGATGTGAATTGCATTTCTGCAGTTGGAAGAGAATCAAGCTATAAAGCTGGAAAAAAATTCCAGCTCAGCTTGCAGAGATTTTCTGTTATTTTGAAAAAATGGTTTGCTTGCATAGCTATATCAGTTGAACTTCTTTTATCAAGCTTACACTGTGCAAAAGCTTGCCCGAATAAATTAACAAGTACCCTAAAAACCCCAAATAGATAGAGAAGCAAAAGGACTTTTGGTTTAAGAACTTCATATGTCAGGGTTTTTCAGGCATAGTGGTGTGTTTAAGCTTTTAAGATCAGCTGAACCCCTGAGTGATCATGCTGGTATTCTGCCTTTGGGTTAACTGAGCTGTAATACACCCACCTGTACCAGTAATTAGTGTTACAAAATTTTCTACTCCTTTTCCATGACCAAATTTTCTTTCTGCTAGAGCAGCACAGTTTCCATCATTGTCCACCCAGACTGGTAGGTGCAGAACATCAGATATTGGTGTTCTGAGATCCACACAGCTCCATTCCTGAATGAGTTTTGTAGAGTGAAGCACAATTCCTTCTCGGGGGTTTACCCGTCCACCTGTGGAAATACCTAAGTCCCAGGAATACAGGAAAGAAAAATCAAAACTTCAATGCTGTCATACTCTGAGTAAAAGATCCATTTTTCTCTTTTCAATGGCAAGTATTTTTATTTCTAATACCAGGTTTTGAAGGAGAGCACAAAAATAAAAATTTCTAAGTATTAATAGTGGTGCAATTTCTGACATGTAAAACTAATTCATAGTACTCCATTGCTTTAATCACAATGCATCCAGGATCTTAAGACTAACCATGAGGGTAATGGTTAATCAGATAGTTAACTTCAGGCAAGATAGCAGCAAACCATGTAATGCTTTTGTTTCCTTTTAGTCATGTATGACAGATACACAACAGGAGACTACAAAACAAATTCTTCAAACCCTGGAACAGCAGAAGCATTCTGAAATTTTCTGAAACTCTTTAGGTTTAGAATTAGTTAAAATAATCAGTGGACTTTTGAGTAGTGATTTCTACTTAAAAATACAAAGAACAAGTGATCTGACACCCTATCAGCAAATGCCTAATAGAAATTACATTCCTAATGTAATTTCTATTAAAGTCAATCTGTGACAGTCTCCCTAGGTTTTCAAGAACCAAGTATTTGTTACAACAGAACCTCAGTTAATGTGAATACATAGTTGCTAATTCAGCAATAGCTTAGTGAAACACAGCTACTTTATCTAAATGCCATAATTATGTAACTGATATAAGCAGATATGGCAGCTCCCTCTTCATTCTCCTCTGCTGTCAGCTCCAGAAAAAAACTTAAACACTGCCTAGTAGTGGTAAACAGATAGCTCTCACAAGCATCTATGTAGATAGGGGTCTAAAATCCATGTTTTGCAAATGTAAAAAACCAACCAACCAAAAAACCCAACAAAACAACCAATAAAAGCTGTTAGTGATCTTTGGGCCTACTAGTCTTTAAAACTTTCCCCTCATTTTCATAACCCCCTCCCTCCCAGTAATTGAACAATAAGCATTCAGTCACTTCTGTGACTTCTTTCTAGAAGGGTGCTAAGGAATAAGCAGGAATGTAATCCCTGTAAAATGACAAACCAAAGGGAAGGGTTTTGCCTGTATATAAACCTCTGTAAAGTAATTTATGGTTTCATTATCCTAATAAATGTACCTGACTGTAAACTGTTCTTAAATACTAGCAATAGTGACTACTGCAAAATTTATGTTTTCTACATGAACTATGAGGGTTTTGAGATTTAGCCTTTAGACACAATAAAATAATCTGGGTGGTTAAGTGTATTACCCAACAGATAGTCTGAAAGATTTGATTTGTAAGATCTGAAATATTTCTGCTTATGTTTTTGACTACTTAACATTGTTCTGAGAAATACTTTTAAAAGTAGTTCAAATTAACTTTCCACTATACTCCTTGATTCATTTAAGTTTTGGTCTGGAGCAAACTATTTTTCTTTTGGTGGATTTCTCAGATAAAATAAGAATTTTATGTCCTCCTTTAAAATCCTGGACATACTAATAAAAGCCTTCATAAATAAAAATCTAAAAGCAAAGCTCCCAGTCATCATTTAACTGAAGAAGTCCTGTATGGTATAATCACACAGTTTAACTTGGAACTCTACTGCAAGGTAAGTACACTAGAAATCAGCAAAAAGCCAGATTTGTCTCTTTTATCCGGGTGTCTATTGTAACATTTTAGCGAGCCCCAGTGTAACAGAATTCTGCTACACAGTTGACTGTGGTTGTGAAGAAAGGCTTACTGAAGAGGAAAACTGACTAAACCTACAGTTGTTTCAAGAGCTGTTTCAATACACTAAGCATCTGAGTCACAATTCTGTGACTGCATGTAGCTTCAAAATCCACAAAATCTATATACTACACATTATAGATATTAGATATAGCTTTGCAGATTGCTTTCATGGATGCTACAGGCTGGGCAACTACAGTTTTTGTAGTCAGCTGGTCATTTTCACAGACGTTTAAAAAAAGTTTTGGTGATAAGAATAAAATTGTGGTTTAATACTCAAGATCCATTTCAGAAAGGTGTTTAAAATCACTCAGTAGTAATTCCATGATGAAAAGACAAAGTATTTGTTAACTTACCTACTCCCAAAATTCTGCAGTTCACATTTACTGCCTCTGATGCAGCCTCTACACACATCTTTAGAATTAATTCTAATCTGTCTTCATAAGTTTTAGGGTTGAGCTGGGTATACTTCTTAACTATTTCACCCTAGAAATTAAAAACAACAAAACATGTCCCATAGCAATCTACTTCGAGAATGTGGTGGGTTGAAATTACCCCCCAACTTATTTGAGAAAATTAGTCCCCAAAATAAAAATTGTCAGACCAGCTCAGTTGAAAGCAAATGAAGCTACATGTACAATCAAAACTGAAGTCTAGAAATATGAAATGCAATGAAATTTCTCTTAAAATACAGGTGAGCTTGAAACTGGAGAGTCATAACTTAAACCAAACAACAAAGAAACCCAACAAACAGATGTATGCCTGATCTTGGCCTGAGCAAGATTCCTGATAACTCTGGGTGACACAATTAGGCATTACATTCTGTTTCAGTAAGCAACCACCTCTGTCTAAAATAAAGTATGTATTTTAAGGAACACATGGATTGTGTAAGGAAATATCACATGAACTGCTAGAACCATTTTTGGGAGTAAACCACGATGCAGCAAGACACTTAAGTTCGAAACTTAAGTGTTAACAAAAAGTAAAACAGTAATGATTGCTACACAATGTGGAAACCCCATAGTGCCTTAAGAATAAAATGCTTCCAATTTGAATGTATTGAAGATTTGCATGGTGTCACAGACATGTCCATTTTAGCAGCTGGAGAAGAGTCAGATATGCTAGAAATGTCAGTGTAAAACTTACTGTCCTTTCATAAGTAATTACCCTTCTGACTCACTGGAAGTATTTCTGGAGTACCATCTACTGCAATATATGTTGTTGAGGGGAGGGAGAGTCCTAGAGGAGGAGATTTATTTTCAACTCTAAGGGTCACACAATGATAATTAAAGCATTTGTTACACACACCTGAATCTGTGGGTACTGAGGAGGTAATCTAAATGTAATGTTAATATTGCAGGATTAGGCCAGAATACTGCAGAAGATATGCTGATTAACAATGTTACTGGCCCTATATCCTCTGTACTCTGCATCTAAGTGAACAGCATTGTGCTAATACAGTTAAGAAAAAAGCAATCATCAAGACAGTGTACAAGGCTGTAACTTCAGGCATATTTCAAATGGGTTACTTTTATAGGAAGAGAGGCACTTCAAAGTAAAAATTCACTCAGTCTGTGAATGTATGGAATTCTGCTTATTCTGATGATGATATTAAACCATCAAGCCCCTCTTTTCGTACACCAAAGGATGCAGTCAACAGTACTCAAAAAAATCCGAAACAAGAAACCAGAAGCTCCAATGGCAATTTTAAATCATCAAGCAATTCAAATCCACCATCGTTTTCTAATGCAAGATTAACAAACTATAAATTCAACTAGTTTTAAGAGATCTTTTTAACCCAGCTCCTACTCTTTTGGCAATGAAGATGTCATACCCTTCAGACTATCTATAGCAGCCTTTTCTTGCATTGACAGTTAAGCTAGATAGCAAGAAAAACTTCAAAATATTTCTTCCTTCTACTGTTTAAATATTTTACTGCAATTGAATCTGATTTTTCTCTTCATGGAAGAGGTTTCTGCACATTTGAAGACTCCCCCCAGTCAGTTTCCTTTTCTATAGACTGAAGAATTTTCTCTATTTTCCATGCCTGCAATAATTACCATTGTTTTTTACCCCAAGGTTCTGTCTCCAGTTGGTCTACATCTCTGTGGTCTGATCCATTAAAGTAAACACTGTTCCAGCTAAGGATTAGCACTGTGTTACTGATGATATGCTTTTGTGTGGAAGGCAATATTCAATAACTGGCTGTTCTTCTCTTGGTAGAAAATAAGCAAAATTCTGACCCCACTCACCACTACCACACTCCCTCAGTAATACACTAGCTGGATACTGGTTGTTGCTCAAAACGTTTCTGTGTGCCCATTGCATGGCTGTGTTTGGTAGCAAGGAAGTAAGATGGCTGCTCTTGGAGTCTTTCTCCTTTTTGCTTGACATATGAAGGTCACAGTGATCTGAGTCAACTTTTTACAAGGAAACAGCACACCTGATAATTGTTCTGTTACTTGAGGACTTCCCACAGAGAGGGAGCAGCTAGGCCTGTGCACCAGCAAATGGGCTTTGCTAGTTTAAAAGCAGTCTTAAAAGAACAAACCAGTAGGCAAATTGTATTGAGATTGTATGAGAGATGCAACTTTACCATTCAACAGCAAAAGCAAATAGGATTGCTTTGTTTTGGAGCTGTTTTGTATCATAAGCCTATATCCCCAGTATAGGAACTGAAACACAAAGCCCAGTGGAGTTTGCAGAATATCTAAAAGCACAAGAGAGTATTTACCTTCATACTGACAATTGCTACGCGGAGATTTGTTCCACCTAAGTCCACAGCCAGAGCACTCTGTGTCTCTAGAATATGGTCAATATCTTGAGAGATGTTATCTTTTACAGGAGGAAAGCAGAATTTCTTTTGCAATGGCTCTTTGAGGTCAATAGACTTAAGGAACTTCAAAATCCTTGGAACAGCATTGCCATCACCATATATTTTTGAGCTATATGAAAAAAAAATCCATTTAATTGGAAATAACACTGCAAGCTATAAAATTATTTATATGGCAGAAGGCTGTAACACTGTGTCATTACAAAATTATGATATGCCTACTATAATAATACTGCAGCTCACACTACTATTGTCATAGTAGACAATGCCAGTGGTTTGAAGATCATAGAACAAATTGTGCAAGTTTGATGTTAGCTCAGTTTTGGAATACAAAACACAAAATGTAGAAAACTGGAAAGCTAATGATGAAAAAAAAAAAAGAGCTTAGTTAAAGGACCCATATAATAAAGCTCTAAAATTATGAAAATACTATGTATGTGCTGCAAGTCCAGAGAAGATGTACTTATCACACAGATGACAATTACGTAATAATAAACTGTACATTAATGTCAGTTTTCAGCACATAAATCTGTTTTAAAAATACCATCATACATGGTGACAGACATTTGGTCTTAAAGGAAGATAGGAAGGATAGGTAGGTGTGACCGGTTGACGTTGCCTCCTTAAGAAAGGGAATATGGTGGACGGAAGTTGGTAAACGGAAAGAATAATCTAAACTAATTTCATTGGTGAAGTGGGAGGAAGCACCTTCTGAACTGGGAGTGCAGGAGGACTATCCTGGGCACTCCAGCACTCTATCTTTAGTCTTGCTTCCGCCTCTTCTTCGTGCAGCAGCTCTCTCTGTGCTGGGCTTTCTGCCAAGGCTCCAGCCTTCAAACTGACAAACCTGATAAGGCCTGTATTAACTCCCTTCCAATTAACACAAACTGCTTCTAACTTTTTTCACTCTTTCTCTTTTCTTTCTCTTTCTATCCCACTCTGGGGAAAGGGGGAGAGAGGGGAGAGTGGAGGTGGGAAATCCCCCCCCTCAGCAGAGGGGGGAACCCTCATTTCTGTGTTACTTTATTGTATATCTTTGTATATATTGTAAATTTGTATATATTCCCCTGCAAATCCTACATTGCTTTGTAAATATACAGCTTCACTGCTTTGCTAATTCAGCTTGTGAGTTTTTTTTTCTTTTCCCTTCAAATTTTCTTTCCCTTTACTTACAGGGGGGAGGGAAGAGGCTTTTTGGCCTTACCCTTCCAACCCACCACATTTTTTTTATTGGCGTACCCAACATGCGGCAGATAATTAGTTTAATTTATTACTTGATTGATTTAGTGTTTTCCAGCTGAATTAGCAAACATGAAGGTCTTGTGGTTTGTAGAGCGATTATTCTTTTCAATTTTTGGGGCTCTGGTTTACAGATATTGTTTGGGTTTGATTTTGGATTATCTGGGTAAATATTTGGTGTGGACAATTTATATGTGGGTTATGTATAGAGTTAGACTATGGTATGGAAAATGTATTAATTTCTTATGGCCAGTGAGATACAGGAATGTTACCTCCACCACTCTCCCAATTGAGATAAAGGGTTTTAGGATTCCGCCGGAGGAGAGAGTAACTTTAGGTGATGCCTGGGATCCAAAGGTGATTTATTTGATGTGTATAATCCTGCTTTCAGTGATAATTAATGTGTATCTGCTGGTCTCTCTGCGGTGAGAGAGAAAGGTGTCCAGAACTTGTTTTGTTATTAAAACTAGATCAAAAAGAAAACACCGTGGCTCTCGATCAGTCCCAGAGTCATCTAGTGATGAGGAATGTGCAGAATCTGTGTCAGTTAAAAAGAAGGCTAAAAAGTTAATTGGTAAAGCAGCTCTAAATGACTCTGCTGATTCTGGCAAGCTGCCAAGGGCGTCAGCTGGTATCAACATGGCTCCCATTCCTTTTCCTTCTTCTTCTTCTCCGTCGGCCATTAACGGAGCAACGTCACTTCCGCCCACTCCCTCGGTGGGACCGGAAGTCACTGCCCCAGCAGCTGATTTATCTCAGGACCTGTCAGCTTCCATTGAGGTGGCTGTAAATTCAAACACAGCTCCAGTTAAGGTGGCTCCTTTAAAGACTAGAGGTGGAAAGGCCAAAGATGGAGAAGAAGAGGTGGAGACTGATCCTGGTGAGGGGCCCTCTACTCTAAAAGATCCTGCTGAGGAGGAAGAGAAGGTTTGTTTTAAAGATCTAGCTAACCTAGTGAGATCAAAGCAGGATAGAGATGAAGTTAGGAAAGCAGCTGGCAAAGGTGGTTCTCAGCTTAAAGAGATCCTTAGGAGAATGACAGCAGGATTATATGGACAAAGAATTCAGGGAGACGAAGACGAAGATGATATTTCAGAATGTTCGTCACCACGTGAGGAATTGCAAAATGTCCGTAAAGATTTCACCAGGGCAGATAAGGAGCCAGTTCTAGCTTGGCTTAGTAGGTGTTATGATACAGGTGCTCTGGCTCTAACAGTTGGAGACAAGTCAGCAGCTCAGTTGGGAACTCTCTCAAGGGATAATGGAATAGACAGACATCTAGGCAGGGCTCTCGGTAAGATTAATCTGTGGATACGCCTTTTAATGGTGGTTGCCCTGAGATACCCTTCCCGAGATGATCTTCCATGGAATCCTAAACCCTGGACTACCATAGATGAGGGAATTAAGTGCTTGAGAGAATTTGCTGTTAGAGAGCTACTCTATGGTGAACATGAAACTCTGAATCCTGATGACATTCCTGTGGGTATTGGTCTTGCTAAAAAGATAATCAAACTTGCTCCTTCCAATTATGCAAACATTCTGGCAAGCAGAATTGTGTCAAGAAGTTATGGTGGAGCTTCTCCTACGGTTGGCCAATTCAGTGATCAAATGAGACAATTGGAGGATAGCATGACACGTGGTTCTTTGGTTTCGTCCATTAAAACGATGTCTGGTGATATTCAGAGTTGCATAAGAGAGTTAAAAGATGAATTTAGAAATTCCATATCCCAATTGGCACAAAGGGATAATTTCAATTCTCCCTCCAGGTGGATACAAGTTTCATCTGTGAGGAATACACGTCCTCCAAGGAGGTCATTCCAAAACAGGTCATTCCAAAACAGGTCATTCCAAAACAGACAACCAAGGCAATCACGTAGAACTATTTGGATAACTCTGCGTGATCAGTTTGGTGAGAACATGAACCACTGGGATGGCCAACCAACTTCTAATCTTTTCAGGAGACTGAGGGAATTGCAAAGTGGCAGAACCCAAGGTAGCAATACCAGAAGGGTAGCTGTTACTTCCACAGTTCCTCAGAACAACTCTTATGGCTCCAACAGTGGCTCCAGTTATAACATGCAAAGTTATAACCCTGCAAACTATGTGCAATGCACATGTGCGCATGTTCCCCATAACTAGGGGTGCCCTGCCTCCCGCCAGGGGAGAGAGGGATAACAGAGATAATAGAATCTATTGGGATGTGTACATCCAGTGGCCTGGCACTTCACAATTTCGGAAGTACAGGGCCTTGGTTGACACAGGAGCTCAGTGCACCATAATACCATCAAATTATCAGGGATCAGAGTCCATAACTATTCTGGGAGTCACTGGTGGATCTCAAGAGTTGAGTAAGGTAGAGGTTAATATAAGTTTAACTGGTAGACAATGGAGGAAGCATACAGTTGTGACTGGACCTGACGCACCTTGTATTTTGGGAATTGATTTTCTGAGAGAAGGGCGTTTCAAAGACCCTAGAGGTTACAAATGGGCTTTTGGAGTAGCTTCAATAGAAATTGATGGACAAAAATTGAAGCTATCTGCTAGACCTGAGCTTTCTGATGAATCTGCAGTTGTGGGACAACATAAGATACAGGACATTAAATTGCCGGTTGCTTCTCAGACTGTGCATCACAGACAATACAGAACCAACCGTGACTCTTTGTTGCCCATTCAGAATCTGATTCGTCAGTTGGAGAGTCAGAAAGTCGTCAGCAAAACTCATTCACCTTTCAACAGTCCAGTGTGGCCTGTGCGAAAGCAGAATGGAGACTGGCATCTGACAGTAGACTACCGAGCCCTAAATGAAGTGACACCACCTATGAGTGCAGCAGTGCCAGACATGATGGAACTCCAGTATGAGCTGGAATCCAAAGAGGCCAAATGGTATGCTACCAGACATTGCTAATGCATTTTTCTCTATTCCCATAGCAGCGGAATGCAGGCCTCAGTTTGCTTTCACCTGGAGAGGAATCCAGTACACTTTCAACAGATTGCCAATGGGCTGGATCCACAGGTCAAGCATCTGTCATGCAGTGATCCACGATGCACTGGAGAAAGGCGGTGCTCCAGAACACATCCAGTTCATCGATGATATCATCGTCTGGGGTAAAACTGCTGAGGAAGTCTTCAAGAAAGGTAACAAAATCATTGACATTCTTCTGAATGCAGGTTTTGCCATCAAGCGAGACAAGGTGAAAGGACCTACCACAGAGATTCAGTTTCTGGGAGTGCGGTGGCAGGATGGACGCTGACACATTCCAGTGGATGTGGTAAATAGAGTCTCCACCATGGCAAGTCCCACAAACAAGCAAGAGACCCTACGTTTCTTGGGGATAGTGGGATTTTGGAGACTGCACATTCCTGGATACAGTCAGATTGTGAAACCTCTGTATGATGTGACTCGAAAGAGAAACCATTTCCACTGGGGACCTGAACAACAAGCAGCCTTTGACCAGATAAAGCAAGAGGTAGTTCAAGCAATGGGTCTGGGACCTGTCCGAGATGGTCCAGACATTAAGAACATTTTGTACACGGCTGCAAGTGACAATGGTCCAACCTGGTGCTTGTGGCAAAAAGCTCCAGGTGAGACACGTGGACGACCTCTTGGTTTCTGGAGTCGAGGTTACAGAGGTTCAGAGGCTAATTATACTCCAACAGAGAAAGAAATTCTAGCTGCCTATGAAGGAGTAAAGGCATCTTCTGAAGTGATTGGAACTGAATCACAACTTCTCTTAGCTCCCAGATTACCAGTTTTGAATTGGATGTTCAAAGGCAAAGGCTCCACACCGCATCATGCCACAGACTCGACATGGTCTAAGTGGATGGCTCTGATAACAGAGAGCTCGAATGGGAAATCTTGAAAGACCTGGTCTAGTGGAGGTGATCTCAAGTTCGCCTGAAGGTATCAACTGTGCTAAACCTCCAGAGGAGAAAGTAACTCGTGCTGAGGAAGCTCCTCCTTACAATGACCTTTCTGATGATGAAAAGAAATATGCTTTGTTCACAGACGGTTCCTGTCGTCTTGTTGGAAACAAGCGAAGGTGGAAGTCTGCAGTGTGGAGTCCAACACGCCGAGTTGCAGAGGCGAAAGATGGAGAAGGAGAATCCAGTCAGTTCACAGAGGTACAAGCTGTCCAGCTAGCTCTCGACGTAGCTGAACGTGAGAGATGGCCAAAGCTTTATCTCTACATCGACTCATGGATGGTAGCCAATGCTCTATGGGGTTGGCTAAAGAACTGGAAGAAGCGTGGTTGGCAGAGAAAAGGAAAACCCATTTGGGCAGCCAACCTATGGCAGGACATTGCTGATCGAATCGAGAGAATTCCAGTGAAAGTGAGACACATCGATGCTCACATTTCTAAGAGCAAAGCTACTGAAGAACAGCAACACAACCATCAGGCAGATCTAGCTGCAAGAGTTTCTCAAGTAGACATGGACTCTAATCTTGATCTCGACTGGAAACACCGAGGTGAGATATTCTTAGCTCGGTGGGCTCATGATTCGTCAGGACATCAAGGCAGAGATGCAACATACCAATGGGCTCGTGACAGATCCATAGACATTTCCATGGATGCTATCACACAAGTCATCCATGACTGTGACATTTGTGCTGCTATTAAGCAGGCAAAACAACTTAAGCCCTTGTGGTATGGTGACAGATGGTCCAAGTACAAGTATGGTGAAGCTTGGCAGATTGACTACATCACTCTACTACGTTCTCGTTCTGGTGAGCAATACGTGCTTACTATGGTAGAGGCAAACACTGGATGGTTGGAAACTTATCCAGTTCCACATGCAACTGCACGCAACACCATTCTTGGTCTGGAGAGACAGATCCTGTGGAGACACGGAACTCCAGAGTGGATTGAATCAGACAACGGAACTCATTTCAAGAACAACCTTGTAAAGAACTGGGCAAAAGAGCACGGTATTGAGTGGATATTCCATATTCCCTACTATGCACCAGCTTCAGGGAAGATTGAACGCTACAACGGCTTGTTGAAGACCACTCTTAAAGCCATGGGGGGTGGATCTTTGAAAAACTGGGAAAAACACTTAGCACAAGCAACCTGGCTGGTAAATAGTAGAGGTTCAGTGAACCGAGCTGGACCTGCACATTCAGATTTGCTACGGAAAGTAGAAGGTGATAGAGTTCTTGTTGTTAGAGAAAAGAATCTGTTAGGTAAAACTGTTTGGGTATTTTCTCCCTCAGGAGAGGCTAAACCTGTCCGAGGGGTGGTTTCAGCTGAAGGTCCAGGTCACACTTATTGGGTAATGCAGGAGAATGGTGAAATTCAGTGTATACCACAAAGAAATTTAACCTTAGCTGAAAGAGGTTAATTTCAAACTGCTGTACAGTTACATCGCGCCCAAAAGAAGAATCAATGAGGAATCTACGGTGCACGAACCCTGAGATCCCTGAGAGCCCTGAGTCAACTAAGAGACCCTGAGATTTCCCTGTTTCCCTTTTCTTCGCTTCGTCGGTGAAGAAATGAACTGTTTTCCATTTTTCTCACTTTCTGATTTTCTTGGGACTTTTGAATCATCTACATCTGAGCATAGCCGGAATGGACTATGAACTTTGTTCATGAACTGTAAATATCGTTTTGGATTGGATGGACAGTGTGAACAGCCAATGAAATTGTTTAGAAGGGGTGGATTGTGACCGGTTGACATTGCCCCCTTAAGAAAGGGAATATGGTGGACGGAAGTTGGTAAACAGAAAGAATAATCTAAACTAATTTCATTGGTGAAGTGGGAGGAAGCACCTTCTGAACTGAGAGTGCAGGAGGACTATCCTGGGCACTCCAGCACTCTATCTTTAGTCTTGCTTCCACCTCTTCTTCGTGCAGCAGCTCTCTCTGTGCTGGGCTTTCTGCCAAGGCTCCAGCCTTCAAACTGACAAACCTGATAAGGCCTGTATTAACTCCCTTCCAATTAACACAAACTGCTTCTAACTTTTTTCTCTTTCTCTTTTCTTTCTCTTTCTATCCCACTCTGGGGAAAGGGGGAGAGAGGGGAGAGCGGAGGTGAGAAAACCCCCCCCTCAGCAGAGGGGGAAACCCTCATTTCTGTGTTACTTTATTGTATATCTTTGTATATATTGTAAATTTGTATATATTCCCCTGCAAATCCTACATTGCTTTGTAAATATACAGCTTCACTGCTTTGCTAATTCAGCTTGTGAGTTTTTTTTCTTTTCCCTTAAATTTTTCTTTCCCTTTACTTACAGGGGGGAGGGAAGAGGCTTTTTGGCCTTACCCTTCCAACCCACCACCGTAGGGAAGGAGAGGAGGAGGTGTTGCCCTCTATGTCAATAGCCAGTTGGAATCAGTGGAGCTCCACCTGGGGAGGGATGATGAGCTAGTTGAGAGTGTATGGGTTAAAATTAAAGGCAGGACAGGGGAAGGAGATATTCCTGTGGGGGTCTCCTACAGGCCACCTGACCAGCAGATCCAAGCAGATGAGGCCCTCCACAGGCAAATAGAAGCAGCTTCCAGGTCACAAGCCCTGGTCCTCATGGGTGATTTCAACCACCCGGACATCTGCTGGAGGGACAACACAGCAAGGCACCAGCAATCCAGGATGTTCCTGGACTGCACAGAAGACAACTTCCTCCTCCAAATGGTAGAGGAACCAACAAGAAATGGTGCTATGCTGGACCATGTTCTCACCAGCAGGGAAGGGCTGGTAAGCAATGTGAGGCTCAGAGATGGCCTTGGCAGCAGTGACCATGAAGCAGTTGAATTTAATCTCCTCAAGGCAATCAGGAGGAAGTATTCCAAGCTTACGACCCTAGACTTTAGGCGTGCAGATTTTGATCGCTTCAGGGATCTGCTAGCCAAAGTGTCGTGGGACAAAGCCCTGGAGGGAAGAGGGACCCAGGACAGCTGGTCAGTATTCAAGGACCACCTCCTCTGTGTCCAGGAGCTCTGTATACCAACAAAGAGAAAAGCAGGTAAGAATGCTAGGAGGCCTGCCTGGATGAGCAAGGAGCTACTGGACACACTATTACCTAAAAAGAAACTCACAGGAAGTGGAGAGAAGGACAGGTAGAACAGGGGGAATATAAGGAAGCTGCCCGAGCAGCGAGAGTCCTGGTTAGGAAAGCCAAAGCAGAGTTTGCATTGAATCTAGCCAGGGAGATTAAAGGGAACACTAAGAACTTCTACAGGTATATTAATGGGAAGAAGAAGACTAGGGAAGGTGTGGGCCCCCTCAGAAAGGAAACTGGTGACATGGTCACAAGTGATGAGGAAAAGGCTGAGGTACTTAATAACTTCTTTACCTCAGTCTTCACTGCAAGGGCCTCTAGCCACACTCCTGATGTTATGGAAGACAATGCCAGGGATGGGGAGGAAGAACTGCCCATGGTAAGTGCAGATCAGGTTTGTGATCACCTGAAGAACCTGAAAGTGTTCAAGTCCATGGGACCCGACGGGATACACCCATGGGTACTGAGAGAACTGGCAGATGAGGTTGCTAAACCCCTCTCTATTATATTTCAAAAGTCATGGCAATCTGGGGAAGTCCCCACGGACAGGAAAAGGGGAAAAATTGCCCCCATTTTCAAAAAGGGTAAGAAGGAGGAACCAGGGAACTACAGGCCAGTCAGTCTCACTTCTGTGCCTGGAAAGATCATGGAGCAGATCCTCCTGGAGTCACTACTGACTCAGAAGAATAGTGAAGAGGTGATTTGGAACAGTCAGCATGGCTTTGCCAAGGGCAAATCCTGCCTGACCAACCTGGTTGCCTTCTATCAGCAGGTGACAAAATTAATAGATGAGGAGTGAGCAACTGATGTCGTTTACCTGGACCTGAGCAAAGCCTTTGACACTGTCCCACACCACATCCTGGTCTCCAAACTGGTGACACATGGGTTTGATGGGTGGACCACTAGATGGATAAGGAACTGGCTTGATGGCTGCACCCAAAGAGTGGCTGTCAATGGGTGCATGTCCCAGTGGAGGCCAGTGACAAGCGGAGTCCCTCAGGGATCAGTCCTGGGACCTGTCTTGTTCAACATCTTTGTGGGTGCCATGGACAGTGGCATTGAGTGCACCCTCAGCAAGTTTGCTGATGACAGCAAGCTGTGTGGTGCAGCAGACACGCTGGAGGGAAGGGAGGCCATCCAGAGGGACCTTGACAGGCTGGAGAGGTGGGCACAAGCCAACCTCATGAAGTTCAATAAGAGCAAGTGTAGGGTCCTGCATCTGGGTCGAGGCAATCCCAGGCACAAATCCAGGCTGGGCAGTGACTGGCTGGAAAGCAGCCCTGAGGAGAGAGACTTGGGGGTGCTGGTGGACAAAAAGCTCAACATGAGGTCTCAATGTGCTCTTGCAGCCCGCAAAGCCACTCAGATCCTGGGCTGCATCAGGAGAAGTGTGGCCAGCAGGTCAAAGGATGTGATCCTCCCCCTCTACTCAGCCCTTGTGAGACCCCACCTGGAGTACTGTGTCCAGTTCTGGAGCCCCTATTACAAGAGGGATGTGGAGGTGCTGGAGCGTGTCCGGAGAAGGGCCACAAGGATGATCAGAGGGCTGGAGCACCTCTCCTATGAGGACAGACTGAGGAAGTTGGGGCTGTTCAGTCTGCAGAAGAGAAGGCTCCAAGGTGACCTAATTGTGGCCTTCCAGTATCTGAAGGGGGCCTACAGGAAGGCTGGGGAAGGACTTCTCAGGATCTCAGGTAGTGATAGGACTAGGGGGAATGGAATGAAGCTGGAGGTGGGGAGATTCAGGCTAGATGTGAGGAAGAGGTTCTTCACCATGAGAGTGGTGAAACCCTGGAATGGGTTGTCCAGGGAGGTGGTCGAGGCCCCGTCCCTGGAGGTGTTTAAGACCAGGCTGGCTGAGGCTCTGTCCAGCCTGATCTAGTGTGGGGTGTCCCTGCCCATGGCAGGGGGGTTGGAACTAGATGATCCTTGTGGTCCCTTCCAACCCTGAATGATACTATGATACTATGATTCAGTTTTATTACTCTTTTGAGGCTTTTAAGAAACATGCTTCTAATTCATGTCCTTAATGACACAAATACTGCATCTTGAAGTTTATAAGAACTTGTATGTTAAAGTACTGAGAATCAGTACTGCATGGCTGAAGAATAATGAAGAGCATTTTGCTACAATCCTGCAGCTTCCCTGCAAGCTTGCACTTGTATCATGCCTGTGGTCATGCCTGTGTGTACCATGCCTGAGGTCAATCCAGCTGTGCGTGGCTTGAGCTGGTGAATCCTTCAGGCTCAAGTCAGAGATAGGTAGATAGGATCTTCTTCCCCACACTGTTCCTATGGAACAAGTTCTCATAAGCATGCTAAACTAAAAGAACATATAATTTTTATCCCCGTCTTTTTCTTAGATGTTAAATTACTAGTTATATCAAAACCTTTTGTTTTACAAATACTAATCTGCATATTGGACATTGCCCTATGATTCTGAATGAGGTATGTGAAACGAAAAATAATTTGTAGTTTTAGGATTGTGCATTAAAAGCGCTCAAATAAAACATGATGAACCACCTCAGTACTAAAAGTCTTTTACTCTACTGCTTTAACATGCCCCCAGTGAAGCAAGATGAATGTACTTACCATGGGTATTGTTTACCAAACTGCAGCTGTAGAGCATGCAGAATCTTATCCTGTGTGTCAGCATCACGAACGTGAAGAACATTTTCACCTAGACAACAAAGTTTAGTATAATAGGACAGGTCAGCTTCTAAAATTATATTAGAGGACAAAAACTGCTTTAGAAAATAAGAAATAATCATTGTTGTTTGCTCTGAGCAGGAAAGACTCCAGCCAGATTGACATCACTCTTCAATTATGTTCCTCCCTATCCTCCCAGCAAAGCAATGGTGACTCCTATGAGATGCTGTCATGCATTACAAAACATTAGAGTAGAATATTAGCCTTCAACAGAATGCTGTTACCAAATTAGAAATGCGCAAATGAAAACAGGAAGTAAATAGCTGTTTGTGTAATAACTGTGTATCTGTGAAATATCACAGCAGTAACTTCCTGAAGTGGAGAAGGGTTAACTTTTGAAGGTGAAATTTAAATACATGTCAAATGTCAAACTAGCTATAAAGGAAAACAGTTGCCTACTCTGCTACATAGAATCGACTGAAAATGGAGATATATTTTAACTTGCCCATAGATAAAAGCCTTGTTATCTTAGCTGTAACACCAAGCAACACTGTTACTGGAGTAGCCAGTGAAGCTTTAAAATGAGTCCAAAATTACGCTGCTCTGATACTGCAAGCTAGCCTCTATCAGGCATTCATCTGACTTTATCCTGTGGAAGAAAAAAACACCTCAGAACCATGAGAAAATTGAGGTTGTTATGCAAACATGTACCTGTTTCTCTTCCTGTCTGACGTGTCCCTAAATTGATTACAGGTGTGCCAAATGCTCCCACCTCTCGGACACCACAACTGCTGTTACCAATCATACAACCAGCATGAGCGACTAGTTGAATGAACTGGTCAAAAGGGACATGTTTTACTGCCCGAAAATTGGGATGATGTTCAATGCCCTTCTTCCTCATCACTCGAACCATCTCTTTGCTTCCTGCAGAAAAGCAAGAAGTAGAATAATTGATTCAAGTTCTACTGTTAAACTGAAGGTATCAGCATCATGCAAAGTATGCATGCAAACATGCAAAGGAGTCCATAGCTATTCATTGAGGCTGATTTGGTTTTGTTCTCTTTTTATCCTCACAGTGCAAGTTACATAGCAGGGCATGTGAGCCAAAGTTTAATCCCAAAACCCCTTGCAAAAATCTTGTTGTAGTTTTTAGTTAATTTAAGAGGAACAAATATTGCTTCTGCAGATTACATGGTTCACCTTCATCTTCCTCCTCACACTGAAAAGCTGAATGTCCCCCAGCAATGCAAGCATGTAACTGCAGTGGATGCACATGTGATGATCCTGAGACCATCCAGCTGGAGGTTGGCTGGAGGTTCTGGGATAAAAGCACTCTGTGAGAACTGATGTATGCTTTACTGAAATCTGTTATGTGTCCCTCTGTCACTAAAGTATTTTACTCACCTGCATCCACATTAGGGAATAGAACAAGTGTTCTCTTGTTGAAGGAGATGAGTGCATCTAGTGTCAGCTCAAACATCTTTATGGAATGTTTAATGTCTGTGGTTACAGGATGTTGCAGAGCAACTATATAATCTCTTGTTTTGACATCTTCACCTGTGCCAGTGGAGCCCGAAACAAGATTATTTTTTTATTGGCATATAACAGTAAAAAGAAGTGAGGGCATACTTTTGAAACTACTGATGTGAAAGACTGAACAGTCAGGGAACGGGACATCTAACACAAATTTCAATGCTAACAGGCAGATCTAGATTGTTATTCCCCCTCTTAGTAAGTCTCACAACTTTAGATAGCGCTACCTAAACCTCATTAAACTATTAGCTTGCAGGCCTACTTCTAGAGCTTTTCAAGACTGTACCAGAGCCAAGTGCCTGTTCTCAAACCAGTGTAAACCTGGAACATGAAACCCTTGAAGCTGCTTGGGTTTTCTGCCAGTTGTCTATCCACTTGCAAAGACTTAATTCCTACTGCTTTAAAATAGTCAGCCCTACTTGTTTTATATACATTTGGTAACAGTATTTACCTGGAAGAGTATTTCAGCTTTCAACTACTCAAGTTCATGTGCCAGGTTGCTTTGTTAAAGACAAGAATCAAGCACAAACCCTGATTGTTTACAAGGATTGTATCTAAGTCAGTGAATATGAAATACCAAAAGCCTTTGGTGCATGCTGCCCCACTGCAACATGCTGCAGTTCGTTCTTCAAAAGAATGTCCATATGGTGTCAATTCCCTTTGAGTTCTTTTTTTTAAGATTAGCATTAGACAGCTTAAACTTACCAGCAAGAAGTCTATCTCTTTCCTTTACTATTCTCAGAGCCACTGGTCAACAAATCCCATAGACTAGTAACATAGCTACTGAGCTTGTCTAATATTGAAAATCATGCAGAAAACATCAAAAGTGGACTGCTCACCTAGCCACATGTGTATAATACTCATGTAGTCCTTATTTTTGGCAGAGAGTAGCTTGTCATATGAAGGACAGCCTGCTAAAAGGATGCGGTCATGATCTTCACACATGGCTATCAAATGCTGCTCTGCACTCCTTGTGCAGCACACATGGTAATGGGCCAGTTTGGTTATAGCATGTCTGATGGAATCATCAATGGTCCCACTGACTTCCCCACCTTCAATGTGAAGAATGCGAATATTCATCAGTGCTGCAGATGTTGCCAGGGCCAAAGCATCAAATCTGTCTCCATGAACGATCATTATGTCAGGTTTCAGGCGGTTCAGGACATCTGGCAACTTGACTAATGCAAGGCCTACTGACTCTACCATAGCTGCCTCATCCTCCCCTCTCACAATGGTGTGCAATCTTGTATGAATATCGAAGTCATCTTGTTCAATCATACGGTAAGTATTGCTGTAGGCAAGAGGAAAAGAGTAAATACAACTCGGTTTTACAGCAACATAGCTTGACAAAACAACTGTTTATCAGAATAGTTAACTTGGTTTTAACAGAGGCCTGCTTATCACATCTCCTTCATTAAGTGATCTAGTTTTTAACAAAATGTTCTCATCCATCTGAAGATGATCCTGCTCTGGCATGAGGATGTGGACTAGATGATCTTTCAAGGTCCCTTCCAACCCCTAATATTCTATGATTCCTCATATTCCAAACATCAAGATTCTGTAGACACCTATAATGAGGAACTTAGTTGAACATGTTCTGGAAAGCCTCACAAATCAACTTCTTTGTTCAAGTGTTTGCAGAGCCTTTCAGGGAACAGATATAGCATGGTTTCCTTTCAGGGAAGTTATGTTGACTGCACAAATGAATAAACACAAATGTATAATTATGCATAAATACGATGCAAAGCTGAGGGCTGTCATGTTCAAGGAAAATGTCCTGAAGCTACCATCCATTATCAGATTTGGTATTTGATCTGTACCAAGGCTTATACTCACAGACAGAAGAAATCACTGCACAAAGAGATCTTGCATTCATAGGAAACAGGCTTTCACACTAAGGAAATAAGGTTTTCCACATATACTACCAGCTTAATTCCGCAGTGGTAAAATTAAAGCATACCGTGAATTCTGATGATTGTTATTGTTATGTATTTGAAATATGAAAATATCATCTGTATACAATTACCTGTCTTCAACATTCACTATAGCTGACCTAAGTAGTCTCCATACTCTGAATGGAAAAAAAAACCCCAGTTCATCTTCAAACCATTTGACACATTCGCTGTTGTATTCAAAGGATTACACTTTTAAACTGATTTAAATCAGATTTGATTTTCATTAAATCCATTGTTACTCACATTCTGCAAACACAACTCTCATGATCTGCAAGCAGAGTAAAGATAGCAATATGGTTTGGCTCAAGCAAAGAAGCAATCTCCATTCTGCTTAACTGAAGAAAATCCCATCTATCCATTCAATTCTGCTCACTGCTGTAACACACAGGAAGGATACATTCCCATAGGCCAGGCAAATCCTATTTATGTGACTGAAGTGGCTCAGATTTTTCTAAGGTTTCTAGTTCCATTTACAATTATCCTTCACAGATCTATAGACCTATATTTACTATATGCATTAATCTAAAAATCAATCAATGAATCTTTTCTTCTATATTTTGACCCTTCAGAAGGGAAAGAATCTAGGAACAAGACTGCATTTTTGGTACTTTGTTTCTTTTACTGTTCTCCAAATGTTTCAGTAAGAAACATTTCACGGGATCGCTATTATTTGATTCTCCTACTGTTGACTACCCTACTCAGATCACTGGAATACAAATGTTTTGAGGATCCACTAATTCTCTAGGATCTCTCACATTAAGAAGTGCAGCATTAGGTCATGAAAATCCTCCAGCAGTAGCAAGGTTTAAAAATACTTCTCACAAGGCAACTAACAGCATTTGTCAGATCAAAATCTTTCTGTGCATTACAAATCATTTACATCAGAGAGATGGAGCTGGAAAAGCAGTGTTTCGTAATACTTTGCACAAGTCTCAGAGACAGCAAAGGATTCAGGACTACAGAAAAATCAGAGTCATGCTTCTCCTCTCCAGCAAGCAAAATAAGGTTACCTTATTTCTCTGATCAGACAGGATGTAATCTAAAATGCTAGCCTGGCACAAAGTTTGATTGTGTTCCTGTTTTGTTTGTTTGGGTTATTTTGTTGTGGTTATTTAAAAAAAAACAAACAAACAAAAAAACAGGCTAGTTTTGTGGTGCTGAATTAATATTGACACTTTATTAGGTGGCAACAATATCTGGTACAAAGCAAGAAACAAGATTAATATACTGAGAATAGGCAGCAGTGGAACTTCTGTCTTAGTAGTTTGAGAGAATATAACTTCCTCATACCCATAAGAAAGTGACAAAATTTGTTGTTGGAAGTCCAAAAAGTGCCTTTACTTGAATTAACATTTCTAAAAGTTCAATAATGCTGATATGCTGTAAACCTTATGCTACAGTCTGATTTTGACTTGTGAAGTAAACAATTTCCTGTTTCTCCTGCTGGGCCCAGTCTGGTAAATGCAGCCCAAGCTAAAACAACCAAACAACAGCCACAATCCCAGGAAGAAAATGCACACTGTTCCTTCTGCCTCTTCCCCAGTAAACTGGACATGAGAAGTGATCTGACTGCTTTCTTACAGACAGGACTCTGATCTCCCCTACCACACGTAATACGTCTTTCAGTTATTCTTTTTGTCAGAAAGAGACTACCACTCTTTCCTTACTCCACAATTTTGGAAGTAAGAACTAACAGTATTCTCCTGGGTTATGGAATACAGAAGTACTTGCAAAGTACTATGCAAAGTGGCAGCTGCAACATAATATTACTGAAGATTATCTTTTATCCATAAGAATTAAAAACTGGCATATTTTCATTCAGTAATCACCAGATCCTTCGGGAAATCCAAATTAATTGAGTTTTTTACTTCATGTAGTCTGTGAACTTGCTGAAGTTCAATTAACAGTACTTACACATTTATTTATTTTTTAAATTCCAAGATTTGTTTGGAAAAAGAATAATCAGAAATGCACAATCTCAGCAGTGAAAAATGAAATAAAATCTGAAAAAAAGACATTTAAAAATCTGGTGTACATTTATGAAAACAAGAATTTTGTTATCTAAAGTTCATGATGTTATTGGTAACACCGTAGAAACAAATTAGCACAGATACAAAAATTCACCTTACCCATAATCATCAATCAGGTGGGAACCAAGCACTACAACATCAAGCTCAAAGAATTGTGGTTCTGCCTTAATACCAAACATAATGGGAGCCAATTTTGAATAATCAGCACGGTTGCAAGTAGCAACACAAACACGAAGCTTGTGGTTGTTTCCATTCTTCTCCATTACTTCCTTTTGTTTCTGTTTTGAAAGATTCTTGAAATATACTTCCTGAAATAATGAGGAAAAACATCATTAATAGTAAAGTTTATGGCAAGTAAATGGTACAGTTCATGAACTGCATACATAAGTAGACATACACTGACTCATTCATCAACAACAGATGACTGATACAATATGCATCATCTGAAGGCTTTTGAAAATAATTTTTCCTTTTTTTTAGTTAAATCCCACCTAATTTTAATATCTCTGCTTCTGTAAATAACATATAAAACTTCTATGTAAACCATATATAAGTATTATTAATTTCAACTGCAATAGAAGAGGAATAAGGTTTTTTACTGTTAGGATGGAAACATACCTGCGTTAACTGGAAAAATTACCAATGCATTAGTAAATAAATGATAAAAAAACCCAAACAACTCTCATATCCCAAAGCCACAGAGTGGAACTAACTTACAAGACACATCCACTGACACGCTGCAAAGAAAAGGAGAAAGGTTTTAACTATGACATTATCATAAAACACATTTCAGTGAGATGAGTTAAACATTGACATCCACTGACACACTCTGCAAACAAAAAGAGAAAGTTTTGGCCTAAGACAATGTCATATTTGAGTGAGGTGAGTTAAACATTGACATCCATTCACACACTCTGCAAACAAAAAGAGAAAGTTTTGGCTAAGACTATCATAAAACATGCTTCAGTGAGATAAGTTAAACATTGACATCCATTGACACACTCTGCAAACAAAAAGAGAAAGTTTTGGCTAAGACTATCATAAAACATGCTTCAGTGAGATGAGTTAAACATTGACATCCATTGACACACTCTGCAAACAAAAAGAGAAAGTTTTGGCTAAGACTATCATAAAACATGCTTCAGTGAGATGAGTTAAACATTGACATCCATTGACACACTCTGAAAAAAAGTTTTTGTGGGTTTGTTGCATAAGCTTTTTGCATTTAGTAGCTGGAAGAATATTTTAGGGAGAAAGAAAAGCCTGTTGAAAAAAATACAGCAACAGTTCCCTCCAAATAATGCAAATTTCTTCTCCCTCCAACCAAAAACTACAAAGTTGAAGGCAGAGGGTATCAGACTGGCTATGTTGGGGTGAGGTTTTTTTTTGTTTTGTTTGTTCTCAGGGTTTTTGACATTTGTTTGGTTTTTTACATTTGTGTTGATTGGTTTTGTTTGTTTGTTCTTCTCCTTAAAAAAATAACTAAGTATGAAATCTAACATTATGTCAGATTTCTACTCTACTTTAACAACAAGCAAGGTTTTTCCAGATTAATGCATTAGGATTGCTCATCTCTGACTCAAATGGAAGAGTATCAGTCTCTACTGGTTTTGACAGCTAGAAAAGCTCTTTCTGGGAAGCTACTGCAAGCATGACAATATTGACGTTCAATTTCATGCTCCTTTTACCTTTTATTTTTCCCATCCCCCTCTTATAAAACTTACAAAATTCAGCAACGCTTCCAAGATTTCCCTGGTTTTAACAGAGATTAATTTACATTTTATCATGCATACTGAAACAATATTTTGGTAAAATTAGGATGACCAGGAACCTATTCCAAGTTGCAAAGGTAAGAGACGTTTCTAGTCTCCACTGGCAGTGCATTATGGCTCTGCAAAACTAGGACTGGCAGTGGTGTTTTTTAACTCCCAACTACTATTCCTGAGAGAGTTGTTACATTACTTTTCAGAATGAAAGAAACTTGCCATGACTAATATGCTCACAAGAAATGGCAGTTCTCATTTATACAAGCAAAGCAGCTATGGCTGTGCCAACCAACTTCACCAGGATAGGTACTGCCTGGAGTTTCAGCATTTGATTAAATGCAAATGAAATCTGAGCTCTATGGATTCAGACATAAAGTAACAGATACTTTTTGGTTTACATTGACCCCCTTCTTTTGAACCTACATTTGAACCTTACTTCAAAACTAGTATGTTAGTTAATTACAGTGTTATACTTTCCAAGGGTCAGATGACAATTCTTCCAGGCAAATGAATTATTTCCTTATGCTGGAAATATCTGCAGATAAGCGTGTATATGGTGGCTGCTTTAATTTAATCTTGTCTTTCTAACAAGCTTGAAACATTTTAAATGTATGCAAGAAATTCAGTACCTCATGTTGAAAACATAAATAGGGTACTTCGCAAGATTTTAAGATGCCATATAAAGGCCAGCTCAGAGAGCATGTTATCCCTGTATTATCGAGTGAAATTTGAAGCCACATTAGATATATCCAAATCTAACAGCACCACTGCTTTTTTATTTCTAAACCATCTTTTTGAAGATGGCTCTGAAGAGGACATCCTGCCATTGCATACATGGAAAATCAGAAACTAATGCAGATATAATTGTGTTCAAGACTTGAAGGCCACTTCCAACATTCCTATAAGCTTGTCTTTGACACTGCATGAATAATGTTAGTATAATTAGAAGCAAACATCTCAGAGACAGAAAGCCATTGCTGCATACATATTCTGTACTATGTAAACAAAAGTCAAAGGGCATAGAATAAGGAAGTGTCAAAGTAAGCTTACCCAAAGTCTGCTTACTTTGTTACCCAACTAAGCTAGAACCATCAATTTCACCTCTGACAGAAGTTACTTTTCATCTGTGCAAAGAAGGCTTTAAGAAAGACAGCAATTTTCTGTCCTTCTTAATCTTCAAGCAGTATCTAAAATTTTAGAACCCTTCAATCCAAATCCAGAAAATACTACTTCCTAAAACTGTAAATTTTAAAAACAAAACAAAATCAACAAACAAACATGAAATCTACCTGAACTGGAGGGCATCTGTATGGTCACACAGATGACATTTACTTACAGTTGCTATCGGCCACAATAATGGTCTCTTAAAATAATTTCAGACATAAATGTAGAGAATTTCCAAAGGCCTGAACTGACCAGAATAAAAAGCAGTTCATGCTATTTGTGCATTCCGACTTCTGTTAACATTAGATTTCACTAAGTCTCAAAGCAGAATTATTTTTAGTGTTGCCTTACACCTCTGTACACAGTTGTTTCAAATACATTTCAATTGTTTAAAGTAAGGCACACAAAGACCTTGGTGCACACACAGGTTTTCAAGTGCTGTCACTTTTAACATGCATTTTTCTGAAGGACCAAAATATTTACCACAGAAAAAGGACTGATAAAAATCCAGTAACAGTGTAAATTACATTTAATTACTACCACTAATTAAACCAATTTACTGTTTTACAGATTAAATTAGATCATGATTTCTAAAGGAATGTGATGCATTGCTACATCATGATTAAAAGAGAATTCTATCTTGACTCTGACCTATTCTGAGCTTGTAAATGCAAAAATAATTCCGTATTTTTGGATAGCATTCATTCCCAACATGTAATGACAAAATGCCTTCAATCATTAACAGTATATCCCTTCAAGCAGAGCTGTAATGTTCCAGCTACATAATTTTGTTACCACTATGATTTTAGAATTCAGCAACAGATTTTTAAGCCTAGTCTTTTCAGAGCTGTTCACTGAAATTCCTTTAAATAATTAATCACTAACAGTTGCTTAACAGTTTCTTAGGTGTTCACTGATATATTGTTTGATCTATAAAGCCTTCATTAGTCCAGGATCTTCCTGTTTCAAGGTCTACCTCTTCCACCATGCTCAGACTAGTAATCTCCAGTAGCAAGGAGAAATGAAACACTGTTCTATTAATGAAATACTTGAAATAAGTAATCTCTACTTGTTTTGTCTATTGGTCTTCCATATGCCATCTTACAGCATTTAGACTATTCAAGGACTTTTTAAGGACTGGAGAATTCTGGGTCAGATTTTTACAGCAGTGTAGTAGTAATTATTTCTGCTAGCAGTCTCAAGTGTATGTGGCTCTTTTACCAGTATTTCACAACAAGTGATTCCACCTCTAAACACAGACTTTGACATTTCTAAAGAGACTACCTTCAATGTCAAAGAGCCTGGAATACTTGTCATTATAATGTCTGCACTGCTTATGGCTGTGTGCTTGCAGTCCGTCTTCCCATTTGCTTGCCGTGTGGCTATTCTGTCCAAAACTATTCCCACACCACGCTTGTGTATTCATGCCATCCTTATTTATGCATGAAACCATTGCTTCTCCATCACCTGTGGGCACATACACCCAGGCCCTGTTTCTGTAATCCTATATATAGGCGACCAGATGCAAAATCGAGTCTGTCAACAAACCCCTTGAACATGTTTGTTTGAGGAAAAAGCATCATCTTGTATATTTATTTCTTGTCTCCCTATAGATGTGTTAGTCTGTGCCGAGGAAAGAAATCCTTCCCACTATTTCCTCCCATGAATAAGCTCAACACCTTCATGAGCCCCTTCACTGTATGTGAGATCAGCCCCTCTACACCTCTCCAGCATATGGATACAGTTATTACGCAAGTGCAAGGTCTGCCTTCCCGTACTGCCTTTCTTCCACACCTGCAAAATACCATTCCTGAGTGGAAAATCCCTCTGCCACGCAACACATATATACACGTGTGTTTACATCTCTAGGCCTGTTAAACCTATGCGTGCAAGTCAGTCCTTCAACACATCTCCAATACACAAAAGCTCACACGTGTTTGCTTCAGAGTTCAGCCCTTCCATTCTCCCCGATCTGCGCATGTACCCCCGCTACAGCCATTCCCCATTATTCTGAAAACGAATGATACATGACTTTCCATTTCCAGGACTAGAGAACCTGCATCTACCCAAGACGCCTGTCAAGGCCTTTCCTTCTCCTCAACAGGCCGGGGCGCCCACTGCCGGCGCGAGCCCACCCGCCTCCTCTCCCGCCCATGTGTGCACACCGTCTTTGTCCCCCCTCCGCCACCCCCACCCCGGTCACCAGCCATCCCCACAGCGGCACCCCCCGCGCATGCGCGCCCACCCGGACTCCTGCGCCAGCCGCTGCGCGCGGCCGCTCCCATGCGCAGCTTGCGCAGCTCTTCCCACCCAATGACGCGCCAGTACCACCGCAGCGCTCCCGCCAGCGCCCATCTTCCCCCGGCCGCAGCCGCTGCAGCACGCCTCGCCCGGCGCCTCTGGGCGCCCAGACACCCCAAGTAGGCTGTGATGGGTCGGCGCGACCCCCTATCGCGCTCACCTCGATCTGCGGTAACCTCTTCCCCCTACCCAGGCCACTACAGCTGCGCTGTAGCGGACGGCATCAAAGGCCGAGCTAGCGCAAAAGCCACGCCCACAGCAGGGCGGTCCGGTTCCGTCCCGCCCTCCTCCGCGGAGGGCTGGTGGGGGGCGGATGGCGCGCGCTGAGAATCCGGTTTTCCTTGGCGCGCGAAGCGCTACGCCTTGCCGCTGGGGCCCCGCTGGGCGCCCAGGGGCCTGCTCTGCTGGTCTGGCTCCTGCCGCGGTGCCTACAGAATGATGGGGCAGGAGCGTGACTCGCGTCCAGCTGGAGATACGCCGGAGGAAGGCCTGAGCATGGAGCTGTGCGTGGTGGTGGTTGTGGCATCGTATGCTGGTTTGAATTTTGTAATGTAGAACAGTATCTTTGTGTCACGACAGCCTCTTTTTCGATTTATATATGGAATAATCTGATGCAGTAGGCATCACAGCAATCCAGTAAACAACTGCTGATTCAGTGGGGATTACCGTCACGTCAAGAGCTTTTAAAATGACAGCTACCTGGAAACTATAAGCTGTGAGGTCAAGTGCAGAAGATGCAAACCGAGAGCAGACACAGCCCACACCAATGCATGAAATAATACAGAGGTTGCCAGATCTCACAGCCTGTGAGGAGCTACAGCCCTCTATGGGTAGCACACCCCCTGACAAGTTCTGTGTATGCTGCGTGATTCAATGACTTCACTGTTAATTCTGTCAAGGTTGCCTGCATTTCCTTAAATTCAGTTAAGTTCGTTTCATTGGCACGTGACACAAACCCAAAAACCTGTTAAACCAGCGTCAAATACTGATCATCATCTCTGTGTTTCAGTTGATTGTAAAGGAGATGTGTCTTGTTTTCTCACACTGGACATGTTCTGGTGTTCACATAGTTTCATTAATGAGATTACTCTGACCTGGATTCTAGTTTAATACCCTAGGCACCATGTGTAACAACAGCAACCCACACCCACTGCATTTTTACTGTGCAAGCACCTAAAGAAAACGTTTTGGTAGCTCATGTCACACGATCCTAGTAAAATGAGAATTCCTCACTCAGAATTCCTCACTCATTTTCCTCCCTCTGGTAGATCTCGTATGTGTGTGGCTGAAACCTGACTGTTATGTGGTAGGGCCATTCATGTGATAAAGCCTGTGCCATGTTCTGCTCTTTAGTACCTGCACTCCGACATAGCTTTTGAGTTCAAATTTTATCTTTCTTCATCCATGTAATATCTGAGGTGTCTCAAATTCTTCTACTTCTCAGAAAAGTTGGCCTTAATAATGGCTTCTGTGTCTGACATAGCTGAAACCCCAAATAGATGCAACAAATGGGGATGGCTGCATTCCTGTCCTTTATTAAGGTGAGAAATTTGACTTTCCTAGCAGTTACAAGTATTGATTTAGAAAGCTTTCAGGAATAAATACGTCAAGTCTTGAACAAAGAATCAAAAGTAAAACTAAAATCTTAAATAGGAATTCTAGCAAATGTAGTTCAAAAAGCAGAATGAATAAAAGAGAGATAGGGCACTTTAGGCTCAATTCATGTCCTACTTGTTTTCATTGTTCTTTGCATCACTATGTTTTCTTAATGCTTTTAGGCTATGATAAGCTCACCGGTATATCTGCTTTCACTGAAACATGCTGCATAAGAGCCCAAAACATATATGAGCATGACTGTATGAAAATGTGTATAAATTTACAAATTCTTAATCACACTAGTATCACACAGCTAGAGGGAACTGCATTGAGAATTAATTTTGTTACAACGGCATCCACATGTCTGCGTATGATGAGTTTTTTTCCCCCAGAAACGTTCTAATGGTGTTTTAGCATTTTGCAGCACAAGCTGCAGAAGAAGGGGGAAAGTTAATGCTCCTTTAGGTTGTAAATACTATGTATTTTGTACATACTCAATGCATTCCGTTGTAGATTGAAGTTTTGCCTGTAAATACAGCTTTCATTTGCTTCCACCTGAGCTGGTCTGGGAAAATCAATGTTGGCGGGGGAAATTTCAACACGCCACATTCCAGTAACTAGCTAAAGTTGTAGGATGTGATAAAGATGCAGAAGAAAAGCAGCCTGCACTCTAGGGGATTCCTTGGTCAAGGGTTGAGAGGTGAGATAGTATCCATCTGAAACCTGTGCAAAGCACTGGAAAGAGTGCTGGCAATGTCAGTGGAATTTTTTTTTTCTTCATTTCTTTTATTCTTGAACAACTGTATGAAGTGAAAGAACATATAGAACTCTTCTTTCCCACCCTTGCTCTGTAAGATTAAAATAGTGGAAGAAACTCATATTTGCTGTTATCTTATGATTCATTCTACTTGAGTGTTCTGTTCAATCATACAAAATTATCTGTTTCCTTTACTTGGATTTAAATTCTTAAGTTCTTATGGGTTGTGTTTTTCTTCTTAAGCTCCACTCCTGTTCAGTCCTGCTGGAATAAATATGATTGCTGTTGCTGATCCCTGACACATCAAACAGCCACAGGAAAATAGGAACAGTTCAACCCAAACCAGCTTTAAACCTTGAACAATGATGGTATCCTAGACTGGGATGATTCTGGTACTGGAATTCTTCTTGTTGGTGTGCTGATGTCTGTGCTGTTCATCTAAACCCCTTGATCAGTAGGCAGCATGCTTTTCATAAACTGAACTTGGACAGGAATGAATAGAGCTGCTGTACAGACCCAGAGTATTTGGACAAAAGCCAGTGAGGAATCAACGTGATTGGAAGTTGTCATCACTAGGTAAGAACAGTTGGGTAAGTTTGTCCTGGAATCATAGAACTGTTTTGGTTGCAAAAGATCTCTAAGATCATTGAGTCCAGCTACTGACCCAACACCACTATGGCCACTAAACCATGTCCTGAAGTGCTATGTCCACATGTTCCTTGAATCCTCCAGGGACAGTGACTCCACTGCCTCCCTGGGTAGCCTATTTCAATGCCTGACCACTCTTTCAGTAAATATATTTTTCCTAGTAGTCAATCTAAATCTTCCCTGGTACAGTTTCAGGCCATTTCCTCTTGTCCTATCACCTGATACTAGAGAGAAGAGATTGACCAACCAGCTCACTGCAACCTCCTTTCAGAAGGATTCAATCCAGGGTTTTGGCACCCTGTTTCCGCTCACTGCTTCTGGTGTCTGGTTTTGGAGTGTTGTTTTTTAACACTGGGCTGGCTGTGGACTTGGGAAGTTGTTTTGTCTCTGGTTTCTGCTGCTGTTTCTGCTTCTGTGATTTTCTGTGAAACAGGCTAAGGTATTTGTCTTAATCTCATTAAACTCCTTATCTCAACCCAGGGTATTTTTGTGTGTGTGTGTTACTTTCTCTCCGATCTCTGTCGGGGTGGGCCTTGCTTGTGAAAGCAGGCTGTCTTAAACCAGGTTGTCTTGGATGAATGCCATCCAGCCCCATAGGCATCTCTGTGTGTATGCAGTTCAGGAGGTCACTAGCCATCTCCTCTTGGACTGTTGAGACTTCATGCTACTTTCCATCCCATCTTCCATCTCAGAGGGCTGGGTATCCAGCAAACAACAAAAAGGGTATTAAGTACCTCAGCCATTTCCTCATCCTTGAGCACTATGTTCCTCCCTGAATCCAACAAAGGTCAGAGATTGCCCTTAATCATCTTTTTTGTTACTAGTATAGTAGAAGGATCTCCTGTTCTCTTCAATACCTGAAGCCAAATTATTCACCAGTTGGGGTTTGGTCCTTCAAATATTTTCCCTGCATAGTCTTGTGACAATCTTATAGTCCTCCCAAATGGCCTGCCCCTTCTTCCAACAAGCACAGACTCTCCTCTTCTTCTTAAATATCATAGAATCATAGAACTGTTTTGGTTGAAAAAGACCTCTACGCTCATTGAGTCCCACCATCAACCTGACACAACAATGGTCATTAAACCACATCCCGAAGTATCATGTTTATACTTTTCTTGAGCATCTTCAGGGACAGAGACTCTGTAACCTCCCTGGGTAACCCAGATCCAAATATCCACCTCAGCTGACATGATGAACTCTGCAGCCCTCTACCCTCACTTCAATCTTTCTTTGAGTGGTTGCAGAGACTAAGGGTAGATTGTGCTGTCTGTCCAGAAAGGAGAGGTTGTGCACAGAGCGGAGACTTGTGAGACAAAAGTACAAGAGCTGTGCTGTTTTGAAGAAGCAAGTGCAAGAGTCCACAAGCTGGGAGAAAAACAGGGGAACAGCCAGAAATGTTTGTCTATAACTAGACACCCTAATTTTTCCACGTAAGATTTTTTCCTACAGTGCTGAAAATAAAGTTAGTAAGGAACAATACTGCACAAAACTGTGGCCTCTTGGCACTGTTTATAAATATCTCCTGTGCTGCGCACAGGTTTAGATATTCCTATTCACACTTCTTGTCTAACTAGTATTTCTTTTTTACATCTTTCTTACCCCTTCTGAAGCCCTATGGCATACTACTGGTATGCAGCTGTGTTTTCAATATGACTGTCAGCTGGCAAATACTTGAAAAATTGTCTTCTCGTGGTTGTTAATTTCTAAGTTTAGGGGGTACTAATGCTATTACATAATGACAAACATTTATCTGTTAAACAGAGGTCTAATGTCAAGACTAAAGAATAACACTGAACATGTATTTCCATATTTTTTTTCCATCTTAAAATAATTTTTGTGGGCAAAGTGTAGCTGTAGCTTTTCAAAAAGTAAAGGCTAAATTCTATCCTGGATGTGTATAACAAACTAGGTATCTTTAGCTGAGTTATTCAAATGCTGTCCTTAATGGTGTAACTTCTAAAGCAACCCTAAATCCTAAACTATTGTATTACTATTACAATTTCCTGAAACAATTTTAGACTTTACATTTGGAGATGCTGCAGAGATGTAATGGAAGGCTCAAATGCCAGTCAAAAGCACAGCATTTTCTGTATTAGACATTATATCGAAGTATATCTTAGAATTTAATTCTGAGTCAAAAATAAAATGTCCTAAATTTTTTGTTCAGAGTATTTATAGCCCTCATTTTCATTACCAGCAGCCTCCAGAAACAGTCTTGGTTTTTTTCCAAATAAAAAACAGAAGTCAAGGAAAACTGAAAACAAGCACACATTAAAAGAGGCATTATCTCTAAAGAGTGCATAGAAAACCTTCAACCAGCAAACCTTCTGTGAATTTGCTTTACTTGGACAGGAAGCCAGGATCTTGTAAATGAAGAACAAATCTCTGGAGTTCAGGATGAAATTTAGGAAAGAGAAAAACAAAATACCCACAATTGCCATTTACTTCTTTCGTTTCTTCTTTTTGATATTTATCAGGAAAAAAAAAAAAGTCATGTGAAGAGCATGTGAGTCAGCCATTACTCTGACTTAACTTTCAGGATTGTCCAATTTTCTCAGCTGGATTCACTATTTAAGTTCTTTTATTAAAGCTTTGATTTAGTACTGGACATTTTAATGGAAGATGGTCCAGAATTACAAAGGAATAAAAGCAGTTGATCAATTTTTCCTGCAAGAAGTGCAGTTCTCTCAACAGATACTCTAACTTCAACACCTATGTTGATAGACTATGCCAAGTCCCTCTGGGAAACACAATACACCATTGAGACACTAGCAATCTATTTTTCCAAGGCTGTCTATGTGCCAGGCTATAGGCAGTTACTCAAAATCACCTGGTTATAGATCACTTTCTAGCTAGGCTGGTTGGTTAGCCAGTATCTATCAGAAACTTAGCCTGATGTCCCTAACATTTGGTTACTGATACTCTGTGTTGTGGAGGCTCTCTTTCTTACTTTCCCTGTACTTTCTGAAATCTGAAAAGTAGTTATAAAATACTGAGATTGTGTAGCGTATTACCATTGTCTGCATTTTCTCAAACAATGTTCTAAGATCCATCTCAATCTTTTACAAGAAACTGCATAAAAAAATAATCCAATTTGAACAGGATTTTCAAAAGGACATTTTGTATTTTCATAGCTAAGTACGTAGTGGGAAAATCACCATGATTATTTCTACCACATGAAGTCATGCTGGTTATGGAAAAGATTACAGGGATCCTTGAGACTGCCCTAGTCTCAATTTTACATATCCCATAGCAACCCTCTTTCCCTGAGCAGCACAGTGTTGACTAGAATCTCCTTCCTTAGTTATTTCTGCTAGTGTGAGCTACCAAATTTCTCACTAGCTAAAGCTCTTCAGATTCTAGATAGACCTGTTAAGTATAAAGGAGCAATTTAGCAGGGGTGAGAAATCTGACAGAAGAGTGCTCCCAGGTCAAAAAGTCCACTTAGTTTTGGTGTACTAATATTCTAATTTAAAGCCTTGGGGGACATGCAGATGTTCTACAGTTTCCATCAATGCCCTTAACTGGGGGGCTTTGTTAATTTTCATATCTGTGCCTAAGTTGATTTACTCTTTAGCATCTGACATGTGTCACATCTGGACTTAGAGTACCCTAGAGAAATACTGCTACAGAGGGAAACAAAAGTCAATTCATATTTTATTTAAAAATAAGGACAATGGACTTATTTTCACTGCTTGTTGGAAATCCATTTCTTTAAAGCCTGTGTCCTAGGTGGCTGGCTAAATTGGAGAATATCCAAGGTGATGGTATTTTTCAACACCTCTAGATCACAGGGGGACCTGGAGTCAAACCTAAATTTAAAGCTGGCTGCAAGGCAAGAGAAAAGGGAGGATATGTGAAGAAAGAGTCATTTCCAGCTGAGACAGAAATGGAACATGCCCTTTCTGCATAATAGGCATACGCCTCTTTTTTTTTTTCATTTGGGCAGAACATCTCTGATGCCTTCCTCATCACCCATCTTGCATACAGAGCCATATTCCCTGGAAGCTTAAAACAGCTGGCAGCCAGAAAATAAGAGCTATAGGTATCAAAGTGAGTAGTGTGGAGCAACAGCATCATAGAACGTACTGCAGTAGGAGTGCTGGCCAAGGAGCAAGGTAACAGGATGAACCCTGGGGGTGCCTGGGAGGCTCACTGGCCTTCTGTCCAATGCCATCTTCCCAACCTTTTTGGATTTGCTGTCCTTCCTGTTGTATGCCTCTCCTCTGCTTTTCCCTCAATGTGTTCACATGTTATCTGAATGCCTTCTGAGAAATTCTACATAAAAAATTACCCTGCAGAGCTTAAGACCTCTTGTTACCCTGCCTGCATTCATGTCTCTTCACCCAGTTCCTGTCTGTATCTTGCATGGATGTGAACCCTTTGAGACTCCATGCCTTCCTTCCCACTGTGCCTACGCAGCATCTGGCATGGTGAAGCCATTCCCCACTGTCATATGTACATCAGCAAGACAACCATTATTAACAACTCTAAAGCCATACTGTGATCACTCTTCAGGTAGTACTCTAACACGAGTGAGCCTGAACCTAGTATCTCATCTCCTGAATAATACGTGAGGAACCAACGGTGACAAGGATCAGAGTGCTAGCTTTGGAAAGGTCACCAGGTTCCCATTGGTTGCTACGGAATTCAGAGAGAATGGGTACAAAGTGGGCAAACATTTCAGCACAGTTCTCTGGAGAACTTCTAAGCACCCTGCATATTACCCGACACGGCCAAAAACCCTATACGCCAGAGAAACGGAGATAGACAGGTCCCGCGTCGGCCCTGGAAACGGCACCAGCAGTGATATCTTCGCGAAGCGGGCAGAGTGAGCTCTCTCCCAGAGCTCACCACATGCCGGGTGCCACATGCTCGCCCGCCCCCGCAGCGCTACCCTGGCCACCAGTAGGCACGGGTGCGACAGAATGCTGCCTCCCCCGGGGAGAGCGCGGTCTGGGTGCCCACTTGCTCGCTGCATCGGACAGCTCGCCCGCCCGGGGGACAGCCACCGACAAAGCGCGGCTCTCGCAGCCTCCGCACGGCGGGCACGCCCGCAGGCGGTCCTCCGCCTGCGGGGCCCGGCCACCCCCGGCTCGGGATCCCAGCCGGCGGAGAGACAAACCGCTAACTTACATGGGGGCCGCGGGCGAGCGGCTCCCGGCGAGCCGGCGCGTTGGTACCCATGGCGGCTGACAGGTCCCCGGCACAGAGCCGTTTCCTGGGAAGCTCTGCGACCCTGAAGCCGAGACCGCCAGGCTGCCGCGGGAGCGGTAGCCGGGGCGGGAGCACGCCGCGACCGCCTTGCGCTGCAAGCACCGCCTTCGCCCACCGCCGGAAGGGGGCTGCGCTCGGCCGTGGGAGACGCTGAAGAGGTGGGGGATGCTGTGGGTTTGGCCGCGATATCTTGTCTCTTCCGGTGTGAGGCCATCAGGCGTGCGGGGACCAAGGTTTTAACGCTAGTTTTGCTGGGCAACGTGGCAAACGGGTGTCTATACTCAGCGTGCTCCCATGTCTGCGGCACCACCTAGGCACGCACTGCAGTTAGGAGACGCAGGCAGATGCTAACCCTGTCTGACGCTGATGTTTTTAACGCTGCCAAGACTACCCAGATCCCTTCAGAACAACAGCCATCAAGGTTTTCCAGGGAGGCTGGGCAATCTCCTCTGGAGACTTTCAAAACCCACCTAGATGTGTTCCTTTGCAACGTAACCTAACTGTGTTAGCAGCGGGGATGGACTAGATGATCTTCAGGGGTCACTTCCAACACTTGCCATTCTATTCTATGATTTCCCGTATGTGAGCCTTTGTGCTTGCAGATAGATGACTTGTCTCGAGCCATTCTGTCCTTTCTTGCTTGTTTTTCCTGAAACACATACATTCAGTCCAATGCATAGATTTATAGTAGAAGCACTCCAGTAAGCAGGTCAGTGTACAGCATATGTAAGTTTTTCTTATTGGCTCTTCCTGTGTGACAGATTTATGCCTGTACAAAACCAATTTAACAGTAGTAGCCATGACAATTGCCAAAAGGATTTTTTAAACTTATGGTCAATGTACTATGCTAATACCCGTGTCAATTAAGCCCTTTATAGCCATAGAAGTTTATATTTTTTGCACTCTGTTAGTGCAGTGCATTTCTAAATGGTCATTTTACCCTGTTATACATCTACAAGGCAAGATGCTAGATAAAGAACTGGAAGGAATAGAATAGCAATAAAGCAGCAACAGAAAACTTCAGAAGAATGGGCACTTGTAGAATCAGAGAACAAAGATGTACTCAATTAGTTTGCTGTGAACCATATGTTGCAATTTCTGCCCCTCACCCCCACCCCCTTAGATATTTGTGATTCTTCTTTCACAAGGTATTTTAACTGTGAGTTCTTTTGGTGTGAAGTTCTTTGCTTTCGTTGTCTTAAAAAAAACCTTACTTTTTCTGGGTAAAATCTAATCTGAAACCCACCAGTGTTACACTCTGTTCTACTGAAATGTTATTCTTCCACACACATTTGCAACTCTTACTGCTTCTCAGTATTGAAATGGTCACTTAACAGTTTTGACTCTTCCAGGGCTGCATTATGGATGTGTACATGTGTATGCATACACATACATATATATGCAGGTGTATGTTTATTAACCATATTTGTCAGTTGTGAGAGATTTCAGAAAACATGTGATTTCTTTCTGAATTTTCCTGTGTCTCAGTTTTTGCATTGTTGACCGAAAAAGGCTGTTAGAGTTGGAGCTTCAGCCTCTGTTTCTTCCCTGGGACAACTCTATAAAGAAAGAAAAGCCCAAATTCCCTTGGGCTTTGCCAAGCCAAATTCCCTTCTTACTGTGTTTTTTGCTGTAGCAGGTATTTGTCATCCTGCATCTTCAAAGCTCACAGATCATTTGTCTGGGACCTTTACTTCCTACATGCCTGATAATGACTCCACTTCTAGAACAATGGACCTTTGTTTTGCATTGATACTAATGTAAGTTTGTTTATTTAACTCAATTGTTCCTTTATCCCTGTGGAAAAACTGGAACTGTGTCTCTTGGGCTACTTCCATGTTAGGTTTACCTCTATCTTTTGTTTTTCCTGAAACTGCAAAGGTACTAACCCCAGAGCACAGAATATTACCCTGAAATGTTCTTGAATTTGCTCTGAAAACTAACCAAACACCTTTAGACAAATGAGCACACTCAAGTGCTGTGGGGACAGACAAGTGTTCTTGTCCTGGTCCATTGTGCCATGTAACTGGTACTGGTGCTTTCCCCAGTGTCATGATTTAGGCCCAGCCAGCAGCTATTCACCACAGAACCACTCACTCATTCCTCCCTCCTGCACTGGGATGGGATGAAGAACTGAAAGGAAAAAAAGGTACAAACTCATGGATTGATAAAAGAACAGTTTAACAGGACACCACAAGGAATGAAGAAGTAATAATAACTAATAAAAAAATGTATAAAGCAAATTATACAGTTGGTCATCACCTGGAAACTGATGTTCAGCCTGTTCCACAGCTGTGATCTATCCTACCTCTAGCCAGATCCCACAGTTGAGTGGGTATGTCATATGGTAGTTAGGTCAGCTGTCTTGGCAGTGCCTTCTCCCAGGCTGTCAAAATAAATTCTATCTCAGCCCAACCCAGGACACCTAGCATGGAGGAAAGTACAACCACAGGTGCAGAAAAATACCATCAAGGTGTTTAAGGCTCTTGTGCTGGGTTAAATCCATCCTTGATGGGGGCTTGAAGAACCCAGCCCCAGATGGATAAAAGAAACTTGATCCAGGTGGGCAGAGAGAGACTTCGTTTTCCCCCTCCCAGAAGGAGGGGTCCGCTGCGTCAAAGGTTGTCTATTCTACTACCCCTTCCTGTCCAGCAAGCCTATAAAATGGGCAGGCATCTTTTACTGCTCTCTCTTCCTTGGCTATCCTGTGTGAGAGAGATCGTCTGCTGCTGTTTCCTGCACTGACCATGTGCTTGGAGCCTACTTTCCAAGCTGCGTCCATGCTTTTCAGATGAACTGAATCCACTTATATCCAGGGAATATTAAGCCATCCAGGCTTGGGTTTATGTATTTTCCTATTTATCCTTATCCCTTGCATTTGTGAACCCTCCCTATTTTATATATATTTAATATTTTACTTCTTTTACTCCCAAACCAATTTCAGACTATTTCTTTAATGAATTTACTTCTCCTTTCCCCTACTTTTTTTTTTTTTTTTTTTTTTTTTTTTTTTTTTACCTTACAAGCAAAAAAGGGGGATGGGGGGAGTAATCTCAATCCCTTACTATTTGAGCTTTTAAACTCCAGCTCAAGCCAGCACAGCTCTACACCAGATATGAAAAGCTCAGTGTTATGCACCTTTTTCTTGGGCTCTCTGGCTGAAAGTTCACTGTTTTTCTCAGGCAGGCCCTACAGACATAACCCTATGGTCATGGTAGCACACAACTGTGTCATGAGATGCCTGGGGAATTCATAAAATGAACCTTTGTTAAGGTTTTCCTTTGCTGTCTCTTGTCTCAGAGTAGGAGCAGGTACCACTTCTCAGCACAAATAAGAAACACAGAAGAAGAGGGTTGTATCCTTTCTAGTCTTGGCTGTGCTTCTGAGTCACCTAAGGATATACAAGTTATTTGGACCTAACTGTGTGGGTGTCTTCTCACACAAAACCAGACTTTCAAGTGCCATATCTGGCCTTGTCTTCTGGCCTCTTCTGTAGGGAAGAACTCTTGGTAAGATACTGTTGCCCAATCTTCTCTCAGTCTCCAGTCTAAAAAGTCACTACATTTTCCATAATATTTAGATAATTTTTTAGCAATTTGGCACAAGTTTCAGTTCCTCCTTCTCTTTCCCCCATTTTGATCAGACCAGTGCTTTGGGATGGAGGCAACCCCTGTGAACAGAGCTGTTCTGAGGAACAGGCTGCAGAGTGAACTCAAATTGTGCTGCTTTCATTTCTGTCTAGGTTGGGCATCTGGCACATAGCTGTCTAGTAATGAGGAGGGAGAAACAAAGGTTTTGCCTTTGCACAGTTGTATGGAATATTAAATGAGGAGTAATATAGTTACATACAGGCATACACTAGTGGTTGCAAACATCCATGTGTATTCCCCACATGCCTCCACTAGCCTTTCCTATTGAAAGACACCACCCTTTCTCTGCTAATTCTGCCAGGGCTTTCAACAACATCTCATAGATTCCCATTATCTCCATTTTGCAGTTTCTACAGTCTGGAGACCTCTGCTCTGCCCAAGTAAGGAGGTACTGGTCATAGAAGAAACGGAAATGTGGACTTGGAAGTTTTCCAGAATGCTATTTCTGGTCCTGTGTGGGATTTCAGAGCCCTGGGCTAACGTTGTAGGAAGCTGAAAGCAAATGTTTAACTCCTCTGAACCTCTTCCAGGATATACTAACTTGTCACGGTGCTAGAGCAAGAAGATGGAAGAAGATAGAGGGCACTTTTCAGGCAAGCTCTGATTAAACGACCTCGATATACAAGCTTTTCTTGTTATGCCCTCATTTTTGTCTCTTTGCCTCTGGACTGTTCCTGTGAAAATGGTATGTGAACAAAATCTACCCACGAAAGAAAAACGCTTAAGTGGTTCCTGCAGGTTTAGTTACAAAAATGTCACTACAAATACTGCAGGAATTCAGTATAATGATTAGGACAGTAAAGTTACAGAAGAGGAAGGAAGGAAGAGTCTGGACTTCCAGAATGACAGGAAAAGAGGCGGTTTCTACCAACCACTGCAGTGAGGGGCTGTGGACTTCTCAGACCAGCTGAGGCCTTCCCTGTCCCTTTTTATACCCCGTGTAAGAGCCTGGCCAGACTGTCAGCACAGTGGGGCCTCTGTGTTGAGAGGGAGATGAATGGGAAAGCTCTGTGTGAAAATCCCTAGGCTTGCAGGTGAAGTAAAACACACTATCTGGTTCAGATTCGAAAGCATGATGAGCTCACTTATAAAAAGCTCACGACTTCATCCAGAGGTTGGCTGTTGGCTTAATACATTTAGTTAGCCACAACTCATTAAAAATAAAATGAATAACATCTGAAATACAGTAGTATCTCTCTGCTACCAGGACCCAAATATCACATTTATTTGCATGTCCAACACTTTTTGAAATCAGATCTCACTCCTGAGTCAAGTTTTGTCTAAGTCCTCTGTTACAATCCCAATCATGTGGCATAGGCAGTAAGGTTCTCAGGGTAATGGAGCATTACCCAAGCTATTGAGAGGCTGGCAAGATGTGGGGCAATATGCAGTCACATCCACGGCTATGTAAGGAGCCCTTAGCACACTGATGAGGCAAACAGGGTGTAGAACATCAGCCAGGGCGTGGCACGTCAGTTTGCACACAGGGAGGATGCTGGAGCTTGGCAAGCTTAACCAGGGAGTTGGACCACCAGCTGCTTTGGGACTGGTCTGGCCAGTAACTGCACTGATCTGTGACCAGCTGAGCAGATCAAGGGTCCTCATCCTACCTGATCCTCGAGACAGAGTGCTAGGTACATGTCAGAGAGCAAATACTGCAACTCTGGCAGGGAGGGCTGCACCACCCACCCTGTGGCTGTGGGAAGTGCCTAGGCCTTTATTCTGGTACAGGGGCAGGTGGCTGAACTAGTGGAAATGGTAAGAAGTCTACATAGCAGAAGGCAGGGAGGCAGAAAAGGAGTTAGATTTCTTGACCCAGGCACAGTCTGCAGAGAAACGATGGTCATACAGTCAAATACTTCCTCACCAGCACATACCAAAAGGGGGAGACACAGCAATACAGTGGAGTGGAAGCCTGCAGATGCAAGAATCAGCAGGAGAAAGAGACCTTCCTCAAACCCTGAGTTCTCCTTCACTGCTCTACAGACTGAAAAAGGGAGGCACAGCCAGGAATAATCTGAGGACCGGTGGTCTTAGATTGATGGTTGGACTTGGTGATCTTGGAGGACTCTTCCAACCAGAACAATTATATGATTCTATGGAAAAGGACTATAGGACTCTCAGAGTGGTTGTAAAGGACTCTAGAGTGCAAGTAGTCTATTCATCAGTCTTTGTGGTCAAAGGAAAGGGGGCTGAACAGGTCAGCCAAATCAGACAAATCAACAAATGGTTACAGGACTAGTGTCACAGTCATGGCATTGGCTACTTAGACCAAGACAATCTCCCTGAGAAGCTTGATGTCCTAGCGGCTGATGGGGTCCAGCTCTGAGAAGCAGAAGAGCATCTTTGGCTAAAGGCTTGCCAGATTAGAGAAGAGGGCTTTAAACTAAAATTGCTGGAGGAGGATATCCTAAACCAATCCCACTACAACCACTTTGAGACCAGTGCCAGCAACAGATGGCTAGAGCCTGAAGGAGGATTGTAGATCGTTGGGAGAGCACCTAAGTGCAGCACAAAGGAATTCCAGCCACTACAAACTCTTTATAAAGGACAGGAAGGGGAAATAAGGAGGGAATGTCACCATGTATGCCAATGAGAAGCTGGAGTCCATGGAGCTTCTCCTGGGGATGGATCTTGACGGGCTTGAGAGGTGGGCCAGTGCCAATTCCATGAAGTTCAATAAGGCTAAGTGCAAGGTCCTTCCCCTGTGTCCGGGCAATCTTGAGCACAAAAACAGACTAGGCAAAGAATGAATAGAGAGCAGTCCTGAAAAGATGTACTTGGGGTACTAGCTGATGAGAAGCTCAATGTGAACCAGCAATGTGTGTTTGCAGCCCAGAAAGTCAACCATATCCTGGGCTCCATCAAAAGAAGTGTGGCTAGCAGGTAAATAAAGGTGATTCTCCCTGTCTGCTCTTGTGAGTCCTCACCTAGAGAATGGGGGCCACTCTGAAGCCCTCAACCCAAGGACATGGAACTCTTAGAATGGGTCCAGGGGAAGGCCACAAAGCTGATCAGAGGGCTGAAGCACCTGTCCTGTGAAGATAGGCTGAGATAATTGGAGTTACTCTGCCTGGAGTAGAAGAGTCTCCCGGGAGACCTTATACCAGCATTTCAGTACTTAAAGGGAGCCTGCAGTAAAGATGGAGAGGGACTTTTTATCAGGGAGTGTAGTCACAGGACAAGGGTTAACATTTTTAAACTGAAAGAGGGTAGATTTAGATTAGATACTAGGAAGAAATTCTTTACTGTGAGGGTGGAGAGACATTGGAACAGGTTGCCCAGAGAAGCTGTGGAATGTAGCAGGGATTGTAATTCAATACTGTTTAAACAGCCAGAGAATAAGCACCATTACAAATGCTCCCTTGAATTCCATCTGTGCAGGAACTTATGGGGCTAGCAGAGCTTGAAGCTTCTGAAGTTAGAAAAGCAGGAGTAAATGTGCTTTCCTCTGGCACCACAAAGAACTATAGAATGGTTTGGGTCAAAAGGGACCTTAAAGATCATCTAGTTCCAGCTCTCATGGGATGGAGAGAGAGATACATCCTACTAGACCAGGGTGCTAAAGGGTCCATCCAGCCTGGCTTTAAACACTTCAAAGGTTGGTGCCTCCACAACTTAATCTGGGCAACCTGTTCCAGTGCCTCACCACCCTTATGGTGAAGAAATTTTTCCTAATGTCCAATCTAAACCTAGCTTTCTCCAGTTAGAGGGCATTACCCATTGTCCTATCACTATATGCCTTTGTAAAAAGTCCCTCTCCAGCTTTCCTGTAGACCTGTAAATTTAGAGACAGGGGTGTCATGCGGGAAGGTGTAAATGTACAAGGAGTTAAGTTGCTAAATCAATATATTTGTCTCAACGTTGTCTCATAAAGATTGTGACTGAAACAACTGAACATGATATCTCATCCTAAACTTACCTCTGTGACTGCAGCAATTGTTAACCAGACAAAACTGCAAGCTAGCACTGCTATACAAGCTGGAGCTCACAAACCCACAAGTTTCATGTTCGAGAGTGTTGTAAGGGAGGCTAGAGCTTACTGTGCAAATGGACCCAAAGGTCATGCAATGGGTCAACAGATGTTGGGGCTCTTCATACAGAGAGAGCCCCCCTTAGATGACTGATGCATGAGCAGATTGTGCAAACAATGTGCGACTAACCGCCGGATGCTACTGACAAGTCAAAGGCAAGCTGAATGGGCAGCTATGACCACATGTTGAGACTGGATATGGCATAAAGCATCAAAGTTATTGATGAAGTTTGGAGCTCCCCTCTGCATGAAGCCTTCAAGATTTGCAAGATGTTGCTGGATCCACAGTGTTAACTCTCTGCTGTTGTTATTTCTCTTTTCCTCCTTTTCTATAGTTCTAACTTTCCCCCCTGCACTTTTAAGCAAAACAAAATATAATTGCTTTTCTCAACCAACTACTTGGTTCTGATTAGTTCCTTCTTGGTTCCATTTGTGGATCCGTAAAAGAACCTTTTCTTTTGCTGAAGTGGATTGACAAGTCTGTCTAGGTGGATTACATTAATTGCTTTCCCTTATTCAATGCTGTAACTGTCTTGTAGAAGACTACCAAATTTGAGAGGCACGATTTGCCCTTAGCCATGCCATGTTGGCTGTCATCAATCACTTCCTTATTTTTCATCAGAGCAACAATATTTTGAATGTGTTGTGTGATAAGTTCAAAGAATTCTATATGGATATCAAAGTCCTCTAATAAGGCCTGTGACCATATGCGAGAGTCATGAGGTCTAATTAATTTTTCAAGAAACAGATCCAAGTGACTCTTGAAGCAGATCATATATGGTTTGTGATAAGAAAAGCTGTGGAGAAAGAACACCTTTTTTTTTTTTTTTTTTTTTTTATTATCTTTTTTTCCCCCAGAGCTAACACTGCTGTCAGAGGATAGCTCTCAAGCAATATCTGTCCTTAACCAGACTTGGCGAAGATATCTTTACCTGCCTTCTACCTCATTGTTTTGAAGTGATACAGCAGGGGGACCAGCAAAAATTCAGCACTTTGTTCTTCATAGAATTGTCTGCTTATGAAGGGAGCATCATGGTCAGGTACCAGATTATGAGGGAACTCTGGATGGTGGTCTCAGAGCTTCCTTTAAGATGAGATATAGCAGTGAAAGTCTCAGTGAGGTCTCTGCTCTGAGGCTGGCTCACTCTAGTCACAATCTGACTACTGCCCTGAGATTTATCCAGATGCTCTGGTATGACGCTGCCAGCCTGATCCTAATAACTGCTTGCTGCCTGTCTTTGGCCAAAGCAGGGGAAATGTGAGCGTTCCTTCTACAGCTGAACTGAGGTCAACTAAGGGTTGAGGTGTGTGTAGTTTCTTGGTTAAAAGCAGATAGGCAAGAGAAACAACATAGTCCTGTCAGAAAACAACGGTAATCCAAACTTATGTGAGTCTCTTCCTAGCCCTATCTGGAAAGTGCCATACTGAGTAAACACAGGCATAGACAGTCCTCCCTGTTCTCCTAATCTTACTGGTTAATATTAATTTCTTGCTTCCATGTGCATGCACAGAACATGCATGTTATTGATGGCAATGGATTTATGCAATTGTCAGTGCTTGAAACAATCAATTCATTTTCACTGCTGTTCCAGACCACAAACCAGGAAGTCTGGAGTTGAACACAGAGCACTAAAAATGCCTCTTGTGCATTGCCAACAGTCAGAAAGAAGGTCTGTGACTTCAGCCCTCCCAATCTGTGTTCAGTAAATGACTGCTCATTGTTTGCAAGGAACTCTTTGGCCTCAGTCTGTCTCTTTGCTTTTCAAACAACATAGGGATGAATTTCTTTAAACGTTTAGGAGCCTGGGGAAAGTTTGAAGGAGGGAGGAGTTGGTTCTCTTCATGTGGGATGAGATTCAAAGTGCAGAATACTCAAGTAAATTGGACACACCTAAGGTCATGGGCCCTGATGAGATGCACTCAATTGTGGAGGCAGCTGGCAGATACTGTTGTGTGGCCACTCTATTACTTTTGAATAGTTGTGTTGATGCCAGAATCTAATAACTTAGACACTGTTGTGCATGAGAAGCGTCATTTCCCTATTTAGTACTGAAGGCACATGGCTGGATCACTCTGGCAACTCCTATGCACTGATGAAGAGTTCTCATGGCTTTTTACACACGAGCTTTTACAAAGTCATGCCTATCTAATAGGAATGGTTCCTCATACCTATTATGCATTTATGGGGTATGACTCAGTGAAGTGTTTTTGTGTCTGTGCTTGTGAGAATGGTCTGGGGTTTTGCACACACACACACCCCGCCCCCTCCCCCTCCAAATTACCTATGGTGGCTTCAAGGACATCCTTAAAGTTTTTCTTACCCACCTTTAATTCCAGATAAATAAATTATACCATAAACCTTCTTTCTTATCTATGCTTAGTTTACATATTTGATCTCTCTTGAGGTGAAGGAAAAGGTTCAAAACCAACTTGTGACAAAACCAATATATTCAAAGCAAATGGTAAAATGTGAAGAAAGCATCTTGTGAGTAACTGATGAAATGAGAAACTCAAGGTCTCCAAGAAAACAAAGGAAAGAAAAAAAACCCCAAGTTTTGGCCAGACCTGCTCTTTGAAATGCAGGCAAGGCTAAGGCCTGGCCTTTTAAAGTGTGAGCCTAAGGTGACAGCAGTAACTGAGAGAGGTTCTTGAGGACTGGAGGAAAGGAAATGTTACTCCTGCCTTCAAGAGGGCAAGGAGGAGTGTTCAGAGAACTACAGATCAGTTAGCCTCATCTTGATTCCTGAGAAGGTGGTAAAACAACTAATTGATCATTCCTGGAAGAAAGATTATTTGTGTTAGTCAGCATGGATTTATAAAGAGGAAATCCTGCTTAATCAAGCTGATAGATGACTTCTGACATGGTGGTGATCTTGTTAGATGAGGGAACAGTGGTAGATGTTTCCTACCTTGACTTCAGTAAGGTTTTTGCACTGTTTTCCATAAGATCCTCAGAGAAGCTGATGATATGGGTTTGATGAACAGACAGTGAGGTAAACTGAAAACTGGCTGAATGTCCAGTCCCAGAGGCTAGTGATGAATGAGAAAAAAATTTAGCCCAGTAATTAATGGTGCACCCAAGGAATCAATACTGGATCCAATACTGTTTCAACATCTTTGTTGAAACTTGGGTGACATGACAAGAGTGCACTCTCAGTGAGTTTGCTGATAACACCGAAACAACAGTATTGGCAGATACAGAAGAGGGTCATGAGTTGTTTAGTGGGACCTTGACTTCATACAGTTCAGTGAATGAAAATGCAAAGTCCTACTCTTGGGGAGGAATAACCTCATGCACCAGTATATGCTGGAAGCTAAGTGGCTTTGCAGGAAGTGATCTGGGAGTCCTGATGGGCATTAAGTTGAACATGAACCAGCAATGTACACTTGTGGCAAAGTAGGCAAACGCTACATCAGGAAGAGCCTTGCCAGGAGGAGGCATGCTGAGAGTAATCATTCCCCTCTGTTTAGCACTGGTAAGGTCACACCTAGAGCACTGTGTTGAATTCTGGACTCCTCAATACAATGGAGATAGAGAGTTACTGGAGAGGATCCAGCAAATGGCCATGAAGGTGATTAAGAGACTGAAGCTTCTTTCATATGAAGAAATGCTGAGAGCTGGTACTCTTATCAGAGAAGGCTCTGAGGGGTAATCTCATCAATGTGTACCAGTATCTGCAGGGAAGGTGCAAAGAAGATTGAGTCAGGTGCTCACTACCTAAATGAAACACAAGAGGTTCCCTCCTGCTAACGGTTAGGGTTGGACCAGCCAATAATTCAATGACAGATGCTCTCTATTTATTCCTTCCTCTTTGCAGAGGGGAAGAGAAATGGAATACAGGAGTGATACTTATGAATTAGAAAAGAAAACTAAAGCAGCTTTTATGAAAACAATAGTAATAAAATGAAGTACGTACAAATATATACAAAACAAATACCAAACCAAACCCTGTGGATGGCAGTTATGCCACCATCACCACTGATACTGTGGTCAGGCACTGGAAAAGTCTCAGACTGGACTCAGTGGTAGGTGGGAACTGGATTTCATCAATCAGGGTCAAAGGCAGAATGAGCAGAGTCCTCAGACACTGATGATGCAAGAGGAGAGCTTGACCTTCATGATCCCTCAGCTTTATACCAAATATGATGTACATGGAATGTAATACCTAGTTGGTCAGTTTAGGATCACCTGTCCTGGTTGTTCCTTCCTGCCAGTGTGGCTTTTTACTTTCCACACCCTCAACATAGTACATAAGATTCAGAAGTTACCTTGGTCTGCATACCAATCCTTGGTACCAGCTACAAACATTGGGTGTTATGACTGCTAGGAAGCTATCTGCAAAAAACATGTCATTAATTCCATAAAGTGCAGTCACTTAGAAGAGGCTGAGATGAAAAGTAAAATCACTGAATAGAATTAGTTCTGTACTAACTCAAACCAGGTTTCCTTTTCTTTGCTCTGAGTGTGACTGAGCACTGGCACAAGTTCCCCAGAGAGGTGATGTAGTCTCTCTCCATAGAGATTTTCAAAAGCTACCTGGACATAATCCTGACAACCAGTTTTAGATGGTCGTGCTTGAACAGAGGGGTTGGACCAGATGACCTCTAGAGATTTCTTCCAAACTCAGCCACTCTATGGTTCCATGGTAGATGTTGCATTGAAGACATGCGAAAGATCTTGCAGGTCATGTACTGGCAGCTGAAGGCTATGAGGAATGTTTGAAGAGTCTCTGAAATTGTATCGGATACCTATATCTGGGCACCTAAATTACACCCCAAGTGTGTCTTGGCAGTAACTTCTCCAATGGGCAAACCTGTCCGCAAACCTGTCGGCAAACCTGTCCCACTTAGTATTGTATCTGTGGCAGGGCAGGGGCAGGATGTGGATCCTGTTGAAGGGGAAGAAATTATTTGATTTACAGGGGTTGGTTCATTTGGTGTGTCAAATGACACATTGCAAAAATTCTTGCAATCTTTTTCCCAAGCATGAACTTTTTACGGTGTTGGGTTTAGGGACACATGGCAAGGGACAATTTGAAAACCTGACCTCAGGTATCAAAGTAGGAAAGGAGCCTAAATCCTTTATAGATGTGGGTCTTGCTGTTTGATACTTTAAAGGTGGAGAGTATAGTCATGTTGACTGGGATGTGGTACTTTTGGTAAGTCTGGGCCCAGAGGTGTTGATAGAAGAATTGAGATCACAGCTGGACATTGGTGTCTTTAATTTGAAAGGGGTAGGCTTGGGGTTCATTTGGAATTCGGGGTGTGATGAATAGCAGGAAAAAAACACTTTGCTGATGTGATAGAAATTTCAGGATTGTACTACAGTTGACTGCAGGCACACAATCTTTTCCTTCTAGATTACCTACCATCTCACTCTGCCTGTTTCTGACTGTGAACAGAAAACGTGGTGCAGATACCAATGTATTTCTCTGTAGAGAAATTTAGATTTGTACTGATTTGGACTTATTCCTGGTGCAAACTATGATTAACAGAATAGCCTTACTTTTGTGACCATTTTCTGTTGGTTCAATCCTAAAAACAGAAGGCCTAAATCTCAGAGTTTTAGTGAGGATCTGAAATGTATTTGATTTTAAATGTACTGGATCTACAACTCCAACAGATCTTTGAAAATGCACACAGGGGAAAACAAGCCCTAGAAGATGCAGATATCCTGTATATAATGGGAAGAGTAGGTCTAGTTGTAGGCGTCCTGCAGAAGGGAGCATAGAGTCAAACTCAAAGGAGTGAAGGTTTTCCTTCAAAGACAAAAAAGCAGAGCCACCTTCTTGCAAGACAGTGCTCTTGCATTGAGTGCAAAGGGAGCAACACTGATTATACAGTGTGAAAGCAGCCCTGAATTCATGCTTTGTATCCGAGATGAACTGGGGACAGAGAAGGTCTTTCTGTTCTTGGTAAAGTTATTTGCAACGAGCTGTGAAAGACAAAGCTTGCATACATACTGAGGGTAGTTTTTATGAGTTCACTTGGAGAACGAGCAAGGTGTCTATTTACTTCAGCACTTAGGTCATCTGAAATGACAGGATGCTGTACCAGCCAAGTACTTGGACAACAGTGCAGCTCTGCGAGTAAACACATCATGCATGTATGATTTTTGCTCCAAGAGCAAGATGTGGTATCCCCGTAAAAGCCAAGACCTGTGAGACAGATGAACCCTCTCCTGTAGTATATGTGAGCACTGCCTTGTTACTACTGCCCTTTGGCACAGTCCTACCACTCAGGTGCTTGTCTGAAGTTTCCTTCTAGGTCTTTCCTGTGCAGGCCTATGGCAGAAACTGATGGTACAGTCACTTATTGCAGTAATTTAGTCCATTGCTTTAATTTCCCTCTTCTGAATGTCTGTTGAAATCCGTTCCGAGGCAGAAATGAAGAAGTAATAGCTCTGCAGCTGAGCTACTCAGTGGATAGCTCCCTGCTGAGCTGAGGGAAATCTTACTGATCTGTGCAACACAGAGACAGAAAGGCTTTGGAGGACATTCTGATTTATGTTCTGTCCTCACTAGGTTTTCAGTCCAAGTGAGGACCCCAGTGAGTCATCTTTCTTTAGGTGAGGTCAGCAGCCTAATGTAGAGGAAGAGTTTAGGAAGCTGAGATAGGGTACATGTGACCCCTCTTCAAAACATTCTGCAATGAAAACCTAACTCACTGATTTCACCAGGCTTCTCTGACACTCACTGCTTTACAGAACCAAGTATAGAGATTCCTGAGAGAAATCCTGGTATAAGCCTTCAAAAGACACTCTTTCCCCCATGTCCGAGGGTGTCCATCTTCATATATGCCAGGTATGCTTCCAGGAGAAATATGAAAGTGTGTGTAGAGTGCAAAAGTTTCAAACATTCCTAGCATTAAATCTACTGAAAAAATTCAGTGCTTCATATGTTTTGCACTTACTCATATATTGGCTTTCTGGTATTAGAAGTTTTTGAAAATGTTTTATTCTTGGTATTTCAATTACCCTCAAATAATCAAACTTTATAAAGGAGGAAAATAAATTACTTTGAGAAAGTAGACTAGAACTTTTCAGACTGAAAGAGATTTTCTTTGACCAAGTTATGTACAATGAAGAGAGTCAGAGGTGCTAAACATATAGTAAGTCTATGTGAATTCTTCTCACCCAAGGTTTGAAAGCCATTTTTAACAACTAAGTCTTACTGAATTTTATTTAAGAGAGGACAACTTTTTAAAGCTCCTTTGGCACTTAAAATATAGAAAGTCACCACTGGGATTTTTTAGTATTAATTGGAAAGTATTGAGATTCAGAACTCCTCTTCTCTCTAGTACAGAGCCAATGGGGATTTAACTCAACCAAGACCTTTCTCCATCCATAAGGACCACAATGTATCCAAGAATCTGAAGTTGTGAAGGCCATCTTTGTCCAGAAGCAGAGAGCTATAAGGCTTTTAAGAAACTGAGAGAGTAATCATTCTGGACTCCAGCCCTGGCTGAAGGTAATAAAAGTGTTAACAAATCTGCAGGAGGGCCGTTAGGACTTTGTAATAGCACTTCCTTTATGGCCTTTTCTCTCTTTCTCTGTGGTCAGAGGACTTTCAGGGGTGGTACATCATGGCATAGCAGGAGACAGAGCACAGTGAGAAGTTCTTCTTTTGCTTCCCTTTAGGTCACACAGGTGTTTTACCAAAGGGCTACAGTTCTCACAACAAAACCCAGCTCTCACCATCTTGGGTATGTAGTCCCACAGCAGTACTGTGCTTAGTAAACTGTTGCTGTATGCTCTGCAGCCAGTCTAATGCCACAGAAAAAAGGGGTGTGTGATGTGGTATGTTTATCCTCCTTGAATATGATTTGCTGTTTTTAGGGCTGTGGTTAAACTGCACAACTCAAGGATGCCTAGTTCTTTCAGTGAAGGAGAATAGCTTTGCTGAATGTCAAAAATCTGCAGTCAGGGTGAGAAAGCTGTAATGGTTGTGCGAGAATGGTGTGCCTTGCACCAACAGCTGAAGATGGTCAGTATTTGTCAAAAATCTGAAGTATGTAATACCTAGCATGGGCCAGTCTTACCCTTCTTGAAAAATAATGAAGATACATTACATGGAAATGGCCAAGTCTAAAATAGCTCTAAATATATAGTCTAAAATATATTATTTTTGTTGTAGTGTGATGGTTTAGCCCAACTGCACCAACAAAAAGCTCATCTGAACTCAGCCAGAGAAGTGAATGAAAGCTGTGTTTTACAAGCAAAAATGAAATGCAAAGAATAAATAAAAAATATACAGTATTCACAATATTATACAAGAATTTACAAAAGGAAACAACACAGAAAATCCTCCTTGGGAGGAGGATCTCATCTTGGGTTCCTCCCAGACCTCTCCCTCCCTCCCCTTTCTCTCTAGTTAATCAGAAGAAAAGAGAAGGGTAGAAAAAGGATGTTAGGAGAAGTTCAGTTAGTTCAATGCATTGTTTGGAAAAGACATGCAAGATCATCAAGTCCAACCATAACCCAACTACCATGACCACTAAACTATATCCTGAAGTGTCACATCTATACGGTTCTGTAACACCTCCAGGGATAGTGACGCAGCCGCTCCCTTGGCAGCCTGTTCCAATGCCTCACCACCCTTTCAGTAATGTTTTGTCTCATGTCCAATCTAAACTTCTGGTACAACTTAAACCTATTTCCTCTCATCCTATTGCTAGCTACTTGGGAGAAGAGACCAGCACAAACTTCACTATAATCTCCTTTCAGGTAGTTGTAGAGATTATTAAGATTTCCCCGTAGCCTTCTCTTCTCCAGACTAAACAACCCCAGCTCCTTTAGCTGCTCCTTGAAAACATGCCCTCCAAATCCTTCACCTCAGTAACTTTCCTACACAGTGGTACGCAGAACTGGACACAGTATCAAGCTGTGGCCTCACAAGGGCGGAGTACAGGGGCACAATCATTTCCCTACTCCTGATGGACACACTGTTACTGATACAGGCCAGGATGTCATTGGTCTTCTTAGCTGCCTGGGTACACTTCTGGCTCATGTTCAGCTGGCCATCCACCAGCACCTCCAGATCCTTTTCCACCAGACTGCATTCCAGCCATTCTTCCCCAGGCATTGACTGGAGTTGTGACCCAAGAACAAGTCCCAGCACCAGGTCCGGGTAGCATAACTTTTAACCTGCATCCTGGACAGTCTGAAGTCTGCCCTCTAGGAGTCCATGGTAGGTTTTAGTGACCCTCCTCCCTACTTTACCAAGAGTCAAGATGTGGCTTTGTAGACTCACAGATAAGAAGGTGTGTGCATAACATTTCCTCATACATTCAACTTTATCAGTGTGTTCACAGGTTAAAATGTATAGGTAGGTGATATCATTAGTGTCAGAATTAGTAGCAGTATGCCTACAAATACTTTTATAAATGTAGACTATTTAATGCCTAGGTCTAAGATCTTCAGTTGTTGAAGGCAATGGGAGATCAGTTGAATAAATCTCCTAGAGGACTCAAAACAAGAAAATATTTCTCACATTTGTACAGGAGATGCTGTACTTTTCTACTGCTACTCTGAGTCCTGAAATCCCTTTCCCTTTCAAATGGAAACCCAAAATTGATTAGGTAATCAATGGTGACCATGTGAGCAGATATACTTGCATGAACGCTTCTTTTTCAAGACTGGTAAAAAGGAGTGATTTCATTAACTTCCACCTCCTAGATCCACTGACATTAGAAACTTCTTTTTATTTATGTTTATTTACTTAGTCTCCAGGGACTTAAGGTTTGGTTACCTCAAAGATGTCAATGGAAAATGACTCAGCTGATCTGTACCTGAATGTTTGTTGTTAGACAATCAGTATCTCAGTCAAGGTGTGTTGTATAACCTGTTTCTTTTTTGTGACTGCTTTCAGAAGGTGTCATGAGAATATTACTTCTTCTAACAGACATCAGGAGGGATTTTCTCTCTAGAAATAAAGAAAATCTAAAATAAAAATCCTTCATTACCTTTCTGGGGAATAAGGGACGCAAAATAACATACCTGTGAATTTTTCTTCTTTCCCTTGCTTTCTCTCAGTTCATCTAAGCCTGGTTTCTTTTGGGGAGAAGAAATACAAATACATTTCCTGAGACTGCGAGGACCCTATGATCTAAGGAGACTGTCAGAGAAAACCTGTCCTGTATCATAAACTCTATGTACATACAGCTGCAAGAAAAAGGGACTTGTACAGTGACTCCTTGATGGTCTAAGCAAAAGTACAGTTAGGAAGGCCATGAATATTTTAACATGGCCTTTCACAGGGAAAGAATGCATCTGAGAAATACTCAGTAATAGGATAAGTAAGGGACTTCTCTGTTAATACAAAGTGCTCTATAGCTAGTCACTGATTCAGTAGAGGAAAACTGGTGCAAAGCAACAGGAGTCAGGTGGATTATGTTCCTCTGTAAAGCTCCATGGCATGTTTTATGCAGGGCTTGACAATTAGACTGTGCTAGGATGTACGAAGTCAGAGTGGAGCTGATGCATGCAAGGACCAAGTAGAGTGGTAGACAAATGTCCAAAATTCATCTGCAGCAACAATGAAGGGACTAGGAAGAAGGGATTTTAAGTAGAGAAAACCAAGTCTCACTTCAACTGGCTTCTGTCGGCACTGTTACCTCTTTCTTGGCTAAAGAGTTCAGCATAGGCTAACAGGGTCTTCTTGGGAGAGTTCACCACAGCTCTTTTTCTCACTGCTATTGGTACAAAATTTGAAGCCAACATGGGTATCACAACACATGAAGGTAAATATGGCCACCCCAGAAGATCAAAGGACAGGTTATGGAGATAAGGCCAGGTATCAAGGGAAGCTACAGGCAGGTACATCTAAATCAAGCTGAATCTTTCACATTGGGGAAATTTGTGTTTGGTTTGGCAAGAGTGCTTCCAAGGGTAATCACCAAGAAGCAAAGCATTGTCAACATTCGCAGTCTAAGTGCCAGTCTCATGGCATCTGATGTCTAAATTTGCAATTTAAAGAATCAACAAAATGAATTTGTAGCTCTTGGGACTGAGATATGAAGGTGAGTTAAAAAGTGAGACCTACAGGGTTTTAAAATAATTGAAAAAAATTGAAACAATTCGTCTGGGATTGGCATGTCTGTGATCCTATGCTGTTTGTGTCTCTGGGTGACTAATTCTCATTTCCTAGCTGTGTGTTCCAGGCCTCAATGAAGCAAATATTAACCTTCAAGATAAAATAAAAATCCACTTGCTGGACCTTCAGGCCTCTGATGTATATACTTCTGACACAGAAGAAACATCATACAGTCCAGATGGACAACAGCTTTGTGTATTGGCAGAATGATGAGGCTCAGAGCCCAGCCTGCTGAGAGGTTTGGCTTGCTGTGGGGCTTGCATACTGGTGGTGGACTAACTCAAGCAGTTTTTCTAATGCTGCTCCTTTGATCTGCCTGCCCAAGGTATTGTTCAAGCTCCAGCTGCAAGTACTGAACAACAGGAAATCTACAGTGATAGTAGTTCAGGGCTTGGAGGATGCTTACCTGTGAAATCACGTGGAGCTGATGGACTGTAAGACCTAACTTCCCCACCCCCCCCTTTGTTTGGTTTTTTTTCCCTTTTTTGTCTCTGTACCTCCCTACTGTTTCTAGTATAGTTAATGAACAAATCAGTGATGGAACTGTGGAACTATATGATAAACTCAGCTCTCTTGCACTGACAAACAGAAACTCTTACTTTATATTTAGCCTGGAGAAGGGGAGGCTCAGGGCTGACCTCATTGCTCACTACAACTACCTGAAAGGTGGTTGTAGACAGGAAGGGGTTGGTCTTTTCTCTCTAGCGACCAGCACCAGAACAAGGGGACACAGTCTCAAGCTGCACCAGTAGAAGTTTAGGCTCGAGGTGAGGAGAAAGTTCTTCACCGAGAGCGTCATTTTTCATTGGAATGGGCTGCCTGGGGAGGTGGTGGAGTCACCATCCCTGGAGGTGTTCGAGAGGGGATTGGATGTGGCACTTGGTGCCCCGGTCTAGTCATGAGGTCTGTGGTGACAGGTTGGACCCAATGATCTTTGAGGTCTCTTCCAACCTTGGTGATACTGTGATATTCTAGCAAAGCAGAGTCCTTCACACAACAAAAAACTACAACTGAGTGGGTGAAGACATCTGTTTGTTTGGCATGTCCTCTGGTGAGGACCACCTCTGGAATATTGTATCCAGTTCTGGGTTCCCCAGTTGAAGAGGAACAGGGGTATACTTGAGAGAATCCACCAGAGGGACACGAGGATGATTAAGGGATTGGAACATCTGTCTTATGAGTAAAGGCTGAGAGACCTGGAGCTGTTTAGTCTGGAAAAGAGAAGACTGAGAGGAGATCACATTAATATTTACAAATATCTGAAGGGTGGGTGTGAAGAAGAAGGTGCTAGTCTCTTTTTAGTGGTGTTATGTGTTAGGACAAGGGCCAATAAATACAAACTGGAACACAGGAAGTTCCACCTCAACATGAGGAGAAATTTGCTTGTTTCCTATATTGGATGTATGACATCTTGGTAGGATATTCAAAGCTGGCTGAGGCTCTGTCGTTAAAATTCCAGGGCATGTATTTTATCTCTTCATCTCTTTCTATACAGTTAGTTTGGCATTTGATGAGATTTTCTTTTTATTTGGACTGTATCAGTTTACACTTTCATTGCTCCAACTACTTTGAGGTTGCTGTAAGGTTTCTGGAGTTAACAGAATGGGGCCCTAATTTCTCAGGAAATAACCTATTTTTAGCTTGCAGACTATGGCTCTGGAGTTGGTGAACATTATACAAACAGTATTTTATAGCAAAATGTCTGCTTATTATTGCAAATCAACAGAGATTTATATTTTAATATGTCAGCTAAACTGATTTTTTTTTTCATTTTGGGGTGACTGAGGGCTCACCAGCCAAATAAAAGCTTCTGTCTGACCACTCAAAGCCCTTAAGAGTTAGTCCCTTAACTGACAATAAGTTTTCGTCAAAAGCAAAATATGTCTCTCATTTATGTTTGTTTAGGATTCATCTGAAAGTAATTATATCTTCTCACAGGTTGAAAAGGGGAATTTTTTTTGAACCCTGATTATCTGACATCTTGGGAAAAAAATGAAATATTTATTAATTGTTTCATTGAAATATCTTCCTTTCTTGGCAACAAGGAAGTATTTGGAATATTTTTTGTTCTGTTCCACCTCTCAGCTGGGGTTTAAGAAAACATTAGTAAGATCCTTAAGAAAACATTAGTAAGATCCTTCTTGGAACAGCATGGCAAATCTGGCTGCTTGAGCCATATTCTAGGGTCTGTAAATTTAGAAGATGATATATAAAAACCTCTCAACAATAAAAAGAACCATGTGTAATTCACTAAATCTATGCAGTTATCTCATAGAGTTTACTGTTGGACAATGGGAGATCAGTAGTGGAGACTGTTTGGAATATTAACAGAGGCTTGGTAATACACATCCAGGATACCCTCTCAAATATTTCCTCCTGTATTCCGGGAGCTAGGGTTGGAGATGTTACCAGAAGACTGCCTAGCCTGGTGCAGCCCTCTGACTATTATCCCTTAATAGTTATGCAGTTAGGGAATGATGATGTTGCAACCAGAACTCCCAGGGCTATCAAAGATGACTTCAGGGCCCTGGGAGATCTGGTTGAGGGATCAGGTGCACAAATAATTTTTTCATCTATATCCTTAGTTGCAGGAGGGAATACCATAAGGAACAGGTCAGCAGCTGCAGTCAACAAGTGGCTTAGAGGCTGGTGCAGTCAAAAGAAGATTGGGTTTTTTGATCTTGAAAAACTTTCTACTGTGCCAGGCCAGCTGGCAACAGATGGAGTACACCTGTCCCAGAGAAGGGGAAAGATCAGAGTGTACAAGAATGGCCTATCCCTCAAAGGGAAAAAGATCCTGGGAAGGGAATTGGCAGGTCTCATCGACAGGGCTTTAAACTAGTTTCGAAGGGGGAAGGGGCTGAAACCAGTCCACCCAGGCAGGAGTCTGGGGGTGATAAGCCAGAGCCAGAGGGTGAAACCAGCAGCCCAGCTGAAGTGCATGTACACTAATGCACGAAGCATGGGCAATGAATAAGAGGAACTCGAAGCCTTGTTGCAGCAGGAAAGTTACGATGTAGTTGCCATCACAGAGACGTGGTGGGATGACTCACATGACTGGAGCGCTGCAATTGATGGCTACAGGCTCTTCAGGAGAGACAGGCAAGGAAGAAGGGGTGGAGGGGTGGCCCTTTACATCAGGAAGGCACTAGATGCCATTGAGCCGGAGATCAGGGACCATCAGGTTGAGTGCCTGTGGGTGAGAATTAGAGGGAAGGCCAACAGGGCTGACATCCTGGTTGGAGGCTGTTATAGACCACCCAACCAGGAGGAAGATGTTGATGAGTCATTCTATAGGCAGCTTAAGGCTGTCTCAAGATCGCCTGACCTTGTTCTCATGGGCGATTTCAACTTGCCTGATATCTGCTGGGATCTTAACATAGCAGAGAGGAGGCAATCTAGGAGGTTCTTAGAGTGCATGGAGGACAGCTTCTTATCCCAGGTGCTGTGTGAGCCTACCGGGGGTAAGGCTATGCTTGACCTCCTCTTCACCAACAGTGAAGGGCTGGTGGGTGATGTGGTGGTTGGAGGGTGTTTAGGGGCCAGTGACCATGAGATAATTGAATTCTCAGTATTTGGTCAAGCTAAGAGGGGTAGCAAGAAGACCTCCACTCTGGACTTCCGGAGGGCAGACTTCAGGCTACTCAAGGAACTAATTCAGAGGGTTCCTTGGGATAAAGCCCTTAAAAACAAAGGGGTCCAGGAGAGCTGGACCTACTTCAAGGAAGAATTGTTGAAGGTGCAGGAACAGGCTGTGCCAATGTGCTGGAAGATGAGCCGCCAGGGCAGATGGCCAGCCTGGATGGTTAATGAACTTTTAATAGAACTAAGGGAAAAAAAGAGGATGTATCATCTTTGGAAGAAAGGTGAGGCAACCCATGAAAAATTTAAGGATGTTGCTAGGTCTTGTAGGAAGAAAATTAGGGAGGCAAAAGCACATTTGGAGTTTAGATTGGTCTCTGCTGTGAAGGACAACAAAAAGTCCTTCTATAAATACATTAATAGCAAGAGGAAGGGCAAGGACAACCTCCACTCCTTGGTGGACACCGAGGGGAACGTTGTAACAAAGGTTGAGGAAAAGGCAGAGATACTTAACACCTTCTTTGCTTCAATTTTTACTAGCAGGACAGAACGTCTTCCTGACAGTTGGCCTGCAGAGCTGGCAGAAGGAGCCAGGGAGCAGCATAGTTTCCCTATGTTCCAGAGTGGGGTAGTTGGTGATCTGCTCAGCCGCTTGGATCCCCTCAAGTCGATGGGACCAACCGGGACCCATCCTAGGGTGCTGTGAGAGCTGGCAGAGGAGCTGGCCAAGCCACTCTCCATCATTTTTCAGCAGTCCTGGCTCACTGGAGATGTCCCAGAGGACTGGAAGCTGGCCAACGTGGTGCCCATCCACAAGAAGGGCTGGTTGGATGAGCCAGGGAATTATAGGCCTGTCAGCCTGACCGCAGTGCCAGGCAAGATCATGGAACAGGTCATCCTGAGTGCAATCACACAGCACTTAGAGGATGGCCAAGGGATCAGGCCCAGCCAGCATGGATTTAGGAAGGGTAGGTCCTGCCTGACCAACCTGATCTCCTTCTACGATCAGGTGACTCACCTGGTGGATGTGGGGAGGACTGTGGATGTAGTCTACCTGGACTTCAGCAAGGCCTTTGACACCATCCCCCATAGCAAACTCCTGGCCAAGCTGTCAGCCCATGGCTTGGACGGGAGCACACTGCGATGGGTTAGGAACTGGCTGAATGGCTGAGCCCAGAGAGTGGTGGTGAATGGTGCCACATCCTGGTGGCCAGTCAGTAGTGGAGTCCCCCAGGGATCAGTGCTGGGCCCCATCCTCTTCAACATCTTTACTGATGATCTGGATGAGGGCATTGAGTCCATCATCAATAAATTTGCGGACGACACCAAGCTGGGGGCAGAAGTTGATCTGCTGGAGGGTAGAGAGGCTCTGCAGAGAGACCTCAACAGGCTGGACAGATGGGCAGAATCCAACAGCATGAGATTTAACACATCCAAGTGCCAGGTTCTGCACGTCGGCCACAACAACCCCATGCAGTGCTACAGGCTGGGGTCAGAGTGGCTGGAGAGCAGCCAGGCAGAGAGGGACCTGGGGGTGCTGGTTGATGGTAGGCTGAACATGAGCCTGCAGTGTGCCCAGGCAGCCAGGAGGGCCAATGGCATCCTGGCCTGCATCAAGAAGAGTGTGGCCAGCAGGATCAGGGAGGTGATTGTGCCCCTGTACACTGCACTGGTTAGGCCACACCTTGAGTACTGTGTCCAGTTCTGGGCTCCTCAGTTTAGGAAGGATGTTGAGTTGCTGGAGCGTGTCCAGAGAAGGGCAACAAAGTTGGTGAGGGGCTTGGAACACAAGCCCTATGAGGAGAGGCTGAGGGAGCTGGGGTTGCTTAGCCTGGAGAAGAGGAGACTCAGGGGTGACCTTATTGCTCTCTACAACTACCTGAAGGGAGGTTGTAGACAGGCAGAGGTTGGTCTCTTCTCCCAGGCAACCAGCACCAGAACAAGAGGACACAGTCTCAGACTGCACCAGGGGAAGTTCAGGCTGGAGGTTAGGAAGAAATTCTACAGAAAGAGTGATTGCCCATTGGAATGTGCTGCCTGGGGAGGTGGTGGAGTCACCATCATTGGAGGTGCTTAGGAGGAGACTTGATAGGGTGCTTGGTTGCATGGTTTAGTTGATTAGGTGGTGTTGGATGATAGGTTTGACGCGATGACCTGAAGGTCTCTTCCAACCTGGTCTGGTCTGGTCTGGTCTGGTCTATTCTATTCTATTCTATTCTATTCTATTCTATTCTATTCTATTCTATTCTATTCTATTCTATTCTATTCTATAGTCAAATCCTGACTAAACACTGGTAACAACTTTACATCAAGTTCCCAGGAATTGAGGAGGAACAGGTCTGTGAAACATTGCTTTTATGGATCAGGTACTGGAAGGTTTTACTGGTGAAACAGCTTAACTTGGCTTTCTGTGATTGGTCCAGTGAGGGATCCACCAGGAGTGGTCCTGGGGTAGTAGCTATGCTGGTGGATCAAAGAAACAGGTAACACGGCAAGGATGGTAATACCAAAGGTCATGTAGGAGCTGTAACAAGCTCTGCTGTCAGATGTCCAGATCTGAGAAAATATGCAGCAAGCACCCTGTTAGTCCTTCAAGAAGCAAAATCCTGTCACAAAATTCTGTGTTGGTTGTGAATGGGTGGTTGTTTCCTCAGGAGAGGAGAGATTTTTCAAGCATTCTGAAAGATGCATCTAAACTGTTCTTAATTTTCATGCTCTGTTTAAAGGGTATCACTAAACCTAACTCAGAAACCATCACATAGGCTGAGAGTCAGTTTACAAAGTTTCCTGGTGGAACCTAACATACTGTTCCTACTACGAAGGAACTGGGCAAAGCTAGGCACATCTAATCCCCAAGAGTTCATAAAACTTCAGTTATTTTGCATGATAGATTTAAGTTCTTCACTTTCAAACAAGTTTTCACTCCTCTGAATTAAAAAAATTCTGATAATTACTTAAAGGCATAAGCAATATGTTGTGCCTTCTTGCTATCTTCTTTGGGTCTTTCAGTCTTTTGTGTGCCCTTTTCCCCTCAAGGTTTTCTCTGCAGCTGCAAATATCAGAAACTTAAATTTTGGTTACTAAGGAGCAAGTCAGGTTATATGACTTAGAGAGCTGGGACTTTAGGCAAAACCAGTGCTTGCCAGTACAGTTGCTTGAGTCTTCTGTCTTCAAGCAGCACCTAATCTGTAATTGAGGCACCTGGAATGGCCTGAGTTACCTGCTCAGTGAGCAGTGTGCCTCGGAGGTTGGTTGTATAAACCATGAGTCAATCAACTCTGCACAAAGAATTCATTTACACGTATAGGGCAGAAATTCCTGTTTGACTGTGGTAAAAAACAATCAAACCCTGCCACATTCCCATCATTCACTGAACAGAAAGCTGAGCTGAAACTGCTTTTAGTCTATAAGGGAACTGCCAGCTTTCCCTTGTGCTTTTTTGCATCAGCTGTGATAGGAACCAACTCCTCTAAGTTAAGTTTCATTCCTGTTATCATCCCCTGGGTATGACACTATTGCAGATTGTATAGCCTAGGGAATGGTGGGCAGAGGCCGATGGAGATGATCAAAGAAGGGCTAAATTTCTACCTTTGGATCCTGTCTTCCATTTCCCTTCCATTCTTCAATGACAACTCCATTCATGTTTCAGTCTAGAAGAAGTGGGAAAGGACTTTTCCAAGGAAGATAACTAGGATTCCCTCCCAGATGTTCTACAGTGCATGTGGTGGAACTTTTGGGTCTCTTTGTTGTAGGTTAAGACCAACACTCCCATTATCACAGAAGCTGGAATGTACAAGGAAGAATCTTTACTGCCAGAGTTGAACCTCCCTGCTGGACTGTTGTGCCAGTTTGAGGCTAGATGCTGATAAGAAACCACAAAGTACACACCTCAGAGGGGCTAGAGCGTCCAGGAGGTGGACTGCATCCCTATAAATCTGGCTGTAGATTTTCTTCCTCTTTTTCCTCCCTCTCTTCTCCTGGGAAGATGCCCAGGCTCTTATCTCTCTTGGTGGGATAGTGAGGCCTGGTGTTGGTCTTGGCAATGCTGCCAATTAAGCCTGAAGCTGCCTAGTGTGGGCCTGGAGCTGCCTAATTGGGGCATGGAATTGCCTGGCTGAATTTTGTGCTGCGTCACAAATGGAGTGGTATGGAGGGTGGCTTGGTAGGGAGGGAACATGAAGGCTTGGGCTTGTTTGCCTGGTTTAAAAGGAGGTTTGTGCAAAGCTTTGGCTTAATGAGCTTCTGTGTTAAACCCAGACTACGGATTTTTGTGTATTATGTATTCTTTGTACTGCTGTATGTAGTTGTGAATAGCCTTTCCATTTAAACTTTCCAACCCTATCGAATCTTCTGTTTGAGTGGTTTTCTTTTGCTCCTCTTGGAAGAGGTAAAAGAGTAATCTGTCCTGCTCTAAACCATGACAACTGTTTTTCTTGATGACTCTTGTCTTGGACATCTCTCTCTGGAAAGGGAGGAGTGTAACAAAGGCTTCCTTGAGGAGCATCAGACTCCAGATGAAAAACTGCTTGTCTCTATATCTTTTGTTGTGGTTTAAACTTTCCTTGAATCCAAAAGCCCAAATGGAACAGATTTAGATTGCCTCCCCTCTTCCTCTTTTCTGAGGAGGGGAAAACAAATTAGGCAGGAGAAAAGACAGGAGAAATTATGAAAGAAACAGTCTTGAATCGATTTGGAAGTAAAAAAGGTAAGTTTAACAAAATATAAAAGGCATTTGAGTATAACAAAGGTTAAAAAGGTATAAGGAAAAAAGGTAAATAAAAATAGATACAAAACCAGGCACAGCTGGCAAAGGATTGTCTGGCTGCGAGTATGGATTCTCTTTAGATTCAGTCCTTAGAAGTCTGGAGCACCATGGAACAGGCCCCATCACCTGGTCACAGCAGGAGCAACAAGAGGTCTGTTGGGCAGGCAAGGGGCAGGAGCAAGAGATGGGAGACAAGAAATGGCTCCCCTTAAATAGGCTTGGTGGACAGAAAGTGGGAGTGGAATAGACTTTTACCTGGGGACCCCTTCCCCTGGGAGGGGGGATCAAGTCTCTCTGCCCACTTGGGTCAGGTTTCTTTGTCCACCTGGGGGCTAGGTTCTTTTCAGTCCGCCCCCTCCTGGGCTGGGTATAACCTGGCACACTTTCTACACTCAGATAATAGAGAATTGGAGATGTCTGGAAATTGGTTTTGCTCCTGTAATGCCAAACACATTCTACACAAGCAACTCGGGCACCTGACAAGGGGCAAAGTAACCTTTCTGTCATAGAAACTTGTGACTGCATCTAGTCTACCAGAACATGTTGGGGTTGGACACTGCGGTAAGAAAAAGTCTTTGAATTTGCAAGGGACTAAACAACGATCCAAAAAAGTCTGTCTCCCAAATGAATTGTGCATTTAGTATGTTTCCACCAAACCGGATTAGCAATAAAACTGGGAATTCTCCAGGAACATTTCAGTCAGGTCCAGTGAATCATTTATGAAATCTTACAAATATTTCTGGTGCAACAGAATATTCTCCTGAAAGCCTGCAAAAGTAGTCTGTCATATGCTATAAATATGCATAACCATTTTTTGTCCATAAAATGCTTCACTTTACAAAAGAGGGGGAAAAAAAGAAAAAAAGGGGGGGGGAATAGCAGGAGCAACATAATGCCACTAAAGACAGACTGAACTTTTTGCCCAAAAAGTTGGTGATTGCACCAGGAGCATTTCTAGACTTCAGTTATCACCCTTTCTGTTGAACTAAACTTTCCCATTGTTTTGTGTTAGGGTTGTTTCTGAAGGTACTTCCACCTTAAGTAATCAGCTGTACTGGTGAATCAAATCAGTATGTTTGGTAGTTTAAGTTTGCAGCTGAATGTCACTATGTGTTGACTAGGCAGGATGAGACACCTTTGCTTGTGGCTTGTTTGAAGTAAAATTTTGAAAGAGTCAAAGTATCTACAAAATTACTACAGTTTCAAAAATATTACATTTAAGAAAACTCAATCTAAATAAAAATTGACCTTAAAAGCTGTGACCTCTCCATGTGAATCAGTTTTAATTGACTAGGTCCACTTGAACAAATAAGAATAAGGCACAAACCATGTTGTTTGAACTCAGAAATTAAAAAAGAAAAAAAAGGTGAAAATTATATTTTCCGTATAAAATTGGGATGAATATATTGTAATGGTTTTTCCCACTATCAGAAATAATGAATTTACAACACTTTATGACTGTAGGCCATTACCATCCTGGACAGGAGATTCTTGGTTGCTCTCTCTATTTCCCTGTCTTTTGAGCTTGCGGGTGCATCTTTGCTTGTTTTTGGAATATGAACAGTATTTTTCCTTTCCCTTTCTTTCTGTTCCATATAGATACCGATGTAATCTGATACTTTCATAGAGGAGTAAAATATTCTGGGTACATCAACTAAGAAAACTCTCTCTGCCTTTTTTCCTCCTTGTCTTATCACAGAATAATGGAATCACAGGACATTAGGGGTTGAAAGCAACCTCGAAAGATCTAGTCCAAAGTCCCTGCCTAGAGCAGATCACACAGGAAAACATCCAGTTGAGTTTTGAATATCTCCAGAGAGGGAGGGCAGCCTGTGCCAGTGTTCTGTCACCGTCACAGTGAAAAAATTTCCACATGCTTACATGGAACTTCCTTTGCCTCAACTTCCATGCATTGTCCCTTATCCTATCACTGGACATCACTGAGAAGAGCCTGACTCCATCCTCTTGGCACTCACCCTCTACATATTTATAAACATTAATCATCAGGTCACCCTTCAGTCTCCTCCTCTCCAAACTAAAGAGATCCACCTCTCTTGCTAAGAGGTGATGGAGGGGGAAGGGGGAGTTTTTTTTACTCTCACACTAAATCTATAACATATATGAACATGAAATATGAGATGTCAGCTGTCTTCCATTGCTTTTCTCCCCATTGCATGTCTTAGTTGATACAGCAGGGTACTCTGAAAGCCACTCGCCTTCCTAGGAATGAAGGTCCAGTGGAACACTTCACTGTACAACACTAAGAATTGAAGCAACAGCGTGTTTGCAACAAATGTTGCATGTTGCAAGAAATACTCAGAGCAAATTTCTGTTTTAAGCCCTCAAAGGCTGAAGTCCTTTGGATAAGGAGGGAAACACTCAAGCAAGGCCTTTGGTTCCTTTCTTCCCAGACTTTTTATAATGCATTCACAGCACTGAATATTTCTTTCCTTGACCAAATCCATATTGTGCAAAAGCAAGCAGCATGAAATTTCCAGCTGATTGCCCAGGTAGAAAAAATGAAGTTGTCATTGGTTACTTGCTCTGCATAAAGCAGGCAGGGTAGACATTGATAGCAAATGGTGCAGACACGTTGGGTCTGTCATGCTGGTAAAGCCTGGGTAGTATTTCTCAAGTGACATTGGAGTCATCCTTCTGGGGTGATCCTGACAACCATAATTGCTTGAGTGCTGCTTTCACACTTGACCCTGGCAGAGCATTTCTAGTGTTTGGCACCTGTACTCTGAAGCCAGAGCTTGTGGCCTTCTTCAAGTAATTATAAGAGTCCATCCATGAAAGATTAAATTAAACTCAGCAGAGATAACATCACAACATGGAGAGAAGACCTCCTGCTGTACAAGGGGAATGATTAGTAACCTATTTTTGGTGTTCTTTGATGAACAGCAGTGAGTTGCCACAGATGACCCTCTTTATACATGAATGGTTTTACAAGACACAGAAGCTGAATGAGTCCTCTATGGGCCAAAAAAAACCCAAAAATGTTTATTTTCCTCTTTTTCTAAAGAAAGAACTGTATTTTTCATATGTCTAATTGAACCAGAATTTGCAAGGGGAAATGCTTGTTTATCTGAAACAGGGCCAGAGAAAAATCTAACCTTTGTAGACAGGACATCAGTGTTTGTCCACACAGACCTGTGAGAAAACCAGAAAAGGCTGATTTCCTCTTGATGGAGACTTGTCTTACCACTCAACAGTTTCAGCCTACTCAGCAGATACCACCTTCTGTCTAAGAGCTAGGTATCAGCATTTTCATAGGACTTTCTCCCATTCTTCATTTTAAGTGGAGCAGTGGGATTCCTTCTAAATATCTGATCACCTTGGCATGCTAAAACTTTTTGTTACAAACAGGATTTTGCAATGAAAACCCCCACATTATAGAAAGAAAAAGGTTGACAAAGCTAGATAATGATTTTATCTTTCTTTACCAGTGATACTTTCTTCCTTGCACACCTTCTCCTGCAGTTTACTTCTATTACTAAGTCTGCAATCAGCTCTGATAAGCTTGCGTGATAAATGTGGCTGAAACATGGGGTACATTTTAGGGCAGGGATGTGGCATGCAGCTATATTCAGTGTTGCAGAAAATGCCTCACATAATTCATGCATGCCTTAGCACAGATGAGGTGTGTGCAGAGCTTATGTCAGTATGACATGCACTTTGCAGCCATTCTAATTAAACTAGCTTAACTGGTACACAGTGGCCTGGTGGAAGTTTTAGATGTTATTGATACCATAACCCTCTTCTGATGGTATAAAAATAATCATAAAGAAGCTGACCTATGGAAGCCTGCATCCCAAATAAATGTCTCAATACAAGGAGAGAGAAAACAACACTGATGTCTCCCATAAACCAGTTTTTTATGCTGTAAGTATATGAACTCAGTGTCAGTCTTTCTTCACTGAGTTGCAGAAAGGCTTGAGTTGGAAGGGACCTTCAGAATCATCTAGTTCCAACCCCCCTGCCATAAGAAGGGACATGTCCCACTGAAATAGGTTCCTCAAAGCTTCATCCAGCCTGGTTTTAAACACTTAGAGGGATGAGGTGTCTGCAGTTTCCCTGGGCAACCCTTTCCAGTGTCTCACCACTTTTATAATAAAGAACTACTAAACTAAATCTAGCCAAATCTAGTTTAAACTTAATTCTTAACCTTAAAGGTTCTTCTAGGGATGGCCATTACTTCTCACATATCAAGGCAATGTTGCTCTACACATGCAAAGCAATGAATGTGTGGTGGTGGGACTGGATCTAACAGATTTTAAGTTGGCAAATTTAACTGACTGCAAATCTGCTTTGTCCTTTTTAGTTTGTTACTAGGAGTCAAAAGAGCTTTTGTTTTTGATAAAGTTGAAACTTTGAATTTGTTTTGGAAAAGCTGACTACCTGTCTAGCAGGCAAACACAGTTCCTAATTCAGGCTTTTAAAAAAACATGAAGTCTACTCAAAAAAGGCATTCAGCAATTCTGATTCTGATCCCTCAGAAACATGTTCTCCATTGTCATCTGTCAAAAATGTTGCCTTTTAATCTATCTATCTATCTATCTATCTATCTATCTATCTATCTATCCATCCATCCATCCATCCATCCATCCATCCATCCATCCATCCACCTACCTACCTACCTACCTACCTACCTACCTACCTACCTACCTACCTACCTACCTATTTTAAGATAGCAGAATTGTTCTCCAAATTGGACCTGAGTTTTTGTTTTAAAAAATCACGATATTTGTGGTACAGCTTGTGAACAGGTGAAGGTTGTTGTGTTAGGGGACAAGTCCCAAAGTCTGGTCTTCCTGCTTGTACTGAAAGTTCTTTCTGGCATATTTTCCTTACAAGAAAAAGGAGAGAGCATAGCCACTTTTGTAGAGGCTAAATTCAGGGCTGAACTTCACTTTTCCAGGCTGCTATGGGGCCAGATTTCGGCTTAGAAACTACCATGTCTCAAAAATGCCCGGGGTACAAGACTACAGCCCACATTCTCTTACTTCTGCAGCTCTGTAGTACAGCAGTCCTTGCTCTTTCTGAATCCTATGCACCAGGGAGAAGTGGCTGGTCTGGTCTGTGTGCAGCCAGGCAGATTCATGCATTTCCTGTTGGCACAGAGCTAAGGGGAGGATGGAGAACATACAGTAGCTCAGCATTTGCCTTGCAGGAACTAAGCATTCTTACCATTTTACCCTTACTGATCTCTACCTCTCAGTACTGCTTAGAATTGGATCTTATCTACTCTGTGTGCCTCCAGGAGACACCTGCCAGAGTGCTAAAAGGAATGAAAAGAGAAAGGCAAAGTCCTATTTTGGGAGGGAGGGCTCCTGTTGAAGGTAAAGCACCAGGCTTTTTTGTAGTGTAGGAAAGTCTGCCCTTAGCAGAGAACAGAAGAGCCACATGCTCACAGCTTCCCGTCATAGCTACAGTTTGTCACGAGAGTAAAGAAAGCACGGGTCAGCTCAAGTGGTGCTGTGTGTCTTAGTTCTGCACTTGTGGAAGGTGGTTCTGTTCCCTCCAAGTGTTAGCTATCTTTGTGTGCATTGGACAACATGGGGATTACAGAAATTGGGTGGGGAGTCACAGAATCAAAGAACTGTTGAGGTTGGAAGAGTCTTTGAGATCACCAAGTCAAACTACTCTCTTTGAGCTCTCAATCTCACCACTACTGCTAAGCTACTACCACCACACCACATCCCTCAACATCCATGAATCTTCTAAATACCTCAGGGATGGTGACTCCACCACCACCCTTGGCAGCCTGTTCTATTGCTTGATAACCCTTTCTGTGAAGGAACTTTTCATAGTATGCAACCTGAACCTCCCTTGGCACAATCTGAGCCTGTTTTGTGACACTAGGAAGAAAAGACTGATCCCGTCTCACTACAACCTCCTTGAAGGTACTTGTAGAGAGTGATGAGGTCTCCCCACAGCCTCCTCTTCTGATGACTAAACAACCTCAGTTTCCTCAGCTTTTCTGCATTAGGCTAGTGTTCAAGGCCTTTCACCAGCTTAGCTGCTCTTCTTTGGACACACTTCAGCACCTCAGTCACAGAATCACAGAATATCTACCATTGGAAGAGACCTTCAAGATCATCTGGTCCAACATTCCACCTATCGCTGCAATGTCACCACTAAACCATAACCCTAAGTGCTATGGTTTATTGGTGACCTTCTCCCCAAAACTGAACACAATACTCAAAGTGTGGCCTCACCAATGCCAAGTACAGGGGGATAGTTGCCCTAGACCTGCTGGCCAGGCTGTTCCTGATACAGGCCAGGATGCAGTCGCCTTCTTAGCAACCTGGGCTCAGTGCTGGCTCATATTCAGCTGGCCATAAATCAACACCCCCAAGTTCTTTTCTGCTGGGCAGCTTTCCAGCCATACTTCCCCAAGCTTGTAACACTGTGTGGAGTTGTTGTGGGCCAAGTGAAACACTTAACACTTGACCTTGTTGAATCTCATACCATTGGCCTCAGCCCTTCTATCTAGTCTGTTCAGGTCTCCCAAGAGCCTTCCTGTCCTGTAGCAAATTGACATACTGACCCAACTTGCTTCTGTCTGCAAACTTACTGAGGGTGGACTCAATCCCCTCATCCAAACCATGGATAAAGATGTTAAATGGAACTGGCTCAAATACTGAGCCCTGGGGAACACCAGGGCTGGCCACCAACTGGATTTTACTCCATTCACTACAACTCTCTGGGTTTGGCAATCCAGGTAGTTCTTTACCCAGCATACTGTGTGCCTCTCCAAGCTATGAGCAAGTCAGTTTCTCCAGGAGAATGCTGTGGGTAACTGTGTCAAAGCTCTTACTAAAGTCCCAGTAGGTAACACTGACAGTCTTCTCCTTGTCTACCTTGTCCTAGAAGGAGATCGGATTGATAGGACTAGGGGGAATGGAATGAAGCTGGAGGTGGGGAGACTCAGGCTAGATGTGAGGAGGCGGTTCTTCACCATGAGAGTGGTGAAACCCTGGAATGGGTTGTCCAGGGAGGTGGTCGAGGCCCCGTCCCTGGAGGGGTTTGAGACCAGGCTGGATGAGGCTCTGACCAGCCTGATCTAGTGTGGGGTGTCCCTGCCCATGGCAGGGGGGTTGGAACTAGATGATCCTTGTGGTCCCTTCCAACCCTGAATGAAACTATGAAACTATGAAACTATGAAACTATGAAACTATGAAACTATGAAACTATGAAACTATGAAACAAGGCTTGCCCTTCATAAACCCATGCTGTGGGGACAAATCATCTTCTCGTCCCATGCATGACACATGATGTCACTCATGATGATCTGCTTGATGACTTTCCCTGGCAGCGGAAAAGCCTGGAGATGACCTTGTAACAGAATAGAGACTCCTGGATGGGACAGCACAGCAAATGGGATACAGAGAGAGGTGTTGTGCATTCATGACAGGTAGGGAAAAATAAGAGTCACTGTATTCCTGCCCCCTGGAAGCCTTCCATGGCATACTGAACCTGGAGATGGTTCATTTAGGCTCTAACAAGAAAGAGCAAGAGAACAATTCTTGTTTCTGCAGCCGAGAGGAGCAGGAAGGTTCAGCTTACAGTGAATCCAGGGAAGTGCAAAGAGACAGTCCACCAAGCTAAATGGGTACAGAAAAAGACAGTTCAGCCCAGTGGAGAGACCCTTCCTTCCTTGGCCTGCTTGCTGTGGTGGAAAAGGTGGAGCAAAGACAGTGTCTAGGCATGTGGTGGTTTGAGCCTTAACTGGGATTTAAGATCTCAGGTGGGGGGTCCAAGGCTGAGAATCCTTCCCCCCCTCCACCCCTCCTCTTTCCCAATTGAGAGGAAAAAAAAAAAAAGAAAGGGAAGGAGCAAATCTACCAAGAAATAATTTGGAGTCAGTTTGGAAGTAGGTAAAAAAAGAACAAGGATGGATGGGGAAAATATGAATACAAAACTAGTCCTTTGGAGTCCATTGGAGAGGCATGGATGTAGCAGGGAGGAGGACAGGCCTGATCACATGACAGAGAAGCAGGAAGCCAGCAGAAGTCCTCTCGTCCAGGCAAGGCAGGAACTGCAGTGTCTTCCTTTTTGTGGGCTTGCTGGACAGGGAGGGCGAGTAGAACAGACTAACTCAGTTCCCCAGGGGGAAAACCCCCTCCAGGAAGAGCAAAGCTCTCACAAGCCCTCACCCCTCCTTTCAGGATGGTCTTGTGATGGGTTCATCACAAGACAGTAGGCCTTCATGTGACAATCATCCTGGATGGCACCCTAGAACACAGCTCTTAGCAAACCATGTAATAGATAGGCTGTGTCTCAGGACAGTTCTAGTCACCTTTGTCTCATTGTCTTACATTCTCTGGTGCAGTGAGAAAACTGGAACAAAAGAGGCATCCATCCCAGACAGGAACACATTCTCACCCATAGCCCAGACAGCAATTTCTGCAAAAGAGAGCTATGCACAGTCCTAGTTTAAGGGGAAAGGCAAGAAAGACGAGACATTATGGTTCAAGTATTTGCTGAGGATTTAGGCTAATGTTCTCACTTTTTGCCTCCTGTTGTGAGCTAGGATGGGTAAATTTTGTCCCTGCCTTGCAAATGGAATCACATCTTTCTTCCCATGCCTTTTCTGTTCCTAATGGAAATACTTATCAAGGCCATAGGTTTTAGCTAGCTACTCTACAGATACTGACAGATGCTGCATGAAAATAAAAGTCAAGAGTTGAGGAATGAAAGGCCAAGCTGATACAAACCAGTGAAACTGAAGCAATGCTAGCTCCTGTTGATTGACAGTTGGGCTCTATGTGCTCCCTCAAGGATTCCAGTCTTTGGTTGTTCTGGCTCCTTATGTTCTGTACAGTATTTAGTACAGTAGTAATCTCTGATGTCAAGGTCTTCCATACCCTTTGTCCTCCAAAAACTGTTTTGCAGCTATGTAGCTAAACTGTTGGGAAAGAGCTTCCAGTGTGCATGTCTATGTCATGCTGGACTTCTCACAGAGTCCAGAAATTGCACTCAGGCTTCAGTTCTTTCACCATTTAGGTAAATTCCACTCTCTCACTTCAACTGAATGCCATTTTGAGATTTGCTCTGGAACAACTGAAAAATATAGTTGCAGGAGCATGGTCCTGTATCTGACTAAACTTAACCTGTCAAGACAGCTAGTCTTCTTGGCAAGAGAGCTGCTGTCTTCTGGCTTGATTTCAGCCAGCAGCATGTGCCACAGCACCTTTTTTGCTTTTTCATTTTCACCACAGGGAGGGAGATGCTGAGTCATGTGGGCTCATTCCTGAATTGTTCTCCAGCTGGTCATGTGGCCAGGGATAGGGATGGTGGTAACTTGCCACAAAGCTCAGTATTCAGTATTCCTAAGGTTGGAAGAGACCTCAAAGCTGTTTTCAAAAGATCTATGTCGACCCAGACTGAGGTGGAATTTAAGCAGGCAGGTGTCCAGGCTGCAGAGAGTGCTGGAGCCTGGCACCTGAAATGGAGGGCAATGGAGATAACACCTGCATTAGGTGTGAGCAGCTCAATTATCTGCTTAGTCTAGTGGCTGAACTCAGGGAAGAAGTTGCTAGGCTTAGGATTGTAAGAGAATGTGAAAAGAAGTTGGATTTGAGGAACCAGGCTCTGCAGGCTCCCCTAGTAGGGGGAGGTGGCCCAAGATGCAGCAGGAAAAGGATACAGGTCCTTGTTAGGAGACACAAAGCAAAACCCTCATGGCTCCCCTCACCTTCCCAGCTACCCTTGTAAAACAAGTATGGGGCACTGGAAGTTGAGGATGAGGTGAATGAGAAGACAGAAGACACACCATCTAAAGCAAAACAGCCCAGCCCCTGCATCAGGACTTGTTCCCTTAAAAAACAGAGGAGGGTAATTGTTATTGGTGATTCCCTCCTGAGGGGAACACTGGGCCCTGTATGTTGGCTGGATCCTTCCCACAGGGAAGTCTGCTGCCTCCCTGGGGCCTGAGTCAGAGATGTTATCAGAAGGCTGCAAAGTCTGGTACAGTCCTCTGATTACTATTCCTTGATAGTTATGCAGGCAGGGAGCGATGATGTTGAAACCAGAGGTCCAAAGGCAATCAAAAGGACTTCAAGGCTCTGGGAAAACTGGTTGAGGGGTCAGGGGCACAGGTAATTTTTTCATCAATACCTTCAGTTGCAGGAAGGAATACTGAAAGGAACAGGACATCCGGTGTAATGAACCAGTGGCTCAGAGGCTGGTGGCACCAACAGAATTTTGGGGTTTTGATCTTAGGGAACTTCCTATGACACTGGATCTGCTAGCAACAGATGGAGTACATCCATCCCAGAGGGGGAGAAAAATCCTAGCACATGAGATCAGCCCATTCCATAGAGGGAAAAGGGTTCTAGGAAGGGAGTTGGCAGGTCTCATTGACAGGGCTTTAAACTAGATTCGAAGGGGGAAGGGGCTGAAACCAGTTCCCCCAGACAGGAGTCTGAGGGTGGTAAGCCAGAGCCAGAGGTGAAACCAGCAGCCCAGCTGAAGTGCATGTACACTAATGCACAGAGCATGGGTAACAAACAAGAGGAGCTTGAAGCCTTGATACAACAGGAAAGTTATGATGTAGTTGCCATCACAGAAATGTAGTGGGATGACTCACATGACTGGAGCACTGTAATTGATGGCTACAGGCTCTTCAGGAGAAACAGGTGAGGGAGGAGGGGTGGCCCTGTACATCAGGGAGGATCTAGACTCCATGGAACTAGAGATTAAGGATGATGAAGTTGAGTGCCTGTGGGTGAGAATTAGAGGGAAGACCAACAAGGCTGACATCCTGGTTGGAGTCTGTTATAGATCACCCAACCAGGATGAAGAGGTTGATGAATTATTCTATAGGTTATAGGCAGCTAGAGGCTGTCTCAGGATAACCAGACCTTGTTCTTATGGGCAACTTTAACCTGTCTGATGTCTGCTGGGAACTTAAAACCGCAGAGAGGAGGCAGTCTAGAACGTTTTTAGAGAGAATGGAGGATAGCTTATTATCCCAGTGATGTGTGAGCCTACCAGGGGTAACGCTTTGCTTGACCTTCTTTTTACAAAGAGAGAAGGGCTGGTGGGAGATGTGGTGGTTGGAGGCTGTCTGGGGTCCAGTGACCATGAGATAATTGAGTTTTCAATACTCAGTCAAGCTAAGAGGGGCAGCAACAAAACCTCCACTCTGGACTTCCTGAGGGCAGATTTCAGGTTACTCAAGGAACTAACTCAGAAGGTACCTTGGGAAACAGCCCTTAAAAACAAAGGGGTTCAGGAGGGCTGGAACTACTTCAGGAAAGAATTCTTGAAGGTGCTGGAACAGGATGTGCCGATGTGCTGGAAGATGAGCTGCTGGGGCAGATGGCCAGCCTGGATGGGCAATGAACTTCTGAGTGAATTAAGGAAAAAAAAGAGGGTATATCATCTTTGGAAGGAAGGAGAGGTAAGCCATGAAATGTATAAGGATGTTGCTAGGTCATGTAGGAAAAAAAATTGAGAGGCAAAAGCCCATTTAGAGCTTAGACTGGCCTCTGCTGTGAAGGACAACAAAAAATCCTTCTATAAATATATTAATAGCAAGAGGAGGGGCAAGGACAACCTCCACTCCTTTGTGGACATGGAGGGGAATATTGTAACTAAAGATGATGAGAAGGCAGAGGTACTCAACAATACCTTTGCCTCAAGTTTTAATAGCAGGACTGGTTGTCTTCTGGACAACTGGCCTCCTGAGCTGGCAGATGGAGTCAGGGAGCAGTGTAGTTCCCCTGTGATCCAGGAGGAAGTAGTTAGAGACCTGCTCAGCCACTTGGATCCCCACATGTCCATGGGACTGGATGGGATCCATCCTAGGGTGCTGAGAGAGCTGACGGATGAGCTGGCCAAGCCACTCCCCAATCATTTTCACAGTCCTGGCTCACTGGAGAGGTCCCAGATGACTGGAGGCTGGCCAACGTGGTGCCCATCCACAAGAAGGGCTGGAAGGAGGAACCAGGGAATTACAGATCTGTCAAACTGACCTCAATGCCAGGCAAAATTATGGAACAGGTCATCTTGAGTGCAATCACACAGCACTTCCAGGATTGCCAAGGGATCAGGCTCAGCCAACATGGATTTAGGAAGGGCAGGTCCTGCCTTACTAACCTGATCTCCTCCTATGATCAGGTGACTGCCTGGTGGATGTGGGGAAGGCTGTGGATGTAGTCCAATTCTGGGTCCCTCAGTTTAGGAAAGATGTTGAATTGCTGGAACATGTCCAGAGAAGGGCAACAAAGTTGGTGAGGGGTTTGGAGCACAAGCCCTATGAGGAGAGGCTGAGGGAACTGGGGTTGCTTAGCCTGGAGAAGAGGAGGCTCAGGGGAGATCTTATTACTGTCTGCAACTACCTGAAGGGAGGTTGTAGCCAGGTGGGTGTTGGTCTCTTCTCCCATGCAACCAGCACCAGAACAAGAGCACACAGTCTCAAGCTGTGCCAGGGTAGGTTTAGGCTGGATGTTAGGAAGAAGTTCTTCATAGAAAGAGTTGTTGGCCATTGGAATGTGCTGCCCAGGGAGGTGGTGGAGTCACCATCACTGGAAGTGTTTAAGAAGAGACTGGATGGGGTGCTTAGTGCCATGGTTTAGTTGATTAGGTGGTGTTGGTGATAGGTTGGACTTGATGATCTCGAAGTTCTTTTCCAACCTGGTCTATTCTATTCTATTCTATTCTATTCTACTCGAGTGGCACTCTCTCATATGAGTGATAGGTATCTCTAGACTGTTACAACCCCTATGCCAAGAGTATAGCAGGATCCTGGGCACCTCTGGTAACATTCTTGGCTTCAGGAGGGGATGTTTCACAGTTGAAAAAGGGTATATTGAGGGTACACAGCAGATTGTGGGCAAGTAACAGAAAGTGACAATGTCAAGAAGCATCTTGAGAGGCCTTCAGCAGCAGTCAGTTGAGATGGCAGGACGGTGGCTTGACCTAGATCTGAGGAGACTCAGGCTTCTTTCCACTGATAAAGAAGACAAATGAAGCAATAGCATGGCTGCAGACTGTGTGGGTGCACAGCATGTGATGTCATGGGACAGGAAAGCACACCCAATACATTGCGTAATGCTAACAGACAGTCCACAGCTCCCTGAACAGTGTGTCTTTCCAAGACTAACAATCCTTCCACAGAAGAGACAGCTTTTCTGCTGATGACCTCGTTGAAACCCCCTCTCTCTAAACTAAGATTAGCATGTATTGTAGCTTGATCTCCAGTGCTCTGTGGGAATCCTTCTAGCCCACTGCTACCTCGCCAGGAGCTCCCTTTCTTTGGAAGGCCTTACTTCTTTCTGACTCACTTTCATTCCTCGTCAAGGCACCATGATCTTTTAAAAATTATATCTACTTTGAGCTGGGGCAGGCGTCCCTAAACTGCCTGATCCTTGCCGCCTTTGTGAAGGCCCATAGAAGTAACCCTGAATTCCACACTGAATGCGCAGGCGATCACCTCTCGCAGAGTAGCAGTGACACCCGGTGGCCATTTAGTAAATTCTGAAACTCCATTTCAACTGAATTCCACGTTACTCCCCTCTCTGCCTGCCCTTGGTGAGTTTGCAGGGACAATAAATATAGGGTGCAGTAAAATTAGATTCACAAACTTTGTAGAAAATTTAATTCAGCCTTCACAACTCCGTTAGCTATCCAAAACAGACAGGGAGCAATAGATTTCTTTGGTCTCCTGACAGCTGTACAGTGAAGTGTCAACTGTATTTGTTGCACTGCACAAGAATGAAATATCTCCGGGAGATGAAAGACCAGATCGTAGGAAAAGACTGTGTGTGCACAGGGAATGTCTTCCCTAAATTAACTGCATCTGCTTTATCATCCCTAGCAAGTAGCAGAAGATTGCAATGATGATGATTTGTAACAGTGTACTCCCAGAGCTGCCCCAACATAGTATCATAGTATCATTCAGGGTTGGAAGGGACCACAAGGATCATCTAGTTCCAACCCCCCTGCCATGGGCAGGGACACCCCACACTAGATCAGGCTTCACAGAGCCTCATCCAGCCTGGTCTCAAACCCCTCCAGGGACGGGGCTCGACCACCTCCGTGGACAACCCATTCCAGGGTTTCACCACTCTCATGGTGAAGAACCTCCTCCTCACACCTAGCCTGAATCTCCCCACCTCCAGCTTCATTCCATTCCCCCTAGTCCTATCACTACCTGAGATCCTGAGAAGTCCTTCCCCAGCCTTCCTGTAGGCCCCCTTCAGATACTGGAAGGCCACAATTAGGTCACCTCGGAGCCTTCTCTTCTGCAGACTGAACAGCCCCAACTCCTTCAGTCTGTCCTCATAGGAGAGGTGCTCCAGCCCTCTGATCATCCTTGTGGCCCTTCTCTGGACACGTTCCAGCACCTCCACATCCCTCTTGTAATAGGGGCTCCAGAACTGGACACAGTACTCCAGGTGGGGTCTCACAAGGGCTGAGTAGAGGGGGAGGATCACATCCTTTGACCTGCTGGCCACACTTCTCCTGATGCAGCCCAGGATCTGATTGGCTTTGCGGGCTGCAAGTGCACGTTGAGAGCTCATGTTGAGCTTCTTGTCCACCAGCACCCCCAAGTCTCTCTCCTCAGGGCTACTTTCCAGCCAGTCACTGCCCAGCTTGTATTTGTGCCTGGGATTGCCTCGACCCAGATGCAGGACCCTGCACTTGCTCTTATTGAACTTCATGAGGTTGGCTTGTGCCCACCTCTCCAGCCTGTCAAGGTCCCTCTGGATGGCCTCCTTCCCTCCAGCGTGTCTGCTGCACCACACAGCTTGCTGTCATCAGCAAACTTGCTGAGGGTGCACTCAATGCCACTGTCCATGGCACCCACAAAGATGTTGAACAAGACTGATCCCAGGACTGATCCCTGAGGGACTCCGCTTGTCACTGGCCTCCACTGGGACATGCACCCATTGACAGCCACTCTTTGGGTGCGGCCATCAAGCCAGTTCCTTATCCATCTAGTGGTCCACCCATCAAACACGTGTGTCACCAGTTTGGAGACCAGGATGTGGTGCGGGACAGTGTCGAAGGCTTTGCTCAGGTCCAGGTAAATGACATCAGTTGCTCGCCCCTCATCTATTAATTTTGTCACCTGCTGATAGAAGGCAACCAGGTTGGTCAGGCAGGATTTGCCCTTGGCGAAGCCATGCTGACTGTTCCCAATCACCTCTTCACTATTCTTCTGAGTCAGTAGTGACTCCAGGAGGATCTGCTCCATGATCTTTCTGGGCACAGAGGTGAGACTGACTGGCCTGTAGTTCCCTGGTTCCTCCTTCTTACCCTTTTTGAAAATGGGGGCAATTTTTCCCCTTTTCCAGTCTGTGGGGACATCCCCAGACTGCCATGACTTTTGAAATCAGCAAGGCCTTTGACACCGTCCCCCACAGCAAACTGCTGACTAAGCTGTCAGCCCGTGGATTGGACCATTACACTCTGTACTGGGTTAGGAACTGGCTGGAGGGCCGGGCCCAGAGAGTGGTAGTGAACGGTGCCACATCCAGCTGGAGGCCAGTCACCAGTGGTGTCCCCCAGGGATCAGTGCTGGGCCCTGTCCTCTTCAACATATTCATTGATGATCTGGATGAAGGAGTAGAGTCAGTCATCAGCAAGTTTGCAGATGACACAAAGTTAGGGGCAGATGTTAGTCAGTTAGAGGGTAGAAAGGCTCTGCAGAGGGACCTCGACCGACTGGACAGATGGGCAGAGTCCAATGGGATGTCATTCAACAAGGCCAAGTGCCGAGTGCTGCACTTTGGCTACGGCAATCCCATGCAGAGCTATAGGCTGGGGTCGGAGTGGCTGGAGAGCTCCCAAACAGAGAGGGACCTGGGTGTGCTGATCGACAGCCACCTGAATATGAGCCAGCAGTGTGCCCAGGTGGCCAGGAGGGCCAATAGCATCCTGGCCTGCATTAGGAATAGTGTGGCCAGCAGGAGCAGGGAGGTCATAGTGCCCCTGTACTCTGCTTTGGTTAGGCCGCACCTTGAGTACTGTGTCCAGTTCTGGGCCCCTCAATTTAAGAAGGACATCGAAACACTTGAGCGTGTCCAGAGAAGGGCAACAAGGCTGGTGAGAGGCCTTGAACACAAGCCCTATGAGGAGAGGCTGAGGGAGCTGGGATTGTTTAGCCTGGAGAAGAGGAGGCTCAGGGGTGACCTCATTGCCCTCTACAGCTACCTGAAGGGTGGTTGTAGCCAGGAGGGGTTGGCCTCTTCTCCCAGGCAGCCAGCACCAGAACGAGGGGACACAGTCTCAGGCTGCGCCAGGGAAGTTCAGACTCGAGGTGAGGAGGAAGTTCTTCACCGAGCGAGTCATTCGGCATTGGAACGGGTTGCCCAGGGAGGTGGTTGAGTCATCGACCCTGGAGGCGTTCAAGGGGAGATTGGACGTGGCACTTGGTGCCATGGTCTAGGCATGGGGTCTGTGTTGATAGGTTGGACTCGATGATCCCCGAGGTCCTTTCCAACCTAAGTGATACTGTGATACTGTGATACTGTGATACTGTGAAATATAATAGAGAGGGGTTTAGCAACCTCATCTGCCAGTTCTCTCAGTACCCGTGGGTGTATCCCGTCGGGTCCCATGGACTTGAACACTTTCAGGTTCTTCAGGTGATCATGAACCTGATCTGCACTTACAATGGGCAGTTCTTCCTCCCCGTCACTGGCATTGTCTTCCATAACATCAGGAGTGTGGCTAGAGACCCTTGCAGTGAAGACTGAGGTAAAGAAGTTATTAAGTACCTCAGCCTTTTCCTCATCACTTGTGACCATGTCACCAGTTTCCTTTCTGAGGGGGCCCACACCTTCCCTAGTCTTCTTCTTCCCATTAATATACCTGTAGAAGTTCTTAGTGTTCCCTTTAATCTCCCTGGCTAGATTCAATTCAAACTCTGCTTTGGCTTTCCTAACCAGGACTCTTGCTGCTCGGGCAGCTTCCTTATATTCCCCCTGTTCTACCTGTCCTTCTCTCCACTTCCTGTAGAGTTTCCTTTTAAGTAACAGTGTGTCCAGTAGCTCCTTGCTCATCCAGGCAGGCCTCCTAGCATTCTTACCTGCTTTTCTCTTTGTTGGTATACAGAGCTCCTGGACACAGAGGAGGTGGTCCTTGAATACTGACCTACTGACCAGCTGTCCTGGGTCCCTCTTCCCTCCAGGGCTTTGTCCCATGACACTTTGGCTAGCAGATCCCTGAAGCGATCAAAATCTGCATGCCTAAAGTCTAGGGTCGTAAGCTTGGAATACTTCCTCCTGATTGCCCTGAGGAGATTAAATTCAACTGCTTCATGGTCACTGCTGCCAAGGCCATCTCTGAGCGTCACATTGCTTACCAGCCCTTCCCTGTTGGTGAGAACAAAGTCCAGCATAGCACCATTTCTTGTTGGTTCCTCTACCATTTGGAGGAGGAAGTTGTCTTCTGTGCAGTCCAGGAACATCCTGGATTGCTGGTGCCTTGCTGTGTTGTCCCTCCAGCAGATGTCCAGGTGGTTGAAATCACCTATGAGGACCAGGGCTTGTGACCTGGAAGCTGCTTCTATTTGCCTGTGGAGGGCCTCATCTGCTTGGATCTGCTGGTCAGGTGGCCTGTAGGAGACCCCCACAGGAATATCTCCTTCCCCTGTCCTGCCTTTAATTTTAACCCATACACTCTCAACTAGCTCATCATCCCTCCCCAGGTGGAGCTCCACTGATTCCAACTGGCTATTGACATAGAGGGCAACACCTCCCCCTCTCCTTCCCTGCCTATCCTTCCTAAAGAGTTTATACCCATCTATCCCTACATTCCAGTCATGGGATTCATCCCACCAAGTTTCAGTAACAGCCACTATGTCGTGGCATCCCAGCAGCACAGTGGCCCTTAACTCATCCTGTTTGTTGCCCAAGCTGCGCGCATTCGCATAGAAGCACTTCAGCTGGGCTGGCCCTGTCCTCCTCTTCTGCCAATTCCCCTCGGTTTCCACAGAATGTCCTGGTGGATCATTCGTGGCTTGCCTCAGGGCAGCAAGTTGAGAGCCCTTACCAGCTCTCCTTCTCTCTACTGCTGGTGGGCTGCCCCTCTGTTTGCCACCAGCCAGCAGGAGACTATTAACCCCTTCCCCCTTCAAATCTAGTTTAAAGCCCTATCAATGAGCCCTGCCAATTCCTGCCCCAGGATTCTTATCCCCCTCTGGGACAAGTGCGTCCCATAAGTTGTTTTCAGCTCTGGTGCCTTGAAAACCAATCCATGATTGTGGAACCCAAAGCCCTGTCGATGGCACCTGCCCCTGAGCCATGAATTGAACTGTTGGCCCTTCCTCAGTGTTTCCTCATCCATTGCTGACATTAGAGGGATAGTAGAGAACACAACTTGAGCCCCTGATCCCTTTAGCAGTTGCCCTAAGGCTCTGAAATCTTTTTTAATAGATTGTGAGCCTCTCATTGCTGCATCATCACTACTCACCTGAAAGACCAGAAGTGGGTAGTAGTCTAAAGGACTCACGAGGTTGGGAATTTTATCTACAATGTCTTTTACTTGGGCACCAGGGAGGCAGCTGACCTCTCTATGAAATGGGTCTGGCCTGCATATTGGGCCCTCTGTTCCCTTCAGTAGGGAGTCTCCTATGACGATGACCCTACGAGGTTTCTTTTCCGGATAAGTTTTGATGGCTGGCCTGAGGCAACCTGTCATTGGTGCAGCTTCTGACCCTCTTGAGTCCTTGACCTTACCAATGACCTGTTCCTCCTGCAGAGCCTCATACCTGTTCTGTAATTGCACTGTAGGCAGCATGCTGCTCACAGTAGCAGACTTTCTTCGTTCGCATTTCTTCCGTTGGGCAGAGACCTGTTCCCATTGGCCCTGCTCATGTGGGTTACTACAGGGAGGTTGAGAGGCTTGCTGCTGGGAAGGTATCAAACTCCCTGTTCCACTAAGTGTTACCCCCTGTTCTGGTTTTGAAGAGGTTAGATTATGGGAATCGTCAATTTTCTGTTCGCCATCTCTTCTGGCTCTTAGCCTTTCCACCTCTTCTTTTAATTTGGCCACCATGCTCATCAGATCACTGACCTGCTCACATCTGACACAGGAGCTGCTCCCTCCATCCTCCATATCGAGTGCCAGGTTCCAGCACTCACTGCAGCCACCTACCTGAACATCTGCATGCTTGTGAGTGGTCTCTGTTTGGGTGCCCGCTGTCCTTCTGTTAGCCTTTGCTCTAGTAGTGACCATCTTGCAGTAATCACCCTCTCCACCATTGTTTTTTTGTTGATGTTGGTTTTTTTCCCTGTCAGTGAGAAGGCGAGCTGCGCGCCTCAAGCTGCCTCCTCTCTCTTCAGCCACGCGCTGGGTTCTGTTTGGTTTGCGCGTGGTCTCCGTGGCAACCCCTCCCCCAGATACGTCACTGCCCTCAGGCACGTAGGCAACCCGAGCCCCCTGCCCCTGCCCCTCCTCCTCTCTTCGGGAAGTCTCGAGCCACCAGCCCCTTACCGACTGAAAAGCAAGGGAAGCAAAGCCAAACATCTTTGAAAACCTTGAAGAAGATAGGAGTTAGACTGTACACAGGCCAGGTTATCTTTGTAGCAGCAGACAACAACTTGGCAAAAGTTAGACTGATCATCACTAGATTTTATTCCTTTTCCTTCTTGCTTTGAAATAATCATGACTTATAAGCAAGCAGGACAACACTTTCCTATATAATTGCAGTGAAAGTTGGCAGATTTTGTGCAACCTCTCTAGCCTACAGCTATCCACAGAAGTGTTGAGGCTGGAAGACACCACTTGTGATCATTGAGTCATGGAATCACAGAATGTTTGGGAATAGAAAGAGCCTCTAGGGGTCATCTAGTACACCCCCCTGCTATGAGCAGGGACACCTTTAACTGGATTAGATTGCTGAGAGCCCTGTCCAACCTGACTTTGAATGTGGAGGCTTCTACTACCTCACTGGCAACCTGTTTCAGTGTTGTACTACCCGTGTACTGTAGAAGGGGATAAAGTCCATGCGGTGTACCATGAAGACCGGTTTAGGGAAGAGGGTCTGGGTTAGTCCTCCTTCAGGCAAAGGTAAACCCATCCATGGAATGCTTTTGCAGAAGAACCTGTGTGCACCCAGTGGGTGAAGTGGAAGGGTGGAGAAGTTCAATGTGTAGTGAAAGGTGATGTAATTTTGGGTGAGAATGACCAGTGAACTAAATTTTGTGATGTTGTTTGTTAAACACTTTTGCTGAGCATGACATAGATAGTGTAGAATAAGGGGTGGGTAATGTCCTGGGTTTGGCTAGGGCAAAGTTATTTTTCTTCACAAGAAGCTAGGAAGGTCAACATGTAGGACAATCAGCTGAACCAGCTGATGATGTCATGCCTGCTGTATAAGAGAAGGGCTGAACCAGGACAGACACAGCAGGTTTTGGTGTACAGCATAGGGTGAGCAGGTTGTGCTTTACGTCACTTGCTTTTATATCATTTAATTAGTGTGATTGTTGTTCCTGATTGTTTCTTCATTCTTTGTATTGTTCTATTAACCTCTCTTTATCTGTAAGGTTATTTTCTTTTTTGCATTTTGCTCCCAGTACTCCTTCCCACCCCACCAGGAAGTGAGGAGGGCAGTTGTGTGAGCAGCTGCATGGAGCTTGGCTGCCAGCTGGGCCTGAACCATATGACCTAAGATGACAAAAAGGCTGAGGTACTGAATGCCTTCTTTGCTTCAGTCTTCAATAGCAGGACCAGCTGTTCTCTGAATGCCCAGCCCCCTCAGCTGGAAGACAGGGGTAGGGAGCAGAATGAAGGTCCCATAAGCCAAGAGGAAATGGTCAGTGACCTACTACATCAGTTAGACATAGGCAAGTCTATGGGGCCAGATGAGATCTACCCTGTGATACTGAGGGAGCTGGCAGAATCCACTTCCCGTCCTTCATCAGCAGTCCTGGCAAACTGAGGAGGTCCCAGCTGGCTGAAGGTTAGCTAACATGATACCCTTCCATAAGAAGAGCCAGAAGGATGATCCAGGGAGTTAGAGGACTGTCAATCTGACCTTGGTGATGAGGAAAGTTATGGACTAGATCATCTGAGTGTCATCGTGTAGCACATACAGCACAACCAGGCAATCAGGCTCAGTCAAGAGTTCTTGAAAGGAAGGTCCTGCTTGAGTAGCCTGATCTTCTTCTGTGGCAAGGTGACCTGCTGAATGGATGAGGGAACGACTGTGAATGTTGTCTACCTTGCTTTTAGTAAAGCTTTTCACACTGTTTCCCACAGCATTTACCTGGAGAAATTGGCTGCTTGTGGCTTGGATAGGCTTATGATTCACTGTATGAAAAAATGGCTGAATGTCTGAGCCCATTGTGCTGTAGTGAATGGAGCTATATTTAGTTGATATCTGATCATAAGTGGTGGTCCCCAGGGCTCAGTTCTGGGAACAGTTCTTTTCAGTGTCTTTGTCAGTGATCTGGACAAGGGGATTGAATGTGCCATCAGTAAGTTTGCAGGCAACACCAGACTGGGCAAGTCTGGTGCTTGTTGATGCACTTTATTATTTGCCCATCAGATGGCGCACAATAGGTAGGAAAAAGTAAGACGAGAAAGGGGAAAGGTAAAATAAAGTGAAGTAAGGAAAAAGAGGTTTATAGCAACCTCCAATGCAAGGGTCTAAGGATGTCTCTCTGCTCCTGGGTACAGTCCTGCTTGTCCTTTTGGTCTTTTCTTGATCCTGGTGGGGAAACATCTCCGAGTCCTGCTGCCAGGGAGACACCTTTAATAATCAATTTCATACCTGCCAATGTCTGAGCTCCACCTCTCTCCACCCCTCATGCCCCCCACGAGTAAAGCTTCCATGCATGCCCAAGGTGTGGTCTGGGCCCAAGGAGGTATGTCCAAGGCATGGTCTGCCTTGGAGGCAGGTAGCCTTCGGCCAGGAGGTGTGTTTTCATATTATAATGACCTTATAATGAGCAAAGTTCACTAAGGTTAATGGTTCCCTTAGCAACACCAGGGCATCAATCCATTTTGTCAGTTACAGCAGTTACATTTTTTTTGTTCCAAAGGAATAATCAGGGATCCCAGGTAGGCATACTTGGTACTAGGTACCCTCTTCCCATGGGACCTGCACCTGTATATCCATGGGGATTACATTTCATTGTACAGGCTTAGTAACTTAATCAATAGCTATTATGGAGGAGGCTGCTGCAAACTCATGCTAAGATGTTAGCCTGAGTTTAGTTCATATTTGGGGGATACAGGATCCTGATTCCTGATGAAGATGATGAGACAGGTAATGCTTTTCTGACTGTTCCTTACACATCTCCAGCTGGCACACTGGCAGAGAAGTGTGAGAAGAAAAGGCTCAGCAATAACTAAAACATCCCTATACTATCAACATTTTTTTTAAGTCACAGATCCACAACATAGCATCATATGAGCTACTATGAGGAAAATTAACTCCACCCTAGTCAAACCTAGTCAGTACTTCCTTTCTTGCCCAAGTGAGCTGGCACAATGACTAGGTAGTACTATAACTCCCTGCAGTGAGAGTGGCTTTGACAAATTAAAGTGTCCAGTGGTTGTCTGCCCAGAAAAGAAGTTTGTGTTTTCCTAATCAGCATTGATGGTAAATATAGCAGAGAGTCTGCCAGGTCTGGTTTTATTTGAAAAACACACTTGATAGATATTTTATTTTCCTGTGCTAACTTTTAATTGACCTTTATGCTTTCAGGAATGAATGTCAAAATATATTGTACTCTTTCTTGAATGTTGTCTTGCAGAACTCTTTATCCTGCTATTTATAAATAATAATTATACACAACAAAATTTATAAATAGCAGGAAATTTGACTTGAAAACTAGGTATGTTTGTGTGTGAGTTTGTGTATGTCCGTGTGCATAAGAACAGTTTCTTGTCCCTCAGTGATCTCTGCAAACCACTCAGTTTCTGTTGATGTCGTCCTGATACAACATCGTTCTCTGATACCATTCTCAAGGCTGTGTTTTCTGATTGTCCTGCAACTGTTTGCAGAGCACCTCGTTTATTCCAAACTGGTGTGAAACCTCCCCACATACACTTATCTCTTCCAGTATTTTACAGGACATTATCTGAAGCCACTGAAAGATCCAAACATGGAAATGCCACCCATTCTAGTAGTAAAATTAGAAGACAATAATTCCCTGCATGTGCAGATATGATATGATACAAACTCAAAGTAGAGGCCGTTTCTCTTGCTGAGTGGTAGCTGAGGCTTTTACTAGTACAATGAGTGTTATAGAAAGGAAGAAGTAGAACTTGTGACCTGGCTAATAAAATCATAGAACATCTTATGCTGGAAGAGACTTGTAAGGATCCCTCTGCCCAACTTCCTGATTCTTACAGAATGATGTAAAACTAAACCATATGACTAAGAGTATTCTCAGGACACTCCTTGAAGTCTAATAGTTTTTGTGTTTGAGAGCCTCTTCCAATGACCGACTGCAGTCTCAGTGAAGAATCCTTCCCTATCAGCAAGCTTTTTAGATATTGCAGCCTTAAAAAATAGTAAAGAGAACAAAGTCCCTCTGTAAAAGTAAAGAGTAAAACCTAGTCATACCCACCTAGTCTTATCTAGTGGGAAAGAAAGTGTCTCCCACTAGAAGTTATATGAAGAGAGAGGGAAACTCTTGAAAGTCTTGCCTTTGGCCTAAACTGTTTACAGAATGTCATTTGCTTTGTCTGAGCTGCATTCCCATGGCAGATTACTCCATCTGCTTAGCCAGTTGACTGAAACAGAAACTATACATGGTGATGCCAGTATCCTTTGAACAAGCCATCAGCTGCTTAAAGCCTTACTCCTAACTCCCCATCCCTAAGGAACTTTAAGTTTGCTCAGTGGAGCAAATGTGGAGAAAATGGAGGAAATGCAGTAGAGAAACCCCCCAAATCATACAGAGTACTTCTTTCTACAAATAGGGTTAGCTAGAAAAAGGTTACATAATTTATTAAATAGATGTGAACATGAACATATGTTGTCCTAATTTTCTCTGTTAACTCATTGTGGCAGTTTAGGCTGGGTGCCTCCTGTTCCTGCCACATCAGTTACATCTCCGGTGTCCAGAGTGTTCAGACGAGCCTGGCAGTGGGAGGGGAAGAAAGAGCCCTACAGGCTTTGGGCATACCCTCAGGTGGAAGAAGGGAAGTGTTGGGAGGCTTTTGGGTATGCTGTAAGGGGACTTTGTATGCTCTGATTTCTCTTGTCACTATTCTTGGAGCTTTCTGTAAAACACTAATTGCTTTTCCATTTAAACACTCCATCATATCTTCAATCCATTTATGTGAGTGCCATTGTTTCACCCCTTTCAGGGGCAAGAGAGAATCTGCCTAGCCTCAAACCAGGACACTCATTCACCCCTTTACTTTGAAAATACTGCTCATTTTTAGGACAGCATGCAATTTACCATATTGACAATTTGCCTCAATGGCAAGCCCGTGGTACCTCTGGGAAAGTCATTATGACCTTTCATGCAAAACATGCTGCACAGAGGCTGCAAGAGTGAAAAGTGTGAAAAATATGAGAGAAACAGCCTTGCAGACAGTAAAGTGAGAGGATAAGGGAGAAAGTGCTCGAGGTGCTAAGGGCAGGGATTTCCCTGTAGTTGTGAAAAGCCACAGTTGAGCAGATACCTGGACTGCAGCCTCTACAGAGTTACACACTGCAGCAGGTGGAGATATCCTGAAAGAGGATGCAGCCTGTGAGGAGGCCATGACAGAGCAAACTTTTGGCAGCACCTGCAGCTCATGGAGAGCAGCCCATGCAGGAATAGGTTTTCTGTCAGAAACAGAAGGGATTCATAAAGGCCTCTTATCTTCTGGGGAGGGATCCCAGACTGAAGCAGGGCAAAAGTGTGAGTAGCAGAGAGAAATAATTATGGACTGATTGTAATCCCCACCACTTAGTGCTATTTGCAAAGGAACTAAGTTTAAGAGTTGAAAGAAGGAGAGATGTTGAATGTGAGAAGGAGTGGAATAAGAACAAGAGGACACAGTCTCAGGTTGCGCCAGGGGAAGTTCAGGCTGGAGGTCAGGAGGAAGTTTTACACGGAGAGAGTGATTGCCCATTGGAATGGACTGCCTGGGGAGGTGGTGGAGTCGCCGTCACTGGAGGTGTTCAGGAGGAGACTTGACAGGGTGCTTGGTTACATGGGTTAGTTGATTAGGTGGTGTTGGGTGATAGGTTGGATGTGATGATCTTGAAGGTCTCTTCCAACCTGGTTTATTGTATTATTGTATTAAGATGGAGATGTTTTAGCTTTGTCTTTATTTCCTACTTTTGTCTTTATGTCCTACTTTGTTTTTAATCAGCAATAAGTTACACTGAATTCTCCAAGTCACATCTGTTTTGCCCATGGTGGTAATTGGTAAGTGATCTCCTGAACTTATTTCAACCCAGGAGTTTTTTTAAATCATATTTTCTCTCCTGTCCTGTCAAGGAGGCAGAAAGAGAGTGGCTGGGTGCAGGTTTGACAGCTAGCCAAGTCTAACCTGTTACAAAAGTAAATAAAAATTCTTGCTTAAAAGTTTTCCATTATTACTCAGGATTTTATCTGCTTGATAAAATCCTCTTCCAGAGGTTTTTGGAGTGCCTGTATTCCTCATTGTTATCATCATGCGTTCATAAAATTTCTGTTGGTGCTTCCTGTCAGATCTAGAAAAATCTGCAGCTGCTAGGAAAAAAGCAGAGAAACCAGCTTGACTTTCTGAAGAGCTGCAGTTCCTATGTGGGTGCTATAGGATACTTCTGTCATTCTGATGTGTGTTTTAATATCTTAACTTTCTGATATCCTGAACTCTCCATCTCTTTTGCAGTTCTCAGTCTAATCGAAGAAAAGCAGGCCTTAAGTGTGTGCTTTGTCTTCCTGTTGACTACTTTATCAGGACCATGGGAAAGTAGGAAAGAGGAAAATTATGAAGCTAACAAAGTGTTTTAAAGTGCAAATAACTTAAAAAAAATCTCATGAGGTTATGCTGTAACTGCTAGCAAGTGACCATTGTAGAATCGCAGCTGTCTGATGTGAGCTGGCACAAAAGGAGTGAGGAAAGGAGGACCAAATAGGGACATTGTTATGAACAGGCTGCACAAGAAAATGTCTAAGTTTCTTGTGAGAATTGTTTTATTAAAAAAGGAGCAGCAAGCAAGGAGCAGCACAATGGGCTGCAGGGATTCCCCCTCAAAGCCACCTCCAGTCTCTGCCAAAAAGCCCCTTACAATTACCATCTTTTCTGTATATAGCTGCATCATCTACATATGCATGCTTATGCTTAATAGATGGCAGGGATATGATAATGAATTCTAGCAAATTCCTGGGCTTCTTAAGCTTGCGTCTTCCTTGTGGTAAGGGTCTTTCTGGGGTCGCAGATGAAGCAGGGGAGGTCTTTCTCCTGTATTCTTTGAAGAACCACATCTTCTCACACAGCCACAGCTGTTTAGGACTTACCTAAGGTAAACATTCTGTGGTCCTGAGAATGTTGGCATTTATCATCTCTTTCAAACCAAAACAGTGTGAACATTTACCCTCTGTTCTCGAAACAAGCCAATGGCCACTACCACCCTGAATATTGTATTCTGAAACACAAATCACAAACCACTATTGCATTTATAACAGACGTGCTGTGAGAGGTTGCATTGCACACAGAAATACATCTGTTTCAAACTTGGGTAGTAAATGTGTCTCTGTGAAAAGCCCCGTACAATGTACATGAGATATAGTAAGTTTGGACTAGGAGGAGGCTTGTGAAACACTTGTCTGATATCTAGCAAATTGTGTTAAAAGTAGATATGGCACTTAGGGGCTTTCAGTCATTTAGAGAATAAAGACAGACTGCTGTTCATTTTCAATTTTCTACCTGCAGACAAACTAGTCTCTAAATTTTAAGCACATGTATGGGTCAACATGTGAAACAAAATTCAAGACTTAGGTAAACTCCCATTTGTTTCCATATTTTACCTGGCATGCAACAATCACCAAAACATTAGTAAATAAACATTTCTGGATAAAATAAACTTGACTATTCCAAGTGGCTTATCAATCTAAGCACAGAACATCCAGCAACAACTTATCATTAGCATTTCAGTCCATATGGTCACCACTATTATATTTATGGCTCATCCAAGCTCACGATTTCTCCCTCATATTCCAATAACCTCTGATAAGAATTGGCTCTGGGCAGGAAGAGTGAGCTTAGAGGAGTTGGTGAGCTGTTTGAATTCATAGCAGGTTTTAAATATGTTGAAGCTGTGAGTAGTTTTTGAGAAGGGATTAGAGAAGTCCTGAAGGGATATGTGGAATCCCAATTTTGTGCTCATCTTTGGTCTGGAATCCAAATTTTGTGCTCATCTTTGATGTGGCTTTTAGTTGAAGAGTTTTTGAAGCTGCATAGTCATAAAATTAAAAGTGTGGGCATATGGTCTGATTCTGTTCACACTTGCTCCTTTGGAGCCATCAAGCCTGTCAAAGACTGACTGATCTTGATAGAAAGTGACTTGTTTTCTACAAAAACTCTAACTTTCTATTTGTAGTGACTGAGATAGCACACTGCACACTAGGCAGAGGAACTCACTGGATAGTAATACAAGAGGATATCTTCAATGAAAGGACATTTTGTCATTCTGAACCTAGTGACTGTTGGGTAACTGCTACTGGGGAAGAAAGTGCAGGAGAATGAGGTTAGTGTCCAGAATTGCTGTAGAGCTTAAATGAGCCTTGTTCCTGTTCCTTGTAAGGATGCATTGAACTGCACTAGATAGCCTAAGAAGGAAAAGAATTCAGTGCAGTATTAAAGATCCCTAAAGAGAAGGCATATTCATTGTGGGAACTAAGTCTTTTGCAATAAAAATTCAAAACAATGGGCCAGGACTGGATCAGGATCATGACTTTCCTTTCCTCCCTGGAAGAAGCCCCAGTACCTCTTGGCTAGAAGTGTGGTGTGGATTCCTGCCCTATGTAGATCTTGTCCTGGTGTTAACTGATCAATATGGTATGGTGACAGGAGTCTCTTTACTGTTGTTCTGCCAAGGCAAGAATCCCACTGAGTCTCATAACATGGCTGTGACACATATCTGGGATAAAAAAAAAAATCATTGTGTAAAATAGGCACTGCCATCACAGCAATGCAAAGAAACTGTATTGAAATCAGGATCATGTGGAAGGAAGGATTTCAAGGAATTCTTCTGTAGCCTGGACTTCAGCTTTTGTTGCCAGCTGTATTCCATAGTAACCTCTTTTGGGTGCAACCACTGCTCTGTTAGCTGTCAGATCCCATAAACATGCCACATTAACTATTTGCTCTTTTTCATTCCCTTCTACACCAGAGGAAAAACAGGGTTCCTATGTTTTTGAGGGAGAAAACCCAAACCAACAACTACAAAAAGGCAAGGCAAGGCAAGGCAAGGCAAGGCAAGGCAAGGGAAAAGAAAGGGAAAGGCAAGGGAAAAGAAAGGGAAAGGAAAGGGAAAAGAAAAGAAAAGAAAAGAAAAGAAAAGAAAAGAAAAGAAAAGAAAAGAAAAGAAAAGAAAAGAAAAGAAAAGAAAAGAAAAGAAAAGAAAAGAAAAGAAAAGAAAAGAAAAGAAAAGAAAAGAAAGGAAAAGAGAAAAGAAAAGAAAAGAAAAGAAAAGAAAAGAAAAGAAAAGAAAAGAAAAGAAAAGAAAAGAAAAGAGAAGAAAAGAAAAGAAAAGAAAAGAAAAGAAAAGAAAAGAAAAGAAAAGAAAAGAAAAGAAAAGAAAAGAAAGGAAAAGAGAAAAGAAAAGAAAAGAAAAGAAAGGAAAAGAGAAAAGAAAAGAAAAGAAAAGAAAAGAAAAGAGAAGAAAAGAAAAGAAAAGAAAAGAAAAGAAAAGAAAAGAAAAGAAAAGAAAAGAAAAGAAAGGGAAAGAAAAGAAAGGGAAAGGAAAGGGAAAAGAAAAGAAAAGAAAAGAAAAGAAAAGAAAAGAAAAAAGAAAAGAAAAGAAAAGAAAAGAAAAGAAAAGAAAAGAAAAGAAAAGAAAAGAAAAGAAAAGAAAAGAAAAGAAAAGAAAAGAAAAGAAAAGAAAAGAAAAGAAAAAAAAAGAAAAGAAAAGAAAAGAAAAGAAAAGAAAAGAAAAGAAAAGAAAAGAAAAGAAAAAAGGAAAAGAAAAGAAAAGAAAAGAGAAAAGAAAAGAAAAAAGAAAAAGAAAAGAAAAGAAAAGAAAAGAAAAGAAAAGAAAAGAAAAGAAAAGAAAAGAAAAGAAAAGAAAAGAAAAGAAAAGAAAAGAAAAGAAAAGAAAAGAAAAGAAAAGAAAAGAAGAAAAGAAAAGAAAAGAAAGGAAAAGAGAAAAGAAAAGAAAAGAAAAGAAAGGAAAAGAGAAAAGAAAAGAAAAGAAAAGAAAAGAGAAGAAAAGAGAAGAAAAGAGAAGAAAAGAAAAGAAAAGAAAAGAAAAGAAAGGGAAAGGAAAGGGAAAGAAAAGAAAAGAAAAGAAAAGAAAAGAAAAGAAAAGAAAAGAAAAGAAAAGAAAAGAAAAGAAAAGAAAAGAAAAGAAAAGAAAAGAAAAGAAAAGAAAAAAGAAAAGAAAAGAGAAAAGAGAAAAGAAAAGGAAAGGGAAAGAAAAGAAAAGAAAAGAAAAGAAAAGAAAAGAAAAGAAAAGAAAAGAAAAGAAAAGAAAAGAAAAGAAAAGAAAAGAAAAGAAAAGAAAAGAAAAGAAAAGAAAGGGAAAGGAAAGGGAAAGAAAAGAAAAGAAAAGAAAAGAAAAGAAAAGAAAAGAAAAGAAAAGAAAAGAAAAGAAAAGAAAAGAAAAGAAAAGAAAAGAAAAAAGGAAAGAAAAGAAAAGAAAAGAAAAGAAAAGAAAAGAAAAGAAAAGAAAAGAAAAGAAAGGAAAAGAGAAAAGAAAAGAAAAGAAAAGAAAAGAAAAGAAAAGAAAGGAAAAGAGAAAAGAAAAGAAAAGAAAAGAGAAGAAAAGAAAAGAGAAGAAAAGAAAAGAAAAGAAAAGAAAAGAAAAGAAAAGAAAAGAAAAGAAAGGGAAAGGAAAGGGAAAAGAAAAGAAAAGAAAAGAAAAGAAAAGAAAAGAAAAGAAAAGAAAAGAAAAGAAAAGAAAAGAAAAGAAAAGAAAAAAGAAAAGAAAAGAAAAGAAAAGAAAAGAAAAGAAAAGAAAAGAAAAGAAAAGAAAAGAAAAGAAAAGAAAAGAAAAGAAAAGAAAAGAAAAGAAAAGAAAAGAAAAGAAAAGAAAAGAAAAGAAAAGAAAAGAAAAGAAAAGAAAAAAATGAAATACAGCTTGTAAAGATCATGGAAAACAAGGACTTTAAAGGTCATAGAAAATAAGTGCAGTAAACAAGGGTCTTTGCAGGATTCCATCTAATGCAGACAGCCACTGGTTATTATCATAGGTGACATGGGTAAGTGGGTGCTGTTTTGTAGTGATTATGATCAAGAAAGCACTAACAGCAGTTTTAGTATCAGGTAAATATTTATGTCTTCCTGTCTTTGAAATGGAGCAAGGGTGTAAGTCATTGCTGCAGTACCTATCCCTGCTGTTCTAATTAAGACCTTGTTAACTTTCCTATTACAAAGCCACATTTTCACTCATTTAATAGCAGCTGAATGATTGAACTCCAGTAAATACTTGTTCTAGAAAATTCGCCTTCTGTCTCAAATGTCCCAATGGACTGGAGGGTAGCAAATGTAACACCCATATACAAGAAAGGAAGAAAGGAGGACCCAGGAAACTATAGGCCTGTCAATCTGACCTCAGTACCAGGGAAGGTCATGGAGCAGGTCACCTCAAGCACCATTACACACCATATAGAGAACAGCCAGGGAAACAGGCCCAGCCAGCATGGGTTTATGAAGGACAGGTCCTGTCTGACCAACCTGATCTCCTTCTATGACAAGATGACCTGACTGTTGGAGAATGGAAAGGCTGGATATTGTTTACCTAGACTTTTGAAAAGCCTTTGACAGTGTTTCCCACAGAATTCTTGTGGACAAACAGGCTGCTCGTGGCTCGGATGAGCGCTGGTTAAAGCACTGGCTGGGTGAACAGGCCCAGAGAATGGTGGTCAATGGAGTTAAAACCAGCTGCTGGCTGGTCACAAGTGGTGTTCCTCAGGGCTCAGTGTTGGGACCACTTCTGTTTAAAAACTTTATTGATGACCTTCATAGAATCATAGAATCAATAAGGTTGGAAAAGACCTCAAAGAGGAGTGTGGCTCAGTTGGTAGTGCATAAGACCCTTAATGGGAAAGTTGTGAGTTCAAGCCTGCAGTGGGCAGTAGTGTCCTCCCTACTCTAGTTATGAGGTCTGTGGTGACAGGTTGGACTCGATGATCTTTGAGGTCTCTTCCAACCTTAGTGATACTGAATACTGAAGGATCATCGAGTCCAACCTGCCACCCAAGACCTCATGACTACTAAACCATGGCACCAAGTGCCATGTCCAGTCCCCTCTTTAACACCTCTAGTGATGGTGACTCCACCACCTCCCCGGGCAGCCCATTCCAATGGCTAACAACTCTCTCTGTGAAGAACTTTCTCCTCACCTTAAGCCTAAACTCCGCCTGGCATAGCTTGAGACTCTGTCCTCTTGTTCTGGTGGTGGTTGCCTGCTGTGCAGCCATCCATAGTGACCTGGACAGGCTGGAGAGCTGGCTGCAGGCAAACCTCATGAAGGTCAGTAAGGACAAGTGCAGGGTCCTACATCTGGGAAGGAATAACAGCAGGCACCAGTACAGGTTAAGGGCTGCCCTTGCTGGAAAGCAGCTTCCTGGAGAAAGACCTTGGAGTGCTGGTGGACAGCAAGTTCTCCATGGGACACCAATGTGCCCTTGTGTCCAAGACAGCAAATGGTATCCTGGGATGCATCAAGAAGGCTGTGTCTATCAGGTCTAGGGAAGTTCTTCCACCTGTCTACTCTGCCCTGGTGATACCACACCTGGAATACTGCATCCAGTTTTGGGCTTGCCAGTTCAAGAGAGACAGAGACCTGCTGGAGAGAATCCAGCAGAGAGCCATGAGGATGATTAGGAGACTTGAGCATCTCCCCTATGAAGAAAGACTGAGATTCCTGGGGCTATTTAGTCTTCAGAAGACTGAGAGGGGATCTGATAAATATCTATAAATATCTGAGGTGTGGGTGTCAAGTGGAGGGGGCCAATCTCTTTTTGGTGTTGCACAGTAATAAAACAATGAACAGGTTCAAACTTGAACACAGAAGATTTCACCTCAACATGAGGAGAAACTTCTTTACAGTGAGGGTGACAGAGCACTGGAACAGGCTGCCCAGAGAAGTTGTGGAGCCCCCTTCTCTGGAGACTTTCTAAACCCTCCTGGATGCATTCGTGCTTTGGCAGGGGGTTTGGGTCTGATGATCTCTTGAGGTCCCTTCCAACCTCTAATACACTGTGGTACTGTGAAGGCAAAATGCTTTTAAAAAAATGTAATGGGTTGGGGCAAACCCCCTCCCCACCATGCGCAGAAATAACGACTCAAACAAACAGATTGCAAAAGTGATGGAAAGTTTAAATAGAACAGTGAGTGTGTGCAGAAAGCTAGGAACACAGTGACAAGAGGAACCCCAAAACAGACCCAGAAAGATCCCATCCCCACCTGAGGGTGCACCCAAAACCCCCAGGGCTCCTCCTTCCTCCCCCACTGCTAGGCTAGTCTCAGCTGGCCAGATCTGAGACTGCCCATCCCCCCATGGCCTTGGGCCTAACCAGGCCCATGGCCGGGAGATCTCTCCCCCAGTTACTGGGTGTTGGAAAGGAAGGAAAGAGGAAGTGCCAGACCCCACTGTAAAACTTATAGTGGTGCAAGGGATCATGGTAGGAAATACATAATTCCCTGTGTCCACCCACTGGGCTGGACTTCTGGACACAGGAAGCACCCCTGTAGCAGAGGGCACCCAGCCCAAACTACGACAAAAAAATATTTAATAAAAGTTTAAACCTCCTTGAAAGAATGTTTGATAAATGATATTTACAAAGATTAGAATAATATTTGTTCTTTGATGAGCAGTTACTGCATCAATCCAAACAAAAAGGAATTTGTGGACATGAGGAAGGACTCTGTTTAATCTTGATGATGATCTTCTAGCAGGACTTCTGAGATTAATGCATCTTCCTTGGCTAGCTGGAATTATCATGAGATTACAAATGTGGGTTTTCTAAAAAGCCTTACCAAATGTAGCAGCTGCTGTTCGGCAAACAAGGGCAGCTGCCGGGATGCATGGAGAGTGCATGATTCTCTAGCCAGTGAGTGAGATGCTGCAAAGAACAAAACAACATAATTCCTGAGGAAAACATCCTGCAGAAGCCAGCCTTCTGACATGATGACTCTTTTTATAGGAAGTGCTTTTAGCTTACATAGGGGCCTCGGTTTTGTCAGTTGAATGACATATAAGAAAGGATATGTAAACAGCTACTTCAAGCAACAGAGGTAGATTGGGGGTAAGGATACTGCTAGGCATATACTTGGGACTTCTATTTCTGACTCTGAGATTCAGACACTCTTAAGAATTCTGTAATGCTGGGGATTCTGCAAGGCTGTCATAAAGGTCTTCTTGTATTTACAAGCAAAACTACCATCTACAATGGAATGCAATGAATGTGTACAAAATATACAGTATTTACAATATTTACAGGTATTCACAACTAACGTACAGCACAAGGACCCCCTGGTGAAAGACCAGAGGAAGATAACAGCTTCTTCCTCCCTGCACCCCCTTACTCCCCTGTGCACAGAAAGGACAAGAGACATTAGACTTAGCCAAAGCAATGCAGCCAAGGTCAAGCAGAAGCGAGTTAGTATCTCTCCCAGCGTGAAGAAGTTGCTTACATTACTAGCCTAAGTCCCTTATCTCTCCAATGGGATCGTTTAGAATTATCATTATTTTCCTTTTTACACCCAATAGTCATTTATTTACATTTTACTACTTTCTATTCAAGATCTCTGAAAAATTTTAAAGCCATAGCCTAAAACTACCACAATGCTGTAACAAACAAACAAATAAACAAATGAATAAAGAGAAAGGTTCCAAACTCCCATCTGTAAAACCTTATGAACCCAGATTTAGAGATTTAGAGATCGTGGATAGCAAAACAGATAAGCCACTAATGAACAGCAAAGCTCAAATAATTTCTTCAAACTTGCAGAAAAGTCCACTGTTCAAAGAGGAATAATCTTTTCTGATTTTTGTAGTGATGTTTATCCAGTAAAACTATTTATTTGAAAAGATTTTTTGATGTTTTAAAATATTTCGTCTGATGAAAGTTATTTCATCAGATGAAAGTGTTTACTTCCATTAGATACCCTGCAAGAACTGTAGCAAATTTCAGAGGGGATTCTCATCTGGTGTTTGTTATGCAATACTGGCATAGAAAATGGGACAAAACCCCAAAACATTAAGTTTGAGAGCTGATGAAGGTTTCCTGAGGTGTTGCACATTTCAGTCCATGAAAAGTTATGATTACTTCCTGTGCTTGTATATTCTCTGCTATCAGCTACTCTGAAGTCATTGCTTTTACTGAGTCCCAGAAGTGTTTAGGATCTCTTTAGATCATTTGGAGCATCCTCTTTCCCTTCCTGAAGAAGGGAGAGGCATTTTCTTTCTTCCAGGCCTTTGGAACTGCTCTCTTTCACCATGATCTTTCCTAGATAATCAAGAGTGGCCTTGCAGTAACATCAGTTCAGCTGGCCCAGCACTTGTTTGTGCATTCTATAAGGACTTATGGACCACGTAGTCAGGTTAACTGCTCCCTAGGCTGGTTCTCCTCTGATGAGCGTAAGTCCTCCTTGCTTCAGACTTTCATTCTTTTCTCAAGGGCCTCAGGTTCCAAAATTATAGTCTTACAAGTAAAAACTAAATCAAAGCCAGCACTGAATACCTCTGCTGTTTCCATGTACTTTGTCATCATGCTCCCTGCTCCATTTAGAACAGGAGCCACATTTTCCCTGGTCTTTCTGTTGATGTATTTGTAGAAGACCTTCCTGTTGTCCTTCACATCCCTCACCAGATTGAATTCTCAGTGGGTCATGGCTTTCCTAACGCCATCCCTACACAGCATACAGCATCTCTATGTTTCTCCTGGATCATCTGCACCCAGTTCCACCTTCTGTGAACTTCCTTTTGCAGATGACACCAAGCTGGGTGGCTGTGTAGATCTGCTAGAGGGTAGGGAAGATTTACAACAGGATCTGGACAGATTAGACCGATCTGCCAAGGCCAGCTGTATGGAATTCAACAAGGCCAAGTGCCAGGTTCTCCACCTGAGTCACAACAATGCCATGGTAAGCTATAGACTTGGGATGTGTGGTTGGAAAGCTGCAACTTGGAGAGAAAACTAGGGGTGTTATTTGACAGAGTTAAAGATGAGTCAGCAGTGTGCTCCGGTGGCCAACAAAGCCAATGGCATCCTGGCTTGTATTAGAAACACTGTGGCCAGCAGGAACAGGGAGGCGATTTTTCCCCTGTACTCAGCACACATCTCAGGTACTGTTCTGGGCCCCTCACAAGGGGACACTGAGGTTCTGGAGCATATTCAGAGAAGGGCAGTGAGGCTTGTGAAGAGCCTGGAGCATATGGCCTACTGGGGTTCTTCAGTCTGGAGAAGAGGAGACTGAGAGGAGACCTCATCATTCTCTACAGCTGCCTGAAGGGAGGTTGGAGCAAGGAGAGGGCCAGCCTCTATCTCCTTGGTGACAAGCAACAAGACTAGAAGAAATGGTTTCAGGCTGCTCCAGGAGAGGTTCAGGCTGGATTCTAGGAAATATTTGTTCACAGAGAGGGTTATTACATTAGCCCTACTGTTAAGGAACATTAGAGGTTGGAAGGGACCTCCAGAGGTCATTTGGTCCAACCCCCCTGCCAAAGCAGGATCTCTTAGGGTAGTCTGCACAAGCATTCACCCAGACAGATTTTGATTGTGTCCAGAGAAGGAGGCTCCACAGCTTCTCTGGGCAGCCTGTTCCAGTGCTCTGTCACCCTCACTGTAAAGAAATTTCTCCTCATGTTGAGGCGAAATCTATGTTCAAGCTTGTACCTGCTGTTTCTTGTCTTATTAGTGCACACCACTGAAAAGAGATTGGCCCTCTCCACTTGACACCTACCCCTCAGATATTTATTCGCATTGATGAGATCCCCTCTCAGTCTTCTGTTCTCAGGACCAAACAGCCCCCGGTCTCTCAGTCTCTTTTCAGAGGGGAGATGCTCAAGTCCCCAGTCATCCTTGTGGCTCTTTGTTGGATTCACTCCAGCTGGTCTGCCTAGTACAGTGGTGAAGTCACCATCCCTGGGGGAGTTTAAGCAGTGTGTGGACCAGGCACTTAGTGACATGGTTTAGTGTTGACCCTTCAGTGTTGGGTCGAGGGCTGGACTGGGTGATCTTTGAGATCTCTTCCAACCAGATGTATTCTGTGATTCTTTTTTATGTACAAATTCAGTCACAGGCTCCCTGCCTGTCTGTGCAAGCTTCTCGATGCCTTTCCTTGGTTTTCTACTTTTGAAGATGGCTCTTTGTAGAGTTTCAGAGAAGAGCCTTGAATATTAACCAGCTGTTATGAGTTCCTCTTCTCTCCAGGTATATGGGCTTTGGGATTCTTCCAAGCAGATTTCTGAAGAAATTAAAGTCTGCCCTCCTAAAGAGCATGGCTGTTGTCCTACTTTTTGCTCGAATCCCTTCTCTTGGAATTCTGAACTCTACTACCTCATGGCCACTCCAGCCAGATTGCCCCCAACTTTCATGTTCACCACCAGCTCTTCCATGTTTTGAAGCACACATCTTTGCTGGTTCCACAAGCATCTGTATCAGGAAGTTGTCATCAATGAGCACTAGCAATCTCCTAGGGTTATACTCTTCTATGTCTCCTTCCAGCAGAGTGGGTAAAGTTTCCCAAGAGGACTAGGGCCTTTGAACAAGAGGTTTCTTCCAGTTGTTTGCAAAATGTGTTGTCTACTTTTTCTTAATTAGGAGGCCTACAGCATACACACACTACAAATTCACCCAGATTATTCTGCCTGCTAATCTAGATTTACCAGCACTTGACTTGATCCCAACCCAGGATTCATCCACCCATGCGGGGCTATATGCATTCTGTCTGCTCTCCTACGCAGAGGACAGACAGCTCACCCTCTGCCTTCCTAGCCTGTCCCTGCTGAAAAGCTTGGAGCTCTTCATCACAGTACTCCAGTCATACAAGTTACTGCACTATATCCCCACAATCTAAAAGGGGTCATAGCCCTGTAATTACACACAGACCTCTAATTCCTCCTGTTCTTTATGCTGTATGCATTAGACATTTCAGAGAGACATCTAGGCACACTGACTCCCCAGGACAGGCATGAATGCTTTCCCTATAAGGCAAGTAATTCCTTTTTCCACATTCTTATGCTTAAATTGAATGCATTTCACCTCTATTTTATTGATTGCTATCTCATTTCTGTTCCTGTCACCCTGGGCTCTTGACTTTCTTATCAACTCCTTCACTGTTCCTCATTATCTGCTGCAGCTGTAGGTTCTACCTCTTGAAAGTGTAATCTCTTAAGCATGATCATGCTCACCTATTTCTCATCCTTTCTGATACTGTACAGTAGGGTGACCCTCTCCCACAGCTCCTTATTGAGTTAGATTTGAGCATTCAGATGGTTTTGTGTAGCAGAATGAAGTTATGTTAATGCAAAGGAGGGACTATTGCAGATGCCAACATGTGCCCTCTCTTTTCTGGGAATAAGACTAGTGGGAAGCATTTTTCTGCTAATGACAAAATGCAGAAGTTAACATCTTCATGGTGACATTTGGAAGGCTTGTTAATCAACATGCTGAGCTAGAGTTGGAACAATTCTTATACATAAATAAATTTATTCTCTTCTTGTTATTACTATGTTTATATCCTCCTTGAGGCTGTTGGATTTTTCAAAGCTGGTGCTATAATTGTCTTTAAAGCTAAGTTTGTCTGTTTGTGGGTAGTGTTATATGAAAAATATAAACCAGGGTTTAGCTGTGCACTTCTTCGAAAAAGAAAGGATTGCAAAATACCCCTGTGCTTTACTTGTCTGGATTGATCTAGAAACACCATATGAAGCATTGGAGCAATGCCAAGATTGCTAGAGAGAGTACCTGCTCACCTGAAAACAGAAGAAATCAAACCAAGGAAAGAGACAACAGAATAGATGGGAGCAATTCAGGAGCATATCTGCTATTAATGACTTATCTATGCTCTTGACTTTTAGAACTGGAAAATTTCCAATCTTTTGTCTTGTTCCTGTCAGTCTCAGAAAACAAATAATCTCATTATTCCAGATTATTGTGAATTCACCACACATATAAGAACTGACTGCAGACCCTCTGATATACAGCCTATATCTCATCACATCTGTTTTAATCATCAGCTGGAGGAAGAGATGAGGGTAAGCAAGTTTTGCAGCAGCCTTGCTGTGCTTAGTCTGTCTCTAGTAACCTTAGAATACTCCTTTGAAAGCTTCTTCCTGAGGAGATTCCTGAGCTGGTAGCTAATCAACAATTAGTTTTGCTGCTCTGCACCTTCTTGTCTCAGCAGTAACCCGGTGCAGAAACATGAAACCAGCAGGTAGTTTCAGCTGTGCCACAGGATCAGCTACTGGGATCTAATTCAGAAAACAAAAAGAATTTCCCTTCCTGCTTTTGAAGTACTTTGAGATTTTGATGGTGTGTTTCCACCCCACCCCTTCTTTTCTGGTGAATATGAAGATAAGCCTAAGAGCTTTTTTGAGTCCAGCCTGTCTTTAAATTGAAATATAGCTTTTCTTGCACACTGAGGCCGTTGATTAGACTGAAAGAAGATGGTGTATTTTTCAAAGCTCTGTTACACAGAGAGTCTGGAGTTGTGTGTAATGCATAGTTGGAGATAATGAGGATAAGGAAGAGACGATACCTTAATACACCCAGTTTCTTTCCTCTGCCCTTTTTCTGCAAGGCTTTTTGGGCTGAGAGAGAGGTGGGAAAGGTCCTACTGGGATTAAAGGGATGATCTGGAGAGCTGTGGGCTCTCTATGGGACATCTCTTGTCATTTTCATCTTCTGGCCTAAGAATTTTGTTCCTTATAGACAAAGGAGGGAAAACCAATTACTCTGTGGAGGAAGCCAGACCTGCCTTGTAGCTGAGAGGGGACTTCTAAATGTTTAAAAAGTCAGCTTTTGCAGGTGGTCGACTCATAAAAGAGGTAGGTGAACTTCTGCTTCTGCTATTGGCTATTGGGTGGCTGTGAGAGGCTACTTCTCTGCCTTGCCTCCTTGGATCATTTGACCTAAGAAGAGTATGCCAGTCCTTGCTCAAATCTGTGCCCCTGCTACATACCCTTTTTTTCCTATCATGCTTAAAAGAAACCCCAACTTACCTGGTAGATTTGGTACAGGGATTAGCAACACGGTTTCCTTTGTGTTTTCTGCTGTGGATCAAGTGAAATACTATAATCCTCAAGCAATTGCTGAATGATTTCCTATCCCTTGGAAGAGCTTCTGGAAGAAGCAGGGTTAGCGGCATGCTGACAGTCAAATGTTCAAAAGCCTTGCAGTCCTTGTCCTCAAGGTGTGAAGAGTCTCCTCTCCTTTTTGTGTCAAGCTTTGTGTGACAATGTTCAATACATCAGCACATTTTAAGTCTGCAGAGCCTGGATAAGACTGAGTGATTCGGTATGATATGAACTTATTCTCCTTCTAGTTTAGCTGGGTTAAGTGCTTCAGTGTAGCTGATGGCATTCAAGGTCAGGTCCTTCACTGATAAGAGCTCTTGTGAGGAAAGTTAGAAACGAGGGCCTGGCCCTCTTTTCCCTGGGAACTAATTTTAAGCTGCAGTTCCCTGTCTGCTGTCTACATCACATCTGTACAGCAACCGCATCTGTATCTGGTTTCATACTCCCTCAGTCCTGATCCTGACAAAGACCTGGTTCCTGGTTTGAGTTCAGATCTGTCTCATCATTACCAAAATGCTGGTTACTAGTGGAGTGTATTTGACCTGCACCAATGTCTGCAGCTCTTATCCTGACCTGGACTTGCTGGTCTGTATGCTAGCTTGTTGGTGAGATGCCCAGTTGCACCTGCCATGTTAGTGTGCTTAGGTCTCAGTTCACTTTCCTCTGAAGAGCATATTTCTTGTTGCTTGCTGACGCAATCCAGTCATTTACTATTGAAGCAGACCATATGTTTTGTTTTCTAACATACGTTAAAGGATACTGTGGTGGGTTGCAGTTTCCCCCAGCCTTAACTTTTAGCCAGACCAACTCAGTTAGAAGCAAATGAAGCTGTATTTACAAGCAAAAACTACACTCTACAGTGGAATGCAAGGAACATGTACAAAATATGCAATATTTACAATATTATACAGATATTTACAATATTATACAGATATTTACAATATTATACAGATATTTACAATTAGCGAACAACACGGAGAACCCCCTGGTCAAAACAACCAGGGAAGCTGCTCCACTGCACCCCACCCCCCGCCCCTCCCAAACCTCCCAGACCCCCCTGTGCCAAGAGAGAGAGAGAGAAACTGAGAGAAAACAGTGTTATTCTTATCTAATGGTCAGCCAGAAGTGTTATCTTCTCCTGCGCAAAAGCGATAATGGCCAAGATAAGAAGAGAAGAGAAAAGGAATGGGAATGGAAGTGAAATGTGGAGAATTGTTATGATGCAGCTTCTCTTATCCCAGACATTTATCCTATGAGCTTGTTTAGAATAATCTTTTGTTTTCCTTTTTACACCCAATTGTGATTTTTTATATTTTTCTAGTTTTTTGCTCAAAATCTGCAGCTAAATTTTAAAGGCATAACCTAAAACTACCACAGACATTAAGAATGATCTTTGCAACTAGTGAAGATATTAAAGGATGTTATGAACTACTGTTTCTTCCTCCTGCTCTGGCCCAGGATAATCCTGCCCAAAGTCCTGAGGTCTCCACCCGAGTGGAAGGTCATGGCTGCCACTTGCCTGTTTGTAGGTTCAAACTTTAGTGAAGCTGAGCACGTATACCAGAGCTATAGTCACACAGAGATGCCCATGGAGACACACAGAGATGCCCATGGAGACACACAGAGGACATTGACATGACTGGTCATATGCACTGCCTCAGAAAATGCACTGACTTCCACAATACCCACATAAAAGACACAAACAAGCACAAGTCCAAGTTTCTTCTTCCTCATGGGCTGGCAGAGACAGAGGGTCACTAGTGCAGCACATATATGATACTGAACACGTTCACAAGCATGCACATGTTCTTGGACATCCTAAACACCATCCTGACACCCCTAAATACCTGGCACCCCTTCCCCAATCCCATTTGCCTTACCTACCCCACAGGTCCCTGACTCACCGGCCAGTCCAGCTGAGTTCTCACTGCAGACACACAACACTCTCACACTTGTCCCATAGGCACTCCAAACTCATAGATCCCTTCAAATACTGGAACATACCCTCCAGCCACTTAATACCCCAGCCCTCACATGAGGCTCCTCTGCTTGCCAGCTGGCCCAACTTGAAGATAACCCATGAAAATACACTTCTTCCTCACCTCCATCATGCACAGCATGTTTGGAAAAGATAAAGACACTTGTCCTTCCAGTAGCTAGCACCAAGGACACAGATTGTGACCCATGCTCCTGTCCTAGGCTTCAGTACTGAGCCTTTTACTTCACACTGGTTCCCCCTCTGCAGCCGATTCTGAGTGTTCCTGCCCCAGTGGATGGAGTCTCCCCTCAATTCAGTGAGGCCCACCCCCTTCCTGCCCCAGTAGCCAACCTCCCAGGCCTGGGGCACTCACAGCCCCCAGTCTGACTGTAACAGCTGTCATGGACAGGAGTCCCTGCAGTACTTACATGCATGCCATAAAGAGTGAGATTATGCAGAGAAGTAGTTGAGGACAGGACAAATTGCAGTGATCAGGCACAGAGCTCAGCCAGACAAACCTTTAGGTCACAGTTTGGAAGTAACTGTCCCCTTTTGTACCCTTGCCTGTCTACTTCACCTCTTTGTTTCTCTCTGCTGCCTCTTACCTTGGTTATTGGTTTCTCAACTGTCACAGTCCCACTCATCCCTTCCAGCATCCTGGACCCTATGGTTTGCATCCTTATCTGATGCAAAGTTCCAGGGTGGGGGTCAGTCTGTTCTCCCAGGCAACCAGTAACAGAACGAGGGGACACAGTCTCAAGCTGTACCAGGGGAGCTTCAGGCTGGATATTTAGAAAAAGTTCTTCACAGAGAGAGTGATTTGCCATTGGAATGGGCTGCCCAGGCAGGTGGTGGAGTCACCGTCCTTGGAGATATTCAAGAAAAGACTGGATGAGGCACTTAGTGCCATGTTCTAGTTGATTGAATGGGGCTGGGTGATAGGTTGGACTGGATGATATTGGAAGTCTCTTCCAACTGGGTTGATTCTATGATTTAATTAGCTTTTAAGTTCACAGTTACTAAAACTTTGTTTTAATACAGACTTTGGGAAATTCAAATTGAGGGGAAAGATCAGCTTTACAAAACTGAGTAATTTGGCAGTGATCAAAGCTTCATGTATTTATTGCCTGCTTGCTCTTTTTTTATAAAAAATGGTTCTTCTTAGATCTAGTTTTTAAAAAGTAGAAAAATTACTGTTTTCTTAGTTTGCTTTGTAACAAGTGACATTTAAATTTTTAAAAACCTCTTTAACAGTAGTTAATTGGATACTAAAACTTTCCAGTGGAAGCAAAGCAAAGAGTTTTTCAAGGAAGGGCTTACTAAAGTTCTGAAATTATTATAAAAAGTGAATTTCAGCTTTGCTCCCATCACAATTTTTTGCCCCACTCAGGAACACTTTATAAGCATATACTCTAATTTCTCATCAGCCTATGTGATTCAAACATAGGTCTCCTGTTTTCCATTGCCATGTTAAGAGTGTAAGGGTACAGAGACATTGAACTTCCTGATCTTCTCAGTCCCTGTTGTGGTTTTGACCCACATGGCAACCAAGCACACTAAACTTTCCTCTCTACCCCCACCACCTGGGTAAGATAAGAATGAGAATTAGAAGCAAAACACAAGATCCTGAAGGTTGAAGTAAGGGAGGTTTAATAAGCAAACACAAAGAAAACATCAGGAATAATAATGCTACCGAAAAAGGGTGATAAATAAAGGGAGTGATATAAACCCCAGTTTGCTTACCAGATACTGCTTACTCCAAAAATTACCACAAATGTCCACACCAGAATTTCTCTTACATAGCAAGCAAGATGTCAGTATAATATAGAATACCCAATTGGCTGGTTCACTTGGCTACCTTGAATGTGATCCCTCCCCACTTCTCGTGAGAAAACTAACCCCATCCTAGTCAAATCCAGGACATTATCCACCCCTTATTAAAGACCATGTACATCATGCACAGTGGAGGTATTTAACAATTAACAATTTAATTCACTGTGTACTCACAACCAAAATTAAATCACCTTGTGGTACACAACAGGCAGTGATTTTTTCTGAGCATAACCAGGCAAACACACATTGTTTGGTCATTAAGCTCCTCAATTCTGACATTTCTTGTAAGAGCCACGCAAAGTTTAAATACCCAGTAAGAAGGCAAGGTTATTTTACAGGAAAGTCATAGGTCCCCTCTTATTGTTGAACTGGTAAAAGATACTTTTACTTCCCCTGAAGTCTGATGGGAATTGGATTTCTAACAGTGCCCATGTCTCTGCTTTGGAAGCCTTTATTTTAAAAGCAAGAACATTATATTCCTATGCTTTTTTTCTTCTTTAAAAGGTAATTTAGTCTCAGAATTTTACAAAAGGATCATATGATTATATTTTAATGATCTTTTCTAGTGAGAAAAAAACACAACAACTAAACATTTACCTTTTTCTTTATGAAATTTCTTTACAAAACCAAGGGGTTTTAAATTTCTTTGTGTGGTGGTTTAGGCTGGGTGCTGGCCCGGCTGCCACTGCACAGAACACACCTGGGAGGTCCCTACGGGTGGGCCCAGCCCAGGGGGTGGTCCCAGGCAGGTATTCAATCCCATAATGCCCTGCTCCCCTATAAAATGCCCATGCGGGGTCTCCACGTGCTCTTTTGTCCCCAGCTGCAGCCTAGGTAAAATGGTGTGAGCCACCTCCCTTGGGCCTGCCCAGGCCCAAGGCTGGGTTGGGGGGGAGGAAAGAGCCCTGGGGGGGTTTGGGTGTACCCCCAGGTGGGGATGGGATGTTCTTGAGTATGTTTCTGGGATCTCTCTCTTTGTCACGGTGCTTGTGGTTCTCTGTAAAGCTTTCATTGGTGTTTGTTTTTTTTTTTAAATTGTTTTCCTATTTAAACTTTCCATCACTTTTGCAATCCCTTTGTCTGAGTCGTTGTTTCTGCCCGTGGTGGGGAGGGGGTTTGCCCCAACCCATTACATTTTGGCGCACCAACGTGGGGCTGGCTGTGGTGCCCACTCTGCAGATCGATTGCAAAAGATGGAGAGTTTAAATTTAGTTCTGGGCGTCGGTTTGGGTTTGCAAGTTGGGGGCTCAAGTTTTGTTACCGGGGCGACTGTGTGATCTCTCCTGTGGACTGCAGAAGGACTCCTGGTGCGTGCTGATAGCATGGAAGTCCCTCGTGTTGCTTGGGAACAGCGAGGGGTGGCTCTTTCTGTGACTTTCTGCCCGGGGTGGCTTAAAATGCTCAACTAGCCTAAGAAGGCGAGACCTGCTTTCTCCTCCTCGTTCTCTGCGGAGCGACGAGCGGCAGGGAGCGGAGCGGAGGAGGGGGCAGCGGCAAGCAGAGCAGGGTCGGCCCGCGGCCGCTGCGGGGGATGGCCTCCCGCGGCGAGCGGGCAAGCGACGGCTTCCGAAACCCGAGGGGGTGGAGGTGACTTGGACTCTGCATCGCGGCGACAGAGACGGCGGCACCGCCGAGCCGGGCTGCGTTCAGCGGCGGCGGCAGCTGTAAAACTTTCCCTGGTGTTTTCGGACATGCTCCGAGAATGGCGCCAAGCACCGGGCTCCGCCTCTTCTCTTCTCAGCGAGTTGTGCTGCAGCCGCCCCTCTGCCGGGGGGGGGGCTGTGAATCGGATGCGGTGATGCCTCGGTACGCGAACCCCCCGCCGGGGGGAGGTGATGTGCCGGCGATGTGCCGGCGATGTGCCGGCGATGTGCCGGCGATGTGCCGGCGATGTGCCGGCGATGTGCCGGCGATGTGCCGGCGATGTGCCGGCGATGTGCCGGCGATGTGCCGGCGATGTGCCGGCGATGTGCCGGCGATGTGCCGGCGATGTGCCGGCGATGTGCCGGCGATGTGCCGGCGATGTGCCGGCGATGTGCCGGCGATGTGCCGGCGATGTGCCGGCGATGTGCCGGCGATGTGCCTTTGTGTAGTTTCGGACCGCAGCTGGAAGCGGTCGGCTGAGGCTCCCTGGAGGGGTGGAGAAAAGCGGTCGTTGCTCTGACCGGCTTGCCCCAGGGGTGGAAAAAGCCGCTGATTAACTGTAAAAGCAAACAAAGGCTCGGCTGAGAAGTTGTGAGGTATTGCCAGGTGACCAGGATGTCCAACGAGTCCACAAGGATTTCACACTGCAGGAGAATGACTGTGTCGCTGGGAGGTTCCATCATATGAGGAAGAAGAACTGGAATGGACTGATACTTGAGCCTGAATGAGAGACTGTGTGGAAGGACGCCCAGATGAAGACCTGGACTGTTGCTGGACATGTCATCAGAAGAGTTCCAGTTTGATGATATGTTCTGGGTGCAGGGATTATGGTCTTGAATAAGGGGTGGCGTGTGGTGGTTTAGGCTGGGTGCTGGCCCGGCTGCCACTGCACAGAACACACCTGGGAGGTCCCTACGGGTGGGCCCAGCCCAGGGGGTGGTCCCAGGCAGGTATTCAATCCCATAATGCCCTGCTCCCCTATAAAATGCCCATGCGGGGTCTCCATGTGCTCTTTTGTCCCCAGCTGCAGCCTAGGTAAAATGGTGTGAGCCACCTCCCTTGGGCCTGCCCAGGCCCAAGGCTGGGTTGGGGGGAGGGGGTTTGCCCCAACCCATTACACTTTGCAATTAAAGTAACCCCTTGCAAGATTAAAAGAAACATTTTGTGAACCAGTATTTCTTTCCTAGTTGAAAATGTTTTTATTTCTAGAAACTGGAAGCAGAAATGAATAATAACTTTCTAATATATTAGGCTTTCTCTGTAACATTTTCTGTGGAAGTATTTTATTTTCAGATATATTTGCTAGAAATGTGTGAGGTCAAAACTTTTCATATACCAAAAACATTTTTCAGGAAGCAAAGTACTACTATTTTTAATTAAAAAACTTGCTTAGAAAATGAGAATTTTTTTTAAATTTTTTTTTTATTTTTAAAATTTAACATTCTTTGAATTCTTTGAAAACTCAAGTAAAAAATAATTCTAATCAAATCTTGGCAAAAACAAAGCAAGAAAGCACTTCTTGTTTGTCAGAACTGAAGCAAGAAAGTTCTTCTACAGAAACTGTAATTTAAAATTCTGTCATCCTGTGGGGTTTATTTCAGTCCTCTTTTCCAGATACAGGGGTTAACATTGTTCCACAAGTTGCATTTTTTTTAAATTTGTAGTTAGGCTCTCATTATTGTTTGCTTGGTAACTGCTATTTCATTGGTCTTCTCTGATATTTTAAGCTGCAGCCTCTGTGAAGTCAGAAAAGCTCTTATCTCAGCTGCATCACAGGAAAGCCCTTTATAGCTTGGTAAATGTTCCACCATGATTTGAATTTTCATCTAGGATTTGTGGACTGGATCCCCCCTAGATTTATGTATGATTTAGAAAGCATGACCTTACCTGCTGAATATCCATGTCACTCTAGCCTGAAAACAGTTCAGTCCCAGAACTGTAATAAGGTTTCCCAGACGACTTCATCTCCTAATTGTAAAGTTCTATCCTATGCAGGAAGCTGAAGCGGGAAATGGTTGCCAAGTAACCATGACATTTCTGCTGTCTTCCTGTTCCACAGTGACTTGACATGTCTAATCTTCTCCTTGGGTCTTCAGGAAGTCTACTCCATGTTATTCTGTGCTTTTATGCAAATATGCACCATAGTACATAGACCTAACAGAACTCATTGCAAGGTCTTATGGAAATGGGAGGGACTTCTATTTAAATAATCACTAAGTAGATTAAAGCTCTGCACTTACACTTTCATGTCCAGTCACCAGCATCAAGATGGGTGCACTGAGCTGCTCTAAGATCAGTTGTTTGTATCACAGTATCACTTAGGTTGGAAAGGACCTTGGGGATCATCAAGTCCAACCTATCAACACAGACCCCATGACTAGACCATGGCACCAAGTGCCACGTCCAATCTCCCCTTGAACGCCTCCAGGGTCGATGACTCAACCACCTCCCTGGGCAACCCGTTCCAATGCCGAATGACTCGCTCGGTGAAGAACTTCCTCCTCACCTTGAGTCTGAACCTCCCCTGGCACAGCTTGAGACTGTGTCCCCTCGTTCTGGTGCGGGTTGCCTGGGAGAAGAGGCCAAACCCCTCCTGGCTACAACCACCCTTCAGGTAGTTGTAGAGGGCAATGAGGTCACCCCTGAGCCTCCTCTTCTCCAGGCTAAACAATCCCAGCTCCCTCAGCCTCTCCTCATAGGGCTTGTGTCCAAGGCCTCTCACCAGCCTTGTTGCCCTTCTCTGGACACGCTCAAGTGTTTCAATGTCCTTCTTAAACTGAGGGGCCCAGAACTGGACACAGTACTCAAGGTGCGGCCTAACCACAGAGGACAAAGGATGCCATCTGTTGAGTCTTCATTGCATCTTTTGGGCTTGTCTTGGTAGGTTCTTGGACAAATTGGGGTTTAGATATGCCTTTCATACCCTTTAGGAACCATTAGCTGGTTTGCATTGAGACTTCCTTACTCTATCTTCCATGAATACTGAATGAGATGAGCCTGTTGTCCTTCTCTCCTAATTTTTAGATCATTTTAAGATTACTGTCTGTCTTGCTGTTGAGATAGGAGGAAGGAGACCAGCACAGGATGTACTATAGTGGAATTGACACCTTTTGTTAATAAGGGTAATAAGAGTCATAGAATCATTTTGAATAGAAAAGACCTTCAAGATCATTGAGTCCAACTATTAACCTAGCATGGCCAAATCCATCACTGAACCATGTTGCTAAGCATATTTGAAACTTCCTGGGATGATGAGTCAACCATTTCCAAGTGATACAGTGCTTTACTGTAGGAGAAGGCTATGTTTAGTCTCTGACTTAGAAAAGAGTGTAAACATTTTGTAATGGAAGGAGAGAAACTGGGCAGAACTTGGTTGGATGTGTTAAAATATTGTTTTGTTATTTTAAACTACTTTAGCCTTAATTACATGCATGCCAGTCGAAAATAACCAATTAAGATAGTTTCATAGTTTCATAGTTTCATTCAGGGTTGGAAGGGACCACAAGGATCATCTAGTTCCAACCCCCCTGCCATGGGCAGGGACACCGCACACTAGATCAGGCTTCACAGAGCCTCATCCAGCCTGCTCTTAAACACCCCCAGGGACAGGGCCTCGACCACCTTCCTGGACAACCCATTCCAGGGTTTCACCACTCTCATGGTGAAGAACCTCCTCCTCACATCTAGCCTGAATCTCCCCACCTCCAGCTTCATTCCATTCCCCCTAGTTCTATCACTACCTGAGATCTTGAGAAGTCCTTCCCCAGCCTTCCTGTAGGCCCCCTTCAGATACTGGAAGGCCACAATTAGGTCACCTCGGAGCCTTCTCTTCTCCAGACTGAACAGCCCCAACTCCATCAGTCTGCCCTCATACGAGAGGTGCTCCAGCCCTCTGATCATCCTCGTGGCCCTTCTCTGGACACGTTCCAGCACCTCCACATCCCTCTTGTAATAGGGGCTCCAGAACTGGATACAGTACTCCAGGTGGGGTCTCACCAGGGCTGAGTAGAGGGGGAGGATCACCTCCCTCGACCTGCTAGCCACACTTCTCCTGATGCAGCCCAGGATGTTACACATGTGCCTTGTGATAGAGTATATAACTTTGCTGTGTAATGTAATAAATGTCCTTGCCTGCTTACATCTTGTCCTGAAGGCTGTGCTCAGAGTGATCACATACACCTATGCTACAACACTTCACAATGCTTTCTGTGAAGAAATTTGTCCTATTATCTAACATAAACCTCCCTTGCCACAACTTGGGGCTGTTTTCTCTTGTTACATCATTCACTACTTGAGAGAAAAGAATGACTCCCACTGTGCTGGGTGGAGGCAGCCCCCTTCCCCACCCCTGGCAACAATAAACACTCAGACAAACGGATTGCAAAAGTGATGGAAAGTTTAAATAGAAAGCAGTGAACATTTACAGAAAAGCAGAAGCACAGTGATAAAGAAAAATCCCAAAGCAGACCCAGAGAGATCCCATCCCTACCTGAGGGTACACCCAAGACCCCCAGGGCTCCTTCTTCCCCCTCCCACTGCTAGGCTAGTCTCAGCTGGCCAGATCTGAGACTGCCCATCCCCCCGTGGCCTTGGGCCTAGCCAGGCCCAAAGCCAGGAGGCATCTCCCCCAGTTACCGGCTGACGGAGGAGGAAGAAAAGAGATAGTGCTGGACTCTGCACTGCATCTTATAGTGGTGCAAAGGATTGTGGTATGAAATACTACATAATTTCCTGTGTCCACCCCTCTGGGCTGGACCTCTGGACACAGGAAGTAAACACTGCAGGGGGGCACCCAGCTCAAACTGTAACACCCACCTCTCTACAACCTACATCTCTCTAGGCTAAACCCTGTAGCCACTGCTCACTAAGGTACTAAGGTGAGCTGGGATAGATCTCTCTCTGGATAGATTACCAGGGTTCTCATGGGTCAAACTTCCTTTCATGGCCTTGTCTAGTAACTGTCACAACTCTTTCTCCATTTTACTTTGCTAATGAACTTCACATATCCATTTTTTTTTGTTTAATACTAGAGCTGTTAGTTCATATTTGGAATAAGTGTTCACTCTACCTTCCTTCCTTCCTGGAAGCTTGTGTTCAAATTCTGCATCTGCAGGGAGCTGATGCCTTTCTTGCTTTGCTCACTCTTTCTTCTATGTAGCAAGGATGCCTTGATGGTCTGTGTCATTATCAGCAGTGAAAGAAATACATGTTCAATGAATTCTCAGTAAATGAGTAGGGCAGTATGAAATCTGTGCAGATAGCAAGCAGCAGACTTCTACATCCTCTCAAAGTACAACTTCTAGGTTAACTTTCTAATTACAGTGCAGTGTCATATGGTGTGGAGCAGAAGGTAAATCTCAGATCACAAAACTGTACAGACATTAATTTAGAATTAGCTTATAAAGTAATTTTGTGACAGAGGCAGCTCCAAGTAAAAAATGGAGTGTGGAAAAGATGGATTCAGTTGATTCTCTCACCATGTAAAATTCAAGGAGAAGACAAAATCAACACCCAGCTAGCATAATGTAAATTCCTTAAAACCTCTCCTAAGTCGATTCTCTGCTGCCTCTTAGGGATTCTTACTACACTTTTTTCTTAATGAAGACTTACTAAATTTAGCTCCCTCTTCTCTGTCAAACCAAGAATTTATGTGAAATTAATCAAAACTCTTGATCTGAGATTTTTACTCATGTGTTATGTGAGTTATAAACTTGCTGGTGGATTAAAATAATTTGGAGCAGATAGACAAAAACAAATGAATGCATGGTTAGGTTGCACAGGTGCTGTTTCCATATTAAAACCCCCTTTGATTCCTTTTTACTCCTTTGAGGTCTGAATCGAGGCACAGATGTTTTTTCAAGCACATTGCTTAAGTGTGTACTTAGCCACTGAATCCTAGCCCATTACTTGGATCTTTATCACTACTCTACCATGATAGAAAATCAAGAAACTCTCCAAAGTTTAGTCTAAAGTACAATCGTGATACAGACTGAGTGGGAGTGAAACAAACAATTTCTAGAGGAAGCCCCAGCAAGGAATTTGCCACTATCCTCAGGCAGCTTGGAAACCTTGATGAGGAATAACACAAATGGATTACAAAGATCAAAATTTCCTGTGTGGCTGCTTAAGCTTACTTTGAAGATACATTTCTCAGTCCTGTATGGCAAATCATGAATCCAATATCAACCACACCTCTTCAGCTCAGCTCCCCCTGTTACTGCACTCTTATGTTTTTTTTTTTTTCAGAAAGTGGGTAAATGACCTCACTCTGATAAACTGGCTCAGCAAGGGGGAACTTGCAGACAAGCATCCATTTTTTCATGTGTATCAGCTGACTTTTTGTGCTTGATAAATGCTGTAACTTGAAGATTAATTCCACAAAAGGGAAGTACTTTTACAATGAGAAACAGCACATAACTAATTAGTAAAAAACAATGTGAAATTAAAAGACAGCCAAACATATGGAATAATTGCTTGTATCTCACATGCACATTAATAATTAAGCATTTGAATTGTTGAATATGGAAATGCTTTGATGCTCAATAAAGGATATTTTACTCTTTATATCTGCATCTCCTGAAGATTCACTGAACACAGTGAATTTTCTCATGTACACTCTAACTAGTTTTAGCAAAGACTGATCATGTAGGAAGGCCCTGTATAAGAGTTGAATTGACAGGTCATGTTTCCAAATCACAGCATTTGTATTCAGGGACACTCACCATTTGAGATGTCTAGGCCTAAAGGAGCTAATTTGGATTCAGCAAGGCACCAATACACATGCACTAAAGTAATTGTTTCACTGTAGTTTAAGGAGGTGCTTTAAGTCAAACTCCTTTTGTAGTGCTTTAGCTTAATCTTGAATCTGTGGTTTTGCCATTCTTGTCCAATAACCATCTCATTTAGATGTTAGATTTTTTTTTTATGGCTTCTCTTTCAGCTGACCAGTAGTCAGCCACATGTTTAGTGGCTCCTTAATAGGGTCATACCTGCTGTATTCCACACACACTGACATTCTATAGAATACCTAACTTTCTCTTTTTGCTAAGGCATTCACTTTATACGCACTGGGTATGGAGAGGATATGGAAGTGGTATGAATAAAAGGATTAACTCTTTCATTTGAGCTATGAAAATTATTACAGGATCAAAACAAATCCCTGGGCTCTGATTCACTAATTGCTGCAATCCAAAAAGTCAGTGGAATAATATTATAGGTCTAACGGATGTGGTGTAAAAAGTACACTAGTAAGAGAATAAACAAGAATAGGTGGAACATTTTAGCTCCATTTGCACTGACTTGCACACATGGATACTTTCAGAACAAAAGATGAAATGCCAACTTTGATATTGTCAGGAGGAAGTGGCACTAAAGAGAGAAAGGAAAAAATGCCCTTCTGAAAGGGTCTATAGCATATATGATCAACTGATAAAACTAGGATAAAGCAGGAAGATAAATGGTAGAGATGTCCTTGGGGGCTCTTGGAAAGTAGCTGATGAAAGAATAGCCCATTTTACAGGGGTGTGGTTGCCCTTGTAGATGGGTTTTCTCTTTGCTTGGTGGATGTTGTGTTTGGTTGTACAGCCTGAAAGGATAGAATCTCCAACATTGCTACCTGCATATAACCTTGTTCCCATAACAGCTGTGGAGCTACTAGCTGAGTGACACTGAAAGACCGTTGCAAGAAATAGCATGCCAGTAAAGGCAGGGAATGAGTTGGTTGGATGGATTTATTTATTTATATGACAAGTTACTTTTTACAGTTCTTCTGAGGATAAAAAAAAAGTTCATTCTGAGATGAAATGTATGAAATATAACTGTGGGTCACACAGACTTGTTAATTCCAAGTACTCCTATCTCCCTTTAAAGCAAATAGTCTCTACCCACAAACTTGCTTCATCACATGCTCAAGTTCCTTATCAAAGTCAGGTGGTGCAGTGCAGTTCAAGACTGAAGGAAGGTATGAGGATTCCTGAGCTATTGGATTGCATCTATTATGGTTTCTTTGGAGATACCTGAGTATAAACAAGCAGAATATTGTAATAGCTTAATTTGCCAGTATCACACATCACATCTAAGAGTAATTGCTCTACAAGTATCTCAAGTACGTAAGGAGATATGTGTCTAATGTAAAGTTCTTATGGTTGAGGAATTTTGCCTGCTGAGGTGAATAGCTCACTTCCAAGATGAGCTCAGAACTTGTGACTATTCTCTTTAAGCAGGGAAAGAATTACAGGCCACAGCATCTGATATCAAACCAACATATTCCCTCTGTTCCTTTTCTTTACCAAGAAGCAGACTAATAAAAGGAGGCAAAGCACAGAACTATCTGTGAAAGTGGAAATTTTGTTCTAAAATATGTTTGATATTTTGAATCTTGCTTTCATTCCACACTATGACCAAGAAGAAAAATCTGACCTCTTTCCTATGCTTCATGACATGGAAAACCTGAAAAAATGTGGTATTCTGATATGATTATATATTTGGTTTTGATACAAACATGTATTGCCAGAAGAGAAGAATCAAACATTTTTTTGCCATATCAATGCAGAATGTCTCAAGAGCATCAAATACAAGAAAGTAAAAATATTTTTATTTAACTTGTTTGCATTTAAATTTATGTATAAACTGACACAGTTCTATAGAATGCACCAATTTGGATGAGTCTTACTTGCTGATGGGGAACTTTATGTCAAAATTTCTTGAAATAGTAAACTCACACCAAAATCTTTATAGAGACATCATTATTTGATCATCTGAGTGATAAAGATGGACTCTCAGCTTTGTGCATGATTTCTATCTGCCAAAGAAGCCTTGTAAGGTAGAGCATTAAATCCTGGAGACAATAGCTACAGGATCATTAACCTATCATGCCTGTCTGCAGGAATCAGAGTGCTTCTGAGACAAGAACCTTAATCTGCCTGGCAAGTCAAGAGCTTGGTCAGAGAACAGGAAATAGAGAAAAGGATGAAGTTACACAGACAATGAGAGTAAAAATGGGAGAGTACAAACAAGAAATCATTAAGCTTGGGAGCTAGAAAGATGTAAATGGAAGCCTACTAAAGGGCTTGTTTGTAAACTAGGCACAGACACCTGTGCTCACAGAAAGTAAAATATGCAGACCTGTGCCTGTATGTCATGGAGACAGGACAATCAAGACATGTTTGTTTCAGGTTTTATAGACACAAGCAGCAAAAATTTGGTCTTGTGGTAACTGCAGCAAACATTCACCCAGAAAGCTGATCTTCAAGAAATATGAATTCCCCCCGCAAAGATAGCAGAAATGGTTGAAAAATCCTTTGATAGTTCTGACTTAAGGGAATGTGGTGGATTGAAATTACCCCCCCAATATAAAATTGCCAGACCAACTCAGTCCCTGCACAATTCCATCAGACTCCCAGATTAACTCCCTGGGCACAGCCACCTGGGCTGAGCTACTGCTACAGTATGTATGGAAAAGAGGGCATCAGAAAGACACCAATACGTCCTTTGATTTGGAAATGCTAAGGGTGAACCGAGGCTTAAAAGGTATTAAGTTTCGCTCACAGAAGTTTGTTAGTAGTAGTAGTAGGTAGGTAGCTGTAGCCCGCATGGCTGCCTGAAAGGGATGGGTTTGCCTTACTATGCCTGCGGAGCTGCATGCCTTTTCCCGCAGTGGCAGGTGAGGCGCCAGTGCGATCGTTGGCCTTCAGACGTGTCCCAACGGGTCATGCCAGCGCCTCCCCAGGATGTCTGAACGCTGCCCTCCTTACCTCCGGGCTCCCACTTCTGCGAGCACCTTTCCGCGCCCCTCTGCCCTTTTAGCCCCATATCGGTTGCCCTGAGGGCCGCTGAGCCTCTTCTTCAGCGGACGACAGAAGGGCGGATCAGCAGCAGAGCTCGTCCCCTCCCTAACCAACTCCAAGCCGGCTGCCGGCATCCCTATAGGTGGGTGCGCAAGGGACTATTGCTCGGCTTTGCCACGTAGCACTCGCATTGCATGCAGCTTCTTCCTCTTCACCTTCAGATGCTGTGTGGAATCCAGGCTGTACTGGCTCCCTTCAACAGGCAATCGCAGGGAGGGGACTTACCTCACCTCCAGCCTCCCTCTGCTTGCTGCAAAAACTACTGGACAGCAAGAGAACTGAGCCGCACAGACGGCGACCCTTCTCTGGCCGCAGTTAACTTCCTAGCCGAAGGAGGAACAAGGAGTAGGCTTTGCTCCCTCCTCACCTTTTTCCTTGCCTCCCTAACTCCTTCTAAGACCTAGGGGATGAGAGAATATCTGCGGAAAGGGCCCAGAAGAGAGGACGCGGATCATTCTCCCACCCTCCCTCTTTCGCAGGATTTGCAGATACACACACTGGCACATACACACACTGACTCCCGAGGAGATGCAAGGAAACAATCCCAAAATAAACCAGGGGGCTGACAATCTCCCCTGCTTCCCCCACGACAGGGCACGAGGACACCTGGCTGCTGCAGACAACCGGGAATGGGGCGTGGAGCCCCTCCGAGGAGTTGGAGAGCGACGGGGCGCAGGCGGCGCAGGGAAGGGGCGGGGGAGCCGGGAGGAGGGGGCGGGAGAGAGCCGAGCTCCTGCAACGAGGGGAGGAGGAAGGAGGGAACCGTGTCGGTGGGATGGTCCGGAAATTCTGTGATAAAAAGAGGGGAGCGGGGGAAAAGTAGGGAGGGTTGTACTCATTCTCTTCTACCCTGCACCTGCCCCGGCAGCCCTCAGACGCACGGGCGCCGGCGACAGCCTCTAGGAGACGAGAGAAGCCTCACCAGGCACCTGCCGCCAGCACAGCACAGCTCAGCACGGTACAGCACAGCACCCGCCGCCGAGCGAGGTATCGGCGCCGGGGCGGGCGGGCCGTGCCATGCCGGCCAGCGTGCGGAAAGACAGTGAGGAGAGGTGGGGTATGGGCACGTAGGGTGGGGAAAGCCCTCGTCCTCCAAGGTGCTGGAGTGCCGCGCAGCCCTACGGGTCTGTGACCCCTTACCGGAGCCAATTTCGGGCCAGGGGTGGCAGTGTGCCCCGGAGCGGAGCCAGCTGCTCCCCGCGGCCGGGGCCGGCAGGGGGAAGCAGAAGTCTGCGCAGCGTGGTTGCTGCGCTGCACTTGGGGCCCGGCCGTCCCCCGACCTTGAGCCGTCCTGGCCTCTCAGGAGGTGCAAGCCTAGCTCGCATTGCGCTGGGGGTAATCTGGTTGGGGTTTCTGAGGGTACCTGCCCCTTATCCATGCTCTCTATCCCGCCACCCGGGCTGCATCTGCATCCGTCGCCCATCATCCCCTACTTGCCCTTCTGGGCACTTGCAGAGCGCTTCACTTTCAAATATCCCTTCGACCTTCCCTGGCGGAGCAGCATCTCCGGAGCTGGCCCTCCGAAAACCTAGAGTGTGAAAGGCAGGCGGAGAAACGTGAAAGTTCAATGGTTTAACTCCTTCCTGCCCGTATGCAGAAGACAAACCGGGAGGAGCACTGCGCTGCTTCTGCAGGCTCACTCTTGGCCACTTGCCCTGGCTGGGAGAACCACAGTGACACTTTAATACCTCCTGCCCATTCCCAGCCTGCCATCATGCATCTCTGCTTCCCGAGTGCCTTGTCGTGCAAAGCTATCATCTGCAGGGATGAGGGGTTGGAAAACTCACCTGCACTTCTTTGCAAGGAGAGAAAAACTGAGGGGAGAGAGCTGAGAAAGACCTGTCCTTTTCTCCTTTTAGATACACCATTCCTCTTTTGATTGTGCCTCTTTGCTGGCTTCCCTCCAAGGATTCCTGGTCTCTGTGCATGTGAAGTGTGAAGGTGGGCAGCAACCTGAAGTCATCACCATGGATTTTGTTATGAAACAAGCTCTAGGAGGTAAGTACAGCTGGCACAAAGGACCTTGCACATCCTACACACTCCTCCCCCTTCACACCTGGCAAGAGAGGGGATGAATTGCTATGAGCCTCTGGTGTGGTCTGTGTCTGGAAGAGCTGTTTGGGGACCCAGAAGAGCATATTGATGCTATAGTTAATGATCTTGGAGTTAAGTGTTTGAGCTGGAGAGGGCAGCAAGAAGCAGAGGCCAAAACCCCATGTCAGAGGAGGGACCTACCACATAAAGGGTGCAGGCCCTGGGTAATACCTAGTCAGGCACCCTTCCAGCTGGCTGCCTATCCTGCTATGCAGTGCACAGTTTGTTATTCATGCTGTGCCACTGAGGCAGGTGTTACAAAGACAATGCCGGCTTAGCCAGAGTAAATCCAAAGAAAGAGTAGCATTTTGTCTATGTGTAGGAGGCCCCTTTTTCTTGTCAACATCTTGACCAAAAAAAAGCCAGTGAGTGCAGAAATGTCTGTATCTGCTATTTAGAGAGTTCATTTTAATAATCAGGGAAACAGTAATGGAGTACACCCCCTGATTCTACCTGGATTTGAGACCAGCCTTTTATATGGTTTCAATATATTTCCTTTCATGTGTGATGAATTGTTCTAGCCTAACAGCTGGAAATATAAAAGGCAGTGATATGGGAGAGAAAATGAAAACAGTGCAGAAGTATTTGTGAATGAGATTCCTGTGCTTTGTTGCAGTTATGATGTCCTCCTGGGCTGCTTGGCCTGAACATTTAGTTAAAAGAAAGTTGTCACTGAGATGATACTGCCTGTTGTTGGCTACTATTAGGAACAGGAGTAGCTGGCTTCAGAGAAAGTCAGTGAGGTGGTACTGAGCATTCTGTTCTGTATGGTATCTCATGCATGCATTTTCAGCTCAGTTTCCTATGGAGAAACTAGAGTCCTAGCACTGTGGGGATGTTTCATGCAGGGTGTTATTGATGTCATATGCAGTTTCAGCATTTACTGCACGACTCTCTCCCATGCCATGGAAAAATTATTTTTGTCTCTCCCATGCCATGGAAAAAATTATTTTTGTCTTTGAAAGCAAAGCAACTTTTTTTTTTTAAACCACAGGAATAAAATTCCCACAGTCAAGGACAGAGCAACAAACTCAAGTTTTAGCTGGGGTATTTTGAATGGGAATGTCAAATTGAAGTAGAAAGAGTCTAATTTGATTGCAGAAAACAGCAAGATCTGAAGATATCTATGAAAGAGGATAACAGTTTGTATGGTATCAGTTTTACATGTCATTATTCTTCAGCACCTCTTTTGAAGGAAAAATAGTTTGGAGAAGAGCAGATTTTGCACTGTTTGCTACAATGTGAATAAGATTGCTTGTGCAGAAGTGAACATGCACACCTGGCAGCCACTGCAGCTGGAGATCCATGACTCTCCTAAAGGGAAATAACGGCTTAAAGACTGTGGTTAAAAGCAAGGAGGGGAGCTTTGCAGCAGAAGAGTGACAACTGAGATCCTTGTTTTCTTGTGGCTTAGTAACTAACTTGAGTTGGAAGCAGTGTCTACCCATCCTTAACAACATACACCGTGGGCAAATACTCATTCTAACATAATGTTGCATGCAAGGGTCAAGATTTGCATTATAGTAGGAGCTGGTGAGAGAGCAAATTAAAAAAGCATCTTTTGGTGAAGCCCGAGTTTCTGATGCCTGCCAAGATGCTGTCCAGGGTGCCAGATCTTCTGCCAGATGACAATGTATTTGCAAAATGTGTCTGGAACTTGCCCATTTATTAAATACAGGAAAAGTCTATGCAGAGTAGTAAAATCCAAGAAATGTCAACTTATTATGCAGAGACCTATTTCTAAATTAGAAATACTTTCAAAGGGGAAAACCAATTATATCATACAAAGTAAAGGTGATTTTTGGATGCTTCTTTCCCATTGGAATCATAGAATCGTAAAGCCATAGAATGTCTTGAGTTGGAAGGGACTGTAAAGATCATCTAGTTCCACCCTCCCTCCCATGTGCAGTGACACCTCCCACTAGACCAGGTTTCTCAAAGCCTTATCCAGCCTGCTCTTAAAGTTCAAGCTGATGCAAGCATGCCAGACTGGCACAGCAAGCCATGGACTACAGGTTACAGTTTGTTTCATTAATTGTGGGGACAGAACGTTTTTCATCTACTATTTCTGACATTCAGAAGGAAAGCAAAGCACCAGACCTCAGGTAGGTGACAGGCTTGCTTTGGCAAGGGTGAACAGAATCATAAGATCATTTTGGTTGGAAAGGACCTGTAAGGTCATTGAATCCAGCCATTATCTAACTCCGCCAAGTCTGCTGCTAAACTGTGTCCCTGGGAATCATATCTGTGTATGTTAAAATACCTCCAGGAATGGTGATCCAGCCACCTGCCTGGGGTGCTCATTCCAGCATTCTATAACCCTTTCAGTGAAAAAGTTTCTTCTAGTGTTCAGTCTAAACCTTCCCTGGTACAACTTGAGGCCAGTTGTTACTAGGGAGAAGAGACCAACACTCACCTCAATACAGCCTCCTTTCAGGTAACTGTACAGGGTGATAAAGTCTCCCCTCAGTCTCCTTTTCTCCAGACTAAACAATACCAGTTCCCTTAGCTGCTCCAGATAAGACCTGTTCTCTAGGCTCTTCATTAGCTTTGTTGCCCTTCTCTGAGCCCATTCCAGCATCAAAATCTCTTTCTCCTAATGAGGGTCCCAAAACTGAACTCATGGTGCGGCCTCACCAGTGCCAAGTACAGGGGAATAATTGTGGTTACTGACCCATAAATAACCCTTGTGTGTCTTTGCTTCCATGTGGGCAGAGCAAAAGCCCTCTCTAGCACACCACCCTTCAGACATTGGTGTGCTGTCCTCAGGCTTATTCCTAGGAAGCTTGATTTTGTGCCATTCCCCATTAAAATCTAGTTTAAACCTCTTTCACTGAGCCCTGATAGTTCATGTGCTAGGATCCCTTTCACCTTTCGCAGCAGGTGTATCAGGATCATTGAGTCCAACTGCTAATATCACACTGCCACTAGACTATGTCCTTATGAGCCACATCTACACAGTTTTGAGCACTTCCAGGGACAGTGATTCCACTACTTCCCTGAGAAGCCTGTTCCAATGTTTAACCACCCTTTCAGTAAAGAAAAATTTCCTAATATCCAATCTAAGCCACTCCTAATGCCAATTGATGCTATTTACTCTCACCTTATTGTTTATAACCTGGGAGAAGAAACCAGCCCCCACCTTGCTACAACCTTTTTTCAGATAGTTGTAGAGAAATGTACAGTCTCCCCTCACCCTCCTGTCCTCCAGACTAAGCAAGCCCTGTTCTCTCAGCTGCTTTTCATAAGTCTCGTGCTTCTAGCTCCTTCAGTTTTGTTTTTCTTTGGATGCACTCCAGCAACTCAGCATCTTTCTTGCGGTGGAACCTCTTAAAAAGGAGTCTCCATCTTCTTTATATAACACTGTGATAAGGTCTCCCCTGAGTCTTCTTAAGGCTGGATAAAGCCAGTTCTCTCAGCCTGTCCTCATATGGCAGGCTTCCCAGTCCTTTGATCTTTCTAGCCCTTCTCTGAACCCTCCCCACTCTGTCCACATGTGTGGGTATGTGTTTGTTTGTTTTCTTATTTTATTTTTTTCCCATAGAATTATTTAGGCTAGAAAAGACATTCAAGATCACTGAGTTCAATCATTAACCTAGTGCTGCCAAGTTCAGCATTAAAACACGTCCTTGAGTGTCACACTTACATATCTTTTAAATACATCCGGGGATGGTGACTTCACCACTTCTCTGGGGAGGCTGTTTCAGTGTTTTACACCACTTTTGGTGAAGAAATTTTTCCTAATATCCAATCTAAACCTATCATGGTGCAACTTGAGGCCATTTCCTCTTGTCCTATCACTTGCTACTTGGGAAATGAAACTGACTCTTACCTAGCTACAACACCCTTTCAGGTAATTGCAGAGAGTGAGAAGATTTTTCACCTTCCTTTTCTCCAGACTGAGCAACTTTATTTCCCTTAGTTGCTTCTCATAAGTCTTCTGTTCTGGATCTTTCACCATCTTTGTTGCTCTTCTTTGGATGCATTTCAGCACTTGAGTGTTCCTCTTGCAGTGAAGGGCCTTAAAGTGAACATGTTATTTGAGATGTAACTTCACCAGTGCTGAGTACAGGGGGACAATTTATTTCTGCTGGCCACACTATTTCTGATACAAGCCAGGATGCTGTTTTCATCCTTGGCCACCTGGGCACACTGCTGGCTCACAGTTAAATGTTTTTTGACAGCACCCTGAGGTCCTTCTATGCTGGGCAGCTTTTCAGCGACTCTTCCCCAGACATTGTATTGTATGAGGCTGGCATAGGACAATCAAATTTATTTTCCTTTGGAGTATTGCCATTCAGAGGGGATGAAAGGATTAAGGTGTTTTGAAAGGCAAGTGAGATAAGTTAGTAATTAAGGAGAGGCATTTATGCTATTTGTTTGTAAGTCTGTGTAACTAGGGGATTTAGATTTTTGTGAAACAGGTTTGGCAGGTTATTGTGTTGCTGAAGTAGAATGTGTTTTTTGCCTGACTTGTTAAATGGGGTCTGCAGAAACCCACTGCTTCTGTGCAGTGAAAGGCTTTGCTGCTAGTGTTGGCATCAGCATCTTTGCCTGGCAGCTGACAAATTTGAAATGTCTTTGCAAATCCTTGACTTCTTCAAGGTGAAGTCCTTGACTCTTTCTTTAGCAGCAGGGACTGTGGTCCAGGAAAAGCAGTACTAAATACTAGCTTATTTGGTCCATTTGCTTCTATTTTTGTTGTTGTTTTTAGGTTTTGTTTGTTTTGGTTTTGTTTGTATATGTGTGCTCCTCAGACCTTTTAGCATCCTTTGTGAAAGTCACTCAGTTTGCTGTCTGACAGTGGCAGAAGCCATAGAGGTGAAATGTGGTCATGATGCTGTTTAACTGCGTAGAACAAGAAGAAAATAGCAAGAGGAGGCTTGAAATTGCTGCTGCTTCTTTCACATTGTGGCAATGCCAGTGACGAGCAGTGTGAGCAATCTGGCAGTGCAGGCCTAGAGCCTGACATGGTGGTAGGCCATGCTCAGCATAAATGCAGAGCCAGCTAGCAGTGTAGCAAAACAGTGCTGTGCCTGCAGCATGTAACAAAAACAAGGCACTAGTAGCTATAAACATGGACAGTTATCTTGGGACAACAGGGCAAACACCTGCATCAACAAACCTCGTTGTGTCATTAGTAGCTGGACCAATAATCTGTAATAGTGCGATGTGTGGTCACTCAGAGGGAACCAATGAAGCCATGCCAACAAGGCACTCCGAGTTTATATAAGTTGTAGCAGTTCCCTTGCTATGCACTTCCGCCTTTCCTGTCTCCCGTTTCTTCTACACTTTACAGTGCTATACTTGCACTACAGGCCTCACCATAGGCCTGCACCTCAGGCCTGCAACACTGGAACAATAAAGGAACAATACTCGATCATATTGATCAGCCGTATTGATTCCAATCTCCGTTGCCCCATACCACACAAGTAACAGAGACAGCAAACAGATATTTTGTACCTCTGACTCTGCCACACCAGAAGACATTGGCATAGGTGTGGAGCCAGCGTGACTTGGTAGTTCCGGGATCAACTGGAACAGGGTTAATTTTCTTCACAAGAAGCTGGGAGGTCTTCCATGCAGCACAGGCAGCTGAACCAGCCAATGGGATATTCAACACTGTACTGACTTCATGCCTGCTATATAAAGGGAGGGAGGAGTGGGCTGGCCAGGTCAGGCTGGGATTTTTGTTGCTGATTGTTCAAGTGGGGTCATTGTATTTTATATCACTCACTTTATATGTTACTTTGTTTGTATTATTGTTACTTCTGTTGTTTCTTTGTTCTCTCTGTTGTTCTAGCAAGCTGTCCTTGTCTCAACCCCAGGGATTTTGTGTTTTCCTGATTTTTCTTCTCATTCCACCAGGGGTGCAGATGGGAGGGGAGTGCGTGAGCAGCTGTGTGGGGCTCAGCTGCTGTCTGCATCTAAACTACAGCACTGGTCACATTGCTGTTCCTGTGCCAGTTCACTAAATGAAGACCATCATAGTGATTTCATGATTGCATTGCATATTAGGGGTGATTTTTTCTTAAGCTAGGTCAGGAGGACCTGAAATGGTTCCTGGAGGAATTTAACTGTAGTGTTTTTCACTGGCTGTTGCTTATTCATTCATAGATTTGTGTGAAAGCAAAGGATGTATTAACACCTGACTCCCATGTAATACTACACTACCTCCTTTCCTCTGTAACTGATGGCTTGGGCAAATAGGGAAAATGTAGTGAGGTAGATTACAAACTTCATGAAGCTCTGCTGGCTGTCATCCTATTACTGGGAGACATTTTGGTTCGGGAGCCGATCGGACCCGGTGCTCGGGACCACTACGCTTGAACTGTGACTTTCTGCCCGTTTTTTTTCCGTCCTTTCGGGTTTCATGGGTCGGGAGGACTCCTGGTTGGTTGGGGGGGGGGCGGCAGGATCATGCTCTCACGAGCCTGCACAGGAACGGGAGCCTGACATCAGCTGCGGGAGGTTTAAATCCCGCCCGGGCTGTGTGCGTGGCACCTTTTTGGTTTGGGAGCTAGCTTCTTGGCTGGTTGCATAAAAACAAACAAACAAACAAAACCCCCACAACCAAAAACCAACCAAACGTTTAACTGTGGTAGTCACTTGGACAAAGGGTAGAAAAACAGCATCTACCCAGACAAACATGCTTCATCAGCATGCTGGAGTCCAGGCTCCCAGCTGCAGAGAGTGCTTCAGCCTGACACTTGGAATAGAGGAGGAAGGAGATAACACCTGTGTCAGGTGTGACCAGGTGAACTTCCTCCTCAGTCTGGTGGCAGAGCTGAAGGATGAAGTGGCCAACATGAAAGAGGAGGTGTCTAGGCTTAGGTCAATAAAGGAAAGCGAAAGGAAGTTAGATTTGTGGGAGAAGGCTCTGCAGATCTCCCCTGCTGAGGGAAGGGTCCCTAGAAACGGGGAGGGATGGATACAGGTCCCTGCCAGGGGTGGCAGGAGAAATCCATCCCGGCCCTCTCCTCCTCCTCTGCTGCCCTTGCATAATAAGTATAAGGCCCTGCAGGCCAAGGGCAGTGGGGATGAGAGGGCTGAGGAGCAGCCATCCGGAGTGGAGCCTGAGGCCAAGCAGTCCCCACAAACTATAACAACCAGCTCCACAAAGAAAAGGAGAAGGGTATAGTTGTTGGGGACTCTCTCCTGCAAGGTACTGAGAGACCCATATGTCATCCCAACCCATCCCACAGGGAGGTCTGCTCCCTACCCAGGGCATGGGTTAGGGACATCGCAAGGAGACTCCCTAAATTAATCCAGCCCTCTGACTACTACCCTCTGCTGGTAATACAAGCAGGGAGTGATGAAATTGACAAGAAAGGCACCAGGGCAATTAAAAAAGAATTCAAGGCCCTCGGACAATTGATTGATGGGGCAGGAGCTCAAGTGGTGTTCTGCTGAGTTCCCTCAGTGGCAGGGGTGTACAGTGAGAGGAACAGGAGAACCCACACCATCAACAATTGGCTCAGGGGATGGTGCCAGCAGCGGAATTTTGGTTTCTTTGATCATGGGGCAACTTTTACTGCACCTGACCTACTGGGTTCTGATGGGGTGCATTTATCTAGAAAGGGTAAGAGAGTCCTAGCACTAGAGTTGTCAGGGCTCATTAGGAGGGCTTTAAACTAAGTTGGAAGGGGGTGGGTGAGGAAATCAGTCCCTCTGCAGAGGAAAGAGTAGGGCACAAATTAGGGTCAATTGAGAAGTCAGGAGCCCAGCTGAAGTGCATGTACACCAATGCATGCAACATGGGCAATAAGCAAGAGGAGCTGGAAGTCCTGGTCTACCAGGGTGACTATAATGTAGTCACCATCTCAGAAACATGGTGGGATAACACGCACGATTGGAGTGCTGCACTGGGGGGTTACAGGCTCTTTAGGAGAGACAGGCGAGGGAGAAGAGGAGGAGGGGTGGCTCCGTATATTAGGGAGTCACTCTCTGCCACAGAACTTGAGGTGGAGAAAGAAGGGATTGAGAGCCTGTGGGTTAAAATCAGAGGGCAGCCTAACAAATCTGACATCCTGGTTGGAGTCTGTTATAGACCACCCAACCAGGATGAGGAGGCTGACGAATTACTCTACAAGCAATTGGAGGCTGTCTCAAGGTCATCAGATCTTGTCCTTGTGGGTGACTTCAACCTGCCAGATATCTGCTGGGAACTTAATTCACCAGAGAGGAGGCAGTCCAGAAGATTCCTGGAGTGCATAGAGGACTGCTTCCTGATGCAGCTGTTAAGTGAAGCCTACCAGGGGTCAGGCTCGGCTTGACCTGCTGTTCTCCAATAGAGAAGGGCTGGTGGGAGATGTGATTGTGGGAGGCTGCCTAGGGTGCAGTGATCATGAGATAGTGGAGTTTTCAATATGCAGGGAGATAGGGAGGAGCACCAACAGAACCTTCACCTTGGACTTCTGGAGGGCGAACTTCAGCCTGTTTAAGAAACTTATTTGTAAAGTTTCCTGGGTACCAGCCCTCATGAGCTGAGGGGTCCAGGAAGGTTGGGCCTACTTCAAACGGGAGCTCTTGAAGGCACAGGAACTGGCAGTTCCCATGTGCCGAAAGACGAGCCTGTGGGGAAGGCGACCGGCCTGGATGAGCAAGCAGCTCCTGGAGGATTTAAGGGGAAAAAAGAGGCTGTATCACCTTTGGAAGGAGGGGAAGGCTTCTCGAGGTACGCTTAAGAAAGCTGTTAGATTATGTAGGAAAAAGAAAATTAGAGAGGCAAAGGCCCAGCTGGAACTGAAGCTGGCCACCTCTGTGAAAGATAATAAAAAGCATTTTTACAATGACATTAACACTAAAAAGAAGGGCAAGAAGAACCTGCACTCCTTATTGGACCTAGAGGGGAACACTGTGACTGAAGACGAGGAAAAGGCTGAGGTCCTGAACACCTTTTTTGCCTCAATTTTTAACAGCAAGGCAGGAGTTCAGGACAAGTGGCCTCCTGAGCAGGGTGAAGGTGTCAGGGAGCAGTGCAGTGCCCCGGTAATCCATGAGGAATTAGTTCGGAACCTGCTGAGCCACTTGGACACTCACAAGTCCATGGGACCGGATGGGATCCATCCTAGCATGCTGAGACAGCTGGCAGATGTGCTGGCCAGGCCACTCTCCATCATTTTCCTCCAGTCCTGGCTCACAGGTGAGGTCCCAGATGACTGGAAACTGGACAATGTGGTCCCCATCCATAAGTAGGGTCGGATGGAGGAACCTGGAAACTACAGGCCAGTCAGTCTGACCTCAGTGCCAGGGAAAGTGATGGAGCAGATTATCCTGGCGGCAATAACTGCACACCTGAAGGATGGCCAAGGGCTCAGGTCCAGTCAGCATGGATTTAGGAAGGGCAGATCCTGCCTCTCCAACCTGATCTCCTTCTATGATCAGGTGACCCGTCTGGTGGACGTGGGGAGGCCTGCGGATGTGGTCTACCTGGACTTCAGCAAGGCCTTTGACACCGTCCCCCACAGCAAACTGCTGACTAAGCTGTCAGCTCGTGGCTTGGACCACTACACTCTGTGCTGGGTTAGGAACTGGCTGGAGGCTGAGCCCAGAGAGTGGTAGTGAATGGTGCCACATCCAGCTGGCAGCCAGTCACCAGTGGAGTCCCCCAGGGATCAGTGCTGGGCCCCATCCTCTTTAACATCTTCATTGATGATCTGGATGAGGGGATTGAGTCAGTCATCAGCAAATTTGCAGATGACACCAAGTTAGGAGCAGATGTTAATCAGAGGGTAGAAAGGCTCTGCAGAGGGACCCTGACCGACTGGACAGATGGGCGGAGTCCAATGGGATGGCATTCAACAAGTCCAAGTGCCGGGTGCTGCACTTTGGCCACAGCAACCCCATGCAGTGCTACAGGCTGGGGTCAGAGTGGCTGGAGAGCTGCCAAATGGAGAGGGACCTGGGAGTACTGATTGACAGCTGCCTAAACATGAGCCAGCAGTGTGCCCAGGTGGCCAAGAAGGCCAGTGGCATCCTGGCCTGTATTAGGAATGGTGTGGCCAGCAGGAGCAGGGAAGTCATTGTGCCCCTGTACTCTGCATTGGTACTTGAGTACTGTGTCCAGTTCTGGGCCCCTCAGTTTAGGAAGGACATCGAGACTCTTGAACATGTCCGGAGAAGGGCAACAAGGCTGGTGAGAGGCCTTGAGCACAAGCCCTATGAGGAGAGGCTGAGGGAGCTGGGATTGTTTAGCCTGGTGAAGAGGAGGCTCAGGGATGACCTCATTGCCCTCTGCAACTCCCTGAAGGGTGGTTGTAGCCAGGAAGGGGTTGGTCTCTTCTCCCAGGCAACCAGCACCAGCACAAGAGGACACAGTCTCAAGCTGCGCCAGGGGAAGTTTAGGCTCGAGGTAAGGAGAAAGTTCTTCACTGAGAGAGTCATTAATCATTGGAATGAACTGCTTGGGGAGGTGGTGGAGTCAGCATCCCTGGAGGTGTTCAAGAGGAGATTGGATGTGGCACTTGGTGCCATGGTCTAGTCATGAGGTCTGTGGTGACAGGTTGGACTCGATGATCCTTGAGGTCTCTTCCAACCTTGGTGATACTGTGATACTGGAGGACCAGGTTTCTTGGGCATTTCTATGTGGAAAAAGAGGAGTGAGTCCATGAGAAGGTGAGGAGGGATCCTCAGACAAAATCCTCAGACAGCTTTCTGGAGGATGTAAGTGGGCAAGAAAGTGCTGATCATTCTGGGATCAGGTGCCAGGATTCATGGGAGTGACTCAAAGCTGCATCAGGGGAGGTTCAGAAGTGACAGTAGGAAGCATTTTTGTACTGGGGTGTGGGGTGGTCCAACACTGGAACAGTCTTCCTAGAGAGGTGGTCGATTGATGCCCCAAGCCTGTTGGTGTTGAACAGGCATTTGGACAATGCCCTTGATAATGTGCTTTGACTTTTGGTCTGCTTAAGTGGCTAGGCAGTGGCCTAGATGATAATTTTAAATTCACCTTTTCCTCTACCCCTCTCCCATTGCATTGCATGTTCTTCAATAAGAGTATAATATGAATTCTGCAACCTCGGTCCGTAGTATGGTTCTGTTGTTGATCTTCCAGATCTTTTTTCCTTTGTCTGATGCTTTGGCAATATGCATTTTGGCATTTTGAAGATGAAGAGGTAGTGTTGATATCTGTTAGATGCATTTTTCACAGGGAATGGCAATGACATTTTCTTCAATAAATCAGATTAAGGTGAGTGCAACTGTGATATCTGTCTATCCTGAGACAAGGATAGGAAAGAAAATACCATGTATGTTTTTCAGTGTTTCCTGTAAAATAAAACAAGCATAGTTTCTGTAGCTCTTAAAAGCTGATTATAGAATCATAGAATCTGTCAGAGTTGGAAGGGACCACAAGGATCATCTAGTTCCAATCCCCCTGCCATAGGCAGGGACACCTCACGCTAGATCAGGCTGGACAGAGCCTCATCCAGCCTGCTCTTAAACACCTCCAGGGACGGCACCCCAACCACCTCCCTAGACAACCCATTCCAGGGCTTCACCACTCTCATGGTGAAGAACTTCTTCCTCACATCCAGCCTGAATCTCCCCACCTCCAGCTTCATACCGTTCCTCCTAGTCCTATCCCTACCTGATATCCTGAGAAGTCCCTCCCCAGCCTTCCTGTAGGCCCCCTTCAGATACTGGAAGGCCACAATTAGGTCACCTTGGAGTCTTCACTTCTCCAAACTGAACAGCCCCAACTCTTTCACTCTGTCCTCATAGGAGAGGTGCTCTAGCCCTCTGATCATCCCCATGGCCCTCCTCTGGACATGTGCCAGCATGTCCATATCCCTCTTGTAATAGGGGCTCCAGAACTGAATGCAGTACTCCAGGTGGGGTCTCACCAGACCTGAGTAGAGGGGGAGGATCACCTCCCTCGACCTGCTGGCTGCACTTCTCTTGATGCAGCCCAGGATCTGATTGGCTTTGCGGGCTGCAAGTGCACATTGAGAGCTCATGTTGAGCTTTTTGTCTACCAGCACCCCCAAGTCCCTCTCCTCAGGGCTACTTTCCAGCCAGTCACTGCCCAGCCTGTTTTTGCGCCTGGGATTGCCTCAACCCAGGTGCAGGACCCTGTACTTGGTCATGTTGAACCACATGAGATTGGCTTGTGCCCACCTCGCCAGCCTGTCAAGGTCCCTCTGGATGGCCTCCCTTCCCTCCAGCGTGTCTGCTGCACCGCACAGCCTGGTGTCATCAGCAAACTTGCTGAGGGTGCACTCAATGCCACTGTCCATGTCGCCCACAAAGATGTTGAACAAGACTGGTCCCAGGACTGATCCCTGAGGGACTCCGCTTGTCACTGGCCTCCACTGGGACATGGACCCATTGACAGCCACTCTTTGGGTGCAGCCATCAAGCCAGTTCCTTATTCATCTAGTGGTCCACTCATCAAACCCATGTGTCACCAGTTTGGAGACCAGGATGTGGTGTGGGACAGCGTCGAAGGCTTTGCTCAGGTCCAGGTAAATGACATCAGTTGCTCGCCCCTCATCTATTAATTTTGTCACCTGCTGATAGAAGGCAACCAGGTTGGTCAGGCAGGATTTGCCCTTGGCGAAGCCATGCTGACTGTTCCAAATCACCTCTTCACTATTCTTCTGAGCCAGGAGTGCCTCCAGGAGAATCTGCTCCATGATCTTTCTGGGCACAGAGGTGAGACTGACTGGCCTGTAGTTCCCTGGTTCCTCCTTCTTACCCTTTTTGAAAATGGGGGTAATGTTTCCCCTTTTCCCGTCTGTGGGGACTTCCCCAGACTGCCATGACTTTTGGAATATAATAGAGAGGGGTTTATTCTATACCTACCTTGGATATTCCTTATTTATTCATTCATTCATTCATTCGATGACAGATTCTGCAGTGGCAACCTGTAAGGGCTTAGTCTGTTCTTCAGAAATTCCCATTAAAACCAAGGACCAAGAAATCTCCTGGGAAGCGGATTTTTGGATGGGCAGATGATACCAGTGATGCAACTACAGTGAGGTCAGATGACTTAATGATCTGAACCAGGAGGAGGAAAACTGGCTGGATCCTTTCTTCTTGTACCTTTCCTGAGAAACCTTCCTTTTATGTTTGTGTGCCTCTCTTGTGCCTGTTGTTGTTAGAATCATACACAAGATTTCCCTTGTCTCCACTTGTCTTCTGGGATCTGACTTATGTTTGTCTTACTTGTAAGCACCACTGAGATCAGAGCCTGATTATTTAGAATTCTTGAAGGAAATTAGCAGCCTTCAGCCTGCTGATTGTAGAGAGATGCCACAAAGAGCTTAACTAAGATTTCTCCTGCTGAGTTATCTCCTTGGTGAGAGCCTGCTTGATGTGAAGTGACATGGATAAGCAGGAAATTTTCTGGTTCAGGGAGCGAGAGGGAGTAATAAAGAACTTTCATATGCATTAAAGAGTTTGTCCATCGTTCCTTCATAGGAGAACAAAAGATGCTTCTCTTTTATTCTTTGTCCATTTTGAAAGAATTTCTGGATGCTTTTCATTTTAACATCTGTTGCTGTACACCTAGCACTTTATAGCCTTTTTTTTAATCTTTCACAATTGGAGTTGGTTCTCATAGGGGCAGAGAAAAGTGTTGAATCCTTGCCAGCCACACACTTTGCAGAAATGGTTCATCAGTGCTGAAATTTTGGCCTGTGTTGCATAAGAAATAGTATCTGCAGCAGCGCATTTGGAGCTGGGCAGGAGTCTAGTATGTGATGCATTACAGTTATCAAGACCTTCTTAGTGAAATGGGACTCTGAAAATAGTAGCTGCTGGTTTGCCTTTGTGTTTGTCCTTGGGGAGAAAGAAGTTCTGACTGTAGTTCAGCTGTTAGTTGTGGAGACTTGCTCATGTGCTGGCAAAGGGACCATTAGAGAAGGCTGGAGTATATGAATGCTGATGTACAGAGGATTAGAGGTGAGGATAAAACCATGAAATAAATCCATGAGGGCTACATAGGTTTGGTAATAGAATTGAATTAACCAGGTTGGGAAAGACCTTCGAGATCATCAAGTCCAACCTATCACCCAACACCATCTAATCAATTAAACCATGGCACTAAATGCCCCATCCAGTCCCTTCCAAAACACCTCCAGTGACAGTGACTCCACCACCTCCCTGGGCAGCACATTCCAATGACCAATCACTCTTTCTGCGAAGAATTTCTTGAAACTGTGTCCTCTTGTTCTGGTGCTGGTTGCCTGGGAGAAGAGACCAACCCCCACCTGGTTACAACCTCCCTTCAGGTAATTGTAGACAGCAATAAGGTCTCCCCTGAGCCTCCTCCTCTCCAGGCTAAGCAACCCCAGCTTCCTCAGCCTCTCCTCATAGGACTTGTGCTCCAGACCCCTCCCCAGCTTTGTTGCCGTTCTCTGGACACGTTCCAGCAAGTCAACATCTTTCCTAAACTGAGGGGCCCAGAACTGGACACAGTACTCAAGGCATGGCCTAACCAGTGCTGAGTGCAGGGGCACAATGATCTCCCTACTCCTGCTGGCCACACTATTCCTGATACCGACCAGGATGCTATTGGCCTTCTTGACCACCTGGGCACATATCTTGCTGAGCTGGGGGTGTGTGGACTGTTTGTGTTTGTTAGCACTGAAGCAACTTATCAGGCTCCAAAAAGCCTAACTAATCTCTGCAACGTGGCTCCATTCTTAAGGGAAGAGAGGCACCCTGTCCTTACAGAGGACAGAGAATGTCTTTCAGGTAATGTCAAGAAAGTCAGAATGGCTTTACCAAGGTCAACCTGGTGGTAGCTTTCTGTGATAGAACTATCTCAGTGGACAAGGAAAGAGCTATAGAGTTACAGCGACAGCACCCAAACCCTGGAACCTGAAAACAGCAAGTGGAATAGGAAGTCTCTCATGTTACAATGTGAACTTCAAGCTCCACAATACCTTGCTCCAGCCAGTGCTTTCATTTTGAAGCTGGCATGGGGCAGAATGGTTTTGATTAGTAACAGCAAATTTTCAGCTTCAAAGTTTCAACTCTGACACACCATGTCAGGGTGCTCTCTTTTCTGGTCATGTGGCCTGAATTCTCCTGTCATGGAAACTGACTTGCTAAGATGCCAAATTGGTACCTCTGGTTTGCTTTTTAACTGTCACCTGGTAAAGTCATCATCAGGTGCTACTGCTTCTGCCTGGACCTCAGTTCCTCTCCTCCAGGACAGTGTATATGAACTCCTGTTATGCTGGCAGCTGCACTAATAGTTGCTTAAATTAGATGTGTGAAACACATCCTTGCAATCACCACCCCAGGCAAGAGGCTTCTACACTGGCTAAAGTGAAGACAAAGCTGCTACAGTTTTAACTCTGCTTCACATTTGAATCCTCTCCCTGAGTTAAATGCAGCTTCAGTGGTATTTTAACTCCAGCCAACTATTGTGAATTTGCCACCCTGAGTTAAGAATACCTATTATTTTTCTCTCAGCTGTAGACATACAGTCTTATTGCTGGTTCTTACATGGTTATTTGATATTTATTCAGGCCCTACTTTACTGTGCTTAAAAAAGTAGATGTAATTAAAAGTCAGCAATTAAGCTAATGTAGCCTAACAGAGAGAGGCTCTGAATGACTTGTGAAACACAGGGCTCTGATACAGCACAATGTAATTTACAAATTTCAGCTGTTCTAAACATGCCTTTTTTTGACAGAGTTCTGTCAGTCTGTATCAGCTAAAGACCAACATTTCTACCAATTCCTTGCAGTTTCAAGTAAAATAATTACAAGCTTTTTCTTCCCCCTCTCCTTAAAAAGCCTCACAAAAATCTACCCTGAATGTCATGGTTTGTAGTATTTCTTGTTTCCACATAGTCTGGAAAGGATGGATCAGATCTACCATCTCCACTGCTGGATAGTCTATGGAAGAGGTGTTTGTGGCACATTACTGGGGAAGGGCTGGCTACCCTATACATGGTATGAGTTACATAATAATTTGAACATGCTCCATGTGCAGCATGGATAACTTGGAGTAAAATAATTCTCTATTTTATTGTATTAAGAACAGTGTAACCTAGATTCTCTCTTCTCTCCTATTTTTTTCCTCCTTTTTTTTTTTTTTTCCTTGCAGGGTGACCCACTTAGTTGATTAAATTGCAACTCAATTATAACTTATTTTGTTACAGCTGGGAATAAAGCATATCTAAAGAGACTCGAATTGATAAAGTAATTTATTTTTCACCTTGTTGGTCAGCTGGAAATTATGGTTGGAATTAAGTGATAAGCTTTGGTTTTAGTAGTTTTTGGGTGACAGGTACCTCAAAACAGCCTTGGCTGGCAGAGAATGCAGAAATGATTCAGTGACAACTTATACATTTCATAGGAAGAAAAAAAAAAGGTCATGGTCTAATTTATCAAAGACTCGAAATAAGATTTAAATCTAAAATAAGCCTGAAGTCAGCAAGTACAGCGACAGAGTGACATATTTTACTTGAAGTGAATACATAAATCACATTGACACTTGTGCATTATTTATACTTCTACTGCACCTGCAATTTTTTTTAACAAATTCATCAGAGGCATCATGAGGGCAAATAAATCATCTAGGCAGAGTCTGTAAAAGAGTTGACCAAACTTCAGAAAAACCTCATCTTACACAGTCTTTGCTAACAGAATTGTTCTTTAGGTTAAGGACATGATAGCCAGGTAACATGTGATCTATGCTACAGAGTAGTGTATTTAATAGAAACCTCATGTATTTTCTCCTCTCACTTAAAGCTCAGGGAACAGAACAAAAGCAAATCTATTCAGTGCAGGACAATTTGGAAAGTCAAATTCCTCTACCCATGAAGTTCAAAGGGAGAAATAATCCAGTGAGAGCTCTTAATCCCCCCAAAAATGTAGATTCAATGGTGCTGCTAGGTAGATGTCTGTAGGAAGATAGCCCTGTATGGCTACCTGCAGCAGGGATGAAGCTGTGCATGAAACCCACAGCTGAAACCACCAGATCTGTGAATGGACTCCAAGTGGTGGTGCGAGTACCTTCTATCTCTTTGGGCTGGATACTTAGCATGGCTTCTTGCTGTGATATCACATCACTGGCAGCTGAACAGCATGTTTTCATACTATTGCCCCCTGCAACATTTAGGCATGACAACATTGACAAGTGGAAAAGCAGCTGACATTCTGCTCTTATTTCTGTCACTGTATAAAAAGCTGATGCTGTAACAACATTTTCTGATGTCAGGATGGAGGAAGCCTGCCCACTCCTCTAAAAAAGTTCCGTTACCCAAGCTCAGCTGTAGTGTTCTGTCTTGGTGCTCACTTACTACTTCAGTCTCCCAAAGTGGTCTTAGAGCAAAACCATCTGTTCTAGACAGTCTGAGAGAGATGCTCTATTTACCTCTCTGGATTCTTGTCTGGCTTCAGCAACAGAATTACAGAATCACAGAATGGTAGGGGTTGGGAGGGACTTCCAAATATCATCTACTCCAACCTCCCTGCTAAAGCAGGTTCACCTAGAGCAGGTTGCACAGGAATGTGTCCAGGAGGGTATTTTTAAAGTCTCCAGAGGAGACCTCACAACCGCTTTGGGCAGCCTGTTCCAGTGCTGTCACTTTCAAAGAAGCTTTTGCTTATGCTTAAGTGAAGCTTTCTGTGTTCTAGTATGTACCTATTGCCCCTTGTCCTATCACTGGCCACCACTGAGAAGAGCCCAGCCCCATCCTCATGAGCTCTACTTTTCAGGTATTTATAAGCATTGATAAGATCCCCTCTCAGTCTTCTCTTTCCCAGGCTAAAGAAACCTAGGTCACTCAGCCTCTCTTAAGAGAAAAGATCCAGTCTGTTAATCAACTTTATGGCACTCCATTGGACTCTCTCCAGTAGTTTCCTGTCTTGCCTGAGCTAAGGAGCTGAGAACCGGGCACAGGTGCAGCCTCACTAGGTGTGTTGGTTTAAGTTGACTGGCCACACTAGGAGGGATAAGGGATGGGGTTGGGGGGGCAGGGCTACCCCTAACCCCCACAGTGGCACATAGCATCAGAGCAAGCTGGATCATATATTCTACACTACACTTGTGTCATGCACACTGTATGGCAGGAAAGGCGTTGGCTAGGGTTGACTTGCAATATGTTCTATAGTTTGTAAAGATCCTATTTCAGGTATTTGGTGTTTCTTCCCCAGTTTCTGCACTGGGGTTCATCTCTATTTTGTTCTGGTTTTGGCTTGTATGTGGTCACAGTATCATGTGTACACTGCTACCTTTTCTGCTTTTTTCTTTTTGTTTTCCCTTTGTATAATCTGATACCCCTGAAATAGAGCAGTAAATTGCCATTATCTCAGCTGACATTTTGACTTCCCTTCCTGCCCCAGCTCCTTTCCTCCTTGATCATCCAGAGGGGAGGGTGAATGAGAAAACCTCTCTGTTGTAACTGGATTGTCAGGACTCAGATGCCAGATGAGTTAAAATCAGAGCACTAGGGCAGAGCAGACAGGGAGGAGAACTTCCCTCGACCTGCTGGCCACACTCTTAATGCACTGCAGAATACCATTTGCTTTCTTTGCCACAAGGGCCAGTTGTTGGCTGATGACAAACTTGGCATTTACTAGCACTTCTAGTTCCTTCTCTGCAGAGCTGCTTTCCAGCTCTGATGTACTGAGGCTTAATCCTCCCCCAGAGTAGGACTCTACAGTTGCTCTTCTTGAACTTCATGAGATTCCTCTTTGCCCAACTCCAGAGCATCTAGGTCTTGTTGATGGCTCCATGGCCTTCAGATGTGCCAGCCACTCCTCCCAGTTTTGTATCATCAGCAAACTTGCTGTAAGTGCACTCTGTCCCTTCATCCAGGTAGTTGATGAAGATTTGAACAAGACAGGAGACTGATTCCTGGAGAACATCACTATCTACAGGCCTCCAACTAGACCTCCTCTGTGCTCTTTCATTCATCCAGTTACCAATCCACCTCACTGTCCACTCATCTAATCCACACTTCCTAAGATTATCTATGAAGATGGTATGGGAGACAGTGTGAAAAAGCCTTGTGGAAGTTGAGGTGGACAGCATCCTTTACTCTATAAGATTAGTCAAGCATGACTTCCCCTTCATGAATCCATGGTGATTATTCCTGATAATCTTTTCCTCCACGTGCCGAGATGCAACCTCCAGCATGAGCTGTTCCATCACCTTTCCAGGGATGGAGGTGAGGCTAACTGGCCTGTAATTTTTTGGGTCCTTCTTGCCTTTCTTGAAGGCTGGAGTGACAATGGCTTTACTTCAGTCTTCAGACACCTCTCTTGCTCTCTATGACCTTTCAAAGGTGATGGAGAGTGGCTTAGACATAACCTTAGCCAGTTCCCTTAGCACTCACAGGTGCATCCCATTGGAGCTCATGGATTTGTGAGTGTCTCTAACCCAGTACTCCTCAACTAAGGGGGAATCTTCCCTCCTCCAGACTTTCTCTCTAATCATCAGGGTCTGGGATTCCTGAGTACCAGCCTTAGCAGTAAAGACAAAAGCAAAGAAGGCAATCAATAATTCTGCCTTCTCTGTATTATTTGGCACCAGGTCACTCACCTCATTCAGCAGTTTGCCTGGTATTGCTTTTCCTATTGATGTATTTGAAGAAGGTGTTCTTGTTATTTTTCACATCCTTTGCCAGATTTAATTCCAAGTGGACCTTTGCCTTCCTCATTGCATCCCTATGCTGTCAGCATTCTGTATGTCTGTTCCTCAAGTGGCTGGTCCCTCTTTCCACATATATCCTTCTTTCATTTGAGTTTTTCCAGAAGCTCCTTGCTCACCCATGCAGGTCTCTTGTCTCCCTACTTGATGTATTGCTCCTAGGTATGCACTGATCTTAAGCTTGGAGGAAGCAAGTCTTGAATATTAAGCAGGATTGAACACTAATGAACTCTCTTGAGCTCCCCCTACGTTATGGATCACTAGCCTATTGGACTCCTCCAAGTAGGTCTCTGAAGAGGTTAAAGAGCTCTGTGGAAGTCCAGGGTTGCAATCCTACTTGTTACTGTTGTGGTCTATAAAAGGATAAATTAATGTTCAATAAGTGGAGCGATTAATAAAAAAAAATATTAATAATTTAATCAATCACACAAAAAAAAATCCCACAAAAAAACCCCAAACCACTAATCAAAAACCTATTTACAGATTCGAGGGGTTCGGTTGTGGAACAGATACCTCACCACCAGGAACAAGTAACAATTTAAACAATATGTATAAAAATCCAGAAACAACAAACAGCACTTTAAACTGTAAGGAAAAGCAACCTCAGCAATGAAGCCGGTGATTGCCCCAACGGGGGCAGGGGGAACTCTAGAATTCCCTAAGGCAACAGACCTTCAATGGATGCTTATAAAAATCAGGTATTGTAATTACTCACTGATCCTGATACCTCGTAGCACACGTTAAGATCTAGACAAAGCAAAATGGCGTTGACCACGTGGAAACTGCAGGAGCAGTTTCACTTTCTGTTGGTGTCTGCAGCTTATTGCTGAGGCAGGATTTGTTCCCAAAGGATTTGTAGCTGAAAGCTTTGTAGAGAGGAGATTTCTTGGCTGTAATCCTTTTGTGGCAGTGCTCGCTCCTTTCCCCGGTCAAACGAAACTGTCCCAGGGACTCAGGTCCTCTGGGGTTTCGCCTCTCAGCCCAGCAAGATGCATGTCTGTCCTCTGGGCTTTACAACGCTGAAAATAGTGAGGGGTCCTTGCTATCTTGTCTGGGTAAACTGAAACACAGTTCAGCTTCCAAGCAAAGCTTGTGGTTCCTTCCAGAGCATGGACAATTGCGAGACAATGCTCTGGCTCTTTGGGCTGATACTTATAGATTTCCCGAGGCAATAATGGCCAGTAGCAACACAGATCTAGAGATAAAACCCTGGTATTGCAACCTATAGAAAGCCTTCTTTCCAAATGTGGCCAAAAGCACGCCCACCTGGCTCATTCTGGCTCTGAAGCATGTTCAGGCAAGCCTAAAGAAACAGATCTACTAACTTCTGCCTCATTGTCTGATTGAGAGTAATTTTGAGGCTTTTTGTCCATTCAGGACAATTACCCTGCTACTTCCTTGAATGATTGTGATCTCTACCATCTCGTAGTCACTGCATCCAAGGCTGCCCCTAACCAATCCATCTTTGCTCATTAGCACAAGGTGTGGCAACACACATCTCCTCCCAGGGTCCTCCACCACCTGTGTCCAAAAGTTACCATCAATGCACTGCAGGAACCTCCTGGGCTGTTTGTGCCTTGCTGTGTTGTCTTTCCAGCAAATATCACGATTGTTGAAGTCTCCCAAGTTAATCAGGGTGTGTGATTGTGAGGCTGCTTGAAGCCATCTGTAGAAGGCTTTATTGAATTCCTGATCAAGTGGCCTATGCTAAACACCCACTCCAATGTACCCATATTAACAACACATGAAACAGGTATCCATCAAGTTCCTCAGGGACCAGAGAAGAGCTCAGGCAGAATGGCCTGGGAAAATCTTTCTTGTATTTACTTTGAGCTTCCCAGTATCAGAAAGGAGTGGGCTGGTAAGGAAGCAGTATGCAAAAATTCTGGGAGACACTGTACCAGGCTGATGGCTGAATACTTTGGTTATGGCGAGAGTCAGATCTTCTCCCATGTTTAGCTCACTTGGAGTAAAAGAGAATGATCACAGTCTTCTGTCATAGAATCATAGAATCAATAAGGTTGGAAGAGACTTCAAAGATCATCAAGTCCAGCCTGTCACCCAAGACCTCATGACTACTAAACCATGGCACCAAGTGCCATGTCCAATCCCCTCTTGAGCACCTCCAGGGATGGTGACTCCACCACCTCCCTGGGCAGCCCATTCCAACAGCTAGCAACTCTCTCTGTGAAGAACTTTCTCCTCACCTCCGGCCTAAACTTCCCCTGATGCAGCTTGAGACTGTCCTCTTGTTCTGGTGCGGGTTGCCTTCAATGTATATGAACGAACTGCTGTTCATCTTTGTGGGCTTAATCAGGGTTATCATAGAAGATAAAAATCAGTCATGAAATTTGAGTGCCTTGAAAACCCTAGAAGGCTTTGACTTAAATTTTAAAGCATCTGAGACACACTTACACATCATTTCTGCATCTTCTCCTCCGCATCTGTTGTGCTTTTAGACTGACTTTCATGGTTGATTTTCTCTCCTCTGTCAATAGCTAATATACAAAGATACGGACACTGGCCTATCTTATGGGCTTGTTTCTTTTCTTAATTTCACAAACCGTTCAGGATGTTATTTTTCTTTGTCTTTTTTTTTTTTTTTTTTTTTTTTTTAATTTACTACTTTACAAGAGAGCATAGAAACCACTTCTTGTGATGTACCCACCAGTATCAAACTACGTGTGTGGAATTCCTTGTATAATATGTGGTGTCTAGGAGAAAGATCTTGTTGGTTTTGCATGTCTCAGCTTCAGCACTTCTGCAGTGCCCTGAAGTGGCACAGATTGGATCTGTTTTTTTAGTCACTCTCACAGTTTCAGGAATGGGTTTCATAGTCCATGTTAGAAAGACATGCAGGCGTTGCTCTTGATAATATTTTCTTGCTGTCCTTTTTGTCTTGAAAGCTCTTATCCAGCTGCTCTCGGAAGGCGTCTGGTGATTCATGCCCATGTTGTCACCCTACACAGGGCAGTTAATCACTTGTGTCTAGCTATGTGTCACTCTTGGGGGTCCTGTTCTCATACAGACATTAGGAACAGACATTTTTAAACAATGAAGCTGGTAGGGGGTAGCACCATGAACCTACTGACATCTCATGAATGCTATTTGGTATGGCCAGAGCTGCTGTCTGTGTTTCATAGAAACGCTGTGCTCTGTTCTTCCAGGTGACCTCTTACCAGGACAACAATGAAAGGGAGGAAATGAAACCATAGATCTTATCTGAGGTTCAGGACTCCAGTTCCCTGCTAATGAACATGTTACTTTTCTTTGGACTGCTGCAGGTTCTTCCCTGCAACTCTGTCCCTAGATTCTGGCACTTACCTTTATCTAGAGCCAGGTGCCTCTTGGTACCAGCAGTGGGGACTAAGAGAGTGATACCTTGTAAATTTACACAGCTCAGCGGTCTGGATGTATTCACATAGTGCTGATGAGGGAGCTGGCAGAGCTGCCAGTAGAACATACTGAATGCCAGTAGAACATATAGAAGTTAAAGATACTAGAGACATGTAATATTTTGTCTGTACTCATGATGACATGATACATTTGTGATGGACTGTACTCATAGCGGAGTTGTGGTGATTTATATTGTATGTGCAGCTACACCTAAGAAGGCCTGGCCCTGCCTTTAATGAGAATGATGCCGAATTTTGCCCCAAAAGGCGAGAATAACTGCCTAAGAGACTCAGTTTAAGTCAGATAGACAGGAGGTATTTTATTTGCAACGCGTTGGAGAAATCACTAAATGGATTTCTGCCTGTCCCGTAACAAAAGCATGCCTTTTATACAGTTTTGGATGTAGTATTGCATCAGATCTTATACATAATCATATCTTTGCATACATATTCATGTTGGTGTAGGCTGAGCGTGGGCGGGGGCATCTCTTTTGACGATCTTCTTGGTGGTCATTCCGGTGGCCTTCATCATGGGCAGGGGGTTTCCTGATGAGTCTTCCTCCTTAAACTTTAGCCTTGTTGGCTCTGAATCATGCCTACCCTAACAGTTCTTGTCAGTCCTTATCTTTTTCTGTCACAGTGACCCATGCCTCAACTAATTTACTGCTTTATCTGCTTCATGCTTTCAAAGCTCTCTGTTCTGGGGCTTCATTCCCCCTTTTTCTTATAATTGACGAATTCTTTCACAAATTCTAATATTCCCATCTCTATTTACTCAGCGGCATATTTCCACCCCTGGGGCAAGCCAGTCAGAACAATCAGGCTCTAGCTGCTTCTCCACCCCTCCAGGAAAACAGCACGCTGAGCCTTTCACAACCCTGCACGGACCTATCCCAAGCCCAGTGCTGACCGCTTCCAGCCGCTGCCCGAGGCTCTACAGATGCATGTCACGGTACACCGCCTTCCCGCTAGGCGTTCGCGTACCAAAACGTGACGGCATCCAACAACTTTACCTCCTGGCGGAGGGAGGAGCCAGGTGCTCGGCGCCATTTTCGGAACTCGTCCGAAAAAGTTGGGGAAGAGACTAGGCCGCCCGCAGCCCGAGCGTACGGCCGGTCCCGCCGCCACTGCATCTCAAGTGGACGGCCGGGGACTGCCGTCGCTGCTCAGCGCACAGCAGGGCTCCGCCCATCTCTGCCGCCGCGCACAGAATCAAAATCACCTCCACCCTCGGACACTCAAACGGCTTCTCCAGCTGGAGTCCCCTCAGCCCCCGGGCTTTGGGAGCTGGCTCGCCCGTTCAGCAGCGGCTGGCCCTATCCCGCAGCGAGAACGGACCTGACTTTAACCTGCTCGCCGCTGCCTCTCCCCCACTTCACTCCCTGCCGCTGTCGCTGGTACACAGCTGTGAACCAAGGTGGGTTTGAACACAAAATACCAAGTCCTTATCCCAAATTCAAACTTGAGTCTTACTAAATTGCGAGATTCTTGCAGACAACATAACAATGTTAGACAAAGTGTGACACAAATGTATCTTTTCAGAAACAAAGCAACAACATTAAGATGAAAGAGAATAAACAAAGCAACAACATTAAGATGAAAGAGAATCATACACCCGATTAACAAACACTCCAGTTGGGGGGACTCGAACCCCCTTATACACCAGTTCCAATGGGCCTCGAACCCTATTTGTGGGACTCTGCCAGGGCGTCCCCAGGCTTTCCCGTGAGGTGACCACGTCTGGTCCCTGTTTCCCAGTCAAAGCGCTTTATCCCAAAATCAATAAACAATTAAAAAATACCTCTTGATTGGAGCAGGAGATGCAGGTAACCCTTCGTCCACCAACGAGCACTGGTCCGGGGTCTCTTCTGACAAAAAGTTGTCAGGGGCGCCCAGAGGGTCGCCCCCGGACCCGTGCTCGGGAGGATTCCTTAGGACCTGGGTCTCCTGTCTGGTCCCATCTGGGGTCGCCAGAAAATGATGCCGAATTTTGCCCCAAAAGGCGAGAATAACTGCCTAAGAGACTCAGTTTAAGTCAGATAGACAGGAGGTATTTTATTGGCAACGCGTTGGAGAAATCACTAAATGGATTTCTGCCTGTCCCGTAACAAAAGCATGCCTTTTATACAGTTTTGGATGTAGTATTGCATCAGATCTTATACATAATCATATCTTTGCATACATATTCATGTTGGTGTAGGCTGAGCGTGGGCGGGGGCATCTCTTTTGACGATCTTCTTGGTGGTCATTCCGGTGGCCTTCATCATGGGCAGGGGTTTCCTGATGAGTCTTCCTCCTTAAACTTTAGCCTTGTTGGCTCTGAATCATGCCTACCCTAACAGTTCTTGTCAGTCCTTATCTTTTTTCTGTCACAGTGACCCATGCCTCAACTAATTTACTGCTTTATCTGCTTCATGCTTTCGAAAGCTCTCTGTTCTGGGGCTTCAAGAAAGAAAGGTGATCTATCACGGAAATGTGCATCCTGACCTAGAACGGGGAGAAAATGAGCTCCTTTATGCATGAGTTGTGCTTTGGAGCTTCCAGCAGTAAACATGGTATCTTCTTCATAGGGTGGCAGGGTACCCTGTACTGCTGCTAGGTGTACTGCACCATGAACTGCAGCTGATGTAACCTGCTCATGATCTCAGTCCCAGCTGATCTCCTCTCCAAGAAAGCCTGTGTTACCCTTTGAAGAGCCATTCTGTGCTGAGAGGGCCTTTCTTCTCCACCTGTGTAGCAGTTTGGGCTGGCTGCCCTCTGCTGTGTTCATATGTAGGGCGCTTACTGTGTCCAGGAGTCCAGCCCAGTGAATGGACACAGGAAGCCAGGTATTTCATCCCATAATACCCTGCTCCCCTATAAGATCTCAGCAGGGGTCCTGGCGCTTCCTCTTTTCTTCCCTTGCCACCACTTGGTAACTTCAGAGAGATGTCTCTGGGATGGGCAATGTCAGATCTGGCCAGCTGAGGTTAGCCTAGCAGTGGGATTGTGGGGGTGGGCTGAAGAAGGAGCCCTGGGGATTTTGGATGTACCCTCAGGTGGGGATGGGATATTTCTGGGTGTGCTTTGAGATCTCTTTTGTCACTGCGCCTCTGGCTCTCTGTAAACATTCACCGTTTCCATTTAAACTTTCCACCACTTTTGCAATCCGTTTCTCTGAGTCACTATTTTTCGCCCGTGGTGGGGAGGGGTGCCTCAACCCTTCACATTCTAAAATAAAGATACTAGCTGAGGGTGGTTAGATGTGTTCATCACTACACAGAAAATGCACCAGGGTGGCATTGGTACACTGCTTGTCTTGCTGAGAGGGTGATATCCCTCTAGTGTGTGCACAGAGTAATTTTAGAGAACTGTGGTTGTACAGGGCATTAAATGTGAGCAAGAAGGAATGCTTCCTTGACTATATTGATGTATGAGAATAGCAGGCTCAGAGGTAGGAAAACAATCCCTGTTATCCACCACTCCTTATGATATTCAATCCATGTGCAAGTTTGTTCCAGGAAATCAGAGACTTGCCATGATTTTATCACTGACAATCTCTAAGTAGTTAAATTTAGTTCAGGGGTCAAAGAGAGAGACCTGAGGTTCCTTTTTTTCTAGCACGTGTTCAGTCTTCATGATTGCTAGTTAGAAAACAAAAATATATAAAGTTATAAGAGTTAAGTAGCTTGAAATGCAGAATACTCAACAAAGCATTCATTTTAATGAGGTCTTTATTCATAGTTTCATAGTTTCATAGTTTCATTCAGGGTTGGAAGGGACCACAAGGATCATCTAGTTCCAACTCCCCTGCCACGGGCAGGGACACCCCACACTAGATCAGGCTTCACAGAGCCTCAGCCAGCCTGCTCTTAAACACCCCCAGGGACGGGGCCTCGACCACCTCCCTGGACAACCCATTCCAGGGTTTCATCACTCTCATGGTGAAGAACCTCCTCCTCACATCTAGCCTGAATCTCCCCACCTCCAGCTTCATTCCATTCCTCCTAGTCCTATCACTACCTGAGATCTTGAGAAGTCCTTCCCCAGCCTTCCTGTAGGCTCCCTTCAGATACTGGAAGGCCACAATTAGGTCACCTAGGAGCCTTCTCTTCTCCAGACTGAACAGCCCCAACTCCTTCAGTCTGTCCTCATAGGAGAGGTGCTCCAGCCCTCTGATCATCCTTGTGGCCCATCTCTGGACACGTTCCAGAACCTCCACATCCCTCTTGTAATAGGGGCTCCAGAACTGAACGCAGTACTCCAGGTGGGGTCTCACCAGAGCTGAGTAGAAGGGGAGGATCACCTCCCTCGACCTGCTAGCCACACTTCTCCTGATGCAGCCCAGGATCTGATTGGCCTTGCGGGCTGCAAGTGCACATTGAGAGCTCATGTTGAGCTTTTTGCCCACCAGCACCCCCAAGTCTCTCTCCTCAGGGCTACTTTCCAGCCAGTCACTGCCCAGCCTGTTTTTGTGCCTGGGATTGCCTCGACCCAGATGCAGGACCCTGCACTTGCTCTTATTGAACTTCATGAGATTGGCTTGTGCCCTCCTCTCCAGCCTGTCAAGGTCCCTCTGGATGGCCTCCCTTCCCTCCAGCGTGTCTGCTGCACCACACAGCTTGGTGTCATCAGCAAACTTGCTGAGGGTGCACTCAATGCCACTATTCCCATTCTCTTTATTCCCATTCTCTTTAACTGCAAAACCTTTATAAGGGAACCAACTCTTGAGTCAGTCTTCATTAAGACATATATTAAAACTAACAATAACTGCTCTAAAAAATGAGAATTCAGTTGTGTTAGGCAGAGTGTTTTTTTTTCTTTCTTTCTTTTCTATTATTTTCTTGTAATTCAAGTCCATTCCCATGCCTTCAAAAAACTCCCGAAGAAGCACACACTGTATCAGTGAGAGGAGTACTATCTGTTTTTTCCTTGGAAAAGCTGGCCTACCCTTGCAGCTTTTGTTGTTCAGAGATAGAGAGCACAACAGATGCAGTCAGCCACTTGGGAGACCAGGCTGACTTTTGTCAGACTCTGGTCATAAGTACATGCCAATTTGGTAAATGAGGCAATTCCACGGATTTTTCATCCTTTCTGATGATGTAATTTTTTTTCACAGGCAATATGGGGAATCCTATCTGTCTCACAACACATTCTAGGCCCCTAAAGGATACTGGGGAACAGAAGCTGTGAGATGAGAGCTTTCTTCTTCCTGTCCACCATCACATTAGCTCATTATCGGAAGCAGAGTGACTTCTCTTGTTATCTGGCATTCGTGGCATGTTATTTACTTCTAGTCCCAAACAGCAGTTAGTTAGAAATTTTCTCAACACTGTTTCTATATCTTAGCCTGGCTTATACCAACACTGGCTTTTGGGTGTATCAGTGTAGTTATATTTAATAATTTGATGAGTACAGAATGGATGCCTGAACCCAACATGCCTTTCTTTCAAGACTATGCATGTAGCCACAAATGTGTGAGAGGAAACCATCTGGACAGGCAGTGGTGCTTATTTCTGCTTTTTGGAGCATGGCCTTTAATTTTCCAGTGCAGTGTTATGGCCTGAGTATGTTGGGCTTCAGTTTTGATGGTTTATTTGAAAACCAGCGGCTCTATGGTTTCACTGCTGTGTGGTCTGTGTCAGCTGAGCACAAGCTTATATGTGTGTGTTTTGCAAACCAGTCAGCTACCATGACCTTGAAGGATGCAGACCCGAACTGGTTTTGTTGGAAGAATGTATTTGTTATGAAACACTGTTCATCATTATCTAAACTTTATTAACTTGTGACAGACTCATCTGTGTAATACTCCAGCTGAAGCACTGAAATTCCTGAACAAGCTTGTTACATTGTTCAGTGGAAACTGACACAAATCTTTTTAACTACAGACTGTTTCATTACATAACATTTGAAAAATGTGCTTCCCTCAAGCAGACCTCAGCATCACAGGCAAACATTTATAACTCTTTCCTGTGCGTAAGCATGTGGTCCTTCTCTGGCCCAGAAGCTGATACGTATTTGTCATGGGTTAAGTTGAATCTGCTGCTGATACTCAATCCCATGCTGCTGTCATGCCATCTTCAAAATGAAAGTGCTGTCTGGAGCAAAGTATTATGGATCTTGAAGTTCAGATAGTAACATGAGAAACTTCCTGTTCTGGTAGCTGCTTTTGGGTTCCTGATTTTAGAGTGTTGGCTCTTTTTCTGCAGAGATGGTAGTGATATGGGTGAGAGTTGGGTAGATGCTGTTTTTCTGCTTTATGCTGTTCATCTTCCCCACCCCCCATGTCACTGAGTTTTTCTGCAAACAGGCTAATCTAAGGTAATTGTGCATTTATGTTATCTCATTTATATTAAACTCTTATCTTGACTATTTATCTCAACTCAGAGTTATTTGTGTGTTAATTTTCCCTCACTTCTATGTTCGAGGGAGGCAGGCAGATTAACCCATTACAGGCAGTAAGGGGCTGGTGGCTCGGGACTTCCTGAAGAGGGGAGGAGGGGCAGCCGGCTCGGGTTGCCTACAGTGCCTTAGGGCAGTGACTTAGCTGGGGGAGGGGTTGCCACGGAAACCGCGCGCAAACCAAACAGAAACCAGCCCGTGGCTGAAGAGAGAGGAGGCAGCTTGAGGAGCGCAGCTCAACTCAGCCTGCTCACTGACAGGGGGAAAGAAAACACCTGCCGGCAGGTGGCTGCAGTGAGTGCTGGAACCTGGCACTCAATATGGAGGATGGAAGGAACAACTCCTGTGTTAGGTGTGAGCAGGTCAGTGATCTGATGAGCATGGTGGCCAAATTAAAAGAAGAGGTGGAAAGGCTAAGAGCCAGAAGAGATGGCGAACAGAAAATTGACGATTCCCATAATCTAACCTCTTCAAAACCAGAACAGGGGGTAACACTTAGTGGAACAGGGAGTTTGATACCTTCCCAGCAGCAAGCCTCTCAACCTCCCTGTAGTAACCCACATGAGCAGAGCCAATGGGAACAGGTCTCTGCCCAACGGAAGAAATGCAAACAAAGAAAGTCTGCTACTGTGAGCAGCATGCTGCCTACAGTGCAATTACAGAACAGGTATGAGGCTCTGCAGGAGGAACAGGTCATTGGTAAGGTCAAGGACTCAAGAGGGTCAGAAGCTGCACCAATGACAGGTTGCCTCAGGCCAGCCATCAAAACTTACCCAGAAAAGAAACCTCGTAGGGTCATCGTCATAGGAGACTCCCTACTGAAGGGAACAGAGGGCCCAATATGCAGACCAGACCCATTTCATAGAGAGGTCAGCTGCCTCCCTGGTGCCCAAGTAAAAGACATTGTAGATAAAATTCCCAATCTCGTGAGTCCTTTAGACTACTACCCACTTCTGGTCTTTCAGGTGGGTAGTGATGATGCAGCAATGAGAGGCTCACAATCTATTAAAAAAGATTTCAGAGCCTTAGGGCAACTGCTAAAGGGATCAGGGGCTCAAGTTGTGTTCTCTACTATCCCTCTAACGTCAGCAATGGATGAGGAAACACTGAGGAAGGGCCAACAGTTCAATTCATGGCTCAGGGGCTGGTGCCATCAACAGGGCTTTGGCTTCCACAATCATGGATTGGTTTTCAAGGCACCAGAGCTGAAAACAACTTATGGGACACACTTGTCCCAGAGGGGGATAAGAATCCTGGGGCAGGAATTGGCAGGGCTCATTGATAGGGCTTTAAACTAGATTTGAAGGGGGAAGGGGTTAATAGTCTCCTGCTGGCTGGTGGCAAACAGAGGGGCAGCCCACCAGCAGTAGAGAGAAGGAGAGCTGGTAAGGGCTCTCAACTTGCTGCCCTGAGGCAAGCCACGAATGATCCACCAGGACATTCTGTGGAAACCGAGGGGATTTGGCACAAGAGGAGGACAGGGCCAGCCCAGCTGAAGTGCTTCTATGCGAATGTGCGCAGCTTGGGCAACAAACAGGATGAGTTAAGGGCCACTGTGCTGCTGGGATGCCACGACATAGTGGCTGTTACTGAAACTTGGTGGGATGAATCCCATGACTGGAATGCAGGGATAGATGGGTATAAACTCTTTAGGAAGGATAGGCAGGGAAGGAGAGGAGGAGGTGTTGCCCTCTATGTCAATAGCCAGTTGGAATCAGTGGAGCTCCACCTGGGGAGGGATGATGAGCTGGTTGAGAGTGTATGGGTTAAAATTAAAGGCAGGACAGGGGAAGGAGATATTCCTGTGGGGGTCTCCTACAGGCCACCTGACCAGCAGATCCAAGCAGATGAGGCCCTCCACAGGCAAATAGAAGCGGCTTCCATGTCACAAGCCCTGGTCCTCATAGGTGATTTCAACCACCCGGACATCTGCTGGAGGGACAACACAGCAAGGCACCAGCAATCCAGGATGTTCCTGGACTGCACAGAAGACAACTTCCTCCTCCAAATGGTAGAGGAACCAACAAGAAATGGTGCTATGCTGGACCTTGTTCTCACCAACAGGGAAGGGCTGGTAAGCAATGTGAGGCTCAGAGATGGCCTTGGCAGCAGTGACCATGAAGCAGTTGAATTTAATCTCCTCAGGGCAATCAGGAGGAAGTATTCCAAGCTTACGACCCTAGACTTTAGGCATGCAGATTTTGATCGCTTCAGGGATCTGCTAGCCAAAGTGTCGTGGGACAAAGCCCTGGAGGGAAGAGGGACCCAGGACAGCTGGTCAGTAGGTCAGTATTCAAGGACCACCTCCTCTGTGTCCAGGAGCTCTGTATACCAACAAAGAGAAAAGCAGGTAAGAATGCTAGGAGGCCTGCCTGGATGAGCAAGGAGCTACTGGACACACTATTACTTAAAAGGAAACTCTACAGGAAGTGGAGAGAAGGACAGGTAGAACAGGGGGAATATAAGGAAGCTGCCCGAGCAGCAAGAGTCCTGGTTAGGAAAGCCAAAGCAGAGTTCGAATTGAATCTAGCCAGGGAGGTTAAAGGGAACACTAAGAACTTCTACAGGTATATTAATGGGAAGAAGAAGACTAGGGAAGGTGTGGGCCCCCTCAGAAAGGAAACTGGTGAAATGGTCACAAGTGATGAGGAAAAGGCCGAGGTACTTAATAACTTCTTTACCTCAGTCTTCACTGCAAGGGTCTCTAGCCACACTCCTGATGTTATGGAAGACAATGCCAGTGACGGAGAGGAAGAACTGCCCATTGTAAGTGCAGATCAGGTTCGTGATCATCTGAAGAACCTGAAAGTGTTCAAGTCCATGGGACCCGACGGGATACACCCACGGGTACTGAGAGAACTGGCAGATGAGGTTGCTAAACCCCTCTCTATTATATTTCAAAAGTCATGGCAGTCTGGGGACGTCCCCACGGACTGGAAAAGGGGAAAAATTGCCCCCATTTTCAAAAAGGGTAAGAAGGAGGAGCCAGGGAACTAAAGGCCAGTCAGTCTCACCTCTGTGCCCAGAAAGATCATGGAGCAGATCCTCCTGGAGTCACTACTGGCTCAGAAGAATAGTGAAGAGGTGATTGGGAACAGTCAGCATGGCTTCGCCAAGGGCAAATCCTGCCTGACCAACCTGGTTGCCTTCTATCAGCAGGTGACAAAATTAATAGATGAGGGGCGAGCAACTGATGTCATTTACCTGGACCTGAGCAAAGCCTTCAACACTGTCCCACACCACATCCTGGTCTCCAAACTGGTGACACATGGGTTTGATGAGTGGACCACTAGATGAATAAGGAACTGGCTTGATGGCTGCACCCAAAGAGTGGCTGTCAATGGGTTCATGTCCCAGTGGAGGCCAGTGACAAGCAGAGTCCCTCAGGGATCAGTCCTGGGACCAGTCTTGTTCAACATCTTTGTGGGCGACATGGACAGTGGCATTGAGTGCACCCTCAGCAAGTTTGCTGATGACACCAAGCTGTGTCGTACTGCAGACATGCTGGAGGGAAGGGAGGCCATCCAGAGGGACCTTAACAGGCTGGAGAGGTGGGCACAAGCCAATCTCATGAGGTTTAACAAGACCAAGGGCAGGGTCCTGCTTCTGGGTCAAGGCAATCTCAGGCACAAATCCAGGCTGGGCAGTGACTGGCTGGAGAGCAGCCCTGAGGAGAGAGACTTGGGGGTGCTGGTGGACAAAAAGCTCAACATGAGCTCTCAATGTGCACTTGCAGCCCGCAAAGCCAATCAGATCCTGGGCTGCATCAGGAGAAGTGTGGCCAGCAGGTCAAGGGATGTGATCCTCCCCCTCTACTCAGCTCTGGTGAGACCCCACCTGGAATACTGCGTTCAGTTCTGGAGCCCCTATTACAAGAGGGATGTGGACGTGCTGGAAGGTGTCCAGAGAAGGGCCACGAGGATGATCAGAGGGCTGGAGCACCTCTCCTATGAGGACAGACTGAAGGAGTTGGGGCTGTTCAGTCTGGAGAAGAGAAGGCTCCTAGGTGACCTAATTGTGGCCTTCCAGTATCTGAAGGGGGCCTACAGGAAGACTGGGGAGGGACTTCTCAAGATCTCAGGTAGTGATAGGACTAGGGGAATGGAATGAAGCTGGAGGTGGGGAGATTCAGGCTGGATGTGAGGAAGAAGTTCTTCACCATGAGAGTGGTGAAGCCCTGGAATGGGTTGTGTAGGGAGGTGGTTGGGGTGCCGTCCCTGGAGGTGTTTAAGAGCAGGCTGGCTGAGGCTCTGTGAAGCCTGATCTAGTGTGGGGTGTCCCTGCCCATGGCAGAGGGGTTGGATCTAGCTGATCCTTGTGGTCCTTTCCCACCCTGACTGATACTATGATACTATGATACTAACTTGTTACGCTATTTAATGGGATCTATGGTAGTTCTTTGCTTAGAGAAAGATAAAATGCAGCACATATATGTATGTGTGTGTGTATATATGTGTGTGTGTGTATATATACATGTGTGTGTATGTATGTGTGTATGTATATTTATACACACAGTGTATATTCTGTTCCCCAATACAAGGAACAAGGTGAAGGTCATTTAAACATTTTCATCAGTACGCCATTACTCAGCATATTGGGATGATCTGCTGCCTGATCCATTCACACTATGTCAGGACGAGGACAGCTGTATTTAGCTCTTCTCTTTTATCTGCATTATGAGCTATTTCGTAGCACAATGTATTCATTTCCATCTCATTAAGTAGTAATTGTAGAAGCAGGACAAAACCTAATCTAGTCTCATTTTCCTAGTGTCTTCCATGCCTTAACTGTGACGATAGTTTAGATCTCCCTCCTCTTCAGCAGAACTGCTGCTGAGTCGCTGCTTCCTTGTTGGCAGTGTACTTGAATACTTGTGTACTTGAATATTCTCCTTTTCACAGAATCACCTAGTGGTAGGGGTTGGATGAGACCTTGAAAGACCACCTATTCCAGAGCCCCTGCCAGAACAGGATCACCTAGAGTAAGTCACAGAGGAACATGTTCAGGCAGCTTTCGAATGTCTCCAGACAAGGAGACCCCCCCACCTCCCTGGCAGCCTGCTGCAGTGTTCTGTCACCTTCACACTGAAAAAGCTTTTCCTTATGTTTATGTGGAACCTCCTCTGCTCCAGCTTGTACCTGTTGTTGACCCTTGTCATTGGACATCACTAGGAAGAGCCTAGCTGCATCCTCATAACACTCCTCCTTCACATATTTGTAAACATTAATGAGGTTGCCCCTCAGTCTTGTCTAAGCTAAAGAGACACAGCTCCCTCAGCCTTTCCTCAGAAGGGAGATATTCCACTCTTTTAATCATTGTTGTGGCTCTGTGCTGGACTTTTTCAAGCAGTTCCCTGTCCTTCTTGAACTGTGGGGCCCAGAACTGGGCACAATATTCCAGATGCAGCCTTACCAGGACAGAGTAGTGAGGGAGGAAAACCTCTCTTGACCTAACCACATCCCTTCTGATACACCCCAGGATGCCACTGGCCTTCTTGGCTCATGGGCATACTTCTGTCCCCCAGGTTCCTTTCCCTTATGCTGTTCTCCAATAGGTCAGTCCCCAACCTACACTGGTCCATGGGCTTGTTCTTTCCCAGGTGCAAGACTCTACACTTCTCATTGTTGTATTTAATTAAATTTCTCCCCCCCAACTTTCTAATCTATCTAGGTCACAATGAATGGCAGCACAGCCTTTATGTGTGTCTGCCACTCCTCCCAGTTTTGTGTCATCAGCAAACTTGCTGACAGTGCTCTCTGTTTGCTCATCCAGGTAATCTGTTTGTGATGAAGAGGTTATTAAGTTATTAATATGAAATAGAAACATTAATTTTATTAATTACTAAAGTTATCAATAACCGATGAATCACTATTCCATATACATATTCTAGTATACAGTTGTGTAATACATCCCATAAGTGGTTTAGTATTTATAATTTGGACCCAGTTAGAATATTTACAGAATTAACTTCTCTTAATGCAATTCCGCTGTCGACACAACACTGGTGGATGCTTAACTATGTACAGAGATACTACAATGCGTCAGGGGCTTGGACTAGAAATGTTATTCTGGTAGACGCGAGTGCTTTGAACCGAATGTTAGTGAGTGGAAAGCACATGGAAGATACGCTGTGTCCTTTATTTGTAGCAAGGTTAGGTACTAGGCTCCGGCAGCCTGCTGTCTCTGGGGCTGCCTTCTAGGCTGGTCTGGATGATGAGAGTGGAGGCATCCTTCTCCCTCCTGCGGCAGCGGAGAGGGGGCAGAATGTAGGCTAGCCAGTAGGCGGGCTCCCTCTGGATGGCAGGGAGAGGTCCTGTGGGGTTGGCTCGGCGGGGCTGGTAGGGTTGGTTCCGGGATGGGGTTGGCCCTCATGGCAATGACCTTTGGGGCCAGTGAGGATGGCCCTGGCGAAGAAGCACGGCTGTGCAAAGTGGCAACTTCCCCTTTGCTTGGCTTGAAGAAGTGGGTGGAACCCTATTGGAGTGGTTCTGGCTTTGGAGCACAGGGCACAAACAGTGCTCTAGATTTGCCTGGGGTTCACAGGGCATGGAGTGGCTGAAGTGGCAGCTCCTATTCTCTCCTGCAATCGCAGGGTCACGCAGGCATGTGGCTAGGTGCTGGTCCTGCTTTCTGAGCTGACACACAGGGTTGTGCAGCTCGTTAGTCTGCTATTTAAGGATGTAGCAGACATTTGGACTGCTGGACTTGGCTAGTCCCTTCCCCATCAACTGAGCAGTCTTTCCCTCAGGGGTCCAGTCCTCTTGAAGGCACGGCGGGTTCTTCTGACCAGTGAGGCTGGTAATACAGCACTGTAGCTTTTCAGGCTCTCAGTGAAGGTCCCTCCTCTGGGGATACTGTCAGGTCTGAGGCTCAATGGGCCTGCCTGGATACTGGCTTCTCCTTGTCTTGCAGAGACTACTAGTTTGTTTGCTTGTAGGAGAGAGAACACTTGATAGCAATGAGCTTAATAGCAAAGGCTACGACACGAGCTTAGCAGCTCGGGCAAGCAGAGAGGACAAAGAGAAAGAGGGCAACTTGTTTACGATTTGGGGTAAAACTTATAAGTTTCCCAAGGTTGGATTTGGCCAGTGGGCACTCTTGTAAACAACCAGCTTCTGCCTATAGGAGGTGTGAAGCTAGAATTATGCCCATACTTGGTATTAGCACAAGCATCCCACGCAATGGGTGCGTGCAGTTGTTTGTGCCTCCGGGCTAACACATTGGCCTTTGTTCCCCTCATGAAAAGAAGAGTGTATGTCCACATGCTGGGACAAGTTTCAATAGCTGGGGCATAATTCTGGGCATAATGTGCCTTCACCACACTACTGAATAAAACTGGTCCCAATACTGACCCTTGAGGGACTCTGATAGATACAGTCCTCCAATTAGACTCTGTCTCATTGAGTTACTTCCTTCAAGCAGTCTGGTAGAGAATGTTAGTTTTACAACCCATCTGAAACAATACAGGGAGTGTTTCTGCACTGGAGACATTCTGTATTGAGGTAGGTGAAGTGTGAGTAAAAGATATCTTACATAGGTTTCACTTCCAAAGCTGGAAGCAAATCTTTATAATGTCAGCCAGGTACCAGACAAATTCCCTCCAGACTTTCATGTGAGGATTATCTTCCCAGCCCCACTGATTAGGAAAATCAGAGAAATGCAGTAGACCTTCTGCTCCATAATGAGTCCAAGATGCCTGTGCTAGCGTTCTAATTAGAGTTGTTAATTTGAATGCAGTTCAATGGTATGTTTCCTACAAGTCTATTTATGTATTCATTATCCCCATTGCCCTTTCTGGGTAGTTACAGTTTCCCTTGGAGAATGGGGCCACACAAGGAGATACATCACACCCAGAAACTCCTCCCAGGGCAGGAAGGGAAATGAGATTTCATATGGCAGACTTCTTTTGCTGTGTGAACACAAAGGTAAGCTATCTGACAAGGCAAGCAAAAGGTGGATGTTCCTGTAACTAGTCTGTGGGACAAATAATGATAATAGTCCTGGTTTTGCTTTGTCCTTCCCAACTGGATCATTTATTGTGCTTCTGAGACAAATTCAAAACCCTTGTGAGAAGTAACAAGGGGCTGATCTTACACAAGGACAACATAGTGAAGATGAAAGGTGAGGATGCCCAAGCAGTTGAGATGCCGTGGTCACAAGAAGAGAAGTGTATTTTACAAGAGCTGAAAAAGTACAATAGCTTTCACTGGGACTAGGTCTCTCTAACAGTTTCATGAAGCTTCTGTGAACAAGATATGCTGCTCCTCTTTCTGATTGCCCATCAAAGTTGCACTTCATTTGAACAGAAGTAACTAGCATAAACTTAAAAGTGACACACTTGTTTTGAATATGGACTCCAGTTTAACAGCACTTCAAATTTCCAGCCTAATGAGGCAGGCAGCTGTTCTTAACTCTGTCTTCTATTGTGCAAAAGCATTGAAATCGCAGACAATCTTCATATGCAAGCTGGTCTGGGACCATGCTTGAGCTTTCTTCAGTCAGCTTTGGCATTTAAATCTCTCTCTCTCTTTTTGCCCCTCCACCCCTCCTGTCAGTTGTCAGGAGGAGGTGTGATTTCCCAGCAGTTACTGGTGCCTGTTCTGTAGCTCCTCTCATCTCTGTGTCTAAGTTACTGTCAGCCTTACCACAAACTTAAAAGGGGATTTAAAAAGCATCAGCTTTTAGCAGTTTTATTGGTTCTTTCCCTAACTGTGTAATGTTAACTGAATATTAAGTCATGAGTTTCTTTGCAAGCTGAATAATTGGGATGTATTACTTAAGAGCATGAAGATCAATGGGATTCTTTTGATTCTGGGTGATTATTTGTAGCTTTAGTGATTTGTGGAGATATTTTAAATCACTCCATCAGAATTTATCCAAGTCCTTAGCTGAAAGAAGCATTTCAAAAGTTCACCCTTGTCATCAGTAAGGTAAAAAGCATGGGCTAAAATTTAAGCATATATGTATCATCTTTGCTAGGTTAGGACTCTGTTGTTTTCTGTACACAATGAAAAACTAAAAAATCCCCAGCCTTTATAGCTGCTCATTTTTTGTTATCTTGGCTTAGAGTGAGATCTGTTCTTGGCAGAAAGCCGAGCATAAGTGCAGAGCTATTGACCAGCTAGCAAGAATATCTGAGAGACCCTCAGAATCACAATACTACAGAATGGAAGTGACCTCTGAAGACCATTGAGTCCAACCCCTGTGCCAAAGCAGGATCAGCAGATCACATAGGAACATGTGCAGGTAGGCCTTCAAAGTCTCCAGAGAGGGAGACTTCACCACCTCTCTGGGCAGCCTGTTCCAGTGCTTTGCCACCCTTGAAGTAACAAGGTTCCTTCTCATGTTTAGATCATAAATGGAACTTCCTATGTTCAAGATTATGCTGTTTACCTCTTGTACTGTCACTGGGCACCACTGAGAAGAGCCTGGCCCCACCTTCCTGACACCCACCCCTTAGATATTTTAAAACATTTATATGACCCCCCCTCACCCTCCTCTTCTCCAAGCTAAACACACCTAGCTCTCTCAGCCTTTCCTCACAGGATAGATGTTCCAGTCCCCTAATCATCTTAGTGGCCCTGTGCTGGATTTTCTCTAGTAGTCCTTTTTCCTTCTTGACCTAAGGTGCCCACAACTGGACATGGTACTTCAATTGAGGCCTTGCCAGTGCATAGTAGAGGGGGAGGAGAACCTCCCTTGACCTACTGTCCACACTCTTCTTAATGCGTCCCAGGATGCTATTGGCCTTCTTGGCCGTGATGACACACTTCCAGCTCATAGTCATCCTGCTGTCTACCAGCACTCCCAGAGCTGCTCTCCAACGGGTCAGCACCCAACCAGTACTGATGCACGCAGTTGTTCTTCCCCAAATGCAGTACTTTACACTTGCCCTTACTGAATTTCACTAGATTTCTCCTCCCCCAGCTCTCCAGCCTGTCTAGGCCATACTGGATGACTGCACAGCTTTTAAGTATCAGCCGCTCCTCCAAGTTTGGTATCATTAGCATACTGTCTGAGGGTACATTCTGTCTCTTTGTCCACATCACTGACAAATACACTGAATAGGGCTGGACCCAGTCCTGACCACTGGGTGACACCACTAGCCACAGGCCTCTAACTAGATGCTATTCCACTGACTGCAACTCACTGAGCTCTGTCCTTCAGACCATATCCACTGCCCTCCCTTCATCTATTCATTTAGTCGTGTCATCATAAAAGGCTATCAGATTGGTCAATTGTGACTTCCCCTTGTTGAATCCATGCTGACTACTACAGATGAGTCTATTTTGAGATGGTGCCGAGAATAAGCTGTTCCATTACCTTTCCAGGGATGGAGGTGAGGCTGACCAGCCTGACTCTGGTCCTCCTCCTTGCCCTTTTTGAAGAGTGGAGTGACCCTGGCTTCCCTCCAGTCCTCAGTCACCTCTCCTGTTCTCAACCTCTTTTCAAGGATTATGAAGTGCAGCCTAACAATGTCTTCTGCCAGCTCCCTCATCACTTGTAGGTGCATCCTATCAGAGTCCATAGATCTGTGAGTGTTCAGTTCATTTGATTGATAGGTAGCCCAATCTTCTTCAACTAAGGCAAAATCTTCCTTTCTTTTGACTACTTTAGTGGCCTTAAGGGTATGGGTCTCCTGAGGGCTGTCTTTAGTAGTAGTGAAGACTGAGGCAAAGGTGGAATTCCATAACTCCACTTTGGATTCTCAGTCACCAGGGCACTCACTTCATTTATCAGTGGGCCCACATTTTATCTAGTCTTCTTTTGCCTCCAACGTACTTGAAAAAGCCTTGCTTGTCCTTGATCTCCCTTAATAAGTTTAGTTCTCAGGAGGCCTTATGTTTCCTTGTTGCATCCGTACATCCTTTGACAACATTCTTGTATTTCTCCCAAGTGGTTTGCCCCTTTTTACATGTTCTATATACTTCTTTCTTCCACTTAAGTTTGTTCAGTAACTCCCTGCTCTGCTATGCAGGTTTCCTACCTCTCTTGCTCTTTGGAATGCTCCAGTCTTGAGCCTGGAGGAAATGATGCTTGAATATTGACACTTGGGTGCTGTTGCAGGTTGAGAGACCAATTCTCCCACCCCAGGCAAAAGAAACGACTCAGACAAACAGTTTGCAAAAATGGTGGAGAGCTTAAATAAAAAAAAAAAAAAGAAGAAAGTTTTACAGAGAACCACAAGCACCATGACAAAAGAGAGAGAGATCCCAAAACATACCCAAGAACATCCCACCCTTACCTGGCAGTACACCCAACCCCCCCCCAGGGCTCTTTCTCACCCCCCTTCCCAGCCTGGCCTTGGGCCTAGCCAGGCCCAAGAGAGGCAGCTCACCCCATTTACCTATGCAGTGGTGAGGGAAGAAAGAGGAAGTGAGGACCCCCTGCTGATGTTTTATAGGGGAGCAGAGCATTATGGGATGAAATACCTGGCTTCCTGTGACCACACATCATCTCTCACATTCCTCCTCTCCCCTGCACTTTACTGCAGCCAGCTCTCCCTTATATAGAGGGCTTGAAGTCAGCATGATATCAAATACCCATTAGCTAGTTCAGCTGGCTGTCCTGGCTATGTTCCCTCCCAGCTTCTTCTGAAGGAACCCTATCCCAGCCAAACCCCCAAATAAGTTCACCGCTTATTTTATACCATCTATGTAAAGACTAGCAGCAACCTGTGGATGGGGTTGCCTTTGCCTGAAGCAGGACTAATTGTGGTGGTTTAACCCACACACCTCAACAAAAGCTTGGCTGAACTCAGTCTGGGAAGTGAAATGGAAAGCTGTATTTTACAAGCAATAATGGAATGCAGTGAATATGTGCAAAATATACAGTATTTACAATATTATACAAGTATTTACAAACAAACAAACAAAAAAAGCAGCGCAGAAATCTTCCTTGGGCAGGAGGACACTGCCTTGCTCTCCCCTCCACCTTTTCCCTCCCTTTTTCCTCTGGTTAATTAGAAGGAAAGAGAAAAGGAGAGATGTTAGGGGAATTTCAATTAGTTCAAAAGCATTGTTAGAAAGCTGGTGATACTTATCTGTAGTTTTGCTGATAAGAGTCCTTCAGCAAAGCAGCCAGCACACCAGCAGAAAGAGAACGGAAGAGAACGGAATGAGAATAGAATGTAAGATCATAAAGCTACATCCCACTCATCTGACCAATGAAATTCATGTAGAATTATCTCTCTTGTTTTCCTTCTTACACTCAACTATCCAGCTAGAGAATTTGCAACTATCTTTCTTAAAGGCATAGCCCGAAACTATCACACTTATCCAGACCATCTTCCCTAATGTGTCCTTCATGTTCACTATGGGGACTTATCTCCTACAGTACATAGGAGTTTGGACTGGGCAGGGCCAGCTTGAATTGGCAGATCATCTGATGTTAATTAGCCAGGTGGCTTGTGCTAAATGTGTGTCCCAATTTTTAAAAGTCTTTCTAACCACTGCTTTCAGTGTAGTTTTTAGTAATCTGTTGTAAAGTTTAATCTTCCCAGAAGCTGGTGCATGATAAAAGATGTGATACACTCAATGCCATGCTCCTTGTCTCAGTTGTCTGACTCAATTCTTTCTGGGGTGCCACGTTGCTTTACAAGGCCCAGGATGGTGTTCTGGGTGGTTGCATGGCTTACTAGGTATGTTTCCAGCCGTTCAATGTTTGCTTCCACTGTGGTGGAGTACATGGTGTTTGCCTTGGAAGGTCTGGGGTGATGTGATATAATCAGTCTGCCAGGCTTCCCCATATTTCTGTTTCAGCCGTCGTCCTCATAACACAGTCTTTCTTTGTCTGATTGCAGCATGTTTCACATTCATGGATAACCTGTTCAGTCATGTTCATGGTTAAGTCTATCCCTTGATCTCAGGCCCATCTATATGTTGCTTCACTTCCTTAATGACCTGAGGTGGTGTGGGCCCACTGAGCTATACATAATTCGCCCACCACAGAATCACAGAATGTTTTATGTTTGAAGGGGACTTCAAAGACCATGTATTTCCTCTGCCCTCTGCTAGGTCAGGTTGCTCAAAGCCCCCTCCAACCTGACTTTGAACACTTACAATTATGAAGTATCCACAACTTTTCTGGGTAACCTGTTATTATTACAGAATTACCAATGGGAAGTATAGAGCTATGATGCTTTATGCTCACCTGCATGTATTATGAGAGATCTTACAGGTACAGTATTCACCCAGCTGTACCCAGGAGTGTGCCTAATCAATGACAGAGAAGTGTTTCTTTATAGTTGATCTACATCACGAAACTTGAGAGTCAGCCAGGCATGCTCAGTGAGTGTTTAGCATAGGAGATGTCAAGCAGAAAAGCTTGCACAAAGAAGCTTACCTGGATAGTCAGTAGACACGTAAGTGGACATAGGATGTATTTCCGAGCTTTTCTGATCATCAGTTTCTTTGTTCTGCCAGTGGTACACTATTAAGTATATCTCACCCCCTGAAGAGGTTATAATCTTTGTCTCTCATTGAGCTCTACACAGAATAACTACATGCGTCTACTACCTTTTTAAAGCTTCCTGGGATAGGCACAATGCACTATGTGGTGTAGTAAACACTACACTGTATCCAGGAAGGATGTACATAGCTTCTTGATAAAAACTAATTACGTTACTAGTCAGCCAGAAGCCACCCCAAGTTTTATGCTACAAGGACACAAGTTTGAAGACAGAATTTCTGAGGACGGGCTACAATTTTGACTTTCTCTGTCCATGTAGTTCACCCATCCTACACTTCTTTATTAGAATAAACCTTTATTAGAATAAACCAAACCAGGTTGGAAGAGACCTTCAAGATCATCGTGTCCAACCAATCAACCAATCCAACCCACCCAAACAGCTAACCCATGGCACCAAGCACCCCATCAAGTCTCCTTCTGAACACCTTCAATGACGGCGACTCCACCACCTCCCTGGGCAGCCCATTCCATAGCGCAATCACTCTTTCTGTATAGAACTTCTTCCTAACATCCAACCTGAACCTCCCCTGGCGCAGCCTGAGACTGTGTCCTCTTGTTCTGGTACTGGGTGCCTGGGAGAAGAGACCAACCTCTGCCTGTCTACAACCTCCCTTCAGGTAGTTGTAGAGAGTGATAAGGTCACCCCTGAGTCTCCTCTTCTCCAGGCTGAGCAACCCCATCTCCCTCAGCCTCTCCTCATAGGGCTTGTGTTCCAAACCCCTCACCAACTTTGTTGCTCTTCTCTGGACGCATTCCAGCAAGTCAACATCCTTCCTAAACTGAGGGGCCCAGAACTAGACACAGGACTCGAGGTGTGGCCTAACCAGTGCAGTGTACAGGGGCACAATCACCTCCCTGCTCCTGCTGGCCACACTGTTCCTGATGCAGGCCAGGATGCCATTGGCCTTCTTGGCTGCCTGGGCACACTGCAGGCTCATGTTCAGCCTACCATCAAGCAGCACCCCCAGGTCCCTTACTGCCTGGCTGCTCTCCAGCCACTCTGACCCCAGCCTGTAGCACTGCATGGGGTTGTTGTGGCCAATGTGCAGAACCCGGCACTTGGATGTGTTAAATCTCATGCCGTTGGATTCTGCCCATCTGTCCAGCCTGTCGAGGTCCCTCTGCAAAGCCTCTCAACCCTCCAGCAGATCAACTCTTGCCCCCAGCTTGGTGTCATCAGCAAATTTAGTGAAGATGGACTCAATGCCCTCATCCAGATCATCAATAAAGATGTTAAAGAGCACAGGGCCCAGCACTGATCCTTGGGGTACACCACTAGTGACTGGCTGCCAGCTGGATGTGGCACCATTCACCACCAGTCTCTGGGCTCGGCCCTCCAGCCAGTTCCTAACCCATCGCAGTGTGCTCCCGTCTAAGCCATGGGCTGACAGCTTGGCCAGCAGTTTGCTATGGGGGATGGTGTCAAAGGCCTTGCTGAAGTCAACAGGCCTCCCCACATCCAGCAGGTGGGTCACCTGATCATAGAAAGAGATCAGGTTGGTCAGGCAGGACCTGCCCTTCCTAAATCCATGCTGGCTAGGCCTGATCCCTTGGCCATCCTGTAAGTGTTGTGTGATTGCACTCAGGATGACGTGTTCCATGATCTTGCCTGCCACTGAGGTCAGGCTGACAGGCCTATAATTCCCTGGCTCATCCAACCGGCCCTTCTTATGGATGGGCACCACGTTGGCCAGCTTTCAGTCCTCTGGGACCTTGCTAGTGAGCCAGGACTGCTGGAAAATGATGGAGAGTGGCTTGGCCAGCTCATCTGCCAGCTCTCTCAGCACCCTAGGATGAATCCCATCTGGTCCGATGGACTTGTGGGGATCCAAGCTGCTAAGGAGAGTTCCAACCACCTCCTCATGGAACATAGGGAAACTGTGCAGCTGCCTGGCTCCTTCTGCCAGCTCTGCAGGCCAACTGTCAGGAAGACGTTCTGCCCTTTTAGTAAAAATTGAGGCAAAGAAGGTGTTAAGTATCTCTGCCTTTTCCTCATCCTTTGTTACAATGTTCCCCTCCGTATCCACCAAGGAGTGGAGGTTGTCCTTTCCCTTCCTCTTACTATTAATGTATTTATAGAATGACTTTTTGTTGTCCTTCACAGTAAAGGCCAATTTAAGCTCAAAGTGTGCTTTTGCCTCCCTAATTCTCTTCCTACAAGACCTAGCAACATCCTTAAACATTCTGTGGGTTGCCTCCCCTCTCTTCCAAAGATGATACACCCTCTTTTTTTCCCTCAGTTCCATTAAAAGTTCATTAACCATCCAGGCTGGCCGTCTGCCCCGGCGGCTCATCTTCTGGCACATTGGCACAGCCTGTCCCTGAGCCTTCAACAATTCTTCCTTGAAGTAGGTTCAGCTCTCCTGGACCCCTTTGTTTTTACGGGCTTTATCCCAAGGAACCCTCTGAATTAGTTCCTTGAGTAACCCGAAGTCTGCCCTCCGGAAGTCCAGAGTGGAGGTCTTCTTGCCGCCCCTCTTGGCTTGACCAAAACCCGAGAATTCTATTATCTCATGGTCACTGGACCCCAAACACCCTCCAACCACCACATCGCCCACCAGTCCTTCCCTGTTGGTGAAGAGGAGGTCAAGCATAGCATTGCCCCTGGTAGGCTCTCGCAGCACCTGGGATAAGAAGCTGTCCTCCATGCATTCTAAGAACCTTCTAGACTGTCTCCTCTCTGCCATGTTGAGTTCCCAGCAGATGTCAGGCAGGTTGAAGTCGCCCATGAGAACAAGGTCCGGAGATCTTGAGACAGCCTTAAGCTGCCTATAGAATGCTTCGTCAACATCTTCCTCCTGGTTGGGTGGTCTATAACAGACTCCAACCAGGGTGTCTGCCCTTCTGGTCTTCCCTCTAATTCTTATCCACAAGCATTCAACCCGATCGTCCCTGATCTCCATCTCAATGGCATCTAGTACCTTCCTGATGTACAGGGCCACCCCTCCACCCCTTCTTCCTTGCCTGTCTCTCCTGAAGAGCTTGTAACCGTCAATTGCAGCGCTCCAGTCATGTGAGTCGTCCCACCACGTCTCTGTGATGGCAACTACATCATAATTTTCCTGCTGCATCAAGGCTTCCAGCTCCTCTTGTTTGTTACCCATGCTTCATGCATTAGTGTACATGCACTTCAGCTGGGCTGCTGGTTTCACCTCCGACTCTAGCTTGTTGCCCCCAGACTCTTGTCTGAGAGGACTATTTTCAGCCCCTTCCCCCTTCGAAACTAGTTTAAAGCCCTGTCGATGAGACTCGCCAATTCCCTACCCAGGATCTTTTATCTTTGGGGGACAGTCCATTCTCATATACAGTGATCTTTCCCCTTCTCTGGGACAGATGTACTCTATCTGTTGCCAGCTGGCCTGGTGCAGTAGAAGTTTCCCAATATAAAAAAAACCAAAATTCTTTTGACTGCACCAGCCTCTAAGCCACTTGTTAACTATAGCTGCTGACCTGTTCCTTACTGTATTCCCTCCTGCAGTTAAGGGTATTGATGAAAAAATTATTTGTGCCCCTGACCCCTCAACCAGGTCTCCCAGGGCCCTGAAGTCATCTTTGATAGCCCTGGGAGTTCTGGTTGCAACATCATCATTCCCTAACTGCATAACTAGTAAAGGGTAGTAGTCAGAGGGCTGAACCAGTTTAGGCAGCCTACTGGTAACATCATTAACTTGGACTCCTGGCAGACAACAGAGTTCCCTATGAGATGGGTCAGGCCGACATAGAGGGCCCTCCATTCCCCTCAGAAGGGAATCACCAATAACAATTACCCTCCTCTTTTTTTTGAGGTAACAGGTCCTGATGCCAGCAGAAGACTGTTTGACCTTGGGCTGCTTTGCCTTAGGCTGATTAACCTTGGGCTGCTTAGCCTTAGGGAGAACCCCAGATGGTGTGTCCTCCGGCATCAGGACCACCTCTCCCTCAATTTCCAGTGCTCCATATCTGTTTTCTAAGAGCAGCGGGGAAGGTGAGGGGAGGTAAGGAGGTTTAACTTTGCGTCTTTTGAGAGTAACCTGCGTCCATTCACCTCTGCTTTTTGAATAACCAGCCTCTGCTGGGGGAGCCTGCAGAGCCTGCTTACTCCGATTCAACTCTTTCCTCTTCTCATTCACCTCTTTCCTCCTTTGATCCATCTCCTTCCTCCTCTGGTTCATCTCTTTCCTACATTTCCTTACATTTCTAAGGCTAGCAAACTTATCCCTCAGTCTGGCCACCATATTAAGCAGATAGTCAACCTGATAGTCAACAAGAGTTGCCCCCACTACCCTGCGTCTCAAGTGCCAGGCTCCAGCATTCTCTACAGCCAGATACCTGGAGAGCTACCTGCTTCTGTTCTACCTCGGTCTGGGTCGACACTGATTTTTTTAGGGAGATTTTGCTGTGAGTTACAACCATGGCTGTCCCTGGCCACAGCACCTACTACCAATTTAAAAAAAAAAAAAAAAAAAAAAAAGGGTGGCGCGTGAGAGTACAAGAGAATACGGGAGAGCTGCCCCACGAAGAGAACCCCCCGAGCCGCAGCAGAGCCTTTTATATTCAGCCGCTCCCGCCGCTGGGATCACGAGTCTGACCACGTGAAAGAGCGGCTGCTCCTTCCCCGCGGCAAAACTCGGCAGTGATGGTGATTCCCGCAGCCTGAAAAGGAGAGCAGCAGCTGGTCCCCGGCGGTTGCTGGTCTGGGTTCTGATGTGTACCAAAATACATCATAGGTCTCTAATTATATTCTCCCTAGATGCTGACTTCGTGGAATTGCAGGGATAGTTTACAGAATGTAGGAACTCAGGTTTTACCTGTAAATCTCAGCAGGAGCAGCTTCTGTGTCCCACATACACACACTTACTGTTGACTAATGTATGCATGAGATAGTGCATGTAGAAATGGTGAAAAGTTACAAATGTTTTGAATCTGCATGGTACTTTAGGTTAGAAATGTAAAGACAGAATAAATTACATGGTGACTGCCTTGTGTTGAGAAGGAGCAATTTTTGATACTTGTCATAGCAGGCCTGTAGGAAAGCATTTGTTATAAATAACTAAGGATTGACACAGAGGGGATCCTCATAGAAACTGAAAAAAGTGCTGAGCAAAAAAGATTCTGCCTGTGTCACCCCATGATGCTCATCAGAGAGGTCAACCTGGATCATTGAAACTGACACAGCTGCAATCATGTAAACGGAAAAGGATCACTGCAAATTCATCTGGAATAAGCAAAAGCAGACAAATCTTAATACAGCAAAGCCTTTCTGTGCCCTAGCTCATAATAGTTCCTAGCAACTGCTTTGTGACTGCCATCACTGAAATTCCCTCAAGATTCAATTCCTATTCTATTCTCTCATGCTGTAAATCTAATTCTTCCTTTTGAACAGTGGACAGAGCAGAACTAGGTGGAATCACTTTCGCTGTCATTCGTAGCCAGTTTGAAAGCATATTAGATGGCAAGACTCTAGGAGATAAAATTGAAAGACCAGTGATGCCTCCAGTAGCGAAAGCATTGGGAAGACAGCAACTGATTAAGCATAGCGAGGATCTACCCTACAACGCTGTCCAGCCTCCAGTAGCTGTCACTCTCAGATCTCGACATGTTACCTCTGCATATATTTGATAAACAAGAGGATTCTCTATATGACTGTGAGGGAGTGTTTATGTTAAAACATAATTTTATATGGGATTTGAATAGAGACAAAAAAAAAATGTAATTCATTGGTCTTCTAATATTGGATCTCCATCCCTAAATCTGCATTTTATATTGAATTGGAATTGTCATTCAAAACAGAGAAAGCTCCACCATTTATAGGCTGTCCAAAGCAAGAGGAATAGGGGCAATAGTCTTAAAGCTACAGCAGGGCAGATTTAGATTAGATATTAGAAGAAAAGTTCTCTATCATAAGGGTGGTGAGACACTGGAATGGATTGCCCTGAGAAACTGTGGATGCCTCATCACTGGAAATGTTTAAGACCAGGCTGGATGAGGCTTTGAACAATCTGGTCTAGTGGGAGGCGTCCCTGCCCATTGGCAAGAGGGTTGGAACTAGGTAAACTTTAATGTCCCTTCCAACTTGAGTCATTCTATGATTCTGTGAGTCTATGAGAGTTTAAAAGGCTGTGGAGGTCACTGTGTGGAGCACTCTGTGCTTTTGGCTCTTCTAAGTCCCAGTCAAAGACTAAAAGCCATTGGACAGAAAGCCTGATTTGAGGTGAATAAAAGATTTGTACAAACACTCTGTCTTGTTGTGATACCAGTGGGTAAGGACTATCAGCATAAATTATGGTCACTGTGAAAATAAGAGGCATGATTGCAGCCAGGACTGAAATCTCTAGCCTGTTTCCTGAAAATCACTTATTTGAAAGCAGGAATTAAATGATCTTGTGCTAGGCAGACTGGTGGGGAATTTGCTACTTTTTGGCTTCCCATATGTGTAACTAGAATGCATAATATTTAGAAAATCCTACCAAAAAGCTGCTGTATACTGTCATTTAGATGCAGATTTCTGCCTATATCCTGTACCACCAAAGTTAATGGATGTTTTTAAGCTCTGAAAAGGTTGGTCAAGAAGCACGGATCTGTCTGATCCTATGTGTGGTGTGGGCAGCTCATACTAGTATCTGCTCACAGCAGGGCCTTTTTAATGTTCTGAAAGGATCTAACATACCAAAATATGTGTAGAAGGACACCTCTATGCTGGGTCAAACCAATGGTCTGCCTCATCCAGCAGCCATTATGGAAGTATGAGTACAGGGCAAAACAATAACCTTGCCTAAAATTCCTTTGTCTCTCTCATTCTCTATTTTCAGTCCAGGGGCACTCCAGGGCTGTAAGTAGTTTCTCTGTATTGAACTGCTGCCTACATTGTCAGCTCGTGGCTTCGACCGCAAAACTCTGTGCTGGGTTAGGAACTGTCTGGAGGGCAGAGCCCAGAGAGTGGTAGTGAATGGTGCCACATCCAGCTGGCAGCCAGTCACCAGTGGCATCCCCGAGGGATCAGTGCTGGACTCCATCCTGTTCAATATCTTCATTGATGATCTGGATGAGGGGGTTGAGTCAGTCATCGGCAAATTTGCAGATGACACCAAGTTGGGAGCAGATGTTGGTCAGTTAGATGGTAGAAGAGCTCTGCAGAGGGACCTCGACCAACTGGACAGATGGGCAGAGTCCAATATGATGGCATTCAAGAAGTCCAAGTGCCGGGTGCTGCACTTTGGCCACAGCAACCCCATGCAGAGCTACAGGCTGGGGTCGGAGTGGCTGGAGAGCTGCCAAACGGAGAGGGACCTGGGGGTGCTGATTGACAGCCACCTAAACATGAGCCAGCAGTGTGCCCAGGTGGCCAAGAAGGCCAATGGCATCCTGGCCTGTATTAGGAATGGTGTGGCCAGCAGGAGCAGGGAGGTCATTGTGCCCCTGTGCTCTGCATTGGTTAGGCCACACCTTGAGTACTGTGTCCAGTTCTGGGCCTCTCAGTTTAAGAAGGACATCGAGACACTTGAACACATCCAGAGAAGGGCAACGAGGATGGCGAGAGGCCTTGAGCACAAGCCCTGTGAGGAGAGGCTGAGGGAGCTGGGATTGTTTAGCCTGGAGAAGAGGAGGCTCAGGGGTGACCTCATTGCTCTCTACAACTACCTGAAGGGTGGTTGTGGCCAGGAAGGGGTTGGTCTCTTCTCCCAGGCAACCAGCACCAGCACAAGAGGACACAGTCTCAAGCTGCACCAGGGGAAGTTTAGGCTCTAGGTGAGGAGAAAGTTCTTCACTGAGAGAGTCATTTGTCATTGGAATGAACTGCTTGAGGAGGTGGTGGAGTCACTGTCCCTGGAGGTGTTCAAGAGGGGATTGGACATGGTACTTAGTGCATGGTCTAGTCATGAGGTCTGTGGTGATAGGCTGGACTTAGTGATCCTTGAGGTCTCTTCCAACCTCGGTGATACTGTGGTACTGTGATCCTCAGCTTGTCCAGATTATTCTTGAACCTATGGCACCTTCTAATGTCCACAGCACATCCTGCAGGTGTTCCACTGGCCTGCTACCTGTTGCATGAAGATCCAGTTCTTTCAGATGGTTTTGAATTGTACTGCTTGTACTGCCTTTTGCTCTCCCATCTTATTTTCTGGAGCCCATGGGACAGGGGAAGTGCATTGTATTTCCTGCAGTGAGGAAGTCAGTTTTTACCTATGACCCCACACCTAATGGAGTTATTCTGAGAATCACAATTTCCAGTGCACATCTCAAGCATTCAAGAACTTGTTGCTGAATATGGGTCCTTAATCAAAAGTGGAAAACTCAACCTCATTGACAAAATCCATATCCTCCTCTAGCAGTCTGAGAAGACTTTCAAAAGGGATCAAGGGATAGCACTGGGTGCAATTTGAGAAGAGCAGCAAACAACTCTTGAAAGTCTCTTGTGTTAAAAGGACTTTTGAAAGCATTATCTCTGATTCCAAACAGTAACTGAATTTTATCAAGTAAGAGCACAAACTCTGTACAGCTGTCTTGCTATACAAGATATTTATCTACCTGTCAGAAACCTTTCTGTTCCTGAAAAAGTGTCTCTAAATATTCAATGGCTCAATTGAAAAGTGATAGAAAATGCTATGTGTAGTGGTAGGGTTGAAAGGGTAAGGCCAAGAAAACCTTCTCCCTCCCCCCTGTAAAGTAAAGGGAAAGAAAATTGAAGGGAAAGGGAAAAAAAAACCTCACAGCTGAATTAGCAAAGCAGTGGAGCTGTATATTTACAAAGCAATGTAGGATATGCAGGGAAATATATACAAATTTACAATATTTACAATATATACAAAGATATACAATAAAGTAGCACAGAAATGAGAGTTCCCCACCTCTGCTGAGGGGGTTCCCCACCTCCACTCTCCCCCTTTTCCCCAGAGCGGGTTAGAAAGAGAGAGAAAATAGGGAAAAAAAAGTTAGAAGCAGTTTTGTGTTAATTGGAATGCAGTTAATACAGGCCTTATCAGGTTTGTCAGTTTGAAGGCCAAAGCCTTGGCCGAAAGCCCAGCACAGAGATCTGCTGCCCTGTGGAGGAGCGGAAGCAAGACTGAAGATAAAGTGCCAGAATGCCCAGGATACCCTCCTGCACTCCCAGTTCAGAATGTGCTTCCTCCCACTTTACCAATGAAATTAGTTTAGATTGTTCTTTTCATTTACCAACTTCCATCCACCATATTCCCTTTCTTAAGGGGACAACCAACCGGTCACACTATGTAACCTAAGCAAATAATTATCTTTCTGACATAAGTAAGAAGCACCAGCATAACCAAGAATGAGCAGTTCAGAGAGCTCTACAACTTGTCAGCTCTCTGTCCATGGTCTGCTGGCAATGTGAAGAACTAACAGCCACTCCCCCAGAAATTAGAAAAGATTGAGTGATACTGCTAAATATGCAGCACAAAGGGTGAAATGGGAAACATTAGATTAAGGCTCATTTGTTTATTCTTTTCCTCATTTGCACAAATAAGATGACCTGATTTCATAGAAGTCTAAGACTAGGTTGAGATAGGAACCCAGCTCACAACCCCATTTATGTGGTTAGCAAAAAGGTACCGGGAGAGGCAACAAAAACCCAAAAAAAACCAGAATCCCAAATTAAACAAAAAACCTAAACCAACTAACCAACCAACCTCCCCAAACAAAACAAAAAACCTAAACACAGCACAACAAACCAAAACCAACCAACCAACCAAAAAACAACCGTGAAAAAACACATTAGCCATATCCATCTTTTTATTTTGCTTTCAGATGAAAGGGACAATTCCCTCTTGGTTATTTTAAACTATTGCTTTTGAAGGAAGGGGTGCTTGGGATTTCTAGCAGGGTCAGCTTGAACTGGCCAGGCCTGTGCACCGTCAGCTTTGGGATATCACCATATATACACTTGGAAGAAAAGAGAGACTCTTCTACATGTATGTCATGATGGTAAAGTACTAATTTATACTAATTTAAGGAAGGGGAGGTAGAAATTGGCCAGTATCCAGATATCTGACAGAGAGAATCTAAATTCCTTTTTTTCAGGAGTGGCTTGGCCTAGAGTTTCTTGTTCTGAAGGATGAGCAGCAGGTCAGGCATAAATAGCTTCCTAATCACAGTAAGCGTATGGAGTCTGTGACATCTTTGGGAATCTTTCCAGACCTGTTTCCCGTGGTTGTTTTTCCCTGACAAAATTATGTTGAATTATTGCATTAATGAGGAGCAAATTTTTCTCATTTTAGGTTGCGACAACTTATTATGGTATTAATTAGAACTCCCATAGCAATTTTAATTTTTCAGAAGTTTAAAAAAATGTTAATTACTTTCCTACTCATAATTAACATGTTCTCTGGGCACTATAGAACTTCCTGTGGTGGTTTAGGCTGGTTGCTGGCCCGAATGCCACTGCAGAACACACCTGGGAGGTCCCTACGGGTGGACCCAGCCCAGGGGGTGGTCACAGGCAGGTATTCCATTTCCCATAATGCCCTGCTCCCCTATAAAATGCCCATGCGGGGTCTTCACTTCCTCTTTCATCCCCAGCTGCAGCCCAGGTAAAATGGCTTGAGCCGCCTCCCTTGGGCCTGCCCAGGCCCAAGACTAGGTTGGGGGCGAGGAAAGAGCCCTGGGGGGGTTTGGGTGTACCCCCAGGTGGGGATGGGATGTTCTTGGGCATGTTCTGGGATCTCTCTCTTTGTCATGGTGCTTGTGGTTCTCTGTAAAGCTTTCATTGGTGTTTGTTTTTAAATTGTTTTTCTATTTAAACTTTCCATCACTTTTGCAATCCATTTGTCTGAGTCGTTGTTTCTGCCCTGTGATGGGGTTTGCCCCAACCCATTACATTTTGGCGCACCAACGTGGGGCTGGCTGCTGTGCCCACTCTGCACATCTATTGCAAAAGATGGAGAGTTTAAATTTAGTTCTGGGCGTCGGTTTGGGTTTGCAAGTTGGGGGCTCAAGTTTTGTTGCCGGGATGACTGTGTGATCTCTCCTGTGGACTGCAGAAGGACTCCTGATGCGTGCTGATAGCATGAAAGTCCCTCGTGTTGCTTGGGAACAGCGAGGGGTGGCTCTTTCTGTGACTTTCTGCCCGGGGTGGCTTAAAAATGCTCAACTAGCCTAAGAAGGTGAGACCTGCCTTCTCCTCCTCGTTCTCTGCGGAGCGACGAGCGGCAGGGAGCGGAGCGGAGGAGGGGGCAGCGGCAAGCAGAGCAGGGTCGGCCCGTGGCCGCTGCGGGGGATGGCCTCCCGCGGCGAGCGGGCAAGCGACGGCTTCCGAAACCCGAGGGGGTGGAGGTGACTTGGACTCTGTATCGCGGCGACAGAGACGGCGGGGGCTGAGCCGGGCTGCGTTCAAGCGGCGGCGGCAGCTGTAAAACTTTCCCTGGTGTTTTCGGACATGCTCCGAGAATGGCGCCAAGCACTTGGCTCCACCTCTTCTCAGTGAGTTGTGCTGCAGCCGCCCCCTCTGCCAGGGTGTGGTGGGTTAACACCTCTTTCTGAAAACAAAAGAAGAAAGCAGGGTGGAGGGCTTGCGGGTACTTTACACTCCCTGAAGGGCGTTTTCCCCCTGGGAAAGCTGAGTCTGTTCCACTTCCCCTCCCTGCCCAGCTAGGGTATAAGAAGCAGGATATCATAGCAGTTGGATCTCCTTTTTGGCTCCTGCCTCTGCTGGATGAGAGCTACTGCAGCTGCCCTCCTGCTCCTCAGCCACGTGGCTGGACCTGATCCTTTTCCCTGCTGCCTCTGCACCTCCTCAGAGAAAGACTGGTTTTTTTTTTTTTTTTCTTCTGTCCCACTCCCATCCATTCTTGTTCCTTGCCCTTGTGAACCTTGTTTTTCCCTGTTATTGTTATATATATATATAATTTGAAGAAAAAAAATTATTTGCCTCTCTACTTCCAAGCTGACTCCAGATTGTTGCTTAGTGGATTTGCTCCTTACCCCTTTTTTTTCCTCCTCTCCCTGTTTGGAGGGAGGAGGTGGGGGTGGAGTGGGGAAGAGATTCTCAGCCTTTTCCCATTTGAGCTTTTAACTCTCAGCTAAGGCGCAAACCACTACAATTTTTTTGGCGCCCAACGTGGGGCTTGGAAATTAATCTTGTATTGGGAAAGCAATACTTTTTTCTGAAAAAGGAGCTAGAAGTAGAAATGGCAATTTTAAAGAACCTGATGGTCCAAGCCTTTGCATGGGCTTTTGGCTGGATCTTTTGGACCCACATCTACAAATTAATAACTTACCATGTGGTGTGGTTAATGATAGAGATGCTGATCAACTGGATAAAAACTTTACCAATTAAGTTAGGCATGTATCTCTTGAATTCATTGAATTTCACAGTGGTAACTTTTCTAACAGAGGAAACTTTCCTGAAGCAAGTTATGAAACCAATGGTGTAGATAAAAGTGCCTGTGATGGAAAATTGCTCTACATTGCAATATGCTCCATATGCCTAAATGTAATCCTTATAGTGACATTTGCTGGGACCGTGTTGGGTGGAGGACTAGCTAACCCATTAAGAGCTGTTTGGAGGGTGATAACACACTCCTTTGTGCTCTTTAATGACTGGGGGCGTGTCTGCTGTGGGCATTGTAAGCACTCTGTAGACACAAAGAGGGAGGGGTCGAGTTGTAATGACTGTGCCAGCTCTCAGCCTGAGCCCCAGGCACAAGGGTTTGCCCCACCACCAGCAGTCCCACAGTTGACCCCTGATGCTCCTGCCAATGCAGTTTCTCTAGCACCGGTCACCACACACAGGAAAAGAAATCAAAAATCATCGCCAAGCACAGATGGTGAGGAAGGAATCTCAGCAGGCCCCAGCACCTCACAGAACCCATCGGTGGATGAAGATGATTCAGACCAGGAAATAACTGTTACATCGCTGCCCAGAAAGGAACTAAGGCAAACTCGTCTGGACTACGCAAGGAAAGAGGGTGAGCCAATACTAAGCTGGGTCCTGAGATGCTGGGACGAGGGGGTAGACACAGTGGACTTGGATAAGAGGGAGGCGAAGCTTTTAGGCTCCCTGACTCGTGATGCTGGTCTGGACAAAGAGTTAGCCAAACTTGATGGAATACACACTCTCTGGGCCCGGATTCTGAACGCCATCAAGAGCTGGTACCACTCAAGAGATGACCTGCCCTAGGCCCCAGTTAGATGGACAACTATGGAACAGGGCATTCGGTATCTGAGGCAGATGGCCGTGATGGAAATAATTTATGGGGATGGCCAGCTCCCTTTGGACCCAGATGAGGTGCCCATGAGACGGCCCTTCGTAAAGAAACTCACCCAGGGTGCTCCTCAGAAATATGCTCACACATTAGGAGGGATACTCTTGACTAGACAGGATGGAAGTCCTAAAACTGTCTGTGAGTTTGCCAATGATTTAAGGGAATATGAGGACAGCGTAAATCAGAAACCCCTGATCTCAGCCATAGAAACTATGGCTAAAGACATCGTCAAAGAGATTAAGACCTCCATGTCTGAACTGAAAAAGGGGAGCGATGCCTCCTTTTCCCCTTCTCCTTCAGAATGGGTCCAGGTTTCGGCAATCAGGAACAGGCGACCTTCCCCTAGGAGATCACCCCAAGCCAATTGGGGAATGTCAAGGGGGTCTCTGTGGAGGTTCCTCTGTGACCATGGAGAGGACATGGACACCTGGCATGGCCAACCCACCTCTGTCCTCTGGAACAGGGTGCGGGAACTGCAAGGTGGGCACCACGGGGATAACTCATCTAGGAGAAGAGCTGCCCCAGTTTCCTGGAGTGGTCCCTCTCGCTCAAGAGACCCTTCCCCTAGTAACACAGGACCATGTGACAAGTGTGGACATTGCCGCCAGCATTAGAGGTGCCCTACCTCCAGCCAGGTGGAGGCTAGGGATAACAGAGTATACTGGGATGTGTACGTGAAATGGCCTGGCACTTCAGAAGCCCTGAAGTACCGAGCTCTGGTGGACACAGGGGCCCAATGCTCCCTGATACCACCGGGGTACAAAGGGGCTGAGTCCATAAGCATTCAAGGAGTCACAGGAGGCTCACAAGACTTGACTGTACTGCAAGCTGAGATAAGCTTGACCGGGAAAGAATGGGGAAAGCATGACATAGTGAGTGGTCCAGATGCACCTTGCATTCTTGGCACTGACTTTCTGCGGGAGGGATGCTTCAAGGACCCTAGGGGGCACAAGTGGGCGTTTGGGGTGGCAGCTGTGGAGACTGCAGGCAAAGAACAGCTGTCCACCATGCCCGAGCTGTCGGATGATCCCTCCGTAGTGGGCAGCCATAAGGTGCAGGATTTGAAGTTACCTTATTGCCTCTCGCATAGTACATCACAGGCAATACAGGACCAACAGAGACTCTCTGCACCCCATACACCAACTGATTCGACGACTGGAGAGCCAGAGGGTGATCAGCAAGGCTCACTCCCCCTTCAACAGCCCAATATGGCCAGTGCGGAAGGCAAATGGGGAATGGAGACTGACTGTGGACTACCGTGGCCCGAATGAAGTGACTCCTCCGATCAGCGCTGCGGTGCCGGACATGCTGGAGCTCCAGTACGAGCTGGAATTGAAGGCGGCCAAGTGGTATGCCACAATTGACATTGCTAATGCCTTTTTCTCCATTCCCATTGCAGAAGAATGCCGGCCACAGTTTGCTTTCACCTGGAGGGGAGTACAGTATCAATGGAATCAGTTGCCTCAGGGCTAAGTCCATAGCTCAACCATCTGCCATGAGGTGATCCAGACTGCCTTGGAGAAAGGTGGAGCTCCTGAGCATCTGCAGTTCATCGGTGACATCATTGTATGGGGTGAGACAGCAGAGGAAGTTTACCAGAAGGGTAAGAGGATAATTGACATCCTGCTGGAGGCTGGCTTTGCCATCAAGAGAAGCAAGGTGAAAGGGCCTGCCAGGGAGATCCAGTTCCTGGGTGTTCAATGGCAGGATGGCCGTTGCCACATCCCTCAGGAGATGGTGAACAGGGTAGCCACTATGGTGCAGCCCACGAACAAGAAAGAGACACAGTCCTTTTTGGGGCTTGTGGGCTTCTGGAAAATGCACATTCCCGGGTACAGTCAAATTGTGAAGCCTCTCTTCCATGTAACAAGGAAGAAAAATGATTTTGTGTGGGGACCTGAGCAGCAGGTGGCGTTTGACCAGATCAAGCGAGAGGTGGTCCGTGCTATGGCTCTGGGACCTGTTCGAACTGGGCCAGAGATCAAGAATGTGCTGTACACTGCACCTGGTGAGAATGGTCCTACATGGAGCTTGTGGCAGAAGGCTCCTGGTGAAACCAGGGGTAGGCCCCTAGGTTTCTGGAGTAAGGGGTACAAAGGCTCTGAGGCCAACTACACCGCGACAGAGAAGGAAATCCTAGCTGCCTATGAGGGCGTCCGGGCTGCCTCTGAGGTAATTGGGACTGAGTCACCTCTATTTCTAGCTCCGAGACTTCCAGTCCTGACCTGGATGTTCAAAGGGAGAGGCTCAACCCCACATCATGCCACAGATGCTACCTGGAATAAGTGGATGGCCCTGATAACTCAGCGAGCTCGGATGGGGAACTTCGAACACCCTGGCATAGTGGAAGTGATCACCAACTGGCCAGAGAGTGCTGACTTTGGAATGCCACCAGAGCAGACAGTGACCTGTGCTGAGGAGGCTCCCCCATATAATGATCTCCCTGACAACGAGAAGGGCTATGCTCTATTTACAGATGGGTCCTGCTGGCTTGTAGGAAGCAAGCGGAGATGGAAGGCAGCTGTCTGGAGCCCAACAAGGCAAGTGGGCAGAAGCAAGGGATGGAGAAGGTGAATCCAGTCAGTACACAGAGGTAAAAGCTGTCCAGCTGGCCCTGGATATAGCAGAACGAGAGAACTGGCCAGTGCTGTACCTCTACACTGACTCCTGGATGGTAGCCAATGCCTTGTGGGGGTGACTGAAGGAATGGAGGAGGAACGGGTGGCAGAGAAAAGGGAAGCCTGTTTGGGCCACTGACCTGTGGCAAGACATCGCTGCCCGCCTGGACAGGCTGCCAACCAAGGTACGGCACATCAATGCACACATCCCCAAGAGCAGAGCCACAGAGGAGCACAAGCACAACCACCAAGCAGACCTGGCTGCCAAGATCTCCCAAATAGACTTGGGCTGAGAACACAAGGGTGAGCTGTTCTTAGCTCGCTGGGCCCATGACACTTCTGGCCACCAAGGGAGAGATGCCACATACCGGTGGGCTCGGGACATATCCGTGGACATCTCTATGGAGGCCATCTCACAGGTCATCCATGAGTGTGACATCTGTGCTGCCATCAAGCAGGCCAAGCGCATGAAGCCTCTGTGGTATGGGGGGAGATGGTCAAAATATAAATATGGAGAGGCCTGGCAGATAGACTACATCACCCTTCCTCGGTCTCACAGTGGCAAGCAGTACATACTGACCATGGTGGAGGCAAGTACAGGGTGGCTGGAGACCTATCCAGTTCCTCATGCCACTGCTCGCAACACCATCCTGGGCCTAGAGAGACATATCCTGTGGAGACACGGCACCCCCGGGAGGATTGAATCAGACAATGGAACCCACTTCAGGAACCATCTCATAAGGGACTGGGCAAAGGAACATGGGATTGAGTGGATTTACCACATCCCATACCACGCACCAGCTGCAGGGAAAGTCGAGCGCTACAATGGCTTGCTAAAGACCACCCTAAAAGCCATGGGGGGTGGAACCTTCAGGAACTGGGAAAAGCACCTAGCTCAAGCCACTTGGTTAGTGAACAGCAGAGGATCTGTGAACCGAGCTGGTCCTGCCCAGTCCGACCTGCTGCAAACAGTGGATGGAGATGGAATTCCTGTGATTGCTGAGAAGAACCTGCTGAGGAAGTCAGTGTGGGTTTTCCCTGCTGCTGGTGGGGACAAACCAACCCGAGGGGTGGTCTCAGCTGAGGGGCCTGGTCACACGTACTGGGTTATGTTAGAAACTGGGGACATTCCGTGTATCCCACAGCAGAACGTGACTCTGGCTGAGAGAGGATGAACTCAGAGGAGGCAACACTCATCAATGTAATTATGTGAATAGTTATAAGTTGTTCTAAGTTTCTCCATCCTAGTTTAATACCAGCCCAGCATCCAGGACCCAACGTACCCACTGCACACCAACCCAAAGAGCATCATCTCATCTGTACCCGTTCCTGATGTCCCTACAGCAACGGACTGTTTCCTATGTCCATACAGCAATGGACTGTTCCCGATGTCCCTACAGCAACAGACTGTTCCTGACTTTTTCCTTTCCCTTTCAAAGACAGACTGATTCCTGATTCTTCTCCACATGCCTGCCCAGTTCAAGCACCACCTACAGTGACCATCAGCAGAGAGAGAGACTGCCCTGGGAGAGAGCAAGCCGGGATAGCAAGAGACTTGCACCAAGGATTCAAATACCACGTGTCAAAATCACATGAAGGGGCTGTGGCAGGAAAGAAAAAGTGGAACAGAGGGGTGGATTGTGGTGGGTTAACGCCTCTTTCTGAAAACAAAAGAAGAAAGCAGGGTGGAGGGCTTGCGGGTACTTTACACTCCCTGAAGGGCGTTTTCCCCCTGGGAAAGCTGAGTCTGTTCCACTTCCCCCTCCCTGCCCAGCTAGGGTATAAGAAGCAGGATATCATAGCAGTTGGATCTCCTTTTTGGCTCCTGCCTCTGCTGGATGAGAGCTACTGCAGCTGCCCTCCTGCTCCTCAGCCACGTGGCTGGACCTGATCCTTTTCCCTGCTGCCTCTGCACCTCCTCAGAGAAAGACTGGTTTTTTTTTTTTTTTTCTTCTGTCCCACTCCCATCCATTCTTGTTCCTTGCCCTTGTGAACCTTGTTTTTCCCTGTTATTGTTATATATATATATAATTTGAAGAAAAAAAATTATTTGCCTCTCTACTTCCAAGCTGACTCCAGATTGTTGCTTAGTGGATTTGCTCCTTACCCCTTTTTTTTCCTCCTCTCCCTGTTTGGAGGGAGGAGGTGGGGGTGGAGTGGGGAAGAGATTCTCAGCCTTTTCCCATTTGAGCTTTTAACTCTCAGCTAAGGCTCAAACCACTACACGGGGGAAGGCTGTGAATCGGATGCGGTGATGCCTTGGTACACGAACCCGCCGGGGGGGGGGGCGATGTGCCAGCGATGTGCCGGCGATGTTGCTTTGTGTAGCTTCGGGCCGCAGCTGGAAGCAATCGGCTGAGGCTCCCTGGAGGGATGGAGAAAAGCGGTCGTTGCTCCAACCGGCGTGCCCCAGGGGTGGAAAAAGCCGCTGATTAACTGTAAAAGCAAACAAAGGCTCGACTGAGAAATTGTGAGGTATTGCCAGGTGACCAGGATGTCCCAAAAAGTCCACAAGGAATTCACACTGCAGGAGAATGACTGTGTCGCTGGAAGGTTCCATCATATGAGGAAGAAGAATTGGAATGGACTGATACTTGAGCCTGAATGAGAGACTGTGTGGAAGGACGCCCAGATGAAGACCTGGACTGTTGCTAGACATGTCAGCAAAAGAGTTCTAATTTGATGATATGTTCTGGGTGCAGGGATTATGGTATGGAATAAGGGGTGGCGTGTGGTGGTTTAGGCTGGGTGCTGGCCTGGATGCCACTGCAGAACACACCTGGGAGGTCCCTACAGGTGGACCCAGCCCAGGGGGTGGTCCCAGGCAGGTATTCCATTTCCCATAATGCCCTGCTCCCCTATAAAATGCCCATGCGGGGTCTTCACCTCCTCTTTCGTCCCCAGCTGCAGCCCAGGTAAAATGGTGTGAGCCGCCTCCCTTGGGCCTGCCCAGGTCCAAGGCTGGGTTGGGGGGTGGGGAAAGAGCCCTGGGGGGGGGTTTGGGTGTACCCCCAGGTGGGGATGGGATGTCCTTGGGCATGTTCTGGGATCTCTCTCTTTGTCACGGTGCTTGTGGTTCTCTGTAAAGCTTTCATTGGTGTTTGTTTTTAAATTGTTTTTCTATTTAAACTTTCCATCACTTTTGCAATCCCTTTGTCTGAGTCGTTGTTTCTGCCCTGTGGTGGGGAGGGGGTTTGCCCCTACCCATTACACTTCCTTTTTCTAACTGTTTGTTTGCCATTGATTTTTTTCCTTCAGATTTCTTTCTTGTTCTTAATGTGTAGTTTGGATGATTTTCACCTGGTATGTTCAAGGTACACTCAGTTTCTTGCCTCTAACCCTTTTGTTTCTGCTAAGACAGGTCACAGATGCAAGAAGAAGCAGGGATCTGTGACAGACCAACTGTAAAAATGAGGAACGACTTCCCAACATGTCTTTAAGAACCGTCTGAATGGGAGACCTCTTGCCCTGCCTTCAGAGTTAGCCTGTCTCCTGTCATACAATGCACCTGGTGTCACATGACTTTTTTTTACTTTTAAAAGTATTTAAGGAGTGGTTTAGGCTTTTCTGGGGGGATGGTAGGTGGAAGGGTTGTTTCTTTTCCTGCCCCCCTTCCAGTAAACTGTTTAATTGGTTTGGCATGTTGTCTCCAATGCTCTGGAGTGCCCAGTATGCCAATCATAGAATTCATCAGTTTGGAAGGGACTCTCAAAAGCCATCGTGTTCAACCTCCCTGCAGTGAGCAGGGACTTCTTTAGATCAGTTTGCTCAGGGCCCTATCAATTTTAACCCTGAATGTCTCCAGGAATGAGGCCTCCACCACATCTCTGGGCAAAGTGTTCTAATATTTCACTACCCTCATTGTGAAAAACTTCCTCTTAATGTCAAACCTGAATCGACTCTGCTCTACTTTATAACCATTGCCTCTCATCCTATTGCTACAAGCCTATGTAAACAGTCTGTCCTCAGTTTTTTTTGTAGGTCCCCTTCAGATATCCAAGTGCCACTTGGAAGTCTCCCCAGAACCTTCTCCTCTTCAGCTGAATAACTCCAACTCTCCCAGTCTCTCTTTGCAGGAGAGGTACTCCAGCCCTCTGATCGTATTCATGGTTCTCCTCTGGACCTGCTCCAGCAGGCCCATGTCCTTCCTGTGTTTAGGACTCCAGAGTTTCACACAATGTTCCAAGGGAGGTCTCACCAGAGCAGAATAGAGTGGCAGAATCACCTCACTTGACCTGCTGACCACACTTCTTTTGATGCAGCCCAGCATACAGTTTGTCTTCTGGGCTGAAAGCACACGTTGCTGGCTCATGCCCAGCTTCTCATCTGCCAGTACCCCAAAGTCCTCTTCTTCAGGGCTGCTCTCAATCTCATCATCCCCAAAAATATTGATAAGGATGCCACCTCCCTGCCACATGCCGGACCTTGAACTTTGCTTTATTGAATCTCATAAGGTTTACCCAAGCCCACTGCTCTAACCTGGTTTTCTGGATGGCACCTCATCCCTCAGTCATGCCAGCTGCTCCAGTCAGCTTGGTATCATCAGTAAGCTTGCTGTGGATGCACAGAGAAAAAAAAATCCACATGATTAACACCTGGCTGAGAGCTTGGTGTCACCAACAGATCTTTGGGGTTTTTTGACCATGGGGAAGTTTTCTTGGCACTGGCTTTACTGGTGACAGATGGAGTTTGTCTTGGGGAGCAGTGTGTGTTGGCATCTTAGATACACAGAAGTTGTACCCCACCTCAAGGTTGAAAACTATGCACTTAACTCCCTCCGTGAAATGTTTATACACCAATGCATGCAACATGAGCAATAAACAGGAGCAGCTGTAGGCCATTGTGCTACCCCAAAACTATGATACAGCAGCCACAGAAACCTGGTGGGATGAATCTCACAGCTCGAGTGCTGCAATTGATGGGTACCAACTTTTCAGAAGGGATAGGCAAGGAAGAAGATGTTGTGATGTGGCCCTCTATGTTAGGGAGTCATATGAAACTATGAAAATTAATGAAGGTGATGATAGGGTTGAGTCCTTATGGGTAAGAATCAGGACTAAGGACAGCAAGAGTGATATTGTAGTGGAAATCTGTTATAGACCACCCAACCAGGATGAGGAGGTAGATGAAATTTTTTATAACCAGTTGAGAGAGGTTTCACAGTGAGAGGTCTGAGGTCTGCTGGGAATACAATACAGTAGGCAGAGAACAGTCGTGGAGGTTCCTGGAGTGTGTGGAAGATAAATTCCTGACACAATTGGTGAGGGAGCCAACCAGGGAAGGTGCCCTCCTGGACCTGCTTCCTGTGAACAGGGAAGAACTTGGTGGGGAAGTAAAGGCTGGAGAGCATTTAGGGCTCAGCAATCATCAGATGATTGAGTTCTCTATCCTTGGGGAAACAAGGAGAGGGGTAAGTAAAATTGACACCTTGAGCTTCCGTAGGGCAAACTTTGTCCTGTTCAGGAGACTGATTGACAAAGTCCCTTGGAAGGCCACCATGAAGGATACAGGAGTCCAGGAAGGTTGAAAATTCTTCAAGATTGAAGTCTTAAAGGCTCAGGAGGCAACTGTCCCCATGTGCCGAAAAACAAGTCAGTGGGGAAGGCTGAGTAGGGACATTTGGCTGGACCTCAAGAACAAAAGTACAGTCTATGGCCTTTGGAAGAGGGGACAGGTCACTCATCAGGACTATAAAGATGTAGTAAAGCTATGCAGGGAGCAAATTAGGAGAGAAATGCACAGCTGGAGCTCAACCTAGCTACAGCCATTAAGGATAGTAAAAAATGTTTCTATTAATTGCTACAACAAAAGGAGAAATAGGGAAACAATCTTTATCTTTTGTTGGATACAGAGGGAAACATAGTGACTAAGGATGAGGAGAAGGCTGAGGTGCTCAATTCCTACTTTGCATCAGTCTTTAGTGGTGGATCCAGCAGTTCACTCCCTCACAGTCAGGGAGGGGAATCAGAGTGAGGTCATCGCCATAAATGAGGAAGTGGTCAGTGATCTGCTTAGACACACACAGCTCAATGGGGCCGGATGGCCTACACCCAAGGCTGATGTAGGAGTTGGCAGATGTGCTTGCCAAGCCACTATCTATTATTTACCTGAAGTCCTGGGGAGGTCCCAATGAACTGGAGGGTAGCAAATGTAACACCCTTCTACAAGAAGGGAAGAAAGGAGGATCCAGGAAACTATAGACCTGTCAATCCAGGTACCAGGTACCAGGTACCAGGGAAGGTCATGTAGCAGGTCATCTCAAGCACCATTACACAATATCTAGAGAACAACCAGGGGATCAGGCCCAGCCAGCATGAGTTGATGAGTCCTGCCTGGCCAACTTGATCTCCTTCTATGACAGTATGACCCAACTGTTGGATGAGGGAAAGGCTGGATATTGTCTGCCTAGACTTTTAAAAAGCCTTTGACAGTGTTTCCCACAGAATTCTCATGGACAAACTGGTTGCTCATGGCTCGGATGAGCACAGGCTATGCTGGTTAAAGCACTGTCTGGGTGAATAGGCCCAGGGAGTGGTGGTCAGTGGAGTTAAGTCCAGCTGGTGGCTGGTCACAAGTAGTGTTCCTCAGGGCTCAGTGTTGGAACCACTTCTGTTTAACATCTTTATTGATGACCTTCATGAAGACATAGAGTGTCTTGCCCAGGTGGCCAAGAAAGCCAGTGGCATCCTGGCCTGTATTAGAAATGCTGTGTCCAGCAGGAGTAGGGAGGTGATTGTCCCCTTGTACTCAGCTTTGGTGAGGCCACACCTTGAGTATTGTGTCCAGTTTTGGGCACCTCAATACAAGAGAGTTGTTGAGGTGCTGGAGCAAGTGCAGAGGAGGGCAAGGAAGCTGGTGAAGGGCCTGAAGAGCAACTGAAGGAGCTGGAGCTGTTTAGTTTGAAAAAGAGGATGCTGAAGGGAGACTTCATTGCTCTCTACAACTACCTGAAAGGATGTTATGGAGAAGCTGGTGCTGGTTTCTTCTCACAGGTAATTAGTGATAGAACAAGGAGGAACAGCTTCTACCCAGCTGTGACTGGGTAGAGTTAGATTAGAAAAAGGTTAGAAAAAAATAGGGAAAAAAATAGGAAAAAAAAATTCACAGAAAGAATAGTCAGACACTGGAATAGGCTGCCCAGGGAGGTGTTTGAGTCACCAACCCTGTGTTTAAAGGTCATTTGGATGTGGTGCCTGGGGATATGGTTTAGGCGTGAACCTTGTAGAGCTGGGTCATTGGTTGGACTTGGTGATCCCAGGAGGCCTTTCTAACCTGAATATTTTTGTGATTCTGTGCTTCTGTGATTCAAATAGATGCATGACCAGGGCTATTCAGTCAAGTTTGCTAAGTTGTCATGATGTGCAATTAAAAGTTCATCTTGACTGCTTCTGTAGTTGTTTCTGTGGCAGTGAGTGAGGTCAGCATAAGGTGTATAGCTCAGCTGATTATAAGGAGAATGGAAATATTTCCTGGCTCCATTGCTTGATAAATTTCACATGGCTTTATTCACAGTTGGGAAGGTGATACTCATCATGTAATTCCTTTATGTTCTTAATAAGTACCTGAAAGTAAAGTTGGTCAAAACAAGGCCTCCATGTGTTATAGCAATACTGATCTATTATGTCATTATTAAGTTTAGGAGATGTACATAAATTACTTCTTTGATGTCAGAACCAATTGCAAGGGAACACAAGCCAACAGTGAGCACTGTGGAAAGCAGTAAGTGTGCAACTAATGCGTTCAAGAATAGTTCAGGTCTGTGCAGAGGCTTGTGGAGAGTGATCTGGGCTGCAAATGTCTTCTGCTGGAAGCAGATTGTGGCGGACTGTTGATTGGTAAATTATTCAAGTACTGTTTCTCCTTAAAAAAATATGGTAGGAATACACACTCTGAGCTTCTCTTCTGTTGTAATTCTTACCCTTGCTCATACAACTGCGGGTAGCAAGTCTATGTCTTTCAGTTTAAAAGTAGAGCTACAGCCAAAGATTGCGTTAGCAAGAATGCATTCTGGATTTGGGTAGAGTCTGACTTACCTGGAACAACTTTCCTATCTACTTTGGCTTCTTTTCAAGTTTGTCTTATGCCCTGGCTCCTTGCTATAATACGGACTGGAAGATAGCCACACTTACGTTTACAGAGAAAAGGAACTGTATTATCTCTTTGAAAAAAACAACACAAAAGCAACAAACAAGCCAAACAGTCAATTTATTTCAATAATCAAGCAATTTCTTACTGGGGTGAAAAAGTCTCCCCGCTTAAGTGTCATATATAGATGATTTGGTATAACAGTTACTAAATTCATCATCAGTGATTTTCATTTCCTTCCTTGCACTTAAAAATGATGAAGACTAAATATTGAAAGTATTTTACTCCATGGACTGAGTCACTTCTACCCCAACAAGTCTGCAGTTCTAGAATAAATAGAATAGAATAGAATAGAATAGAATAGAATAGAATAGAATAGAATAGAATAGAATAGAATAGAATAGAATAGACCAGGTTGGAAGAGACCTTCAAGATCATCGTGTCCAACCTATCATCCAACACCACCCAACCAACTAAATTATGCAACCAAGCACTTTGTCAAGTCTCCTCCTGAACACCTCCAGTGATGGTGACTCCACCACCTCCTCGGGCAGCCCATTCCAATGGGCAATCGCTCTCTCTGTGTAAAACTTCCTCCTGACCTCCAGCCTGAACCTCCCCTGGCGCAGCCTGAGACTGTGTCCTCTTGTTCTGGTACTGGCTGCCTGGGAGAAGAGACCAACCTCTGCCCATCTATAACTCCCCTTCAGGTAATTGTAGACAGCAATGAGGTCACCCCTGAGTCTCCTCTTCTCCAGGCTAAGCAACCCCATCTCCCTCAGCCTCTCCTCATAGGGCTTGTGTTCCAAACCCCTCACCAACTTTGTTGCCCTTCTCTGGACGCGCTCCAGCAAGTCAACATCCTTCCTAAACTGAGGGACCCAGAACTGGACACAGTACTCGAGGTGTGGCCCAACCAGTGCAGTGTACAGTGTACAGAATGACCTCCCTGCTCCTGCTGGCCACACTGTTCCTGATGCAGGCCAGGATGCCATTGGCCCTCTTGGCTGCCTGGGCACACTGCAGGCTCATGTTCAGCCTACCATCGACCAGCACCCCCAGGTCCCTCTCTGCCTGGCCACTCTCCAGCCACTCTGACCCCAGCCTGTGGCACTGCATGGGGTTGTTGTGGCCAATGTGCAGAACCCGGCACTTGGATGTGTTAAATCTCATGCTGTTGGATTCTGCCCATCTGTCCAGCCTGTCGAGGTCCCTCTGCAAAGCCTCTCTACCCTCCAGCAGATCAACTCCTGTCCCCAGCTTGGTGTCATCTGCAAATTTACTGATGATGGACTCAATGCCCTCATCCAGATCATCAATAAAGATGTTAAAGAGCACAGCCCATCCAGGCTGGCCGTCTGCCCTGGCGGCTCCTCTTCCGGCACATTGGCACAGCCTGCTCCTGTGCCTTCAACAATTCTTCCTTGAAGTAGGCCCAGCTCTCCTGGACCCTTTTGTTTTTAAGGGCTTTATCCCAAGGAACCCTCTGAATTAGTTCCTTGAGTAGCCTGAAGTCTGCCCTCCGGAAGTCCAGGGTGGAGGTCTTCTTGCTACCCCTCTTAGCTTGACCAAATACTGAAAATTCAATTATCTCGTGGTCACTGGCCCCTAAACACCCTCCGACCACCACATCAGCCACCAGCCCTTCCCTATTGGTGAAGAGGAGGTCAAGCATAGCCTTACCCCTGGTAGGCTCTTGCAGCACCTGAGATAAGAAGCTGTCCTCCATGCATTCTAAGAACCTCCTAGATTGCCTCCTCTCTGCTATGTTAAGATCCCAACAGATATCAGGCAAGTTGAAGTTACCCATGAGAACAAGGTCAGGCAATCCTGAGACAGCCATAATCTGCCTATAGAATGACTCATCAACATCTTCCTCCTGGTTGGGTGGTCTATAACAGACTCCAACCAGGATGTCAGCCCTGTTGGCCTTCCCTCTAATTCTCACCCACAGGCACTCAACCTGATGGTCCCTGATCTCCGGCTCAATGGCATCTAGTGCCTTCCTGATGTAAAGGGCCACCCCTCCACCCCTTCTTCCTTGCCTGTCTCTCCTGAAGAGCCTGTAGCCATCAATTGCGGCATTCCAGTCATGTGAGTTGTCCCACCATGTCTCTGTGATGACAACTACATCATAACTTTCCTGCTGCAACAAGGCTTCCAGCTTCTCTTGTTTGTTGCCCATGCTTCGTGCATTAGTGTACATGCACTGCAGCTGGGCTGCTGGTTTCATCTCTGACTCTAGCTTCTCACCCCCAGACTCCTGCCTGGGGGGACTGGTTTCAGCCCCTTCCCCGTTCAAAACTAGTTTAAAGCCCTATCTATGAGACCTGCCAATTCCCTTCCTAGAATCTTTTTCTCTTGAGGGATAGGCCATTCTCGTACACTCTGATCTTTCCCCTCCTCTGGGACAGGTGTACTCCATCTGTTGCCAGCTGGCCTGGCACAGTAGAAAGTTTTTCAAGATCGAAAAACCCCAAATTCTTTTGATTACACCAGCGTCTAAGCTACTTAGTGCTACCAGCTACCAGCGCTACCAGCTACCAGCTACCAGCACGTGGCTGAAGAGAGAGGAGGCAGCTTGAGGAGCGCAGCTCTGGGAGTTTGGCTTTTGGCTTTGATTCCCTTGCTTTTCAGGCGGTAAGGGGCTGGTGGCTCGGGACTTCCCGAAGAGGAAGAGAGGAGGAGGGGCAGGGGGCTTGGATTGCATACCTGCCGGAGGGCAGTGACATAGCTGGGGGAGGGGTTGCCACGGAGACCACGCGCAAACCAAACAGAACCCAGCGCGTGGCTGAAGAGAGAGGAGGCAGCTTGAGGAGCGCAGCTCGCCTTCTCACTGACAGGGGGGAAAGAGAAAAAAAAGAAAAAAGGAAAAAAAAAAAAAAAAGGAGCCGTGTGGAGAGGGTGGTTACTGCAAGATGGTCACCACTAGAGCAAAGTCTAGCAGAAGGACAGTGGGCACCCAAACAGAGACCACCCACAAGCATGCAGATGTTCAGGTAAGGTGGCTGCAGTGAGTGCTGGAGCCTGGCACTCGATATGGAGGCTGGAGGGAGCAGCTCCTGTGTCAGGTGTGAGCAGGTCAGTGACCTGATGAGCATGGTGGTCAAACTAAAAGAAGAGGTAGAAAGGCTAAGAGCTAGAAGAGATGGTGAGCAGAAAATTGACGATTCCCATAATGTAATCTCTTTTAAACCAGAACAGGGGGTAACACTTAGGGGAACAGGGAGTTTGATACCTTCCCAGAAGCAAGATTCTCAACCTCCCTGTAGTAACCCACATGAGCAGGGCCAATGGGAACAGGTCTCTGCCCGACGGAAGAAGTGCAAACAAAGGAAGTCTGCTACTGTGAGCAGCAAGCTGCTTCCAGTGCAGTTACAGAACAGGTATGAGGCTCTGCAGGAGGAACAGGTCATTGGTAAGGTCGAGGACTCAAGAAGGTCAGAAGCTGTACCAATGACAGGTTGCCTCAGGCCAGCCATCAAAACTTACCCAGAAAAAAAACCTCGTAGGGTCGTCGTCATAGGAGACTCCCTACTGAAGGGAACAGAGGGCCCAATACGCAGACCAGACCCATTTCATAGAGAGGTCAGCTGCCTCCCTGGTGCCCAAGTTAAAGACATTGTAGACAGAATTCCCAACCTCGTGAGTCCTTTAGACTACTACCCACTGCTGGTCTTTCAGGTGGGCAGTGACGATGTCACAATGAGAGGCTCACAATCTATTAAAAAAGACTTCAGAACTTTAGGGCAAATGCTAAAGGGATCAGGGGCTCAAGTCGTGTTCTCTGCCATCCCTCTAATGTCAGCAATGAATGAGGACACACTGAGGAAGGGCCGACAGATCAATTCATGGCTCAGGGGCTGGTGCCATCAACAGGGCTTTGGGTTCCACAATCATGGATTGGTTTTCAAGTCACCTGAGCTGAAAACAACTCATGGGACACACTTGTCCCAGAGGGGGATAAGAATCCTGGGGCAGGAATTGATAGGGCTTTAAACTAGATTTGAAGGGGGAAGGGGTTAATAGTCTCCTGCTGGCTGGTGACAAACAGAGGGGCAGCCCACCAGCAGTAGAGAGAAGGAGAGCTGGTAAGGGCTCTCAACTTGCTGCCCTGAGGCAAGCCACGAATGATCCACCAGGACATTCTGTGGAAACCGAGGGGAATTGGCACAAGAGGAGGACAGGGCCAGCCCAGCTGAAGTGCTTCTATGTGAATGCGCGCAGCTTGGGCAACAAACAGGATGAGTTAAGGGCCACTGTGCTGCTGGGATGCCACGACATCTTGGTGGGATGAAACTTGGTGGGATGAATCCCATGACTGGAATGTAGGGATAGATGGGTATAAACTCTTTAGGAAGGATAGGCAGGGAAGGAGAGGGGGAGGTGTTGCCCTCTATGTCAATAGCCAGTTGGAATCAGTGGAGCTCCACCTGGGGAGGGATGATGAGCTAGTTGAGAGTGTATGGGTTAAAATTAAAGGCAGGACAGGGGAAGGAGATATTCCTGTGGGGGTCTCCTACAGGCCACCTGACCAGCAGATCCAAGCAGATGAGGCCCTCCATAGGCAAATAGAAGCGGCTTCCAGATCACAAGCCCTGGTCCTCATGGGTGATTTCAACCACCCGGACATCTGCTGGAGGGACAACACAGCAAGGCACCAGCAATCCAGGATGTTCCTGGACTGCATAGAAGACAACTTCCTCCTCCAAATGGTAGAGGAACCAACAAGAAATGGTGCTATGCTGGACCTTGTTCTCACCAACAGGGAAGGGCTGGTAAGCAATGTGAGGCTCAGAGACGGCCTTGGCTGCAGTGACCATGAAGCAGTTGAATTTAATCTCCTCAGGGCAATCAGGAGGAAGTATTCCAAGCTCACGACCCTAGACTTTAGGCGTGCAGATTTTGATCGCTTCAGGGATCTGCTAGCCAAAGTGTCGTGGGACAAAGCCCTGGAGGGAAGAGGGACCCAGGACAGCTGGTCAGTAGGTCAGTATTCAAGGACCACCTCCTCTGTGTCCAGGAGCTCTGTGTATCAAGAAAGAGAAAAGCAGGTAAGAATGCTAGGAGGCCTGCCTGGATGGGCAAGGAGCTACTGGACACACTGTTACTTAAAAGGAAACTCTACAGGAAGTGGAGAGAAGGACAGGTAGAACAGGGGGTATATAAGGAAGCTGCCCGAGCAGCAAGAGTCCTGGTTAGGAAAGCCAAAGCAGAGTTTGAATTGAATCTAGCCAGGGAGATTAAAGGGAACACTAAGAACTTTTACAGGTATATTAATGGGAAGAAGAAGACTAGGGAAGGTGTGGGTCCCCTCAGAAAGGAAACTGGTGACATGGTCACAAGTGATGAGGAAAAGGCTGAGGTGCTTAATAACTTCTTTACCTCAGTCTTCACTGCAAGGGCCTCTAGCCACACTCCTGATGTTATGGAAGTCAAAGCCAGGGACGGGGAGGAAGAACTGCCCATTGTAAGTGCAGATCAGGTTCGTGATCATCTGAAGAACCTGAAAGTGTTCAAGTCCATGGGACCTGACGGGATACACCCACGGGTACTGAGAGAACTGGCAGATGAGGTTGCTAAACCCCTCTCTATTATATTTCAAAAGTCATGGCAATCTGGTGAAGTCCCCACAGACTGGAAAAGGGGAAAAATTGCCCCCATTTTCAAAAAGGGTAAGAAGGAGGAGCCAGGGAACTACAGGCCAGTCAGTCTCACCTCTGTGCCCAGAAAGATCATGGAGCAGATCCTCCTGGAGGCACTCCTGGCTCAGAAGAATAGTGAAGAGGTGATTTGGAACAGTCAGCATGGCTTCGCCAAGGGCAAATCCTGCCTGACCAACCTGGTTGCCTTCTATCAGCAGGTGACAAAATTAATAGATGAGGGGCGAGCAACTGATGTCATTTACCTGGACCTGAGCAAAGCCTTCAACACTGTCCCACACCACATCCTGGTCTCCAAACTGGTGACACATGGGTTTGATGAGTGGACCACTAGATGAATAAGGAACTGGCTTGATGGCTGCACCCAAAGAGTGGCTGTCAATGGGTCCATGTCCCAGTGGAAGCCAGTGACAAGCGGAGTCCCTCAGGGATCAGTCCTGGGACCAGTCTTGTTCAACATCTTTGTGGGTGACATGGACAGTGGCATTGAGTGCACCCTCAGCAAGTTTGCTGATGACACCAGGCTGTGCGGTGCAGCAGACACGCTGGAGGGAAGGGAGGCCATCCAGAGGGACCTTGACAGGCTGGCGAGGTGGGCACAAGCCAATCTCATGTGGTTCAACATGACCAAGTACAGGGTCCTGCACCTGGGTTGAGGCAATCCCAGGGACAAAAACAGGCTGGGCAGTGACTGGCTGGAAAGCAGCCCTGAGGAGAGGGACTTGGGGGTGCTGGTAGACAAAAAGCTCAACATGAGCTCTCAATGTGCACTTGCAGCCCGCAAAGCCAATCAGATCCTGGGCTGCATCAGGAGAAGTGCAGCCAGCAGGTCAAAGGAGGTGATCCTCCCCCTCTACTCAGCTCTGGTGAGACCCCACCTGGAGTACTGCATTCAGTTCTGGAGCCCCTATTACAAGAGGGATATGGACATGCTGGCACATGTCCAGAGGAGGGCCATGGGGATGATCAGAGGGCTAGAGCACCTCTCCTATGAGGACAGAGTGAAAGAGTTGGGGCTGTTCAGTTTGGAGAAGTGAAGACTCCAAGGTGACCTAATTGTGGCCTTCCAGTATCTGAAGGGGGCCTACAGGAAGGCTGGGGAGGGACTTCTCAGGATATCAGGTAGGGATAGGACTAGGAGGAACGGTATGAAGCTGGAGGTGGGGAGATTCAGGCTGGATGTGAGGAAGAAGTTCTTCACCATGAGAGTGGTGAAGCCCTGGAATGGGTTGTCTAGGGAGGTGGTTGGGGTGCCGTCTCTGGAGGTGTTTAAGAGCAGGCTGGATGAGGCTCTGTCCAGCCTGATCTAGCGTGAGGTGTCCCTGCCTATGGCAGGGGGATTGGAACTAGATGATCCTTGTGGTCCCTTCCAACCCTGAATGAAACTATGAAACTATGAAACTATGAAACTACTTGTTGATTATAGCTGCTGGTCTGTTCCTTAATCATTCCCTGTGGGCTTGGGGAGGGCCTTTGTTTGCTTCATGAAAACCGGTTGAGCTCCCAAGACCTGTTAGTCATTCTGAGTAGAAAAAACACTGATTAAACAATATGTAAAGTCCAGTTATCTTCTGAGTGTATGTGGTTATTAAAATAATCTTGAGAATCAACAGAAAAAAAGCCTCACTCCTATGAACTCATATTTTTATTAATTTCATATCTAACCCTTTTGTAATTCTTTCCAATCCCCTCAGTTCATCACCTGGGGCACCAGCTTTCTAACAGTACCCCAGATACTTATATCCTTTTTAGTCCCACTCCACAGTTTTCTGTGCTCTTTCCTATCGTGCATAGCCAGGATTGGTGGCTAAGCAATACCTGACTAATGTTACAATCCCTGACCCTTGTGATAGGCAGGGTCATCATCATACTCCAGTCACTCTCGCTGGTGTGCCTGGCAGGATCATGGAGCACGTAATTCTGAAGGCTCTGCTAAGGCATGCACAAAACAAGGAAGAGGCGATTAGTGGTAACCAGCATGGCTTCACCAAGGGTAAACCCTGCTTGATGAACTTGGTGACTTTCTGTGATAGAGTCACATCATCAGGGGATAAGGGAAGAGCAATGGTTGTCACCTACCTGAGCCTGTGTAAATTGTTTGACACTTCCTCATGACATCCTGGTCATCAAATTGGAAAATCATGTTTGTGAGGGCTGGACCACTCACTGGATAAGGAATTGGCTGGATGGCTACACTCAGAAAATGTGGTCAATGGCTCAATGTCCAAATGGAGACCAGTGACAAGTGGTGTAGACATGACCCTGTGTCAGCGGAACAGCGAAGAGAGGGTTGATGTGGTGTATTTATGTACCACAGTATGGCACATACTTCCCAGGAAGCAAGCTTAAAAATCAGGGGGGAAGGAAAAAACAAAACAAAACAAAAGATGTGGTAAGTAATAGAGTTGGTATTTTTCCAAGGTGATGAAGATGTCCTATGCAGCTCTGCCAAGTGATGTCTTTCAGATAAGTTTGAAAATGCTCCAAGCGTTACAGAAATTCTTCTTGAATATGTACTGGATTTTGACTGCTTCTTAGGATTCCCCAAGAAAGTAATGCTGTTACAGCAAGTAGTTGTTTGAAGATGCAGAGAAAAAAAAGCCTTTAGATTAATAAATCAGCGGGTTTATAAATATCTAGTTAAGGAATACTGATTGAAATACTAGCATTCTTTTCAGGGCTTCACTCTGTTTTGGTAACTAGGGCCCTTGCCACAGTTCTTTGAACATCTGGATATACAGAAATATTTTATGATTAGACTGCATTTTTTTTTCTTTTATTAGTCTTGCTGATCTGTTTCAAATGTTTTCTCATTTACAGCAGGGAAAGGGAAATTGTCTCAAATAGTTTGAATTAAGTTTTTTTTTATATCTGTCCTGATCTGATTTCCCCAATGGGAGAAACTGAAATCAAAGTAGGAGGATGATGAGGCAAACACTTCAGGGGCTCAGGAAACAGTGGAGTTTGTTCAAAACTTTAAGCTTGATCAGTAGATTCACTGAATTCTAGCCTTCTTAGTATGGAAGTAAGACTGCTTGGACTCTGACAGATTACTATTTCTATAGTTACCAAAGTTCAAAGGAAGACTTTGTTTCTTGCAAAGAGCAGGTTCCCAGCCTGTCTGATCAGGGAAACAGTGAATAATTTTTGCCAGTCATAAAACTTGCAGAGTTCATTTTCTCTCCCTTTTTTCCCTCTTTTTTTTTTTTTTTTTTTCTTTGTCACAAAAGTTAAGAGATAACTGACTGGAAAAATGAGCTCCCAAGACAAGACTAGAATTGTCATTGTGCGTGATGTGATGATTCTGTCTTCTTGGTCCTTTTCAGCAGCACAAAATGACATTCTTTGGAGGATACATTCTTCCACTACTATGAAATGGGTTTTACTCCTAAACACTCTAAGATCTGGTCTGATTTGACTGTTGGTAGGAAAGAGATCTTTCACCTAACATGTACTTGATTGCTGTTGAAGATAAACACAAGCCATCAAAAAAGCAGCTACTTGAGCACACTTTGCACTTGAGGTGTAGAAGGTGGGAAGAATAGATGTCTCATTTGAGAGGCATCTGTTAATTCTAATAAGTGGATGCAGGAAAAGAGTGTAAGATGTTGCCTAGCTAATAAGTCAGAGGGCAGAACCAACATATATGAAGCCAAGTGGGGTGGAAAGAGATGAGTTGAAGTCTGCCTGGGTATCTGGTTATCAACTTGCATGTCAAAATAGCATCAAAATTTATTCTGTCCACTGAGAAACAAGATTCTGTGTTCTGCTCACATTTTGTGTATATGTGTATCTCACATGTAGAGTACCAATTTACTTTGCAAGTCCTCTTTTGCTGGGAAAACTTGCAGAAGGTACTTGTTACAACCCCCAGAGATTACACTGGCTCAAACTCTGAAGGCTAGTTTCTGCAATGAGTCATATGACCTGAAGTCAAACAGACCTAATGCCATACCCAGATCATGTTATTGTGTTTTGAACTAGAAGTTCTGAACTTTTCTGTGGGGTGGAAGCATACCTCCATTCATCTGTACTCACATGAGTATGAGCGCTACTATACTCACCCCCTTGTGCTGCTCTCTAGCCTAGGCTGCCTCTGCCGATGATGAGGACTCGAGTTATACCTTTTCATCATTTCCTATACTTTTGGAAAAAACAGGGATCCATCCTTCTGATTTTGAAGGGATGTTTGCTGAGTGAGAACAGATCTGTTACGAGCCTGTTTGCTTGACAGCTATGGGAACGCTTAAGATCTTTCTATAAAATGTTAATGCAATGCTCATCTTTTTCATCAGCACAGAGCACACCAAAGGCAACCTTTTTCCCTGCATCAAACCTCCCATGAGATTTGATCTTGATAAAAATGCAGCTTGTTCTCCATTCTGACACTGCATCTATCCAGGATTTCACAGATAGCATGAAATGAGCATAGAATTATGTAGGCTGGGATAAATAGCAATTGTCAGATAATTTGTTCTAGAATTCTGTGAAAACTGACTGCCAGTCCTGTCAGGCCTTCATGGATTTGTTTAAACTAGATGTGAGGAGAGTCATGAGTTAGTCATGAGGTGTTGGCTGATAGGTTGGACTTGGTGATCTCTGAGGTCTTTTCCAACCTTATTGATTCTATGATTCTATGATTCTAAAAGTCCATGTATTTAGGAGACTTAAGTGTTGCAGGTGTGAGTAAACCCACAGTGCTGGCTTACACCTTAAGTCACATGCAGGCCTGACTGGTCCACTCAGTTTACTGTCTAAGTATATGAGGCATTGCACTGCCCCAATTTGCAGACTAGACCTCAGATTTCCTCACCTTTGCCTTAAGCCTTGCATTTTATCCCTGCTGTTGGCCATCCTGACAATATGTCTGCATAGCCTCCTGTCATGATCCAGAAAAGTGCAAGATAAAGGAGAAATGAGAGTTGTGGAATGAAAGTATGTGGACATGAACAGCTTGAGATAAAAGCTCTTTTGCTTAGGCCCTAGTCTCTCCACTGAGTGAACCCTGAGGGTTTCAAGACTTGCTCTTGCTGGTTTATTGCTGGTGGCCAAATTCTAGAGGCCAGAGGCTGTTGTCACTAGGTCTTCTGTACTGCAAGACCTGAGATGTCCATTTGCATGGGTTATACCTGGCTGTAAACAAGTCTGTGCAGAAGACTGAGTGCTGTAAGGATGGAAGATGTGGCTGTCCTGATGACCCCTCCCCCCTCTCCAAGATTTCTGGATGGCTCCTCATAAAAAGCAGAAATATTTATATTAAACTTGACTCTAGCTGTATTGGAGATGGTTTGCTGACCTCCATGTTAGCTGGGCTTGCTCTGCAGCAGAAAAGAGATGTGTGAGGGGTAGAAGGCAGCAATTCTGCCTTATACTGCTTCCCCAGTGCTTTAAAAGCTGAGTTGTATGGCTCAACCTATTCTGAGGGGAGTGTAGAAGTCATCCTCCAGTCCTGGCTCACCGGTGAGGTCGTAGATGACTGGAAACTGGACAATGTGGTCCCAATCCACAAGTAGGGTCAGAGGGAGGAACCTGGAAACTGCAGGCCAGTCAGCCTGACTCAGTGCCAAGGAAAATGATGGAGCAGATTATCCTAATGGCAATAACTGTGCACCTGAAGGATGGCCAAGGGCTCAGGTCCAACCAACATGGATTTAGGAAGGGCAGGTCCTGCCTCTCCAACCTGATCTCCTTCTATGATCAGGTGACCTGTCTGGTGGACATGGGGAGGCCTGTGGATGTGGTCTACCTGGACTTCAGCAAGGCCTTTGACACTGTCCCTCACAGCAAACTGCTGTCTAAGCTGTCAGCTCATGGGTTGGACAGCAGCACTCTGCGCTGGGTTAGGAACTGGCTGGAGGGCCGAGCCCAGAGAGTGGTGGTGAATGGTGCCACATCCAGCTGGCGGCCAGTCACCAGCGGCGTCCCCCAAAATCAGTACTGGGCCCCGTCCTCTTTAACATCTTCATTGATGATCTGGATGAAGGGATTGAGTCAGTCATCAGCAAATTTGCAGATGACACCAAGTCAGGAGCAGATGTTGGTCAGTTAGAGGGCAGAAGGGCTCTGCAGAGGGACCTTGGCAGGCTGGAGAAATGGGCAGATTCCAACTTGATGACATTCAACATGTCCATGTGCCGGGTGCTGCACTTTGGCCACAACAACCCCATGCAGTGCTACAGGCTGGGGTCAGAGTGGCTGGAGAGCTGCCAAACGGAGAGGGACCTGGGGGTGCTGATTGACAGCCACCTAAACATGAGCCAGCAGTGTGCCCAGGTGGCCAAGAAGGCCAATGGCATCCTGGCCTGTATTAGGAATGGTGTGGCCAGCAGGAGCAGGAAGGTCATTGTGCCCCTGTGCTCTGCATTGGTACTTGAGTACTGTGTCCAGTTCTGGGCCCCTCAGTTTAGGAAGGACATTGAGACACTTGAACGTGTCCAGAGAAGGGCAACAAGGCTGGTGAGAGGCCTTGAGCACAAGCCCTGTGAGGAGAGGTTGAGGGAGCTGGGATTGTTTAGCCTGGAGAAGAGGAGGCTCAAGGTAGACCTCATTGCTCTCTATAACTGCCTGAAAGGTGGTTGTAGCTAGGAAGGGGTTGGTCTCTTCTTCCAGACAACCAGCATCAGAACAAGAGGACACAGTCTCAAGCTGTGCCAGGGGAAGTTTAGGCTGGAGGTGAGGAGAAAGTTCTTCACAGAGAGAGTCATTTGTCATTGGCATGGGCTGCCCAGGGAGGTGGTGGAGTCACTGTCCCTGGAGGTGTTCAAGAGGGGATTGGACATGGCACTTGGTGCCATGGTCTAGTCATGATGTCTGTGGTGATAGGTTGGACTCGATGATCTTTGAGGTCTCTTCCAACCTTAGTGATACTGTGATACTGTGTGATACTGTAATTTTTTATTCAGTATGCTTACTTGTTACTAAACCATGAAAGAGCTACTTTGAATATCTCGTTCTCAGTTGTGCTGGGTTGAAGCAGTCCCCACCCCACCATGGGCAGAAATAATAACTCAGACAAAACGGATTGCAAAAGTGATGGCAAGTTTAAATAGAAAGCAGTGAATGTTTACAGAAAACCAGAAAAGCGCAGTGACAAAGAAAATCCCAAAACAGACCCAGAGACATCCCATCCCACCTGACGGTACACCCAGGACCCCCAGGGCTCCTTCTTCCCCCCACTGCTAGGCTAGTCTCAGCTGGCCAGATCTGAGACTGCCCATCCCCCCCGTGGCCTTGGGCCTAGCCAGGCCCAAAGCCAGGAGACATCTCCCCCTGTTACTGGCTGATGGAGGAGGAAGAAAGAGGAAGTGCTAGACCCTGCACTGGATCTTATAGTGGTGCAAAGAATTGTGGTAAGAAATACCTAATTTCCTGTGTCGATCCCTCTGGGCTGGAGTTCTGGACACAGGAAGTAAACACAGCAGGGGGCACTCAGCTCAAACTGCAACACCAGTACACAATTAAAAATAAAGTTCTCCCTTCCGTCATGTGAAGGAAGGGATTCTTTAGAATGACCTTCAGTTAGCTTGTAAGATTTTTCTTCTTCATGACCAGCAAGATACGACGTCAGGTTAACTGCTTGTTCATTCTTCCTTGGAACCCGTATAAGAAAATGTAATATTTCTATCCACTGAATCCCAGAGAAGAAGATTTTGATAGTGCTCGCTATCACTCTTGTGTGGACCATGAGATAATGGGTGCTTTTGGAAGATCCCTGAAACACAGAGCACATTTTCACAAATTAAATGTTAAGCAAATTTCATACAGAGAGACAAGAATCTAAAAGATATCTAGGGTTTTAAGGGTTAGTTCTTCAATGACAAGTACAATTTTTGTTTCTAGAGCTCATGTCATGAGCTATGACAGAAAAATTAACAAACAACCAACCTTGCTAGTTGCTGAGAAATTTGCTTTGTATTTATTAGAATTAAGTTAAATAATCTTACCTTATCCTTTCAGGGTACACTGAATCTGAAAATAGGAAGTAAATCTAACTGTTCTGTTAATACTTGAATATGAAATTAGAGATCAGGTAGTACACTATTAGTGTAGTAGCAGTACTTATGAAAGGGTGAAAGGAAAAGCATTCAAAGATGACAGCATCCTAGGGAAGAAGTAAGAAGTTCTCTTGCAGAACTAAGACTTTCTGTCAGGTCCTCAACAAGTGTTGTTTCTGAGGCATTATGTAGTTAAGTGAATCTATGAGCAACACAGTGATGTGATGCTGGTGATGTGTTATTATTTACTATGTTTTGGGGGTGGAAGAAACATATGCCAGCATGAAACCAGGTCTGGAGTAAATGTTGGAAAGAAAGACCCCCATCCCTTTTCTAGCTAATCTCTTCCAAGTCCTTAGTTTATAGGCATAATGAGAGAAAGCAACAGCATCAGATGCAGAGCTGGGGGCTTGTTGGGTGATGGTAATTTCTTAAAGTGTAGTAGACAGCTGTACAATTATTAATACGTCGGTCCAGAGAGGGAAAGAAACTCAGTTCTTTTGAATATTCTCGTATTATGAAATTAGAGGCACAAATGAGGCCAAAATACCAACAGTGAGGCTATTTATTACACAAATAAAGTAGATGGATCAGAGGGAGAGAGGGAGAAGAGGGAGAGAGAAGAGGAAAGGAATTATATTACCACACCCCTCACCTGCCAAGACAGCTTGAGTCTATGGAGGAAAGCTAGTGCAGCTTTGGCATGGAGGAGAGGTCACCCTTGTTGGCTGTGCTGTCCTCTGAGCAGCCTCTTCAGCTCCATGAGTTGCAGCAGCTGGAACTTAGGGCACACAGAGAGGGTTCCTCTTGGTCTGCTTCTTCCAGGCTACATGGTGATGTCTTTGTCATTTTTTCTCTCCTGGTATTCTCTCTGTTTTTCTTCATAGCAGCATTGCCCTGGACTTTTCCTTCTCCTGTGTTTTCCTTCTCCCGAGCCAGTAGTTGCTCAGATCTTTTATACAGTTTTTAGGCATGTATATTACAGAGAGTATCAATAGCAGTGGCCTTTGCCCATTATTTCCAGGACAGCTGCAGTCTGACGAGCAAGCTTTATCTATGCACCTTCCAGAGAGTCATTCCAGTGGTGTTTGCCCAATGCACATCAGCTACTGTCTGGACAAGCAGCAAAGGTGATTTTATCTTTATCTTTGTTGAGTCACATCAAGAGAGACAAGATTTAGTCTCTCACAACAATGTAAAAGTAAACTGGAGGCAAGTAATGTCACTAAATTATGGGAAACAGCATCAGCATAATGCTCCACAGAAGGGTGAAGACCTGGAAATAAGCCAAGATTTAAGGGCAAGACAGTCTGTTGTAATTTCAAAACAGAGCTTCACACTGCTTTCCCAAAGGAAGCCAAAGATGTGCAGGGTTCCATGGAACATGATACAAAGCTGGTTGAGCATCTAAGACCATTATTGAGGATCCTACTGTGATTCTGTGTTTTGATCATGCAAGTTATCTGGAGAATACCTGGTGCTTGGATAAGGAAAAGACCTTGCCCTCCATTTATTTTGAGTAAGAAAGCAAGCACCCTCTGAAAGTTTTTATGACTCTTCCTTTTCTTCAATTAGGAAATCACTTTAATTGTAGAGGAAGAGGTGTTTCTGGTCTTTCTTTGCTTGGAAGTTTCCGAAATATGAGTGGACAAAGCTCTGTGCAGCCTGATTTAAGTTTGTAGCTAGCCTTGCTTAGAAACGGCTTTTCTAAAGAGCTCCAGAGATACCTTCCATCTTAAAATATTCTGTGATTTAGCCAATTAAGAGGGGGTTGGTCAAAGCTGTTGGAAGTTATTCTGGACTTTTTCCTGTGTCTCTGACTGCTAATGTGGTGCTTGGAAGCCCCTGGCTTTCTTGTGGATCTTTCCTAATTTTTTAAAAAGAATGAACCACTGGAACTTGACAGGAGTTGCCTGTGAAGGTACCAAAGTGCAACAGGAGAATACTGAAGGGCAGTTCCTCTCAAATCACTGCTGAACTGAAATATTCAGCACAGAAAAAAGAAGTAGGTTTCGGGGCATTGAGGGGTTGGTTTCATTGTAGAAACTGTACCTTTAATTTTGGTGGAGAGCTGATGGTCTCAAGGTCCATATCTTAAGGTCCATATCAGCAATATGCGTGTGTGTGTATGAGGAGGTAATTACAAGGTTAATGCAGGAGACTAAATTGTTAAGCACAGCAGTGATTTACTTGTGCTAAACCAGAGATGTCAGAGAAACTTAGATTGTGTTGAATGATTGCTTCTAAAAATTATGATCTCCTGCTTAATGAGCTTGGCTTAGGATGCTTCTAAAATGTAAAGCATTTTGGAGAGTGCAAAAGCTATGTACATTGTAAGGTGTTAATATTGCTCTATAGTTGAACCAGGAGCATTTTTAATTTATCTTTTTTTCTGGGGCTCTGATTTTGTCAGTCAATTACTCTTCTGACTGCAAACAGTAGTTAGATCGATGCTATTTTATTTTGGTGGAGATACAGTCTTGAATTTAACAGGAGCTGAGTTCATTTCCAGGTAGTTTTATCAGTCACAGAAGCAGAAGACTGAAGCTTAAATTCTGCTTCACAGGGTACTTTTCAGCCCTGCAAGAGACTTTGAATGCAGGATGGAGAGTAAATATCATTATTTCATTTCAGATGTGGTCCACAAAATTTAAAAATAGATAGGTTCTGTCTCTTGAATGAGCAACTTTTTAAACTATCCGAACTATTTAAAATGAATAGGTAATAAAACCTGCTCTAAATACCTCCCTTCTGCCTCTGTCCTTATGAGATGTGTCATCTCATTCTTGGGTTTCAATACCATTCAATTCTCTGCCATTTTGCCGAAAACATTTTACTCTTTCTCCACCTCCTTGGAAAAATCCTTCTGTCACTGCAGAGCTTGGTTGCATGTAGTTGCATTTCTTCATGATTATCTTATCCTACAAACTAGATACTACCCTTCTCTGTTGGGTTACCCTGGGGAGCATCCCAGGGGTATGGTTTTGTGGACCCACTGTGCAGAAATAGGGTAAGGCATGCAGACACTTTGCTATCCAGAAATTCAAGCACCTAGAGTACCTCAGGCCAAACAAGTGAAACAGGATTATCAGAGAAGGATGGTTACCCATATGTTACAAAAGTGAAAAACCTTGATGGCCTGATCTGTCAGAGGCTGGATGCTCAAACTTAGGAACTGAACATATAGGTTTTTAACTGAGCTCTCCAAAAAGCACCAGTGTCGTGACTGTGAAACCTCAGTCTCTGTCTGTACTTGAGATTTGTGAAGAAAAATGGTTCAACTGAGGTATAGATGAGAAATAGTGCAATTGAAAGCAGCTCTGGGAGCAACTCAAGATGTCTTTGGAGCCTGAATAACCCTGCATGCAGCTGTGCAGTCAGTGTGATCCACTGGAGAGCTCCCAGGTGTTCAGCACAGCAGTCTGTACCCACAGCCCAATGATGGTGGGCTAACATTTTAAGTGTGTCAGGCCTAATTCTCTGAGCTTGGGATCCGGACCTGAGCTTTATCAGCCCATCTTCTGCACTGTGAGAATAATACAGAGACAGGACAGATCAGAAATGAGTCCTCTCTGTAGGCAGTGTCTCTGCTAATCCCGGAATTACTACCAAATCATTTGTCACCAAAATACTACTTGGGGGCTGGATATTTGGTACTAGATGTTTCCCAGTAGCCTGATGCCCTTTTCCTCCTAGTCTATCTATAGGGAAAAAGGAAGGAGAGGAAAAAAAAGATTAAGAGTGATAGACAAAAATAATCCTCAAACAGCAAGATCTAGCACTCTTTCAATACAAATTTTATATCAAACCCTGCAGGCTTCATTTCTATCTGCTTGCCTCGTTCCAAGTCTTGCTCTGTTGATCATAATATTGTGACAGTCCTTTTTATTAGTATGAATATCTTACTATAAGGTCTCTTTTCTAGTGCAGTTGTGTTCTGATAAGTGACATTGTGAAAACACTACTTTCATAAATATGCTCCCACTCTGCATGAGCTATGGATTTATTTACCAGTCTTTACATCACCATTTGTTGACCTCTCCTGCCTCACACATGGATGTTCTGTGAAGACATCATTCACTTTTGCTTTTATCATTAGACAGCATCACAGAATGGTAGGGGTTGGAAAGGACCCCTGGAGATTGCAGAATAATAGAATGTTAGGGGTTGGAAGGGACCTCCAGAGATCGTTGAGTCAAATGTCCTTGCCAAAGCAGGATCCCCAAGGACAGGGCACACAGGAATGCAATCATGTGGGTTTTGAAAGTCTCCAGAGAAGGAGACTCCACAACCTCTTTGGGCAGCCCATTCCAGTACTCTCTCACACTCACAGTAAGGAAGTGTCTCCTTGTGTTGAAGTGGAACCTCCTGTGTTCTAACTTGTACCCATTGTTCCCTGTCCTATCACTGGGCACCATCGAAAAGAGATTATCACCTTTGTTTTGACACCCACCCCTCAGATATTTGTAGCTGTTGATAAGCTCCCTTCTTAGCCTTCTCAAGATTAATCAACCCCAGTTCTCTCAGTCTTTCTTCGTAGAAGAGATGTTCAAGTCCCACAGTCATCCTCATAGCTCACCATTGGATTCTCTCCAGCAGGTCCCTCTCTCTCGAATTGGGGATTCCCAAAGTGGACACAATATTCTACATGTGGTTTCACCAGGGCAGAACTTCCCTAGCAGGTCCTGGACACAGTTTTCTTAATGCACCTCTTCTTGTTTGCCCTCTTGGCCACAAGGGCACATTATTGTCTCATGGAGAACTTGCTGTCCACTGGAACTCTGAGGTCATTCTCCATGGAGCTGCTTTCCAGCACAATGACTCTTAGTCTGTACTGGTACCTATTGTTATTCCTCCCCAGATGCAGAACTCTGCATTTGTCCTTACTGAATTTCATGAGGTTCACCTTCACCCAGCTCCCCATCCTGTCCAGATCTCATTGGATGGCAGCACAGCCTTCAAGTATGTCAGCCACCCTCCCAATTTTACACCATCAGTGAATTTGCTGAGGGTACACTCAGTTCTCTCATCCAGGTCTTTAATAAAGATACTGAACAAAACTGGACCCAGTACTTAACTTTAGACAGCACCACTGGCCACTGACTTCACTAGACTCTGTTCTGCTGATCACAACTCTCTGAATGCTGATGTTGAGCCATTTACCAATCAACCTCATGGTCCAATCATCTAATCCCCAATTCCCTCAGCCACTCCCTATATGACTTACTTTCTAGACCCGTTACCACCACTGTTGCCCTTCTTTGGACCTGCTTCAGCACCTCAATGTGTCTCTTGTAGTAAGGAGGCCAGAATTGAACACATTATTAAAGATGCAGTCATGCTAATGCTGAGTACAGGGGGACAATCACCTTTCTAGTCCATAATAAACAGGAAAGCAGTCTGCATGAGTGTGAGCAAGGGCAAAAGCAGAAGCAGTCATCCTTGGTAATAATTCTGATACAGATCTGTGAATGCAAGAGTCCAGTGAAAATACTGTACCTGCATAGAATATCTATTTACCACAAGGGGAAAAAAAGGGCAGATTTTTAGCATGATATTTTAATCTTATATTACAAAATAGTCATTTTTATACCAAGTGAATATGGAGGTCCTTCACATCTGTGGAAGATACGCTCCCTTAAATGCTTAAGGCAGAACTTCTAGAATGCAATCCCAGTTAATTGTGCTGGATTTTCTCCTAAGGTATTTAAAAGAATATGCATTACAGTCATTGCTCAGGTGATCCTGCACTGTAGTGTAGTAAAGGATTTGGACATAGCTGCCCCCTCAGGGCCTTTTTTCTAACTTTGACTTTACTGTTGCTCAGATAAGGCAACAGATGTGGCTGTGGCTTTTAAAGAAAGAGGGCTTGTGGAGGGCTGTTTTATACTCTCCTGATCTACCCTGTATTCTGCAGGACAGCAAGAGGGCCAGAGTGTCTTTGGAGAACAGGAAGAGTAGATCTACTACAACAGACACTGGTGTCCAAAGGGGAAAAATACATTTCCATAAGGTATAGCTGATGTCTGAGCAATCCAGACCACCATTTGCAATACTTGCTCTAGAGTACAAGAGAAAGTAACATCAGCTGATTGCAAGTAAATCCATTTGAATTGGAGCAACTGTTCCTTGTCTTTTTCATATGACAGTCATTTATAAAAATATGTGGGGATTTTAGGACTACATTGTTAGTACTTTCTGTTATTGTAATATTTCTGTGAGATGAGGTTTATCTGGAGCTGTGAGCTATTAAAATCTTGTGTTCTTCATCTTTTGTCCCTAAACGAGGATGTGAAATCTCAAATTGGGCATTTAAAAATTCTTTGTGGAAAAAATTTAAAAAATAATTTTCTTCTGGTTCAAATGTGTTTCACGTGCTTCACTTTACTTTTGACTCTTCTGCAGTGAAAAGAAAGTGTGAAAATGATGTCAATACTTTTTCTTGCTCAATTATCTTCTCTTGAGTTATTCTGAGTAGATTCCATACAGTGTTGAAAAATGCACGGGTCAAAACCAGGCACAGCCTGAGAAGAGGCTGAGAGAGCAAACTACTCTGTTTCCTAGGCTTTGTTTCAGGCTCTGCAGGAAACCTCACTCTTAATACACACTTGTGACCGTTTGAGGCTATGCCTTTAAGAAAGGGATATTGTGACTGAATGTTTTATAAACAAAGGATAGGTCTAAACTAATTTCATTGGTGGATAGGCAGAGTACTGCCTTAAGTTTTGATTCCCAGAGAGACTTGTGGCAGTCTTGCACTTTTCCCCCCTCCTTTCACAGCTTACAGCTCCTGGGCTGTCTGCCAGACTGACCTTGGACAGAAAAGGCCTCTACTAACATATTCTGCTTTAATTAACAATGGCTCTTTTTCTCTCTTTCTAACCCTCTTTGGGGAAAAAGGGGAGAAAAGGGGGGTACAGGGGGGGACCCTCCTCAGCAGAGGAGGGAATTTTCATTCCTGTATTACTTTGTTGTATATTTCTGTGTATATATTGTAAATACTGTAAATTGTGTATATATTCCCCTGCATTTCCTAAACTGCTTTGTAAATATAGCGCATTCTCTTGCTCATCCGGCTGTGCTTAGCTGTGGTTTCTTTCCCTTCACTTACAGGGTGGGGGAAGAAGGCTGAGGCCTTCCCCTCAACCCTCGACAACACTGGTAAACAGAGGCAAGGTCATAGTGAGCTTCTGTTTAGTGAAATTCCTTCCTTTAGTGAAATGTTTATATAAATGCTCACCTAGCCTTTCTTGACAAATTAGTCATTAAGTATTTTGACTTCTGGGCAGAGTAAGGAGTCCCGTAATGATTGCTGTTAGACTTTTTCATAATGGCAAGCATATCTTTTTCACAAGCCTTAAAATGGGGAAAGGGCTTGTATACCAGATATAAGCTTTGCATTATGGCCTTAATGATAAAGGTCTCTCTCCAGTGACAACAATAAAACATTCTTAGTTCTGTTTCTGAAGGGATGCTGCAAAAATAAGTGACCTGTTCCTGCTCCAGGACAGTATTTTGTGATTAGCTCCAGGTATTTGGATGATGTGATAAAAACCATGCTGTGATTTAGGAATTCTGAGACATCAGTTCTTCTCTCTTGTTCAATTTAAATACATCTTAACCTCAAAGAGTAATACCAAAAAAAAAAAAGCATCACTAAACTATGTCCCTCTGCACTAAACCTGTGTGTTCTTTACCTCCAGCGATGGTGTCTCCACTACTTCCCTTGGTAGCCTGTTTCAGTGTCTCACCAGCCTTTTTCCTAATATCCAATCAAAAACTCCCCTAGTATGACTCGAGACCATTTCTTATCCTATCACTTAACACTTGAGAAAAGAAACTGACCCTCACTTCAATACAACCTCATTTCAGTTAGTTGTAAAGAGTGAGAAGTTCTCTGCTCAGCCTCTTCTCCAGATGAAGCAACCTCATTTCCCTCAGCCACTCCTTGTAAGACTTGTTCTCTAGACTCCTCACCATCTTCGTTGCCCTTCTCTTGACATGCTCCAACACCTCAATATGCTTCTTGTAGTGAAGGGCCCAAAACTGACCACAGTTTTCCAGGCGCGACCTCATCAGTGCTGAGTAGATGGGACAATGATGTTCCTAGTCCCGGTGCCAATGCGATTTCTAATGGAAGCCAGGGTGCCATTTGCCTCTTTGGCCACCTGAGCACACTGCTGGCTCCTCTTCAGCCATCTGCTGAACACCATCCTGAGGTACTTCTCCATCAGGCATCTTTCCAGCTACTCTGGAGTGTTGCCTGGGGTTGTCATCACCAATGCAGAACTCTGCATATGGCCTGCTTGAACTTTGTGGCATTGGCTTAGGCATAACTATCCAGCCTGCCCATATTCCTCTGTAAAGCATTTCTGCTCCTAACCAGGTCAACACTCCTATGTAACTTGATGTTGTCTACAAGCTTACTGAAGATGCACTTGAGTCCATCATCCAGATTGTTGATAAAGATATTAAACAGAACTGGCCCCAGTTCTGAGCCCAGGGGAGCACTACTTGTGACCACCACAACTCTGGACCTGGCCATCCAGATAGTTTTTTATCCAGTGAAGCATATGCTAATCCAAGCCATGAGCAAACAGTTTATCCAGACAAATGCTGTGAGAAACAGTGTCAAATGCTTGGATGACATTGCATGCACAATGGCTTCCAGGTCCTACTGTTCATTGACTGTGCTGTGTGCATTGGTGCAGAAGCACTTCACCTGGGCTATTGATCCCTGTCACATTTTTGGAGGAAGAATGCCTAATATTCCTACCCAGCCATTCCCAGGCACAACCATGATTGCTAGCCAGCCAATAACCCTTGCTTCTTTGCTATCATATGGCACTCTATCCCCTACCTCCACTAAGATGGCAGGCTGAAGAAATTCACTAGCATGCTGCCTCACTGACATTAATGTACCACACCCAGGGTTATCTTTAGTGAGTCTGGTTTTATGCCTTTCTGCCTTGAGATCTACTTTAAAGCTCTTTTGATGAGCCCTGCCAGATCTTGTGCAAAAGTCCTTTTCCCACTTTGAAATGGATGTAGCCCATCTGTCATCACCAGGTCTGGTGCCACATGATGAAAAAAATCCATGATGTTAAGGTAGACATAATAGCTGGCATGTGAAAGAAGACTAGAAGACCCAGGCTTCTATCAGCAGATTCAGTAAATGTGTCCTTCCCCTCTGTTTGCCTGGAAGCTTCAAAAGTAGGCTTGAGGACAGAAGTTGTGCTCTTTTCTTCAGCTTGTACCTGTAGCTTCAGCATCTTATGCAGATGAATTCCCTGGAGACCCACTTCTGAACTGCTAAAATTAGAAGGTATTATACAAGGAATGTTAATGACAGAGCCTAAAGTTTAGGATGGAGAATAAATGAGATGGGGGGGAAGGGGGGAAAGCTTTTAGATACCAAAAGTAACACAAAAGATCAGACTTGAAATGTAGCATAAATTTTGCTTCTCATAATATACTTCCACCTAATTAGTGATAGCACAGTGCACCGTTCCATACATTTAGAAGGTGACTTTGAAATTAAAGGTGAATTAAGAGAATCTCTGAGGATGCTGAATCTACATACTTGTTTTTGTAGGTGCCCTGTGAGCTGGTACCTGCAAAATCAAAGTACTAAACTATTAAAAATCTTGGCCTTGTCTAAGAGATTAAAACAATTCTATGCAATTTAATTCCTCACATAATGAACTAAGCTAATATTCCAACTTAATGACAGCCCAGACTTAGTGCTTAGAGAGGAAAAAATGCCTTTCTGCTGCTGAATTCTGTTTCATAAATAATGTCTCTGGGTAACTCTAAGTGGAGAGAAGCAAAAGAAGAGATGATCTTGATAGATTATTGACTCCAAATCACTTTGATAATAAGTGGAAATATTTGTTGATGGCAAACCAGAAATTAAAGGTGTTACTGTCACTGGTCGTCGATGATATAGGCAGAGCAAGGCTGCTTAGGGGGGTTCCTGCAATAAGGAACTCAACTATTCTGCATTGGCTTTCTGCTTTTTATGAAATTCTAGCTTGCCTGCGATTTCAGTTAGTCCATCTTGCATCCCACCAGATGTTGCTTTATTACTCTGACCCTGCAAAGGAGAATTCAAAATAGCAGTAAAATCATGGAAGTTACAGAATCACAGAAGACATTGGAAGAGACTTTATAGATCATCCAGCCCTTACCCCTGCACTGAAGAATCAGCACTAAATCATGTCCTTAAGTGCCAGCTCCACATGCCTCTTGAAGTCTCCAGGGATGGTGACTCCACCACTGCCCTGGGCAGACCATTCCAATGGTTGATTAACCCTTTCAGTGAAGAAATATTTCCTAATGTCCAGCCTGAACCTCCCATGGCACAGTTTGAATCTATTTCCTCTACTCCTGTTGCTTGTCAGCAAGGAGAAGTGGCTGGCTTCACACACTCCACAACTCTTCAGGTAGTTGAAGAAAACAATGAGGTCTCTCCTCAGTCTCCTCAGACTGAACAATCTCAGCTCCTTCAGGAGCTCCTTGTTGATTATATGCTCCAGGCCCTTCACAAGCCTCACTGCCCTTCTCTGAACACACTCCAGCACCTCAATGTCTTTCTTACAGCAGGGGGCTCAGAATAGAATAGAATAGAATAAACCAGGTTGGAAGAGACCTTCAAGATCATCGCATCCAACCTATCACCCAACACCACCTAATTAACTAACCCATGTAACCAAGCACCCTGTCAAGTCTCCTCCTGAACACCTCCAGTGACGATGACTCCACCACCTCCCCAGGCAGTCCATTCCGATGGGCAATCACTCTCTCTGTGTAAAACTTCCTCCTGACCTCCAGCCTGAACTTCCCCTGGAGCAGCCTGAGACTGTGTCCTCTTGTTCTGGTGCTGGCTGCCTGGGAGAAGAGACCAACCTCTGCCTGTTTACAACCCCCCTTCAGGTAGTTGTAGAGAGTAATGAGGTCACCCCTGAGTCTCCTCCTCTCCAGGCTAAGCAGCCCCAGCTCCTTCAGTCTCTCCTCATAGGGCTTGTGTTCCAAGCCCCTCACTAACTTCGTTGCCCTTCTCTGGACTCGTTCCAGCAAGTCAACATCCTTCCTAAACTGAGGGGCCCAGAACTGGACACAGGACTCCAGGTGTGGCCTAACCAGTGCAGTGTAGAGGGGCAGAATGACCTCCCTGCTCCTGCTGGCCACACTGTTCTTAATGCAGGCCAGGATGCCATTGGCTCTCCTGGCCACCTGGGCACACTGCAGGCTCATGTTCATCTTACCATCAACCAGCACCCCCAGGTAGAATAGAATAGTAGAATAGAATTAACCAGGTTGGAAAAGACCTGAAAGATCATCGAGTCCAACTGATAGTGACTGATAATTTAGTGGGGCACAATAGATGAGGTGTGGCCTCACCAGTGCTGAGTACAGGGGGGATGGTCACCTCCCTGTTCCTGCTGGCCACACTGTTTCTAATACAAGCCAGGATGCCATTGGGTTTCTTGGCCCCCTGTGCACACTGCTGACTCATGTTCAGTCAACTATCAATCAATAGCCCCAGGTCCCACTCCAGGTTGCAGCTTTCTAAGCACACATGCCCAAGTCTGTAGATCACCACGGAATTATTGTGACCCAGGTGGAGGACCTGGCACCTGGCCTCGTTAAACATATAATTAGCCTTGGCTTAGCTGTCCAGATCCAGTTGTGAAGCTTCCCTACCATGAGTGCCATGAGTTTCTGAAGGAGAACACTGTAGGAGACAGTGTCAAAGGCTTTACAAAAGTTGAATGCTTCACCAAAGTCCAAGTAGACACTGTCCATGGCCCTTCCCTCATCCACTAGACAGGTCACCTTATTGTAGGAGGAGATCAAATTAGTCAAGCAGAATCTGCCTTTCACAAACCCACACTGATGGCCTGATTGCCTGGTTGTCTTGTATGCGTGATGTAATGGCATTCATGGTGACCTGCTCCATAACATTCCCTGGTGCAGAGGTCAGGCTGAGAGGCCTGTAGTTCCCTGGATCATCCTTCTAGCACTTCTTGTAGATGGAAATCATATTTGGTAGCCTTCCCAGTTAGGACTGTTAATAGATAATGCTGAGTTGCTTGGTGATCACATCTGCCAGCTCCTTAAGTACACTTGGGGGGGATCCCACCCAGTCCCATAGACTTGTGCATATCTAAATGGCACAATAGGCCATTGATCATTTCCTCCTGGATTGTGTGGGCTGATTTCTGCTCTCCATCCCTGTCTTCCAGTTCCAGGGGCTGAGCTGTCATGGAGCAACTGGTGTCACTGGCAAATACTGAGGAAAAGTAGCCACTCAGCAACTCAGCCTTTTCCTCATCTTTGGTCACTAGGTTCCTTCCTTCATCCAGTAGTGGATGGAGGTTCTCTCTAGTTCTTCTTTCACTATTAATAGTTATAAAAGCTCTTTTAATTATCTTTAGTGACACTGGCCAGATTGAGTTCTACTTGAATTTTGGCCTTTCTAATTTTCTTCCTACATACCCTTAAAAGACTCTTGTATGCTTCCTGAGTTACCTGCTGCTGTGGTTTGGGAGGCTGATTCTCCCACTACAGGCAAAAATAACGACTCAGACAAATGGATTGCAAAAAAAATGGTGGAAAGTTTAAATGGAGAAACAACCAAAAAAAACAACCAACAACAATGAAAGTTTCACAGAGAACCACAAGCACCATGACAAAAGAGAGAAATCCCAGAACATGCCCAAGAATATCCCATCCCCACCTGGGGGCACACGCAAACCCCCCAGGGCTCTTTCCCCACCCCATCCCCCAACCCAGCCTTGGGCCTGGGCAGGCCCAAGGGAGGTGGCTCATGCCATTTTACCTAGGCAGCAGCAGGGGATGAAAGAGAAAGTGAAGACCCCGCACTGATGTTTTATAGGGGAGCAGGGCATTATGGGAAATGGAATACCTGGTTTCCTGTGACCTTGGGACTTCCCAGGTGTGGTCTGTGCAGTAGCATCCGGGCCAGCACCCAGCCTAAACCACCACACCTGCCCCTTCTTCCATAGCCAGAGGACTTTCTTTTTCTTCCTGAGTTTTACCCAAAGTTCTCTATGTAGCCAGGCAGGCCTTCTGCCCCACTGGCTTGTGTATCAATGCACAGAGACAGCTTATTCCTGTGCCTTGAAGATTTCCCTGTTGAGGAACATCCAGCCTTCCTGGACTCCCTTGTCCTTCAGGACTAGCTCCCAGGGGATGCCATCAACCAGTCTCCTAAACAAGTCAGTCTGCCCTCTGGAACTCCAAGGATGTACTTCTGTTGACTTCCTTCCTAACATTGGTAAGAATTGAAAACTCCACCATACAATGGTCACTTCGTTCAAGCTGGCCACCAACTTTTACATCTCCTCCTTGTCCTTCTCTGTTTACAAGTAGCAGGTCTAGTAGAGAGCCATACCTTGCTGGCTCATTAATCAGATGTGTTAGGAAGTTATTGTCCACACACTCCAAGAACCTCTAGGACTGCTTCCTTTCTGCTGTGTTGTATTTCCAGCAGATATCTGGTAAGTTGAAGTCCCCTCACAAGAACAAGTGCTAGTGATTCTGAGACCTTCCCCAGGCACCAATAACAGGCATCTCAGCCTCTTCACCCTGGTTGGATGGTCTGTAGCAGAGCCCCATCATGACATTTGCCTTGTTGGCCTTTCCCTTGATTCTTACCCACAAGCACTCAACCCTATCATATGTCATCATCACACTCAAGACAGTCAAGAACTTCCCTAAAATACAGGGTCACTCCACTGCTTATCCTTCTGGGCCTGTCCATTCTGAAGAGCCTATAGCCATCCAACACAGCACTCCAGGTATGGGATTCATCCCATCATGTTTTCATCAGGGCAATAATACCATACTTTTCTTGGTTGATGAGAGCCTCAATCTCACCCTTCAGTTGGGGCATCTTATCGCACAGAACAAGGCTTTCATCAATTTGGGACCATGAATATACCACTTGCATTTGTTAGGACTACTTGGGTGTCTTCCTCGTTTTATCCATCTTTCCTTACAGGATAGAAGTATCCAGAAGCCAGCTGAATGGAGACAGTTGTGCTTAATGCTACTATTTACCATCTGGCAAAACCAGGTCTATAACAAACACATCTTTTAAGGCTTAAAATGATCATTTTCTCTGTCAAATTTTGGGGGATCGCAGGATTGCTTTTTATTAAGGGCTGCTTTCAACTTAGGCCTCTGCCAAAATGTGTGACCTGGGAAAGAAATGAGGATCTGCTCACCTCTCAAGAAACTTCTTGGTGGTTTTTAGATGCACTAGTTCATCTGGCAGCTGTTGTTTCTGAGGCAATGCAGGATGAATCATCCTAACAGGTTGCAGGTATTTCTCCCTGTAAGAATCATGATTGCACCGTCACCATTGTAAGAACTGACATGGAAAGCAAGAGCAAATACAGGCCCTCTAAGTGATGTTGACAAGATAATTTATAAGGGAGGGGTAAGTGGTTGTGAAAAGTTCTTCCCTTCGCTTAACCTCTAATAATGCAAACAAATAATGATTTGGAAGGATTTCAACAGTGTTTCCTTGCAGCCTAAGCCTTTGAAGAGGCCAGAAAACTTTACTTTATGCAAGACAAGAGATGTTAAATATGTGCACATGTATGTACCTGTGAGTGTGTATCACAACAAGGCTGCCTTGGATTAACTCAGTTAAGTCTCAGACAGCAAGGAACCAATGTGGGGCTGTCCTGACCCAGGAACTAAGGACAGAAACCAGCCACCTACAGTATTCTTCTGGAGTAATAGTACTTTTTTTGCTAAATGATGCAGGATGTTCTCCTGCTCCAGGAAAAGTCCAACACAACTCCAAAAGGATGTGGGTCTTCATTTCACCCGTATAACCAGGCTTCATTCTGCTGCAGCCCTCAAGTGTGCTGGTGTATCAGAGTAAATACCCTCTCCATTTCCTCATATCTGAATGATTGCCAGTCGCTTGCCAATAAAATGCCTCTGACGTACAGGGTGGCTACAGAGTGCCATACACAAAGCCTCCCCATTTGCATGGTTGTGCAGGGGCTTTGCACAATAGCAAAGAGCTGGCTCAGGACCACGTGGGGGCTGAAAATTAGGGACCAGTCTTCATGCAGGGTAGAAAGAGTGCCAGGTCAAGCAAGGATCCTACTTACACATTCAATGTTAGTGATAGTGGTGTCCAAGAGCAAATCAGAGACATGCAGAGATGCTGCTGCTTTCTGATCCATGGCAGGACCCTGGAAACCTTAGAATTACTTGAGTTGGAAGGGATCTGAAAGATCATTTAGTTTCAACCTCATTGCAATGGGCAGGGACACTTCCCACTAGACCAGGTTGCTCAAAGCCTCATCCAACCTAATCTTATACACATTCAGGGATGAAACATCACAACTTTTCTTGACAACCTGCTCCAATGTCTTACCACCCTTGTAGTATGGAACTTCTTCCTAATGTCTAATCTAAATCTATCCTGCTCTACTTTAAAACCATTGCCCCTTGTCCTACCACCACATACCCTTGAAAAGAGTCCCTCTCCAGCTATCTGTTGGCTCATCAACTCCAAATGTTCACTGATCCTGTGTGCTCCTACCTTTCACAGGATGTGTCATTTCTGGCAATAGTTCAGACTCCAATTACTCATCCCTGCAACCACAATTTCAAATTCCTTTCCTCTCCCTGATGTATCACCTGCTTGTAACATTAAAGAGCCTCTAAAACCAGTCTTCAGTCACTTGACTGAGCTGCTGAAGTGAAAATATTGTGTGGGTGGTAGTTTGCAGTTTTCAGGACTGAAACCAAATTATGTTCCCATCATGCAAAACCACAGATGCAATCTCTTCCTCTTGCAGATGTGTTTCTCCCAGCAGTGCCAGGTAACCCACTTGTGTGCTTTGCCTACCTTCTGCCTCTGTGGGGAGTGAGTTTCCTCCTCAATGGAAGGAGAAACTTTTCCAGATGCAGAGGGAGTGAAGGAGGTCCTGAGTGGGAAGGGAGAGAGCTGACATCATGGTGGTTTTCCCACTTTCTTACAAGCCTGACTTCCTCTTGTGTTTTCTCTAGGGGCTACCAAAGACATGGGGAAGATGCTCGGTGGGGATGAGGAGAAAGACCCAGATGCTGCCAAGAAAGAAGAGGAACGACAGGAAGCTCTCAGGCAAGCAGAGGAAGAAAGAAAAGCCAAATATGCCAGGATGGAGGCTGAGAGAGAAGTTATGAGACAAGGGATTCGAGACAAGGTAGGGATCCAGCTTTCAGCATACTGTGGGCAATTCCTAATACTCAGCTGAGAACTACTGTTTTCAGATGATTTGTGACCAGTTCCATGAACACCTGGATAGAGCCAGGTAATTGCTGCACCACACTGAACTTTCTGATCTTGTGCATTGTCCCTCAAGCTCTGACACTGTTTGAACACACTGCCCACACAGAAAAGCCCTGCAAAGTTGAACTAGAGAGTGAAGAGGAGGGGAGAAAAACTTCTGTTTCCCCCATCATCTGTTTACACTCACATTGTTTAAATGAGGGTGCTTTCCAAGTTTGTATTTGTAGTTAGTGAAGTGTCATAATTTGATGTGTTTCTGAGAGACACAGTCCAACTATCTTCTGCATGGCTTCCAAGGCTTTATTTGTGTTTATGGATGAAATGGGATAAATCCACTCTACTTCTCATATTGAGAGTTTCAATACTTGCAGGGGATTCATAAAAAAGAAAAAATTCAGGTATCTGAGAGGTTTAACCATTGGGGATTACTCTCCTCTACTTAAGCTGGTTCTTATAATGATACAATTTGGCATAGCAAGGAAATAAATATTTTTGATGATTCAGAATGAGATTTAAAAGAAAAGTAGAAAACAAAACTTTACCAAGTTTTGTAACTTGGATGTTACAAAAGTGAGCTTAATTTGAGGTATCAGAACCCACTATTACCATACATTAGCTTTGATTGATGTGTGGAGAAAGAATGTAGTTTTTCTGTCTCACCATCAAAGCCAGGTCAAAATAGTCTCATCTGAATAATTTAGATTTATAAATAGAGGTCCTGGAGTTCAGATAACTTGGGAAGAATTGTGAGTAATCATTGGAGGAGAGGTTTCTAGTGGTGAAGAACACCTCTGTATTGACGTACATCACATTCCAAAGAACAACAGAAAATACCTGCAGACTGAATTAAGAAGTCTTCCTTAGATGTTCTCTGTGCAGTGCTTATCCATGTGTAGCTTACAGTGCCCTAATAGCGTATCTTAGAGAAAACTTCCAAGTCTCATCACAGAGCTGAGAGTGGCTGTCTGTAAACTGCCCTGTGTCTGCAGTGAATCAAACTTCTGACCCAGACCTTATGATTCAGGAGGAAAACATTATTCTGATGGCATATTGCACCTTGTAAAGAGGTAGTAAGAACTATGCTGCCAATAAAGATATTGGGATTATGCTTTTAAGAAAAGAAAGAACTTACAGGGAATTGTCTACTTGTGACACTGACAAAGACATGTATTTGTATGATCATTTACAAGAGGGTATTACTGTCTGCATGGTCAAGATTTGTTGGTTTTATAACTTATTTAATGAATATATATAGAGAATACTAGTGTAATATATTAATATAAACATGTCAATGAATGCAGGATATATTTCATGTACATTCATAGGTGACCCTGCTTCTAATCAATGACATATGCCTACATTAGATATGAGGAGGAAAAGAAAAATAATGTGTTGCAGATAGATGAGCTAATGCCCTGTTTTCACTGATCTCTTCTGCTAGACCATTGACATGTTCTCAGAGGTAGATGGGGGTTGCATTTCCCTTGCTGGCAATGATGAGCTTGATAAGAAGGGCACCAGGACAATCAAAAAGGAATTCAAGGCCCTTGGACAATTGACTGATGGGGCAGGAGCTCAAGTGGTGTTCTGCTCAGTTCCCTCGTGGCAGGGGTGTACACTGAAAGGAAAAGGAGAACCTGCACCATCAACAGCTGGCTCAGGGAAAGGTGCCAGCCATGGAATTTTGGGTTCTTTGATCAAGGGGCAACTTTTACTGCATCTGACTTTCTGGACCTTGATGTGGTGAATCTATCTAGAAAGGGCAAGTGGACTCTAGCACAAGAGTTAGCAGGGCTCATTGAGAGAGTTTTAAACTAGGTTTGAAGGGGGTGATGAAACCAGTCTCTCCAGAGAGGAGAGAGTGGGACATAAATTAGAGTTAATTGAGAAATGAGCAGCCCAGCTGAAGTGCATATACACCAACACATGCAGTATGGGTAACAAACAAGTCTTGGTTCAGCAGGAAAACTGTGATGTAGTTGCCTTAACAGAAACGTGATGGGGTGATTCACACAACTGGAGTACAGCACTGGGTGGTTACAAGATCTTTAGGGGAGACAGGTGAGGGAGAAGAGGAGGAGGGGTGGCTCTGTATATTAGGGAATCTCTTGATGCCACAGAACATGAGGTAGAGGATGAAAGGATTGAGTGCCTGTGGGTTAAAATCAAAGGGAGGGCTAACAAAACAGACATCCTGGTTGGAGTCTGTTATAGACCACCCAACCAGAATGAAGAGGTTGACGAATTATTCTATAAGCAGCTGGAGGCTGTCTCAAGATCACCAAACATTGTCCTTGTGGGCAACTTTAACCTGCCAAACATCTGCTGGGAACTTAGCAGAGAGGCGGCAGTCCAGAAGGCTCTTCAAATGTTCTTCACAGAAAGAGTAATTGGCCATTCAAATGTGCTGCCCGGGGAGGTGGTGGAGTCATCATCCCTGGGGGTGTTCCAAAAAGGATTGGATGTTGCACTTGGAGCCATGGTTTAGTTGTCAGGAGGTGTTAGGTATTAGGTAATAGGTTGGACTTGATGATCTCTGAGGTCTTTTCTAATCTGGTTGTTGCTATGATTCTGTGATTCTGGGCTGTTGGACAAACTCCTCTAGAAGCATTTAAGAAATCTGAGATGCCCTTTGTTACAAATGCAAGGTGATCTAGTACTATAATTCATACACTTTTAAGTAGGATCCATGTAGCCTGAGCTTGAATGAAACATCTAGCCAATGGGCACTTCCCTGGGATGGTCAGCTGTCTAGACTTTGCTCATCAGAGTTCTAGGCCACAAAGTCTCTTGGAAATGCATTGTTTTGTGGCTGGTATGGCAAAAAGTTGGCTCTGCAGAGACAGTAAACAAGGATAGTTGGAGATTTTTTTTTTTTTACTGCAGTCAGAGTTCTGGACTGCAGCTCTTCTAGTGTTATAGTGGGTTACCTTTAAGATTAGCAACAGGAATTCCTGCTTTGGGTGTGCACCCAGCTTGTGAAGACACAGGAGCTCAGTATCTGGTGATTTTCTTTCTCCTGGGCATAATCCCAGGTAACACACAGAATCAGAAAGGAACTATTTTGTGGTTTTGTTTGTGGTGTTTTTTTGTTTTGTTGGGAATTTTTGTTTGTTTTGTTTGGGCTTTTATTGTCTTGTTTAGTTTTGCTTTGTTTATTTGGGTTGGTGAGATTTTGTTTGATCCCTTAATGTGGCTTCTAGGTGTCAGAGAAAGGAGTCAGGGAATCTTTACATCAGTTAGTTAATGTGGCGGTAAGTGAGGTCTATATACAGGCTCAATATGTTTGTTGCTTTGGACTTTTTTTCTTGGCCTTTCAACAAGTGTGATGAATTCAGTCTCCTGTTTGGGGCTTCAGGAAATGTAGGAGGTATGGCAGCAGAGCTTAAAAGAAATAATGACGGGTACCACAGATGTGTTCCAGCATTTGCTAACTTCAGGTTTTAAATCCAGTCTGTGAAACTGATATACATTGGCCCTCATTCCAGCATGGCAGCTGGGCACATAAATGACTTAGGGAAAGGGTAGGAATCAATATTGTTTTCATGAAAAATATGCAGATCTTTAATTTGGAATTAATTTGACATTTGGACATGGCATTTTGAAACAACTGGACTGCCAGTTCTCTGCCAGCTCATACTCAATAGCAAAGTTCAGCATTTGATACTGAAAATGGATTGAAAAAATGTAAAGAACTTAACTGTTGTATGTTATAGCTTCCTTCTACCCCAAGATGTGTGTATGAATCTTGCTTTCTGATCTGATCAACTGCCTCACAGCAGTTCTGGGCACCACCATGGTTGTCTCTGGGGAGAGGTGCCACACCTGGCCAAGACAGGCAAGACTGTCAAAAGGTTTTCAGTACCTGGGTGCACCTGGTAGATCAGACTCTGTTGCCAGTGCCCCAGCAATGAGGCTGTGGATAGCTTTTACCCTTATTACTTTGCTAATACTACCAGCCTGCTTTCTTAGAGCAGCTGCCTTGCTTCCAGTGCTCTTGAGCAGAATACTACCTTCTGTATACAGATGCCATTGTTTGTGTTATGTACACACCTCATCAGTGAAAGCTAATTACTTTCTTCATATAATGATCCATAATTGCTTATTTACATAATTAATTATTTCCACCACTGTGGTAGAACACAGGCCTGAGAGAGCCCCAGTACATACTTCGTATTAAACAATGTGTTGGCTGCTGGTGAGACAATGCTTGTAGTTTGGCTTCTGGCAAATTTTATGAATGCTTTAGAGAATTGCTGAAAAGTAGCAAGAGCTTGAGGCTAGCCTCACAGTGGTGGATTTCAACCTAAAATAAGGTGTAAGCATGCTTTTCTGTCCAAATGGCTTGGCTTCAAAACAGAATTTAGGTTTAAATTCAGGCAATGATTGAGACAGAGCATGAAACCCTTAACTAGCTATTGTATACTCAGTTCTCAGAGCAAAAGGGAGAAATGTCTCTGGCCCAGCTTGTCTTTGACTGGCATTATGTGCTGTGGACAATAAAGCAGAAATTCAATTATATTAATAAGGACTCCTACCTTCCAAACTGAGCATGAAATCGTATGAGAATTATGGAAAGGTCTGTAACGGGTTGGGGCAAACCCCCTCCCCACTACAGGGCAGAAACAATGACTCAGACAAACGGATTGCAAAAGTGATGGAAAGTTTAAATAGAAAAACAATTTAAAACCAAACAACAATGAAAGCTTTACAGAGAACCACAAGCACCGTGACAAAGAGAGAGATCCCAGAACATGCCCAAGAACATCCCATCCCCACCTGGGGGTACACCCAAACCCCCCCAGGGCTCTTTCCTCGCCCCCAACCTAACCTTGGGCCTGGGCAGGCCCAAGGGAGGTGGCTCAAGCCATTTTACCTGGGCTGCAGCTGGGGACAAAAGAGGAAGTGAAGACCCCGCATGGGCATTTTATAGGGGAGCAGGGCATTATGGGAAATGGAATACCTGCCTGTGACCACCCCCCTGGGCTGGGCCCACCCGTAGGGACCTCCCAGGTGTGTTCTGTGCAGTGGCATCCGGGCCAGCACCCAGCCTAAACCACCACAAGGTCTCAGATGGAAATTTGAAATGCTGGAAGAATTAACGTTATCTATACAATTGTAACTGACTTGAGTGCTATGTAGAGATTGTGGCACACTGCTTAATAGCAGCAATAGGTAGCAATAGGTTGTATGTTTCTTCTTCTAGGAACCTCAGGTCTCTCATCGCACAAGACAAGGACACTGTTTTGTTAATAAGCAGATATTTGGTATTTCATCTCTGCCACACCTTACATGGTGTGTTCTCAAGCTCACTTAGTATTCAGTATCCAGTCTGACAAGAGTAGAATGAATTTCCTCATTTGAGGGTTTAATTCTTTGTTGGTATTACTATTATGCCTGCACTTAGTTGATGGGTACATCCTGTGCATGGTTTCTTCTGAAATTTGTCTGTGTGATGGACAAAGAGTTCTGTTGATTTTTTTTTCTGTTTTCAAAGAACAAAAACAGAAGGGTCACTATGTGATTAAAGCCTTGGTCAGAGGTGTTTACATATTGTGGCATCAAGAAGCCTCAATTGCACAGTAAGAAGTGCTTAGCACCTCCTTGTTCCTTTGCTGGCAATAGGGGAGGGGTGAAGTCTATGGTTTGATGTTTTTTCCTGAAGGTAACATATCATGCAGCAAGAAAATGTGCAGTCCTTGTTCTCTGGAAGTGTGAGTCCTTCTGTCTCTGGATGTGTGCCATTAAATCTTCTCATTTTTCTTCTTGGGGCGTTAAATACTCTGAATGACTAGGCAGTAAGATTCTCTGTATTATTTGGATTGTCCATGTCCCAGGAAAATCATGACAACTGAACAGTTCTTTGTAGATATTTAAGACATGTAATTTCCAGGTCTTCCATGGCTTAAAGCAGGTGGTATTGGAATTTACATCTAGAAAAGTGAGATTATTTTGGTTGATGGCAATGGGAGAAGTCTTAAGGTAGGGTCTTTCTCCTCTCCAGTGGAAAAGTATTCTCATAATGCTGCTGTTTTTCGTTTGTTTCTTTGTTTGATTTGTGTTTTGTCGTTTACGTTTTTTTTTTTGTTTTCTTGCTTGTTTGTTCTTTCTAAATCAGATTGCTGAACTCACTTTTGGTACTAAAGCTCTCAGATAAGAAGGTAATGACAATTTATTGCTGCAGTCTTAGATTCTTGTGTTAAACAATCAACATGCAACATCATGTGATTATTTAACTTTACTTTTATTTTATCTGCATACTTCCATATGTAACTGGTGGATAGCTATGAAAATCCAGTCATTGGACAATAAAAATAATGCAATGTGGAACTGACTCTGTTCTCCAACATTAACAAACCTTTGAAACTTAGCTTCAAGCCCAGGAGTGCAAACTTAATTTTGGTAAAACTTTGCTGCTATGGAACACGTTCACAAAGTTAGCCAAACCCTTCACCATTACCAGATCTGTGGAGAATTTCAGTCTTATCAACCTTCAGATGAAGATGCCGCTAAGGGCTTTGTACTGGGTTCAGTTGGCTGGTCTCATGAGGCAGGATGGGGTGACACCCTGCAGAAGTGTGCTGAGCCAGGGCTGCCACCACTGAACTGGCAAGGGGCAGGGTTGTGCCTCAGTGAGCAGAGCCCAGTAGGGATCAGCTGATGGGTTTGTGTTGGGTTGGACTGAGCTGGGGTTAATTCTCCTCACATTATCTTTCTAGTGCTGTGTTTTTGCAGCAGTAGTTGATAACACAGCAGTGTTTTGGCTACTGTTGAATAAGTATCCAGGCTGTGTCCTTTTGACATTTCCCTGCCCCAAGAGTACATTGAGGTGTGGGCAAAATCTTGGGAGGACATGGCTGAGCCAACTGACTTAGACTGGCCAAAGAGGTGTTCCATAGCATATGACTTCAGCTCAGGTATAAGAATGAAGTGAAAGAAGGAAGTGTGGGGATCCGTCCATGGCGTTGATCCTCCCAAGTAACCACCAAGCTTAGAGAGCCCTGCTTCCCAAGACCGACCATCGTCCTGTTGATGGGAAGTAGAGACTAACATCTCTCTCTCTGCTTTTTGCTTCTGTGTGTTCTATCACTGTTTACTCATTAGTGTTATTAAAATTGCTTCTACCCTATTACCTGCTTCTGTTATAATTTTTTTTTCCCTTCTCCCCCTGTCCACTTGAGAGGGGGAACGGTAGAGCAGCTTTGGTGGGCATCTGGCCTCCAGGCCAGGGCCAAACCATGACAGAGTTATTTGATCTCATGCTGACCTCATGCTGATGTCATGCCTGAGGTCATTAGGACTGGTAGATTGGGCTAGAACACAAGATGCTTCCTGCTTCCAGGGGCTGCTCCAGCCTAGGCATTTCTGTTTTCCAAGCTGGGGTGTTTACCTTTTTATCTTTTTCCTCTTGTGGCATGTGCCTTGTGCTCAAGCTCTCGCTTCCCTACCTGCTACATAAAATGGTAATTTTTATTTTTTTTGGTAATATTTTGTATTGTTCCATTAAACTCTTCTTATTTCAGCCTACAGGGTTATTCTTTTGCCTTCCAAATCCTCCTCCTCCCTATTTCATCCAGGAAGGGTTGTGAGGGGGGTTGCCTGAGCTTGCAGCCACTGCAGCATGGTGGTGCACACTGCAGGTCCCTAGTGGGACAGTGACAGAATTCTTGCTTAGGTTCAATTTCCAATCAAGAAAGTTGTTTTTGAGCAGACTGTTAGAGCTCAGCTGCTGTCTGAGTTAAGACCATGACAGGATTGAAAAATCCATATACAAAGGAATGAAATTTCGCTGCCCAAAAATGCAGTTTTGAAGGGGCAGTCTTCCTTTCCAGGAAAAAAAAAAAAAAAAGTGTTTTTCACAACTGAAAAAAAGTGCAGAAATTGTATTCTTCTCATGTCCAACACAGAGAAAATATTTTCCTCAGCAATTAATCTTGTTCTGTAATTCAAGTTATGAAACTCATATCTCAATAAACAGTAACATTCTGTCTGATCTCTTCCCTTTGAAATAATTGATATTAAACCAGAGATGTGAGTTTTTATCCAGCACTTGTAATCTAGTGAAGCTGTGGCTAACTGTTCAGTGCATGGGCCTTAAACCACATTTCTAGATAAGTATGGGTATGGCCCAGGGGGAGAGGTGTCATTAACTTGGGTCTTATTCTGCTTCCACAGGGTTTTGGTAATTCGGGATAAAAAATAAGCAAAAAAATAAATACCTTGACTTACTTATTTCAGTGTAGATATTCTTTGTGCTGTAGATGAAAGATTATTTAGAACTGGGTCACAGGCCCTCTGGCTATGAGAAAGGCAATAGGCCTGGCTATGACACTCCCAGTGTGATGCTTTGCAAGACAGTGATTATATTGTGCTTTGCAGGAAATGGGCCCTGGGGTGGGTGGGAACAGTCATAACACCAGTAATGATTACAGCAGAGAATAATTGCACTCTTTGCAGCAATTAAACCATTGGCTGTTCTGAGTAAAGAAAACTGTAAGGACAATGTCCTGTGTTTTATATTGTGTTCTGGACATATTTGATATGTTGATTATTGAAGACAGTGGAAGCTGGCATAGGACCAAATAGAGCTGGAAGAAGGAAAGGACATTTGCAGGGTGCCACAATCCATATATCATTTTCATATTGGTATTTGGAGGCATCCAGGAGGATAAAGTGATTTGACCTGGACTAGACATCTGACCTCCTGCCAGAAATTACCCCCAAGCTAACCATATGAAAGGACGTCCTGATTGGCCTCTGAGCCAGATTCTTAAGGTTCTATATCAGTTTTCTACATAGTTTAAAGTACGGGTTTTTGGTGTCAAACTTGTTTCCAGATTACAGCCTTTTACAATTTTTCTAAATCTCCCGCTTCTCTTCTTTAACAGCTTTAGTCTCTGGAGGTTGCATCCACATGTAATTGTCTGCTTTGTATCTCCAAAAAGACTCCTTGTCTGTGAAACAGCTATTGTCTTTTGCAGAAAGACGAACAAATTGGTCTCCACCAGCACAAGGAAGCACAAGCAGAAAGCTTAACAAAGTTGTGTGGGTATGCCTAAGTTCAGCACTCTCTCTTGAAATTTGAGAGAGAACTGTGCCCTCTCAGATGTGCTTTCCAGCAGAAATCAGGGATTGATGTACCTGCTAAGGATCTCCAAGGCTGTTACTAAATAAAATTATCTTTGAAGTGATTCTGAAGAACCTGCTCCTACTTAACCGCAGTAGCTTCATCTTCAGATTCCATTTGAAGTCCCATGATATACATATCTTGGTCTTTATGAATCCAGTCACCTATATGTAGAGAATTCTCTAGGTGGTCTGAGTGAAAGTGTGTGTGCTAGGTCACATCTCTTGGCATTAAACTAACCGAGCATGGATTCCTTTTTGAAATGTAACTTCAGGACTTTTAAAAATCCAGTAAACGGAAGCACCATTAGCAAACCATTGGAGCTTGGAAGCACACCAACATCTTTTTCAACTGCTTCCATAACAGCTAGAGGCTCAGATTTTCAGTAGAACTCAGCAGGTTCAATTTCCAGCTGCTAACGTCCCCACCTAATACCATATGGGGCTCATTAGTCAGCTTCTTGGTGTATCTCTGCCTTGCTCTAACTGAATTTCTGTGTTTCACACTAATCTCAGTTTACACAAGTAGATGTCACTTTGAATACTTGCTAACAAGATCCCAATGGGTCATGTGTCTAGAGATACTGAAATGTCTCTTCAAATGCAGCCTTTTTTACTATTATGCAACGGCTAGGGTGTCTTCTAGAGTAATTCAGTTGAAATCCTCACTTAATTTTTGTGTCACTGAACTGGCTTGCAAAACCTATGCACATTGTTGCTCCAGTGCTGAGAGGATTCCCACTCAGGACTGGGTGCAAAAATAAACCTAAGCAGATGACATACAGTGATTAATCCTGTAATTTATGTAGGAAGGGCGTCTGAATTTGTCACAAGCCTTCCTGGCTAAAACTTACTGAAACTCCGAGGATTTTCTTCAACCACTTGGAAAGACAAGAAATATCAACCCCCAACAAATGGCCTTTTGTAAATTCTCATCCCATATAATTGGAACTGAACATCTGTGTCTGAACAGCCAGGCATTACTACCCTATTGGAGGGCCTGTTCTATGACCTCATAGTCCAGCCAACACTTCTGGCATTAATACCAGGGTGGCCATTACAAGATCTGTCTGGAAAATAATATCCAATAATTCTAATTTCCAGAACTGAGAACTCTGTATTCATAATAAGGACCTCTTCAGTACAGCCCTCCCTCATCCCATCAGCTACTTAAATAAGTCACCACCCAGAGGACAAGAAAGGTGGGAAGGCAGTAACTATTTGTAATTTATAGTCTGATCATGTGGAACATCCTCCCTCTCTTTCCTTTGTGCCTGTTTTTGTTTTCTAGTTGAATGGTTGTTTTGAGAGCTTTCCTTTTTTTTTTTTTTTCCAGAGCCAGGATAGACTGACTACACTGCAGAGCAAGAATGTGTGATCTATGAAGTGCTGCTTTATTTCAAATAACATCATTACTAGGGGGAAAGAATATACAGAGACATTATATATTAGCAACTTTCTGTCCATGTACACACAGAGAAACGTGTGTAGAGAGAATCAAAATAGATTTTTTTTTTTAATCAGAAAGATTGTTTTTTTCTTTGCATATAGGAGAAGATGAATGCAGAGGGAATGCCTACATCATGGACAAAGCCATACCTCATGCAATTTTTAGTGACAGTCTTCACTCACTCTTTGCAATGCCTAGCTCACAGCTTGAGGAAGTCCATGCAGGACTTGCCTTTCTTTAGGGAATTAGAAATGGTTAACATATGCATAAAGAGGTTCTTGAATCATGGGTTATTAGGCAGTAGCATTCATAGCCATCCCTACAATGACAGGTCAAATTCACTACATGGAAAAGGAAGAAAAGCTGCATGCTGCATACAGAGTTCTCCTTTTGCAAAGGCTGCAAATTTGTCATAGCCTAGTTCACCAGCAGAGCAGCCACAGACTGCCTGAATTTCGACTGGAATAATCTATGCTGGCTCTCCAGAACAGAAATTGACCACATATGTACAATTAGGACTAAGGAGATGATCTTTTTAGTGGATTTCTACCTGGGGTCCCTGTGAGAAACCTAAAGGTAGCAGTGTGCGTTCACTTCTGAACTACCAGTTAGCTTTGTTTCCACCTTTTTGATGTGTTTTTTCCTGACTCTAAGTGTGGCTAAGTGATGTTTATTGTTTACATCAGCCAGTGAGACCAAGCTGCATGGAGGAAGGGCTTTTTCAATTTAAAAATAATTTTAATTTATTTTAATGTCCTGGATCATGCTGCTTGTGTCAGCCTCAAAGTGCAGACAATGGTATGAGTGTAATTTGATAAGCACCATTGCACTTGATAAGAGCCATTGTACAGCTATACAATTTTTCCATGTAACTTCTATTTTCCTAGCTTACAAATCAGATGCAAGGAGAAGGGCCTGCACAGTTGTTGATTCTTTTTACTCTTAAGCTAATTCAAGGATTTGTAAGGTCACTAAATGAGATTTAAGTATCTGTTCCCTTTTTGCTGCAGCCAAAGCTCCTATTACTGCTTAAAATCAGGCATTATAGAGTCACAGAATTGTTAAGATTGGAAAATAACTTTAAGATCCTTGAGTCCAACTGTAACCCAGCTGCCATGACCACTAAAAAATACCCTGAAGCCCCACATCCACACCCTTCTTAAAAACCTCCAGGAATGGCAAATCCACCATCTCCCTAGGCAGCCTGTTCCATATCCTCACCACTCTTTCACTAATGATTTTTTTTCCTAACATCCAATCTAAACCTCCCCTAGCAAAACTTAAGCCCATTTCCTCTCATCCTATCACTAATTACTTGGGAGCAGAGACCAACAACAGCCTCACTGCAACCTCCTTCCAGGTAATTGTAGAGAGCAATATGCCCTTAGCCTTCTCTTCTCCAGACTGAACACCCCCAGTTCCCTCAACTGCTTCTCGTACAACATGCCCTCCAAACCTCTCACTAGCCTTGTTGCTCTTCTCTGGACATCCTCTAAGACCTCTTTGTCTTTCCTATACTGTGGTGTCCAGAACTGAGCACAGTACTCAAGCTGTGACCTCACCAGGGCCGAGCAGAGGAACACATAATCCACATGGTATCTCTTATATTTGCAGTTTGTTATCCAAGACTTGAGAGATCAGATAACTCACCAAGACTTAAGGACATTAATAGAGTTATGCCTGCTTCAGAATGCAGCCCTATGACTTCGCATCCTGCCTGAAAGCCTTGTCTTGCAAAATACACCTCTACAACTCTGATGGTGCTTTTAAAGCCAGGAAGTACAATAGCAATGTCTTCTAACCATGTACCAGCTAGTCTTCCAGCCTTTGCATGCCTGTCCCCCATCCCTGAAGGTGTTTAAAAGACATACAGGTGTGGTGCTAAAGGACCTGGTTTAGCACAAGATGTGGTAGGTAGTGGTTGGACTCAATGATCCTAAAGGATTTTATTCTCAACTGAAATTATTCTATGATTCAAAAGGAAAATAGTGTGTTAATATTAAATTTCATTGTATAATGAAAGAGTCCCTTCCTCTTTCCTTCCCTCCCACCCAAGGGAAGTGTGATCTGCAAACACAAACAAATGGAAAAGCACCAGGCTGCTTTTGGATGAATGTCCACTCTTATGTAATTCAGAATGGATGTCTGGCAAGTGGTTTAAGCTGACTCTATACTGCCATGTGCTTTTGGTGTGGATTTGTAGGTGGAAGAAGGTCAAGGGTACTTCAGGGCTTCACTTTTGACAGGTAGTGGGAGAATCTCGAAAAAGAATCTGCCAAACTGTGCCCAGTGATTGGGATAGCTCTGCTACTGCAGGGCATCTGGCACTCTGAGGAAGGAGCAGGAATGTAACTGGCTAAGACCTGCTCTGTAGGCCTTTTTCCTTGGCAGGTGTGCGGGGTACCCTGATTGAACTTCCATTTTCTCAGAGAAGGGCCTTCTGCTTACACTAGTCATAATCTGCCTTTCACTTTAGAGCCCGTGTAAAAGGCACCCTGCCCCTTCCAGCCCCTCTGAAGGCTGGAGTCACAGGTCTGTTCACCAACATTTTTGGAAAATCTCCGAGTGAATTTCATTTGTAAAAGCCATCACAGTAATGAAGCAAAAGCAATCACAGACTAAGGGAGAGCACATCACACTAACATTTATATTGATTTTTCTTTTCCACCTTCTGGATCTTTACTTGTGCTGTTCAGGTAAAAGTGTGAATTCATGTTCCCATCACTGCTTTTTATATCTGCTGTGCTCACAAATGCAAAATCAGGTTTTAAAACAAAGAAGGAAGACTGTCATCTTCTCTTTCCACTGACTGGTCCTGAGTTTCTAAAAGGAAACATTTCTCTGTAACATACAGCTAGTTCCCAAAGGTAAACCTCAGAATTTCGAATGCTGTGAGTTACAGTTACAGAGGCATGAGGCAAAGGGAAGAAGTCAGCTTGCTTTGCCTTAGATTCAGCATGGGAATGCTGTGTCAGAACAGGGCAATGGCCTACCTAAAATCTTTCTGTGTCTTCAATTTAATGCCGTACACAAATACATGAATGTTAGAGGTACCACATGAGAGGTAATAAGAGCAAATATCTGACAGTCATATAAGAGTTTGAACTCATTAAAATAATTTCAATCTGCTTAACACCCTTGATAAAATACCTTGATGAAATATCCTTGTTAAAAGGTTTTAGGCTCAATGGCATTGTATTTTTTTTAAAGAAGTCTCACCACTTGGACAGTTCTGAGACTCTTTGTTTCCAGTTCCAGTAATTTGAGCACCCCTTGTGTATTGGTCACATACAGTATTGAGTCAGGCAAAGACAATGTTTGAAATCCTGGCAGAAGATGGTAGTTTAGAATTTCTCTGTGCCTATTTCTACAACATGTATCTCAGCAAGTGGCTTACCCACAGAGCGGTGTGAATAAAAGCACCAGCATAATCACAGTAGCTCTGTGAAAGATTGATTGTGGTTTGTCTTCTGCTTTCAGTGAGGATGCCCAGAAATGAAAAGTACATGCTTAGTGTAATTATTTCATAGTATGGTATCAGTGAGGGTTGGAAGGGACCGCAAGGATCATCTAGTTCCAACCCCCCTGCCATGGGCAGGGACACCCCACACTAGATCAGGCTGGCCAGAGCCTCGTCCAGCCTGGTCTTAAACACCTCCAGGGACGGGGCCCCAACCACCTCCCTACACAACCCATTCCAGGGCTTCGCCACTCTCATGGTGAAGAATTTCCTCCTTACATCCAGCCTGAATCTCCCCACCTCCAGCTTCATTCCATTCCCCCTAGTCCTATCACTACCTGAGATCCTGAGAAGTCCCTCCCCAGCCTTCCTGTAGGCCCCCTTCAGATACTGGAAGGCCACAATTAGATCACCTAGGAGCCTTCTCTTCTCCAGACTGAACAGCCCCAACTCCTTCAGTCTGTCCTCATAGGAGAGGTGCTCCAGCCCTCTGATCATCCTCGTGGCTCTTCTCTGGACACCTTCCAGCACGTTCATATCCCTCCTGTAATAGGGGCTCCAGAACTGGATACAGTACTCCAGGTGGGGTCTCACCAGAGCTGAGTAGAGGGGGAGGATCACCTGCCTTGACCTGCTGGCCACACTTCTCCTGATGCAGCCCAGGATCTGATTGGCTTTGCGGGCTGCAAGTGCTCATGTTGAGCTTTTTGTCCACCAGCACCCCCAAGTCTCTCTCCTCAGGGCTGCTCTCCAGCCAGTCACTGCCCAGCCTGGATTTGTGCCTGGGATTGCCTTGACCCAGAAGCAGGACCCTGCCCTTGGTCTTGTTAAACCTCATGAGATTGGCCTGTGCCCACCTCTCCAGCCTGTTAAGGTCCCTCTGGATGGCCTCCCTTCCCTCCAGCATGTCTGCAGTACGACACAGCTTGGTGTTATCAGCAAACTTGCTGAGGGTGCACTCAATGACACTGTCCATGTCGCCCACAAAGATGTTGAACAAGACAGGTCCCAGGACTGATCCCTGAGGGACTCTGCTTGTCTCTGGCCTCCACTGGGACATGGACCCATTGACAGCCAGTTCTTTATCCATCTAGTGGTCCATCCATCAAACCCATGTGTCACCAGTTTGGAGACCAGGATGTGGTGTGGGACAGTGTTGAAGGCTTTGCTCAGGTCCAGGTAAATGACATCAGTTGCTCGCCCCTCATCTATTAATTTTGTCACCTGCTCATAGAAGGCCACCACATTGGTCAGTGTGCCCGGTTGACGGTGTCCCTTTAAGAAAGGGAATATGGTGGACGGAAGTTGGTAAACGGAAGGAATACTCTAAACTAATTTTCATTGGTTGAGTGGGAGGAAGCACTATCTGGCCTGAGAGTGAAGTGGGCATTCCCAGCACTTCTCTGTCACTCTTGCTTCCGCCTTCCCCTCAGGCAGCAGCTCTGGCTGTGCTGGGCTTTCTGCCAAGACTTCGGCCTTGAAGATAAGACTAACTTTTTTTCCAATTAACACAAACTGCTTCTAACATTTTTCTTTCTCTCTTTTCTCCCTCTTTTCCGAACTACTCTGGGGAGAGGGGGGGGAGAGAGGGGAGAGCGGAGGTGGGGAACACCTCGGCAAGGGGGAACACCTCGGCCGAGGGGGGCTACTCTCATTTCTGTGTTACACTGCTGTATATCTTTGTATATATTGTAGATATTGTAAATTTGTAAATATTCCCCTGCAAAATCCTACACTGCTTTGTAAATATAGCTCCACTGCTTTGCTAATTCGGCTGGTGAGTTTTTTTTTCTTTCCCTTCAATTTTTCTTTCCCTTTACTTACAGGGGGGAGGGAAGAGGCTTCTTGGCCTCAGCCCTTCCAACCCACCACATTTTTTTTTATTGGCGCCCAACGTGGGGCAGATAATTAGTTTAATTTATTACTTGATTGATTTAGTGTTTTCCAGCTGAATTAGCAAACATGAAGGTCTTGTGGTTTGTGGAGCGATTGTTCTTTTCAATTTTTGGGGCTCTGGTTTACAGATATTGTTTGGGTTTGCTTTTGGATTACCTGGGTAAATATTTGGTGCGGACAATTTATATGTGGGTTATGTATAGAGTTAAATTATGGTATGGAAAATGTATTAATTTATTATGGCCAGTGAGATACAGGAATGTTACCTCCACCACTCTCCCAATTGAGATAAAGGGTTTTAAGATTCCACCTGAGGAGAGAGTAACTTTAAGTGATGCCTGGGACCCAAAAGTGATTTATGTGATGTGTATAATTCTGCTGCTGGTAATAACTAATGTGTTTTCTCTGTATTCCTTGTGGCGAGAGAGAAAGGTGTCCAGGGCGTGTTTTGTTATTAAAACTAGACCAAAAAGAAAACGCCGTAGCTCGAGATCAGTCCCAGAGTCATCTAGTGATGAGGACTGTGGAGAACCCGTGTCAGTTAAAAAGAAGGCTAAAAAGTTAATTGGTAAAGCAGCTCTAAATGACTTTGCTGATTCTAGCAAGCAGCCAAGGGCATCGGCTGGTATCAACATGGCTCCTACTCCTTCTCCTTCTTCTTCTTCTCCGTCGACCATTAACGGAGCAACGTCACTTCCGCCTACTCCCTCGGTGGGACCGGAAGTCACTGCCCCAGCAGCTGATTTATCTCAGGACCTGTCAGCTTCCATTGAGGTGGCTGTCAATTCAAACACAGCTCCAGTTAAGGTGGCTCCTTTAAAGACTAGAAGTGGAAAGGCCAAAGATGGAGAAGAGGAGGAGCTGGAGACTGATCCTGGTGAGGGGCCCTCTACTCTAAGAGATCCTGCTCAGGAGGAAGAGGTGGTTTGTTTTAAAGATCTAGTTAACCTAGTGAGATCAAAGCAGGATACAGATGAAGCTAGGAAAGCAGCTGGCAAAGGTGGTTCTCAGCTTAAAGAGATCCTTAGGAGAATGACAGCAGGATTATATGGACAAAAGTTCAGGGAGATGAGGAGGAAGATGATATTTTGGAATGTTCTTCTCCACGGGAGGAATTGCGTAATGTCCGTAAAGATTTCACCAGGGCAGATAAGGAACCAGTTCTAGCTTGGCTCAGTAGGTGTTATGATACAGGTGCTCCAGCTCTAACAGTTGGAGACAAGTCAGCAGCTCAGTTAGGAACTCTCTCAAGGGACAATGGAATAGATAGACATCTAGGCAGAGCTCTCGGTAAGGTTAGTCTGTGGATACGCCTTTTAATGGCGGTTGCCCTGAGATACCCTTCCCGAGATGATCTTCCATGGAATCCTAAACCCTGGACTACCATAGATGAGGGAATTAAGCGCTTGAGAGAATTTGCTGTTAGAGAGCTACTCTATGGTGAACATGAAACTCTGAATCCTGATGACATTCCTGTGGGTATTGGTCTTGCTAAAAAGATCATCAAACTTGCTCCTTCCAATTATGCAAACATTCTGGCAAGCAGAATTGTGTCAAGAGTTATGGTGGAGCTTCTCCACGGTTGGCCAATTCAGTGATCAAATGAGACAATTGGAGGATAGCATGACACGTGGTTCTTTGGTTTCAGCCATTGAAACTCTGTCTGGAAAGATTGAGAATTGCATGAGAGAGTTAAAAGATGAATTTAGAAATTCCATATCCCAATTGGCACAAAGGGATAATTTCAATTCTTCCTCCAGGTGGGTACAAGTTTCATCTGTGAGGAATACACGTCCTCCAAGGAGGTTATTCCAAAACAGGTCATTCCAAAACAGGTCGTTCCAAAACAGACCACCAAGGCAATCACGTAGAACTATTTGGATAACTCTGCGTGATCAGTTTGGTGAGAACATGAACCGCTGGGATGGCCAACCAACTTCTAATCTTTTCAGGAGACTGAGGGAATTGCAAAGTGGCAGAACCCGAGGTAGCAATACCAGAAGGGTAGCTGTTACTTCCACAGTTCCCAGAACGACTCTTATGGCTCCAACAGTGGCTCCAGTTATAACATGCAAAGTTATAACCCTGCAAACTATGTGCAATGCACATGTGCGCATGTTCCCCATAACTAGGGGTGCCCTGCCTCCCGCCAGGGGGAGGAGAGGGATCACAGAGATAATAGAATCTATTGGGATGTGTACATCCAGTGGCCTGGCATTTCACAATTTCGGAGGTACAGGGCCTTGGTTGACACAGGAGCTCAGTGCACCATAATACCATCAAATTATCAGGGATCAGAATCTATAACTATTCTGGGAGTCACTGGTGGATCTCAAGAGTTAAGTAAAGTGGAGGTTAATATAAGTTTAACTGGTAAACAATGGAAGAAGCATACAATTGTGACCGGACCTGATGCACCTTGTATTTTGGGAATTGATTTTCTGAGAGAAGGGCGTTTCAAGGACCCTAGAGGTTATAAATGGGCTTTTGGAGTAGCTTCAATAGAAATTGACGGACAAAAATTGAAGCTGTCTGCCAGACCTGAGCTTTCTGATGAATCTGCAGTTGTGGGACAACATAAGATACAGGACATTAAATTGCCGGTTGCTTCTCAGACTGTGCATCACAGACAATACAGAACCAACCGTGACTCTTTGTTGCCCATTCAGAATCTGATTCGTCAGTTGGAGAGTCAGAAAGTCGTCAGCAAAACTCATTCACCTTTCAACAGTCCAGTGTGGCCTGTGCGGAAGCAGAATGGAGACTGGCGTCTGACAGTAGACTACCGAGCCCTGAATGAAGTGACACCACCTATGAGTGCAGCAGTACCAGACATGATGGAGCTACAGTATGAGCTGGAATCCAAAGAGGCCAAATGGTATGCTACCATAGACATTGCTAATGCATTTTCTCTATTCCCATAGCAGAGGAATGCAGGCCTCAGTTTGCTTTCACCTGGAGAGGAATCCAGTACACTTTCAACAGGCTGCCAATGGGCTGGATCCACAGCTCAAGCATCTGTCATGCAGTGATCCACGATGCTCTGGAGAAAGGCGGTGCTCCAGAACACATCCAGTTCATCGATGATATCATCGTCTGGGGTAAAACTGCTGAGGAAGTCTTCGAGAAAGGTAACAAAATCATTGACATTCTTCTGAATGCAGGTTTTGCCATCAAACGAGACAAGGTGAAAGGACCTACCACAGAGATTCAGTTTCTGGGAGTGCGATGGCAGGATGGACGCCGACACATTCCAGTGGATGTGGTCAATAGAGTCTCTACCATGGCAAGTCCCACAAACAAGCAAGAGACCCTACGTTTCTTGGGGATAGTGGGATTTTGGAGACTGCACATTCCTGCATACAGTCAGATTGTGAAACCTCTGTATGATGTGACTCGAAAGAGAAACCATTTCCACTGGGGACCTGAACAACAAGCAGCCTTTGACCAGATAAAGCAAGAGGTAATTCAAGCAATGGGTCTGGGACCTGTCCGAGATGGTCCAGACATTAAGAACATTTTGTACATGGCTGCAAGTGACAATGGTCCAACCTGGTGCTTGTGGCAAAAGCTCCGGTGAGACACGTGGGCTGACCTCTTGGTTTCTGGAGTCGAGGTTACAGAGGTTCAGAGGCTAATTATACTCCAACAGAGAAAGAAATCTTAGCTGCCTATGAAGGAGTAAAAGCATCTTCTGAAGTGATTGGAACTGAATCACAACTTCTCTTAGCTCCCAGATTACCAGTTTTGAATTGGATGTTCAAAGGCAAAGGTTCCACACCACATCATGCCACAGACTCCACATGGTCTAAGTGGATGGCTCTGATAACACAGAGAGCTCGAATGGGAAATCTTGAAAGACCTGGTCTAGTGGAGGTGATCTCCAGTTGGCCTGAAGGTATCAACTGTGCTAAACCTCCAGAGGAGAAAGTAACTCGTGCTGAGGAAGCTCCTCCTTACAATGACCTGTCTGATGATGAAAAGAAATATGCTTTGTTCACAGACGGTTCCTGTCGTCTTGTTGGAAACAAGCGAAGGTGGAAGTCTGCAGTGTGGAGTCCAACGCGCCGAGTTGCAGAGGCGAAAGATGGAGAAGGAGAATCCAGTCAGTTCGCAGAGGTAAAAGCTGTCCAGCTAGCTCTCGACGTAGCTGAACGTGAGAGATGGCCAAAGCTTTATCTCTACACCGACTCATGGATGGTAGCCAATGCTCTATGGGGTTGGCTAAAGAACTGGAAGAAGAATGGTTGGCAGAGGAAAGGAAAACCCGTTTGGGCAGCCAACCTGTGGCAGGACATTGCTGATCGAATCGAGAGAATTCCAGTGAAAGTGAGACATATCGATGCTCACATTCCTAAGAGCAAAGCTACTGAGGAACAGCAACACAACCATCAGGCAGATCTAGCTGCAAGAGTTTCTCAAGTAGACATGGACTCTAATCTTGATCTCGACTGGAAACACCGAGGTGAGATATTCTTAGCTCGGTGGGCTCACGATTCGTCAGGACATCAAGGCAGAGATGCAACATACCAATGGGCTCGTGACAGATCCATAGACATTTCCATGGATGCTATCACACAAGTCATCCATGACTGTGACATTTGTGCTGCTATTAAGCAGGCAAAACGACTTAAGCCCTTGTGGTATGGTGACCGATGGTCCAAGTACAAGTATGGTGAAGCTTGGCAGATTGACTACATCACTCTACCACGTTCTCGTTCTGGTAAGCAATACGTGCTTACTATGGTAGAGGCAAACACTGGGTGGTTGGAAACTTATCCAGTTCCACATGCAACTGCACGCAACACCATTCTCGGTCTGGAGAGACAGATACTGTGGAGACACGGAACTCCAGAGAGGATTGAGTCAGACAACGGAACTCATTTCAAGAACAACCTTGTAAAGAACTGGGCAAAAGAGCACGGTATTGAGTGGATATTCCACATTCCCTACTATGCACCAGCTTCAGGGAAGATTGAACGCTACAACGGTTTGTTGAAGACCACTCTTAAAGCCATGGGGGTGGATCTTTGAAAACTGGGAAAACATTTAGCACAAGCAACCTGGCTGGTAAATAGTAGAGGTTCAGTGAACCGAGCTGGACCTGCACATTCAGATTTGCTACGGAAAGTAGAAGGTGATAGAGTTCCTGTTGTTAGAGAAAAGAATCTGTTAGGTAAAACTGTTTGGGTATTTTCACCCTCAGGAGAGGCTAAACCTGTCCGAGGGGTGGTTTCAGCTGAAGGTCCGGTCACACTTATTGGGTAATGCAAGAGAATGGTGAAATTCAGTGTATTCCACAAAGAAATTTAACTTTAGCTGAAAGAGGTTAACTTCGAACTGTTGTACAGCTACATCGCGCCCAAAAGAAGAATCAACGAGGAATCTACGGTGCACGAACCCTGAGGTCCCTGAGAGCCCTGAGTCAACTAAGAGACCCTGAGATTTCCCTGTTTCCCTTTTCTTTGCTTCTTCGGCGAAGAAATGAACTGTTTTCCATTTTTCTCATTTTCTGATTTTCTTGGACTTTTGAATCATCTACATCTGAGCATAGCCGAATGGACTATGAACTTTACTCACAAACTGTAAATATCATCTTGGATTGGATGGACAGTATAAACAGTCAATGAAAATTGTTTAGAAGGGGTGGACTGTGCCCGGTTGACGGTGTCCCTTTAAGAAAGGGAATATGGTGGACGGAAGTTGGTAAACGGAAGGAATACTCTAAACTAATTTTCATTGGTTGAGTGGGAGGAAGCACTATCTGGCCTGAGAGTGAAGTGGGCATTCCCAGCACTTCTCTGTCACTCTTGCTTCCGCCTTCCCCTCAGGCAGCAGCTCTGGCTGTGCTGGGCTTTCTGCCAAGACTTCGGCCTTGAAGATAAGACTAACTTTTTTTTTCCAATTAACACAAACTGCTTCTAACATTTTTCTTTCTCTCTTTTCTCCCTCTTTTCCGAACTACTCTGGGGAGAGGGGGAGAGAGGGGAGAGCGGAGGTGGGGAACACCTCGGCAAGGGGGAACACCTCGGCCGAGGGGGGCTACTCTCATTTCTGTGTTACACTGCTGTATATCTTTGTATATATTGTAGATATTGTAAATTTGTAAATATTCCCCTGCAAAATCCTACACTGCTTTGTAAATATAGCTCCACTGCTTTGCTAATTCGGCTGGTGAGTTTTTTTTTCTTTCCCTTCAATTTTTCTTTCCCTTTACTTACAGGGGGGAGGGAAGAGGCTTCTTGGCCTCAGCCCTTCCAACCCACCACAGTCAGGCAGGATTTGCCCTTGGCAAAGCCATGCTGACTGTTCCCAATCACCTCTTCACTATTTTTCTGAGCCAGGAGTGTCTCCAGGAGGATCTGCTCCATGATCTTTCTGGGCACAGAGGTGAGACTGACTGGCCTGTAGTTCCCTGGTTCCTCCTTCTTACCCTTTTTTGAAAATGGGAGTAATGTTTCCCCTTTTCCAGTCTGTGGGGACTTCCCCAGACTACCATGACTTTTGAAATATAATAAAGAGGGGTTTAGCAACCTCATCTGCCAGTTCTCTCAGTACCCGTGGGTGTATCCCATCGGGTCCCATGGACTTGAACACTTTCAGGTTCTTCAGGTGATCATAAACCTGATCTTCACTTACAATGGGCAGTTCTTCCTCCCCATCCCTGGCATTGTCTTCCATAACATCAGGAGTGTGGTGAGAGGCCCTTGCAGTGAAGACTGAGGTAAAGAAGTTATTGAGTACCTCAGCCTTTTCCTCATCACTTGTGACCATTTCACCAGTTGAATGGCATAGACCATTTCACCATTTGAATGGCATAGACTGTTTTCTTCTAGTGGCCTGAAGAAGTTTAAAAAGAATTGTGAATATTTATTTTTTTTTTTTTTATTCACAAAATGTAAAAATTCATCACTTTTCCTCTAGTCTGGTGTGAAATGGAGTTGGGGAGCCAGCTATTGTCTTACTGAGTGTGGGCATAATTCAGGCACAAATAGACCACGAATGGTGCTTTGCCTGTCCAGATGGCACCAAACAGCATGAAATCCATTCCCATATCATACACACACCATGCAAGCTTTTAGCACAAAATATAACTCTGCTTTTTTAAAGAGAATTTCTTGACATTTGCTAAATGATGTTTCAGAAACCTGGTTAAGTCTTGCACTATTGTGCACATATAAGTTTGTATTTGATTCTGACAAAGGAGCCTGGAATAAAAAGTTCAAAGCATCGACACTAGGTAAACACAGCTTTGAAGGAGTTTGGTAAGAGCCCCACAAGAAAAAAACTATGGCTGCTCCTAGTGCAGCTGTTTTGCAACAGCATGACACAGGTCCTGTTCACCCAGTCCTTTGTAATCAGAGCATCATGATTATGGAGTAAGGCAGTTACTTAAAAGATACAAACAATGTAGTAGCTCCTCCAATTAAAATCAAACCCAAAAGGTCTGAAGTGTTGGCTAAGTAGAGTAACAGCTATTAAAGCACCTGGGTCTTACTAGGAGATGCCATGTCTCTCTGACTTTGCTGTGCTCAGGGACTCACTGAACAACTTCACAACGTGACTGAAAAATCAACCTGGAAGGTGCACAATAGGATGTATACAGAAACAGACTAATTTACAAGTCAGTATGGAGCTAATAAAAGGCTACATTGTATTGATTTATCATTATTTTGATTAACAATATACAGCAATGTCTTCACAAGTCTGATTAGGTAAGCTATGCACTTTCTCGTGATTGTGCTCTTAACTGCTATTAAAAAAAAACCTAGCGTTGCAGACAATATAGTCCATCCGAGTGGCTGAAACCTCTAGTGGTTCATGGTTTGCAAAAGTTGAATTTCATAGAATCATAGAACACATTGGGTTGGAAGCAACCTTTAACAATTATCTTGTCCAATCTGCCTTCAGCAAACAGGGACATCTTTAAATCAATCAGGTTGTTCCAAGACTCATCAAGCCTGACCTTGCATGTCTTCACAGATGAGGACTCCACCAGCTCATTGGGAATAACCTGTTCCAGTGTTCCACCAATCTCATACTAAAGAACTTCTTCCTAACATCCCATCTAAATCTAACATTCCCTATTTTAAAACCACTGCCCTTTGTCCTATTGCTACATGCAGTCCCTCCCCAGCTTTCTTGTAGACACCCTTTAGATACTGGTAGGCCGATATAAGGTTTCCCTGGAGCCTTCTCTTCTCCAGGCTGAACAACCCCAGCTACCCCAGCCTGTCTTCATAGGAGAAGTGTTCTAGTCGTCTGCTCATTTTCACAGCCCTCCTCTGGACCCACTCCATCAGGTCTATGTCCTTCTTGTGTTGAAGATGTAGTAGGACACAGTACTTCAGACAAGATCTCACTGGAACAAAGTGGCAGAGTGACCTCTCTTGGTATGCTGGCCACACTTCTTTTGATGCAGCCCAGGATGTGATTGGCATTCTCTAAGTGTGCCTTGTTGGTTCATGTCAAGCTTCTCACCCACTGGAATGCACAAATCCTTTTCTGCAGGGCTGCTCTCTATCACATCATCCTCCAGTCTGTATTGATAACAAAGTACAGGACCTTGCACCTGACCTTGTTGAACCTCATGAGGTTCTCCTGATCCCACTTCTATACCCTGTTTACTTCCCTCAGGATGGTATCCTGTCTCATTTTTGTCAGTTGCACCACTCAGCTTGATATCATCAGCAAGCTTGCTTAAGATGCACTCCATCCTGCTGTCTATGTAATTGATGAAGATAATAAACAGCAATGGTCTCAGTATGGACCCCTGAGGAACTCTGCTTTTCACCCATCTTCACCTGGACATTGAACCATTGACCACTATCCTTGGGATGCAACCGTTCAACCAATTCCTTATCCCTCAAACAGTCCACCCATTGAATCCATCTCTCTCCAACTTAGAGAGAAGGATATTGTTTGGGACTGTGTCCAATGCCTTTCAGGAATCCAGTTATATGACATCCATTGCCCTTCCCTTGTCCACTGATGTAGACACTCCATTGTAGAAAGCCACATCAGACAAGAATTGCCTTTAGTAAAGCTGTGCTGGCTGTTTCAAATCACCTACTTGTCCTCCATGTGCTTTTTCAAATCTTCTAGGAGGATTAGTTCCATGATCTTCCCAGGCACAGGGGTGAGGCTGGCAGGTTGTTAATTCCCAGGGTCCTCTTTTCTACCCCTTTAGAAAATGTGTGCAATGTTTCTTTTTTTTCAGCCACCAGGAACTTGACCTGACTCCCATGACTTTTCAAATGTCATGGAGAGTGGCTTGGCAACTACATCAGCCAATTCCCTCAGGACTATGGGAGGCATTTCATAGGGTCCCATACACCTCTGTATGTTCATGTTCCTCAGCTGGTCATGAACATTGTTTTCACTTGCACTTTGTTATTCTGGTCCCCATCTTATAGTCCTTCAGCTCGGAAGATGTGAGGATAGAGGTTGCCAGTGAAGACCTTGGCAAAAAAAGTTGTTTAGAACCTCAGCTGCTTTCTTGTCTGTTGTTACTCATTAACAATTCTTGCTCATCAGGGCGCATATGTTTTCTTTAACTTTTTTTTCTGGTTGACATGCCTGTAGAAGCTCTTCTTGTTATTCTGTGAATTCCTTGCCAACTTCATCTCCATTCACACCCAGGCCTTCCTGATCAACCTACACAACTGGGCAACATATCTGCACTCTTCCCAAGATACCTGTCTCTGCTTGAACTGCCTGTGCAGCTTCTTCTTGCCTTTTAGTTTGACCAGCAGGTCTTGAGGCAGCCATGCTGGTCTCTTTCCGTCTTTCCTTGTTTTCTTATGTCTGGGGATTGAAAGCTCTTGCACTCTGTGGAAAATGCCCTTAAAGATCTGCCATAGAATCATAGCATTGTTAGGATTGGAAGGGACATCAAGGATCAGCTAGTTTCAACCCTCCTGCTGTGGTTATGGACACCTCACACTATATCAGGCTCCTCAGAGCCCCATCCAGGCTGGACTTAAAAACCTCCAGGGATGGGGCTTCCACCACCTCCCTGGGCAACCTCATGGTGAAGAACTTTTTCCTAACATCCAATCTGAATTTACCCACTTCTAGTTTTGCTCCCTTCTCCCTAGTCCTATCACTACTCAACATCCTAAAAGCTCCCTCACTAGCTTTCTTGTAGTCCCCCTTCAGACACTGGAAGGCCACAATAAGGTTTCCTCAGAGCTTTCTCCTCTTCAGACTGAATAGCCCCTACTCTCTCAGTCTGTCTCCATAGGAGAGGTGCTTCAGCCCTCTCATGATCCTTATGGCCCTTCTCTGGACACATTCCAGCATGTCCATATCTTTCTTGTAATAGGGGCTCCAAAATTGGATGAAGTACTGTAGGTGGGGGTCTCACCAGAGCAGAGTAGAGGGGTAGAATCACTTCCCTCAACCTCCTGCCTATGCTTTGCTTGATGCAGCCCAGGATGTGTTTTGCTTTCTGGGCTGCAAGTGCACACTGGTGGCTCATGTTGAGCTTCTCATCCACCAGCACCCCCAAGTCCTTTTCTTGAGGGCCGCTCTTAAGCCAGTCACTGCCCAGCCCATATTGGTGCTTGGGATTGCCCCAACCCAGATGTAGGACCCTGCACTTGGTCTTGTCGAACCTCATGAGGTTGTCATAGGCTCACCTCTGTAGCATGTCAAGGTCCCTCTGGATGACAGCCCTTGCCTCCAGCATGTCAGCCACACCACACAGTTTGGTGTCAGTGGCAAATTTGCTGAGGGTACACTCAATGCCGCTGTCTGTATTGCTGATGAAGATATTAAACAAGACTGGTCCCAGTACTGATCCTTGAGGGACTCCACTTGGACATGGACCCATTGACAGCCACTCTTCAGGTGTGGCTGACAGGGAGTGCCTGTCAATGGGTCCATGTCCATCTCTGTTCTGATCACACATCCCTGAGGACTGTTTCTCATGGGGTCCTATTGACTAAGTCCCTGAAGAGCTGGTATTTTTTTTCCTGAAATTCAGGGTCCTGACTGTGCTCATTGTCCGATTTGTATCCCTTGGGACTGTGCATTCCAGGCTGCCTTGGGTCTTGACATGCCTGATATGATTGCCATCAGATGTAGTATCACAGCCCATCAGGTAGGGCTGTCTGTTTCCTGTCTAAAGAAGTTATCATCAAGGCACTACAGGAGTCTCTCCTATTGCCTATAGCTCACTGTGTTATTTCTCTAGCAGATGATGTAGTCATTGAAATCACCCATCAGGACGAGAGCCTGTGAGTGTCATGGCTCCTATACTTGGAGTAAGAAGGCTTTATCAATGGGCTCCCCTTGATTGGGTGGCCTGTAGTAGACACCAACCACAAGGACAGCAGAGCCTGGCACCACCAGTCTATTACTCAGTCTCCTTGATGCTCCTCAACATTTCAACTTCCTCTCACATCTCTGCCACCAAGCTAAGCAGATCATCATCTGTTCATAAAGCACACAACAGTTCTCAAAACTGTCACTCATTACCAATGAGAGTCTCTGTCAGCCCCTGCAGTGTGTGACCTGGATGGCAGAATGGAATGGAATGGAATGGAATGGAATGGAATGGAATGGAATGGAATGGAATGGAATGGAATGGAATGGAATAGAAGAATAGAATAGAATAGAATAGAATAGAATAGAATAGAATAGAATAGAATAGAATAGAATAGACCAGGTTGGAAGAGACTTTCAATATCATTGAGTCCAACCCATCAACCAATCCAACCAACCTAATCAACTAAACCATGGCACCAAGTACCCCATCAAGTCTCCTCCTGAACACCTCCAATGATGGTGACTCCACCACCTCCTTGGGCAGCATATTCCAATGGACAATCACACTCTCTGTATAGAACTTCTTCCTAACATCCAACCTAAACCTCCCCTGGCGCAGCCTGAGGCTGCGTCCTCTTGTTCTGGTACTGGCTGCCTGGGAGAAGAGACCAACATCTACCTGTCTACAACCTCCCTTCAGGTAGTTGTAGAAAGCAATAAGGTCACTCCTGAGTCTCCTCCTCTCCAGGCTAAGCAACCCCAGTTCCCTCAGTCTCTCCTCATAGGGCTTGTGTTCCAAACCCCTCACCAACTTTGTTGCCCTTCTCTGGACATGTTCCGACAAGTAACATCCTTCCTAAACTGAGAGGCCCAGAACTGGACACAGTACTCGAGGTGTGGCCTAACCAGTGCAGTGTACAGGGGCACAATCACCTCCCTGCTCCTGCTGGCCACACTGTTCCTGATGCAGGCCAGGATGCCATTGGCCCTCTTGGCTGCCTGGGCACACTGCAGGCTCATGTTCAGCCTACCATCGACCAGCACCCCCAGGTCCCACTCTGCCTGGCCGCTCTCCAGCCACTCTGACCCCAGCCTGTAGCTCTACATGGGGTTGTTGTGGCCAATGTGCAGAACCCGGCACTTGGATGTGTTAAATCTCATGCCGTTGGACTCTGCCCATCTGTCCAGCCTGTCGAGGTCCCTCTGCAGAGCCTCTCTATCCTCCAGCAGATCAACTCCTGTCCCCAGCTAGGGGTCATCTGCAAATTTACTGATGATGAACTCAATGCCCTCATCCAGATCATCAATAAAGATGTTAAAGAGTACAGGGCCCAGCACTGATCCTGGGGGTACACCACTAGTGACTGGCTGCCAGCTGGATGTGGCACCATTCACCACCAGTCTCTGGGCTTGGCCATCCAGCCAGTTCCCAACCCAATGCAGAGTGCTCCCGTCCAAGCCATGAACTGACAGCTTGGCCAGGAGTATGCTATGGGGGACAGCATCAAAGGCCTTGCTGAAGTCCAGGTAGACTACATCCACCACATCCACCAGGCGGGTCACCTGCTCATAGAAGGAGATCAGGTTGGTCAGGCAGGACCTGCCCTTCCTAAATCCATGCTGGCTGGGCCTGATCCCTTGGCCATCCTGTAAGTGCTGTGTTGCACTCAAGATGACCTGTTCCATAATCTTGCCTGGCACTGAGGTCAGGCTGACAGGCCTATAATTCCCTGGCTTATCCAACTGGGCCTTCTTGTGGATGGGCACCACACTGGCCAGCTTCCAGTCTTCTGGGTCCTCTCCAGTGAGCCAGGACTGATGAAAAATGATGGAGAGTGGCCTGTATGTTTCCATGGCAGGTCTGGCTGGAGCATGTGTCGAGAATGTGTCCTTCTCCTGAGCATAGACCATTGGTAGAACTCCTTCCGAAGTTTGGTGATCACCAATATAGGACTCACCTGTCATGCTGGCAGAGCTTCTCTTCCTTTTTGTGTGCCCTGTGCCCTGCTACCACACTTTGGCTGACACCAAGCACTGTTTGCATCTACTCTCCTCTGTGTGCAGTGATCCTGTATACCGAGATGTATCTCTAGGCTGCTTAAAGACAAGAACCTCATTTGTAGTTATGGGTAGTGTTTGTGATAATTCAATAATAATTGCAAAATACACCAAGAACCACCCCAGTGAGCAAGTAAGCAGCCTCATGCTTCCTAAATCAGAAATTATGGTAGTGCTTTTGTAATAGCATGAAAGGTGAAGTAACTCATAAGAGTAGGGGTATGTTCACCTCCAGTGCAGCCTGGAGAAGTTTCAAGAAGTAACCTGGTTTTTGTTTCCAGCAATTGTCTGAGTTAGGGCTATAAGATGATTTGTTTGCTTTCCTCAGTGGCGCTTGGGAAGAGCAGCATTCATTTGGTGTTGGGATTACTGTTATCCTGATGACATTGGTAGATAGATGTGTCAAAGTGAAAGGAAATGCAAATGCAGAGAGTGGGATGTCATGTGGGCTAGGATGTGACAGGGTGTGGGTCACAGGTCACTGGATGATTTCCTTCACCCTGCTTGAAAATATGATACTACAGGTTCTTATCTGGTTCCTTTACTCAGTGGGACACAGAACAGTTTGTGAATGTGATACCACAACTAAGAGAGAAACAACCTGTGGTGGAGAAGTTTTGTTAATGATCACCCTGACATCAGCTGGAGAGAAAACACTGCAGGCCATAAGCAATTCAGGAGATTCTTGGAATGCATTGATGATAACATCCTCTTCCAAGTGACATGAGAATCATCAAGGAGAGGTGCCATGCTAGATCTTGTTATCACCAACAGGGAGGGGATGGTGTGGAATGTGAAGATCATGGGCAGCTCTGGCTGCAGTGACCATGAGATGGTGGAGTTTGAGATCCTCATGGCTATGAAGAAGATGGTGTTCAGCAAGCTTGAACCCCTTGACTTCAGGAGACCTGACTTTGGCCTCCTCAGGAGTCTCCTTGGAGATTATCATGGGATGAAGTCCTGGAGGAACTAGGAGCCTGTGAAAGCTGGTTGTCTTTCAAGGATCTTCTCCAAGCTCAAAGGCAAGGATTCCCATAAACGAGGAATTCAAGCAAAAATGCCAGGAGGCCTGTATGGATAAAGAGGGAACTCCTGTTTGAAATCAAACATAAGAGGGGAGCCCACAAAGGGTGGAAGCAAGGACAGGTAACCTGGAACAAATATAAGGAAATTATTCGGGAAAACAGAAACCAGGTTAGGAAAGCTAAAGCCCTGACAGAATTAAACCTGGCCAGGGACACTAAAGATAGCAGAAAAAGATTGCACAGGTATGTCAGGGAGAACAGGAAGGCATGAGTGAATGTAGGGCCCCTCTGGAGGGAATCAAGTGACCTGGTTACTGATGATACAGAACAGGCTGAAGTACTCAGTGACTTGCTTCAGTCTTCACTGGTATTCACTTGAGCCTTACCACTCAAGTCATGGAGAACAATGGCTGGGTCTGGAAAAGTGGAAGTGCATGCAGATCAGATCCAGGAACACCTATAGAACATGAAGATGCTCATGTCCATGGGACATGACAAGATACATCCATGGGCCCTGAGGAACTGGCAGCCAAGGTTGCTAGGCCACTAGCCATTGTATTTGAGAAGTTGTGGCAGTCTGGCAAAGTTCCCATAGATTGGAAAAGGGGAAACATAATCCTCATTTGTAAAAAGGAGAGCAAAAAAAACCCAGGAAACTACAGACCAGCCAGTCTCACCTCTGTGCCAGGTAAGATCATGGAGCAGATGCTCTTGCTAACTGTGCTAAAGCACATGGAAAATCACAAGGTGATTGGTGACAGCCATCCTGGCTTCACAAAGGGCAAATCATGCCTGACAAATGTGGTGGCCTTCTACAACAGTTACAACTCTGGTAGATATGGAAAGAGCAACTGATGTCATCTGCCTGGACTTGTGCAAGGCATTTGACACTGTTCCATGTGACATCCTTGTCTCTGAGATGGAGAAGCATGGATGTGATGGATCAACCACCTAGGAACCATAAGAAACTGGCTGGCTGGATGGTCTCAAATGGTTGTGCTCAGTCAATGTCCAAGTAGAGACCAGTGACAAGTAGAGTTCCTCAGGGATCTGTACTGGGTGGTGAAGGCACATTATGCCCAGATACTGAAACCTGACCCAGCACATGGACAAGTTCTCCCTCCTTTTTGAGGGAAACAAAGGCCAAGGCATTAGCCAGGCTGGCATGGACCACTGCAAGTACCCATTGCATGGGATGCTTGTGCTAACACCAAGTACGGGCATAATTCTAGCTTCATGCTTCCTATAAGCTAAAGCCGGTTGTTTACGGGAGTGCCTGTTGGCCAAATCTAGCCTCAAGAAACTTAGAAATACTACCCCAATTGGTAAACAAATTGCCCCCTCTTTCACCTTGCTCTCTCTCCTCGCTCAAGCCTAAGCTTGTGCCATAGCATCTGCCATTAAACTGATTGCCATCAAGTCTTTTCTCTCATATATGTAAGCAAACTAGTAGCCTCTGCATAATGAGGAGAAGACAGCATCTGGGCAAGCACACTGAACCTCAGCCCTGAGAGTGTCTCCAGAGGAGGGACCTTTGCTGAAAGCCTGAGAAGCTACAGCGTTGTACTGCCAGTCTCACTGGTCGGAAGAACCTGCTGGGTCTTTAGGAGGGCTGGACCCCCGAGGATAAGATCTGCCCAGTTGTCTGGCGGTCCACACATCTGCGTTAGCCTTAAGCAGCAGACCAACGAGCGGACACAACCCTGTGTGTGTCAGGTCGGAAAGCAGGATCATTGCTTAATCGAATGCCTGCGTAACCCTGCCATCACGGGAGAGGAGTCGCTACTTCCACAGCTCAATGCCCTGTGAACTTCAGGGAATCCTAGAGCAGTGTCTGCAGAATAGAATAGAATAGAATAGAATAGAATAGAATAGAATAGACCAGGTTGGAAGAGACCTTCAAGATCATCGCATCCAACCTATCACCCAACACCACCTAATTAACTAACTCATGTAACCAAGCACCCTGTCAAGTCTCCTCCTGAACACCTCCAGTGACGGCGACTCCACCACCTCCCCGGGCAGTCCATTCCAATGGGCAATCACTCTCTCTGTGTAAAACTTCCTGACCTCCAGCCTGAACTTCCCCTGGAGCAGCCTGAGACTGTGTCCTCTTGTTCTGGTGCTGGCTGCCTGGGAGAAGAGACCAACCTCTGCCTGTTTACAACCCCCCTTCAGGTAGTTGTAGAGAGTAATGAGGTCACCCCTGAGTCTCCTCCTCTCCAGACTAAGCAGCCCCAGCTCCCTCAGTCTCTCCTCATAGCGCTTGTGTTCCAAGCCCCTCACTAACTTCGTTGCCCTTCTCTGGACTCGTTCCAGCAAGTCAACATCCTTCCTAAACTGAGGGGCCCAGAACTGGACACAGGACTCGAGGTGTGGCCTAACCAGTGCAGTGTACAGGGGCACAATCACCTCCCTGCTCCTGCTGGCCACACTGTTCTTAATGCAGGCCAGGATGCCATTGGCTCTCCTGGCCACCTGGGCACACTGCAGGCTCATGTTCATCCTACCATCAACCAGCACCCCCAGGTCCCTCTCTGCCTGGCTGCTCTTCAGCCACTCTGACCCCAGCCTGTAGCACTGCATGGGGTTGTTGCGGCCAATGTGCAGAACCCGGCACTTGGATGTGTTAAATCTCATGCCGTTGGACTCTGCCCATCTGTCCAGCCTGTCAAGGTCTCTCTGCAAAGCCTCTCTACCCTCTAGCAGATCAACTCCTGTCCCCAGCTTGGTGTCATCAGCAAATTTACTGATGATGAACTCAATGCCCTCATCCAGATCATCAATAAAGATGTTGAAGAGGATGGGGCCCAGCACTGATCCCTGGGGGACTCCACTACTGACTGGCTGCCAGCTGGATGTGACACCATTCACCACCACTCTCTGGGTTCGGCCATCCAGCCAGTTCCTAACCCAATGCAGAGTGCTCCTGTCCAAGCCATGGACTGACAGCTTGGCCAGGAGTTTGCTATGGGGGACGGTGTCAAAGGCTTTGCTGAAGTCCAGGTAAACTACATCCACAGGCCTCCCCACATCCACCAGGCGAGTCACCTGCTCGTTGAAGGAGATCAGGTTGGTCAGGCAGGACCTGCCCTTCCTAAATCCATGTTGGCTGAGCCTGATCCCTTGGCCATCCTCTAAGTGCTGTGTTAATGCACTCAGGATGACCTGTTCCATGATCTTGCCTGGCACTGAGGTCAGGCTGACAGGCCTGTAATTCCCTGGCTCATCCGACCGGCCCTTCTTGTGGGTGGGCACCACGTTGGCCAGCTTCCAGTCCTCTGGGACATCTCCAGTGAGCCAGGACTGCTGAAAAATGATGGAGAGCGGCTTGGCCAGCTCCTCTGACAGCTCCCTCAGCACCCTAGGATGGATCCCATCTGGTCCCATGGACTTGTGGAGATCCAAGCGGCTGAGCAGATCACCAACTACCCCATTTTGGAACAGTGGAAAACTATACTGCTCCCTGGCTCCTTCTGCCAGCTCTGGAGGCCAGCTGTCTGGAAGACATTCTGTCCTGCTAGTAAAAATTGAGGCAAAGGAGGTGTTAAGTATCTCTGCCTTTTCCTCATCCCTTATCACAACGTTCCCCTCTGTGTCCACCAAGGAGTGGAGGTTGTCTCTGCCCTTCCTCTTACTATTAATGTATTTATAGAAGGACTTTTTGTTGTCCTTCACAGCAGAGGCCAGTCTAAGCTCCAAATGCGCTTTTGCCTCCCTAATTTTCTTCCTGCAAGACCTAGCAACATCCTTAAATTTTTCACAGGTTGCGTCCCCTCTCTTCCAAAGGTGATACACCTTCTTTTTTTCCCTTAGTTCCATTAAAAGTTCTTTAACCATCCAGGCTGGCTGTCTGCCCCGGTGGCTCATCTTCCGACACATTGGCACAGCCTGTCCCTGAGCCTTCAACAATTCTTCCTTGAAGTAGGTCCAGCTCTCCTGGACCCCTTTGTTTTTAAGAGCTTTATCCCAAGGAACCCTCTGAATTAGTTCCTTGAGTAGCCTGAAGTCTGCCCTCCGGAAGTCCAGAGTGGAGGTCTTCTTGCTACCCCTCTTAGCTTGACCAAATACTGAAAATTCAATTATCTCGTGGTCACTGGCCCCTAAACACCCTCCGACCACCACATCAGCCACCAGCCCTTCCCTATTGGTGAAGAGGAGGTCAAGCATAGCCTTACCCCTGGTAGGCTCTTGCAACACCTGAGATAAGAAGCTGTCCTCCATGCATTCTAAGAACCTCCTAGATTGCCACTTCTCTGCTATGTTAAGATCCCAGCAGATATCAGGCAGGTTGAAGTCACCCATGAGAACAAGGTCAGGCGATCTTGAGACAGCCTTAAGCTGCCTATAGAATGACTCATCAACATCCTCCTCCTGGTTGGGTGGTCTATAACAGACTCCAACCAGGATGTCAGCCCTGTTGGCCTTCCCTCTAATTCTTACGCACAGGCACTCAACCCGATCATCCCTAATCTCCGTCTCAATGGCATCTAGTGCCTCCCTGATGTACAGGGCCACCCCTCCACCCCTTCTTCCTTGCCTGTCTCTCCTGAAGAGCTTGTAGCCATCAATTGCGGCATTCCAGTCATGTGAGTCGTCCCACCATGTCTCTGTGATGGCAACTACATCATAACTTTTCTGCTGCAGCAAGGCTTCCAGCTCCTCTTGTACCTGTACCTGTGCTCCAAAGCCGGGACCGCTCTGAGAGAGTCCCACTGCTCCATCGAGCCAAACAAAGGGGAAGCCACCACTCCGTGCAGCCGCGCTTCTTCCCCAGGGCTGCCCACGCTGGCCCCAAAGCCTGTTGCCTCAGGGCCGATCCCGCAGGGTCCACCCTCGCCTGCCACCGTGCCAGATCGGAAACCTCAGAGCCCATCAACCTGGAAGCATCCCCCGGCCCCGCCATGCGGGCCGACTCTGTGAGGGCTGCCCCCGTCCCAGGACCAGCCCTACCGGCCCTGCTGGGCCGACCTCACAGGACTGCTCCCTGTCATCTGGAGGGAACTGCCTGAGTCCTGTGAAGAGAACCTGCCTACCACCTAGCCTAAGGTTCCACCTCCTCCCTGCTGCCGCGGAGAGAGCATTGTCACCCACCGTCGCTGTCCGGACCAGCCGAAGAATCAGCCCAGCAACAGTAGTGGGCCGGAACCTAACCTTGCTACAAACAAAGGACACAGTGTGTCTCCCACATGCTTTTCACTCACTAACATTCAGTTTAAAGCGCCCGTATCTACCAGCATAATCTTTCCAGTCCGATCCTTGGATACACATTGTAATATCGCTGTGTAGAGTTAGCAGCTGCCAGCGCCCCTTCGAGTTGCTATCTGGTGGACAAGTGGTGGAATTGCACCCTCCACTATATAAATAGAAAGTAGTTCTGTAAATATTCCAGTTGAGTTCTAATTATAAATACTAAACCACTTATAGGATGTATTTCACAATCGTGCACTAGAACATGTATACAAAATAGTGACTCATTGGTTATTAATAATTTAAATAATAAGATTAATATTTACATAATTCATATTTCATATTCATAAATTAATAACCACTTCATCACAACTGGCTCCAGTGCTGTTTAACACCTTTGTCAGCAGCATGAACAGTGGCATTGAGTGCACCCTTAGCAAGTTTGCCAATGACACCAAACTCTGTGGTGCAGTGAACTCTCTTGAGGGAAGGGATGGCATCCAGAAGTACCTTGACAAGCTTGAGAAGTTGACCAGTGCCAATTATGTGATGTTCAACAAGTCAAAGTACAAGGTCTGTCATCTGGGTCAGGCCAATCCCAGGCACAAATTCAGGCTGGGTGCAGAGTGGGTTGAGAGCAGCTGTGAAGAAAGAGGCTTGGGTGTATTGATTGATGAGAAGTTCAGCACAAGCAGGCAGTGAGCTCCTGCAGCCCAGAAGGCAAATTGTATCCTAGACTTCATCAGGAGGAGTGTGGCCAGCAGGTCAAGAGCAGAACAAGGGGACACAGTCTCAAGCTGTGCCAGGGGAGGTTTAGACTCGAGGTGAGGAGGAGGTTCTTCACCGAGTGAGTCATTTGTCATTGGAACGGGTTGCCCAGGGAGGTGGTTGAGTCATCGACCCTGGAGGTGTTCAAGGGGAGATTGTACGTGGCACTTGGTGCCATGGTCTAGTCATGGGGTCTGTGTTGGACTCGATGATTCTCAAGGTCCTTTCCAACCTAAGTGATACTGTGATACTGTGATTCTTTTATGAGACCCCACCTTTAATCTGCATTCAGTTCTGGTGTTCCTATCACAAGAAGGACGCAGCAAGTCCAGAGGAGAGCCACAAAGATGATCCAAAGACTGGAATACCTCTGTTATGAGCACAGGCTGAGAGAGCTGATGTTATTCAGCCTAGAGAAGAGAAGATTCTGGGGGGGTCCTTGTAGGTGCCTTCCAATACCTGACGGGATCCTACAGAAAGGCTCAAGATGGACTTTTCATAAGGATGTCTAGCAATAGGACAAGGGGGAGTAGTTTTAAGCTTAGGGAGAGGAGGTTCAGACTGGATCTTAGGAAGTTCTTCAGCACAAAGGTGGTGGGACTCTGGAAGAGGTTTCTCAGGGAGGTTGTGGATGCCTTTTCCCTGGGGGTGTTCATGGCCAGGATGGATGAGGCCTTCAGCATCTGAGTCTAATTGTGAGGTGTCCCTGCCATGGCAGTGAAGTTGGAGTAGATGATCTCTAAGGTCCCATTTGTCATGCTTCCTGTTGCTTGCACTACACTGGTCATTCAAGAAGCCATCCCACTGTGAAGACCATCATAGAGAACAGCAAGAAAATATACAAGCTTCTTTTGAGTCTATGTTCCTTATCAAATTTGAACTCCACACCACCTTCTGCCTCCCACCTGCGGATTAAAAGACAAATGAAGAAACCCAATTAATTCAAAGTCACAGTGGGTTGCTGATTATAGTCTTAATCAAGATAATACATGCATGGATTTTTAAGGGGTTCTAAGGAAAGCTGGAGAGGGAGTTTTTATAAGGGCATGTGGTGATAGGACAAGGAGCAATCATTTTCAGCTAGAGTACTGTACATTTAGATTAGTCATTGGGAAGAATTCCTTACTATGAGGTTGGTGAACTGACTGAAATGTATTGCCTGGAAAAGCTGTGGACATCTCATCTGTAGAAGGGTTTAAGACCCAGCTGGATGAGGCTTTGAACCAACCTAGTGTAGTGGAGAGGTGTCCTTGCCCATGGTGGGGTGATTTGAACTAGATGATCTTTATGGTCCCTTCTAACTCGAGCCATTCTGTGAATCTATGAATCTATGATTTGCTGGAGTGTGTCCAGGGAAGGTCAACAAAGCTGCTGAAGGATCAGGAGAACAGGTCTTATCAGGAGAGTCTGAGGGATCTGAGGTTGTTTGGAGAAGAGGAGGCCAAGTTACATGAGACATCCCGCCTTGCTCAGTTTGATGGCTACAGGTTAAGAACCTGTTCTGGTCTCCTGTAGTCAGTGCAGAGAAACATAAACTGTGGACAGCAATACATCTCCTAAAGCAGGCACCTGAGACATCCTCCTTTGAGATCGTCATTGACTATTGAAGAACTGACCTCCAGCACAGGTAAAGACAGTGAGCTACAGCTAAAACTTGCTAAGGCAGACCTGCTTCATTAACCTGGTTATCCCTAAAATGATATCTGCAGTGATAAAATCCAAGGGCTCCCTCCTCAGCCGAATTAATTTCCCTCTCACTCTGAACTTTGTAGATGCTCATTGTGAAGTTCTTTATTTTTTTAAGTACATACTGAATTTTCTGTTCTCATTCTGACCAATTCACTAAAACTGGAATGTAGCAAGGTTCCTTCTCTTCCCTCTCTCTCAACCTCTCTTCCTTTTGGTGTAATCAATTTCTTTTTCAGAAATGAAAATAGCCTCAGGAATACCTTTTGATTCTGCTAATGAAAGCTGGCAACAGCTGTAAGAGTCACTATAGCACGTCCCAATTAGTTACAATGTATATTGTGTTACACACTCTCATTTCACAGCTAACAGCTAGCACATGGGAAAACTCTTTAAAAAGGAAGGACAAACAACCTTCATTTCATACTGATTGAATATAGCTCTTGGCATACTCATACATGGGCTCAATTTAGATGTAATTTCAGGATAGTCTTCCTGCAAATCTCATTTCCTTATACCAAGACTTTGTTGCCTGCCAGATCTTAGCTCTTTGTAAACATGACATCCACCTTGTTACAATCTCCTTCCAGGTAGCTGTAGGAAGTGAAAACACTGGGATTTGAGAGAGGTTTTCTCCTTCCTTCTCAGCAGAACCTGTTATGTGAAAAGATTGAAGGTTTTTGCAGCAATGTGTATAACTAGAGACTTTACTGAAATGTGGTGAAGCTTTGGTCAAAACAAGCAAACAAATAAACAAAACCCCTCAAAACCCAGTACCAAAATACCCTACAGCCACAACCAACCAACCTACTAAAACAAAGCCAAACAAAACAACAAACAAAAATAATAATAGTAAAAAAAACCAACAAGAAAAATAAACCCCAAACCAACAACAAACCCCCAGCTGACTGTAAAAAGCTCAGGCACAGTTCAGTGAAGAGTATTAGTTGTTCTGGTTCATGAATTAACTTGTTCATATGAGGTATCCATAAATATTTTATGAAGAGAACATTACAGGAAGGTACTAAACAGTGATTTGGAGCATGAAACAACCGAGTGTGTTTTTTAAGTGCTTGGTCACATGCAAGTACAGGCTCAATTATTGACATGTTTTCTTCCAACACTTCCTGCTGCTTCACATCATCCAGGGTTCAATTTCAGTGTGATTGCAAGTTCTACCTCTCACCCTCCCTCCATGGGAGTACTGTAAGTCTCATTAATGATGCTGAAGTGTTCAGAGATTACAAGAAGAGAGCCTAGCTTGAGGAGAGTAACATGATCATGGCTGGGTAACATATGCCATAAATGAGTATTCAGAACTGCTGCTTTTTGAAATTAATAGTGCAAAACACCAACATGACATTGCAAAGAACCTGTTCATTGCTCTGTTAGAAGAAAAGCACCCAATGAGGTTGAGATAAATAAAATGGGCTAGGGACTCTTACCCTGGCTCACTATCTGGAGGCTGAATGCCTCCTTGCACCAAGAAGTTAACGTTTCAGCTGTTCTGTTTCTGCACATCTGAATTGCTATGAAGTCCTGCATGTATATGAGAGGGCAAGAAAAGCTATAGGTCACAACCAGGAGTTCAAGAACCTTTGAAAATTGTCATAGTAACTGTTCTCCTTTGAAAAGAGTCTTTTCCTTACTTCAGTAAGTAGAAGCTAGTGGGAGTGAGATGAAACTCCTTTGTCCTTCGCCCATAAAACAAAGGCTTGCCTATGGTAAATGTACAGTGGAGTCCCCAAGCTCTTCTATACAAGGTTTGTCTGTCCCTTGAAATGTGCAGCTCATAGCTTGATGTGAGTTGTGAGCTTCATGGGATCTGTCCCTGCTCACGTATCTCTGACAGTAGTAAACATCTGTTCTCTGACCACAGCCAGTCAACAGAATGGATGAGAAAAGGGCAACAGTTGTTTCTGTCTGGGAGAAATGTGAAACAAGTGCCTCATCCCTAGTGTGAGTTTTGGGCTATCAGCTCAAGCTGGTTGCAGACTGGTGCAATAATGGGAGTTCTATTACGCAGTGGTTGTTCACAGTCCTCCAAATTTATGATAGCAACCCAGACTTGCAGCACTGTAGAGTCTGAGTGAGTCCCACTAGCACTCTAACACCATTAATGCTATTCAGTTGGTTTGTTAGGATGCATCAGATGTTCTCCCTCAACAACACTACAGACATGACTTCTGCAGTGCCTTCAGAGAAAAGAAAATTAACTTGAATTACAAAAAAAGGGAGCATGGTGCGCCGGACCAAAATTGCCTAGAGAAAGATAAGTGAATTGTCCTTCATTTTTTCATATTCCTGTGAAGGACTACAACATGTGGTGTCCTTTGGTGGATATAAGCTAGAACCCGTGAAGGACTACAACATGTGGTGTCCTTTGGTGGATACAAAATGGAACCCATGAAGTTTCTCCTCAATATGAGGAAAATCTTTACTGTAAGGGTGATGGAGCAATGGAACCGGCAGCCCAGTGAGTTTATGGAGTCTCCTTCTCTGGAGTCTTTCAAGACCCACCTGAATGTGTTCCTGTGTGACCTGCCCTAGGTGATCTGGCTTTGGGAGGGGTGGTTGGAATCAATGTTCCCTGGATGTCCCTTCCAATCCCCACCATTCTGTAATTCTATGTGAATAAACACTCATACTTTATTACTTGATTCTTTTGGGTATCAAAATATTCTCATTTTGAAAGCATTTTGATATTAGAGTTCTCCTCTCTGTTGCCAGCTAATGGGATTGAAAAGTACTTTTTTATGTCAGAAGGAAGTGTATGTCAAAGGGTTGAAACTAATTGATTAGCTACTTTTGATTTATTGAATCTTGGCTCTGACCTTGTGGCAATGTCTTGGTCTCCACAGATGTATTGTCGGGATGACTGTGCTAATTAGACCCTAGCTGTAATGGGGTGTAGCAGGGTTTATTCTACACAGAAGAATCCCCAGGGAGTTGATGACAAAATTTAAATAGTCTCACAGCAAGAACTAAAGATAATCACCTAACTAATATTTCCTGAGCTCTTACTATTGCAGAATTACATTGTCTTGTGCTGTCAGCAAAGTCAGCATTGAAAATGGTGTAGGTTACTGAAGGAGAAAAAAGTCCTAGTGAAAAGTCTTGTCAAGTACAGATCTGCTCAGGAGAGCAGTACTTTAGCTTCCACTGTCTCCGCTGTGAGGCATAAAAAAGCAGCTTTCATATCTATTGATTTGGGGAACTCTACTCTTGGATGCTGGGGGCAGTAAGTGTTCCCACAGGAATGTGTTGCAATCCACAGATAATCAGAATGGAAAAAAAGGTGCATGATTTTCAGGAAGTGATGTTGCCGTGAGGGAAATGGAAGTAGCTGTCAGATTTCCCCAGTGCTACAAGAAGATGCAAATAGGAGGTCAATGGAGATCAGAGGAAATCTTTGAAATCCACACCTGCATCTCATTGCAAGTGGAAAACTGCAGGCCTCTGTCTTCCTGTCATGAAAGCCCTCTGAAAGAAACAGAGGATAAGACTGAAATACATGCTGGAAGACCTGGACCAAGACAGATGATGAATGAAGAGTGGCTGTGATTTTGACAGACCTGAAAGCCTGATGTAGCAAAAAGGTGCAAGGCACATGCTGCCACAGAGTTTCTAGGGACGTGGGAGCCTTAGATGAAGCAAAGGACTGAAAAGACAGAAGCCATATCTACAAATAACCTCTGCTGAAAAACTAGCTGAAAAACTCTTACCATCCCCAAAGATATGACTTGGGAGGGTCTGTTCCAGGACAGGCAAGGCATAAAGCAAAAACTGCTCACAGATCGATAGCTTTGCCTTTGAAAAGCTTAATTGTCCTCACTTCTCTCTGTCTATCACCTCTCTCCTGAGTTGCCTTCTGGTTTCCAGACTTTGCCCTGTTCTTTTCCATTGTTAACAAGCCCTCTTCTACTGACTCAGTGTCAGGGTTCTAGTCTGCAGAGCTATGAAACAGCATGTGGTGGCAAGAACGCTCAGACATGCACACCTCCAGGGGAGTGGCACAGAATGAGACCCTCAACATTCTGTCTCTTACCTTCTATTGTCTACCACAGCCAGAAATTTGCATGGTTATCCATGTGGCAAGCTGTGATTCCTCATCATCCTGAGTGCCATCACATGGTACACACAAGACAACCATGCAATCAGGCCCGGTCAGTGTGGGTTTATGAAAGGCAGATTCTGCTTGACTAACCTGATTTCCTCCTGCAATAACGTGACCTGTCTGGTGGATAAAGGAAGGGCCATGGACAGCGTCTAACTGGACTTTGGTAAAGCCTTTGACACTGTCTCCCATAGCATTCTCCTTCAGAAACTCATGGCACAAGGCTTGGATAAGTTCTGGATGGCCAGGCCCAGGACAGTGGTAGTGAATAGAGTTAAATCTGACTGGCACTCAGTCACACGCAGTGGTCCCCAGGGTTCATTACTGGGGCCTGTTCTCTTCAATATCTTTGCTAATGATTTGAATGAGGAGATTGAGTGCACCCTCAGTAAATTTGTAGATGACACCAAGCCAGGTGGGTATGTCATTCTGCTAGAGGGCAAGGAGGGTTTACAGTGGGATCCAAACAGATTAGACCAATTAATTAAGGTTAGTTGTATGAGGTTCAACAAGGCCAGGTCCTCCACCTGGGTCACAACAACCCCATGGTAAGCTACAGACCTGGGGATGTGTGCTTAGAAAGCTGCAACTTGAAGTGGGGCCTGGGGCTACTGGCTGATAGTTGACTGAACATGAGTCAGCAGTGTGCCCAGGTGGCCAAGAAAGCCAATGGCATCCTGGCTTGTATTAGAAACAGTGTGGCCAGCAGGAACAGGGGGGTGAACACCCCCCTGTACTCAGCACTGGTGAAGCCACACCTTGAGTATTCTATTCAGTTCTGGCCCTCGCTCTATGGAGATTGACCTGCTGGAGTTTGTTCAGAGAAGGGCAAGGAGGCTTGTGAAGGGCCTGGAGCACATGGCCTGTGAGGAGTGGCTGAGGGAGCTGGGTTTGTTCAGTCTGGGGAGTCTGAGTGGAGATCTTATTGATCTCTACAACTGCCAGAGTTGAGGTTGGAGTGAAGAGAGGTCCAGCCTCTTTTCATTAATGACAAGTGACAGGACTACAGGAAGCAGTTTCAAGCTGCCCTAGGGGAGGTTCAGGCCATCTCTGCTGACTGCGGGTAGGTCAGCTAGATGACCTTTGGAGATCCCTTGCAGCCTGGACTGTTCTATGGTTCTATGATTCTATGGGTGTTAGGAAATATTTCTTCACTGAGAGAGTTATCAGACATTGGAATGACCAGGGCAGTGGTGGAGTCACCATCCCTGGAAGTGTTCAAGTGGCGTGTGGATCTGGTGCTTAGGGACACGGTTTAGTGTTGACACTTTAGTGCTGTGTCAAAAGATGGACTGGATGTTACAGATTTAGGGCTAGTGCCCTAGTGTCCTAATTGTAAATAAGAGTTTTCCAGAGAATTTGAAAGAGTCCAGGGGATGGACGCAGTCCAAAGGGGCTGAACAGAATGTAAGAGATAAGTTTATCCCATTTCATTGTTCTGCAGAATTTCTATATAGTCTGAAAGCACAGCTTATTTGCTCTCTCTTGTTTTCTTCTTTCCTTCTGTCTCTGCCTCTGACCTTGCTTGCTTGGCTTGCTGGTTTCTGCTTGGGTTATGGCAAGGAAGAACAGTGAGATCAGAGAAAGAGCTTGTTGGCTGGTACAGCCCTCTGGGCTCTCTGTCCAGGGGTTCCAGGGGTGTGTTGTGCTGTTGTTGAATTATATATACACATCTATATGTAAATATATTTTTGGGGTATATGTTTATTACCTTTTATGCATTTATATTTAGTTTGCTTTTGTAAATAATAATGTCATGTAACTTCCCAATTCTGTGTAGCATGGTAATTTCCTCCTTGGGATAAATTCTGAACTGTTGTGTGGTGCAAAACCAAACCCCTATACTGGATGATCTTTGAGGTCTCTTCCAACCAGATATATACTTTGATTTCTGGGGTCAGCATGGCTGATCAGCTTGAGGCAGTCTGGGTAATTCTAACAGTACATGGCAAAGATTAATCTCAAATGAATAAATGGAGGGACACCTACCACTAAACCAGGTTTCTCAAGGCCTTGTCCAAGCGGGCCTTGAAGACCTCAAGTGAGTGGGCACCATGATCTCTCTGGCAACATGTTTGGGTGTCTCACCACCCTCACTATAAAGAATTTCTTCCTAATATCTAGTCTAAATCTGCCTTCTTCCAGCTTAAAGCCTTTCCCTATCATCCTGTCACTAAAAGCTCATGTAAAAAGTCCCTCTCCAGCTTTCATGTAGGCTCCCTTCAGCTACTGGAAGGCCAATAAGATCTTCCTGGAGGCTTCTCTTCTCCAGACTGAACAGCACTAATTCTTGCAGCCTGTCCCCATGGAAGAGGTGCTCCAGCCCTTTGGTCATCTTCATGGCCCTCCTCTGGACCCACTCCCCACAGTTCAATAGTAACACTGAATTCTCAAAATATATGCTTTATTATAAGAACTGCTTTGATGCAATGTCATCTTTCTCCAAAAGAAGAAAAATTTTGAAAAAAAATTAATCTGTATTTGGGTGTTACATACATACTAGGGTGCAGTAGCTTGTTTCTATGTGTTGCAATATCACTACATGTAGGAACCAAGAAAAATTAATTTGGCATTTGTAGCAGTGTGCTGGAACAATAGAGTCTCTCTGCCCTTTTATAGTGAAAATTGTCTTTCCAGGCTACGTATTGCCCCACTCTGTAGGTGCCCTATAAGACTAGCTGTATCTTGTAAGATCTAAGGCCTGAGAACTGCCAATAAAGGCTTTGTGAGGAAGCATGTCAGCTCAAGCTGAGAAATACAGTGATAATTCCTTCATATAATCTTTGAGTTTTCCTCTGTCCTAGCACACAGTAGGTCCTGAGTGATTCTTTTTCTACAGTTTCTTGTGGCCTGGGTAGTTGTTGATCAAGGTCATGAGATGATCAACTCATCATGAGCTGATGCTTGCTTTGAGATGAAGGATTTGAATACTTGCAGGGGACCTGTGTGTTCTTATGGTTTGTGTTGTCTCCACTTCTGCTTTTCTCATCTTCTTGGCATAGGAAGGCAAAGGCTATGGATGCATTAAACTGGTAATCACCTGTAAATACTTACCTGAGACTTGAGAAAGAGGATTAGCCAGCCAGACTGCCCACAGCCTAGCAATGTATGTCCTTCCCCCTGCAGCAGTTGCAGGTCCTGTGTGGCATCCTCTTTGTGGTGTTCAGCCCTGTAACTACAAGTTGATCAAATGTTTGCCTCAGATCTGAATGGAGACATCATTTCTCTTGGGCATGTCTCCCACAAAATCTGATGTGACTGGCATCCACTAGGTACAACAGTCATAGACATATCCCTAATTGAACAATTTGGCTTGAAGGAGCTGATTTAGATAACTAGGGGTTTAAAGTCGCTGGTTTCAACCTTGCAGGCTGTTATCTTAAATTTTAATGATGATGGAGAAATGAAGCAGAAATATTGCCTTTGCTCAGAAATGTTTAGGAATTCATCGTCAAATCCCGGAGCCCTTTGAAATCAGAAAGTCATAACAGTAGCAATGAATGTTTTGCTTTATTGGTAAACAATTTAGCCTATTATTAATGGGGAAAAATTAAGACAGAAAATAATTAAAAGAGCATCTACTTCATGTTTATTCAGCAGCTCCGTACTATTGATACTAGAAAATACTAATTACTTTGTACTGACCCAGAGAAGTGTAGAGTTCAGTGTGGAAATACAAAGTTTCTCATGAATATTTCTTTTCAGTAAGAGGACTTTCTGTCCCACTTACTCCAAGAGAAAAGGAGTGAGTTTGTGTAGTGTGTCTCCCACATAAGAATATCTAAACCTGTCATTTTATCTGTAGTCTGCCTGTCTATCCTGTCCTGTTTCTTTTCTTGTACTGATATATTTTTTCCCCTGAAATTTTACCACATCCGTAAACCTTTACTACAAAATGCCACAGATGGAGTTTCAAAATTGTGGTGGATGATGGACTTGAGCATTAGACTTGTTAAAATAAGACAAGGAGGATCATAGCCAGTAGAATGTCACCCCAAAAGTTTACTAACATAGATTTTGTATCTTCTTTGCTAGCCCCATAGTTGTCGAGTCCCAAATTCACTCCTATGCTTGTTTCATGTAATTGAGCTCATGTATTGAGCATCTGACCATCTTGTCTTGTGAGAGCCATCCATTCATCAGGCTTTACTTAGCAGGAAGTTGTTAGGATGGATAATTGGGTATCTGTGTAAAAGAGCAAAACCACACTATTAACAGTGATGTTCATACTGCAGAATATGAGGCACCATGTGTGATGACTGGCTTCATCACTCATCCTACTCAGTGAGTGACTAACAGTGTGTTATCTCTCCCCCTGCAGTATGGGATAAAGAAGAAAGAAGAGAAGGAAGCAGAGGCCCAGGCTTCACTGGAAGCTAATGCTGAAGGAAGTCTGACACGCCCAAAGAAGGCAATCCCTCCTGGCTGTGGGGATGAGGAGGAGGAGGAAGATGAGAGCATTCTAAACACAGTCATCAAATACCTACCAGGGCCCCTCCAGGACATGCTCAAGAAGTAATAGTGGCAGACTGTTAGATGGGCATACACAGTACTGCAAAGGATTTCTCTTTTGCCCAATGGGGATTTACAGACTTGCCATCGGTCATGCTGGCTCCATCACTTCTGCCCTCTACTGCTCCCTTTGCTTCCCACTCCCTTCTGATTGCCTCTTAACCTTCCCCTTCCTCCACTGCAAGACTCATCCATTCCTTTTTTTTGTACATAGTCACATCCAGTAGATGCCTTTGAATGGATGTAAAGATTAAAAAGCTGCAGACTACACAACTTTTATTATAAGCCATAGTACTATGTATGTTAAATAAGGCAACTGTGCATTATTAAGGGTAGACAAGGAACAGCCTCATGTGCATTTCTGTCCGCAGCAGAAGGAGTGCTCAAAAAGTGTGAACAATGGCCTCTTTAGCTTTCTTTAATTCTCCTTTTATTATTTTTGAAAATAATTATTAGTCATTATTTTTAACATTCATGTTGATTGGTTCACACTAGCCATTTATTGTTGAAAACATTTGTCTTTGTAAGGGGCATCTACATTTTCCCCTGGAAACAGAGCTTTTCTCTTTTAATTCCATCAGTGGCATAAATAGCTGACCACTCAGGAATGAGGAAGTGAGTCATCTTCCCTTAGATATTTGTAGAAGGTATATGCCTCAGAATCTGAGCAAGAGTCATGTTACTTTGGGAATGAGCCATAAACTTAACTGAAAGAGCACATTTGATTACAGAGTTGCTATGTAGAGAGTTGAAAGCACTGAAGAGTGCATGATGCCCTGAGAGAGGACCTCCCCAACCACATTGAAGGTAGTGACAAAGCACATGAACTGTTCTGGTTAGCTAACGTTCCTCTTTCTGCTCAGTACCATATTCATCTGTCCCATTCCCAACAGTGCTTGCAGGATAGACCTTTGGTTTCCATTTGTTTGCTGCAGCTGTGTCCTGCCCACACTTCATGAAGTGTGTGAGAGGGTGCTGTGTCCTAAATGTTAGCCAAGGTTCTGGAGATCCAGGTTAAGGCAGTGACGTTGTGAACCCTGTGCCTTTTAGCAGCATCCCTCATAACAGGAAAAAAATGCTATAAAAGAGAAGAAATTTATTTATTTTGCCCTCCTCACACAGTTCTTATTCAGGTGTGATGGTCTTGGCAAATAACTTCAACCATAAGTTTCTACTGAATGCTACGTGGAAGTTGAGGAAGCTTGAGTGATCTACAATTCAGAACCGATGTCTAAAGATAAAAGTTATTTCAGTCTGAGTCTACAAACCAGACATACTCATTCAAGTATAGGCTGCCAAGAGCTTCCCAGAGAAAAGAGAGGGTAAGTTTTACTCTTTCAGATAATGTCAGTGATTTTTTTCCCTGACTTTTGTTTAAAGTAAGATGTATGTTTCCCCCCTAAGACTTTAATGACCCAGAGCACTCTTTATCTCTTCAGTATTGAGCAATTTACCATTTTCTAGGAAGAGTGTCCTACTCACCCCATACAAATGCAGCAACTAGTAATTTCAGTCTATTTAAGTAAACCTCAGAGAACTGAAAATTCTCCGTCACAGAAGCAGCAGCTTTTTTTAATGCACTGCCACAGAGGGAACTAAATCAAACACTCCTGAAAATTAAAAGGCAGAAACTGCCTCTTTGTTTCAGCCACTCATTGGTAGCCAGATTTTCTAGCCCAGATCATACTGATGCTTTGACACTGATGCTTTTGAAATCACATGAGTCTGGTCTGTGTCCTCTAACACATAAGTAGAACCCACAGAAATACGTCCCTGCTAAAACACATCTGCTTATGCTTCCCCCAAGCCTTGCACTGAAGAGCTCTGCAAAGAAAGAAAGAAAGAGGATGAGCTCATTTCACTTTGCTTAGGCCTTTCTCTGCCCTTGCTTATTGGCCTTTTCCTAGCTCCCTTCCTCAGATAGCCAACTACTGGTTTTGACATTGAATCAGAATTTTCTGCCTGGTATCCTCCTTGCAGAATGGTATTGCCAATTATTTATATGGGTTTTGTCTCCCTGGTAGCTTGATGTGCATGTGTGTGCACATGTGGGGAAGACAAGGAAAAGAAGAAAGGGAGAAGACAGAGAAAGGAGTGTGTTTAGTGGGGGGTTGTTTGTTCATTTTAGTTTAGTTTGGTTTTGGTTCTCTTGTGAGTGAACATGTGGATCCAAACCCCATAGGCGTCTATAAGAGCTCTATGGTGAGTTTGTTAGGCCTGATGCCTGACAGGCTTACAGAGCAGGAGGGAAAGGGAAGGTGGTTTTAGTAAACATTAGTAAATATATTAAATAATAAAAACATTATTAAATAATATTTACTAACTCTTTTTCATTTTGGGAGCTTCCCAGCCCAGCCGTATCAGCACTTCTGCAGCCTCAGCTCTCCACACCCATAGCAGCCCTTCCTTGCCATCTTTCATGGACAGCAGAGAGGTCAGCCAGGTGCGAGCTGATAGTGCACATTTTAATTTCCTTTTTTCTTTCAAAAAGCAGAAGATCTACCATAGGTGCTGGACAGATTTTGTTTGGTTTTGCCTCACATAACTTTTGGCAATTTGCATGGGTTCTGGACCTCTTCTAAATTCATTCCTCTGTCCCTGAAGTGCCTAAGCCGTGCTGAACAGACTCCAGAGCAGGCACTTTCCTCTTTCTTCCGTCCATCCTTTTCCTTTCCCACTCTCAGCTGGCAGCGTGAGACATAGACACCTTTGGCTCGTGTATGGATGTGAGAAGCATTGTCTTAGACAGTTTCCCACTCAACACTCAAGCAGATGTTGAAGCCCTTAAGACCAAAGAGAAGCATGATTTGTTGTTTGGATTCTGAATATCTCCATGTTTCCATATCATTGTTTTATTTGCATCACTGGTTTGTTCAATCTCAGGTAAATGAGGTCTTTTGGGTTTTAAACTAGTTTTTGTTTACACAGAAAGGTTGGTGACTAGACACTGCAGCCATTTTTCTTCACAGCTTCAAGACCTTATTGGTTAGTAAAAAGGGCCTCCACATCTGGAGGGTAAAATGTGCCATTGACCTTGTGGGCTCACATTTATATATAGAGAAAGCCATATTAAATCAGAATGCAATAGAAATTATGAATGCTACTCTTCTGTTTAAAATAAGTAAAACAAAATATAGGATCATGTGCTAAATCACTTTGGAGTTCCTTTGTGTTTTTAGTATCATATGCTGGCTTAAGTCTCTCCTAGCTCATATCTTTCATCAAGAAAGAAAAATGTTGTTGAATACATTTTTTTGGCAATCTTACTGTGCTAGAATAAGCATTGTTGGAAACTAGCTGTTGTGACCCCTGATGTAATGTCCTATGTATCTGTATCTGTTCTGAATATGTGTTGTCAAGAGAACTGTTTCTTCATGCACTGAGTTAGTAAAATATTTCAGTACTGTCATTAGAAAGTTGTTTTCTCTCTTTCTGTCTCATGCACGCAGAAAAAAAATTCAGCTTAGTCATTCATTTTCTAGTAGAAGCTCTCCCCAGCTTGCTTTCAGATGCATGCAGTACACTCCAAAAAAATGGAAGATTATTCAAAGCAGAAACTTTGTGAACGTGAATTTAATTTGTTATGTCCCTACTAGTTCCTCTTGCATGATGTGGGTAAATGGTATGATGTTCTTTTAAAATGAAATCATGGCCAATAAAAAAAAAAAATGTGGTTCCATAACTTTTTTGCGTTGCTTTCCTGTGAAGAGCCTACCAGGCTTATCTTTGACATCAATGTATGAATGCTGATGTACAAATTAAATGGTAACAGAATTGAGGAGAGGCATGGATATCTGTGAATATCTTTGAATATCTATGTTCATTTTCTTATTTGTCAAAAACACTGATGAGCTTTGACATCTAGAGGGCATTATCAAATCTTAAATAAGTTCTGCTATTAGAAACTGGTTTTCCTTAGGAAGAGAAGAGTGTCATTCCTTTGAAAGAAACACGGGCTCCGAACTATGGCTTTGTGAGAATGTGCTTGGGTCTTCATACACAAAAAGAGTTAAAAGCTGATTTGCAGTGACATCAAATATATCTCTGGATTTGATATTAGTGATACATGCAAAACTCTTTGGGTGGTAAATTGCACACAGCTAAGCCTTGTTTTATTTATTTAGAATAAACCTTTATTTAGAATAAACCAAGCCAGGTTGGAAGAGACCTTCAAGATCATCGCGTCCAACCCATCAAACAATCCAACCCACCTAAACAATTAATACATGGCACCAAGCGCCCCATCAAGTCTCCTCCTGAAAACCTCCAATGACGACAACTCCACCACCTCCTTGGGCAGCCCATTCCAATGGGCAATCACTCTTTCTGTATAGGACTTCTTCCTAACATCCAACCTAAACCTCCCCTGGTGCAGCCTGAGACTGTGTCCTATTGTTCTGGTACTGGCTGCCTGGGAGAAGAGACCATCATCCACCTGTCTACAACCTCCCTTCAGGTAGTTGTAGAGAGTGATAAGGTCACCCCTGAGTCTCCTCTTCTCCAGGCTAAGCAATCCCAGCTCCCTCAGTCTTTCCTCATAGGGCTTGTGTTCCAAACCCCTGATCAACTTTGTTGCTCTTCTCTGGACTCGTTCCAGCAAGTCAACATCCTTCCTAAACTGAGGGGCCCAGAACTGGACACAGTACTCGAGGTGTGGCCTAACCAGTGCAGTGTACAGGGGCACAATCACCTCCCTGCTCCTGCTGGCCACACTGTTCCTGATACAGGTCAGGATGCCATTGGCCCTCTTGGCTGCCTGGGCACACTGCAGGCTCATGTTCAGCCTACCATCAACCAACACCCCCAGGTCCCTCTCCACCTGGCTGCTCTCCAGCCACTCTGACCCCAGCCTGTAGCTCTACATGGGGTTGTTGTGGCCAATGTGCAGAACCCGGCACTTGGATGTGTTAAATCTCATGCCGTTGGACTCTGTCCATCTGTCCAGCCTGTTGAGGTTCCTCTGCAAAGCCTCTCTATCCTCCAGCAGATCAACTCCTGCCCCCAGCTTGGTGTTGTCAGCAAATTTAGTGAAGATGGACTCAATGCCCTCATCCAGATCATCAATAAAGATGTTAAAGAGCACAGGGCCCAGTACTGATCCTTGGGGCACACCACTAGTGACTGGTCACCAGCTGGATGTGGCACCATTCATTACCAGTCCTCCAGCCCTCCAGCCAGTTCCTAACCCAGTGCAGTGTGCTCCCGTCCAAGTCATGGGCTGACAGCTTGGCCAGGAGTATGCTATGGGGGACGGTGTCAAAGGCCTTGCTGAAGTCCAGGTAGTAAGTAAGTGCTGTGTGATTGCACTCAGGATGACCTGTTCCATGATCTTGCCTGGCATTGAGGTCAGGCTGACAGGTCTGGAATTCCCTGGCTCATCCAACCAGCCCTTCTTGCGGATGGGCACAACGTTGGCCAGCTTCCAGTCTTCTGGGACCTCTCCGGTGAGCCAGGACTGGTGAAAAATGATGGAAAGAGGCTTGGCCATCTCCTCTGCCAGCTCTCTCAGCACCCTAAGATGGATCCCATCTGGTCCCATCGACTTGTGGAGATCCAAGTGGCTGAGCAGATCTCCAACTATCTGCTCCCAGAACAGAGGAAAACTATGCAGCTCCCTGACTCCTTCTGCCAGCTCTGCAGGCCAGCTGTCTGGAAGACATTCTGTCCTGCTAGTAAAAATTGAGGCAAAGAAGGTGGTAAGTACCTCCACCTTTTCCTCATCCTTTGATACAACATTTCCCTCCATGTCAACCATGGAGTCAAGGTTGTCATTGCCCTTCCTCTTGCTATTAATATATTTTTAGAAGGACTTTTTGTTATCCTTCACAGTAGAGACCAGTTTAAGTTCCAAATGTGCTTTTGCCTCCCTAATTTTCTTCCTACATGATTTGGCAACATCCTTAAACATTCCGTGGGTTGCCTCACCTTTCTTCCAAAGACGATACACACTCTTTTTTTCCCTTAGTTCTATTAAAAGTTCATTAACCATCCAGGCTGGTCGTCTGCCTCAGCGGCTCATCTTCTGGCACATTGGCACAGCCTGTTCCTGCACCTTCAAGAGTTCTTCCTTGAAGCAGGTCCAGTTCTCCTGGACCCCTTTATTATTAAGGGCTTTATCCCAAGGAACCCTCTGAATTAGTTCCTTGAGTAACCTGAAGTCTGCCCTCTGGAAATCCAGAGTGGAGGTTTTCTTACTGCCCCTCTTAGCTTGACCAAATACTGAAAATTCAATTATCTCGTGGTCACTGGCCCCTAAACACCCTCCGACCACCACATCAGCCACCAGCCCTTCCCTATTGGTGAAGAGGAGGTCAAGCATAGCCTTACCCCTGGTAGGCTCATGCAGCACGTGGGATAAGAAGCTGTCCTCCATGCACTCTAAGAACCTTCTAGATATTCTCTAAAGGAGAAGAAGGAAAAAAACAACTCAGCAGCATGTCATGAGGGGTCCTGGTGAAAAAATCACTCCAATTATGGATGTACATTAGTGATGTACTTAAAATCATAGAATTATAGAATAGTCTGGGTTGGAAGGGGCCTCCAAAGGTCACCTAGTCCAACCCTCTCTTCAGTAAGCAGGGGCATCCTCAAATAGATCAGGTTGTCCAGAGCACTGTTGATCCTCACCTTGAACATTTCCTTGGGTGAGGCCCCAACCACCTGCCTGGGCAAACTCTACCAGTGTTCCACTGCCCTCATGATAAAGAACTTGTTCCTAATATCCAATCTAAATCTGGTCTTTTCTAATTTGAAGCCACTGCTCCTCATCTTACCACTACAGAGTTTTGTAAACAGTCTTTCTCCATCCTTCTTTTAGTCCCCCTTCAAGTACTGGAATGTTGCTATGAGGTCTCCCTGGAGCCTCCTACTTCTCAGGTCCTGGTCCTGGGATGCAATGACAAGCCTTACTGCAAGCTCTCAACCTTAACTGACAGCAATGGAGGCACAGACTATATGCTTGGGGCAGATATTAAATATCTAACTTAACAGCTGAGTGCAGTGATGCTCACCGATTGGTTGTACTAAGGAAATGCATTGTAATAGCTTAGTTGTTTTTTTTTTTCTTGAAGTGCCTCATAAATCTCTCTGAAAATGGGACTTAAATGAAAGCTACTGGACAATGCCAGTACAATGCTATCCTGTGTATTGGCAACCCAAGGAGGTTTGTGGCAAGCATCAATAGCCCCAGTTAAAGGACTCAATCAAGATTTTGGTTTTGTTTTCTCCTATGTTTGCATCTGCATTTGGAAGTTCTTTCTTGAAGACAGTTTTTCTAAACTGTATCTCTGGTGATTTTACAGGTGATTTCAAATAGGTTCTGAAAGCACAACTGAGGAAGACAAATGGATGGAGCATATGGTGTTAAACACTCATGTTTTCTCGAGCCTTCAATATTTAGAATTATGCAGAATCCTGCTAGTGTTGTGGGATGGAAACAGCTTTTCCAGCTGAGGTTTGCTTCCTCCCCAAACCATATTTTTATGTGATAGGGTCAGATATAGTAGTGTATTTGGTAAGCTCCAGCTGCAGCAGCTGAGAGAGTTTCAAGTCAGAAAAACTTACTTTTAAAACTTACTTTTTAAAACTTACACATTGTAGCTGAGTTATGATCACAGCAAGCAACAACTTAAAATGTAGTTAATTCCTATTTCATTTTTAATTAAAAAATATTTTAAAAATTTGCACAGAATGGAACATCACCTTTCAGCCCCAAGTCAAACCCAAGCAAAGGTGAATCTGCATTAGAAAGGAGAATATATACTGAAAAAGAATTAAAACTCTATATTCTGTTTCGGTTTTCACTTTATTAGTGATGGAAGTAAACAAACTGTGTATAATCACTGCATATTTTATCAAGTAAGCCTCATCCTGAAGAGGCGGATGAGATGGGACTTTTTAGTATTCCACTTTCATAGCCTGATAGGCTGTGTGCCATACTAAGGGCATGGACCCAGTGGTATCTAGGAAGGAGATTTGACGATAGCCACAGATAGCTCAGAGCATAGTCAGGATCTCTTTATTGTAAGAATACACACACCTTATATACCCCCAGCAGCAATTGAAATCAAGCATGTTTCTAGCACTACAATTCCATCTTGCCCACACAAAATTTATCTAAATGGTCATTGGTTAAGAATTTCAAATATTTGTACTACAGAGATCAACAACAGATGTCCTTTATTTTGTCTACTATCTACTCTAGTGCTTTCCAAAGTTTTGTTTCAATGAGCGCATCTGTTTCTTTACCAGAACAGTGTGTTTCAGACTCAAAAGTGATTAACTCATTTTCTTCAACCCCCACATCTCCCCTTTTCTTTAATATAAAAAAAGCCTGCTTCAAAGCACAATTAACTATAGCTTTCACACAGTGTAACAGACAAGGAACACAGATTAAAATATAGATAAAAATTAACAAACATTACAAACCCAATTTTATCTACTGCAAAACCCATACTTGTAGTCCTCCAAAAAGATTGCCAAACAGATTAAATCCATCCTCCTGTTTGCATTTTTTAACTCCAACCTGTTAAATCTTGAATACTCCTATGTATAGACTCAGAATGATTGGCAAGATTCGTACAACACAAATCACCAAAAGTATGACAACCATGTGCTAATAATAAAAAAAATCTAATAATAATAAATCTATAGCAGCCCTATTTTGGCTATAGTCAACATCTAGTAATAGTCCACTTAAAGCTAGAGAGGTGGCATTACTTTGTTTAGACAACCAACATCCCAATTTGTTAAGAGTTGCCAGTGCTTGAGCAGCAGCAACCCCAGGTGCCAATATTTTTCAGGACCCAGAAATCTATATCATCTTAACAATCAGGTTGATAGTCATGAGCATTTAATTTATGCTATTTAAGTTTATGCCATATAATAATTGATACATTTGGTGTTAATATTGTCAACTCTACTAAACTACAGGGTCCCTCTTTGATATGCGAAGAGATGCCAGACCATGCTCTATCCCCACAAATTAAAAAGAGACCATGAAGTAGACTCAGTGGCCTGTTGATGTACTTTGACACATTCAGAGCAGTATAATTGCACCAAGGACTACCATTTCTATAAGCAGCTAAGCTAGTGTTTACAGATTGACTTAAAGAGCTATTTTCCCCACTGTAATTAAAATACAAGCAATCATCTATTTTAACTGTCCCTAATAAACCCATTTCTTGCAGTTCTAACTAACTATGCTTCATATACAGTGTCCATCTGTCTCACGCTTCAACAAGATTTTTAGAATTGACAACTAGAGTTTTTTCTTTTGCTGGTTGCAGATTACTGTAAAAAACCAAAAAGTTTTTGAATTGGGGATCTCAGATCTATCCAATGATTTCAGAAACTGAGGACATAACCTGCTTTTGCTACCCTTTTCTGATTGGACATACACACACTCTTAAGTTTAAACCACTAAACCAATTTTTCAGAATTAACCATTTGAGATTATTACTTAAATCTGATATTCTGGTGAGTTAACACACAAACCCATCGGAACGTGCTCCCTAATCACGCAAGAATCAATCAGTCATGGTATTCAGTCCTAATTCAGATGTCCTCTGGTGTTGTTTGCATGCGATCAGCCTCAGATCGACGCCATCGGTCTCAATTCAGCATGACAATCACTATGGTCAGTCTTAGGTCAGTTAATTTTCAGCTTCATGGGCACTGCTGTCATCACAGTTAGTCTTCATTCAGCTGTCGTTTTTCTGGTCATTGATTCCTGCAATGTCAGCTGAGATGTCTGTAGTACCGAATTGTAGAACCGATCTCTCCAGCTCATTACATGGGTTGACTTTTCTTGCAGGTATCACTGAGAATCTGTAGGTGGTAAAATACACACACACACATTCCTTTCCTATACTAAGAAATCTGCTGGCCTTTCTGAGCTGAATCTCTCTCTGTGGTTTTTTTTTTTTTTGTGGTAGTCAGATATTTCTGTGTATTTATTTTTCAGAAGGAAATCTACCTACCTGCTCTGAACTCCCCTACAACCTATATAAGTAGAGCATATGGAGTGCTCCCTTAAACAGCTGTTTCACAAGCAGCTTAGCAAATGGGATAGTCAGATCACTACAGTTCAATGTTCATCAAGGATAAAACTCAGAATCACAGAATGTATCTGGTTGGAAGGGACCTCAAAGATCATCCAGTCTTATCATTGACGCAGCACTCAAGGGCCAACACTAAATCACGTCTCTAAGTGCCAGGGCCACATGTCACTTGAACACCCCCAGGAATGGCGACTCTGCCAGTGCCCTGTGTAATGGGTTGGGGCAAACCCCCTCCCCACCACGCGCAGAAACAACGACTCAGACAAAGTGATTGCAAAAGTGATGGAAAGTTTAAATAGGAAAACAATTTTAAAAAAAACAAACACCAGTGAAAGCTTTACAGAGAACCACAAGCACCGTGACAAAGAGAGAGATCCCAGAAATATACTCAAGAACATCCCATCCCCACCTGGGGGTACACCCAAACCCCCCCAGGGCTCTTTCCTCCCCCCCCCAACCCAGCCTTGGGCCTGGGCAGGCCCAAGGGAGGCGGCTCACGCCATTTTACCTAGGCAGCAGCTGGGGACAAAAGAGAAAGTGGAGACCCTGCATGGGCATTTTATAGGGGAGCAGGGCATTATAGGATTGAATACCTGCCTGTGACCGCCCCCTGGGCTGGGCCCACCCGTAGGGACCTTCCCAGGTGTGTTCTGTGCAGTGGCAGCCGGGCCAGCACCCAGCCTAAACCACCACACGCCACCCCTTATTCAAGACCATAATCCCTGCACCCAGAACATATCATCAAACTAGAACTCTTCTGATGACATGTCTAGCAACAGCCCAGGTCTTCATCTGGGCGTCCTTCCACACAGTCTCTCATTCAGGCTCAAGTATCAGTCCATTCCAGTTCTTCTTCCTCATATGATGGAACCTCCCAGTGACACAGTCATTCTCCTGCAGTGTGAATTCCTTGTGGACTCGTTGGGACATCCTGGTCACCTGGCAATACCTCACAACTTCTCAGCCGAGCCTTTGTTTGCTTTTACAGTTAATCAGCGGCTTTTTCCACCCCTGGGGCAAGCCGGTCGGAGCAACGACCGCTTTTCTCCATCCCTCCAGGGAGCCTCAGCCGACCGCTTCCAGCTGTGGTCCGAAACTACACAAAGGCACATCGCCAGCACATCACAGGCACATCACCTCCCCCCGGGGGTTCGCGTACCGAGGCATCACCGCATCCGATTCACAGCCTTCCCCCGGCAGAGGGGCGGCTGCAGCACAACTCGCTGAGAAGAGAAGAGGCGGAGCCAGGTGCTTGGTGCCATTCTCAGAGCATGTCCGAAAACACCAGGGAAAGTTTTACAGCTGCCGCCGCCGCTTGAACGCAGCCCGGCTCGGCGGTGCCGCCGCCGCTTGAATGCAGCCGGCCCGGCCCCCGCCGTCTCTGTTGCCGTGATGCAGAGTCCAAGTCACCTCCACCCCTTCGGGTTTCGGAAGCCGTCGCTTGCCCGCTCGCTGCGGGAGGCCATCCCCCGCAGCGGCCGCGGGCCGACCCTGCTCTGCTTGCCGCTGCCCCCTCCTCCGCTCCGCTCCCTGCCGCTCGTCGCTCTGCAGAGAACGAGGAAGAGAAGGCAGGTCTCACCTTCTTAGGCTAGTTGAGCATTTTTAAGCCACCCCGGGCAGAAAGTCACAGAAAGAGCCACCCCTTGCTGTTCCCAAGCAACACGAGGGACTTCCATGCTATCAGCATGCACCAGGAGTCCTTCTGCAGTCCACAGGAGAGATCACACAGTCGCCCCGGCAACAAAACTTGAGCCCCCAACTTACAAACCCAAACCGACACCCAGAACTAAATTTAAACTCTCCATCTTTTGCAATCGATCTGCAGAGTGGGCACCACAGCCAGCCCCACGTTGGTGCGCCAAAATGTAATGGGTTGGGGCAAACCCCCTCCCCACGACGGGCAGAAACAACGACTCACACAAAGTGATTGCAAAAGTGATGGAAAGTTTAAATAGGAAAACAACTTTAAAAAAAACAAACACCAATGAAAGCTTTACAGAGAACCACAAGCACCGTGACAAAGAGAGAGATCCCAGAAACATACTCAAGAACATCCCATCCCCACCTGGGGGTACACCCAAACCCCCCCAGGGCTCTTTCCTCCCCCCCCCAACCCAGCCTTGGGCCTGGGCAGGCCCAAGGGAGGCGGCTCACGCCATTTTACCTAGGCAGCAGCTGGGGACAAAAGAGAAAGTGGAGACCCTGCATGGGCATTTTATAGGGAGCAGGGCATTATGGGATTGAATACCTGCCTGTGACCGCCCCCTGGGCTGGGCCCACCTGTAGGGACCTCCCAGGTGTGTTCTGTGCAGTGGCAGCCAGGCCAGCACCCAGCCTAAACCACCACACCCTGGAAAGAGAAGAATAACCCTTTCAGTGAAAAAATATTTACTAATATCCAGCCTAAACTTCTCGTGCTACAGATTGTAACCATTTCCTCTTCCTGCTGGCCACAGTACTCGCTTGGATTTGATTTTTTCCACCTGCATAAATTGATCTAAGCCTCTTTAAGGCTGACCACAGAGTGATCATTAGTTGCTTAATGTTGTGTTTTATTTCACAGAGATTGCAAGTGTTTTCTGCTTTAAAAATTCCTTTCTATGCTAATTTCATTCTTGGTGAGACAACACAATCTAACCTCACTTGAGGTATTTAACAGATGTTGCATGGGCATCAAATTAACCCTCAGCAGAAGTGGGACATCAAGGATCTCACATGAGCATCTATTCCAAGTCAGGAAATTCACTCAGTTAAGAGTATTTGCTCTAGAATTTTACTTGTGATTATCATAGCCTCCACAGATCAAGGACTCTTGAAAAAAAGCAATGAAAAATTTACTTCTTGGCTTGCTTGCAAAAACCTCATAAATTATAAAACTTCTTAGAACTTATATTAATAAGTAATGTAAGAGATTCATGGAAAGCAAAAATTTTATAAGTCGTCTTCCTGCTTCTCTCCCATTAGTAGCTCTGCATGAAGGGTCAGGAGAGGTTGTAGTTGGTAATGAAAACAATATTTAAAGCTGAAGAAATGCAGTTCATTGTGAGTGATGTCTCCTAGTCCTGTGCATGGTAGTAGTCACTGTCAATCAGGTGACTGGAAGTCTCTGATTAAGACTAGATTCTCCATGGGCTGAATTCAGGTTATCTGTTATGGTACCAGGTGCAGCATCAGGGGAACAGTATAGGCCTACCAGCAGGGACCAGCTTCACAGCAGATATCCGGTGCTAGAATACTATTTTCTGGTCAAGAAAAGAGAAGTGAGAGAGCTTTTCTTCACTTAAATCCTGTATGCCATGTAAATACCTAGGTATATTCTATCCAAGAGAGCACCCTGATTTTTTTTTACTAAAATAAAAATAAAGCATATGAGAAAGGGCACAAACGCACTAATACTGATGGGGCAGGGAATGGCTTCTCAGCGAGCCTGAGGGACCCTTGAGGTTCTCTAGAGAGGCAATTATCTAAGCAGTGAAGGATCTGCAATCACCAGGGGAAGTATTTCATAACCCTGGGAAGCTCTGGGCTAACCTGTGGGTGTATTGAAAGTACTGAACAGAGCTTAAGCATTATGTGTTCATACCTTGTGTCAGCTAAGCTCTGCTGGAAAACTCAGCTGCTTTCCTTCAAGAAGGCCCATTTTCAGCTCTGCCTGGTGACCACAAAACAAAATATGATCTCTAAATCACAGACTCCTTGACCCCAACTCTTTCCCTTACCATATCTCTCTCCTTTTCAGTTGGAAGGTTAAAAGATGAGACATTGCCAGTTGAATTTTTTTTTTTTTTAAATCATCTCTACTTGTACATTAAATAGCTCTTATATCTCCATTGCCACCTTATGTGTAGGGTTCATGCATTCTGCTCATGCAGAGCTGGGACACTTAGCCTCACAGTGGCCATTTCATAAGATTAGTATTTCTTTGTTCTCTTGTCTTTATGCCAGCCACCTCAGGCACATTAAGCAGCTATTCCCAGGCAGAGAAGAAGATCGTGAGGAAAGAGTTTCAGACAGTGCTGTACACTGACAGCTGTGCAAGCTGATTCCCAAATTTCTTCTGAGAGACCATCCAGAAACTGCATACTGCAGCAGTAGGTTCTTCAAATGTCACCATAACACAAGTAAATGGCAGCATACAGACCTTGATACTTTTCTACCTGCTTCCACACCTCCTTTCCTACTACTTCAATACTTCCTCCAAAGGTCTGCCTAACAGCATCCTATCTCATGTTTAGTGAGAACCCGTGACTTTCTCCAACTTCTGAGGAAGAGGGCATTTGATTTGTTTTGGAGACTGTTTGATGGTATCCTTTGGGAGACAGCCGTGAAGGACGAGTCCAGGAAGTCTGGACTTTCCTCAAGAGAGAAGTCATTAAGGCACAGGAACAAACTGTCCCTGTGCCTTGGAAAATGAGCCAGTGAAGCAGAAGACAAGTTTACAGGTGTTAAGAATACTATTACTGTCTGCTGCTGGTAACTGCTTGATGTAAACTTTTCATCAATTAAAGAATTGTAATTGTTCATTACTTTTCAAAGCTTTCTGAGTGCAAGAAAATTTGGTAGAGATTTACTTGGTGGCAATCTTACATGCCTTTTCCTGGCTGTACTGCTCTGAGCTGTCAGCCCCAGCACATCCAGCAGTCACCTGGGCATCCAATCTCATGCCTCAGCAGCTCTCACCCTGCTGTTTTCAGATTCATTATGTGCTCCTTATGCTGCCAAGGTCAGATCAGTATTGTGCCAGACAATTTTCTGAGAATGCAGTGGATCACTACACTAAATATGTGAAAAATAATTCAGGCTGGGGCACTTACCTTGCAGAAAGCTGAGACATCAGTCCTCTGGTACTCAGGGTGTACTGTAAGGAGGACACAGGGAAGTGGGATGGAAAGCCAGCTTCAGTCCTAGCTGCACAAGTCCATGAATTACAAGGAAATTCTCCCCTGAAGTACTGTCCTCCATTTTCCAGTGGAAAATTGCCCCAAAAGACAAGACAAGCTGAGAATGCTGCTGACCTCCTGAATCGAGTGCCCAAAAATCTTCTCATGATGCAAGTGATTCCATTCAGAATTAGAGGGTCCCTGCCTTCAACCAGATGCAGGAAAGAGACAGTTGGTTTTATCGGACTGAGTGGATTCCATGGCTTGGCAAATTGAACCCAGAAGGGTATAAAGCTTTAGTAGACACGGATACACAATGTACCTGATGCCATCAAACTACAATATGTAGAACCCACCTCTATTTCTGGCCTGACATGGTGATCCCAGTAGCTGGATGTCTTGGAAGCAGAGCACTGGCATGTGAGTCACAGTTTGCTTTAACTTGGAAGGGTGGAAGGAGTCACTAGAACCAACTGCCCCACGGGTGGAAACACAGCCTCACCATTTGGACTGATCATGGACTGACCTTGTCTGTACTGGAAGAGGGTGGAGCTCAGAGCTTCTGCAGTAAGAAGTCATCTGTATACTGCAAGGCTATCTCATTTTGTGTGAAAATGGACAGTGAATGATGTATGATGTTGTGTGATGTTAATTTCTGTTGGGTGTGACATAGATCATAAAGAATACGGAATGCAGACTGTCATGGGTTGAGTTGAATCTGCTGATGATATTCAATACCATAGTTACATCATGACAGCTTCAAAATGAAAGTGCTAGCTGGAGCATGGTATCATGGGGCTTGAAGTTCAGATTGTAACATGTGAGGCTTCCTGTTTCTGGTTGCCGTTTCTGCTTTCTGGCTTTGTGTTGTCAGTCTTCTCTGCTGGGCTGCCTTCTGCATGCTTGGATAGGGGTAAACATTTTATTTCTGGTTTCTGCTGCTGCTTCTGGAATTTTGCTGTGCTTTTTCTGAAAACAGGCTAAGTTAAATGTGTGTTGTGTCATTTCCAGTAGAACCTTTTATCTCAACCCAGAGGTTATAGAATAATAGACTTGTTAGGGTTGGAAGGGACCTCAAGGGTCATCTGGTTCCAACCCCCCTGCCATGGCCAGGGACAACTCATACCAGATCAAGTTGCCCAGAGCAACATCCAGCCTGGCCTTAAAAACCTCCATGGATGGGGCTTCTGTTCCAGTGTTTCACCACCCTCATGGTGAAAACCCTCTTCCTAACATTTTGAATAAAAGATATTTGTGAGCAAGGTTAAACAAGCCTGCATGACAATGGTTTGGATGAAGAACAGGTGTAGCTCCTGTCCAAGTACGGCAGCATCTCTAGACATCAGGGAAGTCAAATTTAATGTTCACCATTGAGTCACTACAGGCTCTTCAGGAATCATGAACTTTTAGATTTTGTAACTTGCTATAGTCAAACAAGAAGTTTTATAGTAAGATATGGAGTGAACCTATATCCTCTCAAGTACAGACACTGACAATCTCTTCTAGCACTGAAATTTGTTTTAAAGGAGACCAGAAAAAGACAATTTTGGCTGAAATGAATGAAGCAAGCCTAAACCAATGAAAACACAAAGCTTCAAAACATATTTTGAAGGCTACAGTGACTGAGCAAAGACTCTTGCCTAATTAGCTGCAAAATTAATATTGACGTTTTAGGCCCAGCCAAAGCCAAGTGCTGCGTGGCTACCAACACATCCACACACCCCCTCCCAGCTAGTAGGGTGGGAAAGAGGAATTGGAAGCAAAATGCAAAACCACACTATTTGGGATAGGAATGTTTAATAGAACAATATAAAGATTGAATGAACTGCAGAAGTAACAACAATAGTAAAGAAGTAATACATAAAAACTAATAGTATAAAATGCAACACACTCATCCAATGTGTCCACAGGACAAAACACTGCTGCAACAAAGAACCACATCACCTACCTGAGCCAGATATATCATCTTATGGTGTTTAGGGTATTGACAATCCCACTGGTTCGTTTATCTGACCATCCTGGGTGTGGTGCCTCCCGATTTCTTGTGGAGAAAACTAACCCTAGCCTAGCCAACTTCAGGACAAGTTTATGCCCCTAAGCATGATAATGACCCATATAGAGTACATGTTAAGCATATGCAACTCTGTTACTTAACTCTTCCTCCAAATCATGCTAAACACCATTTAGAAGGCAGAGGCAGACAGTGTCATGATATAAAAAGCCATGAGCAGAACACCTTTTGTGCTGGGGAAAAACTGTGGATTTCACAGAGATGAGGCCAGCTAATGACCTGTGCTCTTTTACTCCACTCAAGGCAGGGCAACTTCTTGGTAAGTGCTGTGCATTTAAAATATGGCATAACTTTTTACTAGCATATGTGTTACACATTAAGTTATTGCAAAGATGTGTGTCTCCATCTTTATCAGGTGTCACCTAGGATTTATTGTCTAAAGCTTTATCGCTTGCAATTATCACATTTATCACTGGCAACCTCAAAACTGTTGTATCTGTCACTTAAATAAACTAAACCTATATGTTTTTTTATCTTTCTGACCTCATGTTCAGTGCAAGTCCTTATTGGGACACTGAAAAAGAGGCAAAGGTTAATTTTATCAAACACTTTCAGTAAGAGTCCTGGGGCTCTGAACCAGACAAACATTGGGATCTTACCTATAACATGACAACTTACGTGGTGTAACTCTAGATGAAGACAAAGGTCCTCATGATGTGGCCTGAAAAGTTGAGGCATTCCTTCTGATTTCTATGAGCTTTGCCAACTTCAGCTGACACCATTTTGAAAACACATCTCATAGCACAGCTGCTAGTTCTCCCGAACACCACCCACTCTGTCCTCTTCATGGTATGAACATTACACATAGCTATAGTGGAACCCCACATTTGCTCAGGAAGTCAGAAGAAACTGTGATTGGTAACAAATTCCATAATCACAGACTGGGAGTGAGGACACAAGCAGAGCACATTTCATTGCAAGATTGCTACTGTCTCAGATGAAGCCCTCAATGTCTTATTTGATACCAGGGCAAAGCCCTTTGGATGTTTTGAAATTGCAGGTGTTAGGTGAATCAGATTTTCATCCTGAACAGGAGCTTTTGGTCGATTTCCCTGATTAATTCCACTGAAGTTTGTTGATACCGATTGTTCAAACACATTCAGGGTTCTCCTGAGTCACAGTACCATACTCAGAAGCAAAATTAGAATGAGAACAAAGGTGTGGTGGTTTAGGCTGGGTGCTGGCCCAGATGCCACTGCACAGAACATACCTGGGAGGTCCCTACAGGTGGGCCCAGACCAGGGGGTGGTCACAGGCAGGTATTCCATTTCCCATAATGCCCTGCTCCCCTATAAAATGCCCATGCGGGGTCTTCACTTCCTCTTTCGTCCCCAGCTGCAGCCTAGGTAAAATGGTGTGAGCCACCTCCCTTGGGCCTGCCCAGGCCCAAGGCTGGGTTGGGGGGGGAGGAAAGAGCCCACCACAAAAAATTTTGTATTATTCTGTAAGATAGAAACACTGGGGTCAGATAATCACTGTTGATAAATTTAAGCTGATTTGGATAGGTAGTAAAGAAAAAATTCAGCATAGTGAAAATGAAGACTTTCTAGCAAAAACCAGCTGTGCAAATGAAATTGCCAAGGACAAGATACAGGTGTTCTCATCACAAACAACAGAAGCTTGCTTCTTTGATAAGGAAGTGTACCAGCCCTACTCAGTCCATCTTCAGATACTGTGAAGACTGAAAAATCAATTTTGAGATTCTGCATATCAAATATACCACAACCTATATGTATAACTTGTGTTTGGGGATGTTTGGGAGATTCAGAAAACTTTCATGTCAGATCACAGTGCTAATAAATCCTTGTTGCATAGTGAATACCGGAAAAGATGCTCTGTTGAATGAATTTACTGAATGGAAGGAAAGGAATCAAAATTTAACAACAGCAACAGATAGTTGCCTCTAGAAATAAAGGCTGTAAATGATACTCCACAATGGTGTATCATGAAAATGGTTTCATTTGGAAATGAAAGTGGAGAAAAGGAAAGAGCAGGCAAAATGGATGAGTGAGCAAGAACAGGGTGATGGTAATGGTAGAAGAAATTAACAAGGACTTTTCTTGGGAGACGGGAAAGCAAAGGTAGGTGCTACAAATGTAATGGAGAACTCTGAGGTGTGTCCAGAGATTATATAGGGGTTGAGGGTTCACTTCACTGAGGGTAAACTTCAATGAATGAAAAACAGACGGGAAAATAACAACATGTATCCAGATCACATGCTGAAGAGACCATGGCATGGTTCAGTCTTTGCACTTCTCCTCAGTCTGCTTTTTACTCTTTAGGGCAGGTTTAGTCCATTGCTGTAACCATTAGTAGGTCTGTGAGGAATGAGTGAGAGAGCAAAGTTCTATATTTTCAACACATGGATTACCACAAATTCTTCTTTTGCTTCAAGTTGTATATTTTTCCTCAGTTAATTTTCTCCAATATAGCAACTGATCTCACACAGAATAATGCTACAGATATGATTAAAAAACATGGACCTTTCCAGCTGATACAGGTATCAGAAAACAGTTTTCTTTATTCTTAGTCTTAGCAGTGGCTGCTGACTAAGCCAGCTTCTGAAGTTCCGTAATTTTCATGCAGTCTCTGGTAGACCTGCAGCTATTCTTTATTCTCATTCACTAATTTAGTCTTTTTTTTTTGGCTGACAAGTATGACCAACATCACAGTCAAAGCCGGATGCAAGAGTGCAATCTTTGAATAGGTTTTTAATCATAGAATTGTAGAATCAATAAGGTTGGATCAGACCTCAATGATCGAGTCCAAACTGTCATCCAGGACCTCATGACTACTGAACCACGGCACCAAGAGCCAAGCAGATTAATCACTGCAAAGTAAATTAGATCTCGAAAATAATTTTAAAATACCAACTTTTATAATAACTGGTAGTTAGAAAGCACTCATGGGAAATCCATTTCTTAGTTCCTCTTGTACAGTATATAATTAATCTTTCAACCCTTACAGCATTCTATGTACCAGAGACAGATCCAGCAGAGGAACTGAAGTGTAAGTATGTATTAAATAATGAGACTACTTGATGACAGTGTTTTTTTCACAGCAATATCTTTATGGCTTGCCCTCAGCACAGAAAAGTTGCAATAAAAGACAGATCCTTTCTTTCAGTAAACATTAGCTGTTTTGTTTTCTGGAAATGTTAAAGAGTATAAAGTCCTTGATAAAATAAGAAAACCAGACCATTTTAAAGAAATAGCAAACAAAAAAAAAACCCAAGCACTTGGTATAAGGCACCTTTGAGTTTGCATATAAGGGATTCTTATGAGGATCCTGTTTGTTAGTGGTGACCAGTTAGGACCAACTGTTAAATTCAATGGAAGTTCTCACTGACAGAGAAAAAATCACTGACCTTAGTCTGAAATTGATTTAGATCCTTTTGAACTGAGTTGAGGATTTGTGTTGGTTTGAACCACGAATATCATGCACTATAAAATCATGAGTTATGTATTACAGTCCCAAGAGGTGGGGTGTGGGGTGCTGCGCGCTCTCTCTCTCTCTCTCTCTCTCTCTCTCTCTCTCTCTTCCAGTTTTTATTTCAGGAAGCTCTGTTTTTTCCTGTTAAGGGTTCTTGGATGGTTATTCTTTTTTCCCTTTTCCATTTTCCCTCTACTCTCTCTCTCTCTGTACTGGTGTATCTTATACCTTTGTAGTAGAGGAGTAAACTATTTTGTGTAAATCAAATAAAACACACTCTCCAACTTTCCCTCCCTCCCTTTCTTATCTCCCATTAAGGGGAGAAAGAGAGAGGATGTGGGAGGGGAAGGGGGAAGAGATATCTTGTGCTACATCCTGCCAGGGCTGCATCCATAATTTATCTGGGAATACAATCTCACAGTAGAAACATCAAAGATGTCTAGCCAGCAGATCAAGTGATGTGATTCTGCCATTTTGCTGTGCTCTGGTGAGACCTCACATGGAGTACTGTGTCCAGGTCTTGAACCCTCAGTATAGGAAGGAAATTGACCTGATGGACTGGGTCTGGAGAAGAGCCACAAAAATTATCAGTGGGAAGGATCTGGAGTTGTTGAGCCTGGAGAAGAGGAGGCTCTGGGGAGACCTAATAGCAACCTTTCAGTACCTGAGGGGGGCCTACAAGAAGGGTGGAGAGAGATTGTTTGCAAAAGTCTGTAGTGATAGGATGAGGGACAATGGCTTCAAACTAGAGAGGAGCGGATTTAGATTGGATGTTTGGAACAGATTTTTAACCATGAGAGTAGTGGAACACCAGTCAGGTGGCTAGGGCCCCATCCCTGGAGATACTCAAAGTGAGGCTCGACAGGGCTCTGGGCAGCCTGATCTAGTTGAGGATGCCCCTGCTTACTGCAGAAGGGTTTGAACTACATGACCTTCAGCCATCCCTTCCACCCCAGACTATCCTATCAGTCTATGATTCTAAGTACTAAGAAAATATTTTGAGCACACAAAATTCCCATCTGCTTTCCATATGCCTTACTGAAGAACAGACCTTAAGCTTTGAAGAAAGGACACTTAGCGTAATCAGCTCCTAGTCATCTTATTAATCTTTCAGGAGCAGGGAATACATCTGATCATGCTGCTGCCAACACCCATGCTAGCCTGCTTCCAGCACTGGGCTGGCAGCAGAATGTGAGCACAGTGTCAGATATTTTGGGTTCTGAAGTCAGTGCTCTGACACGCTTGAGGGCTTTAGTCATATCCATGTCAGCTTAGTAAGTCTGACGTTTTGTTCACAGTATTGCTGTTTCCAAGGGTATGTACAAGCATCATTCTATCACTGTCCTCCAAGGTGGTGACAATAACCTAAATGGGTAGTATTTTTCTTCAAAATCAAGCATCTTCATCAGTTCCTATTTTTTAGCTAGAACTGCTCAGGTCCCTGTTGTGCAAATATCTGCCTTCTTAGATTTTCCATATCAATCAAAATCCATCTCATCCAGTTCCATGGAATTCTTTATGAGGATTAGCAAATGGTCAAGGCAGCATGGCTGGGCCAAAGTAGGATGTGCTTAGATTTAAGGGAATTGGGCTAAAAGGATTACTGTGAATAGTGCTATAAAGGCATAAATTGAAAAGGTGGTTGAGGAAAACAGCTGAGAAAAGAAGCTGATGGGAGGCTTGGGCTGACGAATGTGTGAAGAGATGTCCTGGCCACCTCAACACCATTTACTCAGTGGTCACTTTGCCTAGCCTATGAGGGAAACAGACAACATAAAAAAGCCTCCCACTAATCTCTGGGACCCTGAAATCTAATGAGATGCCCAGACATAGAAATTAGCTAAGGCAGTGGTCTTACACCTGCACTCAAAGTTTGCACCTGCTGACTAAACATAACTTTTATTCAACTATAAATGTGAAGTGCTTCTGAAAGCATTTTGTCCCCATTTCCATTCCTCCCTTCCTATACTGATCTCCATACCTCCAGGCCACCGGCAAGAATCATGTTTATCATGCCTCAATATGGTTATATGAGTGATCCTTAGGTTTCCGGTGCTATCACCTTCTTCTTATGGCACATTGTCTCCTTTTGTCTCTGATTAATAAACCTATGATTTAGGCAGGCCTTTTCCATTCCTGATTAAAGGCTGTGATCTGAAGGTAAGTTAAAAGCAATGTTTCAGGAGAAGGCAATGCAGTCTGATCTCTTGCACTGTGAAGTGGCTGGTCGTGGACTATTTCTGCACCTCCAGCAGTGAGGCTACAAATGCAAGTCAGCACCACAGGGAGAGCCCCAGTTATCTTTGCTGTCTTCCTACACATTTGTGTGCATGTTTGAAGGAAAACTGAAGACTGACTGACAAAAGCAACTTCAGAGATTGGAGCAGAACTTTCTTGCCTTCCATCTTCTCTCTTTCATACTGTCTATAGGACAGCCAGACATGGATTTTCCATATAAAGGCTTTCTGCAGCAAAATAGACAGGAACAATGAATAATGTTAATGAAAGCCACATTTTCTAGGGCACATTGCAAACAGTTTATCTTGATTTACTTATTTTTCTATGGCAAAAGACTAAAAGATTTAATGCTGAGATTTTCCCCCACATTTCCTATAACAGAGGCCAGCAAAAATAATAACAGAGTTGACATCTCAGCTCCATATTTAACAATGGATCAGTAATCATGGCTTTCATTAACCACCACAACCCTCCCCAGTCTATACCATGCAACCTTTGACCGCTGCTTTTCTTCACTACCTTTTCTACCTCCTTGTGCATGGTTTCCTGGTCCATGTTCACAGAACCCTCTCACTATGGCACTTGACAGAGTCAAGAATTTAGGTATAATGAGCCAAACCCAAGTGACCTTTTCCAATGCACACTGAATTTTGGCCTGTTACGCATGAATGAGAGGGCAAGAGCAAGGAAGATGAGGTAAGGAAGGGAGAGATGGTGTAGGGCTCTTTCTGAGACTCAGTAAGAAAGGTCTGTTCTGTTTCTTTTGGCTTCATGAGCCCTAAGTTTCTGATGGAAGCAGGAGCCAAGCACCAGCCAGGCAGAAAAAGAAGTGCCATAACTAAGTGTGTCACATTCTGTCTGCAAGGCAAAATTATTCCAGAACAGCACAGGTTTGAAATTTAAAGGACACAAGCAATCCCTCATGCCCTGTAACTACAGCAGTGTGATGTAGAATCACAAAATGGTAGAATGGTTTTGGTCAAAAGGGAAATCCAAATGTCATCTAGTCCAATCCCCCTTCAGTGAGAAGGGACATCCTCCATTAGATCAGGTTGCCCAGAGCCATGTCAAGCCTGACTTTGAATATAGAAGAGGTGGAAAGGCTAAGAGCTAGAAGAGATGGTGAGCAGAAAATTGACGATTCCCATAATGTAATCTCTTCTAAACCAGAACAGGGGGTAACACTTAGGGGAACAGGGAGTTTGATACCTCCCCAGAAGCAAGATTCTCAACCTCCCTGTTGTAACCCACATGAGCAGGGCCAATGGGAACAGGTCTCTGCCCGACGGAAGAAGTGCAAACAAAGGAAGTCTGCTCCTGTGAGCAGCACGCTGCCTCCAGTGCAGTTACAGAACAGGTATGAGGCTCTGCAGGAGGAACAGGTCATTGGTGAGGCTGAGGACTCAAGAAGGTCAGAAGCTGTACCAATGACAGGTTGCCTCAGGCCAGCCATCAAAACTTACCCAGAAAAGAAACCTCGCAGGGTTTTCGTCATAGGAGACTCCCTACTGAGGGGAACAGAGGGCCCAATATGCAGACCAGACCAATTTCATAGAGCGGTCAGCTGCCTCCCTGGTGCCCAAGTTAAAGACGTTGTAGACAGAATTCCCAACCTCGTGAGTCCTTCAGACTACTACCCACTGCTGGTCTTTCAGGTGGGCAGTGATGATGTAACAATGAGAGGCTCACAATCTATTAAAAAGACTTCAGAACCTTAGGGCAAATGCTAAAGGGATCAGGGCTCAAGTTCTGTTCTCAGCCATCCCTCTAACGTCAGCAATGGATGAGGACACACTGAGGAAGGGCCGACAGATCAATTCATGGCTCAGGGGCTGGTGCCATCGACAGGGCTTTGGGTTCCACAATCATGGATTGGTTTTCAAGGCACCTGAGCTGAAAACAACTCATGGGACACACTTGTCCCAGAGGGGGATAAGAATCCTGGGGCTGGAATTGGCAGGGCTCATTGATAGGGCTTTAAACTAGATTTGAAGGGGGAAGGGGTTAATAGTCTCCTGCTGGCTGGTGACAAACAGAGGGGCAGCTCACCAGCAGTAGAGAGAAGGAGAGATGGTAAGGGCTCTCAACTTGCTGCCCTGAGGCAAGCCACGAATGATCCAACAGGGCATTCTGTGGAAACCGAGGGGATTTGGCACAAGAGGAGGACAGGGCCAGCCCAGCTGAAGTGCTTCTATGCGAATGCACGCAGCTTGGGCAACAAACAGGATGAGTTAAGGGCCACTGTGCTGCTGGGATGCCACGACATAGTGGCTGTTACTGAAACTTGGTGGGATGAATCCCATGACTGGAATGTAGGCATAGATGGATATAAACTCTTTAGGAAGGATAGGCAGGGAAGGAAAGGAGGAGGTGTTGCCCTCTATGTCAGTAGCCAGTTGGAATCAGTGGAGCTCCACCTGGGGAGGGATGATGAGCTAGTTGAGAGCGTATGGGTTAAAATTAAAGGCAGGACAGGGGAAGGAGATATTACTGTGGGGGTCTCCTACAGGCCACCTGACCAGCAGATCCAAGCAGATGAGGCCCTCCATAGGCAAATAGAAGCGGCTTCCAGGTCACAAGCCCTGGTCCTCATGGGTGATTTCAACCACCCGGACATCTGCTGGAGGGACAACACAGCAAGGCACCAGCAATCCAGGATGTTCCTGGACTGCATAGAAGACAACTTCCTCCTCCAAATGGTAGAGGAACCAACAAGAAATGGTGCTATGCTGGACCATGTTCTCACCAACAGGGAAGGGCTGGTAAGCAATGTGAGGCTCAGAGACGGCCTTGGCTGCAGTGACCATGAAGCAGTTGAATTTAACATCCTCAGGGCAATCAGGAGGAAGTATTCCAAGCTCACGACCCTAGAATTTAGGCGTGCAGATTTTGATCGCTTCAGGGATCTGCTAGCCAAAGTGTCGTGGGACAAAGCCCTGGAGGGAAGAGGGACCCAGGACAGCTGGTCAATATTCAAGGACCACCTCCTCTGTGTCCAGGAGCTCTGTGTACCAACAAAGAGAAAAGCAGGTAAGAATGCTAGGAGGCCTGCCTGGATGGGCAAGGAGCTACTGGACACACTATTACTTAAAAGGAAACTCTACAGGAAGTGGAGAGAAGGACAGGTAGAACAGGGGGAATATAAGGAAGCTGTCCGAGCAGCGAGAGTCCTGGTTAGGAAAGCCAAAGCAGAGTTTGAATTGAATCTAGCCAGGTATATTAATGGGAACACTAAGAACTTTTACAGGTATATTAATGGGAAGAAGAAGACTAGGGAAGGTGTGGGCCCCCTCAGAAAGGAAACTGGTGACATGGTCACAAGTGATGAGGAAAAGGCTGAGGTACTTAATAACTTCTTTACCTCAGTCTTCACTGCAAGGGCCTCTAGCCACACTCCTGATGTTATGGAAGTCAAAGCCAGGGACGGGGAGGAAGAACTGCCCATTGTAAGTGCAGATCAGGTTCGTGATCATCTGAAGAACCTGAAAGTGTTCAAGTCCATGGGACCCGACGGGATAAACCCACGGGTACTGAGAGAACTGGCAGATGAGGTTGCTAAACCCCTCTCTATTATATTTCAAAAGTCATGGCAATCTGGTGAAGTCCCCACGGACTGGAAAAGGGGAAACATTGCCCCCATCTTCAAAAAGGGTAAGAAGGAGGAGCCAGAGAACTACAGGCCAGTCAGTCTCACCTCTGTGCCTGGAAAGATCATGGAGCAGATCCTCCTGGAGTCACTACTCGCTCAAAAGAATAGTGAGGAGGTGATTGGGAACAGTCAGCATGGCTTTGCCAAGGGCAGATCCTGCCTGACCAACCTGGTGGCCTTCTATGAGCAGGTGACAACATTAATAGATGAGGGGCGAGCAACTGATGTCATTTACCTAGACCTGAGCAAAGCCTTCGACACTGTCCCGCACCACATCCTGGTCTCCAAACTGGTGACACATGGGTTTGATGGGTGGACCACTAGATGGATAAGGAACTGGCTTGATGGCCGCACCCAAAGAGTGGCTGTCAATGGGTCCATGTCCCAGTGGAGGCCAGTGACAAGCGGAGTCCCTCAGGGATCAGTCCTGGGACCTGTCTTGTTCAACATCTTTGTGGGTGCCATGGACAGTGGCATTGAGTGCACCCTCAGCAAGTTTGCTGATGACACCAAGCTGTGTGGTGCAGCAGACACGCTGGAGGGAAGGGAGGCCATCCAGAGGGACCTTGACAGGCTGGAGAGGTGGGCACAAGCCAACCTCATGAAGTTCAATAAGAGCAAGTGCAGGGTCCTGCATCTGGGTCGAGGCAATCCCAGGCACAAATCCAGGCTGGGCAGTGACTGGCTGGAAAGTAGCCCTGAGGAGAGAGACTTGGGGGTACTGGTGGACAAAAAGCTCAACATGAGCTCTCAATGTGCACTTGCAGCCCGCAAGGCCAATCAGATCCTGGGCTGCATCAGGAGAAGTGTGGCTAGCAGGTCGAGGGAGGTGATCCTCCCCCTCTACTCAGCCCTGGTGAGACCCCATCTGGAGTACTGTGTCCAGTTCTGGAGTCCCTATTACAAGAGGGATGTGGAGGTGCTGGAACGTGTCCAGAGAAGGGCCACGAGGATGATCAGAGGGCTGGAGCACCTCTCCTATGAGGACAGACTGAAGGAGTTGGGGCTGTTCAGTCTGCAGAAGAGAAGGCTCCGAGGTGACCTAATTGTGGCCTTCCAGTATCTGAAGGGGGCCTACAGGAAGGCTGGGGAAGGACTTCTCAGGATCTCAGGTAGTGATAGGACTAGGGGAATGGAATGAAGCTGGAGGTGGGAGATTCAGGCTAGATGTGAGGAGGAGGTTCTTCACCATGAGAGTGGTGAGACCCTGGAATGGGTTGTCCAGGGAGGTGGTCGAGGCCCCGTCCCTGGGGGTGTTTAAGAGCAGGCTGGATGAGGCTCTGTCCAGCCTGATCTAGTGTGGGGTTTCCCTGCCCATGGCAGGGGGGTTGGAGCTGGATGATCCTTGTGGTCCCTTCCAACCCTGAATGAAACTATGAAACTATGAAACTATCTGCAAGGATGGGGCCTCAACTACATCCCTGGGCAACTGTTTCCATTGTTCCACTACCCTCATGGTAAAGAACTTCATACTAACCTCCACCCTAAATCCACTCTTCTCTAATTTAAGAGCATTGTCCTATCACTGCAGGCCTTTGTAAGTAGACCCTTTCCAGCCTTCTTGTGGGCCCTCTTCAGGTACCAGAAGACTGTTATTAGGGCTTTCCAGAGTCTTCTCCTCTCCAGGCTGAACAACTGCAGCACCCACAACCTGTCCTTGTAGCAGAAGTGTTCCAGCTCCTTGGTTATTTTAATGGCCCTACCCTGGACCCTCTCCATCAGGTCCATATCCTACCTGTGTTGAGGGCACCACAGCTGGACACATTTCTCCAGGAGTTTTCCTAGTTTCATCTTCCTCTGTAGTTGATGTAAAAAGAGCCTTTTCAAAGTATGATACAGACCAGGTAGTATTTGTATCACTCTTAGAAAGAGGAGGTATCTACAGGACACAGTTTCTGTAAGAAAATATCCATAAGGTCATATAGTACTATGTATCCCTTCTGCCTGTTGTGGTCAGATGCCCCAGCTCTGTCCTCTCCCAACTTCTTGCCTGGACCAGTCCCACCTCCACTGCACACCTTTCAAATGAGAAACAAAGAAAGTCATGTGCAGATATAACGAAAACCCTTCTTTATTATCCACATTCTTCTAGCAGTCAATGTGAAGCATAGCAATATGTTATGCACTGTAGAAATTTAGCTTTACAACTTCATCTCATCCAGAACCCAATACAGATATAAATCATTACTAGCCCTGTTTTCCATGGCTGATAACAGAACTTTACCTCAGAAGAACTACAGGCAAAAAAATCCTTTTGTGAGAACAGCCTGTCTACCTGATATTAATAAATCCGTATGAAAAGAAATATGGATTCCTTTGGCTCAGGGATAAGGTAGGTTTTGTCTTAAATGAGTTCTTCAAGAGAAGTTTTTGAAATATCATTGTTGGACTTGAAGAGATATTGCTGGAGGGAAAAGGTCTGCCTGAAAGAACCCAAGCTGAACAAAGAATGGCTTAGTTTTGTAAACCAACAAAACAGATAGCGAATAGTTTCATAGCAGTTTCAGCAGACTGACGTGACTGATATTTTCCATGTTAATTATGAAAGCTTCAGTTAGAGAGATCCTGATGTTTTAAAAAGCTTTGTTGTATTAAGTGGCTCAGATACTAAAAATGTGTTCATTGTAACTGTTCCTAAACTGTATCATTTTATATGAGAGAGAGAGAAATACCTGGATGCCTCATTTCTACAGGCAGTTGCATGTTCATAGGGTGTGGTGGTTTAAGCCTTAACTGGGAGTTAAGAGCTCAGATGGGGGCAAAGGAGGGAAAAAAAAAGGAAAGGAGTAAATCCACTAAACAATAATTTGGAGTCAGCTTGGAAGTAGACAGGTAAAGAGTTTACTTTAAACAATATATATATATATTTTATATATATATAAAACAATAACAGGTAAGGTTCACAAAGGGCAAGGAACAAGGATGTATGGGAGGGGGACAAAGAAGAAGAATACAAAACCAGTCTCTCTCTGAAGAGGCGCAGAGTCTTCAGGGAGAAGGATCAGGCCTGACCACAAGGCAGAGGAGCAGGAAAGCAGACGCAGTAGCTCTCATCCAGGAGAGGCAGGAGCCAAAAGGAGAAATAATGACTCCAATGCCTTCCCTTTTATTCCCTAGCTGGCCAGGGAAGGGGGAGTGGAACAGACTCAGTTTCCCAGGAGGAAAACACCCTGCAGGGAGGGCAAAGCACTCGCAAGCCCTTACCCACTTTGTTTTCAGGATGGGCGTTAACTCACCACATAGGGTAAAACATAACTGGAAGAGTGAAACCCCAATGTTTATAATGGTCTTATTTTCAAGAATCAAGTAAGCTAAGGTTATAGATATAAGCAGTGTAGTACTGTAGTTTGATGTTTCAGTTTCAACACTGGCAACCAGCACCAGAACAAGGGGACACAGTCTCAAGCTGCTCCAGGGGAAGTTTAGGCTCGAGGTGAGGAGAAAGTTCTTCACCAAGAGAGTCATTAGTCATTGGAATGGGCTGCCCTGGGGAGGTGGGGGGGTCACCATCCCTGGAGGTGTTCAAGAGGGAATTGGACATGGCACTTGGTGCCATGGTCTAGTCATGAAGTCTGTGGTGACAGGTTGGACTCGATGATCCTCGAGGTCTCTTCCAACCTTAGTGATACTGTGATACTGTGATACAATGTAGCTGTGAAAATACAGTTCACTTACTGCAATTTTTATAGCTACAAACTTGTAACTGTTCAGTTTATTTAAATGCAGGAAAGCTCTATTGTTTAATTAGTAAAGCAATCACAGTCTGAAAAGGTATTACTTCAGAAGGACCTTTTCTTTTTTTTTTTTTTTTTTTTCTGGTACATTTGTTGCCTAAAAAGAATGAATGATTGTTCAAACAGAAAATTCTATAGCAGGCCTCCACGAATGGGTTGCTTATGCAGCTGTTTGCAAATATTTTCAGTTCCAAATGCCATTTCATCAGAATAAAAACTTTACCAGAAAATATTAATTCTGATGACATTTCTTTGAAAAGAAAAAGGATAGAGTACAATGCTTTTATAAGGTCAGGCTTCTTCAGTGTAGACTTTTCATTTTCTGTGATATGTCATTGGTCTTGGTGTGCGGTTTTTTGTTTGTTTTGTTTCTTATTTATTTTTAAATATATAACATTAAACACAAAAAATTCATATTGCAGTGCAACACTGTGATGATAGAGTAGTGTTTGTCTTACCCTGAGACAGTTCCTTCTTTTCAGCAAATATTCTTGTGAGGGAGAATTAGTAATTTACTTTATCTATCTGTTTCTGATTCAAGAATCTGATATTTTTCACATCCTTTCTTACCAGCATGCCCTTAATTACTAATGGGTGGCCATGAGCAGTTTCTCTTCTGTCGTTCCCTGTTATTCATCTCTGCTAAGTGTTGTAGAGTTCCTAGGCAGTGATCAGATCAAAGTAAAATCTGTATTACGACTTTTCAACTCAGGCATGTGTTTAAAATAACCTCAAAACAAAAACTGAACAAAAAAACCAAACAAGCAAACAACAACTTTTGTTACATGGACAGTATTACTTCTGTCCCATGCCTTAAAAGGTACTTGAGGTTCAGATGAAGGAAGAAGTCCAGTTCTGCTCCGCCTTGTGGCCAGCTAGAACTGAACTCCAGAGAAGTCACTGAGTGAAGTTCTCTTTTTTAAAACTAGGAAATATATGAGGAATGTACCAAACAAGTTCATTCTCTCCAGAACATTGCGCAGATGCCACCTATTTGAGATGCCAAACTGGATGGGTGAAGAACATGGAAAGTCAGAGATGCTCCAGCCAGCTTTGTTGAATCACAACTGAATAGGTACTTGCTGTGGCACACTGAAAATCCTGAAGTTATCCCAGATAATAGAAGCATACTACTTTGTGATAGATTAACAGGATGACTTTCAAATCAGATTATGCCTTTTGCTTCAATCCCATCATTTATCCATGCTTATGTGATTTAGCAATTGGTAACATGGGACATTTGAAGGATCTGGGGAGCTATATTCAGCTCATAATTCAGCTGTCCCTCTACCATCAATTCATTTGTATATTCCAAACTGCCTGGAAGTAAGTATCTGACAGGTACTTTGATCTTTTGCATGCCCTAACACAAATCCACTCCCAGGGATTTCTGTCTTGGGGTGGAAAACAGGCAGGCAGTTTCACAAGTGGATATTGCACTAGTGTCCCTGTAATAGACCAAATACCTTACTGTACCAAGAGAAGTACAAACAGAGCATAAAGACACAAATGTTGCCCTGTAGTCTAACATTATTGTCACAAGTCTAAAGCTGGCAGTTTTCTCCTTTACATTTTATGTGGGGTGTTTGGTACATTCCCTGGAAATGAAACTGGAGATACTCAGAATATCTTAAATGAGATGACGATCAGTTGAAGATGTACATGAGCCAACATAAGAATCACTGAGAAAAGCATTGGAACAAGCATATACAGTCCAATGAAACTGCCTGTGCTTTGGTTTTACAGGCTTACCTCTTTGGTTGTAGACTTTGGCAGAAGTTTCAGTAGTTCACCCTTCCATATCCTTTCCAGCACTCAAGACTCCATCCACCCAGGCAGTATGACATACATATCTGAATGATATCAGAAGTTGAGAAGAAGCCTGCAGTTCTGCCCAGTAGTGTAGAACAGAGGCCTTTCCCAAGCTCTTGAGAAACAAGACTTTCAAAAGATGCACTGTAGCACTTCTCCATTCTCAGTCATAGTTTAGGCTGAGCCCCTGCAAAGTGCAAGCAGGAGAGATGAAGTACCACTCTCAGCTTAAACAACTCACATAATATGGGGAATTGCTGTAACTTTTGTGACTTTATGGAAGTGAGTGGTTAAGATCAAAGTTCCTCTGTTTTTCTGCTTCTAGCACCCAGGCTGTGTAGCTTCATCTGTCAGGCTCTGTTTTGTGACTGCTGGAAATACTTGTACTGCATTCAGATTAAACAGGGGCCTCTTCTGTTCTTGCTGCCTTCATATGTGACTTTCTTTTTTGACTTCTCCATATATGGAATAAAATAAAATAGTGTTTGCACTCTGAGGTCAGTGATGCATATTTATGTACATGTGTAGGCAAAATGTAGGGGCCTTGAGACTATAGTCCATTATATATAAGATTTGAGCATCAAGCCTTACACCAGAGAAGTTTTTATTTGTTCTCTACTTGTGCGTTTTGAGTTCTCTGAGGTATCATTTAGAAGGAAAATCTTTTTGCCACAGATTTGCTACACTGACTTAACCAGCTTAAATAACATTAAAATATTTTAGAGAGATGGTTTGACATGTGTATTCTGTCCTTCTGATGACTATAGCTCTTAATTTCTACTCTAGAGACCTATGTAAAAATGAGATTTTGTTTTCAAAGATTGCCATGGTTAACATCTCTCTCATATTGGTTTCTTCCGTTGTTTGGGAACATGGTACTTTTATTAAGCATTACAATAGTGTCAGGCATGACAGCAAAAAATCTCAGACAGCAGCTTTACAAATCTTAAGCTGTTACCAGTTGACACTGCACTTACTGCCACACTGTCACTGGTACTGGGCACACATGCTGTCTCATCTCTGAAACTTCTGCTGAGGTACCATAGGTTTACTCTGCCCTGCTGAGGATGGGATGTGTGGTGCTAGGCTGCTTATCATTCACGTTGGTCAGGTTGGCTGTGGTGTAAGACTCTTGTGAGACACCCCAGAGCATGGCTGTGATCAGAAACAACAAAACTGATCTCTGGCATTATGCCCCAAGTGAAAACAACAAATCGTGATAGAAGAGACCAAAGCCCAGCATATATAGCACTATCTTGGATGAAGGACCATAGAGTTATTTCTTTGGTCATTAACAGAAAGAAACACTGTGGGCTGACACTTGGATATCAAGCAACTTCATGAAGTGTATGTCAGTGAGCTCATCTTCGTTTATCTGTGACATAGAACTGTACTTATGTTTGGGAGCACTCAGAAGTCAACAAGAATTACAAAAGCTTTAAATCAGACACGGAGACTCAAATTAGCTATGGTAAGTTGGATTTTAAAAAAGTTCGGATATGCTACATGCTAAGGCTGTATATCATATAAGACCACAGGAAGCTGCCCGGTGTCTCTCCAAATGTCCTAGCTTTTGATAATCTCACTGGAGACCAAAATATACCAGAACATTCTTCTTCTATGGCTTGACATGTCAGTTATAGTGGTAGTAATCTTCCACAAAAGGGACTTCTTATAAAGGAGGCTTTTAAGGTGAAAAGCACGTTAAAATAGTTTAGTGCTATTAAATAACTGTGAAAAAATAAAATAGGTGATGGATTTTTGGAAAAGTACAACTGCAATTGAAATGACTAACCCTTTTCTGTGTTGCATTAAGAGCATAGGAAAGGCCAGACTCCAGAAGATAAAAGCAAGAAGCCCAGCATGTTTTCTTTGGCAGAAACTACTGCTGAAATAAACCTCTGACATTCCATCTGGACCCTTCTGAAATCCCAATGAGATTAAGGCATTCACCATAGTAACCTCAGTTTTGAATGACTTGCCTGAGGCACAGTGTGTTTAATTCTGCAGCCTAGCTTGGAGGGACTCTCAGTCTGTAACACAATTTCTTTGGTTTTCTTCAGCAGTCGCCAACCATCCAGGTACCAGTATGTATGTATCTGTGAGACTGGAGCCCTGGGTGATCATGACAAAGCACAATAATGCCTCTGATTATGTCCCTCTTAAGGAAAACAGCATATGCCTCTATACCATTGTTTGGTATTGCTTCATATTTTTCAATCCTTTAGAAATAGCTCATACCTCTGGGAAGAATTAATATTTACATGTTGTGTGTGGTGTATGTATTTCATAGGGTGAAAGTGCAATTCATTTCTGTTTATGACTGTCATAATCTTGTACTTACACTTTTAAAACAAACATTCCTATGATGTTTTTAATTTCCTCATCCATTTTGAGCAGATAGTGCTTCTATTTAGATTTTTCCTCTTTTGAGTATTCCAGAGGCAGGAACACATACCAATTCATAGACTTTATTTTGTCCTAAAGAAGATAAGTTTGGAGTTGCTCCATCATTTGCAGATTCTGACAATGCTTGTCTGGAAAATTTGTTTACCTGACATATTTCATGCAGAAGCAGTAGTCACTGTAACTATACTCTTCTCACCTATCATCTGGAAAGCATTTATCCATAGCTTTGAATTTTAGTAGGAAATGTGTCTAGGCTGACATACACAAAATTGCATAATTCTCTGTGAAACCACAAGTCTGTCTTGTCATTTGTGATTTTAGAGGGTGTAGGGCTCATTTTACTCACCTTATGGTTTTAGAGCTCTTGAAGTACTGACTCATGTAATCTAGCTCCATGTTATAAACTGGAGGGCTAAAGATTATTGTACTTTGTTGGACTGAATGTTCTTTATGTATTAAGAGAACTCCAGAAACATTCGCCTTACTTTCATGGATCTGTAAATACTGTTCAAATTCCCTTTCTGTTGTTCTGAGAGATCTCACTGAATCAGAGAGTTTGCCTATGTGAGAGTTTGCCTAATAAAACCTGGTAACAACTCAAAAAAGGAAAGCATGAAATATCAGTAAAATGTATTTCTGAAGTTTTTACCTCTATTGTTTAAAGTGAGAATGAGCATATGGGTATTTCTAGAACCAGCTTAGAAGAAGACTCAAATTTCAAGCAATATTTTGCTTAGTCCAGGATCAAATAGCTTGTTTGCTATCCTGGAGAATGGGCTAGAGCTCCTGAATACCTTGTCAATCTTCCCTGCCTACCTAAGCCTCATGATTCACTGGCCTCTGTGAGGAACACTATGTGCACATACAGAAAAACAGCCATTTATAAGTGTTTTGCATAAGGTCTATTTAGTACAAAGTACTGTGCAATGATTAGAGACTATTGACAGCTTTGTGAGTTATGAAACAGAGTGTTGTTACCATGGAAAAATAGTAAATACACTTCACTATGGAGAAAAACCCTGAGAATTGGTCTGTGAAGTCTTGCATGATGTGGAGAAGGTGAGTGGAGTTTCACTATTCATTGTCTCCCATAACATCCTTGTGAGTAAGCTCAGGAAGTGTGGGACAGAAGAACAGATGGTGAGATGGATTAGGAACTGGTTACAAAATAGAGTCCAAAGAGTGGTGGTCCATGGTGCCAAGTCCAGCTGGAGAGCTGTGACTAGTAGAGTCCCCCAGAGATCAGTGCTGGGTCTGGTCCTGTTCAGCATCTTCATCAATTACATTGATGAGGGGACAGTGTCTGCTCAGCAAGTTTGCTCATGACACTGAAATGGGAAGCTTGGCTGAGACACCTGTGTGGCCATTCATTGAGACTTGGACAGACTAGAGACCTGGGGAGAGAGGAACAAAAAAAAAGTTCAACAAGTGTAGAGTCCTGCACCAGGGAAGAATAAACTGCACCACTACAGGTTAGGAGGTGATCTGCTGGAGAGCAGCCCTGTGGAGAAGAACCTGGGAGTCCTGTTGGACAACAAGTTATTCATGGTTCAGCAGTGTGCCCTTGTCTCCAAGAAGGCCAATAGTATCCTGGGGTGCATTAAGAAGAGTGTGTCCAGCAGATGGTGGGAAGTTCTCCTCTCCCTCTACTCTGCCCTCATGAGACCTCACCTGGAGCCCTGGGGCTTTTTAGTCTGGAGAAGAGAAGACTGACAAGGGATCTAATAAATGTTTATCAATATCTGAGGGCTGGGTATCAAGAGGGAGGGGACAGGCTCTTCTCAGTTGCACCCTGTGATAGGACAAGGGGCAGAGGATAAAAACTACAGCACAGGAGGTTCCACTTCAACGTGAGGAGGTACTTCTTCACTGTGAGGGCCACAGAACACTGGAACAGGCTCCACTGGGAGGCTGTGGAGTCTCCCTCTCTGGAGATTTTCCAGATGCATCTAGATGCATTCCTGTATGACCTGTGCTAGATTCTGGGGGGTGGAGTGGGGGGTTTGGAATCGATGATCTTTGGAGATTTCTTCCAACACCTAATATCCTGTGATCCTGTCTCTTTGAAAAATTAAGCAGCAACACATGAAATCAGGAAGGAAAGATTTACAAAACAATTTACCCTGAATGAGTAGGATAGATAAGCATCAGGAGGATGCTTCATTTTCATATTTCCTCCTACAGCTTTTCTCCCATTAGTTCATGTACTACAGGTACACTTTTGCCCTCTCACACACTCCTGGGAAAAGGCTTTACTTTTCAATCTGTTCACATCACCAGAGTGCTACTGGTTGAGTCAGACTCATATTTAAGGAAACAAGTTCTCTCACATTTCTTTCAGGAGTGAATTAATTTCATTAAAAGTCACATACAGGACTAAATACAAGTAAAATGTTTATATATGGGGGTGGAGGGGGAAGGAAGGAGGAAGGCTGTTCAAATGCAAACTAGACACATCCCTAATATTCAGTACACTCAGTAATGTTTTGCCAAATGCTAACCAAAAATGGAGATGAAAATGTATCAAAAAATCACCCCGTGGAACAGAAAAACATTTGCTTGCAAACAACTAAAGGGAACCAACATGTTTCAGAAAATATTCCTCTACTCCTTGTTTGAGTGAGCTTTCCTAGAGAAATATAATTCATGACAAAATAGCCTAAGAGAGAATCACAACTCAGAAGAATGAAATACACCAGTGAAACCTTCTGACCTGCAGGAGGATGTGGCATACATCAGAAGGTAATTTACACAATCAAAAGGGAACATAAATGATAACAACTCACTATATTTACTCTATGTGTTCACCTCATTTTCAAATAAATGCTTGTTCTTTATTTCTTTGTTAAGCAGGAAGGTGTCATAAATAGCAGACAGTCTCACCAAGTAACATTCACAGCTGACATACTTTAGGAGATGATTGTACCTTATCATATAGAATAGAATAGAATAAACCAGGTTGGAAGAGACCTTCAAGATCATCGCGTCCAACCCATCATCCAATCCAATGCACTTAAACAATTAAACCATGGCACTAAGTACCCCATCAAGTCTCCTCCTGAACACCTCCAATGATGGTGACTCCACCACCTCCTTGGGCAGCCCATTCCAATGGGCAGTCACTCTCTCTTCCTAACATCCAATGGGCAGTCACTCTCTCTTCCTAACATCCAACCTAAACCTCCCCTGGTGCAGCCTGAGACTGTGTCCTCTTGTTCTGGTACTGGCTGCCTGGGAGAAGAGACCAACATCCACCTGTCTACAACTTCCCTTCAGGTAGTTGTAGAGAGCAATAAGGTCTCCCCTGAGTCTCCTCCTCTCCAGGCTGAGCAACCCCAGCTCCCTCAGTCTTTCCTCATAGGGCTTGTGTTCCAAACCCCTCACCAACCTCGTTGCCCTTCTCTAGACTTGTTCCAGCAAGTCAACATCCTTCCTAAACTGAGGGGCCCAGAACTGGACACAGGACTCCAGGTGTGGCCTAACCAGTGCAGTGTACAGGGGCAGAATGACCTCCCTGCTCCTGCTGGCCACACTGTTCCTAATACAGGTCAGGATGCCATTGGCCCTCTTGGCTGCCTGGGCACACTGCAGGCTCATGTTCAGCCTACCATCAACCAGCATCCCCAGGTCCCTCTCTACGTGGCTGCTCTCCAGCCACTCTGACCCCAGCCTGTAGCTCTGCATGGGGTTGTTGTGGCCAATGTGCAGAACCCGGCACTTGGATGTGTTAAATCTCATGCCGTTGGACTCTGCCCATCTGTCCAGCCTGTCGAGGTCCCTCTGCAGAGCCTCTTTACCCTCCAGCAGATCAACTCCTGCCCCCAGCTTGGTGTCATCAGCAAATTTAGTGAAGATGGACTCAATGCCCTCATCCAGATCATCAATAAAGATGTTAAAGAGCACAGGGCCCAGTACTGATCCTTGGGGCACACCACTAGTGACTGGCCGCCAGCTGGATGTGGCACCATTGAACAGCACTCTCTGGGCTTGGCCCTCCAGCCAGTTCCTAACCCATCGCAGTGTGCTCCCATCCAAGTCATGGGCTGACAGATTGGCCAGGAGTATGCTATGGGGGATGGTGTCAAAGGCCTTGCTGAAGTCCAGGTAGACTACATCCACAGGCCTCCCACATCCACCAGGTGGGTCACCTGATCATTGAAGGAGATCAGGTTGGTCAGGCAGGACCTGCCCTTCCTAAATCTGTGCTGGCTAGGCCTGATCCCTTGGCCATCCTGTAAGTGCTGTGTGATTGCACTTAAGATGACCTGTTCCATAATCTTGCCTGGCATTGAGGTCAGGCTGACAGGTCTGGAATTCCCTGGCTCATCCAACCAGCCCTTCTTGCGGATGGGCACAACGTTGGCCAGCTTCCAGTCTTCTGGGACCTCTCTGGTGAGCCAGGACTGCTGAAAAATGATGGAAAGAGGCTTGGCCATCTCCTCTGCCAGCTCTCTCAGCACCCTAAGATGGATCCCATCTGGTCCCATCGACTTGTGGAGATCCAAGTGGCTGAGCAGATCTCCAACTATCTGCTCCCAGAACAGAGGAAAACTATGCAGCTCCCTGACTCCTTCTGCCAGCTCTGCAGGCCAGCTGTCTGGAAGACATTCTGTCCTGCTAGTAAAAATTGAGGCAAAGAAGGTGTTAAGTATCTCTGCCTTTTCCTCATCCTTTGATACATTTCCCTCCATGTCCACCAAGGAGTGGAGGTTGTCCCTTGCCCTTCCTCTTGCTATTAATGTATTTATAGAAGGACTTTTTGTTATCCTTCACAGTACAGGCCAGTTTAAGTTCCAAATGCGCTTTTGCCTCCCTAATTTTCTTCCTACATGATTTAGCAACATCCTTAAACATTCCGTGGGTTGCCTCACCTTTCTTCCAAAGATGATACACCCTCTTTTTTTCCCTTAGTTCTATTAAAAGTTCATTAACCATCCAGGCTGGTCGTCTGCCTCAGCGGCTCATCTTCTGGCACATTGGCACAGCCTGTTCCTGCACCTTCAAGAGTTCTTCCTTGAAGCAGGTCCAGTTCTCCTGGATCCCTTTATTTTTAAGGGCTTTATCCCAAGGAACCCTCTGAATTAGTTCCTTGAGTAACCTGAAGTCTGCCCTCTGGAAGTCCAGAGTGGAGGTTTTCTTGCTGCCCCTCTTAGTTTGACCAAATACTGAAAATTCAATTATCTCGTGGTCACTGGCCCCTAAACACCCTCCGACCACCACATCACCCACCAGCCCTTCCCTGTTGGTGAAGAGGAGGTCAAGCATAGCCTTGCCCCTGGTAGGCTCTTGCAACACCTGGGATAAGAAGCTGTCCTCCATGCATTCTAAGAACCTCCTAGACTGTCTCCTCTGTGCTGTGTTGAGATCCCAGCAGATGTCAGGCAGGTTGAAGTCGCCCATGAGAACAAGGTCAGGCAATCCTGAGACAGACATAATCTGCCTATAGAATGCTTCATCAACATCTTCCTCCTGGTTGAGTGGTGTATAACAGACTCCAGCCAGGGTGTCAGCCCTGCCGGTCTTCCCTCTAATTCTTACCCTCAAGCACTCAACCCGATCGTTCCTAATCTCTGTCTCAATGGCATCTAGTGCCTCCCTGATGTACAGGGCCACCCCTCCACCCCTTCTTCCCTGCCTGTCTCTCCTGAAGAGTCTGTAGCCATCAATTGCAGCGCTCCAGTCATGTGAGTCATCCCACCACATCTCTGTGATGGCAACTACATCATAACTTTCCTGCTGCAACAAGGCTTCCAGCTCCTCTTGTTTGTTACCCATGCTTCGTGCATTAGTGTACATGCACTGCAGCTGGGCTGCTGGTTTCACCTCTGGCTCTAGCTTCTCACCCCCAGACTCTTGCCTGGCGGGACTAGTTTCAGCCCCTTCCCCCTTCGAAACTAGTTTAAAGCCTGTCAATGAAATGGTCTGTGATGGTTTAACCCACTGACATCAACAAAAACTCGGCTGAGCTCAGTCGGGGAAGCAAATGAAGCTGTATTTTACAAGCAATAATAGAATGCAATGAATATGTACAGAATATACAGTAATTATAATATTATACAAACCCAATCATGTAACAGAAAGAAATACCAATTATAGGAAAGTTGTATCTGATGTGGGTTTATGAAGAGATTAGTCTAAAGTAAACCTATATGTCTGTTTCTAAAAAAAAAAACACACCACACCACAGCACAACAAAACAAACAAGCAAACAAAAAAAAACCTGAAAAAACAACCAAAATGACAACAAACAACAACCAAACTAACAAAAACCCAACTATAAAAGAAGGTTTAAGGCTATCAAATTATTTACAGTCTATACTGGCAGCAATCTATGTGCTAGTAGTTCTGAGAAAGTACCAAGCACTTCTGAAAAAGTCCAACTCATGAGCAGTGACTGTCCTTCATGAGCAACAATTGTACATACTATAAGAAGCTCTTAAATTTCACCTTTTCTTCAGCATCATGTCATAAAGTTTCTGCAAAGGGTAAGGTGCAATAGCCAATAATGTGATGAGTAAACAATCCTCCTCAATCTATTGAAGCAAAGATACTCCATGAATATACAACTAATTAGTGAGAGACTGGAATCAGCAGTATCTCTCACTATTATCACTCTCTTTCAGAAAATTTACGCAGAATAGGCCCAATGAGGACCTAATTGACAACAACATAGAAAAATATAAAGTAACTGAAATTAATGAGGAAGAAGAAAGAACAGAGTTCCTCTTGGTCAGTGCAGTTTGATCAGCATCTCTTCCCCCTGCCTGACCTCGTAATCCTTATTATCCTGTGGTCAGCAAATTTATTTCCTGCACACTGTGGCCATTATGCTAAATAGCAGAACCCTGTTTCTTTTGGACTTCTTCACCAGAACCTATATTTTTCTACAATATTGGGGTTTAGCTTATAGGTTGATTTTCTCACTCTTAACAACACAGATATCTAGAGTAGAATGGGTCATTTTGCCAGCAATGATCACTGTCTTTTCCTCTTTGTAATGTCTTTGAATTAGATGCAACAATTTCCTCTTTCAGACTCAGGTTTAAACTCTGACAGTACTCTGCCAAACAGAAACAAAAAATAATAGGCAACACACCTTAATTCAGGTGTATTTCTTAGAAGCATGTGGTACTTCCAGAAGTCTGAGTGGAAAGGTATCGTGTTTGAGATAAGTCCCACAAATACAGTATCACAGTATCACTTAGGTTGGAAAGGACCTTGGGGATCATCGAGTCCAACCTATCAACACAGACCCCATGTCTAGACCATGGCACCAAGTGCCACGTCCAATCTCCCCATGAACGCCTCCAGGGTCGATGACTCAACCACCTCCCTGGGCAACCCGTTCCAATGACAAATGACTCGCTCGGTGAAGAACTTCCTCCTCACCTCGAGTCTGAACCTCCCCTGGCGCAGCTTGAGACTGTGTCCCCTCATTCTGGTGCTGGTTGCCTGGGAGAAGAGGCCAACCCCCTCCTGGCTACAACCACCCTTCAGGGAGTTGTAGAGGGCAATGAGGTCACCCCTGAGCCTCCTCTTCTCCAGGCTAAACAATCCCAGCTCCCTCAGCCTCTCCTCATAGGGCTTGTGTTCAAGGTCTCTCACCAGCCTTGTTGCCCTTCTCTGGACACGCTCAAGTGTTTCAATGTCCTTCTTAAACTGAGGGGCCCAGAACTGGACACAGGACTCAAGGTGCGGCCTAACCAAAGCAGAGTACAGGGGCACTATGACCTCCCTGCTCCTGCTGGCCACACTATTCCTAATGCAGGCCAGGATGCTATTGGCCCTCCTGGCCACCTGGGCACACTGCTGGCTCATATTCAGGTGGCTGTCGATCAGCACCCCCAGGTCCCTCTCTGTTTGGCAGCTCTCCAGCCACTCCGACCCCAGCCTATAGCTCTGCATGGGATTGCCGTAGCCAAAGTGCAGCACTCGGCACTTGGACTTGTTGAATGCCATCCCATTGGACTCTGCCCATCTGTCCAGTCAGTCGAGGTCCCTCTGCAGAGCCTTTCTACCCTCTAACTGACTAACATCTGCCCCTAACTTTGCGTCATCTGCAAACTTGCTGATGACTGACTCTACCCCTTCATCCAGATCATCAATGAATATGTTGAAGAGGACAGGGCCCAGCACTGATCCCTGGGGGACACCACTGGTGACTGGCCTCCAGCTGGATGTGGCACCGTTCACTACCACTCTCTGGGCCCGGCCCTCCAGCCAGTTCCTAACCCAGCACAGAGTGTAATGGTCCAATCCATGAGCTGACAGCTTAGTCAGCAGTTTGCTGTGGGGGACTGTATAAAAAAAAAACCAAACCAGTCGAGTTTCCCGCATTTGGGGAAATCGCAGGGGTCAGCACACCCAGAGTGCAAAGGATGAGCCTCACCCTGTGAAAACCACCTGCCTGATCATGGTGTCTCCCCTGCCTTGTACAACAGAGTAAACTGGAACCAAAGAGTACAGATCTGAGCCATAAGCTTCTGAACCTAATTTTTATCTAAGATACAGACCAAGTAAAATCTACAACAGATCTTTTACTGGGTTATGAACAGTGCAAGGGGCCTAGCAACAACCATGCAGAAGAAACTGAATGCATTGTACTGCATAGATGCACTAAATAGAACTTTTGTGATCACATTTAGTTGTCCATGGAGAGGGAGAGTCTAGAAGTAAGGAAATGTTTGGCTAACAGAAGGCTACAATGAATAGTACATGGGCGGGAGGATGTACCACTGACAAATGCAGCAGAATATGGAAATTGAAATTAAATACCTGCAAGCAGGTATTTAATCACTGCAGTTACAGAAACAGTCTCCAGGTAGCTGAAAGTGAGCAGAACATTAGCCTGTGGAATGAGGTGTGAAGGTGACAAAACCATATGAGTGCCCTCAGCTGGGGAGTTTGAGCCTGAAGGAAAAAAGCCCTTTGGAAAGTGAAGGAACATGTTAGGATAAAGGGATAACAAACATTATCCTATGCTTCATCATGTGCTCCATCCCACAGCTGAGGTTCCAGTGACCTGGAATTGTGTGTGGATGTCAGGCCCTGAGGAGTCCCACATGGTTACCAGTAGATTTCATATTCCTGTCTCAGACATTTCAAACGTAAGTACTCTTCTGCTTGCACAGTTTATGCTGTCTCAATTCATCACAAAAGGAGGTACAGGTTGCAATATTTTGAATGTTGTCTCTGTCACAGTCTGTCTGATCAGCTTTCCACATCTCAGGTTTTTTGCTGTGGCTTTGCCTTTGACCTTTCTTAGGTCAAAGAAGAACTTGATTAAGGAGAAGGGTAGAGTTGGTATCTCACTAGATTGCAGTGTTCATTTACACTGTGAATACACAACATGGAAGCAGTGCCATGGGCTTTCTGAATCCTGTTCTTTTGCAGCCTTGTGGATACACACAGGACATCAGGTGGAGATACACTTGAACAACCTCTGCCTATCAACACATATTTCTAATTACAGTGTTCTGTCTTCTTGGTATAAAATTATTCCACTGGAACCACTAGGGGCAAAGGAAGAAAGGACAGCATTACAAAGATGATGAGGTTTCTCCCAGCTTCACAGGGTGAAAAACTCAGTTCTGAGACTGGAACAGCATTACTGAAACAAAACAAAAGACAAGAAAAATAACACTTTCAATGCTAACAGCAGGGTATGCAAAAACATCAAAGTGTTTGAGGAAGCACTGGTCTTGTTCAGCCCAGCTGGTTAGAAAATTCTGCAAGATTGCCTACCTCATGGCACTGAGATTTCAATATTTCAGCTCAGACACAAAGTGCTGCTGCTTCTTTTTTTTTTTTTTTTCTTCCCCCCTCCCCATTGTCCCCCTCAGTTATGAGCTCAGAAATGTAATACCTCTCTGATGAGGATGCTGAGATATAAGATGACAGCTTGCTCTGACTTTTCAGCAATATGCTATCATCTGTATGGTAAGCAGACCATTATTGTAGCCTGGATGTACACAATGGACAAGAGCAGGAAGTAAAAAGAAAGTGGGCAGGGGAAGAGCCACACAGGTGCTGTGGAGGTAATTTTGCAGCACACCTGTCCTGATTTAACTTTGTGCCAAAAAGGCCTCTCTATAAATCTACATATCAGAAAGGAGACCTGTGCTCTGCAGCTCTGAGAAAACAACCTTTAACAGCTTAGCTGTAGCCAAGGAAGACATGAGTCCTGCAATTTAATGCATCTGCACGTGGGAGACAAAGCTAGAAAACAGCCACTGTTCATAGGTGTTCCGGCAGTGAAAGCTATAACCAATGGTGTTAGGGCTTTCAGGGATCACAGGTGTGGGATGCCAGGAAGGAACATGGGAGGAACAGTACTAAGCTTCACAGACAGGAGAGGATTCTGGCCACGGTCAGATCTTGATAGGTTACTGTTACTGATGTTCAAAGGTATATCAATATGAAGCAAATTAAGACATATAATAAAAGATCCAAGGGACACACGGTAAGAGTCTAGGATAAATCTTTTAAACATTAGGGAAAACCTTGAAAAATGTCCATCCTTTATCTGTTTGAAGTATAGTAGCATACAAGGTGATGGGCTTCCTCTGTGCGTGGCTTAGGCTTGGACCAAGAAGATCATTAGTGACCCTGGAACACATCAGAATTTTTTGGTTCTGAAAGTTCCTGTGTAAATGATGCTTCCTCAAATAGCATCACCTTCTGAAGTTCTGTTAACAGACATCACATGCTGGGAGTCTGACTGTAATAGGTGTTAGAGAGCTTTTTCTTTTATATGTGAACAAAAGGATACACAACTGAAATGTACTGCAGAAGGGTGGTAGACAGTGTTGTGCACTCCACAATGTGCCTCCTGTAGTGAAGGATTGTGATGTATCCCATCATAAGCAGATGATCATTAAAATTCCACATGGTGACATTCAATGAAAATTATCAGCAAATCCTCAAACCATTTTATGAGTACAGTAAAGAAAACCTATTCCTACTCAGCAAAGTCATATATATGCTTTTAATGCCTTCTTTTTCTAATTGTGGGTCTTCTCCCACCCCTTTCTGCTAAGACCTTTGTTCTAACCTCCTGTGAGGCACACCTGTAGCCTCCATGATTTATGACACTATATCTTAGTGGGCTCACCTGTAAAAGCTTGCTCCAGTGTTTTACTTACCTTTAATTCATACTCTAGTTACAGGATGGAACTCATCTGTTTAATTTATTACCTCCAGAGATGGCACAGTGTGTGATAATTTTGTTATTGCTTCCTATAACTCATTCTTGTCTAATGTTATTCAGTCTATTTATCCAGGAAACAACATCAATGTCAAAAACATTTAATAAAACCATGAGTGTGTATTGGGGTTGGACTAGATGACCTTTAGAGGTCCTTTCTAGCCCAAACCTTTCTATGATTCTATGTTTCATCATGTACTTTCATTTCAAAAATGTGTCCTTGCAATTGCATGAAGGAAAATAAAACAAATGTTCTGACTATCCTCAAACCATGATCTGGCATCAAAAAGAGAGACTGCTCTATGCTCTGCGGCTGGCTACATAAAAGGCTGTTGGCAGATGTTAGAGATTTATGAGTCAACACAAGAATAAAGTTCTTTAACATTCAACAGAAAAAAATTCCCTGCTGGCAGGCATTCATTAGCTTCATAATTTTAAGAAATATCAAACACTAGTTAAAAGACAAGCACCATGCCATCAATTTCCTTAGAACATACAGATTATGACAAAACATTTGAATCTTAAGAACCCTCTGGTACTCCCTTAGTTGCATGGTGAGTTCCTGTCTTAAGCTATAGGTGAAGAATAATGAAGGTGAGAGACAGAATAAGAAAAATCAGTGCTGGGTCTTACTTCAGCCAAACTCAAGCACCTGAGGAATCTCAGGTGACTTCACTCAAGCCTCCCTTGTTAGTTTGGCTTTAGGGTTCTGCAATTGGCAGACATAGGAGTAAACCTGAAGAATGCAAACTAAAGGTAGCGGCTCTTTGGGTCATGACCAGGAAGTCTACAAAAGAAACAAATACACAGAAAACGGTGGTCTTTTTTTCAGCGTAACCACAATGCCTCATATCTGGTCCAGGTTATGAACAGAAGTCAAGACAAGGAGTGACAGACACTTTGTGAAAAAATTAATCAGCTCAACTCACCTCTGCCCTGAACCTTACACTTGTTAGTCTTGCAGTAAAACAAAATCACATATTATCTTACTGCTTTAGAAGACAACTCACACACGAAGTACCTTTCCACAGTAAAAGGAAAGTACCATTTTCATAAGACATGAGGCTAGTTCCATCTCTGGGCTCTAACTCGGCATGAGTTTAGTGCCTCATACTCTGAATGATGTTAAGCTTTCCAGAAACTACTCTGTTCCCCATTGTTCTGTCTCTCCACTTCTGCTGCTCCTATTTGAGCAGAGGAATTCGTTGCCACAAATCAGAAATCCTTCCATGACAGGTATCATGAAGAGAGTGATGAAAAGGAAACAGTGTCCAGAAAATGGTGTGTAAAAGATGAAAACACATGTGTGTTATGGTGCGTGTTACTCATGAGACTTGTTGACAGCATTATTTGTTTTGGCTAAATAGTCCAGACTTGGAGAAGAACAGCTAATTCTCATGTAAAATGTGGTATTTTCCATGTACATTGATGAAAAGAGCATGACATTTAGCATTATTAAAAAAAAAAAGATGAATGAGGCAAGGGTGTAGATGTGAACAAAGCATGAGAGCCACTGATTTAACAAGACTTTGCCCTGGTTTCCCACAGCATCCTTGTATCCAGGAATGAACTCAATGGTCTAGACAGGTCTGGATGATTGCTGAGTTCAAAATACTGGGTTCACAATACTTTGGTCTCTATATACTCCACTATTGGCTTTCCTCAGGGATTTCTCCTTGAGCCTACTTGATATTTCACATTGTTATCAATGACCTACCTGAGGAGACAATTCAGGGGTATGTTTAATCCATTTGAGGTCATACCTGTCATTCAGAGAGAGATTTAGGCAAGCTAGAGAGATGGGCTTGCAGACAGCATGAAATTCATCAGAGTGATGTGAAATCATGCACTTGTGAAGGAAGCTTATTTAGCCTGGAGACAAAGACAGCTTTGGAAGCACCTAGTTACTTTGCAGTGCTTACAAGGTCATAACTAGAAAGGCTCTTCAAAATGGTTCATGAAAGAAAATCAGTGGAGGTTCAGATTGATATAAGAAAGAAATCAGAAGCTTCCTAAAGAGACTGCCCAATCTTTATCCTTGGAGGTTTTCAAGACATTTTGGATAAAGCCCTGTTCAAACTGGTCTCCATTCAGTATTAGTGCTGTTTTGAGAATGAAATTGGGTTATATACCTGTGAATCAAATGCAGAATTTTACAAGTCTTACACAAAATGAGAAATGCACCATATCTGTAATCTGCCCTCCTAATTCTTCAGACTCTGAACAGCCTCACTATCTTCTCTAGGATTCTGTCCAGCCTTAGACAAGGTCTGCATATTCAGAAGGATGAGATTTAACAATCCCTCTCCCAAGAAGTCAGCAAAGTGGAAGTTGTGCAGTGAAAAGTCGCACCATACTCTTGCACAGGGAGGTCATCCTCTCAAAGGGCACCTGCCAACGAGTGTCCTTTGCAAACATCCAGGCTGTCAATTATAGCAAATATTTATTGTTCATGTACTCTGGAAAATTATAATTTCAGGTTCAACATAAGCCACATCTCTCATCCTTTGCAGAAGAGCACAAGTTTTCTCATTTTTGGCATTGAAAACTTTTTCATCCTGGATTGGCTGAAAGGGGAAGAGACCTACGAAATTCACTGTGTTCCTTGAGTTACCAAAAAATTTGGGAAATTCTGTTCTCGTTACTCTTCTAATAATTACATCAGTCCACTGCAATGCTATGGTTCCACACCACACAAAGCATCAATTTTCTCTACACATGTCATCTGTATGTTTTGTATGGAAATTTTACTGAGGGATTGAAACTGAAAAAATACCTTTCTTGTATAGTCAGACTTCCAACTGCCATTGTAATGATAATTCAAATGGAGAGGAAAGAAATATTTAACAGGCAGGCCACTGGACCAGGACTCAAGAAGCATGAGTCAAACTCCTTGGGTTTAACTCAAAGCAGGGCTTTCAACTCAATGAGAATCTCTGGGCTTCATCATAAGACAAAGAGCTAATAGCAATCACATGCAATTTATATGTAAATTTAATTAATTGATGGATTAAGTTTTTGTAAATGATGAAGCAAGTAATTGCTGTCACCTATTATTCATAGATGCTGGTCCGGGGTTTTCCATGAACATAATGAAGCCATAAACATGGCTCACCCCTTATGGATGACAGGATGGGAGGCAGGAAAACAGTGGATGAAGAGCAGAGTTTTACTATCTTATTCCTCTTGTATATCCATTTGAATTTGAAAATTCAGTCCCAGAAGGAACTTTCACAACTCTGTTTATAAACACATGTAATTCAGATTTTATAATGTGCTCTGAATAACAGAGGAACGCCAACTCAAGATTTTATTTCTTTAGTATTTTCCTGTGACCGATTTTTAGTGTGGAGACAATGGAGAAAGGGAGTACACACTCTCATGGAATCCCAAGTGAATGTTCTTCCACACAGTACAGAAAGAGCTCTTCAAGTTAAGCATTATGGCTTTTGGCTTTTCATAAAAATATACAGTTGTGTAAAAAAACTTTATCAAAATGTTACGTATTTTTTCTTAGTAATAAGGCAGAAAATGGCAAGAAAAAATATGTTAAAACAGGCAACTTTCTTCCACCTTATTAAAACATTTTTATTTGTAAGTAATTGAAGCATTCTTAATGGTGGTATTTGGGAAGGATATCTTCCTTTTATAACACAAACCAACTGACATTTGTAATACCCATAGCTTTGCTACTTCCCTGTGTATTTCAGGGACATCATTGCCCCTTGATGAGAAGCTATAATGAGAATGAGAAGCTATAATTTCTTCTGAGGCAAAGACGAAACTTGTGTTTGGTTATAGCATGGCTGTGTTTTGATGCCCTTCTTTAGATTCTTACATGCTTTTTTTCAAAAACTCTTAGCTCCTAGAGCATTTAGTGATCAAATACAGCCTTTATCCAAGCATTTTACGAGTTGTTTTTTTTCGTCAGAGTTCCCTTTTCCAGAAGAAAGAGTCCTTAAAAAAAAAAATAGCCACATATCAAAAGAAAAAACACAAGATTCCTCTTATTTCCCTCTTCTTTTAAGTCCGTATCAGGGAGTAGTAAAAGGAGGCAAAGTCTTATTTGATCTCTCAGCTTGGAAGATTGGAAAGAAGACTTTAATTAAATAAGGGCATTTCAGTGCCTTTCTGTTGAAGCCACTGACACTATGACCTGCCCACCTGCCCCTTTTCACTCCTTATCTTTTTTTTTTTTTTTTTTTTTTTTTTTTCCCCAGTATATTAGATTTCACATGCAGTCTGCCACAACCGAGCTGGTAGTTTGTTTGCTATATGTGATTTCCCCGTACTGGGAGCAACTCCCTTAACAATTTTCTCCCTTACCTTTGCCTTTTGTAGGAACACTTTGCAAGGGATTCCACTCTTCACTGACTGATAGGGTGCCTGGATACACCATTCTAGCTACTGTACATGTCATAGGCATAGTATAAGCCCACAAAGATGTAGTCACTGCAGAAAACTATTTTTATTCATGTCATGTGATGAGTTGAATCTGCTGCTGTTATTCATACCATCCTGCAGTCATGCCAGCTTAAAAAATGGAAGCCTTAACTGGTGCAAAGTGTTATGGGGCTTGAAGTTCAGAGTGGCTTGAAGTTCATATTGCAACATGAGAGGCTTCTTGTTCCAATTGCAGCCTCCTGGTTCCAGGTCTTGAGTGCTGCCTCTCTACTGCAGGCATGGTGGCGAGATGGGTGGGAGTTGGGTGGCTGCTGGTTTTGTTTTGCTGGTTTATGCCTTTTCTATTCTTTTTTTCCCTTTTCATGCAATTCACTGCATTTTTTTCCTGCAAGTGGGCTAAGTTAAGGTAATTATGATGTCATTTTTTACGTTGTTATTCTTTTTTCTGTAAGTAGGCTAAGCTAAGGTAATTATACACAGTGATTATGATATAGAATAGAATAGAATAAACCAGGTTGGAAGAGACCTTCAAGATCATCGTGTCCAACCTATCACCCAACAACACCTAATCAACTAACCCATGTAACTAAGCACCCTGTCAAGTCTCCTCCTGAACACCTCCAGTGACGGCGACTCCACCACCTCCCTGGGCAGTCCATTCCAATGGACAATCTCTCTGTAAAACTTCCTCCTGACCTCCAGCCTGAATTTCCCCTGGCACAGCCTGAGACTGTGTCCTCTTGTTCTGGTGCTGGCTGCCTGGGAGAAGAGACCAACTTCTGCCTGTTTACAACCCCCTTCAGGTAGTTGTAGAGAGCAATAAGGTCACCCCTGAGTCTCCTTCTCTCCAGGCTAAGCAACCCCAGCTCCCTCAGTCTCTCCTCATAAGGCTTGTATTCCAAGCCCCTCACTAACTTCGTTGCCCTTCTCTGGATTCGTTCCAGCAAGTCAACATCCTTCCTAAACTGAGAGGCCCAGAACTGGACACAGGACTCGAGGTGTGGCCTAACCAGTGCAGTGCAGAGGGGCAGAATGACCTCCCTGCTCCTGCTGGCCACACTGTTCTTAATGCAGGCCAGGATGCCATTGGCTCTCCTGGCCACCTGGGCACACTGCAGGCTCATGTTCATCCTACCATCAACCAGTACCCCCAGGTCCCTCTCTGCCTGGCTGCTCTCCAGCCACTCTGACCCCAGCCTGTAGCTCTGCATGGGGTTGTTGTGGCCAAAGTGCAGAACCCGGCACTTGGATGTGTTAAATCTCATGCCGTTGGACTCTGCCCATCTGTCCAGCCTGTCGAGGTCCCTCTGCAAAGCCTCTCTACCCTCTAGCAGATCAACTCCTGCCCCCAGCTTGGTGTCATCAGCAAATTTACTGATGATAGTCTCAATGCCCTCATCCAGATCATCAATAAAGATGTTAAAGAGGATGGGGCCCAGCACTGATCCCTGGGGGACTCCACTACTGACTGGCCGCCAGCTGGATGTGGCACCGTTCACCACCACTCTCTGGGTTCGGCCATCCAGCCAGTTCCTAACCCAGCTCAGAGTGCTGCTGTCCAACCCATGGGCTGACAGCTTGGCCAGGAGTTTGCTATGGGGGATGGTGTCAAAGGCCTTGCTGAAGTCCAGGTAAACTACATCCACATGCCTCCCCACATCCACCAGGCGAGTCACCTGCTCGTCGAAGGAGATCAGGTTGGTCAGGCAGGACCTGCCCATGCTAAATCCATGTTGGCTGAGCCTGATTCCTTGGCCATCCTCTAAGTGCTGTGTGATTGCACTCAGGATGACCTATTCCATGATCTTGCCTGGCACTGAGGTCAGGCTGACAGGCCTGTAATTCCCTGGCTCATCCGACCGGCCCTTCTTGTGGATGGACACCACGCTGGCCAGCTTCCAGTACTCTGGGACATCTCCAGTGAGCCAGGACTGCTGAAAAATGATGGAGAGCGGCTTGGCCAGCTCCTCTGCCAGCTCCCTCAACACCCTAGGATGAATCCCGTCTGGTCCCATGGACTTGTGGGGATCCAGGCGGCTGAGCAGATCACCAACTACCCCATTTTGGAACAGTGGAAAACTATGCTGCTCCCTGGCTCCTTCTGCCAGCTCTGCAGGCCAGCTGTCTGGAAGACATTCTGTCCTGCTAGTAAAAATTGAGGCAAAGAAGGTGTTAAGTATCTCTGCCTTTTCCTCATCCTTTGATACAAGGTTTCCCTCCATGTCCACCAAGGAGTGGAGGTTGTCTCTGCCCTTCCTCTTGCTATTAATGTATTTATAGAAGGACTTTTTGTTGTCCTTCACAGTAGAGGCCAGACTAAGCTCTAAATGCGCTTTTGCCTCCCTAATTTTCTTCCTGCAAGACCTAGCAACATCCTTAAATTTTTCACAGGTTGCCTCCCCTCTCTTCCAAAGGTGATACACCCTCTTTTTTTCCCTTAGTTCTATTAAAAGTTCATTAACCATCCAGGCTGGCCGTCTGCCCCAGCAGCTCATCTTCCGACACATTGGCACAGCCTGTCCCTGAGCCTTCAACAATTCTTCCTTGAAGTAGGACCAGCTCTCCTGGACCCCTTTGTTTTTAAGGGCTTTATCCCAAGGAACCCTCTGAATTAGTTCCTTGAGTAGCCTGAAGTCTGCCCTCCGGAAATCCAGAGTGGAGGTTTTCTTGCTACCCCTCTTAGCTTGACCAAATAATGAGAATTCAATTATCTCGTGGTCACTGGTCCCTAAACACCCTCCGACCACCACATCACCCACCAGCCCTTCCCTGTTGGTGAAGAGGAGGTCAAGCATAGCCTTGCCCCTGGTAGGCTCTTGCAACACCTGGGATAAGAAGCTGTCCTCCATGCATTCTAAGAACCTCCTAGACTGTCTCCTCTCTGCCGTGTTGAGATCCCAGCAGGTATCAGGCAGGTTGAAGTCGCCCATGAGAACAAGGTCAGGCGATCTTGAGACAGCCTTAAGCTGCCTATAGAATGACTCATCAACATCTTCCTCCTCGTTGGGTGGTCTATAACAGACTCCAACCAGGATGTCAGCCCTGTTGGCCTTCCCTCTAATTCTTACCCACAGGCACTCAACCCGATCGTCCCTAATCTCCGTCTCAATGGCATCTAGTGCCTCCCTGATGTACAGGGCCACCCCTCCACCCCTTCTTCCTTGCCTGTCTCTCCTGAAGAGCCTGTAGCCATCAATTGCAGAGCTCCAGTCATGTGAGTCGTCCCACCACATCTCTGTGATGGCAACTACATCATAACTTTCCTGCTGCAGCAAGGCTTCCAGCTCCTCTTGTTTGTTGCCCATGCTTCGTGCATTAGTGTACATGCACTTCAGCCGGGCTGCTGGTTTCACCTCTGGCTCTGGCCTATCATCCCCAGACCCCAGCCTGGGGGGACTGGTTTCAACCCCTTCCCCCTTCGAAACTAGTTTAAAGCCCTATCTATGAGACCTGCCAATTCCCTCCCCAGAATCTTTTTCCCTTTGAGGGATAGGCCATTCTCGTACACTCTGATCTTACCCCTCCTCTGGGACAGATGTGCTCCATCTGTTGCCAGCTGGCCTGGTGCAGCAGAAAGTTTTTCAAGATCGAAAAACCCAAAATTCTTTTGCCTGCACCAACTTCTAACCCACTTGTTGACTTCAGCTGCTGACCTGTTCCTTATGGTATTCCCTCCTGCAACTAAGGGTATAGACGAAAAAATTATTTGTGCACCTGATCCCTCAACCAGATCTCCCAGGGCCCTGAAGTCATCTTTGATAGCCCTGGGAGTTCTGGTTGCAACATCATCATTCCCTAACTGCATAACTATCAAGGGATAATAGTCAGAGGGCTGCACCATACCAGGCAGTCTTCTGGTAACATCTCCAACCATGGCTCCTGGAAGGCAACAAGCCTCCCTGTGAGTAGGGTCTGGCCGACATATGGGACCCTCTGTTCCTCTCAGGAGGGAATCACCAATAACAATTACCCTCCTCTTTTTTTTAAGGGAGCAAGTCCTGATGCCAGGGGAAGGCTGTTTAAGCTTAGGCTGTTTCACCTTAGGTCGTTTCACCTTAGGCTGTTTTGCCACAGGGAAAACCCCAGATGGTGTGTCCTCTGATATCAGAATCACCTCACCCTCAACCTCCAGTGCCCTGTACTTGTTTTCCAAGGGCAGTGTGGGGGGGTGAGGGGGGGCAAGGGGGTTTAACCTTGCGTCTTTTGATAGGAACCTGCATCCATTCCCCTCTTCTTTTTGGATAACTGGCCTCTGCTGGGGGGGCCTGCAGAGCCTGGTTACTCAGGTTCATCACCCTTCTGCAATTGCATACATCTCTAAATCTAGCAACCTTGTCCTTCAGTCCGGCCACCAGGCTAAGCAGACAGTCGATCTGCTCACACCTAAAGCAGGAGCCGTCCCCTCTACCCTGCATCTCAAGTGCCAGGCTCCAGCACTGTCTGCAGCTAGATGCCTGGACACCTACCTCTTGCTTATGACACCTACCTATCTGCTTATATTCCCCCTCAGTCTGAGTCGAGACTGACTTTTTAAAGGAGTTATTGCGGCAAGTTACCACTATGGCTAGCCCTGCCCACGGAATCTACTGGAGAAAGTTTTTTAGTTTTTTTTTTTTAAATTGTGGTGGCGCACGCGTCCGAGCGAGAAGCCGGGCTGAAACGGAAGCTGCCGCGAGCTGCCGCGGGCTTTTAAACTGCCGCGGCATGCAGGGGAGCCCGAACGATCTTATGTTGTGTTAAACTCTTACCTCTTTGTCTCCACCCTGAGTTTTGTGTGTTACTTCTCCCTCATTTCTGTATTGCTGGGAGCAGTCAGTTTATCCCATTGTGATGACCCATTACACATCATAGTAACAAGGCCTCTGTCTCCACTCTATTAAGGCACAAGAGGCTAAAATAAGCTTATTAAAAAAAAAAAAAAAAAAGGAAGAATGTAACCAGAAAAAAAATAGAGACATCATTTGCTGTTACAAAAGACTGAGAATTGTTGGAAATACCATGGCTAGGTGAATCCCTCTCAGAGTTTTAAGTATGACTACTCTTCTAGCATGCTTCTGTTAAACTTCAAGACAGTTTATCATAAACTGATATGAATAAAGGCACATAGAGTACTCAGTCACAATTTCAGTGTGGAAATAATCGTGTTTACTTTTTCTCCGTTTGGGTAGACTGAATTATTTCCTTCTGTGTAGCTGCAGGTCTCCCAATACCAGAGTTCAAACATCCTGCAGATATATTCAAGGGAAATTGACAGCCTACTACATTTCAATTGGTTCACATAAATACACAGAAACAACAAAACAATGCTAATACAGATTTCAGATAACAAGTCTCTTTGCAGAGAAGCCAACACAGAAACTTGAACAAACTCTTCTGATTATATCAATTTCACCCTATCACAGTATCTCTGAAGGAAAAGCCTTTGCAGCTATGTTGAATATTCCCAAAATCTGCAAAAGAGCATGATCTTGGTTCCCAGTTCCCTTTATTCTTACTCTTGTAACCAGACTCTTGGAGAATCACCATAGCCATTGCACCTGCAAAAATACTACCATAATGATCAATTGTTTTTATTTCCACTTTGGTGGTATTTTGCATTGATATGACTGAAATGTCCTTTAGTCCTTGTCCATTCCAATACTGCACCATGATCTGGTTTTCTAATTTATCTTGTCTCATTCTTTCATGTAAGTTTCCATCTGTATTTTCCAAAACAGGCAGATGCAAACAGGGAAGAAAAAAAATGAAATCTAATTACTCCCTGTCTCCCACAACTCTCCACCCACCTGCCTTTTAATGAGAGGAGTATTACTATGACTAGACATTTAATTATTTCTATTTTATTATGGGTCCCATACCTGGGGCAATAGTTACAAAATAACCTTTCTGAAGTAGGAATTACAAATCTGTCCCATTCTAGCCAAACCCAGACATGAGGGACTTCACTACTGGACTCAACAGATTTTAAAGGTTTAAGCTACTTTCTGGTGAATTGGGATTGCTTCCAGAGGATCTTGATTCTTTTTCTGTCTTTTCTTCAGCTGATGTTTTAAGTCTATTCAACCCATTGGTGGATATTAAAGTAACTGGAAATCATCTTTTTTTTCACTCTAGGATGTGTTTGACAAAAGGTAGATCATGCACACTCTGTGTGCATTGCAACAGCTGAATTTTTATCACAATTGAAACTTCTGGGTTTTATTAACTTTTGCCAAACTAGTGCTCGTAAGAATTGGTAACAGCATGCTAGAAATGTTATCTGAATTGTTCTGATAGGTTTCAAGTGTAAAACAGAAATTATTTTAATTGTTGTCTGATATTTAGTTAATGAGAAGACTTTCTGTCCTCCCCCATGTCAGTCAGATGCATGTTTCTAATTCTGTTTTCTCTTAGGAGAGATTTTCAGCACCATATAACAAAAACTAGTCTTTGTAGCATTGTACCATTTTCTGTATCAAAAGACAATGTCTTGTTATTTCAGATTCTTTGATGCTATTTTTTTTCCATATATGGTAAATGTGGCTGCTCATGTTTACCAGGCTTTGCTCATTTTTTTAAACACCTCTCTTTAAGGCCACTATTAAGCTTTCAAAGGTAACATGAAAGAGAGTAAACTAGCAAGGAATAGTATTTTCTTTTTTTCTTTTTATTCCCCTCTCCTTGGCAACTGATTAAATAGTTTTTGAAGATCTAACAGGCCAAATGAGGGACAATCCCTTCCAAACCAATTATGTGAACAATAATCAAACACAACTTATGCTGGTCCACAGCTGCACCTACATCTTATTTTGAACTGTTCATTTTGTTAAAAGTACTAAGCTGCCTCTTACTGACTTGAAAAGTAGTGGCTGTGTTAAAAACGAATTTCTGGAGAAAGGTTCTTTCTGTTGGCTCAATGAGAGTAATTGTCTCTCTGCAGTCAGTTTATCTCCCATCCTCTGAACCCAATGTGCAGAGAGCTCATCAAAGACATTGTGGTCTTTGTGGCTTCACCAGTCCATGATACATAGTGTGAACAGAATGGGTATGGAACTAAAGAATTTCCTTATACTAGAAATCTTCCAAATTACTCTCTTATCTATCTCAAGGGAAAACAGAATTTCAGGACAGCCTTTCTGTGTTTAACTAAATACCCATCTGGCACAGAATCTGCCCTATGAACTAGTACAAAAATAAGGTATGTGCAACAACATCTGGCTCTCTCAGATACAGTTTTCACTTTCAGTAGGTGCAAACATCTGGTTCTTAGCAAAACCTTCACTGTTACAGGCAGTGCTGCAGAATTTTTTGTAGGAGAAACATTTCTGACAAGAAACACAGGCAGCCTTCTGTTTGCTATTTTTTATATTTACATGGCAGTTCTTTGCATAATCATTTGAGGAGCTCTGCTTTACATGTCTATCCATACTCTAGCATAAATGAAGACATTTGCATTTGGCTGGACTTACTTTTATCTGAATATATATGTCTGTGACAGGAGTCCTTGTCTATCCACACCACATTTCTTGTGGGAACTGGGAGAGGAGAAAGCTGATTGACAGATACATCTGTTGGAGGGTAAACCAGGCACCATGTTGGTTTTAAATGTAGTTCTTCAAATAAATAGAAGTATTTTGTGCTGTATTTCATTAGGAGTACACTAACAGATTGCCAATATCTGACACCAGTCCTAGGCCAGTTTACCTCACCTCACAAAATACTACCTTCCAGTGATTTCTCTTTTTCACAGAATGGGCTTTCAGAGGACAGGAAGGCACAAAGATGTTACAAGAGCAATATTATGTGACTTTTCTGACAAGAGAAATTAGCAGGTTCTCAAAGAATTTCTCACAATGGTAAGTCTGACTTACAGTGCCCTGTTCATATGCCTCCAGTACAAACATCTTTGCAGAGCTTTAATTCCACTAAGTACTTCTGATCAACTATTGGTTTAGTGGTTCCCATTAGAACCAGCAATAGTTGTCAAAAGTGTGTGGAAGAAAAGGATAGACCTGGTTTACCTCAGAAAAGTAGCTGTGCTGTTCCTCATACTGATGAATATTGATTGCCACAATCCCACAGTACCAATGCTACCTAGGCTTGAGTAAGACACAGGGAAAACCTGCAGATTCCTGTTGGAATTTTCCTGGTGAAAGCCATTCGGATAACCCCCCACAGCACACCTAGTGACAGGAATTTCTCACCTTGAGTCAGCTCCCTCTTCTGTCCTGCTGCTGATCCCTCCTTCCTTTCATCAATACTACAAAAAAACATATAATGTAAATCTTGGGGGTGTTTGCATTGTTTCTGAAAATGATGTAGCAAGCAAACTCCTCTGAGGCAGCACTGAGGTGTACATAAGAAGGCTGCCAGAGCTAAGCCCCTTTTCTCTCACCTAAAGGGCAACAGAAGACTAATGTTCCTTCAAGTCCTCTGGCTCTTACAGAAATACTTGCAAAGAACAAAATCGGCTCACAGAGAGCAGAACAGATCTAATCTCACAAGGGGATACTTACTTTTTCAACCAGATCTAACTGCAGCTTTTAAAAAACACAACAAAAAACCAGCAGTTTTGCAGTGTAGCATTGCAGTCTCACAGTGCAGTCTCCGAAGCCTGTACTGGGATCTGATGACTGTGCACTGCAGTGCGACGCTCCCTATCACAGTACTGCAGTCATTGCAGACTAATAAAGGACAGTAACAAAACAATAGCTTCTGGCAGAGCTCATTATGCCATTTAACTTCAAGGACATTGCTTTGATGAAGGAGATCTGAATTGTTTTAATGCAAAACAAAAAAGTGGAGTGCTACTGCTTTGATTTTGATTTTGACAAATTGAAATCTCTGTTTAAGGATTAACTCTAAGGGGACAGTGGAAGATTGGGAAGTTCTGCCACATTTTCTTTTTTTCTCTGACAGAGAGAAGTTCCTGGCAAAGATAGTCAGCTCTAAATAGTTTTCCATTTGACACTGAAGGCACATCTCGTAGAGCTGTGTGACTATGTCATACAGCCAGCTGCATGAGGGGATCAGAAATATTTTTAACAGGTAACAACTTAGCCAGACACAAACATTCACAGAATCATAGAAACAATGAGGTTGCAAGAGAGTTTGAGGTCATCAGGTCTCACCATCTGCCTGGAGCTTGCCATCCCATTACTATTGCTAAGCCATTACCACTAAAAAGTGTCCCTAAGCACCACATCCATGCAACTTTTAAATACTTGCAGGGATGGTGACTCCACAACTTCCCTGAGCAGCCTCTTCCAGTGATTGATAACCCCTCCCAAGAAGAAATTTTTCTCAGTATTCAACTTGAGCCTCACCTGGCATGTGAGAAGAGACAAATCCCAACCATGCTCACTCCTCCCAACTACTCACTTTTCTACCTTGCTTTGACTCTCTTCTTGTTCACTCTCTTAATAACCTTAACATTGCAGTACTTCTGTGTCAATTGCAGCGCCATGCTTTGACAGATCACCCTGATGGCATGAAGTTCAGACTGCAGAAGCTGGCACAAGACTGAATTCTGAAGACTGTAGCTATTCCTTGCCCAGCTCTCTGTTAAGAGGGGTTTCACTAGCATCTCAGAAATACTCCACATAAAGCAGATAATGACACAGTGCAGAAAAAAAATTAAATATCCCAAAGTATAAGGCAGTTAGAACAAAATACAAAATTGTTGGCAAACTTACCTGTTCTTGCTTAAAACCCTGAACACACAGACATGAACATGAAGAAACTGTCACATGCAGTCACTTGAACTTGGCTAAACCCAGTCCTGAATTACAGGACTGAACTCCTTCATCTTTTAGTAGAGTCTGTGAGATTGCCACATTTGCTGACTCATATGGATGACTAAAGGTATTACCAAAATAATCAAAAGGTATAGAATAAGAGGAAATTTAGAGCACACTCTAAACTCCACCTTACCATGATATCCACTTACAGTCAAAGAATCCTCCCCTCTAGCATAGAACAGAAATATTTTTCTGTAGAAAGCTGAGGTTCCCAGCACTGATATATAACTATAGTAGGGTTTGCATTCTTGAATAAAAATACTAATGCTTGGCATTCATTCTTGATTGTTAATGCTGAGTTGCATCTGATAACAACATGCAAGAGAGTAGGCAAGTACTTTTGGGAAATACCACATAACAGACTGATTTCTCTCAGAATTACTGTTGGAATTTCAACAGCTCTGACTATCACTATTTCTGGAGGCATTAAAACATGCTGCCTCAGTATTCTCAGAACAGAAGAATCTGGCAAGCTGAACACTTGCAAAATGGAGAGAGCAAGAATGATCTCATAAGCACATGCAAAGGTGACTGGACAGCAGATCACTGGATTTCTCCAAATGGCAAGGCAGACTTTGGCAAACTGTGAAAAATGTTCTTTGTATTTGCCTTGATAAATATTTGTTTTGTCCAAGGCTGTATTTTTGTAGTTCCATTTCAGAGTACAGGAAATCCACTGGCATTTTTGTTTCTTTTCTCATTTTTCTGATCTGTTTTCCACCAACTTTCCACCAACTTTCCACTAACTTTGACTTCATAAAGTTAGCAGAGATTATCCTAAGCTTCTTCTTTTGGACTCCATTCTCCCTCTCATGACTCAATCTGCGTTCCCCTGCTCTGACTAGGCAGCCTGCTAGATGAGGATTTAACCCTTCACTGGTAGTCTGTCAAAACACCAGACACAGCACAGACAGGGTAGTCCAGTGTGAAAGAGAACACAAACTCTGCCTCCAGTAACTATGCAACTTGTTGTGGGACTTCTACCCCAACCCTCCAATGCCAGAGCAGTGCAAACAAAATTTTATGTTGTTTTGTGCTTGCATCTTCTGAATACAGTACTGGAAGGCAAGGAACATTGGCAAAAGTATAGCTTTCAGTGTCATGTACAGACCCAGGTGACCTGTCGCTGACCGCAATAATAATAATACCTTTGTTACAGAAACTGCCACCAGCTTACTTCATTGCTTTCTATCTTGATCAGAACCAAGGTGCTTGCCTCTGTTTCAAAATCCTGTTCCATATCATGGTAGGAATAGGGAACAAGGCTCTATTCTCAGACCCTCCCACCCAAAAGAGTTCCTTACACATATCCTGATGTTCTAGAAATCTCTCCTTTAAAACCACAGGACTCAGAAAAACATGAGTCATAATAAATTTCTGCTAGGCAAGTAAAATTCCCTTACTGCTTCCTGTGAGGCCACATCCATCTGCATCTACCAGTCCTGTCCTGCCTCTTAGGCAAAATTCACCCAGAGTGATGTGTGCAAGACATATTCATAGACGTATGGCTTGATGCATTAAACAAAGCGGTGTTGTCCTTGCTTGAGAGTTAGCTACAAAGCTTATTTAGAAAGGTGAAAGTGATTTCAGCAGAAGAACTTTGAAGAGCCCATTTAGAGGCCAGAACAAAATTTTCAGAAGCAGTATGCAGGTTGACACACTGAAGAGAAGGGATGCTGTCTAGTGGGACCTTAACAGGCTGGAGAGTGGGACCCATTTCAGTCTCATGAAGTTCATCAAGGGAAAGTGCAGGGTCCAGAGCCCGGGCTGAAGCAATCCCAAGCACAAAATTATGCTGGGCAATGAGGGAATTGAGAACAACCCTGTGGAGAAAGACTGGCAGTACCTGTGGAAAACGTACTGGTGGATGAAATACTGAATATGAGCACAGCCCAGAAAGCAAATTGCATCCTGGGCTGCATCAAGAGACATGTGACCAGCAGGTCAAGGGAGGTCATTCTCCCCTTCTACTTCACACTTGAGGCCTCCACCTAAACCATTGTGTTTGGCTCTGGGGTCTCTAGCATAAAAATAGGTGCGGACCTGCTTGAACAGAGCATGAACATGATCAAAGAGCACCTCTTTCATGAGGAAAGGCTGTGAAAGTTGGGTCTCTTTATCTTGGAGAAGAAATGGTTCTGGGGAGACCTCACAAAGGCTTTCCAGTGTATAAATGGGGTCTACAGGAAAGATGAGTAGAGACTCTTGGAGACTGCAGCGATAGGACAAGAAGTAACAGTTTCATACTGAAAGAAGGTATATTTAGATCAGATGTAAAAAAATAAATTCTTTCCTGGGAGGGTGTTCCAAGCTGGAACAGGCTTCCCAGAGGATTGGTGGATAGCTCCTCCCTGGAAGTGTTCAAGACCAGAACGGATGAGGCTTTGACCAATTTGGTCCATTGAAAGGTGTTCCTTGCCCATGGCAGAGATGTTAGAATTAGGTGATTTTTAAGATCCCTTGCAATACAAACCATTCTATGGTTTTCTGAAACACTGCTTATCATGTACCACCCATGCAGGCTGACTCATCAGACCTAACTTCAAACACCTGCTGTGCCCACAGCTACTTCTGACCTAGATGATGATTTTTCCCATCAGGTAGAGACATTCAGGTTGTGGCATTCTGACCTGTTTTAATTGTTTTTGTTAAAATGAACTGATCAGGGCACTCTAGGGAGAGAGATACTGATTCCTTCACATACTACAATGGGGACAACATTCTTAGTAGGGCTTGTAGCAATAGTACAAAGGCTTATGGTTTTAAACTAAAAAAGGGCATATTTAAACTAGGTATAAAGAAGACATGATTTACAATGGAAATGGTGAAACACTGAAACAAGTTGATCAGAGTGGTCAGCCATGCCTGGAAACATTCAAGTTCAGGTGTGCTGGAGTCCTGAGTAACCTGATCTAGTTAAAGATGTCCCTGCCCTCTGCATGGGATTGAACTAGAAAACCTTTAAAGTTCCTTCAAACATAAAGCATTCAAGGATTTTGATTCAAGGTAATTAGAATTGCAGGTGTAGATGTTGGAAGATTTGGACAGAACAGGCGTCTTTCTAGGCCATCCCTCTGCACCACAGGCCCCAGGAAGGTGTCTCTCTCAATTGGTTCTAGCTTCATAAAGACGTAGCTTCACGCCAGATCACTCTTATGCTATGCAGCCCTTATTCCAAGCCTGCAGTGCATTAGTGGAAATACTACAAGCATTAGCTTGTGCTCTTGTGCTCTCTGACAGAAAAGACACAGATAATCCTTGTTTTCCTTTTGCATTGGTGTTCAGCTCCAACTGAACATTCGGTTCAGTTATTGACCATGAACAAGAGCTTTTAAACACTTGAAGTACACACAACACCAGCTGTCTTTGGGCTTTAGGGGTTGTTGATAGCCTGTACTTACTTGCTGGGAATATTTAGCTGGGCCTGAGGAGTGCAGTCCCAACTAAGACAAAACAGACATCATGAACACAGGCATGCATCCTTCACAATGTAGACAGTTCTAGACTGCCTGCCAGGAACTCTAAAGACATTTCCTTATAACAGAATAACTGTTTAGCACAAAACATGTCAAGATTAATAGGACTGCATGTATGGCATATATAACTCTTTGTGCTCAGTAAAGGAACTGTTGTCAAGCATCCTCCTGCAGATATAAGAATAGACTGCCTGAGCTCAAGATACTGATACTGGACTCCAATAAGCCTTGGTAAGGGAAAGAATTGTCAAAAGTGGGCTCCTCTAACAACAGATTCATATGGATGTGGGAGAATGGCAAATGTTGCCCTCTTGTTCTGGGGAAGATCTGTATAAAGTTAAGTATTCAAAACAGGTTATTACATGCACTGAATTGAGAAAAAAGCACATGGCTTCAAAAGGTCACAGAAGGAGTAATTTGGAATGTCTAGAAAACTTTCCATTGTTTTTACCCTTTGAAATGTGATGGGAAAAGTGTCCATTTTTTTGATAGTCTCTTGGACCCTGAGAAAAAAAGGAGGTAAGCCTGTTTTTCTCTAGAGCAGAATAATATTTGTCGCTTAAGAACATGAGATTAGAGATGGTCCATATCACTAGGCTGAGAAATATATTTACGAGATCAATATAAATTCATAGGCCAGAGGGAAAATGATTACAGTTTCTGCTTTACTTCCTCTTCTCTTAAGTGGATAAACAGATGAGGAAATTAAATTGGTATCTTAAAGAAGAAATCATTGTGCAGACTTTTCTTTGTCACCACACACTTATTCAATAGCAAACGTCATCGAAGATGCATCTTGGACCATCTTTCAAAACTCAAGCTGATGCCCAGCAGTAAAACTAGTGAGACCCACTCTCAAGGTTTGTAAATGTGCAGATCAAAGATATATGAAACCTGCAGGAGCCATGTGGTGTACCTACCTGTGCCTTACCATTTCTAGAAAGGCGAGCTGCATACTAGTAAGGTTTCATTTTCCTCCTCCACAAAATTACTATCAATTCAAAAGTACCCACCACAAAGAGTGGATAAAAAGATATTAAAAGGTAAATAAAGATGATTTCCTAAGCAGAAAACAAACCCCAAAACCTGGAAGCATTCCATTTAAGGAAAGTAAAAGAACAGCGAGCAGTTGCTCTTGGGTGTTGGTTTTGTTTGTTTATTTGTTTGTGGAAGCTTATCAAGCAGATAAATATCTCTGAAACAGTAAGAGAGATTTTTTTCTGTGGTTTCTTTATTAAGGGTTCAAATTTGACAAATTGGGGATTGGCTCTTATTGTGCAAATGGATGTTTTCAAAGAGGAGGTCTGTGTCCTCATCCAGAGTCCTTGGAGCTTCTGTGATTAACTGCATGGCAATGACAAGCTGACCTCAAAACTAGGCATGACCTTAAAAAAAAAAAAAAAGAAAGAAAGAAATTAACCCCTAGTTTTGAAACTGTTAATAATTACACCATCACAGAGTTCTTTGAGACAGCAAATAAAATTTATAGTTCAGTGGTGACTGAAACTTATTCTTACACAGTCTGGAAAGGAGTTGACTCTTTAGGAGGGCTGGGGCTTATTACAACTTCAGACACTGATCTGCTTATCTGAATTTATTCAAGCCATTCACACTCCATTTCTCCTCACGGTTCTTTCTAGGCGGTTGGAACTTACAGCAGAAATTTTGGAGGAGCAGGGAAATGTTCTAAGTGAGTGCGCGTGTCTAGTACAAAGAGGCTATCAAATTCTGGGCCAGGAGCTGTAACTAAAGTAGCCAATTGCTTAATAAATTGTTACAAATAAGTACGCAAGTAGAAAATGTCCAGGGAACAGAATTGTAATTCAGAGTTGTGCCAGGTTACACCCAGCCCAGGAGGGGGGTGGGATAAAAACAATCTAGCTCCAGGTAGCCAAAGAAACCTGATAAAGGTGGGCAGAGAGTTTGGTTCCCACTCCCAACGGGAGAGGTCCCCAGGTCAAAGTCTATTCTACTCCCACTTTCTGCCTTAAAAGGAGAGCCATTTCCTGTCTCCCTTCTCCTGCCCTTGCTTGCCCAACAGGTCTCTTGCTGCTCCTGCTGTAACCATGTGGTGGGGCCTGTTCCATGCTGCTTCAGACTCCTGGGGACTGCACCTAAAAAATAATCTACATTTGCACTCAGAGAATCCTTTGCCAGCTGCGTCTGGTTTTGTATATATTTTTATTTACCTTTTTTTCCTGTATCTTTGTAGCCCTCCTTTTACTCAAATGCCTTTGGTATTTTATTTCCCCTTTTACTTCAAAATCAATTCAAGACTGTTTCTTTTGTAATTTTAACCTCTCTTTTCTCCTGCCTAATTTGCTTTCCTCTACTGGGGGGGGGGGGGGAAAGGGAGAAGGGAAGCAATCTAAATTTGTTCCATTTGAGCTTTTGGACTCCAGGAAAGCTTAAACCACAACAAGAGTGTAGATTCAAGGGTAAATGTTTCAGTTATGCACCTGTGACCTTCCTCTTTTAATCATTATGCTTCAGTGTCTCAGCTAGCCAAGATAGAAGATTGCTTTTAAAATGTCACCCTGTAGTTATTTTAACTAAAACAATCTGCCAAACACTGAACATTGTATTACTAGGAATTCAAAATCATTAATCTGACATTAAAGTAACCTTTAAATATCACTCCTTAGAGACAACCTAACCTTTTTACCAAAGCATTTAGAAACATAGTTTGCACGAATCCATGCAAGATCTAATAGTTCTCCTCAGATACAAAGAGTGCACAGTGGGGGCACCACATGCCTTTAACCTCCAAAGGCAGCTGGCTCAGACACATCTGAGAGGGCAGAGCCTTTCAAAGCAGTAAGTGCTTACTTTTCTCGAATTTTGATTGAATATATGATCCTAAATGCAAGATAGAGACAAGTGTGGGTATCCAGCTACCTCTTTTAATCTGGGCTTCCCAAGAGAATAAAATAGATGAGATAGCTGACGGAAGTTCTCACCAAGCCACTTTCCATCATTTATCAGCTGTCCTGGCTAACCACAGGAGTCCCAAATGACTAAAGATTGGTAAACGTGAGGACCTGGAGAACTACTGATCTGTGGAACTGATCTCTGTGCCAGGAAAGGTCATGGAGCAAATCATTCATCATTCCTAGGGTGCTGAGAGAGCTGGCAGATGAACTGGCCAAGCTGCTCTCCATCATTTTCCACCAGTCCTTGCTCACCAGAGAGGTCCTAGGTTACTGGAAACTGGCCAGTGTGGTGCCCATCCACAAGAAGGTCCAGGTGGAGGAACCTGGAAACTACAGGCCTGTCAGCCTGACCTCAGTGCCAGGGAAAATGATGGAGCAGATCATCATGGGGGCAATCACAGCACACCTGAAGGATGGCCAAGGGATCAGGCCCAGCCAGCATGGATTTAGGAAGGGTAAATCCTGCCTCACCAACCTGATCTCCTTCTGTGATCAGGTGACCTGTCTGGTGGATGTGGGGAGACCTGTGGATGTGGTCTACCTGGACTTCAGCAAGGCCTTTGACACCCTCCCCCACAGCAGATTCCTGGCCAAGCTGTCAGCTCGTGGCTTGGACCATTACACTCTGTGCTGGGTTAGGAACTGGCTGGACGGCTGAGCCCAGACAGTGGTGGTGAATGGTGCCACATCCACCTGGAGGCCAGTTACTAGTGGTGTGCCCCAGAGATCAGTGCTGGGCCCCATCCTGTTGAATATCTTCACTGATGATCTGGATGAGGGGAATGAGACAGTCATCCGTAAATTTGCAGATGACACCAAGTTGGGAGCAGATGTTAGTCAGTTAGATGGTAGAAGGGCTCTGCAGAGGGACCTTGACAGTCTGGACAGATGGGCAGAGTCCAATATTCAACAAATCCAAGTGCCAGGTGCTGCACTTTGGCCACAACAACTCCATGCAGAGCTACAGGCTGGGGTCTGAGTGGCTGGAGAGCTGCCAAACAGAGAGTGACCCGGGGGTACTGATAGACAGCCAGTTGAACATGAGCCAGCAGTGTGCCCAGCCAGCCAAGAAGGCCAATGGCATCCTGACCTGCATCAAGAAGAGTGTGTCCAGTAGGAGCAGGGAAGTCATTGTGCCCCTGTACTCAGCACGGGTTAGGCAACACCTTGAGTCCTGTGTCTAGTTCTGAGCCCCTCAGTTTAGGAAGGACATTGAGACACTTGAACGTGTCCAGAAAAGGGCATCAAGGCTGGTGAGAGGCCTTGAGCACAAGCCCTATGAGGAGAGGCTGAGGGAGCTGGGATTGTTTAGCCTGGAGAAGAGGAGGCTCAGGGGAGACCTTCTTGCTGTCTACAACTCCCTAAAGGGTGGTTGTAGCCAGAAGGGGGTCTGTCTCTATTCCCAGGCAACCAGCACCAGAACAAGAGGACACAGTCTCAAGCTGTACAAGGAGAAGTTTAGGCAGGAGGTGAGGAGAAAGTTCTTCACAGAGAGAGTTGTTAGCCATTTGTGGTGGGTTAACGCCCTTTTCTGAAAACAAAGAAACAAAGCAGGGTGGAGGGCTTGCGGGTACTTTACCCTCCCTGCAGGGCATTTCCCCCTGGGAAAGCTGAGTGTGTTCCACTCCCCCCTCCCTGCCAAGCCAGGGCATAAAAAGCAGGACATCATAGCTGTTGGATCTCCTTTTTGGCTCCTGCCTCTGCTGGATGAGAGCTACTGCAGCTGTCCTCCTGCTCCTCAGCCACGTGGCCGGACCTGATCCTTCTCCTTGCTGCCTCTGTGCCTCCTCAGAGAAAGACTGGTTTTGTATTATTCTTTTCAGTCCCCCTCCCATCCACTCTTGTTCCTTGCCCTTGTGAACTTTTCCCTGTTATTGTCATATATATATATATAGTTTAAAGAAAAATTATTTGCCTCTCTACTTCCAAGCTGACTCCAGATTGTTGTTTAATGGATTTGCTCCTTGCCCCTTTTTTCTTTCCCTCTCTGTTTGGAGGGAGGAGGTGGTGGGGGAGTGGGGAAGAGATTGTCGGCCTTTTCCCCATCTGGGCTTTTAACCCCCAGTTAAGGCTCAAACCACTACACCATTGGAATGGGCTGCCCAGGGAGGTGGTGGAATCACCATCCCTGGAGGTGTTCAAGAGGGGATTGGATGTGGCACTCAGTGCCATGGTTTAGTAGTCATGAGGTCTGTGGTGACAGGTTGGACTTGGTAATCTTTGAGGTCTCTTCCGACCTTATTGATTCTATGATTCTATGATCTTGATCACCATCATGCTGCACATACAAGACAATCAGGCGATCAGGCCCAGTCATCAGGGGTTTATGAAAGGCAGGTCCTGCCTGGTTAACCTTCCACAACAAAGTGAACTAGCTAGTGGATGAGGGAAGGGCTCTTGACATTATCTGCCTTTGGTACTGTCTCCCACAGCATTCTCCTTCAGAAACTTGTGGTACTAGGCTTGGATAAGTGCAGTCTGCACTGGATGAAAAACTGGATAGCCAGGCATAAACAGTGGTGGTGGATGGAATTAAATCTGGCTGGCACCCAGTTACTGGTGGTGTTCCTCAGTGTTCGGTACTGGGACCTATTCTCTTTAATATCTTTATCAATGATCTGAATAGGGGACTGAGTGCTGTCACAGTTCAAACAGCGGACTCGTGATGGTTTGTGAATGTGATCTCACAGCACAAAAACTCAGTTGACCACAACAGGGGGGTCAATTCAATCAATAGTAAAACTTCATTGTTCGCCTATAAGATGGCACACAATAGGTAGGATAAAGTTAGAAGGGAAAAGGGAAAGGTAGAGTGAAGAGAGAAAAGAGAGAAGTTTATAGCTACCACCAATGCAAGTGTCCAAAGATTTGCCTCTGATCTGAGGTCCAGTTCTGCTTGTCCTTCTGATCTTTTCTTGATCCTCATGGGGAAATCTCTCCCAGTCCCATTGCTAGGGAGACATATATTATAATCACTTTCACACCTGCCAATGTCTGAACTCTGTGTCTCTCTGCCCTTTATGCATCCATGCATGCCCAAGGAGGACTGATGTGTGGTCTGGGTCCATGGCTTTGTGCCCAAGGCATTGTGTACCTTGGAGATGGGTAACTTTAGGTCAGGTGCATGACATTATAATGAGCAAAGTTTACTGAGGTTCATGATTCCCTTAGCAAAACCAGGGCATGAGTCCCTTTTGGCAGCAGTTATGGTTTTTGTTTCAAAGCAATAATTTGGAACAGTGGGATCATCTGTCATACTTGATAGGTACAGATGATTGGCCTCTTCCCATGGGACCTGCAAATCCATGGAGACTACACTCCATTGTACAGGCTCAGTAACTTAGTCAGTAATCAGGGTCCCTATTCCTGATGACAATTATGAGACAGATTGCTCCTTACAAGTGCACCCTCAGTGAGTCTGCAGATCACACCAAGCTGGATGGGTATTTTGACCTGCCTGAGGGTAGGGAATGTTTACAGTGGGATGATGACATGTTAGACCAATGGGCCAAGGTTAATTGTATGAGGTTCAACAAGGCCAAATACTGGGCCCTGCACTTGAGTCACAATAACTGCTTTGGTCAAGATGGCAAATGGCACCCTAGGTTGTATTAGAAACACTGTGGAGAGCAGTAATTGGGAGGTGATCATTTCCCTGTATTCAGAACTGGTGAGACCACACCTTATCATTCTTTACCACTACCTGAGGGGAGGTTGGAGCAAGGAGGAGGCCAGCCTCTTCTCCTTGGTGGCAAGTGACAGGACTAGAGGAAATGGTTTCAAGCTACCCCAGGGGAGATTCAGTCTGGATGCTAGGATATATTTCTTCACTGAAAGGGTTATCAAACATTGGAATGATCTGCTGTGGTGGTGAGAGAAAGCCTAGCTCTCCCTCCCCCACAAAGAAAGAAACCATGGCTGACTCAGTCGGAGAAGCAAAGGGTAGAGCTGTATTCTCAAGCAAGATGAAATGTAGGTTATATATATACACAATATACAGTATTTACAGTATATATATAGAAATACACAGCAAAGAAAATAATCAGAACAAAACACCCTCCTCTGGGCAGAAGAGGGTTCCCCCTCTGTACCTCCTCTCTCCCCCTACCTCCCTTTTTTCCCAAAAAGGGCTAGAGAGAGAGAAAAGGTAATTAATAAGGATGAAATTTTGTTAGGCCTCAAAGTGCATGCAGGGATTAGTCCTCTTATCTGTTACCCAAGGTCATTCCGGCCAGTTGCTCAGAAGCAGACAGGCTGGAAAGGCACAACAGACTGGAACAGAATGAGACTCGAACTGAAACTTAAAGTTGAATTCTACTAATCTACCAATGAAATTCATTTAGAATATCATGTTTTCATTTTAATACCAAAACATTCAGCCAGAGTGTTCCAACTACTGTCCCTTTCTTAAAGGCACAGCCTCAAATGGTCACAATCCACCCCTTCTAAACAATTTCATTGGCTGTTCATACTGTCCATCCAATCTAAAACAATATTTACAGTTTGTAAGTAAAGTTCATAGTCCATTCCAGCTATCCTCAGATGTATATGATTCAAAAGTCCAAGAAAATCAAGAAACAAGAAAAAAGGAAAAGAGTTTGTCTCTTCACAGACGAAGCAAAGAAAAGGCAAACAGGGATTCTCAGGGTCTCTTAGTTGACTCAGGGCTCTCAGAGTTCTCAGGGTTCGTGCACCGTAGATTCCTCATGGATTCTTCCTTTGGATGTGATGTAGCTGTACAACAGTTTGAAATTAAACTCTTTCAGCTAAAGTTAAATTTCTTTGTGGAATACACTGAATTTCACCATTCTCTTGCATTATCCAATAAGTGTGACATGGACCTTCAGCTGAAACCACCCCTCGGACAGGTTTAGCCTCTTCTGAGGGAGAAAACACCCAAACAGTTTTACCTAACAGATTCTTTTCTCTAACAACAGGAACTCTATCACCTTCTACTTTCTGTAACAGATCTGAGTGTGCAGGTCCAGCTCAATTTACTGAACCTCTACTATTTACCAGCCAGGTTGCTTGTGCTAAATGTTTTTCCCAGTTTTTCAAAGATCCACCCCCCATGACTTTAAAAGTGGTCTTCAACAAACTGTTGTGGCGTTCAATCTTCCCTGCAGCTGGTGCATAGTAGGGAATGTGGAATATCCACTCAATACCGTGCTCTTTTGCCTGGCTCTTTACAAGGTTTTTTTTTAAAATGAGTTCCGTTGTGTGACTCAATTCTCTCTGGAGTTCCATGTCTCCACAGGATCTGTCTCTCCAGACCGAGAATGGTGTTGCGTGCAGTTACATGTGGAACTGGATAAGTTTCCAACCATCCAGTGTTTGCCTCTACCATAGTAAGCACGTATTGCTTACCGGAATGAGAACGTGGTAGAGTGATGTAGTCAATCTGCCAAGCTTCACCATACTTGTACTTGGACCACCTGTCACCATACCACAAGGGCTTGAGTTGTTTTGCCTGCTTAATAGCAGCACAAATGTCACAATCATGGATGACTTGTGTGATAGCATCCATGGAAATGTCTATGGGTCTGTCACGAGCCCATTGGTATGTTGCATCTCTGCCTTGAAGTCCTGACAAATCATGAGCCCACTGAGCTAAGTATATCTCGCCTCGGTGTTTCCAGTCGAGATCAAGATTAGAGTCCATGTCTACTTGAGAAACTCTTGCAGCCAGATCTGCCTGATGGTTGTGTTGCTGTTCCTCAGTAGCTTTGCTCTTAGGAATGTGAGCATCGATGTGTCTCACTTTCACTGGAATTCTCTCAATTCGATCAGCAATGTCCTTCCACAGGTCAGCTGCCCAAATGGGTTTTCCTTTACTCTGCCTACCATTCTTTTTCCAGTTCTTTAGCCAACCCCACAGAGCATTGGCTACCATCCATGAGTTGGTGTAGAGATAAAGCTTTGGCCATCTCTCACGTTCAGCCACGTCGAGAGCTAGCTGGACAGCTTTTACCTCTGCGAACTGACTGGATTCTCCTTCTACATCCTTTGCCTCTGCAACTTGGCGTGTTGGACTCCACACTGCAGACTTCCACCTTCGCTTGTTTCCAACAAGACGATAGGAACCGTCTGTGAACAAAGCATATTTCTTTTCATCATCAGAAAGGTGATTGTAAGGAGGAGCTTCCTCAGCACGAGTTACTCTCTCTTCTGGAGGTTTAGTACAGTTGGTACCTTCAGGCCAACTTGAGATCACCTCCACTAGACCAGGTCTCTCAAGATTTCCAATTTGAGCTGGTAATCTGGGAGCTAAGAGAAATTGTGATTCAGTTCCAACTGCTTCAGAAGCTGCTTTTACTCCTTCATAGGCAGCTAGAATTTCTTTCTCTGTTGGAGTATAATTAGCCTCTGAACCTCTGTAACCTCGACTCCAGAAACCAAGAGGTCGTCCATGTGTCTCACCTGGAGCTTTTTGCCACAAGCACCAGGTTGGACCACTGTCACTTGCAGCCGTGTACAAAATGTTCTTAATGTCTGGACCATCTCGGGCAGGTCCCAGACCAACTGCTTGAATTACCTCTTGCTTTATCTGGTCAAAAGCTGCTTGCTGTTCAGGTCCTCAGTGGAAACTGTTTCTCTTTCGAGTCACATCATACAGAGGTTTCACAATCTGACTGTACCCAGGAATGTGCAGTCTCCAAAATCCCACTATCCCCAAGAAACGTAGGGTTTCTTACTTGTTCATGGGATTTGCCATGGTAGAGACTCTATTTACCACATCCACTGGAATGTGTCGGCGTCCATCCTGCCACCGCACTCCCAGAAACTGAATCTCTGTGGTAGGTCCTTTCACCTTGTCTCGCTTGATGGCAAAACCTGCATTCAGAAGAATGTCAATGATTTTGTTACCTTTCTCGAAGACTTCCTCAGCAGTTTTACCCCAGACGATGATATCATTGATGAACTGGATGTGTTCTGGAGCACCACCTTACTCCGGAGCACCACCTTACTCCAGATCATCATGGATTACTGCATGACAGATGCTTGAGCTGTGGATACAGCCCATTGGCAATCTGTTGAAAGTGTACTGGATTCCTCCCCAGGTGAAAGCAACCCGAGGCCTGCATTCCTCTGCTATGGGAATAGAGAAAAAGGCATTAGCAATGTCTATGGTAGCACGCGGTCACATCTGCCCAGGGCACCCTTGGATTGTTCAAGCAGAGTGTCGACCTGGTGCTTTGAGACATGATTTAATGTTGGCCCTTCAGTGCTGGGTTGAAGGTTGTGCTGGGTTATCTTGAAAGTCTCTTCCAATGAAATATATTCTGTGATTCTTTAACAATATGTTTCCTGTCCCTTTAACAGCCTGTGTCTGTCCTATTCTGCACTTTCTATCCAGCTGAGGAAATCATTAAACAGACTTTATCTTTAATGAAATGATTAAATCTAGATGCCTTTAGCAAGACTACTTAAGCATTTAGAATTAAGGAAATTATATTTGCCTGAGCCAAGCCCTAGGAAGAATTTAATCAAGCCATGAATTAACACATTAAATCCTTGTGAAAGAAGATAAAGCCTGTACCTTCTATGGAAATTGATTATTTAAAAATCCATTTTTTTTCCTTTATCTTCCTCTTGTGGTTTGTTGCATTATTGTCAGATGTTTGTGGGTTTGTTGTTGTTTTTTCTTGTTTGTTTTTGTTTGGTTGGTCCAACTTTGGTGATTCTGTGATTCTGTTGGTTGGGTTTTGGGTGTGGGGTTTTGGTTTTGTTATTTTTGTTGTTGTTGTTTTTCTCCAGAATCAGTGTCCTCAGAAGTAACATAGGCTTTATAGCCAAATACATTTTTACAGCCCATTTTGTTTCTTGTTACTCTGTGAAAATAAACAGCATTTTCCAAAGGTTTTTCAAAGACAGTAAGTGTCCTGGTTGGACATGATTAGGCCCAAAACAGGTTTCAGTAAGATCCCTAAGAAGCTGGGGGAGATAGACAAAATGAAACATATACCACTAAAAAGCTAGCCAAACCTATTTGGCAGGTATCCTGACCATTCACCGCTGTGCTGATGCCCAGAAGGTGATTGGCTAAGTTTCAAATCACTTTTCTGCCAGTGGTCAGTTTTGTTTCAAAAAAGCAGTTAAATAGAGGGGTTCTTCAGTATCCCAGACCCTTTTGTTTCCCTTTGGTTCTGGCTCATCTTCAGCCAGTGAGGTGTGTGCTACTCGCCCATCCCCCTCCACCAGCATCCATCACGTATACTCCAGTTTCACTTTCAGTGTCAGGCAACGTGCTTGAGTCTAATTTTTACTTTTTCTTGGCTTTACAAAAATTATACCAAGAACAGAATTCTGGATTATAAACTTTCCTGCCCGCTGCTCTCAACACCAGGTTTTGGACTGATTCAGAATCTCTGGACTGAATATTGCTTCATAAGTGATTCTGATTATTGACTTCATAAAGCATATTGGACATTAATATCCTTCTCACCCTCTGCCTTTGCTGCACCAGGGAGCAAAGGAGACCCATCTTGTTATTGAGTCAAGAATTGTGGCTCCTCGCTCTCCCTTCCACTTTGAGTTTGATATCAGGAGTGTAGTTACTCTAGATCGAATCCTTCCTCTGTCTAAAGTGTTCATATCATTAGTATTACCAACTTTCTGTGTAAGTGATTCCCCACCGGATACCCGAACCTAAACAAATTGTAAATAAGTTTATTAACGTTTGGCGTGGAAAAGTTATTATTAATAAAATAAATTAATTCCTTTTATTAATTGATCATCCTGCTTATCAAGCGTTAGTAGCCTTATTTTCTGAATTAATTCAGCAAGTATGAAAGACTCCCAGTGAATTTTCAGGAGAGTTTAGTACCTATAAGAGCTGGAAGGGAAGGAAAGAAAGTTACATACTCTCTTATAATTCTGTTAGGGTATCACAGCGTTCTGTCTTTACTAATGTCTCACTACATTCTGCACTCTTAAGTGCTATCAGACTTCTGATACCAATAAATGCCACATCCATGATATAAAGGTGATATGGAAAGATCCAAAATTTTCTGAATTTCTGACATCAGTAAAACATGCACCCCAAGTAATCAAGAAATTCACTGAGGGGAAAAGAGATACTCAGGACAGATCCCCTGCAATCTGGTAGGGAACTTGGGTGCATATTTTTTTTAACTCTCCCTCCTGGCATGCAATCGCAATAACTGGCTTGCACCCACTAGAGCTGTCACTGCAAATACTGCTGCTACATGGGGCACACTAATGAAATAGTTTGAAGATGAGAGAAAGTCACACTAATTTTCACAGGTTTCCAGAGGTATCACCAAAAATCCTATTGCACTCATTGTCTGACAGTTTTTTAGTCATTCTCACAAGATCTGTTGACCTTTTGAGAGATCCTTGAGCTCAAGTGCAAGATGAATATGGTCAGGCAACACACAATATTATCATATTAATATATTGCGTATCATAAAATCTCACCCTTGAATAAAACATGTAAAGGTATGCAATTAATGTGGTATTTTACTTAGACAAAATGTTCTCTGGAAGTAATTTTTGGAAGAAAACCAAGATTTATGTAGGCAGTGAAGAAATACTGAACATCATTAGAATGATCTTTGTTGTTGTTGTTGTTGTTTATAACATTATTCTAGCAACTCTCCAGGGAGTTTATATTTAAATGCCCTCCTATGAATACATTTGAACTATAAAAGGTTATTCAACCTGATTATAAATGCTATTATTATAGGAAGCCATACAATGCATATAAACAGAATACTTTTCTGAATTGAGCTGAGACCATAAACCAGGTGTCCTCTTTTCCCTATGGCTGTACTCTACATGGCTCTCCTATAATGAAACCAGTCAAAAATAAGTCTCTGGAAAAGCTGTGATTCAATCTGAAAAAATTGTAAAAGGAGAAGAGGGAGCAAGAAAGCAGAGTCTTCAAGCATTCTGAAGCACCACTTCAGATGATAAAATACTCTAGCATATATAATTCTTCAGCTAGAAATGTATTTTCCCCTTCCATAGGGAAATTTAAAAGATGAAGATTTCATTAAAAGTGCAAAGAAGGAATCTACACCATGTGCAGCTACATTTTCCCCCTGGAACTCCATTTGCATTCTTGATTATTCATTCACTAAGGGGGCAGCAAAGAGTTTTGTATTGACAGAACTGGGTGAAGAGCAGCTGAAGAGTACCTGGGCTTACTTCTGAAGCCTGCTCCACTCCTGTGTCTGGTCTGCATTGTATTCAACATAGTTTCATGCTCATAAACATAGTTTCATGCTCATAACCTGCCAAGATATTCCTGGCTTTCCTTCTCTTTTCAGCTTCTCTGTTGCTGTGAGAAGTCCAGAGGTACATGGAAATATGACATTCCTTATTAAAGATGGTTTGATTATCACAATTAAAGGGGTAGAGGCTGTGAAGGGAATTTGAGTTTCTGTGTTCAAGCCTGAGGAATGATATAGCAGGACAAGGACCTTTGTAGTAGAGGAGGGCAGAGCAATGGATATTGTCTTCAGTAAGGCCTTTGACAATGTTTTCCCATAGTACTCATAGACAAATTATTGATGTACAGGCTGGATAAGGAGACAGTGAAATGTGTTATAAAACATCAGTATTGCCTGGTCAGTAATGTGGAGATCATTGGAGAGAGGGCTAGTTCAAGGCCAGTAAATGGTGATGTACCCCAAGTGTCAATATAGGGGCCAATCCTTGTTGATATCTTCATTAATAACTGGGGTGATGTGGCAGAGTGCACATTGAGAAAATTTGCTCATAAAACAAAACTGAGGAATGTGCCAGAATATCAGGAATATGCCAGAAGGTTGTACTGGCATCCAGATGGCTGTCAACTGGCTGGAGGAACGGGCTGGCAGAAACCTGGTACAGGTCTCCAAGGGGAAGTACAAAGTCCCATGCCTTGGGATGAACAACTGCACCACCAGCACAGGTTAGAGGCCACCTGGCTTGGAAGTAGTCTGGCACAAAAGCATTTGTGGTACTGGCAGACACAGAGGCCAGCAAAGTGCCCTTGCCACAGAGAAGGCTAATACTGTCCTGGGCCGCACTGGGAGAATTCATGCCAGCAGGTTGAGGGAGGGGTCCTTCCCTGTTTCTTAGCATTGGTGAGGCCACACCCAGAGCTCTGCGCTCCCTGGTACAAGGAAGATATGGACATGCTGGAGAGAGCCCTGCAAAGGGCCACCAAGGTGATTAAGGGACATTTCCCTCATAAAGAAAGGGAAGGAGTTTGACCTGTACAGCTTGGTGAAGAGAAGACTCAGGGGAATTTCACGAATAAAGACCTGAAGGGAGTCTGCAAAGACAATGCAGACAGGAGTGCCCACTGGCAGGACCACAGGCAGTATGCAAAATTGTTACAATGGTAATATTTTTTGTTATAGTTTGCATCATTGTTTTGGTTACAATTTTCCCCTTAACGGACACAGGGAATACATCAACCCACACATGCAGGTGTGGCACTTGAGCCTAGCCTTCTCTGCATGGGCCTTCAGCAGTCCCTCACAGGCTACAAAACTCTCAAGGTACTGCAGTTAATGACAGTATCTTAGCTTTGTGGCTCTCCACCTGAAGTGCCTCCGCCTCACAAAAACAAACTCTCATTTTGCCATCCAGCAATTTGAGAGCTGCTCCACTTGCAGTAATCAAGGAGAATTCCTCCAAATTAATCAGAAATGCAGATTTAAAGTAGATTTCTTAAAGTAGGAAGAAAGCCTTATTAAGCTGATGTTTTGCAGAAGTAAAACAGCTTTTATTAATTATAAATTCCCTCCTCTCAGTATGCAAGCTTAAGTGATTTCCCAGAGACAATGTAGATGGTAGCTGTTATCACTCATGGAAAAATGTACTCTACCACACATCTATTAAACATATGAGACATGACGATAAGTGAAGAGTAGGACTAGGCTTCTGTTTTATAGAATCATAACATCAATAAGATAGGAACATTTATCTGTGTTCCTGCATAGTAAAAAATACAGAATTAACCAGGGTGGAAGAGACCTTTGAGATCATCAAGTCTAACCTAGCACCCAACACCATCTAATCAACTGAACCATGGCACTAAGTGCCTCATCCAGTCTCTTTTTAAACACTTCCATTGATGGTGGTTCCACCACCTCACTGGGCATCCCATTCCAATGGACAATCACTCTTTCTGTGAAGAATGTCTTCCTAACATCCAGCCTAAATCTCCCCTGGTGCAGCTTGAGACTGTGTCCTCTTGTTCTGTCACAGGTTGCCTGGGAGAAGAGATCAATCCCCATCTGGCTACAATCTCCGTTGAGGTAGTAGTAGAGAGCAATGAGGTCTCCCCTGAGCCTCCTCTTCTCCAGGCTAAACAACCCCAGCTTCCTCAGCTGCTCCTCACAGGGCTTGTGCTCCGGACCCCTCCCCAGCTTTGTTGCCCTTCTCAGTACTATCTGCACTGTAGTTTACCAGAATTGTTATTGAGTTTTATACTTCTTTAAAAGTTAAGTATTGTCTAAAATAATTATCAGAAAGGCTGGGAAAGAGGCATAGAGTCATCTCAGGTTCCCACACATATGCATGAATGTACTCCTCCCACTATCTTTCCACGTAAGGCCATTTATCTCCTTCAAAAAGTTTTGTGCAGTCTTTTACATAAGTATAAATTGCAGCATGTTCAGCTGTATCATGTACTCACTGCACCTTCTTCATGACAGAGACGAAGTGTGCCATGCAGGTATTATAAAGCCAATGCAGCACAGCATGAAACACATGCAGCAACTAATGAACATAATTTGTAGCCCATTACAGAAGTCCTGTTGCTAAAGATGATGTCATGGAGTTTACCTAGCAGACCAAATCTCCTTCTGAGCTGGGAAGAGATCTGTTTGTCTAACTGCTGCAAAGAACTATAAAAGCTTTCCTGTGCTAAGTGGAAGACTTGTTTGTATTTCAGCATTCTGTTCTGTCTAAATTGCTTTCCTCTGAAGTGCACTGAAAGACCTCTTCAAGTGATGAAAGATGTTTTCCACACAGGAAATATCAGTAACACCAACCCAAATTCACCATCACTATGCCAAATAGCCACTGAAGGAAGATTCAACATGAACTACCACAGTTTAGAAAAATTCAACCAAAATGTCACGGTTTCCTCTAACCCTTCACCATCTGAAGTTACCAAAAAAGAAATAATAATAGACTTTTAACAGACTTTTGTGCACAGCCCTGGCAAGGGAATGTGTTATATTGCAGTTCTTTAAAGAAGCTCTGATGATGTTTGAATTTTCTGGGTCTAAAATCCCTGAGGTAGCAAGAAATCAGAGCTTTTTTTTTTGTTTTGGTTTTGGTTTGGTGCCCCCTCCTCCCCCCCAGTACAGGTCATTCACTCGGTACCACAGCACTGGAAAGGAGATATAATTTGTCTTCCAGATGGGAGAGTTTCACTAGCACACACAAGGATCAAATGAAGAGTCACATCAACATTGTTTACATCTACTAATCCCACCGTCAATCTCTTCACCCTTTTCAATATTCCAGACATTCAAAGAGTTACCCCACATGTGAAAGAGCTTGCCTGATAAAACCCTTACTGTACACCACATCTATGATAAAGAAGGAGGAAAACAAAGATCAAGAACAACCATTGTAATAATTCAGATTTTTTTTCTATGAGAAACTCTTTATACAATATTTTAACCCTTTAACTTATTTAAACAATGAATTCATGCATTTTATTGCTCTAAACATACTGGAAACCAACTTCCAAATGAGACTTTGCATGAAGTTAGCATGAGTGATAATTATGTTACACATAAGAAATAATGGAACTGTTTATAACTGTTTCATCATCTCTTTGCTCCTGAGAGCTTTTCAAAGGCTCATAGGCAGTGCTGCCATTCCCCCTTGCTCTGCAGCAATGTGTATTCAATGTTTTCTCAATTCTTTTTTTAATACTGCTTGCAAATGGAGAGAAAGAAGAGAAAGGGGGAAGGGAATTCAAGAGGAGAGCTTCACTGAACCTGATTGCAGCACTGATGCAAATAATTTCTCCTACCTGTCAAATCAAGAGCAAGACTTAGAAGCTAATTTGCAGGGTAGTAACCTTTTAGGAGGAGGTCATGGGTTGAGTTGAATTTGCTGCTGATATTCAATCCCATTCTGCTGTCATGCCAGCTTCAAAATGAAAGTACTGGCTGGAGCAAAGTATCAAGGGGCTTGAAGTTCAGATTGCAACATGAGAGGCTTCCTGTTCCGGCTGCCACTTTCAGTGGCAGGATGAGGCGGCTGATGAGTTGTTCTACAAGCAACTGGAGGCTGTCTCAAGATCATCAGATCTTGTCCTTGTTGGTGACTTCAACCTCCCAGATATCTGCTGGGAACTTAATTCAGCAGGGAGGAGGCAGTCCAGAAGATTCCTGGAGCGAATGGAGGACTGCTTCCTGATGCAGCTGTTAAGCGAGCCTACCAGGGGACAGGCTCAGCTTGACCTGCTGTTCTCCAATAGGGAAGGGTTGGTGGGAGACGTGATCGTGGGAGGCTGCCTAGGGTGCAGTGACCACGAGATAGTGAAGTTTTCAATATGCAGGGAGATAGGGAGGAGCACCAACAGAACCTTCACCTTGGACTTCCGAAGGGCAAACTTCAGCCTATTTAAGAAACTTGTCTGCAAAGTCCCCTGGGTACCAGCCCTCATGAACCAAGGGGTTCAGGATGGTTGGACCTACTTCAAACAGGAGCTCTTGAAGGCACAGGAATTGGCAGTTGCCACATGCCGGAAGGCAAGCCGGCGGGGAAGGCGACCGGCCTGGATGAGCAAGCAGCTCCTGGAGGATTTAAGGGGGCAGAAGAGGCTGTATCACCTTTGGAAGGAGGGGAAGGCGTCTCGAGGTATGTTCAAGGAAGCTGTTAGATTATGTAGGAATAAAATTAGGGAGGCTAAGGCCCAGCTGGAACTGAAGCTGGCCACCTCTGTCAAAGACAATAAAAAGCATTTTTATAAATATATTAACAATAAGAAGAAGGGCAGGAAGAACCTGCACTCCCTAGTGGACCTGGAGGGGAACACGGTGACTGAGGATGAGGAGAAAGCTGAGGTCCTGAACACCTTCTTTGCCTCAATTTTTAACAGCAAGGCAGGAGTTCAGGACGAGTGGCCTCCGGAGCTGGGCGATGGGGTCGGGGAGCAGTGCAATGCCCCGGAAATCCATGAGGAGTTACTTCGGGACCTGCTGAGCCACTTGGATATTCACAAGTCCATGGGACTGGATGGGATCCATCCTAGGGTGCTGAGAGAGTTGGCAGATGTGCTAGCTAGGCCACTCTCGATCATTTTCCTCCAGTCCTGGCTCACAGGTGAGGTCCCAGATGACTGGAAACTGGCCAACGTGGTCCCATCCACAAGAAGGGTCGGATGGAGGAACCTGGAAACTACAGGCCAGTCAGTCTGACCTCAGTGCCAGGGAAAGTGATGGAGCAGATTATCCTGGTGGCAATAACTGCGCACCTGAAGGATGGCCAAGGGCTCAGGTCCAGCCAACATGGATTCAGGAAGGGCAGATCCTGCCTCTCCAACCTGATCTCTTTCTATGATCAGGTGACCCGTCTGGTGGATGTGGGGAGGCCTGTGGATGTGGTCTACCTAGACTTCAGCAAGGCCTTTGACACCGTCCCCCACAGCAAACTGCTGACTAAGCTGTCAGCCCGTGGATTGGACCATTACACTCTGTGCTGGGTTAGGAACTGGCTGGAGGGCCGGGCCCAGAGAGTGGTGGTGAACAGTGCCACATCCAGCTGGAGGCCAGTCACCAGTGGTGTCCCCCAGGGATCAGTGCTGGGCCCTGTCCTCTTCAACATATTCATTGATGATCTGGATGAAGGGGTAGAGTCAGTCATCAGCAAGTTTGCAGATGACACAAAGTTAGGGGCAGATGTTAGTCAGTTAGAGGGTAGAAAGGCTCTGCAGAGGGACCTCGACTGACTGGACAGATGGGCAGAGTCCAATGGGATGGCATTCAACAAGTCCAAGTGCCGAGTGCTGCACTTTGGCTACGGCAATCCCATGCAGAGCTATAGGCTGGGGTCGGAGTGGCTGGAGAGCTGCCAAACAGAGAGGGACCTGGGGGTGCTGATCGACAGCCACCTGAATATGAGCCAGCAGTGTGCCCAGGTGGCCAGGAGGGCCAATAGCATCCTGGCCTGCATTAGGAATAGTGTGGCCAGCAGGAGCAGGGAGGTCATAGTGCCCCTGTACTCTGCTTTGGTTAGGCCGCACCTTGAGTCCTGTGTCCAGTTCTGGGCCCCTCAGTTTAAGAAGGACATTGAAACACTTGAGCGTGTCCAGAGAAGGGCAACAAGGCTGGTGAGAGGCCTTGAACACAAGCCCTATGAGGAGAGGCTGAGGGAGCTGGGATTGTTTAGCCTGGAGAAGAGGAGGCTCAGGGGTGACCTCATTGCCCTCTACAACTCCCTGAAGGGTGGTTGTAGCCAGGAGGGGGTTGGCCTCTTCTCCCAGGCAACCAGCACCAGAACGAGGGGACACAGTCTCAAGCTGCGCCAGGGGAGGTTCAGACTCGAGGTGAGGAGGAAGTTCTTCACCGAGCGAGTCATTTGTCATTGGAACGGGTTGCCCAGGGAGGTGGTTGAGTCATCGACCCTGGAGGCGTTCAAGGGGAGATTGGACGTGGCACCTGGTGCCATGGTCTAGGCATGGGGTCTGTGTTGATAGGTTGGACTCAATGATCCCCGAGGTCCTTTCCAACCTAAGTGATACTGTGATACTGTGATACTGTGATAGTTTCCAGGTTTGGGCTGTGTGGTGGTTTAGGCTGGGTACTGGCCCGGATACCAGTGCACAAAACACACCTGGGAGGTCCCTACAGGTGGGCCCAGCCCAGGGGGTGGTCACAGGCAGGTATTCCATTTCCCATAATGCCCTGCTCCCCTATAAAATGCCCATGTGGGGTCTTCACTTCCTCTTTTGTCCCCAGCTGCAGCCCAGGTAAAATGGTGTGAGCTGCCTCCCTTGGGCCTGGCGAGGCCCGAGGCTGGGTTGGGGGGGAGGAAAGAGCCCTGGTGGGGTTTGGGTGTACCCCCAGGTGGGGATGGGATGTTCTTGGGCATGTTCTGGGACTTCTCTCTATCACGGTGCTTGTGGTTCTCTGTAAAGCTTTCATTGGTGTTTGTTTTTAAATTGTTTTTCTATTTAAACTTTCCATCACTTTTGCAATCAATTTGTCTGAGTTGTTGTTTCTGCCCTGTGGTGGGGAGGGGGTTTGCCCCAACCCATTACAGGCTGTTGATCTTCTCTAGAGTGTGGCCTGAGGGTTGGGAGCTGGCTTCTGCTGCTGCTTCTGTGTTTTGCTGTGCTTTTCTGCAAATAGGCAAAGGTAATCCTGAACTGTGTCATTTCCAGTAAAACTCTTACTTCAGCCCAGATTTTTTTGGTGCTACTATCTTTTCCACCCGTCTGGGGAGAGAGTGGGGTGTGAGGGCAGGGTGTGAGAGAGCAGGGTGTTAGCCTAAAACAGAGGATTTTATCAGTGGTGCTCTTCACCAACATATAAACTCTTCAGGTCGTCTTGTACTGGCTATCAAAACTGAACAATTATATTTTGCCCCATGCAGAGGGGAAATTGGGTGGGACTCTCACCTAGTTTTATGTAAAAGGCAGACTTAAATTATCAGCTGGGCTTGTAGCCTGTCAGAGTTGTTGGAATTCCTCATGATGGAGCAGCCAATATAACTTCTATTTCTGTTCAATCTTTTCCATGCTCTTCAGTTCCTTGGTCTGATGGATATTGAGGTAATCCATGTTCCTTTGGCAGTTCCTCAGAGAGTTAAGTCCAAGCCTTTTGGCCTGGTAGATACACATACAATTCTGAATGTAAGAGGATGAGAGAGAGCTGAGACCAATCAGTAAGGTTTTCTTATTTAACCCTAGAGAAGTAGAAAAACCACCTCTTTCCAAAAGCAGCCATTTACATCTTCTGGTAGATCTTAAAGGCAAGGAGGACCTCTGGAGAACACATGTATAATCTAAAGGGACAGCAAGAAGACAATGTTAGCCATTGGAATGTGCTGCCCAGGGAGGTGGTGGAGTCACAGTCCCTGGAGGTGTTCAATAAAGGCTTGGATGTGGCACTTGGAGCCATGGTTTAGTGGTCAGGAGGTGTTGGGTGACAGGTTGGACTTGATGATCTTTGAGGTCTTTTCCAACCGTATTGATTCTATGATTCTATTCTATGATTAAATCATCACAGCCCACAACTTTTGGCCTTCACATCTCAAGTGGCTGTTGGAGGGAAATTAGACTATGGAGAACTAAGTGTTCCTAAGAACACTTAGTAAGAAATGTAACACATGGTAAAAAAATCATAGAATTGTCTTGGTTAGAATAAACCTTTCAGATCATCAAGTACAACCATTATCTATCTCTACTAAATCTGGTGCTAAACCATGTGACATAGCACCACATCTATGCCTCTTGTAAACACCACCAGGAGGGGGCTTCAGCCACCTCCCAGGGGAGACTATTCCAGTGTTTGGTGACCCTTTCAGTGAAGAGTTTTGTCCTAATATTCAGCCTAGACCTTCCCTGGTGAAACTTGAGACTTGAGATGATACGGACATATTAGGGCTCAATTTAGCTGAGTCATTCTTGAGGAACCTGCACAGGGAGGTGGTCGCAAGACAGCAAGCACCTCCAATATTCCAGGTGACCACTGCTTTGACTTTGTTTGTGCAGGCCTAGTTGTACTGTAATGTGACAGCAACCCCTTTGAGCTCACACAGGTGCAGGCACCCGAGCAGTGTCTGAATCACAATGTCCTGTTTCTGGAACAAACCACAGGACCATAGCAGTTGCTCAAATACAAAGGAAAGGGAGCAGAGAGGCACTCTGAGACAAGCATCTGTGGCAACGCAGCTTCCACAACACTACTATCCAGATAATTTATAAAGCTCTTAAAGAAGGCTGGCCCCAATACTGAGGCCTGGGGAACCCCACTTGTGACTGATTCAACCAGGCTGTCATAGTAGATTTTTACTCAGTGAAGTGTCCACCCAACTATGAGCAACCCTTTTCTCCAGGAGGATGCTATGGGAGACACTGTCGAAGGGTTGAATAAAGCCCAGCATGCACAGCCTTTCCCTCATCCTTTAAGTGGGTGACCTGGTCATAGAAGGAGATCAGGTCTGTCAAACAGGACCTGCCCTTCAGGAACCCATGGTGACCAGGCCTGATCACCTGGTTGCCCTGCATGTGTTGCATAATGACCCTCAAGATTATCTGCTCCATGACCTTCGCTGGCACAGAGATCAGACTGAAAGATCCGTAGTTCCTTGGGTCCTCCTTCTAGCCCTTCTTGTAGATGGGCATCACATTTGCCAATCCAAATATAACAGCATATTTGATTTCTGTCTCTGTGTGTTTTCTTGCTTAATTATGCACTTTAAAAACAGCAACTGTGCTGGGCCTCACCAGCTGTCCTGGAGGGTTAAAATGGCTAAACTGTCCATTTGGGGTCCATTAGGCCTTTCATACATTTTAAAACTAACACTCCATTAACAACAGATACAGGACTCAAGGTCTGAGTTTCCCAAACAACTTCTGTGCTGCATAAAGGAAGAATAAGGCTGTCTTTCCCCACACCACAAAGGACCTCCTTGTAAGCTGAGAAACATCAGACAGCATGTAGTAAGGTAGCAGAGCAGCACCTGCATGACATCCTTCTTACGCACAGGAATTTTCAGACTATGCGTTTTTTGTTTGCTGGTAAAAAATAACCCCTTATGTATAATGACATTGTAGCCCAATGCTTTCAGCTTAGCTCTGAGATGGCTTTAAAGCCTGACTCTCTTGCTCTTACCTTCGACATCTTGATATGAGACTAGTTTTGGGAAGGGCATGATCAAAGGCATAAAATAGCAGTAGGAAAAAGGTAGCTGCCTCCTGTGTCCAGAGATGGGGGAAAGCTGTGAGAATAGCTCATTTGCAGTGAGGGTGTTGTGGTAGGGCTAAATGGGCCCAGCACAAACCCAGATAGGTCCTGGTATGTCTAGACATGGCCTCCTCTCTCCCCACTCCCTCCTGCAGGAGTCCGGGGTAATGTGGGAAAAGGGACGAAAGAACAGGCACCAACAAGTCTGGTAAACAAGGTCTCCTTTGGGATAAAAGCAGGTGCACTGGCCATGCTTCTCATAGACCAGGCCTGTGTTTCTGCCTTTTGTAGTCTCACCCTGGCAGAATCCCATTCCACTGGGTAACTGTTTGCTGGCTTTAGCTGCCCTGTTGGCCCAACTGAATCTCAGGCAAATACATGTTAAATTGTATTTGCCTTGCCTTGCCTGGACTTGCCTTGCCTTGAGTCCCCTTGTCCAAGACCTGGGATAGAAGCCACAATCCTACTCACTGCAAGCCTGACAAGCCATGAGCCGTAGGATCCAAGCCTTGCTTCCCCTTGCAATTGGAATTTGTGCCCTTCCTCAGTTTACTCAGGAAGATGCAAGAGCTCTTCACGGGAACGCGTTGTACCGCCTGCCATCCTGCTGGAGCCAGACCAGCCTCAAGACAGTGCAGTGTCCCTGACAACCTTAACGGCTAACACGTAGCAGCAGCAGCCCCCCTGCTTGGGTGGAACTCATGTGAGTAATTCATTGCCTCCTTTATTTAATGGTTCTTGTTGAATCTCCCCCTGTGGTCAAGGGCCATATAGTGCCAGGGATTCAGCTGGCTCAGATCAAAGGAACGTGAACAAGGCTGAGGATGTACATCTCACCTTCTTTTCATTCTCCACTCCCAAAAGAATTCTAAAGTTTTGCTCCAAACTATGAATATGAAAAGCTTTTTGCAAAGTATAATTAGGAGATGCTCAGAATGAGAAGCACAGGCAACCTGAACACGAGAGCTACATACAGAACAGGAAAACACATTGTTTGAGTCAGGTTCAAACAATTCAGAATACCAACATACATCTTCTTTAGTCACAAATCAGCACACAGGAGAAACAAAGAATAGGTTTGGGTGACTGGGAAGTGAGGTGGATGTGAACTGCTTATAGGAAAGAAGTCAGGAAGTTGTGTTCAGTAGAACAGAATCTAGTTGGAGGCCTGTGTGTAGTGGAGTCCCTCAAGTCTCAGTAGTGAGCCCAGTAGTATTCAATATGTTCAGCAATGACCTGGATGAGGGCGCAGAGAGCACTGTCAGTCAGTTTGCTGATGACACCAAACTAGGAGGAGTGGCTGACACCCCCTCAGGCTGTGCTGCCATTCAGCCCAAATTTGACAGGAGTTGGGTGGGGAGAAATTGAATTAAATCCAACAAGGATGAGTGTAGAGTCTTGGGTCTGGGAGAGAACAGCCCCATGGACCAGTATAGGCTGGGGGCTAATCTGTTGGGGAGCAGCTCAGGGGAAAAAGACATGGAAGTCATGGTGAACAACAGGATGCCCATGAGCTAACAATATACCCTTGTGGCCAAGAAGGCCAGTGGCATTCTGGGATGGATTAGAAGGGCTGGGATGAGTAGGTTGAGAGAGGTTCTCCTCCCCCTCTACTCTGATGAGGCCACATCTAGAACATTGTGTTCAGTTTTGGGTGCCTCAGCTCAAGAAGGACCTCAGGGAACTGCTTGAAAGAGTCCAGTGCAGAACCACAAAGAAGCTGAAGTGAGTAGAATATCTCCCTGCTGAGGAAAGGCTGAGGGAGCTGGGTCTCTTTATCTGGGAGAAGAGGAGCTTGCGTGGCACCCTTATTCATGTTTATAAAGATGTGAAGGGCAGTATCAGGAGGATGGAGCCAGGCACTTCTCAGTGATGTCCAAGGACAGGACAAGGGGCAACAAGGATGAGCTGGAGCAGAGGAGGTTGTGCTTGAACATAAGGAAAAACTTTGATGATGGTGAAATAGCCATGGAGCAGGCTGCTCAGAGAAGCGGTGGAGTCATCTTCTCTGGAGACTTTCAAAACCTACCTGGATGTATTCCTGTGTGACCTGCTTTAGGTGATCCTGCTGTGGCAGGAGGGGTTGGTCTGGATGGTCTTTCAAGGTCACTTCCTAACTCCTAACATTCTGTGATTCTGTGATTTTATTTGTGATTGCCTGTTCTAGAAGACTGTGAGGGAAGTAGTAAGCTGACATTTAGGTCAGGACACAGGGGCTAGCTAAATATGATCCTAAACTAACAGCATGACAGACTGTCCCACCAATTAAAATTTAAGGGGACAGAGATGGTGATGGGGAAACAGGGGAAAAAATAAAAATCAATTGATAAAAGTGCTTCCTAGACAGTACAATTATGCTGAAGTGCCAGGAAGAGTGTGGTGGGCTGAAAAATTCCCCCCAGCATTAAATTTGCCAGACCAGCTCAATTTGAAGCAAATGAAGCTGTATTTACAAGCAAAACTACAATCTACAGTGGAATGCAGTGAAAGGTTTTTAAGGCCAGGCTGGATGTGGCTCTGAGCAACCTGGTCTAGTGTGAGGTGTCCCTGCCCATGGCAGGGGGATTGGAACTAGATGATCCTTGAGGTCCTTTCCAACCCTAACAGTTCTATGATTCTGTGATTCTATATAATACTTACTATATTTACAGGTATTTACAATTAATAAACAGCACAAGAAACCCTCTGGCCAAAGACCAGGGGAGCTGCAACAGCTTCTCCCTTGCCTGCCTCCTTCCCTACCCCCCATACACAAAGGGACAAGAGAAAAAAAATGATCAGAGAAGTTGTTAACACCAGTCACAACAAACCAGTTCAGCCAAGGTCACGCAGAAGTTAGTTATTCTCTCTCACAGTGAAGAAGACTTACTCTGTCTTCTGGAACAGCATGGTTTCTGCAGAAGGATAGCAGAGAGCACAAACTTCAGCTTACTTATGACATCAGTGTATATTCCCTTACTTTTGAAGTGAAGTCAAATAGACCCACAAGAATTTGTGTAGTTCTTACAAATCTTTTAGTTAGCATATCAGTGCTGTAGCTGCTACATGCTTCTGAAATCCAAAAGACAACCAAGACAAGCACAGGAAAACTGAGCTTGAAAGACAAGAAGGAAATCAGATGAATGGCTGTTATGATGAAAAACAAAGTAAAAGTTAATACTTTTAATTGGCAGAAGCAGATTATAAATATTGACTTTCTGGTTCCTGCTTGGAAAGTGAAGGGAAGATGGCATGCATAGAGCAATAAACACATCCAGCAGGCACAGCAAGGGAAAATCAATTGTACTTTTCTGTCACTTGTCACATGATCAGTATTTTACAGTCATAACCACATTCCCAGCCCAGATTGTGATTCACATTGTGAATGTTGAATTGATACACAGAGAGTTTGCCTATGTTCTTCTTCCTGCTGTTGTCCTGCCCTTTCCCAAGAAATTAGAAGACTGCCACTCTCACAAGCCTGAGCAAGGTGCGTGGGGTGCTGTGTAATACAGAAGTCACTGTTATACAAAAGAAGTCACTGTTGCCATTTAGCACACAAAAAGCTGGCACAGCAGTCCTGTTTTCTGAAATGCAGAGCATGTAGGTTCTGCATCAGTACTCCTCATCAGAGCTCCTGAAAGGCTGCCAGTAATGGAGTAAGTATTATGAGACACATCTGTTGCTAATGCTGGAAACAAGGCACATGTTAGCACACATCTCACCACATTTTTCTTCTTCCAAGCATGCCATGCAATAACACAGACAAGCATCCAGGAACATCTCTTTCTAAATGGATATCCAAATGACCATCAAGTAAAAAAAGAGTAGCTCATTAAAATATGTCACTGCCATGATCCATGTTTGGGAATTTACCATTCCAGCATTTGATGGCAGGGATAAGTAGGACTCCTGTTCTCTCATGAGTGCATGAGGCCTTGGATCATAGTATCATAGTATCATAGTATCATTCAGGGTTGGAAGGGACCACAAGGATCATCTAGTTCCAACCTCCCTGCCATGGGCAGGGACACCCCACACTAGATCAGGCTGGCCAGAGCCTCATCCAGCCTGGTCTTAAACACCTCCAGGGACGGGGCCTCGACCACCTCCCTGGACAACCCATTCCAGGGTTTCACCACTCTCATGGTGAAGAACCTCCTCCTCATATCTAGCCTGAATCTCCCCACCTCCAGCTTCATTCCATTCCCCCATTGTCGTGGATATGCCCTCAGAAATGCGCGGCAGATCCATCAATGAAATTATAAGTTTATTTATATATATACAAACTCTGTAACGGGGTATTTACAATCGCCCTTCACAGGTATCAATATTCGGTTAGTGGAACTATCTTTACAGAATGTTATGTATGGGCATTTAAACCAAAATGATTCACAGAACTTAGAATCTAAACTGAGTCAGAGAGTGGCGGGGGAGGGGTTGGTCAGTGACCAGCAACCCTCCACCCGGAGCAATATAAATGCTATCCTAAACGAAGCTCTACAAAGGAGGGCTTGGCTTACTCAGACGCTGAGTAAGCCGTGGAGTCTTTCTTCAATAATGTTTATAATCCAGACAACGTGGGACGGATGTGCCGTAATAAGGAGGCAGGAAATGGCGCTGGCCGCGTGGCCAACTGCGTGGCTCTGCTGTTCTCTCCCAGGATACAAAATTCCTCGCTCGGAGGGGGGCAGTGGCAGGTCAGCAACGCTGGTTCACACGGTCTACCAGGTTTTCTCCTACGATGGATCACGCAGCGGTTGATCCCACGGAGTGCTGTCCACGGCACTGCACACAGCTGGGTAACAGTGGCAAAAGGACCACGAGGCCTCCCAGAGCACTGGCTGGCACGCACGCACACACAGGCTCCAACACCGAGGTGGGGGGGCTCATTTGCCAAACGACCCCTATTTACCATTTGCCCCAGTGAATACTGGCCCAATAAGCACCTGTTGCCAACCCAAACATTAACCAATGAACTACTAGCTACCAAATATGGCCTGAGTATATGCTATACTTGGGGAAGCAAACATATAGCCTGCCTCTAGTACTGCAGGGGTGAGACCACGCCCAGGTAGGCTGTCTACCTGGACTCAGTGGCGCCAGGATTCCCCCTGCTGCCTCCAGAAAGGGGGGGGGACAAAGGAGGGTTCACACATACAGAAATATATCCTACCCAAATGTTTGGGGCACAATCCTGATGATAAGCATCTTTCACTACATTCCACCCCCTGCTTATGGGCAAGTATATGTGGGCAAATATTATTCTATAACTAAACTCTACCAAAGATGAATTAAACATTATATAGAGACATCACAAGAACATCATGCATATATATATATATATATCTCAGAAGTGTACAACTGTACTCTAAACAAAGCATGCTACAACACAGTATAGAACTCCTTAAGTCTAAGGTCAGTATCGGTGACCTTAGTGTTTTCTAATCTCCACCCCCTGACCGGTGGTGGATTCCTGTTACTCCCGAGATGGGTCTTCCTTTCCAGGATAATCTGTCCACTGGAACCGCTGTCATTCTGTGGAGAAACAAAACTGGCCACGGTATTTAAAGCCGGGCTTGACAGTTAGTAATTTGGAACGACCCACCGAGCACTTATGCGATGAGTTTTTCCATTGATGTCAGTAGCCTCCCAAGCGTATAGACCCCTGGGCTTAGCCAGTGTCATTGGTACAATCCCGATAGAAGGCAGTTTCACTAACACTGGTTGGCCCACCTGCATCTGTGTTACGGAATGTGGGTGTTCATCCTTTGCCTCCCCTGGCATGTGGCTGACATCCCTAACTGGGTCAGCAGGGCAAAATGCCTTGACTTTGGGGCTGCCATAATTCCCCCATTGGCTGTTTACAATGAAAACTGCAGAAGGCAGGCGTTTATCCCAATTACTCCTTGAAACATTTGCATGTTTCTTAATGAGGCCATTTGCCCTCTCCACTATGCCATTTGCCTGGGGATAATATGGAGTATGAAATGTCCATTTGACTCCTTCCCCTCGGGCCCAGTCTTGGACTGAGGTTGAGGTGAAATGTGAACCATTATCACTCTGAATATGTTCAGGCATAGGCAGAATGCTGAACCAATCCTTTAGAGTTTCAATGGTTTGAGCTCCTGAAGCAGTGCTAGTAGCAGTGGCCATGACTAAGCCTGAAACCACTTCTACCCCTACCAGTATGTATTTTTTCCCATGTGAGGGTCGGAGGGGACCAACATAATCAATCTGCCATGTGCTCCATAGTACTTTGTCTTCCTTGATATGCTGGGCCGGAGCCAGACCGGGATGGTTAGCTTTTAATCTGATCTGGCACTGAGGGCAGGCTGAAACAATGGTTTCGCATGTGGTCAAAGAAACTGGCCACCCCTGGATCTGCATTCGTAGTAAAGGTCTGACTTACCTGAGTGACCTCTTTTAATATGTAGCCACTCAGCCAATCACTCCCATTCCTTTCCCTCACGATCAACCATACTGATTTTTGCTAAGTGATCTACTTGTTGATTCCAAGTAGCAGCAGGGTTTGCTTCCTGGAGTGTCCTTTACCCATCCTACTTTGATGGTCCTGGCTCGACTTATCTCTAGTAGTCTTTGCCAGTCGGTTGCCCTCCAGACTGGGGTATTGCCAACTATCCACTGGTTTGCTTCCCACTGGCAAATCCATTCTGTGGCACCTTTGAAAGTAGCATATGAATCAGTGTATGTGGTCTCTGCACCATTTTCCACAGCTAGCATGAGGGCACGCAGTTCTCCCACTTGGGCACTGCCTTCACCCTCTTCAATGACAGTCCTGTCTGTGCCAATCTCCAGTGCTGCGGCCTTGTAATGCCACTGTGATTCTACCCTTTGGGCAGATGCATCTGTGAACCACATTCCCTCAGTATTGGCATCGGCAGTCAATCCAGGTGCTACCTGAATAGGAGATGGCTTGTAGGGCTGGCACAGTGGGATAGTATGTGGGTTGATAGGCTGCTGCAATTTGGATACTTTTGTGGGCCCTTCTCTTAGAGGCATAAGCTGAGCCATCCCTTCCAGATAGGCATACCATTTTCTTACAGTAGCCTTCTGAGCAATTCCTTCTGGTGGTGGGGTTCCATTGAGGATTGCTTTGAGCAGAGAGAATGGACCTTGCACTACGATATCCTGCGTAGTGCGCAGCTTCTCTGCCTCTTTGACAGCTCGGGTCAGAGACAGGAGTCCCTTCTCCCATTCAGAATATCTCCTTTCAGCATCTTTGAATGCTGTTGAAGAGAATAAAAGGGCTCTGTTCGGGCCTTTAGGTCCCCTTTGAAAAATCCCACAGTAGGAAGCATGTTCAGAGAAGCCCCATTCTGCCCTTAAGGGGTCATGTGGGTGCAAAGGGCCCAATTTCTGGTAAGCCTTTAATTCGTCCTTCAAAACCTTTAGGCTTTCAGTATGCCTTGGGGTCCAGTCCCAGACTCTGCTCCTTTTAAGCAGGTCATAGAGGGGACGAGCAATTACTGAGAAACCTGGAATATGTTTTCTCCAGTAACCCAAGGTACCCAAGAGCCGCTGAAGCTCCCTTTGTTATTGGGAAGTTGGCCCTTTTCAATAGCCTCAAGAGCATCCTCTGGCACTGATATTGCTCCTGCTACCCACCAGGATCCAAGAAATTTAATTTCTTGGCTCGGGCCTTGACATTTAGCTTGTGGAACCTGTAACCCATTTTTGGTCAAGAGGTCCCAGATCGCTGCAGCTACTGAACCCACCTTACCTTCATCATTTCCCCGACAAAGATGTCATCTATGTACTGGTAGACACTTACATCTTTTGGGACTTCAATGGTGTCTAACAGTGCTGCTAAGGAGTTGTGTGCAATGGTTCCTGAGTGCTTGTACCCCTGGGGAAGACGATTGAAAGTGTATTGGGAACCTTGCCATGTGAAAGCGAACTGTGGTTTATCCTCCTCACGTAGAGGGATCATAAAGTACACGTCCTTAATGTCCAGTGAAGCCATCCAAGTATGTGACGCAGCTTGGATTGCTGTCACGATGGATGTCAGGCTTGGGACTGCAGCGGTGAGAGGGGGCGTGTTGCTATTGAGCCTCCTGTAGTCAATGGTGAGTCTCCATCGTCCATCAGGTTTACGCACTGGCCACACTGGTGAGTTATAGGGTGAGTGTGTCCTGGTAATGATTTGTCTCTTTTCCAGGTCTGCAATCACCTCAGTGATGCCTTGTCTGGCTGCTGCTGGTAGGGAATACTGTGCAACACATGTGATACTTGATTTGGGTAAGGGCGGAGCAATTTGGAGAGTGCCTACCCAAGCGGTTTCAATCCCTTTTGCTCCTACTCCATAGGAGCCAAAGCACCACAGGGTACCGTTAAGGAGATGCCACCGTTTGCCAGCTAAAACATCAAATCCAAGGATGTGCTCGGGGTACGGACTCAGGGCAACTTCTACCAGGGTACTCCGCTTGTCACCAGGAAGCCACAACCTTGTTTTGGCTAAATGGCACGTATGAGGCGTTCCTGTAACACCCTGTATCTTAATCCTTTTCCGGGATGGCAGGATCTTCAAGCGTTTAGCTTGTTGCACATTCAAAACACTGATTTGCGCCCCAGTGTCAATAAGGAATTTTACAGCAGTTCGAGTAGGTCCAGTGGGAATCAAAATGAAAGGCTCTGGATCCTCAGACCATTGACAAGCATTACCAAAGCGATGAGTGAGGCCTGGAACAGTCACTGCTGTGTCTAGTTTTTTGGCTTTTTATCTGGGCTCTGGCGGCGAGGTATGAAGGGGTTAGCATCCTTGCTGGGTGAAACAGTTTTAGGACTGCTGCTTCCAGCTTCATTCTTCCCCTTGCCGCGGCGGTCACTTCGGTAGTCGTCCTCTTCCCAGCTACCGGATTTATTTTGTATGCTCAGCACTACGCCTTTTAACAGTCTCGTTGGTAATGACGCTATTAAGGATTCAGGTACATTCAAAGACAATGCTAGTCGATACCATTTCTCTCTGGGTGAAAATGATCTATTAGAAGTACGCCGTTTGTCTCTCCAGCGGTCGGAATTTCTCCCTCTGGGACTTCCCGAGTGACGGCGATCTGACTCCGGCTGCTGCTTGAACTCGCAGAAGTCGCAGTAGGGGATGTCTTAGTGTGGCGCACTTCCTGCTTTTTTCCCGCGGCGTCGCCGCGTGGTTGCCTTTGAAACCAGTATGGTGTCTGTCGCTGGGAGTCTTGGCCATGAGCGTATGATCAGAGTAGCCCAAGTCTCGGCCCTTGTGGAATAATGCCATCAACAGTTCCTCCCAAGTTAATTGGTGTTCCCGGGAATTAGTAGAGGCCATATTCCTTTCAACTACTCGTTCAATTTCCTCCTTTTTGGCATCACATACATTTTTCAGACCCGGCGGCAGCCCACGGATTAGAATTTTGAGTCGCACTGGGTTAATTGGGGCATCTAGTGGGGAAGGATATGCCCCGCGATCGTACATTGCTTGAACGCACGCCAATTTTTTAATCGTGGCAGTGAGTTCGGCCGAACTGGTAACCCTCACTTCTGTTGGTTCATCTCTATCTATAGGATCTAAACTTCCAGCCCAGTGAGCGACACGGGAAGTTAACGAGTGGTATCCCTCCGGACCCATACCCAAAAATACTTCATGACCCCATGAACAGCCTTTTGCTTCATTACGGTCCAAAATAATTGTATCCCCACCCAATTCCATAACACGATACAAAAAGTCTGTTACCGACTCGTCCGGTTCTCGTGCAAACGTCTCCTGCAAGTCCCAAAGCTTTGCTCCGCTGTACGGGCGAACAGAGGTAGTTGTTGTCCCTTGGCCACGGCGGCCGTCCGTGTATTGCTCTTTAAGAACGGGACGTAAATGCACGGTTTTCCTCCGTATGGGTTCATCTTCCGAACTGTAATCCGTATCGTCCCAGTCAGATGGGTTTCTCTCTGTTCGGTAGCTATGGGATTTTTCCGGCTTCGCTTCTCGGAGCACTATTGTCAGGCGAATTTAATTCACGCGCGGCTGCTGACGTGCTGGGCTGAGCGAGTGAATCGGGACTCGGGCTTTGCAGTGTTCGAGTCTCGGCAGGTCCAAGGGGACCGTAGGTCTAAAGTCTTGCGGCACGGTGGGATTCGCTACCTTTCTGTCCTTTCCGCGAGACTGCGGTGGGGTAATTCGTAAAGGACTGTACGGGAGAGCCGGCTCCGGGCGCGACATCGTGGTCGCGGGGCTGCTCGGGGCTAGGCGGTTGGGAGATCCCAGGAAGGCTTGAAACAGAGTCTCTGTCTGATCCCGCTAATACCTTCATAGTAGCGTTGCTTTCTTTAATTTGCAACGTTAACAAGTTATGAAGTTTATCATTTTGTGCCTCAGACTTTCCTAACTCTCTTCCAGGAAGTTATTTTTTTCCTCAAGTTTTTTAATCTTTTCCTCTAATGCTGTAAATTGCCTTGTGCTCGCATTATGCAAGCCCCCGATCGCAGTAACTCTCTCCTCGGTTATTGCGGTTGGATCAGCGCATAGCTCGACCACGTATTCGGATAATTTCGTGGTGATTTGATCCGGATTTGTCAGGTTTTCTATAGCCCATTGCATATCGGATCGTTTTATTACGTATCCCATTCTGTAGAGATAGTCACTTATCGGATAACCCTTGCACTGCGCCATTAATGTCGTGGATATGCCCTCAGAAATGCGCGGCAGATCCATCAATGAAATTATAAGTTTATTTATATATATACAAACTCTGTAACGGGGTATTTACAATCGCCCTTCACAGGTATCAATATTCGGTTAGTGGAACTATCTTTACAGAATGTTATGTATGGGCATTTAAACCAAAATGATTCACAGAACTTAGAATCTAAACTGAGTCAGAGAGTGGCGGGGGAGGGGTTGGTCAGTGACCAGCAACCCTCCACCCGGAGCAATATAAATGCTATCCTAAACGAAGCTCTACAAAGGAGGGCTTGGCTTACTCAGATGCTGAGTAAGCCGTGGAGTCTTTCTTCAATAATGTTTATAATCCAGACAACGTGGGACGGATGTGCCGTAATAAGGAGGCAGGAAATGGCGCCGGCCGCGTGGCCAACCGCGTGGCTCTGCTGTTCTCTCCCAGGATACAAAATTCCTCGCTCGGAGGGGGGGCAGTGGCAGGTCAGCAACGCTGGTTCACACGGTCTACCAGGTTTTCTCCTACGATGGATCACGCAGCGGTTGATCCCACGGAGTGCTGTCCACGGCACTGCACACAGCTGGGTAACAGTGGCAAAAGGACCACGAGGCCTCCCAGAGCACTGGCTGGCACGCACGCACACACAGGCTCCAACACCGAGGTGGGGGGGCTCATTTGCCAAACGACCCCTATTTACCATTTGCCCCAGTGAATACTGGCCCAATAAGCACCTGTTGCCAACCCAAACATTAACCAATGAACTACTAGCTACCAAATATGGCCTGAGTATATGCTATACTTGGGGAAGCAAACATATAGCCTGCCTCTAGTACTGCAGGGGTGAGACCACGCCCAGGTAGGCTGTCTACCTGGACTCAGTGGCGCCAGGATTCCCCCTGCTGCCTCCAGAAAGGGGGGGGGACAAAGGAGGGTTCACACATACAGAAATATATCCTACCCAAATGTTTGGGGCACAATCCTGATGATAAGCATCTTTCACTACACCCATGTGGCAGCATTCTCAACCATAAGGTTGCACAAGCCAGCAACTTGGAAATAGATGGGAAGGTAGCAGGCTGGAGTGTCCTTATGTGCCTGAAAAAGTGGAGAAAAATTAAAATGTATTTACTTTTCAGCACAGTGAAAGAGACCAGGAAAAAGCACACTTGCTGAGAAAGGCAGTATGAACTTTGAGATGAACTTAAATATCAGGTAGCCTTGAAACACTACACTAAGCACACTGCATAAGTCACAAGACCCATAATTACTTGGAGCCTTCTATAACTGAAATGACTAATTCCATATAATGAGGTGGTTAGGTTTAGCAATGAGAATGGCACTGGTGAGACTGCCTTATAGACAGTGGCACAGTCTGAACAGCTTTCTTACAGTCACTCACTTCTGGGTCTAGCTCAACTACATACAAGCAGTACACATAAGAAGAATGGAGATTCAGAGACAAAACCCCCCCACAACACTTAAAAGCAACCAAGTGATAAAAGAAAATACAACTCCCCACTTACTTACTTAGAAGGTGATCAAACTCTGGAGATTGTGAAGTCTGCATCTTTCAAGATGCTCAAAACAGAGCTGAACACAGGCCTGAGCAAGCTCCTCTAAACTTATTTTTGCAGAGGGTTGGACAGGGCAATCTCTAGAGGTGCATCCCAACCTCAGCCTCTCTGTTATTCTGTGAAACAGGCATGGTTTTTGTCACAAGTCAAGGTGAAGAGGATATTAAGCTTAAGTTTGATCTGCAACATTTTAGAGATTTTAGGCAGTCCTAAAATCATTAATGAGCTATACAGATCCTAATTTACACAAGAGGCCTGTGTAGATCTCTTAGCAAGTCAAGACCAAGAAGACACATGGGTAGCTTTAAAGCTGCCCAGAGGTACTCCTCTATCTCCCAGACCCCAGATGGTGAGTCCCTGTCATGAAAATCTCCATTCTCTTCATTGTCTTTAAATATTGAATTTAAGCCCAACTTAGAAATGCTTTAAGATAAGATTTAGTGCTATCACAGACAGCTTTTAGATCATTCTGGCTACTTTGGACAAGACCCTCATCTTGATAACTTGAAGAGCAGCCCAGCATGCATAATTTCCTACTGAGAGGTCATTGAGGACATTCTAGCTAAAATCATTCTGCTGACCAGCACTAAGAGATGTCTCTCCTGTACACTGTGATTGATCCATTTAGCATTCAGTACCTGTAATCTATGTGTTCTTACTGCAGCACTAAAAGGATTTCCTTGGCTTTACTTTCCTGTAATTCTATGCCTGGAGACAATTTGATTGCTGCTTGGTACTGCACAAGATGACTCACTCTTCTGTTTTAAGAATTCCATTACCAACAGCAGTGACTCATCATGACCAGATTAACAATGTCAAGGTTTTGTGACTCTGACTATTTCTCTCTGTTTATCCTCTGAACATCTGAATGTCTTGTGAAGTGTAGGGGTTTATAAAAGAGTGGTTGCACATCCTGAACCATGCCACATTACTGTGGTAAATGTCTAATAAGCAATTTCAGCTTAACTTCAAAGATAAAAAGTAAGATAACTATAAGTCAGTACCAAGGCAAGAACACTGGAGTAGCCCTTAATAGTTGCAGAGCTGAAGCCATGTGTATGGACAGACAAGGTATTGTGCATGTGGCAGCAACAGCAAAGCGGATGACAGGGACCTCACCTCCTGTTGGGCATGGATCTCCCTCTTGTCAGGCATGGTGTGAGGGAGGAGAGCATGAAGCTTTCAGTAACGCTGCTTTCTTCAGCTACTACTCCTCCTCAGTACCTAAGGACCAGCAAAGCTGAGCCTTGTCCACATTATTTGCATATTTGTCAAAGGAAAACTACTCTCTTTATCTAAAACTTATTGTATGACATAGTAACAGATCTGATGAGTCAACAACTTTCAGATGCTAAAGAGAAGTCACGTCATGACCAGCTGTCTGTCGCACATTCATATTCTTTCTACAGTGCGAGATCTGAGTGGCAGGTTGCACTGAAGCAGACCCAGGACTGGACTAGTTGCTGACACAGAGCACTGGACTGCAACATGATTCATGCAAATAACTTTTAGCATTATTGTTAGGCACATAGAACTAGGAAAGAAATTTGTGTGTGTGTTTATTTCTGTAAGTCATTATGGCTATAGATGACTGGATGCTGTTTAATATGAATTCTTGCTTATATTGTGCAGAAAGTATAATCAGAATCCTGGAATGGACTTGCATGAGTTAATATCTTAAATGTGACCTTCTTAATGTCCTTTGTGTCCAAGACCTAAATTCTAGGATCTTTATCACCACTCCTAGACTAATGCTTGTGATTTGCCATTGGAATGGGCTGCCTAGGGAGGTGGTGGAGTTGCCATCTCTGAAGATCTCCAAGAAAAGCCTGGATGAGGCACTTAGTGCCATGGTCTAGTTGATTGGATAGGGCTGGGTGATATGTTCGACTGGATGATCTTGGAGGTCTCTTCCAACCTGGTTGCTTCTATGATTCTATGCTAGCAATACTGAATACCTAAACAGGTCAGAATGAAGCAGAGACCATCCCTTTTTTAAAAAATAGAAAGAGATTAAAGGAAGAAGAAGATAACAGAATTTCCTCAATAATCATACAAAATGAGGATTCAATAATAATGCCATTTCTAAATTGAGGTCCCCAGTAAGATCAAAGAGTAAAAGCAAGCAGACCTTTACTGCATTCACTTTCTTTAAATGCAAGAAGGCTCCTACACTACAACTTCCTACCATATCCTTCGGATTTTAATAAATTGAATTAGTACTTGCTGCCCAAAATTGTTTTACTCACTGTATTGAGATGATGGGAAAACCAAATCACAACCTCTCTCCAATCTTATTTTTCTGCTGAACAGCTTCTGGGCATTATGGAAGTTTGTCTTACTCACAGATTAAACACTTTGGCTTGCAAAAAGAAAGAAATAATTTTTGATCCAGGATCCCACAGAAGAAAAGACTATATCCACTCCCCACACTCTTGCAATAAGATGATACAAAATACCTATGCCTAGTGGCAGTCTAGTAATGCAAAAGAAATCGCAAATTTCCCTGACAGATGTCTCACAAAACAGCTGCAGCTTAATCTGAAAATCAATTTTAGTGTTCATCTTAGCAAAGGTGAACACTGCAATAGACCTATTCAAAGGAAAATAGATAAAGATTTGAAGACTCTGTCAGGGTATCCTGCTTTCATTCTAGCGCAAAATCAGTGAGAAGTCAGCTGGTGGCTAAACTGAAATTTATTTTTGCAGGCTGGTGCTATTGATGAAATAGAGGATAACATTTACCTTCTGACATTTAAAAAATAGGAATATGTCTTGATAGGCCTTAAGGAGTGTGTAAAATTTCAATATTTACAATACAGAGTGTAGGCAGGTGGACTTTGACATAATCAAAGCATGGGGACTGGGGAAGTGACACAGCAGAGTCAAACATTTGCAGCATTGAAACACTTCCTCAAAAAAAGTCTTCAAAATAGCACTGTAGCACTCTCATCATTATCTGTCTTGTATTTATCCTGCAAAACCAAATACAGAGGTCTGTTTCCTCATTAAAGACTTCAAAAAGGGAGTTGGATTTTGCAACTTAATTAGCAAATACCATTAGCTTAATGCAGGCTGTGGCAGGTATCATGCGGTAATAGGGCCAAATTTTATCCACTTAGCAACTGAGATTCTTGATTGCATAAGCCTTCTTTCTGCACTAATGCATGACCCCTGGAAGAACTGAACACTATTAATAAATTTATAAGCTCAGCAAGAGAATCAATGTGTTAAAAATAGCCTGAGAGAGCTGACTTCATCCAGGCTGCTAGAACATTGAAAAAGCAGAGCTGAAGGCTAGTGTGTGAAGTGACAGTAAATGAGATTAAAATCATATTGCAAATGTCAGTAGGGTCAAGTTACAGCTTGACACATAATTTAGAAGATCTCTTGGTGAATCTGGTAGTGTTTCTGAGGCCTTCAAATGCCCTTGTGTTGATCCAGCCTGGTCCATGTGTCCCTGTCATAGTAGTCACTAGTGGTGTCCCCCAGGGATCAGTGCTGGGTCCCATCCTGTTCAATATCTTCACTGATGATCTGGATGGGGGAATTAAGTCAGTCACCAGTAAATTTGCAGATGACACCAAGTTGGGAGCAGATGTTGGTCAGTTAGAGGGTGGAAGGGTCTGCAGAGGGACCTCGACCAGCTGGACAGATGGGCAGAGTCCAACATGATGGCATTCAACAAGTGCCAAGTGCTGCACTTTGGTCACAACAACCCCATGCAGAGCTACAGGCTGGGGTCAGAGTGGCTGGAGAGCAGCCAAACAGAAAGGGACCTGGGGATACTGGTTGATAGTAGGCTGAACATGAGCAAGCTGTGTGCCCAGGTGGCCAAGAAAGCCAATGGCATCCTGGCCTGCATCAAGAAGAGTGTGTCCAGCAGGAACAGGGAAGTCATTGTGCCCCTGTAGTCAGCACGGGTTAGGCCACACCTTGAGTACTGTGTCCAGTTCTGGGCCACTCAACTGAAGAAGGACATTTGGACACTTGAATGTGTCCAGAGAAGGGCATCAAGGCTGGTGAGAGGCCTTGAGCACAAACCCTATGAGGAGAGGCTGAGGGAGATGGGATTGTTTAGCCTGGAGGAAAGGAGGCTCAGGGGAGACCTTCTTGCTGTCTACAACTCCCTGAAGCGTGGTTGTAGCCAGGTGGGGGTTGGTCTCTTCTCCCACACAACCAGCACCAGAACAAGAGGACACAGTCTCAAGCTGTGCCAGGGGAAGTTTAAGCTCAAGGTGAGGAGAAAGCTCTTCGCAGAAGGAGTTAGCCATTGGCATGGGCTGCCCAGGGAGGTGGTGGCGTCACCATCCCTGGAGGTGTTCAAGAAGGGATTGGACATGGCACTTGGTGCCATGGTTTAGTAGTCATGAGGTCTGTGGTGACAGGTTGGACTTGATGATCTTTGAGGTCTCTTCCAACCTTATCAATTCTATGATTCTATGAATTGTTCCATCTTGTCTTGCTGGCTCTTAAATTCAAGTGGGTTGGAAAGACTAGAGATAATGCATAACATCAGCCATTAAGGACTGTTGTTCACCTATACCTCTGAAATATTCATTCACACTTCACTGAAATCAGAACTGTAATACAAGCTTGGGATAATTCACTCATTAATTTCCAGGGCATAATAAATGTCAACCAACAGGTGACTAGAGAACTCATCTTAATTTGTGGTAGTCTGCTATCTAAAAGATTACAACAGGAGTTTGAGCTTGTTTCTGCCAGGCAGTGTCTTTCAATATCCTACTATCTAGAACACAGAAGCTTCACCATGGCCTTTCTTGGGAGGCACAGAACTTGTTGGAAGATTTTCCACTTGTTGCCCAGAAAATCTTGCTCCAGTTAAAGAAACTGAACAGGGTACAACATGTATTCCTTGGTGGGTTTCTCAGCTTTTTTCAATTTATGAGAAAATGATGACATAAGTTCAGGTCTACAAATAACTTATGCCTTTCAGACGGTCAGTCTTAGAGATCAAGACTTTAATGGTAGATCATTGGAATGGGTTGCCAAGGTGGGTGGTGGAGTCACCATCCCTGGAGGTGTTCAAGAAGGGACTGGACGTGGCACTTGGTGCCATGGTCTAGTCATGAGGTCTGTGGTGACAGGTTGGACTCGATGATCTTTGAGGTCACTTCCAACCTTAGTGATACTGTGATACTGTGATCCTTGACTAACAATTGAAAAATCTGTACAATGGTTATGTTGTTAGTGTTTTGCTTTTTTAAAAATTGTCAGTGTTCTTTATGAGTCCACTGTCTTTTCTTCTTCCAGGTCTTCTTCATTTACCTTTGAGTCTCCTATCTTGTTTCCTTTTCTAATGATGCTCTGAAAAAAATAAGGATCCTGCTGTACGACATCTAGACATTATTAATTATACTTTCTTCACTTTTGTCATAGATGACCATGTGGCATTGTGGCAGCACAGGGTTTTCTGTAATTCACAACATTTTCTCACTCCAGGCCATTTACACAATAAAGGAACCATATTTCATGTAAGGCCTAGAAACTGGCATGACAGATTTAATTAAAATACATTTATACTTCTGTCTCCTATTCCAGATATATGGTATTCTTAGGTCAGTGGTTGTGCCATATTAATGAATTTCAGCAATTATATTGGACAAGAGGAAGCTGAGTATTCACAGGGGAACTAATTTAATTACTATATCTTGGAGTGCATCTTGAGAGATTAGACAAACCAGCTCAAATTTGCCAGTCAAATTAAGTCTGATATCATTGACTGTTTCTTAAAAATTATCAGAAATGGCTGGCAATTTGTTCAGATTCACCAACAGATGCTGTCACTTTAATAAAAAGTAGCAATTAAAAAAGGCCGAGAAAATAATATTTTTTTTGCAATTCGCTGATAAAGTTATAGCTTGCTACCAGGGTATGAATTTAGATATATAATGAATTTGCTGTATAAAACTGTCAACATGACAGTGTGGTTTTGGCTCCTCTCGAAAATCACTAAAACATCATGACAATGCTGTAGTGGTTTGAGCCTTAACTGGGAGTTAAAAGCCCAAATGGCAAACAGGCTGAGAATCTCTTCCCCACTCCCCCCCCTCCTCCCTCCAAACAGAGAGGGGGAAAAAAGAAAGGGTAAGGAGCAAATCCACTAAGCAACAATCTGGAGTCGGCTTGGAAGTAGAGAGGCAAATAATTTTTCTTTAAACGATATATATGACAATAACAGGAAAAGTTCACAAGGGCAAGGAACAAGAGTGGATGGGAGTGGGACAGAAAAAAAAGAATAATACAAAACCAGTCTTTTTCTGAGGAGGCGCGGAGGCAGTAGGGAAAAGGATCAGGTCCGGCCATGTGGCTGAGGAGCAGGAGGGCAGCCACAGTAGCTCTCATCCAGCAGAGGCAGGAGCCAAAAGGAGATCCAACAGCTATGACATCCTGCTTTTTATACCCTAGCTGGGCAGGGAGGGGGGAATGGAACAAACTCAGCTTTCCCGTGGAAATGCCCTGCAGGGAGGATAAAGTACCCGCAAGCAATCCACCCTGCTTTGTTTTTTTTTGTTTTCAGAAAAGGGTGTTAACCCACCACACAATGCAACATCAAACAACTGTCTCTGATCAAGTTACTTAAGGCATAAAACATATTGGAAATGCAACTTACAGTCATACAACACAATTAGCTAGGAAATACTGGCACATCTGAGTGTTAAAGCATGCAGAACTCATTATGCGACCTGGGCAGCACTCTTCAAACACATCAACAATGGCTATATCTACTCTGCATTTTTGCAGGATCCCTTGTCCATTTCACACTGCTACAATAGAGAATGGACTGCTATGAGTCAGGGACTCTTACTGAGGGGCTCTGCACTGCAGACAGGCTCACAGAACTCAAGGCAACATGTATGTATGCCTTCCTCTGACTGCATGTGAACAGTTCACATGGTACAAGGACCATGATGACAGCTCTGGCCCTAGTCCTACACTGGAAAAGTATCCCAGATGAAAGAAAATAAGCTCCTGACTGAACTTCATTACTGCACATTTCATTCTTTCAGGAAGTTGGAACTATCCCTAACTGGAATATGGCAGAGTATCCTTAAAACTTTGGGACACCACACTTGCCCAGTGCTACTGAAGTTACATATTCTTTTACACCATTCACAGGTCTCCCATCTCTTCCACCATATCTTCATTCCATGGTAAAAGGATTGAGCAGTGTCCTTAGCTACTAGGGTATTGCTACTCAGCCATAAACTCCAAGATGGTGAGTGTAAGATGAGCAGAAAATTTTGGAAACCAAAGGATGAATAAAGGTTTACACCCTGAAGGAGAACCACATATCTGTCATCTCTCAACCTGCTGAATATGATCTGTCCATAGCAGTTCCAAGGCTCCTCACTCCACCTGCAAGCTCCTTACTTTCACTCAAAGTTGACAAACTAAAGGCTAAGCAGAATTCTGTAGTGGTGTGGGAAAGGGATGAAAGATTCTTGACACTTCACGAATCCTTGTTCAAAACTGGTGATCACAGCATTGAATGTAGCTACAAGACAAAACCTCTTCCAGGATTGCAACTAGGACAGCTGAGAACTGCAAAAATGGTGTATTTCTGCACTGAGGTTGCACAGGAGTCACCAGAAAGAGAAGCTACACTCCAGGGAATTGTGAATGACCAATAAACCTGCATAACAGAAGATCAGAGGAGATGGGCATGGTTGATGTGCCTGTGAAGCTCAGAGAATAATGTAGGATGTGATTGACCATGATTGCTGCAAAGACAATTTATCTCAACAGAAAGAGGACGTGAGGGTGGCCTTTGTTTTCGGTAAATATCTGTGCCTTCAGGAAGAAAACTGAACAACTAACCAAAGAATTTGAAAGAGAGGAACAGGCTTCTTCTGGCTTCAACTTATATATGCCTTCTTGGTAAAACTGGTGACACACTGCATCATGATGGTGAACATATCGTAGAGACTGGTAATGAAACCTCATTGGTATTGTGACAGAACTATGCATTGGAATTACCGTATTTTGCTAAGTGTAACTTATGTCTGTGTTGTGTTATCAATGCATCTTATGTTACTCTGCTAACTAAAAATCCTGTGCAACATCAGCTATCTTTAAATAAGTACATTTGATATTAAACTTGACACCCCTCATGCTTGGACTGTCTAAGTGAACCTGGTCAGATTGTACAGAACTCTGACACTGTGTATCCAGAGACCTGATTTTCCAGGCACAAAGGGCTGGGGATTGGAAAGTAAACAAACAAACCCACCTCAAAACTCAACTTTCCTCAAACTGTTTAAAATGCAAATAGGACACTAAACTGAAAAACAAAAAAAGCAAGCATCTTAGTCATCTGCTGAGATGACTAATGAAAACCAGGCAGAGAACAAGGATGAGTGGAACCATACTGTAATGCCACACAAACAGGTCACCAAGGCAAAGCAGGTAAAAAGTGAAAGAATGTGTGGTTTTGTGTTTCAGATTTCTGGAGTCATTTACAGAAGAGAAAACCATTCTTCCTTAATCTGCAAGACATTGATTTAAACCTGTATAGAATGAACTGGTTTTCTATCACTAGGAAACAAAATTTACAAAGGAAGGATGGAGAACAAAAAAGGTTTTACAGATTTCACCAGGATTAAAGTGCTGTATGAGCAAATCAATAAGCAGAACTCATTTTAGAGAAACATTTTTCTTGGGTAGGTGGGTGCGCATCCCAACAAAAGATTGCATTCAGTCTGCTTGATTTAATCATGGAAACAAAATACACTGGAGGAAAGAAAATAATAAAAATTGCAGTGTCATTAAAAGCAGAGGGAATGCATCTCCACAAATCAATAAAATAACAGCAGCATCCATTGCTGTTCTGCCAGTAAATATAATGCATGTATCACTTTAAGCAGTGAAATAGCATAACCTTATGATCTGGGATTGAAATGAAAATAAAAGGAAACAACCAAATATTGCTAAGGACTTTGTAGCAGGAAATTGGAAACGATATCTACACAGGCAATAGAGAAATTAAATGAAGAAATAAGTAATAGAGAAATGAAATTATGTAGAAGGAAGACTAAGAGAAGGGCAAAGCTGCAAGAAGAACACAACTATTGACCATTTTCTTGCTGCCAGATAGTGGTTATTTAAGCCAGATTTTTCATCCAAAACTTCACAATTAGATGCACTAGAATGAAGATCCAGGACGCTCAAGGTGTTAAGTGGGTAATGTGACTTTTGCAGATCCCCTCTGCCCTGTTTGTTTTGTGTTTTTTGTTTTTTGTTTTTTTTTTTTCCATCAGACTCATTTCAGAATGGAGATCAAGCAGGCTCTCTTCCACGGACAGGCACCAAAGACAGCCCTGTTACAAATAAGCATCTGGGATTATAAGAGTCAGTCCATGCCTCTCTCAGCCTTTCTGACTTGTAGCAATGACAAACAATACTTTGACACACTTATCTTGTGAATCACTGTGACCATTTGAGGCTGTCCCCTTAAGAAAGGGAATATTGTGGTCAGATGTTTGTAAACGAAAGACGGATCTAAACTAATTTCATTGGTAGATTGGAGGGAAGCACCTTTTGAACTGGGAGTGTAGCAGAGAATCCTGGGCATTCCTGTACTTTGCTTTCTCCTTTGCAGCTCACAGTTTTTCTGGGCTTTCGGCCAGGCTTGACCTTGGAGCAGATAAGACACCCTCTAACATTCTAACACATAACCGCTCTTAATTAATTTTCTCTTTTCTCTCTTTCTAACCGTCTCTGGGGAAAGGGGGAGAGAAGGGGGAGCAGAGGTGGGGAACCCCCCTCAGTAGAGGAGGGAACCCTCATTTCTGTGTTACTTTGTTGTATATTTCTGTACATATTGTAAATACTATAAATTCTGTGTATATATTTCCCTGCATTTTTCCCTAAACTGCTTTGTAAATATACAGCACCCACTCCTTTGCTAATCCAGCTGTGAGTTTTTTTTTTTTCCCCTTTTCAACTTTCTTTCCCTTCACTTCACAGTGGGGGGGGGAAGGGCCTGGCCTTTCCCTCAACCCTACGACATTCTTTTTCTTGGCTTACCCAATGTGCAGCACATAATTAGTTTAATTTATTACTTTATTGATTTAGTGCTTTATAGTTGGATTAGCAAACATGAAGGTGTTGTGGTTTGTAGAACGATTATTCTTTTCAATTTTGGGGCTCTGGTTTACAGATATTGTTTGGGTTTGATTTTGGATTACCTGGGTAAATATTTGGTGCGGACAATTTATCTGTGATTTATGTATAGAGTTAGATTATGGTATGGAAAATGTATTCATTTATTATGGCTGGCGAGATACAGAAATGTTACCTCTACCACCCTCCCAATTGAGATAAAGGGTTTTAAGATTCCACTGGAGGAGAGAGTAATTTTAGGTGATGGCTGGGATCCAAAGGTGATTTATTTGGTATCTGTAATTCTGCTGCTGGTGATAACTAATGTGTATTCATTGTATTCTCTGTGTTGGGAGAGGAAGGTATCCAGACTGTGTTTTGTTATCAAAACTAGATCAAAGAGAAAATGCCGTGGCTCTGGGTCAGTCCCAGAGACATCTAGTGATGAAGAATGTGGAGAATCTCTGTCAGTTAAAAAGAGGGCTAAAAAGTTAATTGGCAAAGCAGCTCTAAATGACTTTGCTGCTGATTCTGGCAAGCTGCCAAGGGCGGCGGCTGGTATCAACATGGCGTCTCCTCCTTCTCCTCCTCCTTCTTCTCTGTCGGCCATTAATGGAGCAACGTCAGTTCCGTCCACTCTCTCGGTGGGACCAGAAGTCACTGCCCCAGCAGCTGATTTATCTCAGGACCTGTCAGCTTCTATTAAGGTGGCTGTAAATTCAAACACAGCTCCAGTTGAGGTGGCTGTTTTAAAGACTAGAAGTGGAAAGATCAAAGCTCATGGAGAAGAAGAGCAGGAGACTGATCCTGGTGAGGGGCCCTCTGCTCTAAGAAATCCTGCTGAGGAGGAAGAGAAGATTTGTTTTAAAGATCTAACTGACCTAGTGAGAGCAAAGCAGGATAGAGATGCAGCTAGGAAAGGAGCTGGCAAAGGTGGTTCTCAGCTTAAAGAGATCCTTGAGAAAATGGCAGGAGGATTATTATGGCAACAAGTTGAGGGAGACGAGGAAGATGACATAACCAACTGTTCCTCACCCAGCGAAGAGATAAGAAATGTCCGTAAAGATTACACCAGGGCAGACAAGGAGCCAGTTCTAGCTTGGCTTAGTAGATGTTATGATACAGGTGCTCCAGCTCTAACAGTTGGAGACAAGTCAGCAGCTCAGTTAGGAACTCTCTCGAGGGATAATGGAATAGATAGACATCTAGGCAGGGTTCTCGGTAAGGTTAATCTGTGGATACGCCTTTTAATGGCGGTTGCCCTGAGATACCCTTCCCAAGATGATCTTCCATGGAATCCTAAACCCTGGACTACCATAGATGAGGGAATTAAGCACTTGAGAGAATTTGCTGTTAGAGAGCTACTCTATGGTGAACATCAAACTCTGAATCCTGATGACATTCCTGTGGGTATTGGTCTTGCTAAGAAGATCATCAAGCTTGCTCCTAATTATGCAAACACTCTGGCAAGCAGAATTGTGTCAAGAAATTATGGTAGAGCTTCTCCTACGGTTGGCCAATTCAGTGATCAAATGAGACAATTGGAGGATAGCATGACATGTGTTTCTTTGGTTTCGTCCATTAAAACTATGTCTGGTGATATACAGAATTGCATAAGAGAGTTAAAGGATGAATTCAGAAATTCCATATGCCAATTGGCACAAAGGGATAATTTCAATTCTTCCTCCAGGTGGATACAAGTTTCGTCTGTGAGGAACACACGTCCTCCAAGGAGGTCATTCCAAAACAGATCAAATCAAAACAGACCACCAAGGCAATCACGTAGGACTGTTTGGATAACTCTGCATGATCAGTTTGGTGAGAACATGAACAATCCAAGGGTGCCCTGGGCAGATGTGACTGTATGCTACCATAGACATTGCTAATGCCTTTTTCTCTATTCCCATAGCAGAGGAATGCAGGCCTCAGGTTGCTTTCACCTGGGGAGGAATCCAGTACACTTTCAACAGATTGCCAATGGGCTGTATCCACAGCTCAAGCATCTGTCATGCAGTAATCCATGATGATCTGGAGTAAGGTGGTGCTCCGGAGTAAGGTGGTGCTCCAGAACACATCCAGTTCATCAATGATATCATTGTCTGGGGTAAAACTGCTGAGGAAGTCTTCGAGAAAGGTAACAAAATCATTGACATTCTTCTGAATGCAGGTTTTGCCATCAAGTGAGACAAGGTGAAAGGACCTACCACAGAGATTCAGTTTCTGGGAGTGCGGTGGCAGGATGGACGCCGACACATTCCAGTGGATGTGGTAAATAGAGTCTCTACCATGGCAAATCCCACAAACAAGCGGGAGGCCCTACGTTTCTTGGGGATAGTGGGATTTTGGAGACTGCACATTCCTGGATACAGTCAGATTGTGAAACCTCTGTATGATGTGACTCGAAAGAGAAAGAATTTCCACTGGGGACCTGAACAGCAAGCAGCTTTTGACAAGATAAAGCAAGAGGTGATTCAAGCAATGGGTCTGGGACCTGTCTGAGATGGTCCAGACATTAAGAACATAAAGAACATTTTGTACACGGCTGCAAGTGACAATGGTCCAACCTGGTGCTTGTGGCAAAAAGCTCCAGATGAGCTGAGCAGACAAGAGTAACAATCCTGTTGGGAAGGAGGGTGGTTAATGAACACTGGAAAGAGACATCTTGCTTAAGTGTGAGTTACCTTGGCTTTGTAAAAGTCAGTTCCCACTGATGAGCTTCTCTGCTTGCAAAAACTACAAAGCCCTGCATCTACTCTAAGTTTGGCAAAGATGTCTTGGGAGGGCTTTCTGGTTTTTTTGTTTGCTTGTTTTTAATACACTAGGAGGAGACAGCTGATTCATATCTTAATAAGCCACTTTCAGACTTGAACAGTAAAAATTGCAGAGAATAGTTTCTGGAGGGTTCACAGTATAACAGTATTGCTAAGGTTGGAAGAGACCTCGAGAATCATCAAGTCCAACCTGTCTCCACAGACTTCATGACTAGACTATGGCACCAAGTGCCACATCCAATCTCCTCTTGAACACCTCCAGGGATGGTGACTCCACCACCTCCCTGGGCAGCACATTCCAATGATTAATGACTCTCTCAGTGAAGAACTTTCTCCTCACCTCCAGCCTAAACTTCCCCTAGCGCAGCTTGAGACTGTGTCCCCTTGTTCTGGTCCTGGTTGCGTGGGAGAAGAGACCAACCCCTTCCTGGCTACAACCACCTTTCAGGTAGTTGTAGAGGGCAATGAGGTCACCCCTGAGCCTCCTCTTCTCCAGGCTAAACAATCCCAGCTCCCTCAGCCTCTCCTCATAGGGCTTATGCTCAAGGCCTCTCACCAGCCTTGTTGCCCTTCTCTGGACACGTTCAAGTGTCTCAATATCCTTCTTAAACTGAGGGGCCCAGAACTGGACACAGGACTCAAGGTGTGGCCTAACCAATGGAGAGTACAGGGGCACAATGACTTCCCTGATCCTGCTGGCCACACTAGTCCTAATAGAGGCCAGGATGCCATTGGCCTTCTTGGCCACCTGGACACACTGCTGGCTCATGTTTAGGCGGCTGTCAATCACACCCCCAGGTCCCTTTCTGTTTGGCAGCACTCCAGCCACTCTGACCCCAGCCTGTAGCTTTGCATCAGGTTGCTGTGGCCAAAGTGCAGCACCCGGCACTTGGACTTCTTAAATGCCATCCCATTGGACTCCGCACATCTGTCCAGTCGGTCGAGGTCCCTCTGCAGACCCTTCCACCCTCTAACTGACTAACGTCTGCTCCTAACTGGTGTCATCTGCAAACTTGCTGATGACTGCCTCAATCCCTTCATCCAGATAATCAATGAAGATGTTAAAGAGGACAGGGCCCAGTACTGATCCCTGGGGGATGCCACTAGTGACTGGCCTCCAGCTGGATGTGGCATCATTCACCACCACTCTCTGGGCTTGGCTCTCCAGCCAGTTTCTAACCCAGCACAGAGTGTTGTGGTCCAAGCCATGAGCTGACAGCTTAGACAGCAGTTTGCTGTGGGCGACGGTATCAAAGGCCTTGCTGAAGTCCAGGTAGACCACATCCACAGGCCTCCCCATGTCCACCAGACAAGTCACCTGATCATAGAAGGAGATCAGGTTGGAGAGACAGGATCTGCCCTTCCTAAATCCATGTTGGCTGGACCTGAGCCCTTGGCCATCCTTCAGGTGCGCAGTTATTGCCACCAGGATAATCTGCTCAATCAATTTCCCTGGCACTGAGGTCAGGCTGACTGGCCTGTAGTTTCCAGGTTCCTCCATCTGACCCTACTTATGGATGGGGACCACACTGGCGAGTTTCCAGTCATCTGGGACCTCACCTGTGAGCCAGGACTGGAGGAAAATGATGGAGAGCGGCTTGGCCAGCTCTTCTGCCAGCTCTCTCAGCACCCTAGGATGGATCCCATCCAGTCCCATGGACTTGCGAGTGTCCAAGTGGCTCAGCAGGTCCCAAACTAATTCCTCATGGATTTCCAGGGCATTACACTGCTCCCTGACCCCATCGCCCAGCTCCGGAGGCCACTTGTCCTGAACTCCTGCCTTGCCGTTAAAAATTGAGGCAAAGAAGGTGTTCAGGACCTCAGCCTTTTCCTCATCTTCAGTCACAGTGTTCCCCTCCAGGTCCAATAAGGAGTGCAGGTTCTTCCTGCCCTTATTTTTAGCGTTAATGTCATTGTAAAAATGCTTTTTATTATCTTTCACAGAGGTGGCCAGCTTCAGTTCCAACTGGGCCTTTGCCTCTCTAATTTTTTTCCTACATAATCTAACAGCTTCCTTGAACATACCTTGAGAAGCCTTCCCCTCCTTCCAAAGGTGATACAGCCTCTTTTTTACCCTTAAATCCTCCAGGAGCTGCTTGCTCATCCAGGCCAATCGCCTTCCCCGCAGGCTTGTCTTTCAGCACATGGGAACTGCCAGTTCCTGTGCCTTCAAGAGCTCCTGTTTGAAGTAGGTCCAACCATCCTGGACACCTCGGTTCTTGAGGGCTGGTACCCAGGAAACTTTACAAATAAGTTTCTTAAACAGGCTGAAGTTCGCCCTTCGGAAGTCCAAGGTGGAGGTTCTGTTGGTGCTCCTCCCTATCTCCCTGCATATTGAAAACTTCACTATCTCATGGTCACTGCACCCTAGGCAGCCTCCCACGATCACGTCTCCCACCAGCCCTTCCCTATTGGAGAACAGCAGGTCAAGCTGAGCCTGGCCTCTGGTAGGCTCGCTTAACAGCTGCATCAGGAAGCTGTCCTCCATTCGCTCCAGGAATCTTCTGGACTGCCTCCTCTCTGGTGAATTAAGTTCCCAGCAGATATCTGGGAGGTTGAAGTCACCCACAAGGACAAGATTTGATGACCTTGAGACAGCCTCCAATTGCTTGTAGAGTAATTCGTCAGAATCCTCATCCTGGTTGGGTGGTCTATAACAGACTCCAACCAGGATGTCAGATTTGTTAGGCTGCCCTCTGATTTTAACCCACAGGTTCTAAATCCCTTCTTTCTCCACCTCAAGTTGTGTGGCAGAGAGTGACTCCCTAATATACAAAGCCACCCCTCCTCCTCTTCTCCCTCGCCTGTCTCTCCTGAAGAGCCTGTAACCCCACAGTGCAGCACTCCAATCATGCATGTTATCCCACCAAGTTTCTGAGATGGCGACTACATCAGCAAGGGAAGGGGTTGAAACCAGTCCCCCCAGGCTGGGGTCTGGGGGTGATAAGCCAGAGCAAGAGGTGAAACCAGCAGCCCGGCTGAAGTGCATGTACACTAATGCACGAAGCATGGGCAACAAACAAGAGGAGCTGGAAGCCTTGCTGCGGCAAGAAAGTTATGATGTAGTTGCCATCACAGAGACGTGGTGGGATGACTCACATGACTGGAGCGCTGCAATTGATGGCTACAGGCTCTTCAGGAGAGACAGGCAAGGAAGAAGGGGTGGAGGGGTGGCCCTGTACGTCAGGGAGGCACTAGATGCCATTGAGACGGAGATTAGGGATGATCGGGTTGAGTGCCTGTGGGTAAGAATTAGAGGGAAGGCCAACAGGGCTGACATCCTGGTTGGAGTCTGTTATAGACCACCCAACCAGGAGGAGGATGTTGATGAGTCATTCTATAGGCAGCTTAAGGCTGTCTCAAGATCGCCTGACCTTGTTCTCATGGGCGACTTCAACTTGCCTGATATCTGCTGGGATCTTAACATAGCAGAGAAGTGGCAATCTAGGAGGTTCTTAGAATGCATGGAGGACAGCTTCTTATCCCAGGTGTTGCAAGAGCCTACCAGGGGCAAGGCTATGCTTGACCTCCTCTTCACCAATAGGGAAGGGTTGGTGGGTGATGTGGTGGTCGGAGGGTGCTTAGGGGCCAGTGACCACGAGATAATTGAATTCTCATTATTTGGTCAAGCTAAGAGGGGTAGCAAGAAGACCTTCACTCTGGATTTCCGGAGGGCGGACTTCAGGCTACTCAAGGAACTAATTCAGAGGGTTCCTTGGGATAAAGCCCTTAAAAACAAAGGGGTCCAGGAGAGCTGGTCCTACTTCAAGGAAGAACTGTTGAAGGCTCAGGGACAGGCTGTGCCAATGTGCCGGAAGATGAGCCGCCGGGGGCAGACGGCCAGCCTGGATGGTTAAAGAGCTTTTAATGGAACTAAGGGAAAAAGAGGGTGTATCACCTTTGGAAGAGAGGGAGGCAACCTGTGAAAAATTTAAGGATGTTGCTAGGTCTTGCAGGAAGAAAATTAGGGAGGCAAAAGCGCATTTGGAGCTTAGTCTGGCCTCTGCTGTGAAGGACAACAAAAAAGTCCTTCTATAAATACATTAATAGTAAGAGGAAGGGAAAGGACAACCTCCACTCCTTGGTGGACACGGAGGGGAACATTATATCAAGGGATGAGGAAAAGGCAGAGATACTTAACACCTTCTTTGCCTCAATTTTTACTAGCAGGACAGAATGTCTTCCAGACAGCTGGCCTCCAGAGCTGGCAGAAGGAGCCAGGGAGCAGCATAGTTTTCCACTGTTCCAAAATGGGGTAGTTGGTGATCTGCTCAGCCGCCTGGATCCCCACAAGTCCATGGGACCAGATGGGATCCATCCTAGGGTGCTGAGGGAGCTGTCAGAGGAGCTGGCCAAGCCGCTCTCCATCATTTTTCAGCAGTCCTGGCTCACTGGAGATGTCCCAGAGGACTGGAAGCTGGCCAATGTGGTGCCCATCCATAAGAAGGGCCGGTTGGATGAGCCAGGGAATTACAGGCCTGTCAGCCTGACCTCAGTGCCAGGCAAGATCATGGAACAGGTCATCCTGAGTGCATTAACACAGCACTTAGAGGATGGCCAAGGGATCAGGCTCAGCCAACATGGATTTAGGAAGGGCAGGTCCTGCCTGACCAACCTGATCTCCTTCTATGATCAGGTGACCTGCCTGGTGGATGTGGGGAGGCCTGTGGATGTAGTTTACCTGGACTTCAGCAAGGCCTTTGACACCATCCCCCATAGCAAACTCCTGGCCAAGCTGTCAGCCCATGGCTTGGACAGCAGCACTCTGAGCTGGGTTAGGAACTGGCTGGATGGCCGAACCCAGAGAGTGGTGGTGAATGGTGTCACATCTGGCTGGCGGCCAGTCAGTAGTGGTGTCCCCCAGGGATCAGTGCTGGGCCCCATCCTCTTTAACATCTTTGTTGATGATCTGGATGAGGGCATTGAGTCTATCATCAGTAAATTTGCAGATGACACCAAGCTGGGGACAGGAGTTGATCTGCTAGAGGGTAAAGAGGCTTTGCAGAGAGACCTCGACAGGCTGGACAGATGGGCAGAGTCCAACGGCATGAAATTTAATGCATCCAAGTGCCGGGTTCTGCACATTGGCCACAATAACCCCATGCAGTGCTACAGGCTGGGGTCAGAGTGGCTGGAGAGCAGCCAGGCAGAGAGGGACCTGGGAGTGCTGGTTGATGGTAGGCTGAACATGAGCCTGCAGTGTGCCCAGGCAGCCAAGAGGGCCAATGGCATCCTGGCCTGCATTAAGAACAGTGTGGCCAGCAGGAGCAGGGAGGTGATTGTGCCCCTGTACACTGCACTGGTTAGGCCACACCTCGAGTCCTGTGTCCAGTTCTGGGCCCCTCAGTTTAGGAAGGATGTTGACTTGCTGGAACGAGTCCAGAGAAGGGCAACGAAGTTAGTGAGGGCTTGGAACACAAGCCCTATGAGGAGAGACTGAGGAGCTGGGGCTGCTTAGCCTGGAGGAGGAGACTCAGGGGTGACCTCATTACTCTCTACAACTACCTGAAGGGGGGTTGTAAACAGGCAGAGGTTGGTCTCTTCTCCCAGGCAGCCAGCACCAGAACAAGAGGACACAGTCTCAGGCTGCGCCAGGGGAAGTTCAGGCTGGAGGTCAGGAGGAAGTTTTACACGGAGAGAGTGATTGCCCATTGGAATGGGCTGCCTGGGGAGGTGGTGGAGTCGCCGTCACTGGAGGTGTTCAGGAGGAGACTTGACAGGGTGCTTGGTTGCATGGTTTAGTTGATTAGGTGGTGTTGGGTGATAGGTTGGACGCGATGATCTTGAAGGTCTCTTCCAACCTGGTTTATTGTATTATTGTATTATTGTATTATCATAGTCACCCTGGTGGACCAGGACTTCCAGCTCCTCTTGCTTATTGCCCATGCTGCATGCATTGGTGTACATGCACTTCAGCTGGGCTCCCGACTTCTCAATTGACCCTAATTTGTGCCCTACTCTTTCCTCTGCAGAGGGACTGATTTCCTCACTTACCCCCTTCTGATCTAGTTTGAAGCCCTCCAAATGAGCCCTGACAACTCTAGTGCTAGGACTATCTTACCCTTTCTAGATAAATCTAGATAAATCAGGACCCAGCAGGTTGGGTGCAGTGAAAGTTGCCCCATGATCAAAGAAACCAAAATTCCGCTGCTGGCACCATCCCCTGAGCCAATTGTTGATGGTGTGGGTTCTCCTGTTCCTCTCACTGTACACCCCTGCACTGAGGGAACTCAGCAGAACACCACTTGAGCTCTTGCCCCATCAATCAATTGTCCGAGGGCCTTGAATTCTTTTTAATTGCCCTGGTGGCCTTCTTGTCAATTTCATCACTCCCTGCTTGTATTACCAGCAGAGGGTAGTAGTTAGAGGGCTGGATTAAATTTGGGAGTCTCCTTGCGATGTCTCTAACTCACGCCCTGGGTGGGGTGCAGACCTGCAGTGTGCCCAGGCAGCCAAGAGGGCCAATGGCATCCTGGCCTGCATTAAGAACAGTGTGGCCAGCAGGAGCAGGGAGGTCATTCTGCCCCTGTACATTGCACTGGTTAGGCCGCACCTCGAGTCCTGTGTCCAGTTCTGGGCCCCTCAGTTTTGGAAGGATGTTGACTTGCTGGAACGAGTCCAGAGAAGGGCAACGAAGTTAGTGAGGGGCTTGGAACACAAGCCCTATGAGGAGAGACTGAGGGAGCTGGGGCTGCTTAGCCTGGAGAGGAGGAGACTCAGGGGTGACCTTATTGTTGTCTACAACTACCTGAAGGGGGGTTGTAAACAGGCAGAGGTTGGTCTCTTCTCCCAGGCAGCCAGCACCAGAACAAGAGGACACAGTCTCAGGCTGCGCCAGGGGAAGTTCAGGCTGGAGGTCAGGAGGAAGTTTTACACAGAGAGAGTGATTGCCCATTGGAACGGACTGCCTGGGGAGGTGGTGGAGTCGCCGTCACTGGAGGTGTTCAGGAGGAGACTTGACAGGGTGCTTGGTTACATGGGTTAGTTGATTGGGTGGTGTTGAGTGATAGGTTGGATGTGATGATCTTGAAGGTCTCTTCCAACCTGGTTTATTCTATTCTATTCTATTCTCCCTGTGGGATGGGTTGGGATGACATATGGGTCCCTCAGTATCCCCCAGGAGAGAGTCCCCAATAACTATAACCCTTGTCCTTTTCATTTTTAGAGCTGGTCATTATAGCTGGTGGGGACCGCTTGGCCTCAGGCTCCACTCCGGATGGCTGCTCCTCAGCCCTCTCATCCCCACTGCCCTCGGCCTGCAGGGCCTTACTTATTATGCAAAGGCAGCGGAAGAAGAGCAGAGGGCCGGGATGGATTTCTCTTGCCACCCCTGGCAGGGACCTGTATCCATCCCTCCCCGTTTCTAGGGACCCTTCCCTCAGCAGGGGAGATCTGCAGAGCCTTCTCCCACAAATCTAACTTCCTTTCGCTTTCCTTTATTGACCTAAGCCTAGACACCTCCTCTTTCACATTGGCCACTTCATCCTTCAGCTCTGCCACCAGACTGAGGAGGAAGTTCATCTGGTCACACCTGACACAGGTGTTCTCTCCTTCCCCCTCTATTCCAAGTGTCAGGCTGAAGCACTCTCTGCAGCTGGGAGCCTGGACTCCAGCATGCTGATGAAGCAACTCTGTCTGGGTAGATGCTTTTTTTTCTACCCTCTGTCCTAGTGACTACCACAGTTAAAAGTTTGGGTTTTGGGTTTTTTTGGGGATTTTTTTTTTTAATGCAACCAGCTGAGAAGCTAGCTCCCAAAGCGAAATGGCGCCATGTGCACAGCCCGGGCGGGATTTAAACTTCCCACGGCTGATGTCAAGCTCCTGTTCCTGCACAGGCTCGCAAGAGCACAATCCTGCCTGACCCGCCCTACCAGGAGTCCTCCTGACCTGCAAAACCCCAAAAGGAAGGCAAAAAGCCAAGCAGAAAACTCACAATTCAAGTGGAGCGGTCCCAAGCACCGGGTCCGATCAGCTCCCAAACCAAAATGGCCTCAGGTACTTGGCCTCAGGGCTGGTTCAATGCAAAGAAAGAGGTGTTTGTGGTGGGGCACCAGTGCAGTGTCTGGGAGGGAACATGCAACAACAATGTCACCTTGAAATCTTTCTCATTCCTTAGCATTAGCTAAGTGATCACTGGATGTAAGTGAACAAGGAAAACCAACACAAAGTGAGAAGAACCAGACAGACCATGTGTGTCTGTTTGTGCAAGTTAATTATGAATGTGGGTGAGTGCTACACATTCACTGCAGAAGTAACACTCATCTCAGCCTCACACCCTGACAGCAGGCAAATCCGAGTAACTGTCCTCTTTAATGGCCTTGAAATATAGTGCCCACCGAGAAAGGAGAATGTGTTTCAGCTTATTTACACAGACATTTAGGAACAGGTAGAGATGAAGAAACATTGTTTTTTTCCCCTTCTACACCACTGGGGACCTAGCAGAGTGCTAGAAGGATGGAACAACTTAAAAAAATATTTTAATTTAAACTACTTAGTACAGTCCAATTTAAAAATACTTACATTTCTTTTTCCTACTTTCATTTCTGGTTTGACAGACAGAAACAGTCTATTAATCAGACAAGTTATTTAAGCTATGAGTTATTCTTTACCCAATAAAAATAGAATAAGGATGGAAAGAGAAAGGGCTAATCAAGAAGGAAACTGTGGAGGAGAAGCACTTCACAGCAAGTACTTCAAGATGACATCATTCTCAGATCCAGAAAATTTCTGCATGCTAGCAGATTCTGCATAACTCTGCCTGGCCCTTCATGGCCTGAAAACTGCTTTCCAGCCTATTCTAGATTTCTAATCTTTGTCTTTGTACCATTGCCTATATGTATGCAGCATAAATTAATAAAACAACAGAACAAATAATTAAAAAATCCCCAAACCTTCCATCAGAGTGGACACACAGTATCATTTGGATGTACATAGCTGCTGCTAGGCAGGCAGTCATGTTCTCCAGGTAAATTCAAGTCCTCTTCACCTCCAAGCACACATTTTCAGTCCATCAGTGGCTCTAAAATGACTTTATTTAATCCTATGCTGAGGTCCTGATGATAAAGACATTGGCTAACCTCTCCAGAATTCATTCCAGCTACATCAGGAAGGAGTACTGGAAAAATCTGCTTTGACTTAGAGAGTAATTTTATGAAAAATCTACTTCAGTTTAGGATAAAGTCTTGGATTGTCTATACAGCATGGGATCTTTTGGCTCTTTCAGAGCCCAGCTGATGGAGAGCCAATTGCTAAAGGGGGGCAGCAGCAGAGAGCAGGTATTGGAGCTGTCCCATTGTTGCTTCTCATGCACAAACATGGAGATAACTTCTCTGTTGCTTACACTTCCTTATTTCACCTCAGACTCCTTGGGCTCCTTTGGAGACAGTACAGTCAAAAGACAACAGGCAGGAAAACTAAGGGATGTTAGCAGCATCTGCTGAAGCCCAGCCCTCAGGCAGCAGTGAAGCTGAGCACATATCCCAGAAACTTATAGAAAGGCACACAGAAGACACTGATGTCTGGTCTCATGCACTGCCACAGACAAGGTGCTGCCTTCAACAGCAGCCACATACAGGATTCACATAAACATGAGCAGAAACAGCCAAGTCTCTACATCTTCCATCTCTCCCACTTCAGAAGAGTCCTGCCTACATGAATCCAAAGCCAACTGTGAAATGTTCTTCAGCTTCCAAATTGTGTTACTGCTAGAAGGAAATTAGAAACAGCAAAACTGGAATGCCAAAGGGCTTCCCACTAACTGTGTGAGCCTCCCTCAACCTACTGCAGCTGTTTACAGATCTCAGTGTTTCCTTACTATCCATTAAGGGTTAGAATGTGGTATTTTTGTATCACGCCTCCAGGAGACTTCCAAGCAGAGCACCAAGTCAGGTGATAGCACTCACACTGGCAATGGTAGGTTATGAACCCTGGGTACTGAGGTGAGGTAAGAGAGAAGTGGGCTCTTCCTACACTGTTACACATTTCAGAAACGTTGTCTTTTTCTGGAAGTCATGGAAATGTCAGGCTCTCCATAAGGCACGGCACAGCCTAGGTTAGTAATGATCCAATACCTTCTCCCTGACATCCCCCCACCACCAAAAAAAAACCAAAACAGACAAACAAACAAAAAAAACCCCACAACCAAAACCCCAAACCAAACCAAAAAAGGCAACACAAAAACACCCATAAAAAATCCCAAACAACAAACAAAACAACCCCAACCAACCAGAGGAAAAACAGCAAAACTCAAAAAGCTGCAATCCTGCAATTTAGACTCTTGGGGTTTGCCCTGCTCTTTTCACTGCAGTGTTAGCCTTCTGACTACCAACGGAAGACAGAAAAGTTTTCGAGCCTGGTCAAAATCATGTTTAGAATAAATTGATATGAGAAGCACATTGTTTATAGACTGATGGGAATTATGGCCCTTCATATTAGGGCAGCTGCAGTGGCTCAGTTGGTAGTGCATCAGGGGAAGGTCGTGAGTTCAAAGCCTGCAGTGGGCAGTAGTGTCCTCCCTACTCTAGTCATGAGGTCTGGGGTGACAGGTTGGACTCGATGATCTTTGACGTCCCTTCCAACCTTAGGAATACTGAATATGCCTTTTGGTACACAGACAGAGCAGTACTGAGACATCATTGTTAAAGTACTGTAGGAACAATAGAGGGAAGTGGAAATTCTGCTTCAAAGTGGTAGTGACATTTTGTTAGGATATCATCAGGATCTCCCCGCAGGGTTTCCAATTACACCTCATGGGATAAAGTCATACTTGGGCATCAATTTGTCCATTTAGTTCCTCTTTCAATAAAACTGCAGCAAAATGTTGCCATGCCTTAGTCCATGGTTTCCTTTATAAATCTCAGTGGGTTACATCACCTCGTGTCCCACTATGCCATTTGTTGTGTGTTGTTATTATGTAACTTTTCTTTCACATTTTATAGCATCACAGCTACTCCTGGTGCAGTACAAAGTGATGTGCCATCAGTGCTGCTGCTGCTGCTAATAGATCAAGCTGCTATCTGGGCAGCCAACAAAGCAGGCAGTCCACATCTGTGGACAAATCTGTCAGATAAATCATTGTCTGGATATTGTTGTTCACTTCCTACATAGCACAAATGATCTGTAGGAAATTTTTCTGCCCTTCATTGGATGTTTCCATGTTTATCTGATGCTACTTCCCCCTGCCATTGGTGCACATATATGTATGTGTTTATTTATTTAGTTATATTTATGTAATTAGGCCCTGCCTATAGCAATGATGACCAGATAGATGGAAACTGCTTGACGTTGCATGACAAGAATAAGAAAAGCCAAACACAGGCTATCAGTCTAGTGTACTATGATAAGCATTTTGCAAGGAAATCCAGTGCTTGCACAACCTTCTGCCCTGCACCAGGACCTAAAATAAAGCATAGTTTCCTTTAACTCAAACTAAATTACAGCTAAATCAAGACAAAAATCAAAACAAATTAAGCTTTTAGTTGAGAAAAAAATTAAAAAAGAAGGAGCCATTTGGGCAGCCCACCCTGGCCCTCACATCATGTGGCTGGGCCTTCCATCAGAACTGATATCATCCTAAGAGTTACACAAGAGGGAAAGAAACAAATGCAAGGCTTCGTGCTTAAAAATAAATATCCGCAGGGATACATATTTGGCTCTCTCTGAGTACCTTAATCATTAGCCAAATTCCGAAAATGTGCTTACACCTGGAACTGATATTCAGGCAGTTCTTTCACCCTTTCCCTCCATGTGTATGTGCATGTTTGTATGTGTACATGAGTATGTGTGCAATCATGGACTCATAGAATTGTTTTGGTTGGAAAAGACCTCTGAATCATCAAGTCCCACCATCAACCTAAAACCACCATGGCCTTCAAATCATGTCCCAGAATGCCCTGTCCACACATGTATCTCAAACACCTCCAGGCATGGTGATTTCACTACCTCCCTGGGCAACCTGATCACTCTTCCGGGAAGGAAATTTTTTCTATTCTTCAACCTAAACCTCCCCAGCAGAGTTTTTTCAGGACATTTCCTCTCACTCTATCACCTGTTGCTAGAGAGAATAGACCAACCCTACTGCACTCAAACCTTCTTTTACGTAGCTGTAGAGAGCAATGAGGTCTCTCTTCAGCCTCCTCTTTTCCAGACTAAACAATCCCAGTTCTGTCAGCCGCTTCTCACAAGAGTTCTTCTTTACACACTTCACCAGCTTCACTGCCTGCCTCTGGACATACTCCAGCACCTCAATGTCTTTCTTGTAGTGAGGGACCCAAAACTGAATGCACTGTTCAAGGTGCAGCCTCACCAATGCTGAGTACAAGGGCAAGGTCACTTCAACATTTCACATGGCCACACTATTCCTGATCCAGACCAGGATGCTGTTGATCTTTTTGGCCGTTTGAGCACCCTGCTATCTCATGTTCAGACAGCTGTCAACCAGAACACCCAGGTCCTTTTCCAACAGGCAACTTCACAACCACTCTGCTACAGTCTGTAGTGTTGTATGGGGTTGTTGTGATCCATTGCAGGACACAGCACTGTTAGACATCTATTGACTTCAGTCAGTTGATGAAGGCCTATACATTAGCCTTCCTATCTAGTTTGTTGTTTACTCTCAATTTAAATGTAGATATGCTACAGGTGAAACTTTCACTGTGCCATAGTTTTGCCCTGCAGAAATTTGCTCAAGGTCCTTTGAAAGTGTTGCTGCAGCACACTGAGGTAGACACAGTGGAAACAAAAAAATGGCAAATCATTAGAAAAATAAGAGAAACCCAAGAACTGCCAATAGCAGAAAGTATTTCCTGCCTCACCACAAAACTGTCACTACTCATGAAAATTTTCTCCAAAAGTAACTATAAGAAAACACTGATGTTATAAAACTATTCTGCAGTGACTCTTGGTACTCTCTTACAGAAACCACTACTGTTAGTGTTCTGTGTGCCACTGTGTCCTTCCAGAGAAGGAATGCCCTCCTATTTCAATGTACATAAAATACACATTAATATCTTATTCCAGATAGTTGACTATACCTTCACTTTTCCAGAGAGATGCCTGGAAGCTGGAATTCTGGTAATCAATGAGCTTATTTTTCATGGGTAAGTTTGGAAAGCTACCTCACAAGCCAAACAAGTAACACTGTATCACAGAATCATAGAGTCATTTTGGTTCAAAAAGACCCTTCAGACCATCGAGTACAATTGTTAAGCTAACATCAAGCTAACATCATGAGATACTCATTCAAATTTCTACAGTACTGTTGAGATGACGCCTTAGAATGAACTGTCCCATCATCTTTCTAAGTACAGAGATGAGGCTGACTGGCCTGAAGTTTCCTGGGTCTTCCTTCTTGCCCTTTTTGAAGACTGGAGTGACACAGTCTCTGGTCCAGGTCCTCAGGGACTTCACCTGTTCTCCAGGATCTACCTAAGAGGATGGAGAGTGGCCCACTTCTGCAAGTGTCCTCAGCATTTGTGGTTGCATGCCACTGGGATGCAGGGATTTGTGGATATCCAATTTATTTAACTGATCTTTAACTTCATCCTCCTCAACCAAGGGAAAGCCTTCCTTCCTCCAGACGTTCTCTCTTACCTCCTGGGACTGAAAGCCATCCTTAGCAGTAAAGACTGAAGCAAAGAACACATCCAGTAACTCTGCCTTCTGTGAATTCTGTCACCAGGTCACCCATCTCATTCAGCAGTGGGTTCACATTTTGCCTGGTGTTCTTTTTCCTTCTAATGTGATTGTGTGGTTCTCTGATTCTCTTCTGGGATGGATAGCCAGGACTATGCTACTCCCTTCCACCAAAGATTTGTCTTCAAGGCCTTCAGACCTGCAGTTCTGCAGGAGGATTCTGTGGGGATTGGAAACCGTGGGAATAGAGCCTTGTGGTACCTGCCTAAAAGAAGCATCTGTCAGTGGCTACCTTTGCCTCTTAGATAAGGAAGTAGGGATGTCCCTGAGTAGTGAAAGAATGTTTGCTTCTTAAGATGATTTAATCAGCACAGCTGCAGTTTTTGTAATTTTGCCCACATGTTGCATCAGTTGCTTTTGGATATAGAAAGCCCTTGGATGTGTCAATAAAACGTCTTCAATCACCACATTGGAGTCCATGCCTTAACCTGCCATGCCAGGATTACTCATATGTATTCTGCCAAGACCCTTCTTACTGCATCAGGCCCATTCTCTCATCCTGTCTTCATTTATTCTTCCATTCATTGCACAAAAAATGTTTTTCTCCTCCTCCTTCAGCACTCAGATATGGTCTCCAGTCTTGCAGTCAGCGTCATTCTGCTCCACTGGACTCTGTGCTGCTTCTCATGCACATTTCTCTGATATCAGCTGCTTCCATAATTGGCTTGCCCTCCAGTATCCTCAGACACCACCACCACAGTCACTGCATCCAAGCAGTTTTCATGAAGTTTCCATCAACTTATTCCTTTTCCAGACCAGGGATTTCCTATCATACCCAATCTCCTAGCTCCTCCAACTGTGTCCCCTGCTCTGCAGTCCTCCTCCAGGTTCCTTTTTCCCCCCTGCACATCTGTCTTTTCCTTGGTCTTCTCTTAGCATTAAACCAACCTTTGATGCATCTTGATCCTTACCTCCCTTATGTCACTCCTATCCAGGCAGAAAGTTCACTGTGGAGCCTCACACCCTGCATCAGAAACCTAGCATGTGCTTAACAGCATGGAGACATGCACTGTATTAAACCAGTCACAAACTCATGCAGGTTTCCCAAGCTCTGTTTCAATGTATTAACAATATCCAAAATCACTACAGCCACACCTGGGAAATGTAGAACTCTGTGGCCATCCCCAGCAGTATATGAATTTTATTTACAAATCAGTGACTTAGGTTTGTGTGGTAGCCAGAGATATATCAAGGATTTTAGGGTAATTTTCAACATCTGACTTAGACCCTAATAGTACTGAATCAACACTGCAACAACTGGACACCAAGTGCCCTAACACTGGACATCTGCTGGAACATCATTTGCAGAAGTTCCCATTCCCCACACTAAGAACTGGAAGATTCACTGATTGCATTGGGTTGGAACAGACCCCCAAAGGTTATCTTGTCCATATCCCCTGTAGTGAGTAGGGACACTTCCAACTTTTTTGCCTCAGTCTTCACTAACAACCCCTCCAGGGAGACAAAGTCCCTCACACTGTAAGTGAAGACAAGGTGTGTGATCATCTGAGGAACCTGAAGATATACAAGTCTGACAAAATGCATCCCAGAGTCCTGAGAGTATTAGCTGATGTAGTTGCCAAGCCACTCTCCATGATACTTGAAAACTCCTAGCAGTCAGGTGAAGTCCCTGCCAACTGGAAGAAAGGAAACATCACATCTATTTTTAAAAAGGGTAGAAAGGAGGACCCTGGGAACTACTGACCTGTCAGCCTCACCTCTGTGCCTGGGAAGATCATGGAACAGATCCTCCCAGATGCCATGCTGAGGCACATGAAGGTGATTCAGGACAGCCAGCATGGCTTTACTAGGGGCAAATCCTGCCTGACCAACCTAGTGGCTTTCTATGTTAAAGTGACTATGTCAGTAGATAAGGGTTGACCTATGGATGTGATCTATCTAGACTTCTGCAAGGTTTTTGACACAGTCCCCTGCAACATCCTGCTCACCAAGTTGGAGTGATACCAATTTGATGGGTGGACTGCTCAGTGGATAAGGAATTGGCTGGATGATTGCATCCAGAGGATAGTGCTTAATGGCCTGAAATCTGGATGGAGAGCAGGGGTGAGTGGCATTCTTCAGGGGTAGAAGCCCTTCTTGTTACTCTTTGTCCCTTGCCAGGTTCAACTTCAGCCACGCCTTGGTCTTCCTGATCTCATCTCTACAAAACCAGGCAGTGATCCTATACTCCTCCCTGCTTCCACTGTCTGTGCAATTCCCTCGTGCTCTTTGTTTTGTCCAGTAGGTCTCAATTCAGCCTCACCAGTCTCTTCCCTGACTGATTTCTTACACGAGGATTAAGAGCTCTTATGCTCTAAGGATAACATCCTTAGGATGAGCACAGGAACCAGCTGAAATCATCAGCTCTCAGATGGTAAAGTTGTTGACTGTATAGCTGAAATTTAAAACACATTTAAAACAACAATCCAAGTAATGCTGGCAACAAACACACTGCTTAGGCGGCAAAAGCATTTAGAGAATACATTGTGTTATGAAATATACCAAAGCAGAAATTTTGTTATGCAGCCTGCTGAGAACTAGCAGAACAGCCTAGAACCATTAGTTGCACCAGCAGTCAGCATTTTTCACAAGGGAGACTTTCAAATGGCCCAGCCTTAAAAGTATCCAGAATCAAAGGCTTTGTGTTCTCTTAAATGAAGTAAAAATTCAGATAAGGGACAGTGAGCTTTGCATCAAAGGAGAAAACAAATATAATAAATGGCCATAAAAACTGTGAGGAAAATGAAGCTTCCCTTCCCTCAGGTGTGTGAAGGAACAACTATATGCTACAGAAAGAGGAATAAACCAAGAGGCAAGGCTCTAAGGGCAGCACCCCCTCATAGAAACCACCCAGTTAGTCTTCCTATCAAAGTCATTTGCTTGGATCTTTGTTCTGTTCATATTATCATGGATGTATCTGTTTGGATACAATCATTACACACAATGTAAAAAGCACAGACATGTTTAATTCAAACCCATAAATGCAATATCTCTACAAAGTACAAATCTGAGAATATAGACTAGGTATGTTTAGGTAGACCTGGCTTGCATCTTACTGTTAGTGGGGGAATCTCTCAGAGCAGTCTGGTAAAATTTTCTCTGCTAAGGTCTAGTCAGTACTTGAATTTCTCGTAGAAAAACTAATTGAAAGGAAGGAGCTGGGGAAAAAATAAGAAAAAGATAAATGAGGTCAGTATTAGAAGTTAAAGACATGAAAACACAAATGTGCATAAAGAGTTGCATACCTATCCAGATGTAGTACTGTAGTGAGAGCAATTAAATCCAGAGTGACTGTGTCTACACCATAGTTTAAACAGTTGAAATGATGCTTCTTAATCCATAAGATAATTAATACAGATTTTTTTTTTCTGAGTACTTTGATCTCAAAGAAACCCTGAAGCAATTATTTGCACAAAAAGGTATATTCCATTTCTAAATACAGATTTCATAGCAGAATACTCAGTCAGTGAAATAAGAATGTATAGAATCACAGATGTATCAGTTACATGTAAAATAAGAAATACTAGTCAGAGGTCTCTCACACTAAATTACTTCTGAGGAATAAGATGCATTTGGCTGGTACAGGGCAGTTTGTTGCTTTCAGGGCTAGATAACATGACTATCAGCACAACTACTTTGTTGTGAAGCATGGAAATTGCAGTTAAACCGTGATTGGTTTTGCTATTATTTATCAGATTAGCAACATGTTCAGGTAAGGAAAGGAGTAGTTACACTCCATCATGCATTTCTGTTTTTTAGGTCTTCTGCAAGGTGTTGCAGTCTATTTTTAAACTGCTTATTCCAAGCTAACATAAAGTAATGGTAATAAAAGACAAAATGTCAAACACTTTGTTTTCCATGCAAATCACAGCCAGAGAACAGCCGGAACTTCTAGGTCTGTTTTACATAGAGCAATACAAAACCTTGACTTACACAATGATTTTGTCCACAGCCATCTCAAAGGTGACATTCACACTGATGGTGGTCCTTTAATCATTCCTGAAGTTCATACCTGTACAGCATTCCTCCTGCAAACCTGAGTAATTGCTTCATGACATACATCCCAATTAAAGTGTTATCACTTATTCACTATTAAGTGTCCATATGCAGGCAAATGGACACTTGTGCAGCACGACTCTCATGTTGCTATTTAAATGAATTAAGTTGCAAATATCTAATTTCCTGAGGATGATTACCATTGGTACTATCAGTTCAAGTAAGAAATACATGTATAAATAAAACCCTGACTTCAAAACAGCAATTCCTAAGAAGCCAACAATAGTAACAAAAGCCCTTCCTGCCTTCTCAGTACGTGTAAGAGCAGCTCACAAGCCATAAATTTGCATTACTGTGTGTAGATACTCCGAGATATCTGACTACCATAGCATCCCAGGCATTGGAATGAATGCTCAAGGGAGGTGGTGGATTCCCCTACATTAGACAGTTTCAAGGCCCAGCTTGACTGGGTGCTGGGCCATCTCATTTAAACTACATTTTTGTCCTGAAAGGTTGGACTAGATGATCCTTGAGGTCCCTTCCAATCTGGTACTCTATGAATCTATGAATCTGATGTGCAGTTTTATTGTATTGACTAAGTATTTCAAAATTCCCCCACACATGAAATTTGTCCAGGTATTAATACAAGTCTCAAGGATCTTTAAGGAAAATAGCTCCTAAGTTACGAAGAGGGCAAGCACCTATCTGCCAAACATCAAAAGAGACCATTTTTGGGTTTGGTTCTTTTTTCAAATGCAAAACATATTCAGCTCAATAATCAAAGCTTTGTGTAAGTAACAGATTTTTTTTCCCCTACTAGCAGCTCACCAAAATAAAATAAAATCCAATCAGAATATGTTTTCAAACTTGTCATGTGCCCAAGTTAATGAATGTGTTTCAGAACACTGCAGTTGGCTCCTGCACAGTAACATCAGTAGGTACGATTGAAAGTAAAGCACACAGGTGGGTTAAGTACCTTTCTATCTGCATATACATAAAGACATCAGTGCAGCTGTGTCTGAAACCATTTAATTTCCTAGCTGGCTGCCTCAGGCATATTGCCATTCTGTGGAGTAATACATTGGGCCACGCTTGTATTTTGAGTATAAGGCTGATTATGACAATGCAGTAATACACCACCATTGTTTACATCATGCTGCATTTACTCAGCCGCCACATTATGACGACTAGATCCTTACATTCTTGGGGAAAAATGGGACAATAATTTTCAGCCTGACAGTATTTCAGTTAGTTTCTCTGCTTTTATTAACAAGCATATAATATTAATTGGCAAAACACCAGATACAAGCTTCACTATCATAAAATCAAAACATTAAGCAATAATCCCAAAAGGCTTATTTAGACAAAACTAGCCACCAATAGTACAAAAATTACACAGCAACACAAAGCATAAAAAATTGTAAACTTTCAAAATAAGCTAAGCAAAAAATATGGTTTTACACTGTGACAGTTCTAGAATCTTTATTATGCCACATATGAGGATAAAAGCTTAGTGGTTGCACTAGCTTACTGTCCTTTAATTGTAAAATGATCTTGTTGCAGAAGGAAAGAACAATCTCTCCTTTTGTCCAGATAAGTCACTTGAATTCAAGACTCCAGTAAAACAATGCTTTAAGTTTCAAAGTTTTTAATTATTTTTTTTTTTTTTTAACTACTGGAATATTAATATTCAAATACTAGGGCTCCTCCCTTCAGCCACACCTAACTATTTGCATGAATGAACCCACTGGTTTCTCTGGAATCATCCCAGTAAAGTTACTGATAGAATTTTTCATAGAATTGGACATTGAGTTCCTCCTCTACCAATAGGATGTGGACAGGTCACTGTGGCTTTGAAAAATTTACCAAGACTAGAGCTTTAATTCGTGTATAAACAAACCATAACTCCACAGTAAAACACTACTGTTACTTGCCACAGGACACAAGTTCCCAGAGTGTTTATAGCAACTGCAAGTTCTGACCAATGAAGAGACTGAAGCACTATTCCATGTTCCTTAATGTTGTTCTTTCTGCAACTTTTTACTGCAACGACACATCTCAAGACCTATGTAGAGATTTTAGTGTATGAGACCATTTTTTGCCTGTTGTCAACTTCAGGTGCACTAACTGAAGTGTAAGTTCAATTAACACTTCCAGTGAAACATCCCATTTGAAGTGTTTACCTGAGGAAATACAGAAACCTAGTTTTCCTGTACAGTCAAGCCTTCTGCAAAAAAAAATGCATTTTAAGTACTTACTAAGATTCACCTCACTGATGTACAGACTGGCTGGCTTGTTCCTGTTATATTTAGCTCAATGGCAAGATGCATAATGCTGTAAAATTGGCTAGCTGCACGGTTTATCATTCAGCAGAAAAAAACTTAATGATTCTCCTATGACTAACTATGTTGTTATAAAGACACTAAGAGCTGTGTAGGTTTTCAAAGACCAATAGCCTACTGGAAAAAATAGCACCATCAGAGTTGCAGTCTGATATTTTTTAGGGTCCCATATCCCCAGAGGTGATAGAATTGTGTGTACTATTGCACAACCAGTAAAAATAAATATTCCCAGGTTTGATGGTACACAAATATAGCAGATACAACAGTGGCACAAAACATTTTCAGATAGGCTGCAAGTCTAGTCAATTGCTTCCAAAATTCACATTAAGGTTTCTTGCAAGATCATTTATTTCAAAATATTGCTGACAGATAGTTGTTGTACTTACACAAGTTTAAATCCCACGTTTCACTCATAAAACAAGAAAATGAACAAATCAAAAAACAATCCCCAGAAAGCAGCCCCAAATAAAAGCTCAGCTGAACAAGTGAGAAAAGCCATCTACATTCCTCTTAAATTTAATGGCAAGTAGATGCTACATTTACAGTTTAAACATATACCTAATAAATGTATGTTTCAAACCTATTGCACAAAAGCATAAATAATGCTCTTTATCCATACAAAACAAAAGCATACAAATAAAAGCTACTGAAACTCAATGTAAAAGGAAGAAGCTTGTAAAAACATCTTACAATTTCATTTTATATGCCCGTAAATAAAGCTGGACCACTGAAACTAAAAATACTTGGATGGTAAATAAGACAGAAGGCTTAAAATAGAATAAATAATTTTTTAAAGTTAAAATTTAAACCCCCAAATCTTCTTTAAATTCAATATTATATATTCTATCTGAATTCTCTATTTTAAATGAAACTATACTTAATGAGACTCTGAGTCTGGGTGATTCTGGCCTCATTGCTGTTGAGGATAATGCAACAAGATAACTTCTTTACTGCAGTTATTTACCAGCGTAAGCAGTTGTGAAAACTACTTCACAGTAATGGCATCTTCACAAAAGCCACGAAAAAATAACAAGATCTCACTAGGACTATGAGATACTTACACTGAGTTCAACTTTAAGTCCAACTTTGAACAGTAACAGGGTTATTTTACCCAATATAGTCTTGATATAAATTAACAGTCTCTTAAGCTTCACAGAAGTGAAACAGGGCTCTGATTCAAAGGAGACCTTCCTCTGACCTCAATTCAGTTGCATTGTACCTTTTAGTAAGGCTAAAGCAAATAAATATATAGTCCAGACAGAGTCATATCCCTCCTGAGGGGAAGATTTTCTGTAGTGAAGATGTTGTGATACATGATTTAGAAAAATATTGGGTGGGGTTTTATTTCCTTATTACTGGTAAGGTTTTATCAGATTAAACACATTGCAAAAGCAGTTACACAAAATCATGAGCAAACCCCCATCTATAAGTATTAATACTGGCTTGAATTTACGTATCCCTACACATATAAACAGAGTTTTGCAATGTATTGATAGCACCATAACAAATTCAAGTGATTCTAAAGAAGGTTATATACTTACATATGGTCTGTACTGTAGATCGCTACAGCAAAAGATAGATTTGAAAGGTATTCTGAATTTGCATTCATAACCTATTCCTCAGCTGCAGAAGTACACACGAAGGTACTAAAATCCCAATGTACTTCAGCAGCACTCTATCAATATCTAGTTGTACAAAATGCTTCTGCAGTACAAACACTCTGAGGTAGACAGATCTCATGTATATATTTTTTAAATGTATATATCTATCCCAGTTAAGATGTTTAATGAGAATGCTGCGTGGCAGCTTTAATTTCATGTCTACATCAGGTACAGTCAGTGTCTGTATACTCATGGTGCACAGAAGTTGGACACTTACAGGCCTGTTCATGTTCTCAAGTGCCTCAGTGGCTGAAGCCAGTCCCTTATTTGCACCAGGACAGTAACGATCATATAAATAGCTCCAGGAAGGCCCTGTATGACAGTTTGTATTCACACCCATCTCACCTGCATTCACTGTTTCATGAAAAGATTGCAAAAATAGTAGATTTATGATCTAATTTGTTCACTTCTGCCAGTTCAGGTCATATTAAAGACAGGGGAGAAAAAAAAAGCTAAAACACATATATCTGAGTCCACAAACAGTAAGACATAACCACAGTCAAATTCAATTCCATTGCTCATATGCATGCAACACACACACCCCCCACACACAAACCCATCCATCCTGGATGTGGAGTTCTGTGTAACCCGAACATCGAAATACAGCTATCCTATACCTTCATCTGCAAGGGCAGAAGCACTTTGTGGCCTTCGTGTGGCTCTCCTTTCCACCTCCATAGTTCAGTAGACTCCCTTTCATTGTCTAGCTTGCATACTCTTTCATTTCCTTCCTACTGACTTCTGTGACTAATTAAAAATGAGGAATCCTGTTTTCAAAGGTAAACACAAGTTGGAGCATTCCTTCTGCAGCAGCAGAGCTGAGAAAGGACTGAAGACTCCAAAGAAGGAAATTATGGGACACACGATGAAGAATGTGTTGCTTTGAAAGCTCAAGAAGAGAAAGAGGATTTTAAAATGCTTGTTTAAGCTTCTTGCAATATCAGCTTCCTGTAGTTAAGTAACACTTCCTAGCAGGAGATGGGGAGGGACACAGGTGGAAGAAGCAGAGTAGTTACAGGCAAACTTTTTTTTTATCCCAACACAATTTACCAGAAAGTACCAGGGCTTAATAACAGTAATATAAAGTAGCATTTTCAGCTGACTGGGAAACTCCTCTGAAAATTAGAAGTTACCGATTTCCAGCTGTCAATAACATGGCATAACCTGTTTTCTGTGACTTGACACTTGTGCCAGAAAAATACTATCACAATCATACTATATGTGCTATCCTGTATACAGCTTGCAGAAATCACTTTCAACTACTGTTGTTTAAAAGCAAATAATTTCAAAAAGCCTTACAAACAGTGCAGTGAACCCTGCTAAGTGCTATTGAGGGTACATTCTATAACATAGATAGTTACATATGTGGTTAGATTTATGCACACACATCATCTTGCATCCATTAGGGCTGTTACAAGCAAAATTATCAGTTAAGGCCAGAGGATGCCAAAACAGTATTGTCTGACCTACTCTCTGCCAAGACAGCTAGGAATTGTACCAAAGAAAATTTTATGGTTTCATAAAATAATGGATAAAGGAAACACACAGCTGCCAATAATGATAAGATGAATTTTTCAATCAGTGAAATGAAAACTGTACAGTATCACCCAAAATTTCCCAGGAGCCAGTGTTTCAATAGCTAGTGAGAGAAAATTCTCTATAAATTAAAAACTGATTTCTGCAAGCCACAACTACATAAGGAGATGCTTATTTTTTAACAAGTTCACAATTCTAGTACTTTTGAGCATTTGTTTTTATGTGTTGCCATGTGTGCCATGGCAAATGATCAAGGCATATTAAAATTAACTGATATTATTTCTATTCATGTTACCAAATCAACACATACAAGGGTTACCAAATCTTTTCCAAACCACAAAATGAAGGAGAGCATTAACTGGGTAAAAATAACAAACACTGACTTCCCAGATTTTCAGAAATTTCAATGCTGCATAATAAAATATCACTAGCCACTGTATTATTATGCATGTTCAGTGCTCTGCAGAAATAACTGAGTAAAGCCAACACAATCAGGCATCCTACAGAAGACAACACCACTTTGAAAAAATATAATTTTTAAAGATTCAGAATGTCCAAAGTAACTAAATGCAATGACCTGTCAAAAGCAACATTTTAAAATCACCCCACGACAGTTTAACTTATTTCTGTGTAACTGTAGAGATAAATCAGGCTGAGCTACATGGAACTGCGAAGTGTTTTCAGTATCTGTAAACTTAGTGCTGGTAGTGTCTTGTTGAGTTGCAACTTCTTTCTTCCATACAAAAAAAGTATAAATATTTTCTGTCCAGAAATCTAGGCAATACATCCCTAGAAGAATATTCAGAAGGATAGTCTGCTATGAAAGTCCTACAGTCTTCCAAAATTATTCGGCTGGTTTGTGTCATGTGATTAGTGATGCACTAAGAAGATTCCAGATGATAGTCTCTGCAAAAAACTATGTCCAGAAGGACAATAAAGTTCTCTTACAGCAAGTCCATTTTGGGTCTGTAATGTAGCAGTAGAGGTGCTTTCTGCAAGACAGAAATGTCAGAAAAGTTAAGAAACAAAATGAGAATTTATCTGTTCAGTAGGCAAAACTTTTGTTTCATAAACTAAAGCCTAAACAAACTAGCAGACTAGCTCTCTGACCTGACAAGATTTCATCAGGACAAAGACAAGATGCAATTTAATCTGTGCAACTCAAATGAGATGAAGAATCCTTTTCCTTTTCTCCTTGATCTCTTGAAGATCAGTTCTACTAGGTTTGTTGAACTCAGAAAACACATTTCCAGTAAGAGAAAATGGAGATGTCTAGAAAACAGCATAAGAGCATGTGATACTTCACATTTAACAGTTCCCACTTTATTCTTCTTCTCTGAGTGTATCCTTTGGTTTTTTATGACTAGGTAAACATTTAACATGCACAACATCCTGCATCAAAGAGTTCTCTGTCTTATGCAAAGAACCGCTTCCTCATTTCTGTTATGGAGATCCCGCATCTCTGTTTCATTTTACATGCTCCACCTCTTTCACTTGAGAAGGCAGTTTACAGTTCCCTTTACCACACAACTCACAACTGCACAGATTTTCATGACACAGGTGAACAGCAGACTTGCAGAGATACACATCTATTTGATGCTCATGTCTGGTTCTTCCCCCCTACAGCTCCCTCCCCCCGCCACAGAAATCCCTAACATTTGCTCTGTATACTTTTATATTTACCTACTCTAAATTTAAGGTGCCCATTGATCACTTGTCGGCCAGAAGTGTAGAAGTTTGCTTCAATCCTTTCTCATGAATCTACCTTCACTATCCCAAATGAAAGCAATGTTGTCACTGCACTCAAACTTTTTTTCCAAATCAGTCATATAAACCAAATTCCAGTAGGATTCTACTGAGCAGGGAAACCTCTCCATTTCAAAGACTGACCACTGACTTCTCTCCTGTGACTGACACAAGTCAATTATTTTTCTACAAAAAGCTGAACAATGTCTCCCTGCTCTCTGTACCTGTCACTCTTCTAGAGGTGCATCCAAAGCCACCAAGTGGTTCAGTGTACACTACAAGCTCACACTATATTGTTGGTCCAATATGAATGCTAGCTCTTGGTTCAAGTGTCATGACTCTGCAGGTGTGATTTGCCTCTTAACAATTAAACTTAGCAATTCATTCTTACACACATCTTGCTTGAGCTCCCACTATTAATGTGATAATTAATACTCAGAACAAATACCCCACTGTTTACTACACAGTTTCAAAGAAGTTTAAAGAACCACAATAAGAAAGTAAAAGATGTAGTCATCAACCAGTCTTGCATATGCTCACTAAATGCTACTAGAATTTTCCCTAACCAAGACAGACAAGCCTTCTGCCTTTTATGCATCCACTTCCTCACATGCACAGATTAAAACCACTTTTACCTGGAATAGTTACAAATAGTATTTTCTTGTGGCTTCTTTCTTTGCCAGATTTGGTAACAATTTGACAGTTGATGCAGAGTTCCCCTTCTGCTCATAAATAATACTTTGCCTTTTGTTAATTTTCTTGGGGAAAAAACAGTACTTGATGTTTGAGGATGCTATATTAGATAATAAATGACCTTTTTATTGAGTTTGCAGTTACTGAAGTATAGTTACAAATTATGCCTATTTTATAAACATTTTCTATGGCCGCTACATGCTTTGCTTGGAACCACTCTGTCATACCTTAAATCTCCATCTAGTAACAACTACAAACTTGAGTGTGTGGTCCTTGCCAAGAATCTCTTCATTGCATAATATGTCCAGCTGACCAAAACAGAAAAAAAAGAAAAAAGGTGACAATTAGTTCACCAGGACACAATACATGAAATACCATATTTCAGATGATATACAAATGTTTGACAAGGTTGGGTTTTTTTCCTCAAACACTGAAGCCATTCATATTGTGGTTGCCCTGCAGACAAAAAAAATGATACCAGGAATGAATAGAGAATGCCTTTTCTTGATATGTGCTGAAAATCACGTCTGTGCCTATCTAGGAAACACTGCATGAACTAGACTTAACTGTTTTAGCTTCCCAAACAGTGCTAATGCCATTTCCTGAGAGCTTCAGATGTCTTTAAAAAGGCCCAATAAAATTACGGTGGACACAGAATTCTCACATCTCCAAGACAGCTGTGTTACTTAAGATACTATGAATTTTTTTTTAACCTAAATTCAGCCAGGAGGCTTTCTGCTACAAAGGTATATATACTGTATTTATGTGGGGTTTTTTCAGATACTCAGTTTGTATTTTTACTCTAGCTCAGTGTTAAAAGATCTTAATATAAGAAATAGGAGGATATAAATATAAAAATGTGAGAGTCATATGACTAGTAAATAGCTGAATTACAATAGTTGATATGAACTAAAAGAAGGAACATGCATGAAGAGTGTAAGGTCCACCAGGGTGGCTTATATCAACAAGACTTTATCACACAACCCAGAAAGGCCTGGCTGCACATGATTTATCTAACATATCTAACTGGCAGTAACTCAAACTTTCAACAGCCTACAGCAATCAGCCATGAACCCCCAAGCTTAAACCCTTCTACTATGTACCTATTACTCAGGGCTTAGGCTGGATGTTAGGAAGCAGTTCTTCATAGAAGGAGTGATTGGCCATTGGAATGGGCTACCCAGGGAGGTGGTGGAGTCATCATCACTGGAGGTTTAGGAAGACACTGGATGGGGTGCTTGGTGCCATGGTTTCATTGATTAGATTGTGTTGGATGATAGGTTGGACTTGATGATCTCAAAGGTCTTTTCCAACTTATTCTATTCTATTCTACGCTACGCTACGCTACTCATTACACCACAATTTATGTACCTTTTAAGAAGGTAGGAAGGGATAGTAAATGAATAAACAGTACTCCTGAAAATTTGTTCCTTCAGTAAAAGCCAAGCAGGCTGCTAAGAGACTGGCCCAGTGGAATGGAGGGCTTAAACACCCACACCCACATCCACACCAACAAAATATCTCCTTTTGAACAGTGATGGTATCTATGCTACAGCCAGGTGTCAATCACTTCCAAGCCAGCTGAGGACAACACAGGAGATAAGAAGTTTTTTTCAGGAAGACAAGCAGAGTTTGAGGACATAATCCAACCATAATAAGGAGTATTCCTTTGAGGTGTACAGAAGCTAGGAAGAAAGAGTGATACAGATGCAAAGTGGTGTTGAAAAGTTTGAGCAGAAAGCTGCTGTCACACTGCACTGGAAAGCAGATGATTGGATTTAAATGAAAATTCTTAATGAAATTCAGTGAACCAGTGACATAATGTGGGGTAGGGAGATGTCAAGCTTAGAGTCAGTTGAGGTGTCTAGAGTCTGTGGCCAAGACCCATCAAAACAGAAGCTGTATTTGTATGTTTGCCACTGTTGATTTTGAATCTGAACTAGGAGAAGTGCAAGGCATTGCCTTTCTTTTTGTACCTTTCACCATATATTCTTCCCATGATTCCAAGTACCCCCTGCAAAGGAAGGGAAAAGTACGTATCTGATACCATTCTGGTCAAGCTTCACTGAGAGTGGAGAAAGGAACAAAGAAATTTTGGTGATGTTTTTTATTCTGGGCTCCAGTAGTGTTAAAGTGTTTGCTACTGCCTGTCCTCTGCACTGAGTGTGAAATCTCTCAAAGGGTGAGGTATCTGACTGCAAGCTGTCAAACAAAGCAGCTTGCCAGAGTCCATTTCAAAACACGTGAAAGCACATAACCAAGCCTTTTTCCTGAACTATTTCAATTGGGTCATGAGAAGACACACTGCAAACTAAGTGACAAGTCCTGCATAGATCCGAGAAAGGGCAAGAAAATGGTTCCATAACATATAATTCAAGAAACATTGCATGCTTTCTATTTTCCGAAAATTAACTACATCTAAAAGACATTTCTTTGCCAAGGAACAATTCCATACCTGCAAAGTCATTAAAAAAGTAATAATATTACCTCATTAAAAGAAGAAAGGTTTAGTTTTTTGGCAATGAACTTCTTTAGATGCAAGACTGTTGCTTGTGCTGAGCAACGAATCCATTTTCGTTTCAATCCACGCAGTTTGCTGCTATTGCATTCCAAGCAGATGCTTACCTTCAAGAAGAAGCCAACAGTCAGAGTTGGCCGGAACAATTTTCTGCAGTTCTCATTATGTATTGCATGTGCAATTTTTATTAATACAAGAAAGTGAAAAAGTATAGTACTAGTAATCCTTAAACTGAAATACCTGTAATCCTACCAAAAAAAAGCAATTTCCAACATCTTATCAGGTTAGTGACAAGCACTACTGCACCCAAAATGGATTTAGATAAAACAGTTCAAGCAAGAATTTTTGGTATTGGAACAAAGCAGATTCAGTCACAATTCATAGGCTGCCCAATAGCTCAAGAGGACCCTATGCCAAAAGCTAGAGGGAGATAAACAGTAAGAACACCATTGTCAATTTTTAATTATTTCTTCTATCATGTCTTGCTTTTAGTGCAACTGCTAAATCCAGTTTTAAACAGAATTTTAACATGTTTAAAAGGTAATCTAAAGTTTCAAAACAATGTACACAAATGACATAATAACTTTTTAAAATTCTAGTGATTATCCTCCTGAAAGGCCTAATTTATATGTTTCTTTTCTCATGTCTTTTCTCATCCAGCTTTCTTTACTTAAACTAAGCTCCTTGTGATGATTTACTTTCTGAACTAAGAGGAGCTACTTCTAGGTACAATCCCTTTGAAAGTTGCTTTGTGTTACAATTGAAAGAAAATTAATCTACATTTAGTTTACTCTGGACATGCATAACTGGAAAGGGACAGCTTATTTATCCCAAAACAAGGACTTTACCTTCAAACAGGCTTTGCATTTAAAATTTAACAGTGAACTTCCCGACTTTCATACTATTTTCATGGTACAGGGCTAAGTTTAAAACAAAATCAATAGCAAGTTTGTAAAAGTACAAAAGATTTTATTCGTAATTATTGGTATACATTCATTTTAATGTATCACAGTAACACCTGATAGAAGTCTGTGATGGTTCAGGTGGGGTGCTGGCCTCTGATGCCACTGCACAAGCCACACCTGGGATGTCCCAAAAGGGTCCAGCCCAGTGGGTGGGCACAGGAAGCCAGGTATTTCATCCCATAACACCCTGCTCCCCTATAAAACATCAGCAGAGGGTCCTCTCTTCCTCTTTCTTCCCTCACTGCTGCCTCAGTAATGGGGTGAGCTGCCTCTCTTGGGGCTGGCTAGGCCGAAGGCTGGGTTGGGGGGGCAGGGTAGAAAGAGCCCTGGGGGGTTTGGGTGTACCCCCAGGTGGGGTTGGGATGTTCTTGGGTATGTTTTGGGATCTCTCTCTCTTTTGTCACGGTGCTTGTGGTTCTCTGTAAAACTTTCATTGTTTTTCCATTTGAACTTTCCACCATTTTTGCAATCCATTTGTCTGAGTCTTTTTCTTTTCCAATGGTGGAAGAATTGGCCTCTCAACCTACCACAAAGTCTAATAGCCTGTATTTGTTCTGAAAGCAAACAAATGCTTTGGAAACACACCAGCAGTTGGAACTATGAAATCTTAATTCAAATGTCTTTAACATATCCTCCATTCCTGCCAAAACCTAAGAGCTCACCTGTTCATCACTTCGGTGGTAATCATTATCTTCTTCCTGTTTTTCCTCTGAAGTTTCTTTGTTTGAACTTTCATCTGGTTTAGTTTCACCTTAGATAAGAAACCAGATGTATGGGATAAAACCAGCAGTTTGCAATGCTAATATGATTAAACCAGCGTTGTTTAATATTGCAACACAGAATAAAGTTTGCTTCTCCCACATTGTGCTTATCTGCTTAAGCACCACTAGCTGCCAACAGCCCCAAGCATGAAAGAGAGCAAAATACATGAAGCACAGATTTTAGTTCTACTGCTAGCAGCCCAGAAGCTAAGTAATTTCAGTTTTGAAGCAGGCACTACTAATGGAGATTTACTTCACCAAGAGTAACATGATATGCCCCACTAAAAAGAAGGGATGAAGCAAGACTCTTACACTCACTGCATTGTGCAGCATCATAAAGCAACCAGGCACACACCTCCAATAGGTCTGTTCATCAATTTACTATCTGTCACCCACCCAAGACAGAATAAATAAAGGACCATTTACCATTTCGATGGGAATCTAGGTGCTGTTTTGTAGAACATGTCTCCCCTTTGATGTCCCCTGGAACTTCCATTCCCAGTTTGTGATAAAACTCCCTTTGCTTTTTCATTTCCGCTGTTTAAAATTGCAAATATTAATCCCTGTAATAAAGTTCTAATGCAATATTTATGAAGTTATTCCAAATCCTGTCCCTCTTAAGTGAAACAGGCTTGCCAAGAAGTAGTTGTATTGTCAGTATTTAATACTCTTCAACTTCTGCTGTTGTATAAAGTCACGCCCCATCTTATTTTGCAAAGCCATCTGCAAAGTTACTATTATAGCATTCCTACTAGAATTAGAACAGATCCAGTCTCAAAGTGGATTATGAAAACAGAAATTGAAAGCTACCCGCTAAAGACTCACACAACACACAACTTTTACCAAAAGTAAAAGCTATTTTACATTGCATTCTAGAAAATTGCTGCAAAAGGTTTAAATACACAGTTTAACAGGAAGTGTTGAAGACATAAGTGAAGGAACACATTAATTTTAAAAAATTAATTTTTCTCAGTTCCTCCACCATTTCATCACATGAATCTCTCTGTCTCTTCCTCCCCCCCGCCCAAAGTGTTAAAGGAGTATGTGCAAAAAGGCCTCTATAAAAACATCATTCCACAACTTACCTTCTTGGAGGCCTGGCACAAGTTTGTACACAATGTCTTGCATTGTTCTGTCATGACTAGGAAGAAAAAAATTGAAAAATAAAACGTTGAAGTTAGCCATCTGAAATTCAATACATTCTATTACTGTACTAAATTGATGTAAAAATTTCTAAATTCATCCAAAATAATTTCAGTTCTCCAATCAGTATGTCAAACAAGAAAGCACAGCAACATGAAACCTATTACAATGGAACTTTGAGGAAGAAGAGTCTTCAACATGGAGGATGACATCCCATTGAACAAGGTCTTCTGAATCAAGACAAGTATGTGATTAAAAACCTCCACATTATTTTACAACTTTGAAGCAAATTCATGTTTATTTCAAAAGAATCAAGAACATTCTGTTTCTTACACCTACAGACTAACCTCTCACATTTCTAATTAATTAGCTGTCTTTACTAGGCTTCCACAAAAATGCAAGAAAACAGTTCACAGAAAAAGTCCACAACAATAACATTCTACTTTCCTCTTAAGAGACACCATTTAAATGTGAGCAATACATAGCTCAGAAGCTTTTATAGATAGTGTGGCTCACAGAAAAGAAAGATTAATAAACCAAAAGGAGTTGGAGCAGTAGGACTGTTTAAGACTCCAAAGCTGAATTCTCAGTTCCCATTAAAATTCTGGTTTAGTCTAAAATAAATCACACTCAGAAATAAAAAAAAATAATTAAAAATACAATAAATTATATTTAATAAGTAAAGTCAGACACATTGCAGCAGTCTTGGCTGCTGCAAGATTGTTACTCCAATAGAGCCTTCAATACCAAATCTTGCATAGGAGAAGCGACCTGAATTATTATTCTCAGGCTTCTCATCACTTGACACGAGCAGTGGTCACCCATGAACAAGTACAGAAACGGTGACAAATCAAGAGACAGAGATTTACAATTGACCATTACAACCTTTTTAGTAGTACTCTGTGAAGAATCAAAGCATCATTAATTCTAAATTCACGTCATTTCAACCAGTAGCAATCCCACTTAAAAAGCCTGGGATCTCAAAGAGTCACATATGATTCCAGAAATATTATCAAAAATATTTCAATATAAATGAGTAAATAAACCATCAATATTAGATCAGCATTCAGAACTGTAAAATAGGAAACACATTTCCTTTACCTACATTGCAGATAAAGGGAGATGAATAGGAGTGCAAGTATACAAAAGATAAATTGTGAAACTTCTTAATAACAATCTCTTATTTTAAAAATATATATCCAAAAGTAGTCTGGCCAAAGGTTGTTTCAGTCCTGAAGAAGCAGTATCTTGTAACTAGTTCAGGCAAAATACTTCTTTTGAAGTGTACTCAGTGACCAGAAACAATTAGCAAACTCCTTTATAGCTTTTGTCAGTTTGACTCCATTTCCTTTTGGCCCAAAACCCCAAGCTTCTGAACCAAGGCACTGGTGTATTCCTGTAGCTTTAGCAAACACAAACTTGCTATCCTAAGTGTCATTTATTCACTCTTGCCTACTGGCACTTTCAAAGCATACACACACATAGGGTATTATCAGTTCATAATACAGTGCATTATTGGTGTACTGCTCAAATGCAGAGATGGCATGACTAGTTTAAGGCTACTGAAATGTCTTGAGCAATGTCTGTTGAGGACACAAGCAGTTTTCAGACTCATCTGCTGTAAGTATTGCTTCAGAAATTGCTATAGAACTGAGAATGGCACACTGAAAAGTACCAGAAATAAAAAGCAAAGTCTTCATAAATGTAGGCATAACATGGCTTGTTATGCAACAGCTAGTCCAAATACAGTCACAAAGGATTTTCATCAACAAACGTAATTACAGTTCAGTAAAACAAAAAAGAAAGCACTAAAAGAAAATAAAAGGAAAATATTTTCTGGAAAAAAAAAAGTAAAACAAAAATAACAATGAAGAAACCAATGAACAATACCACATACATACTAAGCTAGAAAGTTAAGTCTCTGGATATGCATCAAAATAGGGTGAAGGATAAGACTGCTCTGTTCACAAATTAAAACCACTCGTCTAATATTTTTGGTGCCATATACTTACCCACTCCTGAGAAGTAAACAGACATTTGAAAGATTAACTGAACAATAAAGCTGACAATTATTACTCTCACTATTTTGCTGAACACTGAAAAGTACTGATCAACTGTAACTAATTATTTTGAGCATTTTATAATAGTGCAATTTAATAGAATTGAATAAACCAGATTTCTACAGATATTTCATTTATGTAACTTTTGCAACCCAAGCATACAAAACGAGGAATTATCAGATTCCAGAATTATGAGATTCCAGTAAAACTCACACAGAGAATAAACAGTAAAATGCATTCTTTGTTTGGTTTTAATCTGGAAGAAGATAACTGATGTCAAGGAGTTTCAAATCTGTAGCAAAGTTTGAACCTGTATCTCCTCAGTCACCTTCAAAATTCCTTTTAAATGTTTAACATGCTGATAAGCAGTAAGAAAATGTAGGCAAATGCTGTGCTGTATTGAAGGGGCAGAAACAGTCTAGAGTGAAACTAGCTGCAGTTCGGCTTTCATACTTACCCTATGTACTGTAATGGGTGACTCTGATGTATAACAATTCTACAGGTTGGGCAGGTGTTGTTTTCCTCCAAATATTTCACTAGGCAGCTTCTACAGACTGATAACAAAGATACTTATAATTAAAGAGAAATAAAAGATGCATAATGAAAAACGGAGTTTGTTTTTACACAGTTACAGAAGTGACTCTTACTGGAATTTACACAAAGCTATTTGTTCACATCATGTAAGCATGCTGTCTAATCATGCAGAAAGTAATTTCTAGTATCATTCATTATTATTCTTGAAACAATGAAGTGATGTACTATGATTAAGACACTTATAACTAGACAGCCTTCTAGTAAAGCATACAACACAAAATCCCACTATGGAATTCAGCAAAATTACAATTTATAGCAAGTTAGTATCATATTGCTTGTCCCATTCAGCTTGCACATATGATATAATAGGAAGCATGTGCCATTAAGAGACTAAGCATTTGCTTTAACCACAGCCACATATAAAAGTGAAGTGTGCAATAAACCCAACACACGCACACACCAAAATAAATATTCCAAAGCTCGATTTTTTTAAGAGAACAGAAAACTTTCATGAAGTGTACACCTGGATGCTATTTTTATTCCAGCTTTCACAGAGTAATACACAGATAAGCTTTGACCTAGAACAAAACTATACAGGGAGAGACCTTCAGTATTTGTAGAATGTCCTGGTAGAAGTAGTAAACAGTCATTCATTACAAAGCTGCATGGTTTTGGAACTGCCTCTCTATACACACAACAACCTGTGTCTCATTCGAAGTAAAGTACTTACACTTCCTTCCCCTCCAGAAACAGGCCTCACAGTATACACCACTACATGATAACCTGACTCCTTTAAGTTAAAACTCAAAAATGTAGAAAAATAAAACAGAAGGAGGTAAAAAGGGAATAGGGTCTTAAATAGCAGCAGTTTCACGTAATCATGGTATTGCTGCACTCCTTTTTCTCACATAAAATTAAAGAATTTCTTTAACTCTAGTGCCACCTACCTCTCAGACAAGCTCTACAATTAAATACGTATCTCTTAGTGCCAAAAAAATTACATAGTGGCAAACAATGCAGAGTAAATCTGCATTGTATCTACACACTTCACAGAATCACAGAATCAACAGGTTGGAAAAGACCTCAGAGATCATCAAGTCCAACCTATTACCTAATACCTAACACTTCATGACAACTAAACCATGGCTCCCAAGTGCCATATCCAATCCATTTTTTAACACCTCCAGGGATGGTGACTCCACCACCTTCCTGGGCAGCCCATTCCAGTGGCAAATCACTCTTTCTGTGAAGAATCTTCTCCTCACATCAAGCCTGAACTTCCCCTGGCACAGCTTGAGGCTGTGTCCTCTTGTTCTGGTGCTGGTTGCCTGGGAGAAGAGACCAACCCCCACCTATCTACAGCCTCCTTTCAGGTAGTTGTAGAGAGCAATAAGGTCTCCCCTGAGCCTCATCTTCTCCTGGCTAAACAACCCCAGCTCCCTCAGCCATTCCTCATAGGGCTTGTGCTTGAGACCTCTCACCAGGCTTGTGGCCCTTTTCTGGACATTTAGGATTTCAGTAACTTAGACAGTAGAGGTTTGACCAAACCTCAGATCTTTGCACACTAAGCACAGTTCTCACACAGCAGTCTGATGCAGTGGAGCACCTGGAGTAGATCCATTTCCAAAAGCCAAACCCCAGTCTTACCAGGTCAATGAAAGCAGAACCTAACAATGGAAGAAGGGACTGGTGGCTTGGGAAGAGTATAGAGACACCGCCCACTTGTGTAGGGATGGGGTGAACTTGGCAGGGGAAGCAAAGAATAGCAGTAAGTGCTTCTACAGATATGTCAGCCAGAAAAGGAAGGTCAAAACATGTGCACCCTGGTGAGGAAGACTGGCAAGCTGGTAACAAGTGACAAGGAGAAGGCTGAAGCATTCAAAAGTTTTTTTCATGGGCAAAATCTGTTCCCACATCTTGAGTGGATGAACCTCAAGGCATGAAGTGGAGAAATGAAGTTCCTTCCACTGTAAGGGAATTAGGGATAGGGAGTCGTGCAGCAGAATCCCTCTCACTGTAGAAGAAGATCAGATTTGTGACCACCTGAAGAATCTGAACATACATAAGCCTGTGAGACCTGATGGGATGCATCCCAGAGTTGTGAGAGAACTGTCTGATCTCAATGACAAGCCATTCTCCATGATATGCATGTCAGTCAGGTGAAGTCCACGGGTGTATATAAAAACAGAAAATTTGTATCCATTTTCTGAAGGGTAGAAAGGAGGACCCTGGGAACAACTGATGTGTCAGCCTCACCTCTGTGCCTGGGAACATCATGCAACAGATTCTCCTAGAAGCTATGCTACAGCATGTAGAAAACAGGGAAATGATTCAAAACATTCAGCATCACTTTATAGAATCATAGAATCTTAGAGGTCAGAAGGGACTTCTACAGATCATCTAGCCCTGCCATAGCAGGACCACATAGGGCAGGCCACACAGGAACACACCCCGACGGGTTTTGATTTTCCAGAGGAGACTCCACAACCTCTCTGGGCAACCTGTTCCATTGCTCCATCACCCTCACAGCAAAGAGGTTTCTCCTCATGTTGAAGTGGAACTTTCTGTGTTCCAACTGACACTGATTGCTCCTGATCCTATTACTGGGCACTGGCGATGAGACTGTCAACTTCCTCTTGACATGTACCCTTAAGTTATTTATAGACATTAATAAGATACCCTCTCAGCCTTCTCTTCTCCAGAATAAACAGTCCCAGACCTCTTAATCTTTCTTCACAGGAGAGATGTTCAAGTCCCTTAATCATCCTGGCAGCTCTCTGTAGGACTCTCTCCAGCAGATCCCTGTCTCACTTTGGGGATCCCAAAACTGGATATATTATTCCAGGTGTGGTCTCATCAGGGCAGAGTAGAGGGGGAGGGGAGCCTAGACCTGCTGGACACACTTTTGTTGATGCACCTCAGGATACCATTTGCCTAGGTCATTGATGAAGATATTGAACAGAACTGGACCATGGGAACACCACTGGCCACAGGCTTCCAGCTGGACTCTGCACCACTGATCAAACCAACATGGGCAAATCCTGCCTGGCCAACCTTGTAGTCTTCTATGATGGAGTGATTGTATCAATGAACAAGGGAATAGCTATGGATGTCATCTATCTGCTCTTCTGTAAGGCCTTTGACACAGACCCCTACAACACCCTTCTCTCAAAATTGGAGATATGTATTTGATGGGTGGACTGTTCAGTGAATGAGAAATTCACTGGATGGTTAGAGTCAGGATGTCTAGCTGGAGATCAGTGATGAGGGATGTCCCTTGGGGTCACTGGGACCAGTGCTCACAGGACCATAGGATGTTAGGGGTCGTAAGGGACCTTTGAAAATCATCAAGTGCAACACCCCTGCCAGAGCAGGACCATAGAATCTAGCACAGGTCACACAGGAATGCATCTAGACAAGCTTGAGAAGTAGAGCCTCATGACATTCAACAAAGTCAAATGTAGGTCCTGCACCTGGGTCAGGGGAACTGCCAGTATCAATATAGGCTGGGGGAATGAAGATATTCAGAGTAGCCTTGCAGAGAAGGATCTGGGGGTACTGGTCAACAAAAAATTAGAAATAAGCTCACAGTGTGCATTTGTAGCCCATGAGGTCAACTGTATCTTGGACTGCAAGAAAAGAAATGGCAGACATATGAAGCAAGGTGATTCTCCCTCTCTACTCTACTTTCATGAGACCCCACCTGGAGTACTATTTAGCTCTGTGTCCAGAGCAGGGCCAGCAAAATGATCAGAGAGATGAAATACCTCTCATATGAGGATAGGCTGAGAGAGTTAAAAGAGTTGTTTAACCTGGACAAAAAAAAGGAGACCTTATTGTGGCTTTTCAATACTTTAACTAGGTGAGCTTACAGAAAATATGGGTGCCTTCCAAGGTACTCATCAATATGAGTAGTGTGCAATACAATATATTATTTATTGGTAAACCATGGCTGTTTTCTGCAAAGGAACAGAAAATTAGAAATATTTTCAAATCTTTATTTGGAGAACATATTCTATGTCAGCTGTCACAGAAGAGAGAACTAGGCATTTCATACTCCTTTAGCAGGATTCAAGTTTGTGCAGTACAGCTTTAACATTCTCTGCTTTGTTGAAGAAGCAAATAATAAGTATAAAAAGCAGTGTCTAGTAAAGCATGCATTATTTTGGCTGATGCAAAATAGATTTAATTTTAAGCAAAACCCATTATATAGCACATCATGTTTAAAAAAAAAATAAAAAAATTCAGAACTTATTTCTTTAACTTATTTATACATCTACTTACAAGTATGTAAGCATTCTGTTACAGTAGTAGCATCAATCAGGTATCCATTGCACAGACGACAGGTTATATGGGCATTAATGTCCCAAAGCTTAATCTTTCTTGTTAGCATCTTTGGTGTCTGCAGAAAAGACATATCACAAAGTAACACATCTGTAGTGATCAGGTAAAAGTAATTTGGGAATAAATTCTTAACTAGAATTAATCCTGAAGATATGTTTATATGCCTTTAGGCTCTAATATACCATATATGCGTGTGCATGCAGAAATACAGTGATAGCACTAACTTTTAAAGGCCTTCAGAGAAGGGAAACATGCTGTGCTATTTTGCAAGTCAGAATTTCAACAGCAGAAAAAACAGTCTTTCCATGTTGCTATCAACAAGCTCCTTTACCAACCAAGGGACTTGTATTTAAAGTGAAACCCTACTATGCTAGTCACCTAAGTCATCACATTCAGTCTAGTAATGGAGGGAAGAGGGGTTGGGGATGGGAAATCACAAACACTTGGATAGAGAAAGATCTTCAGAGCAATATGAGAACTGAAGGCATTTTGATAATTGAAAAGTCAAAATAACTTGATCTGATTTGGCATCATAGGTTTAATTACTTTTGAGCGCTTATACTAGTATGGTTAAAGCATAGTTTTTAAGTTCTCTCTCAATAATGGAGCTGAAAAGTTAAGTTCCCTAAAATTCAAATTAATTAAAGAACACATTACAAAATACAAACACATTACCAATTACAAACTAAAAATACATCATAGCTGCAGTTTGTTGTGCTAAGAAACTTGAACTAATATGTCTTGTTTCATCAGAGCAAGGGATGGCCATTAAAGGTGGAAAAATCAGAAAATAAAAATTAGACTTAACTCCAAATGCTTTTTAGAGAAAACAACACATAGAGACAATGCCTTACCAAACAAACTGCTACCTGTTAGCTATATTTTATTTTTCAAAATATACTGAAAACTGTATAGTTACCATAAGCTGACAGCATTCATGTTAATTAAAGGATCAAAGGAGAAGGTTAATGGTTTACAACCTATTGCATTTGATTACCACACTGCAGAAGTCAACATATTACTTCCCCCACCCCACCCTCCCTACAGCGACTTTACTGTCCCTGGCTCACAAATACTAGTTTTCATCTAACTTAGTTTTGAACACATTTCAGAATTTCAATGGTGACACGTTTCTCAAATTTCTGATCTTTAATTTCATTTGTCAGATTCTTTTTCTGTGTTTAATGAAATGGTACTAAGCAAGAAGAACTACTAAAAGGCAAAACTTTCTGAATAATCTGAAATATGCCAGCTCTGAAAATGTACGTTATATTTCATTATAACCTATGGAACAGCACATCCAACACCCACCCATTATAATCTCCATTATCTTATAAAAGAGTAACTACAAAGACTTCCAGTTTTCATGGCTAAGTAAAATGACAAAAAAAAGAAATTTAGTGAGATTTCTTAATTAAGCTAGTGACTAGACATTACAGAAGTGCACCAGATGGGTCAGAATATATGCTAAGAAACTGAACAGAACTAGATTTATTTCTAACCAACTGAAATCTACCCACATATTAGGCCCTTGGAAGTTAGTGCATGAGATCTCCAGTTAAAGAAGCTACTGCGTGTAACAAGTACATACCTACAGCACAGAGGAAGAGCTAATCAAACCCACTCTTTAAGACGAGTTCAGGACATGGCTTAGAACTACTAGTTAAGTAGAAATTCACCACACTGAAAAGCATGATTTGAGGCTGGAAAAAGAGAAATTAAGCTCCAAGGATACTTAAAAAGGCAGTATCAATACAACTGCCTAAGCAGGAATTCAAGAAAAGGTGCTCAGGATCACTGCAGCCTCAATCCAAATACTAATAAGGTAGAAATGCCAAATACGTTACGGTGAAAAATGAAGCAAAGAAATTACTTACTTTCTAGAAAAACTGTGACAAGGTTTCCCTACTACTACTCTCCTTAGAAATAAAACTCACAGGAAACAAAAACCAATTCATGTGGGGTATAATATTATGAGAACAACGAATGAACTATGTAACAAAGAGGGTAAAAATACTATAAAATGGCAATAAAGGCCATTATGGCAGGGAAAAAAAAAAGACAGCAAAGATAATGCACACTTTGATGACTCAATGGCAAACAAAACTATATGCTTTTTAGCAATGGAAAAATATCTGTCTTCTAGAATATCCAGAATGAGCTTGTGAAATGAACTTCATAAATATTTTATACGCTTTTCAAGAATGCCACAACTCCCTCCCCACCTTTTATTAGATGTTCAGACAACAGAATCTGAGAAGAGTTGGAAGAAGCAGCAGAATGATAACAGATTTTTCCATGGCATCAGACATTTCTGTTTCAAAACAAGACAAAACCTACAGTGGGAGACTTCACCAGAAGCCCCAGCTTACACTGCTAACTTGCAGTTGCTAGAACAAGAGAATACTCTTCTCTGCATATGCAGAGGTCCAGACACGGTAGTTTTGAGATTGCATGACTCTCCAGTAAGCAGTGCAGTTTTTAAGGTCTATAAGCAAGCTTTCAGCACCAAACTCTGCTTTAGTTTGCACCTTGTGCAATTGAGACATGTGTGTTCTAGTCTCACAAAAAAAAAAAGAAAATTGGAATGTCTCTTTATTATTCAGAACAGTTAACTTGTAACAATGGAAGGCCTCAAGAGGAATAAAAAGAGGGTTCGGGAGGGAAAGGCCAGACGAGTTCATATCTATCTAAAAACAAAGAGAGGAGATAGCAGGAAATTAGCATATATAATAATTCAGAATTATTTAAATTGGTATTATTCTATACCAAAGAGTCAGCTTCTCACAGAATCACAGAACATTAGGAGTTGGAAGGCACCTCAAAAGATCATCTAATCCAACCCCCCCTGCCAGAGTAGGATCACCTAGAGTAGGTCACACAGGAAAGTATCCAGGTGCATTTTGAATGTCTCCAGAGGAGACTCTACAACCTCTCTGGGCAGCCTGATCCAGTGTTTTGTCACCATCACAGTGAAAAAGTTTTTCCTTACATTCACATGGAACCTCCTATGCTCCAGCTTGCACCCATTACCCCTTGTCCTATGACTGGGCATCTCTGAGAAAAGCCTGGCTCCATTCTCCTGATACTGAGTTTCAGCCTCCTCTTCTTCAAGCTAAAGAGACCCAGTTCCCTCAGCCTTTCCTCATAATGGAAAGGAAGTAAAGATAACTACAAAGACATCTGGACTATATTCCTAATCAAAAAAGAGGCAAACCAAAACCAAAACCCCACTCACTGAGACAGGAGTCAGGCAGTCTGGCCGGGGATATGCATGTCACATAGTTAATGGGTTTTGTTCATGCTATACTTCATCCAGTAAGTTTCCTTCTAAGCTCAAAAAGTAAGCACTGTACCATAGATCTCTCTGCTAAGAGTGTCACCAATAAGGGAAGCTTGAATGCCTCAGTACAAGCTTTCACCTTTTGGAGAGATTTAAACAGTAAACACTATTACTTATGCAAGATTACAGAGAGGATTGGCAGAGGCTCTTCTTAAAAGTATGGCCTTATCTTTTATATTCACACTAGTGAGGAATATGTTGGCATACATGAGGCATACCTCTTAGAACAGCATTTCTTTTCAGAGTCTGCCATCCAGAGACCTGAAAAAACAGAAAAGTAGTCTGAAAGTTAACATACAAAATCCCACAAAATCCACCTGCACAAAGCAATACTTAGCTCACTAAATTCACCTGATAGTATTTAAGTACCTTTATTAAGATAACAGTGGGGCAATGGCACTTCTGAGTAAGAAAAGACTGAGATCCTCAGGGGAAAAAAACCCAAAACTTTAAAAAATTATAATAGTTTCTCCTGCAGAAGAACACATGAAGCCAAGGAAAATTACTTAAAAATCAAGTAGTTGTGTGACTACTGGTGGTGAAATGAAAACAAATTCATTATCTTCACAAATGATAGGGGAAATAACCAAATAAATAAGTAGAAACCTTGAATCGTAGCCCATGGGCTAGATGGTGATCAGTTTCTAAGAATAGAGATTTTTGGATTGAAGAACTGCAGCCAGGTGAGTATTACTCTCAGTTTTTAAGCTAGACTTGCTGTATCTGCTCAGGGAAAAAGGGAAGGGGAGAAGGGAAAAAGATCTTTGCACTCTGTATCACCTTTAGCTGGAGGATAATCTTGCATTAATAAAACAGTTTGATAGAGGGCAATTATTTTCATATTAAGCTCATTCACATGTTAAGAGAGTATGACCACTTCTGTTGTCCTTCAGAAAAATTAAATAAAAATCAAAGGCATAGCCTAGAATAACTGACCTTACTCTTATATTACTAAGGGAATTATACATTCAGTGATACAAGATACTCAAGGCAGCACTAAGCATGAAGTTTAGTACAACGCAAATAAGAATCTCTAAGCAATTCCACTGTATCTTTGCATTCAGAGAAAAAACTACTACTAACTGAAAGCAAAGCAGAGCTCCATGACAGGCTTTTTTATTGGAACTTGCATAAAAAAGTCCTCACTGAGGATGGGCAGCCCCTGATATGGACAGGAGAAACTCCAGAAGGCATTTGCTACAATTATAAGGTCTTTTCCAACCTGGTCTGGTCTGGTCTCCTCTCCTCCATTCCATTCCATTCCATTCCATTCCATTCCATTCCATTCCATTCCATTCCATTCCATTCCATTCCATTCCATTCCCATTCCATTCTGTGGTGGGTTGAGAGAAGGCCTAGCTCTCCCTCCCCCACAAAGAGATAAAAAACCCCCACAGCTAACTCAGTCGGAGAAGCAAAAGGAATGCTATATTTACAAGCAAAAATGAAATGCAGGTTATATATATATACACACAAAATACAGTATTTACAATATATATACAGAAATATACAGCAAAGAAATAAAAAATACAGGAACAAAACTCCCTCCTCCGGACAGAGGAGGGTTCGCCCTCTGTACTCCCCACTCTCCCCCTACCCCCCTTTTTTCCCCAAAAGGGCTAGAGAGAAAGAAAAGGTAATTAATAAGGATGAAATTTTGTTAGGCCTTAAAAGCACATGCAGGATTAGTTCTTATCTTTATCCAAGGTCAGAACTCCGGCTGCTCAGAAGCAGACAGGTTGGAAAAGCAGGACAGAGAGAAACTGAGAAAAATTCCAACTGAACTCAAAACTTAAAGTTGTATTCTACTAATCTACCAATGAAATTAATTTAGAATATCATGTTTTCATTTTAATACCAAAACATTCAGCCAGAGTGTTCCAACTACTGTCCCTTTCTTAAAGGCACAGCCTCAAATGGTCACAGTCCACCCCTTCCAAATAATTTCATTGGCTGTTCATACTGTCCATCCAATCTAAAACAATATTTACAGTTCGTAAGTAAAGATCATAGTCCATTCTGGCTATCCTCAGATGTAGACGATTCAAAAGTCCAAGAAAATCAAGAAACAAGAAAAAGGAAAAGAGTTTGTCCCTTCACAGACGAAGTGAAGAAAAGGGAAACAGGGATTCTCAGGGTCTCTTAGTTGACTCAGGGCTCTCAGGGATCTCAGGGTTCGTGCACCGTAGATTCCTCATGGATTCTTCCTTTGGACGCGATGTAGCTGTACAACAGTTTGAAATTAAACTCTTTCAGCTAAAGTTAAATTTCTTTGTGGAATACACTGAATTTCACCATTCTCTTGCATTATCCAATAAGTGTGACATGGACCTTCAGCTGAAACCACCCCTCGGACAGGTTTAGCCTCTTCTGAGGGAGAAAACACCCAAACAGTTTTACCTAACAGATTCTTTTCTCTAACAACAGGACCTCTATCACCTTCTACTTTCTGTAGCAAATCTGAATGTGCAGGTCCAGCTCGGTTCACTGAACCTCTACTATTTACCAGCCAGGTTGCTTGTGCTAAATGTTTTTCCCAGTTTTTCAAAGATCCACCCCCCATGGCTTTAAGAGTGGTCTTCAACAAGCCGTTGTAGCGTTCAATCTTCCCTGAAGCTGGTGCATAGTAGGGAGTATGGAATATCCACTCAATACCGTGCTCTTTTGCCTGGCTCTTTACAAGGTTTTTTTTTAAAATGAGTTCCGTTGTGTGACTCAATTCTCTCTGGAGTTCCATGTCTCCACAGGACTTGTCTCTCCAGACTGAGAATGGTGTTGCGTGCAGTTGCATGTGGAACTGGATAAGTTTCCAACCATCCAGTGTTTGCCTCTACCATAGTAAGCACGTATTGCTTACCGGAATGAGAACGTGGTAGAGTGATGTAGTCAATCTGCCAAGCTTCACCATACTTGTACTTGGACCACCTGTCACCATACCACAAGGGCTTAATTCATTTTGCCTGCTTAATAGCAGCACAAATGTCACAATCATGGATGACTTGTGTGATAGCATCCATGTCTATGAGTCTGTCATGAGCCCACTGGTAGGTTGCATCTCTGCCTTGAAGTCCTGACAAATCATGAGCCCACTGAGCTAAGTATATCTCGCCTCGGTGTTTCCAGTCGAGATCAAGATTAGAGTCCACGTCCACTTGAGAAACTCTTGCAGCCAGATCTGCCTGATGGTTGTGTTGCTGTTCCTCAGTAGCTTTGCTCTTAGGAATGTGAGCATCAATGTGTCTCACTTTCACTGGAATTCTCTCAATTCGATCAGCAATGTCCTTCCACAGGTCAGCTGCCCAAATGGGTTTTCCTTTACTCTGCCTACCATTATTTTTCTAGTTCTTTAGCCAACCCCACAGAGCATTGGCCACCATCCATGAGTCGGTGTAGACATAAAGCTTTGGCCATCTCTCACGTTCAGCTACGTCAAGAGCTAGCTGGACAGCTTTTACCTCTGCAAATTAACTGGATTCTCCTTCTCCATCCTTTGCCTCTGCAACTCAGCGTGTTGGACTCCACACTGCAGACTTCCACCTTGTGGTTCAGTAGCTGATCGGGACTGCTCGTCTGGAACCGCTCCGCTTAAGCTGTGAGTTTCTCGGGGTTTTTTTGCTTTCCTTTCGGGGCTTTGCGAGTCAGGAGGACTGCTGGTAGGGGGAGGAGCCAGCAGGGTCGTGCTCACACGAGCCTGATGTCAGCCGCGGCAGTTTTAAAAACCACCCGGGCTGTGCGCGCGGCGCCATTGTGGTTCAGTAGCTAGTCTAACGGCTGGGTGATAAAAACAAAAACAAAAACAAAAACAAAAAACAAACAAACAAAAAAAAAACCAAACAAAACCCACCCAAACAGAAAAACCAAACCTTAAACGTTGCATCATGGTTGTCACTCGGACGAAGGGTAAAAAAGCAGCATCTGCCCAGACAAGGCTGTTTTACCAACATGCTGGAGTCCAGGCTGCCAGCTGCAGAGAGCGCTTCAGCCTGGCACTTGAAATAGAGGGGGAGGGAGAGGACACCTGTGTCCGGTGTGAGCAGGTGAATTTTCTCCTCAGCATGGTGGCAGAGCTGAAGGATGAAGTGGCCGAGCTGAAGGAGGAGGTAGCTAGGCTAAGGACAATAAGGGAAAGTGAAAGGGAGTTAGACTCGTGGGAGAAGGCTCTGCAGATCTCCCCTGCTGAGGGAAGGGTTTCTGGAGGCGGAGAGGGATGGATACAGGTCCCTGCCAGGGGTGGCAAGAGAAATCCACCCCGACCCTCTCCTCCTCCTCCGCTGCCCTTGCATAATAAGTATGAGGCCCTGCAGGCTGAGGGCAGTAAGGATGAGAGGGCTGAGGCTGAGGAGCAGCCATCCAGAGGGGAGCCTAAGGCCAAGCGGACCCCACCAGCTGTAACGACCAGCTCCGGGGGGAAGCCTAAGCCCAAGCGGTCCCCACCAGCTATAACGACCAGCTCCACAAAGAAAAGGAGAAGGGTTATAGTTGTTGGGGACTCTCTCCTGGGGGGTACTGAGGGACCCATATGTCGTCCCGACCCATCCCACAGGGAGGTCTGCTCCCTACCAGGGGCAGCGGTTAGGGACATTGCAAAGAGAATCCCTAAATTAATCCAGCCCTCTGACTATTACCCTCTGATGGTAATACAGGCTGGAAGTGATGAGATTGACAGGAAGGGCACCAGGGCGATTAAGAAGGAGTTCAGGGCCCTTGGACAATTGATTGATGGGGCAGGAGCTCAAGTAGTGTTCTGCTCAGTTCCCTCAGTGGCAGGGGTGTACACTGAGAGGAATGGGAGAACCCACACCATCAACAATTGGCTCAGGGGATGGTGCCAGAGGCAGAACTTTGGGTTCTATGACCATGGGACAACTTTCACTGCACCTGACCTGCTGGGTCCTGATGGGGTGCATCTATCTAGAAGGGGTAAGAGAGTCCTGGCACTGGAGTTGTCAGGGCTCATTAGGAGGGCTTTAAACTAGGTCTGAAGGGGGTGGGTGAGGCAATCGGTCCCTCTGCAGAGGTAAGAGTAGGGCGCAAGGTAGGGTCAGTTGAGAAGTCAGGAACCCAGCTGCAATGCATGTACACCAATGCATGCAGCCTGGGCAACAAGCAAGAGGAGTTGGAGGTCCTAATCCATCAGGGCGACTATGATGTAGATGCCATCTCAGAAACTTGGTGGGACAGCACCCATGATTGGAGTGCTACAATGGGGGGTTACAGGCTCTTTAGGAGAGACAGGTGAGGGAGAAGAGGAGGAGGGGTGGCTCTGTATATTAGAGAGTCACTCTCCGCCACACAACTTGAGGTGGAAGATGAGGTAGTTGAGAGCCTGTGGGTTAAAATCAGAGGACAGCCTAACAAGTCTGACATCCTGATTGAAATCTGTTACAGACCACCCAACCAGGATGAGCAGGCTGATGAGTTGTTCTACAAGCAACTGGAGGCTGTCTCAAGATCATCAGATCTTGTCCTTGTTGGTGACTTCAACCTCCCAGATATCTGCTGGGAACTTAATTCAGCAGGGAGGAGGTAGTCCAGAAGATTCCTGGAGCGAATGCAGGACTGCTTCCTGACACAGCTGTTAAGCGAGCCTACCAGGGGACAGGCTCTGCTTGACCTGCTGTTCTGCAATAGGGAAGGGCTGGTGGGAGACGTGATCGTGGGAGGCTGCCTAGGGTGCAGTGACCACGAGATAGTGAAGTTTTCAATATGCAGGGAGATAGGGAGGAGCACCAACAGAACCTTCACCTTGGACTTCTGAAGGGCGAACTTCAGCCTATTTAAGAAACTTGTCTGCAAAGTCCCCTGGGTACCAGCCCTCATGAACCAAGGGGTTCAGGATGGTTGGACCTACTTCAAACAGGAGCTCTTGAAGGCACAGGAATTGGCAGTTGCCACATGCCGGAAGGCAAGCCGGCGGGGAAGGCGACCGGCCTGGATGAGCAAGCAGCTCCTGGAGGATTTAAGGGGGCAGAAGAGGCTGTATCACCTTTGGAAGGAGGGGAAGGCTTCTCGAGGTATGTTCAAGGAAGCTGTTAGATTATGTAGGAATAAAATTAGGGAGGCTAAGGCCCAGCTGGAATTGAAGCTGGCCACCTCTGTCAAAGACAATAAAAAGCATTTTTATAAATATATTAACAATAAGAAGAAGGGCAGGAAGAACCTGCACTCCCTAGTGGACCTGGAGGGGAACACGGTGAGTGAAGACGAGGAGAAAGCTGAGGTCCTGAACACTTTCTTTGCCTCAATTTTTAACAGCAAGGATGAAGTTCAGGACGAGTGGCCTCTGGAGCTGGGCAATAGGGTCGGGGAGCAGTGTAATGCCCCGGAAATCCATGAGGAGTTAGTTTGGGACCTGCTGAGCCACTTGGATATTCACAAGTCCATGGGACCAGATGGGATCCATCCTAGGGTGCTGAGAGAGCTGGCAGATGTGCTAGCTAGGCCACTCTCCATCGTTTTTCTCCAGTCCTGGCTCACTGGTGAGGTCCCAGATGACTGGAAACTGGCCAATGTGGTCCCCATCCACAAGAAGGATCGGATGGAGGAACCTGGAAACTACAGGCTGATCAGCCTGACCTCAGTGCCAGGGAAAGTGATGGAGCAGATTATCCTGGCAGCAATAACTGCGCACCTGAAGGATGGCCAAGGGCTCAGGTCCAGCCAACATGGATTTAGGAAGGGCAGATCCTGCCTCTCCAACCTGATCTCTTTCTATGATCAGGTGACCTGTCTGGTGGATGTGGGGAGGCCTGTGGATGTGGTCTACCTGGACTTCAGCAAGGCCTTTGACACCGTCCCCCACAGCAAACTGCTGACTAAGCTGTCAGCCCGTGGATTGGACCATTACACTCTGTGCTGGGTGAGGAACTGGCTGGAGGGCCAGGCCCAGAGAGTGGTAGTGAACGGTGCCACATCCAGCTGGAGGCCAGTCACCAGTGGTGTCCCCCAGGGATCAGTGCTGGGCCCTGTCCTCTTCAACATATTCATCGATGATCTGGAGGAAGGGGTAGAGTCAGTCATCAGCAAGTTTGCAGATGACACAAAGTTAGGGGCAGATGTTAGTCAGTTAGAGGGTAGAAAGGCTCTGCAGAGGGACCTCGACCGACTGGACAGATGGGCAGAGTCCAATGGGATGGCATTCAACAAGTCCAAGTGCCGAGTGCTGCACTTTGGCTACGGCAATCCCATGCAGAGCTATAGGCTGGGGTCGGAGTGGCTGGAGAGCTCCCAAACAGAGAGGGACCTGGGGGTGCTGATCGACAGCCACCTGAATATGAGCCAGCAGTGTGCCCAGGTGGCCAGGAGGGCCAATAGCATCCTGGCCTGCATTAGGAATAGTGTGGCCAGCAGGAGCAGGGAGGTCATAGTGCCCCTGTACTCTGCTTTGGTTAGGCCGCACCTTGAGTCCTGTGTCCAGTTCTGGGCCCCTCAGTTTAAGAAGGACATTGAAACACTTGAGCGTGTCCAGAGAAGGGCAACAAGGCTGGGGAGAGGCCTTGAACACAAGCCCTATGAGGAGAGGCTGAGGGAGCTGGGATTGTTTAGCCTGGAGAAGAGGAGGCTCAGGGGTGACCTCATTGCCCTCTACAACTACCTGAAGGGTGGTTGTAGCCAGGAGGGGGTTGGCCTCTTCTCCCAGGCAACCAGCACCAGAACAAGGGGACACAGTCTCAAGCTGCGCCAGGGGAGGTTTAGACCCGAGGTGAGGAGGAGGTTCTTCACCGAGCGAGTCATTTGTCATTGGAACGGGTTGCCCAGGGAGGTGGTTGAGTCATCGACCCTGGAGGCATTCAAGGGGAGACTGGATGTGGCACTTGGTGCCATGGTCTAGTCATGGGGTCTGTGTTGATAGGTTGGACTCGATGATCCTCGAGGTCCTTTCCAACCTAAGTGATACTGTGATACTGTGATACTTTGCTTGTTTCCAACAAGACGATAGGAACCGTCTGTGAACAAAGCATATTTCTTTTCATCATCAGAAAGGTCATTGTAAGGAGGAGCTTCCTCAGTACGAGTTACTGTCTCCTATGGTGGTTTAGCACAGTTGGTGCCTTCATGCCAACTTGAGATCACCTCCACCAGACCAGGTCTTTCAAGATTTCCCATCCGAGCTCTCGGTGTTATCAGAGCAATCCACTTAGACCAGGTGGAATCTGTGGCGTGATGTGGTGTGGAACCTTTGCCTTTGAACATCCAATTCAAAACTGGTAATCTGGGAGCTAAGAGAAGTTGTGATTCAGTTCCAGCTGCTTCAGAAGCTGCTTTTACTCCTTCATAGGCAGCTAGAATTTCTTTCTCTGTTGGAGTATAATTAGCCTCTGAACCTCTGTAACCTCGACTCCAGAAACCAAGAGGTCGTCCACGTGTCTCACCTGGAGCTTTTTGCCACAAGCACCAGGTTGGACCACTGTCACTTGCAGCCGTGTACAAAATGTTCTTAATGTCTGGACCATCTCGGACAGGTCCCAGACCAACTGCTTGAATTACCTCTTGCTTTATCTGGTCAAAAGCTGCTTGCTGTTCAGGTCCCCAGTTGAAACTGTTTCTCTTTCGAGTCACATCATACAGAGGTTTCACAATCTGACTGTATCCAGGAATGTGCAGTCTCCAAAATCCCACTATCCCCAAGAAACGTAGGGCCTCCCGCTTGTTTGTGGGATTTGCCATGGTAGAGACTCTATTTACCACATCCACTGGAATGTGTCGGCGTCCATCCTGCCACCGCACTCCCAGAAACTGAATCTCTGTGGTAGGTCCTTTCACCTTGTCTTGCTTGATGGCAAAACCTGCATTCAGAAGAATGTCAATGATTTTGTTACCTTTCTCGAAGACTTCCTCAGCAGTTTTACCCCAGACGATGATATCATCGATGAACTGGATGTGTTCTGGAGCACCGCCTTTCTCCAGAGCATCACGGATTACTGCATGACAGATGCATGAGCTGTGCATCCAGCCCATTGGCAATCTGTTGAAAGTGTACTGGATTCCTCTCCAGGTGAAAGCAACCTAAGGCCTGCATTCCTCTGCTATGGGAATAGAGAAAAAGGCATTAGCAATGTCTGTGGTAGCATACCATTTGGCCTCTTTGGATTCCAGCTCATACTGGAGTTCCATCATGTCTAGTAACTGCTGCACTCATAGGTGGTTTTAGTTCGTTTAGGGCTCGGTAGCCGACTGTCAGACGCCACTCTCCATTCTGCTTCCGCACAGGCCACACTGGACTGTTGAAAGGTGAATGAGTTTTGCTGACGACTTTCTGACTCTCCAACTGATGAATTAGATTCTGAATGGGCAACAAAGAGTCATGGTTGGTTCTGTACTGTCTGTGATGCACAGTCTGAGAAGCAACCGGCAATTTAATGTCCTGTATCTTATGTTGTCCCACAACTGCAGATTCATCAGAAAGCTCAGGTCTAGCAGATAACTTCAATTTTCGTCCATCAATTTCTATAGAAGCTACTCCAAAAGCCCATTTATAACCTCTAGGGTCTTTGAAACGCCCTTCTCTCAGAAAATCAATACCCAAAATACAAGGTGCATCAGGTCCGGTCACAACTGTATGCTTCCTCCATTGTTTACCAGTTAAACTTATATTAACCTCCAGCTTAGTTAACTCTTGAGATCCACCAGTGACTCCCAAAATAGTTATAGACTCTGATCCCTGATAATTTGATGGCATTATGGTGCACTGAGCTCCTGTGTCAACCAAGGTCCTGTACTTCTGAAATTGTGAAGTGCCAGGCCACTGGATGTACACATCCCAATAGATTCTATTATCTCTGTTATCCCTCTCCTCCCCCTGGCGGGAGGCAGGGCACCCCTAGTTATGGGGAACATGCCCACATGTGCATTGCGCACAGTGTACAGTGTTACAACTTTGCATGTTATAACTGGAGCCACTGTTGGAGCTACTAGAGTTGCTCTGGGGAACTGTGGAAGTAACAGCTACCCTTCTGGTATTGCTACCTCAGGTTCTGCCACTTTACAATTCCCTCAGTCTCCTGAAAAGATTAGAAGTTGGTTGGCCATCCCATCGGTTCATGTTCTCATCAAACTGATCATGCAGAGTTATCCAAATAGTCCTACGTGATTGCCTTGGTGGTCTGTTTTGATTTGATCTGTTTTGGAATGACCTCCTTGGAGGACGTGTGTTCCTCACAGATGAAACTTGTATCCACCTGGAGGAAGAATTGAAATTATCCCTTTGTGCCAATTGGCATATGGAATTTTTAAATTCATCCTTTAACTCTCTCATGCAATTCTCAATTTTTCCAGAAGGAGTTTCAATGGCTGAAACCAAAGAAACACATGTCATGCTATCCTCCAATTGTCTCATTTGATCCCTGAATTGGCCAACCATAGGAGAAGCTCCACCATAATTTCTTGACACAATTCTGCTTGCCAGAATGTTTGCATAATTAGAAGGAGCAAGTTTGATGATCTTTTTAGCAAGCCCAATACCCACAGGAACGTCATCAGGATTCAAGCGCTTAATTCTCTCATCTGTGGTAGTCCAGGGTTTAGGATTCCATGGAAGATCGTCTCGGGAAGGGTATCTCAGGGCAACCGCCATTAAAAGGCATATCCACAGATTAACCTTACCGAGAACCCTGCCTAGATGTCTGTCTATTCCATTATCCCTCGAGAGAGTTCCTAACTGAGCTGCTGACTTGTCTCCAACTGTTAGAGCTGGAGCACCTGTATCATAACACCTACTAAGCCAAGCTAGAACTGGCTCCTTGTCTGCCCTGGTGTAATCTTTACGTACATTTCTTATCTCTTCGCTGGGTGAGGAACAGTTGGTTATGTCATCTTCCTTGTCTCCCTCAACTTGTTGCCCTAATAATCCTCCTGCCATTTTCTCAAGGATCTCTTTAAGCTGAGAACCACCTTTGCCAGCTCCTTTCCTAGCTACATCTCTATCCTGCTTTGCTCTCACTAGGTCAGTTAGATCTTTAAAACAAATCTTCTCTTCCTCCTCAGCAGGATTTCTTAGAGTAGAGGGCCCCTCACCAGGATCAGTCTCCTGCTCTTCTTCTCCATGAGCTTTGATCTTTCCACTTCTAGTCTTTAAAACAGCCACCTCAACTGGAGCTGTGTTTGAATTTACCACCTTAATAGAAGCTGACAGGTCCTGAGATAAATCAGCTGCTGGAGCAGTGACTTCTGGTCCCACCGAGAGAGTGGGCAGAAATGACGTTGCTCCGTTAATGGCTGACAGAGAAGAAGGAGGAGGAGGAGAAGGAGGAGATGCCATGTTGATACCAGCCGCTGCCCTTGGCAGCCTGCCAGAATCAGCGGCAAAGTCATTCAGAGCAGCCTTTCCAATTAACTTCTTAGCTTTCTTTTTAACTGAGACAGATTCTCCACACTCCTCATCACTAGATGTCCCTGGGACTGACCCAGAGCCACGGCGTTTTCTCTTTGATCTAGTTTTAATAACAAAACACGGTCTGGATATCTTCCTCTCTTGCCGCAAAGAAATCAGGAGATACACATTAATTATCACCGAGAGCAGGATCACAGACACTAAATAAATCACCTTTGGATCCCAGCCATCACCTAAAGTTACTCTCTCCTCCGGCGGAATCTTAAAACCCTTTATCTCAATTGGGAGGGTAGAAGAAGTTACATTTCTGTATCTCGCTGGCCAAAAGAAATCCACGCATTTTCCATACCATAATCTAACTCTATATATGAACCATTGATAAATTGTCCGCACCAAATATTTACCCAGGTAATCCAAAACCAAACCCAAACAATATCTGTAAACCAGAGCCCCAAAAATTGAAAAGAATAATCGTTCTTCGAACCACAACACCTTCATGTTTGTTAATCCAGCTAGAAAACACTAAATCAATCAAGTAATAAATTAAGCTAATTATCTGCCACACGTTGGGTAAGCCAAGAAAAAGAATGTTGAGCGTTGAAAGGGAAAGGCTGGGCCTTCTCCTCCCCCCTGTAAAGTGAAGGAAAAAAATCTCACAGCTGGATTAGCAAAGGAGTGGGTGCGTATATTTACAAAGCAGTTTAGGGAAAAATGCAGGTTTATGTACAGAACTCACAGTATTTACAATATATACAGAAATATACAACAAAGTCACACAGAAATGAGGGTTCCCTCCTCAGCTGAGAGGGGATTCCCCACCTCGGCTCCCCCTTCTATCCCCCTTTCCCCAGAGAGGGTTAGAAAGAAAGAAAAAGAGAAAAAACAGTTGTTAATTGCAAAGCAGTTAATACAGGCCTTGCAGTTTATCAGTTTCAAGGTCAAGCCTGGCTGAAAGCCCAGAAAACTTCAAGCTGCAAGCCACCAAAGGAGGGGGAAAAAGACTGACCAGAAAACTGCTGTACTCCCAGTTCAAAAGGTGCTTCCCCCCAATCTACCAGTGAAATTACTTTAGATCCATCTTTCGTTTATAAACATCCGACCACAATATTCCCTTTCTTAAGGGGACAGCCTCCAACGGTCACACCAGCCATCACTTAAAATTACTCTTTCACCTACTGGAATCTTTAACTCCCTTATCTCCATTGGGAGAGTGCTAGAGGTCACATTTCTGTATCTCGTAAGCCAAAAAAACCCCGGACAGTGATCATACAGAAGCTGAATCTTGTACTTGAACGATAAATATAATTTCTGCATTAAATATTTACCTATGTGATCGATAAGTAGGACCAGACAATATTTGTAAATCAGAACAGAATGTATTGAAAAGAGCAATTGCTTAAAAATCCAAAGCACCTTCATATTTGCCAGTCCAACTCGAGCAAGTAATAAATCAAGCTATTTTTGTGCCGCACGTTGGGACAGCCAAAATAATGTGGTGGGTTGAGAGAAGGCCTATCTCACTACAGTGAAAAAATGAGTCAGAGGTTTATCACCATCCCAACATCATAAACTTCTGAGTAACATTTTTTGAAAGAAACTGTCATCCTTCATCCCCAGTGCTGTATGTGGCACATGCCAGTTATTTTTCTAAATACTTAGTGAAAGTTACTAAGGTCATACAGCACTGAAAGCTGAGTGACAACATTAATAGAAGGAGCAGGTATACCTCAGTTTGCCAGACAGTGTCATAAAAGTGAAAGTCATGGCTGTAAGAGCAAAACATTACAACAATGGAACTTTGCTCAGACCCAAAACTTACTGTGAGAAAGAAAATTTTCAGATCTGTTGCTTATGACAGCCTGCCATAAGCCTCATGCCTTTTAAAGTAGCTGCATGCAGATGGAACCCAAGTCAATGACAAGATGAATTAAACCCTAAAGACAGCCCTTGCTATGGCAGCATAGTTTAATCATTCTCAAAGATATCCAACAAATACTGGTAAATGAACCATTTAAATATTAATTTAAATAATACTGAATTCTTAAATACTCTTATTAAATATTTCAAATTTTAACAGCTGTTTCCATCTAATTCCACAAGCTATATTAGCTGAACAGGCCTGCAAACACCTCATTCCATCAAAGTAGGATCAAGAAAGGGGTCCTGACATTGTGAACATAGCCATGTAACTAGAAAACTAAACCTGGTTAAAAGGCAAGTCTAATTCACACTTTCCTATGACCACATGTGTTGTCATGATGTCAGATATTATGAAGAAATACAAGCAGAGGATCTGTGCCTTTTTAACTGGCTGGAATAAAACATAAAACCAGCCTGTTACTGTAATCAGTTGCAATAGAAAGATACAAGTTCTTAATGGCTGAAGAGCCAGGCCTCTATTCCATAAGGAAATATATTTAAAAGTGACTTAGAGTAAGAAGTTACTGATCTGCAACAGATCAAAAGAATTATGGCTAAGTGAAATGAATTTTAAAAACTTACCAGTTTAACACAGTGTACCTGGAACTACTGCGAATCTTTTCATTACAAGGCAATGTATTTATGAGTCAGAAGTATATTTCAAAAGAACTGGAGAACTGGTCATATTCCCACTTTTAATGTTAACAAGATCCATACAGCCTAGAGTACTCAAGAGAATTGTGAAAATGTTACCTTGTCTGAGCAACTTCAGATGAAGAACACCTTTTTTCGAGAGATGAAAGGGTTAAAAAAAATTGTGGCTACTTTGGCTTCAGATTTCTGAGCTTTTTACTTCAACTGCTGTCAGGTTTATACTGTTGAAATTTTACTTTCAAACGTAATGTATCAGTCACAAAAAGAATAAACAAACATACTAGCAATGAGAAGGTTGTGCTGGATTTAGCAAAATGCAGTAACACGTGAAATTTTTTCTTCCACACTGAGTCTTAAAATATTACAAACTTCAACAAGAGTCTTCATGTTGTCTTCATAAAGCACAGATGAATAAAAGAAATAACCCTTTTTGCTCAAGTAAAAGATACAGTTAAAAAAATTAAATTTGCTTTAGCAAGACAGGCTATGACAAACAGCCTACAGGATATTTTTGATGACTTACTGCAACTGTATAGCTGTATGTTAAGGCAGCAAATACATCCATGTATTATACATTCAATTTATGACGTATCAGTGGAACTCTTTTTAAAAGTACTTTTTCCCCGTTTCTGGGAATGTATTACCACCACCAGATGGCACCAGTGCCTAACGTCAATAAAACACATACACAACCGAAAAATCATAGAACCCTAGAATGCTTTGGGTTGGAAGAGATCTTTGGATGGACCCCCTTCCCCTCAAAAAGAAAAAGACATTAAACTCAACTTTTACCCATTGCTGTCTTTGTCTCCTTGAACAAAGATCTACTGAGCACAAACACAGCACGCAGTTAATTTGAATCAGTACACATTTTGGCATTATTGTGAATCCAGCACTACTCCCCAAAATACAGAGAGCAGTAGACTTTCTGATGCATTCATTCAGGGGTTCTTGTTATTTTAAGTTTACCTCCTGTTGAGTGGAATACTTCAGTTTTGTGCCCATTTCATAGGTATGCTGAGCAATTTGCAGAAATCACATCACATAAAAACTGACAGTTCATATTTCTCCAATTCTAGTGGAAATTAAGGTATTAATTCTTCATCACCTCAGAAAAACAAAGATGACCTATAAGAATAGTAAAATACATTTTTCCACTTTTGTGTCTGCCTCACTGTTACACAGCTAAAACACTACTAAAAAGTGATATTCAATGGGTCCCACAAAAAAAATCTGAAATCACCTGTTAATTACTTAGAGAAAGGGTGTCAAATTCTGTTACAGTACTTTTGCGGTGAAAGCCATTTGCCTTCCAGGCTACTTAAAATATTTGTTCTTTTCCTCTGAAAAAAGAGTGATGAACAATTTCTCCACTGGTGAACACTGTGAAGGTGAAAGGCAGAGTGCCAAAGGAGACTTAAGAGAAAACCAGGTTGCACCTGGCAGCCCAAAAGCAGCAACGCTACAGCAGGTCCAAGCTCCCCCACACAACTAGTAGTGAGGCTGAGCACATATTCCCAGTAGGCACACAAATACAGAGCACACATATACAACACAGCCAGTGTCAACAGATCAACCAGTACATATCACAGGTGAACTCAAACAGTGACAACAGACTCATCCTGCTCCCCTTTCTGGTTGAACAGAAGGGAGGTTCAGTAGTGAGAATACATACACATGCTTACAAGGTAGATTCCCTCAGCTTGCCCAGTAGCTGTCCCCTGGATTCTGGCCCCTACAATTGCTGTCACCTGTATGCACATGCCTTTGAGGCCACTGCACCACTCCAAATGATAGTAGAGTTGCTGGGGTACAGTTGCTGGTACACACACATGTGTATGAAGCGAACATGAACTTTGAAAGGTTGTATTTTGTATGCATACGAATATGTAATTTAGAAGGAAGAGCCTTAACTTACTATCACATCTGAAATACTAGCTGCCTTTACAACTAGAAAAGCAAGTTTAACCACCTAACCATTCCACTAACACAGGACAGAGCGCACATAATTATCCAGATGAGTCACTACTCCAATGTGAGTTAACAGCCTGACTCTTCTAAACCAACATTTGAATTTAAAAGGGTCAGCTGCGGCTCATGGGGGTTCTCTTCATCGGGCAGCCCTCTCGGGACAGCACCAAGACCAGCAACCGCCAGGGACCAGCCACTGCTCTCCTTTTCGGGCTGCGGGAATCGCCATCGCTGCCGAGGCTGGCCGCGAGGAAGGAGCAGCCGTCCTTTCATGTGGTCTGACTCGTGATCCCAGTGGCGGGAGCGGCTGAATTTAAAAGGGTCAGCTGCGGCTCGCGGGGGCTCTCTTCATCGGGCAGCCCGTATTCTCTTGTACTCTCACGCGCCGCCCCACTTTTTCTAATTTTTTTTTTTGTTGTTGCTGTGCAGTAGGTGCTGTGGCCAGGGACAGGCATGGTTGTAACTTGCAGCTTAGTCTCCCTAAAATAATCAGTGTCGACCCAGACTGAGGTAGAACAGAAGCAGGTAGCTCTCCAGGTATCTGGCTGTAGAGAATGCTGGAGCCTGGCTCTTGAGAAGTGGGGTAGTGGGGGCAACTATTGCATAAGGTGTGAGCAGGTTGACTGTCTGCTTAATATGGTGGCCAGACTGAAGGATGAGGTTGCTAGCCTTAGAAATATAAGGGAATGTAGGAAAGAGATGAACCAGAGGAGGAAAGAGTTGAATCAGAGTAAGCAGGCTCTGCAGGCTCCCCCAGCAGAGGCTGGTTATTCAAAAAGCAGAGGGGAATGGACGCAGGTTCCTCTCAAAAGACACAAAGTTAAACCTCCGTGCCTCCCCTCACCTTCCCCGCTGCTCTTGGAAAACAGGTATGGAGCACTGCAGATCGAGGGTGAGGTGGTCCTGATGCCGGAGGACACACTATCTGGGGGTCTCCCTGAGGCTAAGCAGCCTAAAGTTAAACACCCTAAGGCAAAATAGCCTAAGGTTAAACAGCCTTCCCCTGGCATCAGGACCTGTTTGCTCAAAAACAAAGAGGAGGCTAATTGTCATTGGTGATTCCCTTCTGAGGGGAATGGAGGGCCCTATATGTTGGCCTGACCCATCCCATAGGGAACTCTGTTGTCTGCCAGGAGCCCAAGTTAATGATGTTACCAGTAGGCTGCCTAGCCTGGTGCAGCCCTCTGACTACTATCCCTTACTAGTTATGCAGTTAGGGAATGATGATGTTGCAACCAGAACTCCCAGGGCTATTAAAGATGACTTCAGGGCCCTGGGAGACCTGTGAGGGGTCAGGTGCACAAATAATTTTTTCATCAATACCCTTAGTTGCAGGAGGGAATACCGTAAGAAACAGGTCAGCAGCTATAGTTAACAAGTGGCTTAGAGGTGGGGCAGTCAAAATAATTTTGGGTTTTTTGATATTGGGAAACTTTCTACTGCACCAGGTCAGCTGGCAACAGATGGGAGTACATCTGTCCCAGAGAAGGGGAAAGGTCACAGTATATGAGAACGGCCTGTCCCCCAAAGGTAAAAAGATCCTAGGAAGGGAATTGGCAGGTCTCATCGACAGGGCTTTAAACTAGTTTCGAAGGGGGAAGGGGCTGAAACTAGTCCCGCCAGGCAAGAGTCTGGGGGTGAGAAGCTAGAGTCAGAGGTGAAACCAGCAGCCCAGCTGAAGTGCATGTACACTAATGCACGAAGCATGGGTAACAAACAAGAGGAGAAGAAAGCCTTGTTGCAGCAGGAAAGTTATGATGTAGTTGCCATCACAGAGATGTGGTGGGATGACTCACATGACTGGAGCACTGCAATTGATGGCTACAAGCTCTTCAGGAGAGACAGGCAAGGAAGAAGGGGTGGAGGGGTGGCCCTGTACATCAGGAAGGCACTAGATGCCATTGAGACGGAGATTAGGGACGATCGGGTTGAGTGTTTCTGGGTGAGAATTAGAGGGAAGACCGGCAGGGCTGACACCCTGGTTGGAGTCTGTTATACACCACCCAACCAGGAGGAAGATGTTGATGAAGCATTCTATAGGCAGCTTAAGGCTGTCTCAAGATCTCCGGACCTTGTTCTCATAGGCAACTTCAACCTGCCTGACATCTGCTGGGATCTCAACACAGCAGAGAGGAGATGGTCTAGGAGGTTCTTAGAATGCATGGAGGACAGCTTCTTATCCCAGGTGCTGCAAGAGCCTACCAGGCAAGGCTATGCTTGACCTCCTCTTCACCAACAGGTGTGCCCGGTTGACGCTGTCCCCTTAAGAAAGGGAGTATGGTGGACGGAAGTTGGTAAACGGAAGGAATACTCTAAACTAATTTTCATTGGTCAGGTGGGAGGAAGCACCTTCTGAACGGGAGTGGAAATGAGCATTTCCAGCACTTCTCGGTCAGTCTTGCTTCCGCCTTTTCTCCGTGCAGCATCTCTTCCTCTGCTGGGCTTTCTGCCAAGACTTTGGCCTTGAAGGCTTGATAGGAGTCCGGTATCAACTCCCTTCTAATTAACACAAACTGCTTTTAACTTCTTTCTTTTCTCTTTCTCCCTCTTTTCCGAACTATTCTGGGGAAAGGGGGGAAGAGAGGGGAGAGCGGAGGTGGGGAACCCCCTCGGCCGAGGGGGGTTACTCTCATCTCTGTGTTACTCTGTTGTATATCTTTGTATATATTGTAGATATTGTAAATTTGTAAATATTCCCCTGCAAAATCCTACACTGCTTTGTAAATATAGCTCCACTGCTTTGCTAATTCGGCTGGTGAGTTTTTTTTTCCTTTCCCTTCAATTTTTCTTTCCCTTTTACCTTACAGGGGGGAGGGAAGAGGCTTCTTGGCCTCACCCCTTCCAACCCACCACATTAGGGAAGGGCTGGTGGGTGATGTGGTGGTCGGAGGATGTTTGGGGTCCAGTGACCACGAGATAATTGAATTTTCAGTATTTGGTCAAGCTAAAAGGGGTAGCAAGAAGACCTCCACTCTGGACTTCCAGAGGGCAGACTTCAGGTTACTCAAGGAACTAATTCAGAGGGTTCCTTGGGATAAAGCCCTTAATAATAAAGAGGTGCAGGAGAGCTGGACCTACTTCAAGGAAGAACTCTTGAAGGTGCAGGAACAGGCTGTGCCGATGTGCTGGAAGATGAGCCGCTGGGGCAGACGGCCAGCCTGGACGGTTAATGAACTTTTAATAGAACTAAGGGAAAAAAAGCGTGTGTATTGTCTTTGGAAGAAAGGCGAGGCAACCCATGGAATGTTTAAGGATGTTGCTAAATCATGTAGGAAGAAAATTAGGGAGGCAAAAGCACACTTGGAGCTTAAACTGGCCTCTACTGTGAAGCACAACAAAAAGTCCTTCTATAAATACATTAATAGCAAGAGGAAGGGAAAGGACAACCTCCACTCCTTGGTTGACATGGAGGGAAATGTTGTATCAAGGGATGAGGAAAAGGCAGAGATACTTAACACCTTCTTTGCCTCAATTTTTACTAGCAGGACAGAACGTCTTCCTGACAGCTGGCCTGCAGAGCTGGCAGAAGGAGCCAGGGAACTGCAGTTTCCCTATGTTCCATTAGGAGGTGGCTGGAACTCTCCTCAGCAGCTTGGATCCCCACAAGTCCATGGGACCAGATGGCATCCATCCTAGGGTGCTGAGGGAGCTGGCAGAGGAGCTGGCCAAGCCACTATCCATCATTTTCCAACAGTCCTGGCTCACTGGAGAGGTCACAGAGGACTGGAAGCTGGCCAACATTGTGCCCATCCATGAGAAGGGCCGGTTGGATGAGCCAGGGAATTATAGGCCTGTCAGCCTGGCCTCAGTGCCAGGCAAGACCATGGAACAGGTCATGCTGAGTGCAATCACACAGCGCTTCCAGCATGGCCAAGGGATCAGGCCTAGGCAGCATGGATTTAGGAAGGGCCGGTCCTGCCTGGCCAACCTGATCTCCTTCTATGATCAGGTGACCTGCCTGGTGGATGTGGGGAGGCATGTGGATGTAGTCTACTTGGACTTCAGCAAGGCCTTTGACACCGTCCCTCATAGCAAACTCCTGGCCAAGCTGTCAGCCCATGGCTTGGACAGCAGCACTCTGAGCTGGGTTAGGAACTGGCTGGAGGGCTGAGCCCAGAGAGTGGTGGTGAATGGTGCCACATCCAGCTGGCAGCCAGTCACTAGTGGTGTGCCCCAAGGATCAGTGCTGGGCCCCATCCTCTTTAACATCTTTATTGATGATCTGGATGAGGGCATTGAATCCATCTTCAGTAAATTTGCGGACGACACCAAGCTGGGGGCAAGAGTTGATCTGCTGGAGGGTAAAGAGGCTGTGCAGAGGGACCTCGACAGGCTGGACAGATGGGCAGAATCCAACGGCATGAGATTTAACACATCCAAGTGCTGGGTACTGCACACTGGCCACAACAACCCCATGCAGTGCTACAGGCTGGGGTCAGAGTGGCTGGAGAGTAGCCAGGCAGAGAGGGACCTGGGGATACTGGTTGATGGTAGGATGAACATGAGCCTGCAGTGTGCCCAGGCAGCCAAGAGGGCCAATGGCATCCTGGCCTGCATCAGGAACAGTGTGGCCAGCAGGAGCAGGGAGGTGATTGTGCCCCTGTACACTGCACTGGTTAGGCCACACCTCGAGTCCTGTGTCCAGTTCTGGGCCCCTCAGTTTAGGAAGGATGTTGACTTGCTGGAACGAGTCCAGAGAAGAGCAACAAAGTTGGTGAGGGGTTTGGAACACAAGCCCTATGAGGAGAGGCTGAGGGAGCTGGGGTTGCTCAGCCTGGAGAAGAGGAGACTCAGGGGTGACCTTATTGCTCTCTACAACTACCTGAAGGGAGGTTGTAGACAGGCGGATGATGGTCTCTTCTCCCAGGCAGCCAGTACCAGGACAAGAGGACACAGTCTCAGGCTGCGCCAGGGGAGGTTCAGGTTGGATGTTAGGAAGAAGTTCTATACAGAAAGAGTGATTGCTCATTGGAATGGGCTGCCCAAGGAGGTGGTGGAGTCGCTGTCATTGGAGGTGTTCAGGTGGAGACTTGATGGGGTGCTTGGTGCCATGCGTTAGTTGTTTGGGTGGGTTGGATTGGTTGATGGGTTGGACCCGATGGTCTCGAAGGTCTCTTCCAACCTGGTTTGGTTTATTCTCTTATTCTGTTTATTCCAACACAGCATTCTCTCAGAACTTGAGTTTCTAGCCAATTACAACCCACTCCCAGCTCTTTCATAACCATTATTTGAAAATCACGATTATGTTTATTTCACTAAAGATCACAGTCACAGATTAGAAAGGACCTTTAAAAGCATCAAGTCCAACCATTAGCCTAGTACTGCCAAGTCCACCACTAAACTGTATCTCTTAGCACTTTGCTAGGAAGCCTGATCCAATGCGTGACAAACCTTTCCAAGATGTTTTTCCTATATCTAATCTAAACCTCCCCTTACACACCTCATGTATTTGGAGGTACAGTATCACCAGTGCCAAGTACAGGGGAACAATCACTTTCCTACTCCTGCTGGCCATGTTTTTCTGATACAAGTGAGGCCTGTTTGGGACACCTTCAGTCATCTGTTGACCAACACTCCCAGGTCTTTTTTTGCCAGGCAGCTTTCTAGCCACTCTTCTCCAAGTCTGTAGTGTTGTGTGGAGTTGTTGTGACCCAGCTGTGGGACCTGATACTTGGTCTTGTTGAATCTCACACAATTGGGCTCAGCTTCTTGACCCATCCTCAGCAGAGCCTTTTTACCTTCAAACAGATCAAACTCCAACCCATTTGATCTCATCTGCAAATCTAATGTGGGTTCACTCAATCCCCTTGTCTAGATCATTGATAAAATTATTAAATAAGACTGGCTCCCAAGCTGAGCCCTGGGGAACACCACTTGAGACTATCCACCAGCTGGATTTAACTCCATTCACCAAAAGTCTTTGGGCCTGGCTATTGTGCTGGGTTACATCCATCCTGGGGGTGAGAGAGGGAGGGGGTTGAGAGAGCCTTGCTTCCCCCAGGGGACAAAAGAAACCTGATGCAGGTGGACTTGGCTGCTCCCTCCCAGAAGGACAGGTCCCCTGGGTCAATGTTGGTCTGTTCCACTCCCCCTTCCTGTCAAGCAAGACTATAAAGGGGGGGTCATGGCAGCCATCTTGCTCTTTGTTTCTGCCTCACCTGTTCAAAAGGACCCACAGCTGCTGCTAACCTCCTGGTTCTGCCACGTGGTCAGGCCTGGTTTTCTCCCTGCCACATCTGCACCTCTCTAAAGGACTGAAATCCACATACATCAGGGGAAATACAAGGCCATCCAAATTTGGTTTTGTATATTTTCCTATTCATCCTTATTCCTTACCCTTGTAAACCCTTCCTGCTACATATTTTGTTAAAAAATTTACTTCTCCTACTTCCAAACCAACTCCATATTATTTTTTTTGGTAGATTTGTCTCCAGTCTTTTAGGGGGCAGAGGGGCAGGATTTCTTGGTTTGTTGCTACTTTCTGAGCTCTTAAACTCCAGTTAAGGCTCAAACCACTACAGCTATCCAGGTAGTTTTTTAGCCAGCAAAGAGTATGTCCACCCTGCTATCAAGAACACTTTGCCTACAAAAATGATTCCCAAAGGCAGAGTCACACAGCAAAACAGAAAGGGGACAACCAGAATAGTACCTAAAGACTATTACTGTACTTTTCTCTCTGAAATATTCACCAGGGCTTAGTGTATTTATTTTAGTGCTGTTTTGAAGAATTAGGGAAAAAACTCAACCAACCAAAAAAAACCCAACAGAAAAAAAAAAAAACTCTCCTGAGTGGTTTTTTTATGTTACTTCCCCTCCTATCTGAGTGTGAGGTGGGGACTTGGGGGAGTGGGCTGTGTAAATCCCGGACACTCTAAATTCTTACTATTCACATGTAACTCTTAAAACAATTTTTTAACATCAAAAGTCATAGTGTAGTGACTAGGCATGTCAAGTAAAGTATGAACAATGTGATCTTTAGCCAGCTTTTTTGAAATTAAGTCTGTCAAGTTATTTTCCAGAATACAGATCATGATTAATGGTAAAGTCAGCCATCTGGTAATTAAAAACAAACACAACCAACCAACAACAACAAAAAAAAAAAAAACCCAAAACAAACAAAGGAGAGACTCTAATAACACACTAACCAAGTACTACTCATTTCTTTGATCTGTTATGCTCAAGAGTACATTGCTGGTTTTTGAAGAGACCTGACTAACAGGTTAAAGAGAAACCACCTGGAGGGTAGTAAGAGCATTGCTAATTGCATTAGGATGGCTTGAGGAACATCCTTCACTTTTACAATGCAAAGTAAAAGACATCACTGCTAACAAATAATAAGTAAAAAGTGACATGAAGTTTTGAGATAAAGTAGTTGTAATAACCCGGGCACAGCAGCATTAAATCATACAATGTAATCTTCATTCACTCCACATACTTACATTTTATGGTACACCAAGAAGATTGATCTGATACTTTTCCATGAATCATCTGCTTCTGTCTACAGAAAATGAACTACGCTCTGCAGTAAGTTGTCAAAATACTGAAGACAACACTTTAAAATTTTGGTCTTGCCTTGTATTAGTAAAAGATATAATGCGGGCAAAAAGCGACTTCAGTAAGGCAAGAGAAGTAGAAAGCAATTGAAGGCAACTGAATGACTCAAAATTGGATCCTACATACCTTCTGTAATGGGTTGGGGCAAACCCCCTCCCCACCACGTGCAGAAATAACAACTCAAACAGATTGCAAAAGTGATTGAAAGTTTAAATAGAAAACAGTGAGTGCGTGCAAAGAATTAGAAACACAGTGACAAGAAGACCCCCAAAACAGATCCAGAGAGATCCCATCCCCACCTGAGGCTGCACCCAAAACCCCCAGGGCTCCTCCTTCCCCCGCCACTGCTAGGCTAGTCTCAGCTGGCCAGATCTGAGACTGCCCATCCTCCCCCCTGTGGCCTTGGGCCTAACCAGGCCCATGGCCAGGAGATCTCTCCCCCAGTTACCAGGTGGCGGAGAGGAAGGAAAGAGGAAGTGCCAGACCCTGCCGTGAAACTTAGAGTGGTGCAAGGGATCATGGTAGGAAATAACCTAATTTCCTGTGTCCACCCACTGGGCTGGACTTCTGGACACAGGAAACACCCCTGTAGCAGAGGGCACCCAGCCCAAACTACGACACCTTCACACCAATTTTGGTAACTTATTTACAGAATTTTACTTTGCAGAGAGGACTGAAGAGCATCAACCATAACCTCCTCCTACCTGTTAAAGGAATTAACTTTCTTAGAAAATAACTAAATGTAAGAACTATCAAAATGTTGAAAGATATTTGAAAACCCCCAACACAACAGAGCCATTCAATTTCAGTTCAGCATGTAATCATAAAAAGCTCAAACTTAATAGACACACTTAACACCAGAGCTGGATACTAAGACATCTTAATATGAGGCTTTATTTAAGTATTTTCTCTAATACACTGTTTAGATTTGGAGTCTGTATTAAAACTGAGTCCTTTTTAAGAGTCCTGAATAGTCCAACAATCTGCTCACTAAATTGTAGCTAAGAATGGTCACACTACCAACCCCCCAGTGTGTTTGCAGCTAGAGATACATAAATTCCTAAATTACAGAAATCAGTTATTTAACTTTTCACCTGACAACACATGCTTATAAAGTACTGAATTAAAGAAGACTTTTGAAAAATCAAGTAAATAATTAACTGCAATTCCTTTAATAAAATTAACTAAATACAATCAATACTAGTTTGTCAGTAAAAAGGCTAGGGAGTTGTAATACTCAGTATTTTACCATATTTTAAAAACTCATCTACATCTGCCTGTTAGCACGACATCAACCCTGCACTGAAGATTCATTTTGTGTAAAAGTTGTCTTACTAGATTCATAGTAGATCTGAATTCATTGTCACCATGACCTAGAAATATAAAATTCCCCATAAAGAGTGCTTTCCATACAAATCTGTGAAAGTACAAGTTTCAAGCATCAGCAGTATTACTGCAGCCGTAATCAGCTATATATTAACTCAAAATGTGTTGCGGGTCAGGAAATCACACAGAATAACATAAGAGTAGAGGTTGGAAGGACCTATCTAATCCAAGTCCTGTGCTAGAGCAGGATCATCTAGATCAAATCACACAGGAACATGTCCAGGAGAGTTTGGAATTCCTCCAGAAATGCAGACTCCACAACCTCTCCAGGCACCCTGTTCCAGTGCTCTGCCACTCTCAAAGGGAAGAATTTTTTTCCTTAAGTTTATGTGGCATCGCCTGTGTTCCAGTTTGAGTCTGTTGCCCCTTGTCCTGTCACTGGACACCACCACCTGCCTTCATCCTCCTGATACAGTTTGCAGTCATGACAATTTTGTAAGCCATTGGCGAAAGATCTTCTGAAATATCGTTCAGTTCTAGTTGAATGCATTAATTTAAGAGCAGCATGAAACTAGACCAAGTACGGGAATTAGTACTGTTACTAATTAGGAGAACACAAGAGTGTTAATGAAAAAAACCTTTTCTACATCTTTTCTTAATTCACCTACTGCATGCTGGTCTCAGAGAATAGTGTGACTGCTACTTAAAAGATAAGCAGAAAGCACAAAGAATTATTTAAGCTATAAATATATTATGGGAAGAAAACATGCATAAATTCTGGAACAGTTAACTTTAGGAGGACTTTGGAAAAATGTTCCCAGGTATCTGTAATAAGTCTTACACTTTGGTTAATGAGATAATCAGGAACCTTCTTTACTTACCTAGAGATGGTAGGAGATGGTGGAGACATTAGCAAAGGTAACTAAATAATCCAGACAAGGTTTCAGGCTTATATTGTTTCTCTAACATGGAGCACCTCATACAGCAAGGTCACCAGAGACTCTGGAAGATGACAATAAATACGTGTTTTTCATTTTCAGTATGCCAACAGCAGATGAACAAAACAAACTATGTCATATATCAACTCCTTAATTTTCAGTGGATCCACTATTAATCCTGTCTTGTAAACCTGTAACCTTTTCAAATTGTTCTTGTAGAAAACCACTACAGAGTTTTGTTGCAGGAACATACATATAGAAAGAAAACAAAAGCACACTTAAAATGCACAAAGGGAAATTCAAAAGAGCAGAGAAATTAAGCAACCCACTTTGGCCAAGCTGGAGACAGGTTTTGCCATTAGCTGCTTTCAAGTCTGCAAGTGAAACAAACGGAGTTCAAAGAAATACATGAGCAAGGCTTTGCTGACTTCAAGCAATGAGGTAGCTAAAAAAATTTGTTTTTTAAGGGTATTAAGATATTATGTCAGGGTTTTTTGTTAATATGGTCATTTGATATTTTTCCTCAATGAAAGTAGGCATCTCAAGAGCAGCATACCAGTTAGGGTTCCTAAATTGTACTGGTCTTCTGTATTAATATTGTAAAGCTAGCCTGCAAATCTCAGAAAGGAAAAAAAAAAAAGAATAAATTTTGTTAGTTTTCTTGAATGGACATTTAAAAGCACATTACCATAGGAATACAGGGATGTTTAGTATTATGAAGTTATATTATTTATGACAGGACAGCTTTGACTTTTCCTACATCAGTCATTCAGAGGCAAATAGCTAGCCAGTCAGCTTTCACACTTAAGATAGAGAATCATCATTAACACTAGATTTCAACTACCAAGATCAGAATTCTGAAGTTTAGAACTAGTGCTAAAGATCTTCCATCTTTGTAGAAAAGGTGTCTTGGGCAAAATATCTGCATTGAGCAGCACCATCTCTGGTGTACAGCTGGCCCTACAGCATCAGTGTAACAGTGTTAAGCACAAGTGGTGGTGTTGTCTGTTGTACCCAGAGTGTCCACTTTGGATGAGTCTGTGGTCAGCGTCAGCAAGGAAACAAGTTCACAGACTGAACTAACTAGCAACAACCAACAAATTTTTAAAGCTATACTGGGTGACATTGTGCCTCAAATTGGTGGCAATGCTGAGGTAAGAAGAGGGGTTTGTAATCTGTTTTTTTCTTCCTGTTAGGGTTTCCAGTGCTCCAGTAAGAGAGCTGTAATTTGCCTTTCTGCAGTAATTACAGCCAAGTATTTCCTACTTTTTGCTAGCGTGACATTTGGATTTGTTGGTATTGAAGCTGTAGCTACTAAATTAAAATGTGGTGTGTGCCTTTGGTTTGGCCCTTTCTGTGCTTGCCTATCTATTTCTTGAAACTGATTCTACTAAAATCTGTTATGACTGTCACGTTTTAAGATGTTCTAACAATGCTGCAGTTTATTCCTGTGAAATCCCTTTTCTGAAACACAGCCCTGTTGCTAATAAGCAAATCTCCTTCTCCAATTCCCTTCTGCCCTTTGGAGAATGAGGCAGTTCATTCCCTCCACTCCCTCTTGAAATGTTTAACAGTATTTTATGGCCTGCATAAGAAAACACCAAGACCTAGTGCCTTGAACATAGTGTGGACTGCTGAAAGAGAAGGCAGACTCTAGCAATCAGTAACATTTTAAAGTGTTTTGCACTTAGTTCTTCAGCACTCCACCGCTACCCACTCTGAGACTCACATCCGTGGCACTGGATACCATTTCCTGTTTTGCAATGTGTATTATATACCATATATTTAATTTCTGTATAATTGATCTCAATGAGGGCATCAAGTGCTTCCTTGATACATACTAAGCTGGGAGGGAGTGTTGAGGACAGTGGGATGATACTCAGCAAGGCCAAGTGCTGGGTACTGCACTTGGGTCACAAGAACCCCATGAAACGTTACAGGCTTGGGGGAGAGTTGCTGGAAAATAGTAAGGCAGAAAAGGACCTGGAAATGCTGGCTGACAGGAGGCTGAACGTGAGCCAGCATTGTGCTCAGGTAGCCAAGCAGGTCAGCTGCATCCTGGCCTGTAGGAGGAGTAGCGTAGCCTACAGGATTAGGGAAGTGATTGTGCCCATGTTCTGCACTTGTGAGATCACACCTTGAATACTGTGTTCAGTTTCGGGCCCCAGTACAAGAGCAATATTGAGTTGCTGAAGCATTTCCAGAAAAGTGCAGCAAAGATGGTGAAGGGTCTGCAGAACAGGTCTTATGAGGAGCAGGTGAGGGAACTGGGGTTGTTTAGAGTGCAAAAAAGGAGGCCAAGGGGAGACATTATTGCTCTCTACAACTACTGGAAAGCAGGTTGTAGTGAGGAGCGTGTTGATCTCTTTTCCTTAGCAACCATCAATAGGATCAGAATAAACAGCATTGAGTTGCACCACTGGAGATTTAAGTTGCATATTACAAGCTCCTTTACTGAAGTAGTTCAGAGAATGGAACAGGCTTCCCAGGCAAGAGTTGAATCCCCATCCCTGTTCTGGTGCTGAGGGGCATGGTTTAGCAGCAGACTTTGTACAGATAGATAATAGTTGGAACTGATGAACTTAAAAGGTCTTTTCTAACCAAAATTATTTTATTATTATGATTGTACTTCCAGTACCAGCTGCCAAGGGAAACAGGATTCTCTTTTCTCCAGGTCCAGCCTTACTAATCAGTCACTCCTCTTAACGTCCAAGGAAAGTAATATACTGAGCAGACCAGGAGTCAGCAGTAAAAAAGCAGAAAGGACAAGACAGAATGTTTTTGAAAAGTCAAAAGTTTTTTAAAACTTTGTGCCTTACATTGGTTTTGGTTGCTTTGCTTGCAATCAATAACATTGAAATTAAAGATGTAGTATTTAAGTACAATGCCAGTTATTACAGTAGTATCAAGGCCATTTAGAGAAAGTTAGGATAAAATTTTATTACCAAGAATGTTATGCCCTCATCTTACAAACCCAAATATATTGGGTACCATCTCAGATTATTATTAAAGGGAAAGAATCATAGGATAAGTAAGCGCCTTTCATAACTTCTGCACTCATCTTTTAATAGCAATGGCAGGGTTCTTGAAACTCATTTGATTGCCATGTGCCAATTTCTACAGGTTGGTATTTAAGCTCAGCTAGTACCTTACCCTCCACAGACACTATTTTCACATGATTGCTTTCAGTGCCTAAGTTGTGGAAGTGAGTATCAGCGAGCTTTCAATGTATCCATCAATACTCTGAAATTGTGTTAGTGATATAAATATCTTCCCCTAATTCTGACAGAGCTTACACAGCTGTAGCATAACCAGAGAACTAAGACAGGAAAATGAGGAAATACACTGTCTCAAAGCATGTGTTTTAAATGTGTCAAAGCGCTGAAATACCACCACAATGGATTTTTAATTTTTATTGATCTTTTTTAATCAGATGGACTTACTACTGTATTGGTGGTTTACTGCATAATTTCTATCCATGCCAGAAGTTCTTTCATATAGAGTAGTAAGGCATATGATTAAAATAAAATTCAGTTAACAAAATCTGCTTAAAAAAGTTGTTGTAGATTCCATGGTCTTCTTTTTCAGAAGAAAAAATCCATTGCCATTTTGAAGTAGCTAACATTTTTTCGTTATATGCCATCTCTTGATAAGCAGAAATTTAGACTTTTATCACTATATTGTTCAAAGCAGCTCTTAATAAGGTCTCATTAAACCAACATCTTTCATATATGCAGTGCTATTTCAAGGCTTAGGGATGCTTTGGGAATGACTCAGAAATCTGTGGGTAGTCTTCTGCTGGATCGATAAATTCACTTATTCCCACAAAGGTTGTGGATGAGAAGCTCAACATGAGCTGTTGATGTGCACTTGCAGCCCAGAAAACCAACTGTATCCTGGGCCTCATCAAGAGAAGCATAGCCAGCAGGTTGAGGGAGGGGATTCTCCCCCTCTACTCCGCTCTGGTGACACCCCACCTGCAGTGCTGTGTCAAGTTCTGAAGCCCCCATTACAGGGAGGACATTGACATGCTGGAACATTTCCATAGAAGGGCCAGAAAGATGATCAGAGGGCTGGAGCACTTCTCCTGTACAGACGGACTGAGAGAGTTGGAGCTATTCAGTCTGGAGAAAAGGCGGCTCTAAGAAGACCTTATTGTGGCTCTCTGTATCTTAAGGGGGGCTATAAGAAAGCTGGTGTAATGGGTTGGGGCAAACCCCCCTCCCCACCACGGGCAGGAACAACGACTCAGACAAAGGGATTGCAAAAGTGATGGAAAGTTTAAATAGAAAAACAATTTAAAACCAAACAACAATGAAAGCTTTACAGAAAACCACAAGCACCGTGACAAAGAGAGAAATCCCAGAACATGCCCAAGAACATCCCATCCCCACCTGGGGGTACACCCAAACACCCCAGGGCTCTTTCCTCCCCCAACCCAGCCTTGGGCCTGGGCAGGCCCAAGGGAGGTGGCTCATGCCATTTTACCTAGGCTGCAGCTGGGGACGAAAGAGGAAGTGAAGACCCTGCATGGGCATTTTACTGGGGAGCAGGGCATTATGGGAAATGGAATACCTGCCTGTGACCACCCCCTGGGCTGGGCCCACCCGTAGGGACCTCCCAGCTGTGGTCTGTGCACTGGTATCCGGGCCAGCACCCAGCCTAAACCACCACAGCTGGAGAGGGACTTTTTAGGATGTTGGGTACTGATAGTATTAGGGGGAACGGAGAAAAACTGGGTAGATCCGGACTGGATGCTAGGAATAAGTTCTTCACCTCGAGGGTGGTGAGACACTGAAACAGGTTGCCCAGGGAGGTGGTAGAAGCCCCATCCCTGGATGTGGCTCTGAGCAACCCGATCTAGTGTGAGGTGTCCCTGCCCATAGCAGGGGGTTTGGAACTAGATGATCCCTTCCAACCCAACAATTTTATAATTCTATGATTCTAGGTTAAAGGAAAACTTGACAATACTTAAGGGAAAAAGATGCACTACACCACTAGTGAAAAATGAACTTTGTTTGACAATAGCAAGCCATGAGCTTCACTCCACAGCCTGTGAAACCACATCCTTCAAAATTCTTAGGTAAGGTGCATTCCAGACACCTCTTCCAATTTAAGCACAGTTGCTGAATTAATAAATTACCAATGGCTGGGTCTTGAACACAGTCCTAAGAACAGGACAACAAATACTGGGATGTAGAAGAATATCTAAATAATGAAAGCTACCATTTTCAGTGAGACAGCCTAGAAAAAAACATTGTCAGTCTGGTCAGACTTGATTCTAGTAAACATTCTTCCCTTTGCCAAATAATCACTAGTTTAATTACATTCAAATTATTCTTTACACTCTACCATTTCCTTTGTCTAGTGCTGAGAGTACAAGATAATTGCTGATCAATTGGGAAAGGGTCTTAAAAGTGTCAAAGCTCTCAAAGTCCTTAAAAATACTACAAAAATGACAGCATTACCTCAGAAGTGACCTTCATTTCATTAATTAATATTACTACAACCTTTTGTAAATAAATCAAACCCACTGCTGGAGGCAGGAAGCTTTTATTTGAAAGACTACTCTTAACCTGAGCACCAGGTTAAACCTTGACAAAATGTTATACAAACTTTTGTCACATACTGGAATAAAATGTTCCAACATCCTCCCTCTTGGGAATTTAGAGATAGAAGCCACGAGCTTTAAAAAAGCACTTTGTTTCAATTCAGTACACATGTATCAGGAGACAAAGAGATCCTTGACTTACAGTAATTCAAAGTTAGTCAAAACCAGCCTTGAATCTAATGAAGAACAAATGTCCCTTAAAATCAAACCTTCAGTGAGATTCTACTGTCTAAGTCCACTTTTTTTTTTAATGTTTAATATTCATGCACTTCAGAGAAAGTAATTTAAGACTTGACTGCAGCTGAAATGGATGCTATTCTTCTTTACTATGTCCTCTGAAGAACAGATGAACAATTCAAAACACCAAGTGACTTTTTGTTGTCATTTGAACAGATGCTGTACATTTGACTGATTGTTCTGTGACTACAATACCACATTAACAAGCATTTGAAATGTTCACCACAGAGCAAAAAGAAGGCTTATAGACTTGTGCCAGCAGCTCCTAAACCCCAAAGTTTTGGTGATCCTTCCCCTCCTTATTCCCCTTATATATCTTCTGTTGTTGAAAAACCTTACTCCTACATCGAAAACGCCTCGTCACAAACCTAAAGATTTGAAAGGATCTGAAAAATTGCATATCCACAAGTGCAGTCAAAAAAATTCAGTGATGAACACCTTTAACTTCACTGAACTGTCTAATAATTACCCCTCTGCTGCTGTAACAGAAAATGAACGTTACTAGAATTATCCCATACCTTGCAAACAGTTCTTTCTGTATTCTTTCTGGATTCATATATACAGTTCCTTACACAGCCACCCATGAAACATACACCTCAAATGAAAAGGAACTTTCTTCTTTTGCTCTTGAAACCTCAGGCAGGCTTTACTCTGCTCACACTTCTCGCATTGTTTTACCAATCAGCTCTTATGGATACAATTTGAAGAAACAAATAACAGTTACTTTATCTTTCTTGAACTCCTGCTGCTACAGCTTCCTTCAGCTAGGCACAATGCCAGCCTTTCAAATTACTGCAAACATGAAAAAAAAAACCAAACCAACACCACAAAAAACACAAACCAAACCAAAATTGAGCTAGCACTGTTTATTCAGTATTAAATTCTATAGCAAGATTGTAATTAATAGAGCATAATCTCTGTTGAGAACTTCCCATCAAAAATGTTCAGTCCTCTGTATCTTCCCATATTTGATTGCCTCAGTTCTTATCCTGAGGTCTTGAAACTTCAGTTTTGAAAACATTTTTTCTCTTCTTTTCTCTCTTAAAAGAAACAAAACTGTTAAAAACACTGAGAAAGGAAAACAAGAATGAAGTACAAAATCAGGACCACCTGGCCTGGGGCCCATGGGTGTTGAAACAGAGGAAAAGCACCAGAGGCTTGCATGTGTTACTTACAAAGAAGTATACAAGATTTCTCTTAAAAAATATGGTAGAATCCACTATTAAAAGCTTCCCTTTTGTTAACGAGGAGACATACCAACAATTTAAATTATACATCAATCCATTAACAGCTCAAATAAAGCTACACTTGTCAACCACTGTCAGTGCAAACAGTACTCATTGCCTCTGAAGGTTACTCCTATAGCTTTTAAATCTTTGTCAATATTTATTCAGTATTCCCAAGGTTGGAAGGGACCTCAAAGATCATCAAGTCCAACCTGCCACCCCAGACCTCATGACTAGAGTAGGGAGGACACTACTGCCCACTGCAGGCTTTGAACTCACAACCTTCCCATTAAGGGTCTGATGCACTACCAACTGAGCCACTTGAAGGACAATATACCTGCAAAGGACTGGATTAATAATCTACAAATTTACTTATTGATTCCATTATTGTGGCGTATTTTTTTAAAGTATCCAAGCAATCTCCCCTTGCTATTTTTAATAACATTTCACTTTGTTCAGTATAAAAGTGTTTGCACTGCTAGACATTCTGAACTTCAGAGAAACAGCTTTGGGTCTTTACCAGTATAAATCCCACTGATTTTAAAAATGAAAATTGTACAGGCTTTAAGCTTTGGATAAAATTTAGACAGTGCTGCTAATTTTACAGCAGACCGTACTCTACAAATACTTCAGATGATACAAAGTATAGTGAGTATAAAAAGAAGAGAACTGTCTTTATTATGCAAGGTATACAACTTTAACTAGATGTTAACACAAATGAAATAGAATCTGTTTTCAATGTTTTATAGGAAACAGCTATTGTAACATCATTGCTTTAAGATGTCAGGTACAACAAGAGAGGAAAGAGGGAGATACTCAGATCAACCACATTGGCATTGTTTATTACAAGGTCTGAGTTATACCAAATAGGAAGGCAGAGCCACTTTCCTTAACAAGTCCTCATTTCCAACACTGCCTAGCTTAGCATAATGTGAAGAACCCAACAGTGACAAAACAAGCTGTGAGGTCTAGTATACCTCTATTTTGAGTTCCACAAGCTTAAACAAGGCCTCATAAAACAGTCTGTGCCAATCCCTGTTCTATTTCTATTAAGCAGTTGTCTTCCTGCTATGCATGTCTGGCCCTAAGCACACGCTCAGCCCTTTCAAAGAGCTGATTCAGTGCAAAACTAAGCTAAGATAGAATTACATACTTGCCGAAAAGTTTCAAAGTACAGAAGACCTCATGAGGTGATAAAACCCCACATCAGCACATCTTTACTTCTCATTGATAAAACTGACTGTACAAGTCAACAGAACCTAAGCAACATTGACACCTGCAAAAGGTTTCATTACTTTTAATAAGCAGGAATACAAGAGCCTTAAGAGGTGAAGACAACACAGTAACTTCTGATGTTTCTGTTATGAGAACTTGTGTCAAATAAACTACTAAAACATATTTGTCCTAGGGAGAACAGGCTAAAGCTGAAAGTTTCAAGCTTTTAGTGAGATGTGAATTGTCCTTTCCCCTTCTTTTTTTTTGAGTAAAATCTTTATCATAAATAAAGTATTAGTATGTTTTTTTAAAACAAAATAAATCTTTAGATCAGTATGCTTGACAGTACAGATTAGTATCTGAAATAGCCAATTCTATCTTTTCAGGTACTGTTGGGGAGAAATCTATAAAACTTCATCTATCAATGTCAGGTTTAGCACCTTACAAGATATTGTAAAAAAATATTGTGATCACAAGAGTACTATGAAAATTTCAGATCTTACTATGAAGCTCCTAGTCTGAATTACATCAAAGTGGGAAAGAATCCTAACACAGGAGCTAGCATGGCTCATTGACAGAGATGATTTAAGCTAGATTTGAAGGTGGCAGGGCACAAAACTGGGCTTGCCAAGAATAAGTCCCAGGGCAGCACAGCAGTACTTGAAGGACCATGTGCTAGTGAGGTCTGCCAGTCTGCCCTATCAGCATGGGAATGGAGACTCACCTGTCAGCACAGAGGTTAGGGTCACTTGATGAATTAGCAACCACATCCAGGTAGGAATTAGGTCTTCTCCCTAGAAAAAGGTGACAAGACCAACGAAGTACTGCACCGTGGAAAACAAGCAGGAGAAGCTGAAAAGACACTATGTATAAGCAGAACTATGAAACTTAGTGGGATGTCTTGCATAATCAGAGTGCCACAATCTATGGCTACAAACTCTTCAGAAGGGATAGGCAAGGAAGAAGATGCAGTGGGGTGGCTCTGTATGTCAGTATGTGGGAACCCAAGGGAGTAATTAATGAAGTGTTTAGCTGGCCTTCACATCTATGTGGGAGCCCAACGGGTGGTAAGAGATATTGTACCTTGGAACAGTATGAGAAAAGATAGGAGATGGAGGAGAGATGTACGAACAGCTTTATGTTTTATATCAAGCACCGATATAGGTTGGGAAATGACTGGCTGGAGAGCATCCCTGAAGAAGAGGACTTGGGGATGCTGGCGGATGAGAAGCTCAACATGAGCCACCAGTGAGCACTTGCAGCCCAGAAAGCCAATCACATCCTGGGCTGCATCAAGAGAAGCATAGCCAGCAGGTTGAAGGAGGTAATTCTCCCCCTCTACTCCACTCTAGTGAGATTCCACGTGGAGTACTGTGTCCAGTTCTGGAGCCCCTATTACAGGAAGGATCTGGATGTGCTGGCACGTGTCCAGAGAAGGGCCATGAGGATGAACAGAGGCCCGGAGCACCACTCCTATGAGGACAGACTGAGGGAGTTGGAGCTACTCAGTCTGGAGAAGAGGAGGTTGCAAGGAGACCCAATTGTGGCCCTCCAGTACCTTAAGGGGGCTTACAGGAAGGCTGGGGAGGGACTTCTCAGGATCTCAGGTAGTGATAGGACTAGGGGGAATGGAACAAAAATAGATTCAGATTGGATGTTAGGAAGATGGTTTTCACCAGCAGGGTGTGAGACACTGAAACAGATTGCCCAGGGAGGTGGTAGAAGCCCCATGCTTGGAAGATTTTAAGGCCAGGCTGCATGTGGCTCTGAGGGGTCCCTGCCCATGGCAGGGGAGTTGGAACTAGATGATCCTTGACATCCCTTCCAACCCTAACAATTCTATGCTTCCATGATTCTATGCTTGAGGAGGGTAGACTGAGACTACATATTAGGATGAAATTCTGTACAGTGATGGTGGTGAGACACTGGAACAGGTTGCCCAGAGAGGTTGGGGATTCTCCCTCCACAGAAGAGGCTGGATGAGGCCTTGAGCAACCTGGTCTAGTGGAAGGTGTTCCTGCCTGTTACAGGGAGGTTGGAATTGGATGATCTTTAAGTTCCTTTATTATTAGAATAACCTTTATTAGAAGAAACCAAACCAGGTTGGAAGAGACCTTCAAGATCATCTTGTCCAACCCATCAACCAATCCAACCCACCCAAACAGCTAACACATGGCACCAAGCACCCCATCAAGTCTCCTTCTGAACACCTTCAATGACGGCGACTCCACCACCTCCCCGGGCAACCCATTCCATAGCGCAATCACTCTTTCTGTATAGAACTTCTTCCTAACATCCAACCTAAACCTCCCCTGGCGCAGCCTGAGACTGTGTCCTCTTGTTCTGGTACTGGCTGCCTGGGAGAAGAGACCATCATCCGCCTGTCTACAACCTCCCTTCAGGTAGTTGTAGAGAGCAATAAGGTCACCCCTGAGTCTCCTCTTCTCCAGGCTAAGCAGCCCCAGCTCCCTCAGCCTCTCCTCATAGGGCTTGTGTTCCAAACCCCTCACCAACTTTGTTGCTCTTCTCTGGACTCATTCCAGCAAGTCAACATCCTTCCTAAACTGAGGGGCCCAGAACTGGACACAGGACTCGAGGTGTGGCCTAACCAGTGCAGTGTACAGGGGCACAATCACCTCCCTGCTCCTGCTGGCCACACTGTTCTTAATGCAGGCCAGGATGCCATTGGCCCTCTTGGCTGCCTGGGCACACTGCAGGCTCATGTTCAGCCTACCATCAACCAGTACCCCCAGGTCCCTCTCCGCCTGGCTGCTCTCCAGCCACTCTGACCCCAGCCTGTAGCACTGCATGGGGTTGTTGTGGCCAATGTGCAGAACCCGGCACTTGGATGTGTTAAATCTCATGCCGTTGGATTCTGCCCATCTGTCCAGCCTGTCGAGGTCCCTCTGCACAGCCTCTTTACCCTCCAGCAGATCAACTCTTGCCCCCAGCTTGGTGTCGTCAGCAAATTTAGTGAAGATGGACTCAATGCCCTCATCCAGATCATCAATAAAGATGTTAAAGAGCATGGGGCCCAGCACTGATCCTTGGGGCACATCACTAGTGACTGGCCACCAGCTGGATGTGACACCATTCACCACCACTCTCTGGGCTCGGCCCTCCAGCCAGTTCCTAACCCATTGCAGTGTGCTCCCGTCCAAGCCATGGGCTGACAGCTTGGCCAGGAGTTTGCTATGGGGGACGGTGTCAAAGGCCTTGCTGAGGTCCAGGTAGACTACATCAACAGGCCTCTCCACATCCACCAGGCGGGTCACCTGATCATAGAAGGAGATCAGGTTGGTCAGGCAGGACCTGCCCTTCCTAAATCCATGCTGGCTAGGCCTGATCCCTTGGCCATCCTGTAAGTGTTGTGTTATTGCACTCAGGATGACTTGTTCCTTTCCAACCCAAACCATTCTATGAATCTATGAAGTAAAGAGAGGGAGGTCAGCACAACTGCCACTTTGGATTTGTGGCAGGCAGATTCTGGCCTGTTTCAGAAATTGGTGGAAGCAGTGCTGAAAGGCCAGGAAATCCAGGAAGGTTCAACGCCATTCAAGAAGGAACTCTTAAAGATGCAGAAACAGGCCACCCACATGTGCCAAAAGACAACTCAGCAGGGCGTAAGGTCATCCTGGCCAACTAGGTTGCTGCCGCAGGACAACAGGAGTCTATGGTCATTGGAAGAAAGGGCAGGCTATTTGGGAAGACCACAATGCTGTCATGAAGCTATGCAGGGAGATAGTGTAACCAGAAAATAATTTGGCTCCAGTTGTTAAGAAGAGCAGGAAATCCTTCTGCAAATACATTAGCAACAAAAGGAGGAATATGAAGAATCTCTGTCCTTTGGTGTATGCAAGGGCAAAAGTAGTGGTATAAGACAAGAAAAATACTGAGGTACTCATTCCCTTCTTTGCCTCAGTCTTTAAGAGCAAGACCAACTGTTCACTGGACACCCAGCCCCCTGCGCTGGAGGACAGGCATGGAGACCAGAAGAAAGACCCCATAATCCAAGAGAAGATATGTTGCGACCTGCTGCATGACGTAGACATACACAAGTCTATGGGACAGGATGGCATATACTCAAGGGTATTGAGAGACTTGGTGAAAGTGCTCACCAAGTCACTTTCCATCATTTATCAGCAGTCTTGGTTGACTGGAGATTGGAAAATATTATACCAATCTACAGGAAGGCCCAGAAGGAGGATCCAGGAACTACAGGTCTGTCAGTCAGACCTTGGTGCCAGGGAAGGTCATGGACCAGAATATCTTGAGGACCGTTACGCAGCATGTGCAGGGCAACAAGGGAGTTATCATTTTTTTGGTTTGTTTTCTTGGGGATTTTTGTTTGGTTTGAGTTGCTGGGAAGGTTTATGTTTGATGTTTTTGATGTTCCAAAATGTAACAATTAAGACATTTTTTCACTGCATAATGTAACAATGCATTACAGTTCAAGAAAACCTCATACAGCATATGAAACATCATTCAATTATTCTAAACTTTTCATCAAAGTCATTGTTAGTAGGTAGTTTTGCAAACTCTGACCAAAAACCAGAGTAACATGGTTACAGTATCAAAATCTTGTCTGTCTGTCCTAACTCTGCGACAAGACACTGGATTAGAGACACTTCACTGAAACATCCAGTGGGTACAGGCAGGAGCTGAATAGTCTAAACTTCACTTGTATATGGGCTTATATGGCCTCATTTCTGTGGTTTTAAAAATTATTTGCAGCAACTGTCCATTGTCCACTTCCAGAGAAGGCCACGTTGAAGCATAAGTTCCTTACACATAAGGTGTTTGTTTTAATAGCATAGAATATTAGCACAAACACTGACAAAGCAAGCTTTATGCCAGTACAGGCTCAATGCAGCAGAAGAGCAAAGAAAAACTCTTCAGGAAAAAGGCAGGTGGACTAAGAGCTAGATCAAAAAACTTGCCTGTCAGCCGTTAATTCCCAAGTGCTGTTCTTACAGCATCCCTTAGAAAGACTTTCCAAAATGATGGTTTGAGTCCCCCTTACGCTCCATAAGGTTTACACTTTACTAAGGAGTAGCCATGAAAATGTTCTCTAAATTCCCAAATACCAACAGCTTAACTCAATCTCTGAGATAATAATCACTAGTTTCCCCTACTACACCCTACACAGCAGCTGCTGCAGCACTAACACAAGCTTCACATATTCCACCTAGAAAGATAAATTAACTACTTCCTGAAGTTCCCCTTTCCAGCACTGCATATTTCTGTCACATGCTCGAGTCTGCCTCTCTAGATATAGAAGTATAGAAACCACATCTTTGAACACTACAAAGTTAAATTGTTTTCTTATCCAGTCATGGTAACAGTACTCTATAGCCTCTGGGGTATTTAGTTATAGTCCATAAATGAGTTGAAGACATGCTCTGCATGTACATCTCAACTTAAAACTCCTTCGAATACCTTAAAACAAAGCAGAGATGTCAGCTTTCAGAGGTAAGGGAAGATTGTTGGTGTAAGAGACATTGAAACAGAAAACCAACATCTAAGCAGCTAGCTCCTTCCACCTTCAAGTAAAGACAGCACTAACACTTAGATGAAACAAAACAATAGACTAAATAAAAATTAAAATCAGTAGAATGACTCAATAGGCCTTTTTTGTTTGTTTGTTTGTTTGTTTCCTAAGAGAGACATCTATGTGGGAAAACTAGCATGGAAGAAATATTACTATTAAATGGCTTTTATGCTCTGACAACAGTATTTCAAATTAATATTATCACAGGATCACAGAATGGTCTGGGTTGGAAGGAACCTCCACAGGTCACCTAGTCCAACCCCCATTCTGTGAATCTATGATACACTGCAGAATCTTTCTAATCCACAGCAACAGATCAGAGGGCAGCAAGTTACAAAGAAAGCAGTGGCAAGTCATCTACAAACTAAAACTTCTAATGTCAATCTTTTATTCGTCCTATAAAACATCACTGAACTTACAGAATTATCACATAATTGATGAGCATTTTAAACATGGACTTTACCAACTAAACTCTTCAGCCACACATTGATACAACTACTCAAAACTGTAGAAAGAAATTTCTACATAGTCCATGACAGGAATAAATATGTAAATAAATAAACCTTACCCTTGCTGTGTATCATTGTGTGTTCATTGGAACGGGTTGCCCAGGGAGGTGATTGAGTCATCGACCCTGGAGGCGTTCAAGAGGAGATTGGACATGGCACTTGGTGCCATGGTTTAGTCATGGGGTCTGTGTTGATAGGTTGGACTCGATGATCCTCGAGGTCCTTTCCAACCTAAGTGATACTGTGATACTGTGATCACAGTAATTGTATTCCAGGTATATCTCCCCCCACAAATATTTAAAAGCAAAAATCACTTTTCTTGCTTCCTACAAGTTTTAAAAAGTAGATGGATGTATGATATGTACAGTAAAAAGAGAAGAAACGGCCTTTCTGTGCAAGATGTGAAGTACTGCAGCCTGCTAGCAGTATCTATAGGCTTGAATTTGGTTCCTCTCTGCTTTTGGAAATTAAACTATACCGTAGTGGATAATCAAAGTAACTTAATAATGCTAATAAAAATGTAACAGCTGTTTAAATAGATGACATCCTCACTGACACAGTCCATCTCCATTAATCAGAACACAACTTAATAAAAGACATCACAAGAAAAATATATGATTAAAATTTTGGGTGACAAGGGCAGAGATGAATTTGCCTCACAGTGGCTTCTGTACAGCAATTCCTGGGCATCTGACTGACTTTCTCTCAGGATGAACCACATGTAGGTTTTTTTATATGTTGTGAGCATTTGAAAAAATAATTTTAGCAGAAAAAAAAAGTTCATTCCATTCTTTGGTTTTGGATTCAAAACTGAGAGAAGACAGTAGGGAGGTGTTTTGTTTGTTTGTTTTCTGTTGGTTTTTTTTTTTGTCATGGAATGGTTTAGGTTGGAAAGGACCTCAAAGATCATGCAATTTCATACACACCCTGATACATGCAGGGGCATCTTCCACTAGACCAGGTTCTTCAAGGCCCCATCCAAGTTAGCCTTGAACACCTCCAGGGAGATCCACAATTTCCCTCGGCAACCTGTTCCAGTGTCTCACTAGTGTCTTAGTGTAAAGAATTTCTTCCTAATATCTAGTCTAAATCTATCCTCTTCAGGCTTTAATCCATTCTCCCTCATTCTACCACTACAAGCCCTTGTAAAAAGGCCCTTCCTGACTCTCCTGTTGGTCCCCTTCAGGTACTGGAAGGCTGCTATAAGGTCTCCCCTGAGCCTTCTCTTCTCCAGGCTGAATAGCCCCAACTGTCACAGACTGTCCCCATAGGGAAGGTGCTCCAGTCCTCAGATCATCTTCACGGCTGCCCTCTGGACCCACTCCAGCAATGTCATTCTTTATGCTGGGGGCACCAACTGAACACAGTACACTAGGTGGGGTCTCATGAGAGCAGAGTAGAGGGGGAGACCCACTTCCCTTATCCTGTTGGTCACGCTTCTTTTGATGCTACCCAGGATACAGCTGCAAGCACATATTGCCAGTTCTTGCTGAGTTTTTCACCAACTTACACCCCCATGTCCTCCTCCTCAACACTGCTCTTGAGCTCTTCCTTGCCCCACCTATATTTGTGCTTTTTGCATGCTAAAATTGTCAATGTCTGCAGATGACAATACAAGATGACTAACTTAAAAAACAAACAAGGAAACAAACAAAAACAACAACAAAACCCAGAAAAAACATTGGAAGCAATAAATGGCTAAGGAATTTGGAAAAGAAACAGAAGAGGAAATTGGATTATGCTCTGTATTTCCACATTCTACAGACAAATCCCCACAACAGTCCAACCACTTGAAAAAATGCAAAATTCAACGACAAAAGAAATGCAATTCAGTGTCAGTTCATGCTTATGATTGGAGAACACATGCCCTGACAGAGCAGTGTCTTTTAAAGCCTACCTCAAGTTCCCCTAGACTAGTCATCTGACTCAGTTGGTGGAGCAATGGAGGGAGGAATTGAACCATGGGTATAAAATATACTTTCCCTTTCCACACCACACAGGATGAAAAATCTTTTTTTTAAAAAAAAAAAAAAAAGTCTTGACAAAACTAGGCTAGTTTTAGCATGGACCATGGCTTAAATATAAGTATGAATGAAGCATTTTATGAATATGAACAAAAATCTTTTTTTAAATTGTTACAGAATGATCTTGAGAGGGATTTCTACCTATGATAGCTCATCAAGAAATAGAAGACTAGAAATACAAATTTCTTTGTATACCCATTTATTAACTTACTCTGGTGCCACCAAGCATAATGAAGTAACAAGGGTAAATGTTACTAAAAAGCACTTTTCAATTAAACTGCTCCTGCTCAGTAATTGTTAGACTGAAACTTTGGGCAAAATAAGATATTACCACAGATGTTCCAAATAGACTACATTTTATATTTCACTGCAGGAATAGACATATATTATAGCAATGAACTTCAGAATTTGAAAGTACAGATTCAAGGCCAGGAGATGCCAATTTACCATATTGAAAAACACTGGGAAAAGACTGTTGGGAAGTAAAACATATAGACCGATTTTCCAGGGAACAAATACAAAAATATTTGATATCTCATTGCAATTTGTCTGAGGACAGCATAAGCATAGATCAAAGACTTGATAAAAGAAAGTTCTTTAACAACACACATGTGAATTACTCATCATCTTACAGTAACTCAATGGAAAAAAAATTATGCTCTTAAAACATACAATTATTTAAAATCCAAGGCTAATTCGCAATCAGCCTTAGGAAACTGCTATAGAAAAAAAGTCAGTTTAACTACTTATTCAACAGATTAAATAAATCCATCAAGTGTTCCTAAAAATGGTAAATATTTATCTCTAAATACGAAAGATTTCACTGGCAGAGTAAATATTCACTACACTGTTTTCACACTAACAAAAACTTTTCCACAAGTGTAAACTTTTGCATAGGGCAAAAGCATTTGAGCTAGTGGGTAAGATATTTCAAGTGAGCATTTAACAAGTTGTGATGTTAACATGCTTGCTCCTCCCTGAAAAAGATTCAGTAAAGACTGAACAGAAATGACAGTCCATTTCAACCTTACCCTTCAGACACAACTTTAACTTGTAAATGCTTCTGTGCCCAAAGGATTTTTAGGAAAAGTCACAGAACCATAGAATTGATAAGGTTAGAAAAGACCTCAGAGATCATCAAGTCCAACCTACCACCCAACAACTCATGACTAACTAAACCATGGCTTCAAGTACCACGTACAATCCTATATTGAACACCTCCAGGGATGGTGACTCCATCACCTCACAGGGCAGCCCATGCCAATGATTAATGACTCTCAGTGAAGAACCTTCTCCTCACCTCCAGCCTAAACCTCCCCGGTGCAGCTTGAGACTGCGTCCTCTCGTTCTGGTGCTGGTTGCCTGAGAGAAGAGACCAACTCCCTCCTGGCTACAGCCTCCCTTCAGGTAGTTGTAGAGGGCAATGAGGTCACCCCTGAGCCTCCTCTTCTCCAGGCTAAACAATCCCAGCTCCCTCAGCCTCTCCTCATAGGGCTTGTGATCAAGGCCTCTCACCAGCCTTGTTGCCCTTCTCTGGACACTTTCAAGTGTCTCAATATCCTTCTTAAATTGAGGGCCCCAGAACTGGACACAGGACTCAAGGTGTGGCCTAACCCGTGCTGACTACAGGGGCACAATGACTTCCCTGTTCCTGCTGGCCATACTATTCCTAATGCAGGCCAAGATGGTATTTTCCCTCTTGGCCACCTGGGCACACTGCTGGCTCATGCTCATCCTACTATCAACCAGTACCCCCAGGTCCCTCTCTGTTTGGCTGCTCTCCAGCCACTCTGTCCCCAGCCTGTAGCGCTGCATGGGGTTGTTGTGACCAAAGTGCAGCACCCAGAACTTGGACTTGTTAAACGCCATCATGTTGGACTCTGCCCATCTGTCCAGCCTGTCAAGTTGCCTTGGCAGAGCTCTTCTACCTGCTCCCAGCTTGGTATTGTCTGTAAATTTACTAATACTATCTTTCACAGAAGAGGCCAGCTGGAGTTCTATCTGGGCTTTTGCCTCTCTTTCTCCTACATGATCTAACAATATCCTTAAATGCATCACGAGTTGCCTTCCCCTTTTCCAAAGGCAATACATCCTCTTTTTTCCCCTTAATTCCTTCAGGCTCACCCAGGCCGGTCGCCTTCCCCGCCTGCTCACTTTTGGCATGTGAGCACAGCCTGTTCCTTTGCCTTCAAGAGCTCCTGTTTGAAGTAGGTCCAACCATCCTGGACCTCTTTGTTCTTAAGGGCTGCTACCCAGAGCACTCTCTGAATTAGTTGCTTATAAGCTGAAGTCTGCCGTCCAGAAGTCCAAGGTAAGGGTTCTGCTATTGATCCTCCTTATTTCCCTGCATACTGAAAACTCCGCTATCTCATGATTACTGCACCCTAGACAGCCTCCTACCATCACATCTCCCACCAGCCCATCTCTATTGGAGAACACCAGGTCCCGACCAGCAGGGCTTGACCCCTGGTAGGCTCACTTAACAGCTGCATCAGGAAGCTGTCCTCCATACATTATAAGAACCTTCTGGATGGCCTCCTGTCTGCCGAATTAAGTTCCCAGCAGATGCCTAGCAGGTTAAAGTTACCTACAAGGACAAGATCTGATGATCTTGAGACAGCCTACAGCTGCTTAAGAATCTTTCATCAATCTCTTCATCCTGGTTGGGTGGTTATAAAAGACTCCAACCAGGACGTCAGTTTTGTTAGCCCTCCCTTTGATTTTAACCCACAGACACTCACTCCATTCATCCTCAACCTCAAGTTCCGTGGCATCAAGAGACTCCCTAATATACAGGGCTACCCCTCCTCCTCTTCTCCCTTGCCTGCCTCTCCTAAAGAGCTTGTAACCATCCAGTGAAGTACTCCAATTGTGTGAATCATCCCACCATGCTTCTAAAATGGCAACTGCATCATAATTTTCCTGGTGAATCAAGACTTCCAGTCCTTGTTTGTTACCCGTACTTCATGTGTTGGTATATATGCACTTCAGGTGGGCTGCTAATTTCTCATCTAACTCTAGTTTATATCCCTCTCTCTCCTCTCTGGACAGACTGGTTTCATTACCCACCCCCTTTAGACCTAGTTTAAAGCCTTCCCAATGAGCCTTGCCAACTCTAGCGCTAGAGTCCTCTTGCCCTTTCTAGATCTATTCAACCCATCTAAGTCCAGCAGGTCAGGTATGGTAAAAGTTGCCCCTTGATCAAAGAACCCAAAATTCAGCTGCTGACAGCATCCCCTGGGCCAGTTGTTGATGGCTTTCATTGTACACCCCTGCCACTGAGGGAACTGAACAGAATACCACATGAGATCCTGCCCCATCAATCAATTGTCCAAGGGCCTTGAATTTAATTTTTATTGTCCTGGTGCCCTTATCTATCCCATAGCTTCCAGCTAGGATTACCAGCAATGGGTAATAGTCAGAGGGTTGGATTAGCTTTGGTAGTCTCCTGGTGATGTCTCTTACCCAGGCCCCAGGTAGGCAGCAGACTTCCATGTGAGATGGGTCAGGATGACATGTAGGACCCTCTGTTCCCCTCAGGAGAGAGTCACCAATGACAATTAACCTCCTCTTTTTATTTATGGTGCTAGTCCTGATGGTTGGTGGGGACAGATTTGCTTTGAGCATCCCCTTAGAAATCTCCTCTTCTGCCTTCTCATCCACATTGCACTCAACCTGCAGGGCCTCATACTTATTATGCAAGGGCAACAGGGGAGGTGAACAGGGCCAGGATGGATTCCCCATGCTTCTCCTAACAGGGACCTGCACCCTCCCCCCCCCATTTCCAGGGTCACCTCCCTCAAGTGGAGAGGGTCTGTAAAGCTTGCACCCACATATCTAACTTCCTTTTGCATTCCTTTATAGTCCTGAGCCTTGATACTTCATCCTTTAGCTCAGGCTCCAGATTGAGACAATAATTCTCCTGGTCACATTTCACATAGGTGTTGTCTCCTTCACCTTCCAAGTGCCAGGGCCCAGCACTCTCTGCAGCTAGCAGCCTGCACACCTGTGTGCTTGTGCAGTGGCTCTTTCTAGGTACCTACCGTTTTTCTAGTAGCCTTTGGCCAAATTGTTACCATGGCTCAATCTTTTCAGGCAGGTGAAATTAAGTTTGGGGCTTTTATTGTTGGTTGTTAAATATATATATTCCACCTTATTACTATATTTTGTCCAAGCAACCAGAGAGGTTTCTGCACTCTGTTGGCTGACCCGGCATGCGCCACTAGCTGCCATCGAGTGAGAAGTCACTCCTAATGAATGTAGCACGCAATTATGTTAAAAAAAAAATTAAATCTCATCCCTCAATAAATTACAGTGATTGCCACTCATCAGTGCAACTAATAAATTTGTTGTAATAAACATTTTATTTAGTAAGTGTGACCGTTTGAGGCTGTCTCCTTAAGAAAGGGAATATTGTGGTCGGATGTTTGTAAATGAAAGACGGATCTAAACTAATTTCATTGGTAGATTGGGGGGAAGCACCTTTTGAACTGGGAGTACAGCAGAGAATCCTGGCCATTCCTGCACTTTTCCTCAGTCTTGCTTTTCTCCCTTTGCAGCTTGCAGTTTTCTGGGCTTTCGGCCAGGCTTGACCTTAGAGCAGATAAGACACCCTCTAACATTCTAACACATAACCGCTCTTAATTAATTTTCTCTTTTCTCTCTTTCTAACCCTCTCTGGGGAAAGGGGGAGAGAAGGGGGAGCAGGAGAGGGGGAACCCCCCTCAGCAGAGGAGGGAACTCTCATTTCTGTGTGACTTTGTTGTATATTTCTGTATATATTGTAAATACTGTAAATTCTGTATGTATTTCCCTGCGTTTCCTAAACTGCTTTGTAAATATACAGCACCCACTCCTTTGCTAATCCGGCAGTGAGTTTTTTTTTCCTTTTCACCTTTCTTTCCCTCTACTCACAATCGAGGGGGAGGAAGGGCCTGGCCTTTCCCTCAACCCTACGACAGTAAGCCAAAATGAACTGGGCAAAGTCCCTTTGTGTAAATTTAGGCTGGGTGCTTCCCGCTCCTGCCACACAACCTGTACCTCCGGAGTCCCAAGTGTCCAACCCAGTAAGGTGGACATAGGAAATACCGTATTTCATACCCACAAATCCTGCGCCCTATAAATCCATCTGCAAAGTCATTCCCTTCTTCTTTCTTCCCTCTCTGCTCCTGTGGGAGATGCTCTCTATCAGGTAATGGTGGGGGAGTTATTTCAAGGCCTCTTAGGCCTGGCTAGACCTAATGCCAGGAGAAGGGGGAGAGAGCAGTCTCAGACCTGGGCAGCCTGAGACTAGTTTAGCAGTGCAAGGGGAAGAAAGAGCCAGGGGTTTTGGGTATACCCTCAGGTGCAGAGAAGTGTTGGGAGACATTACGGTGTGCTACAGGGAACCCTGTAAGCTTTGGGATTCTTGTGTCACTATGCTTGTAGCTTCTGTAAAACACTTGCTGCTTTTCATTTTAAACTTTCTATCACTTTCACAATCCACTTGTGTGTCATTCCTTTGCCCCTTTCAGGGCAATAGAGGATCTGTCCTTCAACTGACACCCTTCAACTAAGCAATCAATTGACCTGTGACTTTCATTATGCCAATCTGTATATTCAAATCAACAGTTCAAACACAACAAAAACGTCAGAGATAATTTTTCATAAATAAAGAACACATAAGATAGCCAGCTGTATGGTACCATTTGGGCTGTTCTTCCAAGTAACAAACTACAAAAGTGTAACAGACAACTTGAAACAGATGAATATGAGCAAGCAGTGTGCCCAGGTGGCCAAGAAAGCCAATGGCATCCTGGTTTGTATCAGAAATGCTGTGTCCAGCAGGAGTAGGGAGGTGACTGTCCCCTTAACTCAGCTCTGGTGAGGCTACACCTCAAGTATTGTGTCCAGATTTGGGCACCTCAATACAGGAGAGATGTGGAGGTGCTGGAGTGAGTGCAGAGGGCAATGAAGCTGGTGAAGGGCTGGAGAATAAACCTTACGATGAGCAACTGAGGGAGTTGGGGCTGCTCAGTTTGTAAAAGAGGAGGCTGAAGTGAGACCTCATCACTCTCTACAACTACCTGCAAGGATGTTGTGGAGAGGTTGGTGCTGGTCTCTTCTCACAGGTTATTAGTGATACAAGACTAAATTTGCTGATGACACCAAGCTGGGGGCAGGAGTTGATCTGCTGGAGGGTAAAGAGGCTTTGCAGAGAGACCTCGACAGGCTGGACAGATGGGCAGAGTCCAACGGCATGAGATTTAACTCACCCAAGTGCCGGGTTCTGCACATTGGCCACAACAACCCCATGCAGAGCTACAGGCTGGGGTCAGAGTGGCTGGAGAGCAGCCAGGCGGAGAGGGACCTGAGGGTACTGGTTGATGGTAGGATGAACATGAGCCTGCAGTGTGCCCAGGCAGCCAAGAGGGCCAATGGCATCCTGGCCTGCATTAAGAACAGTGTGGCCAGCAGGAGCAGGGAGGTGATTGTGCCCCTCTACACTGCACTGGTTAGGCCACACCTCGAGTCCTGTGTCCAGTTCTGGGCCCCTCAGTTTAGGAAGGATGTTGACTTGCTGGAACGAGTCCAGAGAAGGGCAACGAAGTTGGTGAGGGGTTCGGAACACAAGCCCTATGAGGAGAGGCTGAGGGAGCTGGGGCTGCTTAGCCTGGAGAAGAGGAGACTCAGGGGTGACCTTATTGCTCTCTACAACTACCTGAAGGGAGGTTGTAAACAGGCAGAGGTTGGTCTCTTCTCCCAGGCAGCCAGCACCAGAAAAAGAGGACACAGTCTCAGGCTGTGCCAGGGGAGGTTCAGGCTGGAGGTCAGGAGGAAGTTTTACACAGAGAGAGTGATTGCCCATTGGAATGGACTGCCTGGGGAGGTGGTGGAGTCGCCGTCACTGGAGGTGTTCAGGAGGAGACTTGACAGGGTACTTGGTTGCATGGGTTAGTTGATTAGGTGGTGTTGGGTGATAGTTGGACGCGATGATCTTGAAGGTCTCTTCCAACCTGGTTTATTCTATTCTAAGACAAAGGAACAGCTTCAGGCTGTTACTGGGTAGGTTTAGACTGGACATTAGGAAAAAAAATTTCACAGAGAGTGGTCAGGCATTGGAACAAGCTGCCCAGGGAGGTGGTAGAGTCACCAACCCTGGATGTGTTTAAAGGTATTTTGGATGTGGTGCTTGGGGATATGGTTTAGGGGTGAACCTTGTAGAGTAGGGTCATCGGTTGGACTTGGTGATCCTGAGGGTCTTTTGCAGCCCGAAAATTTCTGTGATTCTGTGAAACGCTGCATTGCCAATGCTTACATATGGATAAATTATATTTATGGTTACAAACGTTATATTAACGTTTGCATGCACATTGCAAGAGAAGATAGTGTAGATGATGTTCCAGCATCATGTCACACAAAATTTGCATTACATCCAGTAACACTACAATCATTATGTAATAATAAAGTCATACACTGACTTGTTATGCAGAAAGAAAAGAGGGTGCTTAACTAAAACTGAAAATCATGACGATAGCCATTTGCAAGTCAGCAAGTAACACGACACTAGTTCTGGCAACCTGAAAAAATAACATTCCTCTCTTATTTGAACAAGTACTGCACAGAACATTCTTGCCTACACACAGTATGCACAGAATGCTTCCCACCTTTAATCAAACTGAATTTATGCTATTCAAAAACAAACACAACCTGTTTCCAACAGTAAAGATCACCTCAGTTACAAACAAAAAGGATCCTGTTGTCACCAAAACACAACCCCTTTCAATTTAGAAAAAGGTTTTAGTTATTGCTGTTTGACATACAGAAGTTACCTGCTAATGTCCAACTAAATGTATGTCTGTAGGATTAGTAAGTTTATTTCTCACCACTTTGCAGAGGTGACAGAGGTCCTTTAGTCTGTAGTAATGCCAGCACACACACCTCAATTATCTGCAGCTCTTCCCTCTACCCCTCAAAAATTTTCCACACATGGTCAGTCAATTTGTGATTTGAAAAAAATTCAGTTATAACTGTGAGGGCAGATTATCTTGAGGCACAAACTAACTTGACCTTACTCTACTTTGTCATTCACCCTGCCTCTGAATGATCTATACTACCCCCATTTTTTGATTAGTATGTGCTGTCTGACAAAGCAATAAAAAGACCTTTAAGATTCTACGTATAGTATGAAGTTCATTCTATAGTGTTTCTGATTGGGAAAAAAAAGAAAGGGAGAGGGAGGGAGGGAAGGAAGGAGAGGAAAGGTAAGGAATTTGTAAGAAAAGATTCAGAGAGAAGGCACAAATGAAGATAAAAATATTTCAATTATCAACTCACTGTTTTATTCCTTCCTACAATGCTGGCTCTGCAAATATGACTGCTAGAGTTCAGATCTCTGCAGTATCAAACTTCAATCAAGCTTTCAACAGTAAAAAAGACTTTCAACATCACTAGTTCTCACCATAGAGTGTAGTTCGTTGATTTAAATGTAGATGCACTTATTCAGTAAAATGAACTTACAAAAATCTAATTCAGATAAGAGAGGAAAGTTTTTTATCAGCTTGTTTCAGTTAAAGCTAAAAAGGGTATCAGAAGTTCAGTTCTCCCACACACACAGCTCCTTAGAGCAACTGTAGAACAAATCAGTGTTTGCAGTGAAAATGTTAAATGTTACAATAGCAAAGATTGTTTTTAATCCAGAAAAACTCCTCTCTCTCTTGCATTTTATTGTATCACTTCTACATATTAGTTAAACTCACACTCTAATGCAGCAAGCTTGCATTTTAACATCGGAGGTTCTAGGAATGCAAACGTTAAGTTTACTTGAAGACAGTTCCAACATATGTCTTATACAATCTAAAAGACACGGACAGTTTCTGTCTGGTTTTTAATCTGTTCCAATCAAACCGCCCTGCGCAGGTTCTCCCTACATTTCCTCTAAACATGATAACTCCAATTTGCTAGGTTAGGTGTGCTATTTCAACCCTCACTAAACATCATTAACGGCAATGAGAAAAAGAGAACAGGGTTTAAACTAGTAAACTCTCAGGAATGCAAACAGTCATAAACCAAACACAATTATACAAGCTTCCACATGTGTACCAATAGAACAATAGTTCCAAAATACAATATCGATAAAATGTTTACTTTATAACATGGAAGAGCTCATTACACTTTCTTGTAAGCGCGTACCAGCAGATGAAAAGTGAAACACTGTTAATATGCATGCTTTTCAAAACGTGTGCATTTTGTAGGTTGCTCATATCCACTTCATAGGTTGTATCTATCTAGAGCATCCACAAAAATACTTCTACATACAGAGTTTCCCAGCATTCAGGAATTTAATCTGGAATTAGCTCAGTCCTGGGAGATCATTATCTGATAAAAGCTAAAAAGCCCACCTAGATTTAACAGTCATATGGCAAAAAGGAAATGGAAGCTGTTAGAGCAAATGTAGAATAACTCTTGTCAAGAAAGTTTACCTATATCTCATATATAAAGCCTCCTCTAAACCATGTAGGTAGTCAAAAGAGTAGGTTGGGCAGCTCCAGCAGCTAGGAGCTGTACTTCATACTGTCTTAACAGCAGAGAAGTCTTTCATAGTGTGGTAACGAATTTGTGTGATCTTATGCATTAGTACTAAGCCAGTATAGTTACAAACTCTAAATCAACTTTAATAGAACATTTACAAGCATTCAGCCTTGATTTTCTATGGTGACAGCATGGCAATTAGACAAAATCGCCTAAATCACACAGATTTTCACCAAAATGTGGTTTAAAAAAATGCTTTATTTCCAAGCCTTCTGTTGCAGTACCCCTATTAATCTCTGTAGAAAACCACCTGACCCTTTTCCTATGCATTTTACATGATCTCACCAAGTACCTTCAATTCTGCACAGGTTCTGTATTCTCTTAAACACATTACAATACACCTACAAATACAACTTAAATTGCAATATTAAAGATACTTGAAGTGTACAAGGTTTCTATTTCTATTCACTTTGTCACCAACCAAAGAATTTTATCAATTGCAAAGGACTTTTGTGAGACATGGTACGTATCACAGTTCAGATTCTCATTTGACCTGCTACTAAAAGAACAAAAGTAAAAATCACAATTACCTAGCCCAGCAATAATCAATAAGAATTTTTTTAAAGCACATCTAGTACTAAAACAACTCATAACGTATTTAGCATATGTCTAATTGTTCACATTGTGAAAACAAAAACATTTTGCAGTGGAAGATACATACATGAGTTGCTTCTTAAATATAACTCATATAAATTTTTAATGTTTTAATTTTTAGTTCAAACAGAGTTATTCTGTGAAACTCTGGCACATAGATTTGCAGGATTATTTGGGAAAATACCAAACAAAACATTTCCATAAAACCATCCCAGATAATATACAGATAATGGAACTTCTTTCATTGGTTTATCAGATGTATGCATTTCATACAGAAAGGAGGAGATGACAAAGCTTTCCTAGAGTGACAGTTTTGTAGCAATTAAACACGTCAAATGTGAACTAACAAAAGGATATCCAAATACTTCATGATTCATAATAATCAAAACTTCTGTGAGCATTATTAACTTTGGAACATGCTAAATTTTTCACATAGGACACTCTGAAGCAGTAGTCAACACCTTCAGACTAAAAGCGTCCAACTAAGAGACCAAACTTCACAGCACTACAACTCAGTGTTTGAGAAAACAATCAGAATCTTGTAATATCAAATGTCCATATGAATGTGTATATATCCTTAGACCTCAAAACAACTCAGACAAGCATTCTGTATTTTCTTTATCAGTACCACTTCATTTCTTATTTATTACAAAACTTAAAATCCCATAGGCTGCTTAGATACACAATACTGAAGCCACACACTCACACTGCCCAGTGTATATCCCCTCTACTCTTACCCGGAAGGGCATCTCCACCACTACCAACTGCCATCGCATCCCTCAAATCGCCCCTCTATCCCAAAGCCTTAGGGTTTTGGAGTCCTACAAGCCCACTTTTGAAGGAGACGAGGCATTCAGGGACAACTCAGGACAACTCCATTCACCTCCACTCCCCACAGGCAGGACTACCTTGCCCGTCAGTGAGCGGCCCCAAGCACCTCCACAAAACAGGCAGCTCTTGCTCGCGGGCAGGAAGAGGAGGAGTGGGGGCTGAGAGGGTGTCAGGATTTCCTTTCCCCCACAAGAGCCACCTTCCCCTGGGACGGCAGGAGAACTGTCCAGACAGACAGAAGGGCAGCAACAGATGCTTCCCTGGCCCGTAGAAGACTCTCTGCTCTAGGAGGGGTATTTAGCAGGTAAACCCCAACCTCTCCTGTTAACACACACCCGAAAACACACTGTGCTTGCTGTGGCACGGTAAGTTCAAGCACAGCACCCCGTCCAAACTCCGAACATCTTTGGGGATAGACATGCCGCTCCTCAGCGGACCCCTACTCCCTCGGGGCGGAGAAGACCCTCGCCCTGTTCCCTTCCCCACGATCACACTCACACGTGGCCCCGCAGGCCCCTACCGCAAACAACCCGGGGTTGGGGAGTCGGCAGGCCCGCCCGGCCCGCAAGACCCTCGTCTGGCCTCAAACGGCCCGCGGACTCACAGCAAGGCAGAGGAAGGCCGGGACCTCGGCCCCGCCGCCGTCTGCCCCCCACGCCACCCCACGCAACGCCGCGGCCCCGAACTGACCTGACGGGGGAGGGGCGGCGCCGTGTCCGTTGGTGAGGGCGAGGCGCGGTCTCTTCTCGGGGCTGGCGTGGGGTTTTCCACCCCGTCACCGACCCTCTATTCCCGGCCCGTCCTTCCCCGGGCGCCACTACTGAGAGAAAGCAGAGGACGCGAGGCAGATAATCAGAGACAGGGGGAAGCACCAGCCCCTTTTCCCCTCCCCTGACAAAATAAAAAAACAAACCACACAACCAAAATAATAAATAAATAAACTAACAACCCACCAAGGGGGAGGGAGTATAAAATTAAAAGGCTGGGCCCAGAGTTTAAAACAAAGAGGCGGAAATATCCGAGCGCAGTCCGAGCAGAGCCGAGCGGGGGCGCCGCGCTCAGGGCGCATGCGCGCGGTGCGCTCACCCGGGGCACGGCTCCGGCTGCCCCCTCCCCCGAGGAACAAGGCTGGGCCGAGCGCCTGTGCCGAGGCAGCGGGGCCCGGGGCGGGAGCCGCAGCTTCAGGGTTCTCTGCGCAAACCGGCAGCAGCTTCCGGCCGTCCCGGGAGCACCGAGGGGCAGAGGGAGGACGTCCGAGTCTCCAGGTTGCCCACCCTTGTGAAATGAGTTGAACTCCTGAGGCGGGTGAGGCTAATGAAGGTGATTACTTTTCGGCAGGGTATGGCACTCCAAGTGGTCGCATGTCCCAAAGATTTTCTCAAAAGCATGTGGATGTTGTTTTAACTGATGAATGCAGAAACTCGGAATAGAAGCTGAGAGCGCTGGTGGCAAGGCACGCAACTATGTGGCAAGATGCAACTGACTCAAACACTCCATCCGATGTCATTGAGGAGATCTTTTGCTTTCTGAAAGTTGAAAAGCAAGATCTTTGGTCAAGTAGTGTGCATAGAAGCTGGTGCCATGCTCAGTTTAATACCAAGTGGCTGAATACCAAGTTGAAGACAAATATTTAAAAATTCATCTGTCCAAACTCTGAAGTCAGCAGAGTAAAATTTATTTTCCAAATTATGTATATATTTTTAATATACTGGTTTAACATACCTATGTTTTCCCCTCTTTCTTTCCTCCACGCCAACCAAGAATGAGCCACAAGGCAGTCTTTCACATTAGCTAAGAATGTGACTGGAAATGAGCTCAGACATGATACAGACCTAGAAGATGTTCTCATCCTTGTCCCACAAACAACTTACCCTTTATTGTGTACTGGGTTTTCAGGTTCTGTGCTTGGGTTTAGGAGTGTGTTAATCAGAAGCTAAGCCTGTTACACTGGCACTGTAGATCTGCTCTGTTTGACTTCAAGAGTTGTGTGGTGACATGAATGTATCTTGTCTGTCAGAAGTTTGAATTCTGTTTTCTGTTTAACCACAAATGACTCTACATGGGCCTCTACCTATTGCTTACAGAGATGTATTCTAGAGAGTAGAATAAAAATTAATTGTTCTAGAAATAGTTCAAGAAAGTCCTGATAGACTTTTGGAATTGGTACTCAAGTAGCCAGAAGCCAAAGCAACGAACTGTAAGAGTGTGCATGAGCTGGGTGCGTGAACTGGGTGCCTTCTTTTTTTCTTCCTTGCATTTTGAAAGCCAAATGTTGCAGATTGAAAAACACCACAGTCTATTTGCTTTGGGTATCTTTTACTATAGATACTTTTTAGAAGATGCTACCTGAAGCAAACTGCCTACTCTAATAATTAATCTAATATACCCCTTGTGACAAGGTTGTTGAGACCCTCGGAGCCAAGGCAAGGGTTTGCTCTCTTTGCAACTTCATTACCCTACATCAGTTGTGATGCCTTTGGTGATGGCATTAAAGAGTGTGCTAGCCTCAAAGTGACATTTCTGAAACTTAGCCAGTGACCAGAGTATCTAGGATCATAGCTGAGTAGATGTGTGCCTTGTCTGAACCGCAGCACTCACTATTTGGAGAGAGGTGAAACTTTTGCTAACATTGCAGTCTGATCTGTGATCAAACTACAGCATTTCAGAAAAAACTCAGGTAGAACCAGAAGTAGCATTTAATGTATTATTTCTGTTCACTTTGCTTACATTAACCCTTACATATTTCACATGAAAAATAGCATAACATGAACACAAGTAAATTCAAAGTGTACTTTCTGGAAGCATGAATTTTGCAGATAAAACAGAGAATAGAATAGAATAGAATAGAATAGAATAGAATAGAATAGAATAGACCAGACCAGACCAGACCAGACCAGGTTGGAAGAGATATTCAAGATCATCGTGTCCAACCTATCATCCAACACCACCTAATCAACTAAACCATGCAACCAAGCACCCTATCAAGTCTCCTCCTAAGCACCTCCAATGATGGTGACTCCACCACCTCCCCAGGCAGCACATTCCAATGGGCAATCACTCTTTCTGTAGAATTTCTTCCTAACCTCCAGCCTAAACCTCCCCTGGTGCAGCCTGAGACTGTTGTCCTCTTGTTCTGGTGCTGGTTGCCTGAGAGAAGAGAATGACCTCTGCCTGCCCACAACCTCCCTTCAGGTAGTTGTAGACAGCAATAAGATCTCCCCTGAGCCTCCTCTTCTCCAGGCTAAGCAACCCCAGCTCCCTCAGCCTCTCCTCATAGGGCTTGTATTCCGAACCCCTCACCAACTTTGTTGCCCTTCTCTGGACACGTTCCAGCAAGTCAACATCCTTCCTAAACTGAGGGGCCCAGAACTGGACACAGGACTCAAGGTGCGGCCTAACCAGTACAGTGTAGAGGGGCAGAATGACCTCCCTGCTCCTGCTGGCCACCTGGGCACACTACAGGCTCATGTTCATCCTACCATCAACCAGCACCCCCAGGTCCCTCTCTGCCTGGCCGCTCTCCAGCCACTCTGACCCCCAGCCTGTAGCACTGCATAGGGTTGTTGTGGCCAATGTGCAGAACCCGGCACTTGGATGTGTTAAATCTCATGCCGTTGGACTCTGCCCATCTGTCCAGCCTGTCAAGGTCCCTCTGCAGAGCCTCTTTACCCTCCAGCAGATCAACTCCTGCCCCCAGCTTGGTGTCATCAGCAAATTTAGTGAAGATGGACTCAATGCCCTCATCCAGATCATCAATAAAGATATTAAAGAGCATGGGGCCCAGCACTGATCCTTGGGGCACACCACTAGTGACTGGCTGCCAGCTGGATGTGGCACCATTCACCACCACTCTCTGGGCTCGGCCCTCCAGCCAGTTCCTAACCCGAGGCAGTGTGCTTCCATCCAAGCCATGGGCTGACAGCTTGGCCAGGAGTTTGCTATGAGGGACAGAGTCAAATGCCTTGCTGAAGTCCAAGTAGACTACATCCACAGCCTTCCCCACATGTATCAGGTGGGTCACCTGATCATAGAAGGAGATCAGGTTGATGTATTGGGTTGAACCGAGCTGGAGTTAATTCTCCTCACAGTATCATTCTAGTGCTGTGGTTGTTGCAGCAGTAGTTGATAACACAGCAGTGTTTTGACTATGGCTGAATCCAGTATCCAGGCTGTGTCCTTTCAACATTTCCCTGCCCCAAGAGTACATTGAGGGGTGGGATAAATCTTGGGAGGGGACACAGCTGAACCAGCTGACTCAGACTGGCCAAAGAGGTATTCCCTACCATATGATGTCAGCGCAGGTATATGAAGGAAGTGAAAGAAGGAAGTGGGGGGATTTGTCCATGGTGTTCATCCTCCCAAGGAACCACCAAGCTTAGAGAGCCCTACTTCCTGAGACCGACCACTGTCCTGTTGATGGGAAGTAGAGACTAACATTTCTCTCTCTGCTTTCTTTTGCTTCAGCGTGGTCTATTGCAGTTTGCTTATTAGTGTTATTAAATTGCTCCTATCTTATCCCTGGCTTCTGTTCTATTTTCCTTCCCTTCTTCCCCTGTTCACTTACAAGGGGGAGTGATAGAGCGGCTTGGTGGGTATCTGGCCTCCAGGTCAGAGCCAAACCACCACAGTCCTTTTTGGTGCATTGGATGGGAAACAAAAATATAACATAGCTGTAGTTTCTGCGGTTTTTTTATATAAGCTTGTTGATAACTTTTACTTTGTTTTGGAAATACTTCATTTGTTTAGGAACATGCCAAAGCAGATAATGGTTATGTATTTCTTTCTCCTGCTTGTAGGGCTGCTGCTTTGTGGGAGCTATGGTAGAGAGGTCATAATTTCTGTCTCCCCACCTGAAATCAATGTAGAGAATTTTATTATGCAGGCCCCCAAGATTTTGATCCATCCATATGCGAGCTCCCTAGTACTGCTAATCAACATTACTGGCATGTTGCGGGTTTTGTGGAGTTTGATTCCATCATGGCATGAGAAGAGACAGTCTTCGGGTGGGGATATATTGAAGTGTGACTTGAAGCGGTCAGTCCCTGGGTGGCAGGGTGTGTGGTAGGATTTGGTCAGATTTCTAGGACGGTTATCACCTCCCATAGCCTGGGACTTTACCCCAGAAGAGGCGAGCGATCCTACTAAACTAACTCGCCATCTGATAGAAGGGTGCCTCACTTATCCCAATGAGAACAAACAACTTCTTGCACTTTACTGGGGCCTGGCCTGTGCTTACCGAGCCACAGTTCAATACTTTATGAGGACTATGGCTGAGGCAGGCACCCAAACACTACCTGAGGACACCCCTTGATCCCGATGGGGGGACCTCTGGCCAGGTACTACCCAGATCAGACGGTGAATGCTCTGATGAGGACCAGGAGTAGAGGGTCCCTGCCTTCGGCCAGGAGGAGGAGAGGGATGACAGAGTATATTGGACTGTGTGGATTCGATGGCCTGGCACATCAAAGCCACAGAAATACAAGGCGCTGGTAGACACAGGGGCGCAGTGTACATTGATGCCATCAGGGCATAGAGGTGCTGAATCTCTTTGGATTTCTGGAGTGACAGGAGGCTGCCAAGAGCTGTCTGTATTAGAAGCTGACATGAGCCTAACAGGGGACAAGTGGGAAAGACATCCCATTGTGACTGGCCCAGAGGCCCTTTGCATTCTTGGTATTGATTACCTCAAGAGAGGGTACTTCAGGGGTTCAAAGGGTTATAGATGGGTTTTTGGTGTGGCCACGGTGAATACAGAGAAGATCAGACAGCTGTCTACCCTGCGTGGCCTTTCAGAAAGTCCTTTCGTTGTGGGATTGCTGCAGGTTGAAGAACAACAGGTGCCAATTGCTACTAGAACAGTGCACCGACGGCAGTATCGTACAAACCGAGACTCCCTGGGTCCCATTCATGAACTGATTCACCAGCTGAAGATCCAGGGAGTGATCAGCAAAACACACTCACCTTTTAACAGCCCCATATGGCCAGTGCCAAAATCTGATGGAGGATGGAGATTAACTGTGGACTATCGTGGCCTGAATGAAGTGACACCACCACTGAGTGCTGCTGTACCAGACATGCTAGAGCTCCAGTGTGAGCTGGAGTCAAAGGCAGCTAAATGGTATGCTACTATTGACATCGCCAATGCGTTCTTCTCAATCCCATTGGCAGCAGAATGCAGGCCACAATTTGCTTTCACCTGGAGGGGTGTTCAATACACGTGGAATCGATTGCCCCAGGGGTGGAAGCATAGCTCCACCATTTGTCATGGACTAATTCAGAGTGAACTGGAAAAGGGTGAGGCCCCTGAACATCTACAGTACATTGATGACATCATTGTGTGGGGCGATAAAACAAAGGAAGTGTTCAAGAAGGGAGAAAAAATCATTCAAATACTCTTAAAGGCTGGATTTGCTATAAAGAAAAGCAAAGTCAAAGGACCTGCACAAGAAATTCAGTTCTTGGGAATAAAGTGGCAGGATGGACACCGTCATATACCTATGGACGTGGTCAACAAGATAACAGCCATGTCTCCACTGTCCAACAAGAAAGAGACACAATCCTTTCTAGGCCTTGTAGGGTTCTGGAAAATGCATGTTCCAGGCTACAGTCAGCTTGTCAGCCCTCTCTATCAAGTAACTTGAAAGAAGAATCAATTTGAATGGGGTAGTGAGCAGCAACAAGCTTTTGAACAGATCAAACGAGATAGCTCGTGCAGTGGCACTTGGGCCCATTCGCACAGGACCATTGGTGCAGAATATCCTTTACACCGCAGCTGGGGAGCATGGTCTTACTTGGAGCCTCTGGCAGAAGACACCAGGTGAAACCCGAGGTCGGCCGTTGGGATTTTGGAGTAGAGGATATCGAGGATCAGAAGCCCACTATACACCAACTGAGAAGGAGATCTTAGCAGCCTATGAGGGAGTTCGAGCTGCATCAGAAGTAGTGGGTACAGAAGCACCTCTCCTCTTAGCACCAAGGCTGCCTGTGCTGCATTGGATGTTCAGAAGAAACAACCCTTCCACTCATCATGCCACCAGTGCTACATGGAGTAAGTGGATAGCACTGATTACACAGTGAGCTCGACTGGGAAAACCAAACCACCCAGGAATTCTGGAAGAGATTATGGGCTGGCCAGAAGGCAGAGATTTTGGAGCATTGCCTGAGGAAGTGGTTCGTGCCCAAGAGGCACCACCATACAACGAGTTACCTGAAGATGAAAGGCCTTATGCTCTGTTTACTGATGGATCGTGTCGTGTAGTAGGAAGCCATTGGAAGTGGAAAGCTGCTGTATGGAGTCCTACACGACAAGTTGTTGAGACTACTGAAGGAGAAGGTGAATCAAGTCAATATGCAGAGGTGAAAGCCATCCAACTAGCTCTAGAAATGGCTGAAAGAGAAAAGTGGCCAGAATCTTTACACAGATTCTTGGATGGTGGCTAATGCCTTGTGGGGATGGCTACAGCAGTGGAAGAAGACCAATTGGCAATGCAGGGGCAAGCGTATTTGGGCTGCCTCATTGTGGCAGGACATTGCTGCTCAGGTGGAGAACATGACTCTGAGGGTACATCATGTTGATGTACCTAAGAGTTATGCTAATGAAGAACATCAAAACAATGAGCATGCAGACAAGGCTGCCAGGATTGATATAGCTCGAGTGGATCTAGACTAGGAGCGAAAAGGTGAACTGTTTGTAGCTCAATGGGCCCATGAAACATCAGGACATCTAGGGAGAGATGCTATGTACAGGTGGGCTCGTGACCGAGGGGTGGACTTGACCATGGAAGCCATCGCACAGGTCACACATGACTGTGAAACCTGTGCTGCCATCAAGAGGGCCACCAGAGCCAAGTCTCCCTGGAACAGAGGGCGGTGGCTGGGTTTTTGCTATGGTGAGGCCTGGCAGATTGACTATATTGGACCCCTGCCATGAACATGCCAAGGCAAGCACTACATCCTCACCATGGTAGAAGCAACTACAGGCTGGTTAGAAACATACCCTGTAAATCATGCTACTGCCCGGAACACTATCTTAGGCCTTGAAAGGCAAATCCTGTGGCAGCACAGTACCCCTGAATGGATTGAGTCTGACATGGGACTCACTTCAGGAACAATGCCATCAGCTCCTGGGCCAAGAAACATGGCATCGAATGGGTGTATCACATTCCCTATCACCCACAAGCCTCTGGGAAGATGGAAAGATACAATGGACTGTTAAAGACTATGCTGAAAGCATTGGGTAATGTAGCATGGAGGCACTTGGATGCAAATTTAGCAGAAGCCACTTGGCTGGTTAATTCTCGAGGATCTGCTAACCGTCCTGGTCCTGCCCAAACAGAACCCTTGCACACTGTGGGGGGAGATAAAGTCCCTGTAGTACACATGGGAAGGTGACTAGGAAAGGCAGTGTGGGTTGCTCCTCCCATGGGGAAAGGCAAACCCATTCATGAGATTGTCTTTGCTCAGGGGCCTGGATGTACTTGGTGGGTAATGAAAAGAAATGGGGAGACTCAGTGTGTGCCTCAAAGGGATCTAACACTGGGGGAAAAGTAATTTGGAATGTGAATAATGTGAGTTGCATGCTGCAGAAAGTAATGAAGTAAGAAGAACCCAGACAGGTTTGCAAGGATCAAGAACAACACAGTGGTTGAGACCAGCTGGAGTTGGTGTCCAAGAACAGAATATCCTGCTTCTCCTGCCTTGAATAATCCCAAGTAACATCTGGAGGAACAGAAAAAACTTTCTTTAAAAGAGAACTGAGACATTGACACAAGTTTCTATATGTTGGAGTATTGAGATAGTTTAAGTATGTAGATCAGGTTGTCAATCACAGTATCACAGTATAGCTAAGGTTGGAAGAGACCTCAAGGATCATTGAGTCCAACCTGTCACCACAGACATCATGACTAGACCATGGCACCAAGTGCCACATCCAATCTCCTCTTGAACACCTCCAGGGATGGTGACTCCACCACCTCACCGGGCAGCCCATTCCAATGACAAATGACTCGCTCGGTGAAGAACTTTCTCCTCACATGGAGCCTAAACTTCCCCTGGCGCAGCTTGAGACTGTGTCCTCTTATTCTGGTGCCGGTTGACTGGGAGAAGAGACCAACCCCTTCCTGGCTACAACCTCCCTTCAGGTAGTTGTAGAGGGCAATGAGGTCACCTCTGAGCCTCCTCTTCTCCAGGCTAAACAATCCCAGCTCCCTCAGCTTCTCTTCATAGGGCTTGTGCTCAAGGCCTCTCACCAGCCTTGTTGCCCTTCTCTGGACATGTTCAAGTGTCTCAATATCCTTCTTAAACTCAGGGGCCCAGAACTGGACACAGCACCCAAGGTGCAACCTAACCAAAGCAGAGTACAGGGGCACAATGACCTCCCTGCTCCTTCTGGCCACACTATTCCTAATAGAGGCCAGGATGCCATTGGCCTTCTTGGCCACCTGGGCATACTGCTGGCTCATGTTTAGGCGGCTGTCGATCAGCACCCCCAGGTCTCTCTCTGTTTGGCAGCTCTCCAGCCACTCTGACCCCAGCCTGTAGTTTGCATGGGGTTGCCGTCACCAAAGTGCAGCACCTGGCACTTGGACTTGTTGAATGCCATCCCATTGGACTCCACCCATCTGTCCAGTCAGTCGAGGTCCCTCTGCAGAGCCTTTCTACCCTCTAACTGACCAACATCTGCCCCTAACTTGGCATCATCTGCAAATTTGCTGATGACTGACTCAATCCCCTCATCCAGATCATCAATGAAGATGTTAAAGAGGACGGGGCCCAGCACTGATCCCTTGGGGATGCCACTAGTGACTGGCCCCCAGCTGGATGTGGCATCATTCACCACCACTCTCTGGGCTCGGCTCTCCAGCCAGTTCCTAACCCAGCACAGAGTGTTGTGGTCCAAGCCACGAGCTGACAGCTTAGACAGCAGTTTGCTGTGGGGGATGGTATCAAAGGCCTTGCTGAAGTCCAAGTAGACCACATCCACAGGCCTCCCCACATCCACCAGACGGGTCACCTGATCATAGAAGGAGATCAGGTTGGAGAGGCAGCACGTGCCCCTCCTAGAATGTAAGCAAGAAATTGCTTTTACTGTGTTGTTTTGGTGTAAGAATCAAATGAGATGGTTAAATGCATTGAAATGTGTAGAACCTGAGCATGATGCAAATGGTATGGCATAAGGGGTGGAGATTGTATTGGGTTGAACTGAGCTGGAATTAATTCTCCTCACAGCATCATTCTAGTGCTGTGGTTGTTGCAGCAGTAGTTGATAACACAGCAGTGTTTTGACTATGGCTGAATCCAGTATCCAGGCTGTGTCCTTTCAACATTTCCCTGCCCCAAGAGTACATTGAGGGGTGGGATAAATCTTGGGAGGGGACACAGCTGAACCAGCTGACTCAGACTGGCCAAAGAGGTATTCCCTACCATATGATGTCAGCGCAGGTATATGAAGGAAGTGAAAGAAGGAAGTGGGGGGATTTGTCCATGGTGTTCATCCTCCCAAGGAACCACCAAGCTTAGAGAGCCCTGCTTCCCGGGACCAACCACCGTCCTGCTGATGGGAAGTAGAGACTAACATAGAATATAGAATATAGAATAAACCAGGTTGGAAGAGACCTTCAAGATCAACATCTCTCTCTCTGCTTTCTTTTGCTTCAGCGCAGTCTATTGCAGTTTGCTTATTAGTGTTATTAAATTGCTCCTATCTTATCCCTGGCTTCTGTTATATTTTCTTTCCCTTCTTCCCCTGTTCACTTACAAGGGGGAGTGATAGAGCGGCTTGGTGGGTGTCTGGCCTCCAGGTCAGAGCCAAACCACCACAGTTGGTGAGGCAGGACCAGCCCTTCCTCAATCCATGCTGGCTGGGCCTGATCCCTTGGCCATCCTGGAGGTGCTGTGTGATTGCACTCAGGATGACCTGTTCCATAATCTTGCCTGGCACTGAGGTCAGGCTGACAGGTCTGCAATTCCCTGGCTCCTCCATCCCGCCTTTCTTGTGGATGGGTACCATATTGGCCAGCTTCCAGTCATCTGGGACCTCTCCAGTGAGCCAGGACTGCTGAAAAATGATGGAGAGCGGCTTGGCCAGCTCATCTGCCAGTTCTCTCAGCACACTAGGATGGATCCCATCTGGTCCCATGGACTTGTGGGGATCCAAGTGGCTGAGGAGATCTCTAACTACCTCCTCCTGGAACACAGAGGAGCTATGCTGCTCCCTGACTCCATCTTCCAGCTCAGGAGGCCAGCTGTCTGCAAGACATTGTATCCTGCTATTAAAAATTGAGGCAAAGAAGGTTTTAAGTACTTCTGTCTTTTCCTCATCTTTTGTTACTACGTTCTCCTCCATGTCCACCAAGGAGTGGAGGTTGTCCTTGCAGACAAAGGCAGAAAATAAATCTCAAGAATACTCCTTTACTACCATCAAGACCTCAGGAACTCCTATGTTCAACTTGTAATCATGCCTGTTTGTGAGCATATTCATACTACACCAGGCTCAAAAGAAAAACCACTTCATTCTGAAAAAAAAACAGCTGCTGTGCCATGAGAAGCTCCATCAGACGTCTGGACTCAAGTGTGACAAGAACAGGCTGCCCCTGCAGCCATGAGGAACAGTGTCATGAAATAGAGCAGCCCTAGATAAGGAGTGCTATGGCTTTCCTTTGTGACTCTGTCCAAGGGATACAGGGATTCTACCTGAGACCTTCTGTGCTACGTGACACAGGGGATAGAGTACAGTCTTAGCCATCCCATGTGACTGGATGTGCATCACAAAGGTGATTCTCAAAGCCTATCTCAAAGCAGGAATGACTTACACCACCACTTATAATTATCACAAAGCTTCCCAGGACCATGTGAGACACTCACCTTCAGGCAGAGGCTCATAGGACTGGAAATGACTGAGATGTTTACATGTGAAGGGGACCCCAGATGTGTTAAACCAGTTTGATAGTGACCCAGAATTATCAAGAGCTCTCTTTCTCCTAGAAAGCGATTTTTATGATTTATCATTCTGTTAATGTGGCCCAGTAAAAAATATCACCAACTTCCCACAGGGAAGACAAAGCACTTTTAAGTCAGTTTCGTTCTGGTTGATCTTTGTGATCTTGCCTCAAAGGGGAACAAAGTGCCCTGCTTTTATAAAGTTGTCTTGGAGTTGTGCTTTAGTATAGGATATTGTTGCCTTGAAGCCAATACTTTTGTGAGATAATTGTCCAAAGGCTGTCTTAAGGCACCTCAAGGCAAATCTCTTGTAGATTTTAACACTGGAAGTGTTCTACTCTTTATCATCACAGAACATTATAAATCTTTTTCTGGGTTCTCCACCTCCCCATCATCTGCTGCTGTGTAGTATTTCAACATTTTCTTTAAAAAAAATGTCATTTACAAACACAGAGACAAGTGTGAGGTGATTAGGGACAAGGTCTAGTCATTTCATGAACACATTTCTAACATAAGTCCTGCAGAGTTTGAACCTTCCCTGAATGCTTGTAGGCTTCAGGGACTTGGCAGGGAAGGCAGGGAGCAAGCTTTGACTGCAGCACCATCAAAGAGAAATCTGCACTGTTTTTTATTTGTTGGTGGCGATGTGTGTGTGTGTCTGTTTGTTTTCTTTGGGCTTGTACTGGTTTTTTGTGGAGACTTTTTTGTTGTTGTTTGTTTGGTTGGTTTTGTTTGGGTTTTTTGTTATGTTGTTTGGTTTGGGGGTTTTGTTTGGTTTTTTTAGGTGTTGGTTTGGGTTTTTTTTCAGAGACAGCACAGCTGTTATGCTTTTGCATTTAAAGTTCTCTGGATGCTGAGTCAAGTAGAGCCCTGCTGTCATGTACCCAAGAAGAAAAGTACAATCTCTCCCAAGGAAAGAAACAGAAGATCTGCAAGTGAGGCATACCCAAATTTAAATTCCTTTATCATTCTGCTACTTCTTCTGTGCTTCCTCCTCTCATCTAGATGAGGAGGAGGAAGCGTGACTGATTTCTCATTCAGCATATCTGAAGAGACCACATTGATGTAATCAAAGGTTTCCGAGCTTTTCTGGGATACTATTAAACCACAGAGAGGGAGAAGGCTGCAGGCTACAGGGGCAGAACACTGCTGTAAAATAGTTTGCTTATTGCCATTAGGGCACATAAATAATTTGGGAACCCCTGAACTACAGAAGGAGGAAGAGAGAGGCATTCTTTCAAAAGAGGAATTTGCTTGATAGTATTAGGTAGTATTAGGTCAACGGCTCAACATCCTGATGGAAATCACTGCCAAGTGGTGTCCCTCAGGGGTCCATACTGGGACAAGTGCTGTTTAATATTTCCATGAATGACATAAATAGTGGGATTGAATGCCCCCCTCAGCAAGTTTGCAGACAACACCAAGCTGAGTGGTCCAAGTGATGAACCAGAGGGATGGAATGTTATCCAAGATGACTTGGAGAACAGGGCCTGTGTGAAGTCATGGAATGGAATGGAATGGAATGGAATGGAATGGAATGGAATGGAATGGAATGGAATGGAATGGAATGGAATGGACCGGACCAGGTTGAAAGAGACCTTCAAGATCATCGTGTCCAACCCATCATCCAACACCACCTAATCAACTAAACCATGCAACCAAGCACCCTATCAAGTCTCCTCCTGAACATCTCCAGTGATGGTGACTCCACCACCTCCCTGGGTAGCCCATTCCAAGGGGCAATCACTTTCTCTGTGTAGAACTTCTTCCTAACCTCCAGCCTAAACCTCCCCTGGTGCAGCCTGAGACTGTGTCCTCTTGTTCTGATGCTAGTTGCCTGGGAGAAGAGACCAACCTCTGCCTGTCTACAACCTCCCTTCAGGTAGTTGTAGAGAGCAATAAGGTCACCCCTGAGTCTCCTCTTCTCCAGGCTGAGCAATCCCAGCTCTCTCAGTCTCTCCTCATAGGGCTTGTGTTCCAAACCCCTCACCAACTTCGTTGCCCTTCTCTGGACTCGTTCCAGCAAGTCAACATCCTTCCTAAACTGAGGGGCCCAGAACTGGACACAGGACTCGAGGTGTGGCCTAACCAGTGCAGTGTAGAGGGGCAGAATGACCTCCCTGTTCCTGCTGGCCACACTGTTCCTGATACAGGTCAGGATGCCATTGGCCCTCCTGGCCGCCTGGGCACACTGCAGGCTCATGTTCAGCCTACCATCAACCAGCACCCCCAGGTCCCTCTCTGCCTGGCTGCTCTCCAGCCACTCTGACCCCAGCCTGTAGCTCTGCATGGGGTTGTTGTGGCCAGTGTGCAGTACTCGGCACTTGGATGTGTTAAATCTCATGCCGTTGGATTCTGCCCATCTGTCCAGCCTGTGGAGGTCCCTCTGCAGAGCCTCTCTATCCTCCAGCAGATCAACTCCTGCTCCCAGCTTGGGGTCGTCAGCAAATTTACTGAAGATGGACTCAATGCCCTCATCCAGATCATCAATAAAGATATTAAAGAGCATGAGGCCCAGCACTGATCCTTGGGGCACACCACTAGTGACTGGCTGCCAGCTGGATGTGGCACCATTCACCACCACTCTCTGGGCTCGGCCATGAAGCCAGTTCCTAACCCGAGGCAGTGTGCTTCCATCCAAGCCACGAGCTGACAGCTTGGCCAGGAGTTTGCTATGGGGGACGGTGTCAAATGCCTTGCTGAAGTCCAGGTAGACTACATCCACATGCCTCCCCACATCCACCAGGCGGGTCACCTGATCATAGGAGGAGATCAGGTTGCTCAGGCAGGACCTGCCCTTCCTAAATCCATGCTAGCTGGGCCTGATCCCTTGGCCATCCTGTAAGTGCTGTGTGATTGCACTCAAGATGACCTGTTCCATAATCTTGCCGGGAACTGAGGTCAAGCTGACAGGCTTATAATTCCCTGGCTCATCCAACCAGCCCTTCTTGTGGATGGGCACCATATTGGCCAGCTTCCAGTCCTCTGGGACATCTCCAGTGAGCCAGGACTGCTGAAATGAATTTCAACAAGGCCAAGTTCAAGATCCTACACCTAGGTCAAGGCAATCCTCAGTATCAATACAGGCTGGAGGATGATGTCATTAAAAGCAGCCCTGTGGAGAAGGACTTGGAGGTATGGGTGAATAAAAAGCTGGACATGACCCAACAAAATGCACTCACAGCCCAGAAGGCCAACTGTATCCTGGGCTGCATCAAAAGCAGCATGGCCAGCAGGTCAAGGGAGAGAATTCTTCTATTCTGCTTCACTCTGGTGAGACTTTGCCTGGAGCAGGTTCAGAAGAGGGCTACAAAGATGATCAGAGGGCTGACGCACATCTCTTGTGAGGACCAGCTGAGAGGGTTTGGATTATTCAGCCTCGATAAGAGAAGGCTCTGAGAGACCTTATTGTGGCCTTTCAGTAATTAAAGGGGGCATATAAGAAAGATGGGGATACTCTTTTTAGCAGGGCCTGTTGAATCAGGACAAGGGTTGATGGTTTAAAAATAAAAGAGAGTTAATTTAAGATGGGTACAGGAAAGAATTTTTTTTACAATGAGGGTAGTGAAACACTGGAATGAGTTGCCCAGAGAGTTGGTAGAAGCCCCATCCCTAGAAACATTCAAGGTCAGGTTGGATGGGGATCACAGCAACCTAATCTAGTTAAACATGTCCCTGCTCACTGCAGGCATATTAGATTAGATGACCTAAAGCATTCTATAATTCTGCAATCATTTGAACCTGGCTCCTTACATCTAACAATTTAATGAACAATTATGTTGCCTACACCTTGAAACCTACTAGTCAAATCAGAGTCACTCTCTACGATGTCATTTTTGTCCTAGGCAACATTTTCAAATTATTTCCATTTCTAGGACTCAGGAAGATTCAAAAAATAATGGGTCACAGAATCAGATCCTTGGAATTTTGCAGGGTTGGTGGGCAGTTAAGCCTTCAAAACATTGCAAAGAATGCCCCTTACGAGAGGAAGAATGGTTGTCCAGAGCATCACATTTATTTATTTATTTCTGAGCTGGCAAGTGGTAGGAATCACATCAACTTAACACTTCACAGGCAAGAAAGCAGCTCCCAATTTTCTTGTAAGTCAGAAAACACTTCATTCTATGAAGAACAAGGAGAAAGCAGAAAACAGCTGGCTACCATGAGAGAATAACATGTATTGACCATCCCATCTGCCATTTAATCCACCAAGAAAACTAAACAAAAGTGAAGGATAAAAAGAGAATAAAAGCTGGTTTTGAAAATATTAAATGCAATTTACTTACAGTAGTCTGCTTTTCAAGCTGGTAAATGCGAGTTTATATAAGTTGTAAAGGTTTTCTTATTACACACTTCTTCTACGCACTTCTTACTCGCCTGTCAGCTCTACTGTCCGCTCTGTACTATGCTTGCATTATATTCGAACAACACTGAAGCAATAAAGGAACAATACTAGATGATATTGATCAGCTGTATTGATTCCAATCTCCATCGTCCATAGCCCAGAGCCCTGTTGAGCCTCTCCTTGAATATCTCCAGGGATGGGGCCTCAACTAACTCCCTAGGCAACCTGTTCCAGTGTTCCACTACCCTCATGGTAAAGAACTTGTTCCTAGCATCCAGTCCAAATCTGTTCTTCTCTAGTTTGAAGCCATTGCCCCTCATCCTATCCCTACAGGCCTTTGTAAACAGCCTCTCTCCATCCTTCTTGCAGGTCCCCTTCAGGTACTAGAATGCTGCAACTAGGTTTCCCTGGAGCCTTCTCTTTTCCAGGCTGAACAACTCCAGTTCCCTGTTCTTGTAGCTGAAGCGTTCCAACCCTCCTCTGTGGCCCTCCTCTGTGACCCTTCTCTTGCTGGCCCTCCAGCAAGTCCATGTCCTTCCTATATTGAGGGCTCCAGACCTTGACACAGTACTCCAGGTGAAGTCTCACCAGAGCAAAGTGGCAGAATCACCTCTCTCAATCTTCTTTTGATGCAGCCCAGGATGGAATTGGCTCTGTGGGCTGCAAGGGCACACTGTTTGCTCATGTCCAGCTTCTTGTCTATCAGCACCCCCAAATCCTTTTTTGCATGGCTCCATCCTATCTCCTCATCCCCCAGCCTGTATTGATAGTGAGGATTGTTCCAGCCCAGGTGCAGAACCCTGCACTTGCTCTTGTTGAAGCACATGAGGTTCACCTGGACCCACCTCTCAGCTTGTCCAGGTCCCTCTGGATGACATCCTGCCCCTCTGGCATATTGAAAGCATCACTTGGTGTCATCTGCAAACCTGCTGATGGTGCACTCAATCTCACTGTCCATATCATTGATAAAAATATTAAACAGTGAAGGTCCCAGTATGGATCCCTGAGGGACATCACTTGTCACTGCTCTCCATATGAACTTTGAGACATTGAGCAGCTGTGCAGACTTAGCAGTTGTTGGTCTTTTTTGAATGGGAGCACAATTGTCAGTGGACATGTTAGGTCACAGGTCAGATGCAAAAGAAGTTACCTGCTTCAGCATAAAATGCTTCTGAAATGGTGTTGACCAGAATACAAGCTAAAGTTTTTCCACTTCATTTCCTCTGACAGCTCTATTTCAATGAATACAGTTCAACTTGAAAGAACACATCTGCTTTTCTAAGTTTATATACTTCAAGACCCTAGTTCAGGATTCATAGTTCTGCAAATAAAAGAATGGTTTGAAAAGAAGAGGATTATCTTTGAAGGCTGAAGGTGGGATTGCTCAGTATCCTAGAGATTACTAACCTTAGGACAGTGAGACAAATTAATTTGTAAGGCCTCAACTCTGAGAGAGATTTTAGTTAATATATGAGAATAAAAACTCACAGAATCACAGAATCATTCAGGTTGAAAAAGACCCTTGGGATCCTGATGTCCAACCATTAACCCTACTCTACAAGTCTCACCCCTAAGCCATATCCCCAAGCATGACATCTAAACAACCTTTAAACACATCCAGGGTTGATGACTCAACCACCTCCCTGGGCAGCCTGTTCCAGTGTCTGACTACTCTTTCCATGAAAAAATCTTTCCTAACATCCAGTCTAAACCTACCCAGTAACAGCTTGAGGCTGTTCCTTCTTGTTCTATCACTAATTACCTGGGAGAAGAGAACAGCACTAGCCTAACTACAACATCCTCTCAGTTAGTTGTAGACAGCAATGAGGTTTCCCCTCAGACTCCTCTTTTCCAAACTAAACAGCCCCACCTCCTTCAGTTGCTCCTCATAAGATTTATCCTCCAGGTGCTTCACTAGCTCCCTTGCCTTCCTCTGCCCTTGATCCAGCACCTCCACATCTCTCCTGTATTGAGGTGCCCAAAACTGAACACAATACTCAAGGTATGGCCTCACCAGAGCTGAGTACAAGGGGACAATCACCTCCCTACTCATGTTGGACACAACATTTCTGATACAAACTAGGATGCCATCGGCTTTCTTAGCCACTGGGCACACTGCTTGCTCATATTCAGCTGCTTGTCGATTAGAACCCCCAGGTCCCTTTCTGCCAGACAGCTCTCCAGCCACACTTCCCCAAGCCTGTAACATTGCTTGGGATTGTTGTGACTCAAGTGCATGGCCTGGCATTTGGCCTTGTTGAAGCTCATCCCATTAAGTTGGCCCATTGGTCCAATCTATCTCTGCCCTCATGCAGATCAAGACTCCCACCTCACTTGGTGCCATCTGCTAACCTACTGAAGACACACGCTATGTCTTCATCAAGGTCATCAATAAACATGCTAAACAGAAGAGGTCACAACACTGAGCCCTGAGGAACACCACTTGTGACTGGCTGCTGGCTGGATTTAGCTCCATTGACCACCACTCTTTGGGCTTCAAAGTAATCCCTCTTCATTAGCTCCATGTGTAACTCCAAGTGAACACTAAAAACTCTGAAACTCTCCTGAATCCCAAACAGTGCATGATTGTCCTTGAAAGAGGAGAAATAATTGCACAAATATTCTTGGTACATCCTTATTTGCTACCATGTGTAGCGTTCAAGTGGTTCAGTATGCAGGAGATAACTGGGTATATAGGACAGATAGGAGCTGTGAAGAAATAGCTCTGCAGGAAACAGCAGGGAAAGACAGAATTTACTTCCATTTCACCTGATCTAAACAACACCCTTTGGGTAACTGGATTGTAATGCACACTCTGTTGCTTCTTTTCTCTCAATAAAAATCTACTTCTCAGCCCCACTTATGGCCTTTCTAGAGGTGCTAAGAAATCCATTTAATGTCTGGGTTTCCAGAAGGACTCCTCCTGTTTCAAATAAGATAAAGCTCTCAAGCTGTGCTTCCCTGTCTGGGACAGGACAGCCCACAGGTGAGATGTCACAGCTCTTTCCCACGTTGTCTTTCTCCCACTGAGCCTCCAATGAGTGCTTTTAAACAATGGAAGGGTTCATGCACATACTCACTCTCCTGCATTATGTAATCCCCACTGACAGCACATCTCCACCTATTCCTCATTTCCAAGCACATGGATGAAAACCTGCAGGCTGCAGGATTATTTCAGTGGTATAAGATTCCCATAAGCTTTTGCAGCTTTAAGTGGACAAGGGCAGGGAAGGTGCTGTCTCACCTTTGCCTCTTCCCTTCTAACCAGTCAGCTTCAGTATCAAGCAGCAGACTGCCAACACAACAAACAGATGCCACACTCCTACAAAGCAATGCCAATGACTAATAGTGTGACCATGGCAAGATATTTGTAGGTTAGTTTACTCCAGTTCAAATTTTTTAAAAGCAAATTGAGATTTGTCTGATGAGAAGTACATGAAAGATTCATAGTGACAGGTTATATCTGTGGTGATCAGTGCAGCATCATATTTAGACTGTAGTCATAAGAGATGTTAATGGCAGAGTCCTGGCTTCTGAAGCAGCCAGACCTTTAAGGAATCCAAGTACACTTTATAAGGAGTAAGATAACAAACCGAAAATAGAAAGACTGTGCCAGCCATGGAGAAACTTCAGAGTTTTCTGCAACTACTGCACTTTTCTCTGTGTGTACAAATACACCACCACCAGTATTTTCAGTGTGTCAGACAGAAAACAAGCAGAAACAATGGCTGCATTTGTGAAGCTGGATACCAGAGAAATACAAAGGCTGTGTTTTCAGCTTCATAATAGGAAAATATCACAGCTTATTTGTTTTCAGCATGCACGTTGAAGTTTTGTTACTAAGGAAGACAAGGAAAATCTTGGGGCACAAGGCTCAGGCCCAGGAAATAGCCATTCTACAGTCCACATCTAGATATAAACCACATTGTATTTCTTAGAAGAGCTGTCTCTAAAGGGAAACATATTATCCATTAGCTCTGTGCTGATTTATTCTGCAAAATCTTCATGTTCCAAGCAAGCCAAGCCAGTAATATTCCCCCTTTTTGACTAACTGAAAGCATATACCCATGTTAGATTTCAGCTGTCCCTTTCCTTGCTTTTTTTTTTTTTTTTCCTCAAGTAACACCTTCAAAAACATCTTATATGACTTTTCTTTTTTCCCTGAAGTAGACCATTAGTCCTTCTCTCCTGATTGTACCTGGTGCTGCTACTACAGTTTCTACCATCAAAATTATTACCCCTCACCAGGCATCCTTTAGGTTTACTTTTAGAGGTGCCAGACTTGCTTTCCTGCTGCAAGGCTTTCTTAAGCCTTAAAACCAGATAAATCCCACTTAATTTGCTTGGCTCTAACATGAGACATTAAAAAGCAATTTTTTAAAAAGACTACTAACTTCAGAAATCAGGAAGAATTCAGGGACTATAGACTGACAAAGAGCAGGGAATAGAAATACATTTGGTGACCTGAAGCTGGAGAAATTGTCATCAATACTACAGTTTCAGGGCAAATAAGCCTCACAACAGATTCTCTCTTCATCTCTCTATCTGTCCTCCAAAGTGAGGATTCAACCAGCACACCAAGTACTAGCACTGTTTAGTCCAGAATGGTAACATTGCAGAGGGTACTTCTGGAAAATGACCAGAGCTGAAGCAATGTTCAGGAAGCTGTGAGATAGTAAAGTAAAATAATTTCATTCACAAGAGAGCTCTGAAAATCTTGCTATCCACCACTTGCCCCATCACCTCCCAAGGAGCTTAAAGCAGTGCTGAGTCAGATTGCCACAGACCCAGCACGTGGCTGAAGATTGGAGGCAGCTTGAGGAGCTCAGCTCTGGGAGTTTGCTTTTGGCTTTGCTTCCCTTGCTTTTCAGGCGGTAAAGGGCTGGTGGCTCGGGACCTCCTGGAGAGGGGAAGAAGGGCAGCAGGTTCGGGTTGCCCATGTACCTGAAGGCAGTGACGTAGCTGGGGGAGGGGTTGCAGCGGAAACCGCGTGCAAACCAAACAGAACCCAGCGCGTGGCTGAAGAGAGAGGAGGCAGCTTGAGGAGTGCAGCTCAACTCAGCCTGCTCACTGACAGGGGGAAAGAAAACACCTGCCGGGTGGAGAGGGTGGTTACTGCAAGATGGTTACTATAAGAGCAAAGGCTAACAGAAGAACAGTGGGCACCCAAACAGAGAGCACTCACAAGCATGCAGATGTTCAGGCAGGTGGCTGCAGTGAGTGCTGGAACCTGGCACTCAATATGGAGGATGGAAGGAACAACTCCTGTGTTAGGTGTGAGCAGGTCAGTGATCTGATGAGCATGGTGGTCAAACTAAAAGAAGAGGTGGAAAGGCTAAGAGCTATAAAAGACAGCGATAGGAAAAATGACTATTCCCATAATCTACCCTCTTCAAAACCAGAACAGGGGGTAACACTTAGTGGAACAGGGAGTTTGATACCTTCCCAGCAGCAAGCCTCTCAACCTCCCTGTAGTAACCCACATGAGCAGAGCCAGTGGGAACAGGTCTCTGCCTGACAAAAGAAATGCAAACGAAGAAAGTCTGCTACTTTGAGCAGCATGCTGCCTACAGTGCAATTACAGAACAGGTATGAGGCTCTGCAGGAGGAACAGGTCATTGGTAAGGTCAAGGACTCAAGAGGGTCAGAAGCTGCACCAATGACAGGTTGCCTCAGGCCAGCCATCAAAACTTATCCGGAAAAGAAACCTCGTAGGGTCATCGTCATAGGAGACTCCCTACTGAAGGGAACAGAGGGCCCAATATGCAGACCAGACCCATTTTATAGAGAGGTCAGCTGCCTCCCTGGTGCCCAAGTAAAAGACATTGTAGATAAAATTCCCAAACTTGTGAATCCTTTAGACTACTACCCACTTCTGGTCTTTCAGGTGAGTAGTGATGATGCAACAATGAGAGGCTCACAATCAATTAAAAGAGATTTCAGAGCCTTAGGGCAACTGCTAAAGGGATCAGGGGCTCAAGTTGTATTCTCTACTATCCCTCTAACATCAGCAATGGATGAGGGAACACTGAGGAAGGGCCGACAGGTCAATTCATGGCTCAGGGGCTGGTGCCATCAACAGGGCTTTGGGTTCCACAATCATGGATTGGTTCTCAAGGCACCAGAGCTGAAAACAACTTATGGGACACACTTGTCCCAGAGGGGGAAAAGAATCCTGGGGCAGGAATTGGCAGGGCTCGTTGATAGGGCTTTAAACTAGATTTGAAGGGGGAAGGGGTTAATAGTCTCCTGCTGGCCAGTGACAAACAGAGGGGCAGATCACCAGCAGCAGAGAGGAGATCTGGTAAGGGCTCTCAGCTTGCTGCCCTGAGGCAAGCCATGAATGATCCACCAGGACATTCTGTGGAAACCGAGGGGAATTGGCACAAGAGGAGGACAGGGCCAGCCCAGCTGAAGTGCTTCTATGCGAATGTGCGCAGCTTGGGCAACAAACAGGATGAGTTAAGGGCCACTGTGCTGCTGGGATGCCATGACATAGTGGCTGTTACTGAAACTTGGTGGGATTATTCCCATGACTGGAATGTAAGGATAGATGGGTATAAACTCTTTAGGAAGGATAGGCAGGGAAGGAGAGGAGGAGGTGTTGCCCTCTATGTCAATAACCAGCTGGAATCAGTGGAGCTCCACCTGGGGAGGGATGATGAGCTAGTTGGGAGTGTATGGGTTAAAAATAAAGGCAGGTCAGGGGAAGGAGATATTACTGTGAGGGTCTCCTACAGGCCACCTGACCAGCAGAACCAAGCAGATGAAGCCCTCCACAGGCAAATAGAAGTGGCTTCCAGGTTACAAGCCCTGGTCCTCATGGCTGATTTCAACCGCCCTGACGTCTGCTGGAGGGACAACACAGCAAGGCATCAGCAATCCAGGACGTTCCTGGACTGCATAGAAGACTGTGGTGGGTTAACGCTTTTTTCTGAAAACAAAAGAACAAAGCAGGGTGGAGGGCTTGCAGGTACTTTACCCTTCCTGCAGCGCGTTTCCCCTGGGAAAGCTGAGTCTGTTCAACTCCCCCCTCCCTGCCTAGCTAGGGTATAAAAAGCAGGACATCATAGCTGTTGGGTCTCCTTTTTGGCTCCTGCCTCTGCTGGATGAGAGCTACTGCAGCTGCCCTCCTGCTCCTCAGCCACGTGGCTGGACCTGATCCTTTTCCCTGCTGCCTCCTCACCTCCTCAGAGAAAGACTGGTTTTGTATTATTCTTTTCTGTCCCCCTCCCATCCACTCTTGTTCCTTACCCTTGTGAACCTTTTTATTTTCCCTGTTATTGTCATATATATAATTTGAAGAAAAATTATTTGCCTCTCTACTTCCAAGCTGACTTCAGGTTGTTGTTTAGTGGATTTGCTCCTTACCTTTTTTTTTTTTTCTCCTCTCTCTGTTTGGGGGGGAGTGAGGGGGGGTGGGGAAGAGATTCTCAGCCTTTTCCCCATTTGAGCTTTTAACTCTCAGTTAAGGCTCAAACCACTACAAAGACAACTTCCTCCTCCAAATGGTAGAGGAACCAACAAGAAAAGGTGCTATGCTGGACCATGTTCTCACCAACAGGGAAGGGCTGGTAAGCAATGTGAGGCTCAGAGACAGCTTTGGCTGCAGTGACCGTGAAGCAGTTGAATTTAATATCCTCAGGGCAATCAGGAAGACGTATTTTAAGCTTACAACCCTAGACTTTAGGTGTGCAGACTTTGATTGCTTCAGGGATATGCTAGCCAAAGTGTCCTGGGACAAAGCCCTGGAAGGAAGAGGGACCCAGAACAGCTGGTCAGTATTCAAGGACCACCTCCTCTGTGTCCAGGAGCTATGCATACCAACAAAGAGAAAAGCAGGTAAGAATGCTAGGAGGCTGCCTGGATGAGCCAGGAGCTACTGGACGCACTATTACTTAAAAAGAAACTCTACAGGAAGTGGAGAGAAGGACAGGTAGAACAGGGGGTATATAAGGAAGCTCCCCGAGCAGCAAGAGTCCTGGTTAGGAAAGCCAAAGCAGAGTTCAAATTGAATCTAGCCAGGGAGATTAAAGGGAATGCTAAGAACTTCTACAGGTATATTAATGGGAAGAAGAAGACTAGGGAAGGTGTGGCCCCCTCAGAAAGGAAACTGGTGAAATGGTCACAAATGATGAGGAAAAGGCTGAGGTACTCAATAATTTCTTTACCTCAGTCTTCACTGCAAGGGCCTCTCGCCACACTCCTGATGTTATGGAAGACAATGCCAGGGATGGGGAGGAAGAACTGCCCATGGTAAGTGCAGATCAGGTTCGTGATCACCTGAAGAACCTGAAAGTGTTCAGGTCCATGGGACCTGACGGGATACACCCATGGGTACTGAGAGAACTGGCAGATGAGGTTGCTAAACCCCTCTCTATTATATTTCAAAAGTCATGACATTCTGGGGAAGTCCCCACAGACTGGAAAAGGGGAAACATTACCCCCATTTTCAAAAAGGGCAAGAAGGAGGAACCAGGGAACTACAGGCCAGTCAGTCTCACTTCTGTGCCTGGAAAGATCATGGAGCAGATCCTCCTGGAGGCACTCCTGGCTCAGAAGAATAGTGAAGAGGTGATTGGGAACAGTCAGCATGGCTTCGCCAAGGGCAGATCCTGCCTGACCAACCTGGTTGCCTTCTATGAGCAGGTGATGAAATTAATAGATGAGGGGCGAGCAACTGATGTCATTTACCTGGACCTGAGCAAAGCCTTCGACACTGTCCCGCACCACATCCTGGTCTCCAAACTGGTGACACATGGGTTTGATGGGTGGACTACTAGATGGATAAGGAACTGGCTTGATGGCCACACCCAAAGAGTGGCTGTCAATGGGTCCATGTCCCAGTGGAGGCCAGAGACAAGCGGAGTCCCTCAGGGATCAGTCCTGGGACCAGTCTTGTTCAACATCTTTGTGGGTGACCTGGACAGTGGCATTGAGTGCACCCTCAGCAAGTTTGCTGATGACACCAAGCTGTGTGGTGCAGCAGACACGCTGGAGGGAAGGGAGGCCATCCAGAGGGACCTTGACAGGCTGGAGAGGTGGGCACAAGCCAACCTCATGAAGTTCAATAAGAAAAAGTGCAGGGTCCTGCATCTGGGTCAAGGCAATCCCAGGCACAAATCCAGGCTTGGCAGTGACTGGCTTGAAAGCAGCCCTGAGGAGAGAGACTTAGGAGTGCTGGTGGACAGAAAGCTCAACATGAGTTCTCAATGTGCAGTCCACAAAGCCAATCAGATCCTGGGCTGCATCAGAAGTGTGGCCAGCAGGTTGAGGGAGGTGATCCTCCCCCTCTACTCAGCCCTGGTGAGACCCCACCTGGAGTACTGCGTCCAGTTCTGGAGCCCCTATTACAAGAGGGATATGGACGTGCTGGAACGTGGCCGGAGAAGGGCCACGAGGATGATCAGAGGGCTGGAGCACCTCTCCTATGAGGACAGACTGAAGGAGTTGGGGCTGTTCAGTCTGGAGGAGAGAAGGCTCTGAGGTGACCCAATTGTGGCCTTCCAGTATCTGAAGGGGGCCTACAGGAAGGCTGGGGAGGGACTTCACAGGATCTCAGGTAGTGATAGGACTTGGGGGAATGGGATGAAGCTGGAGGTGGGGAGATTCAGGCTAGATGTGAGGAGGAGGTTCTTCACCATGAGAGTGGTGAAACCCTGGAATGGGTTGTCCAGGGAGGTGGTTGAGGCCCTGTCCCTGGAGGTGTTTAAGACCAGGCTGGCTGAGGCTCTGTCCAGCCTGATCTAGTGTGGGGTGTCCCTGCCCATGGCAGGGAGGTTGGAACTCAATGATCATTGTGGTCCCCTCCAATCCTGACTGATACTATGTTACTGTGATTGACCTTGCACAACAGAGCCGAGAAGATCCACAGGAGTGGAGATTCCATGGCTGCCCTGCGTCTCTCTTACTTGATCAAGCACCCTCCTGGGGGTCAAGGGGCTCCTTTGATCTCTGGTGAATGTCTTTGTTACTGTCCCTCTGCAAGCCTGAGAAGAGACTGGCTCATTCCTTTTTGTTCCCCCACCTCCAGCAAGTTGAAGAAATGCAAAAGAATGCTCCTTTTCCTTGTTGTCTACAGATTGAAGAGAGGCCTTCTCTCCACCTTTTTCCATCTCCACCATAGTTGTGCTGTGCTCTAGCACCCTCCTCATCTCTGTGGCATGTGACATATTTTTTCCATGCGCTGAATAGCCCAGACTGGACATCGGTCTCCAGACTCAGTCAGGCACAATGGTGCTGATGCAAGGGGAAAGATCCCTGGGACTTGGAGGATGTGGCACAGAAACAAGATTACGCACCAGAGTGCACCGGGGCTATCCAAAGCATACCACTCCCACAGCCCACCCTGGCCCCTATAGGGCTCCAGCAGAGCTTGCAGGGATCTGCCCCCTTGTATATTTCTAATCAGTGAAAATTCTCCTGGGAGCTACAGGATTGGGGCCTACAGATGGGGCACAACCTGCAGACGGGGACAGGATTACAACATTTTACTTAGAGCCTTTGATTCTACCTCCTGCAGAGCCTGGTTTCCCATAGATTATATATAGGTGTGGGGGCCTAGGTACCAAGAGGGGGTGGGACCTAGGGGTGGGCATCGCCCTGCCCAGGAGCTGGGAAAGATGCAGGGGAGGGCAGGGAAAAAGAAGCATGGGTAGGGCCAGTTCAAGGTGGTTCTCCTCTTGCTTTGAGAACATCAATAATGAGGCAGAAGATAGTGCATGCAAGACACTGATTTTTCCAGGAGGACACAGTAAAGTGTGAATAACACAGAGTAAGATGTATGGAATAGTTCTTAGCATGGCACCAGCCTTGCAAAAGAAAATTGTTTAAAACTATCCTCAAGAAATGTGCACATAGATACATTTCTTTCTACAGTCTAATATCTAAAGTTTGGTCTGATTTTCTTTGGCCTCTTAAGAGGTAAAAATGGTGACAAATTCAAACTTGTCACTTATTTTGAGCTGTGAGACCTCCTAAATAATTGCACTTAATTATTTTTGGTTTTCATAACTGAATGCTGATGCCTGAAGCAGTGATCCAGAGTAAAAAGAATGCTGATCCAATGCCTGTCTGCCCAGGATGGAGGGTTTTCTTAACAGAAAACCACCAAAAGTCTGGCTAACACTATCACCCTGGAACATACCATAATGTTCTCAAATGATGCTAAAAGTCTTTAATACCTTTCAGAAACTACACAGAAACAGATAATTGTCTTCATACAATGATATAAAGGATATCTATTTTCACTCAAACAACTTATTTTCAGGAATAAAGAATTTATCTAATACTGTCTTTAAAACTTCACTCTCAAAAATACAGATTAAATTTTAGACATAAGACCATATTGAAATTATTGTAGATTCTTTAAATAAGTTTCTGAATGTGGAGTTTCATTTCAGAAGTGATAAGTTACAAGTGCATTTTAAGTAGTTTAAGTAACATCTAAATTTGAGGAACTAAAATCAACCATTTTAGCAGAGTAAACCTCATGATTCAAACTCAGCCCTACTGTGATCATTTCAGATTGGAGGTACTTGCAATCAACCCTAGAAGAGAAAACAAGTCTTTTCCTTCGAGTGGCAAGATCTTGTTGTTCACAAACCTATCATGTTGGGAAAGTGAAAAAATCACATATAATTACTCTCCCAAGGTATTTAACACTGGTGTGGGAGCCACTAGCGGCCTTTGCTTCCAGAGAATTTGCAGGCTCTGTCTAAACACTCACAGCAATCTATTCCAGATCACTCTCACTTTTCACCTCGATTACCAGCTCTTGGTGGACCTGCTGAAGCAGAGAGGTTGGACCAGGTTAATTCCAGAGGTCCCTGCCTACCTCAGCCCTTCAGCAGCTCTGTGGTTTTGTGATCCCCATCAAGGCAATAAAGAGATGCTGTCAGCAGCCACATTGAGAGGCCTCCTCCCCATGCAGGGCAGGGCCTCTGACAAACCCCAAGACAAGAGGTTTCAGTTCCTTACTCCTGCCTTTGTTCTATACCAAAGCACAACAAGAACCCCTGTAGCTGTACTGGCAGACTGAGGAGAAGGCAATGCACTTCTTTCTGGGCTGAGGTCACTTGGTAGGAGCTTGCATGGAGAAGAAAGCTGCAAAGGGTGTGAAAGTGGTGAGGCACTCCCCTCAGCATGAGGTGTAGTACTGCAAAGCAGTAGCCCCATGTTTCTCCTGAGGTCACTTGTTGGGGTGCGGGGGGGTGGAATCAAGGGGACTGAAAGCTTAGAAACAAAGAAAATACAGGCTTCAATATGAGATGGGATAGAACCGTCGTCATTCAGATGACACAGACTGCTTCTCTAGAGGCCTGTGCTGGTGACATGGATAGCTTTATATCCTGTGGGAAGAAGAGAAACTATGCTCGGTGCTGAAGAAGCTGTCCTTGAGGAACTGCTTGCTTGCTGGTGTTGCACAGAAAATGAAGTCCTTTGTAGAGATTAAGCCTTCAGATGGCCTCAGTGAAATATCTATGGTCAATACATGTGACATGTTTGTGGCACTTGAAGCGATGGTTTGCTAGTCATGAGGTGTTAGGTATTAAGTAATAGGTTGGACTTGATGATCTCTGAGGTATTTTCCAATCTTGTTTATTCTATGAGTCTATGTTGGTGAGGCATGGAAAATAAAAGGCAACAAGTGCGCACTGGGATGACGTCAGGCTGTCCTGGTAGCACCATTGACAGGTGGTACAAGTGCAGTCAGTGTGATAAACATAAGAAGCCCTCCCAAACACTACAGGCTTTGGAAGCTCTGACTTGGTCTTTGTAATAACATTTTCACACCTCAAACGTCCTCCCATACCCACCCACAGCAAACTACCAGCAGCAAAAATAGGCTGCACATCAGAGGCAGAAGATTCAGTTTGATACAGAAGAAGCTGCCATAAGTCTCAGTTCACTTTCCTTTAGGACATTTTTCCCGTATGACATTCTTGATTTAAATACATTGATGCTCTGAAATGGTTTTAAAGAGCAATTTTACAGATTATATACACAAATTACCTGAACCTGGCTGATGTAATTTATTATGTTCTTTAATGTTCTTGTAACAAAAAGTTCTTGTCATCCTGCTGTCTATGCAAACCCTGTTCAAAACACTGCTTAAAATATTAGCCTAACCAGTCATTCTTGCTGAACATAAATTGAAAAACCATCATTAAGCTGCTGACTCAGATTTAAATAAAATTAAAAGACAAAACCCCTTGAATGCAGAGTGATTTGGAGATGTGGGCAGGGCAACAGTACATTCACAAGTTTCATGCTAAGCCTGAGTCTATGTAAAAGGACTCCCAGGGGAAAATACATTGGGCAATGCAGATACTACTGTGAATGAGGATTGGGGATTGACCCCATTGCAGTCCATGTCTCTCTGCTCTAAGATCTAGTTCTCATGGAACTGAATGTCAAATCTGCACTAAAAAGATGTCTTGGAAGCGCATCAGTAACATTTTGATCTTCTGGAAAGAATATGGAAATCAAGGAGGCAGTGATAAAGATCACATTTTACGTCTCTTAGATGAGTGATTCACCATCTGGGTAGCATTTACCATCTGTGTAAAACAGAGAGTAGGGATTATGTTTTGTTGATTAGTGAATGTTTAGGTCAGGCAAACACAGGGCTGACCACCTTGCCAAAACCTGTTCAATGTTCTGCTATTGTTGCATTGTCTAAAAAGCACTTTATGAACCATGCTGGCATGTCAGACGTGCAATTGTCTTCAAGTTGCTCTTTTCCCAATGCGCTCAGGACAGAGCAGGGTTTTATAACTGGTTCTTGCTCACTCGGCTGTGTGGGAAGATAGGTACTTTGCTGTAAAAAGAATACATTATTATTTTGAAATATGCTTTTGCTCCTGTTTGTAAATACAAGCCAAAGTTTTCAGCATGCTCTGCAGATTTGAGAGACTCTTCTTGTTTCTGAAGTAGTAACTCTGTAGCAGGCTAGAGGCCTTAGCTCCCAATGTACAGTTAGATGGAGGAAAAAGGAATGAAAAATGAAACAATTTCCCATCAGAACCCCCTATAACTTAATTTAAACCAGCATCTAGTGTGTGTTTTCATCTTGATAACTGGAAAGATTGCACCAAGTATTTTTTCCAGACATTTAAGATGAGCAACATATGGCATAAATGATATAATTGTGTTTCATTTTATATTGGCACTATAGAAATCCTCCTACAATTTCATGTAAATTAGTTTTAGCCTAGAAGTTGTTCTTCAGTGTGTGTGGTATTTATTTCCCTGTTATTAGTGATATTAATTAAATTGTGGTATCTCTGATGTGCCTTAGAGCTACAGGTCAAAGAGGAGTTGATTGCCAATATCTGAATAATTACAATTCCATAGCTGCTCAGCAACATTCACAAGGCAAGCCATTAATCACATTTGACCCTGGGATCCAGAACAGTCCACAGCAGGAAGAAGCATCCAAAAGAAAGACAAATCATGGCCAACATCATAGGGCATGAGAACTTTGGTATGAGCATTGCTTATTGTTTATGCTATATGCATGTGTTCTCAGCAAGGGGCAGTCTGTGCTGTTAGGTGTAACCTACCTTTCTCTGTCTGTGGCCTTCTTTTTAATAAGTATGTCCATTCATGTTTTTTTTTTTCCACTATTAACTTAAAAATAGTTACTCTCATTTAAACATTGAACATTATCTAGCACATCTGCCATTCAGTGATACTATTTTACCTCGTCCTTTATTTTCCTAATTAGTTAAATGCCATCACTTGAAATGGTCTGCCAAATTAGAAGCAGTTTAAAGAACATATAGGACCTAAATCCTTGCTAAAAAAAGCTTCATGAAAGTATCTGTGAATGCTTTATTATGGAGACTTCTATCTAAGTGAACCTAAATGAAGGTAGAAACGTTAATTGCATTTTTTACTATAGAGTTAGCACAGTATGTCTATCTTTCAAGTTGCAAATTCTCTTATAAAATAGCCAAATAAGAAAACTAGCTCAGTTTGAATATATCAATGGCTTTGGTTTTAAGAATTATATCAATGAGTGTTATGCAAAATACCTCCCCTTAGGAAAGTGAAAACATCAGAGAAAAGTTGTTTTGCTAAGTAAGTTGCAGGAGTGAGGCTTCTTGCCTTCTCAAGGCATTTGAAATATTTATTCCAATAGAGAGAGAAGCCTTGTTATTGGACAGTCTTTGCTTTTACACTAACACAAGCAGATTGCTATAAATATATCAGGGCTTAGGGGAGAAACATGGCCTATATGTTTTGAAAAACAGGTATCAGATGCTAAGATCTTAACCCCAGCCCCAGGATCTAAATAGATTCTGCCAGTGTCAGAAGTGGTGAGCATACAGCAGCTGACTCTAGGGAGAGCTTATAAGCATGCTGTGTGGAAGCCCAAGTTCCAGGAAGCTGAAGAAAATTATAGTTTACACCCCTTTGCAGATATCATCTCTGCCCTATTTGGGGGCAAAATTTAAAGGAGCTAATGGAGGAGAAAGTGGATTTTTAGATGCAGCTTTCTCCACTATCTTTTGTGGTTTGCTTGTTGTTGGTTTTTTTTTTGGGGGGTTGTTTGTTTGTTTTGTTGTTCTTTCTTGTTTGTGTGTTTGGTGGGTTGGTTTGGGTTTGGTGGTGGTAGTTTTTGTTTTGTTTGTTGTTTTGTTGTTGTTGTTGTTTGGGTTTTGAGTTTGTTTTTTGGTGGGGGAAAACTCTTTCTAGATTTCAGCACCAAGATGAAAGCTTAGCTTGACAGATAAATTCCTGTTGCCTTGTTCACCATTCCTTAAATAGGCAGACTAAACAGTTTTACTGTTACTGTCATACTGACTGTACTTGGAAACAAAGCAGAGGAGAGGACCTTGGTTTTTTTCATCGTCAGGAAGCTGCCTCTTTCATTGTGGGAATCTCGTGTCTCAGGAGGCTTCTTACATGGGAAATCCCAACAATGCTGTTAATTTTCTGAGTGTATAGGAGAATAGTAAACAACCTGGCCTTTAAGAAATGGGTATGCACACTTACTTAACTACATGAAAAATACAGGACCTTACTGGAAACCTTTCATTCAGCAAGTAAGCCCATCTGAAAATGCAGTTGATGGTATGCTCCATGTGGAAATGGGCAGCTGAATTTTAGAGCATTAATGTAGTAAAATTCACTGAATGATTTTCATGTAGCTTTTCTTTGCATTAGTAATGATTCAGAATAATATATTGCAACAGGGGTCTCAGTGGCTGACTCATTAATTTTGCTATCACAGTTTACATTTCTTTACAAGCAGTCAGTTCTCATGGATTATCTGTACTGGCCTCTGTGCTATGATGTTTATCCCATGCTCTTTGTATGAATAACTCTTTATGCTATTTCTTTGTAACAGTATAATTTATCTCCTGAGCATGTGTAAAGGCCATAATGAGAGTTAACTCTGGATGAGATTTCTGCTGGAATAAAATATGCATTCAAGCCTATCACTTAGTGTGACTGTTTGAGGCGGTGCCTTTAACAAAGGGATACTATGGCCGAATGTTTATAAAGGACAGGTCTAAACTAATTTCATTGGTGGAGAGGCAGAAGCACTGCCTTAAGTTTGATTCCCAGTGAGACTAGGGTCAGTCTGTCTTCCCCTCCTTCAGTGGCTTGCAGCTCACAGCTTTCTGGGCTTTCGGCCAGGCTTGACCTTGAAGCAGATAAAGCGTGAGGCCTCTTCTAACATTCTAACACATAACTGCTTTTTAATTGACAGTTTCTCTTTTTCTCTCTTTCTAACCCTCTCTGGGGAAAGGGGGAGAGAAGGGGGAGCAGGGGTGGGGAACCCCCCTCAGCAGAGGAGGGAACCCTCACTTCTGTGTGACTTTGTTGTATATTTCTGTATATATTGTAAATACTGTAAATCCTGTATATATTTCCCTGTGTTCCCTAAACTGCTTTGTAAATATACAGCACCCACTCCTTTGCTAATCCGGCTGTGCGTTTTTTTTTCCTTTCAATTTTCTTCCCTCTACTCACAGGGGGAGGAAAGGGCCCGGCCTTTCCCCCAACCCTATGACACTTAAAAGTTTTGCAGTTGATACAGTCTATCGGATTTTCTAAGTCAAATGATCATTCCAGCTTCCTAGGCTGAAACTATAAGATGTATACACCCCATCATGTACGCAGATGCTAATACTCCCTTACTCAAATTATTTATAACAACTCTGATTTTAGCAACTTGTGCTATTAAGAACATTTATATGGTATAACTGCATTTTCAGCTACACTTTCAGCTACACTAGCATGTGTGATAGCATGAAGTATTAGGATGATTAGGGAACTTGAGCACCTCCCCTATGAAGAGAGACTGAGAGACCTGGGGGTGTTCAGCCTTGAGAAGACTGAAGGGGATCTCATCAACGTCTATAAATATTTGAGGGGTGGGCGTCAAGTGGAGAGGACCAGTCTTTTTTCAGTGATGTGCAATAATAAGACAAGGAACAGCAGGTGAAAGCTTGAACATAGAAGATTTCACCTCAGCCTGAGGAGAAGCTTCTTTACAGTGAGGTTGATGGAACACTGGAATAGGCTGCCCAGAGAGGTTGTGGAGATTCCTTCCCTGGATATATTCAAAATGCATCTGGATGCATTCCTGTGTGGACTACCCTAGGTGATCCTGCTTCAGCAGGGGAGTTGGATTGGTGATCTCTGGAGGTCCCTTCCAACCTCTAATGTACTGTGATACTGTGAATCAGCCTTTGGGTGTTTGATTTCTGTTGCAAGTTTCAGTCTACCAGAACCAAAAGAAACTTCAGTGATTCTGCAGGGCTCTAAAGTGAATTGCAATTCTAACAACTGAGATCTCCATCTGCCTTCAGTTCTGTTAATTATACCTTGAGTTAGAACTGGGTGTTTGCTCGAGGTTGGAATAAAATGTGAATGTTAGCATGAGAATACAAACAAACGTACTTTGAGAAACAAGATACTAGAACAGATTTGAAGTAAGGCTAAACAATACCCCACACATTTTCTTGGCAGCTCTGTGTTCCTTTGAAATAAGAATCATTAAGAGTGAAAATCAGCACCAATAAAATATGCATGTCTTTAATCAGCAAGTTATTCTTTTCTGGTTTAGAGTAATAAAAAATCCAAGCAAATTGTTCTCTTTACAAGAGTTATTTTCACCATGGGTTTCTATTGAGTATCCATTCTGCCACTTTAGTCACTTATTTTGGTTTTCCTCTTGATACCTAAAGTTCCTCCCATGACTCTGAGCTCTTTTTGGTTGAGTTACAGGGAACTGGGAGGCAATGACTGCTTTGAACAAGAGTCCGTGTGCCAACTGCTCAACTTACCTCTACTTCTGGACTCCTGTGGAGCTGACCAGAAGAGAGCATACCTGACCTCCCTCTGCTTTCCTTTACACATTGTACCAGTTGTTTCTCTTCCTAGATACCTAGTTTTACAAAATTTGTAAGATGTAAAGTCATTGGGATTTCCTCTCTGCTCTCAAGCATGACAGAAGATGATATGGAAATTATCAGAAAGCGACTAAGGAAGTTGGCATATGGAGATAGCATGAATTTTTCCAAAACCAAATTTTTCCAGAACAAATTGTTCTGAAAAGACTCAGGACACCCTCTTATGCAAGAATATTGAAACACTGGAAGGACCACTCCTTTAGCAATGAAAAGAAATCATCATCATCATCAATCAGGGCAATCCAGAGTAGAATCTCACATGATAAAAAATTACAAAACTAGAACACATCACAGCAGTGTGCCCAGGTGGCCAGGAGGGCCAATGGCATCCTGGCCTGCATTAGGAATAGTGTGGCCAGCAGGAGCAGGGAGGTCATAGTGCCCCTGTACTCTGCTTTGGTTAGGCCGCACCTAGAGTACTGTGTCCAGTTCTGGGCCCCTCAATTTAAGAAGGACATCGAAACACTTGAGCGTGTCCAGAGAAGGGCAACAAGGCTGGTGAGAGGCCTTGAACACAAGCCCTATGAGGAGAGGCTGAGGGAGCTGGGATTGTTTAGCCTGGAGAAGAGGAGGCTCAGGGGTGACCTCATTGCCCTCTACAACTACCTGAAGGGTGGTTGTAGCCAGGAGGGGGTTGGCCTCTTCTCCCAGGCAGCCAGCACCAGAACGAGGGGACACAGTCTCAGGCTGCGCCAGGGGAAGTTCAGACTCGAGGTGAGGAGGAAGTTCTTCACCGAGCGAGTCATTCGGCATTGGAACGGGTTGCCCAGGGAGGTGGTTGAGTCATCGACCCTGGAGGCGTTCAAGGGGAGATTGGACGTGGCACTTGGTGCCATGGTCTAGGCATGGGGTCTGTGTTGATAGGTTGGACTCGATGATCCCCGAGGTCCTTTCCAACCTAAGTGATTAGGGGAGCAGGGTGGCTCAGCTTGGTAGTGCATCAGACCCTTAATGGGAAGGTCGTGAGTTCAAGCCTGCAGTGGGCAGTAGTGTCTTCCCTACTCTAGTCATGTGGTCTGTGGTGACAGGTTGGACTCGATGATCTTTGAGGTCTCTTCCAACCTTAGGAATACTGAAAATTACTGAAATTACTGATACTGTGATACTGTGATACAAAGGGTCAGTCCATAGAATCACAGAATGGTAGGGGTTGGAAGGGAATCTCTGGAGATCATTTAGTTCTACCCTCCTGCTAATGCAGGATCAGGTTGCACAGGAATGCATCCAAGCAAATTTTGAAAGTGTAAAGAAGAGACCACAACCCCTCTGGGTAGTCTGTTCCTATGCTCTGTCACCCTCAAAGAAGTTTTTACTTAAGTTCAAGTGAAACCTCCTGGGTTCTAGATTTCACCCATTGCCCCTTGTCCTATCACTTGCCACCACCGAAAAGAGCTCAGCCCTGTCCTCATGACCTCCACCCTTTATTTATAGGCATTGATAAGATCCCCTGAGTCTTCTCTTTTTCAGGCTAAGGAGACCCAGGTCTCTCAGTGTAGTGGTTAGAGCCTTAACTGGGACTTAAAAGCCCAAATGGGGAAAAGGCTGGCAATCTCTTCCCCACTCCCCGCCCCTCACCCTCCAAACAGAGAGAGAGAAAAAAAAAAGGGGGTAAGGAGCGAATCCAATAAAACAACAATCTGGAGTCGGCTTGGAAGTGGAGAGGCAAATAATTTTTTCTTTAAACTATATATATGACAATAACAGGAAAAGTTCACAAGGGCAAGGAACAAGAGTGGATGGGAGGGGGACAGAAAAGAATAATACAAAACCAGTCTCTCTCTGAGGAGGCGTGGAGGGAGCAGGGAAAAGGATCAAGTCCAGCCACATGGCTGAGGAGCGGGAGGGCAGCTGCAGTAGCTCTCATCCAGCAGAGGCAGGAGCCAAAAGGAGATCCAACAGCTATGATGTCCTGCTTTTTATACCCTGGCTGGGCAGGGAGGGGGGAGTTGAACAGACTCAGCTTTCCCAGGGGGAAGCACCCTGCAGGGAGGGTAAAGTACCTGCAAGCCCTCCACCCTAATTTGTTTTTTTTTGTTTTCAGAAAACGGTGTTAACCCACCACAATCCACCCCTCTGCTCCACTTCCTCCCTCCTGCCACAGCCCCTTCATGCAATTTTGACATGTGGTATTTGAATCCTTGGTGCAAGTCCCTTGTTATCCTGGCTCGCTCTCTCCCAGGGCAGTCTTTCTCTCTCCGGTGATGGTCCGTGTAGGTGGTGCTTGAACTGGGCAGGCATGTGGAGAAGAATCAGGAATCAGTCTGTCTTTGAAAGGGAAAGAAAAAAATCAGGAGCAGTCCGTTGCTGTAGGGACATCAGGAACAGTCCATTTCTGTAGGGACATCAGGAACAGTCCATTTCTGTAAGGACATCAGGAACGGGTGCAGGTGAGATGATGCAGGAGCTCTCTGGGTTGGTGTGCAGTGGGTACGTTGAGTCCTGGATTCTAGGCTGGTATTAAGCTAGGAGGGAGAAACTTAGAACAACTTATAACTATTCACACAACTACATTGATGAGTGTTGCCTCCTCTGAGTCCACCCCCTCTCAGCCAGAGTCACATTCTGCTGTGGGATACACTGAATGTCCCCAGTTTCTAACATAACCCAGTATGTGTGACCAGGACCCTCAGCTGAGACCACCGCTTGGGTTGGTTTGCCCCCACCAGCAGCAGGGAAAACCCACACCTACTTCCTCAGCAGGTTCTTCTCAGCAATCACGGGAACACCATCTCCATTCACTGTTTGCAACAGGTTGGACTGGGCAGGACCAGCTCGGTTCACAGATCCTCTGCTGTTCACTAACCAAGTGGCTTGAGCTAGGTGCTTTTCCCAGTTCCTGAAGGTTCCATCCCCCCATGGCTTTTAGGGTGGTCTTTAGCAAGTTATTGTAGCGCTCAACCTTCCCTGCAGCTGGTGCATGGTATGGGATGTGGTAAATCCACTCAATCCCATGTTCCTTTGCCCAGTCCCTTATGAGATAGTTCCTGAAGTGGGTTCCATTGTCTGATTCAATCCTCCCGGGGGTGCCGTGTCTCCACAGGATATGTCTCTCTAGGCCCAGGATGGTGTTGCGAGCAGTGGCATGAGGTACTGGGTAGGTCTCCAGCCACCCTGTACTTGCCTCCACCATGGTCAGCACATACTGCTTGCTGCTGTGAGACCGAGGAAGGGTGATGTAGTCGATCTGCCAGGCCTCTCCGTATTTATATTTCAACCATCTCCCCCCATACCACAGAGGCTTCATGCACTTGGCCTGCTTGATGGCAGCACAGATGTCACACTCATGGATGACCTGTGAGATGGCCTCCATAGAGATGTCCACGGATCTGTCCCGAGCCCACTGGTATGTGGCATCTCTCCCTTGGTGGCCAGAAGTGTCATGGGCCCAGTGAGCTAAGAACAGCTCGCGCTTGTGTTCCCAGTCCAAGTCTATCTGGGAGATTTTAGCAGCCAGGTCTGCTTGGTGGTTGTGCTTGTGCTCCTCTGTGGCTCTGCTCTTGGGGGTGTGTGCATCGATGTGCCGTACCTTGGTTGGCAGCCTGTCCAGGCATGCAGCGATGTCTTGCCACAGGTCAGTGGCCCAAACAGGCTTCCCTTTTCTCTGCCACCCGTTCCTCCTCCATTCCTTCAGCCACCCCCACAAGGCATTGGCTACCATCCAGGAGTCAGTGTAGAGGTACAGCACTGGCCAGTTCTCTCGTTCTGCTATATCCAGGGCCAGCTGGACAGCTTTTACCTCTGCGTACTGACTGGATTCACCTTCTCCATCCCTTGCTTCTGCCACTTGCCTTGTTGGGCTCCAGACAGCTGCCTTCCATCGCCGCTTGCTTCCTACAAGCCAGCAGGACCCATCTGTAAATAGAATATAGCCCTTCTCGTTGTCAGGGAGATCGTTATATGGGGAAACCTCCTCAGCATGGGTCACTGTCTGCTCTGGTGGCATTCCAAAGTCAGCACTCTCTGGCCAGTTGGTGATCACTTCCCCTATGCCAGGGCGATCGAAGCTCCCCATCCGAGCTCACTGAGTTATCAGGGCCATCCACTTACTCCAGGTAGCATCTGTGGCATGATGTGGGGTTGAGCCTCTCCCTCTGAACATCCAGGTCAGGACTGGAAGCCTCAGAGCTAGAAATAGAGGTGACTCAGTCCCAATTACCTCAGAGGCAGCCCGGACGCCCTCATAGGCAGCTAGGATTTCCTTCTCTGTTGCAGTGTAGTTGGCCTCGGAGCCTTTGTACCCCTTACTCCAGAAACCCAGGGACCTGCCCCTGGTTTCACCAGGAGCCTTCTGCCACAAGCTCCATGTAGGACCACTCTCACTGGCCACAGTGTACAGCACATTCTTGATCTCTGGCCCAGTTCGAACAGGTCCCAGAGCCATAGCATAGACCACCTCTCGCTTGATCTGGTCAAACGCCACCTGCTGCTCAGGTCCCCACACAAAATCATTTTTGTTCCTCGTTACATGGAAGAGAGGCTTCACAATTTGACTGTACCCGGGAATGTGCATTTTCCAGAAGCCCACAAGCCCCAAAAAGGACTGTGTCTCTTTCTTGTTCGTGGGCTGCACCATAGTGGCTACCCTGTTCACCACCTCCTGAGGGATGTGGTGATGGCCATCCTGCCATTGAACACCCAGGAACTGGATCTCCCTGGCAGGCCCTTTCACCTTGCTTCTCTTGATGGCAAAGTCAGCCTCCAGCAGGATGTCAATTATCCTCCTACCCATCTGGTAAACTTCCTCTGCTGTCTCACCCCATACGATGATGTCATCGATGAACTGCAGATGCTCAGGGGCTCCACCTTTCTCCAAGGCAGTCTGGATCACCTCATGGCAGATGGTTGAGCTATGGACTTAGCCCTGAGGCAACCGATTCCATTGATACTGTACTCCCCTCCAGGTGAAAGCAAACTGTGGCTGGCATTCTTCTGCAATGGGAATGGAGAAAAAGGCATTAGCAATGTCAGTTGTGGCATACCATTTGGCTGCCTTTGATTCCAGCTCATACTGGAGCTCCAGCATGTCTGGCACGGCAGTGCTGATTGGAGGAGTCACTTCATTCAGGCCACAGTAGTCCACGGTCAGTCTCCATTCCCCATTTGCCTTCCGCACTGGCCATATTGGGCTGCTGAAGGGGGAGTGAGCCTTGCTGATCACCCTCTGGCTCTCCAGTCGTCGAATCAGTTGGTGTATGGGGTGCAGAGAGTCTCTGTTGCTCCTGTATTGCTTGAGATGTACTACGTGAGAGGCAATAGGTAACTTCAAATCCTGCACCTTATGGCTGCCCACTACGGAGGGGTCATCCGACAGCTCGGGCATGGTGGACAGCTGTTCTTTGCCTGCAGTCTCCACAGCTGCCACCCCAAACACCCACTTGTGCCCCCTAGGATCCTTGAAGCATCCCTCCTGCAGAAAGTCAATGCCAAGAATGCAAGGTGCATCTGGACCAGTCACTATGTCGTGCTTTCCCCATTCATTCCTGGTCAGGCTTATCTCAGCTTGCAGTACAGTCAAGTCTTGTGAGCCTCCTGTGACTCCTTGAATGCTTATGGACTCAGCCCCTTTGTACCTCGATGGTATCAGGGTGCATTGGGCCCCTGTGTCCACCAGAGCTCGGTACTTCAGGGCTTCTGAAGTGCCAGGCCATTTCACATACACATCCCAGTATACTCTGTTGTCCCTGGCCTCCACCTGGCTGGAGGTAGGGCACCTCTAATGCTGGCGGCAATGTCCACACTTGTCACACGGTCCTGTGTTACTAGGGGAAAGGTCTCTTGAGCGAGAGGGACCACTCCAGGAAACTGGGGCAGCCCTTCTCCTGGATGAGTTATCCCCGTGGTGCCCACCTTGCAGGTCCTGCACCCTGTTCCAGAGGGCAGAGGTGAGTTGGCCATGCCAGGTGTCCATGTCCTCTCCATGGTCACAGAGGAACCTCACAGAGACCCCCTTGACATTCCCCGATTGGCTTGGGGTGATCTCCTAGGGGAAGGTTGTCTGTTCCTGATTGCTGAAACCTGGACCCATTCTGAAGGAGATGGGGAAAAGGAGGCATCACTCCTCTTTTCAGTTCAGACATGGAGGTCTTGATCTCTTTGACAATGTCTTTAGCCATAGTTTCTATGGCTGAGATCAGGGGTTTCTGATTTACGCTGTCCTCATATTCCCTTAAATCATTGGCAAACTCACAGACAGTTTTAGGACTTCCATCCTGTCCAGTCACGAATATCCCTCCTAATGTGCGAGCATATTTCTGAGGAGCACCCTGGGTGAGTTTCTTTATGAAGGGCCATCTCATGGGCACCTCATCTGGGTCCAAAGGGAGCTGGCCATCCCCATAGATTATTTCCGTCACGGCCATCTGCCTCAGATACCAAATGCCCTGTTCCATAGTTGTCCATCTAACTGGGGCCCAGGGCAGGTCATCTCTTGAGCGGTACTGGCTCTCAATGGCATTGAGAATCTGGGCCCAGAGAGTGTGTATTCCATCAAGTTTGGCTAACTCTTTGTCCAGACCAGCATCACGAGTCAGGGAGCCTAAAAGCTTCACCTCCCTCTTATCCAGGTCCACTGTGTCCACCCCCTCGTCCCAGCATCTCAGGGCCCAGCTTAGTATTGGCTCACCCTCTTTCCTTGCGTAATCCAGACGAGTTTGCCTTAGTTCCTTTCTGGGCAGCGATGTAACAGTTATTTCCTGGTCTGAATCATCTTCATCCACCGATGGGTTCTGTGAGGTGCTGGGGCCTGCTGAGGTTCCTTCCTCACCATCTGTGCTTGGCAATGATTTTTGATTTCTTTTCCTGTGTGTGGTGACTGGTGCCAGAGAGACTGCATTGGCAGGAGCATCAGGGGTCAACTGTGGAACTGCTGGTGGTGGGGCAAACCCTTGTGCCTGGGGCTCAGGCTGAGATCTGGCACATACATTACAACCTGACCCCTCCCTCTTTGTGTTTACAGATTGCTTACAATGCCCACAGCAGACACACCCCCAGTCATTAAAGAGCACAAAGGAGTGTGTTATCACCCTCCAAACAGCTCTTAATGGGTTAGCTAGTTCTCCACCCAACACGGTCACAGCAAGGCTTACATTTAAGCATATCGAGCATATTGCAATGTAAAGCAATTTTCCATCACAGGCAGTTTTATCTACACCATTGGTTTCATAGCCTGCTTCAGGAAAATTTCCTATGTTAGAAAAGTTACCACTGACAGTGAAATTCAATGAATTCAAGAGATACATGCCTAACTTCATTGGTAAAGTTTTTATCCAGTTGATCAGCATCTCTATCATTAACCACACCACATGGTAAGTTATTAATTTGTAGATGTGGGTCCAAGAGATCCAGCCAAAAGCCCATGCAAAGGTTTGGACCATCAGGTTCTTTAAAATTGCCATTTCTACTTCCAGTTCCTTTTTCAGTAAAAGTATTGCTTTCCCAATACAAGATTAACTCTCAAGCCCCACGTTGGAGGCGCCAAAAATTGTAGTGGTTTGAGCCTTAACTGGGAGTTAAAAGCCAGCTTGGAAGTAGAGAGGCAAAGAATTTTTTCTTTAAACTATATATATGACAACAGGAAAAGTTCACAAGGGCAAGGAACAAGATGGATGGGAGGGGGACAGAAAAGAATAATACAAAACCAGTCTCTCTCTGAGGAGGCGTGGAGGGAGCAGGGAAAAGGATCAGGTCTGGCCACGTGGCTGAGGAGCAGGAGGGCAGCTGCAGTAGCTCTCATCCAGCAGAGGCAGGAGCCAAAAGGAGATCCAACAGCTATGATATCCTGCTTTTTATACCCTGGCTGGGCAGGGAGGGAGGAGTGGAACAGACTCAGCTTTCCCAGGGGGAAATGCCATGCAGGGAGGGTAAAGTACCTGCAAGCCCTCCACCCTGCTTTGTTCTTTTGTTTTCAGAAAAGGGCGTTAACCCACCACACTCAGCTTCTCCTCATAAGAGAGGTGTTCTGATCCCTTCATTATCTTCCTGGCTCTCCATTGGATGCTCTCCAGTAGTTCCCTGTCCCTCTTGAACTGGAAAGCCCAGAACTGGACACAGTACTCCACATGAGGCCTCCCCATGGCAAAGTAGAGGGGGAGAACCACCCTTGATCTGCTGGCCACACTCTTCTTAATGCACTGCAGAACATCATTTGCCTTCTTGGCCACAAAGGGACATTGCCTTTGGACCAGCGTGCTTGAGCTGAGATCTTTCTCTTTTGGTTTCTTTTCGAGGCTTTGCGGGTCGGAAGGACCCCTGGCAGAGGGTGAGGTCTGGCAGGGTCATGCTCTCATGTGCCTGCTCGGGATCCTGACAGCAGCCGCAGGAATTTTAAGCCCCGGTGGGGCTGAGCGCGTGATGCCATTTTGGCCAGAGAGCCTTGCTGCCCGACTGCATATGCCGGGGCAGCTGACAGAGTACAGAAGCCTCTGTGGTAGCTCAGATAAATTATAGTAGTTAGGTGGAATATATATTTTGATCAACTAACAATAAAACCCCTTAACCATGGTAACAACTCAGCCAAAGGCTGTTAGAAAATCAGTAGGTATCCAGACAGAGCTGGTGCACAAGCACACAGGTGTCCAGGCTGCTAAGTGCAGAGAGTGCTGGAGCCTGGCACTTGAGGGGGGAGGAGACAACACCTGTGTCAGGTGTGACCAGGTGAATTTTCCCCTGACTCTGGTGGCTGAGCTTAAGGATGAAGTCACTGAGCTAAAGGATGAAGTATCAAGGCTCAGGACTATATGGGAATGTGAAAGGGAGTTAGATATGTGGGAGCAGGCTTTGTGGACCTCTCCTGCTGAGGGAGGCATTCCTGGAAACAAGGAGGGATGGATACAGGTCCCTGTTAGAGGAAGCTTGGGGAATCCATCCTGGCCTCTCCCCCTCCCTCATTGCCATTGCACAGTAAGTATGAGGGCCTGCAGGCCAAAAGCAATGTGGATGAGAGGACTGAAGAGGAACCATCTAAGGAGATGCCTCAGGCAAAGCAGTCCCCACCAACTATAAGGACCAGCACCATAAAGAAAAAGAGAAGGGTTATAGTTGTTGGAGACTCCCTCCTGAGGGGAACAGAGGGACCCATATGTCATCCAGACCCATCCCATAGGGATCCAGACCTGGGGTCTGGATAAGGGACATCACCAGGAGACTCCCAAAGCTAATCCACCTCTCTGACTATTACCAAGCTGCCAGTGATGAGATTGATAAGAAGGGCACCAGGACAATCAAAAAGGAATTCAAGGCCCTCAGACAATTGATTGATGGGGCAGGAGCTCAAGTACTGTTCTGCTCAGTCCCCTCAGTGGCAGGAGTGTACACTGAGAGGAACAGGAGAACCCATGCACTCAACAATTGGCCCAAGGGATGGTGCCAGCAATGGAATTTTGGGTTCTTTGATCAAGGAACAACTTTTACTGCACCTGACCTGCTGGATCTTGATGGGGTGAATTTATCTAGAAAGGGCAAGAGGGTACGAGCACTCGAGTTGGCAGGGCTCATTGGGAGGGGTTTAAACTAGGTCTGAAGGGGATGGGTGAGGAAACCAGTCTCTGTGGAGAGGAGAGAGTGGGACATAAATTAGGATTAGTTGAGAAATCGAGAGCCCAGTTAAAGTGCAGGTACACCAACACAGGCAGTATGGGTAACAAACAAGAGGAAGTCTTGGTCCTTCAGGAAGACTATGATATAATTGCATGGTGGGATGATTCACATAATGGGAGTACTGCAAGGCCTTTGACACCGTCCCCCACAGCAAACTGTCTAAGCTGTCAGCTCGTGGCTTGGACCACAACACTCTGTGCTGGGTTAGGAACTGGCTGGAGGGCCGAGCCCAGAGAGTGGTGGTGAATGGTGCCACATCCAGCTGGTAGCCAGTCACCAGTGGCGTCCCCCAGGGATCAGTGCTGGGCCCCATCCTCTTTAACATCTTCATTGATGATCTGGATGAGGGGATTGAGTCAGTCATCAGCAAGATTACAGATGACACCAAGTTAGGAGTAGATGTTAGTCAGTTAGAAGGTTGAAGGGCTCTGCAGAGGGACCTTGACAGTCTGGACAGATGGGCAGAGTCCAACAGGATGTCATTTAACAAGTCCAAGTGCCGCGTGCTGCACTTTGGCCACAGTAACCCCATGCAGAACTACAGGCTGGGGTCAGAGTGGCTGGAGAGCTCCCAAACAGAGAGGGAACTAGGGGTGTTGATTGACAGCTGCCTAAACATGAGCCAGCAGTGTGCCCAGGTGGCCAAGAGGGAAAATACCATCCTGGCCTCTATTAGGAATAGTGTGGCCAGCAGGAGCAGGGAAGTCATTGTGCCCCTGTACTCTGCATTAGTTAGGCCGCACCTTGAGTCCTGTGTCCAGTTCTGGGCCCCTCAATTTAAGAAGGACATTGGCACACTTGAATGTGTTCAGAGAAGGGCAACAAGGCTGGTGAGAGGCCTTGAGCACATGCCCTATGAGGTGAGGCTGAGGGAGCTGGGATTGTTTAGCCTGGAGAAGAGGAGGCTCAGGGGTGACCTCATTGCCCTCTACAACTACCTGAAGGGAGGTTGTAGCCAGGAAGGGGTTGGTCTCTTCTCCCAGGCAACCAGCACCAGAACGAGGGGACACAGTCTCAAGCTGTGCCAGGGGAAGTTTAGGCTCCATGTGAGGAGAAAGTTCTTCACAGAGAGAGTCATTAATCATTGGAATGTGCTGCCGGGGGAGGTGGTGGAGTCATCATCCCTGGAGGTGTTCACGAGGAGACTGGACGTGGCACTTGGTGCCATGGTCTAGTCATGAGGTCTGTGGTGACAGGTTGGACTTGATGATCCTCGAGGTCTCTTCCAACCTTAGCGATACTGTGATACTGTGATACTGGTGAGTCAAAGCTGCTCCTGGCTCACTCTTCCCACTCTAAAGGGAGGGACTGGGAGAGAGCCTCTCTGCCCCTATGCTTTTGCCGTCACTCTTTTGCCATGGTTTTGCCACGGTTTTGCCACTTCACAAAGGTCCCCCTGCAGGCATCCTGCACTCTGGAGCCCTTCGCCTCAGAAATACAAAGCATGCAGTTTTGAGATAAACAGAACTGTAGCTTCTTGTGTCTTCCAGTCAGTACTGAAAAATGCATGTGCCTAATGAGGAGAAAAGAGGAAGGGGGAGAGACAAGAAATTTATTGTAGGATGAAAAAATGTGCTAGGAAATAATTTGAGGAGGGAGGGCAGGGAAAAACACAAGGATAATGCTCAATGATTCTCTCCTCTGACTAGCTATATATTATGTCAAAGAAATTCTAGAATAGGAAGTCTTAATACAAGAGCGTGCAAAGCTTGAAAAATGTTTAAAAAAAACCCAACTTACTGTATTTCCTTTCTAAAGATTTATTTTATAATTCTGCAGGGAAATAATATAAACTGAGACATGACACTTCAGTGCATGGTGGTGTCAGGTTGATGGTTGGACTCAATGATCTTAGAGGCCTTTTCCAACCAAAACAATTCTGTGATTCTCTAAGTCCCACACTGTGGATCTGCAGCAGAGAAAGGCAAAACAGAAGAGAGGGAAATGTGTTTATAGTAATTTGTCTAAAACACTGTGACTTGTCTAAAATCTTCTGTCATCCTATATACTCCTCACTCTTGCTTGTATATTGTAGCTGCTCTCTACATCTGTGAAACGGTATAAAGGAGAAGAAATTCATTAGTAAATCCTTGCATTTGAGAACCTCTCCACAGGTTTTAAAAATCACAAATGGCAACATTCTTTCTGGTGTTTTAAATAACACTTGGAAAGGGAATTCTATCCCAGGTAGGTCTCCAGCTGACAGTATGAAGCAAAGCATATATCCAATCTCTTGGTAAATTACACCAAGGAGAAATTGCCATTAACAGAGAACCAGAAATTCAACTAAGATGATGCATGGGGAAGAGGCATGGATAAATCATCTAACCTTATTTATTTATTTACTTATTTGTTTTTGTCCTGTAGACAAGGGAGGGAAAAGAAAGGGGAAGAGAGAGAGCGAGAAAGTGACTCTCCACAACAGGCATCACTGCTTTCTGGGAATACGAACAATGACATGTTGTGTTTTGCAATGAATATAATCATACGGCTCTTGAACAACATCCCTGCAAAAGAGATTTAACAAACTTCCTTGTGTGCTCTACCTAAACAGCTAACTTCCAACACTGACCATCTCTTTGCACCTACATTTTATCTGCCATGCACATGGATTTACAGCAGTTGCTTTCTGGAAACATTAGCCGTCCAATCTTTTTTAAAAATATGTGGATCCTTACTCTGTTCTCTAGCTTCTATAGAATACATTTCTTTGTGCAGAGAACAAAGGATAAATCTGGGAATATTTCTGAGAAAAAGACTCTTTGCTTGTTGTATTAGCAGTGTGCTTGCACTGCAGCAACAACTATTTCTGTGTTGAGGACATCTCTAATGAATTTGGAACAGGACACCAGTATTGTACTGGATACCATGGAAAGATACTAGTTAAATGTGCACCAGCACTTGGCAAGTAAGACTGTACAAGAATTGTGAAGCCATTGTAATGCTAGAGCCCTAATTGCTAATGTTTAAGAGTAAAATGTTTTAAAATGTTTAAAATTGCATTTTGCTTTGAAATGCATATTGGACATGTACTTTGTTTTGATTTTGCACTCATTTATTTTAAATGGAGCATGAAATATGGTCAGAGATAATGATTCTGTAATAGCTTCAGCTACTCAGGTTTGCAAAGCCAATAAATTGATTAGGTTTTCCATGGGGAAAAGAAAATATTTAAAAATACATTATTTCCATTTCTCTCCCTGAGAGATTCATCCTACAAGGCAGTAATTGAGCAGTCCACATGCATGATTGATTTTTATGTAGATATATCCATAATTCTGCTTGCTTGTCTTATATGAGTGGGCAAGTTTGGTACAAACATAAATGGAAGAAACTTGGCTCATGAACAACTAAACGCCAAACCAAGAAAAACCCACTGTAAAGTACCAAGTTTTAATGCTTTCATTGAGTTATTTTAATCTTCAGAAAAAATAGGTAACACAGACAACAGCAATCAAGAGTGTGCTTTACTTCACAGAGTTCATAAGCAGAACTTTCTAAGGCACATTTATTTTTAGCCAGAAAAATCCTACTGAGGGGTAGAGTCCACCCATCAGGAATGGTTACAGTTACAGTGACAAATCAGTACTTGATTTGGGAGAAGGAACATCCCCACAAGAAGAAGGAAGACAAAATCTAGACAAATCTTTAAAACTGTATTCTGTAGAAGACTAGGTAAGAGAGAAAACTGCATAAAGGCCTAGTCTTTCACTGGTATTCATAGTGGCAGAAGTGACTGTTAGCTCCCTGATCAGTCCTCTGATGGGACATGCTGGTTCTCCAGGCTTACAACTATCAGAGATCAGAACATGAGGAACCTTTAACAGGACCTGCCTTGCTGTGCCAAGATTCAGCCTCTGAACAACTGGTTTGATACCCAGAGTGTGGTAATGCCTGTTGCTGCCTCTTAAGACACTTTTTGGGCTTGACTGGTCTGTTTTATTCTGTTCATCCAAGTAAGCAACTAATGTTTGTCTGGAGGAAAGCATCTGGTTCAGCAGTCTGAAAACATGCCAGTGCAGTGACTTCAGTATTCCTCTTTCCTCTCCATAACTTCCAGAAATGTGGAACCTGCATATGCAATAATCTCTTGCAGTCCTTTGTACCAGTATGGTCTGTGCACTTAACAATTGCTCTCCCTCTTTCTTTTTGTTTGTTTTGGTTTGGGTTTTTGTTTGGTTTTGTTATGTATGATATGCTTCATGAAAGTTCTTAGACTTGCATTGTGACACTCTTGGAAGTGAAGATTTAACTGTTTTCTTCCAATTCATCTTCCAGTTTGTAGTGTGGAAACAAACAGGATGCTGGTGTCCAGGTATGTGGAACGAGTCCTTGGAGACCTCTCTATCACAAACCATTTAAACATACACTTTAATTAGCATTAAAAGATCCATATTAATCACAACTAGATTCCCTGAAGAGGTCTCTTTGTGCATCTAATACCAGGCAGATAGAAAAAACAGCAGTGGATGGTGGATCTATTTAAGTAAACCAGTACTTTTTAGTGTAGTTTTGTAGAACTAGAATTAACCAAGGCTTGCTAATTTACATATTAAAATGTTAGGAAATGCCAGAATAAATCTTCAGCTCCTTAGATGGTAAAGCATTCACACACAAGTACCTCTGCTTACTTCTTTCTCCTTTCTATCTCTCTTTTTCTTTTTTTTTTTTTGTATTAGTGAGTTTTAAAGAAATTTTAGAGACTGAGAGAGTCTTTTTAAAAGCAGCAGAGTTCCTACAGTTTCTTTAAAATCTGTGGCTAAAGAGAGAACCTACGAGCACCCCAGCATAGAAAATCTGCAGTGTCAGCAGCAAGCAGGTGAAACTTGTGGTATGTGGATATTACTAGTGACTCAACTGTGATGAAAGGTTGTAACAATGGTAATCAACCTCAAGGTGCACCCTTAAGGTATCTGACTTCTTCATTCTGCAGCTCATGACATCCTGTCCCATTTCTTCCAGTGCACAGCAGGGGAAGAAGCAGCCTTTCGTTCTATCACTAATTGCTGCAGTGCCAATGTCTCTGAAGCTATAATCACATGCAAGAACAGGCCAGCCAACTATTTGGGAAAAAAGAGAGAGATATCAGCAAAACAGCTTCTGTGTGTATGTATGCACTGAATTGTGGAAGAAATCCACTGGGAAAGAAAAGCATACAGGAGGAGTTGGCAGGAATGGCATACAAAGAAGGAAATTAGAAATATTCCCCAAACAAATAGGGACGGTGCCAGAAACACTAAAGCTCAGCTGAAGTTTCAGTTTGCATATCAAGGTGTCCTGGTTTAAGACAGCCCATTCTAACAAGAGTGATTGGGTCAGAGTGTTGAGGTTAATGAGCTATAGTTTGTGAAGGCTGTTCTGGGGATTTTATCCTGGGACCACTCTAACAGTAGAACGGATTGCCCAGAACAGTTGTCCATCTTTGGAAATTTTCAAAACCAGACTGAACTTTAAGCAAACTGGTTTGACTTCATCACTGACATTGATTTGAACAGGAAACTGGACTAGAGAACTCCTGAGGTCTCTTCTAACCTGAATAATCCTGTAATTCCTACCATGAGTGTTCAACACTGGAAAGCCACTTTGGATGCACCATCCTGTCCCAATACTAAGTTGTTCCACACCCATTTTACAAATAAGGTATTGCAGCTTCAACTATTCATTGCTGAAAACCTTTCACATAACTCTTTGTCAGCATTTCCATCCTGACAGAAAACAGATGTTTGTGGGTTTTTTCCCCTTCTGGGTTGTTTTTCTGTGGTTGTTGTTGTTTGTTTGTTTTTTATAACTGGGACTCTTCAGTGTATAAGTTGTGTAGCTGAGTTTGTTCTGTGCATATTACATATGCTTACATATCAGATACCAGTAGTAACTTAGTGTAAGTAAGGTCACTGAGTCCAACCTATCACCCAACACTATCCAATCAACTAAACCATGGTGCCAAGTGCCCCACCCAGTCTCCTCTTAAACACATCCAGTGATGGTGACTCCACCACCTCCCTAGGCAGCCCATTCCAATGGACAACCACTCTTTCTGGGAAGAACTTCTTCCTAACATCCAGTCTAAAGCTCCCCTGGCACAGCTTGAGACTGTGTCCTCTTGTTCTGACACAGGTTACCTGGGAGAAGAGACCAACACCCAGCTGGCTATAACCTCCCTTCAGGTAGTTGTAGGCAGCAATAAGGTCTCCTCCGAGCCTCCTTTTCTCCGGGCTAAGCAACCCCAGCTCCCTCAGCCTCTCCTCTCAGGGCTTGTGATCGAGGCCTCTCACCAGCCTTGTTGACCTTCTCTGGACACATTCCAGCAACTCAACATCTTTCCAAAACTCAGTGGCCCAGAACTGGACACAGGACTCAAGGTGTGGCCTAACCAATGCAGAGTACAGGGGCACAATGACTTCCTGCTCCAGCTGGCCACACTATTCCTGATGCAGGCCAGGATGCCATTGGCCTTCTTGGCCACCTGGGCACACTGTAATAAACATCTTCACCTGCTTACATCTAGTCCTGGAAGCTATGCTCAGGGTGATCAAACACCTATACTACAACAAATGGTGACCCCAAACATGCACCTTGAGCAACTATATATAAGGACTCTCACTTGCACCACCATCAAAAAATTTGGCTTCATTGGGACTGCAGAGATGGTGCTTGTTGGGGTTACAGAATGGTAGCCTTTAAGTTGCTAATCTCTTGAGATTCGCTAAAGACCGTTGTTGCTAGAAGGGTAGCCTAGCACCGGTAATGCTCCCCAGCTTAGCTTAAGAAGAGGTGTGAAAAGCACAAACATCCGGACATTAAAAATAAGAAAAAAAAAAAAAAAGAAAAAAAAGAAAGAAAAATTAGAGACACCTCTGGAAAAAAAAAAAAGAAGAGAATACACAGACCTGCGAAGCTGAGGTGAGCTGTTGGGTTAATTCTAGGGTTTGGAGCCTCTTTGTTTGGTAAGCACATAAAAGACAAGAAATCGATACTGGGAGTCATTACTTATATCTTAAAAAAAGCCCAACCAACCAGCTGCAGAGGCTGATGCAGGTGCTGGCACTTCACCAACAGCAATAGCAGCCCATGACCCCCCCGCTGCAAGCCCCTCCACCTCAGCTTCACCCTCAGCTTGGCAAATTCGCTGCAGCTTTTTAAAGTTCTCTGTGTTTTAATTGAGGACAGAAGGGACATTTTAAGTGAAAAGTATGACTTGGGAGAAGATAACTGTCCTAGAAGCCTGTCAGAAACTCTTTAAGCAACATGAGAAATCTATCGGTACCACTGCTTTTCAGCAGATGCTCTTTCCAGCTTCTAACCACCGCTCCTCTATCTCTAAAAGAACAGTGTATGATCCAGGGATCTGGCATAAGATCAGAACTGAGTTTTGGGACTATGCTAAGAAGGAGAGTAAGGTCAGAGAAATTAAAGCAATGCCTATCTGAGAGAAGAAAATGAGAAACACTGATTGCCAGATACTTTTGTGTACTTTAAGAGATGCTACTGTGAGTGATGTGCTAACAGCTTGCGTGCACCAACATCTGGCAATATGGAGCGGAGAAGAAGCAATGGTGTCTACTCTAATCATCTTGAGTTTCAGGCTCAAAAACATAAATTAAGCTCAGAGTCACTGCTATCACCTCAGTGCCATTGAGAAATCCTGTGTTTCAACTGAAAACTACCTGAAAAGGCAGCTGCTGTGAATTCAGCACTGTTTCCCCCCCATTACCTCCCTTTCCCCACCTCTTCCCCCTACTCTGTAGCTACAATGGCTTTGCAGAGCCTGTTAATTTCCCCCCCCCACTTGTCTACAAAAGCTATGTCCTGATTTAAAGTAACAGTGCTAAGTTTTGTTATTTCTGATTGTAAGGTACTTTAAAGATTTGTTATTTTGATGTTTTTAGTAGTTAAGTTTTAATAGTAAGCATTATGAATAATGGGTACTTATGTTAGGTATTTAGTGATTAAGTTTAAGTAGAATAAGTTATTCTAGGAGTTCACAGGTTAAGTTATTTTTTCTCTTTGGTTTGAACCTTTTTTCTTTTTCTGTGTGCCATGGCATTTCAAAAGAGCTCTATAGGTGAGGATTTGGTAAGTAGCTTTTAATTTTAAAAAGCATGCTTTAGTTAATGCCGAATCTTTTAGGTTTCTTTTTTAGACATTGATTTGATGGTTTAATTTTAACATAGTTCTTCAAGTTTCTCAGGGATTTTTGGTATCAGCATAAGTTAGGATTTTGATATAAGTATATTATACAATGTTTGGGTTTTTTTTTGGTCTTTGCTTTGTATTCATAATAGCTTTAAGATAAGGATTATATATTTAAAAAAATTTAAAAAAGGGGGGGGTTGTGGGAAATACATGTTTTATAACCTACAGCTTTAGTGATTCCAGCAAGGAAAAGCTAACCTATGTCATGACCTGAAAACATCAATTTTGCAACTCAGTGCTGCAATCATCTCAGCAGAAGACAGCACAATAATCAAGAGGATGGGACAAACAGCATTTCCCATGAAACTGAAAATCAGCAGACCTACCTAACACCAATCACAATGACCGTCATGATAATCTGAAACCTAAAGCATCAATCAGAGGCTGATTGCACAAAAATGTACCAGAAAACATCTGAATTAGGACTGAATATCATGGTTGCTTAATTGTTGTGTGATTAGGGAATATGTTCAGGCAGATTTATATGATAACTCACCAGTCTGTCATAGTTAAGTAATAATGTTAAATAGTTAAAGCGAAGATCAACATTAATTACAGCACAAAAGACATTTTTATTTTAGGTTACAAAAAAAAAAAAACAAAAAAAAAAACAAAAAACAACCCAAAAAGGAGGGGGGAGGAATTCAGGTATTATGTCACAATTATGTCATGGCAATCTGGTGAAGTCCCCACAGACTGGAAAAGGGGAAACATTGCCCCCATCTTCAAAAAGGGCAAGAAGGAGGAACCAGGGATCTACAGGCCAGTCAGTCTCACCTCTGTGCCCAGAAAGATCATGGAGCAGATCCTCCTGGAGTCACTACTCGCTCAAAAGAATAGTGAAGAGGTGATTGGGAACAGTCAGCATGGCTTCGCCAAGGGCAAATCCTGCCTGACCAACCTGGTTGCCTTCTATGAGCAGGTGACAAAATTAATAGATGAGGGGCGAGCAACTGATGTCATTTACCTGGACCTGAGCAAAGCCTTCGACACTGTCCCGCACCACATCCTGGTCTCCAAACTGGTGACACATATGGGTTTGATGGGTGGACTACTAGATGGATAAGGAACTGGCTTGATGGCCACACCCAAAGAGTGGCTGTCAATGGGTCCATGTCCCAGTGGAGGCCAGAGACAAGCGGAGTCCCTCAGGGATCAGTCCTAGGACCAGTCTTGTTCAACATCTTTGTGGGTGACCTGGACAGTGGCATTGAGTGCACCCTCAGCAAGTTTGCTGATGACACCAAGCTGTGTGGTGCAGCAGACACGCTGGAGGGAAGGGAGGCCATCCAGAGGGACCTTGACAGGCTGGAGAGGTGGGCACAAGCCAACCTCATGAAGTTCAATAAGAGCAAGTGCAGGGTCCTGCATCTGGGTCAAAGCAATCCCAGGCACAAATCCAGGCTTGGCAGTGACTGGCTTGAAAGCAGTCCTGAGGAGAGAGACTTAGGAGTGCTGGTGGACAGAAAGCTCAAAACGAGTTCTCAATGTGCAGCCCACAAAGCCAATCAGATCCTGGGCTGCATCAGAAGTGTGGCCAGCAGGTTGAGGGAGGTGATCCTCCCCCTCTACTCAGCCCTGGTGAGACCCCACCTGGAGTACTGTGTCCAGTTCTGGAGCCCCTATTACAAGAGGGATGTGGAGGTGCTGGAGCATGTCCAGAGAAGGGCCACAAGGATGATCAGAGGCCTGGAGCACCTCTCCTATGAGGACAGACTGAAGGAGTTGGGGCTGTTCAGTCTGCAGAAGAGAAGGCTCCGAGGTGACCTAATTGTGGCCTTCCAGTATCTGAAGGGGGCCTACAGGAAGGCTGGGGAGGGACTTCTCAGGATGTCAGGTAGTGATAGAACTAGGGGGAATGGAATGAAGCTGGAGGTGGGGAGATTCAGGCTAGATGTGAGGAGGAGGTTCTTCACCATGAGAGTGGTGAAACCCTGGAATGGGTTGTCCAGGGAGGTGGTCGAGGCCCCGTCCCTGGGGGTGTTTAAGACCAGGCTGGCTGAGGCTCTGTCCAGCCTGATCTAGTGTGGGGTGTCCCTGCCCATGGCAGGGGGGTTGGAACTAGATGATCCTTGTGGTCCCTTCCAACCCTGAATGAAACTATGAAACTATGAAACTATGAAAGAATAGCCAAAGCATGTTCTCAAATTTTTATTTTATATGTGGTTTTAAGTGTCATCTAACAAAATTTATGGAGAATAGAAACATTTTGGAGGTTTTTAGTTGGGAGAAATTTGAAAGAAAAAACAACAACTACATTAGGCCAAAGTTGAGATCAATAGGACTCAGTACCTTTCCTTAGCAAAAGGAAAGCATCAAGAGATCAGTATGTTAGGATGAGTAAAAGTAGATTACTGTGTTATGTTCAATTTTATATTGGGCAGAACCATGAATATGCAGGATGTAATTTCTGACCCAGCAAAGTAGCCTTTTCACTCTTGCTGTCTGCCTACAGGTATTTTCCTTATCTGTGGAGATAGAACCTGGCCAGCTCTACCCTCATGGTTCAAGAGAGAATCTTGCTGACATTAAACAATTCTATGATTTTTGATCGTCTTTGAAAAAGATAAAGGTGTAAGATGCTTTTGAAGTAGATTGTAAAAGACAGTGCTGAAGATTGGGTTTGCTGTATTTGTAGGTCTTTGTATCTTAATCTGTGTGTACAATGTGTTCAGGCTAGAACTGGTATGGTTGATCAAGTCTTCTTTATTAATAAGAAAAGGGGAATGTAAGAATTGGAATTAGTAAGATCTAAGTTTTCCTTTAAGAGATCAGGCAGGTAACAAAGAAGTTCAAACCTGTAGGATGAAACTTTCTGTCTGAAAGAAGCAACTGTTCTGTTTGTGTTCCGATCTTGTAAGATAAGCAGAAAGGAATGTGTGCTTTTTACTGTAATGTAGCTAGAAATGTTATCTTTAACCACATAGCCAGTTGTGTTAGAATAAGCTAATTGGTATAGCTCTGAGTACTGTATCTTTTACGGATTACATCAGTCTGTTAGAAATGCTACATTACAGAACTTTTGCTATATAGTTAATTTTATCTTGCTTGCTTCTATGTATGCAAAGAATGTTAGAATGGTTGATCAAAAGTGTGGTTCTACTAGAAAAAGAAAAAGGGGGAGATGTAGAAGGGCTGGGTTTTGATAGCTTTGGAAGGTTATGGTTGGTCTGTGACATGGAAAAGAATGTAAACATCTTGTGACTGAGGAGAAGAAACTGGGCAGAATTTGGTTAGATGTGTTAAAATATTGTTTTGTTATTTTAACCTATTGTATGCCTTAATTACAGGCATGTCAGTAGAAAATAGCCAATTAAGATGTGACACACGTGCCTTCTGATAGAGTACATAACTTTGCTGTATAACGTAATAAACGTTTTCGCCTACTTACATCTTGTCCTGGAAGCTGTGCTCAGGGTGATCAAACACCTATACAACAACAAATGGTGACCCCAACAACAATGCTATACTACAACAGGTATGCTGGGGCGTGGGGAAGAAAGGGTGACATTAGGAAGAACAGCACTGATGGAGATGTATGAGGCAGAAGCAGTGCACAAGGAAAGAATGAGGAGGTGCAGGGCAGATGATGCCATTCTCCTTTAGCACTAATCCTAATTGCTGTCTTTGGTGAGCTGCCAGTTACAAGTGGTGTTCTTGTTGGTGGGAGACATGGTGTAGACTACAAGAACGGAGTTGCAAAGGGCTGCTCTCAGTGACTTTACCTCCCTGCAGACTAGTCCTCACAGAGTAAAGCAGCAAAAATGAAAAGGCATGAATTTCCTTCCCAGATGTGATTCACACAGATTCCTCTCACTATTATGGTCCAAACAGCAAAGCATTATCTCCTGCTGTAGTTGTCTTTTTTCCCTTTCTGTGACCTTACTTGACATAGTTTCTGATGTCTGTGCCCAAGGTGACAGGACTCTCACAGACAGTATCCCCTTCACTGTCCAGCTACAACTCACTCCTAGACTATATTTCAAGTAGATAACATCACACAGACATGAAAAGTAATGCAGAAAGGGCCTAACCTGGGCAGCCTTGACTCTGGTGTGTCCTACAAATATGTGGACTTTGAGCTTTTCATTTACTTTACTAACAAAATGGACAGCAGAGAGCAGAAGCAGTACAGATATTTCACGTGTTGGGCAAATCATGTGGGCAGAGCCTCATACAAGTTCATTTTTATACAGGGCTTGACTGCCTACAGGAGAGAGTGGTGGTTCTCCTGGTGAGCACTGACTGCTGGTCTCTTTGCCATCACATACACCTGGGCCTCTTTCTAGCATGTTGATGTACAATTTTCTCCCTGTGTCAGCACTATTGGGTCGGTAGGACGATTAACTCATGCACACAACTCAGGTCACAGCATGTCTCTTCAGAGCAAGGCAGAAGGTACTGTGCATTCAGCCTACAGCACAGGAACAGCAGTGCTCCTTTGTCAGCAGCTCATAAACAAGGCAAAGCTGGTCAGGCATTTGCAAACACAGGAACAGGTTAATCGTTACTACTAGATTAACAGCCTATTTTGCTATTGCTAAACGTCAACCACCGATTCCACCTGAGGGACACAGGAAGGAACCATCCTATCAGTAATGCTTGTGCACTAGTTCAAACAACCCACGCTTCCCTGCCGTGCAATGACAGACTACACTTGGGGTTGAAATTTCTTCTGCCTTTTTTTCCCCCTTGTCCTCCCACCCTAGCTCTACTTCCTACTACCCTCCTCCTGCCATCAGCACCCCCAAAATACTAAAGCTGCTGCTCTGGTGCTGCCCCTGCCAAGAGTTCCATGTTACTCTTACGAAACGTGGACCGGCCAGCGGGTATTAGTGATGTGGCTACTGTTGTCATTTCAACAACACACGCAGAAAGAGATGAGTTTCGTCTGCCGGACGTCTCAGCAGTCCACTTTCTGAGCAATCTCGTTTCGGAACACCGGACTTCTCTCTGCCAAGCAAGCCTTTTCCTCTCCCGGCAAAGGCGGCTACCTAAGCACCAGCGACAGCGCCGGCGAGGAAGGGGCGTCAGCCGGCTTGGCACGCCTCTGCAGGACGCGCCCGCCCGGCTGCCCTGTGTTGCGAGCCGCGCCGCGCCAGCCGGCGCCATGCAGTGCAGCAGTCGGAGGCGACGTCGGGGCCGCCCCGAACGCCAGAGAACGCAACGGGGCGGGACCAGGCGGGGCCGTGCCGCGCTGTGCCGTGCCGTGCCGTGCTGTGCCGTGCTGTACCGCGTCGCGATGGAGGGTAGTGAAGCGGACAGCCTGCTAGGGGAAGGCGGCCTGGGACAGCTGGGCCAGTTCAAGAGCTACCGGCGGCGGTGGTTCTTGCTGGCCTCTGTATGCCTGCTGAACTGTTCGAACGCCATGGTGAGTGCGGGGCTGGGCGGGCAGGGCATCAGCCTGGCCGAGGGGCCGCTGGGCGCCCGGCTTCCTCCTCCGCGGGGAGCGGCTGCTGCCGCGCAATCTGCAGCGCAGGACGGCCCCGCGCCGAGCAGACAAAGCAAAGAGCCCTCTCTTTTGCCTTCCTGTGCAGGAGCTGTAGAAACCAGTTCTGGGTATGGCTGCCGCCGAGAGAGGATAGGGTGACAGGGTCGCCGGAACCCAAAGTGCCTCCTGTCTCTTCCTAGAAACAGGCAGGCAATCCTCAGGACTCTGCCCCAGTGCGATCAGGCCCACCCCCTCATCCTTGGACCAGCGGGACTCAGCTGTACTAGCGGAGCGCAGGGAAGCCTCAGCCTGGCCGTGCCCTAGGGACGGAATAAGAGTCTTTTCCTCTAAAACTTACTTCACTGGTTCCGATTTCGGGCTTCACACCTCCTTCTCTGACCGGTGGGGTCCGAGGCATGAAGGGTGGTGATAGGGGAAGGGCAGGATGGGGTAGGAGCGCGTATGTGTGATCTAGAAGAACACAGCTGGAAGCACCACAGCTTAGATTGGGATGGTGCAAAATGTGCTCCGGAGCACTGGTGAAATTGTTGCCGGGTTTACTTCGTAGGCTTTGGGGAGGAATAGAACGTATTCAGTGTCTGTGAGGGCCACGTGTTTCAAAATTCAGGAATAGGAGAACAGTACTGAAACCCCTAAGACAGGGGAGCAGAAGTTAGCTCTGCTTTATTGCTGGCCTATGACAGCAGATTTATCTGGTCAGAAAAAGTAAGTGGTAGGTTTCACTTTGGTGTCTGTTGCACATGCAGAACATGTAGTAGTTGTGCTCTAAGTATACTGGTATATGAACTTCTTATTGTCTACAGGTATTTACTCTGAAAGACCTGGGGAAAAAAAAAGATGCCAGAGTTCATCTGCTGTACAGATTAAAACCATATTCAGTAATTATCAAGCTAAACACATAAAGTTTCCTCTTGCTAAGTCTTAGTATGTGGTGTGGAAGTCCAGATCTTTGCTCATCAAGTCAGTGAGGATGTTGATAATTATCAGACTGATAAAGAGTTATTCATGTGGGTGAGGATTACCATGCTGTGAATGCAGACTATCAGGCAGCCAAGATCAGGCACTGCAACCTGCAAACATTCAAATGCTGGGAAGAAAGAGTGGATATTCAATGATGCAAGAGTGCTGGAGTAGAGAACTGGGAAACATAGTAAGAATTTGGCTGTATATGGAAATCAAAAAATGCGTAGTGAAAAAAGTATGAAGGGAAATCTGTATCCTTTGAGTGTAAACAAGTGTCCTGCAGGAAGGGGATGTGAAACCCCTGATAGTTGCTTGCAGTTGAATTGGCATAGCATGAGAACACAATATAGCAACAAAAAAACCCACCCTGCTAGAAATGGACAGTGACAGTAGGGGTGAAAGAAGCTATAGGAGACCTTGTATATGCTTCAACTTTTCTGAAACCTTAACAGTGAAACTAGAGGGCAACTTAAAAAGGTGTAACTGTGTCATGAGTTATGTTACTGAAAGCTTTGTAGCCCTGGAAGATTGTACTGTTATTTATCAGCTTGTCTTGCCAACCTTCAGACTGTCCACAATATTATTTTCAACAGAGTGAACCCAAGCCCAAACATCACAGCTTCAAAACTGTGTGCTTAATAAATACCCTAGCATGTAAATACTATTTCTAAGCCACTGCAAAGGTCTGGATTGGCAAGTATGCTGACGTACAAAGTTGTAACATTTCCTGATGCTAAAGCTTCTTCTAAATGTTCCCGATAGAAATCACATTAAAATGGAGGGAGTGGTTGAAAGGCCATGAAATCAAAGTGGTTGGTTACTGTTTAAAGGCTCCAGATGGAAAGATAATTTACCAGTTCTGTGGTGTGAAAATTGCCTTGCAGATTAAGATGTGTCCTTAATTATTGTGCAGAGGTGCACGTAGCACGTTGTTCTATGTATTCCTGTGTCAGGCAATCTGCAAAATGCATATGGTGAGGACACATGACTTTTGAATTGTCTGGCTTGGAAAGAAAAGATCACCTCGTGCTGAGGACGATGTCTTGTATACCCCCACTCTTACCCATGCATAAGTACAGTTTTCTGTTAGTGGCCTTCAGTGTCACAAAAAGTGGCAGACAGGAGATTGTCCTGAAGAGGGAGAGACTGTCAGTATTAGGAAGACAAGGTAGAAGCAATTAAACTGCAGAAAACCATATTTGGTTGTGTAGCAAGGAGAGGCACGAGAAAGAAGTATTTCTTAGTTCAGTGTGGTTTAGGATTGTGATAGAGCAAAACCAGAACAAAGCATATGAGAATGGAGAGGGTCCAGAGGAGGGCCACGGAAATGGTCAGGGAGTTGGACCACCTCTGCTACAAGGACAAGCTGAAGGAGCTGGGGTTGTTCAGCTTGGAGAAGAGGAGGCTCCAGGGAGGCCTGATTGCAGCCTTCCAATACCTGAAGGGGGCCTAAAAGAAGGATGGGAGAGACTGTTTACAAAGGCCTGTGGTGACAGGACAAGGGGCACTGGCTTCAAACTAGACAAGGACAGATTTAGACTGGATATCAGGAAGAAGTTCCTCACTATGGGGGTGGTGGAGCACTGGAACAGGTTGCCCAGGGAGGTGGTTGGGGCCCCTTCCCTGGAGATACTCAAGGTGAAGTTCAACAAGGCCCTGGGAGACCTGGTCCAGTTGGGGATGTCCCTGCTGACTTCAGGGAGGTCTGACTAGATGACCTTTGAAGGTCCCTTCTGGCCTGGACCATGCTGTGATTCTATGATGAAAGAGGTATTCTTCCCCATTTCATTCTGCTCCACATCATTGTGTGAAATCCTTTCTTTAACCAGAATTCAGTGGGGTAAATGGGACACAATGGAGACTTTTTCACCAACAGTAGATAGTGCCTTACTGAAATCTCTGTTCCTGACCTTAGTTTGAAAGCCTTTGTCTCTCCAGCTGTACAAGTGGCTACTGTCTTACCAGAGATTAGTTCTCATTTTCTAAATATGGCCTATTCTGGAAATTCCTAACTGACAATGTCGTGTAAGAAACCCTTGCGTTATCCTGAGAGGCCATGAGCAGGCATCAGTGTCATTCCTGGGCAGAGATGCTGTGCTGAGTGTAGCTAAGCTATGATCCCCATCTGATCTGCAGCTGTCTCTTGCAGCACTCTTGTTGAGGGGTGACAGAACTATGAGTGTGGTGTCTCCTCAAATTGTTGTCAAACTCATGCTGTGGTTTGGAGTGTGTGTGTTTTAATCCAAACACCTGATGTTTAAGAGTACTTACGATGTGCTGACAGCTGCTGTAGCAGTACACTGCCAAGGCAAATAAACAACTGTGTTGCTTCCTTCCAGTGAAGAGGAACAGCGTGGAACTTCGTATTTCTTAGGAGGAACTTTTTCTTGCCTTACTGCTGAGGACAGAGACATGCACAGAAGAAAGATACTGAGAGTGTTTCATGCCTTGTTCTGTGCTTACCAATGTAAGCAAGATGGGGAAGAGGACAGAAGCAGAGAGTTGGAACTGGTAGAAGTCCCATCTCAGGAGGTTTTTAAGGCCAGGCTGGATATGGCTCTTAGCAACCTGATCTAGTGTAAGGTGTCCCTGCTCATGGCAAGGGGAGTGGAACTAGATGAACCTTGAGGTGTCTTCCAACCCTGACCCTTCTATAATTCTATAAAGAAAATTTTTCTAATATCCATTCTAAACCTCCTCTGCCACAACTTGACGCCATTTCCTCTCATTCTGTTGTTAGTTACTCAGGAGAAGAGACCAACCCCACCTCACCACAACCTCATTTCAAGCAGTTGTAGAGAGCACTGAGGTCTCCCTTCTCCAGACTAAACAATCCCAGTTCCCTTAGCCACTCCTCGTAAGACATCTTCTCTAGACCCTTCACCAGCTTTGATGCCCTTCTCTGGATGTGCTCCAGCACTTCAATGTACTTCTTGTAGTGAGGGACCCAAAACTGTGCCCAGTATTCAAGGTGCAGCCTCACCTGTGTCAAGTACAGAGGCACGATCAGTTCTGTACTCCGGCTGTCTATGTTGCTTCTGTTCAAGGCCAGGACACCTGAGCACACTACTAGCTCATGTTAAGCTGGCTGTCAACCATCACTCCCACATCCTTTTCTGCTGGGCAGATATCCAGCCATGCTCCCCCAAGCCTGTACGGTTGCATGGGGTTCTTGTGACCCAAGCTTAGGGTCCAGCACTTAGCCTTAAATCTCATAAAATTGGTCACAACCCATCAACCCAGCCTATCCATACCAACTTCACAATGTCTCTGTCACCTCATATTCTTATAAATGGACTACAGCAATATGGACCATGCTATATGCTTCCATTTTAGAGACTGAAAAGGAATAAAGAGACTGTAAGGAGTAAAGAAGAACACCTAAGCATTCCAGATCACTTCAAGTCTTCATGCCTTGTTCTGTGCTTATCAGTGTAAGCAAGATGGGGAGGAGGACAGGAGGAGAAGGTTGGAGCTGGCTTATACTTGGCTGGCTGGTTCCTGACTCACCAGCCTGGAGGATTTCCGCCACTGCTTAGTGTGCTTGGGAGAGGAAGGAGAGCTGCCCAAGTAGGGACTGGCATGCTACAGGGCAGGGTGTGCCCAGTCCTCACCCATACCTGTCTGCTCCAGTAGTGTTCCTGTAGATAGACATGCATGCACAACTGCTGCAACCTATTTTGTCCTGCTAGTCATCCTGGGAGATGTAGAGGCTAAAGTTGACATCTAGGCAGGGATGTGACTTTTCTGAAGATCTCACCTGTGTTCTTACTTCCTAGGCTGTGGTGTCAGCACAGGTGCTTTCAGTTGAGGCCACACGCTGTTTGCTTCAAGACTGTGTGGCCTTTGAAGATGAGGAATCTGGTCCAAGGGCCTCATACTCCAGCCCCAGGAAAAGAGGATGCAGTCTATGTGTCTCAGACATTCTGCATCACCTTGAAAACAGCGTGTGGGTGCATGGGAGAGACCATGCTAGGACTGGTAGAGCTGCTGCAAGCAGTGCCTGCCTAGGGATTGTTGAGCTGTTCCTGTTAAAGAGCAGAAGGTCTCATTTTGTCTAATTCTAATTCATCCCCTTTGGCTCCTCCTTTTAAAGGTGTACATACAAGGTATTAGTGTTCCTGCACAGTGCACAGCTATGCAGTATGCCATTATGCAGTGGCAAGCACTCTATATGGCAGCCTTTGCTAGCTGACATCATGATTTGATGTGGCTTCATTTCTACCCTGCCTGATTGCATGCACTTGCCATTTTGCAGATGATTCTACTTTTCACTTTTTGAATCTTGGTTTGTATGTGAGGAGGGTAGATGCTGGTTAACAACTTGCCTTTTATGAAAAGTAACTTTTTTTTTTTTTTTTTGGATACTGCTTCTGTTAGGGCTGTGCTTGGTCATACATGTGATCCATATAGATATATCTCCAAGATACCTTTTAGTACTCTGACCTCTGAAAATCTTGGGTCTGTGATTATTCCTTCCACAGCTCACATTTGTATAGAGTCTGTAGGGAGTCCCACCTTCAGCCATCACTTCGCTACCATTGCAGACAGAGAATTTGTGGCTCAAAGCTCACCAGCAACTTTCGGCAGAAGTGAAAGGGTGGGCAAATGTTGGGATTCTGAACACCTTCTTTGCCTCAATTTTTAACAGCAAGGCAGGAGGAGTTCAGGACGAGTGGCCTCCGGAGCTGGGCGATGGGGTCGGGGAGCAGTGTAATGCCCCGGAAATCCATGAGGAGTTAGTTCGGGACCTGCTGAGCCACTTGGATATTCACAAGTCCATGGGACCAGACGGGATCCATCCTAGGGTGCTGAGAGAGCTGGCAGATGTGCTAGCTAGGCCACTCTCGATCATTTTCCTCCAGTCCTGGCTCACAGGTGAGGTCCCAGATGACTGGAAACTGGCCAACGTGGTCCCCATCCACAAGAAGGGTCGGATGGAGGAACCTGGAAACTACAGGCCGGTCAGCCTGACCTCAGTGCCAGGGAAAGTGATGGAGCAGATTATCCTGGTGGCAATAATTGCGCACCTGAAGGATGGCCAAGGGCTCAGGTCCAGCCAACATGGATTCAGGAAGGGCAGATCCTGCCTCTCCAACCTGATCTCTTTCTATGATCAGGTGACCCGCCTGGTGGACGTGGGGAGGCCTGTGGATGTGGTCTACCTGGACTTCAGCAAGGCCTTTGACACCGTCCCCCACAGCAAACTGCTGACTAAGCTGTCAGCCCATGGATTGGACCATTACACTCTGTGCTGGGTTAGGAACTGGCTGGAGGGCCGGGCCCAGAGAGTGGTAGTGAACGGTGCCACATCCAGCTGGTAGCCAGTCACCAGTGGTGTCCCCCAGGGATCAGTGCTGGGCCCTGTCCTCTTCAACATCTTCATCAATGATCTGGATGAAGGGGTAGAGTCAGTCATCAGCAAGTTTGCAGATGACACAAAGTTAGGGGCAGATGTTAGTCAGTTAGAGGGTAGAAAGGCTCTGCAGAGGGACCTCGACCGACTGGACAGATGGGCAGAGTCCAATGGGATGGCATTCAACAAGTCCAAGTGCTGAGTGCTGCACTTTGGCTACGGCAACCCCATGCAAAGCTACAGACCTGGGTCAGAGTGGCTGGAGAGCTCCCAAACAGAGAGGGACCTGGGTGTGCTGATCGACAACCACCTGAATATGAGCCAACAGTGTGCCCAGGTGGCCAGGAGGGCCAATAGCATCCTGGCCTGCATTAGGAATAGCATGGCCAGCAGGAGCAGTGAGGTCATAGTGCCCCTGTACTCTGCTTTGGTTAGGCCGCACCTTGAGTCCTGTGTCCAGTTCTGGGCCCCTCAGTTTAAGAAGGACATTGAAACACTTGAGCGTGTCCAGAGAAGGGCAACAAGGCTGGGGAGAGGCCTTGAACACAAGCCCTATGAGGAGAGGCTGAGGGAGCTGGGATTGTTTAGCCTGGAGAAGAGGAGGCTCAGGGGTGACCTCATTGCCCTCTACAACTACCTGAAGGGAGGTTGTAGCCAGGAAGGGGTTGGCCTCTTCTCCCAGGTAACCAGCACCAGAACAAGGGGACACAGTCTCAAGCTGTGCCAGGGGAAGTTTAGACTCGAGGTGAGGAGAAAGTTCTTCACCGAGCGAGTCATTTGTCATTGGAAGGGGTTGCCCAGGGAGGTGGTTGGGTCATCGACCCTGGAGGCGTTCAAGGGGAGATTGGACGTGGCACTTGGTGCCATGGTCTAGTCATGGGGTCTGTGTTGATAGGTTGGACTCGATGATCCTCGAGGTCCTTTCCAACCTAAGTGATACTGTGATACTGTGATTCCTTGGAATGGGTGTGGCAGTTTAGACAGGGTGCTTCCTTTTCCTGCCATATAAGTTACACCTCCAGTGTCCCAGGTGTCCAGCCCAGTATGTGGACAGAGGAAACAGCATATTTCATACCCATAATACCTGTGCCCTATAAATCCATCTGCAGAGTTATTCTCTTCCTCTTTATTCCCTCTCTGCTCCCATGGGAGATGCTCCCTATTTGGTAACAGTGGGGGAGTTGTCTCAAGGCCTCTTAGTCCTGGCTAGGCTTAATGCTAGGAGGAGAAGGGGGAGGGGCAGTCTCAGACATGGCCAGCCTGAGACTAGCCTTGCAGTGGGGGGGGAAGAAAGAGCCCTGGGGGTTTTGGGTATACCCTCAGGTGGGGAGAAGGGAAGTGTTGGGAGGCCTTTGGGTGTGGTGTAAGGGACTCTGCACACTTTGGGGTATCTTGCTGCTGTGCTTTGTAGTTTCTGTAAAGCACCAATTGCTTTTCCATTTAAACTTTTCATCACTTTCCAATCCATTTGTGTAAGTGTCATTCTTTTGCCCCTCTCAGGGACAAGAGAGGATCTCCCTGGCCACAAACCAGGAGAATGGATGAAAGGAATTTGGGTCATACAGGTTCTGAAGAGTTTGTATGGGAGTAAAACAGTTAAGGCAGTAGGATAAAGGAACTGAACCTGGAGATAGAGTTAGAAGGACTATGAGAACAGGAGGAAAACTAGAGTGTTTAGGCTGATTCTTAGAGGAAGAGGGATGGATATATGTCTGAGAATCACTTACGGGTTTACCAAGGTATTAGAAGGAGAAACAAAAGTCATTTAATTCTCTAGGTTGGAAAGAATCTTTAAAGATCATCTAGTCCAACATTCCTACAGTGAGGAAGGACATTGTTAATTAGATCAGGTTTCTCAGAGTCCCATCCTACCTGGTCTTGAATGTTTTCAGGAATGGGGCTTCTACCACTTCTCTGGGCAACCTATTCAAGTATTTCACCACCCTCACTGTAAAAAAATTAAATAGATATTTATTGTATGTAGTCTAAATCTACCCTCTTTAAGTTTAAAATTATTACTTCATGTTATAGAATAATTTCTGTTGGAAAAGACCTCTAAGGTCATCAAGTCCAACCATCAATGTAATGCCATCATGGCCATCAAACCAACTTCTGAACTGCTCTGTCTGCATGGGTTTTTTTGAATACTTCAAGGGCTAGTGACTCCACCACTTCCCTGGGCAGCCTATTCCAGTGCCTGATAACTCTTTCAGTAAAGAAATTTTCCTGGTATCCAATCTAAACCTCCCCTGGCACAACTTGAGGCCATTTCCTTTTGCTCCATCACTTGATACAAAGGAAAAGTGACCAACCCATGCCTCACTGCAGTCGTCTTTCAGAAAGCAGTAAGGTCTCTGTTCAGCCTCCTCTTTAGACTAAGCAATCCTAGTTTCGTCAGCTGCTCCTCATAAGACCTGCTATTCAGACCCTTTGCCAGCTTTGTTGACCCTCTCTGGATGTGATCCAGAAACTCAATGCCTTTGTAGTGAGTGACACAAAAGTGAATGAAGTATTCATGGTGTGACCTCACCAGTGTCAGAGTATGAGGGCACAACCACTTCCTTAGCTGGCCACAGGATGCTGTTGGCCCTCATGGCAACCAGAGTACACTGCTGGCACATGTTCAGATGGCTGTCATCCAGCACCCTCAGGTCCTTCTTCGCCCAGCACCATTACAGCCTCTCTGCTCCCAGCCCATAGCACTGCATGGGGTTGGTGTGATTCAAATGCAGGACCTGACACTTGGCCTTGTTAAACTTCATACAACTGCCTGCTGCCTGTATATCCAGCCTGTCCAGATGCCTTTTGCAGAGCCCTCCTGCTTTTGAGCAGATGAACAAGCTGCGCTAGGGGAAGTTTAGGCTCGAGGTGAGGAGAAAGTTCTTCGCAGAGAGAGTTGTTAGCCATTGGAATGGGCTGCCCAGGGAGGTGAAGGAGTCACCATCCCTGGAGGTGTTCAAGAGGGGATTGGATGTGGCACTTGGAGCCATGGTTTAGTAGTCATGAGGCCTTGGGTGACAGGTTGGACTTGATAATCTTTGAGGTCTTGTCCAACCTTATTGATTCTATGATTCTATGAACACTCCCACCCAGTTTGGGGCCATGTGTCTTTACAAGCTAAGAAACAGAGGCAGGATGAGAACAGCTGTAACCTATTCTTGGTTATAGCAGTGCCCAAGCAGACCTGCAATGAGTGGAGAAGGGAACAGGCAGTCTCTGGGAGATGCAGGAGAAGGGAAAACAAAATGTCAGTTACAGGAAAGTCACAGGAAACAGAAAGAGCTGAAAGTTGAGCTGTTATCCCTCCAACATCAGTAGTGTTCAGATGGTTTGAATTTCAGTGCAGTTGCTTTCACTGATGGGCCCAAATGGTTCCAAATGCTAAAGGAGGTGTGGAGTTGGCTCTTCTGTAATTGAGAATACATAAACACTTTTGTCTTTTTTCTTCTGGTGATGAGATATGGCTACCCAATCAGCCAGCTGTGTACTGAAAGCAGTGGAAGCTGAAATTGTACTCCAGTGCAAGCTAGAATAGGCTTGTGGGTCTTTAGAGGACCTTCTGTCCTCTTCATCATCAGTTGCTGTACTCAGTGTACAAAGCACAAGTTTTTGTAGTGAAGAGTGTGTGTGGAGGTGTGACTTTCTGCCCAGAATTTTTTCCTCACGTTGACTGGCTTTCTGGACCAGAGGCTGGTATCTGTTTTTCAGTGGCACCTGGTGGGATGAGGTAGGCAAAGAAGGAGTTTGTCTACTGCTTCAACCATGGACTTGCCTCTATTCAGTCCTCTCGTGTAGACTACTGCCTCTGGTCTGGCAGGGCCAGGATACAGGGGCCCCCTGCTCTCATGTACTTGCTCCACCAGTGTATCTCCTGTTGCTTCCATGATGCTCCTTGACCTTTCAGTTTCCCCTTACCTGGCAAGGAGATCATCTGCCTGCTTGCAGGGCACACAGCAGTTGCCACAACTGCCGCTCACTGCCAGTGAAAGGCACTACCTTCCTGTCACCTGGACAGCTGCATGTTTCCATGGGTGCTCCATCTGGGTTCCCATGTCCACTCTGGCTAGTGTTGAATGCATCCTCAGCAGGTTTGCTGATGAGACCAAGCTGTGTGGTGCATTTGACATTCTGGAGGGAAGGGATGCCATCCAGAGGGACCTTGACAGGCTGGAGAGGTAGGCCCATGCCAACCTCATGAGGTTCAACAAGATCAGATGTTGGTCTCTTCTCCCAGGCAGCCAGTACCAGAACAAGAGGACACAGTCTCAGGCTGCGCCAGGGGAGGTTTAGGTTGGATGTTAGGAAGAAGTTCTATACAGAGAGAGTGATTGCCCATTGGAATGGGCTGCCCAAAGAGGTGCCATGGTTTTGTTGTTTAGGTGGGTTGGATTGGTTGATGGGTTGGACGCGATGATCTTGAAGGTCTCTTCCAACCTGGTTTATTATTATTATTATCAAGTGCAAGGTACTGCCCCTGGGTGGGGGCAGTCCCAAGCACAAATACAGGCTGGGTGGAGAATGGATAAAGAGCAGTCCTAAGGAGAAGGACTTGGAGGTGCTTGTTGATGAGAAGCTCAACATGAGCCAGCAACGTGTGCTTGCAGCCCAGAAACCCAACCTATCCTGGGCTACATGAGAAGCATAGCCAGTAGATTGAGGGAGGTGATTCTCCCGCTCTGCTCTGCTCTTGTGAGACCCCACCTGGAGTAGTATGTCCAGCTCTGGAAACCCCAACACAAGAAGGACATAGAATTGTTAGTGCATCCAGAAGAGGGCTATGAGGCTTCAGAAGGCTGAAGCATCTTTCCTGCAAAGACAGGATGAGACATCTGGGGTTGTCTATCCTGGAGAACACACCAGGAAGACCATATAGCAGCCTTCCAATATTTGAAGGAAGCTTACAGGATAGTTGGAGAGGGACTTTTTACAAAGGCATGTAGTGACAGGATTTATAGATTTGTAGAATACCAGGTTGGAAGGGACCTCAAGGATCATCTAGTCCAACCTTTCAGGGTAAGAATATAGTCCAAATGAGATGGCTCAGGACCCTGTCAAGCTGGGCCTTGAAATTGTCTAATGTAGGGGAATCCATCACCTCCCTTGGGAATTTGTTCCAATGTTTAATAGTTAAAATGGTGTAGTGGTGTGATGGTTTAATCCACCTGCACCCACAAAAACTTGGCTAGGCACAGTCAGAGAAGCTAATGAAAGCTGTATTTTACAAGCAATAACGAAATGCAATGAATATATATGAAATATACAGTATTTACAGTATTATACAAGAATTTACAGAAAAAGAAAACAAACATACAAATCTTCCTCCTTGGAGGATCCCACCTCGGGTTCCCCCCAACCTCTTGCCCCCTTCCCTTTTTCTCTAGATAATTAGACAACAAAGAGAAGAGTAGAAAAAGAATGTTAAGAGAATTCCAGTTAAGCTCAAAGCAGTTGTTAAGAAAGTTAGCTGTTTATCAGTTTCAGTCCAGGGTCAGCATGCATGTAGTCTGGCCGAGAAACAGAACAAAGATAAGACTGAGACCAGAATGTAAAATCGTAAAACTACATCCCACTCACCTACCAATGAAATTAGTTTAGAATTACCTTTCTTTTGTCTTCCTTTTTACACCCAAACATTCAGCTAGAGAATTTTGCAGCTATCCATTCTTAAAGACACAGCTTAAACTGTCACAAATGGTGAGAAATGGTGGCATACCGTCTGAATCTTCCCAGTAGCAACTTGTGCCCATTACCCTTGTCTCACCATGTGACTCTTTGTGAAAAGGAAGTCTACCTCCTCATGACAGCCTCCCTTCATGTACTTATACATGGTTACGAGGTCTCCCCTAAGCCTTCTTTTCTCAAGGCTGAACAAACACAGTTCACTCAGCCTTCCTTCATGACAGGTCTTCCAGTCCTCTCATCATTCTTGTGGCCCTTCTCTGGACCTTTTCCAGCCTGTCCACATCTGTCTTGTACAATCAGGGACCAAAACTGTACACAGTGCTTGAGGTGGGGCCTGACCAGCACTGAGTAGAGTGGAAGAATGACCTCTTTATCCCTGTTTGTGACACCTTCATTGATGCAACTCAGCATCCTGTTGGCTTTCTTTGCCACTGCAGCACACTGTTCACTCATGTTGAGCCTTTTGTCCACCAAGACCCCCAGGTCCCTCTCCACAGTGCTGGTCTCAAGCCAGGTGGCTCCCAGTCTGAGCTGCATTCCTGGGTTATGTGTTCCCAGCTGCAGGACCCTGTGCTTGGCCTCATTAAACTTCATACAGTTCCTTCTTGCCCACTTGACCAGCCTGTCAGGATCTTCCTGGAAGGCGGCTCTCCCTTCTGGGGTCTCAACTTCCCCACTTATTTTTATGTTGTCAGCACACTTCATCAGGATGCTCTTAATTCCAATATTCAAATGATTAATGAAGATACTAAACAGCATTGGGCCCAGTACTGATCCCTGGGGGACCCCACCAGTGACAGGTTGCCAGTCTGAGAAAAAGCTATTTATTACCAACCACTGGGTATGGCCTGTCAGCCAGTTCCCTACCCACCACACTGACCACTTGTCTAGGGTACAGCATGTCTGTTTCTAAAGGTGGAGGCTGCAGGAGACGATGTCGAAAGCCTTGATGCAGATAGACAATGTCCACTGCATGCCCCACATCAACTGAGCCTGTCACCTTGTCATAGAAGGCAATCAGGTTTGTCAAGCGTGACTTACCCCTTGTGAATCCATGTTGGCTTTTCCCTGTCATCAGTTTATCCCTGTCTTATCCCTATCTTCAGTTTACTTGTAGTAGTTCCCAGGATTTGCTCTGTAACTTTTGCAGGGAATCATGTTAGGTTAATAGGTCTATAATTACCTGGATCTTCTTTGTTTTGTATACAGGGGTGACAATATCCTTCTTCCAGTCTTCAGGCACATCTCCTGACCTCCATGATTTCTCATGCATTATGAAGAAATACATACATTTCTCATATATTATGGCCTTGCAATGACATTGGCCAGTTCCTTTAACACTCTTGGATGGATGGATGGTATCTGGGCCTATCAGTTTTTTTGGGTCAAGCTCTTGTAGTAGTTGACACACCAACTCTTCCGTCACTGATGGCAGGATGAGGGGCAGTGGTTTTAAACTGGAAGAAGCTGGATGTAGATTAGATGTTAGAAAGAAAATCTTCACCATGGGGGTGGTGAGGCACTGGAACAGGCAGCCCAGAGAAGTTGTGGAGGCTCCAAGCCTGGAAGTGTGTCCAGTTCTCAGCCCCTCAATTCAAGAAAGATGTTGAGTTGCTCAAATGTGTCCAGAGAAGGGCAACAAAGCTGGTGAGAGGTCTGGAGCACAAATCCCATGAGGTGAGGCTGAAGGAGCTGAGGTTGTTTAGCCTGGAGAACAGGAGGCTCAGGGGAGACCTTATTGCTCTCTACAACTACCTGAAGGGTGGTTGTAGCCAGGTGGGGTTGGTCTCTTCTGCCAGGCAACCAGCAGCAGAACAAGAAGACAGAGTCTCAAGCTGTGCCAGGGGAAGTTTAGTCTTGATCTTAGAAAAAACTTCCTCAGAGAGTGATTGTCCATTGGAATGGGCTGCCCAGGGATGTAGTGGGGTCAACATCCCTGGAGGTGTTTAAGAAAAGAATGGATGAGGCACTCAGTACCATGGTCTAGTTGATTAGTTAGGGTTGGGTGATTGGTTGAACTTGGTGATCTTGGAGGTCTCTTCCAACCTGGCTGATTCTGTGGTTCTGTGTTCAAAACCAGGTGTCGGTGTTGCAACTGAATGGTCTCTAAGGTCCCTTCCAATAGAAACCATTCCATGATTCTAAGGGGCTGGAATCTCTTAGTTCTGTTGTTGTGACATCCATTAAACTACCTTCAGAGAAGACCATGGGGACACAGATGTAGCAAGTGGTATGTAACTGAGGCTCTTAAGTCTGTGTAGCTACAAGGGCAACTGCAGATAGGAAGAGCTGACTATAGACCACAAGGGTATTTTTCTACACAGAGGGACTTACGCAGGGCCTGAACAGCGCTGCAAGAATGGAGGTGTCCTATTTCTCTTTCCTTTATGTGTCCCAGGCTTTTGGTTCTGGTACCCTGTAACCCCACACATTGCCTCTCCTTCTGCATCTGTCACTGTGATTTACAGCAGGGAGCTCTGATAACAGGTTTTGGTGTGCCAAAGCAGAGTTAAGAAGAACCTCTCTCAGTCTGTGTTCTGTGCTTTTAGAGATTACAGGGCTTAGATCTCACTAGTAAAGAGCTGCATCATCTTCACTCTGTTTTGCCTGAAGGCATGTGTATCAGGGAAGTCCCTTCATAAGTACCAGACGTAGCAAAGCAGAGATTAAAAAACAGGTAGGATTAGGGCTTTACCTGTCAGCAGAACAGCTTGCTAACTGCTGTAGGTGGAGTCGTCACAGGTGGGAAAATTGAAAGCAGAAGGTGGCGTACTCGCTTATGGTGTTGTGTTAAGAGGTAACTTGGCAGGCAAAAAACCCCCTTTCATTTCAGCTTGTCCTCAGTTATCAGAGGGGCTGGAGTCGTGTAGGCTTACTTCCTGAGTGGTGCCCACTTCAGTACTGGAAGGCCAGTTGTGTCCAGTGTATGTTGAACTGTCATGATTATGGATGAACTAACAGCACACTGCACCTTCAGATTTGTCATGTTCTATGAATTCCCATGGCTATGCTTAAAAGAGTGTGATAGCATTCAATAAGAAAATGTGATGACTATCTTAACAAAAGTGCAGTTTATTAAAGCAGCAGTGCAGGCTCTTACAGGTTGCTAGTGATAAATACACTGTCTGCGAGTCACGTGCATGCATTAAAAATATATAAATAACACAACCTGGCTGGAGATGCGCAGAATCAAGAAACAACTCTATACAACAATGTAGGTTGCCCTGCAGAAGCACTTGGTGTAACCGAAGATTAGAGTCTTACCCAAAGGCATCCCTGTAAGGGGGCGTAAGAGGCTTAGCCCGTCAACTGATCCCAGAAGCTGCAGGTAGTCTGTGACGGTATCCTCCCCAATGTTCCCCTTCCCTCAGTGCTTTTTATACTATTTTTATCTTTCAGGTGGAGCTTGAGTGACTCTAGTCAAACATATAGACTATACCTTTATTATGAGAGGTGTAAGATTCTCTTACTCTGCTTTTAAAGGTATATCCTAAGCAAAATTCAGAGCACAAGCTGAGTGAGGGGTAGTAGCACCTCGGAGGCAGGTAGGTTTTGGGATGGAGGTTTATTTTGGCATTATAATAATACTATAATGAGCAAAATTCACACAAAGGTCAACATTTTGTCAAAAAATAACAGTCTGTTGGCCAGGGTAGCAGATACACACCTTACCAGTTCTGTAGTAAAATCCAGCTCCCATTCTTGCAATAATCTCAGAGTCTGGCTGCAGTGCCCTCACTTCACTCCACACTCCGGGCTGTTTGCAGGCCACATTACCCAGGGAACCATGGTGGAATGGATTCCCTGCATACCAGTCACATTCACACAGAATCACAAGATCACAGATTGTTAAGGACCTTGAAAGATCACCTAGTCCAACTCTCCTGTTAGAGCAGGATCACCTAGAGTAGGTCACATAGGAACACATCCAGGTGGGTTTTCAATGCCTCCAGAGAAGGAGACTCCACAACCTCTCTGGGCAGCCTGATCCAATGTTCTGTCACCCTCACAGTGAAGAAGTTTTTCCTTATGTTCACATGGAACTTCCTCTGTTCCAGCTTGCACCCATTGCCCCAACCTATCATTGGACATCAGTGTAAAGCACCTGATTCTGTTCCCCTGACACTCAGCCTTTACATATTATTCTGTCCTGGAAGCTCCTTCTGTATTACACATTTCCTTGATCTGTGATAGATGCCATACCTTTAATACAATTAATTTCCAAGTCACTTCTTTTCATTATTCCACACATGGAAATTTCCTTGTGTTGGCATTGGCAAAACCTCACAATACCATCTCTTTGTTGAAGGGCATTTGGTGGTCTCTTTGACCACAACTGCATCTCAAGTTCCATTGCCCAGTTTTTAATTTACCTGTTAGAACAACCATGGAAATGACCCTTGCCTAAACAGAGGCAGCTATGTCCTTTTTTTCCCTCTTCGTATCTACAAATAAGCCTTATTCCTATGCCTAAAACAGACTGGCAGGCTGTAACTTCCCCTTTCTGTGCTCTTACATATGTAAACTGGAAGTGGAGATCTGTCTCAGGATAGACATACAGGGCAGTCCAAATGCTTGGTTTTCAGAGATGAGTGTTTTACCAGGTCTAATGGAAACATGCCAGGGTGCTTGACCTCAGTGTGCCTATATGTACACAGCCATTGAAAACAAAAATCTGTGCCCCGGCTTGTAGTATCATTCTTCTAATGATGTAATGCATGTGTCAGCATCTTGTGCAAAGAAACAAGAGGGGCAAACTGTACCTGAAGCTGGCTTACAAAATGCATCATTTATTTAAACACAGTTTCTTGGTACAATGTTTTTTCACCACCACCACCATCTGGAAGGCTGTGAGAACTGAGAATTGCTGTTGCTGGAAACACACAGCTGGGTTTTGTTCAGCAGCAGTTTAGCACCCCATAATCAAACTAATGAGCATGCCTTAGTGATACCTGTAATATTTAAACTGTTCCATTAGCATTTAACATTTAAATTCCCATCCCAGTCTTACAGAGATCAGTTCTGGTAAAACAGGACAGTAGCATGATTCCACCAGAATATATTTTAAAAAGCTCATTTTATTAGAAGTCTGCTCCCAGTCTCCCAGTGACCTCAAATAGACTTCTTGTTGTCTGACAAAGAGACAGCAGCTGGAGATCTTTTGCAGGGAGCTATGGATTTTGTTCACGTTTCTGCAGACTTTATCATCTGGAGTATTCAGTGGCTGTGCAATCATCTAACAGTAGAGTAGCTTCCATGTGCATGATTGAAACTCCTTCATTGTTCTCAGGTTAGGCCAGTCTTTTCGAGAAACACTGGAGAGGGCATCTTTGCAAAGAATCCATACAAAAATCCTTACATTTGGGGTAGTGCCCTTAATTCTTTCTTGTAGGCATGATCTCACAACCTGATTTGAGGATCAAAGCAAGGCCTGTGATTCCTCAAGGAAATCAGAAGCAGGCAGCAACCTTGTGGAATCAGTGCCTAAAGTGAGGTTTAGGGAAATATTCTCACATGTGGGACTGGAAGGAAAAAAATGTATAGTCATTAAAGTACCTTATATGTTTCCCTGTTATGTGTTCTGATATATTGAATAATGCACTTTTTTTGAGTAATGTTATTATTTGAGGCCATATCTAGGGCGTGCCAGTGCAACCATAAATACCAGTTTGGATTTAAGAGGCAATTAGTTATAGAGAGGAGATGGCAGCCTGTTTCATGCTAACATAGAGGTATTCAGACTTGATGTGGCTCTGGGCAACTTGATCTAGTTGGAGGTATCCCTGCTCACTGCCAGGGGGTTGGACAAGATGACCTTTGAGGGTACCTTCCAACCCAATGCAATCCATAAATCTGTGAATCTGTGATTGCATGTAGTTTACTTCAGGTGAGTAGGTGCATCAGCAGCCAACATGTTCAATTTAGGAACAGTAAAAGGTACTAACTTCTGCTTCTGACAACTCCCAGCAGCAGGACTAAGGGACTAGTGATGAGGTAGTGAAATGAATGGGGTTCTCTGGGCATGATAATGGTAAATACTCCTTCCATGAGTAACTGCAGACACTGGAGGTTTAAATTTTTATTACCAATCTTGACATCCTAATTTCAGTCCTAACTATCCTAAGATAGTGAGCTCCTTCACAACTCAGGCAGTTTGAGGGTATGCTGAATTTCTGTTCTGATGAAGGTGTTCATGTTTACCCATCTTTGCACTGTCCTTTGCAGCTCTGGCTGACCTTTGCTCCTGTTGCTGATAAGACAGCTGCCTACTTCCACATTTCCCTGGAGACTGTCAACTGGCTCTCAGTAGTGTACCTCCTCATCTCAATCCCATTTGGTCTGGTGGCAACATGGGTTCTTGACAGCGTGGGGCTCAGATGTGCTGTAAGTTGAACTGTTCTGTTTCCCTGAGGGCATTTCACATAGAGCAGTAGCTGCACCAAGCAGTAGCATGCATTCTGTGAATGGCATTCTTGCCAAATGCAGCAGCATGTTGAAAGTTCTGTCCCAGTTCAGTAACAGCTGTTAAGTCACCTCTGAGGTGAAGAACAGTGGGAAAGGTCAGAATAATGTCACATGACTGCTTGCATTTTCCTGCTTCAGTTTTTGTTGTCTTAGTGGACTGACTGGGATAGATCCTGTGACCTGACTGTGAGCAGCTTGCTGTAATGGGGTAGGCTTTGCTGTGAAATGTGTTAGCACAGCTATTTTGTTTTCAGGCCAGTTTAAGGTATCAGTAGGGCAGGATGTAAGCAAGGGACACCTTTCAGCTCAGAGACTGGTCTATGCTAAGCCAGCTAGGGATCTCATACACAGTCTTCTCAGAGGCAAGAGTGCTGTGGAATGTGGCACTGAGACATTGACTTCTTAGTGGTACAGAAGTGCATTTGTGGGATCTGTAGGCTGCATGACTCATTGCCTTGATGTTTGGATTGTCACAGCAAAATATGGGTGATGGTGCAAACTTGCAGAGTGTAATAAATCAGCTTTGCATTTCTTACCTATTCCGTGACAGTGTCTGCTGTCTTGCATAAACTACATTGTGGTATGTTTCTCTTGGGGGCCACTTCGCTCTCTAACTTTCATGCAGTGGTTATTAACACTCAGTGTCTCCTGTAGTGCATTTGAGAGTCTCTGTTGCATTAAGTTCTGCCTTCAGGCTTCAGCACATAATCCCTGGCTGTTTCTCCTTGCTGCAGGTGATCCTGAGTGCGTGGCTGAACATGGCAGGTAGCATCATCCGGATGTTCAGTGTCCTGAAGTTCCTGAGCTTGGGTTCCCAGAACTACTTGTACCTGTTTATTGGGCAATGCCTTTGTGCACTGGCACAGCCCCTTATCATCTTTTCACCAACGAAACTGGCAGCACTGTGGTTCCCAGACCATCAGAGAGCAACGGCAAATATGATTGCATCAATGTGTAAGTCATAGAGTCATAGAATGGCTTGAGTTAAAAGGGACACTGAACTTCCTCTAGTTCTAACCCCTTCACCCATGGGTAGGGACCCTTCTAGATCAGGTTGGTCAAAGCCTCATCCAGCCTGGTCTTAAACACTTACAGAGATGAGGCATCCACAATTTCCCTAGACAACCCATTCGAGTATCTCACCACCCTTATAATAAAGAACTTCTTTCTAACATCTATTCTTAACCTGCCCTGCTCTAGTTTAAAAAGTCCCTCCCCAGTTTTCCTGTACCCACCTTCAGGTACTGGAAGGCTCATATAAAATCTCTCTGAAGCTTCCTCTTTTCCAGGCTGAATAACCCCAACTCTCTCAGCCCATCTTTGTAGGAGAGGTGCCCCAACTCTCTGATCAGCTTGTTGACCCTTGTGGTGGGTTGGAAGGGGTGAGGCCAAGAAGCCTCTTCCCTCCCCCCTGTAAGTAAAGGGAAAGAAAAATTGAAGGGAAAGGAAAAAAAAACTCACCAGCCAAATTAGCAAAGCAGTGGAGCTATATTTACAAAGCAGTGTAGGATTTTGCAGGGGAATATTTACAAATTTACAATATCTACAATATATACAAAGATATACAACAGAGTAACACAGAAATGAGAGTAACCCCCCTCGGCAGAGGGGTTTCCCCACCTCCGCTCTCTCCTCTCTCCCCCTTTCCCCAGAATAGTTCAGAAAAGAGGGAGAAAGAAGAAAGAAAGAAGTTAAAAGCAGTTTGTGTTAATTGGAAGCAGTTAATACAGGCCTTATCAGTTTTTCAAGGCCGGAGCCTTGGCAGAAAACCCAGCACAGACAGAAAGCTACTGCACCGAAGGAGATGCGGAAGCAAGAGTGACCGAGAAGTGCTGGAAATGCCCATTTCAGTCTCAGTTCAGATGGTGCTTCCTCCCACTTGACCAATGAAAATTAGTTTAGAGTATTCCTTCCGTTTACCAACTTCCATCCACCATACTCCCTTTCTTAAGGGGGCAACGTTAACCGGCCACAATCCACCCCTTCTAAACAATTTCATTGGCTGTTCACACTGTCCATCCAATCCAAAATGATATTTACAGTTCGTGAGTAAAGTTCATAGTCCATTCCGGCTATGCTCAGATGTAGATGATTTAAAAGTCCAAGAAAATCAGAAAATGAGAAAAGTGGAAAACAGTTCATTTCTTCACCGACGAAGCGAAGAAAAGGGAAACAGGGAAATCTCAGGGTCTCTTAGTTGACTCAGGGCTCTCAGGGTTCGTGCACCGTAGATTCCTCATTGATTCTTGTTTTGGGCGCGATATAGCTGTACAGCAGTTCGAAGTTAACCTCTTTCAGCTAAAGTTAAATTTCTTTGTGGAATACACCGAATTTCACCATTCTCTTGCATTACCCAATAAGTGTGACCCGGACCTTCAGCTGAAACCACCCCTCGGACAGGTTTAGCCTCTCCTGAGGGTGAAAATACCCAAACAGTTTTACCTAACAGATTCTTTTCTCTAACAACAGGAACTCTATCACCTTCTACTTTCCGTAGCAAATCTGAATGTGCAGGTCCAGCTCGGTTCACTGAACCTCTACTATTTACCAGCCAGGTTGCTTGTGCTAAATGTTTTCCCCAGTTTTTCAAAGATCCACCCCCCATGGCTTTAAGAGTGGTCTTCAACAAACCGTTGTAGCGTTCAATCTTCCCTGAAGCTGGTGCATAGTAGGGAATGTGGAATATCCACTCAATACCGTGCTCTTTTGCCCAGTTCTTTACAAGGTTGTTCTTGAAATGAGTTCTGTTGTCTGACTCAATCCTCTCTGGAGTTCCGTGTCTCCACAGGATTTGTCTCTCCAGACCGAGGATGGTGTTGCGTGCAGTTGCATGTGGAACTGGATAAGTTTCCAACCATCCAGTGTTTGCCTCTACCATAGTAAGCACGTATTGCTTACCAGAACGAGAACGTGGTAGAGTGATGTAGTCAATCTGCCAAGCTTCACCATACTTGTACTTGGACCATCGGTCACCATACCACAAGGGCTTAAGTCGTTTTGCCTGCTTAATAGCAGCACAAATGTCACAGTCATGGATGACTTGTGTGATAGCATCCATGGAAATGTCTATGGATCTGTCACGAGCCCATTGGTATGTTGCATCTCTGCCTTGATGTCCTGACGAATCCTGAGCCCACTGAGCTAAGAATATCTCACCTCGGTGTTTCCAGTCGAGATCAAGATTAGAGTCCATGTCTACTTGAGAAACTCTTGCAGCTAGATCTGCCTGATGGTTGTGTTGCTGTTCCTCAGTAGCTTTGCTCTTAGGAATGTGAGCATCGATGTGTCTCACTTTCACTGGAATTCTCTCGATTCGGTCAGCAATGTCCTGCCACAGGTTGGCTGCCCAAATGGGTTTTCCTTTTCTCTGCCAACCACTCTTCTTCCAGTTCTTTAGCCAACCCCATAGAGCATTGGCTATCATCCATGAGTCGGTGTAGAGATAAAGCTTTGGCCATCTCTCACGTTCAGCTACGTCGAGAGCTAGCTGGACAGCTTTTACCTCTGCGAACTGACTGGATTCTCCTTCTCCGTCTTTCGCCTCTGCAACTCGGCGTGTTGGACTCCACACTGCAGACTTCCACCTTCGCTTGTTTCCAACAAGACGACAGGAACCGTCTGTGAACAAAGCATATTTCTATTCATCATCAGAAAGGTCATTGTAAGGAGGAGCTTCCTCAGCACGAGTTACTTTCTCCTCTGGAGGTTTAGCACAGTTGATACCTTCAGGCCAACTTGAGATCACCTCCACTAGACCAGGTCTCTCAAGATTTCCCATTCGAGCTCTCTGTGTTATCAGAGCCATCCACTTGGACCATGTGGAGTCTGTGGCATGATGAGGTGTGGAGCCTTTGCCTTTGAACATCCAATTCAAAACTGGTAATCTGGGAGCTAAGAGAAGTTGTGATTCAGTTCCAATCACTTCAGAAGCTGCTTTTACTCCTTCATAGGCAGCTAGAATTTCTTTCTCTGTTGGAGTATAATTAGCCTCTGAACCTCTGTAACCTCGACTCCAGAAACCAAGAGGTCGTCCACGTGTCTCACCTGGAGCTTTTTGCCACAAGCACCAGGTTGGACCATTGTCACTTGCAGCCATGTACAAAATGTTCTTAATGTCTGGACCATCTCGGACAGGTCCCAGACCCATTGCTTGAATTACCTCTTGCTTTATCTGGTCAAAGGCTGCTTGTTGTTCAGGTCCCCAGTGGAAATGGTTTCTCTTTCGAGTCACATCATACAGAGGTTTCACAATCTGACTGTATCCAGGAATGTGCAGTCTCCAAAATCCCACTATCCCCAAGAAACGTAGGGTCTCTTGCTTGTTTGTGGGACTTGCCATGGTAGAGACTCTATTTACCACATCCACTGGAATGTGTCGGCGTCCATCCTGCCACCACACTCCCAGAAACTGAATTTCGGTGGTAGGTCCTTTCACCTTGTCTCGCTTGATGGCAAAACCTGCACTCAGAAGAATATCAATGATCTTGTTACCTTTCTCGAAGACTTCCTCAGCAGTTTTACCCCAGATGATGATATCATCGATGAACTGGATGTGTTCTGGAGCACCGCCTTTCTCCAGAGCATCGTGGATCACTGCATGACAGATGCTTGAGCTGTGGATCCAGCCCATTGGCAGCCTGTTGAAAGTGTACTGGATTCCTCTCCAGGTGAAAGCAAACTGAGGCCTGCATTCCTCTGCTATGGGAATAGAGAAAAATGCATTAGCAATGTCTATGGTAGCATACCATTTGGCCTCTTTGGATTCCAGCTCATACTGTAGCTCCATCATGTCTGGCACTGCTGCACTCATAGGTGGTGTCACTTCATTCAGGGCTCGGTAGTCTACTGTCAGACGCCAGTCTCCATTCTGCTTCCGCACAGGCCACTGGACTGTTGAAAGGTGAATGAGTTTTGCTGACGACTTTCTGACTCTCCAACTGACGAATCAGATTCTGAATGGGCAACAAAGAGTCACGGTTGGTTCTGTATTGTCTGTGATGCACAGTCTGAGAAGCAACCGGCAATTTAATGTCCTGTATCTTATGTTGTTCCACAACTGCAGATTCATCAGAAAGTTCAGGTCTGGCAGATAGCTTCAATTTTTGTCCATCAATTTCTATAGAAGCTACTCGAAATGCCCATTTGTAACCTCTAGGGTCCTTGAAACGCCCTTCTCTCAGAAAATCAATTCCCAAAATACAAGGTGCATCAGGTCCGGTCACAACTGTATGCTTCTTCCATTGTTTACCAGTTAAACTTATATTAACCTCCACTTTACTTAACTCTTGAGATCCACCAGTGACTCCCAGAATAGTTATAGACTCTGATCCCTGATAATTTGATGGTATTATGGTGCACTGAGCTCCTGTGTCAACCAAGGCCCTGTACTTCCAAAATTGTGAAGTGCCAGGCCACTGGATGTACACATCCCAATAGATTCTATTATCTCTGTTATCCCTCTCCTCCCCCTGGCGGGAGGCAGGGCACCCCTAGTTATGGGGAACATGCGCACATGTGCATTGCACGTAGTTTGCAGGGTTATAACTTTGCATGTTATAACTGGAGCCACTGTTGGAGCCATAAGAGTCGTTCTGGGGAACTGTGGAAGTAACAGCTACCCTTCTGGTATTGCTACCTTGGGTTCTGCCACTTTGCAATTCCCTCAGTCTCCTGAAAAGATTAGAAGTTGGTTGGCCATCCCAGCGGTTCATGTTCTCACCAAACTGATCACGCAGAGTTATCCAAATAGTTCTACGTGATTGCCTTGGTGGTCTGTTTTGGAATGACCTATTTTGGAGTGTCCTGTTTTGGAATGACCTCCTTGGAGGACGTGTATTTCTCACAGATGAAACTTGTACCCACCTGGAGGAAGAATTGAAATTATCCTTTTGTGCCAATTGGTATATGGAATCTTTTAACTCTCTTATGCAATTCTGTATATCACCAGACATCGTTTTAATGGCCAAAACCAAAGAACCACGTGTCATGCTATCCTCCAATTGTCTCATTTGATCACTGAATTGGCCAACCGTGGGAGAAGCTCCACCATAACTTCTTGACACAATTCTGCTTGCCAGAATGTTTGCATAATTGGAAGGAGCAAGTTTAATGATCTTTTTAGCAAGACCAATACCCACAGGAATGTCATCAGGATTCAGAGTTTCATGTTCACCATAGAGTAACTCTCTAACAGCAAATTCTCTCAAGCGCTTAATTCCCTCATCTATGGTAGTCCAGGGTTTAGGATTCCATGGAAGATCATCTCGGGAAGGGTATCTCAGGGCAACCGCCATTAAAAGGCGTATCCACAGATTAACCTTACCGAGAGCTCTGCCTAGATGTCTATCTATTCCATTGTCCCTTGAGAGAGTTCCTAACTGAGCTGCTGACTTGTCTCCAACTGTTAGAGCTGGAGCACCTGTATCATAACACCTACTGAGCCAAGCTAGAACTGGTTCCTTATCTGCCCTGGTGAAATCTTTACGGACATTACGCAATTCCTCCCGTGGAGAAGAACACTCCAAAATATCATCTTGCTCTTCATCTCCCTGAATTTTTTGTCCATATAATCCTGCTGTCATTCTCCTAAGGATCTCTTTAAGCTGAGAACCACCTTTGCCAGCTGCTTTCCTAGCTTCATCTGTATCCTGCTTTGATCTCACTAGGTTAGCTAGATCTTTAAAACAAACCACCTCTTCCTCCTGAGCAGGATCTCTTAGAGTAGAGGGCCCCTCACCAGGATCAGTCTCCACCTCTTCTTCTCCGTCTTTGGCCTTTCCACTTCTAATCTTTAAAGTAGCCACCTTAACTGGAGCTGTGTTTGAATTTACAGCCACCTTAATGGAAGCTGACAGGTCCTGAGATAAATCAGCTGCTGGGGCAGTGACTTCTGGTTCCACCGAGGGATTGGGTGGAAGTGACATTGCTCCGTTAATGGCCGACGGAGAAGAAGAAGAAGGAGAAGGAATGGGAGCCATGTTGATACCAGCTGACGCCTTTGGCAGCTTGCTGGAATCAGCAAAGTCATTTAGAGCTGCTTTACCAATTAACTTTTTAGCCTTCTTTTTGACTGACACAGGTTCTCCACAGTCCTCGTCACTAGATGACTCTGGGACTGATCGAGAGCTACGGTGTTTTCTTTTTGATCTAGTTTTAATAACAAAACACGCCCTGGACACCTTTCTCTCTCGCCACAAGGAATACAGAGAAAACACATTAGTTATCACCAGCAGCAGAATTATACACATCACATAAATCACCTTTGGGTCCCAGGCATCACCTAAAGTTACTCTCTCCTCAGGCGGAATCTTAAAACCCTTTATATCAATTGGGAGAGTGGTGGAGGTAACATTCCTGTATCTCACTGGCCATAGGAAATTAATACATTTTCCATACCATAATTTAACTCTATACATAACCCACATATGAATTGTCTGCACCAAATATTTACCCAGGTAATCCAAAAGCAAACCCAAACAATATCTGTAAACCAGAGCCCCAAAAATTGAAAAGAACAATCGCTCCACAAACCACAAGACCTTCATGTTTGCTAATTCAGCTAGAAAACACTAAATCAATCAGGTAATAAATTAAACTAATTATCTGCCCCACGTTGGGCGCCAATAAAAAAAAATGTGGTGGGTTGGAAGGGGTGAGGCCAAGAAGCCTCTTCCCTCCCCCCTGTAAGTAAAGGGAAAGAAAAATTGAAGGGAAAGGAAAAAAAAACTCACCAGCCGAATTAGCAAAGCAGTGGAGCTATATTTACAAAGCAGTGTAGGATTTTGCAGGGGAATATTTACAAATTTACAATATCTACAATATATACAAAGATATACAACAGAGTAACACAGAAATGAGAGTAACCCCCCTCAGCAGAGGGGGTTCCCCACCTCCGCTCTCCCCTCTCTCCCCCCCTTTCCCCAGAATAGTTCAGAAAAGAGGGAGAAAGAAGAAAGAAAGAAGTTAAAAGCAGTTTGTGTTAATTGGAAGCAGTTAATACAGGCCTTATCAGTTTTTCAAGGCCGGAGCCTTGGCAGAAAACCCAGCACAGACAGAAAGCTACTGCACCGAAGGAGATGCGGAAGCAAGAGTGACCGAGAAGTGCTGGAAATGCCCATTTCAGTCTCAGTTCAGATGGTGCTTCCTCCCACTTGACCAATGAAAATTAGTTTAGAGTATTCCTTCCGTTTACCAACTTCCATCCACCATACTCCCTTTCTTAAGGGGGCAACGTTAACTGGCCACACCCTTCTCTGTACCTGCTCCATCAGGTCTATGCCTCTCATATGTTGGGTGTCCCAGAGCTGGATACAGTACTCCACAGCAGAGCAGAGGGGCAGAATCGCCTCCCTTGATCTGTTGGCCATGCTGAGGATATAGTTTGCCTTCTGGGCTCCACAAGTACACATTGCTGGCTCAGGTCCAGATTCTCATGCACCAGAACACTCAACTCCTTTCCTGCAGGGCTGCTTTCAATCTCATCATCCCCTAGCCTGTATTGGTACAGAGGACTACCCCAACCCATGTGCAGAACCTTGCACTTGACCTTATTGAACCTTATGAGGTTCACACAGTCCCACTTCTCTGTCCTGTCTAGGTCCCTCTGGGTGGCATCCAATCCCTCATTCATGTCAGCCACACCAGTGAGCTTGGTATCATCAGCAAATTGGTGAGGGTGCACTCAATCTCACTATCTATATTATTGATGAAGATACTGTACAGTACTGGTCCAAGTAGGGGCCCATGAGGGACACCCCTTGTAACCTGTCTCCACCTGGATGTCAAGCATTGACCACTGTCCAGCCAGTTCCTTATTCACTGATCAGTCCACCCATCAAACCCATATGCCTCCCATTTAGAGAGAAGGTTGTTGGTGGGGTCTGTGTCAGAGGTTTACAGAAGTCCAGATAGATGATATCTGTTGGTCTCCCTTTGTCCACTGATGTAGTCACTCTATTTTAAGCCAGTAGGTTGGTCAGGCAGGACTTGCCCTTGGTGAAGCCATGCAGGCTTTTTTGAATCACTTCCCTGTGATAGCTTCTAGGAGGATCTGTTCTGTGGTCTTCTAGGTCACAGAGGTGAGTCAAAAAGGGTTCTCTTTTCTACCCCTTTTGAAAATGGGCATAATATTACCCTCTTCCAGTCTCCAGGGATATCACCTGACTGCCAGGACTTTTCAAATATCATGGAGAATGGCTTTGTGACTACATCAGCCAACTTCTTCAGGAGTCTGGGATGCATCTCATCAGGTCCCATAGAATGTATGTTCAGACGGACCTAAACCTGATCTTCCCTTACAATGGGAGGGAGTTTACACCCCTGGACCTCACCTAGTGGTCCATTGACTCAGGAGGGGTGAGAAGCGAGGATGCCAGTGAAGAATGGGGAAAAAAATTGGTTGAGTTTCTTAGCCTTCTTGTCTTCTGTTGACACTAGGTCTCCATTCTCACTCCTCAAAGGCACAATGCTTTCTTTAACCTCCCTTTGCTAGTTAATGTGTTTGTTATTCTTTGCATCTCATGCCACATTCAGCCCCAGACATGCCTTGGCCTTTCTGGCCTCATCTCTACACAACTGGGTGGTGTTCCTGTACTTCTCCCAGGTTACTTGTCCCTGCTTCCACTGCCTCTTCAGTTCCCTGTTGTTCTTTAGTTTGACCAGCAGGTATCTTTTCATCCATGCTGGTCTCTTCCCTCCCATGCCAGATTTCTTACACCTGAGGATTGAGCTCTTGTGCTTTGTGGAAAGCATCCTTAAAGATCTGCCACCTCTGTTCTGCTTCCTCATCCCTGAGGACAGTTTCCCATGGGGTTCTACTGACTAATTCCTTGAAGAGCTGCATGTTTGCTTTCCTAAAATTTAGAGTCCTGGCTATACTCCTTTCCTGCCCCATATTTCCTAGGACTGTGAACTCCACCAGATCATGATCACTGCAGCCCAGGCTGCCTCCAATCTTGACATCATTGACAAGATCACTAGTTTTCATGACCATCAGGTCCAGTATTGCATCTTCTCAGGTCACCACAGGCTGTCTATTACCTGGCTTAAGAAGTTATCAAGGCACTCCTTGTGTCTCCTCGACTGCCTACATCTTGTCATACTTTTCAGCAGATAAGTGATAGCTGCAAAACAATATGGCTACCTTCCACAACTTGCTAGTATTTGTGTGCCTTTCAGAGGCATCAGGCAAAGGAACACTTCTGTACTTTCCCCTGCAAACACTGCTCCACCCAAGAAATTCATAGCCATGTGCAATAAAACAGTGCCTTCAAGGTCTGGCAAGAATGGCCTTAATCCTACAGCTTGTTTGGAAGGTGTCCAAATTGCATGTGAGCCCAGTGCTCACAGCTGCCAAATTCTGTAACCGGATAGGGGTGAGGCTGCTGCAGCCACAGTTTTGCCCACCAGTTTGTCCAGTAGCAGGGTGGAGTATGTATTCCCAATTAGTATGTATCAGAAGACAGATAAAATGTACTTAGCTGGTGACAAAAATACACTTCGGATGCCAAACACAGCCTGACTACCCATGCAGAAACCACACCTTATGTGCAAGGTGCCTGCAAGCTGGGAAACTTGAGGGGAGGCACCAGATTTCCTTTCTCTGATCTCATTCCTTTCTTAGGTCCTTTGGGCCCTGCTAGAGACAGGATACTGCACCTGTTGAACCTATTTCTCTATGTGACATTTTCCCCAATGGCTGAAGGAAACCTCTTCCTACTTTCTCTAAGCATTTGAGACCTGCCCTAAAACTGGCCTGGCTCACTAGCTCCAGCTGGGAAATCTCACAGTACCTACATGTGTGTGGGAGATCCACTTGCCCTTTCCTAAAAAGAGGTAACAGCTGCTTTTCCTCCCCACTGCCTTGGAATTTTGGGGAAGGGGTAGGCATGGAGAAAAGGGTAGTATAGGAGCACCCCTATATGGCTTTCCCAATGCTGCTGCAAACCCAGAGCATGGGTACTGTTGCTTAGTAAGCATGAATTTATGGTGTCAGAACAAATAAATTATTTTTGCACTGCCTTCCCTAGAATGGGGTGGAGTTGATGGCTCACCTTGTTTCTCAGGTCTGAGACAGACCATCATCTTTCCATGCTGGAGAGGGAGTTCTGGGCACTTGGAGGAAACATGTTTTTAAGTGAGAGAGCAGCCAAAAAGCATTTCTCACAGTGTCCTCAGTCCTTACAGGACCAAATGGATCTAACTATGTGGAAGAATAAAACCAAAGAGCGAGGTGCAGGGCCAAGAACTGATCTGATGAAGCCCATGAGAAGTTCTCCTGTGTCAGAAGAAGGAGGTATCTGAGTCCACTGAAGTGGCCTCTGGTTCATCCATGAGATTCGTTGCTTACTGTGGTCAGCATGTTGTTATCAGCACCCTGCAAAGCTTCTGCGCATCAGCATCACTGTCTACACAACACAGAGCACCAGCGCAGTTTACTGCAAACTAATTCACCATGACCCACAGTGTACAGCTGGTTAACTACAGTGATCTCCTTTTCATCCTTAGTCTAGCTTCATATAATTTCTCATCCAAGGAACAGAAGGCAGCTGAAATCCATCTTCTTGGAAACTGTTATTTCATTGTGTCTGTGTAACATTTCACCAGAATCATAAACTAGTACTTTCCCAAATGCAGAGCTGAAATGCCATGGTGGTTGTGTTTGGCTGTGTCCAAGGATGAAGATGTTGCAACTTATCTGAGCAACTTGTTTCAGTGTTCAATCACTGTCAGAGTAAAAAAGTTTATGTTCAATTTCCTGTGCTACAATTTGTGCTCATTGCCTCTTACCCTGCCACTGGGCACCACTGAAAAAAACTCTGTTTCTCTTGTCATTACAATCTCTGATGAAGGTTCTTTTCTTCAGGCTGGACAATCCCATCTCTTTCTTTATGTATAGGAGATCCTCTGGTCCTGTAATATTGTCTTTGGCCCTTAAACGAACTTCCTCCATTAACTTTTTTTTCTTTCTTGTGTTCTTTGTATTGAGGAGCCCAGCACTGGACTTGGCACTACAGGGCTGCATGGAGGAGAAAGATCACTGCCTCTCACCTGCTGGCAATGCTCTTCCTAATGCAGACCAGGATGCCATTGAATGTGTTTCTGTGAGGCTGTATTGATGGGTCATGGTCAACCTGCAGTCCACCAACATCTTGTGTTCTTCTCTGCACAAGGCTTCTAAGCAAGTCACAACAAGGTGTTTATCCCACTCAATCCCAGTTAGACTCATTTCAGCTTCCAATACACTTACCTATTGGGATCACCCTGTCATCCCTCTATAGTTTGATGGTATTAGGGTACACTGTGCATCAGTCTTCTAGAGCTTTTTACTCCTGAGGGTCTCATGTGCCAGGCCACCAGATCCATACAGTCTAGTAAACCCAGTTGTCCCTTTCCTCCACCTTGCTGGAGAGCACTGCTCTAATACTGATCAGAGTTGCTCACCTCAGGAAAATTACTTAGAAGTCCCTTCAACAGGATCAGAATCCTTTCAAAAAATCAGCCTTTCTACTGTTTGTGGAATTTCCACTGTAAACTGGAGCATTGTTCTTCCTGGAGGAATCCTCTTTTGTGATTGCTTTTCCTCACAACTCATGTACTCATGCAATTAGGATCAGAGTAGGTTTTCCACTCCAAGTGCTTATATTCTCTCTGTGGTCATGTAGGTAAAACCACAGGGTACCTTGTGGTGTGTACTTCCAAGATTCTCTCTTGGGCAGGGGAGTCCTTACTCCTAGTAGCTGAGATATGAGACTGTACAAATAGGGAGTAGGACATGTCCTCTTTGAATTGCTGGAACTCCTGTGTCAGTTCCTCCACAGCTGAAACACAGGTCCGTATAGGGGAAGAGAGTCTTGCTGGATCTGGCCTAAGGTGGCCAGCCAATTCATCCACTGCTTGTCCTTGGCTTTCTTTTCATGATACTACTGCCAATGAGTTGGCATATGACAGTGGTACACTTCACAGAAACTTCCACCATGTGGGTAATGTGCAATGGACTTCCATCTGGATTTGTACATGGCTTCTCATCACTCAGATCATTAGAGATCGCCTCCAGCACAGCTCCCTCAGGTACTGGGTACCTCTCTCCATGGTGGTCCACATTCCTTGAAGGAATATTGCCTGATGTAAGTTGCCTCCAAAGGCTGAGGGTCTGTGTCTCTTTTCCAATAGCCTTGTCAATGCGCCCTTCCATAGACAGTGCTGCTTTGCTTCCCTGCCCTCTAATTCCAAACTACTGGCTTCATTATCCTGGCAATGGAGCAGCCAGGTGATAATGTCCTCCCCTGGACAATGGCTGAAATCCTTTTGCCTGTGTCTCAGCTCTGTCAGGGGCAGGTATCAGGTGATTACCTCTGGCTTTACTTTCCACTCTTATGATGACACTGGTTCATCATCATTTCTTACAAAGCAAACTGATTTTCATGTGTATTCTTTCTTTGTATAGAGGTAATTGCTAGTGGTTCAGCTGCAGCACTTGCTGGTCAGTTTATAAGTCCAGAGACCTTCTCCTGCCCTTGAGGACCCTGAAAAAAATGATGAATAGAGTAGAATAGAATAGACCAGACCAGACCAGGTTGGAAGAGACCTTTAAGATCATCGCATCCAACCTATCATCCAACACCACCTAATCAACTAAACCATGCAACCAAGCACCCTATCAAGTCTCCTCCTAAACACCTCCAGTGATGGTGACTCCACCACCTCCCTGTGCAGCCCATTCCAATGGGCAATCACTCTCTCTGTGAAGAATTTCTTCCTAGCGTCCAGTCTGAACCTCCTCTGGTGCAGCTTGAGACTGTGTCCTCTTGTTCTGGTGCTGTTTGCCTGGGAGAAGAGACCAGCCCCCGCCTGTCTGCAATCTCCCTTAAGGTAGTTGAAGACAGCAATAAGGTCTCCCTTGAGCCTCCTCTTCTCCAGGCTAAGCAACCCTAGCTCCCTCAGCCTCTCTTCATAGGGCTTGTGTTCCAACTCCCTTGCCAACTTTGTTGCCATTCTCTGGACATATTCCAGCAAGTCAACATCTTTCCTAAACACGGCCCCAGAACTGGACACAGGACTCAAGGTGTGACCTAACCAGTGCTGAGTACAGGGGCAGAATGACCTCTCTGCTCCTGCTGGCTACACTGTTCCTGATCCAGGCCAGGATGCCATTGGCCCTCTTGGCTGCCTGGGCACACTGCAGGCTCATGTTCAGCCTACCACTGGCCCCAGCATATTGCTGTGATTTATGTCTCTCAAGCATTGTCAGGTTGATAACATAATTTTTCTAAATATTTTACTAGTTTGCCAGACTTCTGCACATGCTCTGGGATAAAATTCCAAAAATTTGAAAACATTGGAGCACGTCCTAGGCACTTGCTCAAACTCTCCCACACACACTACCACACATATCTATCCAGCCTCAGGGCAGATCTCTGCCAGAGGGCACAGCAACAATGCTGGCTTGGACACCCCAAGGATATTCAAAATTCTGAAAAGCTGAGAAAGTGTCCTCCCATGTCTTTCATATAGGTTAGGTAAGATTACTACTAACTAACAATGCCACATTCAAATACCATCTCGACTTTATGACTAGTGGTGTAATTGTGTCATACTTTGACTTTACGCAGTACAACTAGATGATAGTCCTGAGATGGAAGTATCACCAGAGGGAATGCATAGAGCACATAAGGTTTTACACAACACCACCATGGACTATTTAATTGTGGTAGGGTTGGAAGGGTAAGGCCAAAAAGCCTCCTCCCTCCCCCCTGTAAAGTAAAGGGAAAGAAAATTGAAGGGAAAGGGAAAAAAAAACCTCACAGCTGAATTAGCAAAGCAGTGGAGCTGTATATTTACAAAGCAATGTAGGATATACAGGGGAATATATACAAATTTGCAATATTTACAATATATACAAAGGTATACAATAAAATAACACAGAAATGAGAGTTTCCCCCTTGCTGAGGGGGTTCCCCACCTCCGCTCTCCCCCTCTCCCCCACTATTCCCCAGAGTGGATTAGAAAAGAGAGAGAAAGAGAAAAAAAAAGTTAGAAGCAGTTTGTGTTAATTGGAAAGGAGTTAATACAGGCCTTTATCAGTTTTTCAAGGCCGAAGCCTTGGCAGAAAGCCCAGGAGCTGCAAGCTGCTGCCTGAAGGAGAAGCGGAAGCAAGACTGATAGAAGAGTGCTGGAAAGCCCAGTATACCTTCCTGCACTCCCAGTTCAGAAGGTGCTTCCTCCCACTTTACCAATGAAATTAGTTTAGATTGTTCTTTTCATTTACCAACTTCCGTCCACCATATTCCCTTTCTTAAGGGGACAGCCCCAACCGGTGACATTAATTAACAGAAAAAGTCTGTATGACAAAATTGTTTAAATATGCTTTGATCAGATTTTTCCTTATCTTAACCCTTCCAGCCCCACATTGAAGAAGGACTGTCACTCAGCAACTGAGCACTGTGCAGCTGCTTGCTCCCACACTGTCCCCACGTCCTTCCCTGCTTGGGCCACCTCTCCCATTATATAGCAGGCATGACATCAGTATATTATCAATATCCCATTGGCTGGTTCAGACTGGCTATTCTGGCTGTGCCCCTTCCCAGCTTCTTGTGAAAAATTAACCCTGTCCTAGCCAAACCAGGACCCTGTGTCTCCCTCCTAGTGAGAAGGCCAGAACTAGACACAATACTCCGTTACTCATAAGTGTTAAGTAGTGAGGGAGAAACACTTCCCACTGACAACACTGCCTAATGCAGTCCAGGGTTCTGGTGGCATTCTTTTTCATGAGGTTGTGTTACTGGTTCATGGTCAATTTGTGTCCACCAGGACCCTTACGCCCACACCAGATCCTTCTCTGCAGAACTGCTTTCCAGTTGGTCAGCTCCAGTGTGTTCTGATGGATGGGGTTATTCCTCACAAGGTGTAGGTCTTTACATTTACTCTCAGTGAAAACTTAACAAGGTTACCCTATGCTCATTTCTCCAGCTTGTTGAGGTTGATCTTAATGGAAGCATAGCCATCACTTCTGTCAGTCTCTTCTCCCAGTGTCACATCATCTGCAAACTGGCTGTGAATGCACTCTACCCTATTGTCCATGTTTTTCATTAAGGTTAAACTGTGTCAGCCCCTGTACCAAACACTGGGGTTTGCCGCTACTGACTAGCCTCCAGTTGGACTTCATGCCGGTGTCAATGATCTCTGGGCCCAGCTGTTTAGCTGACTTTCAATTCACCTTACTTACCTATTCCACTTACCTAGCACCTATTTCATCAGCTTGGCTGTGATGATGTCATGGGATACATTGTCAACAGCCTTAGGCAAGCTGGGATAAGAATCCTTTACTGTCCTTCCATTACCTACCCTTCCATTCATTTCGCTGTACAAAGCTATTAGATTGATTAAGCATTTCTCCTTCACTGATACTCCTGTTCATATTGTTGTTCTTCATGTGTCTGGAAATGGCATGTACAGCATTAGTCATTCCATGACCACCTCAGGGATCAAAGTGAGACTGAAATGGCTGAAGAGTGGCCTTATCTGACTGAAGTGAAGAAAGCACTGAGAGGCTTGACCTTTTCCATATTGTTTGTCACCAAGTTTCCAGCCCCAACTAGCAACAGGCCCACATTCTCCCTGACCTTCTTGCTGCCAACATATAAGCCATTCTTGTTGCCCTTCACCAGACTGAATTCCACATCGGCCTTGGCTTTCCTGACCTCATCCCTGCACACTAGAAGGAAATCATATTCACTTGTTGACTGTTTGCAAAACTTTGTCTTAGAGTTAAGAAAATGTTTCTTGCAATTTTGGACATTTCCAGCTGAGTCCCAGAAAGTGCTACTTCATATACTGCTCATTTCCATCCCTGTAACAATGCAACCCCCTACCCCAGTACAGACAAGTGCCCAAGATTTTTTTTGCCATGTGATTTTTACAGTTGGTAGCAGAGATCGAATTGTATGCCTGCTTGGGCTTTACTTGAGGAACTATATTGACTTGAAAGGGTGTGGGGAATGACCTAGTGTTTCAGTCTCAGGCTGTGCCAGGGGAAGTTCAGGCTGGAGGTCAGAAGGAAGTTTTACACAGAGAGAGTGATTGCCCATTGGAATGGACTGCCCGGGGAGGTGGTGGAGTCGCCGTCACTGGAGGTGTTCAGGAGGAGACTTGACAGGGTGCTTGGTTACATGGGTTAGTTGATTAGGTGGTGTTGGGTGATAGGTTGGACGCGATGATCTTGAAGGTCTCTTCCAACCTGGTCTGGTCCTATTCTATTCTATTCTATTCTATTCTATTCTATTCTATTCTATTCTATTCTATTCTATTCTATTCTATTCTATTCTAATTTCTCCAGGAAGCTGCCATAGGGCTTTGCTGCTTTTCATGTGCCTTTGGCAAAGAAGACCTATGGCATCCTGGTGACCATTGGAAAGAGCATTGACAGAAGCTTGAGAGAGGTCTCCTGTCCACATCCTAAGAAATGTGTCTAGTACAAGGCTCCTCAGTACCAGAAGGACATAGACGTATTACTGAAGTCCAGCCAAGAGCCACTAAGATTATTAAGGGAATGGAATATCTGTCATGCTAAACAAGGCTAAGAGAGCTAGACTGTTCACCTAGAGGCAGGCTCAGGGGGATCTTACCTATATACATGCCTAGTGGCATAGGAGGACTGAAGAAGTAAAGTACCTCTATTTGTTACTGCTGCTATGTGTCCTTAGGACAGGTGACGTGGATTCATCTGTCTTCATTTTGTCTCTTCATCTTAGTATTTACTGAGGCAGCCTCATCATCATGGGGACACAATCATTTACAGAGGAAAAGCAGTTTACAGGAGTTAGAGGTTGTGGTACGCTAGGAAGAAATTCTTCACAGAAAGAGTGATTGGCCATTGGAATGTGCTGCCCAGGGAGGTGGTGGAGTCAGCATCACTGGAGGTGTTTAAAAAAAGACTGGATGAGGCACTTAGTACCAGGGGTAAGTTGATTAGCATGGTACTGGGTGATAGGTTGGACTTGATGATCTTGGAGGTCTTTTCCAACTTTTTTAACTCTGTGATTCTGTGAACTGGGTTTGTAAAATGGACTTCATGATGGGGAGGGAAGAGATGTGGCAGCAGCAGGATGCACAGTCAACTTCTACAAATGTTCCCTTCCTGGTTTCTCCTTATATATGCCTTGTTCTGTCCTCACTCATTGTTCTGCTGCACACTGCAGCTCAGGTGCTGACTAGCAGTAGGGGTGGACACATGATCTGACTGCTTGCATGAAAAAAGAAAAGTGTCTCTTTTTCTTTCCAGCCAATCCCTTGGGAATTCTTATAGCAAACGTGCTGTCACCTGCACTAGTTCCTGAAGGAAAACACATCCCATTGATGGTAAATGAAAACTGCTTTAATCAGCCAGCTGGGCTGATTAAGGTCCTGCTGGTATATTTATTTGGAGGCAGTGGGACTGGAGAGACTGGTAACATGTCTTTATGTTGTGTAGTTGGGTGTTTATGCTGTCCCAGCAGTAATAGCCTGTGCTCTAGCAACTCTGGGGATTCATGAGAAGGTTCCACCGACACCTCCTTCAGCCAGTGCCACTAATTCCACCTCCCAGCCATTCCTCACGGGGCTCAAAATGGTAAGTGTTGTAGCACAGAGAGATACAAGTGTTGCCAGACTCTGAATCTGCTGACAGAGCAGACTCTGAACTCCATTGCACCAAACCCATCATGAAAAGTTCCCTGAAGGAGAGTAAGATCCCTTCCTTTTGGGGGAGGGGAGTGGAAGCTGCTCACAGCAAAGCTGTAAGAGGGGATGTCTGACCTTTCAGCTGTGAGCTGGCTGCTATTCAGCTAGCTCAAACGAGCCCACTTGGGCTCTCCAAGAGAAGTATACAGCCTGAGCCTACTGAGCAGGTATAGTAATAGGTAGGACAGCACATGGCAAGCTAAAGGATGACTTTGTGCACTGAAGTGATACTTCCTCCCTGCATGGTTCCTATTTTAAGTTGTCCTCTGGCTGAACTGCCAAGAAAAAGCAGCATTTCCAGCATTTCAGGGCCACTGACCCCAGTTTCTGTACTGTTACAGACAGCCTTTTTCCCCTTCATTTGTTTAAATGTTAAATTTTTTTCTTCAGCTCTTGAGAAACAAATCGTACATCATCCTGGCAGTGTGTTTTGGTGGAGGAATTGGGATGTTCACCTGCTTCTCAGCCCTGCTAGAACAGATCCTTTGTGAAAAGGGGTATTCAAATGTGAGTATTCCTCCTTTCCTCCCCGTTGTCCCCATCATCCACAATACAATTAACTTTTCCCTGATAAGGGAAACAGAACAAAATGAAGACAGCTGAATATGCTGCACTGTCTCCCATCTTATTTGCTTACTCTATGTAGTATAGATTAAGCAGTACATTCATCCAGAGCACAGTCTCTCAGTAATGGATGATCTGTGTTTTCTTTACTGCAAATGAAAAGCCTTTACTCTTTAAATGCTTGTTTTTATTAAGACGCTTCAGAGCACTGATGTCTGTGCAGTCTTCTGACACCTTCCCCAGGGTGGGGCCCAGCCAGGCTCTAGAGCGAAGCTAAAGGCAGGCTGATGCAAGCACCTTTTCCTCTTTGCACAGTCTTGCATTACTTTAGTAGAGGGTAGCAGAGGATCACAGAATGTCAGGGGCTGGAAGGGACCTCTAGAGATCACTTAGTCCAACCCCCACTGCCTGAGCAGGATCACCTACACCAGATCACACAGGAACTCATCCAGGCAGGTCTTGAATATCTCCAGAGAGGGAGATTCCACAACCCTGCCTTGGGCAGCCTGCTCCAGTGTTCTGTCATCCTCACAGTGAAATAATTCTTCCTCATGTTTACATGGAACTTCCTATGCGTCAGCTTCCAACCATTGCCCCTTGTCCTGTCACTGGGCATCAAAAAGAAGAACCTGGCTCCATCCTCTTGGCACTCTCCCTTATTATGTATTTATAAACATTAATCAGGTCACCCCTTAGTCTCCTCCAAGCTGAAGAGCCCCAGCTCCCTCAGTCTTTCCTCATAAGGAAGATGTTCCACACCCTGAATCATTTTTGTGGCTTTGTGCTGGATTCTCTCAAGCAGTTCCCTGTCCTTCTTGAACTGAGGGGCCCAGAACTGGACACAATATTCCAGATGTGGCCACACCTGGGCAGAGTAGAGAGGGAGGAGAGCCTCTCTCAACCTACTGACCACACCCCTTCTAATACACCCCAGAATGGCATTCACCTTCTTGGCCACAAGAGCACATTGCTGGTTCATGGTCAGCCTTCCATCCACTAGGACTTCTAGGTCCTTTCCCCTTTTCCTGCTCTCCAGCAGGTCCATTCCCAACTTATATTGATCCATGGGGTTCTTCTTTCCCAGGTACAAGACTCTACACTTGCCCTTGTTGAACTTCATTAAATTTTTCGCTGCCCACCTCTCCAGCCTGTCCAAGTTCCACTGAATGACAGCACAGCCTTCTGGTGTGTCAGCCACTCCTCCCAGTTTTGTGTCATCAGCAAACTTGCTGACAATCCACTCTGTGCCCTCATCCAGGTCATTAATGAATATATTGAACACTGGTCCCAGTACTGACCCCTGAGGGACTCCACAAGTAACAAGTACTGACAGCTGTTTCCCCATTCTTCCCATAACATCAGTCAGGTCCTGCTTTTTCAGTTGAGTACAGATGGCTCCTCCTGCTCTCTACCTGCAGTAGCTAAGGGCTTCTTCAGGCAGGAAGCACTTCAGTCCTGCTGCTTGCACCTCCGTGGAGGTCCTCTTAAAGTACCTCTCCAGCTGTTAACAGATACATAGCTACATTTTTGGTCTCTGTCCGCTCCTTCTCAACTCCCAGAACTGATCGCCTAGCTCAGCACTCCATAGCCAGGTCATGTTTGCACACTCTGTTGGCTTTTATCTGGAAACCTTTTCAACTTTGCAGCCTTACTTTCTGTGCATGTTTTTTGTCTGTGTAACTGAGTCCCTTTAGCTCACAAAAGGTATTCAAGATACCCTTTCCTTCCTATCTGCCCCTGAGGCTGCAAAAAGCTGTTTACCCATGTATGTTAAAGGTTCCTTTTTTTCAGGATTGGTGTCCACATATGAATTCTTACAAAGCTGAAAGAGCAGGACAAACAAAGATTGTCACTGCAGGCAAAAGAGTGTGTAACCTATCTTAACTGCTGCTCATGGCCTCTCTAGTTAAATCTCCTTCCTACAGTCAGGCAATGTCATGTCTCATCACCAGTAAACAATGCCAGGAGCATAATCATAACAGGAACAGATCCCACAGCAGTTGGACCTGTTACGCCTAGTGTGGACAGGGCACCTGATTGCCCATGGAGGAGCCAACAACAATTTCATGCCTGGGCTGGAGCATTCAGTCCCAGGGAACTGCTGCTGCTCTGCACACATCCTCCTTTATGAGGTATTCAGAGACTTACCATCTGTTGAGTACTGTCTCCACACACGTGTAGCACCACTCACACCCCACTATTTATTTGGTGCTCGGAGCCCTGTGGCGGCCTCAGCTATTGCAGTGGGCAGGGAAGCTTTTCCTACCTCAGTAAGTGGTAGGAAACAACTAGCAGCAAGCGTATGGGTTAGTGACATAAAACCCTCTTTCCTAACTGCTCTAGTTGCTCAGTTACTTGTTCTTCTGCCTCCAGGAATTTGCTGGCCTGAATGGTGCACTGTTCACAGTGTGTGGCTTGTTGGGTGCTTTCCTGCTAGGCATTTATGTCGACCGGACAAGAAAGTTCATAGAGTCTACCAAGATTTGTTTCTGTCTGAGTGCACTTGCCAGCATCATGTTTGCAGTGGTGAGTTCTCCCTTGCATCACATCATACCAGTGGACTTCTGTTGCAATCTGGTAAATCATTAGCTCAAGTCAAGGTCATTTGATGTCACAGTATTTATTAAGCCCCATGTTAAGCTTTAGGATTTTCTTGGGTCTAGGAATGTTCTAGAGAAGAACTCTTTACTGAGGATTTCACAGTCACTGTGCAACCTGCTTCAGGATATACATACATAGTTTCATAGTTTCATAGTTTCATAGTTTCATTCAGGGTTGGAAGGGACCACAAGGATCATCTAGTTCCAACCCCCCTGCCATGGGCAGGGAAACCCCACACTAGATCAGGCTGGACAGAGCCTCATCCAGCCTGCTCTTAAACACCCCCAGGGACGGGGCCTCGACCACCTCCCTGGACAACCCATTCCAGGGTCTCACCACTCTCATGGTGAAGAACCTCCTCCTCACATCTAGCCTGAATCTCCCCACCTCCAGCTTCATTCCATTCCCCCTAGTCCTATCACTACCTGACATCCTGAGCAGTCCCTCCCCAGCCTTCCTGTAGGCCCCCTTCAGATACTGGAAGGCCACAATTAGGTCACCTCGGAGCCTTCTCTTCTGCAGACTGAACATACAGTGGCATAATTTTACTTTCTTACCTTGATCACCAAGTTTGTACACTGGCCCTGAAACCATTCTTTCAAAAAATAAATGGAATTGATAAATATCTATTGTACAAAAATGAGCAACAGTGCCGTAGCTTTACCAAGACAGGCTTTTAAGAGTGGTGGGTGCCAGGAATGTAAGATTAGCAGAGAGGGTCTAGTTGTTTGCCTAGTTCTACAGTGGTTTTTCAAAGAGGACAAGACAAGGAAGGTGCAGAAAAGGAGGTCACTTGAATCTAGCTAGGAGAGGAATGCAGAACATAGAGACTTTACACCACAGGCCTTGCTTAAATTCAACAAACTGCATTATATAGCCATTTGTTGGTTCTGGAAGGTTGGAGGTAAAAGACATTTCAGGAATAGATAGGGAAAGTACTGGTGGGAAAAATGAGACTTTGGGACTTCCTGCAGGTTACGGGTTCAGAAACTTTCTGTACGACAGGGCTGATGGAGACTGGTGTTGATTTTCTGCCTGCAGGCTTCTCGGTTCAGACATCAGGATGTCACACTGGCCATCACCAGCTCGCTCTTTGGTTTCTTTGGGTTTGCCATCTACCCCATTGCCATGGAGCTGGCTGTGGAGTGCTCCTACCCCGTGGGAGAGGGCACATCTACAGGCCTGATTTTTGTTGCAAGGTAAGCAGGCAGGTTAAATCAAATTAACAGCAGAGTACGGGTTCAAATGCATACACCCACAGGTCTGTATGCTGCTAAAGAAAAGCTAGCCATTCTACTGAATTTCTGTTTGGTGTCCATGTTTGTGACCATGGCAAGGGGAATGCTGACTGGGTCTGAAGAGCTGGATGTTTTAAAACAAGAAATATGTGGAACTTCTCTCAAGTAAAGTAAGGGTATTTCCCTTTCTTGGCAAAAGCAGGATTTAACCATGCCCAGCATTACCTACCTTTCAAGCAGACAGGGGCTCTGTGCTGCTGAGGGAGATGGGGCTCAGCACTCTTAGGACAGGAGGTCACAACGGATGTGGCAAGGACAATCCTGCCCATGATCACCTTACATGCTTGGGATTGCTACTGGACTGCTACAGGAGCATTAAGCAGTGATATACTTGGCCTGGTGTGTGTGTCAGGTGCAGAAGCAGCAGCAGGAAACGTTGGTCAAAGAGCAGCATTAGATATCACCTTTGAAGGCTGTTGTCTTCCACTGGTTGTGGACTTTGTTGCTGCTGCCAGCCAGCTATGAATGAGGAGGATGAAGTCATAGCCTGACTTTTTCCCATCCTCATCCCTGCAGTGAGAGGTATTTCCAACTCTCTGCCCAATGACTACACCTCATCTCCTTGACAACTGTTGTTGGACAATTGCCCTGGCTCTAGAGGGAGTATGTAGTGGTCCTGTCACACAGCTCCATGACAGAGAGTGTGCTGAAGGGCTGACCTGTACACCCTATAAGCCAGGGACAGTAAACCAAATACATAGGACAGAGGAAGACACTTTCTCTGCTAGAAGAACCCTGCTCCAGAAAGAGGCCTTGCTTTCTTCCTGCTGGGGAAGCCGGTCTTGTCTGCAGCACTGATAGATCAGGCAGGCACCATGACTACATGTTGGATTCTCCCCACAGCCAGATTGAAGGTGTGATTTTAATGATTCTGCTACAAGCCCTCACTGTGCGTGTTTCTGAAGATCCATCCTCCACCTGTGCCCTTGACCAGGATGGGGCCCTGGACTGGACAAGTAAGTATATCCTTGGGAAATGATGCTGGATGGTTAGTTTCACCCCACATACCTGGTTACTGATTATACAGAACAGGCTGAAGCACTTGATGACTTCTTCAGTCTTTACTGATAATGACTTGAGCCTCACCACTCAAGTCAGAGAGGGCAATGGCTGAGTCTGGAAAATAGGACGACCATCTGCAGTAAGTGCAGATTGGGTCTGGGAACAGCTAAAGAAGATGAAGGTACACAAGTCCATGTGACCTGGTGACATAGATCCATGAGTTGTGAAAAACTGGCAGCCAAGGTTGCTAGGCCACTAGCCATCATATTTGAGAAGTTGTGACAATCTGGCAAAGTTCCCACAGATTGGAAAAGGGGAAACGTAATCCTCATTTGGAAAAAGGGAAGCAAAGAAAAGCCAGGGAACTACAGACCAGCCAGTCTCACCTCTGTGCCAGGTAAGATCATGGAGCAGATGCTTATCAGGTGTCCACATGGCTGGGAGGTTGCAGTAGATGATTTGTAAGGTCCCTTCCAATCTAAGCCGTTCTGATTCTACACCACATTTCCATTTCTTTCATAGATAGACAGGAGAAGAAACTGCAACTAAGATGAACAGGAACACAAATGTGTTTTTACTGCAGGCTAAACCCTGGTCTTGATCGCTCAGCTGGTTCATATTTATGTAATACTGGCACTAAGTCCTGGGGACACATTATGACACAAAGGCTGGGAAACACTTTTTAAATATGCCATGCTTGGCTGAGCAAAAACTTCCCAGAACAAACTCCACTAGCTGACAAGGAACAAGGCTTCACAATAACTGCCAGCCCCAGAAGGCAGTTTTAACTGCTTCATGTCTGAAAGCCTGCAACTCTCCCTCTCATCAGATCAGAGCTGGATCTCATGACTGCCTATTCCTACTCATTTTGTGTTCTGAGACACGCAGGAACATCTGCAGGGAAGGGCATGGAGGTGTCTGAGACACTAATAGAATGAGAATGTAAATACTCCCTAGCCTTTAAGATGTGGTTGTTGGTTTTTTTCCTTTGGAAAGGGTTCTTTCAACACAAAGTTTGATTACAAAGTTTATTACAATGTTGATTACAAAGTCACAGTATACGAGAATGGCCTGTCCCCCAAAGGTAATAAGATTCTGGGAAGGGAATTGGCAGGTCTCATCGACAGGGCTTTAAACTAGTTTCGAAGGGGGAAGGGGCTGAAACTAGTCCCCTCAGGCAAGAGTCTGGGGGGAGATAAGCTAGAGTCAGAGGTGAAACCAGAAGCCCAGCTGCAGTGCATGTACACTAATGCACGAAGCATGGGTAACAAAGAGGAGCTGGAAGCCTTGTTGCAGCAGGAAAGTTACGATGTAGTTGCCATCACAGAGACGTGGTGGGACGACTCGCATGACTGGAGCACTGCAATTGACGGCTACAGGCTCTTCAGGAGAGATGGGCAAGGAAGAAGGGGTGGAGGGGTGGCCCTTTACATCAGGAAGGCACTAGATGCCATTGAGCTTGAGATTAGGGACCATCAGGTTGAGTGCTTGTGGGTGAGAATTAGAGGGAAGACTGGTAGGGCAGACATCCTGGTTGGAGTCTGTTATAGACCACCCAATCAGGATGAAGATGTTGATGAAGCATTCTATAGGCAGCTTAAGGCTGTGTCAAGATCACCTGACATTGTTCTCATGGGTGACTTCAACCTGCCTGACATCTGCTGGGATCTCAACACAGCAGAGAGGAGACAGTCTAGGAGGTTCTTAGAATGCATGGAGGACAGCTTCTTATCCCAGGTGCTGCAAGAGCCTACCAGGGGTAAGGCTATGTTTGACCTCCTCTTCACCAACAGGGCTGGTGGCTGATGTGGTGGTCGGAGGGTGTTTAGGGGCCAGTGACCACGAGATAATTGAATTTTCGGTATTTGGTCAAGCTAAGTGGGGCAGCAAGAAGACCTCCACTCTGGACTTCCAGAGGGCAGACTTCAGGTTACTCAAGGAACTAATTCAGAGGGTTCCTTGGGATAAAGCCCTTAAAAATAAAGAGGTCCAGGAGAGCTGGACCTGCTTCAAGGAAGAACTCTTGAAGGCGCAGGAACAGGCTGTGCCAGTGTGCCGGAAGATGAGCCGCCGGGGCAGACGACCAGCCTGGATGGTTAATGAACTTTTAATAGAACTAAGGGAAAAAAAGAGTGTGTATCGTCTTTGGAAGAGAGGGGAGGCAACCCATGGAATGTTTAAGGATGTTGCTAAATCATGTCGGACAAAGTTAGGGAGGCAAAAGCACATTTAGAGCTTAGATTGGCCTCTGCTGTGCAGGACAACAAAAAGTCCTTCTATAAATATATTAATAGCAAGAGGAAGGGAAAGGACAACCTCCACTCCTTGGTTGACATGGAGGGAAACGTTGTATCAAAGGATGAGGAGAAGGCAGAGATACTTAACACCTTCTTTGCCTCAATTTTTCTTAGAAGGACAGAACGTCTTCCAGACAGCTGGCCTGCAGAGCTGGCAGAAGGAGCCAGGGAACTGCACAGTTTCCCTGTGTTCCATTAGGAGGTGGCTGGAACTCTCCTCAGCAGCTTGGATCCCCACAAGTCCATGGGACCACATGGGATCCATCCTAGGGTGCTGAGAGAGCTGGCAGATGAGCTGGCCAAGCCACTATCCATCATTTTCCAGCAGTCCTGGCTCACTGGAGAAGTCCCAGAGGACTGGAAGCTGGCCAACGTGGTGCCCATCCACAAGAAGGGCCAGTTGGATGAGCCAGGGAATTATAGGCCTGTCAGCCTGACCTCAGTGCCAGGCAAGATCATGGAACAGGTCATCCTGAGTGCAATCACACAGCACTTACAGGATGGCCAAGGGATCAGGCCTAGCCAGTATGGATTTAGGAAGGGCAGGTCCTGCCTGAGCAACCTGATCTCCTTCTATGATCAGGTGACCCGCCTGGTGGATGTGGGGAGGCCTGTGGATGTAGTCTACTTGGACCTCAGCAAGGCCTTTGACACCATCCCCCATAGCAAACTCCTGGCCAAGCTGTCAGCCCATGGCTTGGACAGGAGCATACTGCGATGGGTTAGGAACTGGCTGGAGGGCCGAGCCCAGAGAGTGGTGGTGAATGGTGCCACATCCAGCTGGCAGCCAGTCACTAGTGGTGTACCCCAAGGATCAGTGCTGGGCCCCATGCTCTTTAACATCTTTATTGATGATCTGGATGAGGGCATTGAGTCCATCTTCAGTAAATTTGCTGACGACCCCAAGCTGGGGGCAGGAGTTGATCTGCTGGAGGATAAAGAGGCTCTGCAGAGGGACCTCGACAGGCTGGACAGATGGGCAGAATCCAACGGCATGAGATTTAACTCATCCAAGTGCCGGGTTCTGCACATTGGCCACAACAACCCCATGCAGTGCTACAGGCTGGGGTCAGAGTGGCTGGAGAGCAGCCAGGCGGAGAGGGACCTGGGGGTACTGGTTGATGGTAGGCTGAACATGAGCCTGCAGTGTGCCCAGGCAGCCAAGAGGCCCAATGGCATCCTGGCCTGGATCAGGAACAGTGTGGCCAGCAGGAGCAGGGAGGTCATTCTGCCCCTGTACACTGCACTGGTTAGGCCACACCTCGAGTACTGTGTCCAGTTCTGGGCCCTTCAGTTTAGGAAAGATGTTGACTTGCTGGAATGTGTCCAGAGAAGGGCAACAATGTTGGCGAGGGGGTTGGAACACAAGCCCTATGAAGAGAGGCTGAGGGAACTAGGGTTGCTTAGCCTGGAGAAGAGGAGGCTCAGGGGTGACCTTATTGCTGTCTTCATCTACCTGAAGGGAGGTTGTAGACAGGTGGATGTTGGTCTCTTCTCCCAGGCAGCCAGTACCAGAACAAGAGGACACAGTCTCAGGCTGCGCCAGGGGAGGTTTAGGTTGGATGTTAGGAAGAAGTTCTATACAGAAAGAGTGATTGCCCATTGGAATGGGCTGCCTGGGGAGGTGGTGGAGTCACCATCATTGGAGGTGTTCAGGAGGACACTTGATGGGGTGCTTGGTGCCATGGTTTAGTTGATTAAGTTTTTTTTAGATTGGTTGATGTGTTGGACTCGATGATCTTGAAGGTCTCTTCAAACCTGGTCTATTCAATGCATTATATGTTTATCCTTAGTGAACTTTTGCTACACAGTACTCTAGGATAATATAACCCATGTGGACCTGTTCTCTTATGAAATTCAAGTGAGCTGTACACTCATCCTCAAGTGTAGCCCTTGGGAGATCAGTGGGGATTGTGAAGTTCCAGGGGACCTGACCTCCAGATTTCTGCAGCTGTGAGGGGTTGTGAGTCCACTGTCTAACAGTGTGCCTTCTTTGTAGCTGCGGTACTCGTGCTGGCTGGTCTTTGCAGCGCTATGGCCTGTTTCTATGTTGCCTTCTTCCACACTGACTACAAGCGGCTCCATGCTGAAAGAAACAACGGTGATTTGGTCAAAGCAGAAGATACAGTAATTGTTCCTGAAGCCTAACCAGGCCAAAAGGAAAGAACTCAAGCCTGTGGGCAGGGACCATGACTGCAAACGCTCATCTGGCACATGGGGATATCCAGGGCCTGCTGTACAACAAGCAAGGCCTAGAGGAGAGTAACTGAGGACCTTTGCTGTGTCTTTGTCCACCTTGTATTTATTTATTAGCTCATGCTGCAAGGCAGGCTATGCTTCCAGAAAGGGTAGAGTGGGATTGGACAGCTGTGCAGGTAACAGGGATTTTTAGCTGACTTCATTCAAGATAAAAAAATGTTGCAGAGGAGAGGTGCAGCATATTTCAGCCACTTTTTCATTTTCATGTACCTGGATCGGTGTGAAGATTTCAGAGAAGTGGAAATCATGGCTATCACAAACCTGGGGGGAAACTTCTGTTTAAGGACTGTGGTTCTTGTATAGCATAATAACTCTTCCACTGTAAGGCTGGAGCTGATTATGCCTCAACTAATGTAGTAGGAACTAGAGCATCCTTCCATTGCAGCAGGGAAGTGTAGGTATGTGATCTGAAATCTGTCTGTCACAATGAGCTGCTTTGTCCTCTTCTACAAACAGGAAAAGAAAAGCTCTGTCTGCAGTGCCACCAGTAAGCAGCAGAAGTTAAATACAGTAGCATTCCTCACCCTCTGGGTCCCCTGCCAGATGCTGAGACATTCAGGATGAGCTTGTTTTACTTGAGCTTCTCTTTTGTTTCTCCACCAGTCCAGCAATTACAGTGGTTTAAATTTTTCACAAGAAGACAAACCTGATGGTATAAGTTTAGTGTAGTATTGCCTCCTCAGGTGAAGTCATGCTCTCCTATAGAGGAACACGGAGAAGGCATCTCACTTTTTTAAGAGTGAGACAGTACTGCTTGGTGTGTTGGAATCTGGCAGGAGAGATAGCCAAGATGACCACTTAGCAAATGCAGGGACTCCTAAGTTTCTGCAGATGATGAATACTTCTGGGGAAAGACCAAGTAAGAAACAACATCAACAAACACTTCCCAGCTCTCTGCAGCTGACATTTATTTGTGGGTGGGTAGTGACACAAAAGATCCCATTTGGAGTTCCCCTACCCTAACAAATGCAATGAGTACAACTGGAGTTTTCATTTTACACTACTTCCACAGCAGTGCAGTGTTCTGATTTGGTGTTCAGGTTTAGATGTACAACCTGACAACTTTATCCAGTATCATTTTAATGGTAAAAAAAAGTGAGACTGGACTTTGTGATTCTTCATACTATGCGTCTTGCAATGGGGATCTGAGTACTTTCTGATTAAAGAAACTCAAAATTGGACTTGTGCCTGGGTAGTTGAGCTAGAGTAGAATCTCAAAGCAAAAGATTCACTTTTGCTGAGGAACACTGTACAGAGGAACTTTCTCAGTGCCTGAATTCTCTTCCCTGATAGCAACTGGATATCTCTACCTTTCTAAAACACCTAGCTGCATCTGTCTGCTAGTTCCTACAGCTCCAGCCTTGCTCTTACCAGTGAGCACTAATGTTTGGTAAAATGATCAGGAAGAAAACCTGAAACTGAGGTGAAACAAGACCAGTTTAGACCTGTCAGAGGACTGAGATTAGCTGTCTGTTTTTAAAACTATCTGGTCAGTTCTGCAACACTGGACTTGATACACTGAACAGATATAACACTAAATTTATCTGCCACTCCTGAGTCCTCCTGTATTGGGAAGCAAGAAGCACTTAAAAGTACTTCATACTTTTATATATTTGCTAATGCTCATGTTTTTTAATAGAGGGTAGTTTAAGAAAATATTAATATTTTCTCACTATATTAAAATTTTAAAAGTCTTTTATAGATGCAAGGCGGCATCAGATCTGCTTGGTAGCACAAACCAAAGGTCTTTGTGTTTGCCACATGTGCATGAAGTTGTGCTCAGGGTAGTGATGTGAAGTGCTATTTCAGATCCTAAAAATGACAGTTTGAAATTAGCTGTAGGCTAGCTGTACTCTGAAGGATAGGTTAAATGAGTGAGTAAATACTGCTAGGAAACACAAGTCATGATTTCACTGTAGCTGGTCTTAATGGCAGCAACAGGTAAGTGCTGCAAGCTAGTTCTAGGTGGGTTTACAGAAGGCTTTTCTGGGGACAGCAGTCTACTTGTCCGAACACAGTCCTGCCAGGATCCAGAAGCTCTTGTAAGCCAGGCTGACACGTCACCGAGAGGGCATTGCCAGGAGCAAATGCAGACTATTTAGACACCTCCAGGGAGCTCTGGCAACCCAGAGGGCAGGTGAGCAGGGCACAGCAGTTTGTATAGGTAGGGTGTGCAGGAAGTGCACTGAGAAACAGCCAGGGTGAGGTGGTAACCACCCCATATAAAGTTGTGGCCTCCTTATACTCTGCATCCACCAGAGCTAGTGCAGCTTCCTAGACAGAGCTCCAGTTGGAGCATGCTGCCACTCAGGTGTCAAGCTGCAGGGTCTGCCCTCCTCTTGTGCTGGTATTGGATGGCAGCAGTGAGCACTGCTGTGGGAAGTGTGTGCAGACTGGGGAACTCCTCTACCTCCTAATGGAGCTCTGAGTAAGTTGGGAACTACCAGGGAGTGCAAGGTAGAGATAGACAATTGGAGTTGCACCCTAACCTCTCCAAAACAAACCCTTCAGGCAGCCAGAGCTCCTGATACAGAGGAGTCTCCATCCTCACTCTCCCTGCCTAATCAGCATAACTCAGAAAATGGGGGGCAGTGGCAACAAGTCCATGCACAACACAGGTGTGGCAAGAGTGTCCTCCTCTGTAACCATCCTGAAACTACCCCACCCTTCCAAGTCCCCTTGGAAAAACAGGTACAGTGCTCTCCAAAGAGACACAATCAGTGACAAAAGTCGGGGTTTGCCTGACAGGTGACACCCCACATCAAAACCACTCCCACAAAGAAAAAAACACATATCATCACCATTGGTGACTCCCTGTAGAAGAGCCAGTATGCCAACCAGATCTGCTTTTCAGGGACGTCTGCTGACTTCCCAGGGCCCAGGTCAAAAAATATAAAATAAAAGACTTCCCACTGTGGTACAGCCCCTGATTACTACCCAGTATTGAGCTTTTGGGTGGAAAGTGATGAGGTAGCCACAAGAAGCCCTAGGACAACAAAGAGACACTTCAGGGACTTGGCATGACTGTTGAAGGGGTTAGGAGCACAAGGTTTTTTTTCCTCCATGCCTCCAGTTGCATGGAATGATGAAGGCAGAACCAGGAAGAGCCTGGTCATGAGTGGTGTCACTGGCAGGACTTAGGCTTCTTCAACCCCAGGTTACTTTACAAGACACTGGCCTGCTTGCAACAGGTAGGGAGGGCCTGTCTCAAAAAAGGAAAAGGATCCTGGGGCAAGAGCTAGCAGGGCTCATCAACAGGGCTTTAAATTAGAGCTGAAGGTGCTCGCTAGAGAGAAGCCTGGAAATGGTGTGCTGATACCTGTGGGACAATGTGCTAGTAAGTTTTGGGAGTTGGCCACCTCAGTGCAACTGAAGGATAATGACCCATGTGTCACTGAAGACACAGGAGCTGATAGACTGGTCACTATGAAAGCATCCACAAACATCCTGGTGAAAACTAGGGTCACTGTCCCTGCAAAGGTGGCCAATGCCAGTGCACACAGCATGGGTAACAAGCAGATGGAACTTGAAGGCATTGTGTTGCTGTTACCAAAAATCTTGGATTCAAACTCTCTAAGACCAGTTTGAAGGTTTTAGGAAGCAAAAGGCATTTATTGACAGATGGATGCATGAGCAAATAATTTCACAAAGCCTATGCATAATAAACAGGGTTTGTATATGGCCTTATAAAACACACAGCAATGTGTATTCATTGCTTTTCTGAGGTATCACTAACATATTCATCAGTTTTCTGGAACTCATTAATCTATGCAAATGTCTCTTCCACATGCACACTCCTGTTCTCTAGTTAATTTTGGGGAGGGGCTTGTGGTCGGTTGAAATTACCCCCAACTAATTTGGAGAACTCCCCCCAAAATAAATCACCGGACTTGCTCAGATTGGGATGGAAGCAAATGAAGCTGTAGTTACAAGCAAACTAAAATCTAGAAATGTGAAATGCAATGAATATGTAGAAAATGACTTGATGATCTTTGAGGTCTCTTCCAACCTTACTGATTCTGTAATTCTAGAAGCATTGTTTGTTAGAGAAAACTGCTTTTGTGCCTTATCCTGCAGAGCCATTGTTAAAATGTACAGTATATGTATAATATATTTACAATTTATAAACAACACAGGAACTCCTCAGACCCTACTGGATGGATACAGGGCACCTGTTCACCTCCTCCCACACTCCCTCTCTCCTTCCTGTGTTAACTCACACAGTAATCAAAACAGATACCCCTGGCAAGGCCATGGAAGAGAAGGCCATGGAAGTTGCAAGCAAAGAGACAGAAGAAGAAAAGAAAGAACTGTTTATGCCTCTACTCTATATCCCCATTAGCAATCCAATGAATTATATAGACATTATTATTTTTCTTTTTTATCCAATGGTAATTACTTCCAGTCTTTGCAGTCAGGGACTAGGCTAAAGTTCCCCCTTCAAACTGTAACAGGGCTTCAGAAGAGTTTCCCCTTTTCCTCTAGTGTCTTCATTAGTCTGCTCTCCAGCTGACCCCAATGTTCACACATGCTCGAAGAGGCATGGAGTCATTAGTCAAAGTCTGAATTGTTTAGAAGATTCTTTGTTCTTTCTTATCTTCAAGGACACTACTTATTCCCCAATTCATCACTTCCCTGTCTAAGGCCTATATTGTGGTGTCACCAAGATGGTCTCTCTTTCCAGCTGTGTTAAAGAAACAAGTTAACAATTCTGGTTTCTCTACTGTGCTCTGGTTATGTCATTGTGGTGGTTTAGGCTGGGTGCTGGCCCGGATGCCACTGCACAGAACACACCTGGGAGGTCCCAAGGGGTAGGCCCAGCCCAGGGGGTGGTCACAGGCAGGTATTCCATTTCCCATAATGTCCTGCTCCCCTATAAAATGCCCATGCAGGGTCTTCACTTCCTCTTTCATCCCCAGCTGCAGCCTAGGTAAAATGGCGTGAGCCACCTCCATTGGGCCTGCCCAGGCCCAAGGCTGAGTTGGGGGGGAGGAAAGAGCCCTGGGGGGGTTTGGGTGTACCCCCAGGTGGGGATGGGATGTTCTTGGGCATGTTCTGGGATCTCTCTCTTTGTCACGGTGCTTGTGGTTCTCTGAAAAACTTTCATTGTTGTTTGTTTTTAAATTGTTTTTCTATTTAAACTTTCCATCACTTTTGCAATCCCTTTGTCTGAGTTGTTGTTTCTGCCCTGTGGTGCCCAACGTGGGGCTGGCTTCTGTGCCCACTCTGCAGATCGATTGCAAAAGATGGAGAGTTTAAATTTAGTTCTGGGTGTCGGTTTGGGTTTGGAAGTTGGGGCTCAAGTTTTGTTGCCGGGGTGACTGTGTGAACTCTTCTGTGGACTGCAGAAGGACTCCTGGTGCGTGGCTGATGGCATGGAAGTCCCTCCTGTTGCTTGGGAACAGCGAGGGGTGGCTCTTTCTGTGACTTTTCTGCCCAAGGTGGCTTAAAAATGCTCAACTAGCCTAAGAAGGCAAGACCTGCCTTCTCCTCCTCATTCTCTGCGGGGCGACGAGCGACAGGGAGCGGAGCGGAGGAGGGGCAGTGGCAAGCAGAGCGGGGTTGGCCCGCGGCCACTGCGGGGCATGGCCTCCCGCGGCGAGTGGGCAAGCGACGGCTTCTGAAACCCAAGGGGGTGGAGGTGACTTGGACTCTGCATCGTGGCAACAGAGACGGCGGGGGCCGGGCCGGCTGCGTTCAAGTGGCAGCAGCGACACCACCTGTGCCGGGCTGCGTTCAAGTGGCGGTGGCACCGCCGGGCTGGGCTGCGTTCAAGTGGCGGCGACACCGGCGGGCCGGGCTGCGTTCAAGTGGCGGCGGCACCGCTGGGCCGGGCTGCGTTCAAGCAACGGTGGCAGCTGTAAAACTTTCCCTGGTGTTTTCGGACATGCTCCGAGAATGGCGCCAAGCACCTGGCTCCGCCTCTTCTCTTCTCAGTGAGTTGTGCTGCAGCCGCCCCCTCTGCCGGGGGAGGGCTGTGAATCGGATGTGGTGATGCCTCAATATGCCCAGTGGGGGGGCGATGTGCCTGTGATGTGCCTGCAATGTGCCTTTCTGTAGTTTCAGACCGTGGCTGGAAGCGGTCGGCTGAGGCTCCCTGGAGGGATGGAGAAAAGCGGTCGTTGCTCCGACCGGCTTGCCCCAGGGGTGGAAAAAGCTGCTGATTAACTGTAAAAGCAAACAAAGGCTCGGCTGAGAAGTTGTGAGGTATTGCCAGGTGACCAGGATGTCCCAACGAGTCCACAAAGAATTCACACTGCAGGAGAATGGCTCTGTGTCGCTGGGAGGTTCCATCATATGAGGAAGAAGAACTGGAATGGACTGGTACTTGAGCCTGAATGAGAGACTGTGTGGAAGGACGCCCAGATGAAGACTTGGACTGTTGCTAGACATGTCATCAGAAGAGTTCTAATTTGATGATATGTTCTGGGTGCAGGGATTATGGTATGGAATAAGGGGTGGCATGTGGTGGTTTAGGCTGGGTGCTGGCCTGGATGCCACTGCACAGAACACACCTGGGAGGTCCCTACAGGTGGGCCCAGCCCAGGGGGTGGTCACAGGCAGGTATTCCATTTCCCATAATGCCCTGCTCCCCTATAAAATGCCCATGTGGGGTCTTCACTTCCTCTTTCATCCCCAGCTGCAGCCTAGGTAAAATGGCGTGAGCCGCCTCCATTGGGCCTGCCCAGGCCCAAGGCTGGGTTGAGGGGGAGGAAAGAGCCCTGGTGGGGTTTGGGTGTACCCCCAGGTGGGGATGGGATGTTCTTGGGTATGTTCTGGGATCTCTCTCTTTGTCACGGTGCTTGTGGTTCTCTGTAAAGCTTTCATTGCTGTTTGTTTTTAAATTGTTTTTCTATTTAAACTTTCCATCACTTTTTGCAATCCCTTTGTCTGAGTTGTTGTTTCTGCCCTGCGGTGGGGAGGGGGTTTGCCCCAACCCATTACAGTCATTAACCCATTTTATTTCATATTTATCTATAAAAACTCTAGTTGTTTCATTAACCTATTTTATTTAATTTTCTACTTACACTGCAAGACAGCTATGACATAGCAGCCATCATGGAAACACAGTGGAACAACTCGCACGGCTTGAGTGCTGCAATTGATAGATTCCAACTCTTTAGAAGGGACAAGCGAGGAAGGAGAGGTGGTGGAGTGCCCCTCTATGATAGAGAGGGATATGATTGTCTAATGCTTAGTGATGGTGATGATAGGGTTGAATGTCTAAGGGAAAAATCAAGAGAAAGGCCAATAAAGTGGGAGTCCATTACAGACCACCTAATCAGGGTAGCTGATGGGCTGATGAAGCACTCTACAAGCAGCTGCAGTATGTTTCACAATTGCTACCTCTTGTTCTGGTGGGAGATTTCAACTTCCCAGATGTCTGCTGGGAATACAATACTACAGAAAGGGAACCATCCTGGAAGTTCCTCAAGTGTTTATGAGATAATCCTTAGCACAGCTAGTGAAGGAGTCAACTAGGGAAAGAGCCCTACTGGCCCTGCTGCTCCCTAACAGGGAAGGACTTAGGGGAATGTAATAGGTGAAGGATGTTTGGGGAATAATGACCATGAAATGACAAGGTTTTCAATTCTCAGGGAAGTAAGGAGAGGGATTAGCCAAACGGTCACCTTAGACTTCTAACAGATTTTGGCCTGTTTAGAAGACTGATTGACAGAATCCACAGTAAGTGCAGATCAGATCCAGGAACACCTTGTGAAGGTACACAAGTCCATGGGATCTGATGACATAGATCTATGAGTTGTGAAAAAACTGGCAGCTGAGGTTGCTAGGTCACTAGCCATAATATTTGAGAAGTCATGACAGTGTGGCAAAGTTCCCATAGATTGGAAAAGGGGAAACATAATCCTCATTTGGAAAAAGGGAAGCAAAGAAAAGCCAGGGAACTACAGACCAGCCAGTCTCACCTCTGTGCCAGGTAAGATCATGGAGCAGATCCTCTTGCAAACTGTGCTAAGGCACATGGAAAATCACAAGGTGATTGGTGACAGCCATCATGGCTTCACAAAGGGCAAATCATGCCTGACAAATGTGGTGGCCTTCTATGACAGAGTTACAACTCTGGTAGATATGGAAAGAGCAACTGATGTCATCTGCCTGGTCTTGTGCAAGGCATTTGATACTGTCCCTCATGACATCCTTGTCTCTGAGATGGAGAGAGATGGACTTGATGGATGGACCACGTGATGGATGAGGAACTGGCTGGCTGGTTGGACTCAAAGGGTTGTGATAATCAATGTCCAGGTGGAGATCAGTGACAAGTGTATTTCCTCAGGGATCTGTGCTGGATCCAAGGCTGTTAACATCTTTGTCAGTGACAATATATTCTGCAACATTAAATACAATAAGCAAATAAAGCAACTGATGTTTTAAACCTTCCCAGGGAATTTTTATCATGTTTCAAATAAGTGGCCCTACTCACAGCTGGAATGTGTTGATGTGTGTTCTTTGCAGGCAGCTCCCTCAATCATTTTTACTCAAGTCAGATGGTGATATAGGATGGAAGGAAAAAAATCCAAGAACCACATGTATTACAAAATGGGAACAAAAACTAGATTTTGGGGGAAGTTTTGTGGAAGAGGAACCCAGAAGGGTGGTAGAGAAAATATGAACTAGCTGAAACATCAAGTGCAGTACTTTCTGCCCTTTGTGACCCCACTTCGGGAAATCTGGGCTCTATTAACATATTATGGATAGTGCTGGTGTTATTTGGCTTGCTACATCATGTTTCTTTAATAGAAGAGTGATTTAATCAAGTGCATTAGTCTGGAGCAAGATGCAGTAATACACCATGCCTGGAGGAAGAAATTAGAGAAACTTGGTTCTGCTTCATCCTGTCCATTCTGCCTTATCTCTTGAGTTTTATGAAGTGGTTCTAGTTTCTGCTGTCCCTAAAAATCCCAGGCTCTCCCTGCCTCCTGATTAAAAAAAAAAAAAGAAAAGAAAAGAAAAAAAAAAGCTGCTCTTTTGAGGTAAAAGCCTCCTTATTCTCCTCTACCCACTTCCGTATAAAGAGAACCACTGTGCTGAACCACTTCCAATCACCAAGTGTCACTTTAATCTTACTAGTGCTCCCCTCCCCCTTCTCCCACTTCTTCCCACTTCAAGATATTTTCCTTTATTTCTTTATTCCTTTTGTTCCTGTAACTGTGATGTTTCAATCACATTTGGCATTGGCAAAGGCATGGTGTCCAGACCTATTGCTGAGGATAGCCCTGATGTGACAAGGGTGCTGGATTGCAGATGTCCTGTGCACAGCACATCTGATTACACATTCCTGCATGTCCTGGGTTTGGTTAGGACAGGGTTAATTTCATTCACAAGCAGTTGGGAAAGGCCACACCCAGGATAGCCAGCTGAGCCAGCTAGTGGGGGATTCCATACCATAAATGTCATGGTTGCTGTACAGGGGACCTGCGCTGGGGGTGTGGTATGCCCGGAACTTTTGGGGTGATCATGTAATATTTTATTCAGTTTTTATATATGATTGTTATTCCTGTTGTTCCTTCATTCTTTGTGTTGTTATATTAAACTGTCCTTTTCTCACCCTGCATTTTTTCCTTTTAATTTTGCTCCAAGTTTTTCCTTCACATCCTACTGGGGAGGAGGGATTGAGGAGGGCTGTGTGGGACTCGACTGCAGCTGGGTCTAAAAGTGCACACTGTATGTGACTCAGTTGCAGAAGGCACATGCATGTAGTTGACTCACAGTAAGCTTGTACTCCAAGTCCTCTGTAGTAACAAAAGCATCACAGCACTCGGACTTCTAGGATCTCTCTTTGCAGCTTGCAAATTACATCAAGCAGTTCCATCAGCACACATGCCACATACATATGAGGAGAGGCTGAGGGAGCTGGGATTGTTTAGCCTGGAGAAGAGGAGGCTCAGGGGTGACCTCATTGCCCTCTACAGCTACCTGAAGGGTGGTTGTAGCCAGGAGGGGGTTGGCCTCTTCTCCCAGGCAGCCAGCACCAGAACGAGGGGACACAGTCTCAGGCTGCGCCAGGGGAAGTTCAGACTCGAGGTGAGGAGGAAGTTCTTCACCGAGCGAGTCATTCGGCATTGGAACGGGTTGCCCAGGGAGGTGGTTGAGTCATCGACCCTGGAGGCGTTCAAGGGGAGATTGGACGTGGCACTTGGTGCCATGGTCTAGGCATGGGGTCTGTGTTGATAGGTTGGACTCGATGATCCCCGAGGTCCTTTCCAACCTAAGTGATACTGTGATACTGTGACATATCCTATGGAGGGTGTCTAGTTGCACCTGCCTCACCATCAAGTTATGAAACTTTCTAGATTGGGGAGGGTCTGTGCACTTGTGGGTCTAGTTGCATCTTGCAAGAGTCCTCTTATCTCATACCTTCCATGGCATCTTGCCATGCAAGGCTTTCTATCTCAGTGAGTTACGTAACCAACCAAAATTTTGAGTTAGTAGTGAATTATCAATGTGCTCATGTAAGGAAATGTTCTGTCACTGGAAGTTAAAGTTCACAATTGAGACACAGGAGTCCCATCAAACTTTATTCAAATAAAGGGAGAGTCCACCAGGCAGATCCCTGTGGGATGTCTCAAATTGTTGGAGGTCACAGCCTGCTTTTATCCCAAACTCCTCGATTCAAGTATCCCTCTTCCTTTCCCCAATTGGCTAAGGTACTCTGAACAAATTTCCCAGCCCACCTACTGCATGTTCCTCCCTTACAGGTACACCCCCTACATCATACATCCCAAGTTTGTTAAGATGAGGCTTTACACCTCCCTGGGCTGAGAAGTTAATATTCAGTAGTGTATTAAACCTGTGAACTATCCCAAAAGTCCAAGAGTTCAGGTTGTGTCCAGATATTCCTGGTCCCTGCTGCCTTTGAAGGATGTTTTGTTAAACCAGGCAAAAACCCCTGTAGAAACATCAGCGATAAGGATGCAGAGAATCTTTGTTATCTCCAGTTTAGTCCAGCAGCATTTTTATTCGTAAAGACACACTCTACCTTAATCCCATCATTAATCAAAATATAATTAATATTAGCTTTGCTTTTTTTCCTTCTTTTTTTTTTCAAACACATGTATAATCATACGCCACTACTATAATGCAAGCAGTATCCAAGCACTTTGTAACACACTGATGGTATAGCCTGACACATTTTATGGCTCAGTATGCCAACCATGGAATCAGCAAAGGGGTAAAGATGAGTGCACATGCAGAAGGAAGGTTTTCAAGCAGCTAAATGTTACCTATCAGAAGATAAGCACAAAGAACTGTAAATAAGAAACATCCTGAATGCACAGAAGCAAAACTAAAGATAAATAGTATAAAGAACAGAAGAGCCCTCTGTCCCATTTTGGGAGAAAGACAGTAACATGAAAACATCAGGCATGGTGAAGGAAGATCAAAAGAGATAAGCTAAATTAAGTCCTGACCTCTCTCTTGGGTCTCATCACCTTCTCCTCTGTGACTGCAAGCCACTGAGGTCTGTACCCAGCCACGTTAGAGATGTCATCATCTCCATAGTACTTGACACTTACAGATCCCCTACAGGGTGGGAAGTGGAGAGGATGATGAACATTGTGTAAGAATTAATCAATAGCAAGAACTGTGCTGCTAAGGAATAAATCTTTGGTTTCTCAACTGATAGATAAATACATGTGTATTCAGGCATCAATCCTGGTTTGAGTTGTTTGGTTTGACTGCATGCCTGCCTTTGAAAGGTCTTCATGCCTCTCCCCTTTGAAGATCATTGCAGGACATGTTCTCAGAAAAGTCTGGGAAACCTGACAGCCTTCACTGGGTTTTCTCTGTCAGTAAGGCAACACAGAGGAAAAGAAGTGGTGACAGGTGCAGCTGTAGCCATCATTCAGCCAGGCAAGTTCTGAGGGGAAAAGTGGAGGGCTTGCTTAGGGGCTGCTGGTTTGGGAAGCATGAGGTATGCAAGGGGGAGAGGAATGATTGCAAATGGGTGGTGCTTGTCAGTGCTGACAAGCCAAAAGCACTCAGGCTGGTGCTGCTTAAGTTTGCTGGTCCCCACAAGAGAGGCAGGGATCAGCGTCCCAGTCACCCAGGGAGAGGTGGCCTGTCTACCGGCAGCAGGAGAGTCTTCAGCTGGGGCAGGGGACACAGGGGCACTGCTCCCCAGACAGACCTTAGTCCCTCAGGTGATGGTCTTAGAGAGGCAGTGTCAATTTCAGCAGCAAGCCTGCAAAGGAACTGAAAAGGCAATCAAAAACTTGCTTTGCTGATGGTCTCCTGGCTGTCCTGGACTCCCTTGTGTTGCTATAGTGCAGGCAGCTCCTGCGCCCAGAGCAGCAGCCTGTCTATTTGGACGAGTAGCCGTTGTATGCCACCTGATTCTCTTCCCTGTCCCTGCCCTGTCCATCACTTTTTATAATCATGATCCTTGCTTGCCAACAGTGAGAGCAGGTGATGCTTCCTACCTGTTCCAACTTACTGCATCTATCTGCACCAGGAACAGAGAAAGTGCATGCCCTACAAAGTCCCATTGACCCTCTGGATGTGGCAGGGATGAAGTATGCTACGCAGCTGGGGAGATCATCCCCCAGCCTCTCCCAAAATGAGATCTATGATACCTTGCTTAGAGGAGGAAGACTTCAATAAATTTGATCAGGTTACAGATCAAAAAATGTTACAGCATAAGCATGCTTGTCTAAGTCTATCACTTCGTAACTCCACAGAAATTTCAAGACCGTTGTGGTGGTTTTAGGCTATGCCTTTAAAATTTAGTTACAGATTTTGAGCAGAAAAGCAGAAAAACATAACTAAATCACCACTGGATGTAAAAAGGAAAACAGAAGATTATTCTAAACAAATTAATTGGTTAAATATCTAGAATAAGACAAGCTATACCATAACAATTCTTCCTTTTTATCTTCTCTACTGATCTCTGGCTGTTTTTGCTTCACTCCGGAGACATAACATACTTTGACTGGCCTTGGCTATGTCTAACTTCTCTGCTCCTTTCTCTTGTCCCTTTTGTACAGGGAGGTAAGGGGAGGGCAGGGAGGAGAAGCTAGTAGCTTCCCCTGGTCCTTGGCCAGTGTGTACCCATCCTGGGAGGGGGAGGGCTGTGAGAGCCCTGCTCTTCCTGGGGATTAAGGAATCCTGATCCAGTGGACTTGGTTCCTTCCCCCCTACCCCCATCCTGGCAGGGTCCCCCTGGGTCTAATTAGTATGTTCCACTCTCCCTTCCTGTCCAGCAAGACTATAAAGGAGAGGGCACAACAACCATTTTCTTTCTTTTGCTCCTGCCTTGCCTGTGGACCAAGAGCTGCTGCTGGCTTCCTGGCTCTGCCACATGGTCAGCCCTGGTCTTCTCCCTGCCACATCCACATTTCTCCAAAGGACGGCAATCCACATACGTTGGAGGAAATACAAGGCCATCACACTTGGTTTTGTATATTTTCCTATTCATCCTTGTTCCTTACCCTTGTGAACCCTTCCTGTTATTTTTACACACATATACATACATCTATCTATCTATCTATCTATCTATCTATCTATCTATCTATCTATACAGAGAGAGAGAGAGGGAGACAGAGAGAAATTACTTCTCTACTTCCAAACCAACTCCAAATTATTTCTTAATAGATTTACCGCCTCCCTTTTTTTTCTTTACCCCCTCTTTCCCCCCTTTTCTTCCCTTTCCCCCCCTTTTTTTCCCCCTGTATTAGAAAAGGGAAGGGGGAGCAGGGGAGGAGTTCTCAGTCTTGCCACCATCTGAGCTCTTAAATTCCAGTTAAGGCTCAAACCACAACAGCTAGGGAGGTCCTTGTGATGAGCCAAAAATTCTTATTTTTAACAGAGTAACAGAGTCAATAAGGAACTCCCATTGTTAGCTGGAATGCTGTAATGCAGGAAGGGGGAGAGGAATAGACAGATAGCATTTGCATAGATAAGAAATAACAGGATTTTTCAGTTTACTTCTGTTAGTCTTAGATGATCTTTTGTATAGACAGAAGACATCTGGATATTATGTATACTTCTCTTGTTTATAGATAGATGATCTTTCATATAGAAAGAGGATATCTGGGCTTTTCTGTGAAATAGTTAACATGCCACTGTCGTTTTGGATGGACAACTTTTTGTATATAAGCCTGCACAAAACTCTCTGAAGATACAAAAGTCTTTGGGAAATATCCAACTTGTGTCCAGCGCTAAAATAGAAGCATAATACAAGAAACTTACTGAGTCTCTTGTCCTTCTCTAAGTCACTTGTGCTGTTTATTAATTGTAAATATCTGTATAATATTGTAAATACTGTGTATTTGTACATATTCGTTGCATTCCATCGTAGAGTGTAGATTTTGCTTGTACATACAGCTTCATTTGCTTCTAAGTAAGTTAGTCTCGCAAAGTTAATGCTGGGGGGAAACTTCAACCCACCACGACCCTGTTGCAGTCGTGTGGGCCAGATAGTCCTTCCCAAAGGCCTTTATCAAGTTAAGGGCATGGCTGTCCTCAGACAGACAGCAGGAGTACAGCTACCTCCCGTGGCTGGAGGTGAGTACTGCTACTTGGACAACAATACCTGTTAAGTGGTACCCGCTGGGGAATGCATTCATTTTTAAAGATTTTTTAAAAAATCCAAACAAACCCATCAAAACAAAACCAAGAGAAACAAGCAAACAAACAAAATCCAACAAAATAACAAACAAAACCCAACCCCAAACACGGCCAAAACTCTAGTCCATGTTATACCATGAGGTACAAAGGGAACCAGAAGACAAGGTAAAAAGGAGAAGTTTTGTAACAGCCTTTCCCCAGTCAGCACAGCTGGCTGTGGGAACAAGCAACCCTGTTAACGGCTCAGTGGTGTCTGTCCACTTGATCTGTCCTGCAGGGAGGTGTGATCACATCAAATTCAGGAAAAAGTTTCACAGAACCTATTGAGTAATTGTAAAACTTTATGTCCTTTGTAACCCTATTTTGTGGAAAAGCAGCACAACTCAGGATTGAAAGGAGTCCTCTTGGACAATTGCCTTTGAAGTCCAGGGGAGGTAGCTGCTGCAGGCTTTGTTTTACCACAAAGACCACACTGAAATGCTGAAACTGCCTGTAATGTGGTGGGTTGAGATTTCCTCCCCAACAGTAACTTTGCCAGACCAACTCAGCTGGAAGCAAATGGAAGCTATATTTACAAGCAAAACCACACTCTACAATGGAATGCAATGAATATGTACAAAATATACAGTATTTACAATATTATACAGATATTTACAATTGGCAAACAACATGAATACCCACCCTGGTCAAAAAGACCAGAAAGCTGTTCCTCTGTCCCCCTATCCCCTGTCCAAAGGAGAGAAAGGAGTACAGAGAAAGTAGTGGTTAGACTGAACCAAAATAATGCAGCCAAGGTCAGCAGAAGCAGGTTAATCTCTCTTAAGCGAAGTGAGCAGAGAACAGAAGCCCCTGAAATGTTTTGGGACAAGCAGTCTTATGGCAGATATTTCTCCAATAGAATTGTTCAGAATTACCTTTAGTTTTCCTTCTTACACCCAATAGTGATTTATTTATTTATTTATTTCTACTTTTCTGCTCAAAATCTGTAACAAAATTTTAAAGGCATAGCCTAAAACTACCACACTACCAATAGGATGCAAAGACTTCAAGCATAAGTGATGCTGTATGTGGTACAACTTCAGTCCTTCAGACTTTGCAGTGCTTTTAAATGAAAGACCAAGCTACCATACTGCCTCTTTCTGTCTCCAAAGGAACCCCGCACTGACTACTCTCATGCAGGGGACTGAACTGAGGTCTTGTGATAGAAAATTTCCCTGACTCTGCAAGGAACTGCAGGTTTTAATGACTGCTTGCAACCTGATTCTATGTACATACAAAGCTTCGCCAGGCTCCTTTCAGCAATCCCTTCTGTTGCGTACTACTAGGAGAAGACTGGTATATCACCTGCCAAAGCCAAAACCTCAAATTACTTAGAATTATTTAATCCAAAATGAAAAGTCAAGACAGTGCTTTTGGGGTTTGGCAGGAATGCCCAGTTCTCAAACACACTGGTTTCCCAGGTTGCAAAGCCTGGCAAGAAGACTGATGATTCTTGATGCTGGTGTCCCCCTCAATGCAGTTTCTGATGCCATGCTCTGCCTTAGAGTCAGTGTTAGAGAAAGAAGACTCCGGAGCACTCATGCTGGTCAGGCCCTAAAGCAGCCTTTGCTCTGCCTTGTACCAGGGCTTGTTTCAGACCATGCTACTGTACATGGCAGCAGGAGGAGGCACATGCAGGCAGTCAGGGGCAGACACAGGGGCTGTCACGGAGGGTCTCAGGGTAGTCCTCTCCTGCCACTAAAGGTGCCTGTATTGTCTTCACCCTCCCAGAATGACTTCTTCCTTCCAACTTTGCAGCTCACTTCATGCTGTTCTCCACAAAATGGAGTCCCCAGATCTGTATGATCACAGTTTCTTGGTGCTGAGACACCCCCTGGAGACTCCTCAGTTTGAGCCCAGTGGCAGACCAAATCTGACACTGAGAGCATGTGGTCATGTCCCTATAAGGCAGCAAAGTGCTTCTGCATGTCTACAGGAAGACATAGGCATGGGATGTCAGGGTGGGTGCAAGCAGTCCAGGAGGGCAGGATCCTGCAGCTGGCCAGGCTGTGGGTGAGTTCAGTTGTTTGAGGGCCCTGAAGCAGAGTTTTGGGTGATGTGGGGACCCAGGTGATATTGTTACCAGCAAACTGGCAAAGCAGCTGGTTCAGCAGAGCTTAGCAGAGCACAAGAATTTGAGCAAGCAAGAATTTGGACGAAACCAGGAAGTTTGCTGGTTCAGCAGGGTGTTCTGGTTTAAGGCCAACCAGATCCTCTCTTGCCCCTGAGAGAGGCAAAAGAATGACACTCACACAAATGGATTGGAAAGTGATGAAAAGTTTAAATGGAAAAGCAATTGGTGCTTTACGGGAACTACAAAGCACAGCAGCAAGATACCCCAAAGTGTGCAGAGTCCCTTACACCACACCCAAAGGCCTCCCAACACTTCTCTTCTCCCCACCCAAAACCCCCAGGGCTCTTTCTTCCCCCCGCAACTGCTAGGCTAGTCTCAGGCTGGCCATGTCTGAGACTGCCCCTCCCCCTTCTCCTCCTAGCATTAGGCCTAGCCAAGACTAAGAGGCCTTGAGATAACTCCCCACCATTACTCAATAGGGAGCATCTCCAGCAGGAGCAGAGAGGGAAGAAAGAGGAAGTGAATAACTTTGCAGATGGATTTATAGGGTGCAGGATTTATGGGTATGAAATACGCTATTTCCTGTGTCCACCTACTGGGCTGGACCCTCAGGACACTGGAGGTGTAATTTACGTGGCAAGAACAGGACGCACCCTGCTTAAACTGCCAGACAGGGCTTATCAGAAAACAATGAGCCTGGGTAACCAAGACTTAAAACAGCCAGATAAAATAGCCTGGTAAAATAGCCGGATGTCGTGACTGTATACCTAGAGCTTTGGGAAGAGAACAAAGAACTAAAAGTTGCCAAACCACAAGCTACATCTAGAGGTCAGCCATGACCAAATAAGGGAAAATAGCCAGGGTATGCTTCCCCAAACAACCACCACAGCCTCCATAAGACTCTTTTAGATAAACCTGAGCATGCGCTAAGATAACTGCATAAATAATTTACGTATGCATTAAGCTTCTTGGAAATGGGCAGGCATTTTGCAGAAATCATGGAATATGTATTTTTATTGATTGTATAAAGACAGCAGTTTTTTGAATCTTGGTGTACATGTTAGGCAGAAGAATTACAGAATCACAGAAACATTCAGGTTGGAAAAAACCTTCAGAATCACCAAGTCTAACTGATAACCCTACTCTAGAAAGTGCACCCCTAGTCCATATTCCTAAGCACCATGTCTAAACAACCTTTAAACATGTCCAGGCCTGGTGACTCAACCACCTCCTTGTGCAGCACGTTCCAATGCCTGACCACTCTTTCTGTGAAAAATTGCCTATGTACCCAGTGCTGCAATAAGCCAATGTCTGCTTTCTAAATTGTAGTTTGCAGAGTTTCCCAGATTATTGGTTTTGGTAATACTGGGACAGGTTTTGGTGACCAATGGTACGTTTGAAATCATTCGAGGACCTGGAATGTAGTTTGGACAGGTTTGGGGCAAGTATCAAAGAGTTGTGAAGCAGGTGGGTGCTTGGGGTGTTTGGGGGGTCTAGTTTTGGAGGCATGGAGAACTTTGGAGGCTATTGGTCAGGGTTTAAGGGTCTTCATTAGCCCTGGCCATGGATTTGGGGAGATTAACTGAAGGTTAATTTGGGTTCTAGGGGCAAAATTTGAGGGTTTCCGAGAGTAAGATAGATTTGAAGTCTTTGGGTCTTTGGGTCTCTGGGGAGGTTGTGGGACTTTGAGCTTTGCCAGATTTAATGTCACTATTTGGAGGAAGGGGAGCATTTGGTTTAGAGGGAGTTTTCCGGATGAAGGGCAAAGCAGGCTTGGGGGCTTGAGGCAAATCTAGGGCTCTTGGAGGAAAAGTGAGCAGAATACAGGGTCTCTTGCAGCCAGCAATAACCATGGCACATTTGGGTATATTTGGAGTTTGTTTGGAACTTCTGGACAGTGATTGCACCTGTTACCATGACTTAGGAGAGGTCTGAGAAGCTTGGAAGCAGAGTTTAGGGTGTTTGGGACCACCTAGGCCATTTTTTGGCTGGTCTATGGGACACTTGGGTGTGATTTGAGGTGTTTTCCTGGCTCAAAAGCAAGGTTTCAGAACCCTGGGAGGGAAAGAGGAAAGTCTTTGGAGACCTGGAGGCAGAATTTTGGAACTTTGGTGGCTTGTGGGAAGGACCCATGGATGTTTTCTGGCTTAGGAGAAAGGTTTGTGGGGTCTTTGTGGGAAGTGAGGGTCTAGGCATCTTTCCAGGACTCCAGAAATAAGATCTGGAATTTTCTGGGGCTGTGACACAGGCTCAAGGTAACTGGGGTAGCACTTGGATGTATTCACAACACCTGCATGACAGTATCTGAAGAGTGTTCTGCCATGTCTGGGAGCCTTTGCAAGAGGTTTTAGAAGTGTACTATGACAGGTTTGGAGGCTATTTGAGATATTCAGGTAGGACGTAGGGGTAACTGGAATCACACTGGAGCAGAGTTTAGGTTCTTTTGGGCTGCTGGAATAGGGGTGAGGGTGTTTGAGGGCATTCAGGCAGGTAGCGGGGCATTGGGAGGGAGCCAAGAGCAGTTGAAAAATGTCAAGAATGGCATTAGAAGGGTTTGGAGTATTTTGAGGCCCTAGGGCAACTTTGGGGTCTTTGGGGTTAGTCAGGCAAGGATTTGACACCCTGAAGTTCAATCATCAGGGGCCTCAAGGTTTGGGTGTCTGGGACGCTGTTTTTTTCTTTTTTCTTCCTGGGAGCAATCGTGTTCATTTGAGCGCATTCATGAACCTCTGAGCAGCAGAGGCAGGTTTGGGAGAGGTGGCGTAACACTACCGGGACATGCTCTGGGGCAGGCCCTGCGGCCAGCCCCAGCAGCGGCGCTCCCCGCAGCCGGAAAGCACGCGGCCCCCCGCAGGACAGCGGCACCTCACCGGCCCCGCCGCGTCGCTGCCCGCTGCCGCGCGCCAGCCTCGCGACCCAGCTGCTCCAGCCTACAGCCTGCGCCAGCAGCGCAGGGAGAGCCCCTCCAGAGCCGGCGCCGCGGGCCGGCGGTGCGTGGCGACGCCGTGGGCGACGGCTGGTCACAGAGCGAAAGTCGCGGTGCGCGGGCCACATTCACTCCCCGATGTCGCCGACCCTCAGAAATGCTGCACTACTTGCCAGTGAACAGTTGCGGCGCTCGGGACGGCGGCTGCGCGCGGTCATATTTTTTGCAACCGAGGCACACAGAAGCAGTAAACACACCCGGTCATAAGAGCAGCGAGCACGCGTGAAGACCCAGCTGCAGTGCTGCGGGACACTCGAGAAGGAGGGCGGAACGCAGCCAGACTGCTCGCCACGCACGCGCAACGCTGTTCCTGCACTGCCACGAGATGAGCGCAACGCGCACAGCCTCCACGTCGCTAACGCGCGTCGGCCACTCCGGAGAGCACCGCGCATGCGCAGGTCTGCCTGCGGGTCTGAACGCACGATAGGAGGCGCGCGTGCGCATCTTTCCGCCTTGTGTGCCCAGGAGAGATCGCTGTGCGCGTCCCGAAGGCATGGGCGGGGGCAGCGCGGTGGGCGGGCACTCAAGGGAAAGGCAGTAGGGGGCCGATGTGAGGCCGCGAGCGACCGGGCAGTGCTGCCCCGTGGCAGGGGTGCAAGGTGGGGGAACAGGCTAGCGTGAGGTGGAGAGGGCAGTGGCCCGAGGGAGAGAGGGATCCGGGGAGGGACAGAGAAATGAGAACTATGGGCTGAGTGAAGACGCTGGGACCGAGAGTGGGTGTTAGGGACCAGGAGAAGAAGAAGGATAGTGAGAAGAAACATGAGACGAAGAGCATGAAACAGGGACAAAGAATGGAGGAGGGCGTGCAGGAGATTTAGGAGAGAAAAGTAGGAATGAGAAGCTAGACAAAAGAGAATAAGCAAAGTCTGAAAACCTGGCAGAGGTAGGAGAGGAAGAGAGAAAAAAATAACGTGGAATGCAACCAGAACACACAGGCAGAGTGAGGAAACAGTGAGATAAAGAAGAAAAGAGGTGGAGAACAGGGCGGAAAGATGGAGATGGACAGAGAGATGGGGAACAGGGCAGGTAAGAAGTGAAGATCCCCAGTCCAAACATGCTCTAGGGCTGTGTCCTGGAGTTCCCTTCTAGGGAAGGAACCTGCTTCCCTCCTCCTCGCCATCCCACACAGCCATCGGGGGGGCTGTTTCTCCAGCTGTCTTTGGCAGGCAAGCCCATAACGGAGGGGTGGAGCTTGGGGGCAGCATGAGAAAATGGCCCTGCGTTTCAGAGTGTATGTCTTTTGGCTGCAGCTCAGTGGAGACTAGGAATGCTTGTTGGGCCCTGCTATGTGCCTGGGACAGCCAGGACTGACTCCAGGTCAGGACTTCTGCACTGCACAGAAGCCCATCCTGCATCGTGGCTGGGCACTGCACAGACTCCCCAGTGAGCCTTTGCTAGCTGGGACAGGGGCTGTCTCCTGTTTCAGTCACTCAGAGGACTCTGTGATTCACCTATTGTGTGATTAAGACAGAAACAATGTCATATGTTCACCAGTTTATTGCTCCTATAAAAGTATCAGAGGGAAAGTGAGAGATAAGAAAGGTGGAATGTTGCAAAAGGTATTGAAATGGAACTGAAGGTGTCTTACGGAGTGCAAGAGATTGTCATCACTGTTGTTCCGGTGGTGTACCATTGGTCTGTTGATGTGGGGAGAGTCCCCTCATGTCAAAATGCCTTCTTTTATAGTGTCCCCTTGTGGTTCTATTTTTGGCCAGCCTCTCATTGTACATGCTTCTGCCAGGCCAGGCAGGACACATGGGAGTTCATGCATCTGTCACATCGGCTGCACCGCATGGTTGGACACACACCAAGTGGCTCAACCAGTCCATGAGCTCCTGCTCTGACTGGTCCTCAGCAGCTGCCCAGCCACAAGGTCTTCTGTTCCCCTTGATAGCAAAGTGTAGGTAGGTTTTGTTCCTAAACAGGAAATGTGACAATTTTTGAGGCAAAGCATAAACGCCATCTTTCACAGACTGGCAGTGTTATCACCAGCTGCACTTCACTGGGACACCCCAGACCTGCTGTGCCAGCTGCTTGCTACAGTCTGCAGGGCTTGGTTGGATGAGTATCTTAGACCACAGGACTTGCTTTGAGAAACTTGGCCTTCTGGGAGTGGTTGGGGTGCACCTTTCACAGAATCACAGATGTTAGGTGTTGTCAGGGACCTCCTGAGATCAAGTCCAACCCCCATGCTGAAGGGGGATCACCCAGAGTAGGCCGTACAGGAATGCATCCAGGTGAGTTTTGAAAGTCTTCAAGGAAGGCTCCACAACTGCTCTGATCAGCCTGTTCCAGTGCTCCGTCACCCTTGCTGTAAAGAAAGGTCTCCTCATGTTAAGGTGAAACCTCCTGTGTTATATCTTGTACCCCTTGTTCCATGTCCTATTACTGGGCACTACCTTCATTTTGACCCCCAACCCTCAGGTATTTCTAGACATTAATATCCCCTCTCAGCCTTCTTAAGAGTAAACAACCCCATTTCTCTCTGTCTTTCTTCACAGGAGAGATGTTCAAGTCCTGCAGTCATCCTTGTAACACTCTGTTGGACACTCCAGGAAATCCTTGTCTCTCTTGAATTGGGGAGCCCAAAACTGGCCAGGACAAAGTAGAGGGAGAAGAGAACTTCCCTAGACCTGCTAAACACTTCTAATGCACCCCAAGATGTTGGCCCTCTTGGCCACAATGACACTTTGCTGTTCAGTGGATAACTTGCTGTCCAGTAGAACTCTGAGATCTTTCTCCCTGTAACTGCTTTCCAACAGGATGACTCCTAGTCTGTACTGGTGCCTGGTGTTATTTCTCCCCCTCTACAGGACTCTGTCTTTATTGAACTTCATGAGATTTGTTTTGCCCAGCTCTCCAGCCTGTCCACATCTTGAAGCATAGCAGCACAGACTTCCAGTGTACCAGCCTCTTCCCCCAGTTTTGTATCATCAGCAAACTTGCTGAGGGTACACTCTATACCCTCCTTCAGGGCATTGATGAAGATAGTGAGCAAAACTGGACCTACTACTTCAGAGAAGTGGTAGAGTACCTTCAGTCATAGGCTTGCCAATTTAGTAAGAAGAGCTTTAAACTAGAGTTGAGAGTGGAGGGTATCCTCAATCCATCCCACTGCTGCCAGTCTGAGACCTGTGCCAGTAATACGATGGCCTGGTCCTGGAGAAGGATCACAGGCCAGTAAAATATCACTTGAAGTGCATGAAAATGGACTTTGTGCCGATATGTCGGCTTTAACAGGGGCCCAGCTTAAATGCCTCTACTAATGCACATAGCATGGGAAACAAACAGCAAGAAACATGCATGTGCCTACAGGCCTATGACATTATCAGTGTCACGGTGATTTGGTGGGATGGGTCTCATGACTGAAGCATTGGAATGAATGGATACAAGCTCTTTAGGAAAGACAGGCAGGGGAGAAGAGGAGATCTACATTGATGACCAGATGGAGCCCATGGGACTGCATCTGGGGAAGGATGAGGGACTGTCTGAGAGCTTATGAGTCAGGGTTAAAGGGAAGGCAGGGGCAGGTGATATCATAGTGGGAGTCTGCTACGGACCACCTGCTTAGGAATAGCAAGCAAATGAGGCCCTCTATAGACAGATGAGAATGGCTTTGCATACACAAGCTCTGTTCCCCAAGGGGGTCTTCAACCACCTTGATAACTGTTGGAGGAACAACACAGCAAGGTATCAGAAGTCCAGAAGTTTCCTGGAATACAGTGATAATATTTTTTTCCTCCAAGTGGTAGACAAGCCACTGAGGAAAGGTGCTATGCTGGACCTTGTTCTCACCAATGAGGAGGGTGCATAGCAAGCTGACTAGCCTGGACTTCAGGAGAGCAGACTCTGAACTTCTCAAAGACCTGCTTAGTAGGGCAGCGTAGGATAAAGCCCTGGAGTGGGCCCAGGAATGCTGGTTAGTAAACAAGGGTCACCTCTTCTGAGCACAGAAGCAATGTATCCTGACAAAGAAGAAGGTGGGCAAGAATGCCAGGAGGTCTGCATAGATGAATAGGGAATTCATGGACACTAATAGTTGCAGAAAGAAAATCTACAGAGCATGTAAATAGGGACAGGTATACTGGAAGGAGTGCAAATGGATGCCATACAAATGGGGCCATACCAACCTCATGAAGTCCAAAGAAAAAAGTGCAAGGTCCTGTCCCTGGGCCAGGGCAAATTCAAGCACAGATACAGGCTGGGTGATGAGTGGATTGAAAGCAGCCCTGCAGAGAAGGACTTGGGGGTGTTGGCTGATGGAGCACTTGATGTGAGCTGACGACATGCACTGGCAGCCCAAAAAGCCAACTGCATCCTGAGCTGCATCAGAAGATGTGGGGCCAGCAGGTCAAGGGAGGTGGTTCTGCTGCTCTACTCTGCTCCTGTGAGACCACACATGGAGTAATGCATCCAGCTCTGAAGTCCCCAATATAAGGGTATGGATATGTTAGAAAGGGCCACAAAGATGATGAGAGGGCTGAAGCACCTTCCCTGTGAGGACAGGCTGACAGAGTTGGTTCTGTTCAGTGTGGAGAAGAGAAGGCTCTAGAGATACCTTGTAGCAGCCTTACAGTACCTGAAGACAGTGCACAGGGGAGCTGGAGAGAGCCTATAAGGGCTTGTGATAGGACAAGGGGCAATGGTTTGAAAGTGCCATAGGGTAGATTTAGATTGACATTAGGAAGAACTTTACCATGAGGGTGGTGAGACAGTAGAATAGGTTACCCAGGGAAGATGTGAATGTCTGTAGTGGGTTGAGAGAGAAGGCCTAGCTTTCTCTCCTCCCCAAAGAGTCAAAAAAAACCACAGCTAACTCAGTTGGAGAAAGCACAAGGAATGTTATATTTTACAAGCAATGTGGAAAGGTGGGTTAGATATACAAAATATATACAGTATTTACAATATATGTATAGAAATATACAGCAAGGAAAAAAATAGAGGAATGAAATTCCCTCCTCCAGACAGAGGAGGGTGTTCCCCCCACCCCCCGTACCCCCTTCTCTCCCCCTACCTCCCTTTTTTCCCAAAAAGGGTTAGAGAGACAAAAAGGTAGTTATTAAGAAAGAAGAATTTTAGTATGCCTATTAGTGCAGGATTAGTGCTTATCTATCCAAGTCAGAACTCCGGCTGCTCAGAAGCAGACAGGCTGGAAAAGCAGGACAGAGAGAAACTGAGAAAAATTCCAACTGAACTCAAAGTTGCATTCTCCCAATCTACCAAGGAAATTTGTTTAGAATATCTGATTGTTTTTGTTATTATTCCAAAACATTCAGCCAGAGTGTCCCAGCACTGTCCCTTTCTTAAGGGCACAGCCTCAAACGGTCACAGTCCACCCCTTCTAAATAATTTCATTGGCTGTTCACACTGTCCATCCAATCTAAAACAATATTTACAGTTAGTAAGTAAAGTTCATAGTCCATTCCGGCTCTACTCAAATGTAGATGATTCAAAAGTCCAAGAAAATCAGGAAACAAGAAAATGGAAAACAGTTTGTCTCTTCGCTGACGAAGCGAAGAAAAGGGAAACGGATTCTCAGGGTCTCTTAGTTGACTCAGGGCTCTCAGGGTTCTTAGGGTTCGTGCACTGTAGATTCTTCCTTTGGACGCGATGTAGCTGTACAACAATATGAAATTAAACTCTTTCAGCTAAAGTTAAATTTCTTTGTGGAATACACTGAATTTCCCCATTCTCTTGCATTACCCAATAAGTGTGACCCGGACCTTCAGCTGAAACCACCCCTCGGACACGTTTAGCCTCTCCTGAGGGAGAAAACACCCAAACAGTTTTACCTAACAGATTCTTTTCTCTAACAACAGGAACTCTATCACCTTCTACTTTCCGTAGCAGATCTGAATGTGCAGGTCCAGCTCGGTTCACTGAACCTCTACTATTTACCAGCCAGGTTGCTTGTGCTAAATGTTTCTCCCAGTTTTTCAAAGATCCACCCCCCATGGCTTTAAGAGTGGTCTTCAACAAACTGCTGAGCGTTCAATCTTCCCTGCAGCTGGCACATCGTAAGGAATATGGAAAATCCACTCAATGCCGTTCTCTTTGGCCCAGTTTTTCACAAGATTGTTTTTGAAATGAGTTCCGTTGTCTGATTCAATCCTCTCTGGAGTTCCATGTCTCCACAGGATTTGTCTCTCCAGACCGAGAATGGTGTTGCGTGCAGTTGCATGTGGAACTGGATAAGTTTCCAACCATCCAGTGTTTGCCTCTACCATAGTAAGCACGTATTGCTTACCAGAACGAGAACGTGGTAGAGTGATGTAGTCAATCTGCCAAGCTTCACCATACTTGTACTTGGACCATCTGTCACCATACTACAAGGGCTTACTTTGCTTTGCCTGCTTAACAGCAGCACAAATGTCACAGTCATGGATGACTTGTGTGATAGCATCCATGGAAATGTCTATGGATCTGTCACGAGCCTACTGGTAGGTTGCATCTCTGCCTTGATGTCCTGACAAATCATGAGCCCACCGAGCTAAGAATATCTCACCTCGGTGTTTCCAGTCGAGATCAAGATTAGAGTCCATGTCTACTTGAGAAACTCTTGCAGCTAAATCTGCCTGATGGTTGTGTTGCTGTTCCTCAGTAGCTTTGCTCTTAGGAATGTGAGCATCAATGTGTCTCACCTTCACTGGAATTCTCTCGATTTGATCAGCCACGTCCTGCCACAGTTCAGCTGCCCAAATGGGTTTTTCTTTCCTCTGCCTACCATTCTTTTTCCAGTTCTTTAGCCAACCCCACAGAGCATTGGCTACCATCCATGAGTTAGTGTAGAGATAAAGCTGTGACCATCTCTCATGTTCAGTTACGTCAAGAGCTAGCTGGACAGCTTTTACCTCTGCAAATTAACTGGATTCTCCTTCTCCATCCTTCGCCTCTGCAACTCGGCGTGTTGGACTCCACACTGCAGACTTCCACCTTCGCTTGTTCCCAACAAGACGACAGGAACCATCTGTGAACAAAGCATATTTCTTTTCATCATCAGAAAGGTCATTGTAAGGAGGAGCTTCCTCAGCACAAGTTACTCTGTCCTCTGGAGGTTTAGCACAGTTGGTACCTTCAGGCCAACTTGTGATCACCTCCACTAGACCAGGTCTTTCAAGATTTCCCATCTGAGCTCTCTGTGTTATCAGAGCCATCCACCTAGACCAGGTGGAATCTGTGGCATGATGTGGTGTGGAACCTTTGCCTTTGAACATCCAATTCAAAACTGGTAATCTGGGAGCTAAGAGAAATTGTGATTCAGTCCCAATCACTTCAGAAGCTGCTTTTACTCCTTCATAGGCAGCTAGAATCTCTTTTACTGTTGGAGTATAATTAGCCTCTGTACCTCTGTAACCTCGACTCCAGAAACCAAGAGGTCGTCCATGTGTCTCTCCTGGAGCTTTTTGCCACAGGCACCAGGTTGGACCATTGTCACTTGCAACCGTGTGCAAAATGTTCTTAATGTCTGCACCATCTCGGACAGGTCCCAGACCCACTGCTTGAACTACCTCTTGCTTTATCTGGTCAAAAGCTGCTGGAAGTGTTTAAGATCAGACTGGATGAGGCTTTAAGCAGCCTGGTCTAGTGGGAGGTGTCCATGCCCATGGCAAGGGGGTGGGAACTAGGTAATATTTAAGGTCTCTTCCAACTCCAGCCATTCTGAGATCTTCAGGAGCAGAGGAAGATGTTCCTGACACAAGTGAAATCGTCACATGTCACATCTCTAAAGCTAGAACTGAAGTAATACTGCTGGGCTGTCTTTTTCTGTCTCACTGTGGCCTGGGCATACTTAACCCTGAGTCAGGATGGTGATGAGGCTGTTCTCTCAGAATCACAGAATGTTAGGGGTTGAAAGAGGCTTGAAAAGATAATCTAGTCCAGCCCTCCTGCCAGAGCAGGGACACCCCACACTAGATCAGGCTGGCCAGAGCCTCAGCCAGCCTGGTCTTAAACACCTCCAGGGGCGGGGCCTCGACCACCTCCCTAGACAACCCATTCCAGGGCTTCACCACTCTCGTGGTGAAGAACCTCCTCCTCACATCCAGCCTGAATCTCCCCACCTCCAGCTTCATTCCATTCCCCCTAGTCCTATCACTACCTGAGATCCTGAGAAGTCCCTCCCCAGCATTCCTGTAGGCCCCCTTCAGATACTGGAAAGCCACAATTAGGTCACCTAGGAACCTTCTCTTCTCCAAACTGAACAGCCCCAACTCCTTCAATCTGTCCTCATAGGAGAGGTGCTCCAGCCCTGTCATCATCCTTGTGGCCTTTTTCTGGACCCGTTCCAGCACCTCCTGTAATGTGTTGGGGCAGACCCCCTCCCCACCACGCGCAGAAATAACGACTCAGACAAACAGATTGCAAAAGTGATGGAAAGTTTAAATAGAACAGTGAGTGCGTGCAGAAAGCTAGGAACACAGTGACAAGAGGAAACCCCAAAACAGACCCAGAGAGATCCCATTCCCACCTGAGGGTGCACCCAAACCCCCAGGGCTCCTCCTCCCCCCCCCCACTGCTAGGCTAGTCTCAGCTGGCCAGATCTGAGACTGCCCATCCCCCTGTGGCCTTGGGCTTAGCTGGGCCCATGGCCAGGAGATCTCTCCCCCAGTTACCGGGTGGCGAGGAGGAAGGAAAGAGGAAGTGCCAGACCCTGCCCTAAAACTTATAGTGGTGCAAGGGATCATGGTAGGAAATAACCTAATTTCCTGTGTCCACCCACTGGGCTGGACTTCTGGACACAGGAAACACCCCTGTAGCAGAGGACACCCAGCCCAAACTATAACACCTCCATATCCCTCTTGTAATAGGGGCTCCAGAACTGGACACAGTACTCCAGGTGGGGTCTCACCAGAGCTGTAAATTCAAATGCAGCTCCAGTTAAACAAATTGCAGCTTTGGATAAAAGAGGCAGATGCAAGGCAGGTACAGAGGCAGAAGAACAGCAAGATTCCTCTGCTGTTCAGGGACCTTCTATTGAAAAGGATCCTTCTGATGATGGAGAGAAAGTTTGCCTTAAAGATATAGCTGAATTACTGAGACCATCAGTGGATAGTGGAGGTGTGGGACAGGATATGGGTTCTGGTAAGTCAGGAGCTAATGGAGGTGCTTCTGAACTTAAAGAGGTCCTACGAAGAGTATCATCAGGATTATGTGGACAGCAGCTTCAAGAGGATGAAGCTGATGAAGAGGAAGATGACATTCAGACAGCTAATGCCCCAAGGTAGGAAATTAGGCATGTGAGAAAGGATTACATTAGAGGAGAGAATGAGCCAATTCTGACATGGCTAGGAAGATGTTACTATACAGCTGCCCCTGCTTTAGTATTGGGGGACAAGTCAGCATCTCAGCTTGGAACCCTCTCAAAAGCTAGTGGAATAGATAGACATCTAGGCATGTGTCTAGGTAAGGTTTCTCTGTGGACACGCCATCTACTGGCAGCCTTTACGAGGTACCCATCCAGAGATGAACTTCCATGGAACCCTAAGCCTTGGAACACCACGGATGAGGGAATTAAGCACTTGAGAGAGTTTGCTGTGACTGAAGTGATAATGGAGACCATGGTACTCTGAATCCTGATGAAATTCCTGTGGGAACAGGGCTTGCCAAAAAGCTCATAAAACTTGCTCTTCCTAATGAGGCTACTATTCTGGCAAGCAGAATTGTGGCAAGAAATTATGGTGGAACTCCTCCTACTATTGGTCACTTCACTGATAAAATGAGACAGCTGGAGGATAGTCTTACACATGTTTCTTTGGTTTCAGCCATTGAAACTCTGTCTGATAAGATAAAGAATTGCATGAAAGAGCTGAAGGAGGAACTTTAAAACTCCATATCCAAATTGGCACAGGGAGGTAATTCCAATTCTTCTTCCTCCAGATGGATACAAGCTTCAGCTATTAGAAACAGATGTCCTCCAAGGATGCCATTCCAAAACAGGTCAAACCAAAACAGACAACAGAGGCAATTAGAGGGGTATTTGGATAACTCTGCATGATCAGTTTGGTGAGAACATGAACAGATGGGATGGTCAACCAACTTCTCATCTTTCAGGAAAATAAGGGAACTGCAGAGTGGCAGAGCCCGAGGTAGCAATACCAGAAGGGTAGCTGTTACTCCCTCAGGTTCCCAGAACAACTCTAATAGCTCAAACAGTGATTCCAACTCTGGCACTAAACGCTGTGCTAACTGCACATGTGGATGTATTCCCCGTAATTAGGGGTGCCCTGCCTCCCGCCAGGGGGAGGAGAGGGATAGTGGAGACAACAGAATCTATTGAGATGTGTACATCCAGTTGCCTGGCACTTCAAAATTTCAGAAGTACAGGGCCTTGGTTGACACAGGAGCTCAATGCACCATAATACCATCAAATTATCAGGGATCAGAGTCTATAACTATTCTGGGAGTCACTGGTGGATCTCGAAAGTTGACTAAGATACAAGTTGATATAAGTTTAACCGGTAAACAGTGGAAGAAGCATACAGTTGTGACAGGACGTGATGCACCTTTTGTTTTGGGAATTGATTTTCTGAGAGAAGGGCGTTTCAAAGACCCTAAGGGTTACAAATGGGCTTTTGGAATAGCATTTGTAGAAATTGATGGGGAAAGTTGAAGTTGTCCATTAGATCTGAGCTTTCTGATGAATCCGCAGTTGTGGGACAACATGAGGTAGAGGATGTTGCTTCTCAGGTTGTGCATCACAGACAATACAGAAGCAACCGTGACTCTTTGTTGCCCATTCAGAATCTGATTGGTCAGTTGGAGAGTCAGAAAGTTGTCAGCAAAAGTCATTCACCTTTCAACAAGTCCAGTGTGGCCTGTGCGGAAGCAGAATGGAGACTGGCGTCTGACAGTCGACTTCCATGCCCTGAATGAAGTAACTCCACCTATCAGTGCAGCAGTGCCAGGCATGATGGAACTCCAATATGAGCTGGAATCCAAAGAGGCCAAATGGTATGCTACCACAGACATTGGTAATGCTTTCTTCTCTATTCCCATAGCAGAGGAATGCAGGCCTCAGTTTGCCTTTACCTGGAGAGGAGTTCAGTACACTTTTAACAAATTCCAAATGGGCTGGATGCACAGCTCGAGCATCTGTCATGCAGTGATCCATGAGTTCTGCACATTCCTGGATACAGTCAAATTGTGAAACCTCTGTATGATGTGACTCGAAAGAGAAACAGTTTCCAGTAGGGTCCTGAACAACAGGCAGCCTTTAACCAGATAAAGCAAGAAGTAGTCCAGGCAATGGGTCTGGGACCTGTCCACACTGGTCCAGACATTAAGAACATTCTGTACACAGCTGCAAGTGACAATGGGTGACCTGATGCTTATAGCAAAGAGCTCCAGGTGAGACATGTGGATGTCCACTTGGTTTCTGGAGTTGAGGCTATAGAGGCTCAGAGGCAAATTATACTCCAACAGAGAAGGAGATTCTAGTTGCCTATAAAGGAGTAAAAGCTGCTTCTGAAGTGATTGGAACTGAGTCACAGCTTCTTCTAGCTCCTAGATTGCCATTCTTGAATTGGATGTTCAAAGGTAAAGGTTCCACACCACATCATGCCACAGATGCCACAAGTGGATGGCTCTGATAACACAGAGAGCTCAGATGGGAAATCTTGAAAGACCTGGTCTAGTGGAGGTGATCACAAGTTGGCCTGAAGGCACCAACTGTGCTAAACCTCCAGAGGACAGAGTAACTTGTGCTGAGGAAGCTCCTCCTTACAATGACCTTTCTGATGATGAAAAGAAATATGCTTTGTTCACAGATGGTTCCTGTTGTCTTGTTGGAAACAAGAGGAGATGGAAGTCTGCAGTGTGGAGTACAACACACCCAGTTGCAGAAGCAAAGGATGGAGAAGGAGAATCCAGTTAATTTGCAGAGGTAAAAGCTGTCCAAATAGCTCTTGATGTAGCTGAACATGAGAGATGGCCAAAGTTTTATCTCTACACCGACTCATGGATGGTAGCCAATGCTCTGTGGGGTTGGCTAAAGAACTGGAAGAAGAATGATTGGCAGAGGAAAGAAAAACCCATTTGGGCTGCTGACCTGTGACAGGACATTGCTGCTTGCCTTGAGAGTATTCAGTGAAGGTGAAGACACATTGATGCTCACATTCCTAAGAGCAAAGCTACTGAGGAACAGCAACACAACCATCAGGCAGATTTAGCTGCAAGAGTTTCTCAAGTAGACATGGACTCTAATCTTGATCTCGACTGGAAACACCGAGGTGAGATATTCTTAGCTCGGTGGGCTCATGATTTGTCAGGACATCAAGGCAGAGATGCAACATACCAATGGGCTCGTGACAGATCCATAGACATTTCCATGGATGCTATCACACAAGTCATCCATGACTGTGACATTTGTGCTGCTGTTAAGCTGGCAAAGCAAATTACACCCTCGTAGTATGGTGACCGATGGTCCAAGTACAAGTATGGTGAAGCTTGGCAGATTGACTACATCACTCTACCACGTTCTCGGTCTGGTAAACAATACATGCTTACTATGGTAGAGGCAAACACTGGATGGTTGGAAACTTATCCAGTTCCACATGCAACTGCACGCAACACCATTCTCAGTCTGGAGAGACAAATCCTGTGGAGACACGGAACTCCAGAGAGGATTGAGTCAGACAACGGAACTCATTTCAAAAACAATCTTGTGAGGAACTGGGCCAAAGAGCATGGCATTGAGTGGATATTCTACATCCCCTACTATGCACCAGCTGCAGGGAAGATTGAACGCTACAATGGTTTGCTGAAGACCTCTCTCAAAGCCATGGGAGATGGATCTTTGAAAAGCTGGGAGAAACGTCTAGCACAAGCAACCTGGCTGGTAAATCGCAGAGATTCAGTGACTCAAGCTGGACCTGCACACTCAGATTTGCTTTGAAAGGTAGAAGGTGATGGAGTTCCTGTTGGAACCCTAAGAACCCTGAGAGCCCTGAGTCACCTGAGAGTCCCTGTTCCTTTTCTTCGCCTTGTGTGTGGAGAGACAAAGTGTTTTCTGTTTTCTTGTTTCCTAGTTTTTTGACTTCTGAATCATCTACATCTCAGATAGCCAGAATGGATTATGAATTTTATTTACTCATTATTATATATATTGTTTTAGATTAGGTGGATAGTATTAGCAGCCAATGAAATTGTTTAGAAGTGGTGGATTGTGGTAGTTTTAGGCCACGCCTTTAAAATTTAGCCACAGATTTTGAGCAGAAAAATAGAAAAATAAAACAAAAGGTTATTCTAAACAAATTAATTTTGTAAATATCTAGAATAAGATGAGCTGTAGCGTAGCAATTCTTCCCTTTTATCTTCTCTTCTGATCTCTGGCTGTTTCGCTTTGCTTGGTAGAGATAGCATGCTTTGGCTGGCCTTGGCTAAATCTAACTTCTCTGCTCCTTCCTCATGTTCCTTTTGTACAGGGATGTAGAGGGGGTAAGGGATGGAGAAGCTAGGAGCTTCCCCTGGTCCTTGGTCATGGGGGTCCTTGTGCTGCTTATTAATTGTAAATATCTGTAAATATTGTAAATACTGTATATTTTGTACATATTCATTGCATTCCATTGTAAGAGTGTACATTTTGCTTTGTAAATACAGCTTCATTTGATTCTAACTGAGTTGGTCTGGCAAAGTTAATGTTGGGGGGAAACTTGAACCCACCACAGGAAACATTGCACCCATTTTTTAAAAAGTTAGAAAGGAATACCCTGGGAAGTACTGACCTGTCAGCCTCACCTCTGTTCCTGGGAAGATCATGGAGTATCAGAGCCTAGAGGCTCTGATATGGTACATGGAGGATGGGGAAGTGTGGTGGGTTGAAGGGCCGATCCTCCCTTCCCTCCTACCATGGGCAGAAAAAAATCTCAAGACAAATGGATTGCAGAAGTGGTGGAAAGTTTAAATGGAAAAAGCAGTGAATGTTTTACAGAGAACCACAAGCACAGTAACAAAAGAAATCCCAAAGCATACCCCAAAACATCCAAACACTTCCCTCTCCCCTCTCCCCACCTGGGGGTACACCCAAAAACCCCAGGGCTCTTTCTTCGCACCCACCCCCCGCCTTCCACTGTTAGGCTAATCTCAGCTGGCCAGATCTGAGATTGCCCTTCCCCTTTCTTCCAGCCTTGGGCCTAGCCAGGCCCCAAGAGGCCTCAAAGATGACTTCCCCTCCATTACCAAATGAGGACCATCTCCATAGGAGCAGTGAGGGAAGAAGCTGCACCAGGGGAGGTTCAGACTCGAGGTGAGGAGGAAGTTCTTCACCGAGTGAGTCATTCGGCATTGGAACGGGCTGCCCAGGGAGGTGGTTGAGTTGTCGACCCTGGAGGCGTTCAAGGGGAGATTGGACGTGGCACTTGGTGCCATGGTCTAGGCATGGGATCTGTGTTGATAGGTTGGACTCGATGATCCCTGAGGTCCTTTCCAACCTAAGTGATACTGTGAAAGGAAGTACAGGGCCTTGCAGGTTGTTTTTTTAGGGAGCAGGGCATTATGGGATGAAATACATAGCTTCCCATGTCCACCCACTGGGCTGGACCCTTGGGACACCAGAGGTGTGTCTTATGTGGCACAGCAGGGGGGCACCCAGCCTGAACCACCACAGGAGGTGATTCAAGACAAGACAGCATGTCTTTGCTAAGGGGATGTTCTGCCTGACCAACATAGTGGCTTTCTACAATGGAGTGACTACATCACTGGACAAAGGAAGGACAATAGATGTTGTCTACCTGGACTTCAGAAAGGTCATTGACATGATTCCCCATAACATCCTGTTTTCTAAGTTGAAGAGGTATGGATTCAATGGGTGAATTGTTGGGTGCATAAGGAATAGGCTGGATGGTTGCATCCAAGGGGTAATGGTGTATGGCTTGATGTCCAGAGAGAGATGGGTGACCAGCAATGTCTCTCAAGGGTCCGTATTGTGACCAATGCTCTTTTAATATCTTCACCAATGATACAGACAGTGGTTTCAAGTGCACCCTTAGCAAGTCTGCAAATGACATCAAGCTGAGGGTGGAGTAGATATGACAGAGGGACAGGATGTCATCCAGAGGAACCTGGGCACACTAGAGAAGGCACAGGTGAACCTCATGAGGTTCAACCAGCTCACTTGCAAGCTTCTGCACCTGGGTCAGAACAGTCCTGATTATCAGTACATCCAAGGTCATGCTTGAAGGGGCTCTGAGCAACCTGATGCACATGGGGACATTCCTGCTTTTACTTCAGGTGGGTTGGACAGAATGACCTTTAAAGGTTCCTACGATCCAATACATTCTGTGATTCTGTGATTAAGTACCTCTATCTTTTCCTCATCATTGGTCACTATGCATCCAATAAAGGATGGACATTCCCTTTAGTCCTCCTTTTGTTGCTAATATATTTGTGGAAACATTTCTCACTGTCTTTCATAGCAGAATCTGTATTAAGTTCTAATCAGGCGTAGCCTGCATAGCCTCACAATATATTTGTACTCCTGAGTGGCCTGCTTCTTCTTCCAGATGCCATAAAATCTCTATTTTAAAATTCCACCCCCTCACCCCCGCAAATGACAACCAAAGTTCTCTGTTCATCCAGGCTGGTCTTCTTCCCTGTTCGCTACTCTTTTGGTACATGAGAGTGGCCTTCTTGAAGAATGTTTAGCCTTCCTGGACTCATCTCCCTTCAATACTGCCTCCCAAGGAACTCTGTTAACCAATCTCCTGAATAAGCCAAAGTCTGCCCTCATGAAGGTCAAGGTGGCAGTTGTGCTGACCTCCATGTTGTTCAAGAATCAAAAAATACAATTTCATGATTGCTGTGCCCAAGACAGCCTCCAACTGTTGCATCTCCCGCAAGTAATTCTCTGTTCACAAACAGCAGGTCCAGCAGCACCTGTCAGGAAGTTATCTTACACACACTCCAGGAATCTCCAGGACTCTTAGCAATCTAGCATATTGTATTTCCAACAAACATCTGCTAAATGGAAGTCCTTCACAAGAACACAGGCCAGTGATTGTGATACTTTTCCCAGATCCTTATAGAAAATTTTATCTGCCTCTTCATCCTGATTTGGGGAGGTCTGTAACAGACTCCCAGCAGGATATCTACTTTGCTGTCCTTTCTCTTAGCTCTTACCCATAAACACCCCACTTTCACTATCTTAAGTTCTCATGAGTTATCATAACACTCCTTAACATACAAGACCATACCTCCACTTTTCCTTCCTTGCCTGCCCTTTTGGGAAAGTTTATAGCCATCCACTGCAGCACTCAGTTGTGGGAGTCTCCCAGCTCCATTTCTGTGATATTTGTCATAGTTTCCATGCTGCACAATGCCTTTCAACTCCTTCCATGGGCATGCTGTCTGCATTAGTGTAGAAGTACTACAGATGGGGTAGATGCCTTGTAAGTGGTTTACAACCAGCATTAATGCTCACTGTATTTACATTACAAATACGCAAAGGAAGTAGAAGTCAAACCTACAGTGGGTAAAAGACCTGAGGCTGAGCCAGCTGAAAGTGATTAATACCTCCCAGTTTTACTAATGCAACTTTCTGGATTTGCCTTACCATGGAACTTGAGAGGATCAACATTTATGCTAAGATCAGTGGGTACTGCCTTCAGATTTGTGTCTTTGTGGCAATTTCCTGGGTGGTTTACCAAACTAATGATACTCTAATTGACCTGCTGAATAAAACTAGATTAATACATTACATTTGTTTCTAGAAATACACAATACCCATGTCCTTGTGCCAAGATCTTCCTTTCCTAGCAAATTTTAGTAGTGAGGTAGCATGTGATTCCCTGGAAACACATCTCTTTTGTCACTCTTTTACTGAGAGCTGGAAAGGCTCAGCACAGGGTTGGCGCTGACAGCTGCTCCTGAGGTTTAGCTGCAGAAATTTTCAGCACAGCCAGTTTCTAAGCTTGTGCCAGTGCCACTGGTTTACAAAGCTGTGCCCAGAACAAATGCAACTTATGGTACACCAATATCTGCAGTTCTCCAGTACCAAATGCCAAGTTTAATGCCTTTACAGAACTGGTCCAAAATAACTGTCCCTGCAGCCTGCTCAGCACTGAATGTTGAGTGTTGCAGAGTACAACCCTGGGCAGCATAAAGCTCTAGCTACCAGAAGAGTCTACACTTTCCCCATGCTACTGTCTCAGCCTGCTGTAGAGAGCAGGGAACAGCCCCTGTATATGCACAGTTGCCAGTGCACCATTGCAATCCTGACTCTCAGCATCAGCACACAGTGAAAATCTGTTATTTCTTCTTTCACTAAGAGCAGCATGTATGTGGTGAAAGAGGAGGCTGAGGGCACTTCACGGCCTGGAGTCTTACACGGAGAAATAGCAATGAATAGAAATTAGGAATAGAATAGAAATTAGGAATAGAATAGAATAGAATAGAATAGAATAGAATAGAATAGAATAAGAATAGAATAGAATAGACTAAGAATAGAATAGAATAGAATAGAATAGGACTTCTCAGGATCTCAGGTAGTGATAGGACTAGGGGGAATGGAATGAAGCTGGAGGTGGGGAGATTTAGGCTAGATGTGAGGAGGAGGTTCTTCACCATAAGAGTGGTGAGACCCTGAAATGGGTTGTCCAGGGAGGTGGTTGAGGCCCCATCCCTGGAGATGTTTAAGACCAGGCTGGATGAGGCTCTGGCCAGTCTGATCTAGTGTGGGGTGTCCCTGCCAATGGCAGGGTGGTTGGAACTAGATGATCCATATGGTCCCTTCCAACCCTGAATGATACTATGATACCATGAATAGAATAGAATAGAATAGAATAGAATAGAATAGAATAGAATAGAATAGAATAGAATAGAATAGAATAGAATAGAATAGAAATCTATCCTGTCTCTGTCTGCCTGTCCTCTTTAGTGCTGGTCATTGTCCAAACTGACCATCTTTCTAGGAAGTTAATCCTGTTTTTCACCACCCTCTTGTAAATAGGTGTTCCCTGATGTCAAACCTGAATCTGCTCCAGTGTAGCTTTGACCCATTCCCACATGTCCTATTACTAAATCCCAGGGAGAAGAGATCAACGTTTCCCTCTCTACTTCACCTCCTCAGGAAGCTGTACAGGGCAATGGGATCACCCCTTATCCTTCTTCTCTACAAACCAGAAAAAAATCCTTTCTTAGCCACTACTCACAGGACATTCCTGCCATTCTGTCCTGGTTTTGTGCTACTTTGTCCTGCCACATGCAAGGGAGGCAAAAGGTGCTATTGAATATACCTTCTTACTACATACACCTGGAGACATCTGCTACAGCCAGAGGGACCTAACTAGGCCCTGGGAAGACACAGCCAAGGCCTTAGTGACAGGTGTGAAACACTGATGGTGAACACAAGAGATAGGACAGTGGAGGGGGCAGTGACACTGCTGTAATGCTGGACATGTGTGCTGTGGCTGGATCACTGCTAGGGGGAGTTCTGCAGGCAGTGATGTGCCTACATGATGGATGGTGAAGTCACTGAGGGATGGGTTCTGTGTCAGGCAAAGATGGACTGCAACCTGTCCAAGCAATTGTGATATCCCCAAGTAATAGTGACCACACGTACCTTGCTGCTCCTATTTGGGCTCTGAATTTCACCCAACCACCTCACACCTGCACTGAGTGAGTATGTAAGGTGTTGTACAAGGCTGTTATTTGTGCTGGTGTCTTGCTGGGGGAGCTGTTGAGTGCATCTCTTGGTGCTCAACTGTTAGAGGATTTTTCCTGGCCTCACCAGATTGAGGCAGCCAGGGCACCTAGAAAGTGTTCTTGCAGCACCAGAGGTGAGCTGGACAGGACCTCCTCACCCTGGAGAGCTGGGAGGATTTCCTTCTTGACAGACCCAGGCATTTCTTCCATGACTGTGGCCTCTCTTCTCTTTCTAGTGTGGTATTGGCTGCTGCAGCACTGGTGGGGAGTGGCTTGTCATCCCCAGCTTCCTCCAGCCTAGGACAGCATGTGGATGTAGGAATACTATAAGAATCCCATCTACAAATCCTGGATGCAAATCACCTTGTGATTATATCATGAACTGAGATGTGCCCCAACAAAAGATAATGATTGCTCACCAGACTGCAGCTGCCCTCAATGCATAAGACAAGATCATTTCCACCCATCAGGTACCCTGAAAAAGGAGGATGGTGAGAGGACAATGGATTCACCACCTGGCCCCTGATATGTATTATGTGTGTGGGCAGGTAAATGGAGAAGGAGGGGACAGAGGCCCACCCCCTTCCTCCTGACCCCTGTACAAACACAAGGAATACACAGGAAGATTTCCTGGGGGATAATACCTGAGCACATACCTAAGGACTAAAAACTGTATAAAAGACCTGAGCAACTACTGGCTCAGAAGAAGGAAAAGACCTGGACAATGCCGCTCTGAAGAAAAATGAAGAAAATACCAGGGGAGAAAAGGACAGACTTGTCACCATGTAGCCTGGAAGAAGCAGACCAGGAGGAACTTTCTCTCCGTGTCCTAAGTTCTGCCTTCTGCAACTCATGGAGCTGAAGAGGCTGCTCAGAGAAGGACTTGGACTTTGGGATCTCTCCCTCCCCTCCTCCAGCAGAGGACAGTGCAGCCAAGGCAGCACCCTTCCTCCACAGACCCAGTCTTAGGGAGTGGGGAGTAGTAATATAATTCCTTTCCTCTTCTTTCTCCCTCTTTTCTCTCTCTCTCCTTCTGATCCACTTTATTCTGTGTGGTGGGTGGAAGGGTAAAGCCAAGAAGCCTCCTCCCTTCCCCCTTGTAAGGTAAAAGGGAAAAGAAAAATTGAAGGGAAAGGAAAAAAAAACTCACCAGCCGAATTAGCAAAGCAGTGGAGCTATATTTACAAAGCAGTGTAGGATTTTGCAGGGGAATATTTACAAATTTACAATATCTACAATATATACAAAGATATACAACAGAGTAACACAGAAATGAGAGTAACCCCCCTTGCCGAGGGGTTCCCCACCTCCGCTCTCCCCTCTCTCCCTCCCTTTCCCCAGAGTAGTTCGGAAAAGAGGGAGAAAAGAGAGAAAGAAAAAAAATGTTAGAAGCAGTTTGTGTTAATTGGAAAGGAGTTAATACAGACCTGATATCAAGTCCTCAAGGCCAAAGTCTTGGCAGAAAGCCCAGCAAAGAATTGCTGCCCAAAGGAAAGGCGGAAGCAAGACTGACCAAGAAGTTCCCGGAGTGCCCAGGATATCTCCCAGTTCAGAGGGTGCTTCCTCCCACTTAACCAATGAAATTGTTTAGACTATTCCTTCCGTTTACCAACTTCCGTCCACCATATTCCCTTTCTTAAAGGGACACCGTCAACCGGCCACAGTCCACCCCTTCTAAACAATTCCATTGGCTGTTCACACTGTCCATCCAATCTAAAATGATATTTACAATTCGTGAGTAAAGTTCATAGTCCATTCCGGCTATGCTCAGATGTAGATGATTCAAAAGTTCAAGAAAATCAGAAAGTGAGAAAAATGGAAAACAGTTCATTTCTTCACCGACGAAGTGAAGAAAAGGGAAACAGGGAAATCTCAGGGTCTCTTAGTTGACTCAGGGCTCTCAGGGATCTCAGGGGTCGTGCACCGTAGATTCCTCGTTGATTCTTCTTTTGGGAGCGATATAGCTGTACAACAGTTCGAAGTTAACCTCTTTCAGCTAAAGTTAAATTTCTTTGTGGAATACACTGAATTTCCCCATTCTCTTGCATTACCCAATAAGTGTGACCCGGACCTTCAGCTGAAACCACCCCTCGGACAGGTTTAGCCTCTCCTGAGGGTGAAAATACCCAAACAGTTTTACCTAACAGATTCTTTTCTCTAAAAACAGGAACTCTATCACCTTCCACTTTCCGTAGCAAATCTGAATGTGCAGGTCCAGCTCGGTTCACTGAACCTCTACTATTTACCAGCCAGGTTGCTTGTGCTAAATGTTTTTCCCAGTTTTTCAAAGATCCACCCCCATGGCTTTAAGAGTGGTCTTCAACAAACCGTTGTAGCGTTCAATCTTCCCTGAAGCTGGTGCATAGTAGGGAATGTGGAATATCCACTCAATACCATGCTCTTTTGCCCAGTTCTTCACAAGGTTGTTCTTGAAATGAGTTCCGTTGTCTGACTCAATCCTCTCTGGAGTTCCGTGTCTCCACAGGATCTGTCTCTCCAGACCGAGAATGGTGTTGTGTGCAGTTGCATGTGGAACTGGATAAGTTTCCAACCATCCAGTGTTTGCCTCTACCATAGTAAGCACGTATTGCTTACCAGAACGAGAACGTGGTAGAGTGATGTAGTCAATCTGCCAAGCTTCACCATACTTGTACTTGGACCATCTGTCACCATACCACAAGGGCTTAAGTCGTTTTGCCTGCTTAATAGCAGCACAAATGTCACAGTCATGGATGACTTGCGTGATAGCATCCATGGAAATGTCTATGGATCTGTCACGAGCCCATTGGTATGTTGCATCTCTGCCTTGATGTCCTGACGAATCCTGAGCCCACCGAGCTAAGAATATCTCACCTCGGTGTTTCCAGTCGAGATCAAGATTAGAGTCCATGTCTACTTGAGAAACTCTTGCAGCTAGATCTGCCTGATGGTTGTGTTGCTGTTCCTCAGTAGCTTTGCTCTTAGGAATGTGAGCATCGATGTGTCTCACTTTCACTGGAATTCTCTCGATTCGATCAGCAATGTCCTTCCACAGGTTGGCTGCCCAAATGGGTTTTCCTTTTCTCTGCCAACCACTCTTTTTCCAGTTCTTTAGCCAACCCCACAGAGCATTGGCTACCATCCATGAGTCGGTGTAGAGATAAAGCTTTGGCCATCTCTCACGTTCAGCTACGTCGAGAGCTAGCTGGACAGCTTTTACCTCTGCGAACTGACTGGATTCTCCTTCTCCATCTTTCGCCTCTGCGACTCGGCGTGTTGGACTCCACACTGCAGACTTCCACCTTCGCTTGTTTCCAACAAGACGACAGGAACCGTCTGTGAACAAAGCATATTTCTTTTCATCATCAGACAGGTCATTGTAAGGAGGAGCTTCCTCAGCACGAGTTACTTTCTCCTCTGGAGGTTTAGCAGAGTTGATACCTTCAGGCCAACTTGAGATCACCTCCACTAGACCAGGTCTTTCAAGATTTCCCATTCGAGCTCTCTGTGTTATCAGAGCCATCCACTTGGACCATGTGGAGTCTGTGGCATGATGTGGTGTGGAGCCTTTGCCTTTGAACATCCAATTCAAAACTGGTAATCTGGGAGCTAGAAGAAGTTGTGATTCAGTTCCAATCACTTCAGAAGCTGCTTTTACTCCTTCATAGGCAGCTAAGATTTCTTTCTCTGTTGGAGTGTAGTTAGCCTCTGAACCTCTGTAACCTCGACTCCAGAAACCAAGAGGTCGTCCACGTGTCTCACCTGGAGCTTTTTGCCACAAGCACCAGGTTGGACCATTGTCACTTGCAGCCATGTACAAAATGTTCTTAATGTCTGGACCATCTCGGACAGGTCCCAGACCCATTGCTTGAATTACCTCTTGCTTTATCTGGTCAAAGGCTGCTTGTTGTTCAGGTCCCCAGTGGAAATGGTTTCTCTTTCGAGTCACATCATACAGATGTTTCACAATCTGACTGTATCCAGGAATGTGCAGTCTCCAAAATCCCACTATCCCCAAGAAACGTAGGGTCTCTTGCTTGTTTGTGGGACTTGCCATGGTAGAGACTCTATTTACCACATCCACTGGAATGTGTCGACGTCCATCTTGCCATCGCACTCCCCGAAACTGAATCTCTGTGGTAGGCCCTTTCACCTTGTCTCGTTTGATGGCAAAACCTGCATTCAGAAGAATATCAATGACTTTGTTACCTTTCTCGAAGACTTCCTCAGCAGTTTTACCCCAGACGATGATATCATCGATGAACTGGATGTGTTCTGGAGCACCGCCTTTCTCCAGAGCATCATGGATCACTGCATGACAGATGCTTGAGCTGTGGATCCAGCCCATTGGCAGCCTGTTGAAAGTGTACTGGATTCCTCTCCAGGTGAAAGCGAACTGAGGCCTGCATTCCTCTGCTATGGGAATAGAGAAAAATGCATTAGCAATGTCTATGGTAGCATACCATTTGGCCTCTTTGGATTCCAGCTCATACTGTAGCTCCATCATGTCTGGCACTGCTGCACTCAGGTGGTGTCACTTCATTCAGGGCTCGGTAGTCTACTGTCAGACGCCAGTCTCCATTCTGCTTCCGCACAGGCCACACTGGACTGTTGAAAGGTGAATGAGTTTTGCTGACGACTTTCTGACTCTCCAACTGACGAATCAGATTCTGAATGGGCAACAAAGAGTCACGGTTGGTTCTGTATTGTCTGTGATGCACAGTCTGAGAAGCAACCGCAATTTAATGTCCTGTATCTTATGTTGTTCCACAACTGCAGATTCATCAGAAAGTTCAGGTCTGGCAGATAGCTTCAATTTTTGTCCATCAATTTCTATAGAAGCTACTCGAAATGCCCATTTGTAACCTCTAGGGTCCTTGAAACGCCCTTCTCTCAGAAAATCAATTCCCAAAATACAAGGTGCATCAGGTCCGGTCACAACTGTATGCTTCTTCCATTGTTTACCAGTTAAACTTATATTAACCTCCACTTTACTTAACTCTTGAGATCCACCAGTGACTCCCAGAATAGTTATAGACTCTGATCCCTGATAATTTGATGGTATTATGGTGCACTGAGCTCCTGTGTCAACCAAGGCCCTGTACTTCCAAAATTGTGAAGTGCCAGGCCACTGGATGTACACATCCCAATAGATTCTATTATCTCTGTTATCCCTCTCCTCCCCTGGCGGGAGGCAGGGCACCCCTAGTTATGGGGAACATGCGCACATGTGCATTGCACGTAGTTTGCAGGGTTATAACTTTGCATGTTATAACTGGAGCCACTGTTGGAGCCATAAGAGTCGTTCTGGGGAACTGTGGAAGTAACAGCTACCCTTCTGGTATTGCTACCTTGGGTTCTGCCACTTTGCAATTCCCTCAGTCTCCTGAAAAGATTAGAAGTTGGTTGGCCATCCCAGCGGTTCATGTTCTCACCAAACTGATCACGCAGAGTTATCCAAATAGTTCTACGTGATTGCCTTGGTGGTCTGTTTTGGAATGACCTATTTTGGAGTGTCCTGTTTTGGAATGACCTCCTTGGAGGACGTGTATTTCTCACAGATGAAACTTGTACCCACCTGGAGGAAGAATTGAAATTATCCTTTGTGCCAATTGGTATATGGAATCTTTTAACTCTCTTATGCAATTCTGTATATCACCAGACATCGTTTTAATGGCCAAAACCAAAGAACCACGTGTCATGCTATCCTCCAATTGTCTCATTTGATCACTGAATTGGCCAACCGTGGGAGAAGCTCCACCATAACTTCTTGACACAATTCTGCTTGCCAGAATGTTTGCATAATTGGAAGGAGCAAGTTTGATGATCTTTTTAGCAAGACCAATACCCACAGGAATGTCATCAGGATTCAGAGTTTCATGTTCACCATAGAGTAGCTCTCTAACAGCAAATTCTCTCAAGCGCTTAATTCCCTCATCTATGGTAGTCCAGGGTTTAGGATTCCATGGAAGATCATCTCGGGAAGGGTATCTCAGGGCAACCGCCATTAAAAGACGTATCCACAGATTAACCTTACCGAGAGCTCTGCCTAGATGTCTATCTATTCCATTATCCCTTGAGAGAGTTTCTAACTGAGCTGCTGACTTGTCTCCAACTGTTAGAGCTAGAGCACCTGTATCATAACACCTACTGAGCCAAGCTAGAACTGGTTCCTTATCTGCCCTGGTGAAATCTTTACGGACATTTCGCAATTCCTCCCGTGGAGAAGAACATTCTGAAATATCATCCTCCTCGTCTCCCTGAATTCTTTGTCCATATAATCCTGCTGTCATTCTTCTAAGGATCTCTTTAAGCTGAGAACCACCTTTGCCAGCTGCTTTCCTAGCTTCATCTGTATCCTGCTTTGATCTCACTAGGTTAGCCAGATCTTTAAAACAAACCACCTCTTCCTCCTGAGCAGGATCTCTTAGAGTAGAGGGCCCCTCACCAGGATCAGTCTCCAGCTCCTCTTCTTCGCCATCTTTGGCCTTTGCACCTCTAGTCTTTAAAGGAGCCACCTTAACTGGAGCTGTGTTTGAATTTACAGCCACCTTAATGGAAGCTGACAGGTCCTGAGATAAATCAGCTGCTGGGGCAGTGACTTCTGGTCCCACCAAGGGAGTGGGCGGAAGTGATGTTGCTCCGTTAATGACCGACAGAGAAGAAGAAGGAGGAGAAGGAGTAGGAGCCATGTTGATACCAGCTGCCGCCTTTGGCAGCTTGCTAGAATCAGCAAAGTCATTTAGAGCTGCTTTACCAATTAACTTTTTAGCCTTCTTTTTAACTGACACGGGTTCTCCACAGTCCTCATCACTAGATGACTCTGGGACTGATCTCGAGCCACGGCGTTTTCTCTTTGATCTAGTTTTAATAACAAAACATGCCCTGGACATCTTTCTTTCTTGCCGTAAAGAAATCAGGAGATACACGATAATTATCACCAGTAGCAGAATTATACACAGCAAATAAATCACCTTTGGATCCCAGGCATCACTTAAAGTTACTCTCTCCTCAGGCGGAATCTTAAAACCCTTTATCTCAATTGGGAGAGTGGTGGAGGTAACATTCCTGTATCTCACTGGCCATAGGAAATTAATACATTTTCCATACCATAATTTAACTCTATACATAACCCACATATAAATTGTCCGCATCAAATATTTACCCAGGTAATCCAAAATCAAACCCAAACAATATCTGTAAACCAGAGCCCCAAAAATTGAAAAGAACAATCGCTCCACAAACCACAAGACCTTCATGTTTGCTAATTCAGCTAGAAAACACTAAATCAATCAGGTAATAAATTAAACTAATTATCTGCCGCACGTTGGGTACGCCAATAAAAAAAATGTGGTGGGTGGAAGGGTAAAGCCAAGAAGCCTCCTCCCTTCCCCTTGTAAGGTAAAAGGAAAAGATAAATTGAAGGGAAAGGAAAAAAACTCACCAGCCGAATTAGCAAAGCAGTGGAGCTATATTTACAAAGCAGTGTAGGATTTTGCAGGGGAATATTTACAAATTTACAATATCTACAATATATGCAAAGATATACAACAGAGTAACACAGAAATGAGAGTAACCCCCCTTGCCGAGGGGTTCCCCACCTCCGCTCTCCCTCTCTCCCCCTTTCCCAGAGTAGTTCGGAAAAGAGGGAGAAAAGAGAGAAAGAAAAAAAATGTTAGAAGCAGTTTGTGTTAATTGGAAAGGAGTTAATACAGACCTGATATCAAGTCCTCAAGGCCAAAGTCTTGGCAGAAAGCCCAGCAAAGAGTTGCTGCCCAAAGGAAAGGCGGAAGCAAGACTGACCAAGAAGTTCCCGGAGTGCCCAGGATATCTCCCAGTTCAGAGGGTGCTTCCTCCCACTTGACCAATGAAATTGTTTAGACTATTCCTTCCGTTTACCAACTTCCGTCCACCATATTCCCTTTCTTAAAGGGACACCGTCAACCGGCCACATTCTGTTAATAAATGGCCTTACTGTTGGCATTTTGACCTCATTTGTGCTTCTAATTTCATAACATGGGAATATTCAAAAGAACTAAGTCTCTTTCCCTCTCTGGACTGAGACAGTGGAGAGCATGGCCACAGAACTGGACAACTGTCCAGTATGCCTGGATAGCTGGAAGGAGGCCATCTATGTGATGCCAAGCCTGAACCAGTTCCACCTGCATCCTGCAGTGGGATGAGAGCAAGTTCCCTCTCTTCAAAAGGAGAGTGAGCTACATCTTTCACTCAGTCTGGGAGGATGATGAAATATGAGAAGCATGTTATTCCACCACCCACAACACCATCAAATTGTCATCTGACAGGAGGAGCTTCTAAACACCCAACCACCCACAGCCTCTATCACCCTGCAGCACCTGTGCCAGCAGCTGCAGGGCCCCTGCACTGGGCTCCAGTGGGTGGCTTTCATGCCTCTTCAGTGTGTACCTGCATCCCTCTTCTGTGTGTACCCTGCTGTTCTCCATCTCCTGCTGCCCTGGGTACATCATGAGCTGGGACATCTTTTCAAGGATGCCCAGAAAGCAGAAACACAGAGCCTCATCACATTCTGCAATAGTTTGGCGTGGATGAGGCGGCTGTGATCCAGCTGCTGCGGATCTCCCTGGGCAGAGGCATAAGGAGCTGTGTCCATCAGCTTATTGGCACCACTGTGTGCTGGGGCAGTAGGGAGGCCTGACACTAGGGAGGCCTGAGGGACAGCCAAAGTGGCACATAACAACCGCTTGTGGTTCTGAGCTCCTAACCCTGTTTAGTATTTAATAAAAGAAAATTAAAACTGCAGAAAAAGGCTCAGTATTATTAACAGTGCCAGTTGTGTTGCAGTCCCCACCTGTGCTGCTTTCCCTGCCTTTTCCTGGTGCTATGGCCACTCTTTCCTTGCATGTCTGCTGGAGGCAGCCTGGTGGGAGAAGGGATGCAGTGGTACAACCCCTGGCCACGAGGTGCTCCTTCTACCTGTACCAGCTCCAGTCCTGGATCTAGGTGGATAGTCCCAGAGCAGATGTTTCCAGATGTGGAATTCTTCAGGGCCGGCAGGCTGTGCCTCATCACTCACCACCTCAGGCCTAGCCTCCTCCTCACTGCACCCTCTGCCCCTTGTCTCAGGGGTCTGCTTTCCTGCCAGTCTGCACTGCCTGGTGCAGCCTCACTACTGCATTTCCCAAATCCCTCCTGTGTGGAGTCACAACTTTATGCTGCTCTCTGAATGAACCTGCAGTTGTACCCTGCCAAGTCAGAAGCCCCAGGAAGTTCAGCAAAGTTCTATGGTTGTGTTCAGTGAAAGAGAAAGCGATGAGTGTGCAGACAGTAAAAAATGGCCCAAATGATGAATGTGATGAAGTGTATTCAAACCTTTGCCTTGCCTTGCCTTTGCCTATGAGTAAAATGTATTGGGAAGGTAGAGCTGTTCCAGGGGAGCCAAGGTGAGAGCAAAGTTCCACATGGGGAGCCAGCAGCAGTAGATGCTGGGAAGGCACCCAGATCAGTTCCTTGCATCTGGTGGAAGTGGTTGCAGGAAATAGTGCATCAAAAATGATAGGAGGGTAGCTAGTTAGGGGAGCAGGGTGGCTCAGCTTGGTAGTGCATCAGACCCTTAATGGGAAGGTCGTGAGTTCAAGTCTGCAGTGGGCAGTAGTGTCTTCCCTACTCTAGTCATGTGGTCTGTGGTGACAGGTTGGACTCGATGATCTTTGAGGTCTCTTCCAACCTTAGGAATACTGAATCAGTTTCACCTTCCCCAGTTTCTACACTATTGCATTTCCCCCCTGTGCTTCTGCTGGAAGCAAGGGCTGGTTGATGACAGATGGATCGTGACACAGATGCTTGCTGCTGTTTGCGTGGGCAGCTGAGAGAGCAAAGAGAGACACAAACTCCTTTTGCTGGGAATCAGCTCTAGAGGCACTCGAGTGCAAGCACTGAAAGTGCTGCAGACGTGCTGGCTCAAGCTAGGTGCAATCTGTGGAGATGTGGAAAGCATCTCCCAGGCAGCACACTCCCCCTCCTTGCACTACACACACAGCTGTATACGGAGGTCAGTAGCATTTGCTACTGACCATGAAAAGTCTCAGAGTGCCTGAGAATGTGAGTCCCAAGCAAAGCAACCAGACCTTTTGTGTTTCGACTTACTGACCCAGAACTGAGCTGATTTGGCTCCTGGGGACTGGAGAAGCACACGAACAAATGAACTTCTCTTTCCTGGTGGGAAGCTGGTTTGATGTCTTATTACTGTAATTGCCAAATCTATCAGTCATTGCAGGCTGTCTCCAAGACTTCATCCCCTTTCACCCTCTGCTCCCTCTGCTCAGAAAGGATAGCCAGACTATTTTGAAAATGCTTACAGAAAAGTGCTTGGGATTTGTTTATTCTGGACTATGTCTTTGGGCATCCTTGTTCCTTTCTGTCTTTAAAGGTAAGCTCATCTATGGTTGTCCAGTTTTGTGTTTGGGTTGTTTGCTTGTTTTAAAATTAATTTAATTAATCTAATGAAATTTAACTTTGTTCTATATTATTTTATATTTTATTTTATTTTGTGTTCTTCTATTTTTTCCTATTTTCTATTTTTCTAATTACTAGCCACATCCTACCCCACCTCTGTTTTCAGAAGGACTTGTATGTGCTTGTAGTGTAAACTTTGTTAAAGTCCAGCGCTGATCCCACTGAGTTCTGTAATCAATTTGCATAAGTTTGTAGATCCCAGAGGGCTGGGCATCTTCTAGGAAAGGAAAAGATATGGGACTTTTTTAATGAGAAGTGAGTAATTTTCACTTCTAGAAATTAATTGAAATGTTTGTGTTTCCAGAGGAAATATGTTCTTGCTCTCCTTTAAAAATTTGACCTATCCATGCTTTTTTGGGGAATGGTGAATTATAACTTCAGGCTGGACAGAGTGGCTGTGAGAACTGTGTAGGTGTAATGGTGAAATGATGCTGTTCTACAAGAAAAATGACCTAAAGAAAATTCTTAGCTGATCATTTTCTATGCATCATCTGGGAAGATTTATATCTGCATGGATACATGCCTTTACTATTTCTCATTTTTTTTTTCCTTTTCTGACTGATTGTATGTTAATGAGGAATCCTTCTAGGCAGTGATGGCTATAAATTGGAAATATCTAATGAAAATAATAATGGGCTTCTGTAGTCTAAGGGGTTACCTGAGACCAAAATATCTTTTGAAGTTTCAGCATGTTACAGACAGAAGTAGGAACCATGCAATTCCTCCAAAGCATGGAGGACTGCAAAGCTAACAATAAGGAGTTTTTGCGTTGGAAGGGAGGCTGGAATAGCCACGATCCTGAAAGTTGTTCAGGATTCTACAAAAAATGTGCTTTTATTGCTCCCTAACAGCTGAAACCTTGCTGCAGCAACTATGAATTCTAAACCTGAAAATTCCAAGTGTGAGAGGCCATGCATTTTACTCGGAGTTCATGCATAAGAAAAAGATTGCCATTTTAAGGCAGAGGAAGTGGTCCACATATTTCAGGAGCACAGAGGCATGGGAGAGTGGATTATTGTTACCATGCAGATAATTCCTCCTTATTTTTTCCTGAATCTGCAAAAATCCATGTGATTCATTACTACAGCTCTGCATTTCAGCTGCCCAATGTAGCAATAATATTGCAGAACAATGTTTCCCCATCTTGCTAATTTGAGGATCTTGCTGTCTTTTTGTGTGTAAGAGAGCTCTGTGATACTTCAAGAGGTGAGAGAGCAGGCAGGTGATGGTATCTAGTTGTAACATGACCCACTGAGTCCAGTCCCATTTTGAACTGTTGTGTATTGTGTAAACATTGTCATTATAAATACAGAGTTTTCATTATTCATCAGTGAGGATGCTTAATTTCTCTGAGTGGCACATGAAGGTACAAACTGCTTTTATAAATCATTTGGAGGATATTTTGTTAGGTGCTTTTACTAGCAGCATGCAAGTATGCACTTTTACAGTCAACTGCTAAAGCAGAATAAAGTGAGCCTCTGAGTAAAGTGAGGAGGGGAGGGAGGGAGGGGAGGGGAGGGGAGGGAGAGGGAGGGAGGAGAGGAGAGGGAGAGAGAGAGGAGAGGAGAGGAGAGGAGAGGAGAGGAGAGGAGAGAGAGGAGAGGAGAGGGAGAGGGGGAGGGAGAGGAGAGGGAGGGAGGGGAGAGGAGGGAGGGGAGGGAGAGGAGAGGAGAGGAGAGGAGAGGGAGGAGAGGAGAGGAGAGAGAGGGAGAGGAGAGGAGAGGAGAGGAGAGGAGAGGAGAGGAGAGGAGAGGAGAGGAGAGGAGAGAGGGAGGGGGGGAGGGGAGAGGAGGAGGAGGAGAGGAGAGGGAGAGGAGAGGAGAGGAGAGGAGAGGAGAGGGAGGGAGGGGAGGGGAGGGGAGGGAGGAGAGGGAGGGAGGGGAGGGAGGGGGAGGGAGAGGAGGAGGGGAGGGGAGGGAGGGGAGGGAGGGAGAGGAGAGGAGGGGAGGGGAGAGGGGAGGGGAGAGGAGAGGAGAGGGAGGGGAGGGGAGGGAGAGGAGAGGGAGAGGAGAGGAGAGGAGAGGAGAGGAGAGGAGAGGAGAGGGAGAGGAGAGGAGGGAGAGGAGAGGAGAGAGAGGAGAGGAGAGGACTTTTAACAGTAAGCTGCTAATGAATGTTTCCAGGTTTCTCAGTGCATGCTCAGGGATGTCATAGCAAGTCCATTATGACTATCACCACAGTCTCTCGTAGTGCCAAATCACAGAATCATAACATTGTTAGGGTTGGAAGGGTCTTCAAGGATCATCAGGTTCCAAACTTCATGCAATGGGCAGGGACACCTCACACTAGATCAGATTGCCCAAATCCCTCCAGGTGGGGTCTCACCAGAGCAGAGCAGAGCAGAGGGAGAGAATCACCTCCCTCGACCTGCTGGCTATGCTTCACTTGATGCAGCTCAGGATGTCATTGGCTTTCTGGGCTGCAAGTGCACACTGCTGGCTCATGTGGAGCTTCTCACCCACCAGCACCCCCAAGTCCCTTTCTTCAGGGCTACTCTCAAGCCAGTCACTGCCCAGCCTATATCAGTGCCTGGAATTTCCCTGACCCAGATACAGGACTTTGCATTTGGGCTTGTTGAACCTCAGAAGGTTGTCATGGGCCCACCTCTCCAGCCTGTCAAGGTCCCTCTGGATGCCATCCCTTCCCTCCAGTGTATCTGCTGCACCACACAGCTTGGTGTCGACAGCAAACCTGTTGAGGGTGCAGTCAATGCCACTGTCCATGTCACCAATAAAGATGTTAAACAAGAGTGGTCCCAGGACTGATCCCTGAGGGACTCCACTTGTCAGTGGCCTCCGCTTGGACATGGACCCATTGACAGCCACCCTTTGGTTGTGGCCATCAAGCCAGTTCTTTATCCACTGAATGGTCCATCCTTCAAACCCATACTGCACCAGCTTGGAGACCAGGATGTGGTGCAGGACAAGGTCAAAGGCTTTGCTCAGGTCCAGGTAAATGATGTCAATTGCTTTGCCTTCATCTATTAATGTTGTGACCTTGCCATAGAAGGCCACCAGGTTTGTCAGGCAGGATTTGCCCTTGGTGAAGCCATGCTGATAGTGCTCAATCACCTCTTTGTTATTCTGCCTCAGCAGTGCCTCCAGGAGGATCTGCTCCGTGATCTAACTGGGCACAGAGGTGGGACTGACCAGCCTATAGTTTCCTGGTTCCTCCTCCTTTCCGTTTTTGAAAATGGGGGTTATGTTTCCCCTTTTCCAGTCAGTGGGGACCTCCCTGGACTGCCATAACTTTTGTAATGTAATAGAGAGGGGTTTAGCAACCTCATCTGCCAGTTCCCTCTGCACCCATGGGTGTATCCCATCAGGTCCCATGGACTTGAATACTTTCAGGTTCTTCAGATGGTCACAAACCTGATCTTCACTCACAAAGGGCGGTTTCTTCTTCTAGCACTTGCTGTTATCTTCCATTATTCTGGGAGTGCAGCTGGAGCCCTTGCCAGTGAAGACTGAGGTAAAGAAGTCATTGTGAACCTCAGCCTTCTCCATGTCACTTGTCTCCAGCTCACCTATTTCCTTTCTGAGGGGGCCCACACCTTCCCTAGGCTTCTTTTTACCATTAATATACCTATAGAAATATTTACTGTTCCCCTTGATCTTCCTGGCTAGATTTAATTCTAACTGAGATTTGGCTTGCCTAACCAGGTCTCTTGCTGCTCAGGCAGCTTCCTTATATGCCCCCATTCCAGCTCTCCTCTCTTCCACTCCTTGTAGAGTTTCTTTTTATATGCCAATGTGTCCAGGAGCTCCTTGCTCATCCAGGCAGGTCTCCTAGCATTCTTTCCTGCTTTCCTCTTTTTGGGTATACCTTGATCCTGGGCACAGAGAAAATGATCCTTGAATGCTGACCAGCTGTCCTGGGTCTCAACAATTTCTCAGCTACTGAAGATCTCCTGTAGGACTATTTGACAGGAAAGTTTTGACAAAGACTAGCTTAAAAATCAAACCACCACAAAACAAAACCAAAGATGAAGAACATGGTCATTTTTTCCCAGTCCTTTCTACAACTTTTTCTTCAACTTGAGTCTGCTAGCACTACTGCCCTGATAGACATGTCATTCATCATTGCAGCCCTGGAGCTAGTGATGCTTTATTGAGGCACAGGCCCTAGGAAAAATCAGGAAACTGATTTTAATCCTCCTTCAATCTCCACTGAAGCATCTCAGAGACACACATGCCTTCCAGGCCAGGTGTAATCCTTGAAGGAGCACTCAGATGATAGAGACAACTATATAACTACATCAGGTGGAGGGACCTGAAAACCCTGCTCAAGGGAGAAATTTGAAGGAAAAAATCACACCCACTCCCTTCTCCTTTCTCTAGCCTGGGGCCAATGGTGCAGATGACCCTGCAAGGTAGTTCCTATCCTGAGAAACATGACCCAGTGTCTACATGGGCACCTAGCCTCTGTGAGGAGCATTGTATTCAGCTAAGTGTGCAGGGAGGTTTAACATGCATTTTGGTAGTCTCCAATGAAACTATATGTCCTAATTATTGTGGGTTTGTTGGGTTTTTTTTGGTTGTTTGTTTTTTTTTTTAAAGTGAGGCCAGTGAAGTGCCACACATGCCAAACAGATAGGAGTGAGACAATGTGGTTTCTTTGCTCTATGCAGTCTGACATCAGTGGTCATTCTCTGGCCCATTTAGATCTTAGACTGGCCACTGCTCTGAAGGACAACAAAAAATGCTTCTACAAATATATTAATGGCAAGTGGAGGGGCAAGGACAACCTCCACTCCTTAGTGGACATGGAGGGAAATGTAGTGACTAAAGATGAGGAAAAGGCCTTCTTTGCCTCAATTTTTAATAGCAGGATTGGTTGTCTTCCAGACAACTGGCCTCATGAGCTGGCAAGTGGAGTCAGGGAGCAGTATAGTTCTCCTGTGATCCAGGAGGAAGTAGTTAGAGACCTCTTTAGCCACTTGGATCCCCACAAGTCCATGGGAATGGATGGGATCCATCCTAGGGTGCTGAGAGAGCTGGCAGATAAGCTGGCCAAGCCACTCTCCATCATTTTTCAACACTCCTGGCTCACTGGAGAGGTTCCAGGTGACTGGAAGCTGGCCAGCGTGGTGCCCATCCACAAGAAGGGTCAGTTGGATGAGCCAGGGAGCAGCCAAACAGAAAGGGACCTGGGGGTACTGGTTGACAGCTGGCTGAGCATGATCCAGCAGTGTGCCCAGTTGACCAAGAGAGCCAATGGCATCCTGGACTGCATCAGGAACAGTGTGGCCAGCAGGAGCAGGGAGATCATTCTGCCCCTGTACTCAGCACTGGTTAGGCCACACCTTGATTCCTGTGTCCAGTTCTGAGCCCCTCAGTTTAGGAAAGATGTTGAGTTGCTGGAACGTGTCCAACAAAGCTGGTGAGGGGTTTGGAGCACAAGCCCTATGAAGAGAGGCTGAGGGAGATGTGGTTGCTCAACCTGGTGAGGAGGAGGCTCAGGGGAGACCTTATTGCTGCCTACAGCTACCTGAAGGGAGGTTTGTAGCCAGGTGGGGGTTGGTCCCTTCTCCCAGGCAACCTGTGTCAGAACAAGAGGACACAGTCTCAAGCGGTGCCAGGGGAGGTTTAGGCTGGATGTTAGGAAGAAATTCTTCACAGAAAGGGTGATTGTCCATTGGAATGGGCTGCTCAGAGAGGTGGTAGAGTCACCATCACTGGAAGTGTTTAAAAAGAGACTGAATGGGGCACTTAATGCCATGGTTTAGTTGATTGGAATGGAATGGAATGGAATGGAATGGAATGGAATGGAATGGAATGGAATGGAATAGAATAGAATAGAATAGAATAGAATAGAATAGAATAGAATAGAATAGAATAGAATAGAATAGAATAGAATAGAATAGAACAGACCTGTGAGTTACTGCCTGCTACTGTACGTGTTTACCTCCTGAGACTGACTTTTCAGTTTAATGAACCAGACTTCATTTTCACTTGCTAATCTTCTGTGACCATTCACTTGCATAGCTCTAAGGCTGCTCTCTATTATCATCAGCACAGCTGTAACTGTAGAGCTGCCCCAAGCTTGTGAGAAATCACCAGGGTCACAAGAACCCTATGCAGTGCTACAGGCCTGGAAAATAGTGGCTGGAAAGCTATCCAGCAGAGAAAGACCTGGAGGTGCTTATCAACAGCTAGATGAATGTAAGTCCTGGCTTGTATCAGGAATAGTGTGACAAGCAGGACCGAGGAAGTGATTTTTCCCCTGTACTCATCCTTGTTGAGGCTATACCTTGAATGCTGCATCCTGTGTTGGGCCCCGCACTACACGAAAGACATTGAGCTGCTGCAGCATGTCCAAAGAAGGGCAACAAAGCTGGTGAAGGGTCTGGAGAACAGGCCTCATGAAGAATGGTGGAGTGGACTGAGGTTGTTTAATTTGGAGAAGAGGAGGCTGAGAGGAGATGTTCTTGCTGTCTGCTACTATGTGAAAGAAGGTCATAGCAAGATAGGTCTTTTCTCCCTAGTAACAATTGATAGGATGAGAGGAAATGGTCTCAAGTTGCACTGGGGGAGGTTTAGATTGGACATTAGGAAACTTTTTCACTGAAAAGGTTCTCAAATACTGCAATAGGCTTCTCAGGGAGGTGGTTAAGTCCCCATCCCTGGAGGTGTTTAAAAGGCGCATAGATGCGATGCTAAGGAGCATGGTTTAGCATTGGACTTAGTAGTGTTAGGAAATGATTGGACTTCATGATCTTAAAATGTCTTTTCCAACTCACAATAATTCTATGATTCTATAGATTTGGACAGAAAAAGAACTTAGAGGGAAGGGGAAGGCTTGGAGAGATCTCATTTTGCATTGAGGACTTGAACAGCCTAAAGCCAGTTTGCAGATTGGACTGACAAGACTGTACACTCTGTTCCCTGAAGCTCAGCTGTGGCTGTGTAGTAAAGAAGCTCTGACTGCCTAGATCTCCACCACACTGAGAGATAAAATTAGATTGTAAATTGGAAAATACATGTCTGTGGCAGCTGAGGTGAGGGAGGATATGATCTGTACAGACTTCAGGTTTCTTAGTTCAAACCCTGCTCGTGGAACAGGAACAGCTCTGTTAGGTGACTTCTATTGGGGAAATCAAACTGGGGTGATCTCCAAATGTGATAGTCTGCCCTGTGGTCAGTACCCTTCAGAGAAAACAGGTTCCTCTGATACCCTGACAATGCCCCATGATGCAGCTTGTACGTGATTTGTGCTATTGCTCTTGACCTCCCAGAAAAGGCAGGCTCCTTATGGAAAAGGCAGCCATTCCTTATGGCAGCTGAATGCAACCAAATAATTTTCCCTTGTTTTCTCATCCCCAGGCTAATCCAAGGCACTTTCCTCTTCTTATAGGACATGCTGTGCTCCAAACTATTGTCTCAGTGGCCTCCACTTGATTCACTCCACAGAGTTAGTATATGTGTTGTGCTGCCCTGAGGAGACTTTATTAAACAGGCCTAACTGTGTGTCATGCAGTGGGTCTCACTGATGTTGAATGTAGTCTGTAGAAGAGGATGCTCCTTGCTGTTTTCATCACCTCTGAGTCAGTTGCTTTGGGAAAAAAAAAAAAACAACACAAAAATAGGAGTTCATATATGATGCAGAAAATACATTCTATAGTTCTTAGCCATCTTGTGCTCTTTTTGAAGTACTGGGTCATCTTGAGTCTGCAAAGTGGCAGAGCAGGTCGTGAGAAGTGACCTTCCCTTGATTATTGTCTCATTTTATAAAAATCATTGGCACATGGAAATCTACCTTGAACGGTTGTAGCAATAAAAAGAGGAGATAAAAAATTAGGTTGTTGTTAGATGGTTTGCAGTTGTGAGTGTTTCAAGTGGTAAATGGGCAGCAGCTTCGCATTGGCCTCATTTTCATTCAAGTTTTCCAAACAATTCATAAAAGGCAGCTGGACAGCTTGAAGTGTTCTAAGCAGAGGATGAGGCTTTCTAATACAGCCAAACAGCTATCCTGCAGCGTACACTCTGCAGCAGTGCAAGGTCTAAGCTTTCTAATGTAATGTCAAAAGATATTAGGGTCCTCAATTTCCATCTACTTTATGATTAAAAAAATGTGGTACTGATGTGTCAGCCCAGGCATTTAAGTACTCCTGCCACTGTCAGATTGACTTTTGTGTTGCCTGAAAATGACAACGACAACGAGAAGGCAGGGTGATAAAGAAAAGATATATCGGATGGGGCAGATCTGTGGGTAAGGAGGAGACATCCTTCTCTGGAGGAGGCCTGTTCCCAAGTCAGCAAATAATTTTGTCTTTAGGTCAAAATGATGTGACAGACTCAGGAAGTTTGTATGCTGAGGAATGAACACAAGAGGGCAAGACAAATACCACAGGGTCACTTTCTGCCTTTCAGCCCACTTTTAATCTCAAAGACCAAGCATATTCAGGCATTGCTGTTGTGTCATGACAGTCATACTCCACCTGGACCCGCAGAACATTAGTTTCGTTTTAATTTTGGTTTGTTTGCATGTCATTCAGGAGCATTAAATTGAAGTTGCCAAAGTTTTAAAACAACAAAGCTAAGATGAAATCAGGCTTCCCAGATCATCATTCTCTAGAAGTATCTAATTTTTACTGTAGTTCATTTCTGCTCTTAGAATCAGTGATATCACCAATGCAGGCTTGACTGGCCAGGTGCATCAAGGACAGCCACATATTTCATATCCATACTGATCCAAACAATATCAGGACTTGAGGTTTGTACCTGAGGAAGAGACAATAGCTTCTAGCATTCTCAAACAGATCAGGCTAATCAATGCTCACACTTTTTGACATTCAGAGAAAAAAAAACTTCCTGATACACACCATGCTCAGCCACTTCAGATGCACATAAGCAACTCTGGGCTGAATCAGCCTAAACAAAGCATTTCTTACTGTTTCAGGTCTTCTGATTAAATCTCCACAGATCATGCTTGATTGGTCTCATATCTTATTTGCACGGAGCCAGCCATTTATCTCATCAACACAGTATTAGAAGCACCTTTGTCTTCAGTGCGGAATATATTCAGACTCCTTGCTGTGAATTTTCATGTCTCTATTTAGAACATCTTTTGCCTTTGAAGACCTCAACCACCAAAGCCTCAGTCTTCTTTCCCTTGATAAGCAGCCACTTCTGCTATCACCAGCCAGCTAGCAGCCCAGCACCTTTCACATAGGCAAGCAGCAGGTTTAGCCTAGCCTAGTGAAAGCTCAGCAGTGCTGTTTAAAACAGTGCTTAGTCTTGTCTATAGAGGTTTTAAGTTTTTCTTCCCAAGTGGGAAACCATTTCAGATTTAGGAAAACATATCTTTATATTTTCCAGTTCAGATACTAATCACTGAAAAGGAGGACAAATAAGGAGCCATTCAAGATGCAGTCAAAATTTCCATCAAGGTAGCCTACATTACTCTCACAGGGCTTAACACCATGTTGGACATTATCCAGTATTTGAATTTTTTATATTGGCCAAACAAACAAATGTACATTTTTTAAAGCATTCCCAAATTCCATGTTCACTTTGGACATTTGTGCCTTGCCTGTACCTTCCAGTGAGGCTTGAGCACTGTGGGAGGAAGGCAGGAGCGACCATCACTAGCCTTGCTGATTGCATCCTCAGGACCTTGTACCTTTGCTGCTCAGAATTGCAGTGCAAGTACAGCTGGCAGGCTGACAAGACAGAACTTCATTGTTCAGGAAACTAGACATCTCTGGGATCATAACCACTGCAATATCATAATGGTTTTAAACTAAAAGAGATTAAACTAAAAGAGATTAAATTTAGACTGTTTTTACAATAAGGGGGGTGAAACAATTAAACAGCTTGTCCAGAGAGGTGGTAGAGGCCCCATCCCTAGAAACATCCAAGGCCAGGTTGGACAGGGGTCTGAGCAACCTACTCTAGTTAAAAGTGCCCCTGCATCACCTCAGGAGGGTTTGAGTAGTTGATCTTTACAGGTTCTTTCAAACCCCAAACATGTCACCACTACTTGAGTAAAAACAGAGGCCATAGTTTTGAGGGAAGATACTTCCCTCAACTACGATAAAAAAGACCAAGCTCTTTCTACCTAGAAAAGGCATGTCTGTGGTGAGGGAGTACTGCCTGTGAGAACTAAACCTGGGGTTTAATTTTTACTCTCTTGATATCTTGGGGACAAAATCACTTACATTTTTCTTCCTGGAAAGTTAACATGTTTTCCTTCACTTCCATGGTCCTGATGACCCTGATGCGGGCTTCTTTCTAATTAGATTGTGATATTTTCAGGGTGAGAAGTGGAGCCTGAAGAACTGTGTTGCGCAGTAAACTGAAAATTTAATTGCAGTCTTTATCACTGTTATTATCTGCACTGGGACTAGGAAAAGAACCTTCTTCCTGATTAATCATCCTCTCAGTCCTAACCAGACTGGCCTATCTGTTTCCACTGAACTCATTATTACACCTTTCTGATCTCATATGACTTTCTCACATCTGAGGTCTCCTTATGTGCATGTTATGGTGTTTAATGGACTTTTGATGGAGAGATGTAGATTCACTGTGACCCTTTTCAAAGTTTGTGAATATTCTCTGTGGCTACTTCACTGACAGCATTTGGCTTGTGAAGTTCATAGTGCTTTCCCAAGAAGGGCTTTCCCTTGGTTTACTGGTTTGGTTGCTAAACATGTAGAGGTGAAGGTATGTGACAAACTGGCCTACAAGCTGGTGGGAGTGAGAAGTCCTGAAGCTCACATTAATACATGAATGACCATAGCACCAGTATCTCAGTCATAGGATCTTGTTTATTCCCATTGACTTCCACTACTATTCCTCCCTATACATCTCAAGATGGCTGTCAAGAGTCGTCTTCAGAAGGCTATAGCTCTCTAAAGCGTATCTAGTAAGGAGAGTTCCCCTCTTCACCACTCCTCCAGCTCTCACCTCCTGTGCTCTCTCCACAGCTGGGATTATAGTGTTTACAGTTATTTTACATGGAACTAATGGAAACTAGCATTGCACTGAAATCATAGGTTTTTTTCACTTTCTGCCTGTAGCCGTTTCTATTTCTGACCTGAAACAGTGAGACAGTTTGGATAACTATCCTACATTTGAGAGATATTCCACTGTTTCTGTCTTAAACTGTGTGTCTTCACCTCACATATATATCTCAGACTTCAAAACATCTGGATCAAGCCAGCAGGAACAAAAAATATAATCCCATCCTTTTGTTATGTAATGGCCTATATTCTCTTTTTAGCATGTAGTCATGTGCCTAAAATCTTTGATATAAAACCTTTCCTAGCATACCCTTTAATACACATCTATGCTGTGAGTCCTTGTATCTGTTGTGAAAGAACAGAAATGACCAATATCAGGAAGATTTTTTGCCTAGGAAATCATGGCATTTCTCACATTCCTCTGTTTTGTTGTTTGGAGTTTTTTGGTTTGGTTGGGGTTTCTTGGTGTTTTGGTTTTTTTGGGTTTTTTTTTGTGTAAGATGCAGAAACAATCTGCATAGCAAGAGACAAAGATTAGAGACAAATATTACCCAGAAGGGAAGTAGATTAAAAAGAGGTTTTAAATAAATGAGGTATTCAAATACACAACATGTGCACACTCATACACACAGGGCTGAGGCAGCTGATGTGATTCCATTGTTTCTTGTGTGAGTACTCTTCCCCGAAGGTGTCATGGCACGCAGTTTAAATCAAAGGACATTAAAAGAAATAATGTATCTGCAGCCACAGATTAAAGCAACAACACTGCACATAAGAACAAAAGCAGATAGGACATGTCTCTGTCTCTGGGGATTAAGCAACATATGGCAGTGACATACTTTACATTCTCAGGACTCTGCAAAGTATACAAAATAAGGTGGGTGGTTATTTATAGTTAGCTCTAAAGCTCTAAATCATGCCACATTGTTGTATATACTGTTGCCATTCCAAATCTGGATGCTAAAAATCCCTGCAACATTACAGCGATAAATGGAAAAGAAAAGGAAAAAATAAAAGAAAATAAAAGAAAAGAGAAAAGAAAAGAAAAGAAAAGAAAAGAAAAGAAAAGAAAAGAAAAGAAAAGAAAAGAAAAAAAAAGAAAAGAAAAGAAAAGAGAAAAGAAAAGAAAAGAAAAGAAAAGAAAAGAAAAGAAAAGAAAAGAAAAGAAAAGAAAAGAAAAGAAAAGAAAAGAAAAGAAAAGAAAAGAAAAGAAAAGAAAAGATAAAAAAGAAGAAAAGAAATAAAATAAATTGTTGCAGAGAAGCTAGGGCAGAACAGTTTGCAGCTGTCAGGAAAATACTTGGGAATTCTAGGATTTAACTCTCATGCCCATACATTTTACTAATGGCTTTTTGCTCTTTAAATGTCCCCATTACAAAAAGATTGCACACAGCCATTACACAACAAAATATGACAATATCTCTCATTATAATGACAATGTTTTTTTGTTTGTTTCAAAAACGGCAGATCACCACTCTTACCAAACAGTAAAACAAGCAAACAGTAACAAAGTAACAATACAGAGAGAAAAAAATTACATCGAAGTTGTGAAATACCTGCAGAAGGTGCAAGGGCAGTAAATACATAGAAGAATCACGGTGTTGCTGCCGTTTAGGATCTTGTATGAAATGTCACAGAATCACAGAATGTTAGGAGCTGGAAGGGACTTCAAAAGATCATACAGTTCAACTGATCTGCCAGAGCAGGATCACCTAGAGTAGGTCACACAGGAACACATCTAGGCAGTTTTTTAATATCTCCAGACAAGAGACTCCACAAACTCTCTGCGCAGCCACTTCTGATATCGGTTCTGTCACCCTCACAGTGAAAAAGTTTTTCCTTATGTTTATGTGGAACCTCCTCTGCTCCAGCTTGCACCCATCACCCCTTGTCCTGTCACTAGACATTGCTGACAAGAGGCTGGCTCTGTCCTTCTGACATCCACCCTTCACATATTTACAAACATTGATGAGGTCACCCCTCAGTCTCCTCTTCTCTAAGCTAAAGAGACCCAGCTCCCTCAGCCTGCCCTCATAAAGGAGATGTTCCACTCCCTTAATCATCTTTGTGGCTCTGCACTGTACTGCTGTCAAGCAGTTCCCTGTTCTTTTTGCACTGAGGGACAAAATATTTAAAAATTAATGTACGTAAAAACATTCAAAAACAACAATGTGATGGACCAGGAATATGCTGTTAATTGTGATTTACAGTACTTGGCAAATAGTTTATGCAAATGATTGTAGGGAATTATGTAAAAAAAGTAGTATTTGTAATTCAGAGACGTGTTAGAATGCATGTGTGATATATAAAGTGATATGGAAAGATTATTATATTTGGTCTGAAAACCACTGGACCTATATGTACCAATAACTCCCATAATCTTGTATGAATATGAATAAAGTAACACCTTGCATGTAATGCCCAGGTCTCCACCAAAAGAAATGAGCAACAGCTGGAAAATATTTAGTTAGCAGCTGGCCCTCTAAAAAAGTTTTTAATATTATGAACATAAAACCAGAGAACAGTATGAACCACACGTGGGATGTTCAGTAACTATAGGTACCATGGCTGAAAACCTCATGGTTTTCAAACTTCATCCAGCGTTTTTTTTTTTTTCCCTACTGCTTCAAGGATGATTCAGAACAACGGGGACACTGCTTGACGTAGCAGGACATATGAGGCTCTCTGTTGCTCAGAGATAATTTTTCTAGAAAATGATCATACACTTTACTAATTACTTGTAGTTTCCTGCAGCATACATAGGCAAGTAAGTCTGGGAAATGATCCTGGAAAACTTAAATATTGACATCTAGCTTTGAGCCTAATTTAAAAAAATCAAACAGTACCACTGTTTTTGGTTAGATTTCTGTGACTGTGTACTGGCATACCTTGGTTTGAACAACGTCCTACTGTGTAGGCAGTGGTAAAGCTTATTCTACTACTAATCCTGAGAAATCCAGACCAGCAAACATTCCATTTAGGACACTGAAATGTAGTGTCACAATTCATTGGCACAAGCATTAGTGGGGAAAACCCCATAAATCTCTCTGGAGGATGAAATAAAAAGTATTCAAAGATTATATTTTAAAGAAAAAGTGTATGGAATTGCAAGTCTGACTTGCCACCCACCTTAGCTCCTTCTCCAAAGCAGTGGTAGCAGAGAGATTGGCAGTGTGATTAGATTATCCAGGTCTTTGTGATACCAAGAAATTACACGAATATTTACCAAGACACCTCAAAGACTCCTCTGCTGCTGAATCTGAGTAGTTCTGTAAGCAAGATCAACCATCACAGAAACGTGGTCACCAGTGCTAACACAGCAGGTTTAAAAATAAATCAGCTGAGGCTGAGTTAACAATTTCAGATACAAGAGGTTGCAAAGTAATAGGATCACATTACAGAAGGGAGAAAGATGTGAAGAGAAGATGGAAATCCAGGTGCAAAATTGCATCTCCAGGCTCCTTCAGCTCATGAAGTTTTACAAGCATAGGGCCCTGGTTTCAGTGTGGTTGGAGCACACAATACTAAACCAGCCTTCTGAAGCACACAGCAAAGGGTTATGGTCAGGTTTCTCCCAAGACAGGCCTCTCTTAATGGAAGGCTTCTTTGATGCATCATGACAACAATGGTAGCAGGGTGATCTAGCAGCCCAGCTGACTGGTGAAAAGCATTTTCTTATAGAAGCTGAGGGAAACAGTTTAAAAGAAAGGTTAAAGGCAACTGTTATTTAAATACTTCAGACTGGGCAGGTGTGTGAAAAGATGCAAATTTGGTCAAGGCACTGAGCCTTTTTTCCATAGAAAAATGTGTAGTGATTTTCACTGGTTTCCTTTCCACAGAAGGACCTAACGAGGGAATTGTAGTCTGCCAAGACACTGGAAAGCAAGCTCTAAGGCCCTAACAGAGGACCTAAATCACTGTCTTTCAGGGAAACTTGCTTAAGTTGGTGAAGGAGAAATCCTGCAGCCAAAGGTTTTGCTTACCAGTGGTGAAAGTGCAGCATCCAATATTGATGTGTCACCAAGAGATATTGGAGCAGCTCTTACAGCATCTGCTCCTCTGGATCCCCATAGGCACGTAATGTGTGGTGGAAGAACAGAGAGGGCCCATGAAGATGATGTGTTGATGTAACTTAACAAAATAAACAAAAATACTCTTCCTTCTTTTTCACCAGGCACTGCCATACTGGAAAGCTACAACACTCCCTTTAGTATCAGGAAAACTGAAGAGAGCACAGATTAAACCAATTTATAAACTCTTTAAAAGCTACGTTAATTATTAGCTTTAAAGGGCATGGCTGCTGTGTTGGAATGAAGCTTGTTCCATACTAGAAAGGCTTGATGAGCACAGTGAGAGTCTGGGGATGACAGAACTGGTTATTACAGTTTGTTTGTATGATCCAAAATATATTCATCATGACCTATGTGAAAGGAGATCTGATCTCACGTGCAGAAGTCTGAGCAGGAATTAAAACAACTAACACAGAGAGACCAGGAACTGTGGTGGATAAAAAATGTTTCCGTCCAAAGTAGTAATAATTTGATAGTGCAGATGGCCTGCCTGGCAGGATCAGGCTATCTACAGTCCAGGGAATATGCACACATGCTGACAGGACTGGCTTGGCTCATGACCATCACTTTGTTAGATGCAACTATTATGTAGACCTCAGGCTGCCACAGGCCAGAGGACCAACACCTATTCTCTTTTGGAGGTCTCAAGCTCCTGAGCAAGGTATCTTAGCAAAATGCTTAGCTTCTTACAGGAAGAGACCCAAACCATCACTTCTACTCTGCCCCATCCATGGTTGTTGTGGCAGGGAAACTTGGTCATACAGGTTAGAAGGGTGCTCTCCACACCCACCCCAAAGATGGGCAACAGGAACATCTGGTAATCTAGGCATAGACTGAAATTCTGCTAGTCTTTAACATACTCATATGCTTTCATGACATCTTCTGTGTAGAGCCTGTTCCCAGTGGAAGCTGAATTAAGCATGTGACATCAGAAATTCCATACCATTGTACACTTCAAATATATATCCTTCATACCACCGCCTTGCTAGGTGTTAACAAAGTGTGCTGCCATCAGAAAGTAAAAAGGCAAGAGAAGTAGCCTAAAGCCTGGAAAGTTTGCCACACAAAATGGAAGAGAATATAAAGAATGCTTGTTATTGTCTCCTGAGCACAGAAAAGGTCTTGATACATCAGCCTTCAGAAATAATACCTGTTAATTATGCTGGGCCAACACATGGTATGTCCAAATAACACCATCTCTAGCTTACAGCAGCCAGTCTCTAGCAGTTAAGAAGAAAATAAAACCTCTCTTGACTGTCTTTCAGGAAGTTGTCTTGTGATGTTGGACCTGCATAACCACTGATGATTGGTGGGAGGGGTGCCAAGGAAAGATGATATTCTCAGAGCCCCAAAGGCTGCTCAGTGGTTTCTGTGTTAGTAATGAGTTAAGAGAGTTAGTAGATGTTTGTGTTTTTGTCAGAGCTCATCTGTCACATGTGCAGAAAAGATATGTTTGCCACAGCAATGGGGGGCTTTGGGAGGAACTGCTTTTAAATTATAAAGCTATTAAGAAGAGCTTTTCAACAAACAAACAAGGGGAGCAGTATGACTGGCCATAATGAACTGTGTTGTCTTTCTTTTCCCCTAGTCTCTCAGCAGGGTGAAAGCCAAAGACGCTTGTACCGAGAACTGCTGAGAAATTACAATCGCCTTGAACGGCCAGTGGTGAATGACTCCCAACCCCTTGTAGTAGAGCTCCAACTTTCTCTGTTGCAGATAATAGATGTGGTAAGTTACTTACAGTTCTGTTCCCTGCAGCACCCATTCAACATAGCAAAACTGATCTTTCAGACTACACTAACCTTCTTCACCAGGCTATCCAAGATGAAAGCAGACCATCTTTGGTTAGGTGTCCTGCCTAGATGCTGCAGTACATGTTTTGGCACTTTGGAGAAGTGAATAGCCTCCTAAAAGCACAGCCATCTCTGGTACAATGTGGACTGCAAGAAGATTAATTATGTATTTTCCCCACTTGTTTTAAACAGAAAAAAAAAAAGGGCAATAACTGTGGAACTGTGTGTTACTATAAATGATTAATGATACATTCTTCTCAGAGCTATGCAGGATGCAGTAACTGAAGATCATGTGCAGTATTCAAAACTGGCACTTGTTTGTCACACATTATAATGGAATTGATGTCTTCTCTCATTGTGTCTTTACCATACACTGCAGCTGAAGGCACTCTCTTAAGAGGAGATTAGAAATACATAAAAGCAAAACACAGAGCCATGGCCCTCTGTCTGAATTGCAACATTTTATTTTTCAGTATTGGAGAACTGACCCATAGAAAATTTTCACATAATAATGCAAGTTCCTTTTCCAAAATGAAGATAGTTCTTTACGATAAACCTTGCTATATGGAGAGAATTTATTTCATTCAGGTGGAAGAAATAAGCCAGAAGAACAATGCTGTCCACTTTTCCTGTAACACAGAAAATACTGTGAATATGTTGGTGCTCCTTTCTTCATTCTTCCTTTACATAGTCAGTATTAAGGGCTGGTTTCCAGTACACCACCACTGTCATGGAAGAAGCAAGGAATAAAGAGATGTGCAGAAATTTGTGTGGTTGCAAAACAATTTGGCAAATGCCTCAAATATTTAAACTTAGTAAATCACTCACAGTCTTTCTGAAAATGCATAGTGAACCTGAGACTCTCTCTGGAAGTGTAAGCAGGACCCTGAAAGTCTAGCTGTCCACCACTGTACCATATGACTGGTGGTCTACCCAGCTGTGCTGGTCCTGGAAGCAGGCAGCAGCCACTTGGGCAGCACAAGCAGCTTTCTTTTTTTACTTGTTAGCAACTGCATTGAGCTGGAAGAGACAGGAGGTCAGTAGTTTCAGTTGAAGTCACTTATTCATGGCAGGAGCTCAGAGTCCTCTTAATGAACGAAAGAGCACAGCTCTTACAGCTAATGTCAAGTAAAATCTTACAGCAAATGTCAGGTAAAATACAGAAAGCAATTATGTGTCTAGCAGGAGTGTTTTAGCTTGAAAGACCTTGCTCCAGTGATTTTTCTAATGGCATTTTCTTGCAGTAATTTGAAAGTTGGGGGTATCAAAGGGGACCTTCAGTCTTAGAGCTATGACTGTACATTTTCAATGTCAGACAGTCAGGAGTCATACATAGCCTTTTTTCAGTTGTGTTTCACATTCATATATGAAAACATATATTATGTCAATGTCTTTTACAATTAGTTTAATTCCAGTCTTTCCTTTTGATTGTCCACAATAGGAAAGAGATAACTTTAATCTCCATCTCTTATTGAATGCAAAGGCAAACATAGTGAACACTGATAAAAAGGCTGAGGTACTTAATACTTTTCCTGCCTCAGTCTTTAGGAGTAGAATTTGTTGTTTCTGGCTACTCAGCTGCCTAAAGTGGAAGACAGAGACTGAGAACTGAATGAAACACCCATAATCCAAGAGGAAATGGTTAGCAACCTACTAAACCAATTTGACCTACACAAATCTATGGGTCTGGATGGGATCCACCAAAGAGTACTGAAGGAGCTGGTGGAGGTGCTCATCAAGCCACTTTCCATCATTCCTCAGCAGTCCTTGTGAACTAGGGACGTGCAGCTGACAGGAGAAAAGGTGGTATCTACCTATAAGAAGGGCTGGAAGGAAAATGTGGGGAACTACAGATCTGTCAGGCTGACCTCAGTGCTGGGAAAGGTTATGAAGCAGAGTCTCTTGCATACCACTATGTACCACGTTCATAGCAACCAGGTGATCATGTCCAGTCAACACAGGTTTGTGAAAGGCAGGTCCTGCTTGGTTAATTTGGTCGTCTTCTATGACCAGTTAACCCACTCAGTGGATGAGGGGTAGACTTTGGATCCAGTCAACCTGGACTTTAGTAAAAAACTTTGACATTGTGTCCCATGGCATCTTCCTGGAAAAAATATCTTCTAATAGCTTGGATAGTGGGTCACTCTGCTAGATAGAAAAATAGTTGGGTGGACAGGCCCAAAGAGAGGTGTTGAATGAAGTTACATCCAGTTGATTACTAGTGGTGTTCCCCAGGGCTAATACTGGGGCCAGTTCTGTTCCATGTCTTTATCAATAAACTTGATAAAGAGATTTAATGCACCCTTAGTTAGTTTGCAGATGATGCCAAGTTGGGTGGGAGTGTTGTTATGCTTGAGGATTGAAAGGCTTTGCAGAGGCTGTATCAATGAGCCAAGGCCAATGGCATGAAGTTCAACAAGTGTGAGTTCTGGTTCCTGTACTGGGGTCACAACAACCCCATGCAATGCTACAGGCCTGGGGTAGAATGGATGGAAAGCTGCCTGATGGAAAAAAACCTGGAGGCATTGATGGACAGCCCAGTGAATATAAACTAACAATGTGCTCAGTTGGCCAAGAAAGCCAACAGCATCCTGGCCTGTCTCAGTAATAGTGTGGCCAGCAGGAGCAGGAAAATGACTATGCCCTTGTAATTGGCACTGATGAGGTTGCACCTCAAATACTGTGCTCATTTTTGGGGTCCTCACTGCAAGAAATACATTAAGGTGCTGGACCCTATTGCTCTCTACAATTACCTGAAAGGATGTTGGTAACAAACTGGGTGCTGCTCTGTTCTTCCAGGTAGCAAGTGACAGATGAGAGAAAATGGCCTTAGGTTGTGCTGGAGGAGGTTTAGGTTGTGGATTGGGAAAATTTCTTCACTGAAAGAGTTGTCAAGCACTAAAACAGGCTACCCATGGAAGTGGTTGAATCATCATACCTGGAGGTATTTAAAAGACATATGGACATGGAACACAGTTTAGCAGTGGACTTGGTAGTATCTGGTTAATGGTTGGACTTGATAATACTAAAGGCTTCTTCTAGGCTAAATTATTCTGATTCTAAATGATTGCACATACAAGAAATAAAGTTTTGATGGCCTTCATCTCTGCACATGCTACAGATGTCATGGCATTAATGACTTTGTCCTAAGCTTATGGTCTCTTTCAAACTGTACTCATAGTGATTTTAAAAAACATCCAAAATCACCTGAGGTGTTTCTCTTGCATGATGTAAAAAGGTGTCTGTCTGGCTAAAGCACCAGACTGAAAATCCACACTGCTCCCATCTATACCTAAATGAGGAAGCGATGAAGAAATATGCCAGTGCCAAGCAGGTCATGAGCCTGGACACCATCCCTCAGTCTCCACAGCTGAGTGGAGAAACTGCAGTGTCCAGGTGCTTCAGTTGCTGAAGAAAATACTTGTTTAAAATGAGGGTCGTGATTGCCACAGTGATGTAAAGAGTAGCAGGCAAGGTACAAATGAGAGGGAACCTTTATTAGGTGACATACCATGAGGCAAATCATACTTGCCTGCTAGGCAATGATCTGTTCACTGAAATAGGGGGCCAGAGATAAGCATACTCTGTCTCCTCAGCTGCTTTGCCTGGCACAAGACAAAGCAACTGGTATACACAGTAGCTTCTGGCTTTAGGAAGGGGATAGACAGCATCACAGTCTTGGCACTAATAAAGCATAAGGACGCTTTTTTTTCCCAGGATTTGTGGTGGTTTGAGCCTTAACTGGGATTTAAGAGTTCAGATGGGGGGCAAAACTGAGAATCCCTCCTCTGCTCCTCCCTCCTCCTTCCCTATCGAAAGAAAAAGGGAAAGGGAAGGAAGAGGAAGAGATAAGGGAAGAAAAAAAAAAAAAAGGAAAGAAAGGGGGATAAGGAAAAAAGGGAGGAGGTAAACCTACTGAGAAATAATTTGGAATTGGTTTGGAAGTAAAGAGGTAATTTTTTTTTCTTTAAACTATATTTAAACTCACAACCCCTCCCCACTACTCCCCATCCCCTCCCCCCCCTTCCCCTCACCGTTCCCCATTCCCCCCCTCAGTTTTCAGGATGGATGTAACCCATCACACCAGCATGGTTCATTACCGTAACAGAGCAGGGTGCTAGTCAAGGTCCCAGCCTGAGGGGACCTCATGAACTTCATGGGATGTAAAAGATCACTTAATTCTCTCAGAAGTATCATGTCCTGAGGCATACAGAAGTACTGTTGGACTCACTGGGACACAAGTATAGACCACATCCAAGAGTACCTGGAATAAAAATTCTCTGTTTATTTTGTCTAAGATCCTAGCCAGCTGGTCAGGCTACAGCAATTAAGAAAGGACACATGGAATTTTTCACAGCAGAGGAAATATTCCCTTTGGCTCAGTGTGATAGGAGATTTCTAGGTAGAAATCATCAGTCATCATGAATGATGGTTTTCATTGTTCCTGTTGGCGTTTGCAAGGCAACTTATCTGAAGAGGTCTACATCCCTTATGTGGAAACACTGATGAATTATTTTTAAAAGATACAATCTCTTTTCCAGCTTTCTTTCTGCCAGTGATATTATTTTTCATTACCTTTGAGCCAGGGCATCAGTACCACTGCAACAGCAGCCACACTGCACCTGGTGGTCTGCAGGAAAAGGTTTCTTTATTAGATTACTAGGCTTCACATTTCCTCAAACTGCAAATTTATATGAACAAAACCCCAAACCCAACAACAACAAACCAAAACCACACACACAAAACCCCAAAACTCAAACAAACAAAAAAACACAACAAAAAAGCCAAATAGTCAATGAGTAGAATAGTATGAAAAATAAAATGATGGCCAGACCACAAATGTATTTTTAAAACCCCTACAAATAAGGAGCCTAATTCTAGAGAGAGTGGTGTGAATCTATGAATCTACAAAGCTGCTGCACGATGCTGCAGAGACAATAGATGCCTCAAAATCCCTTTCCAAAAGGAAACACACCTCTGAGATTTTCAATAATGAATGGATTGTTGGCTCTCTGCTAATTACGTGAACTAGCCTCATGAACTAGCCTCATGCAATAAGTAGTGCCTAGCTGCCGAGCTGTCCCTGACAATGCTGTCTTCTGCAGAGCCACCCCAAGAACTGGGCTGTTCAGCTGACTGCATATGGCAAAGTTCTGGATCTCTTTAGTTCGGAGACGAGACTAAGGAGTGACCTGATTAATGTTTATAAATATGTAAAGGGTGAGTGCCAAGAGGATGGAAGCTCTTCTCAGTGGTGCCCAATGACAGGACAAGGGGCAATGAGTGGAAGTTGAGGCATAGGAAATTCTATGCAAACATGGGGAAAATTTTTTTCACTGTGAGGGTGATGGAACACTGGAGCTGGCTGCTCAGGGTGGTTGTGGGGTCTTTCTCTCTGGAGGTATTCACACCCCACCTGGATGTGTTGCTGTGCGATCTGCTACAGGTGGTCCTGCTCTGGCAGGGATGTTGGACTGGATGATCTTTCAAGGTCCCCTCCAACCCCTGTGATTTTGTGATTCTGTAGTACTTTCCTCGTCCATGGTGACCCTTCCAGCTGCCACTGATGTGGAAAAACACTTCAGCAGCTAGCAGGTTGCACAAATATGTAATGGCACATGATTATTTTATCTCTTGCAGCAATTTCCTCCTGTTTTAACAAGACATAAAGGAACTGCAAGCACACACTGACAAGCCACATAAATACTGAACAGTCACCCAACGACATATAAGTAATTCTGAGAAGCCCAAATTTGCACCATTTTACTGTATTTTGGGTCTCAAACCTCAAACAAATGCTATATCTGAAAAATGTAGTACGTAGTGATTTTATTTGATCGAACAGTGTGTAAAAGGATTGTATAACCTAAGGACTGCAGAATCATCCCAAACCTGACCACATGCTTGCAAACAATCTCACTTAAACTTGGAGATTCTGTTGCTGCTGTGTGACTTTTTTGGAGAACAGCAAGAAATCGTAGCAGAATATTTTACTGGGGTAATAAATTTTTTTCTCCTGAAAACTGGGTCTGTGCCTTGCTGATCAGGAAAATCAAGAGAAAAGACCTGTACATACTTTTTTCAAGCACTCAGATGCAGTTATTATCACTATAAGCAGTATACTAGCTTAGAAGCACAGCAGTTTTTACCTTCTCTGTCAGGAACTTACCAAGCTGCTAGTGGTAATCTTTGCCTGGCAGTGGGATTCCCATAAATCAGAGACTGCAAGGCTGTAGGGGTTGGGGCTTTTTTTATTTTGGGTTGGTTTGGTGTTTTTTTAGGTAGTGTTTTATAACAGAACATTTAAATTCAGAAGTATCTTTACATCAGAGATACCCTTACAAATCTCTTCAGTTCAAGGTTATCTACTCAATTACAAGGATGTTCAAACTGAGTGTCCAAGAACTGATGTGAAACCAACTCTTTCCTGGAGAGTTCTCCATGTGAGTGAGAATTTCCAAAGATAGAGGCGGCCTGTCAGTAGACTCTGTGTAATAAGGTAAGAAGGAAGGTATTGCCCAGCCCTATGTTACACTTTGTCAGATGCAGCCCTTGCAGTGTCAGTTTCTTCAAATAATCTCTCTTATCTGAGTAACAATGTCCATCATATTTGAGACGTCATAGTAATCTGGTGAAGTTCCTGCTGACTGGAAAAGGGGAAACATAACCCTCATCTTCACAAAGGGAAAAAGGAAGACCCTGGAAACTACAGGTCAGTCAATCTTACCTCTGTACCTGGCAACATCATGGAGCAAATCCTCCTGAAGGCTTTGCAAAGGGATATGCAAACTGATGAAGAAATGATTGTTGTTAACCAAGATAGCTTCTTCAAGAGCACATGATGCCTAACAAACTTGGTGTCTTCCTTGCTGATGAAGTTACAACATCAGTAGATAAGGCAAGGGCAACTGATGCCATCTACCTGGACTTTTGTAAAGTGCTTGACATTGTCCCACATGACATCCTAGTCTCCAAATTGGAAAAGCATGGACTTGAGTAGTGGGCCACTTGCTGGATAAGAAATTGGTTGGATGGCCACACTCAAAGAGTTGTGCTCAATGGCTTAATGTCCAAATGGAGACCAGTGAAAAGTGGCATCCCGCAGGGGTCAGCACTGGGACCAGTGTTGTTTAACATCTTTGTCTGCAATATGGACAGCGGCATTGAGTGCACCCTCAGCAGGTTTGTGGATGACACAAAGCTGTGTGGTCAGGTTGACTCACTGGTGGGATGGGATGCCATTCAGAGGGACTTGGACAGGATTGAGAGAAGGGCCCAAGTTGGCACAAGACAGGGGCACTGCAGGTGTTCATGTTCCTAAAACCACCAGTTATCATAGTATCATAGTATCATAGTATCATTCAGGGTTGGAAGGGACCACAAGGATCATCTAGTTCCAACCCCCCTGCCATGGGCAGGGACACCCCACACTAGATCAGGCTGGTCAGAGCCTCAGCCATCCTGGACTTAAACACCTCCAGGGACGGGGCCTCAACCACTTCCCTGGACAACCCATTCCAGGGTCTCACCGCTCTCATGGTGAAGAACCTCCTCCTCACATCTAGCCTGAATCTCCCCACCTCCAGCTTCATTCCATTCCCCCTAGTCCTATCACTACCTGAGATCCTGAGCAGTCCTTCCCCAGCCTTCCTGTAGGCCCCCTTCAGATACTGGAAAGCCACAATTAGGTCACCTCGGAGCCTTCTCTTCTCTGGACTGAACAGCCCCAACTCCTTCAGTCTGTCCTCATAGGAGAGGTGCTCCAGCCCTCTGATCATCCTCGTGGCCCTTCTCTGGACACGTTCCAGCACCTCCACATCCCTCTTGTAATAGGGGCTCCAGAACTGGACACAGTACTCCAGGTGGGGTCTCACCAGGGCTGAGTAGAGGGGGAGGATCACCTCCCTCGACCTGCTGGCCACACTTCTCCTGATGCAGCCCAGGATCTGATTGGTTACAACAAAGCAGTTAAATCAAAGCTGTTAAGGGTGGCCTTGAACCTCACAATTCTTAATTTTATGTATTTGGAAGGTTATTATTTTAACACTGTGGTTGCTGAGTTTAATTCCTGAGAAGCAGTGACTTCAGCTCCTCAGAAAAAAAAAAATCCTTTCATTTTCTATCCTTGATCATGGACTTTAAGACCTCACCTGGGTTTTGGAACATGCCTACATCCCCTTGCTTTTCTATGCTGTCATAGTGGCATGCAAATACAGCAGGAAGAAGCGAAAGCAGCCTTGCAGATAACCTGAGTGTGAATCTGATGACTATTCAGGGCTGGCCTGTTTGGGACCTTTCTCTACCTTTTCCCCATTGCTTTCCTTGTGATTGCAAGCACTGAAAAAAAGCAATGAATAACAAATAGCTTGGAATGATGATTTATGTCTAGTCCTGTTTATTGAAACACCTTCTGACTGTGCACAAAACACATGGATGGCTATTTTAGGATGAAGTATCCACCCTTGAGAATATACAAACCACCTACATACCATGTGTGAATGACTTGGGATTTGAATGGAAGACTTCCTGAGTTTGGATGGTGACATAACATCCTTTCCCTCAGGAACCCAGCGTGTATGTCAGTTCATCCAAGCAGTCAGAGAGCAACACTGTGCTGGAAGGCTGCATGAGGTCCCCTGACCCAGGTTCTGGGCTCTCCAACAGAAGCGTCTGCGAAACAGTGGAGCATAGGTGGTGTCTTCACTCCATCCAGAACCCCATAGCAGTATGGGGACAAGGAGTCCCTGAAATCTGTAGGTATTTAATGAAGGAGTTGAGGTCAAAGAGTTAATAATGCAGCACTCTTCACAGCAGTCCAAATCTTCAGGCATTTCTGAAAAGCTGCATCTCAGAAAAATAAAATTAGTTTCCCAAGTCATGTACTCACAGCCTCAGGTCATACCACATGTTCAGGGCAAGAACAGGTCAGCTTTTCTTCCACAGCAGCAGTGTGAATTGGAAAACATGAGCAATAAGACAGGTAAGGCACAAATCTGTAGGCTTACCAGATTCTGAGCCACCAGTTGTGTGAATAAGTATGAGGGATGCCTCCTCTGACAACCTGTCTGGCAGCAGAAATTGGCATTTCTTCCCTTATTCCTTCCTGAAGGTTTAGCACTTCCTGCAGAGGATTTTTCATGCTTTTCCCAGAATGCCCTTCTGGGGATGAGAATTCTCTGGGCTGTTAAAGGCAGTGGGACCAGACAGCCTTATCCTGCTGCTCAGTGCAAAGTCCAAATGCAGCCTGGGCTGCTTGCTCTCAGCAATGGGACATAAGCCTCTCCAAAATGGGACAGGGGCCAAGAGGAGTGTTCTCAAGGAGAAGCCAGTGGCAACATATGGATGTGGCTTAACCTTAGGCAAAAAACACTTAAGAGACATTATCTCCAACCATTCATGTAAGGGAAGGCCCAAGCAACAAAATGAGAAAAACAGGAGGACATGGGTGTTTACTTATGAGGTCTTAACTGTAACCTCCTTGGCTTAACAACAATGGCCTGGCTGCATCTCCAGCTTGATAACCAAAGAAATGCTCATCAGGCACTGGTGCATGCTTTTTCATCCTTTATTAATCCAGAGTATTTTGTATTTCTCCCCAATATTACACCTTGACTCTGGGCCATTCCTGATTCCCATCTTCCTCCTGAGGGTGCTTTGTTAAAGGTATTGAGAAGGTATCTCTTCAAAGCTGATGTTAGAATGACAAAGTTTCTTCCAAATTTTTAATGGGACTCCTGAAATATTAAAGGCTGTCCAGAGGTGTTCACTGATTGTTGCTAAGGCAGGTCCTTTGTTTTTTAGAACTTCAAGTGTATAACATATTTAAGATGGGTTTTAGTTAATCAGATGAAGGCTGTGGCAGATGAGTGTTTCCGCAATGGAAAGAACTGCCTGATTCAGACAGTGTACAAACAATTGAAAGCTTTATATCAATTCCTTGAGATACTTTTGTTCAAAATCCCTTGTGGAGACCAATGCTTCTGATAACACAATTTTACCAGTATTCACATGAGTTTTTCTATGTCTCATGATATCACTCCTCATATTGAGGCACAAAACAGTGTTTAAAAAAAATTAATTAAAAGTTAACCAAAGTAGCTATATATAGCCTTCAGTGACATCTGAGAATGGCTTGCTCACTTTGGGACTTTTCTGATCCATGGCTTGCAATAAATCAGTGACTAATTCAAATCCCAGTTCTATGGCTCTATGAGAGGTCAAGGATTAATGATACTTGTCAGTCACCTGTTATAAGTACCTTGCTACAGAAATGTCAGGTTATCATATGATGTGACTACTGAACCATGAAGGATTTTGGATTTTTGTCTACGTACTGTGACCCAGGTAATTATGTGGCTGAGGGCAGTTACATTTTATCTAGCAAGGGAGAACAGACTGTCAAGCAGAGGTACAAAAGACAGGCAGGCCTACATACATTGAAAGCTTTAGATTGAGAACAGGACAAAAAAAAAAGCAAAGTAAAACACTCACATGTCCCACCATGTGTGTCAGAGCAAATCAAACTCACTCCATCACTCTCTGTGGGTCAAAGGTGGCTGTAGGATTAAGCAGATACCCATGGCAAAGGATAGGATCAGGATGTAGATAGAAAGAGGAATCAAACTGATTTGTCTTAGCATGGGGACCTTAGAGGTATGTGCTGGAAAAGCATCTATGGAGGCTAGTAATCTCCAGCCTAAGTTAGGATCTTAGAAGGACTGTTTTGATTGCTTTGCTGGAGGGAGAACCAGGAGCTGAAAGCTTGCCAAACACAGAGGGAGTGTGACAGTCATCCCCAAAGATGACAGTGTCAAGTAAGACAGAAACTTTGCATAGTAGTGTGATAATTCAAATTTTCTCCTGGGAGGAAAGGCATCCTCACAACTAACTTCAAATCCCTCTGCACAAACCAATAACACAATAAATGAACTGCCTTCAGCACTCCCCAAGCTCTAAAATGAGCTTTTATTTAGACAAAGCAGTACTGCCCAGGAACTTGGAACAGGGTAAGGACCACATGTATGAGAGTCATGGTCATGAATATCTTTCAAACAGATTAATGGAGTCCGTCTTATGCCCAGATATCTTACAGATGCATGTAGTCTACCTGTGATGATGATAGCAGGAGCTGTAATTCCTCTTCAGATCTGGAAGGGCAAGGTAACTAGCCCACTCCAAAGGCAAAAATATTTCCTTATAGAATACAAAGACAAATATAACTCTAACAGGTAATCTTCCCATTGGCTGCGTAATAGATCTGAGAATCAGGACAAACAGGATGAGCACAGTAGCCCTGTGATAAGGACACAAAGTGCGTCCAAGATAATAAATTTAACACTGCCTGAAATACATGGCTGATGAATTGCACCAACAGAACCTTCACCTTGGACTTCCGAAGGGCGAACTTCAGCCTATTTAAAAAACTTGTCTGCAAAGTCCCCTGGGTACCAGCCCTCATGAACCAAGGGGTTCAGGAGGGTTGGACCTACTTCAAACAGGAGCTCTTGAAGGCACAGGAATTGGCGGTTCCCACGTGCTGGAAGGCAAACCGGCGGGGAAGTCGACCAGCCTGGATGAGCAAGCAGCTCCTGGAGGATTTAAGGGGGAAGAAGAGGCTGTATCACCTTTGGAAGGAGGAGAAGGCTTCTCGAGGTATGTTCAAGGAAGCTGTTAGATTATGTAGGAATAAAATTAGGGAGGCTAAGGCCCAGCTGGAACTGAAGCTGGCCACCACAGTCAAAGACAATAAAAAGCATTTTTATAAATATATTAACAATAAGAAGAAGGGCAGGAAGAACCTGCACTCCCTAGTGGACCTGGAGGGGAACACGGTGACTGAGGATGAGGAGAAAGCTGAGGTCCTGAACACCTTCTTTGCCTCAATTTTTAACAGCAAGGCAGGAGTTCAGGACGAGTGGCCTCCGGAGCTGGGCGATGGGGTCGGGGAGCAGTGTAATGCCCCGGAAATCCATGAGGAGTTAGTTTGGGACCTGCTGAGCCACTTGGATATTCACAAGTCCATGGGACCGGATGGGATCCATCCTAGGGTGCTGAGAGAGCTGGCAGATGTGCTAGCTAGGCCACTCTCCATCATTTTCCTCCAGTCCTGGCTTACAGGTGAGGTCCCAGATGACTGGAAACTGGCCAACGTGGTCCCCATCCACAAGAAGGGTCGGATGGAGGAACCTGGAAACTACAGGCCGGTCAGCCTGACCTCAGTGCCAGGGAAAGTGATGGAGCAGATTATCCTGGTGGCAATAATTGCGCACCTGAAGGATGGCCAAGGGCTCAGGTCCAGCCAATATGGATTCAGGAAGGGCAGATCCTGCCTCTCCAACCTGATCTCCTTCTATGATCAGGTGACCCGCCTGGTGGATGTGGGGAGGCCTGTGGATGTGGTCTACCTAGACTTCAGCAAGGCCTTTGACACCGTCCCCCACAGCAAACTGCTGACTAAGCTGTCAGCCCGTGGATTGGACCATTACACTCTGTGCTGGGTTAGGAACTGGCTGGAGGGCCAGGCACAGAGAGTGGTAGTGAACGGTGCCACATCCAGCTGGTAGCCAGTCACCAGTGGTGTCCCCCAGGGATCAGTGCTGGGCCCTGTCCTCTTCAACATCTTCATCAATGATCTGGATGAAGGGGTAGAGTCAGTCATCAGCAAGTTTGCAGATGACACTAAGTTAGGGGCAGATGTTGGTCAGTTGGAGGGTAGAAAGGCTCTGCAGAGGGACCTCGACCAACTGGACAGATGGGCAGAGTCCAATGGGATGGCATTCAACAAGTCCAAGTGCCGAGTGCTGCACTTTGGCTACGGCAATCCCATGCAGAGCTACAGGCTGGGGTCGGAGTGGCTGGAGAGCTCCCAAACAGAGAGGGACCTGGGTGTGCTGATCGACAGCCACCTGAATATGAGCCAGCAGTGTGCCCAGGTGGCCAGGAGGGCCAATAGCATCCTGGCCTGCATTAGGAATAGTGTGGCCAGCAGGAGCAGGGAGGTCATAGTGCCCCTGTACTCTGCTTTGGTTAGGCCGCACCTTGAGTACTGTGTCCAGTTCTGGGCCCCTCAGTTTAAGAAGGACATCGAAACACTTGAGCGTGTCCAGAGAAGGGCAACAAGGCTGGTGAGAGGCCTTAAGCACAAGCCCTATGAGGAGAGGCTGAGGGAGCTGGGATTGTTTAGCCTGGAGAAGAGGAGGCTCAGGGGTGACCTCATTGCCCTCTACAGCTACCTGAAGGGTGGTTGTAGCCAGGAGGGGGTTGGCCTCTTCTCCCAGGCAACCAGCACCAGAACAAGGGGACACAGTCTCAAGCTGCGCCAGGGGAGGTTCAGACTCGAGGTGAGGAGGAAGTTCTTCACCGAGTGAGTCTTTCGGCATTGGAATGGGTTGCCCAGGGAGGTGGTTGAGTCATCGACCCTGGAGGCGTTCAAGGGGAGATTGGACGTGGCACTTGGTGCCATGGTCTAGGCATGGGATCTGTGTTGATAGGTTGGACTCGATGATCCCCGAGGTCCTTTCCAACCTAAGTGATACTGTGATACTGTGATACTGTGAATTGCTTGTAGTCAAAGCCAATTACCAAGGTCATTAGCATGTGACTTTGAACAAAGAAGTCATAGAGGTTTGACAGCCTATGGCAAGGGCAACAGACTCTTGTGAAACTAGCAAGTCAATCCTTGATGTCTTCCTTTGAAGCTTGTCAAGCATAAATTTATTATGTCAGGTAAAAGGGAACTTCAAGAAGCCTCTCTGTATGCAGGAAACTCATAGGTGTCCCAGATCTACTTTGCACTTTAATGCATCCCCCTGTGGCTCTCAAGTAGCCATAAAAAGAAGAGGAAGATCCCTTCCTCCCCTTCCCTATAGAGAGCAAAGTCAATGGGGAAAATGTTTCATTCTGCACAGGAAAGGAATTGCCTGCCTGTTTCAGCCTGTCTTTTTGGTCATGGGGTTCAGGCTTCTTTGGTAGTTCATGAAAAGACTTCACAAGGACATGTGAGCTTACAACATCCATCACATCAATATAAAGCCATTATTGACTGACTAGCAACACAAAATATGGTTAGGATCAAATAAACAACTCAGATAAGCATCATGATTACTATCCTTGGAAGACATTGGTGATGATTCCCTACCACAGGGAAGGGCTTCCCTCTGGGGGTCCAAGATGGTCTTTACCCTTTTGAATCCTTAGGCATACAACCCCCATGTCTCAGCAAGCTTAGTGCTGTGTGCAATTTTCTTTTCTTATGTTTCTGTGTACTGTTTTAGAATTGGAGCCAATGGACTTAAGGGTATTGCATATCAGTGGGGTCTCTGGAGGCAGGTTGTGGTTTGCACATGAAGAGGTTTGTATGTGCTGCCACAAGTTGCGGAGCAGCAGGGGTGTGAAAGGGAAATGTATGAGCAGTATAACATGATATAAAATACTGATTTTTGGGTGGCATCTGCCAGCAGCCAGAGCAGGTAGTGTGACAGACAATTTTGTATAGAGGACTATGGAAAAGGCCTCTTTAATGTCTGAACTTTGCTTTTTCTTGCATCTCCAACAATCTGAGAGAAGAGAGAGATCATTACACAGACAAGCTTTATGCCGAGTTCAGCAGTACCTGTGGTCCACTGTAGTGGTATTTGGAACAGTGATAAGCAGAAATGAGGATCTGTTGAGAGTCAGAGCTGCTTCCTCATGTCTTCTGTGTGCAGGGTCTGAACCTAGAGACACATATTCTGTTCAGACACTGCATGGGCTCCCTCTCAGGCAGCATTTGTCTGCTTTTTCCATGTGTTGACAGTTGGCCAAGGCCAGCCCTTCCTTCCCTTTGAGCCTAAGCTGAATAACCAAACACTAATAGTACAAAGGAATGACATTTGCAGTGCTGTTTCAACATTGTTTTGCAGTGGCAGCAAATGCAGCACAAAATCTTCCCATCTGCTGCATGTTGTGTGGTACTGGAAACCATCTTATCTTGACCAGCTAGCTAGCAGGAAAAACTTCTGCTTTTGCTAGGCAGTCTGATTGTCTCCAGCAAAATAAGAATGATTACCTATTATTTTAACTTCTGTTGTTGATCATTTGTGATAACTGTAGAAAATCTGTAGGTTTAAAAGGCAGAATAGAGCTATTATGTTCTGGGTAGTATAATGCATTCCAGTGGGTTGGCATTCACTAAACTCAAAGCCTACTTCAGAAAATTTGTGGGTTCTTACCCAAAGAGTCTGGGTTTTCTAAACCAAACAGAAACTCTTCTACCTGTAATGTAACTATACTTTGACTCTCATCTCTCTTCCCTTCCCTTCCCTTCCCTTCCCTTCCCAAACCTTCCCAAACCTTCCCAAACCTTCCCTTCCCTTCCCTTCCCTTCCCTTCCCTTCCCAAACCTTCCCTTCCCAAACCTTCCCTTCCCAAACCTTCCCTTCCCTTCCCTTCCCAAACCTTCCCTTCCCTTCCCAAACCTTCCCTTCCCTTCCCTTCCCTTCCCTTCCCTTCCCTTCCCTTCCCTTCCCTTCCCTTCCCTTCCCTTCCTTCCCTTCCCTTCCTTCCCAAACCTTCCTTCCCTTCCCTTCCCTTCCCTTCCCTTCCCTTCCCTTCCTTCCCTTCCCTTCCCTTCCTTCCTTCCCTTCCCTTCCCAAACCTTCCCTTCCCTTCCCAAACCTTCCCTTCCCTTCCTTCCCTTCCCAAACCTTCCCTTCCCTTCCCTTCCCAAACCTTCCCTTCCCTTCCCAAACCTTCCCTTCCCAAACCTTCCCTTCCCAAACCTTCCCTTCCCTTCCCTTCCCTTCCCTTCCCTTCCCAAACCTTCCCTTCCTTCCCAAACCTTCCCTTCCCAAACCTTCCCTTCCCTTCCCTTCCTTCCCAAACCTTCCCTTCCCTTCCCTTCCCTTCCCTTCCCTTCCCTTCCCTTCCCTTCCCTTCCCTTCCCTTCCCTTCCCTTCCCTTCCCTTCCCTTCCTTCCCTTCCCTTCCCTTCCCTTCCCTTCCCTTCCTTCCCTTCCCTTCCCTTCCCTTCCCTTCCCTTCCCTTCCTTCCTTCCCTTCCTTCCCTTCCCTTCCCTTCCCTTCCTTCCTTCCCTTCCCTTCCCTTCCCTTCCCTTCCTTCCTTCCCTTCCCCTTCCTTCCCTTCCCTTCCCTTCCCTTCCCTTCCCTTCCCTTCCTTCCCTTCCCTTCCCTTCCCTTCCCTTCCCCCTTTTGTTCAAAGGATGAGAAGAATCAGGTATTGATCACGAATGCTTGGCTGCAGATGGTGAGTAACCTGCTTCAATAAAGAAATCATCTTTCTAATAGAAAATAATTATTTGTGAGTCCTTAGTTGAAAAGCAAGATTACTGTCTTTTAACTTGTCATCCCAGGCATCCCACACTAATGACTTCTGGGAAAATCCCTACCTGTCTCTAAAACAGAGGGTCAGGATTCCTCTCATGGAGGGCAGTGCCCAAAGATCCCCAGCACTTGTCCCCAAACGTGGAAGTGATGCACCCATGTTTCACTCTCACAATGGAGATTGCTCAGGCTCATGGGGTGGCCGAGGACTACAAGCAGCACCATGCTGTATTGCTGCTGCAGCACTCAGGCACATCAGTGGGAACTTTGTCTTCCCTTGTGTTTTACAAACGTTCTTCACAAATCTTCCTCCTCTGTGTTCTGTCACCTGCTTGAGCTGAGGCCATACAGGGTAAGTAAAACTAATCTTCACTGAGGGCTCTGGAGAAAACAGTTTCCCACCAAGTCTGCTGCTGGATCTGCAGAGCAAGAGATATAGCCTTTTCTTATGGTATGTAAACCAATTTCTTAAAGGCTTGCACTCAGTAAAGATGCACGTCTAGACACAAAAACCTATGGGAGACTTGAATGATTGAATTCATTCTGCTTTGACATTAGCACCTGACTGCTGTCTCATTTTAATGGGTGCAACTGACTAGCCTGTTTCTTCCTCAGCTACATGATGGGATTTGCAGCAGAAATGAGTTGTTTTCTACTGCAAAAAGTAACCCAGACCAACCTACAGGACTGCAAGATTGTTAAGACAAAGCCTGTGGGTCCATTTGCAGAGATGTTCATCTGATAGGTGTTTGCCTTGCAACTCTCCCACAGAGTACTGATGTAAGACACAAGGTTCAGCACAAAAGCTGTGCAGCACCTTTCTTGAATTAACTGTTTGTGTTGAGATGGAGGAGATAAGATTAGAAACAACACCATTGGATAAAAAATTCACTTCTCAGCCTCCCATTGCAAACTCGTTATTAAGAGGATCACGGCTCAGGGGAGACCTCATTGCTCTCTACAACTACCTGAAGGGTGGTTGTAGCCAGGAGGGGGTTGGTCTCTTCTCCCAAGCAACCAGCACCAGAACAAGAGGACACAGTCTCAAGCTGCGCCAGGGGAGGTTTAGACTCGAGGTGAGGAGAAAGTTCTTCACCGAGCGAGTTGTTCATCATTGGAATGGGCTGCCCAGGGAGGTGGTGGAGTCACCATGCCTGCAGGTGTTCAAGAGGAGATTGGACATGGAACTTGGTGCCATGGTCTAGTCATGAGGTCTTGGGTGATAAGTTGAGCTTGATGATCTTTGAGGTCTCTTCCAACCTTGGTGATACTGTGATACTGTGAAATTATTTCCTCCAGCGAGGAAGTCTCAAGACCACAGACCAGAAACTGCTGATGGTATCCAAGTCATTCACACCACCTCATCTCAGAAACAGTGTGCCTCTTGGAGGCACACGCTGCCGTTATTTCTGCCAGCCCACCAGAATAGTTTTGGGATGCCTGACTTCAGCTGAAAAGGTATAGAGGTTAGATCCTAAATTCAGGCATGTCTGGAAGAATTAAATCATCACCCTTCAGATTCCTCAGTATATATACCAACATTTTCAATAATTAAACCCAAGCATTAAACTGTTATACCACTGCTATTACTGCTTGCAACAGCAGTTCTGTTCCTATAACATTCCAGACAGTTTAGAAGACTTTCACTGTCTCATATAATCTGATGTATGTATTTCTAACAGAACTGGCTTGACATTTACTTGTCTTGGGATCAGTCTGAATATCCAGGGGTGCAGAACTTGCGATTTCCAGCTGATCAGATTTGGGTGCCAGATATTCTTCTGTATAACAGGTAAGCCAAATGCACAGTGGCTGCTGGGAGCCTAGAACTAGAGCACTGGGTCCTGGAAATCAGCCATGCTTCACTGATATTCTGGGGCTTTTGCCATCTGGGACCTAGCTCTTTTGAATTAAGGCAAACAAGCACTACCTAATAGTTTTTTGTAACAGCCCTGTCCAAGTCTTCCTTACTGTAGCTCTGCAGATGTCTTCCTTAGCTTTTCCACAGTGAATGCAGAGAGAAAGCAATCCATATGCTCCTTAGAATTACCATGGCTCTCCTGGAAAAATTGCCACCATGTCTCTGATATAGTGTTCCTGCCTGAGCTAAAAAAACAGATTTTATTCTTACTTTCCTTATCTTTCATGTTTCATAAATCTCTCCATCATTCCTTTTCCCCGCTGAACACTTTCTTATCTGTTTTCCACCTCTAGAGCTGAATCTAGCCAGCAATTCTGTGGTGTTGAATGGAGTGGAAGGTCTCTAGACAGATGTTTCCTTAATGCTTTCAAGGAGCAAGGCATTTTGGTTTTGCTCTGAACATCTTAAGTTAAAATTTAGTTTTTGACCTATCACAATCCCTAGATGTTGTACTTCAGCTGTCTTTCTCTGGCTGTTTTTAAAGGTAATACTTTCTAATCATCCAAACTGAATTTCATTCTGTTGGTTCCTTCAATTCACCAAGATCCATTTTCCAAACCAAGCCCTCACTACAAGATATCTGAAGAAGGCTTGAAGGGATCTGGAATGCTTAGGTGTTCTTCTTTACTCCTTACAGTCTCTTTATTCCTTTTTAGTCTCTAAAATGGAAGCATATAGCATGGTCCATATTGCTGTAGTCCATTTATAAGAATATGAGGTGACAGAGACATTGTGAAGTTGGTATGGATAGGCTGGGTTGATGGGTTGTGGCCAATTTTATGAGATTTAAGGCTAAGTGCTGGACCCTAAGCTTGGGTCACAAGAACCCCATGCAACCGTACAGGCTTGGGGGAGCATGGCTGGATATCTGCCCAGCAGAAAAGGATGTGGGAGTGAGGGTTGACAACCAGCTTAACATGAGCTAGTAGTGTGCTCAGGTGTCCTGGCCTTGAACAGAAGCAACATAGACAGCCAGAGTACAGAACTGATCGTGCCTCTGTACTTGACACTGGTGAGGCTGCACCTTGAATACTGGGCACAGTTTTGGGTCCCTCACTACAAGAAGTACATTGAAGTGCTGGAGCACATCCAGAGAAGGGCATCAAAGCTGGTGAAGGGTCTAGAGAAGATGTCTTATGAGGAATGGCTGAGGGAACTGGGATTGTTTAGTCTGGAGAAGGGAGACTTCAGTGCTCTCTACAACTGTCTGAAATGAGGTTGTAGTGAGATTGGGTTGGTCTCTTCTCCTGAGTAACTAACAACAGAATGAGAGGAAATGGCGTCAAGTTGTGGCAGAGGAGGTTTAGAATGGATATTAGAAAAATTTTCTTTATAGAATTATAGAAGGGTCAGGGTTGGAAGACACCTCAAGGTTCATCTAGTTCCACCCCCCTTGCCATGAGCAGGGACACCTTACACTAGATCAGGTTGCTAAGAGCCATATCCAGCCTGGCCTTAAAAACCTCCTGAGATGGGACTTCTACCAGTTCCAACTCTCTGCTTCTGTCCTCTTCCCCATCTTGCTTACATTGGTAAGCACAGAACAAGGCATGAAACACTCTCAGTATCTTTCTTCTGTGCATGTCTCTGTCCTCAGCAGTAAGGCAAGAAAAAGTTCCTCCTAAGAAATACAAAGTTCCAAGCTGTTCCTCTTCACTGGAAGGAAGCAACACAGTTGTTTATTTGCCTTGGCAGTGTACTGCTACAGCAGCTGTCAGCACATCGTAAGTACTCTTAAACATTAGGTGTTTGGATTAAAACACACACACTCCAAACCACAGCATGAGTTTGACAACAATCTGAGGAGACACCACACTCATAGTTCTGTCACCCCTCAACAAGAGTGCTGCAAGAGACAGCTGCAGATCAGATGGGGATCATAGCTTAGCTACACTCAGCACAGCATCTCTGCCCAGGAATGACACTGATGCCTGCTCATGGCCTCTCAGGATAACACAAGGGTTTCTTATACGACATTGTCAGTTAGGAATTTCCAGAATAGGCCATATTTAGAAAATGAGAACTAATCTCTGGTAAGACAGTAGCCACTTGTACAGCTGGAGAGACAAAGGCTTTCAAACTAAGGTCAGGAACAGAGATTTCAGTAAGGGACTATCTATTGTTGGTGAAAAAGCCTCCATTGTGTCCTATTTACCCCACTGAATTCTGGTTAAAGAAAGGATTTCACACAATGATGTGGAGCAGAATGAAATGGGGAAGAATACCTCTTTCATCATAGAATCACAGCATGGTCCAGGCCAGAAGGGACCTTCAAAGGTCATCTAGTCAGACCTCCCTGAAATCAGCAGGGACATCCCCAACTGGACCAGGTTTCCCAAGGCCTTGTTGAACTTCAACTTGAGCATCTCCAGGGAAGGGGCCCCAACCACCTCCCTCGGCACCCTGTTCCAGTGCTTCACCACCCCCATAGTGAAGAACTTCTTGCTAACATCCAATCTGAATCTACCCATTTGTAGTTTTGTTCCATTCCCCCTAGTCCTGTCACCAGCTGACATCCTAAAAGGTCCCTCACCAGATTTCTTGTAGGCCCTCTTAAGATACTGGAAGGCCACAATAAGGTCTCCTGAGAGCCTTCTCCTCTCCAGACTGAACAGCCCCAGCCAAAAGATTGGTCAGACATTGGAAAGGCTGCCCAGGAAAGTGGTGGAGATTGGTGGGTTGAAATTATCCCAAATATAAAAGTGCCAGACCAGCCTAGTTAGAAAGCAAATGAAGCTGTATTTACAAGCAAGACTACAATCTAAGTATGAAATACAATGAATTTGTACAAAATATACAATATTTACATATATTTACAATTTATAAACAACACAAGAGCCCCCTGGACAAGCCAGCGGGCTACTAACAACTTCTTTCCTGCTCCCTTCCTTCCCTCTGTGCATAGGACACGAGAAAGAGCAGAGAGCTGCTGTTAGTTACTTAACCACAACAAGAATGCATTCAAGGTCAGCAAAGCCAACAGAAGCACAAGTCAGTATCTACCTGAGCGAGGAAGCCAAAAAGAGAAAGCTAGTTTACAGATCTAACTTTGTGTCTGTTATCTGGGATTATTTAGACTTCATCATTATTTTCCTTTTTACATCCAATAGAATTTATTTATATTCTACTACTTTCTGTTCAATATCTTCATAAAATTTTCCAGGCACAACCTAAAACCACCACATGGAGTCACCATCCCTGGAGGTGTTCAAAAAATATGTAGAGATGACACTTTCGGACTTGGTTTAATGGTCATGGTGGTGATAGGTTGATGATTGGACTCAATAATCTTGGAAGTCTTTTCCAACTGAAATGATTCTATGGCTCTTCAAATTTGGATATATCACCTGCCTCCTCTGACTCAGTCAGTAAGACTGTCTGACTGCATGGCCAGCAGATTGAGGGAGGTGATTCTGCCACTGTTCTGTGATGAGACCTCACTTCGACTACTGTGTTCAGCTATGGGAGCCCTAACACAAGAAAGACATTGACCTGCTGGAGTGAGTCAAGAGGTGGACCACAAAGATGATCAGAGGACTGGAACATGTCCCCTGTGAAGAAAGGGGAGTTAAGACTGTTCAGCCTGGACAAAAGAAGCCTCTAGGGAGACCTTATAGTACCTAATGGGGGGTTACAGGAAAGATGGGAAGGGACTTTTTACAAGGGTTTGTAGTGATAGAACAAGACGGAATGGCTCTAAGCTTAAGGAGAGCAGATTTAGACTAGATATTAGGAAGAAATTCTTTACAGTGAGTGTGGTGAGACACTGGAAGATGTTGTCCAGGGAGATTGTGAATGCCTGCTCCCTGGAGGTGTTCAAGGCCAGGTTGGTATTCCTTGAGCAACCTGCTCTAGTGAAGGTGTCCCTGCCCATGGCAGGAGGCTTGAAACTTGATCATCTTTGAGGTCTCTTCCAACCTAAACCATCCTACTAGTCTGTGAACTACATTTCAATATCTGAAGGGGATTTACAGGAAGGCTGGGGAAGGACTGTTTAGAAGGGCTTGCAGCTACAGCACAAGCAGAATTAGTTTTCACTGGAGCAGGGTAGATATGGGTTAGGCATAAGGAGGAAGTTCTTTACAATGAGAGGTGTAAAATACTGGGACAGGTTGCCGAGGGATGTGGTTGAGGTCCAATCCCTGCTGACATTCAAGGTGAGACTGGATGTGGTCCTGAGCAGCCTGATCATTATAATTGGAGGTATCCCTGCTCACTGCAGGGATGTTGGACAGGATGATCTTTGAGGGCCTCTTCCAACCCAATGCAGTCTGTGAATCTGTAAAATTACCCTGAATTGATACAGCTGGCTCTTGACAAGTCTTTTGCTAGCTGTTTTCACCGCATTATCTCTGAAGTTAGGCTGATGTGTTTATAATTTCACCTAAAAAAAACCCCAAACCCCCTCAAAAAAACCAAAACACCCCAACAATTTTATTTGATCTTCTCTAATTCAGCAAGACCTCCTTTGTTCTTCACAAGCTCTCACAGACAATTAATTGTTAATACATTGGAGGATATTTCACCTGGTCCCTTCATTTCTATAGAGTAATTTTATCAATCCAGCAAACTGGAATCTGCCTTATCTACACTTTTTAACGAGTTCTTCCCCTGTTCTGTCCTGGATTCTTGTCACTGTGCAAGAATTAATTATGGTCATCCACAGCTCATGAGGAGTGAAATACTGAAGGTACGGGATACAGCATCTCTACGCACCCTGTTGTTTTCTTCCCCAAGAAGTAATGAATCTATCTGGTCCTGTGTTTTTTCCTTGTTTAACTTACAAAAAAACCTTTCCTTGGTACCTTTTATGTCTTCTGATAGTTATCACTCATTCTGCACTCAATGTTTTACCTGCTTTATTTTGTGCTGGGGACAACAGTGAGAAGGACTGAGGACCCAGACATGAATAAACAGCAGGTCACAGGAGGAACAGAAGGTCTGAGTTTTCCACATCTGGTTGTGGGACAGGGTTTGTAAGATGGTGTGATCATGCAGCATAGAACTGTACACAGCCATGACAGGCAAGGCACTAAAGCATCACCCAGGGGAGCCATTGGTAGTTAATTTCTTCTCAAGAGACCCTCCAGAGTAAGCCCCCAGGCATGCTCCCTTAAAGAATTATTGTCCTTGAACACCTCATTGCTCCCTTATTTTTCTCAGAATTATTGGAATCCTAAAGAAATTCTCTTATCTTTGTCCATTTCATCTAGGTTTTGCTCTTAAAAGTCTAAATTAATCTCCTCCTACAAGTCCCAAATATAAACCAACCAGTGTCATCTTCCATTGCTTGAAGAAACCCTTGGCCACTCTGCATCTTTAGAATCTGTGGAATGGTTGTCTCAGGCCACCATTATTCTTGTATCAGATAGCTGGGTAACAGATACCTTAATTTACATTGTGAGCTGCTGGATTCTGACAGTATCCCTGGAAAATCCTCATTATCCTGACTGTCCAGTCTTTGGATACACTTTTGCTCCTTTTACTTCTACCTTTGCTCAGAGAAATCTGACAGCTCTGTCACTCACTTCTTTGAGGACATTGCAGCATGCAAACCACAAGCCTGGCTGCATGCCAGCAGTGTCTATGAGATACTGACTGAAGATGGAATTTTCAACCAGGTGTAGGCAGCCTGATCTAGTTGAGTATGCTCCTGCCTACTGCAGGTGGGGTAGGTCTAGATGACCTTTAGAGGTCCCTTCCAACCCAGACCATTATATGATTCCAAGATGTATTCAGACATTCTGTGCATTAAATTAAGCCAAATGATTATTTTTGTGGTGACAGTTTAACTCAAACATCAGCTGACTTTTTCTGTGTTTTTGTTTTATTTGTACTGTGTTATAGTGCAGATGAAAGATTTGATGCAACGTTTCACACAAATGTGCTGGTGAATTATTCTGGATCCTGCCAATATATTCCTCCAGGTATGGCATGGAGAGAATTTCTTTCCCTTAAGTCAAATAAGTACAAGCAGTTTTATTCATGAATGAAAGGTGTTTAGAAGCAGTCTGTTGAAATTTTGCAAGCCATGTAATTATGAGAGCGACCCACTGAAATAATTTAGGTCTGTAACTGGTGCTGTATTTCCACCTCACAAATCAATAAATCACTCTCCTGAGTAATTTGCTTGTTACACTCAGAGGCTCATCTGAGGTGTGGTTTAAAGCAAGGTGGTGCACATACACAAGGGAGCACAACAATGTGCACATGTCATGTGCAGTCAACTTAGCTCCTCCTTGAGAGTGGAGAGGTTTGTTACCATAGGAGATCCCAAGGACGGCACTCTTCCTGCAGTGAAGTACTCCCTGCCAGGCTAAAGTTCAAATTCCAGGTGAAAACACAAACTGAGAGTGGTGTCAGACAGCCAAACCTGACAGTTAGCCTGCTCTCCATCTGCATTGTCAATTCAGTGCCTGAAGGAACCCGAGGAAAGAGTAAGGAGAGAAAAAGCAATCAATGAAATCCATTGAGAGAAGCACAGGAAATTCTTTATTACTGGGATTTAGATGCTTCCAAACTACTTTGTAAAATTTTAGAAGGACAAAGTTGATAATCAGCCTACTTACTGGCAACAAGGGCTCACAGAAGCAGCTAGATTAATTGAGAAACTGGAAAACACAGAAGAGTGGAAAAAACTGTGTTTCCAAAACTACATGAAAGCTTTGTTTCCCATAACTCTGAAGGTAGGCTGTACTCATTGCTGCTCTCCATTAGAGAAAAAGGTATGTGAAGGCTAAGAGAAAAAGGGGAAGAAGGTGACAGCGGTCTGCTGTTAAGGAAAGAAGCAGAGCCAAGATTCAGGAGAAATTGGGAGAAATACTCTATGTAACCCACCTAAAAATGCCCATGATGGTAGAAGTCAGACCTCCCAGAACATGAAGGGACAAATGTAGAGAAAACCCTGTCACCTGAGTGGCAGTGTTTGTATCTGGGACATGGTCTTGCATGCATGGTTATGCCACAGTGCCCTCAGCCTTTGCAGGAGCAGGCAAAAACAGTAACCAAGGCTCTCTCTTCAGGAGAATTTATCTTCAGAAAAGTGTGGCTCTAGAATTTACCACAGAGCAAGAGACTGCTCAGTTAGTTGACTCAGAACTGGGATTTACAGAAACAATTACCATAGAATTATAGAATATTTTGACATTCAAAAGCCATCTAACCCAAACCCTGTGCAGTGAGCTGGGACAACTTTAATGAGGCCAAGCTGCTCAGAGACTCATCCAACCTTGAATATTTCCAGGGATGGAGCATGTACTGCCTCTCTGGGAAGTCTGTTCCAGTGTTTCACTACTCACACTAAGGTAGGCATATAGGTAGGTTAAGTGCAGTGTTGAAGGTAATTTTCCAGTGAAGCAGAAGTTGCCTATCCTTAATATAGCCCTTCTGAACTAGCCATTATGCAGTGAACTGGTGAGGCAAAGTGAAGACTGCAAAACTGCAAGCCTACAGGGGTGATGTTTTGCAGGGATGAGCTCTGTGCTCACCAGCTGTCAAGAAGCAGGCTGTGCTGATCATCTTCCTGACTCTACAAGGCTTTCACACTGCCGGGCAGCTGTGAAAGTCCCACAGCCATAGCTGTGGCCCCAAGAAGAAAGAAACCAAAACCAATTAGGTTGCAACAATACACAAGTATTAATCTCCTAAACTGTTTAAAATGTCACATGAAATAATGATAATGACCTAGACACAACAAGGGTAAATTCAAGGCCAAGACTGACCTACAGAAGACAAAAACAAGTGTTAAGTAAGGTTTAATATAACGATGTATTTTCAAGGGACTGTAGCATCTAACAGGGAATTCCTTTCAAAGAGCTTGTCAGCCTTCCAGCCACAGTTTAGTGCTCTCTATACTGGCTAAGCTCCTGTCAGGCTGTGCAGTATTGCCTGTGATTTCCTGGGGCCGCCAAACATAGGAGACAGGCTGACTCCTGAGTGATCAGAGCGTCTTAGGCAACCTACCTCAAGGAAAAGGGAGAAGTCTTCAGTGGTGCCCCAGAAAGGGAGGTTATTCAATTCATGGAAGCATTTTCCACCTCTGCTGTTTGTTTGGTTACCTCATAACTATATCAGACAGACTTTTGAAGAAGAAAATTGCTCATGGTCAAGGGAAACAGAAGGGCAGAGATGAACTGCACCCTGCATGTTCTTGATTGTGACTGATTTCTATCCACAGGCATTTTGAAGAGCACCTGTTACATTGATGTCCGCTGGTTCCCTTTTGATGTGCAGAAATGTGATTTGAAGTTTGGGTCCTGGACTCACAGTGGCTGGTTGATTGACCTGCAGATGCTCGAGGCTGATATTTCCAACTACATCTCAAATGGAGAATGGGATTTAGTGGGTAAATTGGCAGGCCTGAAAATTTTCAGTAGCATAAGTTTCAAAGGTGCATCCCAAGTATATAGAAATCATCATTAAATCATTGTGAATCTATGAAATATAGATATTAGAAGTTTCTGTGTAAGAGGTAGAAAAAAAATCACAGATAAGAGACATCCTTTTGGTCACATTCATTGAACTCTCCCTGAAAATACTGTGCTCTGAAGCAACTGCCTGCAACAGAGTACATGAATGAAACAGTTCTGGTGCATCTAAGCAGTTAGCTAGTACTAAATGGATGTGTTTCCCTGTAGTGCTTTGAGCCTTAACTGGAAGTTAAAAGCCCAGATGGGGAAAAGGCTGACAATCTCTTCCCCACTCCCCTCCCCACCTCCTCCCTCCAAACAGAGAGGGAAAGAAAAAAAAAGAGGTAGGGAGCAAATCCACTAAACAACAATCTGGAGTTGGCTTGGAAGTAGAGAGGCAAAGAATTTTTTCTTTAAGCTATATATATATGTATATGACAATAACAGGAAAAAAGTTCACAAGGGCAAGGAACAAGAGTGGATGGGAGGGGGACAGAAAAGAACAATACAAAACCAGTCTTTCTCTGAGGAGGCGCAGAGGAAGCAGGGAAAAGGATCAGATCTGGCCATGTGGCTGAGGAGAAGGAGGGCAGCTGCAGTACCTCTCATCCAGCAGAGGCAGGAGCCAAAAGGAGACCCAACAGCTATGATGTCCTGGTTTTTATACCCTAGCTGGGCAGGGAGGGGGGAGTGGAACAGACTCAGCTTTCCCAGGGGGAAACACCCTGCAGGGAGGGTAAAGTACCTGCAAGCCCTCCACCCTGCTTTGTTCTTTTGTTTTTCAGAAAAAGGCGTTAACCCACCACAATCCACCCCTCTGTTCCACTTCCTCCCTCCTGCCACAGCCCCTTCACGCAATCTTGACATGTGGTACTTGAATCCTTGGTGCAAGTCCCTTGCTATCCCGGCTCACTCTCTCCCAGGGTAGTCTCTCTTTCCAGTGATGGTCCGTGTAGGTGGTGCTTGAACTGGGCAGGCATGTGGAGAAGAATCAGGAATCAGTCTGTCTTTGAAACGGAAAGGAAAAAAAAAATCATGAACAGTCCATTGCTGTAGGGACATCAGGAACAGTCCATTTCTGTAAGGACATCAGAACGGGTGCAGGTGAGATGATGCAGGAGCTCTCTGGGTTGGTGTGCAGTGGGTACGTTGAGTCCTGGATTCTAGGCTGGTATTAAGCTAGGAGGGAGAAACTTAGAACAACTTATAACTATTCACATAATTACATTGATGAGTGTTGCCTCCTCTGAGTTCATCCCCTCTCAGCCAGAGTCACATTCCGCTGTGGGATACACTGAATGTCCCCAGTTTCTAACATGACCCAGTATGTGTGACCAGGGCCCTCAGCCGAGACCACCCCTCGGGTTGGTTTGCCCCCACCAGCAGCAGGGAAAGCCCACACTGACTTCCCCAGCAGGTTCTTCTCAGCAATCACAGGAACTCCATCTCCATCCACTGTTTGCAGCAGGTCGGACTGGGCAGGACCAGCTCGGTTCACAGATCCTCTGCTGTTCACTAACCAAGTGGCTTGAGCTAGGTGCTTTTCCCAGTTCCTGAAGGTTCCACCCCCCATGGCTTTTAGGGTGGTCTTTAGCAAGCCATTGTAGTGCTTGACCTTCCCTGCAGCTGGTGCATGGTATGGGATGTGGTAAATCCACTCAATCCCATGTTCCTTTGCCCAGTCCCTTATGAGATAGTTCCTGAAGTGGGTTCCATTGTCTGATTCAATCCTCCCGGGGGTGCCGTGTCTCCACAGGATATGTCTCTCTAGGCCCAGGATGGTGTTGCGAGCAGTGGCATGAGGTACTGGGTAGGTCTCCAGCCACCCTGTACTTGCCTCCACCATGGTCAGTACGTACTGCTTGCCACTGTGAGACCGAGGAAGGGTGATGTAGTCAATCTGCCAGGCCACTCCATATTTATATTTCAACCATCTCCCCCCATACCACAGAGGCTTCATGCGCTTGGCCTGCTTGATGGCAGCACAGAAGTCACACTCATGGATGACCTGTGAGATGGCCTCCATAGAGATGTCCACGGATCTGTCCTGAGCCCACCGGTATGTGGCATCTCTCCCTTGGTGGCCAGAAGTGTCATGGGCCCAGTGAGCTAAGAACAGCTCGCGCTTGTGTTCCCAGTCCAAGTCTATCTGGGAGATCTTAGCAGCCAGGTCTGCTTGGTGGTTGTGCTTGTGCTCCTCTGTGGCTCTGCTCTTGGGGATGTGTGCATCGATGTGCCGAAACCTTGGTTGGCAGCCTGTCCAGGCATGCAGCGATGTCTTGCCACAGGTCAGTGGCCCAAACAGGCTTCCCTTTTCTCTGCCACCCGTTCCTCCTCCATTCCTTCAGCCACCCCCACAAGGCATTGGCTACCATCCAGGAGTCAGTGTAGAGGTACAGCGCTGGCCAGTTCTCTCGTTCTGCTATATCCAGGGCCAGCTGGACAGCTTTTACCTCTGTGTACTGACTGGATTCACCTTCTCCATCCCTTGCTTCTGTCACTTGCCTTGTTGGGCTGCAGACAGCTGCCTTCCATCTCCGCTTGCTTCCTACAAGCCAGCAGGACCCATCTGTAAATAGAGCATAGCCCTTCTCGTTGTCAGGGAGATTGTTATATGGGGGAGCCTCCTCAGCACGGGTCACTGTTTGCTCTGGTGGCGTTCCCAAGTCAGCACTCTCTGGCCAGTTGGTGATCACTTCCACTATGCCAGGGCATTCGAAGTTCCCCATCCAAGCTTGCTGAGTTATCAGGGCCATCCACTTACTCCAGGTAGCATCTGTGGCATGATGTGGGGTTGAGCCTCTCCCTCTGAACATCCAGGTCAGGACTGGAAGCCTCAGAGCTAGAAATAGAGGTGACTCAGTCCCAATTACCTCAGAGGCAGCCTGGACGCCCTCATAGGCAGCTAGCATTTCATTCTCTGTCGCAGTGTAGTTTGCCTCGGAGCCTTTGTACCCCTTACTCCAGAAACCTAGGGGCCTGCCCCTGGTTTCACCAGGAGCCTTCTGCCACAAGCTCCATGTAGGACCATTCTCACTGGCCACAGTGTACAGCACATTCTTAATCTCTGGCCCAGTTCGAACAGGTCCCAGAGCCATAGCATGGACCACCTCTCGTTTGATCTGGTCAAACGCCACCTGCTGCTCAGGTCACCACACAAAATCATTTTTCTTCCTTGTTACATGGAAGAGAGGCTTCACAATTTGACTGTACCCGGGAATGTGCATTTTCCAGAAGCCCACAAGCCCCAAAAAGGACTGTGTCTCTTTCTTGTTCATGGGCTGCACCATAGTGGCTACTCTATTCACCACCTCCTGAGGGATGTGGCAACGGCCATCCTGCCCAGGACCCAGGAACTGGATCTCCCTGGCAGGCCCTTTCACCTTGCTTCTCTTGATGGCAAAGTCAGCCTCCAGCAGGATGTCAATTATCCTCTTACCCTTCTGGTAAACTTCCTCTGCTGTCTCACCCCATATGATGATGTCATCGATGAACTGCAGATGCTCAGGGGCTCCACCTTTCTCCAAGGCAGTCTAGATCACCTCATGGCAGATGGTTGAGCTATGGACTTAGCCCTGAGGCAACTGATTCCATTGATACTGTACTCCCCTCTAGGTGAAAGCAAACTGTGGCTGGCATTCTTCTGCAATGGGAATGGAGAAAAAGGCATTAGCAATGTCAATTGTGGCATACCATTTGGCTGCCTTTGATTCCAGCTCGTACTGGAGCTCCAGCATGTCCGGCACCGCAGCGCTGATCGGAGGAGTCCCTTCATTCAGGCCACAATAGTCCATGGTCAGTCTCCATTCCCCATTTGCCTTCCGCACTGGCCATATTGGGCTGTTGAAGGGGGAGTGAGCCTTGCTGATCACCTTCTGACTCTCCAGTCATCAAATCAGTTGGCGTATGGGGTGCAGAGAGTCTCTGTTGCTCCTGTATTGCCTGCGATGTACTATGCGAGAGGCAATAGGTAACTTCAAATCCTGCACCTTATGGCTGCCCACTACGGAGGGATCATCCGACAGCTCGGGCATGGTGGACAGCTGTTCTTTGCCTGCAGTCTCCACAGCTGCCACCCCAAATGCCCACTTGTGCCCCCTAGGATCCTTGAAGCATCCCTCCTGCAGAAAGTCAATGCCAAGAATGCAAGGTGCATCTGGACCAGTCACTATGTCGTGCTTTCCCAATTCATTCCCAGTCAAGCTTATCTCAGCTTGCAGTACAGTCAAGTCTTGTGAGCCTCCTGTGACTCCTTGAATGCTTATGGGCTCAGCCCCTTTGTACCTCGATGGTATCAGGGTGCATTGGGCCCCTGTGTCCACCAGAGCTCGGTACTTCAGGGCTTCTGAAGTGCCAGGCCATTTCACGTACACATCCCAGTATACTCTGTTATCCCTGGCCTCCACCTGGCTGGAGGTAGGGCACCTCTAATGCTGATGGCAATGTCCACACTTGTCACACAGTCCTGTGTTACTAGGAGAAAGGTCTCTTGAACGAGAGGGACCACTCCAGGAAACTGGGGCAGCCCTTCTCCTGGATGAGTTATCCCCGTGGTGCCCACCTTGCAGTTCCCGCACCCTGTTCCAGAGGGCAGAGGTGGGTTGGCCATGCCAGGTGTCCATGTCCTCTCCATGGTCACAGAGGAACCTCACAGAGACCCCCTTGACATTCCCCGATTGGCTTGGGGTGATCTCCTAGGGGAAGGTTGTCTGTTCCTGATTGCTGAAACCTGGACCCATTCTGAAGGAGATGGGGAAAAGGAGGCATCGCTCCCCTTTTTCAGTTCAGACATGGAGGTCTTGATCTCTTTGACAATGCCTTTAGCCATAGTTTCTATGGCTGAGATCAGGGGTTTCTGATTTACGCTGTCCTCATATTCCCTTAAATCATTGGCAAACTCACAGACAGTTTTGAGACTTCCATCCTGTCCAGTCAAGAGTATCCCTCCTAATGTGTGAGCGTATTTCTGAGGAGCACCCTGGGTGAGTTTCTTTACGAAGGGCTGTCTCATGGGCACCTCATCTGGGTCCAAAGGGAGCTGGCCATCCCCATAGATTATTTCCATCACGGCCATCTGCCTCAGATACCGAATGTCCTGTTCCATAGTTGTCATCTAACTGGGGCCCAGGGCAGGTCATCTCTTGAGTGGTACTGGCTCTTGATGGCATTGAGAATCCGGGCCCAGAGAGTGTGTATTCCATCAAGTTTGGCTAACTCTTTGTCCAGACCAGAATCACGAGTCAGGGAGCCTAAAAGCTTCACCTCCCTCTTATCCAGGTCCACTGTGTCCACCCCCTCGTCCCAGCATCTCAGGGCCCAGCTTAGTATTGGCTCACCCTCTTTCCTTGCGTAATCCAGATGAGTTTGCCTTAGTTCCTTCCTGGGCAGCGATGTAACAGTTATTTCCTGGTCTGAATCATCTTCATCCACTGATGGGTTCTGTGAGGTGCTGGGGCCTGCTGAGATTCCTTCCTCACCATCTGTGCTTGGTGATGATTTTTGATTTCTTTTCCTGTGTGTGGTGACTGGTGCTAGAGAGACTGCATTGGCAGGAGCATCAGGGGTCAACTGTGGAACTGCTGGTGGTGGGGCAAACCCTTGTGCCTGGGGCTCAGGCTGAGATCTGGCACATACATTACAACCTGACCCCTCCCTCTTTGTGTTTACAGATTGCTTACAATGCCCACAGCAGACACACCCCCAGTCATTAAAGAGCACAAAGGAGTGTGTTATCACCCTCCAAACAGCTCTTAATGGGTTAGCTAGTTCTCCACCCAACACGGTCACAGCAAATGCCCCTATAAGGCTTACATTTAAGCATATCGAGCATATTGCAATGTAAAGCAATTTTCCATCACAGGCAGTTTTATCTACACCATTGGTTTCATAGCCTGCTTCAGGAAAATTTCCTATGTTAGAAAAGTTACCACTGACAGTGAAATTCAATGAATTCAAGAGATACATGCCTAACTTCATTGGTAAAGTTTTTATCCAGTTGATCATCTATCATTAACCACACCACATGGTAAGTTATTAATTTGTAGATGTGGGTCCAAAAGATCCAGCCAAAAGCCCATGCAAAGGTTTGGACCATCAGGTTTTTTAAAACTTCCATTTCTACTTCTAGTTCGTTTTTTCAGGAAAGGTATTGCTTTCCCAATACAAGATTAATTCTCAAGCCCCACGTTGGAGAAGCCAAAAATTGTAGTGCTTTGAGCTTTAATTGGGAGTTAAAAGCCCAGATGGGGAAAAGGCTGACAATCTCTTCCCCACTCCCCTCCCCACCTCCTCCCTCCAAACAGAGAGGGAAAGAAAAAAAAGGGGTAGGGAGCAAATCCACTAAACAACAATCTGGAGTTGGCTTGGAAGTAGAGAGGCAAAGAATTTTTTCTTTAAACTGTATATATATATATATATGACAATAACAGGAAAAAAGTTCACAAGGGCAAGGAACAAGAGTGGATGGGAGGGGGACAGAAAAGAACAATACAAAACCAGTCTTTCTCTGAGGAGGTGCAGAGGAAGCAGGGAAAAGGATCAGATCTGGCCACGTGGCTGAGGAGCAGGAGGGCAGCTGCAGTAGCTCTCATCCAGCAGAGACAGGAGCCAAAAGGAGACCCAACAGCTATGATGTCCTGGTTTTTATACCCTAGCTGGGCAGGGAGGGGGGAGTGGAACAGACTCAGCTTTCCCAGGGGGAAACACCCTGCAGGGAGGGTAAAGTACCTGCAAGCCCTCCACCCTGCTTTGTTCTTTTGTTTTTCAGAAAAAGGCGTTAACCCACCACATTCCCATATACACGGAACAGTTTTCTCACATCTACTCTAACACATCATGCAAGAACTGATCAGTGTAAAGAACATTATTTCAGCAAAACTGGAGTGAGCTTTTACAGAGCTCCCAGAAAGCTGTCACAGTGTCCACCAGTTCTTCTGTGCTTTGGAAGATACCTGTTTTTGAAAGAATAGTCTGTGTCCAGAACTAGCTATTCAGAGTGAGCTCCTAGTGAGTTACTTCTAATTTATTTTATGTTGCTGTCAGAAGCAATCCTATGGAAATTAACAGAGCTTAGATCACCCTAAGGAGAGCCTGCAAAGGGGACTTTGCATCTTCTAGTCTGAATATGTAGAAAAAGCTTTAAGTAACACCCCAGGCAAACCATGGCCATATCACAGAATCACAGAATATATCTGGTTGGAAGAGACCCCAAAGATCACCCAGTCCAGCCCCTGAACCAGGGCTGAAGGGTCAACACTATATCATGACCCGTGCCGCATTCTCAGACTTCTTAAACACCTGCAGGGACAATGATTCCACCACTGTCCTGGACAGGCCATTGCAATGTTTGACAACCCTATCAGCGAAGAAAAATTTCCTAACATCCAGACTAAACCTCCCCTGATGCAGCTTGAAACCATTTCCTCTAGTCCTGTCACTTGTCATCAAGGAGAAGAGGTGGTCCCCTCCTCACTCCAACCTCCCTTCAGGTAGTTGTAGAGAGCAATGACGTCTCCTTTCATCTTCCTCTTCTCCAGCCTGAACAACCCCAGCTCCCTCAAGTGCTCCTCACAGGCCATATGTTCCAGGCCCTTCACAAGCCTTGTTCTCTTCTCTGGACACACTCCAGAACCTTAACATCCTTCTTGTAGTGAGGGGCCCACAACTGACACAATGCTCGAGGCGTGGTCTCACCAGTCCTGAGCACCAGTCCGTTATGGAAACTTTGTCATACTTGTACCAAAATGTACACATTGTCACACCTTCTGCCATGTGCACAGAAACAAAAAAAAAAGGTGAGCAGTGGTGACATGAAAGGTAATAGCTGCTGAGTTCTTTTAGGCTTCCTGGCTTTTCCTGTGGTGCTTGCAGTCTCTGCCACACAGCATCTCAGACAGTCTGCTGCAGCTCGGTCACTATGACCAACCCTGCAGTACAGCTATAATGGGAAACTATGTTTCTTGAACCTTCAGATATAAGACTTGAAGCTTGACACTTCTTTTGAAAATTAACCCATATCAAATTTTTTCCCTCTTCCTAACAATGAAGTATTTATAACAGAATGACAGAAAAATAAAAACCGGTGGTATTTGTCAGAGAGAAATTCTGCTTCATGGGCTAGTAAACATTGTATCAGCCATTTATCACTATTCCTTGCATGCAGGGAGGCATAATGTGTATTTTACAGAGTTAGTCTTTGTCTACTGCTTGCAGATCTTTCGTTGCTGAGGTTCAGATGATCAGAATTGTTTTAATGTGGCCCAGATGACCTTTATTGGCTAAGCCAGGTCCTAATGACTCAGAAGGCATGAAAGAGAACACAGAAAGTGGAGTAGGAATAGCATACATCTTGTAATGGTGCCTCAGACTGCTGATGACACTGACACAATAAGTGTTACCTTGCCTTATTTAACCCTATAGAGATTTATTTCCACTTTGAAACAATGTTGAACAGGGGCACATTGGTTTTGTCGCCTTTGATTTATTTATCCATGTGTGCCTCATTGGCAACAAGTCTTAGAAAATTACTTCTGCCTGATAACTGATTTGGGGCCGTCTTTTCTCCCTTAGTGATTGTCATAGGACACGTGGAAGCCTTATTCAGAATGTTGAGTGGCAGAGGTGTCACACTCCATGTCTTAAACCATTCTTGGTTCTCGGTCCATTTCAAGGGGTAACATGGTTACCATCACTCTGAACTCCCTCTCTTTAGGTATCCCAGGAAAAAGGAATGAGATGTACTACGAATGTTGTAAAGAACCTTATCCAGATGTGACGTACACCATCACCATGCGTCGACGCACTCTCTACTATGGCTTGAACCTACTCATTCCTTGCGTTCTCATATCTGGCTTGGCGCTGCTTGTTTTCCTCTTGCCAGCTGATTCAGGAGAGAAGATTTCTTTAGGTAAGTGCCAAAGAATTGTATTTTTTTTTCATAAACACTTTCTATAAGATGGAAAAATGAATGCTTCATGGTGCTTGATGAATGAAAATTTCTTTGGAGGAGCAATGGAATCACTTGTTTGATTTCAGAAGCTAAGGTAGCAGCTTTCTGTACGACATCCACACAGCTCGTGCTAAACACTGCAAAAATCTTTTGCATTTTCCCCTGCGATCAGGCAGAACTTGTCAGTTCCCTGTAGGCAGCAGTGATAGTATTATGCCATCCTAGTTGTTCTGCTCTTTAGTTTGTCTCAATGCATTCACGGCTGATTAACTGTGTTTCAAATAGAACACACTTAAACTCAGAACGAAGGGTTGTGAGATATATCTGCCAGGCACTGGATTGTCACCTTGCAAGTTCAGCTCCCAATTCACCAAATAATGAGTACCACACAAGTGCAAATCAGTGACAGCCAAGGAAGGGCTACGTGAGATTTACTATAATCTATGTTGACAAAAAAGGGAGGGGCTCTCCCAAGAGGTGAGAGGGGAGAGTTGGACATACACAAGACAGGCCCAGGTGAGGCCTTAAGAATTAATTGTGCACAATTCCAAGCTCAAGAGAGGCCTTTAAATCGTATGAAGTGTCTTCAACATTAATAGAACAATCAGGGATCTGACCAGCCTGTCTTAAAATATGTAAAACACAGCCTATGGGGATTAAAAATGCTGTCTATGAAAGAAGGATGGAGAAAAGGAAAAAAAATATTAGCCTAAGTACATTAACAGAAAAATAGAAGACAATATTAATGCATTGACCTTGTGAATTCTCAGTACCACAGTAGTTAGGTTTAGCATCAATCTTTGCAGATTGAACAAAGAACTCCTTTTAAAACAGGATGCTGCTCTTTGAAAGGTATTATATATTTTGTAGTAGCAAAAAACTAGACTAATTTCTGTGGAAGTCTGTTCTAACCCTCACTAACCATCTGGCCTTTATTTGCACTATGTTTTGGGAACACAATGCAGTTTACCAGTTGGGCAAGCTTAATTTCTCTTGACAGGAGAGATTTCTCTATTAGTTTATGAGGAGCAAGGGTAATTGAGAAAAGTGAAAACCAGCAGAGCATCCAAACATGCTCACACTTTGGGGAAGTTCACATCTACACTGACAGACATGAAGTCATAAATTTGGCTTAGCCATAGATCAGGGCAAGATTATATTTAACATGAAGTACATCAGAGAAGTAGCTGCAGAGTTCCATTCCTTATTCTTCCCCTCACATTTACTCCCTGCAGGTATCACTGTTCTGCTTTCCCTGACTGTATTCATGCTGCTTGTGGCTGAGATTATGCCTGCAACGTCTGACTCAGTCCCATTAATAGGTAAGTTGATCTTCTCTGCTCTGTGCACAACATATGATTGTTCTCAAGAATTGTTCAATGCGTATTTTAGGACTGACTACTTTTTTTTTTTTTTTACTACAGTTTTTCACTTCAGCAATATCAGGAGTAAATCTTTGTGTAGGCTTTTTTCTTTGCCTATATAAAAAGAGCCTACAAAAATGCTTTGGAAATATCAGATAATCTAGTAACTGCAAAGATTGAAGTGACACAGAATTAATGCACAATGTGGATGTTCATGTAGGCAAAGCACAAAGTCAACACCACCAGTGTACAGGCAGAAGTAGGATACTGAAACAGTAATCAGCCCTGGCTCTGGTTTCCCTGAGTCTGTCTATGAAGTCCTTTCAACAGCTCTTCTGATGAAACTGTGTGCACAGAGGGCTTTTGAAAATCTCAGTGCTTCTTGCTGGAGAAAATTAGTCTCTCTTCCTCACAATTGCCCACCCTTGCTGCTGTTATGCAACACTTCTCTCCCTTGCCCCTTGTCCTCATCTCTCTACCCCAAGAGCAACTCAGAAAACTACAGTCAAAACTCAAATATATCACTGGAGCCTGTGCTGAAAAACTGTGAGATAGATTACCACTGGGAATGTGGGTCAGACAGGCATTGCTACATATTCTGTTTTCATAGGACCATCTCTTTATCAGGGGGCACATGATTCTCAGCTGTGGACTGGAGAAAACATTTTTCTAGGACCCCATAGCAAGGTAGAGAAAATAAACATCCTTGATTTTCAAAATGAAGAAGCATGAACAAAAGTAGAAATGTGTTTAATTATTATGTCTTGAGCTGAGATCTGTCTTTGGGTGTAAATCATGATACATTCAAGACAGTGCAAATTACAAAATACCCACATATATAGGTGCTGATGGAAGGTACTCTTCATCCTTGTGCAAGTAAGACCTCACACATGTTATATCATGAGTAGGACAACAGAGAATTAAATCCTCATACTTAACTCTGGGAAAGGAGAGTGATTATGCAACAGTAAAGGCAAAGATGCTCACAGAGAGGAGTTTCTGAAAGCTTTCAAATAACTTGGACATTTTATTGAAAACCAGCAGGATTCTTGCCTCTGTGTTACACAGGAACTTCCAAAGATGTAACATATACCTAGAACTTCATAGAGACAGATACAAATTAGGAGAAACTTTGTGTGCAAGGAGAAGACACAAGGCATCTTGGACCAGTCCTCACATATTCTTGCTTTGCTTAACACTTACTAAAAGCCATTTGTAGTAAAGTGACCTCTGCCACATCTGCTAACTTTAAGCAGACCGGTTTCTACTGATTCAGTTCTGTATCACAGAAGGACCTTGGTGCCCATATAAGCTGTGAATAGTTATGTATCATCACAGATTTTGATGCTGTAATAATAGATTAATTTCTACTTACTATAGCATATCTATGTTAAAGTCAAATATAAAAATACAGTGAGAGTTTGGGCAACCCTGCTGCATCAAGTGCCCCTTCTCTAGGTGACTATTTTCTCAACTATTGTCTCAACTTCTCAAATATTTTTGTATCTTTTGGATATGATAAGGGAATCCTCCTCATAAGTATGCCTCATTGACAGCATGTATTGTTGCAAGTTTTTTCCTAATGCTGGAATAATTGGAGTGTATCAAATGTATTAGAAGCACACCTATTGAAGCCATGATGAAGGTCATACATGTTCTGTTTCTTTCATTGTTCATTAGATAAATTTATATTATGAAACACTATAAATAATCCTTGTACATGAATTCATTATAATACGCTGAAGACTAACCTCAGTCTTCTGGATTTGCTGAGGCTGATTTATAGAATCAATTTTCTAGTCAGGAAAACTGCATTTTTGAGAAGACTGGAGCACCCTATTCAGTTGACAACAAAGAAGCAAAGTTGATAAGACACTGTTTTCATTCAGGGCCAGCCATGGTATTCAGGTCTCTGTATTGATCAGTTTTGAGTTACTCAGTTGCTAAAGCAAATAGGAGTGAAAGCCAGGGCAGCTGTTACTACGGTATTCCATTCAGTAAATGTCATGCTCACTAGAAACTGGAAAGTTTGCTAGAGACACTCTCTTCTCAATGTCTGCTACCCCTCAAGGGTTTCACCTGTCATTTTGCTCTCAAAACTATTTTCCAATTTGCTGTGTAAGTCACATTTTTAATAGAGCTGCGGTGCTCGCAGTGCCTGACATCTCACACTCACTGCAAGGAGCACACAGCTTGTGACACTACTTGTGTGTGTATGACTTTGTGTACTTTATATTAGCATTGATATTTCCATTGTTACTGTATAAAATCTGTTCTCATTTCAACCCATAGGTGTCTCTTCCTTTTCCCAGTTCTGCTTCTCAGGGAGGCTATGTGCCATTGGTTGATAGAACAATTGGCTAAACAGAGACATTCAATTATAAAAGTGCCTGTACCATCCTGTGACTAATGCTTTCTGGTTACAGCCCAAAAGCAAACTGTGCCTTGGCACATTAGGGTGCACTCAGGTTTAATGCTCTGAAACTTATTCATCCCCATGCAATGGGATCTCTTGTTTCATAGAATAAAAAGATCCTTCAGGTTGGAAAGAACCTCAAGAAGTATAAGACCATCAAAAGCCTTACTAAGGCTAGTGGAAAAGACATCTAGTCTAGTTCTGTTGTCCACAAATACTGTCAATTTGTTATAGAATGAAATTGAGTTGTGGGCTCCTCATTATAAGAAAGAGATTGAGGTCCTGGAGCATGCCCAGAGAAGGCCAACAAAGCTGATGAAGGGCCTAGAGAGGAGGTTTTATGAGTAGCTGGCTGAGGAAGATGGTTTTTTTTTTCAGTCTGGAGGAAAGGGGAAAACTCTTTGCTCAGCTACCTGAAAGGAATCTGGAGCGTCTTCTCCCCAGTAACAAGTGATAGGATGAGAGGAAATGGCCCCAGTTGCACTAGGGGAGGTTTAGATTAGATATTAGAAAAGTGCTTTTCACTGAAAGGGTTATCAAACACTGGAATAGGCTGCCCATGAAGATGATTGTCTCACTATCTCTGGAGGTGTTTAAAAGATGCATAGAAGTTCCTGCTAAGGGCTGCCATTTAGCAGCACAGTTGGTAGTGTGAGATAATGGTTAGACTTGAAGATCTTAAATGTCTTTTCTAAACAAAATTATTCTATGGCTCTGTGTAAATCAGAAATGATTTATCCTTAATAAACACAGACTGGCTCTTCCCAGTCTCTGCCTTCTCTCTCACTCAGATGTAGATCTTGAAGCATGGCCAAGGAATATTACCTTTTTTTGGTTGGTTGGTTGGTGTTTTTTTTCCTTCTAACCAAATTCTCCCTTTACTTGCAGCTCAGTATTTTGCTAGCATCATGGTGATTGTTGGTCTGTCTGTGGTGGTAACAGTACTGGTTCTGCAGTTCCACCATCATGACCCACAAGCAGGAAAGATGCCCAAATGGGTAAGCAGCTTCATTGGTAAATATTCAGGAGCCTATAGAAAGAAAAACAAACCTAAGAGCTACAGGAAACTATTTGTAGTTGAGGAGCAGAAGTGTGATTGACCCTTGAGTTTGTTATTGGAGGGAAAGAACAAACACAGGAAATTTCTGTTAAAAACTGTATGCATTATTATATTTAAAATTTTTATTTAGACTTACAATAGGAAAGTCATAGCTTGCTCAGCACTCACTTTGCAAGTGCTAACACCCTAGGCAGTACCTTTGATTTCTTGTCCAGCAGACACCAGAACTGCTAAAATGTGACATTTTGAACATTAAACATTTACTCTCCTCTGCTGGGCAGTTTATCTGGCTTATTTCCTTACAGAGGTCCTCAGTGCAGCGCATTACAGAGTTGTAATCACCCAAAAGAAAGATAGGAAGCGAACACAGTTTACTTCTGTCTTGCAGCTGTTCTAGTTATGGACTGGATCTCTGTGTTTCTGGAAGATCAGGAACCCCAGTACCTGAATGCAGTAAGGGTGTTGAATACTGAACCCAGATATGATTTTCACAGCTTGGAGCTCACTGCTACTTCACCAACAGCAGAAACAGAAAGGCGACACTGTTGGCCTTGATCTGACTGTACTGGTGATACTTCTGGACTTCCCTGGCTTGCAAATCTGCCTCCTGTTGAAGCCACATCCATTTGACTGTGTGGAAAACCAGTTTTGTCTGTTGCTATCTTACCAATTCTTAGTCCATTAGTATGAAGACTCTCTACAGCAGCAGACTCTTTGCTTAGTGAGGTCTGCCTTTCAGGAGGAATGAATTTTCTTTAGATTTTCAAGTTGAAAATGCTTTTTTTGTTTGTTTGTGTTCCCCCCTTTCTTCTTCCCAAGAATAGATTTTAGAATAAGCAAGCTATGCTTTCTGTTTACAAAAAATTAAAAGGAATAAAAGCAGAAGCAGATATAAATAGTCACTGTCAATTATCTACCCACCTTAGTTTCACAGAAATCTGACTGTACAGCATCCTCTGGTATCTCCTAATTGGTTACGCGAGACAATTATCCTGGCTTTATGTTGAATGTCACATGGTTATCAATGTCAGCCTGGTACAAAACAACTTTCTAATTTTAGCTCTCCAAAACTAAACTAAAGCATTAATAAAAAAAAAGTGCCATTTCAGCATGCTAATAATTATTTCTAACAGTGCTGCATCATTTAAACTTATCTTACTTTCAAGACAACAGAGCAGGTGAGTTCTGGATTAACACAGAATCACAGAATGTTAGGTGTTGGAAGGGACCTAGAAGGATACAAGTCCAACCTCCCTGCCAGAGCAGGATGACCTAGAGTAGTCACAAAGGAATTCATCCAGGTGAGTTTTGAATGTCTCCAAAGAAAGAGACTCCACAACCTCTCTGGGTAGCCTGTTCCAGTGCTCTGTCACCTTCACAGTTCCCTATACACCTGTTCCCCATGCACCTGTTCCCCCTTGTGCTGTCATTGGGCATCACTGAGAAGCGCCTGGTTCCATTCTCCCAATACTCATCCTTCATATGTTTATAAACATTAATGAGATCACCCCTCAATCTCCTCCAAGTTAAAAAGACCCATCTCCCTCAGCCCTTCCTTGAAGGAACAAGTTCCACTCCCTTCAGCACCTTTCTGGGTCTGTGCTGGACTAATTCAAGTACCTCAGGTATCTTTGTTGAACTGAGGGGCCCAGAACCGGACATAATATTCAAGATGCAGCCTCATCAGGGCAGAGTATAGGGGACGGTAACTTCTCTTGTCTACTAACCATTCTCAAGAATGGCATTGGCCTTCTTGGCCACAAGGGCACATTGCTGGCTCATGGTCATCCTATTGTCCACCAGGACTACTATGTCCTTTTCCCCTTTACTGTTCACCAACAGATAAGTCCCAAACCTGTACTCGTTTATAGTGTTGCTCTTTCACAGATGCAAGGCTCTTCCACAGATGCAAGGCTCTTCGTTTGCCCTTGTTGTATGCCATCAAATTTCCCCCTGCTCAGCTCCCCAGCCTGTCCAGGTCTCACTGAATGGTACCACTGCTTTCAGGTGTGTCAGCCATTCCTCCAAGTTTTGTGTCATCAGCAAACTTGATGACAGTGCACTGTTTCCTCATCCAGGTTGTTGATGAATATATTGAATGATACTGGTCCCAGTACTGACTCCTGAGGGACTCCCCTAGATACAGGCCTCCAGCTAGACTCTGCCCAATTGATCACAACTCTGTGACTTTGTTTCTTCAACCAGATCACAATCCACCTCATTACCCAATTGTCCAGACCACGCTTCTTTCACGTAAGCAAGACCTGAGAGCATAAATCTGTGTGAACGTGTTTCAGATGTCTACATGGGCAGGGTATGAAGCAGTATAATAGCCTCTATGGACAATTTTTTTTCTTTGGCTGCTTCTTGAGGAGCCTAGACACAACACATCCTGTTAAATCTGCTCACAGGCCCTGCAAGGCAGCTCTTGCTCTTACTTGAGGATATTGTTCAATGGCCTGATGGCTGAACTGTCTGTAGCTTAACTACATTGGGGAAAATGTAATCAGAAATCAAAGAGTCTGGAAAGTACTACGGGGAAGGGCAGAATACATAGACTGTGGAAACTGAAAGGGCTGAGACACCTCAAAAAAAACCCCAATAACAAGTGAAAGATGAAAGCCAAATGTGTAGGGAAGAGGCTAACTGCACAAAAGTGGGCATTAATCCTCTGCAAGGCACAGATAAAGCTCAGTCATTAAGATTCATGACAAAGTCTCAATTAATTTACTTTTTTTCCTGTCAATCTGTGTCAGGTATTTCTTACTAAAACCTATGAATCCAAGAATGCACTATCTGCAGAAAGAAGGAAATTGCTTACCTGAAACTTGTTATGTGCAATTCCAGCCCTGGCCAATACTCCTACCATCTACTTACTCCCTGCACCCTCCTCATCCTGGAAAAGACAGACATTAGTTCATCACAAATCTCTAACTCTGATTAACTGGATATTGTTACAAGAGTAAAAACAAAGCAGGAGTTCTCACCTCCTGCTTAGACGAAATTAGCTGCTGGACAGAGGAAGGCACTCAGCTCATGTGGGAGCAGCTTGAGGCCTTAGAATATTTAATCAGTTTCATTGCCTAAACACTCAAACACTCACCTTCACAGAATCACAGAATGGTAGGAGATAGGACCTCTTAAGATCTTTGAGTCCAACTCTCCTGCCAGAGCAGGATCACCTAAAGAAGATCATATAGGAAGATGTCCAGGTGAGTCTTCAAAGCCTCCAGAGAGGGAGACTCCACCACCTCTCTGGGTAGCCTGTTCCAGTGCTCTACTACCCTCAAGGTAAAGAAGTTCCTTCTCATGTTTAGATAGAACTTACTATGTTTCTGCCCAAGAAAGTAGTACTTTACTGTCTGTGTTTTCAAGGAAATGAAAAGCAAATGAAAAGAAGTTGTCTTCTGTGTATTTATATTTGTCTGGGAAATGAGTTTGTATTTACAAATGTAATCTCCCAAGGGAGTGAGCACCTTGTCTTGAAAGAAAAAGTAGTAGCAGTATAGGGATTTTTCAATTCACATCTCCTTCCAGAGCCACGGTAGACATAAGAACATTTTCTAGTAAGTCTGCCTGGCTTAGTATTTTTGAGTCTCATAGTACTGGAGAATGTATTTCTTACTCCCCTTTCCACTGACACTGCTGAAATGCTGTTAGTAATTAGGACCTTTATTTCATTACATGATTTCCTATTTTGAGTCCATAAGCAATTTCAGAGGACACTGTACTTAGGAAAGTTCAGTTAAACGCAGGATCAGTTTTTTTAGACTACTATATTACAGTTTTCTGGTTAATCTGTGATGGTCATGGAGTAAATAATGAAATATTTAAAGAATCCAATGAAAGCAGAATAAAATAAAGCACAGGGAAACAGTCTTTCAGGGTAAGGAATAAAAGATTCATTAATGGAAGAGAAGCAGAAAAGCTCACAGAAAATCTCACAGGGTTGTGACACAGGAGAGCTCACACAGAAGAATTTCCTGTTCAATATATTTACGGATGATCTGGATGAGGGGATTGAGCCAGTCATCAGTAAATTTGTGGATGACACCAAGCTGGGAGCAGATGTTGGTCAGTTAGAGGGTAGAAGGGCTCCGCAGAGGGACCTTGACAGGCTGGACAGATGAGCAGAGTCCAACAGGATGGCATTCAACAAGTCCAAGTGCCGGATGCTGCACTTTGACCAGAACAACCCCATGCAGTGCTACAGGCTGGGGTCAGAGTGGCTGGAGAGCAGCCAAATAGAAAGGGACCTGGGGGTACTGATTGACAGTCAGCTGAAAATGAGCCAGCAGTGTGCCCAGGTGGCCAAGAAGGACAATGGCATCCTGGCCTGCATCAAGAATAGTGTGGCCAGCAGGAGCAGGGAAGTCATTGTGCCCCTGTACTCTGCACTGGTTAGGCCACACCTTGAGTACTGTGTCCAGTTCTGGGCCCCTCAGTTTAAGAAGGACATTGAGACTCTTGAATATGTCCAGAGAAGGGCAACAAGGCTGGTGAGAGGCCTCAAGCACAAGCCCTACGTGGAGAGGCTGAGGGAGCTGGTGTTGTTTAGCCTGGAGAAGAGGCGGCTCAGGGGAGTCTACAGCTACCTGAAGGGTGGTTGTAGGCAGGAGGGGGTTGGTCTCTTCTCCCAGGCAACCAGCACCAGAATGAGAGGACACAGTCTCAAGCTGCACCAGGGGAAGTTTAGGCTCAAAGTGAGGAGAAAGTTCTTCACAGAGAGTTGTTAGGCATTGGAATGTGCTGCCCAGGTTGATGGTGGAGTCAGCATCCCTGGAGGTGTTCAAGAGGGGAATGGATGTGGCACTTGGTGCCATAGTGTAGTAGTCATGAGATGTTGGGTGACAGGTTGGACTTGATGATCTTTGAGGTCTCTTCCAATCTTATTGATTCTATGATTCTATGAATTTAAAAATTGTGTATCCATCTTCCACTGCACAATGGTTTTGGCTTTTGCTATTATTATTCCTATTTGTGGTAATTAATTCCTCCTTATTTCTGAAATTTCAGCAGCAGCTCAAAGTGCTGGCTCTCATTTCCCCTTCCCTGTGCCTACCAATGTGCACTATCTAAAATAAACTTGGAGGCTAAGTGTGGTCCTGAGTCAAACTGGGTCAAAGTTAATGGTGAAGTATTAGACAAAGAGTTAAGGGTCAAAGCTCAGAAGTGAAACCAAAGGTCATGTCTGTTCTCTCCTGAACCTCAGATTATTTTACTTACAACCAGAAGGATAAAGTCATTAAAGAAGACACCTCTCTTCCCAGAAGGACTCTTGCAAGAACATTGGAAATGTCCTTTTTTTTGTACACAATACCTGAGGACTTTGTGACTCCAAGATTTTACTGATTTGCTTTACTGTTCTTCACAGAAGACGCTACTACACAAGGTTTCACAGCCTTTTCACTGCCTTGCACAGCAAGTAACAACAGGAACTCAGGCTCATATTTCAGACAAGATATAGGAAGTTCTATTGGCTGGGCAAAACCACTGGATTCACTCTGTAGAGTTAGCTCATTCGACAAGGCATATGAGTCACAATCTACCTCATGCAGGTTAGAGTGGTCTCACGATGCACCAGTGCAGCTGCATGCCAGAGTGTGGTAAAATGACAGCAGTTAACAGTCATGTTCAGATTTTGAACCACCCGGTTTAACTGATGTATTTTTACTCTTTTGAATAAAAGCCTGCTGCATTATGTGGCTGAACTTTTCAAAGTAGCACTAAGATGGCTTTCAAATAAAAAGCAATTCAAAACAACCAACAACCAAGGCTGTTTGTTTAGACTTACATAATAGGGATGGGTGTGGGGAATATGCTAAAAAAAAACTGTTAGTCTGTTGTATAAAGTATTTTCTGACCAAATATAAACATTTGCTTACCAAATATTTAAGTATATCTGGTTCCATATGATCTGAGAAATGTTTGAAAACCATGCAGTCAATTTTGTGCCCTCACAAATGTACCCAGTTACAGATATCTAGGATAGTTTGCTAAAGATAATAATAAGAATTTTCTAAAGTAAGATTTTACATCTCTTCTGCTTTATAAGATAAGTGGGTGTTGACCATCTGTCATGCTTGGGAAGAAGCCAGATAAAGAAAAGCCCCAAACATATGAAAAGAGATAGCTAGACAGCACAGAGTGCAATCAGTCATTCTAAAGGACCATACAGATTAACTATAATATTCACAAAATGTTTAAAAAACTTTCAAAATTCAGAATATTTCACTTCATTTCTATAATGATCTCTCTCTTCCAGGTCCGCATAATCCTACTGAACTGGTGTGCATGGGTTTTAAGAATGAAAAAACCTGGGGAAAATATAAAACCTCTCTCTTGCAAATATAGCTTCCCCAAGCACCATCTGAGCCTAAACAGCATGGAGATGGATGTCCTACCTGGGCACCAGCCCAGTAATGGCAACACAATCTACAGCTACCACATGGCAGATAATCCATGCTGCTCCCAGAAGAATAATCTGGGTAGCAAGAGTGGAAAGATTTCTTGTCCCTTACCAGAGGATATTGAGCTTCTTCAGAAGAAAGTCTTAATGGATGCTGTACCAGTGATCATGAAGATCTTGGAGGAAGTTCAGTTCATAGCAACACGCTTCAGAAAACAAGATGAGGGTGAAGAGATCTGCAGTGAGTGGAAGTTTGCAGCTGCTGTTATAGACAGATTATGCCTTGTTGCATTTACTGTTTTTGCCATTATTTGCACGTTTACAATACTCATGTCTGCTCCAAATTTTATTGAAGCTGTTTCAAAGGATTTTGCATAAGGATTTCAGAGACGAGCATGACAGTTTAAAAGTGAATATTGCCAGTAATTTTACTATATAATTTGAATTAAATAGAGAAGTGTACTTATGTGTACTAACGTATACAGAAGGGGATGAAAATAATTCCAGGAGTTCGTTATTCCTGATACTTGTGATTGTAGGTACTGAAGATATATTGAACTTTGTTACTTATTTTATAGACTAGTGCCATGTGTAATTATGTCCTGATCTGTGAAAAATGGTAGACTAGAATTTAAACTTATGCTACATTTATTGCAGGTTAACAGTAATATCAATGTCTTATTATGAATCAGTGAACTACTAGATATTATTAATAGATTAAATTATCAATGATTATTATAAGCTTTACAACAATTTGTTGGTTTGTATATTTGTGTTTCATCATTTTTGTTTATTGTGACTGTGATATTCATTTATCAGATTTGACAGACATATCTCTACAATTGTATGATGTTATATACTGTATTTACAAAAATAAACTATCAATGTATTAGCTCTTACTAGGACAGTGACTGGAATGTTTTCTCAGTGAATAAGTTAGCAGGATATATTTCCCCCTGCCTTTCATTTATTTATCTATTTATTTATTTAAATTATTAAATGTTCTTTGTGAGGTTTCATTCATTCCATTAGGCTCACCTCAGCTTCCAACACATTCAGGTGTTGAAAGTCACCCTGTCCCTCCCTGTGAGACCAGCCAGCTGCAACCAACACACAACCTCAACAATTCTATGACTTTTCATGAGATCCAAGATTATAAAATATAAACACTTCAGTTAATATTAGTTGCAAAGTTTAATGCTGTGTACTTAAATAATACTTGCTTAATTTAGAAGTTCATGGCTAAATTCAGATCTTCTGAAGCACTTCTAATATATCCATAGCTGGGTGGTTGACAGACTCATCAAGCCTAGCATCCAAATGCTAAGAGGAGCAATAATAATAGAATTATAGAATGGCTTGAGTTGGAAGGGACCTTACAAACCATCTAGTTCCAATTGCATTACCATGGGCAGGGAAATCTTGACAGGTCTCATGGATTTGTACACTTCAGGTTCATTAGTTGAACCCAGCTTTCTCTTACAGTGGGCAGATCATTGTCCCAGTCCTTGCCTTCTGTGACGTGAATGGTGTGTTAGAGCACTTATCATTGAAGACTGAGGCAAAAAAGTCATTGAGTACCTCAGCCTTCTCCATATCCTTTGTGAACAGGTCTTCTATTTCCTCCCAGAGAGGCCCACACTTGCCCTGTTCTTCCTCTTGTGACTGACATAAAAACTTTTCTTGTTACCCTTGATGTCCCTTGCAAGAATTAATTTTGTCTGAGCCTTAGCTTTCCTAAACTGATCCCTGACTGCTTGTACAGCTTCTTCATACTCCTCCTGTTAAATTCAAGAAGTGTTTTCACCCTTTCCCTCCATGTGTACGTGTATGAAGAACATAGAATCAGTCCAATTGAACCATGACCTCAAGCGCCATATCAACAGATTTTTTTAACACATCCAGGGATAGTTACTCTACCACCTTCCTGGGAAGACCATTAAAAAGCCTTATCACTCTTTCAGTAAAGAAATTCTTCCTAATATCCAGTCTTAAACTTTTCCTGGTGCAAGTTGAGGCCATTTCCTCTTGTCCTGTTGCTAGTTACTTGGGAGAAAAGATCATATATCAGTACATAGGGTATGGGAGGCAGGAATGCAGAGATGGCAGCAGACCTACTGTATAAGTGAGAAGGGCAGACAGAAGCAGGGAAGCAAAACAGGACCTTCTGGAATCAGATGTTCTGCTAAAGAAAGCATGTTGCCTACCTGTTCTGAACTGAGTACCTCTCAGGAGTTTGTATCATATGGTTCCGTGAGCAATGATTATAAGCAATGATAATGATTGTTAATAAGACTACAGTATAAACAAAAAAAAAATGCTGAAAACTGAGAAAAGATTTTGCAAAGATCCCACACATTTTCGTGTTTACATGCAAAGTAACACATTTAACAAACCATCATCTTACTGTGTCTTAGTTGTATCACATAATAATGCTGATTTTTGTAGCCATTATACCAAGAAATATGGTAAGTCTTCATAATAAAAAAAACCCTCAAACTAGCCAAACAGGGGACTAGGTAACATTCTATATGTCATTCCAAAACCTGACGAAACCCTCTAGACTCAGAAATTAAGGTAGGAGACATATTTAATGTTATCGTTTTTGCTCTGGGTACTTTCAGCTCAGCATTATTTAATTTCTTATATATGTGAAATACCTAGTATCAATGCAGCTGCAGGGACTTTAAAGCAATTGTTAGATTTCAGAGAGAGCATGGTGGGATAAATCAACCTAATTTTCGGAACAACAGGATGCTGCCGGGGAGCTGACCAGAAGGAGCCAAGAGGGCAAATCACATCCTGGGATGCACTCATGCAGGTTGAGTGAGGTGATTCTGCCACTTTGCTCTGGTGAGACCTCACCTGGAGTACTGCATCCAGGTCTGGAGCCCTCAATACACAAAAGTCACAGACCTGATGGTGTGGGTCTAGAGGAAGGACCATTAAAATGATCAGGAGCTGGAACACCTCTGCTATGAAGACAGGCTGGGGGAGCTGGGGTTGTTCAGCCTGGAGAAGAGGAGGCTCCAGGGAGACATAATAGCAACCTTCCAGTACTTGAAGGGGGCACACAAGAAGGATGAAGGGAGACTGTTTACAAAGGCCTGCAGTGATTGCAGGAGGGGTGATGGCTTCAAACTAGAGAAGGGTAGAATTAGGTTGGATGTTAGGAACAAGTTGTTTACCATGAGTATAGTGGAACACTGGAACAGGTTACCCAGGGAGGTGGTTGAAACACTCCATCTCTGGAGATACTCAGGGTGAGGCTTGACAATGCTCTGGGCAAGCTGGTCTAGTTGAGGATGTCCCTGCTTAATGCAGAAGAGTTTGGACTAGATGGCCTTTGGAGGTCCCTTCCAACTCAGATCATTCTATGATTCTATGATTCTAAGGTCACTGGCTCTCAGAATTATTGATCTTAGAATCCTATTACATGCTGAACCAGGTTAGCCAGGAAATATGAAATAGTTTAAAATTAAATATACGTACAAGACTTGCATTTATGCCTGAAATGACCATCATTGTTACAAAACTACAAATAGCGAAGTGATGTTCATGTATGTGGTCGTGTCCCAGTTTCCACCCTCCATAGCCTTTCTTATTGCAAGTAATAGTCCAGGGACTCCCATGCAGGCCTCCTGGTATTTTTGCCAGTTACCCATGCCAGCCTCTTGGCATTCTCTCCTGCTTTCATCATTGTCTGGATGCATTGCTCTTGGGCTTGGAGGAGGTGATCTTTGAATATAACCAGGTTTCTTGGTCCACTCTCTCCTCCAAGACTTTATCCTACAGTATCCTACTAAGCAGGTCCTTCAGGAGTTCAAAATCTGCTGTCCTGAAGTCCATGATAGAGTGCTTGCTATACTGCTGTACAACCCAACTTGTTCTAAAGATCACAAAGCAAATAATTTCATAGTTACAGCAAGAAAGGTTGTGCTTGAGCTTCATATTACAAACCATCCCGGCTTGTTGGTGAGAACAACGTCCAGCATAGAACCTTTCCTCATCAACTCCTCTACCACTTGGAAGAGGGAATTATTATCAGTGCATTCCAAGAACCTTCTGGATTGCTGATGCCTTGATATGGCTGATAATGTCTGTGATCTAACTATGCCTTTCTAGATTAAAATTTCTTTCTACAGCTCAATGAATAAACAGGTCTGAAGTACTGAGAATATAAAACATGTTTATACCTAATGTGAATGGTTCTGCATGTGACCTGAGTATTTTTATAACAGATTTTCTCATCACTCTGAATCCTAAGATACTTGGATTTCACAAGAAAGCCATAGATGAGGTACAAAGTTTTTTGCCAGTTCTGAAAGCTTCACATTTTATAATTATTTGCAATAAAATGTTAAATCCTCATTGTAAAACTGTGTGAAACTTCATGTAGCACAGGCTCACAGTACTAATCAGAAGGGAAATTTCTACCTTAGTGATAGAGTGGACAAGACCCAGAGCAGGAGAAGGTGAGATTTTAGGAGTGTATTTCAAATATAATCTCAAGCATTTGCCCAACTCCAAACCCGGCATCTGAAATGCACTCTTTGTTGAAGTGCCTTGGGTTCTCTGAGAATGTGCCCAATGCATACTACCACTGTACCAAATCTCTCCACTAAATTCCTGCTCCAGCTAAATTAAAATGAATGTGCTCTGGGATTGATTAAGTAATACTCCTGCACAAGCAGAGGTAACATCAGCAGAAAAGACTGAAAGAATTTCAGGTTCTCAGTACGGGATGTTAAAAGACAAGTAGTATTTGTAGTAATAATGAGGACAGCTAGAGACTTAGGTCTCTATCTTAAAATGACATCAGTGTAGATTTTGGAATGGTGCTGTCAGGAATCTGCTAGACTGCACACCTGCAAACGAGTGCTCATTAAGCACGTGCTATTCCAAGAGGAAAAGGAAAGACTAGCCCCAGATAGACTACACTGGTGCAGTATCATGACATGGAAGGCTTAAGCTGTGGAGGTGCTGACTGCCACATGTGCCACAGGGTCCATGTTTCAACATGTTCTTCTTCATGCCCAGAAGTCTTTGTCTCAAAGCATAGCAGCAGATTGAAACCAGTTATCCAGAAACAAACTTGACTAGCATAGTGGTAACAATACCAGACTTTTCAGTGTGTGCTTTATGTGAATTTTAGATTTTCCTTCCAAATTACTACGCAGCAAATTTTGGGCAGCCTCTCCTTTCATATCTCTGAGCAGCTCCCATATTTAAGGCTGAAAAAGATCTAGTTCAATACGCAATTGATTACTTCTTAAAGATCTTACTTCTTGAAGAATTTGAACTGTTAATCCCAGAGTTGTCTATACTGAGCAAGAGAACAATTTTCTCTTAAAAAAAAAATCTGCTTTGTGTTTTATATCTAGTAGTCAAAACATGTCAGTGAGGATGTCAGAAGCACAAAAGAGAATTTGTTGCTTAGTGATACAGCAACTTCTATGGGATAAAACACAAACAACAATTAGGGGATTTTCCCTCTTTTCAGCAGAGTACAGAAAAATTTAATGAGTATTAAAAGTTTTAACTTTTGTGTTCTATGCATATTTACTGTTTCATTAGGTAAGACTGTTATTACCATAAGACTTCTGGTAAAAGTGAGTTCATTAGTGATCCAATTTTTACTCTTTTTAATCAACAATCTTTACAATATAGAAAAGCAGCACTAAAGACAATAGAAATGACAGTGTCATTCCAGGAAGTTTGGACAAGATGATGCTGGTCCTTGTGTTGTTGTTCCTGGTAGTAACTCAAGGATTAATATAGTTGAATTATTTGTGCTTTTACACTGTGTAGACCAAACAAAATAGGAATCCTTAAGAGCACTTCTCACCAAAAGCCTCATCTTGCCTTTACTTCTTTTTTCCTTTGTTTATAGCAAATATCTTACATGGCTTGCTCCAAAATTTAGTACTGCTGCTCTGCATCAACTTTCTGCTTGCTCTCAACTATTCAGAGAAAGTATAACTACAGAGGAAAATACATATTTCCTAAATTTCATTACCAGGAATTAATATACAGTATTTCTTTTTAATTCTCCGCAGCATCTCTTCCATTTAATTGTAGATTATGAACACTATTTAAATTCAAGACAGATGTTTAAAATTAAAGTTGTAAATTTTAAATTAATTGTATGGACAATTTTTACTGTTTCCTACATAAAGAAGCTTGTTCTTCTCAGTATGTTTCTAATTCTGCATGAAACTCCTTATATATAATTCTGAATGAGACTTTAAGCATCAGGAAATGAGTTATAATTTTAAAGCTTTTACTTAATTGTCTTAGTACTGGATGTTATTAAATCCTTGTTTCATGCCTAGAGAAATGAAGTTTATTAAATATTGTCTTCTTTATCTTCCCTATATTTTAGGGGTAGAGAACTCCTTTATTTTCCTACTACTTCATTTTATTGCTATAGAAATCTAGTTTCTGTAATTAATACTATCAGAGAATGCTTTGGATTGAAAGGACCTTTAAAGGTCCGCTAGACCAAACCTCCTGCAGAGAGTAGGCACAAGCGGATGTTGGTCTCTTCTCCCAGGTAGCCAGCACCAGAACAAGAGGACAGTCTCAGGCTATGCCAGGGGAGGTTTGGGTTGGATGTTAGGAAGAAGTTCTATACAGAGAGAGTAGGAATGGGCTGCCTGGGCAGGTGGTGGAGCCACCATCATTGGAGGTGTTCAGGAGGAGACTTGATGGGGTGCTTGGTACCATGGTTTAGCTGTTTAGGTGAGTTGGATTGGTTGATGGGTTGGACACGATGATCTTGAAGGTCTCTTCCAACCTGGTTTATTCTATGGATTCTACATTCTCTAACTAGATCAGGTTCATATTATACTACTGGCACAAAGTGGAGATTTCTTCCTGAACAGAGAGCTATGATGTAAGTAAATTGATTTGTTCAAAAACTGCTTCTGAAATTTGAAGTTGATAAATAAATAAATAAATAAATAGAATAAACCAGGTTGGAAGAGACCTTCAACATCATCATGTCCAACCTATCATCCAACAACACCTAATAAACTAACCCATGCAACCAAGCACCCTGTCAAGTCTGCTCCTGAACACCCCCAGTAATGGCGATTCCCCCACCTCCCCAGGCAGCCCATTCCAATGGGCAATCACTCTCTCTGTGTAAAACTTCCTCCTGACCTCCAGCCTGAACCTCCTCTGGCGCAGCCTGAGACTGTGTCCTCTTGTTCTGGTGCTGGCTGCCTGGGAGAAGAGACCAACCTCTGCCTGTCTACAATCCCCCTTCAGGTAATTGTAGAGAGCAATAAGGTCACCCCTGAGTCTCCTCTTCTCCAGGCTAAGCAACCCTAGCTCCCTCAGCCTCTCCTCATAGGGCTTGTGTTCCAAGCCCCTCACCAACTTCATTGACCTTCTCTGGACTCGTTCCAGCAAGTCAACATCCTTCCTAAACTGAGGGGCCCAGAACTGGACACAGGACTCAAGGTGTGGCCTAACCAGTGCAGTGTACAGGGGCAGAATGACCTCCCTGCTCCTGCTGGCCACACTGTTCCTGATGCAGGCCAGGATGCCAGTGGCCCTCCTAGCTGCCTAGGCACACTGCAGGCTCATGTTCAGCCTACCATCAACCATCACCCCCAGGTCCCTCTCTGCCTGGCTGCTCTCCAGCCACTCTGACCGCAGCCTGTAGCACTGCATGGGGTTGTTGTGGCCAATGTGCAGAACCCGGCACTTGGATGTGTTCAATCTCATGCCGTTGGATGCTGCCCATCTGTCCAGCCTGTCGAGGTCCTCTGCAGAGCCTCTCTATCCTCCAGCAGATCAACTCCTGTCCCCAGCTTGGTGTCATCAGCAAATTTACTGATGATCGACTCAATGCCCTCATCCAGATCATCAATAAAGATGTTAAAGAGGATGGGGCCCAGCACTGATCCCTGGGGTCTCCACTAGTGACTCTAGTGACTGGCCACCAGCTGGATGTGACACCATTCACCACCACTCTCTGGGCTCGGCCATCCAGCCAGTTCCTAACCCAGCTCAGAGTGCTGCTGTCCAAGCCATGGGCTGACAGCTTGGCCAGGAGTTTGTTATGGGGGACGGTGTCAAAGGCCTTGCTGAAGTCCAGGTAGACTGCATCCACAGGCCTCCCCACATCCACGAGGCGGGTCACCTGCTCGTAGAAGGAGAGATACTGTCTTTGCAGAGGGAATGGTATTTTAATGTCAGATAGATTTAGAATCAAAATTTAAAGAATTACAAATCTTGTTGAAACTGGCAGATACATGGTAGAAGTATCAGATGAGGTTATTCAGAATGATATTTTAAACTCATGGCTTGTGATGACTGAAGATCAAAGAAAACAATTAAAATTAGTTTTTTATGTTCTTGGCTTCCTACAATCAATCTGAAAAGTTTTCAAATTAAATATATAGATATAGGAAGAAAGTATATCTCACTATCTAGTCTGATGAAAGAAAGTAAAGACAAAAAGAGATCAAATTATTTACCCAGGGATCTGTGGCACAATCAAGTATTGTATGAACTTGCTGCAGTTGTACCCCAGAACCTCAAGCATTAATTATTTTCCCCCTTATTATTTATGCATCTATTAGTTCATATTGAAAATTTCAAACTTCTTTATCCTGAGTATTTCTAAGTGTATCACTTTATTTTGGTTCAGCTGCTATCGATGTCCTGCTTAAACAGATTTTAAAGGATTACTGGGCTCCCCTAGGAAAAATGAGTAAGATTTTTAAAATGTAACATTAGAGAACTTGGATCTGAACAGCTTCTTAGTATTCCTTTAAAGTATTCCTTTGTGAAATTTGAAAGTATTAAACCACTAGCCCATGAAAAGTGATTTGTGCAAACATATGGATAACATATATGTTAGTATATTAACTGCAATGTATAAATAATAAATAGTTCCTTGAAACATAAGTTGACAGGGAATGGATTGACGAGAACATCCATGAATGCTGTGTTACATATCCACACGTGAGAAGCCAGATATAATGAACAATACAGTCATTCCTCCTTACTGTTTCTGCTTAACAAACCGTCATCGTTAAAACAAGTTTGTCCTTTAAAATACAGAGTACAATTTGTAATTTGTTTAGAAATGCATTTAAGAAAAGCCTACAAGCCTGAAACACTAAATTGGCATTCCCATGCATTCTGAGGATTTCTGGTTCAATAGCCAGAGGAAAGTTTCAGTGTATCCTTTAAAATCTTGGGAAGCCCTATCCACAAGAGCGAAATGCACACCTGTTGCAGAAATACACATATATATGACATACATGCTAATATATTTTCTTGTGACTTTGTCTTAGGTTGAGCAGACAGAAGGTGTTTTACCACTCCCCCAAGGAGTAAAAGAAAAATGATCCACACACAGAGCTGGAAAGTTAAATGGCAATACCATTCACAACAATATACAACAGTACAAAACCATACAAAATACAAAAATTCATATTCAACCTTGGCCCAGGTCTTTCCAAGCCGGGAGAGACTTCAATACTAAGACTACATTAGGCCATCACCTTCCAGAGCCTTCTCCCCAACCAGGCCTGAACACCAGACCTCAATGACTCTGAACAGGCCGACAACTTCTCCCCCTCAATAAATGGAGCAGGCCAGGATGCCTCAAGGCCTCCCTCCACCCTAGGCCACATTGTGTAGCAAGAAATTAGCTTGCCCTACTGCCCCACAAGCCAGAGACAGGAGCCACCACTGTGCCTGGAGAGAGAAGGGTGAAAAGGATAAGAACAGACTATTGTATAGAGGAGATGCAGGCATGATGGGAATGAAATAACACAGATTATACTTTTTCTGGTGTCCACCTCCTGGGCTATCTAGTCTCTGGAGAATTTTTCTTTTATATGGCTCTTAAACCTACCACAGACTTTCACAGGTAAAAATGAAATACTGGGCTATACATATGACATATTATCAGCATAAACAAAATACTGTCTTTAAAGAATATAGAAATGTACATAATTCATCATGAAAAAACATACATAGAAAGATACAACTGCACATGGATGGCAAACTTTTTTCACAGATCCACATTAACTTTTGACCATCAAATTGGTATTAGCAGCATATTAAAAAAAATATGTCAAAGCTTTTCATACTCATGCATAATATTTTAACATGCTTTATCATTTCAGGAAAAAGATTTTCAGACAGACTATTTCCTTCTTTTTACATTTCATGACAGAAACTCCAATTGTTGCTTGAGAGAAAAATGTAAAAATACCTGGATTCAAGAAATAGGTTGTAAGACTATTTACACAAAACAAATCATACACAACATAAAAAAGAACAATACAGCTTTCCAAAATTTGACTGCTGAGCTAAAGTTCTGACAAGAATCAACTTAGGTAATTTGGTCATAGAATCATAGAATGGGTTAGGTTGGAAAGGACCTCCAAAGGTCATCTAATCCAACCCCCTCTGATGTAAGAAGGGACATCCTCAACTAGATCAGCTTGCCCAGAGCCCTGTTGAGCCTCACCTTCAATATCTCCAGGGATGGGTTCCCAACCACCTCCCTGGACAACCTGTTCCAGTGTTCCAGTATCCTCATGGTAAAGAATTTGTTCCTAACATCCAAACTAACTCTATCCTTCTCTAATGTGATGGGTGGAGGCTGACTGCCCCCCCCCACCCCGCAAAATAATGAGACTCAGACAAATGGAATGGATTGCAAAAGAGTGGTGGAAAGTTTAAATAGGAAAGCAGTGAATGTTTTACAGAGAACCACAAGCACAGTGACAAAAGAGATCCCAAAGCATATGTGGAAGCATCCCATCCCCACCTGCAGGTACACCCAAAACCTCCAGGGCTCTTTCTTCCCCCTCTTCCCCCCGCTCCACTGTTAGGCTAATCTCAGCTGGCCAGATCTGAGATTGCCCTTCCCCCCAGCCTTGGGCCTAGCCAGGCCTAAAAGGCCGTGAGACAGCTTCCCCCATTACCAGGTGGTGGCGAGGGAAGAAAAAGGAAGTGCAAGACCCCCACAGGTGGCTTTTGTAGGGAGCAGGACATTATGGAATGAAATACGCAGCTTCCTGTGTCCACCTGCTGGGCTGGACTCTTTGGGACACTGGAGGTGTTTCTTATGTGGGCACAGCATGGGGCACCTGGCTCAAACTGCTACATCTCATTTGAAGCCATTGCCCCTCATCCTACCACTCCAGGCCTTTGTAAACAGTCTCTCTCCACCCTTCTTGTAGGCCCCCTTCAGGTAGTGAAACATTGCTATTACAGAATCACGCTGGAGCCTTCTCTTCTCCAGGCTGAACAACCCCAGCTCACAGCCTGTCTTTGCAGCAGAGGTGTTCCAGCTCCCTGATCATTTTTGTGGACCTCCTCTGGACTTGCTCCCTCAAGTCCACGTCCTTCCTGTATTGAGGGCTCCAGACCTGGACATAGTGCTCCAGGTGAGGTCTCACCAAAGCAGAGTAAAGTGGCAGAATCACCTCTCTGGTTCTGCTGCAACTGGTCTTCTGGGCTGCAAGCACACACTGCCTGCTCATATCCAGCTTCTCGTCCATAAACACCCCCAAATCCTTTTCCACAGGGCTGCTTTCTATCACCTCATCCCCCAGACTGTACTGATAGTAAGGATTCTTCCCGCCCAGGTGCAGAACCCTGCACTTGCTCTTGTTGAACCTCATGAGGTTCACCTTAGCCCACTTCTCCAGCCTGTCCAGGTCTCTCTGAATGACATCCTGTCCCTCTGGTGTATTGTCAACACCACTCAGCTTGGTGTCATCTGCAAACTTGCTGATGGTGCACTCGATCCCACTGTCTATATCATTGATAAAAATGTTAAACAGCACAGGTCCCAATATGGACCTGCGAGGGACACTACTTCTCACTGCTTTCCATCTGGACTTCAAGACACCGAGCTTGATGTGACCATCCAGCCAATTCCTTATCCACTGAACAAACCATCCATCAAATCCATCTCTCTCCAACTTGGTGAGTAGAATATTGTGGGAGACCATGTTAAAGGCTTTGCAGAAGTCCAGATATATCACATCCATAGGTCGTCCCTTGTCCGCTGATGTAGTCACTCTGTCATAGGAAACCACTAGGCTGTTCAGCCTGGATTTGGTCCGAGTAAACTCATACTGACTGTCTTGAATCATCTTCCTGTCCTTCATGTGCCTTAGCATGGCATCTAGGAGCATGAGAATCTGTTAACTTTTCCCCTCATTTTCATATCAGGTTCACTCTGATTTGGAATGTTGCTCTGTAAAACCATCTACTGCACACCCTTCTGAGTTTTCAGGAACAGGTAGTCTCAGAATGTAGCCTGAAATGGAAAATTTTGTCCCACTTCCCCACCTTAGCTGTCATTATGGAATACTATGCCTTGGACAATGTGAAGTCTACCACTGTCACCCTGGTCAATACTTCTGCAGACAACACACAGGTACCATAAGAGATTTAGAAATCCCAAGATCTACTTCAAGTTTTAAGACCAGAACCCCACAGTGGAACTGGACCAAATGAACCATCTGCTGTCATTGGAATGAAGGGGACTTCTTTGTTCCTCTTCTGCTCTCTCACATGAAGAAAGAATTAAGAAAAATAATTAAGGTACCTTAGATATTTCCAGGTAATATTTTACAAGAGTCCTACATAATACCAAAAAGTCAAGAGTTGCTCATTGGAACTCCACATAGTCATCAGGAAGCCATACATGTGAGAATGAAGGGTTGCCACTAATATTGTTCACCATAGGAAATAACAGTTTTCTCTACAAAAATCTGTAAAGATTCAAACTGAATTTTAGCACATTTCTTATGCATGGAGTGATCTTGAAGACTGAATAAACCACATAAAGCAAAATATAAAAATACAAAATCATTCACATTCATTGAGCATAAACATGTCTGAAACTGAACCAATTCTTCTATTTGGTTTTCCAGTCAGCTGAAAAAAATCATCCTTTCTTGGAAATATGTTTACCCAATTCTGTATATTTGTTGTCATCTTTCAGTATCTCAGCAAAACCAATCTCTTTAAGACTTCATGAAGACACCTCTGATCCTATTTAGCATCATTTTGTCCTCCTGAGGTAGTTTCACCTACAGCATTGACAGATTCCTAGTGAATATTAAAATACATAAAGGAATAATATTTTATATTTCCATATATCCTGGTTTCTAGAATCCAGGAGAGTCTGACTTTTTTTTCTTTTTTGTCATGTACATAGAAGTGGAAGTACTTTCATACCAAAGCCAGCTCCTTTCAGCTGTTAAACTATAAGCCAGTATTAGTAATATTAGAAAATGTCTATGTCAAGCAATAAAAAGAATGTAACATTGAATTTTTATTATCATACATAAAGAATTGCATGCCTGGTTTGATTGTAGTTATGGCTACATATATATATATACCCCCACACACACATAGATACAGATATAGATATATAGATACACAGATATACTGTGTATCATTTCTTTGCCTTATTACCCATGTGAATTATTTAGGGTTTGGATAGACTTAAGTTTTGAGATTGTTTGGGGATTTTTTTTTGCTTCACAGGAAGCTGGTAGGGGACATAGCCAAGGCAGCCAGCTAAACTAGCCAATGGATATTTAAGACCACAATGACATCATGCTGTCGTGGTTTGGGAGGCCAGTTCTCCCACTATGGGCAAAGAATAATGACTCAGACAAACAGATTGCAAAAGTGATGGAAAGTTTAAATGGGAAAACAGAAAAAAACAACAATGAAAGTTTTACTTACCTAGGCTGCATCAGGGGACAAAAGAGAAAGTAGGGACCCTGTGGCGTGGATGTTTTATAGAGGAGCAGAGGATTGTGGGTGAAATACCTGGTTTGCTGTGACTACCCAGTGGGCTGGACCCTTTTGGGACCTCCCAGGTGTGGTCTGTGCAGTGGCATCCAGGCCAGCACCCAGCCTAAACCACCACCCATGCCCATAATATAAGGGAAGGGATGCATGGGGGAAGGCATGTTTGAGCTTGTGACTGTGACTTGTTGATTTTGCAATGGGGCCAGGAACAAGTGGACATGGTATCTCTTTGTACTGTTCTATTAAACTCCATTTGTCTCAACTCACAGGGCTCTACCATTTTTATGGTGTGTCTCTTGCCAGTAAGTGTTGGGCCCCATCCTGTTCAATATCTTCATTGAGGATCTGGATGAGGGCATTGAGTCAGTCATCAGTAAATTTGCAGATGACACCAAGTTGGGAGCAGATATTGATCAGTTAGAGGGTAGAAGGGCTCCGCAGAGGGACCTTGACAGGCTGGACAGATGAGCAGAGTCCAACAGGATGGCATTCAACGAGTCCAAGTGCCGGATGCTGCACTTTGGCCAGAACAACCCCATGCAGTGCTACAGGCTGGGGTTGGAGTGGTTGGAGAGCTGCCAAACAGAGAGGAACCTGGGGGTACTGATTGACAGTCAGCTGAAAATGAGCCAGCAGTGTGCCCAGGTGGCCAAGAAGGACAATGGCATCCTGGCCTGCATCAAGAATAGTGTGTCCAGCAGAAGCAGGGAAGTCATTGTGCCCCTGTACTCAGCACTAGTTAGGCCACACCTTGAGTACTGTGTCCAGTTCTGGGCCCCTCAGTTTAAGAAGGACATTGAGACTCTTGAATGTGTCCAGAGAAGGGCAACAAGGCTGGTGAGAGGCCTCAAGCACAAGCCCTACGTGGAGAGGCTGAAGGAGCTGGGATTGTTTAGCTTGGAGAAAAGGAGGCTCAGGGGAGACCTTATTGCTCTCTACAATTACCTGAAGGGTGGTTGTTGCCAGGTGGGAGTTGGTCTCTTCTCCCAGGCAACCAGCACCAGAATGAGAGGACACAGTTTCAAGCTGCAACAGGGGAAGTTTAGGCTCAAAGTGAGGAGAAAGTTCTTCACAGAGAGAGTTGTTAGCCATTGGAATGTGCTGCCCAGTTCCCTGGGTGGAGTCAGCATCCCTGGAGGTGTTCAAGAGGGGATTGGACATAGCACTTGGTGCCATGGTCTAGTAGCTATGAGGTATTGGGTGAAAGGTTGGACTTGATGATCTTTGAGGTCTTTTCCAACCTTATTGATTCCATGATTCTATGATTTTTCTTCCAATTCTCCTTCAACAATGATGAACAGTGGTGTGAGTAGCTGCATGGAGCCTCAGATGCCTGCTGGACCTGAACCATGACAGAATGAACAACTAATTTTGCCCATCTACTTGTATAAGTTCCAAATTTCTTATGTAAACAGAACAAATGCATGTGTAAAACAAACATTTGTTCTCACCTTTTTCACTTGCAGCCTCAAACTCTGGTCCTTAATGGGATCATCAACATACCTGAACTATTTTTTTGCCTTATTTTCAGATTATGACTACATAAAAACCCCACCACCTTTGAAATTCAAAATAGAAATAATAGTTTCTTAGTAGTAAGTGATAACATTTAGTAGACATACAAAAATTTTTAAACTAATATTGTATCATCACTATTTGCTTGCATGTATGTATATGAATATAATCTGCTAAACACATCAGAAAGCATTTTTGTTTAGCTTGCCAAATTAAAAGCAGAAATATTTTCAAGAAAATAAGAAAACTGAAGACAGCCATTATTATGTGATCTGACTTTTAGCTCAAAGGGCAAGTATCTGTGGCATTGTAAACAAGAAGTAACAAGGAAGAAGTGAGTAAGAATGCTGAAAGAACATTACATATCCTAATTTTGATAGGATTAATCTGTTTTCAAGATCAATTTTAGAAGGAGACTGAAAACTAAGTCAAGAAATCTTTGTATGGTTTGTAGTGAATGGATATGAAGATGCTTTGCAGAGTTTGTCTTAAAGAGTTGATGGGCCTGCTACCCTGCAGTTTTAATTTTCTGTGTATTTTTCTCTAGTATTAGCCAAAGTCTGTCAATTAACATAAAAACAGAGTAACAGAGTTAATACTCTCACTGATGTATCATCTCTTTGAAATCCTTAGGTAATGCCTAGGAATAAAAGCTGTCCTTTTTCTCTGGTCTAGTTTAGGAGACAGGACTCCAAAATGCCAAATTAACACTGTTGGGTGGTCAGATTTTAAAAGAAAAAGGGACAGAATAAAAGGAACCACAAAAAAAAAAAAAAAAAAGGGGGGGGTGGGAGGGGCAGATAAAAGCTGAGGAGACAACACACACACAAAAAGCATTAGGAGAGTCAAATATGCACACATATACCCTTTATAAATGTAGTAAGAAGATTGTGAAAGGCATTGTAATGTTTGTGTCAAAATCAGTCACCTGTAATCAAGCATTTAGTATCTATTTAGTATCTGATAGTAAACGAACAAATAATTTACAACTCATATTGCACTAGAGTGTGCAAATCAAAAAGGATTTTGCTAAGGAGTGGTCTTTGAAAGCACTTCTTTTCATTTCAGCAAATACATAACAGTCTTAAACTTCAGCTTAGTCAAAGACCTCAAAACATGGTGCCCAATTTTGGTTTGTATTTCTTAGTGTATAGGGAAGGTTACTAATGCAAAATATGTGAGATTGGACGGAAACAGAACTTTAAGTGTCATACTCATATATCTATTGTTTAATGTATTTGCTTTATAAAAAAAAAAACCAAACAGTTTCAGTGTAGTGGAAATACTAACAAATTATAGGGATTTTGATAAACACAAGATTACATATTAAGGTATAAATCACAACAAAGTAGATTTGGAGGACTAATTTTCATATTTCAACACAAATCCAGGAGATGCATTTGAATAGGATATCTGTCTCATCAGATGAATGTGCATTACTATTTTTATCTGTTATAGCAAATTCCATTGTATCACATCCTGCCCTTCATCACAAGTTGCCAAATGCATTTGATAAGTGCAAAATAAAATCTATAAATGACAGCTAGTTGGAATACTAACAAAATGTTTTAAAATTGAACTCATAATTAATTAACAATATTATTAATCTAGAATCTACAAAAATATACACAAGTATCTACAGTAGCGATGCATCATCTTTATGCCATAACAACTACAAGATCAACTGAGTGATTAATGTCATATTCAAGGCACTAGAGTTTACAGAAAAAATGTCTGAACTAGAAAGAATGCCACTACAGAGTGGACTTAGTAATACATTTGTTATTTCATAAACTAACAAATATTTGTCAACTTGCCAGTTTGAAGGATTGACCATTTCCTTCATTGTTGAAGAAGAACTTAAAAACCCTTTTATTGATATGCAAACCTTTACCTCAGTATAAAATAATGTGCAAAATTATGTCAAATAGAGCAGAAGCTAACATTGTAATCTGCAGTGAAGTTTGTAACTAAGACAGGATAAAAAATCCTTTTACATACTCATTGAGGCATTATAGTGAATAAATAGCATGTGCATAACTTATATAACCTATCTGGACATGTTCCTGTGTGACCTACTCTAGGTGATCCTGCTCTGGCAGGGAGATTGGGCTAGATGATCTTTTGTAGTCCCTAACATTCTGTGATTATTAGGAAAAATATCACATTCTGCAAACTAATACTGAATTGATTAATAGCCCCTGGAGGTATAATTTTGAAAGTATGTTTACTAACATGAAGTGATAGAGAAATTAGGAGTAAGATCATGTAAAGAGGTATGCAGAAAGAAATGCATGCAGAAACACTTATAAAAAGCCAGGGCAGCCTTTGGCCATGTAAAGTATCAAAAGATTCAGAGAAGGTTAGGGCAAAAAAGGTTGTCAGGTATCTTATGAAATGTACATTGTTTTGTAGATGGGGAAAAAGGACAATGAATAGGGTGAAAGGTTTTCAATGTCGTTTTTTATACAAAATATCAGTTAATAAAAAACCATCTCAGACTTCCCAGAAACTGTTAAGAATATTCTCAATGGAACTGCTGAAATCTTATATGGATAAAGAATTTCATTCTGAATAATCAGTGCTTTAATATTTATTATGTAGGCCTGTTAACAAAACTCACAGACAGGCTGCAGGTAGTGGTATGAGAGAATTTTCCTTAATCAGGTGTGTGTAAGGAAAAAAAAAACAGTGTTCATATGAGAAGGAAATGGACTAGAACAGAAAAGATAGACTATATGATAATACATATCTGAAGTCAACACTGGATCTATGTAGTATTTTCATGGTGATAGTAAGAGAGAAAATACAGTTACCTTGGACTAGATGGTTCACTTGCTGTTGAGTATTGTAGATAGAAGCTACAATTCCGGTGGAATTTTAGGAAGTAACAGTGCAGACTTCAGCAGGCTGAATTTAGTGCCATCAGTGTTGGTAGGTATGAAAACTGTGGCAATACATGACCAATTCTAGAGCAGAATGTAGGAGAAGTATTTGTATGAATGAAAACTACAATAACTTCACACAAGTGACTGCAATACTGTGAGTGCTTTTTCCAGTAACCTGTACCAGAAATTAATTGTGTAAATCAATTAACTCTCTCAATACGGAATAGATGCCTGCTCAGCCATGTGGGATGAAAAAAACCCTCCAAGCATATACATAAGCAAACAGCATTTCTTAGCAAATATCATGAAAGTAGAAGTTGATCAAATGCTTGTTGGTCCTGCTGCAAAAGGTGAGGGTGTACTGCTCCTATGTGCTCTGCAAAGACATTGAGATTCTGCTACATGGTTGCTTTTTCAGTGAAAGCAAGGAGGTAATCAGCTGGGCGATGTCTAACACGCTTAGTGGACAAATAATAGAGTTCAAAGAGGACAGTAGTAGACACTGTGACTGAAAACTGAGCTATGAAAACTTAATACTGTAACAAAAAAAAAAAAAAAAGCATTGCATTTTGTATTCAAAGATAAAAATCAGAAATTCAGAAATTTGCTTTTCATCTTGGAAGAGGCATGGACAGCTATAATATGAAGAAATGCTACCTGTTAACGTGAGAAATTTAACACTTTTATATACATATTTTTGGATAGAAGACTTCAAGAAGAGTACCTATGAGTTGATAGGTGGCATGTAAGAGACCTGGACTGCTCTGTGTATGTATATGTCTACACTGAATGGAGTTTTTTGAGGTTAGAAAGTTCATTTTCCTGAGAGTGAAGAGGTTTAAAAATATGAAAAACCGTGGAATATTTCAAAACCACACAATCTCTACTCATTCCACTAGGTTCTTCAGTTTCAGAGGATAGGTGGAATTCACATGTCTTGGGTTTAGAGTGGACAGGGGATCTTTTACCCCTCCCCAAAGGACTAAAAGAAAAATGCTCCACACAAGATTGGAAAGAATTTGAAATTTAAGTGGAAATGCTATTCACAACTGTGGATATATACAACAGCACAAAAACATACCAAATACACAAATTCATATTCAGCCTTGGCCCAGTTCTCTATCCTGGGCTTATGAAAACTCACTAGGCCTACATTGTGCAAAATCCCAGTTATGCCTGTTTATATAGGGGAGTAGATGCAGGATTATGGGAATGAAATAACAAAAGATTACACTTTCTGGCGTCCAATTTCTGGGCTATCTAGTCCCTCTGGAGGACTGTACTCTGTGAATAAGACATCCAGCCTTAAACCCACAACATCAGGACACCCAATTTTAGCCGTGGAATCACAGATTCATAGAATGGTTTCGGTTGGAAGGGGACCTTAAAGATCTTCTAGTTCCAACTGCCCTGCCATGGGCAGAGACACCCACTGCTAGACCAGATTGCTCAAGGCCCTGTCCTACGTGGCCTTGAATACCTCCAGGGAGGGGGCATCCACAACTTCCCTGGGCAACCTGTTCCAGTGTCTCACCACCCTCACTGTAAAGAATTTCTCCCTAATATCCAGTATAAACCTACCTTCTCCCAGCTTGAAGATATTCCCCCTCATCCTACCATTACAAGCCCTTGAAAATATCCCTCCCCACTTTTCTTGTAGGTCCCCTTCAGGTTCCAGAAGGATGCTAAAATGAGTCCCTGGAGCCTTCTCCAGGCTGAATAGCCCTAACACTTGCAGCCTGTCCCCACAGGGGATATGCTCCAGCTCTCTGATCATCTATATGGCCCTCCTCTGGACCCATTCCAGCAGTTTGATATCCCTCTTTTCTTGGGGGCCCCAGAACTGAACACAGTGCTCCAGGTGGGTTCTCACATGAGCAGGGTAGAGGGGAAGAATCACCTCACTCACCCTTTCTGGTCACAGCATGAAGTCCCTGGTGTAAGGTGCTGTCTGTCAGCTTTGCTATCTAAATCAGATAGAATAATCACCTGAAACAGAGAGAATAATGCTGTGCCTACAGAGTACCTGCTCCTTCTCCTTAAAATGGATCCTTGTGGCACAGATCAGAGGCTGCATCTTGAACTTTATGACACAGTTTAGTAAAATAATCCTACCTGTCAGTAACTAATACACTACTCCTCGTTTGCCATGACAAGCCATACTTAGAAGAGGGAAAAAAAAACCAGTCTTTGGCTTCTCCAAGTGCTTTACAGCTTCAGCTGGAGTTCAGCTGACTGTGTAGATTCTGAGTCATGTTGTGCAACACATAGCCTGCAGAACTCATCTTTTGTGAGAAATGCCAGAAGCAGACAGCCACAGGCAGCACTATGTAAGTGCTGTGACTGTAATCTAAATGAGGGCATGCCATGGCATCACTACACCTTGACAACAAAGGTTTCACTAAAGCATCTCTGTCATTAATTTCAGACCAGATGTTCCAAACAAGAGATGCAAACTTCTTCATCTCCTTCTACACCTAATGTAAAATGTTCTAACATGTTACACATTTGTTTTCATAAAATCATTAGAACACAGAACGACTGAAGCATAGATCATATCTTCTCCCCTAAGGCAGAAATAAATATATCTGATGATGTCTTTATGTGCTTTGGCTGAAACTGATAATGATCAGAAAAAAAAATCCTCTTAATTGCAGCTATGTTTAGTCTTGAAAAAGCCAAAGCTAATGATGTAGTAGTTGCTAAACTGCTTAAATGGACCATTGAACTCTAGACCCCCCCATCTATGTCTGAGCATTGGTCACTTGGATTAGATTGTGAGACAATTTTTCATAATTCTTAATAATGTTATTTTCTCACAATTTCCAATCATCCTCATTAAAATATCTCTGCACATATGCATTATAATTTGTTTCAAAACAGATGCTTTAGGATATTTTCATAGGTGGACTGAACGTAAATAATAATGCAGTCATTCATTAAATCTGACAGCAGCAGCTTCTTCAAGGAACGCATTTAAAAAAATTCAGAAAGAAAACAGATTTTTGCTTCCAGCTTCTAAAGCCTTCAGTGAACAGTGAAATAAGCAATGGTACATGATTTGAAAACAAACAAAAAAACAAACAAACCCTAACCAACTGAAACAAAACAAAGACAAACAAAAACCCAAACAAAAACCCCAAGCCAAAACAAAACAAAACAAAACAAAACAGTTTAAGCTGAAAATGGAAATGTAGGTTCTGAAGAAACACAGAATAAACACGTATCTTCTTTCAGTTTTCAAAAATGTATTGTGTGTGACTCAAAATAACACAATGGAAGTTGAAAAGACACTAAAAATTATAAATAACCCTTTCCCAAATAAAAAAAGAAGCCAGAAGTGGAAATCTCCAGTAAAGTAAATGATCAAAGAATAAAATGGTTATAACAGAAAACATAAATTTCTCTTTTCATTCACTGATGGTGGATGAAATGTGAATAATTCCTATCTGAAATCTCTCTGATCTGTCTCACATCTCAGTATTGGCAGAAGTAATGTGGGTAGAACACATTAATCTATTTGGGAGTTGCAAATAACAAGGTGTCCTGGTTTGAGGCTGGACAGATCCTCTCTTGCTCCTGAGAGGGGCAAAAGAATGACACATGAATGGGTTGCAAAAGTGATGGAAAATTAAAATAGAAAAGCAGTGTTTTACAGAAGCTACAAGCACAGTGACAAAGGGAGGGATGCAAAGATGAAAAATGTACTGCTCAAAATCCTCTGCTGTGTGGAAAGCATGACTACAATTTTTTTAAAGCTTTAAGGGGCACTGTGGTGGGTTGAAGTTTCCCCCCAGCATTAACTTTCAGCCAGATCAACTCAGTTAGAAGCAAATGAAACTGTATTTACAAGCAAAATCTACACTCTACAATGGAATGCAATGAATATGTACAAAATATACAGTGCTTACAATATTATACAGGTATTTACAACTAGCAAACAACACGGAAACTCCCCTGGTCAAAAGACCAGGGAAGCTGCTCCACTGTGCCCCCCCAAAACCTCTGAGCACCCCTGTACCAATAGAGAGAGAAGAGTTGAGAGAGAAGCTGTGAGTTAGACTTATCCCAAGGTCAGCCAGTAGCACGTTATCTTCTCCCCAGGGAAGCAGTAACAGCCAAGATGAGAAGAGAGGAGAAAAAGAATGGGAATGGAAATAAAATGGGAAGAATTGTTACGATGCAGCTTCTCTTATCCCAGATATTCATCCAGTGAATTTGTTTAGAATAATCTTCTGTTTTCCTTTTTTCACCCAATAGTGAATTATTTATATTTTTCTACTTTTCTTCTTGAAATGTGCAGCTAAATTTTAAAGACATAGTCTAAAACTACCACAGGCATTCTAGGGAGCTACAAACCAGTCTTTGTTGAGACTGAGAGAATTTCAGGAAACTATTTTAATTAATAGAATTAGTGGGAAGACTGGCTAAGAACAGCTTGCTGAAGAAGCATGTTGGTGTAAAGGAGTATCACTCCGTAAAGAGAAGTTAGGCCTCACAAATACATTGTGAGCCTTCACAAGAGTCAACAATTGTGGAGTGGTTGGATGGTAATATTCTTGGCATTCCAAATATTCATTGAATAAATGAATATTCATTGGATGAATGACAGATGTAAATCACTATAGATGAATTCAAAATAATGCACGTGGGGAAACATCCTAACACTGCCTATAAAGCAACCTGCCCAGGATGTTGTCTCACAGTTCTGTGAAACAGCCAGGAAAGGGGAAACAAACAAACCAACCAAACCAAACCAAACCAAACCAAACAAAAAAAACAACCAAACAAAAAAGAAACCAATCCCAAACCCAACCCAAAACAACAACCACCAACCAAAACAAAACAAAAAATGAAAACAAACACAACCCAAAAGAGGTAATGGAATGATTGAGAGGACTATGAATCTATTCTGTGCCACTGTACAATCAGCAGAGGTCCCACATTTGGAATCCTGTGTGCTGTTGTGGGAGTTTGAGGCAATTGTGCCTTTAAGAACACCACACAGTTATTGACCTGCAGAAGTTAGAAATGTCCAGGAGGTGTACCAGAAAGTGTAATCTTTGTATTTTATACCCAAAAGTCCTGCCTCCCTATAAAATGGGCTGCAAATTTAGTTTCTTCCCTTTTCTCTCCCTTTCTTCTCCTGAGAAAAACAATCAGATTCTTACCTCCCTGGTGGGGTGTGAGGTCTAGTGTCAGCCTTGGCAATGCTGCCAATTAGGCCTGCAGTGGCTTAACTAGAGCCTGCAGCTGTCAAGATGAATTTTGTACTGTGTCACAAACCTTTGTGGTATGAAAGGTAGAGAGACCTGGTAGGGAGGTGGGCATGGAAGCCTGGATTTTGTAGGCCTGGTATAGATGAAGGTTTAAGTGAAGATTTGACTTAATGAGCTTTTGTGATAAACACAGGTTTCTTGGTATTTTACATGCTTTGCTATGCTTTGTACCATACCACTGTAGCACTGCAGTTTGTAAATAGCATTTCCATTTAAACTTTGTAATACCATCCAATCCTTTGTGTGAGCACTATTCTTTTGCCCATTTTGGAGCAACAGAGAAATCTGGCTACTCATTAAACCACAGCAGATGTTCTAATTCTTCTCTGTCAAAACCTGTGTTATTAGAAGAGAACAAGAATCAGCACAGGTATGAATCATTGTACCATAGGTATTATTTGTATTGCTATTGTGTTGAATATACTGCATTGTGTTGTATTGTCCTTTGCATTGTGGTTCCAAATTGTAGTGTCCCCAGTCTCTGGATGAACATGTAATCCAAAATACTCTACATGTGAAGCTAGCATTATCTGTGACATGAAATTGTGCCATATCAATAAACATAGAAAAGAATCATAGAATAGAATCATAGAATCAACAAGGTTGGAAAAGTCCTCAGAGATCATCAAGTCCAACCTATCACCCAACACCTCATGACTACTAAACCATGGCACCAAGTGTCACATCCAATCCCCTCTTGAACGTCTCTAGGGACAGTAACTCCACCACTTCCCTGAGCAGTCCATTCCAATGGCAAATAACTCTTTATGTGAAGAACTTTCTTCTCACCTCCAGCCTAAAGCTCCCCTGGTGCAGCTTGAGACTGTGTCCATTTGTTCTGGTGATGGTAGCCTGGAAGAAGAGACCAACCCCCACCTGGCTACAACCTCCCTTCAGGTAGTTGTAGAGAGCAATAAGGTCTCCCCTGAGCCTCTTCTTCAGGCTAAGCAACCCCAGCTCCCTCAGCCTCTCCTCATAGGGCTTGTGCTTGAGGCCTCTCCCCAGCCTTGTTGCCCTTCTTTGGACACGTTTGTGTATCAATAAAGATATTGAACAGGATTGTGCACAGAACTGATCCCTGGGGATACCACTAGTGACTGGCCTCCAGCTGGATGTGGCACCATTCACCACCACTCTCTGGGCTCAGCCCTCCAGCCAGTTCTTAACCCAGCACAGAGTGCTGCTGTCCAAGCCATGAGCAGCTTGGCCAGGAGTTTGCTGTGGGAGAGGGTGTCAAAGGCCTTGCTGAAGTCCAGGTAGACCACATCCACAGCCCTCCCAACAACCACCAGGCAGGTCACCTGATCATAGAAGGAGATCAGGTTGGAGAGGGAGGACCTAAGTCCATGCTGGCTGGGCCTGAGCCCTTGACTGTCCTGCAAGTGCACTGTGATTGTCCCCAAGATAATCTCCTCCATAATCTTCTGGCACTGAGGTCAGGCTGACTAGCCTGGAGTTTCTGGGTTCCTCCATCCTGCCCTCCTTGTGGATGGGGATCACATCGGCCAGTTTCCAGTCTTCTGGGACCTCTCCAGTGAGCCAGGACTGGTGGTAAATGATGGAGAGTGGCTTGGCCAGCTCATCTGCCAGCTCTCTCAGCACCCTAGGATGGATCCCATCTGGTCCCATGGACTTGTGAGCATGCAAGCGGCTCTGCAAGTCCTAAACTACTTCCTCCTGGATTTCAGGGGGACTATACTGCTCCCTGACCCTGTCTGCCAGTTCAGAATGCCAGTTATCCTGAAGTCCTCCTGCCTTACTGTTGAAAATGGAGGCAAAAAAGACATTTATTACCTTAGCCTTTTCCTCATCTTTAGTTACAATGTTACCCTCTAGGTCTAATAAGGAGTGGAGGTTCTTCTTGCCCTTCTTTTTAGCATTAATATATTTATAAAAATGCTTTTTATTGTCTTTCACAGTGGTGGTCAGCTTGAGTTCTAACCGGGCTTTTGCCTCTCTAATTTTTCTCCTACATGATCTAACAACATCCTTTAACATATCTTGAGTTGACTCCCCCCCTTTCCAAAGGCAATGCATCCTCTTTTTCCCCCTTAACTCCTTCAAGAGCTGTTTGCTCATCCAGGCTGGTCACCTTTCCCGCCTGCTCACTTTTGGCATGTGGGCACAGCCAGTTACTGTGCCTCCAAGAGCTCCTGCTTGAAGTAAGTCCAACCATCCTGGACCCCTTGGTTCTAAAGGGCTGCTACCCAGGGCACTCTCCAAATTAGTTGCTCAAATAAGCCGTAGTCTGCCCTCCAGAAGTCCAAGGGTTTTATTATTGCTCCTCCCTATTTCCCTGCATATTAAAAACTCCACTCTCTCATGGTCACTGCACCCTAGACAGCCTCCTATCATCACATCTCCCACCAGCCCTTCTCTATAGGAGGACAGCAGGTCAAGCAGGGCCTGATCTCTGGTAGGCTCACTTAACAGCTGCATCAGGAAGCTGTCCTCCATACACTCTACGAACTTTCTGGACTGCCTCTTCTCTGCTGAGTTAAGTTCCCAGCAGATGTCTGGTAGGTTAAAGTCACCCACAAGGACAAGGTCTGATGATCTTGAGACAGCCTCCATCTGCTTATGGAATAATTCATCAACCTCTTTGTCCTGGTTGGGTGGTCTATAAGAGACTCCAACCAGGATGTCAGTTTTGTTAGCCCTCTCTCTGATTTTAACCCACAGGCACTCACTCCTTTCATCCTCTACCTCAAGTTCTGTGGCATCAAGAGATTACCCAATATCCAGGGCCACGCCTCCTCCTCTTCTCCCTTGTCTGCCTCTCCTAAAGAGCTTCTAACCCTCCAGTGCAGTACTCATGTTTCTGTAATGGCAACCTGTGGTGGGTTAATGCCCATCCTGAAAACAGAGTGGAGGACTTGGGAGTGCTTTGCCCTCCCTGCAGGGCATTTTCCCCCGGGAAACTGAGTCTGTTCCACTCCCCCCTCCCTGCCCAGCTAGGGTATAAAAGGGAGGACATTGCAGCCATTAGCTCTCCTTTTTGGCTCTTGCCTCTCCTGGACAAGGGCTACTGCAGCTTCTTCCTGCTTCTCTGCCATGTGGTTGGGCCTGATCCTTCTCCCTTCTGCCTCCGTGCCTCTTCAGAGAGAGAGACTGGTTTTGTATTCTTGTTTTTTTTCCCCCCTCCCATCCATCCTTGTTCCTTGCCCTTGTGAACCTTACCTGTTATATATATAAACTGTTTAAAGAAAACTCTTTACCTCTTTACTTCCAAGCTGACTCCAAATTATTTCCTGGTCAATTTGTTCCTTCCCTTTCCTTTTGTTTCCCCTCACTGTTGGGAGGGAGGAGGGGGGGAGCAGGGGAGAGATTCTTAGCCTTGCCCCCATCTGAGCTCTTAACTCCCAGTCAAGGCTCAAACCACTACACAACTACATCACAGTTTTCCTGGTGAACCAAGACTTCCAGTTGCTCTTGTTTGTTACCCATACTGCATGCGTTGGTGTACATGCACTTCAGTTGGGCTGCTGATTTCTCATCTGACTCTAGTTTTTGTCCCTCTCTCTCCTCTCTAGAGAGACTGGCTTCATTACTCACCCCTTCAGGCCTAGTTCAAAGCCCTCCCAATGAGCCCTGCCAAGTCCAGTGCTAGAACCCTCTTGCCCTTTCCAGATAGATTCATCCCATCTAGGTCCAGCAGGTCAGGTGTGGTAAAACTTGCTCCTTGATCAAAGAACCCAAAATTCTGCTGCTGGCAGCATCCCCTGAGCCAACTGTTGATGGCATGCATTCTCCTGTTCCTTTCAGTGTACACCCCTGCCACTGAGGGAACTGAGCAGAACACCACTTGAGCTCCTGCCCCATCAATCGTCTGAAGGCCTGGAATTCCTTTTTGATTGTCCTGGTGCCCTTCTTATCAATCTCATTGCTTCCAGCTTGGATTACCAGCAATGAGTAATAGAGGGCTGGATTAGCTTTGTAGTCTCCTGGTGATGTCCCTTACCTAGGCCCCAGGTAGGCTGCAGACTTCCCTGTGGGATGGGTCAGGACAACATATAGGACCCTCTATTCCCCTCAGGAGAGAGTCACCAACAATTACCACTTTTTTTTCTTTATGGTGCCAGTTCTGATGGTTGGTGGGGACAGATTTGCTTTGAGCAGCCCTGTAGAGAGTTCCTCTTCTGTCTTCTCATCCACATTGCCCTCAACCTTCAGAGCCTCATAATTACTGTGCAGGGGCAACAGGGGAGGTGAAGAGGGCTGGAATGGATTCCCCATGCTTCTCCTAGTAGGGACCTTGTCGTGGATATGCCCTCAGAAATGCGTGGCAGATCCATCAACGAAAATATAAGTTTATTTATATATATACAAACTCTGTAACGGGGTATTTACAATCGCCCTTCACAGGTATCAATATTCGGTTAGTAGAACTATCTTTACAGAATGTTATGCATGGGCATTTAAACCAAAATGATTCACAGAACTTACAATCTAAACTGAGTCAGAGAGTGGCGGGGGAGGGGTTGGTCAGTGACCGGCAACCCTCCACCCGGAGCAATATAAACGCTATCCTAAACAGAGCTCTACAAAGGGCTTGGCTTACTCACAAGCTGAGAACTTTGTGGAGTCTTTCCTCAATAATGTTTATAATCCAGACAACGTAGCACAGATGTGCCGTAATAAGGAGGCAGGAAATGGTGGCAGCCACGTGGCCGCACCGCGTGGCTCTGCTGTTCTCTCCCAGGATACAAAATTCCTCACTCGGAGTGGGGGAGTGGCAGGTCAGCAACGCTGGTTCACACGGTCTACCAGGTTTTCTCCTATGATGGATCACGCAGCAGTTGATCCCACGGAGTGCTGTCCACGGCACCGCACACAGCTGGGTGACGGTGGCAAAATGACCACGAGGCCTCCCGAAGCACTGGCTGGCACGCACGCACACACAGGCTCCAACACCGAGGTGGGGGGCTCATTTGCCAAACGACCCCTATTTACCATTTGCCCCAGTGAATACTGGCCCAATAAGCATCTGTTGCCAACGCAAACATTAACCAATGAACTACCAGCTACCAAATATGGCCTGAGTATATGCTATACTTGGGGAAACAAACATATAGCCTGCCTCTAGTACTGCAGGGGTGAGACCACGCCCAGGTAGGCTGTTTACCTGGACTCAGTGGTGCCAGGATCCCCCCTGCTGCCTCCAGAAAGGAAGGGGGGACAAAGGAGGGTTAACACATACAGAAATATATCCTACCCAAATGTTTGGGGCACAATCCTGATCATAAGCATCCTTCACTACAGACCTGTACCCATCCTGCCCTGTTTCTGGGGTCACCTCCCTCAACAGGGGAGGTCTGTAAAGCCTGCTCCCAAATATCGAACTGCCTTTCACATTCCCTTGTAGTCCTGAGCCTTGCTACTTCATCCTTTATCTCAGCCACCAAATTAAGAAGATAATTCACCTGGTCACACCTCACACAGGTGTTGCCTCCTTCACCTTCCATTCCAAATGCCAGGCTCCAGCAACACCTCCATGCTTGTGCACCAGCTCTGTCTGGGTACCTACCATTTTTCTAGTAGCCTTTGCCCGAGTCGCTACCATGGCTGGATCTCTTCAGGCACGTGAAATTAAGTTTGGGAATTTTTATTGTTTGTTTTAAATACATGTATTCCACCTGACTACTATATTTTGCACAAGCTACCACAGAGGCTTCTGCTCTCTGTCAGCTAACCCAGCATGGGCTACTCACTGCAATCCAGCAAGGAGGCTCTCTTCCCAAATGGCGTTGTGTGGCTCAGCTCTCCTGTGTTTGAATTTCCCGTGGCTGACATCACCCTCTCCAGCAGGCACATGAGAGGATGACCCCGCCGGTCCTCATTGTCTGCCGAGGTCCTCCCACCCCAAAAAGCCCCCAGAAGAAATCAAGATAGAGCACCTCTCAGCTCAAGCACATCTAGGTCATATTTGTGATACATACATAAGAAACTTTTTTTTTTTTTGTACTTCTGAGCTAAATTCCCTTTGATCTTTCTCAAAATGAACACATAGATTTTATTACTTTCACCTGGGAACTTAGTTCAAGCAAGTGTTTTAGACCCTTATATTGGCAGACATGAAGGTTATATCTGTTACATGCCACGTGCTAAGACAGATCAGGGGTAAAATAAATATCTGAAAACACTTACTGCATGAAAATCGGTATATAGGTGTTTGAGCAGCAGGGTTGGATTACATGATTTCTAGCAGTCTCTTAGCACCTCAGTGATTCTGTGATGACAAACTGATTCTTCTCCCTGGAATTGCAAAGCAGTTCTTGAAAGAGTGAGCTGGGTGTAAATATTTCATATATTACTGGAAGGGATTAGCTGCCCCACCGATTTAAGGAAGACATGAATTATACTGTCATCTGCTTGACAACCCTACCAAGTTTACTGCTACAGAACATTTTGTGTGTGTGTGTTGAGAGAATGCCACAGCATTCCTCATCAAATCAGGGCACAAACACTGATATCAACTGAATTTGGGAGAAGGAACACAGAAGTGTGGGAAGAATGAAGGAAGGGACAAGTACTCCTCATACTCTTCCATATTGCTTTTGTGGAGGTGGAAAGAGGAGTCACAGACTGTCCTGTCAAGAGTGTGTGCAAGGTAGAGGAAATAGAGAAATTACCTTTTAGGTAACCACCTACAGACATACCTAAGCGGCTGTCTTTGAAACTGTTTAAAAATAGGTCTGTGAAATGAGTCTGTGTCAACATAAAAATATCTGCTTTAAAAGAATGGATGGGCAATGCCAAAAGGATCTTTCTAATCAGGCTTCTAATTTCTTTTGTTATCTAGTTTAATGAATACAGGTCTACAAATCCCATCCTTTTGAATTGCATGGATGCGCTTCATCACAGTCATAGCACATAAATCGCATGCTGTCTTTAAGTTGTGGTTTAAGCTTCTCTTGAAGCTTAACACCCAGTTGAACAACCTGATCTAGTGGAGGTGTCCCTGCCTATGGCAAGGAAGTTGAAACTTTAAACTGAATCCTTAAGTTCCTTCCCAACTCAAGCCATTTGATGAATCTGTGATTAAAAAGATGTTGCTGTTGAGTAGAGAAAATAATCAGTGAAAATAAAATTAAGACAAGAAAAATTCAGTGTGTGACTTCCAATAAGCAAAGTACAAATGCTATAATAAATAGCATTAAAATGCTGCAAAACTTAGCATTCTAAATAACATCCTAATTCATAAAGACATTAAAATGTATTTTAAATCTACTGCTAAACTGAATATACTATTTAAGCATATCTATAAACACATTCTGAAGATGCACTTGCATGCTAAAATATTAATATGAGTATTCTTTCCTGGACTCAGGGTAGCAAATGGCAAATCTACTCTGCCCTGGTGAGACCTCACCTGGAGTATTGAGTCCAGTTTTGGGCTCCCCAGTTCAGGAGGGACAGGGATCTGCTGGAGAAAGCTCAGAAAAGACTGAGGAGGAATTTGATAAATGTTTATAAATATATGAAGGTGGGTGTCAAGAGGGAGGGGATAGGCTCTTCTTAGTTGCACCCTGTGATAGGGCAAGTGGCAATGGATATTAACTACAGCACAGGAGGTTCCACCTCAACATGAGGAGGAACTTCTTCACAGTGAGGGTCACAGAGCACTGGAACAGGCTCACCAGGGAGGCTGTGGACTCTCCTTCTCTGGAGATTTTCCAGACTCATCTGGATGCATTCTTGTGCGACCTGTGCCCTGGCAGAGAGGTTGGACTCAATGATCTTCAAAGGTCCCTTCCAAGCTCTAACATCCTGTGATCCTATGACATTGTATAATGGATTAATTTAACACAACTACAAAGCAACATTTGATTAAACTGACTTTCTCTGAAGTCACATGAGAACTTTGTAGAAGAGAACAGGTTCTTCTGTTCCTGGATTTTGTTTTTTTCCAATATTTCACTTTGTTTCATTCTAATGGAGTAGTGGTTTAAACCCATCAAAACAAAACAAAACAAAACAAAACAAAACAAAACAAAACAAAACAAAACAAAACAAAACAAAACAAAACAAAACAAAAGATAATGGAACCTTGTAGTTGTCCCCATATTAAAACAAATTCATAGTATCATAGTGTCAGTCAGGGTTGGAAGGGACCACAGTATCTGAAGGGGGCCTACAGGAATGCTGGGGAGGGACTTCTCAGGATCTCAGGTAGTGATAGAACTAGGGGGAATGGAATGAAGCTGGAGGTGGGGAGATTCAGGCTGGATGTGAAGAGGAGGTTCATCACCATGAGAGTGGTGAAGCCCTGGAATGGGTTGTCTAGGGAGGTGGTTGGGGTGCCATCCCTGGAGGTGTTTAAGACCAGGCTGGATGAGGCTCTGTCCAGCCTGATCTAGTGTGGGGTGTCCCTGCCCATGGCAGGCGGGTTGGAACTAGATGATCCTTGAGGTCCCTTCCAACCCTGACTGATACTATGATACTATGATACTAAGAACAGGACTCTGCAGCATTTTGTGGTTTCAGAGCCACAAAAAGAAAGGAAGTAGTATTTATTCTACAGGTGCTACACCAGCAGATCATGAAAATGAAGCCTGACTTTCTGATTAAAATTTCTGACTAGAAGACAGGAAATTATATAACATTTCCAGAATACTTGAAATTAATCAGTTGATGACTGCTACCTAAGCAAAGAAATTTCTTAGCTCTGTTTTCTGCGTGGTGTGGAATATCTCAACATACTTCTCAGCTGGAAAAGGCCAGTATAAATTCACAAAATGCCAGTTAAATTATGCCAGATTATACCAGCTGAGGAATGTCTTCTATGGGGAGATCTATGCAAAATTATCTGCAAAAATGAGTGATTTTCTGACAAAGGGAAAGGTACTTAACCTCTTAGGCCTCCACGATTTATGTGGCAGCTACATACTGTCTACCTTTCTTAGTTGAAATGACTTTATGAAATGACTTTATGCAGTAGGTCAGCATATGAGTTCTATAGAAAACAGACAGCTGTATATCATAAATATTAGCAAGATGTCATGTTCATTTTTGTTTTACCAAAAGCCCTCTTTAACCAATAAAATAAAGCTACAGATGAACAAGCATGTCAGGAATAAAACTTACTAAGCTTAATAGGCCACATAATAAACACTGCCATGAATACAAACAAACAAATAATGTGAAACTGCAAATTGGATGTGTAGTAATATGGGTGTTGGTGTTTGATCACCCTGAAGGCACTACAAGCACAGCTTCTGGGCCAAGTTGTTACCAGGTGAAGATGTTTATTACGTTACACAGCAAGGTTATATACTCTTTTAGAAAGCATATGTGTCACATCTTAATTGGTTATTTTCTACTGGCATGCCTGTAATTAAGGCTTGCAATAGGTTAAAACAACAAAAGAACTTTTCAACACATCCAACCAAATTCTGCCAAGCCTTTCTCTTCAGTTACAAGATGCTTACATTCTTTTCTAATTCAAAGATTAAACATGGCCTACTCTAACTCAAGCAAGGGCAAATCTTCCCCTACATTTCCCCCTTTCTCTCAGTTACTGATAAGGTGTACTCAAGAACAAAATATATCTGTTCCAAAGCTATCCCAAAAAAGCCCTTCTCCTACCTCGCCCCCTTTTTCTTTTTTCTAATAAAACCACACTTTTGAACAACCTTTCTAACATTCTTTGCATATTTAACAAAAGCAAGCAAGGTAAAATTACCTATATAGCAAAAGCAATCAATAAAATCAACAATCCAATTTTGATAAGAGATTGTATCCACTCTGGTAACAACACATCCCATCAATGCCTTCACACATATGCTTTGTGCCAAAAGCCCCCTTTGACCAATAAAATAAAGCTATAGATGAACAAGCATGTCAGGAATAAACCTTACTAAGCTTAATAGGCCACATAATAAACGCTGCCATGAATACAAACAAACAAATAATGTGAAACTGCAAATTGGATGTACTCAAAATCAATGTATGTGAAGTGTTCCTTTTTGCACAGGCTTTAGAAAACTGACAGCTTTTCTCTATTCTGAGTAGAAGCTCTCTTACTACCTTTCATAAGCTACTGTAGCCACTGACAAGTACTGGTTTTAATAAAAACCAGTCAATAGCACTAAAAATTGCACAACACTAACAATAAAATTCGAAACAATTAAAATTCCATTTTTAGTTGTGTTTTTTTTTAATACACAGCATTAAGAATCATCCACAGAAATGTCATGGGAACAAAAGTTATGCAGTATCTGTCAGAGTTAGAATATAAAAGCAGTTTGGACAACAGTTTGGCATAAATGTGGTGTAAAATGATGTAGAATGGATTTCAAAGAGTAAACCTCATGACAGAAACTGACTTACAGTAGAATTTAATTTTCTGAGTAAAATATATTTGATGTAATAAATAATAAATGACCTTGCATTAAAATCACCTAATCAAACATTCACAGGCTGGTTAACTTAAAAGTTCTTCCATGTTTCTGAAAGAGCAGAAATTATTATTTTGAAATTTTGTCATATTTCAGCAATCTTCTTTTAATTTATTTTGCTGAGCAGACTTTCTCCCCTATGTAAGTTATATACATAGGTACCTTGAAGTAGTTCACAGTATCACGGTATCACCAAGGTTGGAAGAGACCTCGAAGATCATCAAGTCCAACTTGTCACCCAAGACCCCATGACTAGACCATGGCACCGAGTGCCACATCCACTCAAGAGGGGTCTTGACCACCTCCAGGGATGGTGACTCCACCACTTCCTTGGGCAGCACATTCCAGTAATGAACAACTCTCTCAGTGAAGAACTTCCTCCTCACCTCCAGCCTAAACTTCCCCTGGCGCAGCTTGAGACTGTGTCCTCTCATTCTGGTGCTGGTTGCCTGGGAGAAGAGACCAACCCCTTCCTGGCTACAATCACCCATCAGGTAGTTGTAGAGGGCAATAAGGTCTCCCCTAAGCCTCCTCTTCCCCAGGCTAAACAATCCCAGCTCCCTCAGCCTCTCCTCATAGGGCTTGTGCTCAAGGCCTCTCACCAGCATTGTTGCTCTTCTCTGGACACATTCAAGAGTCTCGATGTCCTTCTTAAACTGAGGGGCCCAGAACTGAACACAGTACTCAGGGTGTGGCCTAACCAGTGCTGAGTACAGAGGCACAATGACTTCCCTGCTCCTGCTGGCCACACTATTCTTGATGCAGGCCAGGATGCCATTGTCCTTCGTGGCCACCTGGGCACACTGCTGGCTCATGTTTAGGTGGCTGTCAATCAGCACACCCAGGTCCCTCTCTGTTTGGCAGCTCTCCAGCCACTCTGACCCCAGCCTGTAGCTCTGCATGGGGTTGCTGTGGCCAAAGTGCAGCACTCGGCACTTGGATGTGTTGAATGCCATCCTGTTGGACTCTGCCCATCTGTCCAGTTGGTCGAGGTCCCTCTGCAGAGCCTTTCCACCCTCTAACTGACTAACATCTGCTCCTAACTTGGTGTCATCTGCAAATTTGCTGATGACTGACTGTCGAGGGTTGGAAGGGTAAGGCCAAGAAACCTCTTCCCTCCCCCCTGTAAAGTAAAGGGAAAGAAAAATTGAAGGAAAGGAAAAAAAAACCTCACAGCTGAATTAGCAAAGCAGTGGAGCTGTATATTTACAAATCAATGTAGGATATGCAGGGAAATATATACAAATTTACAATATGTACAATATATACAAAGATATACAATAGAGTAGCACAGAAATGAGAGTTCCCCCCTCTGCTGAGGGGTTCCCCACCTCCGCTCTCCCCCTCTCTCCCCCTTTTCCCCAGAGCAGGTTAGGAGAGAGAGAGAAAGAGAAAGAAAGAAGTTAAAAGCAGTTTTGTGTTAATTGGAAAGCAGTTAATACAGGCCTGGTAGCTTATCGGTTTTCAAGGCCGAAGCCTTGGCAGAAAGCCCAGGAGCTGCAAGCAGCTGCCCGAAGGAAAAGCGGAAGCAAGACTAAAGATAAAGTGCCGGAGTGCCCAGGATACTCCTCCTGCACTCCCAGTTCAGAAGGTGCTTCCTCCCACTTCACCAATGAAATTAGTTTAGATTCTTCTTTCGTTTACCAACATCCGTCCACCATATTCCCTTTCTTAAAGGCACAGCCTCAAATGGTCACAGTCCACCCCTTCTAAACAATTTCATTGACTGTTCATACTGTCCATCCAATCCACAACGACATTTACAGTTCGTGAGTAAAGTTCATAGTCCATTCCAGCTATGCTCAGATGAAGATGATTCAAAAGTCCAAGAAAATCAGAAAATGAGAAAAATAGAAAACAGTTCATTTCTTCGCCGACGAAGCAAAGAAAAGGGAAACAGGGATTCTCAGGGTCTCTTAGTTGACTCAGAGCTCTCAGGGATCTCAGGGTTCGAGCACCGTAGATTCCTCGTTGATTCTTCCTCTTGACGCGATGTAGCTGTACAACAGTTTCGAAGTTAACCTCTTTCAGCTAAAGTTAAATTTCTTTGTGGAATACACTGAATTTCCCCATTCTCTTGCATTACCCAATAAGTGTGACCCGGACCTTCAGCTGAAACCACCCCTCGGACAGGTTTAACCTCTCCTGAGGGTGAAAATACCCAGGTCCAGCTCGGTTCACTGAACCTCTTCTATTTACCAGCCAGGTTGCTTGTGCTAAATGTTTTTCCCAGTTTTTCAAAGATCCACCCCCATGGCTTTAAGAGTGGTCTTCAACAAACCGTTGTAGCGTTCAATCTTCCCTGAAGCTGGTGCATAGAAGGGAATGTGGAATATCCACTCAATACCGTGCTCTTTTGCCCAGTTCTTTACAAGGTTGTTCTTGAAATGAGTTCCGTTGTCTGACTCAATCCTCTCTCCATGTCTCCATGTCATCCATGTCTCCACAGGATTTGTCTCTCCAGACCGAGAATGGTGTTGCGTGCAGTTGCATGTGGAACTGGATAAGTTTCCAACCATCCAGTGTTTGCCTCTACCATAGTAAGCACGTATTGCTTACCAGAACGAGAACGTGGTAGAGTGATGTAGTCAATCTGCCAAGCTTCACCATACTTGTACTTGGACCATCTGTCACCATACCACAAGGGTTTAAGTCGTTTTGCCTGCTTAATAGCAGCACAAATGTCACAGTCATGGATGACTTGCGTGATAGCATCCATGGAAATGTCTATGGATCTGTCACGAGCCCATTGGTATGTTGCATCTCTGCCTTGATGTCCTGACGAATCCTGAGCCCACCGAGCTAAGAATATCTCACCTCGGTGTTTCCAGTCGAGATCAAGATTAGAGTCCATGTCTACTTGAGAAACTCTTGCAGCCAGATCTGCCTGATGGTTGTGTTGCTGTTCCTCAGTAGCTTTGCTCGTAGGAATGTGAGCATCGATGTGTCTCACTTTCACTGGAATTCTCTCGATTCGATCAGCAATGTCCTTCCACAGGTTGGCTGCCCAAATGGGTTTTCCTTTTCTCTGCCAACCACTCTTCTTCCAGTTCTTTATCCAACCCCATAGAGCATTAGCTACCATCCATGAGTCAGTGTAGAGATAAAGTTTTGGCCATCTCTCACGTTAAGCTACGTCGAGAGCTAGCTGGACAGCTTTTACCTCTGCGAACTGACTGGATTCTCCTTCTCCATCTTTCGCCTCTGCAACTCGGCGTGTTGGACTCCACACTGCAGACTTCCATCTTCGCTTGTTCCCAACAAGACGACAGGAACCGTCTGTGAACAAAGCATATTTCTTTTCATCATCAGAAAGGTCATTGTAAGGAGGAGCTTCCTCAGCACAAGTTACTTTCTCCTCTGGAGGTTTAGCACAGTTGATACCTTCAGGCCAACGTGTGATCACCTCCACTAGACCAGGTCTTTCAAGATTTCCCATCTGAGCTCTCTGTGTTATCAGAGCCATCCACTTAGACCATGTCGAGTCTGTGGCATGATGTGGTGTGGAGCCTTTGCCTTTGAACATCCAATTCAAAACTGGTAATCTGGGAGCTAAGAGAAGTTGTGATTCAGTTCCAATCACTTCAGAAGATGCTTTTACTCCTTCATAGGCAGCTAAGATTTCTTTCTCTGTTGGAGTATAGTTAGCCTCTGAACCTCTGTAACCTCGACTCCAGAAACCAAGAGGTCGTCCATGTGTCTCACCTGGAGCTTTTTGCCACAAGCACCAGGTTGGACCATTGTCACTTGCAGCTGTGTACAAAATGTTCTTAATGTCTGGACCATCTTGGACAGGTCCCAGACCCATTGCTTGAATCGCCTCTTGCTTTATCTGGTCAAAGGCTGCTTGCTGTTCAGGTCCCCAGTGGAAATGGTTTCTCTTTCGAGTCACATCATACAGAGGTTTCACAATCTGACTGTATCCAGGAATGTGCAGTCTCCAAAATCCCACTATCCCCAAGAAACGTAGGGTTTCTTGCTTGTTTGTGGGACTTGCCATGGTAGAGACTCTATTTACCACATCCACTGGAATGTGTCGGCATCCATCCTGCCACCGCACTCCTAGAAACTGAATCTCTGTGGTAGGTCCTTTCACCTTGTCTCGTTTGATGGCAAAACCTGCATTCAGAAGAATGTCAATGATTTTGTTACCTTTCTCGAAGACTTCCTCAGCAGTTTTACCCCAGACGATGATATCATCGATGAACTGGATGTGTTCTGGAACACCGCCCCTCTCCAGAGCATCATGGATCACTGCATGACAGATGCTTGAGCTGTGGATCCAGCCCATTGGCAATCTGTTGAAAGTGTACTGGATTCCTCTCCAGGTGAAAGCAAACTGAGGCCTGCATTCCTCTGCTATGGGAATAGAGAAAAATGCATTAGCAATGTCTATGGTAGCATACCATTTGGCCTCTTTGGATTCCAGCTCATACTGTAGCTCCATCATGTCTGGTACTGCTGCACTCATGGGTAGTGTCACTTCATTTAGGGCTCTGTAGTCTACTGCCAGATGCCAGTCTCCATTCTGCTTCCGCACAGGCCACACTGGACTGTTGAAAGGTGAATGAGTTTTGCTGATGACTTTCTGACTCTCCAACTGACGAATCAGATTCTGAATGGGCAACGAAGAGTCACGGTTGGTTCTGTATTGTCTGTGATGCACAGTCTGAGAAGCAACCGGCAATTTAATGTCCTGTATCTTATGTTGTCCCACAACTGCAGATTCATCAGAAAGCTCAGGTCTAGCAGACAGCTTCAATTTTTGTCCATCAATTTCTATAGAAGCTACTCCAAAAGCCCATTTGTAACCTCTAGGGTCTTTGAAACGCCCTTCTCTCAGAAAATCAATTCCCAAAATACAAGGTGCGTCTGGTCCGGTCACAACTGTATGCTTCCTCCATTGTTTACCAGTTAAACTTATATTAACCTCTACCTTACTTAACTCTTGAGATCCACCAGTGACTCCCAGAATAGTTATAGACTCTGATCCCTGATAATTTGATGGTATTATGGTGCACTGAGCTCCTGTGTCAACCAAGGCCCTGTACTTCCGAAATTGTGAAGTGCCAGGCCACTGGATGTACACATCCCAATAGATTCTATTATCTCTGTTATCCCTCTCCTCCCCCTGGCGGGAGGCAGGGCACCCCTAGTTATGGGGAACATGCCCACATGTGCATTGCACATAGTGTGCAGCATTATAGCTTTGCATGTTATAACTGGAGCCACTGTTGGAACCGTAAGAGTCGTTCTGGGGAACTGTGGAAGTAACAGCTACCCTTCTGGTGTTGCTACCTCGGGTTCTGCCACTTTGCAATTCCCTCAGTCTCCTGAAAAGATTAGAAGTTGGTTGGCCATCCCAGCGGTTCATGTTCTCACCAAACTGATCACGCAGCGTTATCCAAATAGTTCTACGTGATTGCCTCGGCGGTCTGTTTTGATTTGATCTGTTTTGGAATGACCTCCTTGGAGGACGTGTATTCCTCACAGATGAAACTTGTATCCACCTGGAGGGAGAATTGAAATTATCCCTTTGTGCCAATTGGCATATGGAATTTCTAAATTCATATTTAACTCTCTCATGCAATTCTCAATTTTTCCAGACAGAGTTTCAATGGCTGAAACCAAAGAAACACGTGTCATGCTATCCTCCAATTGTCTCATTTGATCACTGAATTGGCCAACTGTAGGAGAAGCTCTACCATAATTTCTTGACACAATTCTGCTTGCCAGAATGTTTGGATAATTAGAAGGAGCAAGTTTGATGATCTTTTTAGTAAGACCAATACCCACAGGAATGTCATCAGGATTCAGAGTGTCATGTTCACCATAGAGTAGCTCTCTAACAGCAAATTCTCTCAAGCGCTTAATTCCCTCATCTATGGTAGTCCAGGGTTTAGGATTCCATGGAAGATCATCTCAGGAAGGGTATCTCAGGGCAACCGCCATTAAAAGGCGTATCCACAGATTAACCTTACCGAGAGCTCTGCCTAGATGTCTGTCTATTCCATTATCCCTTGAGAGAGTTCCTAACTGAGCTGCTGACTTGTCTCCAACTGTTAGAGCTGGAGCACCTGTATCATAACACCTACTGAGCCAAGCTAGAACTGGTTCCTTATCTGCCCTGGTGAAATCTTTACGGACATTCTGCAATTCCTCACATGGTGACAAACATTCTAAAATATCATCTTCCTCTTCCTCTCCCTGAACTTTTTGTCCATATAATCCTGCTGTCATTTTCTCAAGGATCTCTTTAAGCTGAGAACCACCTTTGCCAGCTCCTTTCCTAACTTCATCTCCATCCTGCTTTGATCTCACTAGGTTAGCTAGATCTTTAAAACAAACCTTCTCTTCCTCCTCAGCAGGATCTTTTAGAGTAGAGGGCCCCTCACCAGGATCAGCCTCCAGCTCTTCTCCATCTTTGGCCTTTCCACCTCTAGTCTTTAAAACAGCCACCTTAACTGGAGCTGTGTTTGAATTTACAGCCACCTTAATGGAAGCTGACAGGTCCTGAGATAAATCAGCTGCTGGGGCAGTGACTTCTGGTCCCACCAAGGGAGTGGGCGGAAGTGATGTTGCTCCGTTAATGGCCGACAGAGAAGAAGAAGGAGGAGAAGGAGTAGGCGCCATGTTGATAGCAGCCAACAACCTTGGCAGCTTGCCAGAATCAGCAGAAAAGTCATTTAGAGCTGCTTTACCAATTAACTTTTTAGCCCTCTTTTTAACTGACACAGATTCTGCACCTTCCTCATCACTAGATGACTCTGGGACTGATCCAGAGCCACGGCGTTTTCTTTTTGATCTAGTTTTAATAACAAAACAAGCTCTGGACACCTTTCTCTCTCGCCGCAAAGAGACCAGCAGATACACGTTAATTATCACTGAGAGCAGGATTATACACATGAAATAAATCACCTTTGGATCCCAGGCATCACCTAAAGTTACTCTCTCTTCAGGCGGAATCCTAAAACCCTTTATCTCAATTGGGAGAGTGGTGGAGGTAACATTTCTGTATCTCACTGGCCATAAGAAATCCATGCATTTTCCATACCATAATCTAACTCTATACATAACCCACATATAAATTGTCCGCACCAAATATTTACCCAGGTAATCCAAAATCAAACCCAAACAATATCTGTAAACCAGAGCCCCAAAAATTGAAAAGAATAATCGCTCCACAAACCACAACACCTTCATGTTTGCTAATTCAGCTAGAAAACACTAAATCAATCAAGTAATAAATTAAACTAATTATCTGCCCCACGTTGGGCACCAAGAAAAAAATGTCGAGGGTTGGAAGGGTAAGGCCAAGAAACCTCTTCCCTCCCCCCTGTAAAGTAAAGGGAAAGAAAAATTGAAGGGAAAGGAAAAAAAAACTCACAGCTGAATTAGCAAAGCAATGGAGCTGTATATTTACAAATCAATGTAGGATATGCAGGGAAATATATACAAATTTACAATATGTACAATATATACAAAGATATACAATAGAGTAGCACAGAAATGAGAGTTCCCCCCTCTGCTGAGGGGTTCCCCACCTCCGCTCTCCCCCTCTCTCCCCCTTTTCCCCAGAGCAGGTTAGGAGAGAGAGAGAAAGAGAAAGAAAGAAGTTAAAAGCAGTTTTGTGTTAATTGGAAAGCAGTTAATACAGGCCTGGTAGCTTATCGGTTTTCAAGGCCGAAGCCTTGGCAGAAAGCCCAGGAGCTGCAAGCAGCTGCCCGAAGGAAAAGCGGAAGCAAGACTAAAGATAAAGTGCCGGAGTGCCCAGGATACTCCTCCTGCACTCCCAGTTCAGAAGGTGCTTCCTCCCACTTCACCAATGAAATTAGTTTAGATTCTTCTTTCGTTTACCAACATCCGTCCACCATATTCCCTTTCTTAAAGGCACAGCCTCAAACGGTCACACTGACTCAATCCCCTCATCCAGATCATCAATGAAGATATTAAAGAGCACAGGGCCCAGCACTGATCCCTGGGGGACGCCACTGGTGACTGGCCGCCAGCTGGGTGTGGCACCATTCACCACCACTCTCTGGGCTCGGCCCTCCAGCCAGTTCCTAACCCAGCACAGATTGTTGTGGTCCAAGCCACGAGCTGACAGCTTAGACAGCAGTTTGCTGTGGGGATTGGTGTCAAAGCCCTTGCTGAAGTCCAGGTAGACCACATCCACAGGCCTCCCCACGTCCACCAGAAGGGTCACCTGATCATAGAAGGAGATCAGGTTGGTGAGGCAGGACCTGCCCTTCCTAAGTCCATGCTGGCTGGGCCTGAGCCCTTGGGCATCCTTCAGGTGCACAGTTATTGCCGCCAGGATAATCTGCTCCATCATTTTCCCTGGCACTGAGGTCAGGCTGACTGGCCTGTAGTTTCCAGGTTCCTCCATTCTGCCCTTCTTGTGGATGGAGATCACATGTTGACTAATCTCAAGTTTGGACATAATTTCATTCTATTTTTTTCAAGTTGCAAACACAACCTTTATTACAAATTGCACATAGGCATTAAAAAAAAAAGGGCAATTACCAAAGGGAAATTGTTTCTAATTTACAGTTTTCAGCTGGTGAGGCAGTATCTGTGTATAACAACTACCAGAAAAGGGTGAAAACTGCAGCCATTTATTATGAGTGAAAAGCAGGCGTGAAGCACAACACTTGGCTGCTGAAAGATCTGACTTTCATGAAAACTTTGTGTTACCACAGTTGGAACACTGTGACACCAGTGACAGAGAAATGGAAACTTGACAGAGTGGAGCTCTGCTTCAGGGTGGAGCTGTGCTTCAGGGTGGAGCTCTGCTTTGAAGTGGAGCTCAAAGCAAAGGACCATAGGGGTGGATTAAAAAAAAATTGTGCTGATTAAGGTAGCACACTTACGCAGTATCTTGTTTTGCTCATCAGTAAACTCACTGGTGTAGTGCTGGTGTTATTGTCCAAGTTTTTAGATCCATGGCTGATCACCACCATTGGCAGCAAAAGGGCATAGATTTGGGGAGGGATGATGGTGTGTGAACCATCCTGGGCTACCACAACAGTAAGATAGAATGCTCTTGAGAGTCCACATGCTCAAAAGGGATGGGAAGATGTGCTTGGGACCCTATATACTTGGGCAGGGAGGTGAACTATCCTGGATTACCATAACAAAGTAGCCTCATGGTGCCTCATGCACTATGGTGCCTTTGGAGTCTCTGGAGATATATTGGGATTTTTATCGTGATAGTGTTTTGGGAGAAAGAAGTTGAAGAGTGGTTCAGAGGCAGGACCGAACAACTGGCTATGATTTCTATTTTCCTGGTGCCATCTTCTGGGCAGGCAGTGAAAGGCTACAAAATGCCTTTGGCCTGTCCAGCAGGTATTTGGACCTTCATCTTGTGTTCTTCCTCAGTTAAGAATACTCACAAGGCAAAGTGAGTTAATTTGGCTCTGCCATTAAGTTTTAGAAGTTTTGCATTTACAAATGAGTAGTAACCATTCCTCTGATGATGCGAGAAAATAATTCCATTTTGACAGTAAACCTAGGTGAGCTTCCTGAAATACTTAACTACTGAACTCCTGTCTCTAAAACCAGGGTATATATATACTTATTCCAGACCTAACAGAGCATTATATTTGTGTTTTCAGTTATAAAGCAAAAGTTAACCACTTTTTTAATAAAACGCCTCTTTTTTTATCCTTAGATAGATGTCCTTAGAGCCTGTAGGTAGGCACACAGTCTATTCAGCATATTACCGCAGTTTGCAGTGTTCTCCACACTTGCCATGCTTTCTTCTAGCTCTCAAAATTGTTTGTGCACCATGCTATTAACCAAATTAGGAAATGACCAAACTTTTTAAAAAAAAAAAAAGTAGAAAAAATGTGGGGATTTTTGTTCTTCTGTTACTGGCTTTGTGCTGAAGGAGCTTACTGTGTAGCTCCAAAAACATGTAACAGGAAAGAACTGGTGTACAGTGGAATCAGTAAGAGCTGACAGGAAGATGGGACATTTTAAGATGGCATTGCTGCTGGAAGAAATGTGCCATCAAACTCCTGTCATTGTTGGTACAAACACATTGCTACTAACTGCCCATACTGAGACCATAGCTGAGCAAAACTCTGGCTGTATTAGTAGAGGTATTTCATAATTTGTGCTAAAAGAATAAATTCCTTGCTAGTTGTAAAATCTGTGAACACAAGCAGCTTCACTTTCTTTCATTTTCCACTGTTTCAGTTATATCAGTCAATAAAAACAACAACAACAACAACAACAACAAACCACCAAAACAAACCAAACCACTTTAGTTATTATACTTGCTTTGAGAAAGTCTTAATTGGCATACACACAATAAATTCTGGGACTTCAAACTGTTTGGCTACAAATCAACATTCAAAGTTAGATAGTTTTACATAAGACGTATTTACATAGCCAGTGCAACACAAACAAACTGAGCAGTTTTCCTTACTGGCTATTTTGGACAGCCTAGGATGAAATACTGCTGGTCTCCATTGTTAATGAGGCAGCTGTGGAAAAACTGTCGGCCTTTGAGAGAATATAGCCTGCATTTTATTTCTTTCTCCTGCAGGATCACTGTGGAGAACACCTTTGTAAAAAAAGAGATACTGTACTTTGTTGGTCAAACCCAGAAATTTTCACTCTATGCTAATTTTATCTTTAAAGTGGGAAAATAATATCAGGTTCATATAGAAAGCCTTATTGGCAGTGAAAATTGTTCAGTAATCCAATATTCAGAAATTGGAATCTTCATTAAAAAGCTGAATAACATTAAAATTCAGACATCATAAAACTCCCATGCTGTGCCTGCAAATATCTCTGTCAGAAAGCATGAAGATTAATCATAGATTCACATAATTGCCTGTTTGAAAAAGATCTTAAGATCATCAAGTGCAACCTAACATCTCCTTCTCCACAACTGTTAGACCATGTTTCTGAGCACCTCATCCAAATGTCTTTTAAACACCTTCAGAGATGGTGACTCTACCACATCCCTGGGCAGCCTGTTCCAGTGCCCAATGACCTTTTTCAGTGGAGAAATGTTTCATAATACCCAGTCTAAACCTTTCCTGTTGCATCTTAAGCCCACTTCCTCTCATCCTACCACTTATTACTTGGGAGAAGAGGCCATCTCCCACCTCCAATCATTCTCCTTTCAGGTAGTTATCGAAGGTAACGAAGCTTCCCCTCAGCCTCCTCATCTCTAGGCTGAACAACCCCAGTTCCCTCAGCTGCTCCTCAAAGGACTTGTGTTCAAGACCCCTCACCAGCTTTGTTGCCCTTCTCTGGAACTGTTCCAACAACTCAATGTCCTTCTTGTACTGTGGGGCACAAAACTGAATACAGCACTTGAGCTGCGGCCTCATCAGTGCCAAGTATGAGGGTAAGCTCTCTTCCCTGGTCCTACTGGCCACACTATTTCTGACACAGGCCAGGATACTGCTGGCCCTCAGAGTCGCACAAGCACACTGCTGGCTCATATTCAGTCAGATGTTGACCACAATCCCCAGATGCCTCTGTGACAATCTTCTTTCAAGCCACTCTTCTCTAAGCTTCTAGTGTTGCATGGGGGGAGAGAGGGGGTTGTGACCAAAGTGCAGGACCCAGAACTTTACCTTACTGAACATCATAAAGTGGGCCTCAGCCCACTGTCCAGATTCCTCTGCAAGCCCTCCAACCTTCAAGTTGACGCATCTTAATATTGTTTGCAAACTTACTTGAGTGTTTATTCATTCCCCTCATCAAGGTCATCAGTAAAGATATGAAATAGAACTGGCCCAAATACTGAGCCCTAAGGAATAGCACTTGTGACCAGTCAACAACCAAATTTAACTCTTCTTGGTCTTGGGGTATGGCCATCCAGCCAGATTTTGACCCAGCAAAGAGTGTGTCTGCCCGGAAAATGGGTGGCCAGTTTGTGTGAGAGGATTCTTGGGCAAATTGGCTTGGAAGTGTTGTAGAAGACTTTACTAAAGTCCATGGATATGACATCCACAGCTTTTCCCTCATCCACTAAGCAGGTCACTTTGTCACAAAAGGAGATCATGTTAAAGGAAGAGGAGAGAGACTGTGAAATGCTAAATCATCGAGTCTAGGAAAAACTCAAATTTCATAAATTAAATGTTTAATTCTCCTTTACCATTTCTCCATGGAATGGCTCTTTTAACAGTGATCTGTTAAAAGTAAAAAAAAAAAAAAAAAGGAAAGAGAATGTTGATATTTGAGTCATTAACACTATCTATGACAGTGTGCATATATTATTGACTAAGGTTCTCAGTTTACCTCTTAAGAAATGCTTGTAATGTTTACAAAATACATTTTGTATAAATCCCAGGATTGTGTTTTTTTTTTATCTCCCTGATGACATTTGTTTGTATAGAGTGGACATCTATTAATTTTTTTCTTCTTTTAATATTGAGTAGGGACAGATGATTCAAAAGAGAAGTAAGTTCCCTTAAAATACATATCCGGCCTGTTTGTTTGTTACTTTATGAAACATGCCATTCTTACTTTCTGCAAATGGTCTTTTAGTGCCATGAACACAATTAGATTAGTTTGATTAGTTTAGCTGGGATAAGTAAGTCTAATCATATCACTTGCAGAATTCATTACTTGTCTCTAGCTTTTACAAATCTGGACCATATTCCTTAGAAAAGTATTTTACTTTTGGTGGGAACAAATCACAGAGGCAGAATTGAGAAGGCAAACAGAAGACAGAATGAAAAAAAAAATAAAAGAGGGAAGATATGAGCCTGTCTTTTCTTTAAAGTATTCACTGTGTATGCTCAGATATTTGTGTTAAAGTAAATGAGGGAAAGATGAATCAAAAGTTGTTTCATTTGGTTTTCAGGCATCAAGTTAAATACAGATTTACCTTTGTCCTGGTGTAACACAGCCCACTTTTACAAGCAAGCCCACCCCTCCATCTCTCCCCACACCCCAAGACTGTGAGGCAAAGTAACATGGAAATTGCTGGAATGACATAATGAGTTTAATGAGATGATACAATGCACAATTTCCTTAGCATTTTTCACAGAAAAGCACAGCAAAAGTTGTATGTCATCACATCTTTTCATTCAAGGGCAACTAAAATTGCATAAGGATTTTCCTTATTTTTTCAGAACAATCTACTCTTTGCTATCAGTGGTTTTACAATACGATTAAGTTTTAGCTTACTGAATTAATGCCCACAATGAATGACTACACAAGCAAAAAGACAACTGGCTACTAATATGCAAGAAGAATGAGACATAAAAGAAAGACAAACCCCCTTAATTATACACTTCAGCCCTCAGTTTACAAATGACAAGGTTACCCTCTTAAAAATTGATGTTTGGCTTTTCTCTACATCATGATTGGCCACAACAACCCCATGCAGTGCTACAGGCTGGGGACAGAGTGGCTGGAGAGCAGCCAGGCAGAAAGGCACCTGGGGGTACTCACTGACAGCCAGCTGAACATGAGCCAACAGTATGCCCAGGTGGCCAAGAAGGTCAATGGCATCCTGGCCTGTGTCAAGAATAGTGTGGCCAGCAGGAGCAGGGAGGTCATTGTGCCCCTATACTCAGCACTGGTTAGGCCATACCTTGAGTCCTGTGTCCAGTTCTGGGCCCCTCAGTTTAGGAAAGATGTTGAGTTGCTGGAACGTGTCCAGAGAAGGGCTTTGCTGCCCTGGGGAGGGGAGCTGTTTGCTGGCGAGGGGTTTGGAGAAGAAGCCCTTTGAGGAGAGGCAGAGGGAGCTGGGGTTGCTCAGCCTGGTGAGGAGAAGGCTCAGGAGAGACCTTATTACTGTTTACAACTACGTGGAGGGAGGTTGTAGCCAAGTGGGGGTTGGTCTCTTCTCCCAGTCAACTAGCACCAGAGCAAGAGGACACAGCCTCAAGCTATGCCAGAGGAGATTCAGGCTGGATGTTAGGAAGAAGTTCTTCACAGAAAGAGTGATTTGCCATTGGAATGGGCTGCCCAGAGAGATGGTGGAGGTGTTCAGGACGAGACTGGATGGGGTGCTTGGTGCCATGGTTTAGTTGATTAGATGGTGTTGGGTGATAGGTTGGACTCAATGATCTCAAAGGTCTTTTCCAACCTGGTTAATTCTATGATGAAATGAAACCCTCTTGACAGATGAAAACTCTGAAAAAGAGGATTCCTGTACTTTACCTTGATCCTTACCAGCAGTGTCTTATGAAGAAGCATCAGATCACTCACGTCCTACACAACTCCAGGTTTTGGTCCTTGAAATGGTTACAATATTGTTTTATCAGCCTCCATAGTTACACTAAAGATCTAGCATATTCATTTTAGTATGATGTATGGAATAAAATTTGAATATCCATAGAGAAGAAATGTACATAACAAACAGTACATACATACTATAAGAATTACAGATTTAAGAGCTTTATAATGAAGGCTTCAACATTACATGAGGATTTGTATGAAATTTTAACTCCCCAAAATGGTATCTGTACAAATGATGGAACAAATTATTTTGGAGCACTGTTATTGTTATGAATACGAAGTTCTCCTCTATGCTTGAAAGTACAAAGAAACAAGGAAACCAGCACAAGTTGAGCATTCTTGCAAGCTAAACTGCTGCAATGTGAAAATTGCTGAAGAGTGGAACAGTTTTAGTTTGCCGTGGTGGTTTGGCCCTGGCTAGGGTCCAGCTACCCACCAAAGCCACTCTATCATTCCCCTTCTTAGATGGACATCTCACTTGATTCTCATACTGAAATTCCTCCTTGTTAACACTCACAACCTAAACCATACTTAAACCATCTTAATACCAGATGTACAGATTTATACATTTTGATCAACTACTATCTCCACTCCCTTAATAGAGAGATGTTACTCTTTCATTACATGGGCTTCTTCCACTCCTCCAGATGTTACTTGGGGCCCCGTTTGTACTGCTCAGGACAGGAGAATCAGGATATTCTACTGTTGGGCACCAACACCAGCTTGGTTTAAGTCACTGTTGCATTCTTATTCTTTGCAAAACTTCATAATTTCTGATCATTCTGACTGTGTCACTTCCTGCAATATATAACTCACATCCCAGGTTATTTTCCTCCTAGAGTTAAATCTCCTTGAGGTACACACTGAGTCCTCCTACCCTTCCTCATTACCCACCAAGTACACCCAGGTCTTTGAGCAAAGACAATCCCATGAATGGGTTTGCCCTTCACCATTGAAGGAGTAACTCACACTGACTTCCGCAACCACTTCCCCACATCCATTACAGGAACCTTATCTCCTTCAGTGTGTAGACGTTCTGTTTGGGCAGAACCAGGATGGTTAGCAGATCCTCTAGGGTTAACCAGCCAAGTGGCTTCTGATCTTAACATGACCTTAAACAGTTCATGAAATCTTTCAATCTTCCCAGAGGCTTGTGGGTGATAGGGAATATGATACACCCACTCAGTGTCACTCTTCTTGGCCCAGGAACTGATGGCATTATTTCAGAAGGGAGTCCCATTGTCTAACTTGAGCCTTTCTAAGGTACCATGTCACGACAGGATTTGTCTTTCAAGGTCTAAGATGGTGTTCTGGGCAGTGGCATGGTTTACAGGGTATGTCTCTAATCAGCCTGTAGTTGCTTCTATCATGCTGAGTATGTAGCACTTGTCTTGGCATGTCTGTGGCAGTGGTCCAATATGGTCAATTTGCCAGGCCTCAACATACTGAAAACCTAGCCACCATCCTTTGCTCCAGGGGGAGTTAATTCTGGTGACTTGCTCAAATGCAATGCATGTGATTCTGTGTTTCACAGTCATGTCTGACTTGTATTCTCCCAGGTAAACACCAACAGAACAAGAGGACACAATCTCAAGCTGTGCCAGGGGAAGTTTAGGCTCCAGGTGAAGAGAAAGTTCTTCACAAAAAGAGGAACTGGCCACTGGAATGTTCTGGACAGGGAAGTGGTGAAGTCACTACCCCTGGAGGTGTTAAAGATTGGATGTAGCTCTTGGAGCCATGGTTTAGTTGTCAGGTGGTGTTAGGTTGGACTCGATTATCTCTGAGGTCTTTTCCAACCTGGTTGATTCTGTTATTCTGTGAGTATGAGTGTGATGGCCTCCACAGTCATGTCTACCCCTTGATCACAAGCCCATTGGTATGTTCCATCTCTCCCTACATGTTCTGGTATTTCATGGTCCCATCAAGCTACAAAAAGCTCACCTTTATGCTCCCAGTTCAGGTCCACCGGAGCTACATCAGTTCTGATAGCCTTATCTACCTGTTCATTGTTTTGATGTTCTTCATTAGCACAATTCTTAGGTGCATCAACATAATGTATCTTTAAAGCCATGTTTTCTACTTGAGCAGCAGTATTTTGCCACAATGAAGCAGCACAGATGGGTTACTCCTGTGTTGCCAGCTGATCTTCCACTGCTTTAGCAAATCCTACAGGGCATTATCCATCATCCAGTAATCAGTTACTGAGTACTGGCCACTTTTCTTGCTCAGTGATCTTTAGGGCCAGTTGGATGGCTCTCATTTCTGCATACTGACCGGATTCCATACAGCAGCTTTCCACTTCCAATGGTTTCCTACCACACAACAGGATCCATCAGTAAACAAAGCATAAAGCTGTTCATTTTTGGATAACTCATTATATGATGGTGCCTCCTGGGCATAAACCACATCCTTAGGCAGTGCTCTGAAATCTTCCGCCTTCTGGCCAGCCCATAATCTCTTCTAGAATTGCTGAGTGGTTGGGTTTCCCCAGATGAGCTGGTTGCCTAATCAGCACTTACTCCTTGTAGCCCTGTTTGTAGATGTAGAGGGGATGCTCCCTCTGAACATCCACTGCAGCACAGGCAATCAGAGTGCTAGAAGGAGAGGTACTTCTGTACCTGCTACTTCTGAAGCAGCTCAAACTCCTAAATATGATGCTAGTATCTCCTTATGATGCTAGTATCTCCTTTTCATTTGGGATGTACTGGGCTTCTTCATTTTGATATCCCTACTCTAAAACCTCAGGTTTCACCTGATGTTTCCTGCCAGAGACTCCAACTGAAACCATGTTCCCTTTGTTTCCTCCAGAAGAGCTGATCCCTGTGACAGACACCTCCAAACCAGTTCATAATATCCCAATTTATGCATGTTTAAAGCATCCACAGAAATAATATATATTTTATTTCCTTTTGCACTTAGGAAATAAACAAAAGTGGAGTTAATAGATGAACATGTAATTGCTTAGAGTTAAAATGGCAGATTAAAAGTAACACCTTAAATATTTTGTCCCTATATTGTTTGTTTACAATAAAAAAGAGAAGCAAAACATTATTATTGTTGCTTAACTTTTCAAGACCTCTGAATTTTCCATTACTCAGCAGGGTATTGTTTTAGCTCAAAAGAATACTAGCCCACAAATGATGCAGATATCTAAGTAACACTTTTATTCCCACCCTCATGCTATGAAACTTCAGAGCAAAGCCTATCAATTCAGTAGAAAAAAATACATAAATCAGGAAATAAATTACAGGAATGGATCTGAAAGAAAGGGTAAATTAAGGACAGACAGGAGAAAGAATTAGATTTTCATGGCATTTCATCTACAAACTGAAAAAGCTAATACGAACTTAGGCAAGCAATTTATATACATCACTCTTAATCACAGATAACCTCCAGATGAATACAAATTTTATCAATATTTCTTACATTCTCTAGTTTACAGTCTTAGTAAATCACGGTAAGACATTTTATTATACCAGATATCTTAACCATTGTCTGTAAATCCAAGCAAACAACACTTCAAAAAGATATTTTTTTTTTTTTCTGAAAGAAAAAACTCAAATACATTGAGTGAGTATGTAGTTTATCCATTGCTATGGTTCAATATTTTGCCACCAGGGTTGGCAAAGGAGGGATAATACATAAAGGAAGAAGAACTGCCAAATCTTAGCAAGCTGACCAGTGAAAGATTTTGAATAGTTCCATAAAGAAAGTTAACCAGTATATACTTTTATTTCTTTCTAGGAGTGTTCCCTTGGTTCCACAAAATGTCACTTATCTATTGTTTATTTTATACAAACATATTTTTTTGTGAGTAGGTGTTTGATGTTTGTATTAAGGAGTGAATATACTTTGTGAAGAAAGGGCTGTTTGCCTTGCAGACAAAAATATTGATATTAAAATATTGATATTTCTGTCGCTGTTAGTAAGCTGGCTGACAGGCAACATCCTACTAGTGTAATTCTAAAATAAGTTTTGCATGTCAGACTACATGAGTATGATTGAACACTGCATTATAGATAGTATTGTTAATAATTTTGAAAACTTTTTCACATAACTAGCTCTGTGTTAAAATGAGTTTGAAGTGTGAAGATATCTCAATTTTGTGCTCAGCTAGAAAACTAAAATAACTACATGTGTCATTATAAAACTGAAATTTCATTTGCTGTGTTAAAATTTAATAATAACTTCCCTGTGAAGCTGTCACGGTCCGGAGACATTAGATGTCTCGGTCCGAAGACACAGTTCTTTTAAATATTCCCGTGTTGTGAAATTAAAGGCACAAACGAGGCCAAAGTATCAACAGTTAGACTATTTATTAGATAAATAAAGTGGACACAAGAAGGGAGAGGGAGAAAAGAGAGAGAGAGAGAGAGAGATAAGAAAGGGAGAGGGAGACAATAAAGAGGGAGAGAGAGAGAGAGAGAAGAAGAAAGGAATTATATTACCACACCCCTCATCCCCCCCAAGACAGTTAAAGTCTGTGGAGGAAAGGTGCTGCAGGAGATGTTGGGTTTGTAGAGAAACCGTGGTGAGGCTTTTGCTGGAGAACAGCTGTGGTCCTCTGGGGAGATGTTGGGTTGATACAGGAACGGTGCTGAGGCTCCTCTGGGCAGCCTGGGTCTGTAGAGAAAGGGTGCTGAGACTTTGGCTGGAGCTGTGGTCCTCCGGGCAGCTTTCTTTCTCCGGAGCAGCATTGTCCCGGCTTCTCAGCGGCCTGGCCCGTCTCCTGTGTTTTCCTTCATCTCCGTTTTTCTCCCCGTTTTTCTCCTCTGTTTCTCTCCTCTGTTTCTCTCTACAAACCAGTAGTTGCTCAAGTCTTTTATACAGTTTTTTAGTCAAATATTGTCCCTCAGGAATTCCAGTGGCAGGAAATAATCCTTAGGTTCTGTGTATTGCTGTGTGTTTGGGCAAGATTTTTGGATGGAGGGTGGGGGGAATCTCCGTCTACCCCGTCTCCATCCAGACAAGGCTCAGGAAACAGATGGAGATTATCTTGCCCTAAAGGTGTGATGGCTGGGTCCTTGGGTCCATTGTTGTAGTCCCATGTTATCACGATGCAATCACAAGCTGATTTGCATCCAGGATTGGTGGACAGGATTCTTTCCACCTTCTTTCCAGTGGCTCTGCTATCACTTTATCTTTGTTGACTCACATAGAGAGAGACAAACTTATTAGACTCTCACAGAAGCTAATTTTCAAAGTCACCATGAACCATAATATGTTGCTGGAATCACTGAAACATAGCATCAGAAAGATAACATTGGCCAAAGGGACCCTCACAGATGTTGTATTTCAACCTCCTGCTCAAAGCAAGTTTCTGCTCAAATTAGATTTCTTGTCCAGTAAAGCATTTCTCTCTACTTGTCCAGTACAGTGTTGGACGCTTCCAAAGATGGATTCTCAACAATCTTCATGAGCAAACGATTCCAGTATATTTGCTCATCTGTATGGTAAAAAATGACAACAAAATACCCAAACACTTTTAGACATTGGAATAAATTCTTAAGGGAGGTGTTGTTGTCCCCTACATTAGACAGCTTCAAGGCCCAGCTTGACATGATGCCGAGCCATCTCATTTAAACTATATTTTTACCCTGAAAGTTTGGACTAGATGACCCTTGATATCTATTCCAACCTGGTATTCTATGAATCTCTGAATCCTGAATCTTCTCTTCTCCAAGCGAAACTACAAATCCTATTCTCTCAGTCTTTGTTAATATGTCAAGTGTTCCAGTCCATGAATATCCAGGTGGCCTCCCATAGGACCTTACACTACTATGTGCAAATCCACAGAGAAATTATTTCAAAATGCCAACATTTAAGTAAATAAATAATTAATAAAATACTTACATCAAATGTCTTGTTTTCTTCTCCACTTTGGATTCTTGATAATGTCTGAGCACAGAAATGCCAATAAATTGGGATCCTGAATCTGTTTTAAGAAGTCCTGCTGCAACTACACACATCAGAAAGAAATGTAAAATTATTAGTAACAACTACAGCATATTTCCAGCTGCACAGTTGCATACATCCATTTTATGCCTCACTATGCAATAAGCTAGACACTTCAACAGGAAGAGTGAAACTGATGCCAGCCCTTCAGCTTTCTGGTTCACCTCACAACAGGCTCTTTTGTTACTCATCTTGACATGCAAAGACACAGCAGCACAAATCAATGCATGCAGGACATGTCACATTGCACTTCCAATGCCTGTTGCTGAATATCAATGAATTACCATATAGATGTAACAATTTTTTTTTACCAAACCAATTCCTTCTTAAATATATTATCAGAGAGGTGCTACCACCATTGCCTGCTGGTTTGGTACTGGTCTGCAGGAGGTCCATCTTGGAGCCAGCTAGAATTAGCTCCACAGAACAGAGTGAAATATTCCGAAAGCTTCATGCAGAAGCCACTCCTGTAGCTACCCCAGTACCAAAACGTTGTCACACGAAACAAATACACAGTTCTTTCTATCACCTGGAATCAAAAGCAGCTCAACAACTTTCACATAATGGTATGATTAAGAATTTCTATAGTGAAGGAAACACAGAGCTATTCAGACACATAAATACGAGTGGGCTCACAACAAACAGATCTACATTCTAATCCATTGAAACATTACTGCTTATGTTTTCAAAATAAATCCAAAGCTGAAGCACATTAACACAAGAAGCTTTTCTGAGCTTTTTTATGAACATAAATACATCAAAAACTAATTTTAAAAATTCTGTAAAATCCTGTAAATGATCATGTTTATGTTTTGAACACTAAGTAAAACCATGACACCACAAGCAGTGTGTGACAGCCAGCACAAGCGCTGTGAAAGAAGTACAGAAGAATGATACATTCACTACAGTTTTGATACTGGTCTATATGCATAACTCAATTCAATTATTCTTAAACTGCTACAAACCACTTGTTTGAAACAAAATTCATCAAGCTATACACCCTGACTGTACTGCACAGGTTCTTTCACACAGATATGTTTTTCCATTAAATGAATCTTGCCCCTACATAATTTCAACCTCTTGATTCCTTGCATTTTCCTAATGTTTTGGTGTTTTGTTTGGTGTTTTTTGTTTGTTTGTTTTGGGTTTGTTGGTTTGTTTGTTTGGTTTTTTTTTTAGCTGAGTGAGGTTAAGGTCATTATGCTGCTAGCAATGGATCACTTTAAATTCAGTTGCTGATATGTTTAAACATTTATGCCTGTTCTTGAAAGATCAAAGACTAAGTTCAGAATTTAAAAGAAAAGTTTGTACAGGAGAAGTGTTAAGTTTTAGCTGAGACAAATGGCCACGTACAAACCATTCTCTTTGTATTCTGGCCTAATTATCAACAACAGGACCATTTGTTAGGCATGTGGAAGAAGTGTGCATTACTTCTTCCACTTCTGTGAGCCTTCTGTACTTCCTCAGGCCACTGGTCCCTTGAGTTAGCTGAATTAAAATTAATTTCCAAGTTAGTTATAAAGAAACATATTTCTGCCTATTTAATGCCTTGTGAATGTTGTACTTTCTTTGTTTGTTAAAAGTAAAGAATACTAACAACAGGGATGTAGTGGTGTGATGCTCTAGCCCACATGCACCAACAAAAAGCACAGCTGAACTCAGCCAGAGAAGTGAATGAAAGATGTATTTTACAAACCATAATGAAATGCAATGAATATATGCAAAATATACAGTATTTACAATATTACACAAAAATTTACAGGAAAGAAAGCCACACAGAAATCCTCCTCCTCCTCAGATCCCACCTCGGGTTCCCCCCAACCTCTCACCCCCTTCCCTTTTCCTCTAGTTAATTAGAAGAAAAGAGTAGAAAAAAGGATGTCAGGGGAATTTCAGTTATCTCAAAGCAGCTGTTAAGAAGTTAGCTCCTTATCTTGTCTGTTTCAGACCAGGGTCAGCATGCATGCAGTCTGGCCAAGAAACAGAAGACTGACTGAGACAGAATGTAAGATCGTAAAACTACATCCCACTTATCTACCAATGAAATTCACTTAGAATTATCTTCCTTTTGTTTTCCTTTGATTGAGAATTCATTCCCCTTCCCCCCTCTCCCCACTTCCCTAGTAAGGAAAGGGAAAGAAAAGGGGAAAAAAAGAGGGTAGGGAAAAAGGAAGGAGGTGAATCTACAAAAGAAATAGTCTGGAATTGGTTTGGAAGTGGAAGCAAATTTTTTAACAAGATACATATATATATCTCAATAACAGGGAGGGTTCACAAGGATAAGGGATAATGATAAACAGGAAAATATACAAAACCAAACCTGGATGGCCTTGCACTTCCCTGGATGTAAGTGGATCCAAGTCCTTTGGAGAGTGTGGATGCAGCTTGGAGAGAGCCAGGCATGACCACATGGCCAGCACAGGAAACCAGTAGCAGTCGATGTTCTTTCAAGCAGGCGAGGCAAGAAACAGAGAAACAGCAGCAAATGTACCCCTTTTTATAGGCTTGCTTGACAGGAAAGGGGGATGGTTGTAACCCAGCACAGCAGGCAAACCTATCTGTCAATTCCAGTATCCAAAACAACTGAAGTAATATTTCTATGCCTTTACAATAAGTGCATCTTCCAAGTTTCCAGAGGCACTTGCTTGCCAGATAGGGTACCTTCTTAAGATAAAATTAACCCCAAATAATCTCATAATTATTTCATACAAAGCCAATGGCATGCTTTAAATGATAATCTACTTTCCCCAGACAAAAGAGTTTCTTAAAATGTAGTGTGTAGTTGTAAAACTATATCAGAGTAAGGGAACTGCTTGTTATCAAGAGCTCCAAACCACATTCATTGCCATTGTGAGAGTCACAAAGTTGGATTGCTCCACTGCCCCAGCATAAAGGATAACAGATGTCAAAAAAGATTGATACCTCAGCATTGATGAGGAAATAGTGAACCTTAGGTAAACTTTGCGAATTATAATGTCATTACAATACAAAACTACACCTCTGGGACAAAAGCTACCTGCCTTCAAGGCACACCACTCCTTCAACACTCCTTCTTGGGCACAGACCATACCTTGGCACTCCTCCTTGGGCATTTGTGGAAGCCTCACTTGTGAAAGGCAGAGAGAGGCAGAGATTGGCCATGGACAGGTGTGTGATTAACTATAAAAGAGGTCTCCCTAGCAATGAGACTTTGTAAGCTTTGCTCACCAGGATCAAGAAAGGATCTGAAGGACCAGCAGGACTGAACCTGGGACCAGAGGGATGTCTTTGGACTCTCATATTGGTGGTAGCTATAAGCCTCTTAATCATTCCTCACACCACACACCTTTCTTCTCTCACACTTTTCTACCCATTGTGTGCCACTTTTATGGGCAAATAATGAAGTTTTACTGTTGATTGAATCAAATCCTCCTTGTGTGGTTGTCTTAGGTTTTTGCACTTCAAAATCACAGCAGAGGAACCATCATGAGTCTACAAAGTGGACCGTGACAATGGCCAGGCCCAAGGAGTGGTGGTGAATGGAGGTAAATCTGGCTGGCATATCGTCACAAGCGGTGTTCCCCAGAGTTTAGTACAAGGGCCAGTCCTCTCTAATGTCATTGTTAATGATTTGGATGAGGGGATTGAGTGCATCTGCACAGTGAAAGTTTCACATGGAACCTCCTGTGCCCCAGCTTGCATCCATTGCTCCTTGTCCTATCATTGGACATCATTAAGAAGAGCCTGGTTCCATCCTTCTAACACTTGGCCTTTACTGACCCTTTAAAATCTTTACTGATGATCCGGATTGAGTGCACCCTCAGTAAGTTTGCAGATGACACCAAGCCAGGTGGTTGTGTTGATGTGCATGAGGGTAGGGAAGCTTTGCAAAAGGATCTGAACAGGCTAGATTGATGTGCCAAGGCTAATTGTATGCAGTTCAATAAGACCAAGTGCCAGGTCCTCCACCTGGGTCACAACAACCCCTTGGTAAGCTAAAGACTTGGGGATGTGTGGTTGGGAAGCTGCATCTTGGAGTGGGACCTGGGGGTAGTGGTTGACAGTTGAATAAATACATACCCAGGTGGCCAAAAAAGCCAATGGCATCCTGGCTTGTACTGGAAATGCTGTGGCCAGCAGGAACAGGGAGGTGATCATCGCCCTGTACTCAGCACAGGTGAGGCCACTCCTCTAGTAGTATTCATTCTGGAATCGTCACTCTAAGGACACAGAAGTACTGGAGCATGTCCAGAGAAGAGCAACGAGGCTTATGAAGGACCTAGAACACATGGCCTATAGGGTCCATCCCAGGGAGGTGGGGTTGTTCAGTCCGAAGGAAAGGAGGCTGAGGCTCCAGAGACCTTGGAGGTTGGAGTGAGCAGGCCTGTTGTCCCTGGTGCAAAGTGACAGTACTAGGAGAAATGGATACAAACTGGTGCAGAGGAGGTATAGGCTGGATGTCAGGAAATATTTCTGAAAGAGTTTTCAAACATTGGAATGTGTGGAGTTCCCATCCCTGGAGATGTTTAAATGGCATGTGAACCTGGTGCCTGGGGAAATGGTTCAGTTGTGACTCTGCAGCACTGGGTTGAGGGTTTTGCTAGATGATATTGAAGGTCACTTCAAACCAAAGACATTCTGTTATATTTTGTGATTCCATGATACACTGGAATGCTCAGCTGCATTTTAAAGGAATCCTGACAGGCTGGACAGGTGGACAACAGTCTCTGAAGTTCAACAAATGCAAATGCTAAATCTTGCTAGGACAGAATATCCCACACTAAAGGACTGGCTGTTGTTGTAGTCTATAAAAAGAATATATTTAATATTCTATAAGCAAAGCAATTAATAAAAATTAATAATTTTACTAATTATAAAAAATCCTGCAAAAAATATTAAATAAAACCTATTTACAGGTTTGGGATGTTTGGTCGTGGAACAGATACCTCACCAGCAGGAACTATGTACAAAAATCCAGAAACAACAAACAGCACTTTAAACTGTAAATAAAAGCAACCTCGTCAATGAAGCTGGCGATTGCCCACAGCGCAGAGGGAACTCCAGAATTCCCTAAGGCAACAGACCTTCAACAGATGCTTATAAAAATCAGGTATTGTAATTACTCACTGATTCTGATACCTCAATGGGATACATTAAGATCTAGACAAACCAAAATGGTGTCGACCATGTGGAAGCTGCAGGAGCACCGTTTCACTTTCTGCTGGTGTCTGCAGCTTATTGCTGAGGAAGGATTTGCTCCCGAAGGATTTGTAGCTGAAAGCTTTGTAGAGAGGAGGTTCCTCAACTGTAATCCTTTTTCAGTGGCACTCGCTCCTTGCTCCAGTCAAACAAAACTGTCCCAGGGACTCAGCTCCTCTGGGGTTTCGCCTCTCGGCTCAGCAAGACACATGTCTGTCCTCTGGGCTTTACAACGCTGAAAATAGCGAGGGGTCCTTGTTGTCTTGTCTGGGTAAACTGAAACACTGTTCGACTTCCAAGCAAAGCTTGTGGTTCCTTCCAGAGTGTGGACAATTGCAAGACAATGCTCTGTCTTTTTGGGCTGGTACTTACAGATTTCCCGAGACAATAATGGCCTGTAGCAACACAGATCTAGGGATAAAACCCTGGTATTGCAACCTATAGAAAGCCTTCTTTCCAAACGTGGCCAAAAGCACGCCCACATGGCTCATTCTGGCTCTGAAACATGTTCAAGCAAGCCTAAAGAACCAGATCTACTAGCTTCTGCCTCATTGTCTGGTTCAGAGCAATTTTGAGGCTTTTTTCTTGGTCCATTCAGGACAGCTGTGCAGTAAGTTATAAAAAAGAGTATTTTCAAAAAAGAGTCTAAGGGTCTTGGTGAACAAATAATTGTTCATGAATCAGCTATGTGCCCTTCAAGCAGTAAAAATTAACTGTATGCTGGCTGTGTTAGCAAAAGTACAGGAAGCTCTGCAAGCTAAGACATTTCTGTCCCATTAATGCTGGAGAGACCAGATCTGGACAACAGTTTCCAGTTCGGGGCTTCTCAATATAAGATAAATTTTACATATTGGAGATAGCTCAGTGGAGGCCAATGGCATGATGGGACTGGAACACTCATGACACATGAGGGAAATGTGAGAGGACTGTATTTGTTTGTTCTGGAGAATTAAAGGCAAAGAGGGGATCTTCTGACTTTCTTCAGCAGACAAAATAACTTGAGGTCTCCTAAATTAGGCTGATGAGTATGCAACCAGTCTGGTGCATCTTTATGATCAGGTTGGAATTCACAGCATGTGTGACTTGATTTTCTATGAAAGAACAATGATAAAAGCACTTTGAATGGTTTGCAGATGGAAAGACTTCACTTTGAGGTATCCCTCATAAGAAGCACAGTGGACTGGCCAGGATTCAGAGGAAATGACAGCCAAGACTACCTTGGGCCATTAATTTCCCCAGATGCCTCATACTCTGGAGAGATGCATATACTGAGACAGACTTCCTATCATTAGTACAGATGATACCTCTAACAGTTTTAGTCTCTAAGTGTACTTTCTTCCGTTTTATTACTTTGCACATCCAAGCACTTAGATACATATTCAGGAACATAACACTTTCATTTGAGAAGGGAGCACCACTAAGTCTCCTCTTAATGGAAAGGGACAACAAGGTGCATACAGAGTAAATTACTTATTCAAAACAGTTAGAAGGCTTGTGGTTGAGCAAGGGATCTGAACAGTCTTCAAATTCAATTTCAGTGCTTTAATCACACACATTTTCTTGTCCCAGAGAGAACAGCATGTCAAATGGAAGAACAGACCTAGAACAAAAATGCTCTCCATGGTATAGAAAACAGTGATGATATTTTGCAGGCTTAGTAACAACTTTGGCATGTTCACCTAAAGTGTACATATTTTCACCCAGGGTAGTACTGTTTCTACAGCAGCAATAAAGACCAGAGCGGGATATATTAAGGCAGTTAAGAACTTACCTCTAAATTGACTAGCCAGGCCTGAAGAGTAGTGAGAAAATACGAAGAAATATCTGTCAGATAAAGTCAGATAAAGTCAGATTGTATTGCTGCCTGGAATAATTTTGCAACAAGATGCCCATAGCTTGTACCCACCTTAGCTGTTCTAAAGCCCTCAAGCCTGTTTTGCTCCCTTTTCATGGTATCATTTTCTATAGTGCATGGGCAACATCTAGTGTTAGCTAAGGATTATTGCACGTTCCAGCATTGTGAATTGGTGACTATAAAATTTTCCATGAAAAACAGGTCTTCTTACCTCAGCTCAAGACGATGTATCCCAGAAGTCAGGCAGGCATTACAACAAAAGGCCCACATCATGAATTTGCTTGCTTTTTCTCTGTGCCTGAATGCTGTCAGTGAATGTGTTCCGTTGAAATCCTGTTTAGACTAAGTAATAAATAAACAGTTTGGAGCCTTGGGAAAGCAGGTTAAAGGAACATTACCTATTCTGAAGTTATGTGTTTTACAAGAACAAGTTTCTTAAACATATGGGTGGATATGGACTAGGTTGAACTAGGTAAAATTAATTGCAAAGGTCCCACTGTAATTTAACTGAAAATGCTAGAAAGCCTGCTTGGAGGTTTGCAGGGTTTCCTTCTCAAATATCAGTCTGTGGTGATGACCACAGTCCAGGAAATTAGAAATGTGCTGGTCCTACCAGAGAGCAGAATTACTGCCCTGGGAAACAAGGCTATTACTGAATAGAAATGGATGGATGGCTTGATTAAGTAGGAGAAACTTCAGAAAGCAAGTCATGAAGAGAGTATGCTCAGATGTTCAAGCAGGGAATGAAAAGAACATAGGGGATGCTGTGCATGCCCCAGACAAGCTCTTCAGGGTGATGGAGAATGAGTAGGATGTGTTGCAGAGGAGATAATTCCAAAGTCACCTGCAGATGGCATGAAGAGGCCAACACAACTCAGACCTTTCTGCTCCTGCAGGAGCCTTTACCCTGTTTGGTGAGGTACCAGTCAGATCACTTTCTCCCCTTTTCCCCCACTGTCATCGGTGATCCAGCTTCTCTAATGACCACCTTCCTTCTACAATATGACATCAAGGCCATAGGATTAGCAAATGTCTACAAATTCTTCAGAGAGGGTTAGTATTGGCCAGATCACAATCAAGCTGTGTCTGAAAGGGATATTTCTTCTTTTCTCCTGTGTGTGTTGTACCTTTACATGGTGCTCCAAAACTATTAGTTGTTTAAGCTGGTGAGAATATTTCCTTTGCCCTGTACAGGGACCAAGTACTAAAATCTGAAGACATATCTGGGACCTCATGCTCATCCAGGCCTCAATACTAGGCTTAGAAAATGGTCTTTAAGCAGCACATTATAGTGACAGTTCTTGAACTCCAGCAATCTGGTCAGACACCATATTCACTAGTTTTAGTTTACATCACAGCTCTGTACAAAGTTACACGAAGAATGTAATCTTTACCTTGACATTTGTTTACAAGAGAAAATTTGGTGAGGAGGGAGAAATCAGGATATGATCAGCTGGGCGTAATTTCCCCAAACAATAAAGTGTGTTGTTATGGTCCAAGACTAACAGCAAGCACATCCAATATGCATCTTCAGGTGACTTCAGACCGAAACAGTCATTGCTTGTGTGGCAAACCGTAAGTGTAGGAGGTGCTGGGGGAAATCCCTCTGCTTTTTTTTGACAGGGTAAGAACTCACTTCCTGTCACTAGAAAGAATTATCCCTGTATCTCAGATGCCAGCACCTGTAACCATATTAAATGTTGTGTAGTTTCAGCCTCTCATTGCAGGAAAGACATTGAGGTGTTGGAGCATGTCCAAAGAAGAGCAATAAAGCTGACAAAGGGTCCAGAGCACAAATTCTGTGATTCTGTGAAAGACTGAGGGAGCTGTGTCTCTTTAGCTTGGAGGGGAAGAGAATGAGGGGTGACCTCATTAATGTTTATCAATGTCAAAGAATAACAGAAAATACCCATTTGGAAGAGACCTCAAAGATCATCCAGTCCAACCCTTGACCCAGCACTGAAGGGTCAACATTAAATCATGTCCCTGAGCACCAGATCCACACACTGCTTAAACACCTCCAAGGATGGTGACTCCACCACTGCCAAGGGCAGACCATTCCAGTGCCTGATAATCCTGTCAGCAAAGCAGTATTTCTTAATACCCAGATTAAACCTCCCCTGGCACAGCTTGTAACCATTTCCTTTAGTCCTGTTGCTGGCTACTAAGGAGAAGAGGTTGCCCCCACCTCACTCCAATCTCTCCCCAGGTAGTTGCAGAGAGCAATGACGTCTCCCCTCAGCCTCCTCTTCTCCAGACTGGATGACCCCAGCTCCCTCAGACAATCCTCATAGGCCATGTGCTCCAGGCACTTTTTAAGCCTTGTTGCCCTTCTCTGGACACACACCAGCACCTCAATATCCTTCCTGTAGTGAGGGGCCCACAACTGAACACAGTACTCAAGGTGTGGCCTAACTAGTGCTGAGGGATGATCACCTTCCTGTTTCTGCTGGCCACAGTGTTTCCAGTATAAGCCAGGATGCCATTGGCTTTTTTGGCACCTGGGCACACTGCTGACTCATCTTCAGTCAACTATCAACCAGTACTGCCAGGTCCCTCTACAAGCTGCAGCGTTCCAACCACACATCCCCAAGTCTGTAGCTTACCATGGGGTTGTTGTGACCTAAGTGCATCAATAGAAAATAGATGGTTGTTTGAGAACTGGAAAACACAGATCTTGAATAAAGTATAGCTGAACACTGCTGGAAATAGCCATGTGGAAAAGGATTCAGTGGTCCAAAGGCAAGTGCCTCAATTCTCTGACTCAACAATAGGTATCTTCAGAGCAGCCTTTGGAGTGTGAATGCTGGTTGGCCATTAACTATCTCGAAGCAGCACTGAAAACCCTTGCATACTGTGTGCTTCTGATTTTATTTCACTCAAGCCACTCAGTTTAGCTGTGACATGTTTGCAGGCAGAAGTATTTATTTGTTGTGGTAGAGACTTTTTCCAGCCTTTACTGATATATGTGGTCCTCTCAATAAGGACAAACTTACAGCGTAACAGGACTGTACTCTAGAAAGAGAAATTAATTTCAGTATGAGTGCTGCCCTGAATAAACATCATGCACATTCCTTGGTGATTATGGGATAGCACTCTGGATGGCTCAGAATAGAACAGTAGAAAACAATAATCAGCTGCAACACAGATATAGCTAGACCACCTTTTATTAATTTTCATGCCTTAGATTTTATTTTTGTAATAAAGGGTAAATGACATGGTTTGTCCACATTTTTCACATATTAAGGCACTGGAAAAATACATCTTCTAAAGCACATTCCTTCCTTACCTAAGTGAGAGATTTTATCCTGATTTTTACATACTGACTGTGTCACAGTGTTTCATACAGATGATCAAAACAAGTCATAATAATTTACCAAACTAAATCAGTTTGTTATCTTACTTATGAAGTAACTGCAGCTTCAGCTCTACCAGGAAGAGAAAAAGAACAGCCACAAGATTACCCCAGTGTTTGAAGAAAGGGCTCTGCTCTTTCAGTGCCTGGCTCTTTTTTCCTCAGTTGAAGAGCACTATATTTTTCCCTGGAGCCTTCTTGCAGAGTGTCCAAAAGGACCAGAGAGGGAAAAAAAGGAAAAAAATGCTTACATTTATTGATTTCTGTTTATTTACCTGCCTTCTGTAATTCCACTTTTTCTCTTATCTGTTTCAGAATTATAATTTTGCTATATGAATGGTTAAAAACAGAAAAGTAACCTTCTTTCCAAAGTTTCAAAGTGAAAAGAAAGAATTGTGAATCACATTGTGTATTACTCTGTGTCCTTTTATGCTATGTCGCCCTTAAAATAACAAAATCATGCAAGGTCCTTAAGGCATGTCAGAGGCTGGAGTGAGCTAATCCATTTAGCTTATGCTTCCCCTTTCATGTTGTTATAATTATTTCCTAGGGGGGAAGTGTACTTTTTTAGGCTTCATCTGAAGAATCAGAATTATCTTTTTCGTTCAGTATTTTTACTTTTCACATCTTAACCTGAAAAGGTTTGAAAGTAAGCCAGCTCTGGATCACCATCTTGCTAACAGGTGTTTACATTTCTCAGAAAAGCTGAGTCAGGTAAGAGCACATTACTGTATATGAAAGCACATTGAGTGAAATCATGCCTCCTGCAATACTTCAACAGAAACCCCAGTTTTTAACCCAGTATCATCTCAGAAAGTAAAACTTCAATGCATTAAAAGACATCAACAGCAGAAAGGAAAAGCTGTAAAATTACAGGAGGTAGCTTTTAGAAGGTCATTGTAGTTGAAGGTAAATGATGTCTGATGTCTGGTTCATTTGATCAGCAAGTAGAAATAAAGTGCAAGTGGTTACTATTTAAAAAAAAAATAAATACATCTAGGAGCAAGCCCTTTTCCCAAGGAGGATCTTTGCTGTCTTTTTTTCCCTAGCTGTATATATAAATGTGAAGTATCATAATAATTAAAAAGCACATATATCAGAACAGCAGTACATTAGCCAAGCTTAGTCAAACAACAAATACAAGAATTCACAATATACTGCTGAACCTATGTTGTCCAACATTGTGATTTAATCCAAGTGTGTGTGACGTTACCAAACCAGTTCATTTTAAAAAAGGTAGGTTTTTAATTACTGTGAATAACTTTTCAGTTATCAGCCTCCCAACAGATAAAGAGGAATCTTGACAACAGTAACCATGGTAAAAGTCCTTCTCATCTCAAAATGCCACTGTTCACAGAGAACGTTGGAGAGATGATTTATGACAACAATTTTAGCCAAGAGGGGAACAGCAAAGTGCACAAGTCAATTAGTATATAGGAAAGAAAGGGAGAAGGGAGATCAGGTTCCTTGGATATGACAAAGAACGCTTTGTTACAGCACTTAAAAGGACATGGAGGCACCTAACTCAGGAGATTTCAGCCTCTGCACTGAAGAAATAAGTACCAGCACCTTCAGGGATGTTGGAATCAAGTTTGCTACTTATTGCCAGCCTGACTGAATCTCAGCTGGAGGGCAACTAAAGCTACCTCAGCTGTTTGGGAGGGGCAATGAAGTCTTACAGGCACATGGTGGGAATGCCTGCTTTCATGGTGATCTCTGGCACAGAGAAGTGTGGTACCTGAGCAGATCTTGGCTATTAGAATGGCTCCTTGGGCTGTTCCAATTCTGACAAACATTTCTTGTTCTGGAACGAGGGGGAAACAACTAGATCTAAACCTAGCACCCTGCAGTGGCCTCTGTAAACAACTGAATAGCATGTGCAGCTGGAGTAAAGCTCTGCTCTTCATACCAGCCAAAATTTCAAAGATTTGTTGTCCCATGGCTGGTCAGACATGATGAGTCTGGAAAAAGTGAAGGGTAAGAACTACTAGTTGAGTTCACAGGTATCAAGCCAAGCCCATGAAATCCTCAAAAATACCTTGAAAGAATTTGATTACTTTTCACAAAGACTCCCAGGATGCAACCTCTGTAGGCACACAATCCATCACAGTTTAAGGACATCTCTGTTTCCCTGACACCATCAGGCAGTTGGAAGTGGCTACATACTGAGTTACACCACCAGAACTGAATTATTCATAGTGCTACTTCAGGTCTTCTCTGTTTTTCCTGAGTGTTTTGTAATTATTCTTCCCTTATACCAGCCTAAGAAAAACATTGGTGGTTGCTCCAATTGACTCAGCTCCCCTGACAAGAGAGAAAGCTCAGGAACAACTATAGAGGAGGAAACAAAAAGAAGAGTTGTCCTGGGATTATTTTACACAGCAGTGTTTGGCTTGTAATACAAAAACAAATGGAATGTCTGTCTCAGTTCCTTCTCTCAGATATTCCAGAGCCCTCTGGACCTGTGCCACACACAGGTTTGCCATACACACATGATGAGTCATGCATTTTGGTGGTGAATGGTGTCACATCCGGCTGGCGGCCAGTCAGTAGTGGAGTCCCCCAGGGATCAGTGCTGGGCCCCATCCTCTTTAACATCTTTGTTGATGATCTGAATGAGGGCATTGAGTCTATCATCAGTAAATTTGCTGATGACACCAAGCTGGGGACAGGAGTTGATCTGCTAGAGGGTTGAGAGGCTTTGCAGAGAGACCTCGACAGGCTGGACAGATGGGCAGAGTCCAACGGCATGAGATTTAACACATCCAAGTGCCGGGTTCTGCACATTGACCACAACAACCCCATGCAGTGCTACAGGCTGGGGTCAGAGTGGCTGGAGAGCAGCCAGGCAGAGAGGGACCTAGGGGTGCTGGTTGATGGTAGGCTGAACATGAGCCTGCAGTGTGCCCAGGCAGCCAAGAGGCCCAATGGCATCCTGGCCTGGATCAGGAACAGTGTGGCCAGCAGGAGCAGGGAGGTCATTCTACCCCTGTACACTGCACTGGTTAGGCCACACCTCGAGTACTGTGTCCAGTTCTGGGCCCCTCAGTTTAGGAAGGATGTTGACTTGCTGGAACGAGTCCAGAGAAGGGCAACGAAGTTAGTGAGGGGTTTGGAACACAAGCCCTATGAGGAGAGGCTGAGGGAGCTGGGGCTGCTTAGCCTGGAGAGGAGGAGACTCAGGGGTGACCTTATTGCTCTCTACAACTACCTGAAGGGGGGTTGTAAACAGGCAGAGGTTGGTCTCTTCTCCCAGGCAGCCAGCACCAGAACAAGAGGACACAGTCTCAGGCTGCGCCAGGGGAAGTTCAGGCTGGAGGTCAGGAGGAAGCTTTACACAGAGAGAGTGATTGCCCATTGGAATGGACTGCCTGGGGAGGTGGTGGAGTCGCCGTCACTGGAGGTGTTCAGGAGGAGACTTGACAGGGTGCTTGGTTACATGGGTTAGTTGATTGGGTGGTGTTGGGTGATAGGTTGGACGTGATGATCTTGAAGGTCTCTTCCAACCTGGTTTATTCTATTCTATTATTCTATTCTATTTTGAAGGACAGAGGACATGGGGAGGAGAAGCAATACCAATGCATAAAATAGCAAGTGACAGGACATTTTGATACTCAAGGGGACAGGTGACTGCTGTCTTTCCCAGATACCTGGCTCAGCACACTGGCTCCAATCCCTCCCATGGACGAATTCTATTAGACTTTCCCATGCAATGAAACCCTCTAAATGGAGAGAGGGGTGCCAATCACAAAAAGAGTCACTGTAACCATAAGAGGATGCCCTGTGCAAACACAGAAAATCATTCATCACCACTCCAGTGCTTCCTATGTACAATAGTCAATATCACATCCATTTGAAGTAGGCAGTGAAGAACTTAAAACAGTTTAGAATTCATGAGAAATTCCACTGAAATCAGTTGAAAAATTGCCAGGATTTCCTGTGCAAGAAAGAAAAAGAAAGACCACTGAATATAGCTAAAGGATAACAATATATTTGTGATTTAGAAAAAGAAGAAGTTGAATCTGGTCTTCTCAAATCACCATTTGGGAACTTCTTATTTTGGAAGCATCCAACAGTATGATTGTGAAGCTACTCAGATACTTTAATTTCCTAAATGTACCTTAGTTTGTGTTTACAAGAGCTGTCTGACCACTGGATATTCAAGTGTACCCATCTTAAATAGCATCAAACGGAGGGTAGAAACATTCTGTTTACAAGTCTTTACTGCTTTATTCTATTGTAGAAGGTATTGTAATGAATCTTTATATGTAACCTGAAGCACTGACAGGCAACAGTTAAAAGCATGACCAATGTAGACATAAAATACTAACCTCTCTTTCCCAGACGTGTTTAGTTGACCAAATTATTCTGTTCTAATAAACAAGTTAGAGGTGTGTAATTATTTTACAAGGCACTGAAGGTGAATAAAGTATAATGTAGTTGGGGTCATACAGTTAAATAACAACTATGTTATGGCAACATTATCATCTCCCCAAAGCATTATGGGATAACAACAAATCTTTCTTCTGCAAGAGAAGGATAAATAACACCTTGATAAAAATATCTTCTCCTGTATTGGGTGGGTCAAACTAGTCAAAAGGGTTAATGATCCATACCCAGGAAAAGAAGGCAGTTTAAAAACATCCTAAAGAACAGGTGTCCCACTCAGTCCTCTATTTTTGTTGCCAGGTTTTTTTTTTTTCACATAATCTTCTTTTTTGCTTTTTAAGGTCCTGCAGTGTGGCTGTCCTTGTGTTTCAATGCAGTCTTATCATAAACAAAGTCAAAGTCAGCAGTGGGAGGGAGAGAGAACAGGAGAGGTGGTGAGCATTGCCAGTGTCTGCATGAGCGTGACTGGACCATTCTTGGCCCCGGGGGTGGGGTTCGACTGTGAAGTAGCCATTAACAATGCGGCTCTGGGGAGGAAGGTCAGTAGCACTGCAAGGCAAAAGAAGAATGTCAGTCCAAACCCAGCCCAGAACTGCCTGATGTCCACAAAGCAGGAAGTGATCAGCCTCTGTAGCCCACTATCAGTCTCCCAGGCTTCTAGGTAGGGCCTCCAGTACTGATTCCATGCTCACCAAAGAACTGTGTCTCTTAACGGCAGAGCACTGCTTTGTCCCTTCCTCACAGGTGTGGGCAGCTCCCAAGGATGATGGAACTGCCCAGATGAACTGCAATGCAGTCTTGAGGTGGAACAGAGAAAGGACTGAGACAGGTGGAGACAGCACCAAAAAACCTGCCCTGTACTAAGATCTACTCAGCCAGCCTACCCATTGATCCAGCACAGTTGGTCAGGAGGGTAAGACGTCCATATTCCTTGAACTTACAGACAAGCAGAAAAATATGCAAAAAGAACGAAGTTGGCTTTCTTGTAGAGGAATGTCACTACAGTGACACCACAGTGAGCACCGCAGGAGCAAGGCAATTCAGCTGAATCCACCTTCCTCAGCCATGCTTCCGGACATTCATCTTAACATGGGTCAATCATGTTCCTACACTGCATGTTCCCTCCCACAGGTCAGGAATTACACAGGGTTTACAGGAGAAGAAGAGCCGCTTCAGAAATGTGCCTGAGAATCACTGGGGAAAGACAATACTGCCAGTGATATTAAGGACTCTGAAGTGGTGAAAAAGAGCTGAGTAAGAGCCTACATGGTGCTGAATTCCTATTATGGTAACACATGATGGAGGAGAGAAATTTGTGTGCTCCAGGCTGATAGCATAATACAGGGGCACCAAACAAGGCAATTCCACTATATTGAGGACAAGACTGTATTTCTATCTTTCATATCTACAGGCTCATGGGACAAAAGCTGTGAAAGGCCTGTGCATATGAAACCTGATAGCTTTAATAAGAAACCTGTGTCTGAGCACCCTGAAGAATCCTTATAGCAAGGTCTGAGGCTCCCAGGGAAATGTGCCTTGCTTACATGTGAGCTTGAGCCCAAAGGGGCTGGATTTCAGTGAGGACACATAGAGGCTGTGTCACGAGGTGGGGCTGTCAGCTCAGACCATGTGTGCTCAGGCAGGCCACAGAGGCATGGAGTACTTGCATAGGCATGTATTGTGGCAGAGAGGGTGGAGATTCCCTCTTCTTTACACAGACTAAACTCAGAGTGTGCATGGTGGTGGGCAGTGCTTGAATAACAGCTGCCTCTGTGACACTCGTGGCTTTCCCTCTGCAGCAAGGGCACTGCAGTCTCCGAGGCAACAGTAAGTGACAGTAGCCTTTCCCAGTGCTACAGCTCTGTTGCTGCATGCTTAGGTTCTTTGCTACCAAAGACTAGAAGCCATCCAGAGGGGAGCCTAAGGCCAAGCAGACCCCACCAGCTGTAACGACCAGCTCCGGGAGGAAGCCTAAGCCCAAGCGGTCCCCACCAGCTATAACGACCAGCTCCACAAAGAAAAGGAGAAGGGTTATAATTGTTGGGGACTCTCTCCTGGGGGGGTACTGAGGGACCCATATGTCGTCCTGACCCATCCCACAGGGAGGTCTGCTCCCTACCAGGGGCAGGGGTTAGGGACATTGCGAAGAGAATCCCTAAATTAATCCAGCCTACTGACTATTACCCTCTGCTGCTAATACAGGCTGGGAGTGATGAGATTGACAGGAAGGGCACCAAGGCAATTAAGAAGGAGTTCAGGGCCCTTGGACAATTGATTGATGGGGCAGGAGCTCAAGTGGTGTTCTGCTCAGTTCCCTCAGTGGCAGGGGTGTACACTGAGAGGAATGGGAGAACCCATATCATCAACAATTGGCTCAGGGGATGGTGCCAGAGGCAGAACTTTGGGTTCTATGACCATGGGACAACTTTCACTGCATCTGACCTGCTGGGTCCTGATGGGGTGCATCTATCTAGAAGGGGTAAGAGAGTCCTGGCACTGGAGTTGGCAGGGCTCATTAGGAAGGCTTTAAACTAGGCCTGAAGGGGGTGGGTGAGGTAATCGGTCCCTCTGCAGAGGTAAGAGTAGGGTGCAAGGTAGTGTCAGTTGAGAAGTCAGGAACCCAGCTGCGATGTGTATACACCAATGCACGCAGCCTGGACAACAAGCAAGAGGAGTTGGAGGTCCTAATCCATCAGGGCGACTATGATATAGTCGCCATCTCAGAAACTTGGTGGGACAGCACCCACGATTGGAGTGCTACAATGGGGGGTTACAGGCTCTTTAGGAGAGACAGGCGAGGGAGAAGAGGAGGAGGGGTGGCTCTGTATATTAGAGAGTCAATCTCTGCCACACAACTTGAGGTGGAAGATGAGGGAGTTGAGAGCCTGTGGGTCAAAATCAGAGGACAACCTAACAAGTCTGACATCCTGATTGGAATCTGTTACAGACCACCCAACCAGGATGAGCAGGCTGATGAGTTGTTCTACAAGCAACTGGAGGCTGTCTCAAGATCATCAGATCTTGTCCTTGTTGGTGACTTCAACCTCCCAGATATCTGCTGGGACAGGGCTCTGCTTGACCTGCTGTTCTCCAATAGAGAAGGGCTGGTGGGAGACGTGATCGTGGGAGGCTGCCTAGGGTGCAGTGACCACGAGATTGTGAAGTTTTCAATATGCAGGGAGATAGGGAGGACCACCAACAGAACCTTCACCTTGGACTTCCGAAGGGTGAACTTCAGCCTATTTAAGAAACTTGTCTGCAAAGTCCCCTGGGTACCAGCCCTCATGAACCAAGGGGTCCAGGAGGGTTGGACCTACTTCAAACAGGAGCTCTTGAAGGCACAGAAATTGGCGGTTCCCACGTGCCGGAAGGCAAGCCGGCGGGGAAGGCGACCGGCCTGGATGAGCAAGCAGCTCCTGGAGGATTTAAGGGGGAAGAAGAGGCTGTATCACCTTTGGAAGGAGGGGAAGGCTCTCGAGGTATGTTCAAGGAAGCTGTTAGATTATGTAGGAATAAAATTAGGGAGGCTAAGGCCCAGCTGGAACTGAAGCTGGCCACCACAGTCAAAGACAATAAAAAGCATTTTTATAAATATATTAACAATAAGAAGAAGGGCAGGAAGAACCTGCACTCCCTAGTGGACCTGGAGGGGAACACGGTGACTGAAGATGAGGAGAAAGCTGAGGTCCTGAACACCTTCTTTGCCTCAATTTTTAACAGCAAGGCAGGAGTTCAGGACGAGTGGCCTCTGGAGCTGGGCGATGGGGTCGGGGAGCAGTGTAATGCCCCGGAAATCCATGAGGAGTTAGTTCGGGACCTGCTGAGCCACTTGGATATTCACAAGTCCATGGGACCGGATGGGATCCATCCTAGGGTGCTGAGAGAGTTGGCAGATGTGCTAGCTAGGCCACTCTCCATCATTTTCCTCCAGTCCTGGCTCACAGGTGAGGTCCCAGATGACTGGAAACTGGCCAACGTGGTCCCCATCCACAAGAAGGGTCGGATGGAGGAACCTGGAAACTACAGGCCGGTCAGCCTGACCTCAGTGCCAGGGAAAGTGATGGAGCAGATTATCCTGGCGGCAATAACTGCGCACCTGAAGGAAGGCCAAGGGCTCAGGTCCAGCCAACATGGATTTAGGAAGGGCAGATCCTGCCTCTCCAACCTGATCTCTTTCTATGATCAGGTGACCCGTCTGGTGGATGTGGGGAGGCCTGTGGGTGTGGTCTACCTGGACTTCAGCAAGGCCTTTGACACCGTCCCCCACAGCAAACTGCTGACTAAGCTGTCAGCTCGTGGATTGGACCACTACACTCTGTGCTGGGTCAGGAACTGGCTGGAGGGCCGGGCCCAGAGAGTGGTAGTGAACGGTGCCACATCCAGCTGGCGGCCAGTCACCAGTGGTGTCCCCCAGGGATCAGTGCTGGGCCCTGTCCTCTTCAACATATTCATTGATGATCTGGAGGAAGGGGTAGAGTCAGTCATCAGCAAGTTTGCAGATGACACAAAGTTAGGGGCAGATGTTAGTCAGTTGGAGGGTAGAAAGGCTCTGCAGAGGGACCTCGACCGACTGGACAGATGGGCAGAGTCCAATGGGATGGCATTCAACAAGTCCAAGTGCCGAGTGCTGTACTTTGGCTACGGCAATCCCATGCAGAGCTATAGGCTCCCAAACAGAGAGGGACCTGGGTGTGCTGATCGACAGCCGCCTGCATATGAGCCAGCAGTGTGCCCAGGTGGCCAGGAGGGCCAATAGCATCCTGGCCTGCATTAGGAATAGTGTGGCCAGCAGGAGCAGGGAGGTCATAGTGCCCCTGTACTCTGCTTTGGTTAGGCCACACCTTGAGTACTGTGTCCAGTTCTGGGCCCTCAGTTTAAGAAGGACATCGAGACACTTGAAAGTGTCTAGAGAAGGGCAACAAGGCTGGTGAGAGGCCTTGAACACAAGCCCTATGAGGAGAGGCTGAGGGAGCTGGGATTGTTTAGCCTGGAGAAGAGGAGGCTCAGGGGTGACCTCATTGCCCTCTACAACTACCTGAAGGGTGGTTGTAGCCAGGAAGGGGTTGGCCTCTTCTCCCAGGCAACCAGCACCAGAACAAGAGGACACAGTCTCAGGCTGCGCCAGGGGAGGTTTAGACTCAAGGTGAGGAGGAAGTTCTTCACCAAGCGAGTAATTCGGCATTGGAACGGGTTGCCCAGGGAGGTGGTTGAGTCATCGACCCTGGAGGTGTTCAAGGGGAGATTGGACGTGGCACTTGGTGCCATGGTCTAGTCATGGGGTCTGCGTTGATAGGTTGGACTCGATGATCCTCGAGGTCCTTTCCAACCTAAGTGATACTGTGATACTGTGATACTGTGATACTGTGATACTGTGACTCACAGCTACAAAGAATTTGTCACCTAGCACCTGCATAGATTTTTAGCAAAATGGATGACTTAATTAGTAGGGGAAGAAAGGAAACCTTACAAAAGAAGGAAAGAAAAGGAGGCATTTTCTGCTTCGATATTTATGCAGAAGTTTCCTAAGCTGTTATCATTACCTTTGCTTTTAGCTCACTATTGTCTTACAGTATCTTCAATCCAGTATGTTGCCCTAATGCACCTCCAGTTTAGTTACAGTAGCACATAATCTCACCATCCCTCTTCTGATGGCTCTGATGCTGCAGGTGCATCTCACATCTGTATGCCCACTGAATTCCCTGAGCTTGACAGGAACAAATGTGTGTGAAAAATTGAACAAGTCAGCATGCAGGCAGGGTGGGAGCTTAGGATCACAAGACTCCAAATCAGTTCCTTAACATTTCAACTAAACAGATTGTCAACAGAAGCTCCAAAAACCTGCTCAACAGACTGTCCTAGAGAAGAGGAAAAAGGAGTCTGCTCTAGAAGTATCACAATGGCTAAATGCTTGGAACAGAGCAACAGCTGCTGCACCTGCTTGCAGTACCAAAGACAGAAGACCCAGGTCTATGTGTTACCTGACAGGAAGGGAACATTAAGGTAGACATTTAGCCACAGGCCACATTGTAGATTGTCAGGGAAAATTTTTGGGGCTTTTTTACAGGCTGTTGTAGTTCTTGTAGGTGAGTAATCTCTTCTGCATGAAAACTGGAGGATACGTGTGAACCTTTGCCCCACAATACACTCCATTTTTTATATTAAATCCATCATCCATTAGGCTGTCATCCTTCTTTCCATATCTCCACTAATGTCATGGAGCTCAGGCAGTTTTAAAGACTGGAACAATACAGAGAGTGAAAATTCTGCATAAATAATGCCCAAATGCAAGGAGTACAAATGCCAGATACAACAGTTTCCACATATGTAGTAGCTCTTAGATAAAAGTCCAAGGCTTTGATCTGTATCATCTACCACTGGGCTCAGCCTTGTGTGATAAGGAGGACTGGCACACGTTCAGAATCAAGATTAAATGCAAAATGGTCTGGACGAGGTGTCCACTTGTATTATGCCTAATTTTCCACAAACCCAACACATGCAGTCCTGAGTCAACATTTCAGCAAAAGCCACAGTGAGGGACCAAGTCAGGTCCTATTTTCAGCCCCTGCAGAAGTTTTGTGTGCTGGATTAATCAGTCTAAGTTTAAGTCCAAACTGCATGACAAACTCTCTTCCCTCCCAAAGCATTAGCTACCTTTCTTCAAGACGAACCCAGAGGTCATTAAACTGCCGCAGTCTTTGCTTCTTCTGCTGCTGCTGCTGTTTCTTTTTATACTTCCTGTCTATTTTCTCCAGTGCCCCAATGCTGTAAGGGAGTAGCAGGTGAGGCAAGAGCTCTTCTTTCTTCTCCTTCTGGGAGTGTAATGGCAGCTGGAGTTCCTGAGATGAGACAGAGAAGCTGTGTGCCAGTGATGATGATGAAAAGGCTAACAAGGTTTTGGGTGGAGGTTCTGGCAGAAGAAGGAGGGAACATAGATAATAGTTGAAATGGCTTTCAGGCAGAATCCTGACACAGCTAGTACCAAGGCACATAGAAAAGTGGTATTTCTCCCTGACATATTCTGCCCCTGTATACTGCACTGGTTAGGCCACACCTCGAGTACTGTGTCCAGTTCTGGGCCCCTCAGTTTAGGAAGGATGTTGACTTGCTGGAACGAGTCCAGAAAAGGGCAATGAAGTTAGTGAGGGGCTTGGAACACAAGCCTTGTGAGGAGAGGCTGAGGGAGCTGGGGCTGCTTAGCCTGGAGAGGAGGAGACTCAGGGGAGACCTTATTGCTCTCTACAACTACCTGAAGGGGGGTTGTAGACGGGCAGAGGTTGGTCTCTTCTCCCAGGCAACCAGTACCAGAACAAGAGGACACAGTCTCAGGCTGTGCCAGGAGAGGTTTAGGCTAGAGGTTAGGAGGAAGTTTTACACAGAGAGAGTGATTGCCCATTGGAATGGGCTGCCCCAGGAGGTGGCAGAATCACCATCATTGAAGGTGTTCAGGAGAAGACTTGACAGGGTGCTTGGTTGCATGGTTTAGTTGATTAGGTGGTGCTGGATGATAGGTTGGACATGATGATCTTGAAGGTCTCTTCCAACCTGGTCTATTCTATTCTATTCTATTCTATTCTATTCTATTCTATTCTATTCTATTCTATTCTATTCTATTTGATGGATGAGTTTGGTTAATTTATCTGCCCTGTATTCCTACTCCTTCTTCCTTAAGTCAATATTCTGATCAAAACAGTTCTCTTTAATGAAGAGAAGCCTTGGAAAAGAGGCCACCTAGAACCAAGAGAAGAATTCAGTCTGCCTCAAGTGGAAGGTCTCCTGGAAACAACCTTGTGTATCTAGGAAGTGATGAAGCAAGAATCGTCTTCAAAGTAAGATAAAGTCAAACCACACTCCTCTAATCTAACTACTGCAGAACACAGACTAGGTTATTCCTTTCAGCAGTTCCTGCCCAGAACCAACTAACTATCAGTAGGGGAAAGAGGCAGGGTTAGAATGACTAATGTATGCTAGCTGAAGGAGCCTGTCCTAGATCAACAACTCCTCCTGCTGGAGAAGGCAGGTAATGAATTATTCAACAGACTCGTCTTGGCTGCAGAAATACATCTTGCAAATCACCGTCATGTGGCTTAGTGCACCAATAAGCAAACATTCGGGCCATCTATTCTCAGCAATTGGAAGCAGGCAAGCTGCAACAGTGGCAACCTCATCCTCATCTCTTTTTGTCTTTCATGAAGCCAGCTTGCACTGAGCACTGAATCCAGGTGGCTCAGTTGGTAGCGCATAAGACCCTTAATGGGAAGGTCATGAGTTCAAGCCTGAAGTGGGCAGTAGTGTCCTCCCTGCTCTAGTCATGAGGTCTGTGGTGACAGGTTGGACTTGATGATCTTTGAGGTCTCTTCCAACCTTAGGAATACTGAATAGATAGGAGAATACAAATGGAAAGGTTGTGTTAGAAAGCATTGCATTTATAAAACACCTGGTCAGGGGACATATGTGCCATGAAAGAGACCAGTTGAACTCAAGAGTTCAACTCACTACTGCAGCACTGAACTCTAGTGTAAGAATTTATCGTCTCCATAATGATCTGCAAAAGGAGAGATAATGGTGTCCTACTGCTCAGATAAGCATACCACGGAGCATGAAATAGTGGCTTCAAAGGATTGCATGAGACAAGTATAGTAGACTGCATGGAGGGGAGGAGGCTGGGCAATCACAGCTCTCCTAAACTGCAGAAGTGAGCTTTGCTCACATTTGTAGCAGTTAATGAGGGAGCAGAGTCAGGTCTCCAGTTGTCTGGCTGCAGTATTAGGCTTGGCATTATTATCTGGAATTTCAAAGCAGCTCCAGCAGGTGAGACACTGGCAGTGAGACTATGTACATGCACAAATCCTCTTATCAGGCAAGTCCTGGAAGCCCAAAGGTTTATCTGAAGGCCTGCTGAGGGCTACTTTTACTCAGCTTCCCCTGAAGGTGTTACACTGAAGAATCAAGCCAGCTGCTCACTCCAGAATGGACTCTGTTTCATTTCATTATAATTAAAGCATGCAACCCCTCCCCATACACTAAGGTAGGCAATCTACAGTGTCCTATCCACTCATGGCATTGCAGGCCCACACTTCTCTTTGTTGTTTGAAATGAAGCAATTCCCCATTTTTACTTGTTCATGAGCATCTTGGATGAACTACCCTCTGTGGGTACACAGAGCACAACACACATATCTTTATGAATACTTCATGAATAGATGCAACAGTCTTCTCTAACAGGACAAAATTGGAGACTGGCTTGTGCTGGAATTGAGAAAAGTCAAAGAAGCACACAGATCACTGTGCAGAAACAAGCCTCAATCAGTAAAACTTCTCCAGAGAACTATAGTGTTTCTTTTCTGCCTTGCAATGGCATCAAAAAGAAGAGGTGCAGAAGGAGATGTGTTGATGTGGCTGCAGTTTTGAAGCTAGTCCATCACTATGGGCAAATGACTGACAGAGAATAAAAAGGGTTCATCCTGAAGAAGCAGAAATTAAATTGTCAACTCAAACATGAGGGAAAGAGTAGATGGGAAATGAAGAGAATTTGATCTTGTTCCCTGCAAGGAAAAATCACAGACTGATCATGTGATGCACTTTGTGTGATAGAGACTGATGCAGAACACCTGCTATCTATCTCTTTCAAAATTCTCCTAATTGTCACACTGCCACTTTAGCACTCCTTGAAGCATCACAGTCCCTTTGATTCTTCTCCACAACATCTTCATATCACCCACTCTTTAACTGAACCATACAAAGTGATGATTCCCCCAGCTGCCTCCAGTGACCTGATTTGATCTTTCTGAAAGTCTTCTGCTTATGCCTCTCTTTCCCCGAATTTCTCTTCACTGTGTCTTTCCTCAATGGTGAAAGTCATAGAGTTAGCACCAGCCTCCCCTGTAGATCAGGGGAGGCTGCCAGCCTTACTGCCTGCAGCCTCTCCTACCAAACTCATGACTATAACACGCTAGAGGTCAGCACAGCTGACAGAGCCAGGAGGACCTCCATCCTACATGGGCCAGCCATTTTTCTGATACCTGCAGCCTCAAGAACACGATTAACAACAGGCACATAATGTCCTTTGCAACACTTCCTGAAGGTAATTCTTCCAGGAACCAATTAAAACCATCACTGGAAAAGGCACATGTACAAAAGCACATCCTTCCTCCCCAAGGCCAGCTCCTTCTCCCATCACAGCAGCTAAGGGAGAAGTCAGGAAGCACTTTAATTACAGCTGTGATTATGTGATGAATATTTATACATATATGTATATATAGATATGCATTCTACAATCAAGACAGGCAGTTAAAGCTCAAAATAAGATGGTAGGAGCTTGATTGAACTTGTGGAACTATTTATACAATGTCCTTTGTGCTGCTGTGTGGTTGGAGCACCTTTTTTGCCTTTCTCACTTTGGTGACGTCATGAACAAGGAGCTCTCCTGCCTCCATGCTCCACTACAGGCATTCATCTCTTAAACTGTGCATATAGGAAGGACACCTCAGGCAGTCCAGTCTGCAGGTGAAATTGTTTGACTGCACCCACTAGTTTGCCTGTTGCAAGAATAATCTCATGCCTTTCTCTTTTCCTACACAAAGATATCCACAAGGTACTTCAGAAGAGACTTTCTGTTTAGTCAGAACACAGGAAGCAGAATAGTGTGCTGCTACTGCACAAAGTCACGTTGCAGGAAAGGCAGACAACTGCAGACTTCCTCATTCTCCTGTTTTAGAACCAGTCTTCTCCATCTAACAGTAGAACAACCACTTGAATGCTCTGTTTCAGTTCAACTGCTTGCCAGTTTTTTCCTCTCTCAGTTTTGTCCTGTGAAATAATCCACAACTGGAACATGTACAGGACTGCTATCTACAATATGGTTCTACATATACGTGGGCTGGACTAAGGTTTATTGATACAGCCTGCCCTATCTGACATACTCTTGCAATAGGATTTTCCCTCTTCTCAAATGCTCTTCTCCTTCAGAACTCACACTTTTCTTGGAACTTGTGTCCTTCTATGATCAGGTGACCCCCCTGGTGGATGTGGGGAAGGCTGTGGATGTAGTCTATCTGGACTTCAGCAAGGCCTTTGACACTGTTCCCCACAACAAACTCCTGTCCAAGCTGTCAGCCTGTGGCTTGGACAGCAGCACTCTGTGCTGAGTTAGGAACTGGCTGGAGGGCCGAACCCAGGAGAGTGGTAGTGAATGATGCCACATCCAGCTGGCGGCCAGTCACTAGTGGTGTCCCCCAGGGATCAGTGCTGGGTCCCATCCTATTCAATATCTTTACTGATGATCTGGATGAGGGGGTTGAGTCCATCATCAGTAAATTCACAGATGACACCAAATTGGGAGCAGGTGTTGATCTGCTAGAGGGTAGAAGGGCTCTGCAGAGGGACCTTGACAGGCTGGACAGATGGGCAGAGTCCAACAGGATGGCATTAAACAAGTCCAAGTGCTGGGTGATGCACTGGTTGATGCCAGCTGAACATGAGCCAGCAGTGTGCCCAGGTAGCCTAGAAGGCCAGTGGCATCCTGGCCTGCATCAAGAATAGTGTGGCCAGCAGGAGCAGGGAAATCATTGTGCCCCTGTACTTGCACTGGTTAGGCCACAACTTGAGTCCTGTGTCCAGTTCTAGGCCCCTCAGTTTAAGAAGGACATTGAGACTCTTGAACGTGTCCAGAGAAGGGCAATGAGGCTGGGGAGAGGCCTTGAGCACAAGCCCTACAAGGAGAGGCAAGGTGATGGAGTTGTTCAAGAGGGGATTGGACGTGGCACTTGGTGCCATGGTTTAGTAGTCATGAGGTCTTGGGTGACAGGTTCGACTTGATGATCTCTCATGTCTTTTCCAACCTTATTGATTCTATGATTCTATGTTTTCAAATCTATTCCCAAGTCAAAGTTCCCTTGGTGCCACTTGTGACCATTTTCTCTCAATTATGTTTCTTAGTTGAAGAGATGGAACCTCTCTTTAGGGATTGATAAGGTCTTGCCTTAGTCTCCTTTTCTTCAGACTAAACAAGACCAGCTCCCTCAGCTACTTCTCATAAGACTTGTTCTCTAGACCCCTCACCACCTTTGTTGCCCTTATTTGGACCTACTATAGTACTTCAACATCCTTCTTGTAGTGAAGGGCCCAAGACAGAACACAGTATTCAAGACGCTGAATTCAGGGATAAAATAATTTCCTTGGTCCTACTGGCCACACTATTCCTGACACAGGCCAGGTTGCCATTGGCCTTCTTGGCCACTGGGGCACACTGCTGGCTCACATTCATCTAGCTGCTGATCAGCATCCCCAGGTCCCTCTGCTGAGAAGTTTTCCAGGCACTCTTCATCTTGCCTGTAGTGCTGTGAGGAGTTGTTATGTCCAAAGTGCAAACCCTGATATCTCACCTTTCTGAAAGTCATACAACTGGTCTTGGCCCATTGAGCTAGCCTGCCTAGATCTCTCTGCAGAGCCTCCCTACTCTCAAGCAGATTAACACTTCCACCCAACTTGCTGTTGTCTGCAAACTTATTAAGAAAAAAGTGGTGCAAAGACAAAGGTGAAGCAACCAGAGTATGAGAAATACACCTGTTGTTAAGTTTGCACCACATCTGCAAAGCCCATGGCACAGATCAAGACTCTGCACTGTCCCCCCTGCACAAAAGGTGACCATCCTTCCTGAAAGGTCCACCCCAGAAATGTTGGGGGAAGCGGAACAGAGATGTAAGCACTGAGGGACAACATGCCTGCCACAGAGCATAAAACAGTACTATAATTTGATTCAGAGCCTTTTTCCACTGTGGTCTTTTAGCACTGACTATAAAGAAGAGTGAGGATATCTGAGAGACATTAAGAGTCCATGTTTGGCGGGAGTCTGCAGAAGGGAGAGACAAGACTGTAGACCCTAAGCTGGTGGCACAAAGTGCAAAAAGAGGTGAGCCAAGAACATAAGTAACTCTTGGCAGAGTGTGGAGGAGGAGATTATTTGGCATTCTGCAGTTACTGAAATCATAGAGAGGGAGAAAGGCACCATGTGAGAGATTAAAAGAGGTAGGTAGAGTATATCCTGAAGGACAGCTGCAAGATGAACCAGAACAGCAAGTACCTTAGCTTAAAAATGCTAGAGAGAGAAGGGAACAGGAAAGCAATCAGTCATGGAGACAGCTTGCAAAGAGGTTTCATGAAATCTGGGCAGTCAGATTCCAGGCTGAGATAAGAGAAAGAATCAAAAATAGCAGTGTAAGAGAAGGAGGGTGTTAAACAACAGGGAAGTCAAACACTTAAAGGGAGGAAGGAGGAACCTGAAAGCCCATATGGTATAAGGTAGTATCCAGATCTGATGAATCAAGTGTGAGTATTATGGCTGTCAGTTTAAGAGTTAAAGACTTAGGGGGGAAGGAATATATTTGTTTTATTTTAAAACCCCAAAATAAAACAAACAAACAAAACCCCCAAACAAACAAACAACAACAAATTTCCAAACAAAACCAAACCAAATAAAATCTTGTTTCCAAACTGGCTGATGGAAGACAAAAGCAAACATCTGGGAAGGAGAGAGGAGGCCCAGCTCACTGTTAGATGTATTTGCAGCTGCCAGTGCCTGTTCATGATTATTTACAAACACACCCTCCCAATGGGGCTGCTCAGCTAGATAAAAGCATGTATTACTTGTTGATGGCTTCTCCAGCTGGAGTGTGTTCTACCTCGTACCCTTCTCTCTTCAAAACATCAATCACTGTGTTGTTGCCCATGAAGTGACCTGCAGTTAAGAGAAAAATGACATGGCTACTCAATGAGCACAAGCAAAGAAAGAGAAAAACAACAAAATCCTTCCTTATGACAGGAGGTGTGCCATACTCAGAGGAGGCAGTGCTTTATCACTCCCCATCAGCATGCATCAGAAACACAGGATCTCTAATGAATGATTGCTGAGTGTTCCCAAGGTCATTTCAGTTACCACATTCTACATTTCTATAATGCAGATGTGATTGAAATTGCTCTGGTCTCACAGGCTGTTGTATTATTAGGCCACGGTGAATTACGTGGGGGAATGAGAGTTGAAGCTGGGAAACACCTGTTCAGGAGCAGCACCAAATCTACAGCTAGTGGTGGTGCAATGCAGGTCAGCGCTGGTGGCAGTGTATTCATCATTTTAGCATCCTGTGGCACTATCTGCGGTGTCAGTCAACACAATTTTGTAATGATTAAGAATCATCCAACTGCACAGAACAGAAAATAGCTCTAAAAGCCAGTTACTTAAATTGACTTCAGTACTCTGCCCTAATTCTGTGATTTATGCCTTCATTCTATTTTCAGATAGATATGGTGGCTGGTTAGCCCATAATTTGGCATCACATTGAATAAATGAGTATTTAAGTCATGCAGGAGTTTTTTTCTGAAGGACTGTACACTCTGTGTGCTGACATCATCACTTTAACACCTCATTAGATAAGGTTGCCAAGAAGCAACAGAGGCCTTGCACAATCCCTCACAAACCTAGCTTTCTTGAAAATATTTTTCATTCAACACCCTGTATTAACTAAAATTGGGCTTAAGCAAATGACTTACTAGTGTGCTCCCTTGATTCTGCAGATATATGAATTATTCAGAAGGATAACTGCAGAAAAATAGTTTTCTGCTAATATTCTTCATAAATACATGGCAATAAAACCACTAGAATTATTCCAGTAGCCAGGAAAAGCAAGGAGATAGAAAGGGAATCCAACAGTGATGAGACTAACAGGGGACTAAACCCAAGAGATTTATGATTTATCACTGCAAAATGGATTCGCTGAATTGAAGAACAAATTTGGTTTTTCATATCACAACAGCAAAGGTCTCATGAACTACCATCTTAAAGCATGACAGTTGGATGGTATCAGTTGAACACAGATATTTATCAAGACAAAATTTTCTCTTGGAGGCTAAGAACACAAACAGATCTATAGGTCAAATGAAACTTCTTAGTCAAACACTGCGGTGCAAACCCATTGGTACCATATTTTCTCACCTAGTCAGTGGATTTTTGCCTAGCTCCTCGGGATAACTTTCACCTTCAGAACAAGGTTTTGCCTTCAGAACATGGGTTAAGAACTGGCTGGAGGGCCATGCCCAGAGAGTGGTGGTGAATGGTGCCACATCCAGCTGGCAGCCAGTCACTAGTGGTGTCCCCCAGGGATCAGTGCTGGGCCCCATCCTGTTCAACATCATTATTGATGATCTGGATGAGGGGGTTGAGTCCATCATCAGTAAATTTGCAGCTGACACCAAGTTGGGAGCAGATGTTGATCTGTTAGACAGTAGAAGGGCTCTGCAGAGGGACCTCAACAGATTGGACAGATGGGCAGAGTCCAACATGATGGCATTTAACAAGTCCAAGTGCTGGGTGCTGCACTTTAGTCACAACAATCCCATGCAGTGCTACAGGCTGAGGTCAGAGTGGCTGGACAGCTCCCAAACAGAAAGGGAACTGGGGGTACTGATTGACAGCTGGCTGAACATGAGCCAGCAGTTTGCCTAGGTAGCCAAGAAGGCCAATGGCATCCTGGCCTGCATCAAGAATAGTGTGGTCAGAAGGAACAGGGAAGTCATTGTGCCCCTGTACTCAGTACTGATTAGGCCACACCTTGAGTACTGTGTCCAGTTCTGGGCCCCTCAGTTTAAGAAAGACATTGAGACTCTTGAACGTGTCCAGAGAAGGGCAATGAGGCTGGGGAGAGGCCTTGAGCACAAGTCCTGTGACGAGAGGCTGAGGGAGCTGGGATTGTTTGGTCTGGAGAAGAGAAGGCTCAGGGGAGACCTTCTTGCTGTCTATAACTACCTGAAGGGAGATTGTAGCCAGGAGGGAGTTGGTCTCTTCTCCCAGGCAATCAGCACCAGAACAAGAGGACACAGTCTCAAGCTGCACCAGGGAAAGTTTAGGCTCAAGGTGAGGAGAAAGTTCTTCACAGAGAGAGTTGTTAGCCATTGGAATGTGCTGCCCAGGGAGGTGGTGGAGTCACCGTCCCTGGAGTTGTTCAAGAGGGGACTGGACATGGCACTTGGTGCCACGGTTTAGTAGTCATGAGGTCTCAGGTAGCAGGTTGGACTTGATGATCTATCATGTCTTTTCCAACCTTATTGATTCTACGATTCTATGATAAGTACAGCTATGTGTCATTACGTGGACATAACCTAATCCTGCTGTTATCTATTGCTTGCCGCTGGTTCAGCCTCAGGTATAGTTAAATGAGAATTTCATGTCAGCAAGAAGACCAGATGCTGCAGGGAACAGGAATTACTATAATTAAACACTGTAATTGAATAAACTTAGTCACTTGAAGGACAGCATAGAATGTGCTGACTTAGTTTCCATCTCTCACCTTTAACACAGAGAGGTATGTGTAAAGCCAAAGAGCAAGGGAATTAGCTCCTCCTCCTCCGATTCCAGGTAGCAGAGAAAGGAAGCACCTCTTGTGAGAATGACATAGGACAACTTAAGACTATCAGAGAAGTGCCTTTCTGTTGATGACGATAGTGGCAGTGTATACAGCAAGTTCAGACAAGGTATCCATCTCATGCAGGCAATGCTCGATGAGCTGAATCCCATCCCTAGCAGCGAGAAGCAGTCTCTGACCTCATGGTTTCCTAATCTAAGTCCAAGGGACAAGGCATAAAGGCAGACATAAAATAATCTTCCTTGTGCCAATTTAAGAGCTCAGTGTCATGTATTTCAAGAGTGAGCCATTAAACAGCTGCTCACATTGCACATCAAACTTTGTTTGTAAAAGTGCTTGTACAAAACTGCAGGAGACTTCCTATATGGTTTGACAACACCAGCAGTGCCAAACAGCCCAAGCTAAGCACTCTTGAAAAAACCTGTAGTTGTTGCTCAGAAATCCAGGTGCAAATGTCATGACTGCCTCATGCAAGAACAGTTGTACTTTTTAAGCACATGTTAGGATGCAGAACATGGAGGCATTTTAACTCTGTTAAGTAAAATTAAAACACTTTTTAAAATAAAATATTTAATGTGATTCATAGGAAAAGAGGAAAGTTGGTGATGTGATCAGCTAAGTTACAGATGAGTTTCTCTTAGATGCACACTTTCTGTACACACTGCTCAAGAAGAAGACATTGCATTCAAGTATGAGCACTGTGCTCCCAGATGAGGCAAGACTGCACTTCACTTCTCCCAGAATGAGACAAAGTCCTGCACAGCTGCACTAGCTAAACAGAACAACACATGGAAATAGGGGTTATTGATAAAGGCCCTGGGATTCCTGATTTGCCACCCAGGTTGAAACAGTTTTTCAAACACAAAATATGGACCACTAAATCCAATAAAATATTCTTGCTTCTACCAGTATTTCCAAGTAATGAAAAGCTCAGGGACCAGAACACAAACGTAAGGCCCAAGAGCACGGTACCCTTCCAGATTTAATGTTGCCAGGAGAAGGAAATGACAAAAAATCAAGGGGTACTGAAAGTCAACTTAGATTTCCCCAATTCACATTAAGTACAGGAGTAGAAGGATTACAATAAGCAGTAGTAGTAGTAATAGTAGTAGTACTAGCAGTAATACAGTAAGTACAAGCATTACAAGACTTATGCAATTAGCAAGTAGCCCTCCCATGCCATTCAGTCTTTTTTATAGTGAAGACTTCCCAACAGTCTCCTTCCTATGATTACCTGTAAGAAGAAATATTAATGAAATATTACTCCATGAACATGGAATTTGAGGTTTTTAGTCCATGGAGGCAAAACCCATTATTTCCTTAAAATCTCTTTTTAACATAAAATCTGGTGGGCAGAACTGTGGAACACTGGTATTCTCTATGTTCAAAAAAGTATTTTCACTAGACATGGAAAGACTTGAAGAAAGTGTCTTAAAACTGCATTCACTCAGGAGAAAGACAAGACACTCTTATCTACCAGGTTTTGTCAAAAACTAGGTCTCTTAAATGTATGACCTGAGTATTTTTAGTTACAGGGATTCCAATTTTTACATTTGAGCAAAGTCATATGTCCTGATAACTACAAAAAATGAAGTTAGAAAAATGGTTTTTCACTGGTTGTAAAGCTAGACTTAGAGCAAAGTTAACATAAGGGAAAAGTTAACTACCCTGTATTGCTTACTTTGTAAAAGATGAGTTTAGAAAAAACAGTTTCTGTTCAGGCAGACTTAGCAAGTGGAGCTGCCTCTAGACTGGAATTTACTGAGAGTTTTCCCCTATTGAAGAACTCCACACATCAGGCAAGAAGACTGCTAGCACCCAGCCTTATGTTACCAGTAAGGGAAGGAAATAACAGTGCAATGTCTGAGCTACAGAATTCACAGCCACCTCTGCTGCTGGAGCTTCTCCCATTCCATAGCACTTCTTACTTAAAAAAAAAAAAGCTTAATATAAACTACAGGATAAAAATTTTCCTACTGTAATTGCTCAATAAAGGTAGCACTGACAGTAAGCTAACAGTCACCAGATTGTCAGTACCTAAGCAGAAGTAGTACAGAAACAGGCTGATTTTTACAGTTGCACTAATACATCGGAACAGAGGTTTCTGCCTCTAATGCTGAAATGCAAAGGTTTCCTGATTCCAGCTGCCAGAGATGCTAGGAGGAGTGTCCTTCATGTGAACCTTGAGGGTTTGGATGTGGGTCCTGCCTCCAAATAACATTATCTATCCCCTTGAGGGTTTGTTCTAATAAACTCTCTCATTAGCATTCAGAAGACTCGAAAAGACTACTAAGGAAAACAACCTCAAAACTGATGGGTTTTATCTGGCGTTCTCCAATTACAGAGATACAGGCACCTCTTCAGAGACTCATCCTTTCTTCCCACTGAAGAGGCTAAAACGATGCTGCTTTCCAGAGACAGAAGCAGAAGCAGGAAATCAGCAAACCCTTTGTGCCCAGGCAGAAGTGAGGTAGCCCCACGAGACCCATTTAATTTGTTTATCATTATGCTATTTTCCTGCCCTCCCCCAATTTTTGCCCTCTTCCAGGATCTGGCAACATTCAGCTTCTTGTGGATTTTTCATTAACTTCCTCATTATATATTTTGAATCCTTTGTATAAGGCATGCACAAAATTACTTTTCTTGTGCACATTAACATCTCCAGTCCCAAATGGGTGGCAGGTTCAAAGTTTCCATGACGGGTCCTGAATTCCTCCTGGGCAACTTTCATATTCCTATAGCAGATTTTTGGTTACTTTGGTTTTACAGGTATAAACATCCATGCAAGATGGACAGACATCCTGGGATTAATGATGCTGATTATTTTTACAAACAACGGTGCCAGGTCCTTTCTATATTCTTCTCCAGAGATAGTAAATCTTATTCCTCCTGCACAATTACCTATCCAAAAATATGAGGTGGAACAGCAAACTTAGAAGTAATAGCAAACAGGTCTATATGGAAACACCACTATCTAATACACTGTTCAGGACAGAGTCTTACCACAACTTAGTTTCCCCTGGAAATTTATGACATAAGGGGAAAAAACAAAGAACATAAGACTGTTCTCTGTCCAATTGGGTCCAATGCACTCAACACCTGACAGATAACTGATCAGCCCCTCACATCAAAAGAACCTCATCAAAACCTAGACAAAGACACTCTGGGATTTAATGGACTTCAGCAGACTCACTTTGGAGAACCATCAGTGGCTGATCTCATTCAGCTGGCTAAGAAGATAGGTTACACATTCAGAGTCACTTACACTTCTACCATGATGCCCAAATCATTCTGTGTGGTTTCGGATCACACATCAGCCATCCAGGAGTGAATTTTAGTTTAAGGAGTATTAGTCAATTCAGCTGCTCAGGGAGGACCTGGAGCTATACTGATAATCTGGATATTCATTCATCTATCTACTCATAACATTTTTTTTTTTCTATGAGGGATGGCAGAGGGAAGACTAGGAAGCTAGTCCATGGAGGTTTGAATCCATACAGCCTGAGTAATAGTAAATTGACACATTAATTATTTCCTTTAGTAAATAAAAGAAATGGTAGCTGAAGTTTTCACCATCATCTTTTTTCTTAGTGTTAATGGTGGGTTGCTAACATCTACTATACTTTAAAGCCCCCTTCAGGAGCTGCAAAGAAAAAAGAGCTGTGAGAGAAAAAGGAATTTTCTAGTGTTTACAAGATTGAGAAGACCAACTTCTGAAGTTGTCACATCAGTCAGCATCTCTCACTGATGTCAATCATTTCATCCACAGGGACACAGGGCATCTTAGATCCCTATGTATTTCTTATTCATGAGCTGACTTTTCTTGGGTTTCTCAGCTGTTCAAAGAAGCAGGAAAGACTGGAGGGAAGTAAAATTTGGCTCCTAGAAATTCTGGCTTCACCTGAGGCCTTGTCTGTCATAATAAAGTCAGGATCTCAAGACAGTAAGTATGCTCCCTCCTGCATAAAAAAAGCCACCACTTCCCTCTCTTGTTATTTAGACCCCTTCAGCAGAAACCATAAGCAAGCCTGGAGTACAAGTGATCATCCATCTAATAAGGAATGCTTCTACTGATACTTCAGCAGTAAAATGTTGACTAGATAAATGTCATCTTGGTGCTGCTGAAGGGTTCAGAAGACAACATGACAAAGCACATGGAAGAGACCAAGGTAGTCAGTGCCATTGACACTTTCTTTACTGGTAAAACCAGCCTGCAGGAATCACACATTCCTATAACTAGAGGAAAAGTTCAGAACAAAAAAGATTCACCCTGGGTGAAAAAGGATCAAGTTACGGAGTGTAACAAGACAAGAAACAACAGGTACAAGCTTGAACATAGAAGATTTCACCTCAACATGAGGAGAAACTTCTTCACAATAAGAGTGACTGAGCATTGGAACAGGCTGCACGGAGAGGTTGTGGTGTCTCCTTCTCTGGAGACTTACAAAGCCAACCTGGATTGGACCTGATGATTTCTGGAGGTCACAGAATCATAAAATAGAATAGAATAGAATAGAATAGAATAGAATAGAATAGAATAGAATAGAATAGAATAGAATAGAATAGAATAGAATAGAATAGAATAGAATAGACCAGGTTGGAAGAGACCTTCAAGATCATCATGTCCAACTTATCATCCAACACCACCTAATCAACTAACCCATGCAACCAAGCACCCTGTCAAGTCTCCTCCTGAACACCTCCAGTGATGGCGATTCCACCACCTCCCCGGGCAGCCCATTCCAGTGGGCAATCACTCTCTCTGTGTAAAACTTCCTACTGACCTCTAGCCTGAACCTCCCCTGGCGCAGCCTGAGACTGTGTCCTCTTGTTCTGGTGCTGGCTGCCTGGGAGAAGAGACCAACCTCTGCCTGTTTACAACCCCCCTTCAGGTAGTTGTAGAGAGCAATAAGGTCACCCCTGAGTCTCCTCTTCTCCAGGCTAAGCAGCCCCAGCTCCCTCAGCCTCTCCTCATAGGGCTTGTGTTCCATAGAATGGTCCAGGCTGGAAGTGACCTCCGAAGGTCATCTAGTCCAAGCTCTCCACAGTCAGCAGGGACATCCTAAACTAGCCCAGGCAGCCTGGGCCTCATTGAGCCTCACCTTGAATATCTTCAAGGAAGTGGCCCCAACCACCTCCCCAGGCAACTTGTTCCAGTGCTCTACCTCCCTCATAATAAAGAACTTGCTCCTGACATCAAACCTAAACCTGCTCTTCTCTAGTTTGAAGCCATTGTCCCTCATCCTATCACCATAGGTCTTAGTAAATAGTCTCTCTCCATCCTTCTGGTAGACCCCCTTCAGATACTGGTGCTGGAAGGCTGCTATTAGGTCTCCCCAGAGGCTCCTCTAGACTGAGCAACCCCAGCTCCCTCAGCCTGTCTGTGTAGCAGAGGTGCTCCAACCCCCTGATCATTTTTGTGGCCCTCCTCTGGACCCACTCCATCAGGTCCATGTCCTTCCTATATTGAGGGCTCCAGACCTGGACGCAGTACTCCAGGTGAGGTCTCACCAGAGCAGAGCAAAGTGGCAAAATCACCTCTCTGGATCTGCTGGCAATGCACCTTTTGATGCAGCCCAGGATGTGATTTGCCTTCTTGGCTGCAAGCACACACTGCCTGCTCATGTCCAGCTTCTCATCCATCAGCACCCCCAAGTCTTTTTCCTCAGGGCTAATTTCTACCACTTCACCCCCAGTCTGTATTGATAGAAAGGATTCTTCCTGCCCAGGTGCAGAACCCTGCACTTGCTCTTGTTGAACCTCATGAGGTTCACCTTAGCCCACTTCTCCAGCCTGTCCAGGTCTCTCTGGATGACATCCTGTCCCTCTGGTGTATTGACAACACCACTCAGCTTGGTGTCATCAGCAAACTTGCTAATGGTGCACTCGATCCCACTGTCTATGTCACTGATAAACATTAAACACATTGGAATGTGCTGCCTGGGGAGGTGGTGGAGTCACCATCATTGGAGGTGTTTAGGAGGAGATTTGATAGGGTGCTTGGTTGCATGGTTTAGTTGATTAGGTGGTGTTGGATGATGGGTTGGACGTGACAATCTTGAAGGTCTCTTCCAACCTGGTTTATTCTAGTCTAGTCTAGTCTAGTCTAGTCTAGTCTAAACAGTACAGGTCCCAGTACAGACCCCTGAGGGACACCACTTGTCACTGCTCTCCATTTGGACTTCAAGCCATTGAGCACCAGCCTCTGGATGTGACTATTCAGCCAATTCCTTATCCACTGAACATACAACACAGTAATGATTAAAGTGGGAAAAAAGACAAGCATTGTTGTGTTAAATATTTAATGAAAGAGATCATTCAAATATTAAATTGCTTAGAGACTTAATTAAATCCTGACAGGCATCAGAAGACCTGCCTGGCTAAGCAGAGAGCTTTGGGTAGAACTCAGGAAGAAAAGGAAAGTCTGCTGGCTATGGAAGGAGGGGCAGACAACTCAGGAAGAGTACAAGGCTCTTGCAAGTATATGTGGGGAGAAAATGAGAAAGGCCAAAGTTCAACTAGAACTCAGTCTGGCCAGTGTCATTAGAGATAATAAAATCAGCTTTTATAACTATGTTAACAGTAAAAGAAGAGGTAGGGAGAATCTCCGTCCACTACTGGATGGAGGAAGGAACCTGTTTTGACCAAAGGTAAGGAAATGGCTGAGCTGCTGAGTGGCTACTTTTCCTCAGTATTTGTCAGTGACACTATTTGCTCCATGACAGCTCAGGCCCTGGAACTGGAAGACAGGGATGGAGAGCAGAAAGCAGCCCCTGCAATCCAGGAGGAAATGATCAATGGTCTATTGTGCCACTTAGATGTGCACAAGTCTATGGGATCCACCCAAAGGTACTTAAGGAGCTGGCAGATGTGATCACCAAGCCACTTGCCATTATCTGTCAACAGTCCTGGCTAAACAAGGAGGTGCCATTTGACTGGAGGCTGGGAAATGTGATGCCTGTCTACAAGAAGGGCCAGAAGGATGATCCAGGGAACTACAGGCCTGACAATTTGATCCCAGTGCCAGGAAAGGTCATGTAGCAGGTCATCCTGAGTGCCATCACATGGCCCTTAGGAGACAACCAGACCATCAGACCCAGTCAGCATGGGTTTATGAAAGGCAAGTCCTGCCTGACCTGATCTTTGACATAAGGTGACCTGCCTAGTGGATGAGGGAAGGTCTGTGAACAGTATCTTCCTGGACTTAAGTAAAGCCTTTGACGCTGTCTCCCACAGCATTCTCCTTCAGAAACTCATTGCGCAAGGCTTGGATAAGCGCACGCTACGCTGGATAAAAATACTGCCTGGCTGTCCAGGCCCAAGGTGTGGTGGTGAATGGAGTTAAATCTGGCTGGTATCCAGTCACAATCAGTGTCTCCCAGGGTTCACTACTACAGCCTGTCCTCTTTATTAATGATCTGGATGAGAGCACTGAGTGCACCCTCTGTAAGTTTGCAGATGACATCAAGCTTGGTGGCTGTGTCAATCTGCTAGGGGTTAGGGAGGCTTTGCAGTGGGATCTGGACAGGTTAGAGCAATAGACCAAAGTTAATTGTATGAAATCCAACAAGTGCCAGGCCTGCACTTAGGTCACAACAACCCCATGGTAAGCTACAGACTTGGGGATGTGTGGTTGGAAAGCTGCAGCTTGGAGAGGGACCTGGCAGTACTGGTTGATAGTTGACTGAAGATGAGTCAGCAGTGTGGCCAGGTGGCCAAGAAACCCAATGGCATCCTGGCTTGTATTAGAAACACTGTGGCCAGCAGGAACAATGAAATGATCATGACCCTGTACTCAGCACTGGTGAGGCCACACCTTGAGTACTGTGTTCAGTTCTGGGCCCCTCACTACAAGAAGGACATTGAGGTACTGGAGTGTGCTCAGAGAAGGACAACAATACTTGTGAAGGGCCAGGAGCACATTGACTGTTAGGAGTGGCTGAGAGAGCTGGGGTTGTTCAGTCTAGAGAAGAGGAGGCTGAGGGGAGACCTCATCACTCTGTATAACTACCTGACGGGAGGTTGGATCAAGGAGGGGACCAGCCTCTTCTGCTTGGTGGCAAGCAACCGGACTAGAGGAAAATGCTACAAGCTGCATTAGGGTGGGTTTAGTGGGATATTAGGAAATATTTCTTCACTGAAAGGGTTATCAAACATTGGAATGGTCTGCCCAGGACATTGGTGGAGTCACCATCCCTGGGCATTCAAGTGGCATATAGACCTGGTGCTTAAGCACATTGTTTAGTGTTGACCCTTCAGTCCTGGGTTGGGGGTTGGACTGGATGATCTTTGAGGTCTCTTCCAATCATATATTTTGTGACTTTGTCCCAGTTCTATAATAGCCCTTTTTTTTATCTTCTTCTACAGCTCATTCTAACCCACCCTGTACAAACACTCTCCTGGAACCAGTAATTAACAACAGTACAATATTCAAACAATGTTCAAAACTGAACACAATACATTTGTCTACCTTTGCTGCTTGCTGGCATAAATAAAATCTGTCACATAATTATTGGCACATACAGCGATCTGTATAAGCAAATTCTAAATTAGCTTGCTGGAAAACAATAAAAGACTGTAAACACATTTGTAATGCGGACTCAGAAATGAGTCTCTGTAAAAATGGATATGTTTTCTGTATTGTGTCTTGTGATGTTATAAAAAAAATCCTCAAGCAGTCAAACAATGGCTAAAAGTGGGAGGCTGGCACTGTCTGTTGAGGAGAACTTTTGGAAGAGCAGATGAGACAGAGGCTGAACTGGCATCAAAGCCAGAATATACTTAGAGACATATTCAAAGTCAATCATCCCCAGATATGACCAGAAACCTGTCTGGATTCCAAAATATGATGGAAAAGCACAAGAAGAGCATGCCCAGTGCTTGGAGATCAACTGATGCAAGTGACACTGAGGGCTGACTTATGTGTTGGTCAGGAACATCAGTTTGGTAGGGATGAGTGCGATCAGAGCATCAGCAACAGGACCTTGTCTTAGCTTACAGACACAAATGACCAGAATCTACATAACCTCTGTCCATTATGACAGGGAGTTGCACAGAGCAGTGTTATTGCAGCAAGATATCATGTTACAATCTTTACACATTCCTGAACACACATGATCAGTGACCATTCACTACCTGACACTAATTTCAGTTCTTTCCCTTTCCCAGGGCCCATATTGTTTATCGTGGAGGGGATGCAATACTTCTCTGGGAATTGCCACCTGTCTTTTCAAACACCAGTCCTCACTTGTTCCCTTCCCTGGATCTAAAACAAAGGATGGGAGTCATGGCACACCAACCTTGTTTATACTTTCCATGTAGTCCCAGTCTAAAGTATGAATGCTAACCTCACTGAGTTGGATTTGCTTCTGGGTGTGCCTACATACCTGCTGACTACAAAGAGACAGAACATTTTCCCCAATTGAGCCCTATGATCGGAGATGAAATAGTGACAGACACAATTTCCTTGTAGTTGTGGAAGCACAGTGAAAGAGGTGAAGAGATGCAGCAGAAAAATCAAGGTGAAAAGCATGTCTTACCACTCCCCTTACAGTTATCAAGACCCTTAGATTCACACAACGTGGTATGCTATTCTTTTGGATGTGTGCTTGAAAGGTTTATTCAAGTACAGGTGCAACTTTTTACTTGCTACCTTTCATTTCAGGTCTCTATTTCTCCTACCTTGCTTCCTTGGTTGGTCAGACCATAAACACAAACAGCTTGTCCTTTTCTGTGGTGCACTATAGTTGGTTCAGTATCTTTGGCTATGCACATAAAAAGTTAAGTCTGTAACTAATAAATCACAGAATCAACCAGATTGGAAAAGACCTCAGAGATCATCAAATCCAATCTAATACCTAACACCTCCTGACAACTAAACCATGGTTCCAAGTGCTACATCCAATTCCTTTTTGAACACCTCCAGGGACACTGACTCCACCACCTCCCTGGGCAGCTCATTCCAATGGCAAACAACTCTCTCTGTGAAGAGCTTTCTCCTCACCTTGAGCCTAAACTTCCCCTGGTACAGCTTGAGACTGTGTCCTTTTGTTCTGATGCTGGTTGCCTGGGAGAAGAGACCAACCCCTACCCTGGCTACAACCTCCTTTCAGGTAGTTACAGACAGCAATAAGGTCTCCCCTGAGCCTCCTCTTCTCCAGGCTAAATAACCCCAGCTGCCTCAGCCTCTCCTCGTAGGGCTTGTGCTCAAGGCCTCTCACCAGCCTCGTTGCCCTTCTCTGGACACGTTCAAGAGTCTCAATGTCCTTCTGTAACGGGTTGGGGCAGACCCCCTCCCCACCACAGGCAGAAATAATGACTCAAATCGATTGCAAAAGTGATGGAAAGTTTAAATAGAAAAACAATAAAAAACAACAATGAAAGTTTTACAGAGAACCACAAGCACCGTGACAAAGGAGAGAAATCCCAGAACACACCCAAGAACATCCCATCCCCACCTGGGGGTACACCCAAACACCCCCCCGCCAGGGCTCTTTCCTTCCTACCCCCCCCCCCGAACCCAGCCTTGGGCCTGGGCAAGCCCAAGGGAGGTGGCTCACACCATTTTACCTGGGCAGCAGCGGGGCGAAAGAGGAAGTGAAGACCCCGCGCTGATGTATTATAGGGGAGCAGGGCATTATGGGAAATGGAATACCTGGTTTCCTGTGACCACCCCTGCCCCTGGGCTGGGCCCACCCCTTGGGACCTCCCAGGTGTGGTCTGTGCAGTGGCATCTGGTCCAGCACCCAGTCTAAGCCACCACACCTTCTTAAATTGAGGGGCCCAGAACTGGACACAATACTGGAGGTGTGGCCTAACCAGTACTGAGTACAGGGGCAGAATGACTTCCCTGCTCCTGCTGGCCACACTATTTCTGATGCAGGCCAGGATGCCAGGATGTTGCAGGATGAGCTCTTTGGATCCTGCAACAATTTCCTACACTGAAAACGTTTCCTTACAGCTGTCAGGGCAAAGCCGTACTCTTTGTTCATCATGGTAGAAGCACTGATGCTGCTTTAAACTGAGGCAAGCACTTGTAAAGAGCTTCTAATAGATAAAGTATAAATGTGTTCAGGTTGAGAGGCACCTCAGTCACATACCAGCTCCAAATGCAAAGAAGAAACTCTTGTCTGGATACTCTTCCAGCAGGTGCTTCACCCTCCTGCCCATTCGCTCATTTCGCTTGTAGATGAGCTCCTGGCGGAAGTATCTGTTTATCTCTTGGGCAGTAACCAGTTCATGAGCTAGAAGTGTAGTATTAATGAAATTTGGGACCTAAGGAAGGAAAACAAAAGGTCTTCATGAAATGGGAATTTATTTCACGGCAACCATTATGGACAGGTATTTTGCTTCATCATTGAATGTAGCAATCACCTTGTCCCTCAAGGCACATCCAGTAGGACAAAGCCTGAAGGAAGCTAAAAATTTGCTCACAAACTTCTAATTGTGCAGTGCTTCATTTTTCTCAACAGGTAATTCCACAAGCCAGCCAGGTGATGTTTTTTTTTTTCTCTCATGTAAAGTCATCAAATAATTTCAATAGGCCAAACAATATATTCTAGATCCTGATTGCTTGGCTGAAGAAAATATCTTTAGCTATCCACCTCTTCCTTAAATTGCCATAGGTTATGACATAACTATACTCACTACACTCTTCTGCAAGAGTTTGACTGGTATCAAAGCCCTCAGGACAACTGTGCAGTTTGAACTAATTAACAAAACCATCCCCAAGCCTCCCAAAAGAAAGGATAGATTTTGTCATTGAAAGAAAGTATTACTATGTCTGGCTCCCTTGTCCTCAAGATACCTTTTCAAATATTAGCCTCCTCCCATGACGACCTCCAGGGCAACCGTGTCTGCACAACACTCTGACCACTTGTTAGTGGAGAGAAATACGGGACTGGAGTTGCAGCCGTCCTGTATGCTTGACAAGTAACACTGGGCGTTGCAGCTATGGGGTCGGCTAAGGAGAGAGTCCTCAAGTGGCTGCTTTGTGGAAGCACAGCCACTAAGCCAGATGCTTTCCTTTGCCAGGCTCAACAGATAAAGTTGTTTTGAAGCCACTCAAAGACTATTACCAATTGTATTGAAAGGGTTCTTAGACCACAGCGGGACATTGCCAGGCAAGCAGAGGGGTCAAATAGAATTTACAGAGAAGTTCTCAGGTGCTTAAAACCAGAAACTGATCCTCTTGCAGACTACTCAGCTGCACTGTGCCTTGCAGTGGAGCCTGACATGTAAGTAAAGGGTAGTTGCTCCCTGGGTGATATGCATGCTTTGGCAATGCATATGCATGCATATGCAGCCTGCATCTGCAGGCTGGAGTGTGTGCAGGACAGAAAGATAACACGTGCACAAAGGTCAGTGCCAGAGAAGTAAGGGTTAGTATGACAGTGTTTGGAAATACCCAGCAGCACTGCACCAAAAGGCCATAGGAAAATGGTTATTCATCAGGGAAAGCCCAGGTACCAACACACCCATTTGTTCAGCACAGTAAAGCTAGAGCCTAGGCTCTCACTGATGTACCACATTGCCAGGCACAGACAAAAATAGATAGGCCTGATGTCTCAGTCTGTGGGTAGCTAATCTAATAGACCAAACAGGCCCCTGATGGGCATTTTCTCCATGTTTGAAGATCAGAACATTGCATTCCACTCTGCTGCTTAGGAAACCATTTCCATAAATCACAACTCTGAGGGCTCAGAAGGTTTTCTTTTCCTTAGTATTTGTCTAAATCTGTATTTTCTTTGTTTCAATCCACTTCTCTTCTTTGGGCCTTGCCCACAGCACACAGTCATTCCGAGAGGGAACATTAAAAAGCTTGAAACTTGCCCAGCCTCACACAACCATCCAAGTCACAAGTGCATTTCCCTGTGCTGTTGTTGCTATTGCACAAAAGAGCCTGCTGTGGCTTTCTGTTCATGCTAAATTCCTAAGATAGCATAATTCCACAGGAAAATAAAGGATTAACTCATACAGCTTTGATGCTAAAGCAAACATGGCATTTGTGAAAAGGCTAAGTCAGGTGCACCTTTGCTGCTTGTGTGCAGCCAGACAGGGCTGAGGAGGCACAGACTCTTGGGACAGGAGGCACAGGAAAGCAGACGTGCCACAGAGCCAGCAGCATGTCTTTGGCCATCACCTGCAAAGACCCTGCCTGAGGAGCAACAAGCACGAGTGAGACAGAGGTTAGTGCTATAGGGATATGTACATAGTGCAAGGGCTACAGTGGCAAGACTCACTTGAGCAGTATCATGGTTGAAGATGATGGAGCTGAGGTTCCCACAGTTGTAATGCTTGATGAGGTCTTCTGTCGTATAGGGGATCTGGAAACTGCCTGCTCGGAGGCTCTCCTGCTGCAAGAGAGTCTGATTCAAAGCAAAGACCACCTGAGGGAGGGGGAGAGGGAGGAAAAGATAGAGTTCCCGGTGAGTTCTCATCTTGCCCCTTGAGAAGTACACAGACATACAGCCACTTGCTGAGGGCTCTCTGAAGCTGCTCCAGCTCCAAGTACCCCAGTGCACATGTCAACAACCCATGCTTCCACCAGGCCTGCCTCAGGTTCCATGGGCTGGTTCATAGGAAACTGATTCACCACACATAACTTAGGAGGTTTTGCCCATGAAATTAATAATACAGAAGACAGAAAGGTGAAAACTTAAATAGGGCAAATCTTGCTCTCCTGAGTAACAGTTTGCCTGACCACTAGAGTCCTAGGGCCTGACTGATTTCTATCTCCACAGCTCCTCAGCCACCTACTTAAAATAAGCATGGCTTCTCCTTGTTTGCCCTTTCTTTCTCATCCACATTTCTATTCCCAGTGAACCTCTTCCATGACAGGAAAGAGGGAAGATCAGCAGAGGACACTCCAGGTGTTGCACACCTTCAAGCACAGTATGGCTGTTCCAGGGTGCTGGCCTCAGGGCCTGGCCAGAGAGCTGCTGCTCCAGCTGCTTCTCACCAGGGGGAATGCATACCACATGAGGATGACTGCCACTTATTAGGCACAAGACAGCAGTTTGGAGACAAAACAGATGCCCTCTGTACCTCTCCCTCACTGCTTCATATGCTGCAGCAGGCAGCCACAGAGCCCTGGAAAGGCAGGGAGTCAAGGAAGCACTTGGGTCAGAAACTCCTGGGCTAAGCATGGGATGTCAGTGGGCACACTAGTGGAGTGTAGAGCTGGCTACTTGTCCACACAGAGAGCAGCTCTCCATCAGCATATACGAATACAAAAAACCTGCCATCCCTCATGAACACAGCACTTACTCAAGCTACTGCTGGTTTACATCAAGACTGGACAAATCTACCTGTCTTGCCCGCCCATCCTTCCCTTCCTTCCTTCCTTTCCTTCCTCCCTCCCTTCCTTCCTTCCTTCCTTCCTTCCTTCCTTCCTTCCTTCCTTCCTTCCTTCCTTCCTTCCTTCCTTCCTTCCTTCCTTCCTTCCTTCCTTCCTTCCTTCCTTCCTTCCTTCCTTCCTTCCTTCCTTCCTTCCTTTCCTTCCTTCCTTCCTTCCTTCCTTCCTTCCTTCCTTCCTTCCTTCCTTCCTTCACTCGTTTTCTCACTTTCTTTCTCACTTTCTTTCTTGCTTTCTTTTTCTTTCTTTCCTGCTTTCTTTCTTGCTTTCTTTCTATTTATTATGATTTATTTCTAAAGGAAGTAAGCTGAGGGATATTGCTGAGGTCTTGAAAAACATTTCAATAGTTAGTTTTCAGAGGGCTATTTTTAAAACTGTTGTGACTCTGCAGTCAGATGAGGGCTGCACGTAATTAATTCCTCCTGGATATTTGCCTCAAACACAGGGCCATCATTTAAAACATTTTTTTTTCCTCCTTTAAACAATTGGTTTGATTTTAGCATAATTTAGAAATACAAAGGAGGTCAACTGTTACAGATCTTTTGTTTCCACTAACAGAAGTAATACGATTCAGACTTGCAGCTAAAATTTTCTGAAGTTTAGGTGTGGTTGTTTGGGCTGGGTACCCCCTGCTGCAGCCACATAAGATACACCCCTGGTGTCCAGGTGTCCAGCCCAGTGAGTGGACACGGGAAGCTGCATATTTCATCTTATAATGTCCTGCTCCCTATAAAACCACAGCAAGGTCTTACACTTTCTCTTTCTTCCCTCACCACTCCTGTGGAGATGGTCCCTATCTGGTAATGGTGGGGGAGTCATCTCGCAGCCTCTTGGACCTGGCTAGGCCTAATGCCAGGAGGAGAAGGGAAAAGAGCAATCTCAGATCTGGCCAGCTGAGATTAGCCAAACAGCAGAGGGGGGAAAGAAAGAGCCCTGGGGGTTTTGGGTGTACGCTCAGGTGGGCAGAGGGGAGTGTTGGGATGCTTCTGGGTATGCTTTGGGATGTCTTTTTGTCACTGTTCTTGTTGTTCTCTGTAAAATATTCACTGCTTTTCTATTTAAACTTTCCATCACTCCTGCAGCTCATTTGTTTGAGTCTTGTTTTTTTTTTTTGCCTTAGTGGGAGGCAAGGGAGGCTCTGCCTTCCAACCCACCACATTAGGTAACTTGGCACAATAAAGCAGTATATAAACAAATAAAGCATCAGGCATGCTGAGGCATTCAGAGCTGCATGCAGAGATGAAACTGCATACAGATATGAGTCTCACAATCTATTTTTATAAGACACTGTTTCTTGAATTCAGTCTTCTCCTAACTACCCCCTTTGTTATCCTGAAGAGTGCTTTTACACTTGGGAACTGAAGGTATCACCAAACCATGGAACTCACATAGGAGTAAGCACACGCTTAATGATTACATGAACCAAATCTTGGGATTACAGGACAGATGTGGAAACAAACAGGTGCAATTTGCCTTCCCCTAATGCAACAATCCATCTCCTATGGAAAGTTGCAGATCCCACCAAACTTGAAATCACACTGTCCCCACTACAGCTACACCTTCCCATCTGGGTCCAAACCCCTGTAAGTTTCACTAAATATGTGAATATTTATAAATATTTAGCATCAGTTCTGGAAGGGCATTCTGGAATAGTAACATTCACTCCCATCTTATGTTTTGAAGGGCAGGATTCACTTTTTTTGGTATAAACTACACCTGATTAAAAGAATACCTGCAGGCTGACCCTCAAGAAAGTTACATCACACTAACCAATAGCTACCTTGCATAGAACCTCTGTTTAATTGGAAGTAAATTAAACAAAAGCAAGTAAAACCACTATATGTCTGAACAAAAGTGTGCACTACACTCTGAAGCCATTGATTTACATTTGATTGTCTTCACTCACCACACAGAGAAGCTAGAACGGTTATTTATGACCAGATGAGATTGACTGAGAGACAAGCCAAATCCATGCTGAAAATGAGGGATTTCTATAGCCAGGACTGCTAGGCCATTCCAGGAAATTCTTTTATGTACAATTGGTCCAGACAAAAGCACTTCCATGGGAATGGCTTCTTTTGTAAGTTATTTTACTACCACAGTAGCATCCACTTGATCAATTTACCATTGATGTGATATGGCCCTTTCTAGACTCTGCAGCCTCTGAAACAATGACTAGACAGTTTCTGTCCACAGAGTTGGGATAAAACCTGTGTCAGTCTCCTGATCTGCTCAGGTAGCTGTGTCTCAAATATAGAGCAAGCACATCAAAAAAGGGTTTCCAATCTTTACTGTTTGATTTTCACCTGAACACAAAGCAGCTTCTGTACAGAAAACAGTAAGACATGAGAACAAAGCAAATATTTGTCTATTTGTTGTACTTCCACAGCCTGCACTCTTGCTGTCCCTTGATCTGTATGCTGTCCTCTCCTCAATGCACATTGCTTCCCACCTTCCCCTGCAGTGTGCTCTAGGTGAAATATTGGCTGTGCCAATGTGCCGGAAGATGAGCCGCCAGGGCAGACGGTCAGCCTGGATGGTTAATGAACTTTTAATAGAACTAAGGGAAAAAAAGAGGATGTATCGTCTTTGGAAGAAAGGTGAGGCAACCCACCAAATGTTTAAGGATGTTGTCAAATCATGCAGGAAGAAAATTAGGGAGGCAAAAGCACATTTAGAGCTTAAACTGGCCTCTACTGTGAAGGACAACAAAAAGTCCTTCTATAAATATATTCATAGCAAGAGGAAGGGCAAGGACAACCTCCACTCCCTGGATGACATGGTGGGAAATGTTGTATCAAAGGATGAGGAAGAGGCAGAGGTACTTAACACCTTCTTTGCCTCAATTTTTACTAGAAGGACAGAATGTCTTCCTGATAGCTGGCCTGCAGAGCTGGCAGAAGGAGCCAGGCAGCTGCACAGTTTCACTATGTTCCATGAGCAGGGGGTTGGAACTCTCCTCAGCAGCTTGGATCCCCACAAGTCCATGGGACCAGATGGGATCCATCCTAGGGTGCTGAGAGAGCTGGCAGATGAGCTGGCCAAGCCACTCTCCATCATTTTCCACCAGTCCTGGCTCACTGGAGAGGTCCCAGATGACTGGAAACTGGCCAATGTGATGCCCATCCACAAGAATGGCCGCTTGGATGAGCCAGGGAATTCCAGACCTGTCAGCCTGACTTCAGTGCCAGGCAAGATTATGGAAGAGGTCATCCTGAGTGCAATCACACAGCACTTCCAGGATGGCCAAGGGATCAGGCCTAGGCAGCATGGATTTAGGAAGGGCAGGTCCTGCCTGACCAACCTGATCTCCTTCTATGATCAGGTGACCCGCCTGGTGGATGTGGGGAGGCCTGTGGATGTAGTCTACCTGGACCTCAGCAAGGGCTTTGACACCATCCCCCATAGCAAACTCCTGGCCAAGCTGTCAGCCCATGGCTTGGACAGCAGCACACTGCATTGGGTTAGGAACTGGCTGGAGGGCCGAGCCCAGAGAGTGGTGGTGAATGGTGCCACATCCAGCTGGTGGCCAATCTCTAGTGGTGTCCTCCAGGGATCAGTGCTGGGCCCTGTGCTCTTTAATATCTTTATTGATGATCTGGATGAGGGCATTGAGTCAATCATTAGTAAATTTGCTGACGACACCAAGCTGGGGACAGGAGTTGATCTGCTGGAGGGTAGAGAGGCTTTGCAGAGAGACCTTGACAGGCTGGACAGATGGGCAGAATCCAACGGCATGAGATTGAACACATCCAAATGCCGGGTTCTGCACATTGGCCACAACAACCCCATGCAGTGCTACAGGCTGGGGTCAGAGTGGCTGGAGAGCAGCCAGGTGGAGAGGGACCTGGGTGTACTAGTTGATGGTAGGCTGAATATGAGCCTGCAGTGTGCCCAGGCAGCCAAGAGGCCCAATGGCATCCTGGCCTGCATCAAGAACAGTCTGGCCAGCAGGAGCAGGAAGGTCATTCTGCCCCTGTACACTTCACTGGTTAGGCCACACCTGGAGTCCTGTGTCCAGTTCTGGGCCGCTCAGTTTAGGAAGGATGTTGACTTGCTGGAACGAGTCCAGAGAAGGGCAATGAAGTTGGTGAGGTGTATGGAACACAAGCCCTATGAGGAGAGACTGAGGGAGCTGGGATTGCTTAGCCTGGAGGAGACTCAGGTGTGACCTTATCACTCTCTACAACTACCGGAAGGGAGGTTGTAGACAAGTGGATGTTGGTCTCTTCTCCCAGGCAGCCAATGCCAGAACAAGAGGACACAGTCTCAGGCTGCGCCAGGGGAGGTTTAGGTTGGATGTTAGGAAGTTCTACACAGAGAGAGTGATTGCCCATTCGAATGGGCTGCCCAAGGAGGTGGTGGAGTCACCATCATTGGAGGTTTTTAGACGGAGACTTGATGGGATGCGTGGAGCCATGGGTTAGTTGTTTAGGTGGGTTGGTTGACGGGTTGGACACGATGATCTTGAAGGTCGCTTCCAATCTGATTTATTCTAAATAAATATGCAGTCTCTCCTCATAACAGACCTGGCCACCACCCCAGCACACAGGTTTAGCCACAAGAGCATCTTCTTTCCTTGTGGCCTCATGAAACTAGCACACAATGAACTTCCAACAATTAAATCTGTCTCAGGAGTATGGTCTAAAACTGCAATGACTACCTGCTGGAGACACAAACCATCTTGCATCCCTTCATACCTCTGACCTTACCACTGACATGGCACAATGCCATCCTGTTGAGGCAGATTTGACAGCTCTCCAATCTTTGCTAAGAATACATCTTTCTGGTGTGGAGGTGGGAGAATTTACATTAAACACATTAGGAAAACTCATGATGCCAGCAGCTGAAGGGCTTGCCTGCCCACCTGGGAAAGCACAAAAGACCTTTTAAAATGATGTGGTTCAAACAAACAAACAAGCTCACTGCCCAGGATTCTGATACTCCATTATGACCAAAACTGCCTGGGGACAGAGCATCTGTCAGGCTGCCACAGACCCCACAGCCCAAATGGCAGATTTGTGTGGCACTGGCATGGAAGACTACAGCTGAGAATTTCCCATGACAAACACCTTTCTCCATTTGGAGAACCCTACCCACTGTGTGGGCAGTGGTCACCTCCTCGCAACTGGTCCATCAGTTTGCATTTCTGCTCTCCATGTTGAGACTGGCAGGTCCAGAATCAACATATTGCTTGATTTGTTCAGGAAAACCACATCTACCCATTCTGTTACACCATCATAGAATGCCATCAGATTAGTCAGTCATGACTTGGTAAATCCATGTTGACTATTCATGATCATCTTCTTCTCTTCCAAGTGTCTAGAGATAACCTCCAGAATGAGCAGCTCCAACATTTTTCTAGGTATGGAGTTGAGGCTTTTTTGTTTATAAAACATTCAGCCATAGCGTCCCTTCCCTAAAGACACAGCCTCAAACGGTCACAGTCCACCCCTTCTAAACAATTTCATTGGCTATTCATACTGTCCATCCAATCCAAGACAATATTTACAGTTCGTAAGTAAAGTTCATAGTCCATTCCGGCCATACTTAGATGTAGATGATTCAAAAGTCCAAGAAAATCAGGAAATGAGAAAAGTGGAAAACAGTTTATCTCTTCGCCGACGAAGCGAAGAAAAGGGAAAGAGGGATTCTCAGGGTCTCTTAGTTGACTCAGGGCTCTCAGGGTTCTCAGGGTTCGTGCACCATAGATTCCTCGTTGATTCTTCCTTTGGACGCGATGTAGCTGTACAACAGTTTGAAATTAAACTCTTTCAGCTAAAGTTAAATTTCTTTGTGAAATACACTGAATGAGACCTAAGAATTTGTGTTAAGCTGTGCTCCTTAAAGAGGCGGTATAGAAAGTATATATAGAATAGAATAGAATAGAATAGAATAGAATAGAATAGAATAGAATAGAATAGAATAGAATAGAATAGAATAGACCAGGTTGGAAGAGACCTTCAAGATCATCATGTCCAACTTATCATCCAACACCACCTAATCAACTAACCCATGCAACCAAGCACCCTGTCAAGTCTCCTCCTGAACACCTCCAGTGATGGCGATTCCACCACCTCCCCGGGCAGCCCATTCCAGTGGGCAATCACTCTCTCCGTGTAAAGCTTCCTCCTGACCTCCAGCCTGAACCTCCCCTGGCACAGCCTGAGACTGTGTCCTCTTGTTCTGGTGCTGGCTGCCTGGGAGAAGAGACCAACCTCTGCCTGTTTACAACCCCCCTTCAGGTAGTTGTAGAGAGCAATAAGGTCACCCCTGAGTCTCCTCTTCTCCAGGCTAAGCAGCCCCAGCTCCCTCAGCCTCTCCTCATAGGGCTTGTGTTCCATAGAATGGTCCAGGCTGGAAGTGACCTCCGAAGGTCATCTAGTCCAAGCTCTCCACAGTCAGCAGGGACATCCTAAACTAGCCCAGGCAGCCTGGGCCTCATTGAGCCTCACCTTGAATATCTTCAAGGAAGTGGCCCCAACCACCTCCCCAGGCAACTTGTTCCAGTGCTCTACCTCCCTCATAATAAAGAACTTGCTCCTGACATCAAACCTAAACCTGCTCTTCTCTAGTTTGAAGCCATTGTCCCTCATCCTATCACCATAGGTCTTAGTAAATAGTCTCTCTCCATCCTTCTGGTAGACCCCCTTCAGATACTGGTGCTGGAAGGCTGCTATTAGGTCTCCCCAGAGGCTCCTCCAGGCTGAGCAACCAAGCATGCAGCCAAGCACCCTATCAAGTCTCCCCTTAAAAACCTCCAATGATGGTGACTCCACCACCTCCCTGGGCAGCCCATTCCAATGATGAATGACTCTCTCGGTGAAGAATTTCCTCCTCACCTCGAGTCTAAACCTCCCCTGGCGCAGCTTGAGACTGTGTCCTCTTGTTCTGGTGCTGGTTGCCTGGGAGAAGAGACCAACCCCTTCCTGGCTACAATCTCCCTTCAGGTAGTTCTAGACAGCAATAAAGTTTCCTCTGAGTCTTCTCTTCTCCAGACTAAGCAACCCCAGCTCCCTCAGCCTCTCTTCATAGGGCTTGTGTTCCAAACCCCTCATCAACTTTGTTGCCCTTCTCTCGACATGCTCCAGCAAGTCAACATCCTTCCTAAACTGAGCAGCCCAGAACTGGACACAGGACTCAAGGTGTGGCCTAACCAGTGCAGTGTAGAGGGGCACAATGACCTTCCTGCTCCTGCTGGCCACACCGTTCCTGATGCAGTCCAGGATGCCATTGGCCCTCTTGGCTGCCTGGGCACACTGCAGGCTCATATTCAGCCTACCATCAACCAGTAGCCCCAGGGCCCTCTCTACCTGGCCACTCTCCAGCCACTCTGACCCCAGCCTGTAGCTCTGCACGGGGCTGCTGTGGCCGATGTGCAGAATCCGGCACTTGCATGTGTTCAATCTCATGCCGTTGGACTCTGCCCATCTGTCCAGCCTGTCGAGGTCTCTCTGCAAAGCCTCTCTACCCTCCAGCAGATCAACTCCTGCCCCCAGCCTGGTGTAATCCGCAAATTTACTAATGATGGACTCAATGCTCTCATCCATATCATCAATAAAGATATTAAAGAGCATATATATATCTCTTCCAGGTATCTCTTGAATTGCACTGTTTTACTAATTTCGAAATCTTTCCTGTGTTGCAATCCATGTAAATAACTTCACAGTCACCCTCCTTGCAAAACTATTCTTCCTTTCATCAGAACTCCCCGCTTGCAACTGCTAGCAACTGCACTCTACTCTGCTCTATTAAGTGTATTCATACTAACATCAAAGCATCTCCTGAAAAGACGTATTCAGAGAACAAAAGTAACAAGTTTATTAGAAAGGGATTTTTTTGCTGATCCATGTCCCATTGCCACTGTGATGTCTCTGTATTCCCTCAACCTTCTCCCTCTTTGTACTGTGGAAAAAATCGATTAAGCTCTGTGACACATACATTGCTGCAAGGCTCATTCTCCTCCTGGAGGGCTCTTCAGCTGTCAGGAGACACTTTTCCCCTTGGCTAGCATTGTTGGAATGGCCTCCGACGCTAAGGGGTGGGGAAGAGGAGGGTAGAGCCTAGCAGATGCCTTTTTTTTGTCAAAGACAAAAGACCCCCTGCCATCCTCTCCACTTTTCAGCACTTTCATGCACATTGGATCAAAGTGCTATCTGCATATGAAAGGAACTTGGCATTATCTGCCTCAAATTAGCCTATCTTCATCCCGCTAGCCTCCAAGTATTCTCAACAAAAGCACTCACATCTGTTCCATCATTTGCCTCATCTTCTATTTTTTTTCTGTCCCCTCTCATTTTTTGAGGGCCACTCACCCCTTGAATTATAGCTGGTGGAGCATCTTCCTTGCTCTGGGACTGTTCAGCCAGACAATTTGCTTTTATTAATGGATTGTACTAACGGATCAAGGGCTGCTTTTTTAGTTCCTTCCATGGTCTAACTACATCTATTACAGCTTCCATGCAGACTCTTCAGTCAATTCTTCCTTGCCCTTTCCCAAAGTGTGCTCCTATCCTTGCTCTTCACCTGGAGGAGGTCATTGCTTCCCTGGCCCAACAAACATTACTGCCCCAAATCACAAAGGCATTGTTACTATGAAAGCCAATAATCCTCCTTTGTCATGGTAATGGTCCATTCAGCCAAATCCTGAGAAAAAAGCAAAATTCCCACTCCAATCTGATGCAGCTTCTTAGATGTCTGTTGCCCATGCCTCCCTCAGCCGCCTTCAAGGCAGAAAATTGTGACAGGAAACCTGAACACTACTGCTTTGAGAAGGCCTGCAAACATCTGCCTGCACATAGAGAGAGAAGCCCGATTTTGGCAGGAGCTGAGGAAACCAACAGTAAATTTAACCCACCATCTGCAATCTTCAGAGGAACCTACATGACTTTCAGGGTTGTTGCACCAGATGAGATGTTCCCTGTGGTCTTTGCAACAAGATTTGGTAAAGAATAGAGGAAAGGGAAACTACTTTGCAAATGTAGACTACTTTTGTGAGAAAGAATGGATTCAGGTGGCTAGAAGAATAGAGTATCAGCTGGAGTGCAGGAACAAGAGCTGAGTTTATCAACTGTAGAAAAGGAGGCAAAGACTATAAAGATGTGGTGAAACTGTAGGGAGAAAGTTAGAAGAGCTAAGGCCCATCTTACACTTCATCTGGCTACTGCTGTGAAGGATCATGAAAAATGTTTCTATAAATACGTCAACAGTAGAAGGCAATTCAGCTGAAGCTGAAGAGGTAATTCAGCTGAGAGGAGACCCCATTGCCCTCTACAATTACCTCAAAGAAGGTTGGAATAAGGTGGGGGGGGTCAGTCTCTTATATGCAGTAAGTGACAGGACAAGAGGAAATGGTGTCAGATTGTGCCAGGGGATGTTCAGGTTGGATATTAGGAACAATTTCTTCACGGAAAGTGTTATCGAGCATTGAAACAGGCTGCCCAGGGATGTGGTAGAGTCCCCAACCCTGGATTCAGGATGTGAATTCATGGATGTGGCACTCAGGGACACAGTTTAGTGATAGTGGCTTAGCAATAGTGGGGAGAGTGTGAGCTCAAGGTGAGTTATTGTACTTGATGATCTAAAAGGTCTCTTTTAACCTCAACTATTCCATGATTCTAAGAGACAAGTTATCTGAGGGACTCACCCACAGGACAAGAGACAAGCAAGCCACTGAAGCCAAAGGAAACGGAAACTGTTCTAGGTTACCTACAAGGTACCAGGTTTGGTTTTATTCATGGCATTTGCCATTACCATGATCTTTCAAAGAGAGCTTACATGATCATTCAAGGCACTTAGATGACACTGTGTTTGCCTCAAATCAGACTCACCCATGCTGACAGAGGTTAAAGTAGTGAATTCTTTGGTATGTTGAGAGCAAACCTGGCCTGGCACATCTGTGTTTTTCAAGAACTGAACAAAAAGACACTCCAAAGTTTTTGGTTGTTATCTGCAATTTATATGGGAAAACACTAGCTAACCATTCTTCATCTTGGAGCTATAAATACAAGGGACTTTCAGCAATTTATTAGGCACTTTTGAAGCACTGAATCAATTTATCATCCTCCTCTTGATGCAGAAGGAGGGTAGATAACGCTGAATCAGAGGAACACTGCTTATAGCACTGCTGGAAGAAGTGCAACTCGTCGGCTTGTATGAGACCAAACCAATACGTAGTCTTGTCTGAATAATCTAGGATAATTTACAGGCTGTTACGTTTCCACTGACAGCAACAGAAAGAAACATGGGTTCTGGGTATCGGTATTACAGTATAACTTAGGTTGGAAAGGACCTCAAGGATCATCAAGTCCAACCTATCAACACAGAGCCCATGACTAGACCATGGCACCAAGTGTCACGTCCAATCTCCTCTTGAACGCCTCCAGGGATGGCGACTCTACCACCTCCCTGGGCAGCACATTCCAATGACAAATGACTCTCTCGGTGAAGAATTTCCTCCTCACCTCGAGTCTAAACCTCCCCTGGCACAGCTTGAGATTGTGTCCTCTTGTTCTGGTGCTGGTTGCCTGGGAGAAGAGGCCAACCCCTTCCTGGCTACAACCACCTTTCAGGTACTTGTAGAGGGCAATGAGGTCACCCCTGAGCCTCCTCTTCTCCAGGCTAAACAATCCCAGCTCCCTCAGCCTCTCCTCATAGGGCTTGTGCTCAAGGCCTCTCACCAGCATTGTTGCCCTTCTCTGGACACGATCAAGTGTCTCGATGTCCTTCTTAAACTGAGGGGCCCAGAACTGGACACAGTACTCAAGGTGTGGCCTAACCAAAGCAGAGTACAGGGGCACAATGACTTCCCTGCTCCTGCTGGCCACACTATTCCTAATGCAGGCCAGGATGCCATTGGCCTTCTTGGCCACCTGGGCACACTGCTGGCTCATATTCAGGTGTCTGTTGATCAGCACCCCCAAGTCCCTCTCTGTTTGGGAGCTCTCCAGCCACTCCGACCCCAGCCTGTAGCTTTGCATGGGATTGCCATAGCCAAAGTGCAGCACTCGGCACTTGGACTTGTTAAATGCCATCCCATTGGACTCTGCCCATCTGTCCAGTTGGTCGAGGTCCCTCTGCAGAGCCTTTCTACCCTCTAACTGACTAACATCTGCTCCTAACTTTGTGTCATCTGCAAACTTGCTGATGACTGACTTGACCCCCTCATTCAGATCATCAATGAAGATGTTAAAGAGGACGGGGCCCAGCACCTATCCCTGGGGGACGCCACTGGTGACTGGCCTCCAGCTGGATGTGGCACCATTCACCATCACTCTCTGGGCTCGGCCCTCCAGCCAGTTCCTAACGCAGCACAGAGTGTAGTGGTCCAAGCCACGAGCTGACAGCTTAGACAGCAGTTTGCTGTGGGGATTGGTGTCAAAGCCCTTGCTGAAGTCCAGGTAGACCACATCCACAGGCCTCCCCACATCCACCAGGCGGGTCACCTGATCATAGAAGGAGATCAGGTTGGAGAGGCAGGACCTGCCCTTCCTAAATCCATGTTAGCTGGATCTGAGCCCTTGGCCATCCTTCAGGTGTGCAGTTATTGCCGCCAAGATAATCTGCTCCATCACTTTCCCTGGCACTGAGGTCAGGTTGATCGGCCTGTAGTTTCCAGGTTCCTCCATCCGACCTTTCTTATGGATGGGGACCACATTGGCCAGTTTCCAGTCATCTGGGACCTCGCCAGTGAGCCAGGACTGGAGGAAAATGATGGAGAGCGGCTTGGCCAGCTCATCTGCCAGCTCTCTCAGCACCCTAGGATGGGTCTCATCTGGTCCCATATACTTGTGAGTGTCCAAGTGGCTCAGCAGGTCCCGAACTAATTCCTCATGGATTACCGGGGCACTACACTGCTCCCTGACCCCATCACCCAGCTCAGGAGGCCACTGTGAGAGACTAGTAAGTTTGTCTCTCTTGGTGTACCCAACAAAGATAAAATCACTTGCTGTTTGCCCAGACAATATGTATTGGGCAGAGCCACAAAGGACTCTTGGAAGGTGCAAAGATAACATTGCTCACTGGGCCATAGCTGGCCTACAACAATGGCCCAGCCATTCACACCTTCAGGGCAAGATAATCTCCACACATCAAGTACCCTGGGCAGGGTGAAGGAATGTGGGGGGATTGTCTGAATGGAGACGGGGGAGACAGAGATTCCCCCCACCCTCCATCCAAAAATCTTGCCCAAACACACAGCAATACACAGAAAGATTTCCAGGGAAACGATTTCCTGCCCTTGGAATTCCTGAGGGACAATATTTGAATACATACCTAAGGACTAAAAATTGTATAAAAGACTTGAGCAACTACTGGTTTGTAGAGAGAAACAGTGAGAGAAACAGAAGAGAGAAACAGAGGAGAAAAACGGGGAGAAAAGCGGAGATGAAGGAAAGCACAGGAGACGAACCATGCCACTGAGAAGGGAAAGCTGGGACAATGCTGCTCCGGAGAAAAGAAGCTGCCCGGAGGACCACAGCTCCAGTCAAAGTCTCAGCACCCTTTCTCTACAGACCCAGGCTGCCCAGAGGAGCCTCAGCACCATTCCTGTACCATCCCAACATCTCCCCAGAGGATCACAGCTCTTCTCCAGCAAAAGCCTCAGCACCGTTTCTCTACAGACCCAACATCTCCTGCAGCACCTTTCCTCCACAGACTCAAACTGTCTTGGGGGGGATGAGGGGTGTGGTAGTATAATTCCTTTCCTCTTCTCTCTCTCTTCTCTCTCTCCCTCTCTCTTCTCCCTCTTCTCTCTCTCCCTCTCTCTTCTCCCTCTCCCCTTCTTATGTCCACTTTAATATAATTCCTTTCCTTTTGTCTTTCTCTTCTCTAGCTGTTGATACTTTGGCCTCGTGTGTGCCTCTAATTTCACAACATGGGAATATTTAAAAGAACTGTGTCTCCAGACTGAGACATTTAATGTCTCCGGACCTTGACAGCCAGTCGTCCTGAACTCCTGCCTTGCTGTTAAAAATTGAGGCAAAGGTGTTCAGGACCTCAGCCTTTTCCTCACCCTTAGTTACAATATTAGCCTCCAGGTCCAATAAGGAGTGGAGGTTCTTCCCGCCGTTCTTCTTATTGTTAATATATTTGTAAAAATGCTTTTTATTGTCTTTGACAGAGGTGGCCAGCTTCAGTTCCAGCTGGGCCTTTGCCTCCCTAATTTTATTCCTACATAATCTAACAACTTCCTTGAACATACCTCAAGAAGCCTTCCCTCCTTCCAAAGGTGATACAGCCTCTTTTTCCCCTTAAATCCTCCAGGAGCTGCTTGCTCATCCAGGCCGGTCACCTTCCCCGCTGGCTTGCCTTTCGGCACATGGGAACTGCCAGTTCCTGTGCCTTCAAGAGCTCCTCTTTGAAGTAGGTCCAACCCTCCTGGACCCCTTGGTTCATGAGGGCTGGTACCCAGGGGACTTTACAAATAAGTTTCTTAAACAGGCTGAAGTTCGCCCTTCGGAAGTCCAAGGTGGAGGTTCTGTTGGTGCTCCTCCCTATCTCCCTGCATATTGAAAACTTCACTATCTTGTGGTCACTGCACCCTAGACAGCCTCCCACGATCACGTCTCCCACCAGCCTTTCCCTATTGGAGAACAGCAGGTCAAGCAGAGCCTGTCCCCTGGTAGGTTCACTTAACAGCTGCATCCGGAAGCAGTCGTCCATTCGCTCCAGGAAGCAGTCCTCCATTCGCTCAAGGAATCTTCTGGACTGCCTCCTCTCTGCTGAATTAAGTTCCCAGCAGATGTCTGGCAGGTTAAAGTCACCCACAAGGACAAGATCTGATGATCTTGAGACAGCCTCCAGTTGCTTGTAGAATAATTTGTCAGCCTCCTCATCCTGGTTGGGTGGTCTGTAACAGACTCCAACCAGGATGTTAGATTTGTTAGGCTGCCCTCTGATTTTAAACCACAGGCTCTCAACTCCCTCATCTTCCACCTCAAGTTGTGTGGCGGAGAGTGACTCCCTAGTATACAGAGCCACCCTCCTCCTCTTCTCCCTCGCCTGTCTCTCCTAAAGAGCCTATAGCCCCCCAGTGTAGCACTCCAATCGTGGGTGTTGTCCCACCAAGTTTCTGAGATGACGACTGTATCATAGTCACCCTGATGGATCAGGACCTCCAGCTCCTCTTGCTTATTGCCCAGGCTAAGTGCATTGGTGTACATGCATCACAGTTGGGTTCCTGACTTCTCAACTGACCCTACCTTGCGCCCTACTCTTTCCTATGCAGAGCGACTGATTGCCTCACCCACCCCCTTCAGACCTATTTTAAAGCCCTTCTAATGAGCCCTGCCAACTCCAGTGCCAGGACTCTCTTACCCCTAAAGCTTGACTACCCTACGTTCTCTCTCCCACAAATGGACCTTGAGTTTTCAGGAGAATGCAGCTTCCATATACCCTTGACCGATGAACAGTACCGTCTCTATCGGGGAAGGTTGTCCTCTTCGACTGAGAGCACAGCTTCGGGAGGGACACACATGGAGCGGTGACGGAGGAAGGGGACACCCACCTAACCAGTCAGATCAGCTGAATCAACCCTAGCGATCAATGGAGTGACAGATGTCGCAGCCAGATCGCCCTCACATCCAACATGCTGAATGCAGAGTAAGACCAGCAGTGAAACAGATTGTTACCATTCCATACGTTAGCTTGAAGCTCACAGCTGGACACCTCTACAACCTTGGCAGGACTTGCACCCATCTTTCTGTAGGGCTAGTTGGTGAAACTGCTGTTTCACCCCTCCTGTGAGAGCTCTCAAGATCAGTGCTGAGGTTCCTCTTAATTCTGCAAGAATACCTTAACCTTTCACAAAGGTCATCCTTGTGCAGAAAGCCTTTGCTCTGTGCTGGAAATGAGTTGGTGATGCACTTTTTTTATGTCACTAGAGAAGAATCAAACTTTTAAAAATTTTAATTCCCTCTTTGCTAAGGATTTTGTGTAAACATTAGCAAAGTTTGGTTTTCAATCTGTTGCAAATCAAACTTTCATCAAATACCTTTTTACCTCATCAAATAGAACTAGGGACCAGCCTTTGTGTGATTTTCAGGTTTCTACAGTCCAGAGCCAAAATTCAGAGCAAAGCAATGGACTTTTAACACATTGTGTGTAGAGGTCCTGCCTATCTCCTGCTCAGCATTTCTCTAGTTAGCAATGTCCAGATAGCTTTGGATTAGTATAGCCATGCAGCTCCTAAACTCAGGCTAAGATCTGACTTATGAACAATTAAACAAATGAAAAAGTGTTCTGAGCTTCTCTTAGAGTATGCCCATTTTCCAATTTACAGGACTGTCTAAACAGCATGCTAGTAGTAAGGGTTTCTTTATTTTGCATAATTATTTACTTTACAAGATTTTTAACAGAACCACCTCAAAACTGTCATAAAACTGTAACAGATGCAAAGTGAAAAATCTGAAAGTAGGGTTCCTTGTCTGAGACTGGTTATACTTCTAAAACTCATTGCTTGCAATTAGTGCTTTATTTGTTTGGTCTGGCTGATATTTTTATAAAACCTTCTACTAAAGTAAGAGCTCCTTTACTCCACCTTCTCTTCCTTCTTTTCCACTGGATACTCTTAAATGTAGTAAAACTAAAATATTTAGGTTAAAAAGGCAAAGTGGATTTTTTTGTTTGTTTGTTTTACTTTTAAACAGCTTTACAGAAACATTTACATGGAAAGGAAACAATTCGGCTTTCCACACTGCAGAAGTTCTGTAAAAAATGCAGGAATGGTTAAGACATCACTGTATCAGGAGGAGACTTGATGGGGTGCTTGGTGCCATGGTTTAGTTGATTAGATGGTGTTGGATGATAGGTTGGACACGACGATCTTGAAGATCTCTTCCAGCTTGGTCTATTCTATTCTATTCTATTCTATTCTATTCTATTCTATTCTATTCTATTCTATTCTATTCTATTCTATTCTATTCTATTCTATTCTATTCTATTCTGCCACTGCAAGGAATAAGATAGTAACACAGCCAAAGCCCAATCTAGCTCCATAGCTTCAAGGACAACACTTAGCAGTACTTTTTATCTTCCTGAAACACAGTAATTGAAACCAAACACGGTACTGACTACCTGGGGATTCAGCCTACAGTTTTCTTTCACTCAACCACAATGTTCTTTGGAGTGCTGTCAGATGACAGACTAAGTGTTACAGGTGCTCTCTTGCCTGCAGTGATTATTTTTCCACTCAGTCCTCTCTATCACAGTCTATGCAAAGCTTAGAACTTAATCTGACAGCAGCTGGAAAGATTGTTAGAAGTAGCCTATCTTAGAAATGCAGAGTGCTGAAGTTTTAAACAATTCCCAGCAGTTCTTGTGCACCTATTCCAGTGGAACACAATAATTAAAAAAAGAAAATTTTCATTGGTTTGAGTCTTTCCCTCTCTACCAAACTGTTGTACTTTACTCGTATTATTCATATAATCAAGACTATAAAGCTAACAGAGTAAAAAAAATTAGCCTTGCAATGTGATGAACAAGCTCAGACAGTTATTGTATGCCTTTCAGTAGACATGCAATGAGATACTTTGGATTTCCTTGAAGTTCTGCCATCTAGGAAAGCATGGTTCATATAAAGCACCCAACACTTACAAAACATTGTCTGCTCAACTGAACAATTAATTCAGGACTCTGGCTACTGTTGTAACACAACAACAATTTAGCACAAGAGAAGCTTCTGGTTTTCAAATGGAGCACAGCAGAGTAAGATAACCTTTTCAGCATACAGAGGTGAAAGGGAGAGTTTACATCAGCAGTAGACAACCAAAGAAAAAATCTCAAGTAAGAACAGCTGAAATGGTTCCCAGCTGGCTTCAGACAGATCAGAGGATGGAGGTTCTCACTGCTAAAGCTTTCCAAAAGAAACAGATGACAAAATATTCATAGAGTGAAACACAGGCCTAAAGCTGCACTATTTATAGTAATAGCCACATAGAAAAACTAGTATATCCCAAGGCTGGCTGGCAATTTATAAGCCATCAGATATGTTGTGTGAACCCCACGAGAGGACATTCTTGGAATGAGGCAGCTGACTCCACTGCCAGATACCATCTCTCCTCACCTACCTGGTTGTCTACATTAGGACATGTCCCACCTAGATGTGTTTGTGGAAAAAATTTAAAATATTCTGATTTTCAGGCCCATGAAAGCTTACCTGATGCCAACGCAATCAGTGTGCTGTTGGGCGTTTGCCATTTCTGAAAGATAGACTGTTTATTGCTAAAAAAAAACATTCTTGAATGGGTTTGCTGTATGCCAACGAGGACCCTTAAGGAATTTTAAGTGACCAAATTCACCTGACATGCAAGAAATCTCACAGATCAGGTAAAATGTCACTCCTAAAGTACAGAAGTTTTTAACCTGTGGACTTCTGTGACAGTTTCAATACATCCAAAGCCAGAAGAAAGGATTTTTTTTCCCTTCTGAACCCCAATATGTACAATTCTGTACAGTAAGTCTTTATAATTTTATTTCCTCTGATAATTACATTTTAAAGGAAAATATCAAGTCCCCAAACAGTAGCTGTGGACCACCAAAACATGTATTCAGAAAGGTGCTAGCTCAAATAGCATTACAGTAGCTTTGTAGCAGACATATACCAACATTGCCACTTGCAAGGGACCGAAAGAAAAAAAAAAATTGTCACAGAAAAGTTATCTGAACACTTTGGCAGGCAAGAAAGCCAGGAAGTGTTTCTGAATTCACACCCTTCAGACAACTAAACAGATTTATTAATCAGCTCAGCCAATGGTGTAGACAGAAGTCCCAGCAATAAGCTAACCTGGTTTTCTTTAGGGCCTTTCATCCCTGGATAATTAAAAAATTGTTCTGAAGGCCAAGGACAAGGCACCTTGCACACCAAGGCATGGCACCACAGCAGTTCCAGCACATGACCACACATACTCACTGTAAAGTTAAGCATCCTGGATAAATATTTGCTCAAGGACCCCTGAGAAAAGTGGAAGCATCTGCCAAGAGCACATAAGTTTCACAAAGTCACCAGGATCACAGAAGTCTCACAGTTACAATTAAAATGCCCTAAGGTAAGCAGGAAGGCTGTAGAGTGTGATGAAATGTGGGGTTAAAACAAGGACATGAAATGGCAAGACTTGTCTCCAGGGCACAGTGCGCTTTGGCCTTGGAAAGAAATGTGTAGGTAGTCTTCCTGGGCTAAGGAAGCACAATGCTTTTTCAGTAGTTATGTGGGAAAGCTGCAGTGGAACTGGTAGCAAATCAACCAGCAACTCCCTGTACAGAAAAATGGAAGAATATATTGGCTTAAGTCTATAACTTTCAGCAAAAAGCTTTGGTGCACTCAGAATTGTGTAAAAGGTTTTAAAGGCATGCTGGGATGTGAATCATCATTCTTCAAACACAGTTTTGGAAATAGCAAACTATATTGTACACCATCAGTTTCTTGGTAAATGTCTGTTAAAACTGTGTCGGAAATGTAACTATAAGGAGGAAATCAGGACAACAAAATTCAAGTTCACCCTCCCCAAATGTGCTAAATTTTGACAAGCTGTACTTTTAGACCAGTGAGATATTTCCCAGGAAGTGCCAAGTGCCTTAATTCTATGTTTTGGATGCCAAACCTTCATAGCATAGGCATGAGGTCTGCACTTCAACAAGTCAACTTTGAAAACTGAAGTTTGAATGAGAACACACCATATAAATAGTCTCAGATTAAGCTACATTAATACTATTCAAACATCTAAGAAGATCATCTTCCTCTGGCATCCTTACATTACAATATTAATGTGTATCTTCCCTGCATTAAGGAAGATCTACTGGAACTCTTTGAATTGTGTCTTCAATTAAAATGTGAGATGCTGGCTATGGTGGGTTGAAACTTTGCCCCAACATTAAATTTGCCAGACCAGCTCAGTTGGAAGCAAATGAAAGCTGTATTTACAAGCAAAAATACAATCTACATTGGAGTGCAATGAATATGTACAAAATATACAGTATTTACAATATCTACAGGCATTTACAATTAATATACAGCACAAGGACCCTCCTAGTCAAAGACCAGGAGAAAATACTAGCTTCTCCCTCTCTCCCTCTCCCATGCCCCTCTGTACAAAAGGGAGAAGAGACAGAAGCAGAGAAGTTAATACCAGTTCCAACAAAAGCAGTGCAGCCAAGGTCAAGCAGAAGCAAATTAGCATCTCTCCCAGAGTGAAGAAGTGAGAAGAGAGGAAATTGTTTTGGTACAACTAGTTTTAGTCCCATATCTCTTCCAAAGGGATTGTTTAGCATTATCATTATTTTCCTTTTTTACACCAAATAGCAATTTATTTACATTTTTACTATTTTCTTCTCAAGATCTGTGGAAAATTTTAAAGGCACAGCCTAAAACTACCACACTGGCCCACAAGCCCTGCGTTGCATTGTTAACACTGGATTAAGGATAAAAGAGTTCTGATTACCTCACTCTGGATAAAGACACCGAATATTATGAAAAGAAACTATCCATCCATTCAGATATACTACATACCTTCCTCATAAAGCTCCTATGTGTTATTTGAAAATATTCACATACATGATTTTGGATTTAGTATGAAAATAATGTTGATAACACTGTGATCTTTTTAGCTGTTGCCAAGTAGTGTTTATGCCATCAGTGATTTTTCAGTTTCTTGTGCCCTTCTAGCAAGACAGTGGCACAGGAAGCTGGGAGGGAGAATATCCAGGACAGCTGACCCCAACTGTCCAGAGGGATATGTCATATCATATGACATCATGTCCGGTTGGCTGAGGGGGACTGATTGCTGCTCAGTGACTGACTGAGCCTTGGTCACAGGGTGGTGAGCAACTGTATTATGCATCACTTGTCTCTTGGCTTTACTTCACTCCCTTTTTGTTATCTTCCTTTTCATTACTATTACTATTGTTATTGTTGTTGTTATTATTATATTTTAAACTAATTTCAATTCTTAAACTACTCAGTGTGAATTTTATTTGGTTTAGATTTTCTTTCTAAGATGGAGAAGCAAAGGAAAAGTGAGTAAATGGCTGTGTGGTGCTTAGATGCCATCTGGGGTTAAATCATCACAATGACAATAAAGCCTTCTGTCAAGTGCATACACACTACTGTCCAAAAAGTTAAGTTTTAATCACTTACAGTCTTTCAGCTGAGCAGTACTGCAAATTAAGTGTAACACTCCTGCTAGTGTCCTACTTGATTGCTCCTGCTTCTCTTCTTGCACTCAGAAGTAGCACTTCACACCACAGCACCACATTGAACTAGTTCTGATACATTGGCTGAAACCCTTCTATATGCTGCACAAACCTAAGCTCTACATAAAATTCCTTTCTTTCACCATTCCAAGACCCCTCTTCCAAATCTAATCTTCCCCTTCTGTGTGACCTGTTGGCATTCAGTTTGAGTTTGTGACTATCTAAATAAGCCTCAGACTCAGTGAAAGTACCCTTGGTGGGCTGGAGACCTCACAAGCTCAGCCACAACTCACTCCCACTCCCAGTTTTTTGCTGCTCTGGAGGTGGAAAGAAGGGTAAGGTTCATTCCAGATCGTTCCAAACTCAGTTCTTGATCTCATATGCTAGCTGACATCACATTTGCTTTTTATAATCACAGGCTGTCCATATCTTCTAGACTCAATGGCAATAGCTGTCAATGTTTCAGTATCAAATTCAAGTTGTGGTGGTGATGTATCAGATTCTCCTAACACAGATTCATAGATTCATAGAATGGTTTGGGTTGGAAGGGACCTTAAAGATAATTTAGTTCCAACAGCCCTGCCATGGATGGGGACACCTTGCACTAACCTAGGTCACTCCAGGTCTCATCCAACATGGCATTGAACATCTACAAAAAAGGGGCATCCACAACCTCCCCTGGCAACTTGTTCAAGTATTTTATCACTCCCATTGAAAAGAACTTCCTCTTTATGTCCAACCTAAATCTACCCTGCTTCACTTTAAAACCATTATCCCTTGTCCTCTTGCTACAAGCCCTTCTAAACAACCCTTCCCCAGCCTTCCTGTAGGCCCACTTTGGATACTGGAATAGTGCTATAAGGTGCTCCCAAAGCTTACTTTTCCTCAGACTGAACAGCCCCAACTCTTGTAGCCTGTCCTCATAGGGAAGATGGTCCAGCCCTCTTATCATCTTCATGGTCCTCCAGGTAGTTATAGACAGCAGTGAGATCTCCCCTCAGCCTCTTTCCAGACTGAACAAGCCCAGCTCCCTCAGCCACTCCTCACAGGTCTTGTGCCCTTCACAAGCCTCATTGCCCTTCTCTGGACACACTCCAGCACCTCAGTACCCTTTGCATAGCCAGGGACCCAGAACTGAACACAGTACTCAAGGTGCGGCCTCATTAGTGCTTAGTACAGAGAGATGATCACCTCCCAGTTCCTGCTGGCTACAGTGTTTCTAATACAAGGCAGGATGCCTTCAACTTTCGTTCCCACCTGGGTGCACTTCTGACTTAGGTTCAGTCGACTGACTCACTGTTCAATCAGAAACATGTTGCTTTTATAAAAGGCAGTTTCCAACAGAGTAACGTGCAAACACCAGGAAGTAATTAACCTGTACTATCCATCCCTGCAAAGGCTTCTACCAAACTCTTGCATACAGTTTGGAACACTGCTGTGACAAACTGAGAATCCAGAAAAGACTGGTCAGAGGCTCGGAAATACAAACTACAGGAAAGGATGAACTAAAAGTCTCTATTCAGAAATGAGAAGCCAGAGGAACAAGACAGGCATCATCGTAGCTCACTCTGCCGACAAAAGGTCATTAACAAAGGAAGAGGTCATCAAGTTGTCATCCCCAAGCTGTGGACCACAAGAAGACATCATCTTGAAACAGCAGCTGGTTTTAGGTATGGGGGGAAGATAAGATGGGAACAAATGAAGCAGGGATGGACTCTCCAGGGTCACTGTGCAGAGAGAAAGTCAGTGTCCAAAGTAATAAAGCAAATTTCTCAAATATTAATTTCTGATAAGACAATCTATGAAAAAGCATACTAGGCATTGATAAATTACTTAAATTGCACAGATCCATAAGATCAGAAATGTTTAATTTTGTTATACAACAGAATAATTTCATCTTAGAGACTGTCCATATAGTGGTGGTTAGCATTTCCTTTGGATCATGACACCTGATGACAGCAGAATTATCCACACCATATCCGCTCAGAATGCATGGAAGTGATCTGCAAGTGACAGCTCAGTCAGAAATTCTAGGCATTGGCAACTGGAAGCAGTTACTTGGTCCTTTTATTTCAAATGTATTCAATTAATTAAATAAACCAGTTTATTTATAAACCTACTTAACATACCAAGTGTTATTGTTAAATTAGCTGTTAATTTAGTTACTGAACAGAAACCATTCATGCATATCCACAGAACTCACAGATCACTCAACTTGCTTCTATAGCAAAGACAGATTCACAACATATTTCTAGCAATCAAAAAGGTTGGTGAAAGTGTGACCACAGCCAAGGGACTGCATAGGTCTCTGCCACACAGATCCCATCCACAGGTATTTATGGCAGAGGGAAAAACAAAGAAAGAAAGAAAGAAAAAAGAAAAAAGTCTTACAAGAAAAACCATGGTTTCTCAGTGCTCCAACTGTTCTTGAGAAATCATTTATCTGCTAAACCCTGTGCCCTTTACAAATTCTCTTCACACATCTGACCTCCCATTGTACTGCTGTGCATACACACTCTCACATGAACACCTACTACCAAGGGAAGTCCGAATGTTGTTTCAGAGCCTTGTTATGAAGCAGCTGGGACCACTCTCTAGGGCAGGATGGCTCCAGCAGAGATGTATATTGCACATTCACTTTCCTTCTGACACTGAGACAGGATAGGCAATGCACTTAGCAGTGATGTCAGTCCAGGGTAGCAGAACAAGCCCAGGAAGTCAGCCCAAAAAGTATGCTGACACTTTTCCTTTGCATTCTTGTTACATAGCAACACAGCTGAGAGCAAAGCCAAACCACAAAAAGCAGAGCCTTCTCAACCTCAGATATCTGAGCAAATGCATTACACTTTCCTGCCAGATGGAAAATGCAGTTTTCACAGCAACAACTGCAGTGACACTGATTATGGGGCTGTGACAACATAGATGAAGTAACTGTGAGAAGATTCAGGCCTAACATCCTCTTATAAACAGTGTCACTGAAAAGAACAAGTGTGCTTTAAATAGATTCTTCAAAATATAGTACTATATTGCTCTGTCCCAGACATCTCTAATGAACAAAGATTTTCAGATACTGACAGAGAGCACATGCCCCCAGACTCATTGGGATTAATAGAACCTGCTCTAATCCATTTAGCACTTTCCAAAATCTGTTTCAGGCATCACATATTTACTTATCTGGCAAGCATCACATCCAGGAGCAAAGAGTGAGTTTGGCCTTCAGAATGCAAGAAATATATAGGAAAATGTACAGGAATTTATGAAGCACTTTCAAGTTACTTCTCAAAAGACTTCTGTGGTGATTTATGAGCTGGTGTTCAGCACACATTGTCAAATCATTTGTATCTGCTACAGCACTCACTGGGCATTGCTCCCTGTACTAAGCAGAATCCCATGAACATGACTTATAGGCATGATTTAAAAGTTACCACAACCTACTGGCATTTATTTAACCAAGGAGACAAAGCCCTTGGAAACATTAGGTTCAGATCATATAAGAGCATCTGTTAAACACACTATAATCTAAAGGGACTTGCCCTCCTGCTATTTTTCAACACGTCTATTGGTGACAGAAGTATGACATACTGTTCCAGTCTCAAAAAATAATTAAATTTACACTCGTATGAGCCCTGAAAGGAGAGAAATCCTGAGACATCACCTGCTCTCCACCCCAGAAGTATGTAGAGAATTCTTCTGGTGCAGCGCTATGCTCTAAAATAAACATAGTTTAGAAGATAATCTTCTCAAACACAACAATATAATCTTTGCTAGAGGAACAGAGATCTATTTAGAGGCAAGAAACAATAAATACATGCTACAGCTGGACCTCTGCAATGCTACACCACTGTCAACCCTAATAAAATGTCTGCTAATGCAAATTAACAAAATCCACCTTCACCAAATCTCTTAACAGAAAGACTTTTTTTATAACAGAAAACATCACAAATAAGAGCAGCATCACCTGAGGTTAACAGACACAGTAACAGAACAGGGGAAAGAGTAAGCAAGACAACTCTATTCTGGTACTTTCTTCTCTACTAGGCAATTACTTGGGTGTTGTTTACAGAACAGATATTGTACATGACCACAAAAACATGTATGTTGTAATCTTGATGCATGCTTTCCACCTTTTGCCATTCCAACAGGACATTATATTCAGAAAGAAAACACTAAAAATCTATTTATTAACATAGCTTCAATGCATGTGAAAAATTTGGACTTGCTAAAGGGGCTATATCCACCTTCATTCAAAGCAGTCACACTAGTACACATCTCCTTAGCTTGCTTTGCAGCAGCAATCCTGCTTGACTCCCCAAAGACTACTGAAATGGCTTGGAAAAGAGATTCTCAGGCTAGGAAAGGATCAGCTTCTCAAAAGTCCCTAAAAGAATGAACCTTAAGTATGACTAAAGCTTGTGGAAGGTCATGCTAATTTTGGAAAGCCAACAGCAGAAACAGTGTGCTATCACTCTCTCTATTCTTGTGAAGACCTTTGCTACTGCTGTTTCTAAGTACTGCAGGAGTCTATTCATTTCAACATCTTCGTTACAGCTCTTCACTGCACTGTTAATCCTGATGTTACGTAAAGAACAGAAGAGGTAGGAAGGTAGAGGCAGGGATACGAATTAAACTCTGGTCTTCCTATTGTAATGGTTCAGCCAAGAGACCCCAGGATCTTTTTTTCTGTGGCATATCATGTCAATGGAAAATTACAATTTTGCAAAAAAAAAAAATCTATTTCAAAACACAATCAAGACTACATTTGAGTACATTCCAGCCAAAGACTTCCTAACCTTCTGACAAAACTTTTGTTTAAAACTCTGCCTCAAATCCTCAGTGCAAATCTAGTCAATTCCACACAACTGCCAGTAAGGAATTGCAGTGCTGCCACAGAGCTGGCCAAAAATAAGCAGGCATAGGTGAGATATATAAGGCACTACATCGCATTGTCATCCTGCATAAATCATATGGAAATCCTCAGGAGCATGATGACATCTGCTTTTTATGTAGTCTAGGGACAGAAACTTGCCTTCAGCTACCACTTGCAAGTAAGGCTCTGCACCTCCTTCTCCTGATGCAGTGACAAATGTTCCTTACCTGCCTTCCAAGATGATAGCCAGAAGGCAAATCACTTCAAGGGTATGTATGGCTTGAGGGGATCCTCTTGCATGCCCCAGGGGAACATCCTTGTTCTATTACCTCTCATTTTGAAATGCCTGCACACCAACACAAGCAGAATGGGGAAAGAACTAGACGTGCAGGTGTAGTCGCAAGGCCAGGAAATCATTGAAGTTACAGAGACATGCTGGGATGGTGTGCAACTACTGGAAGTGTACAAGTCCATGGGACCCAATGAGATACATCCACAGGTGCGGAGGAAACTGGCAGATGAGGTGGCTAGGCCACTCTTCATCATATTCCAATAAGTCCTGGCAGTCCAGGGAGGTCCCCATTGACTGGGAAAGGGCAAACATAACCCCCATTTTCAAGAAGGGAAAGCGGGATGACCCAGGGAACTATAGGCCACTCAGTCTCACCTCTGTGCCCAGTAAGATCATGGAGCAGATCCTCCTGGAGGCACTGCTGAGGCAGAAGAATAACAAAAAGGTGATTGGGTACAATCTGCATGACTTCACCAAGGGCAAATCCTGCCTGACAAACCTGGTGGCCTTCTATGACAAGGTCACAACATTAACAGATGAAGGCCAAGCAACTGACATCATTTACCTGGACCTGAGTAAAGCCTTTGACCCTGTCCTGCGCCACATCCTCGTATGCAAGCTGGTGCAGTATGGGTTTCGTGGATGGACCATTCAGTGGATAAAGAACTGGCTTGATGGCCACACCCAAAGGATGGCTGTCAATGGGTCCATGTCCAGGTGGAGGCCAGTGACAAGTAGAGTTCCTCAGGGACCAGTCCTGGGACCAGTCTTGTTTAACATCTTTGTTGCTAACATGGACAGTGGCACTGACTGCACCCTCAGCAGGTTTGCTGACGACATCCAGCTGTGTGGTGCAGCAGACATGCTGGAGGGAAGGGATGCCATCCAGAGGGACCTTGACAGGCTAGAAAGGTGGGCCCATGACAACCTCCTGAGGTTCAAGAAGCCCAAATGCAAACTCCTGCATATGGGTCAGAGCAATCTCAAGCAGTGATATAGGCTGGGCAGTGACTGGCTTAAGAGCAGCACTAAAGAAAAGGACCTGGGGGAGCTGGTAGATGAGATTCAATCACAGAATCAATAAGGTTGGAAAAGAGCCCAGAGATCATCAAGTCCACCCTATCACCCAACACCTCGTGACTAACTAAGCCATGGCTTCAAGTGCCACATCCAATCCCCTCCTGAACACCTCCAGGGATGCTGACTCCAGCATTGACTTCCTGGGTAGACCATTCCAATGGCAAACAACTTTTTCCATGAAGAACTTTCTCCTCACCTCAAGCCTAAACTTCCCCTTCCACAGCTTGAGACTGTGTCCTCTTGTTCTGGTGCTGGTTGCCTGGGAGAAGAGACCAACCCCCACCTGGCTACAACCTCCTTTCAGGTAGTTACAGACAGCAATAAGGTCTCCCCTGAGCCTCCTCTTCACTAGGCTAAATAACCCCAGCTCCCTCAGCCTCTCCTCATAGGGCTTGTGCTCCAAACCCCTCACCAGCCTTGTTGCCGTTCTCTGGACACATTCCAGCAAGTCAAAATCTTTCCTAAACTGAAGGGCCCAGAACTGGACACAGGACTCAAGGTGTGGCCTAACCAGTGCTGAGTACAGGGGCACAATGACCTCCAAGCTTCTGCTGGCCACTATTTCTGCTATTTCTGATGCAAGCCAGGTTGCCATTGGCCTTCTTGGCCACCTGGGCACACTGCAGGCTCATGTTCAGCTTACTATCAACCAGTACCCCCAGGTCCCATTCTTCCTGGCTGCTCTCCAGCCACTCTGACCCCAGCCTGTAGCACTTCATGGGGTTATTGTGACCAAAGTGTAGCATCCAGCACTTGGACTTGTTATATGCCATCATGTTGGACACTGCCAATCTGTCCAGCCTGCCAATGTCCCTCAGCAGAGCCCTTCTACCCTTTAACAGATCAACACCTGCTCCCAACTTGGTGTCATCTGCAAATTTACTGGTGGTGGACTCAATGCCCTCATCCAGATCATCAATAAAGATGTTAAAGAGCACAGGGCCCAACACTGATCCTTGGGGCACACCACTAGTGACTGGCCACCAGCTGGATGTGGCACCATTCACCACCACTCTCTGGGCTCGGCCCTCCAGCCAGTTCCTAACCCAATGCAGTGTGTTCCCATCAAAGCCATGGGCTGACAGCTTGGCCAGGAGTTTGCTATGGGGGATGGTGTCAAAGGCCTTGCTGAGGTCCAGGTAGACTACATCCACAGGCCTCCCCACATCCACCAGGCGGGTCACCTGATCATAGAAGGAGATCAGGTTGGTCAGGCAGGACCTGCCCTTCCTAAATCCATGCTGCCTAGGCCTGATCCCTTGGCCATCCTGCAGGTGTGCTGTGATTGTCCCCAATATGATCTGCTCCTGGCACTGAAGTCAGGCTGACAGGTCTGGAATTCCCTGGCTCATCCAAGCGGCCATTCTTGTGGATGGGCATCACGTTGGCCACTTTCCAGTCATCTGAGACCTCTCCAGTGAGCCAGGACTGGTGGAAAATGATGGAGAGTGGCTTGGCCAGCTCATCTGCCAGCTGTCTCAGCACCCTAAGACGGATCCCATCTGGTCCCATGGACTTGTGAGCATGCAAGTGGCTCTGCAAGTCCCTAACTAATTCCTCATGGATTTTAGGGGTACTACATTGCTCCCTTGACCCCCTCTACCAGTTCAGGAGGCCAGTTATCCTGAAGTCCTCCTGCCTTATTGTTGAAAATGGAGGCAAAGAAAGTATTTAGTACCTCAGCCCTTTCCTCATCTTTAGTTACAATGCTCCTCTCCAGGTCCAATAAGGAGTGGAGGCTCTTCTTGCCCCTACTTTGAGCATTAATATATTTACAAAAACGCTTTTTGTTATCTTTCACAGGAGTGGTCAGCTTGAGTTCCAACTGGGCTTTTGCCTCTCTAATTTTTCTCCTACATGATCTAACAACATCCTTAATTGTATCACGAGTTGCCTCCCCCCCTTTCCAAAGGCAATGCATCCTCTTTTTTGCCCTTAATTCCTTCAGGAGCTGCTTGCCCATCCAGGCTGGTCACCTTCCCCACCAGCTCATCTTTTGGCACACGGGCACAACCTGTTCCTGTGCCTTCAAGAGCTCCTGTTTGAAGTAGGTCCAACCATCCTGGATTCCTCTGTTCTTAAGGGCTGCTACCCAGGGCACTCTCCAAATTAATTGCTGAAATAACATGAAGTCTGCCCTCTGGAAGTCCAAGGTAAGAGTTTTGTTATTGCTCCTCCTTATTTTCCCGCATATTGAAAACTCCACTATCTCATGATTACTGCACCCTAGACAGCTTCCTACCATCACTTCTCCCACCAGCCCTTCTCTATTGGAGAACAGCAGGTCAAGCTGAGCCTGACCTTTGACAGGCTCACTTAACAGCTGCATCAGGAAGCTGTCCTCCATGCACTCCAGGAATCTTCTGGACTGCCTCCTCTCTGCTGAATTAAGTTCCCAGCAGATGTCTGGCAGGTTAAAGTCACCCACAAGGACAAGATCTGATGATCTTCAGACAGCCTCCAGTTGCTTGTAAAATATTTCATCTGCCTCCTCATCCTGGTTGGGTGGTCTATAACAGACTCCAACCAGGATGTCAGTTTTGTTAGCCCTCCCTCTGATTTTAACCCATAGGCACTCACTCCTTTCGTCCTCTACCTCAAGTTCTGTGGCATCAAGAGATTCCCTAATATCCAGGGCCACACCTCCTCCTCTTCTCCCTCGCCTGTCTCTCCTAAAGAACTTGTAACCCTTGTAACCATCCAGTTCAGTACTCCAATTGTGTAAATCATCCCACCACATTTGTTATGGCAACTACATCATGGTGAATCAAGACTTCCAGTTCCTCATTTGTTACCCATACTGCATGAGTTGGTGTACACGCACTTTAGCTGGGCTCTCTGTAATGCCTGCACCCACATTTATAAATCCCTTTTGCATTGCCTTATAGTCCTGAGCCTTGATACTTCATCCTTTAGCTCAGCCACCAAATTAAGAAGATAATTCACCTGGTCACACCTCACATAGGTGTTGTCTCCTTCACCTTCCACTCCAAGTGCCAGGCTCCAGCACTCTCTGCAGCTAGCAGCCTGCACACCTGTGTGCTTGTGCACCGGCTCTGTCTGGGTACCTACTGTTTTTCTAATAGCCTTTGGCCAGGTTATTACTATGGCTCAATCTCTTCAGGCAGGTGAAATTAAGTTTCAGGGCTTCTAATGTTAGTTGTTAAACTAACATCCCTGAGGGACTCCGCTTGTCATGGGTCCATGTCTGGATGGAGGCCAGTGACAAGCAGAGTCCCTCAGGGATCAGTCCTAGGACCTGTCTTGTTCAACATCTTTGTGGGTGACATGGACAGTGGCATTGAGTGCACCCTCAGCAAGTTTGCTGATGACACCAAGCTGTGTGGTGCAGCAGACACGCTGGAGGAAGGAGGCCATCCAGAGGGACCTTGACAGGCTGGAGAGGTGGGCACAAGCCAACCTCATGAAGTTCAATAAGAGCAAGTGCAGGGTCCTGCATCTGGGTCGAGGCAATCCCAGGCACAAATACAGGCTGGGCAGTGACTGGCTGGAAAGTAGCCCTGAGGAGAGAGACTTGGGGGTGCTGGTGGACAAAAAGCTCAACATGAGCTCTCAATGTGCACTTGCAGCCTGCAAGGCCAATTGGATCCTGGGCTGCATCAGGAGAAGTGTGGCTAGCAGGTCGAGGGAGGTGATCCTCCCCCTCTACTCAGCCCTGGTGAGACCCCACCTGGAGTACTGTGTCCAGTTCTGGAGCCCCTATTACAAGAGGGATGTGGAGGTGCTGGAACGTGTCCAGAGAAGGGCCACAAGGATGATCAGAGGGCTGGAGCACCTCTCCTATGAGGACAGACTGAAGGAGTTGGGGCTGTTCAGTCCAGAGAAGAGAAGGCTCCGAGGTGACCTAATTGTGGCCTTCCAGTATCTGAAGGGAGCCTACAGGAAGGCTGGGGAAGGACTTCTCAAGATCTCAGGTAGTGATAGGACTAGGGGGAATGGAATGAAGCTGGAGGTGGGGAGATTCAGGCTAGATGTGAGGAGGAGGTTCTTCACCATGAGAGTGGTGAGACCCTGGAATGGGTTGTCCAGGGAGGTGGTCGAGGCCCTGTCCCTGGGGGTGTTTAAGAGCAGGCTGGATGAGGCTCTGTCCAGCCTGATCTCGTGTGGGGTGTCCCTGCCCATGGCAGGGGAGTTGGAACTAGATGATCCTTGTGGTCCCTTCCAACCCTGAATGAAACTATGAAACTATGAAACTATATATTCCACCTGACTACTATATTTTGTCCAAGCTACCACAGAGACTTCTGCACTCTGTCAGCTGACCCAGCATGCGCCACTCACTGCAATCCAGCCAGGAGGCTCTCTTGCCAAATGGCATCGTGCGGCTCAGCTCTCCTGCACTTAAATTTCCTCCAGCAGGCACATGAGAGGATGATCCTGCCAGTCCTCACTGTCTGCCAAGGTCCTCCTGCCCCAAAAAGCTCCAAAAAGTAACCAAAATACAGACCTCTCAGCTCAAGCACGCCAGTCCTGGTGCCAGTCCCAAGGCAGCTCTCTTGCCAAAATAATCAACATAAGCCACCAGTGTGCACTTGCAGCCCAGAAAGCCAATCACATCAAGAGAAGCATCAAGAGAAGCATAGCCAGCAGGTCGAGGGAGGTGACTCTCCCACTACACTCAGTTCTGGTGAGATCCCACCTGGAGTATTGCATCTAGTGCTGGAGCCCCTATTACAAGAGGGATGTGGAGGTGCTGGCAAGTGTCCAGAGAATGGACACAAAGATGATCAGAGGGCTGGAGCACCTCTCCTGTGAGGACAGGCTGAAGGAGTTAGGGCTATTCAGTTTGGAGAGGAGAAGGCTCTGAGGAGACATTACTGCAGCCTTTTAGTATCTGAAAGGGGCCTACAAGAAAGCTGGGGAGGGACTTTTTAGGGTGTCAGTTAGTGACAGGACTAGGGGGAAAGGAACAAAACTAGAAATGGGTAGATTCAGATTGGATGTTAGAAAGAAGTTCTTCCCCATGAGAGTGGTGAGACTCTGGAACAGTTTGCTCAGGGAGCTGGTAGAAGCCCCATCCATGGAAGCTTTTAAGACCAAGCTGGATGTGGCTCTGAGCAACCTGATCTAGTGTGAAGTGTCCCTGGCCATGGCAGGGGAGTTGGAACTAGGTGATCCTTGAGGTCCCTTCCAACACTGACAATTCCATGATTCTATGACTGGATGTCTACACGCCTTTTAGGAAAGACAGGCCAGCAATGTGAAATGGTGGAGTTGCGCTTTATGTGAAGGGCAACCAGAAGGCATCAATCTCTTCCTCAGGGAGGACAAAGAGCAAGTCAGGAGCTTATAGGCAAAAATTAAGGGGCAGGCTCAGATTGGGGACATCACTGGGGGTATTTACCAGAGGCCACCCATGGAAGAGGAAGTCAGCAAGGCCTTGTACAGACTGCTGAAAGTAGTCTCACAGTCACAGGCCCGGGCTTTCATAGGAGACTTTAGCCACCCTGATATTGTCAGGAAAGGTAACACAGCAAGGCACACAAACTCCAGAAAGTTCCTGCAGTGTCTTGATGACAGCTTTTTTACACAAGTGGTGGAGGAGCCAATGAGGAGACATGTGCTGCTGAGCCCTGAACTAACAAACAAAGGAGCACTGGTTGAGGATATGAAGGCTGTTAGCAGTCTGGGCTGCAGTGACTATGAGACAGTGCAGTTCAGCATCCTGCATGGAAGAAGCAGAGCAGTAACTAGTATCAGAAGCCTGGACTTCAGTAGAGCTAAGTTTGGCCTCTTCAAAAACCTGCTTGGAGGTATCCCATGGACTGGGGCTCTAGAAGGAGGATGTCACAGAATAGGCCCCGTCAGCAGCCAAGTCCCATGCAGCCACTCACACATGCAATCCCCCAGTTGGATGGGAAGGAAAATCGGGAGCGAAAATGCAAAATCCCATGGGTTGAGATAAGGAGAGTGTAACAGAACAATACAAAGAACAAAGAAACAACAGGAATATCAAGGATACTACCAAAGAAAGCGATGCTGTGTATGCTTGCCAAGCACCAAAAAATACCTTGAAGGGGTACCTTTCCTTTACACCTGACAGAATTCACCTCCACAGGCTGAGAGTATGTGCCTGTTTTCCAGTCACGTGGTCAATGGCCTCTTCCCTAGACAAGTATCCCAGCTGCTTGGTTTCCCTGCCCTCTAATTCCAAACCACTGGTCCCATTGTCCCAGCATCAGAGCAGCCAGATGATAAAGTGCTTGCCTGGATGGAGGCCAAAATCCTTTTGCATATCTCAATTTTCAGTTAAGGTAGGGTTTGGTGATTACCCCTGGCCCTTCCTCCTTTTCTCATGAAGGCCCCAGTTTACCTTCACTAAGCAAACAGATTTTTTTAATATTTCTTTCTCCATACAGGGGCAACTGTTACCAGTACAGGTTGGTCTGTATCTAGACCCAGAGACCATTTCTTCCCCTTGAAGGCACTGCATACTGTGGACTCCATAGGCATGAGCAAGGTCCCAGCACATTGCAGTGATCTGTGTCTCTCAGGAAATGCCAAGCTGACAACAGATTTATTTCCAAATATTTTATTCTGCACCTGTTCAGAGGCAGAATTTCAAAACACTGGAGATGACCTCTGCTCTAGGCACATGCCCATACTCTCCACCTTACCCTGCCACTCATAGTTCTCTAGCCTCATGGCAGATCTCTGGGTGGTATTCTTGGGGAAGGGGGGTAGAAAATGTAACCCTAAAGAAGACCTGGAACAGCAACAAGAGCATGCCAGCTGTCCATCCCAAGGATATTAAAAATTCTCAAAAGCTGACAAACTGTCCTGTTCTGTCTCACCCACACCTTGAGTGAGATTAGTAATAAATGACAGTGCTGCACACAGGTATCACCTTCACCTCATGATCAGTGGTATAATCATATAATAATTTAACATTATCCAATAAAGCAACATAGTTGTCCTGATTCCAGAGATGGTAAATATCACTACAGGGAATACATACTCCACATAAGACTTACTATAACACCACCATGTGAACAAATGGATTGACATGGTGACTGGGGACTATTGATCACAGAACCACAGAATGTTAGGGGCTGGAAAGGACCTTGAGAGATCATCTAGTCCAACCCCCATTCCAGAGCAGAATCACCCTACCAGGCCACATAGGAACTCATCCAAGCAGGTTTTGAGTATCTCCAGAGAGGGAGACTCCACAACCCCCCTGTGCAGCCCATTCCAAAGTTCTGTCACCCTCACAGTGAAATAATTCTTGCTTCTGTTTCCATGGAACTTCCTATGCCTCAACTTCCACCCATTGCCCCTGTGTAAATTTTTTTTAACATGCTTTGGTCAGATTTTTCATTATTTCATCTCTTCATGCCTCTTGTTGGGTGGCAAAAATTACTGTCATGATTTAGACCCAAACAGCAACTGAGCACTAAGGGTAACTAAGGGTATATTTGCTCACTCCTTCCCCAGCCCTGGTGAAATGGGAAGGAGAATCAGGAGAAAAAGGTTAAACCTTGTGTGTTGAGATAAGAAGAGTTTAATCAACACAAGGAGAGAAGAAACAACAGTAGCATCAATAATATTAATGAAATAGTATATTAAATGAGTGATATACAACATAACTGCTCACCAACTGGAAACTGTCACCACCACCGCCTGAAGTTACAGCTGCTTCCCCAGGCCAGCCTCAGCCTTGTGTTGTGGGTTGAGTTGAATTTGCTGATGGATATTCAATACCATGCTGACATCATGCCAGCTTCAAAATCCAAGTGATGGCTGAACCAAAGTATCATGAGGCTTGAAGTTCAGATTGTAACATGAGAGGCTTCCTGTTTCCAGTTGCTGCTTCCAGTTTAGGAGTGTTGGTCTTTTCCACTGGGCTGGCTGTGGGCTTGGAGTGGGGAGAATCATTTTACCACTGGTTCTGCTGTAGCTTCTGAATTTTGCTGTACTTTTCTGCAAAATAAGCTAAGGTAATTGTACATTTTTCATTTCTAGTAAATTCATTATCTCAGCTCAGAGGGGTTTTTGTGTTACTTCCCCTCACATCTGTGCTGGGAAGGGGAGCTTGTGGAAGCAGGCTGTGTTAACCCAGGGCAGTGTGACAACAGTATGGTACTGAATAATCCATTGGCTGGTTTGGTCTCTCTTCACAATTTCTTCTGAAAATAAACACTAGCCTAGCCAAACCAAGGACAGCACATCTGATTAGATGGAGAGTGGAACTGCACATTAAATTGAGAAGAGTCTACAGAGGAGCAGGCCAAATCAAGGACAGCTGGACAAACTTTCAACACAAAACAAGAGAATGAAACAGTGAGAAAGACTTTTGCCAAATAGAGAGTAAGAGGACTCTGCTGGTTTAGACCATACAGCTAATAATTACTGATAGAACAGTAGCCAATCATTGGCACACCTCTACAGACAGCTTGCTGTACAGTAATATAAGTTTGCACAATCCACAATGGGCTACCTCTGTGACTGTTTCTGCTGTACCCCCTGTCTCTCAACACAACAACACAACTATTTCCCGAGGCACCCTGGTCTTGGTACAGTGAATCTTAAAAGCCCTACATAGCTACAAATTAGCACAGGAAGCCAGTGGTTAGCAAAGCCACATGGTGTCCTCACTGTCTCACTAGGACAAGTCTTGAAGCTCCCCATGGGTGCCCTGAGAAGACCTGGACATCTGAAACCTTAAGGGATATATGAAGAGTGATGAAGAACATCAAGCATCTATCTCACAAGCTGTACCATGTCTTTAATTCTACAACTAAAGATTAGGTTATCTTCTCTAGTTACCACTCTGCTTGCCAGATGATGAACAGCACAAGGGATGCACTCTAACATTTCAGTGGCAAAACCTGGTGTAAGTCAAGATCAGCATTGCTGAAAAGTCTTAGAATGAGACTCTGCAAGGTTACACATTACTTGAAAATATGATAAATACAGTATGAGCAGATATTCACAAAGAGCTCTACACTCTAAAAATTACAGTCTAAGTGACTGCCACTGGCATAGCCTGGAGTGGTAGAAAAGCAGTGATGCCAAAACTAGGAACTGGTGGCCTGTGCCTGCATATTGTCTCACTCGCAGATGGTTCTGTAATACTTCTGAGTAGCCAGTATCTCAACTTTGACTTTCCATTCCAAAACCATTCCACAACCCACCTTCCCATGGTTGCTCATGCTGTGCAATTTTGAAGCTTATCCCAGCAATTCCTTCGCTGTTTGACTCAGATGGGGACATAGCTGTTTCCTACAAGAGTTCTGCTGTTCCTCAGTAAGTAAAATGGAAAATATGTCTTCCCGGAAGGAGCCAAGGCTGAGAAATGGATTTGCTTCAGGTCATACTATGAGACCCAGAAACTATTTTCATTCATGCAAGCCTTATCAACAAAATAGTTTTGCCCTACCACTTGTATTAGAAATCACATCAGAGATAAGGGACAACTACTTCTACTTAGATCAGTCTGGAGCAAGTACAGCTTCTGCCCTCATTAAATGTTAATGCAGCACAGCTTTCAGATGGATGCTTTCCCAACAACATTAACTGTCAGCTATGTAAGTCCATCAGTAAAATCCTCTGCTGGAACCTTCTGTGACCAAGATAAAGCTCTTGTTATCAGCTAACTTAAGTACTATTACTCTCCTTTAGGGAAATATCTCAGCCAGAGCAAATCCAATTAGAAACAGAGTAAGTCATCTACAAGGTATTTGAAAGCTTAGCAGAAACCTACAACACCTAAGGTGAACTCAAACATTGGAGGGTCTCCAGACTTTCATTACATCACCTGTAGCCAGACCCTAGGTGATAAACTGACTCACTTTTAGGGAAGTTAGGCTGGATTAAGAAGCAGTGAAAATAGGAAACAAACTGGAATTTAAGCAGAACAGCAGTGCCGAAGCATATGTCCACAGACTGAAGCGTAGAGGCAGGTATTTGAAAGCAGAATCTGGCACTGAACAGGATCTTGCTCAGTCAAATGTGAATTTCTAACTTCAAAGCAGATGTTCCCCTAATTCAGCAGTGCAGCACCTCTGCATGGCATGGCTGACACAAGGAAGAAGGAAGCAAGATAAGTGAGGTTTTTTAAAACCAAAAGTCTATAGATGGGTTCTGAACAGAAGCACTGCATTGTTCCTGGGAGAAAATGGCATATGAATAACCTCTGGTTCATTGGAGAAGTGCTTGAGAAAGGTAGCACAGAAACCAGGAACTCAGCTGGACAGGAAAATGAAAAGCACATGCAGCAACTGCATTGTTCCCAGCCTTGCAACGTTATGTTTTTGCTCTCTCTATATGGTAGAAGCTGATAGGTATCAGTGCAGCTTCCACCACTCTAGAAGCTGGGAAGCTCTTTTAACTCTCTGTGGGATAGCATTGTCCCTGTATAGCACATGCCCTAGTAAGTGCATTTCTCTTGCATATGCTCTGTTCTCTAATTCCCAGATGGAGGAAAAACTATTAATTTTTACCTCACAATGTGGCATACCTCACTTCCTCAGTGAGTGGAAACGTAAGCCTTATTCTACCACTCCCCATATGCTCTTGATGACTCCCTACAGCTCTGGCTGTGCAACCCACAGAGTATGCAGTTATATGAACCTGTCCAGAAATACAGTCCAGAGGACATTTTCCATGCAGTGTGCACCAAGACATGCGAACTAGCAGGAATTTGGACATTCTTCTCAGCCACATCCAGGCAGGTGCATGCAGACTCAGGTGCATGCAGACTGAGGGCTGGAGCACATTGGGGAGATCTGCTGCCCTCAGCTTGGCACTTGTCTGCCAGTACCTCACACATGCTTGTACTCAATGCTGGAGGAGGAAACCTCCAACAGACAGCCACCCACAGAAAGCATGTGGACTTCCAGCACGCTCCTGAAGTGTTTTGGCCTGTAACCAGGCATCAGTAACATTTTCTTACTGGCTGCCTTTGTTTTTAAACAATGCTTGTGGAGGCCAAAGTGCTTGCTTGCCTAGACTCAGTCCTCAGGCACTTCAACAGTTTGCATTACACATGTCTAACCAACTGTCTTGGGAATAAATGCATCTGTGTATTTCATGAAAAAGGAAACAAAAGGAAGAAAACTCAAAATTCTGTCCAAGTGTTGATATTGAAGTGAATCAAAAGCCAGGCAGGAATGCTCTTAAAACCTCAGTTCTAGCTCTGACCTTTTGTGCTTACTCCAAAAAGGAGTATTACCTGGTATTCACAGGGAGGAAATGGGGAAAAAAGGAAAAAAAGCCTGCTCTCCCTAAAAGGGAGGACTGAATTTCCTGATGCTGTGGAATGTAGGGGCAGCAAAGAAATTGACAGTGACAGTATCATACATACTGGCACTGGATCAGGGTGTCAGGCAAGCCAGACATGCCCTGAAGTTTCTAGAAAACCAAGCCCTGGATGTGCAATGAAGTGCAGGATGACAGTCCAAAACAGAGACTGGGAATAACTCAAATCCCCATCACTTTCCCCCTTCTCCTCTTGCTGCACACATACACTGGGGGGGCTGGTGCTGTGCATACAATTATGTGAGTGCTAAGCAGAATTTCATTTAGCTTCTACACGAGTAGTCTGCCCCAGACCACATCTATGTTGATAGGGAAAGAGGAAGAAGAAGAAAATGCAAGCCAAAGGAAAGGAGAACTGTTCACAGAGCATTTTTCTTAATGACATGTCCAAGGATCTTGACCACAAACTGAAGAAAGAGTAAGTTTTAGGGGCAGTAGGGGGAAAAAATGATAGAGCTGGAAAGGCAATTCCATCCCTGGAGCAGGGATGGAGCAGCTCATTCTGGAGGGAGCACATGGAGGAGAATAAGCTTACCAGAAGCAGCCAATATGGATTTACCAAGGGGAAGTCATGTGTGACTAATGTGATAGCCTTCTACAATGGTGTGACTGAACGGGGTATACACAGGGAGAGCAGTGGATGTTGTCTTCCTTGACTTTAGCAAGGTTTTTGACACTATATCCCATAACGTCCTTGTGAGAAAGCTCACCAAGTGTGGCTTACAAGAGTGGACGGTGAGATGGAATGAGACCTGGCTAAATAACAGAGCCCAGAGGGTTGTGAAGACAGAGAGACCTGAGGCTGCTTAGTCTGGAGAAGAGAAGGCGGAGAGGGGACTACAAATCAATGCTGCAGTGTCCAGATTGAGACTTGTAGCTAGTGGTGTTCCCCAGGGGTGAGTGCTGGGTCAGTCTTGTTCAACATATTCAACAATGACCTAGAGGAAGGAACCTTTGTTCCTCTGAGTGTGTTCTCAGCAAGTTGGCTGATGATATGAAACTGAGAGGAGTGGCTGATAGCCTCTTAGGCTGTGCTGCCATTCAGTGAGACCTGGACAGACTGAAGAGCTGTGAAAAGTGGAACGTGATGAAGTTCAGCACAGATAAGTGTAGAGTCCTGTACCTGGGGAGAAAGAACACCATGCACCAGGACAGGTTAGGAGTTGATCCTGTGCGACCTGCCCTAAGCATTCCTGCTTTGAAGCAGGGCTGGACTCAGATCTCTGGATGTTCCTTCCAATCCCTAGCATTCTATGACCTAAAACAGCAGGAAGACAGGAGGGCCACTTGAAACAGTTTCCTACTGAGCTGAGATCATCTGGGCTGGTTCCAGTGCACTGCAGTTAATCAGTCTGCATTCTAAATGCCAGCCCTCTATGCGTGGGTATCCATATCAACACTAAAAAGAGAGAGTTTGGTGTGAAAAACTAGTTTATTTCTAATAAAGGCAATAAATCAATGCTGATTTGCAATCATTCAGCATTCGAACAAGTTGGCAACTTCAGGATATAAGCCAGAGTGGCTAAGGCATTTGATTACAGAACTAGCACTCTGCAATATTACTCTACACAAATGTATGTAACATGCTTGAAACAGGAACTTGGTGCTTTCTTTGGTGGAACACATCTCAAGAAAGCAGTGTGCAGGGAAGGATAAAAAGGGAATGTCAGCCCCATCACTTGCACAGAGGTGCAGCTGTAAATTCTGTGTACACTAGCTGTGTTTTCCAGGGAAAGATATTCTCCATGAGGCTAGTGGGTCCCATTATTTATATAAAGAGATTAGCATCAGAACCTATTCCTAGGACTTTTTCCCATTGCTTCTAAAGAGACTGAAGTATAAATCCACTAACGTCTGCAGAGTTTCTTTCCTGACTTACACAAGCTTTGCATCAAAAAAAAAACAGCAGCTGACCTTTTATAAAATCCATTAAGCAAAGATTATTGGTATCTTTCCAATTCCCACTGCCTACCCTGCTTCAGCTTTGGCCAACTTTGCTTGTATGCACAGAGAACTCTTTGCCAGACCAAGCTTCACCAAAGCTAGTCACAGAGGAAGAACGTAAAATGGCACACAGCCTAGGGCAGCTTCTCTGCAAAATTCAGAATAGATCTGAAGCAGCTCACTTTCTGTACAGATTACACAGGGGCTGTCAAGGACTGCCCAAGAGCTGAAGGACTCCTTTTCATAGTCTTTCCTACATTAAGCCTATTCTGACTTGAGGAACATGTTCTGGAGCCACCACTCCATCTCTACATCACAGGCAAACCTGCCTGTTTAGGAAAATCTAGCAACATGAATCAGCTCTACTGGCACTTGGTCATTTCATACAGATGTGGATATATAGCCTCTCAAGAGATCTCCAGCAGCTCTTTAGAGCAAAAACAGAAGAACATGCAGCACCTGGGGTCACAGCTGTATAGGCTAGGCAAATGCCATAATCACTCCACTGAATTCCCCACGGACTGGAAAAGGGGAAACATTGCCCCCATCTTCAAAAAGGGTAAGAAGGAGGAACCAGGGAACTACAGGCCAGTCAGTCTCACCTCTGTGCCTGGAAAGATCATGGAGCAGATCCTCCTGGAGTCACTACTCGCTCAAAAGAATAGTGAAGAGGTGATTGGGAACAGTCAGCATGGCTTTGCCAAGGGCAAATCCTGCCTGACCAACCTGGTGGCCTTCTATGAGCAGGTGACAACATTAATCGATGAGGGGCGAGCAACTGATGTCATTTACCTGGACCTGAGCAAAGCCTTCGACGCTGTCCCGCACCACATCCTGGTCTCCAAACTGGTGACACATGGGTTTGATGGGTGGACCACTAGATGGATAAGGAACTGGCTTGATGGCCGCACCCAAAGAGTGGCTGTCAATGGCTCCATGTCCCAGTGGAGGCCAGTGACAAGCGGAGTCCCTCAGGGATCAGTCCTGGGACCTGTCTTGTTCAACATCTTTGTGGGTGACATGGACAGTGGCATTGAGTGCACCCTCAGCAAGTTTGCTGATGACACCAAGCTGTGTGGTGCAGCAGACACGCTGGAGGGAAGGGAGGCCATCCAGAGGGACCTTGACAGGCTGGAGAGGTGGGCACAAGCCAACCTCATGAAGTTCAATAAGAGCAAGTGCAGGGTCCTGCATCTGGGTCGAGGCAATCCCAGGCACAAATACAGGCTGGGCAGTGACTGGCTGGAAAGTAGCCCTGAGGAGAGAGACTTGGGGGTACTGGTGGACAAAAAGCTCAACATGAGCTCTCAGTGTGCACTTGCAGCCCGCAAGGCCAATCAGATCCTGGGCTGCATCAGGAGAAGTGTGGCTAGCAGGTCGAGGGAGGTGATCCTCCCCCTCTACTCAGCCCTGGTGAGACCCCATCTGGAGTACTGTGTCCAGTTCTGGAGTCCCTATTACAAGAGGGATGTGGAGGTGCTGGAACGTGTCCAGAGAAGGGCCACGAGGATGATCAGAGGGCTGGAGCACCTCTCCTATGAGAGCAGACTGAAGGAGTTGGGGCTGTTCAGTCCAGAGAAGAGAAGGCTCCGAGGTGACCTAATTGTGGCCTTCCAGTATCTGAAGGGGGCCTACAGGAAGGCTGGGGAAGGACTTCTCAGGATCTCAGGTAGTGATAGGACTAGGGGGAATGGAATGAAGCTGGAGGTGGGGAGATTCAGGCTGGATGTGAGGAGGAGGTTCTTCACCATGAGAGTGGTGAGACCCTGGAATGGGTTGTCCAGGGAGGTGGTCGAGGCCCCGTCCCTGGGGGTGTTTAAGAGCAGGCTGGATGAGGCTCTGTCCAGCCTGATCTAGTGTGGGGTTTCCCTGCCCATGGCAGGGGGGTTGGAACTAGATGATCCTTGTGGTCCCTTCCAACCCTGAATGAAACTATGAAACTATGAAACTATGAATTGCCTGTGAACCTGCTTTATGCCAGCACATCTCCAAAAACATCACCAGCACTGAGCTCAGGAAAGAGACTGTAGGGTGTCTCTGTCCAGACATATATATAGAAAAATATCAGTTATGGACCAGAACACATCTTTTAGCAACAACAGTATCTGGAAACATCTCTCTCTCTCCTGATGCAGTCATACTGCCTCTGATTCAATTAGGCTCCTGAGCCACTAAAAGATACAGCCTCCTCCAAATTTAGCTACTGCATGTGCACAGTCACACATAACGGCACTGCAAAAGAAACCAGTGCCTTCTCTCTAGGACTTCTGGAAGCCACAGGCAATGAGCTGCTATGCAGATGATGTGGTTTCCTGGTCCACCACAATAGAGAATGGACACCTTCAAGACTGGTCTTCAAAACACTGTAAGTACATGGAAATACTATGAACCTGATAATTGCCAAGCATGGCAATGCATTTGGCCAGTTTCCCAATCCCTACTGAATACAGGGAGGACACAAGAGACATCACCACCTATCCACCATGCTATCTGTAACAGTGGCACCACAATGACATCCAAAAACAGTTTTCGAAGAGCAGTAATGAGGTCCAACTCTTGTACTAGTCAGCTGGCCAGAATGCCAGTGCAAACTGCAGAATCCACCCTGGAAATTTTAGCTCTTAATGTCATAACAACCACCGAATTTTATGCAAAGGAAACTGGATTATTCTGAAAGGACCCATTACAATGCTACTGTGCAGACATGCTGTAGCTTTCCCAGAAACTATGAAGAAGAGGGGTGACTTATCACTGATGCATCATTTTCCTACATGTGTGCCATCACAGGCTCCCTGCCACTGTTGCTGGCCTAACTACCACAAACACTGCTCTGGGGACCAACTCAAGCCATCTTCACAGGAGCACTCAAGAAAGAGTCTTGTGTTCCAGGACAGCACTGGATTAAAGGGCTCTAGCCACAACAGTGCTATGTAAATTGCTCTTCATTTTCCTGATGCTCCTTGTGCTCAGCACCACAAATCAAGAGCAAGCTGATGAAATCAACAGCAAGGACTGTCATCACTTACCCAAACCCTAGCCCTCCATTTGACAGCACAGGGTATAGCAAGGCTTTCTGTAAATATGAGGGGAGTACATGTTTTACTGTACACTTGCAGGACCAGGTGCTCAGTACCCAGCTGCCATGCATCCCCACAGCAGCCATGTCTTGGGTACAATTCCTTGCTCTTTACTGGGAACAGATTTAAATCATGAGGCTTTGTGAGATGAAAGAGGCACTGAACCCCTGACTGGCCTGAGCAGGAATGTGGCTTCCAGGCATGATTATGACTTTACAGTTCCATTTAATTTCTTGTTAAGCAGCTAAACCAAGTTCAGAAGAGCTAGCACCTGCTGCTCAGGAATCTTCCTCGGCAGGTATTGCAGTGCTGAATACAGTCCTACAAGTCTTTTGGTCCCTCTCACACATATATATGCATTTGCCTGATGCCTCGAGGGTGTTTGGAACCGACTAGCAAACCCCTCCAGCAACTCCTCAAGCAAACAACAGTCCCCTGTACTTGATAGTGGTGTTCCCCAACTACTAAAGGGCTAGATCATTTGGAAAGGATGTGGAACAGAAAGCACAAAGCTTTGCTCTGCAGCTGCTCCCCCACTTCTGCCTGTCCCTGTCACAATACGTTTGTTTTAGAACATTTTCTTGTCCTGTGCCTCATAGTCAAAAAAGACAAGTCTGGTTTCATATTAGCATAAAGAAAGTCACATTGACATTGACAACAAACTTAATGAAACTTCAACCTGATGCACAAAAACATCTGTCGTAGTTTGGGCTGGGTGCCCTCTGCTACGGGGGTGTTTCCTGTGTCCAGAAGTCCAGCCCAGTGCGTGGACACAGGAAATTAGGTATTTCTACCATAATTCCTGCACCACTATAAATTTTACAACGGGGTCTAGCACTTCCTCTTTCCTTCCTCTCCAACACCCAGCAACTGGGGGAGATGTCTCCCAGCCATGGGCCTGGCTAAGCCCAGGCCACGGGGAGATGGGCAGTCTCAGATCTGGCCAGCTGGGACTAGCCTAGCGGGGGCGGGGGTGCAGGGGAGGGGAAGGAGGAGCCCTGGGGTTTTGGGTGCACCCTCGGGTGGGGATGGGATCTTTTTGGGTCTGTTTTGGGGTTCCTCTTGTCACTGTGTTCCTAGCTTTCTGCACGCACTCACTGTTCTATTTAAACTTTCCATCACTTTTGCAATCTGCTTGTTTGAGTCGTTATTTCTGTGTGTGGTGGGGAGGGGGGTTTGCCCCAACCCATTACAACATCTATTGAAAAAATATCTTCAAACTGCCCTGAGCTGGTATTTTAGAAGACAGAACAAAATCTACATTGATTCCATGCATGAATGAGCAGCCCTTGAATGCTACCTAGCAATCTTTTCTGTTTCAGAGAGCTATTTGGTGGCAATTTAAAGCCTGAATGATGGCAATTCCACCAGGTCCTAATGAAATCTTTTCAACTGGCAAGTTGTCTTCACTGGAAGTCAATTATACTGATTCTGATAGTGTGCAAACTCAGCAGCTCAGCCACTGGACTTGGGGGGTTTCCTGCATTGTCCCTTTTTCTTGGAAAGATACCTAAGCACCCTCACAAAATGACTTTCTGGTTTCTCTACAAACAACTTTGAAGATCACACTTCTTTCTTCCTGTACAGGTATGGTCTTTATGCCTCAGATTAATTGTGTAGCTCTTTTCTGACATTGATTCAATTTTGCAATGCTCTCTGAAGTGCTAACCCCAGGACTAAGCAATGTTTCTGTGCTGGGCTCCACAGCCCACATTTCTCCCCTGCTCCTACCACTCACCTGAGGACTGCCATCTTCCTTTTAGCTGCAGTACTAGACTTGGCAGTCATGTTATCTAGTTATTGTCCAAGTCCTTTGCACTATCTATATATTCTAGGAAAGGCCTCTAGCCTTGCTAGTTTGACCTCCATGCTTCACTCCTGGATGTACAGCCTTGCACTAGACAAGCCCAGCTTTCCAGGTGACTCAGCTCTGCTCCCCTAGCTGACACACTGTTTACCTCAATCTGCAGGACCTCCATTTTTGTGCAAACAATTATTTGGTATTTATATCATGACAAAGCTACCAGGTCATCTAGGACCAGCAGCAGATACCTTCAGTACTGCTTTATAAGCATCCTCTAGCTTCCTTCCTCTCTGGTGCAGGATGACACTCCATCTCCAGTTATTTTATGATAAGGATGACTCCACCTGGGCTGGCCACTTTGATTCTGCCTAGCATGTATTCCTATATCATATTGTCACTGGGAACAGTCAGAAGGCTTCAAATTCATTTATACAAACACAACAACTCTGATCAAAATCATACTTTTACCAAGAAGTGGAATCAGGCTTGTCTAACAAGGCCAGTTTCCCATGCAGGGGAAAATGGTTAGCATCAATCTATCTTCTCTCAGCTCCTTACCAGCTGCAGAGCCTAACAGCCTATTTTAATTTGAGCAAACTGAAGTTAGGGTAGCCTGACAAGGTACCCACTCATTATCCTGGAATAATGCTCATGACAGTAGGTTTTTTTCTATTTCCCTGAAGTATTTTGAGTGCCTGCATTAATGATTCAAAGTGCTCGATCACTTAGTCTCTAAATATTCTGGACTTTTAATTAGCCACTGTTAAATGTTTTGTACATTTAAAAAACATTGACAGTAACAATTTTCCTAAATATTAGAAGTAATTTCGTAGGGGAGCAGAAAATATTGCCTTATGACCAAGCTATGAATGCAGTCTTTCCCTTTCCAAATATCAAGAAATAGTTACCAGTTATTTCTGCCCTTTTCCTTTTAATAAGGAACAGTTTTGCAAACCTGTTCAGTAATAGGATTCCATGAATCCCTAATACATTAAAGAATCTCTTCTTATTGTTCCAAACCCACTGCCCAAAGCTTTTAATGGGTATTGTTCAGTTCTCTCATCAACCGTCTGCATTTCCTTGCAGATTACTTGTCCATGTCATCCTCTATTTTTCCATTTGTATTTTGATGTTTTTATTCCTGCTTTCATCTGCTCTGTTAAACAAAGAATTTTAACTAAAGAATTCAGTTTTACAAATGCAGAATTGTAGTTTCTCAGGGATCTAATATACAATTCTTGAACAACTCTCAATACCATTCACATTTTTATGATGAAGGTCTTTGTCCCACTTTATTTGACCTATAATTATTTCAGTTTGGGGAAACCGGGTTGGGTTAAGGCACCCACTATACATATTATTGCTTGGGACTATATTCCCTTTTCGCATTGCAAATTAAGTTCAGTTGCCATGACTTGTAACCTAAGCAAACACTGTTTTCAGTTCAATCTTTATTAACCTGGATAAGGTCTGAAATTACATTACTCCAAGCCAACCACGATACTGTCTAGAGTTACATACCTATGTGTTTTAGCTGAATGGGTTTCTTCCAGTGCTGCAAAAACATAACTGAAAAACCTAAAAGGAAATCCAATTTTCATCCTTTTTTCTACCCTGGCAGTTTCAATCTGTTCACCTAGGTATTGTGCCACTTGTATTGTAAATACTTCTGTCCCTTGTACTGTTTGCTGATCAGCAACAACCTTGAGCTTTCTGTATATTATTCCTTTGCCTTACCAAAAGCACTTCATCCTTCCTAGAAAGCACAGCTCTAGCCAATTTTGTTTTTTCTTTTTAATATCCCAAACATGCAACTCAACCTACCAGACTCCAGCTCTAAGAGCCACCCATTTATCTTAATAAACAGGCCTTATAAATTCATACAAGGATGAAATCCCTAGCCTAAAAAGTTACTGTACACTGGCTGAGCAACAGAAACTATCCAGGAGCCCAGATGCAGGCTGTGTGGTATGAAACATTTCAGCAGCAATGCTTCATAGCATCTCCTACCACTCCTTACATGCTGCATTTTGCAGGCACTTTGGACATGCAGGGGCCAGCACAATTTGTTGAAACACAAACTGTCACAGAACACAGACTGGTGAGAGGCTGGGAGCAAGCAGCCAGACTAGGAGAAATGTGCCTGCTTAGTCACCTCTCACCAATGCAAGACTGAAAGGTGAACTAACTGTCTACCAGGTACTTACCACACTCTCAAGTATAGACATACTTCACCTGCAACTGCTTGAGTATAGAAATATCAGCCCTAAATTTCCCTATAGACCATTTAACCAGACCTACCAACTTCAGGTCCTGTCTCAAAGAGCTACATAGGAATTTGGTATGTTTATACTTTGGGGGATATCCTGAAACTCCATGGGCAAGAAGGAAATGTGAACATCTGAGTACTCCAGCTGGGACACTGTCAAGCTTAGGTTAGCTTACCTACTCCTTATTAACTTTGAAGCCTATTTCTAGCTTGCCAGTGTGTCTGAACATCAACTTTTACTGCCATTTATTTCAGATCAAATCTTAGATCATCCACCCACACAAGACTGCATGCCCCAGGAGACCAACAGATGCACTACAAACCAGACTGCAAGTACAGTCCTGCATACAGGACTATCATGCATGCCGTGGTCAGGCTTGGAAGGAAAAGGGCTGTTGCACCCCTGGAAGCACAATCCCACCTGAACTTGGCAGGAAGAGTGGCTGAATTTGAGAGTGCAGCACACACAGGCATGAAAGGCACACTAGCTCATCAGCCCAGAGTGTTCTGGCATCTCTCCCAAAAGTGAGCAGGACAGCCAGGAGGGCAGTCGATCAGCTACCAGTGCTCTCAGCAGAGCCTAGAACCAGGAGAGTTCTGCATAGCACACCTAGCCAGGCCACAGTAGATAAATACACTCTGTCCCTATTAGCACTGTTGATAGGTTGGACTCAATAATCCTCGAGGTCCTTTCCAACCTAAGTTATACTGTGATACTGTGATATAGCTCAGCATCTTCAGAAAGAAGTTACACCCTTTCTTTCAGCTGCTCACTCGGGCCACCTCTATGACAAATCCAATTCAGTTACAATTTGGGAACACACTTCCTCCATCTGCCCAGTGAGCTGGAGAGAATGAAACCCTCATAATCTTAGAGGAATCTGTCAGTGACCTAGTACACCACTTAGAAACAAACAAGTCTATGGGGCTAGATGTGCTCCATCTAAGGGTACAGCAAGAGCAGGTGGAAGCGCTCACCAACCCATTCTCAATCCTGGCTAATCAAGGAGGTCCCACTTGACTGGAGGTTAGCAAATGAGACATTCATCTACACAGAGGGCTAGAAGGATTGGGGGAACTGCAAGCCTGTTAACCTGCTGGGGAAGCTTATGGAGCAGAGCATCCTGAGTGCCATCGCACTGGATGATCAGATCCAGTCAGCATGGATTTATGAAAGGCAGGTTCTGCTTGATTAACCTGATCTCTTTCTATGACAAGGTGACCTGCTTAGCGGATGAAGCTGGGGATTTTGTCTACTTAGACTTAAGTCTAAGTAAAATCTTTGACACCATGTCCCACAGCACTCTCCTGGAGAAACTGGCTGTCCATGGCTTAGATAGGTATACACTTTGCTGGATGGCCAGTCCCAAAAAATTATGGTGAATGGAATTAAATCCATCTGTCCGCCAATCACAAGTGATGTTCTCCAGGGCTCATTTTTGGGACCAGATGTCTTTATTATCCTCATCAATGATCTGCACAAGGAAATTGATTGCAGCCCCAGTAAGTCTGCAGACAACACCAAGTTGGGCAAGAGTATCAATCTGGTTGAGGATAGCAAATCTCTTCCAAGAGCTCTGGACAGGCATGAGTGGAGGTCAATGGTAGGAAGTTGAACAAGGTTAAGCACCAGGTCCTGTTCTTGGGTCACAACTACTGCATGAGACACTACAGACTTGGGCAAAAGTGGCTGGAAAGCTGCCCTGCAAAAAAGGACCAGAGATATTGGCCAACAGTTGGCTGAGCAGTGTGCCCAGGTGGCCAAGAAGATCAACAGCCTCCTGGCTTCTATAGCACGACCAGCAGGACAAGACAGAAGAATGAACACCTCTGTACTGGTACTGGTGAGGTTGCATGTTGGATATTGTGTTCAGTTTTGAGCTCTCCACCACAAGATGGACAGTAAGGTGCTGGAGTGTGTCCAGAGAAGGGCAACAAATCTGGAGAGAATAAGTCTTATGAGGAGTGACTGAGGGAATAGGGGTTATTTAGCCTGAAGAAAAGGAGGCTGAGGGGAGACACCACTCTACAGATACCTGAAAGGAAGTTGTAGCAAGGTGTCAGTTGGTCTCTTTTCCTAAGTAACAAGAGACAGGACAAGAGGAAACAACCAACATCTATATCAGGGAAGATTTAGATTGGGTATTAGAAAAAAATGGGACAAGCTCTACAGCATCAATGCACAGACCTCTGAATGTTGGAGGAATTTAGAGAAATACAAAATCAATATGTCACACACTGAAGACGTGGGAAACAAATGATGGTTAGTAGACCTGAAAATGTAAAGACAGAAGAGAAACAAGTCGGTAAGTTACTGAAGACCTACAGAGGGGAGGCTCCTTGCACTACAGCATTCAACATGCACATAAGCAAAACAGAGAGCAAAAAAACCCCAACACTCCAACAAACCCCAACTCTACCATTAATGGATTTTGCAGAGCAAACAAAGGATGGGGGAGCAAAACATTTCAGGAAAAAGGTCAAAGGTGCTGTGAAATCTCATCTTTTGTTAAAACAAGTATTGTCTATTGAGTTGCAGTTCATCTTGTCCACAGCATAGACAAGGACTGGACCACAAAAACAGGGTAACACTCTCTCTTTCCTGAGAAGCAGTGAGATCATGAAGGACTTCATCTCCCTTGTATGAGCTCTCAGAAAACCACTGTGCATGAAAGAACCACAGACACACTCAGAGGAATAAGGAAAGATGAGGACAGTGCTCCAAGCACATGCAAGACTGCCATGATGCAAGAGATGTTGCAAGGTCTGGGAGGAGATGAGGGAATAGTTAATATGTAGAAAGCATGTCCCCACAGAGATAGCTCAGTGACTTCCCTTTGCTTTATTTAACAAAAAGAACATTAATATTCTGATTACACTCATTACAGTTGCAGTACTTGGAGTATTAGATGGGAGAGTGATAGTAATGCAATCCACGTCTTCTGTCATGCTGTAGGCTTTAGCCTGTCCAGACTGGTTGCAGCCTTGCTGTCCAATGGAAAAGCTGGCAGCCATCACAGAGGCTTTAACCACTTGGCTTGTTCGATTGCAGCACATATTTCACATTCACAGATAACCTATGCAATCATATCCATGGTCAAATCCACCCCTCAGTCACAAGCCTATCCATATGTTTCATCCCTTTAATGATGACCTCAGGTATCATGGGCCCAATGAGCTACAAATAATTCAATCTTACATTGCCAGTTCAAATCCAGGACAAGGTGATTCTCTTCTGTAGTAACAGTACTCTCTCCCAAAGCTAAAGATCTCAAGTATCATGGGGTGCATTTGCAGACCAGTCCAACAACCTAGTGCTGACTTACCAGAAAACAGCTAGATAATCCAGTCACTAGCACCCTCAACTCATTGTCCATCCCTCCTGAACTGGAAAAATAGTTTTAAAAATATATTGGTATGTTCACATTGCAACACTGTGAGCCAGCAAGGCAAGGGACCATCCATGGGAGCTATGAGGTGAGATGAAACTACATTTACTGCTTGCTGTCTTCTGTTTCTGCTATATAATAATGCTGAGCAAAGGGCATATATAAGAGCAAAATGAGCTTCTAATGATACATGTGACCAATGTAAATTGGTGGCACAGCAAAAGCTGAAGCTTTGGATTTCCAAAGCCTATCCCAGATTTCAGGCTGTTTGAAACTAAGTCTCTGCTCTTCTGAATGCAGAGACAGTAGATCAGCAAGTGAACTACCCTTCTGCACTCAATGACTGAAAAAGCTTGAACTCTCCAAGTAGTAAAAAAGTTCTTAATTAAACTCTGACAATAGAAACATGAAGCTTCAGGCATTTTGGTTCCCACCAGCTAGCCCATTCCCCATTCCTGATGTCTAGACATGGAGACTATAGGTGTATCTAAACACAGAATGAGAACAAAAAAAGCCTAGGTCACAAATCCGGGCAGACAAAGATGAAAATAGGATCAATAAAGTTGTTCCAGCTCCATTTCATATGTAGAAAACCCTAATGTTCCCATCACCTGAGGAGGGAGGGCTGTTCCTGAAAATACATCTTAAAGTTAGACTGTCAGGGCAGAAGACACAATCAGGTTACTACAAGTAGTATCTCATCCAACTTGCTCAGCTCTTTCATCAAGCAACTGCTCTTCGGTTTGCTCCATGTCTGGATCTGAACTACTCCTTGCAAAGCTCTCTTGTTCTTTCTTTCCTGAGGTTCTCTGCTATTTATAGAATCATAGAATTGGAAGGGATCACAAGGATCATTAAGTTCCAACGCCCCCTGACATGAGCAGGGACACTTCACACTAGATCAGGTTGCCTAGAGCCACATCCAGCCTGGCCTTAAAAACTTCCAGGGATGGCGCTTCTACTACGTCCCTGGGCAACCTGTTCCAGTGTCTCATCGTCCTCATGGTGAAAAACATCCTCCTAACATCCTATCTGAATCTACCCGTTTCTATTTTTTTTCCATTCCCCCTAGTCCTGTCACTAACTGACACATTAAAAAGTCCCTCACCAGCTTTCTCATAGGCCCCCTTAAGATACTGGAAGGCCACATAAAGGTCTTGTCAAAGCCTTTTCTTCTCCAGACTGCCCCAGCTCCCTCAGTCTGTCCTCATAGGAGAGGTGCTCCAGCCCTCTGATCATCTTCATGGCCCTTCTCTGGACACGCTCCAGCACCTCCAGATCCTTCCTGTAACAGGGGCTCCAGAACTGGATGCAGTACTCCAGGTGGGGTCTCACCAGAGCGGAGTAGAAGGGGAGAATCACCTCCCTCAACCTGCTGGCTATGCTTCTCTTGATGCAGCCTAGGATGTCATTGGCTTTCTGGGCTGCAAGTGCACACTGCTGGCTCATGTTGAGTTTCTCATCTACCAGCACTCCCAAGTCCTTTTCTTCAGGGCTCTCTCAAGCCAGTTGCTGTCCAGCCTATATTGGTGCTTGGGAGTGCCCAGACCCTGATCCAGGACCTTGCATTTGGTCTTGTTGAACCTCATGAGGCTGGATTGGGCCCCCCTCTCCAGCCTGTCAAGGTCCCTCTGGATGGATCCCTTCCCTCCAGCATGTCTGCTGCACCACACAACTTGGTGTCATCAGCAAACCTGCTGAGGGTGCACTCAATATCACTGTCCATGTTGCCAACAAAGATGTTAAACAAGGCTGGTCCCAGTACTGATTCCTGAGAGACTCCACTTGTCACTGACCTCCACTTGGACATGGACCCATTGACAGCTACCCTTTGGGTGCAGCCAGACTTGGAGAAGCCAATCTGGCCAGGGTCCTGGCTACCAAGTGGTGACAGCCAAACAGTCTTTACACACTTAAGCCTTGGTCCTACACAGAGGAGAGACACAAGTCCAAACTTCTTGTGTTCAAGCTCAAACTAGCCTGCAAGAAATAAAGGCTGCACATCACACCCCAGCTCCTGTTCTTGATCCTGCAATATCCACCCAAGCAGACAGCCTGTCACCCTGCATACCACCCCGTCTCACCTGGGAGAAGTTCAGTCCATTGAGCGGGTGGCACTGCTCCTCTACTTTCTCCACAGCCCCTATTTGCTTCCTCAGCCGCTCTGCTTCCTGGGCCAGGTACAAATCTAGGACAGGCACACCTCTCGACTTGATGTCTACCTCTGTCAGAGAGTTCACCATCAGCATCACCCACACTGGCCTCTTCCGTTCCCAGTTGCCAGCAATGGCATTGAAGAGGTAGTCTGCATACAGCCCTTTGCCCTGCTGGTCTGGGGTCATCCAAGATGGCATCATGAGCTTGACATACTCCAGGTGCTTCTTGAGCCGGTGGTATATGTCATGGGGCAGCACATCCTGAAGGTTTTTGCCCTGTGGCAGGAGCTGACAGCTAGTGAGAGCTGAGATGGTGTAGGGGTCAGTGAGGTCCAGCTCAAAGTACACGATGTGGCTCTGATGAAAGGCCTTCTTGGAGTTCTCTGGGACAAAATCCCAGACACGTGTGTATGGGACGTGGATGGTGCCAAAGAAGTAAGATGGGGGATCTCTCTTGATGGTCCATAGGAAGGAGTTTAGCTCACTTTGCTGAGAGAGAGGGAGACACAACTGAGTAAGTACAGACATTTATGCTGGGTCACTGTAGTATGGGGCTTAAGGACAACATGGTGCCAAGCCAGCAGTTCACATGGCTCAGCAGCTTGCCAGCATGGACTTTTCCTAAAGTGGCGTTGCTCAGAGTCCTCTTTGACTATTCTTTTTTTTAGATCTTGAGGTCAAAATCTAATTTTTATTAATTAAAAAAAAAAGGCAGATTGGCCTTGGCTTTCACCTCACAAAAGGTAACATTAGGGTCTTCTAAAGAGAAACACCACCCTAGCTCATAAGCTGGGTATCTGCTAGCAAAGAACACCCTGGATCATAAGCCAGCTCTTTGCTGACAAAGCCAGCAGCAGAGAACAGCCCAAGCAAGCTGTGGTACAGCCAAGACACTTATCTAGCTTTTACCTTTTACCAAGTTGGAAACTGACATCACTTCTTTGAAGAAAAGTAGGATAGCAGGATTTCAATCACCTTCATCTTTACTCCTCTAACTTCACTACACTAGGACAGCTTTCATCAAATAAACTACTGTGACACTTAGTCACAGCCTCTCAAGAGAACTTTCTGCACTGAACAAGATGCTAAATAAGTGAGTAACACAGAACACAGCTGGCAGGCAGACTTGCGAGAGCACACTCACAAGTCCATGGGACCGGATGGGACCCATCCTAGGGTGCTAAGAGAGCTGGCAGATGAGCTGGCCAAGCCGCTCTCCATCATTTTCCTCCAGTCCTGGCTCACTGGCGAGGTCCCAGATGACTGGAAACTGGCCAATGTGGTCCCCATCCACAAGAAGGGTCGGATGGAGGAACCTGGAAACTACAGGCCAGTCAGCCTGACCTCAGTGCCAGGGAAAGTGATGGAGCAGATTATCCTGGAGGCTATAACTGCACACCTGAAGGATGGCCAAGGGCTCAGGTCCAGCTAACATGGATTTAGGAAGGGCAGGTCCTGCCTCTCCAATCTGATCTCCTTCTATGATCAGGTGACCCGTCTGGTGGATGTGGGGAGGCCTGTGGATGTGGTCTACCTAGACTTCAGCAAGGCCTTTGACACCGTCCCCCACAGTAAACTGCTGTCTAAGTTGTCAGCCCGTGGTTTTGACTGCAACACTCTGTGCTGGGTTAGGAACTGGCTGGAGGGCCGGGCCCAGAGAGTGATGGTGAATGGTGCCACATCCAGCTGGAGGCCAGTCACCAGTGGTGTCCCCCAGGGATCAGTGCTGGGCCCCATCCTCTTTAACATCTTCATTGATGATCTGGATGAGGGGATTGAGTCAGTCATCAGAAGTTTGCAGATGACACCAAGTTAGGAGCAGATGTTAGTCAGTTAGAGGGTGGAAAGGCTCTGCAGAGGGACCTCGACCGACTGGACAGATGGGCAGAACCCAATGGGATGGCATTCAACAAGTCCAAGTGCCGAGTGCTGTGCTTTGGCTACGGCAATCCCATGCAGAGCTACAGGCTGGGGTCAGAGTGGCTGCAGAGCTCCCAAACAGAGAGGGAACTGGGGGTACTGATCGACAGACACCTGAATATGAGCCAGCAGTGTGCCCAGGTGGCCAAGAAGGCCAATGGCATCCTGGCCTGCATCAGGAATAGTGTGGCCAGCAGGATCAGGGAAGTCATTGTGCCCCTGTATTCGGCACTGGTTAGGCCACACCTTGAGTACTGTGTCCAGTTCTGGGCCTCTCAGTTTAAGAAGGACATCGAGACACTTGATCGTGTCCAAAGAAGGGCAACAAGGCTGGTGAGAGGCCTTGAGCACAAGCCCTATGAGGAGAGGCTGAGGGAGCTGGGATTGTTTAGCCTGGAGAAGAGAAGGCTCAGGGGTGACCTCATTGCCCTCTACAACTACCTGAAAGGTGGTTGTAGCAAGGAAGGGGTTGGTCTCTTCTCCCAGGCAACCAGCACCAGAATAAGGGGACAGAGTCTCAAGCTGCACCAGGGGAGGTTTAGACTCGAGGTGAGGAGAAAGCTCTTCACTGAGCGAATTGTTTGTCATTGGAATGTGCTGCCCAGGGAGGTGGTAGAGTCACCGTTCCTGGAGGCGTTCAAGAGGAGATTGGACATGGCACTTGGTGCCATGGTCTAGTCATGAGGTCTGTGGTGACAGGTTGGACTTGATGATCCTCAAGGTCTCTTCCAACTTTAGTTATACTGTGATACTGTGATACTGTGCTGGAAATACAGTAGTTTTACAGAGATGTAGCACATGGCAGATAGACACACAGTCAAGATTCCTCACAGCCCAGGCATCTTTTTGTCTTAAGTAGCAGAGAAGTGCATGGAATACCTTGAAAAATACAGCAAGAGATTCTGCAGGCCAAACTCAGCCTGTAGTGGCAGGGCATACACAAACATGGAAGAGTAAAATGTGTCTTTGTGACCGTTTTAGGCTGTGCCTTTAAGAAAGGGACAGTTACTGGAACACTCTGGCTGAGTGTTTTGAAAACATTCAGATATTCTAAACGAGTTTCATTGGTAGATAGGTAAAATGCAACTTTAAGTTTTAGTTCAGTTTGAGTCTTAGCTCAGTTCCAGTCTGTTCTGTCTTTTCAGCCTGTCTGCTTCTGGGCAACAGCTGTGGGAGCTAACCTTGAGAGATAACAGATAGGGAAAAAACTAATCCCTGCATACGCTTTGAGCTACCAGAGTTGTCCTCCTTAATAATTACCTTTTCTCTCTCTCTAACCCTTTTGGGAAAAAAGCAAGATAGGGGGAGAGAGTGGGTACAGGGAGGGAACTCTCCTCTGGCTGGAGGAGGGAGTTTTGCTCTGTATTACTTTCTTTGCTGTGTATTTCTGTATATATTGTAAATATTGCATATTGTGTACATATTCACTGCATTTCATCCTGCTTGTGAATATAGCTCATAATTCATCTCTGCTTCTCCAACTGAGTTAGCTGTGGTTTCTTTGTGGAGGAGGGAGAACTGAACTTTCTCTCACCACTACAGTCTTCCTTCAGACTAGCTTTAAAAACCCTCAAACCCCACACCCATTAGGAAGTCAGAATCAGACTTTATGTTACACTGAAAAATGTGCCTCACAGCATCCCCAGGAATATGAGTACAGGGCTGTGCTCAAACCCTAAGCAGTCCCACAGAACAGGAAAGCAGATGTGGCAAAACAGATCCTGCATGGATCCTGTCAAGCCACTTTACACCAAAAGCAGGCATGAGAGACATCAACCACAGCATGCAGCTTGCTAGTGCAGTGGTCCTTAGTGGACCTCTTAATGAATACAAACAGTTTATATCTGTCTGTGCAGACAGGAACAAGCAGCCTTTACTTGTCTAACTCTAATAAGACCAGCTTCCAGATGCACTCAAACATCTGGTAAGCCTTTATCAGCAGATAACTCTAACCTCAGCTGAGGCTAAGCATGTATCTGTGCTGATCAAAAATTCCTGACTGCTAAATGCAGAACAGGATGCTTGAAGGATTTTATGGGAAGCACATTGCTTATAAATTTCTGATAGTAAAGACTTAGGATCAGATTGTTCTGCAATGGCTCATCCCAGACAACCTTCTGCAGCAGCAATCTCCAACAAACCCAGGCCACAGATCATGCAGCACTCCCACAAAGTGCCACCAGCTCATCTTACTGGCACAACAAAGAATATTCCAAAAAGCTCTTCAGACAGTTCTGTAGTGTGTTAAGAGTCTGAAGGATAACTCAGACCTTGGAACATTACAGACCATTAAAACTCTCCTGAGGACTATGGGAAAAGCAGAGAGCAAAAATGATACAGCACCAAGAGGTAAAGAAGGTGCAGGCCAACAGGGAAATAAAAATCTGACATAGACCCAGGAAGAACCCTGGAAAATGAACACACCAAGTGAAAGGAGGGAAAATCTAATGGGGTTTCCTTCTGTCATTAAGCAGGAAAGAAAAACAGAAGGATATACCACTGTGGCAAGAAATTAACTGGAAGTAGTTGTCAGCCAGCAAGGAGGATGGACCAAAAGTGCTGCTTTCTATCTACAAGAAAGTGAAAAGACTGAAGAGGCACCCCGGATAGGTACAAGGTTGGGACATAAACACTCCTTCACTTTTACAAGTCAAGCATGCAAATGGTATTGCACAAGAAGAGCCAAAACTCCAAGGAACAAGTGGTCACCAGTCAGCTCCCAAATAAACTCAGCCAGAAAGCTCAGGTCCAGATGGATGATACCAGGCTTTAACATGGATGACCAGGACTGCTCTGGAATACTACACACAGCCCTGATACAAACGTGTTTGGCATTGCATTTTCACTTTTTTGCTTCTGCAAATCTCCCCAGCTTTCACAATCAGATATTGTAAGCAGAGCCATGCTACCAGTTATTAGCGATAAGGTCACTCCAGTTCAGTATCACTAAGGTTGGAAGAGACATAGAAGATCATAGAGTCCAACATGTCAACACAGACCTCATGACTAGAGTAGGGAGGACACTACTGCCCACTATAGGCTTGAACTCACGACCTTCCCATTAAGGGTCTTATGCACTACCAACTGAGCCACATCTCAACCCACCAAAGAAATCACACCAAGTCATCAGGTTCAGATTAAATAAAGTCATCCTTTAAAGATCCTGCAGCACAAGCAGAAGAAAGTGGTCTGAGACCTAGCTCCACACCTGACCTCCCTAAACAGCCCATTAGTACTTTGTGTGGCTGTGAGATAGCACAGCAGTGCCAAATTTTATTCAGCATCACAGTAGATGCTGTCACTGGCAGTGCCTCTCTCTCATCTAACTCCCTTGAGAGCATTCAGTAGATAAAGTTGCTACAACCCAACCTTCCTTTGTTCTAGGATTCTCTATGTAGCTGTTACCTCAGAAAAGGGAGCTTTAAAAACAGTAAATTGCAGTCAAAAGTGGTGTCCTGGAGACTTAAGACAGCTCGGTTGTATAGCTCCAGGAATTTCATTTTAGTACTGTAACAACAATGTATAGACCAAGACGCACATTTCTGTCTCCTGTCTACAAATTACAGGTGGTACTTAATGCATTACTAGTGATAGCAATAACTAAGAGCAAGGGTTAAAAATGGAAGAGATGTGTAAGAAAGAGCAGTCCCACATGAGAACAAGGTCCCCCAATTTGCTGCCACATCAAGACCTGAGACAGCATCACCACTACCAATACAACTTCTCTGTACCTCAAGTTTATCTTCCCACTATGCAGTCCTGGAGCAAGGTAGTTCTGAATGCTCAGAACTATGGTACAGTGCCTTCTGCCCTGCCTCACCTCCCCAGATGAAAAACAGGTGGCTGTGAACCAAGTCAGAGTATCAACCCAGACAAAAACATTGCTTGGAACAAAAAAGGAGAGAGAAAGGCTTTCAGCAGGCAGAAGGAACATAAGAGAGAAGGAAAAGGAGGTCCTCAGAGTGACACTATGAGCAACTATGAGACCTATGGAATCCTTTCCCTACCATGAAAATGGAAAAGCCTCCCTTTCCAACAAGGGCTGCACAGAGGACAAACTCCACTGCCCACCATGAGATGCGAGGCACAGGGTGACATAAGGCCAGAAAACACTCCCCCCAAAAGATGAGACAACAGTGTCAGCATTGTAAAAATCCTGGAAAACCACAGTACATATCAAGGTTTGTGGGTTTTTTATCTCAGGAGACGACAGCGGGGCTAGGCAAGAACAACAAGAACAAAATCTTTAAGATAGGCAGAATAAAGTGACATATTGCACATCAGTAACTGAATACAGAGCATGTTAGTGCCACATCCCAACATCTGTCCACTAATCACTTAACTGGCTGCCAACAGGGGCCACTGGAAACTCTCATGAGCACCTGCATTCCTCCTGTCTGCCTCAGTAGCACACAAGCTCAGACCAATAGATATTTTCATTGTCTTTCCAATAGGTTTCTTCTTCTAAGATTTAAATAACCCAGGCCTCAGATTCTGTTCAATTTAAGAGCAGCCTGTTTTTCCATCAATATTTATACACAATAGGGTACAGATGAAGCAGGAAGAGCTGATTCTGCTGGAAGAGTAGTCCTAAAGAAGATGAGAGAAAGTTTCACCTTTCTTCTGAGAAACTAGCTCAGATTGGGCCGCATGATTTACTTACTGTTGAATAAAGTCATGGTAAACATCCAGAAAATAAGGAAGGAAAAAAACCAGGAGAAATGGCAGCACTCTGAACATCTAGAAGTAAAGCATGGGAGTAAATCAAGAGAGAAGGTTGTGGTAATACAGGAAACAGGCTCAGAGGAGAAGGAAAACTGCTGTCCAAAACTGAGGTAGTGGACGTGAACTCTAGAACTGGGAAACCTACAAACCCACATCTTGTCTGCTGCCTTCTGTATCACTTCTCCCTCCTTCCGCCTTCTGCCTGTCTCATCTGTGGAGACCACACATTTTCCAGCACAAAGCGCATAACTTGCTGTGCAGGTAGGCGTCCTCTGTGGCTCCAGCCTTACATCCCTCCCTGCAAGACTTTCTTATCTATCCTGGCATCATATCTTGTCATGTTCATTTATACCCAGCTGAGGCAAAAACTCTGCCTTTACTCACAATGTGAAGTGCCCCATGAATCTGTGGTAATGCACACAGAAATGCTAGGCGTATTTTTAACAGTTATTCTCTTGAACTTCTGCCCACCTACACCACTGACACTTTTAAATTCATCTTAAGACTGTAAGAAGAACTTGCCTGGGGATAAACACTGCATTGGCTACAACTGTTAAAATAACACACATTCAGTCTCCATTTGTCAGAAATGGGGGGAAAAAAAAGTGGTTAAAAAGCCAAGAGTTCAGTACATAGATTATTTACACTTCTGAAGTGAATATACCAGAGAAGGTAGCTATTTCAATTAATTTACTTCTTATCAGGAACAACATATTACAAAATACTAACTGGCTACAGGCATAAGCATGCTGCTGTTAATCACTGGATTCTGGCTTTAAATTTACCACTGTCATAATGATTCTAGAAGATACCCTGTCAATACTAGAATTGCAGGTGGTCTCACATTTTGATGAGTAATCAGCAGATAATGAGATACCATTAATATATTTCATCTTCAGTTTTTCTTGTAACTTGCAGAAGTCCCAGTCAATGGCTCCTAAGGAAAGCTCTCTGTGTTCCACCAAATCAGTGAATTACCTGTTTTCACAAGCAGGACTTTTGTTCCTCAGGCTCTCAGGGGCTATTCCCTTCCTTCTTGTTCCTCTCACTAGCTGCTTGCAGTAGTTTCTTGACAGCCCACAGCTTTTACCCTTCATGCCCTCAAAGGGAAGGGGACACCACATCAGAGGCTTATGGCTGGCCACCTATAAATCCAGTTGACAAACTGGTTCCAAGCTTGAGCAAATTGTTAAGGCACAGCCTCCCAAAACACAATTAAACTCTAACCCAAGCTCAGACAGGCACCTCCACTGAGGCACATGTAGCTTGCTACATGGTTGAATGAACAGTGCCCTAAATCCCAGGAGACATCTTAGCCTCGATGGCTGCTGGGAGGCCAGCATATTCAGCTCAAAGCAATAAGGCCCCTTGATCAGGGGTTACATGTAGGTGCATGTGCAGGTGAGAAAAAGCACAAAGGTCACAGCAAAGACCTATTTCACTTGTGTAGAACTTTCTCACACTTACCCTTGCACATATACTGCAGTCAGCCCACTGAGGCTCTGGCACCTCTCCAGTGTAGCACTTCCACACTTGCTTCTCAGGGCTTCCAGTTCCCTAACAGCTGTGCTGAAGGAGGTAATCCTGCCTGGGGCAGGAGATAAAATGAAATGGTGAGACACATCCCAGGAGTGTCTCGGATGCATAGCTCTTCCAGTCATGCTGCTTCCAGGTCCAAGTAGCTGCCAACGGACAGCACAGATGGTCTGTTAATACCAACAGGTGTCTTAACACAAAGTTCAGGAAGTCCTTTCCTACATGTTTTCTGGTACATTAATCTAAAAAAGTCAATGAGAACTACTTTTTATCAATGTCTTCTTTTTAACAGAAATAACACCCTGCTCACAAGCATCACACTGACCAGAACTTATCCCTAACTTGCGGCAGAGACACTCAGCCTCACTTAGTACCTAGCAGAGCCAGGTTAGCCCACGTTGCTCCCAGTTACTATAGTCAGAATGACAAGGTCAGAGGATGAGCACGTCCTAACAGAACCACGTTTACGCTTTCAGGGCACAGCCACTTGCCGGTCTGACTCTGCTCCCCAGCACTACCCCTCCACGCCCCCAGGAAGGGATGTTGGCAGCAAGTCACTCCCAAGAAACTTTGTCCTGCTGCAAGCAGTACGGCTCGCCCCACACAGCACATGTAAAACGTCCTGCTAGGGCTTGTCCTGCGATCTTTCACGCTCTTCCGCACCCGGCAGTGGTCGTCCCACTTGGCGCATAGCTCCACAGAACGATCTTACCCCGTTCCTCTCCAGCACCACCCCCGACGGCGACGCTGCCTGCCCGAACTCCACACCCCGCGCTCGCCGCGAAGCGGGAGCAGCCCGAACGGCCCCGCGCACCCCACCCTCTCATAACGGGGCAAGGAGGCCGCGGCGCCGTGATCCTGATGTACTCAACACCTGCAGGGCCGCAGCAGCTTCCGCGCTGCCAGCCCCGTTGGACTGTGCATTTCGGCGCGGTAGGCGACAAACTCCACCCGCACCGGTGCTTACCTTTCCGCGGAGCGGGCAGGCGCCGGCAGGGTCGCGGCCCTGCCGCGCTCTGGCCAGCAGGAGGAGGGAGCCCTGCAGTAGGCAAAGCCAGCCGGGATGCACCATCCCTGTTTGCTTCTAGACTGGGCACAATTTGTTGAAGCCTTCCCTTTTTTTACCTACTTTTCCCCTCTATTCTCCTGCTTCTACACCTCCCTTTTATTTTTTTTTTTTTTTTAATTCCCTCTCTTTTGTCTTGCCCCCACACGTCGTTTTTGTTCAAGGTTTGTTTTTTTTTTTTTTTTTTACGGCTCGATCCAATCGTGAAACCCTTGCGGGAGGGACACTATGCCCTAGCCAACCCCTTCAGCTCCTGCCCCGTCTTCTTAAAGGGTCCTGTGCCGGGCGGGGGCGCTGGGAAAGGAAGGGGAGGGCGTGAAGTCCGCGGAGCCCATGCGGTGGGGCGGGCGATGAGGCGGTAACAGAGACGCCCCCGTCGGCGAAGGGGTCGGCGGGCGCCGCAGGCCGCCCGGCCCTGTCTATCCACGTCTACTCTGTGCCTTGACGGCCCTGCTCTGCTCTCCCTGCCTCAACTTCCTTGCTCCAGCCTGATTCCTGGTCTGCCCGTATGTGTCTACCCAATTTACAGCACTCATGGACTGCGTATAAAATTGTGATCCAACTCAAGTCTTGTTACTGTCCATCAGTTGTAAACTGAAGAAGTATTTTGATAATTCGTGTTTCTTTTTTTCAGGACGCCAGTGCAAGCAGTGTGATCTGCTTAAGACCACAAAGGCACTGAAGAACATGTTACTATCTGTAATTGTCAAATTCAGCTATGTTTGCTGAGGAGACTGAAATGTAAAACTTTGTAAAAGTATATGCTGCTATCAACCACAGTCTTAAAAATGATGAGTAAAGCCAGGTTTTAGTCAGCTGCAAATAAAAAAAAAAAAACACAAAAAAACTTTTAATATCTCTGAAAATGCTCATAATAGGATTTTCCTGCTAATTTAGTATATGCAATTCACATATAACAAAATTGTTAGCACTTTTAGGGGTTTTGAATTAGAATAGAATAGAATAGAATAGAATAGAATAGAATAGAATAGAATAGAATAGAATAGAATAGAATAGAATAGAATAGAATAGAATAGAATAGAATAGAATTAACCAAGTTGGAAGAGACCTTTGAGATCATCAAGTCCAACCTATCATCCAACGCTATCTAATCAACTAAACCATGGCATCAAGTCTCTTCCTAAAACCTCCAGTGATGGTGACTCCACCATCTCCCTGGGCAGCCCATTCCAATAGTAACTCTGTTGCCCACCACAGTATATGGTGCTCTTGTGTGATGAATTCCCTCCTGTGCTATCTCTGGTCGTTTTAATAACTTCTCAACAGAGATGAAGCCAAAATCTGTTGAAGCTGTAAATAAAATGACAGTAGAGGGCAAATGAAGGAGGGGTGGGGGTTGGAAATCATGCCACTTTATTGTGCTGGTTTAACACAGTCTGGTCTCAAGCAAGCCCTACCACCCCAAAGATCAGGAGAAGTAACACACTTTAAAAATAATTTTAGAAAAGCCCTGTGGTTGCGATAAGGAGTTTAATGGAAATAATACAATGTACAATTACTGTAACTGTTTCACAGCAAAGCAAAAGCAGAAGCAGAAGCCAGCGATAAAAAGAACTCACCAACTTACCAAACCCTCAGGCAGCCCAGTGGCAAATTTTGCTATTAGACCTGCCTTGCCTCTAGGCTGGGTACACAGGATGCTCAGTTTTACCTATTATAAACTTTTTTATACTGTTGACCATTCCATCTGCACATGTTTGTATGAAAATACTGAGCCAAAGCAACATGCAAGCTGCAAACCAGCTGTTTCAGGCTCTCTGAAGACTTGGATATTGTTTCTTTAGCTTTACCTTGTTGTATCTTTTGAATTTATCTTTCTCAATCCTAGACGTCCACATTCCTAAGGTTAAGTTCTGATTCAAAGTCAAACTGCTGGCTAAGCTGTCAGCTTGTGCCTTGGACAGCAACACTCTGTGCTGGGTTAGAAACTGGCCGGAGAGCCGAGCCCAGAGAGTGGTGGTGAATGGTGCCACATCCAGCTGGCGGCCAGTCACTAGTGGTGTGCCCCAAGGATCAGTGCTGGGCCCCATCCTCTTTAATATCTTCATTGATGATCTGGATGAGGGGATTGAGACAGTCATCAGCAAATTTGCAGATGACACCAAGTTGGAAGCGGATGTTGGTCAGAGGGCAGAAGGGCTCTGCAGAGGGATCTCGACCGACTGGACAGATGGGCGAAGTCCAATGGGATGGCATTCAACAAGTCCAAGTGCCGGGTGTTGCACTTTGGCTACGGCAATCCCATGCAGAGCTACAGGCCGGGGTCAGAGTGGCTGCAGAGCTCCCAAACAGAGAGAGACCTGGGGCTGCTGATTGTCAGCTGCCTAAACATGAGCCAGTAGTGTGCCCAGGTGGCCAGGAAGGCCAACAGCATCCTGACCTGCATTAGGAAGAGTGTGGCCAGCAGGAGCAGGGAAGTCATTGTGCCCCTGTACTCTGCACTGGTTAGGCCACACCTTGAGTACTGTGTCCAGTTCTGGGCCCCTGAGTTTAGGAAGGACATCGAGACATTTGATCGTGTCCAGAGAAGGGCAACAATGCTGGTGAGGGGCCTTGAGCACAAGCCCTATGAGGAGACACTGAGAGAGCTGGGATTGTTTAGCCTGGAGAAGAGGAGGCTCAGGGGTGACCTCATTGCTCTCTACAACTGCCTGAAAGTTGGTTGTCGCCAGGAAGGGGTTGGTCTCTTCTCTCAAGCAACCAGCACCAGAACAAGAGGACAGAGTCTCAAGCTGCACCAGGGAAGGTTAGGCTCGAGGTGAGGAGAAATTTCTTCATGGAGAGAGTCATTCATCATTGGAATGGCTGCCCAAGGATGCGCTGGAGGTGTTCAAGAGGAGATTGGACGTGGCACTGGTGCCATGGTCTAGTCATGAGGTCTTGGGTGGCAGGCTGGACTCGATGATCTTTGAAGTCTCTTCCAACCTTGGTGATACTGTGATACTGTGATCCTAGGCCCATTAACTGAAATTTAGGAGATAAAACCAGCATTTTTATCTTATAAAATTCTGTCTGTAGAGTAGTTGGTATTTGTTTATCCCAGTCCTTGCAAAATTATTTCACTAGGACTTCAGCATGTGCTTATTGCAGAGAAAGTGTGAAACGAAGCACACACATAAAGACTTTTTTGAACCATTACCTTAGACCTCAGAGAGTCTGTGACCTGAGTTCTCATGGTGGTAGTTAATCTGAGGTAACTGAAGAGGTGGGATCTACAACAGCGTCACTACAGCAGAGTTTAAGCAGATGTCAAGCACAGGCAGTTATTCACACATCCCGTGCTTTTAGATATGCCTATAGGTGAAGCCCAAGTAGTGACCTGGGCTGTGTGTAAAAAATAGCCACTTTTTGTGTTTGTTTATTTAATTTGAGTCAGTTTCACAGGCCATAGGAGCAACTGTGTGGAAATGGCTTTGACACTGTCAGAAGTGTAAGACTCCACCTCAAGCGAGTTTTATTGCTGACAGATATGCAGAAGGTCACAGTTCAGAACTCCTTCACTTTCTAATTTTGATAACATGCATCTGTGTGGACCTGGCAGGACAGTGCACAAATAGCACATACTCCTGACAAATCTCCAGTTTGTGCATGTGCCTTTGTTATCTAACAATAGAAAAGAGAGCCACCCCATACAGCCAAACACAGTGAGCACTGAGTGAAAGAAGCTGTCACAAAAGAGATTTGCACAGACTTCAGGACAGAATTATATTCATACCTCATTAACAGGCAGGTCAGCTGTGAGGCAGAATGACCTCTCTGCTCCTGCTGGCCACACTGTTCCTGATACAAGACAGGATGCCATTGGCCTTGGCCACCTGGGCACACTGCTGGCTCATGTTCAGCTGGCTGTCAGTCAGTACCCCCATGTCCCTTTCTGCCTGGCCGCTCTCCAGCCACTTTGACCCCAGCCTGTAGCACTGCATGGGTTTGTTGTGGCCAGTGTGTAGAACCTGGCACTTAGATGTGTTAAATGCCATCCTGTTGGATTCTGCCCATCTGTCCAGCCTGTCAAGGTCCCTCTGCAGAGCCCTCCTACTCTCTAACAGATCAACACCTGCCCCCAGATTAGTGTCATCTGCAAACTTACTAATGATGGACTCAATCCCCTCATCCAGATCATCAGTAAAGATATTAAAGAGGATGGGACCCAGCACTGATGCCTGCAAGACGCCACTAGTGACTGGCCGCCAGCTGGATGTGGCACTATTCACCATCACTCTCTGGGCTCGGCCCTCCAGCCAATTCCTAACCCAGTGCAGAGTGCTGCAGTCCAAGCCAGGAGCTGACAGCTTGGCCAGGAGTTTGCTGTGGGGGATGGTGTCAAAGGCCTTGCTGAAGTCCAGGTAGACTACATCCACAACCTTCCCCACATCCACCATGCAGGTCACTGTTACGATCGTTGAAAGGCTATTAATATTCAATAGATGGAAAGATTAATAAAAATATTAATAACGTTATTAATCATAAAAATATCACAGAAAATATTAGTACAACCTATTTACTGGTTCAAAATATTCAGTTGTGGAACAGGTGTCTCACCAACAGGAACAAGTAACAACTTAAACAATATGTACAAAAATCCAGAAACAACAAACAGCACTTTAAACTGTAAAGAAGAAGAAGCATTGGCAATGGAGCTGGCAATTGCCCACAAGAGGGAGAACTCCAGAATTCCCTAGGGCAACAGACCTTCAATAGATGCTTATAAATACAGGATTTCATAATTACTCACTGCTTGTAGCATCCTGTGACATGCATTGGGATTTAAACAAAACCAAAATAGCGTCAACCATGTGGAAGCTGCAGGAGCACAGTTTCACTTTCTGTTGCTGTCCGCAGCTTATTGCTGAGACAGGATTTATTCCCAAAGGATTTGTAGCTGAAAGCTTTTTAGGAAAGAGGTTCTTCTGCAGTTCTTTGCAGCGGCATTTGTTCCGTCTTCCAATAAAACAAAACTGTCCTGGGGACTCAGCTCCTCCAGGGGGTCGCCTCTCAGCCTGGCAAGACACTTCTGCTCTGCTCCTGGGCTTTACAATGCTAAGACAGTGAGGGGCCTTTGCAGTCCTGTCTGGGGAAACTGAAACACAGCTTGGATTCCAATCGAGGCTTGTGATTTCTTCCAGAGCGTGGACAATTGCAAGGCAAGGCTCTGGCTCTTTGGGCTGGTACTTTTAGATTTCCCAAGACAATAATGGCCAGTGACAACACAGACTGAGAGATAAAACCCTGACACTGTAACCTGTAGAAAGGAGTTTTCCCAAATGTGGCCAAAGGCACGCACACCTGGCTCACTTGGGCTCCCGGACATGTTCAGACAAGCCTGGGCAACGTGGACATTTTCCTGAAAAACCAGACCTGCTAGCTCCTGCCCCATTGTCTGGTTCAAAGCTTTTTTGAGGCTCTGGTTCAAAGCTTTTTTGAGGCTCTGGTTCAGAGCTTTTTTTGTCCCTTCAGGACAGTCACCTGGTCATAGAAGGAGATCAGGTTGGTCAGGCAGGACCTGCCTTTCCTAAATCCATGCTGGCTGGGTGTGATCCCTTGGCCATCCTGGAAGTGCTGTGTGATTGCACTCAAGATGACCTGCTCCATAATCTTGCCTGGAACTGAGCTCAGGCTGACAGGTCTGTAATTCCCTGGCTCCTCCTTCCAGCCCTTCTTGTGGATGGGCACCACGCTGGCCAGCTTCCAGTCCTCTGGGACATCTCCAGTGAGCCAGGACTGTGGAAAAATGATGGAGAATGGCTTGGCCAGCTCATCTGCCAGCTCTCTCAACACCCTAGGATGGATCCCATCCAGTCCCATGGATTTGTGGGGATCCAAGCTGCTGAGCATGTCTCTCACTACTTCCTCCTGGATCACAGGAGAACTATACTGCTCTCTGACTCCATCTGCCAGCTCAGGAGGCCAGTTGTCTGGAAGACAACCTGCCCTGCTATTAAAAATTGAGGCAAAGAAGGTGTTAAGTACCTCTGCCTTTTCCTCACCTTTTGTTGCTACATTCCCCTCCATGTCCACCAAGGATTGGAGGTTGTCCTTGCCCTTCCTCTTATTAATATATTTGTAAAAGGATTTTTGTTGTCCTTCACAGCAGAGGCCAGCCTAAGCTCTAAATGGGCTTTTGCCTCTCAATTTTTTTCCTGCATGACCTAGCAACATCCTTAAACATTCCATGGGTTACCTCACCTTTCTTCCAAAGATGATACACCCTCTTTTTTTCCCTTAATTCACCCAGAGGTTCACTGCCCAACCAGGCTGGCTGTCTGCCCCAGCAGCTCATCTTCTGGCACAATCCCCACAACTTACAACCCCCTTTCCCCAATCTAATAGCATTCTTTGTAAGAACTAAATACAAAACTGTTTAAAATGTGAGACCAAAATGCTAACAAAATTGTAAAAATAGAGTGAATTATTCAGCTATCAAATAATAATATTATGTTATTTAATTAAACCTGTGTTATTTAATTAAATCTGGTAAGTAGGGGCCCCATGTCTCATGCAGATAGAAAATACTTCCTATCTGTAGGTGTTTTAAAGAGGTGTTTGAGTTCATTGTCCTCATAGTGTAACTGGAGAAGCAGAAAGAAGCCACATCTCCATCATGAAGCTCAAGAAGTCCGAGTAAAATTTACTGATTTTCTTTGTGAACAGGGCTATTGCATCCCAATCAGCCCATAGCTCACCCTCTCATCTGATATTTTGGTGCCCTTCTGTGTCAAGGCTGCATCTTGAAATTCTATGCTAGACATTAAGCCTCTTGGCCAAACCTGCTCTGCAGAGCAGGAAGGAAAATACAGGTCCCCAAAGGTTAGTCCCCCTCTTTCTCTGGGAAATATATCCCCATTGTTAATCTATACATGGTCCTCAGCCCCCCGACTGTAAAATAGTCACTTAGGCATGAATAGAAGGGATGCAGCTTGCCTTCCCACTTCTTTCTCAGGCCCTTCACTGGGTTGGAGAAAAGATTCAAGAGCAGTCAGATCTGTAAACCCACGTGGCCCCTGGTCCTCTGCACATAGGTGTCAATCTAGGAAATAGCTGGAAGGTCTGAGACCCCCAGGAGGTATCCACAATGTGCAAATCCCTTGGTTTACATACGTATATTTCTAATGTCTTCCAGAAAATATCAGGAAAACTTTGCTATGGAAAAACTGAAGAAAATCTAAAGGGGTGGCAATGCCTTAAATTCATCTTATCCATTAAATTAGCATGTGGGTTTCTTTCAGGATGTCTTTAGGGGAGAAAAGCTATCTTGGTTTTTTTTTAGCAGCTGTAATTAAAGATTTCTACAATGAGGGAGAAATTTTCTGAGAAAAAACAGTTTGTCTTGACTTTCTAACTGGTTATAAAAAATATTAACACAGCTGTCAGGTTGAAGACAGTGCAGGCAAGAGTAACTTGTGACAAAGTGTTGTCTTAGGTGCCTTTCTCTTTTGTCTTGTTTTGGATTTTTATTACTTTTTTTTTTTTTTTTTTTTTTTTAAAGTAACAGACAAATGCACAGTGAACATCTTCCTGAAGTTGCTAAAGCAGAAACAGGTCCATAGAATGCACCATGGAAGTGAAGCTCTACCAGAGGGGAAACCACATAGTTTTGATAATTACTTCAGTTGGGTGGGATTTTTCCTTGGGGTGGTTGAGCTTAGGTCAAGCATTTGTGGCATCACAGAATTGCTATACCTGTGCCAACCCATTCAAACCTGACTTTTGAGAAGCACTTCAATGTATCCTTACACAGCAGTAAGCCACTGGTGATCCTGCTGAGTTATTTGCTATGTAGATGTGCACAGCAAATGACTACCCCTAGCTGAAGGCACTTAACTTTCAAGTCCTTCAAAGATTTACATAGGCAGTTTGCTTCACACACTGCAACATGTCCCAGGAAAATTAAAGAAACAGCATACTGAAAATGTTTCAAACCATTTTTTATTAGCCTTGAGCTCTTTCAAGAGACCACACAGCTGTATATGAACCAGTCAGTGATTATCCTTTACTCAGCTGCAGAGATTCTTCTTTCTTGACAACCCATAATGGCGGCAGAGCTGAAATTAAGGCTCTATTTTAGCTCTATTTTCATTGCAGTTTTCTTTTAGTCAGCACTTGCTTTGCTTTCAGTCAGCTGGGAATTTTATTTCTCCCCACTAAATATTATATGAAGGTGAATGTCCTGGTACCAAGCCACCTGTAGCATGCCATTAGCAAGTCAGGACTTGGTACCAAACCATTAGCGTGCCAGGTCATTCTTCCCTGAACCTCAGGCCCATGCACTAAAACAACTCCACCCTGTTTCTGTGCCTTGTTGTTGTGAACATGATTTCTACCTAGTTGCCATTTTTACCTGCAACTATTTTTAACCAGAGTCCTATTTTATAAACAGAAGCATTCGCAAGGATGAACCATGAACTGTCACACTTCCTGGTGATATTCTGTGTATAAAAGCCCAATTATAACGTGAAGCGGAAAGGCATGTGGATCTTGTCTAGCTTCCTTTCAGCCAGACAGAGACTCTTTTCCAAGAGCTGGAAAATGAAAGGTCCAAAGCAGGAAGTCCATGAATTTCCTATGTATCTTCATTCCCACAGCTGAAAAGTAGTTGAGCTACCTGCTACTCCTTTATTCTCCCTAGGCCATGCATTTGTGGTGTTTTTTTTACAGTGACAGAAGTACACACAGAGGCTTATCTCATCTTCTTCTTTGAAACTTCACACAAGGGACCAGAGCTTTTTTCCTGACTCAAATTGCACAAGATACTGAGGAGGGGGGCAGTGTGAGTTTGCGTGTGTAATTTTGAAAGCCACTCAACATTGACTGCAGTATTCTTTCTCTACAGGCTTGGTATACATTGTTCTTTGCCCCCACTGCTCTTCTGATTTACAAAGACATTCTGACCACAAGATGGCATCATGATTTCTGCAAGTGCATCTTACAGGATGGGACCATATTCTGCTAGGCTGGTCTCTTCCTCCTTACCTATGTGTGATGGGTTACGTCCATCCTGGAAGCATGGGGGGCAAAGACTTGTGAGAGCCTTGCTCTCCCTGGAGGGCACTTTCCCCCCAGGGAACTGAGTCAGTCTGTTCCACTCCCCATCCCTGTCCAGCAAGCCTATAAAAAGGAAGACACTGCAGCCATTTGGGGTCTTTTACTTCTGCCTTGCTTGGACAAGAGGACTGCTGCTGGCTTCCTGCTTCTCTGCCACATGGTCAGGCCTGTTCCTCCTCCTCCCTGCTACCTCCACACCTCTTCAAAGGACTTCAAAGGCTGGTTTTGTATACATACTTTTTCCCCCGTCCATTCTTGTTCCTTACCCTTGTGAACCCTTCCTGTTATTGTTATATATGTATATTGTTTATATATATATTGTATAATGGAAAATTTTTACCTCTCTACTTCCAAACAGACTCCAAATTATTTCTTGGTAGATTTGCTCCTTCCCTTTCTTTCTCTCTTGATTGGAAAAGGGGGGGGGGAGGAGGAGAGAGCAGGGGAGGGATTCTCAGTCTTCCCCTCCCCATCTGAGCTCATGTATCCCAGTTAAGGCTCAAACCACCACACCATGTTTATGAGATTCAAACAACTTTAGAAGGCTTCAGGCCTCACTAGTTGTCCCAGTATCTGTTAAACATGAACAGTATACCTCTGGGTCCTCTGGTTCAATAGCTGCCAACACAGCAGGCCAATAGCAGGGCAATGTACAGAGGCCACACAAAACATTCAGGCTGGTACCAAGTAATCAGTGCCATGGTGACCCAGTTCTCATAGCTCTGTGCAGAAAGCAGGAGGGTTGTATACTCAGATAAAACCAGCTGGCATCAGCACAGGAAGCAATCTTCATGATTTCTACCAGGAGGAGTTGCTACATTTAGAGCATCATAGTATCACACTACATTAGGGGTTGGAAGGTACCTCCAGAAATCATCGGGTCCAAACCCCCTGCCATATGAGGCTAGTCTGCACAGGAATGCATCCAGACAGGTTTTGAATGTGTCCAGAGGAGGAGACTCCACAACCTCCCTGGGAAGCCTATTCCAGTGCTCTGTCACCCTCACTGTAAAGTTTCTCCTCATGTTGAGGTGAAATCTGTGTTCAAGCTTGAACCTGTTGTTTCTTGATTTATTACTGTGCACCATTGAAAAGAGCTTGGCTCACTTCACTGGACCCCCACCCCTCAGATATTTACAGACATTGATGAGTACCCCTCTCAGTCTTCTCTTCTGAAGACTAAACAGCCCCAGGTCTCTCAGTCTCTCTTCATAGGGGAGATGCTCAAGTCCCTTAAACATCTTTGTGGGTCTGTTGGATTCTCTCCAACAGGTCTCTGTCTCTCTTGAACTGGGGAACCCAAAACTGGACGCAGTATTCCAGGTGTGGTCTCACCAGGGCAGAGTAGAGGGAGAGAAGAACCTCCCTAGACCTGCTGGACACTTCTCTTGATGCACCCCAGGATACGATTGGCTCTCTCGGCCACAAGGGCACATTGTTGTTCAGTGGAGAGCTCACTCTCCACCAGCACTCTATGGAGCTGTTCTCCATCAGGGTAGTCCCTAACCTGTACTGGTGTCTGTTGTTATTCCTCTCCAGATGCAGGACCCTGTACTTGTCCTTGTTGACCTTCATGAGGTTTACCTGCACCCAGCTCTCCAGCCTGTCCAGATCTTGTTGGATGGCTGCACAGCCTGACAGGGTGTCAGTGACCCTCCCCCCAGTTTTGTATCATCAATGAACTTTCTGAGGGTGCTCTCAATTCCCTCATCCAGGTCGTTGATAAAGATACTGAATAAAACTGGACCAGTACTGATCCCTGGGGAACACCACTGGCCACAGGTCTCCAAGCTGACTCTGTGCCACTGGTGACAACCCTCTGAACTCTGTTGTTGAGCCAGTTTGTCTAGATGCTGGTCCTATAGGTCTGATTTATAAATGCCAGAAAGTTCAGTATAGGAGCATTAAGAACAGTTAAAGACAGACTTTTAAATCGAAGTAGAGAAAGGGTTTTTTCCTCTCTACTCTCTATGTGATTGTATCTTTTTCCATTACCAAGCAATATGGCAAAAAAAAAAATGAAGACTGACCAGTGTCTAGATACTTCAGGCTGTCTCTGGACAAGCACAGCAAAAAGATGGAGTGGTGTTCATGTAACTGAATCACAGAATCACCAAAGTTGGAAGAGACCACAAAGACCATCAAGTCCAACCTGTCACCACAGACCTCATGATTAGACCATGGCACCAAGTGCCACATCCACTCCCTTCTTGAACACCTCCAGGGATGGTGACTCCACCACCTCCCTGGGCAGCCCATTCCAATGGCTAACAACTCTCTCCATAAAGAACTTTCTCCTCACATGGAGCCTAAACTTCCCCTGGTGCAGTTTGAGACTGTGTCCTCTTGTTCTGGTGCTGGTTGCCTGAGAGAAGAGACCAACCCCTTCCTGGCCTCAACCACCTTTCAGGTAGTTGTAGAGAGCAATGAGGTCTCCCCTGAGCCTCCTCTTCCCCAGGCTAAACAATCCCAGCTCCCTCAGCCTCTCCTCATAGGGCTTGTGCTCAAGGCCTCTCACCAGCCTTGTTGCCCTTCTCTAGACACTTTCAAGTGTCTCGATGTCCTTCTTAAATTGAGAGGCCCAGAACTGGACACAGTACTCAAGGTGTGGCCTAACCAGTGCAGAGTACAGGGGCACAATGACTTCCCTGATCCAGCTGGCCACACTATTCCTGATGCAGGCCAGGATGCCATTGGCCTTCTTGGCCACCTGGGCACACTGATGGCTCATGTTTAGGCAGTTGACAATTAGAACCCCAGGTTCCATTCTGTTTGGCAGCTCTGCAGCCACTCCGATCCCAACCTGTAGCTCTGCATGGGGTTATTGTGGCCAAAGTGCAGCACCCAGCACTTGGATTTGTTGAATGCCTTACCTGTTGGACTCTGCCCATCTGTCCAGTCAGTTGAGGTCCCTCTGCAGAGCCCTTCTGCCCTCTAACAGATCAACATCTGCTCCCATCTTGGTGTCATCTGCAAATTTGCTGATGACTGTCTCAATCCCCTCATCCAGATCATCAATGAAGATATTAAAGAGGATGGGGCCCAGCACTGATCCCTGGGGGATTGCACTAGTGATTGGCCGCCAGCTGGATGTGGCACCATTCACTACCACTCTCTGGGCTCGGCCCTCCAGCCAGTTCCTAACCCAGCACAGAGTGTTGTGGTGCAAGCCACGAGCTAACAGCTTAGACAGCAGTTTGCTGTGGCGGACGGTGTCAAAGGCCTTACCAAACTCCAGATAGACCACATCCACAACCTTCCCCACATCCACCAAGTGGGTCACCTGATCATAGAACAAGATCAGGTTTGAGAAGCAGGACCTGCCCTTCCTAAATCCGTGTTGGCTGGACCTGAGTCCTTGGCCGTCCTTCAGGTGTGCAGTGATTGCCGCCAAGATAATCTGCTCCATCACTTTCCCTGGCACTGAGGTCAGGCTGACTGGCCTGTAGTTTCCAGGTTCCTCCATCCGACCCTTCTTGTGGATGGGGACCACATTGGCCAGTTTCCAGTCATCTGGGACCTCGCCAGTGAGCCAGGACTGGAGGAAAATGATGGAGAGCGGCTTGGCCAGCTCATCTGCCAGCTCTCTCAGCACCCTAGGATGGATCCCATCCAGTCCCATGGACTTGTGAGTGTCCAACTGGCTCAGCAGGTCCCAAACTAATTCCTCCTGGATTTCAGGGATACTACACTGCTCCCCGACCCCATCGGTCAGCTCAGGAGGCCAATTGTCCTGAACTCCTCCTGCCTTGTTGTTAACAATTCAGGTAAAGAAGATATTGAGGACCTCAGCCTTTTCCTCATCTTTAGTTACAGTGTTAGCCTCCAGGTCCAATAAGTAGTGGAGGTTCTTCTTGCTTCTCTTTTTAGCATAAATATATTTGTAAAAATGCTTTTTGTTATCTTTCTCAATGACTTCTTTACTTCAGTCTTCATTGGCAAGAGCTCCAGCCACACTCCCAGAATAATGGAAGATAATGGCAGGGGCTGGAAGAAGGGACTGCCCATTGTGAGTGAAGATCAGGTTTGTGACCATCTGAAGAACCCAAAAGTGTTCAAGTCCATGGGACCTGATGGGATATAACCACGGGTGTGAGGGAACTGGGGATGAGGTTGCTAAAATGCTCTCTATTATATTCCAAAAGTCATGGCAGTCCAGGGAGGTCCCCACTGACTGGAAAAAGGGAAACATAACCCCCATTTTCAAGAAGGGAAAGCGGGATGACCCAGGAACTATAGGCCAGTCAGTCTCACCTCTGTGCCCGGTAAGATCATGGAGCAGATCCTCCTGGAGGCACTGCTGCGGCAGAAGAATAACAAAGAGGTTATCGAGTACCATCAGCATGGCTTCACCAAGGGCAAATCCTGCCTGACAAACCTGGTGGCCTTCTATGACAAGGCCACAACATTATGTCACCAGTTGGGGCTGTCCCCTTAAGAAAGGGAATATGGTGGACAGAAGTTGGTATACGAAAAGAACAATCTAAACTAATTTCATTGGTGTAGTGGGAGGAAGCACCTTCTGAACTGGGAGTGCAGGAGGGTATCCTGGGCACTCCGGCACTTTTATCTTTAGTCTTGCTTCCGCTCCTCTGCAGGGCAGCAGCTTTCTGTGCTGGGCTTTCTGCCAAGGCTTCGGCCTTGAAACCGATAAGCTACCAAGGCCTGTATTAACTCCTTTCCAATTAACACAAACTGCTTCTAACTTTTTTTTCTCTTTCTCTCTCTTTCTAACTCACTCTGGGGAAAAGGGGGAGAGAGAGGGAGAGCGGAGGTGGGGAACCCCCTCAGGAGGGGGGGGAACTCTCATTTCTGTGTTACTTTATTGTATATCTTTGTATATATTGTAAATATTGTAAATTTGTATATATTCCCCTGCATATCCTACATTGCTTTGTAAATATACAGCTCCACTGCTTTGCTAATTCAGCTGTGAGTTTTTTTTCCCTTTCCCTTCAATTTTCTTTCCCTTTACTTTACAGGGGGGAGGGAGAAGGCTTTTTGGCCTTACCCTTCCAACCCTACCACATTTTTTTTCTTGGCGTACCCAACGTGATTGATTTAGTGTTTTCTAGCTGAATTAGCAAACATGAAGGTGTTGTGGTTTGTAGAGCGATTATTCATTTCAATTTTTGGGGCTCTGGTTTACAGATATTGTTTGGGTTTGATTTTGGATTACCTGGGTAAATATTTGGTGCAGACAATTTATCTGTGGGTTATGTATAGAGTTAGATTATGGTATGGAAGATGTATTGATTTATTATGGCCAGCGAGATACAGGAATGTTACCTCCACCACTCTCCCAATTGAGATAAAGGGTTTTAAGATCCTGCCGGAGGAGAGAGTAACTTTAGGTGATACCTGGGATCCGAAGGTGATTTATTTGGTGTCTATAATTCTGCTGCTGGTGATAACTAATGTGTATTCTCTGTATTCCTGGTGTCAAGAGAGAAAGGTGTCCAGAGCGTGTTTTGTTATTAAAACTAGATCAAAAAGAACGCCGTGGCTCTGGATCAGTCCCAGAGACATCTAGTGATGAAGAATGTGGAGAATCTCTGTCAATTAAAAAGAGGGCTAAAAAGTTAATTGGTAAAGCAGCTCTAAATGATTTTGCTGCTGATTCTGGCAAGCTGCCAAGGGCGGCGGTTGGTATCAACATGGCGCCTACTCCTTCTCCTACTCCTTCTCCTCCTTCTTCTTCTCTGTCGGCCATTAACGGAGCAACATCACTTCCGCCCACTCCCTTGGTGGGACCAGAAGTCACTGCCCCAGCAGCTGATTTATCTCAGGACCTGTCAGCTTCCATTAAGGTGGTTGTAAATTCAAACACAGCTCCAGTTAAGGTGGCTGTTTTAAAGACTAGAGGTGGAAAGGCCAAAGATGGAGAAGAAGAGCTGGAGACTGATCCTGGTGAGGGGCCCTCTACTCTAAGGAATCCTGCTGAGGAGGAAGAGAAGGTTTGTTTTAAAGATCTAGCTAACCTAGTGAGATCAAGGCAGGATAGAGATGAAGTTAGGAAAGGAGCTGGCAAAGGTGGTTCTCAGCTTAAAGAGATCCTTGAGAAAATGACAGCAGGATTATATGGACAAAAAGTTCAGGGAGAGGAAGAGGAAGATGATATTTTAGAATGTTTGTCACCATGTGAGGAATTGCAGAATGTCCGTAAAGATTTCGCCAGGGCAGATAAGGAACCAGTTCTAGCTTGGCTTAGTAGGTGTTATGATACAGGTGCTCCAGCTCTAACAGTTGGAGACAAGTCAGCAGCTCAGTTAGGAACTCTCTCGAGGGATAATGGAATAGATAGACATCTAGGCAGAGCTCTCGGTAAGGTTAATCTGTGGATACGCCTTTTAATGGTGGTTGCCCTGAGATACCCTTCCCGAGATGATCTTCCATGGAATCCTAAACCCTGGACTACCATAGATGAGGGAATTAAGCGCTTGAGAGAATTTGCTGTTAGAGAGCTACTTTACGATGAACATGAAACTCTGAATCCTGATGACATTCCTGTGGGTATTGGTCTTACTAAAAAGATCATCAAACTTGCTCCTTCTAATTATGCAAACATTCTGGCGAGCAGAATTGTGTCAAGAAATTATGGTGGAGCTTCTCCTACGGTTGGCCAATTCAGTGATCAAATGAGACAATTGGAGGATAGCATGACACGTGTTTCTTTGGTTTCAGCCATTGAAACTCTGTCTGGAAAAATTGAGAGTTGCATGAAGGATCTGATAGATTCCATACACCAATTGGCACAGAAGGATAATTCTAATTCTTCCTCCAGGTGGATACAAGTTTCATCTGTGAGGAATACACGTCCTCCAAGGAGGTCATTCCAAAACAGATCAAATCAAAACAGACCGCCGAGGCAATCATGTACGACTATTTGGATAACTCTGCGTGATCAGTTTGGTGAGAATATGAACTGCTGGGATGGCCAACCAACTTCTAATCTTTTCAGGAGACTGAGGAAATTGTAAAGTGTCAGAACCCGAGGTAGCAATACCAGAAGGGTAGCTGTTACTTCCACAGTTCCCCAGAACAACCCTAGTAGCTCCAACAGTGGCTCCAGTTATAGCATGCAAAGTTATAACCCTGCACACTATGTGCAATGCACATGTGGGCATGTTCCCCATAACTAGGGGTGCCCTGCCTCCCGCCAGGGGGAGGAGAGGGATAACAGAGATAATAGAATCTATTGGGATGTGTACATCCAGTGGCCTGGCACTTCACAATTTCGGAAGTACAGGGCCTTGGTTGACACAGGAGCTCAGTGCACCATAATGCCATCAAATTATCAGGGATCGGAGTCTATAACTATTCTGGGAGTCACTGGTGGATCTCAAGAGTTAAGTAAAGTGGAGGTTAATATAAGTTTAACTGGTAAACAATGGAGGAAGCATACAGTTGTGACCAGACCAGACGCACCTTGTATTTTGGGAATTGATTTTCTGAGAGAAGGGCGTTTCAAAGACCCTAGAGGTTACAAATGGGCTTTTGGAGTAGCTTCTATAGAAATTGATGGACAAAAATTGAAGCTGTCTGCTAGACCTGAGCTTTCTGATGAATCTGCAGTTCTAGGACAACATAAGATACAGGACATTAAATTGCCGGTTGCTTCTCAGACTGTGCATCACAGACAATACAGAACCAACCATGACTCTTTGTTGCCCATTCAGAATCTGATTCGTCAGTTGGAGAGTCAGAAAGTCGTCAGCAAAACTCATTCACCTTTCAACAGTCCAGTGTGGCCTGTGCGGAAGCAGAATGGAGACTGGCGTCTGACCGTAGACTACCGAGCCTGAATGAAGTGACACCACCTATGAGTGCAGCAGTACCAGACATGATGGAGCTACAGTATGAGCTGGAATCCAAAGAGGCCAAATGGTATGCTACCATAGACATTGCTAATGCATTTTTCTCTATTCCCATAGCAGAGGAATGCAGGCCTCAGGTTACTTTCACCTGGAGAGGAATCCAGTACACTTTCAACAGATTGCCAATGGGCTGGATCCACAGCTCAAGCATCTGTCATGCAGTGATCCACGATGCTCTGGAGAAAGGAGGTGCTCCAGAACACATCCAGTTCATCGATGATATCATCATCTGGGGTAAAACTGCTGAGGAAGTCTTCGAGAAAGGTAACAGAATCATTGACATTCTTCTGAATGCAGGTTTTGCCATCAAGCGAGACAAGGTGAAAGGGCCTACCACAGAGATTCAGTTTCTGGGAGTGCGGTGGCAGGATGGATGCCGACACATTCCAGTGGATGTGGTAAATAGAGTCTCTACCATGGCAAGTCCCACAAACAAGCAAGAGACCCTACGTTTCTTGGGGATAGTGGGATTTTGGAGACTGCACATTCCTGGATACAGTCAGATTGTGAAACCTCTGTATGATGTGACTCGAAAGAGAAACCATTTCCACTGGGGACCTGAACAACAAGCAGCCTTTGACCAGATAAAGCAAGAAGTGATTCAAGCAATGGGTCTGGGACCTGTCCAAGATGGTCCAGACATTAAGAACATTTTGTACACGGCTGCAAGTGACAATGGCCCAACCTGGTGCTTGTGGCAAAAAGCTCCAGGTGAGACACGTGGACGACCTCTTGGTTTCTGGAGTCGAGGTTACAGAGGTTCAGAGGCTAATTATACTCCAACAGAGAAAGAAATTCTAGCTGCCTATGAAGGAGTAAAAGCATCTTCTGAAGTAATTGGAACTGAATCACAACTTCTCTTAGCTCCCAGATTACCAGTTTTGAATTGGATGTTCAAAGGCAAAGGCTCCACACCACATCATGCCACAGACTCGACATGGTCTAAGTGGATGGCTCTGATAACACAGAGAGATCAAATGGGAAATCTTGAAAGACCTGGTCTAGTGGAGGTGATCTCAAGTTGGCCTGAAGGCATCAACTGTGCTAAGCCTCCAGAGGAGAAAGTAACTTGTGCTGAGGAAGCTCCTCCTTACAATGACCTTTCTGATGATGAAAAGAAATATGCTTTGTTCACAGATGGTTTCTGTTGTCTTGTTGGAAACAAGCGAAGGTGGAAGTCTGCAGTGTGGAGTCCAACACACCGAGTTGCAGAGGCGAAAGATGGAGAAGGAGAATCCAGTCAGTTCGCAGAGGTAAAAGCTGTCCAGCTAGCTCTCGACGTGGCTGAACGTGAGAGATGGCCAAAGCTTTAGCTCTACACTAACTCATGGATGGTAGCCAATGCTCTATGAGGTTGGCTAAAGAACTGGAAGAAGAGTGGTTGGCAGAGGAAAGGAAAACCCATTTGGGCAGCCAACCTGTGGCATTGCTGATCGAATCGAGAGAATTCCAGTGAAAGTGAGACACATCGATGCTCACATTCCTAAGAGCAAAGCTACTGAGGAACAGCAACACAACCATCAGGCAGATCTAGCTGCAAGAGTTTCTCAAGTAGACATGGACTCTAATCTTGATCTCGACTGGAAACACCAAGGTGAGATATTCTTAGCTCGGTGGGCTCAGGATTCGTCAGGACATCAAGGCAGAGATGCAACATACCAATGGGCTCGTGACAGATCCATAGACATTTCCATGGATGCTATCACACAAGTCATCCATGACTGTGACATTTGTGCTGCTATTAAGCAGGCAAAACGACTTAAGCCCTTGTGGTATGGTGACATATGGTCCAAGTACAAGTATGGTGAAGCTTGGCAGATTGACTACATCACTCTACCACGTTCTCGTTCTGGTAAGCAATACGTGCTTACTATGGTAGAGGCAAACAGTGGATGGTTGGAAACTTATCCAGTTCCACATGCAACTGCATGCAACACCATTCCTGGTCTGGAGAGACAAATCCTGTGGAGACATGGAACTCCAGAGAGGATTGAGTCAGACAACGGAACTCATTTCAAGAACAACCTTGTAAAGAACTGGGCAAAAGAGCACGGTATTGAGTGGATATTCCACATTCCCTACTATGCACCAGCTTCAGGGAAGATTGAACGCTACAACGGTTCGTTGAAGACCACTCTTAAAGCCATGGGGGGTGGATCTTTGAAAAACTGGGAAAAACATTTAGCACAAGCAACCTGGCTGGTAAATAGTAGAGGTTCAGTGAACCGAGCTGGACCTGCACATTCAGATTTGCTACGGAAAGTAGAAGGTGATAGAGTTCCTGTTGTTAGAGAAAAGAATCTGTTAGGTAAAACTGTTTGGGTATTTTCACCCTCAGGAGAGTCTAAGCCTGTCTGAGGGGTGGTTTCAGCTGAAGGTCCGGGTCACACTTATTGGGTAATGCAGGAGAATGGTGAATTTCAGTGTATACCTCAAAGAAATTTAACTTTAGCTGAAAGAGGTTAACTTTGAAACTGTTGTACCGCTACATCGCGTCCAAAGGAAGAATCAACAAGAAAATCTACGGTGCACGAACCCTGAGATCCCTGAGAGCCCTGAGTCAACTAAGAGACCCTGAGATTCCCTGCTTCCCTTTTATTTGCTTCGTCAGCGAAGAAATGAACTGTTTTCCATTTTTATCATTTTCTGATTTTCGTGGACTTTTGAATCATCTACATCTGAGCATAGCTGGAATGGACTATGAACTTTACTCACGAACTGTAAATGTCGTTGTGGATTGGATGGACAGTGTGAACAGCCAATGAAATTGTTTAGAAGGGGTGGACTGTCACCGGTTGGGGCTGTCCCCTTAAGAAAGGGAATGTGGTGGACGGAAGTTGGTATATGAAAAGAACGATCTAAACTAATTTCATTGGTGTAGTGGGAGGAAGCACCTTCTGAACTGGGAGTGCAGGAGGGTATCCTGGGCACTCCAGCACTTTTATCTTTAGTCTTGCTTCCGCTCCTCCGCAGAGCAGCAGCTTTCTGTGCTGGGCTTTCTGCCAAGGCTTCGGCCTTGAAACCGATAAGCTACCAAGGCCTGTATTAACTCCTTTCCAATTAACACAAACTGCTTCTAACTTTTTTTTCTCTTTCTCTCTCTTTCTAACTCACTCTGGGGAAAAGGGGGAGAGAGAGGGAGAGCGGAGGTGGGGAACCCCCTCAGGAGGGGGGGGAACTCTCATTTCTGTGTTACTTTATTGTATATCTTTGTATATATTGTAAATATTGTAAATTTGTATATATTCCCCTGCATATCCTACATTGCTTTGTAAATATACAGCTCCACTGCTTTGCTAATTCAGCTGTGAGTTTTTTTTCCCTTTCCCTTCAATTTTCTTTCCCTTTACTTTACAGGGGGGAGGGAGAAGGCTTTTTGGCCTTACCCTTCCAACCCTACCACACATTAATAGATGAAGGCTTAGCAACTGACATCATTTACCTGGACCTGAGCCTGGGATAGTGGTGATTTATGATGCTTTCTTAGAAGTGGTCTTAGAAGTGTGTGCTTTTTAATTTGACAAGAGCAAGTCATGGGCCCTTGCAGATATTAAAAGCACTGCAGGATACCTCCTAAGCAATCAGAGATATTAATCCTTGGCCAAACCCGAGTGGAGGAAATGGGATAATTTATATCCTGCTTCTTGAGATTCTCCCCTTTGCTCCTTGGGAAACAATTATGCCTTGTCAGTTTCTGCTCAGGGGTCAAATCCTTCCAACTTTAATACACCCTTCTAGCCCCCCCAGCACTTACCCCAAAATCAGTTTCATGCTCATTCCATCAGATTTCTGTGAGCCTACTTTATCTGATCCCCTTCAAGAAACTTTGCAGGGCAGGGATGGAGAGGTAGTGTAGGTTTGCCCTTTGTCTTCTGAGAGTAATATAGTGCCTAGACAGCCCAGATCAGACTCTGATCTCCAGCAGCATTTCGCAATAACCTAGCCCACCCATCTATTCTCACAAGCCTCTCCTGGCTTCTGACAGAAAGTCTTGCTGCCAATTGTGAAAAGGTGAGGCAATAAGTATTTGCAAACTGCTCAATATATCACAAAAGTCTAACCAGCTTTTGGGAATGGTCACCTTGCTGTAGCTGACAGAACACCCTGTGAAGAAAACCAGATCACATGTTTACAGTTTGCGTTTTAAGAGAAGTTGAAGGATGTAGCTCAACACATTGGTGTTCAAGTTTGCTTGAAAGCCACAGAGGTTTAGGGTTCTTGATACGCATTGGGATGTGTGTGCTATTGCATGTAGTATTGTACTCAGATGAAAATTAGTTCAAAGGCTGGTAGGGCTGCAAAGGAAAATACTGCAGCATATGTAGGGACCAGGTTGTGTAGAATCTCCCTGTGGTGTTGTGTTTAAGTAGCTATGTCAGGTCTGGACCTGTCTGTGTGACCAGTATTCTGCTTCAATAGCCAGGGTCATAGAGCTACGCTGGGGATGAAAAATGCCCCAAGGTAAAGCATCAGAACCAAATGTGCTGGTACATCTGTGGCAGCCACCACTGTCACTAATGTTATTATTCAGTGCTTATGAAAGCAGAACTGAAAGTTCTTAATAGTAGGTACCCTACAGACCTAGCAGGGACAAACTGCTTTCATAACTGGGGAGCCTGACAGAAAGGATAGGAATATTTCCGTGGATCTTTAGGATTAGATTCAAGACCTTTCTCTATTGATAGAATTTATCACTTCTATAGTAAACTCACTAAAATATTAGCAAAAGAGAGAATGCTCCAGTTGCAACTGATAGTAAGAAATATGCAGAAACTCTTCGTACTAGTTTCCTCTTATGTTCCAGTAGACAAGCCACATTTACTCAGGTAATCAGCTTGAAGGCCTGTGCTGCTAAACATATGCCTTTTACCTTAGTTACATCACTAAGTGTTACAGAAGAGGTCACTTCTTCTTGCAAACATTGCTCTTGAGATCAACATTATTGAGGTACTACTGGATCCAATTCTATATTGAGGTCTTTCTCACAAAGAGGTTAGGTTCAGCTTACATTAAAACATTAAACTTCAGGTTACAGTAAGAAGATGGGCCAATGATATTGGAAAACTAATGGCAGTTGCAATATCTCAGCTGTTCATGGCACATTGAATACTAGAATGGTAGAAGGCAGATACCCTTTGCATGTCTCCATTTTCCTGAGTCTTTTCTCAAAGGAACTGAGGAAAACTGCTTTCAAAGTCCTTGAAGACAGAAGGCTGTTCCTCTCTGCCTACCACCTCACTTTCTGAGATGACTGCTTCGAAAAAATGGGTTGCAGTCTGGATACTTTTTCACTGACCTGAAACATTGTGCAGAGCTGCTTGCAGATGCATTCACTTTCTCTGAAACTGTGTTTCGATATTGAGCAGAGAGCCTTTTATCATCCCTGATCCCAATTCATAGAAAATGCATTTTCACAGCAAATTTAGACCACCAGTTTTTCCCTCCCCAGAGACAACATGACACTTTCTTCACACCTTTCCTAATCTGAGCATTTCTTCAAGAAAACATACCTAGGAAGTGGAGATTGTAGGTCTGTTGGAACTCATATAGTTTTTACTGGTGCTAGTAATGCCCATTCCACTTAGCAGAGACAAGAACTCAGAAGAAATTCCTTTGTTTCAGAAATAAATATTTGGCTGAAAGGAATCTTTTCTGGCGCCACCTCTGCCTCAGGAGCTGTCACTTGGCAGCACTGAGAAGAGAATATCTCTGACTCATTTTTATCCTCCCTTGAAATGTTTACACACATTGATGATATCCCCATTTATGTTTTCCTGTTTTTTGGGTTTTTTTTGATACAGAAAGATCTTTCCTCCAAAGAAGATTTCTTCCTCCAGCTGACATAGTAGAAATAAAACACCTCAGGCTCATTTACCTGAGCCACAGCCTTTGATCAGGAGATTTCATTTCCAATGTTGACACCTGTGATCTCACACAGGGGATGCCTATAAAAGAGAGGGTTTAGCTGCTAGGTCAGCCTTTTGCTGAATAATGCCACTTTTCCCACCTGGATTAAAGCACAGTCTGCAAATCACTTAGCCAGGTATCACAATCATACAAGTTTGAACTGGTGTGCTAACAAGAAATCCTTGAATTGCAGAGGGAAGATCATTAAGGGATGGTGCTGTGTGATATATCTCTCTTGTCAGCTATAATAGCCACAGAGTCCTGTTAAAGTAAGCCTTCATCTCTCTCTGTCTCAGCAATTTTTTACCATTGCTGCCTGTGCAGAAAGACTCTTTTCACATTGCTTGCAGAGCAGCATAAGAAATAAGAGCATGACATGATCTCAGCAGAGGATTTGGCTGCTGGCATGTCAACAAAATTCAGAGTTATAAAGATGTCTACATAAATCTGGCACCTTCTAACTTACTATCTGCTGCTTGTGTCATGTCTGGGTGATCCCATCTGCCTGTAGCAACATGCTACTATCACTTCCCACAGTGATAAAGAATGTAGAGATAATCAAGAGATAAGCCTCAGGTCCAGACTGACTTTGCAGTACTGAGTGATACAGCACTTTCTATGACAGAAAAACCCAGGCCACATCACCTTACACATCACATTAAACTAGCAATGAGTTGTCTTCACCATCATGCTGTACCACTCTCTATATCATTTTTGAGAGATCATGGAGAACAGGGGAGGTGTCTGAGGGCTGGAAGAGGGCCAGTGTCACCCCAGTCTTCAAAAAGGGCAAAAAAGAAAACCCAGGCAACTACAAACCAGTCAGCTTCACCTCCATCCCTGTAAGGGTGATGGAGCAGCTCATTCTGGAGACCATCTCTAATATGAAAGAAAAGAGAAAAAGAAAAGATATGTTAAGGGGAAATTTTGCTTGACCGATCTGATAGCCTTCTACAAAGACATGATCAAGCGGATAGGTAAAGGGAGAGCAGTGGAAATTGTCTGTCTTGACTTCAGCAAGGCTTTTTGATACCATCTCCCATAACATCCTCCTAGGTAAACTCAAGAAAAGTGGGTTAAATGATTGGACCATAAGGTAGATTGGTAACTGGCTCAACAACAGAGTTGATAGTGCTGTGATCAGTGTCACAGAGTCCATTTGGAAGCCTGTGGATAGCAGTGTTCCCCAAGGATCAGTATTTGGTCCAGTTTTGTTCGATATCTTCATCAATGACCTGTATCAGTTATTGAATGTACCCTCAGCAAGTTCAGTGATGATATGAAACTGGAGAGGTGGCTGACACCCTGTCAGGATGTGCAGTCACCCAATGAGATCTGGACAGGCTGGAGAGCTGGGCGATGGTGAATCTCATGAAATTCAATAAGGACAAATGCAGAGTCGTGCATCTGAGGAGGAATAACACCAGACACCAGCAGAGGCTAGGGGTTGTCTTGCTGGAAAGCAACTCCATGGAGAAAGAACTTCGAGTCTTAGTGGAGAGTAAGTTATCCGTGGGACAGCAATGTGCCCTTGTGGCCACGAGAGCCAATGATATCCTGGGGTGTATTAAGAAAAGTGTGTCCAGCAGGTCGAGAGGTTCTTCGCTCTCTCTACTCCTGGTGAGACCACACCTGGATTACTCTGTCCAGTTTTGGACTCCCCAGTACAAGAGTCCAATGAAGACCTATGAGGGTGACTGTAGGACTTCAACATCTCTCCTGTGAATAAAGTCTGAGAGACCTAGGGCTGTTTGGTTTGGTGAAGAGAAGGCTGAGAGGGGACCACATCACCATCTATAAATATCTGAGGGGTGGATGTCAAGTTGAAAGTAATAGTCTCTTTTTGATCGTGCCCAGTGATAGGACAAGGAACAATGGGTACAAGCTAGACCACAGGAGGTTCCACTTCAACACAAGGAGACACTTTATGGTGAGGGTGACAGAACACTGGATCAGAGAGATTGTGGGTTCTCCTTCTCTGGAGTCTTTCAACACCCATTCAGATGCAGCCTCTGCAGCCCTGCCCTAAGTGATCCTGCTTTGGCAGAGGGGTTGGACCCAATGATCTCTGCAGATCTTTTTTTAAACCCTAACATTCTGTGATTCTGTGATTCAAAAGCCAAAGGAGAAGTGACGTAGAAGTCAAGTCTCTTTTATAGAAACAGTGCTCCAGATGAGAACCCAAAAAGCTTCTGGAAGATTTTATGGCATGTTTAACTTACATTTTTTGTGCTGCTGTCACTGAAATCAGGAATAAAGCCTTTTAAACCTGGGTTTATGTTAATGAGCAGGCATTCTTTTATTCTGGCACCAGGATGCACGGGGAATAGCTCCACCTTGTGTGTGTAGCAAGTGTCAAGCTTCTGATTATATGGATCAAAATATTACATATTCATTAGATTTCCTATTCTATGCAAATAATTTATGAGAGTGACATTGCATAAATCTCCTTTTCCATGAGCACACTCTTTTCATCTTCAGAAGTCATTGTAGTCATCTCAGGTGGCCTTAGGTGGTCATGGCCCTCAATGTTACAGAAGACTTCAGGCAACTTGTTCCACTTCTTCCTTATATAGACTTCTTTTGGCTATTTGGTTTTATAACACTATTAGTTTACTTCATTGTTAACTACCTACCTTTTGTTACATGTCCTTAAATACAGTTTAGACTAGAGAGGGTTGGTTTAATACAAAACAATAGATGTCATGCTCTTAGTTTTAGGTTTGGCATCAATAGTAATCACAAATGCAGTTGCTTTTGCCAGGGACAGCTGTGTTCCTTTCTTTTTGAAATGTGGGGTTTTATTCCCTATATTCAACACCATAACTGCACCATATAAGGAGAACAACTTCAAAAACTTAAAGAAAAAGAGAAGAATTTAAAACTAAAAAGAAGAAGGGATGAAAGGCAACAGCTCTCACCATGCTGTTTCTCTTTTCCTGCTGGTTGGTTACCCAGCCCAATCAAGTGTGTGTCAATCAACAGCCATCTGATCTGTTTTGTGGATGGATCAGCAGTGATGCTGACATCTGACACACAGATGCTTCAACTTGGATTTGGTAGCTATCCATCACTCAAACATACTCCTGATGCTAGTCATTTGCATAAAATAAATAATTTGCTCCATCCACTAGAAAAAAAAGAAAAAGTTTTACTCGTGGTACAGCCACAGCAGCAGTATCCTATGAATGCAAAGTAGGACTCTCAGCTAGGATGGTGGAGTTTTGCAGTTGACTGCATTGTACATGTTGCTCCTTTGGAAGGAAAATCTCTGAAGCCATTTCTGAAACACTGTGAACATTGTTTTAGATGTTCAACAGACATCTTCATCTACTGTCAACACTGAGGGCTGTGCTTGAAATCAAAGTTATAGCTGCTAAACTGGCTTCTTCATTCAGTGGGGACATTCAAGCAGCCTACTGGAGAGCATGTCTAAGGGGCTGAGGATTCAAATGGGAATCTACACTTAGGCTTGCAGCTAAGATGACACACAACTACTACCTGACAGCAATACTGAAAGCACTGAACTTTTTCGTTGACAGTATCTGCACCATCACTTCTGATTCCTGAAAAGGCATGGGAGAGGCTTAACAATGTCAGATAGAAAAATAAGTAAATTTGGAATTTATTTTATGTGTTTTTGAGTACTTGATGCGTCCAATTTTAACATTCTTCTTCATGGTCACAGCTGTTATCAGTGCCTGCTTTGTGAACCAACAAGAAAAGGTGGTATACTGGACCTTGTTCTCACCAATAGTGAAGGGCTGGTGACCAATGTGAGGCTCAGGGATAACCTTGGCTGTAGTGACCATGAAGCAATAGAATATAAGATCTTCAGGAAAACTAGGAGGATGTATCCCAAGCTTACAACCCTGGACTTTAGTTATGCAGACTTTGATCACTTCAGGGATCTGCTAGCCAAAGTATTGTGGGAAAGAGCCCTAGAGGGAAGAGCAGCCCAAGATAGCTGGTCAGTGTTCAAGGATCATCTTCTCCATTGTGGTGGTGAGGGGTCTCCCCACATACACACACAGAAACCACAGCTAAATCAGTCAGAGAAGCAAAATGGATAAGAGCTCTATTTTGCAAGCAGGATGAAATGCAGTGTATATATACACAATATACAGTATTTACAGTATATACAAAATTATACAGGAAAGAATGTAACACAGAAAACCTGCCCTCCTCCAGCGACCAGACCAGAGTAAAGAGGGAGAATCCCCTTCTTCGACCCGCTGGCTATGCTTCCCTTATGCAGCCCAGTGTCTCATCGCCCTCATGGTGAAAAACATCCTCCTAACATCCTATCTGAATCTACCCATTTCTATTATTTTTCCATTCCCCCTAGTCCTGTCACTAACTGACACATTAAAAAGTCCCTCACCAGCTTTCTCATAAGCCCCCTTAAGATACTGGAAGGCCACATAAAGGTCTTGTCAAAGCCTTTTCTTCTCCAGACTGCCCCAGCTCCCTCAGTCTGTCCTCACAGGAGAGGTGTTCCAGCCCTCTGATCATCTTCATGGCCCTTCTCTGGACACGCTCCAGCACCTCCAGATCCTTCCTGTAACAGGGACTCCAGAACTGGATGCAGTACTCCAGGTGGGTGTGATGAAGGCACATTATGCCCAGATACTGAATCTTGTCCCAGCATGTGGACAAGTTCCCCCTCCTCCAGAAGGAAGACAAAAGCCAAGGCATTAGCCAGGCCAGCACGCATCCAGCACATGCAGTGCTCATGCTGACACCAAGTATGGGCATAATTCTAGCTTCACGCTTTCTATAGGCTGAAGCCAGTTGTTTATAAGAGTGCCCATTGGTCAAGCCCAGCCTCGAGGAATCTATAAGTATCACCCCAGTTGGTAAACAAGTTGCTCCCTCATTCACTTTGTCTCTGTGCTTGCTCGAGAGAGCAACTCTCGAGCTGCAGCCTTTGCCATTGAGCTTATTGTTGTTAGCTTCTGTTATACATGCACGCATAATGAAAGCCCCTGCATGGTGAGAAGCACAGAGGGAGGACCTTTGCTGTTTCTGAGGAATCCAGCATCGCTACAGCCAGTCGTACCGACCGGGAGAGCCCACCGTGCCACTGGAGCCCTGGACCAACCCCTGAGGGTAAGATCTGCCCAGTTGCCAGGGAGAAGGGACTTGATCAATACTGAGTCCACATATGCCTAGCCCTGCCGTAGCGGGAGAGGAGCTGCTGAGTGCCGCTCTGAGCCCTGTGAACCTCAGGGAAGACTAAAGCATTGTTCGTGCCTATACTGCACCAGACCCGGGACCACTCCGAGAGTCCCACTGCTCCTTTAAGCTCAGTAAACGAGAATCCGCTGCCTAATGCAGCCGCATTCTCTCCCTGAGGCTGTTTGCATCAGCCCTGAGAATCGCTGTGGTTGGGCCGACCCCATAGCTTTGCCTGCTGCCGCGTCGTCCGAGCCCACCTACCGGCCACCATCGTCCTGCCTTGCCATGTGAGCCGACTTTGAGGGCCGACCACACGGGCTGACCCCGACCAGGACCAATCTCTGTTGTCTGGAGGGAATTGAATATCTTCCACGTGTTTTCCATCCACTAGCACTCAGTTCAAAGTATCCGCGTCTAGCAGAGTAAGTGCTCACGCATAGAAAGATTATAATATTGCTGTGTATAACCAGGAGCCGCCTGCGTCCCGCTGAGTCGCCATCTAGTGGCCAAGCGGCGGAACTGCACCCTTTGTTATATAAATATAGAAATAGTCTGTAACTAATTCAATTAAGTTATAATCATAACACTAAGCCACTTGCGTAACATATTTCACGAATGTGCACTAGAACATGTATATAAGTTGGTGATTCATCGGTTGTTAATAGTTTGATAATTAATAAAAATAATACTTTCATAATTCCTATTTCATATTAATACATTTAATAACCTCTTCACCACAGTTGGGGCTCACTAGAGAGGAGTAGAGAGGGAGAATCACCTCCCTCGACCTGCTGGCTGTGCTTCTCTTGATGCAGCCTAGGATGTCGTTGGCTTTCTGGGCTGCAAGTGCACACTGCTGGCTCATGTTGAGCTTCTCATCCACCAGCACTCCCAAGTCCTTTTCTTCAGGGCTCTCTCAAGCCAGTCACTGCCCAGCTTATATCAGTGCCTGGGATTGCCCCGACCCAGATACAGGACCTTGCATTGGGTGTTGTTGAACCTCATGAGGCTGGATTGGGCCCATCACTCCAGCCTGTCAAGGTCCCTCTGGGTGGCCTCCCTTCCCTCCAGCATGTCTGCTGCACCACACAGCTTGGTGTCGTCAGCAAACCTGCTGAGGGTGCACTCAATGCCACTGCCCATGTCACCGATAAAGATGTTAAACAAGACTGGTCCCAGGACTGATCCCTGAGGGACTCCACTTGTCACTGGCCTCCATCCAGACATGGACCCACTGACAGCCACCCTGTGGGTGTGGCCATAAAGCCAGTTCTTTATCCACTGAGTGGTCCATCCATCAAACCCATGCTGCCCAAAAAACCCTTTTTCCCCCCTTTCTCCCTTTTTCCCCAAAAAGGATTAGAGAGAGAGAAGTAATTATTAAGGGGGAAATTCTGTTAGTTCAAACAGTATGCTAAGGGAAGGAAAAAAGAATTAGTTTCTTATCTCATTAATCCAACGTCGGCCAAGCACAGAAAGAGAAGCAGCGTCCAGGCAGACTGAAACAGACAGACTGACTGAGACAAACTGAACTAAAACTAAAATTTAAAGTTGCATTCTCACTGATCTACCAATGAAAGTTGTTTAGAACTATCTTTTATTTTCCTTTTCACACCAAAACATTCAGCCAGAGTGTTTCAGTAACTTTCCTTCTTAAAGGCATAGCCTAAAGTGGTCACATCTGTGCCCAGGAGCAAGGTATACCCACAAAGAGGAAAGCAGGAAGGAATGTTAGGACCTGCCTGGGTGAGCGAGGAGCTCCTGGAAACGGTGTAACACAAAAAGAAACTCTACGGGGAGTGGAAGAAAGGATAGCTGGAATGGGGGCATATAAGGAAGCTGCCTGAGCAGCAAGAGACCTGGTTAGGCAAGCCAAATCTCAGTTAGAATTAAATCTAGCCAGGGAGATCAAGGGGAACAGTAAGAACTTCTATAGCTGAGGTCCTGAACACCTTCTTTGCCTCAATTTTTAACAGCAGGGCAGGAGTTCAGGACGAGTGGCCTCCTGAGCTGACCGATGGGGTCGGGGAGCAGTGTAGTATCCCTGAAATCCAGGAGGAATTAGTTTGGGACCTGCTGAGCCACTTGGACACTCACAGGTCCATGGGACTGGATGGGATCCATCCTAGGGTGCTGAGAGAGCTGGCAGATGAGCTGGCCAAGCCGCTCTCCATCATTTTCCTACAGTCCTGGCTCACAGGTGAGGTCCCAGATGACTGGAAACTGGCCAACGTGGTCCCCATCCACAAGAAGGGTCGGATGGAGGAACCTGGAAACTACAGGCCAGTCAGCCTGACCTCAGTGCCAGGGAAAGTGATGGAGCAGATTATCCTGGAGGCAATCACTGCACACCTGAAGGACGGCCAAGGGCTCAGGTCCAGCCAACATGGATTTAGGAAGGGCAGGTCCTGCCTCTTCAACCTGATCTCGTTCTATGATCAGGTGACCCACTTGGTGGATGTGGGGAAGGTTGTGGATGTGGTCTACCTGGAGTTCAGCAAGGCCTTTGATACCGTCCGCCACAGTAAACTGCTGTCTAAGTTGTCAGCTCGTGGCTTGCACCACAACACTCTGTGCTGGATTAGGAACTGGCTGGAGGGCCAAGCCCAGAGAGTGGTGGTGAATGGTGCCACATCCGGCTGGCGGCCAGTCACCAGTGGCGTCCCCCAGGGATCAGTGCTGGGCCCCGTCCTCTTTAACATCTTCATTGATGATCTGGATGAGGGGATTGAGTCAGTCATCAGCAAGTTTGCAGAAGACACCAAGTTAGAAGCAGATGTTAGACAGTTAGAGGGTAGAAAGGCTCTGCAGAGGGACCTCGACCGACTGGACAGATGGACAGAATCCAATGGAATGGCATTTAAAAAGTCCAAGTGCCGAGTGCTGCACTTTGGCCATGGCAATCCCATGCAGAGCTACAGGCTGGGGTCAGAGTGGCTGGAGAGCTCCCAAACAGAAAAGGGCCTGGGGGTATTGATCGACAGACACCTGAATATGAGCCAACAGTGTGCCCAGGTGGCCAAGAAGGCCAATGGCATCCTGGCCTGCATTAGGAACAGTGTGGCCAGCAGGATCAGGGAAGTCATTGTGCCCCTGTACTCTGCTTTGGTTAGGCCACACCTTGAGTGCTGTGTCCAGTTCTGGGCCCCTCAGTTTAAGAAGGACATTGAGACACTTCAAAGTGTCTAGAGAAGGGCAACAATGCTGGTGAGGGGCCTTGAACATAAGCCCTATGAGGAGAGGCTGAGGGAGCTGGGATTGTTTAGCCTGGAGAAGAGGAGGCTCAGGGGTGACCTCATTGCCCTCTACAACTACCTGAAAGGTGGTTGTAGCCAGGAAGGGGTTGGTCTCTTCTCCCAGGCAACCAGCACCAGAACAAGGGGACACAGTCTCAAGCTGTGCCAGGGAAGTTTAGGCTCTAGGTGAGGAGAAAGTTCTTTATGGAGAGAGTCGTTCATCATTGGAATGGGCTGCCCAGGGAGGTGGTGGAGTCACCATCCCTGGAGGTGTTCAAGAGGAGATTGGACGTGGCACTTGGTTCCATGGTCTAATCATGAGGTCTGTGGAGACAGGTTGGACTCAATGATCCTCGAGTTCTCTTCCAACCTTAGTTATACTGTGATACTCTGACACTGTAAATGGTATAAAGAAGCCTAGGGAAGGTGTGGGCCCCCTCAGAAAGGAAACGGGTGAGCTGGTGACAATAGACATGGAGAAGGCTGAGGTTCAGAATGACTTCTTTACCTCAGTCTTCGTTGGCAAGGGCTCCAGCCACACTCCCTGAATAATGGAAGATAATGGCAGGGGCTGGAAGAAAGAACTGCCCATTGTGAGTGAAGATCAGGTTTGTGACCATCTGAAGAACCCAAAAGTGTTCAAGTCCTTGTGACTTGATGGGATACACCCACGGGTGCTGAGGGAACTGGGGATGAGGTTGCTAAACTGCTCTCTATTATATTCCAGAAGTTATGGCAGTCCAGGGAAGTCCCCACTGACTGAAAAAGGGGAAACATAACCCCCATTTTCAAAAAGGGAAAGTGAGATGACCCAGGGAACTATAGGCCAGTCAGTCTCACCTCTGTGCCCAGTAAGATCATGGAGCAGATCCTCCTGGAGGCACTGCTGAGGCAGAAGAATAACAAAGAGGTGATTGAGCACCATCAGCATGGCTTCACTAAGGGCAAATCCTGCCTGACAAACCTGATGGCTGTCTATGACAAGGCTACAACATTAACAGATGAAGGCATAGCAACTAACATAATTTACCTGGACCTGAGAAAAGGCTTCAACATTTTCCCACATGACATACTGGTTTCCAAGCTGGGGCAGTATGGGTTTGATGGATGGACCACTCAGTGGATAAAGAACTGGCTTTATGGCCACACCCACAGGGTGGCTGTCAGTGGGTCCATGTCTGGATGGAGGCCAGTGACAAGTGGAGTCCCTCAGGGATCAGTCCTGGGACCAGTCTTGTTTAACATCTTTATCGGTGACATGGGCAGTGGCATTGAGTGCACCCTCAGCAGGTTTGCTGACGACACCAAGCTGTGTGGTGCAGCAGACATGCTGGAGGGAAGGGAGGCCACCCAGAGGGACCTTGACAGGCTGGAGTGATGGGCCCAATCCAGCCTCATGAGGTTCAACAACACCCAATGCAAGGTCCTGTATCTGGGTCGGGGCAATCCCAGGCACTGATATAAGCTGGGCAGTGACTGGCTTGAGAGAGCCCTGAAGAAAAGGACTTGGGAGTGCTGGTGGATGAGAAGCTCAACATGGGCCAGCAGTGTGCACTTGCAGCCCAGAAAGCCAATGACATCCTAGGCTGCATCAAGAGAAGCATAGCCAGCACGTCAAAGGAGGGGATTCTCCCTCTCTACTCTGGTCTGGTGTGACCCCACCTGGAGTACTGTGTCCAGTTCTGGAGCCCCTGTTACAGGAAGGATCTGGACATGCTGGCACATGTCCAGAGAAGGGCCACGAGGATGATCAGAGGGTGGAACACCTCTCCTAGAGGACAGACTGAGGGAGCTGAAGAAGAGAAGGCTCTGAGGTGACCTTGTTGTGGCCTTCCAGTATCTGAAAGGGGCCTACAAGAAAGCTGGGGAGGGACTTTCTAGGGTGTCAGGTAGTGACAGGACTAGGGGGAATGAAACAAAACTAGAAATGGGTAGATTCTGATTGGATGTTAGGAAAAAGTTTTTACCCATGAGGGTGGTGAAACACTGGAACAGGTTGCCCAGAGAGGTGGTAGAAGCCTCATGCCTGGAGGTTTTTAAGGCCACGTTGGATGTCGCTCTGAGAATCTGATCTAGGGTGAGATGTCCCTGACCATGGAGGCGGGGGGTGGCTGGAACTAGTTGATCCTTGAGGTCCCTTCCAACCCTAACAATTCTAATGGTGGAGTCACCATCCCTGGAGGTGTTCAAGAGGGGACTGGATGTGGCACTTGGTGCCATCGTTTAGTCATGGGGTCTGTGGTGACAGGTTGGACTTGATGATCTTTGAGGTCTCTTCCAAACTTGGTGATTCTGTGATTCTGATTCTGTGAATTCTATGATTCTATGATTCTGTGATTCTATGATTGCTGGTTCTTGTTGTCCACCAGAACTCCAAGGTCTTTTTCCACAGAGCTGATCTCCAGCAGGTCAGGCCCTAACCTGTTCTGATACATAGACTTATTTCTCCCCAAGTGCAGTACCCTACACTTGCCCTTCTTGAACTTCATAAGATTACTTTCTGCCCAGAGCTCCAGCCTGTCCAGGTCATGCTGAATGGCAGCACAGCCTTCTGGTGTGTCAGGCACCCTTTCCAGTTTTGTGTCACCAGAGAACTTGTTGAGGGTACACTCTATCATTTCATGCAGGTTGCTAATGAATAGTAAAATATTTGGAAAAATGTGTTGTCATCCTGGCAATTCCCAAGAGACACAAACCACTGCAATGTGCCAGAACCTGGCCTAGGCCTATTGAACCCTTCTTATCACTGTTCAGCACTCTCAGGGGGAAGGGAAGGTCTCTGGGCCAAAAAACAGTCTGGCTGGCACTGCAGCTACTCATACCCCAACAGCAGCTGCAGCTGCACCAGAGAACCAGCCTCAGCCCATGGGATTATGCCTCTTTTTCTCCTGATTGCCCTTCCCATTCCATTGTTAGCAAAGAGGATGGTGTTGGGAGTGGGCAGTTATGTGAGGAGCGGCATGGGCCTTATTGAACATTTTTCCATCTGCAGTAGCTTGTGTCAATACCACATGTTTTCACAGGTCCATACTTCTAGTTGGGCAGATTCTGTTGTATAGGAGACACCACCGCTATCACTGGAAGCTCACCTACCTTATTCAGAAACCAGCCCAGGATCAAACCCATCACTTGTATGAACAATGGTGGGACTGAGCCCATCTCTCTGCTACAGGGATGTAATGACATCCATCAGTCCCCAGACCCCACCTGAACTTAGGCTACATTTTGTAAGCAGGATAGTTCTTACTGGTGAGCCCTGCTCAGAAATTATATTAGGTATCAGTACAGTAAGAATACCTTGGTAAAAGCAAGGAACAAAATGACATTGCTCCCATCTTCTCTTGCCTTCTAAGTTTGTATAAACTTTCTGTAATGGCCAGCAGAGCCAGAATTTTCCCAAACCGTTGTATTTCAAAGAATCCCCTTACACATTATAGGAGACCTGCAGTGGTCAGTCATTTCCATCCTAGCACATCTGTGTCACTTTGGGTCACAGCTGTGCCAAGCCCACCTTTGAAGGTACTAGTCACACTCTCTTTCAGGGTAGTCTGCCCTATTGTGTCTGAGGGGCCTGGACTGCAATACCCACCTAAGGTTTTCTGATCAGTGAACAGCCCTGTGGTAACTGCTGAAGTTCAGCCTGGTCACTTTCTGCATGCTTCTTTCAATGGGCACAGCCATTTTTGCTCCTTCAGGGTCAGAGTGGCTGGAGAGTGGCCAGGCAGAGAGGGACCTGGGGGTACTGGTTGATGGTAGGCTGAGCATGAGCCTGCAGTGTGCCCAGGAGGGCCAACGGCATCCTGGCCTGCATCAGGAACAGTGTGGCCAGCAGGAGCAGGGAGGTCATTCTGCCCCTGTACACTGCACTGGTTAGGCCACACCTCAAGTACTCTGTCCAGTTCGAGGCCCCTCAGTTTAGGAAGGATGTTGACTTGCTATAACGTGTCCAGAGAAGGGCAATGAAGTTGGTGAGGGGTTTGGAACACAAGCCCTATGAGGAGAGGCTGAGGGAGCTAGGGTTGCTTAGCCTGGAGGAGACTCAGGGGTGACCTTATCACTCTCTACAACTACCTGAAGGGAGGTTGTAGACAGGCAGAGGTTGGTCTCTTCTCCCAGGCAGCCAGTACCAGAACAAGAGGACACAGTCTCAGGCTGTGCCAGGGGAGGTTTAGGCTGGATGTTAGGAAGAAGTTCTATACAGAGAGAGTGATTGCCCATTGGAATGGGCTGCCTGGTGAGGTGGTGGAGTCATCATCATTGGAGGTGTTCAGGAGGAGACTTGATGGGGTGCTTGGTTGCATGGTTTAGTTGTTTAGGTGGGTTGGATTGGTGATGGGTTGGACGCGATGATCTTGAAGGTCTCTTCCAACCTGGTCTATTTCTATTTCTATTTCTATTTCTATTTCTATTTCTATTTCTATTTCTATTTCTATTTCTATTTCTATTTCTATTTCTATTTCTATTTCTATTTCTATTTCTATTTCTATTTCTATTTCTATTTCTATTGTATTCCTTGCTCTGTTTGTGTTATGTCACAACTCAAAGGTTTCATACTAAGGACTGTTTCTTTCTTCATTTTATTTGAATCTTGCAACAGGACAATAAACCTCACACTGTTTGTTTTCTCCTTTTGTGTCCAATGTAATTTTATACTGAATGACAAGTAGAACCTTCTCACCTCACTTTTGTCCATATCTTTATACATTTCCCTCTGACTGCAAAGTACCCACATTCTGTTACTCCATACCCTTCCTACTTTTGAAGCATTAATGAAGTTAGACTGAGGTCAGTCTAGTCCCATCACCATCAGAAGCAATTATAACTTCTCTGTAACTCCAGCAGCTCCAAGTGGCCAAGCTTGCTTTCAGTAGCAAAGCAGAAGCAGCTCAGGATAGCCAACTGCCTTCTAACCCTTGAAGAAATGCAGCCATGATGGTACAGAAAGACTAGGCTTCTTGAAACAGAAAACTGATCTGATTCTCCTTTCAGTTACACAAACCTCATAAGCACAGAGCTTGACCGAGTTGAGCTGTGAATTACCCCAGGTGAGGGAAATAAGATGCTTATCTACACACATGACTGCAACTCTCCATTTCCTTCCAAATAGAATGTATGCTGTGCCACAAGCCTTCCCTCTCCTGAGACTAATTAATGAGAATTAATGAGGTGACCAGATAGAGACAGCCCTTTTGTTCTTTTTGATCATTTGATCACCTTCTCAGGAGACTGCATGTACTCTGAAGGACAGGTTCTAGCATTTGCTGGGCTTTCTACCATGCAATAAGGATGCAGAGAAAAAAAAAATTAGCTATTCCGAAAAGTTACAGCACTAAAATATGCAAGAGGAAGGGAAAATGTAAAAAATAAACCCTAAAACATAAAAAAAAAAACACAATCTAAACTTTAAAAAAAAAAAAAAAAAGACACCAAAAGAATAATTTCAATTTTGGGAGGGGACAGACACAATTACAACAACAACAAGGAAAATCAAATAAATAGATTAGAAACAAACAAGAACAACAACAAAAAGGCAGGACAAAGATATTAAAAGTCTAATTTGATGTTCTCTTACTCATTGGTTTGTAGAAAAAGAATCCAGACCTCTGAACATTGCTTCTTACATGTGTATGGTTCCAGCAAGAGTACGGTCTAGCACCATGAAAGGAAACAAAAAGGAAAATATAGAAAAATTCTCTGTCAAGGAGCCTTCTATCTAAAATCACAGGACCAGCAGAGGGCTTTTGTCTGTTTTGCAGACATGAAACTGAAGCATCAGGCAGTATCATGTTTTGACCAAGATGATGCCAAGAAAACATCTACAGTCATTACATTTAAAAGTTGGCTCAAAATACCCTTTCAAGATAATGAGGTTTGAGAATGATGGCGTTATGCCAGGGGAGACCATAACTACAAAAAATCCTGCCTGCAACATGTCTTCCTAATGCTTGTTTTCAGCTAATACAGATGCTACAATCCCATTCTTTCCTAATGTCAAGATAGTTCACTTCCTTTCTCTGGAGAGGCTTTGAAGTTACTGAGCCATCTGTCTGCTGCCATCTGTTGTTGCCTTGGAAATTAATTTGTCAGGTCAGTTGGAAACAGGTTTCAAATAAACCACTGGTCTGAAACAGTGCACAATTGTGGATGGTGGTGTCACCCTCTCATCACAGTACATCTGCTGCCCAGGAATTCCCAGCTAGTACCTGCTTCAGTGAGGAAAATATTCTCCTTCTCCAGCAGGACAAATGTCCACATTTCCCCATTGCAGTAAGGCTGCTTGGCATATGGGTGCACTTTGCATCCCACATGCATGCACTTCACTGGGGTCTTCTCACCCAGAGGTTGCACACAAACATACCTCATACTCCAAATCCGTATGCAAATACCAGGCAGGTCCCTCAGCCTCTCCACCAGAGGAGAGGCAGGCATACTGCCAAGGCCAGAGAGTGAGTCTCCAGCCAGGCCATAGGTGCTGTGCAACGGGGCACGGATCAGTTCTGTGACAACTATGAGCCTATGTGAGCAGTTACCTTTACTGTGAGCAGTCAGGGCACAGTCATGTGAAGCACTTCTGGGAAGGGCAGCTGAACTCCTGTAAACTCCTCATGTCCTTTTCTCCCCAGTCTCTACTTGCAAATTTATTCTGCAAACTTCTCATTGCTGTTACACTCAGTGTCTTTTACTGTGTTGTCTACAAGTCTTTTCCTTGTCTTCCAATGGACAAAAGGACAATAAAAGAGACTGAGTGTAACAGCAATGAAGAGTTTGCACTCCAATTCACACAGTTAGTGTCTGCAATGATATAAAGAATATAGAATCATGTGCAAAGCTGTCAGGAACATGTCTCTTTACTATATATGTAGGACCATATCTAGAGCAATATATATATGTAAATACATCTTTTGCAAGGGTGAGCTGTTCCTTCTCATGTGGTGGTTAACATTCACAAAAATAGTTGGCAGACAGGGAAACAGTGTATTTCCTCTGACAAGATAGCTTTAGGTAGTTCTAAACAGACAGCAGCAGGTGAACTACCATCTTCTGGAAAATGAGTAGCTGCTGGTTCTCTGACAAGGTGGGAAGACATTATTGTTTTGCACAGAAATCAAGTCCTAGCTACAATCCTACCACGCTGCGAATACAGAAGGGCCAGCCAAGGTGGTGTGGTGGTAGGGCCAAATGCACCCAACACAAATCCAGAACATGTCCTGGTATGTCCAGACATGGTCCCATTCTCCCCCTCCCTTCTGCAGGAGTCTGGGGAAATGCAGGGAACAGACAAAAGAACAGGCACCAGTAAGTGTGGTAAACAAAGAGACATGTCCTCCCTTTATGGTACAAGAGCAGGTGCAGTGGTCATGCTTCTCCTAGACCAGCTTTGTATCTTTGCCTTTCATGGCCACAGCCTGACAGAATCCCATTTCACTGGTAAACTGTTTACTGACTTCAGTTGCCCTGTTGGCCCAAATTCAATTTCAGACAAGTGATAAGTACAGGCCAAACTGTATTCACCTTTCTTTGCCTTGCCTAAGATCTGGGTAAGAAGCAATGAGTCTTACCCTGCAAGCACGAGAAGCCAAGCCTCATTTGCCTTGCAATTTGGAATCTGTGCTGCGCCTCAGTTTACCCAGAAAGACACAAGTGCCCTCCACAGAAACACATTGTAAAGCCCAGGAGCAGACAGACATGTCATGCCGGGTTAGAGAGACAGGCTGTCTGTCTATGAGCCTGAAATACCCAGGATAGCCTGTGAGTTCCTGGGAAGAAGCTTCAAGAGCCGCCTGCTGTCATGCCCAGGCCAGCCCAGCCATTGAGGCAATGTGGCATCCCTGCCAACAACCACCACCAGTCTTTTGCCATGCCAGGGGCACAAGAATGCTTCAAAAGCTTTACCAGGTAACACACAGCAGCAGTACCCCTCCACTTGTGAGTGATTAGTTTATTGCCTCCTTTGTTTAACAGTTCTTGTTGAGTCTTCCCTGGTGGTAAGCACAATACTGCACCGGGGATTCTCTTTCCCAGTTTGCTCAAAATTGTTAAAATTTAATGTTAAATATTGCCTAAATACTGTACATTCCCATTGTAAATATATATTCCAGCTGTACAGCAAACCTATTAGTAAGTTTTGGGCAATTTTTTCATATTAATAAAATAGTTACTAATGTTTTTATTAATACATTTTCCATATTAATTTTTTCATAATCATAACAGGTAGGTGGTCTTGTGAAAATATGAACTGTCTATTTCATGCACAGGAGAGCAGAGTGGAACAGACAATTCCCTGTTAATAACATGAACAGAATATATTCTGGAGCACCACACTACATGACCTGAAGCCTGCTTTCCCAACGCTGGCAAGCAGAATTCCTGAGGAAGAGACATTATTGCACAGGAAAATGAGAAAGGAGACAGTATTTTATGCAGAGCTAACAGCTCAAAGCTGTACTTCTATGCCTTAATTTACAATTATGTCATGGATTGAATTGAACCTGCTGCTGTTATTCATACTATGCCGCAGCCATGCCAGCTTCAAAAACATGAAAGTGCTAATTGGAGCAAAGTATCATGGGGCTTGAAGTTCAGATTGCAATACTGGAAGCTTCCTGTTCCTGTTGCAGCTTCTGGGTTCCAGGTTCTGAGGTGTTGGTCTTTTCTGCTGGGATGATAGTGGGACAAGGAGGGGTAGCAGAGTAGTTTTCTGGCTTGGGCTTTTGGCTCACTTGCTTCTGCATGCTGCTGCTTTGTACTATGCGTTTTCTGCAAATAGGCTAAGGTAATTCTGCATTTCGTACTCTATCTGATTTTGATCAGTAAACTCTACTCTTATCTCACTTTTTTTTTTTTTGTTTGGTTTTGATTTTGGTTTTGGTTTTGGTTTGGCTCAATCATGAGGATTTGTGTGTTACTTTTCTCTCATTTCTGTGTTGGGAAAATAACCAGGTTAACCCACTGGCTCAGTTTGACCTGTTTTGTTGTCATACAAACCATTACAACTTAACATAGCATCATAGCATCACAGGAAGTTAGGGGTTGGAAGGGACCTTTGAAGATCATCAAGGCCACCCCCCCTGCCAGAGCAAGACCATAGAATCTAGCACAGGTTGCACAGGAACACATCCAGATAGGTCTTGAAAGTCTCCAGAGAAGGAGAATCCACAACCTCTCTGGGCAGCCCATTCCAGTGCTCTGTGACTCTCACAATGTGCTGTAGTTAATATCCATTGTCCCTTGTCCTATCACAGGGTGCAACTGAGAAGAGCCTGTCCCCTCCCTCTTCACACCCAGCCCTCAGATATTGATAAACATTTATTAAATCCCCTCTCAGTCTTCTTTTCTCCAGACTGAAAAGCTGCAGGGCTCTCAGCCTCTCCTCATAGGACACATGCTCCAGTGCCTTAAGCATCCTGGTAGCTCTCTGCTGGACTCTCTTGAGTAGATTCCTGTCCCTCTTGAACTGGGGAGCCCAGAACTGGACACAATATTCAAAATATTGTAAACCACTTCCTCTTCCAAGTGCACACTGAGTCAAGATATGGGCAGAGCAAGAAGGAGACTGAGTAATGAATAATGGAGAAAGACAGTGATCAGCCAATGTCTAGATGGGTAAGAGGAGGCATGCCAGTTTGCTCCAGTGGAAAGTCAGGGATACCTGCTTCAGAAATTGCAAGCATCTTCACACATTAAAATTCCATTTTGAAGATGACAAGGGCACACAAGCTCTTGTAGCTGAGACCCCAGAAAGCTGCACATGCTCAAGCCACATGTCCATCTCTGCCTCCAGTGCAAGAGCCTGCAAACACAGGTCCCACTGGTCTCAGCTGTGGCTGCAGGCATACACAGACAGGAGTTGCCCAGCTGTGCACAGTATGGCCACGCATTGGTGTGCATAGGTGCCAACAGCTCTGGGTAAGATGGGGACCAATGTTAAAACTTGTCACCTGTATTATTTGAAGATAGGGGCAGACCCTCTGGCAGTGCCTTGTTCTGCATGGCCATCTCCTTCTCAATACAAGTCAGGGCCAGTCAGGAGGATCCTTTGGGCACCAGGCTGGTGATCACAAATATGCATGTTTGCTTTTTTCTGTTTCCAAGAGAATGAACCTAGAGTACTGGCAGAGGAGAGAGTGCTCACAGCAGAAAAACTCCGGCAGCAAAAAGTGCCCAGGCTCCTTTCAGGCCAGGTCATAGTTCTACCCAGCACTCTCTGCTTGATGATTTGTATGCTCCACTCTTCATTCTAGACCCCAGGGATCCTATACTGTGTACCCTGCTTTTTCCAAGAATTGTGCAGGTGTTTTGCTCAGTGCTGAAGAACAACAGGACCATTGTGCTCTCTCATTGTGTGACTTCAGAGCTCTTGAGCAAGAACCCCTATTTTACTTGTACAGTAGAAAGTTGGTGAAGCTAAAAGGTTTCCAGCAGGTAGAACAGCTTATGCTGTTATTACCCGGAAGAGGGTGGATATGTATAAAGAAAGCAAAATGGGAATACTGTCCAACTGAAGCCATTTCATGACACAGAAGAACATAACTCACTTGTATATACTGAAGCTTTGTGGGAGTAGGAGAAACACCATCAGTTTTACACTCAGTATCAACACAGATAAACAACTCTCTGCCTCAAGCTTTATTACTCATGCCATCTTTTCAAGCAAAATATTTTCCTCTCCCTGCAAAACATCCTCAATTTGTTACTGAATTGTTCTGTATCCTCTGTGCCTTATCATGGCTTCTCTTCTTCAACACATGACTCATTTACTTCCTTTTCTTACTCCCTTAGCAGCTGACAATCTCATATTTATTTTTTCTGTTGACACAACACACAGTTTTGTTGGGTTTTGGTTTTGGGTTTTGTTTTTTATTCTGCTTTGGTGCTTAAAAAAAAAAAAACAGAAAAGGAAAGTGTCCTGCCCTGCTAAGTCTAGGGTTGATCCATTTACAAGCCAAACTTTACAAGACATTTGGAATGTGGAAAATCCATCTTCCAGAGAAAGGCTTAAGAAGCTCTTGTGGTTTAGTTTACACAAGAGAAAACAGAATGTCTCAGTTGCAGTCACAGGCTATGAACTTTGAGATCAGACTTCCAGAATCTGAGGTCTTGTTAAATCAACTGCCCCTGCCTCCCAAAGCCTGCCCCTACCCAGAACTTCTGAGCCACAAACTCTCCCAGCCTTCCTCAACTCCTATTCTCATGTCTCACCCCACAAATCTCGAAGTTTGAAGCTGGATTCAGAGAACTGATCTAATTAGTCACTGGGACGATGCCCCTGGCATAGAGATCTGGAGAACTTTAAGACAGAGCTGGGTATTTCAGAGGTGACCCCATTCAGGCAGAAGGTGAGGGGTTCCTATTAAACTTTCCAGGTGCATTTTTGTAGCCTGAGCTGCACAAATCTGAAAGACAAAAGGAGGCCCTTAAGGAGGCCTAGTGAATGACATCTTTAATCTTGCCTTCAGTGGTGTTTATTTCTCTGACTATGGACACCCAAAGTCTGTTCTCTCTACACTCAAGAGATTTCCACTCTGCACCAGATGGAAACCTAAAAGGCTATTTTCATTGACTAGGTGGCAGCTAAAAAGTCCTTCACCCAACGTGAATGCAACTGGCTAGCAGGATCAATAAAGCCAGAGCAAATATCCCAGCCCTGAAAGAGTTACCCATCTGCAGTGACAAACTTCAGCAGAAATTTCAGGTGAGATGTGCTTCATGGTTATCCTTTTTTTATTCTGAAATTTGTGATGTCAGTTGAAAGCCAGAGATGACAGTGATGTTGGGCTGAAAGCTCAGAGGTATAATAGGATATAAAATGAAAATTGGTTTTGATGTAAAAGGATATCTTAGATGCATGCCCTCATATACTTACCATGCTCTCACCCTCTCTCTGGATCTCTTTATCTTTGCCTTTTGTGGAGGAGCTGAATCACACCTCCATCTTCTTTATTGTGTCTGGACACTGATTGCTTTGATCATGTTGAAATGCATCATTGCACTAATGATCACTAAACCCCACGTTTGATGTTGGCTGTGAAAGTGCTGCTTTGCCAGGCAAAAATGCTTTTGTTTTATGATTATTGTTTGTCATGTTCAGAAACAAGAACAGTAAGACAGGGGAAGAAAGTGTGAATACTTAATAAAATGAAAAATTCCACTGCTGCCCAGCCCCCAGCATCAACTGTCAGGCAGTTTCAGCAGAGGCAAGACAGAATGCTTGGCTCTCTGCTGAATTGCAAGAAAAAAGCTAAATGAAGCTACATGCAGTGTTGGCCCTGAGGAACACAGCAAGCACAATGGTGTGGAAGACCACTGCAAAGGCAAAGCACAGCAATTCCACAGAGGAGAGACACGCTCAACTGGCTGCACCCTACTCCAGGTCTCTAACAAGTGTGGAAAGTGCCAGAAGCTATGAGTGTTGCTCCACTGCTCCCCAACACATCTATGTACTTCCTGGCCATGGTCCAGCCCTTTACAAACTGTTTTGCTGTACTTGGTCTTGGCATTTACAGTATGCTTAGACACACTGTATCAAACTAATTCACAGTACAAGAAAGTTCACTCTGTGGCTAGACCTGTCAACACTGAAAAACAGCATTGTTACAAAAGCACTTATTGTTCCCATGTGCTTAAATAATCCTCATGGAGAGAGCTCCAGAAAGCATAGCAGCACAGGCACAGGATCCTGCAGGATCCTGTAAAGCCTGTGCACTGTGAATGGCTTGCCTACTGCAGCTCTTTCCTTTGGTTATTAGCCCTGCAGCCTACTGTCACATTCACAGCAGATGATGTCTGACCTGAGGCTAAGGTTTTTCCACTCCCTCCAGTCCTTGAGCCTTTGAAGATTAGTCACAGACAGCTACAAAAAGTGTCCTGTGCTTGGTGTGAGCCTTTCCTACAGCCCTAGCTAGCTAAACAATCTCAGCCTGTTACCAAACCATTAAAAAATATCTTTGTTTTGGAAAATAAAGGCCTGTCCTTCCTACATGTACCAGGACTTACGTTGCCAGGATCATTTGAACTGTTGCATCCCTGTCAGGTAGGTCTTTCAAGTCAACTGAGATTGAGACTTTCCCTGCCACTGCCTAGATATTTCTTGTAATGGAGGAAGAATATTTGTCACAGAACTGGACAGAATGCAGCAATCAGTCATCTTAGAGAAAAGCAGAGCTTTGTCATATTAAAGTGCAGTGAGGCAACAGTAACAACTATGTGAGAAATCTAGTCTGCCTGACAACTCCATTACATGCTGCAGTCAAGTCCTTTCAATAATTTTAAATGTGCTGCACATCATATGGCTATTTCATGCTTCTGAATCCTGTAATTTCACATACCAACTTGCCATGTCAAATAGTTTCCTTCAAAGCCATCTTGATGGTGTTCCCATATGCCTATAAATATTTAATTCTTAAAAATTGATAACTTTTTGCTAAGATGTATTTAGAGAGATACTGGCAATGGCTGGGGGGTTATTCCAAGTGTTTTAAGGATAGTGGTTATACATCACTAAAGTATTTACAGCATTTGGTATCAAAAATTATTTCTGTGCTGTCCTTTCCTTGGGGTGATCTTCAGCATGTATTTCAAACCAATACATACATGTTACATTTGTGATGAGATTGTATTAGAGCAGCCTGAACCTTTCAGGCAAAATATTTCCATAACATAATTATACCAGTTCACAGGATCACAGGAAGTTAGGGTTGGAAGGGATCTCCGGAGATCATCGAGTCCAACCCCCCCTGCCAGAGCAAGACCATAGAATCTAGCACAGGTTGCATAGGAACACATCCAGACAGGTCTTGAAAGTCTCCAGAGAAGGAGAAACCACAACCTCTCTGGGCAGCCCATTCCAGTGCTCTGTGACCCTCACAGTGAAGAAGTTCCTCCTCATGTTGAGGTGGAACTTCCTGTGCTGTAGTTAATATCCATTGTCCCTTGTCCTATCACAGGGTGCAACTGAGAAGAGCCTGTCCCCTCCCTCTTCACACCCAGACCTCAGATACTGATAAACATTTATTAAATCCCCTCTCAGTCTTCTTTTCTCCAGACTGAAAAGCTGCAGGGCTCTCAGCCTCTCCTCATAGGACACATGCTCCAGTGCCTTAAGCATCCTGGTAGCTCTCTGCTGGACTCTCTTGAGTACATTCCTGTCTCTCTTGAACTGAGGAACCCAGAACTGGACTCAATACTCCAGTGAGGTCTCACTAGGGCACAGTAGAGTGGGGAGGAGAACTGGACACACTCCTCTGAATGCACGCCAAGATCCCATTGGCTTTCTTGGCCACAAGGGCACATTGCTGCCCCATGGATAACTTGTCCACCAAAACTCCAGGTCCTTCTCCACAGGGTTGCTCTCCAGCAGATCTCCTCCTAATTTGTTTATTATTCCTTCCCAGATGCAGGACTCCACATTTATCCTTGTTGAATATCACTAGATTCCTTCTCGTGTTTCTCATTAGGAAGAGAAACACTAATTTCAGTGACACAAAATCATGCAGAATCAGTGTGGCTGAAGTTGGAAGGAACCTCTGGAGATCATCTTGTTTGACCCTCCTTCTCAAGCAGAGTCATCAAGAGCTGGTTGCCTAGAACCATTTCCAGACGGGTTTTATATATCTTCAAGAAAGGAGATCCATCATCTCTCTGGCAGCTTGAGTCAGTGCTCAGTCACTCTCACAGTACAAAAAAGGGTTCCTTGATGTTCAGGAAGGACCTCCTGTGTTTCAATTTGTACCCACTGCCTACAGTTCGGTCACTGGGCTCCACTGAAAAGATCCTGATTGCAACATGTTTTTATATATATTGGTAAGATCTCCTTTAAGCCTTCTTGCTCTCTAGATAGAACACTCCCAGGTCCCTCAAGCTTTCCTCACAGGAGAAATCCCCTAATTCTTTAATCATCTTAGACCTTTGCTGGACACTGTTTCCAGTGTAATCCATATCTCTCTTGTACTGAGTAGCCAGAACTTGACTCAGTACTCCATGTGTTGCTGAGAAGGGAAATAGCCCTTCTCTTGACCCATTGGCAGCACTCCTTCTGCTGCCACTTAGGACACCATTAACCTTCTTTGGACAAGGGCACATTGATGCTTCATGTTCAATCTGGTATCCACCAGGACACTCATGCTTTTTTCTGCAAATCAGTTTTCCATCTGGTTGACCCATGGACTATCCTGGTGCATAGGTTTATTATATATACCTATATACATAAAAGGTAAACCAGGCACTTACAATATCTGTATCTACTTTTAAGGCACACTGCAGTCTTAGCTGCCTGGCAGATGCACATTAGAACAACTAACAGCATCTGCCAGTCTTTGAATAAGAGCTTAAGGTTTCTTTTGTAATATTGAACTGCTTTGAGACTGTTTGTCACAATGTGCTGTGTGATATACAGTGATCACCATTTAGAAAGACAAGAAGTCACAACAACTAACAGGAAGAGTGTTGACATTTCCATGGAAGTAGGCCAGAGTCCTTTCTCAGACACATCTTGCACCTTTGCATGTAATGACACCTAATAAAGGGGACACTTTGAAAATGCACAGGACAGGACCTCAAATCACTGTGTGTTGGCCTGTTGTGCATCCTTGATCTTGTATGTGAAATTGATGTAGCTGGCATAATAGATCTGACTTGTGATACATCTGAGACAGAGATAGAGATAAAGATAAAGATAGAGATAATGTACTTGTGAAGATTGGATTTATGTTTTATTTTATACACTTAGCTCAAGAGCTTATCAATCAGCTGCTTCTAAGTCACATGTAAAAAAAAAGTGGAGAGAAGAAATGATTTGCCTGTGTGTATGACATGACTGGAGTATTAGTCCTCTAACTATCCTGGTGTATTGCTGTGATCCTTACTAGCCTTTGCCAGCCAGGCCTAGTGCCACCACAAATTTAATAGTTCTGCACAGGGAGTGAGAAAGTGTGAGAGCTGATAAGCAGTTCTGACACTATATCATTGTCTACTCAGTCATGTTGCCCTGAGGCGTTAACCTCCAGATTTAATATCAGTCAAGCTGATGCTGGGCAAATTTTCTGTGCTGCAGCATTAACAGAGCCCTAAAGCCCTTTAGGCTATTCCTTTCTGCTCCCCTTCCACAGAAACAGACCAGTGCCAGGCAGCACTGGGAGAGGCTTGTGCCGAGTTTCCCCTGGCACCAGCGAGCACTGCACACGGAGAGGCTAGATTTCTCTCTAGCGAGAGGCGAGCAGTGTGTGCCGGGTCAGGTGGGCTAAAAAAAACAACCAACCAAAAAACTTAAAAAGAGCGGGATGTGTGGGGAGGCCCTCATAGCAAATGGTCTCTACATGTCAGAAGAAGTCTGTGCTCCTGAACCCAGCCAAAGTGGAGGTGGGAATCCAGGCAGAGCTCCCTCAGAAGGCAGTAGCAATGCAGACTGCAGGCTGCAGGAATGCCACTGTCCAGACACCTGATTGCAGGGAATGTCTTAGCCTCCTGATAGTGCCAGAGGACAGTGAAAAAAACACCTGCATGCAGTGTGAGCAGGTAAATGATCTGCTCTGTATGGTGGCAGAGCTCAAGGAACAAGTAGAAAGACTGAGGAGCATTTGGGAAAGTGAACGGGAGATAGACTAGTGGAGTTACACCCTCACATCCCCAAGAGACCCCCATCCGGAGTCAGAGGATCCCATTCTGCAGATTATCAGGCAGAAGGAGGGGATCACCAGGTTGAAGTAAGTGGCCTAAGAGAAGGAAGGGAATGGATACAGGTCCCTGTTCAAGGAGGTAGGCAACCCCCTTCCCAGCCTCCCTCACCTTCCCAGCTACCCCTGCCCCCAGATCATGTCCTGTTCTGTCGGGGAAGACAAAAGCTCAAATGGAGGGAGTGAGTTGCTGAGGGTTCATGGCTGTGGCAGGGGTCAAGTGCATATAGCAACCTTCTCCACGAAGAAGAAGAGTTCTGGCTGTTGGAGACTCACTTCTAACAGGAACAGAGGGTCCAATATGCAGGGTTGACTCTCATCACAGGGAAGTCTGCAGCCTTCCTGGAGCCAGAATCAGGGATATAACTAGAAAGCTCCCCGGTATGGTGAGGCTAGGTGACTATTATCCATCACTAATCTTTGAGATAGGTGGGGAGGCAACTGCTACCCATAGTGTGAGGAAAGTGACAAGAGGCTTCAAGGCCATGGGACAGTTGGTGAAAAAGTCTGGAGCACAAGTAATTTTCTCTTCTGTACTCCCAGTACCCAGCCACAATACAGAAGGGAATAGAAGAATTCAGTCTGTAAATACCTGGCTCTGAGTGGTGCTATAGGCAGGGCTTCGGGTTCTTTGACACCAGGATGGGCGGTTGTATGTGGGGAGGGCTTATCTCTCGGGGGGAAAAGGATTCTAGGGCAAGAACTAGCAGGGCTCATTCACACAGCTTTAAACTAGAATCAAAGGGGGAGGGGATTGTTGCTGGGCTTGCCCCAGTGGAGCAGTGTTCCAGTACTAATGAAGACCACAAGGCCTCCCAGCCCACCAGGGTGGAACTGGCATGCCCAGCTCGCTCCCTGCAATGCCTGTACACCAACATGTGCAGCATGGGCAGCAAACAGGAGGAATTAGAAATCCACATGTGGTCAAGGGATTATGATCTGATTGTGATTGCAGAGATGTGGTGGGACAGCTCACATGGCTGCAGTGTGGTCATGGATGGCTGTGTCCTTCTTAGGAAATACAGGTCAGCAAAGCGAGGTGGTGGAGTTGATCTCTATGTGAGGGAGCAAGTAGAATGTGTTGAGTTCAGCCCAGGGGTGGCTGAGGGGCAAGTTGAAAGTCTGTGGGTGTGAATTAAGGGGCAGGCCCGCGTGGGTGATATTGTTGTGGGTGTTTATTACAGACCATCTGATCAGGTTGATGAAGTTGATGAGACCTTCTACAGGCAACTTACAGCAGCCTCACAATCACAAGCCCTGGTTCTCATGGGGGACTTTAACTACCCAGATATTTGCTGGAAGGCCTACACAGCCAGCCCACCACAGTCCAGAAGGTTCCTCCAGTGCATTGATGATAACTTCTTGATGCAAATGGTGGATGTGTCAACTAGGAGAGGAGTGTTACGGGACCTGATACCAACAAGGAGGGTCTGGTTGAAGCAGTGAAGGTTGAAGGGAGCCTTGGCTGCAGTGAGCACAAGCTGGTAGAGTTCAGGATCTTGTGTGGTATGAACCAAGTACCAAGCAAGATCACGACACTGGCCCAGAGAGTGGTGGTGAATGGTGCCACATCCAGCGGGCAGCCAGTCACTACTGGTGTCCCCCAGGGATCAGTGCTGGGCCCCATCCTGTTCAATATCTTTATTGATGATCTGGATGAGGGGATTGAGTCCATCATCAGTAAATTTGCAGATGACACCAAGTTAGGGACAGGTGTCAATCTGTTGGAGGGTCCTGCAGAGCAACCTCAACAGGCTGGATAGGTGGGCAGAGGCCAATGGGATGAGATTTAATAAGGCTAAGTGCAAGGTTCTACACATTGGCCACAGCAACCCTATGCAGTGCTACAGACTGGGGACAGAGTGGCTGGAGAGCGGCCACACAGAGAGGGATCTGGGGGTACTGGTTGATAGTAGGCCGAACGTGAGCCAGCAGTGTGCCCAGGTGGCCAAGAAGGCCAATGGCATCCTGGCCCATATCAGGAATAGTGTGGCCAGCAGGACAAGGAAGGTTATTCTTCCCCTGTACTCAACACTGGTTAGGTCACACCTTGAGTACTGTGTCCAGTTCTGGGCCTCTCAACTCAAGAGAAATATTGAGGTACTGGAACATGTCCAGAGAAGGGCAACAAAGCTGGTGAGGGGCCTGGAGCACAGCCCTGTGAGGAGAGGCTGAGGGAGCTGGGGTTACTTAGTCTGGAAAAGAGGAGGCTCGGGAGAGACCTCATTGCTGTCTACAACTACCTGAAGGGAGGTTGTAGCCAGGTGGGAATCAGCCTGTTCTCCCAGGCAACAAGACACAGAACAAGAGGACACAGTCTCAAGTTGTGCCAGAGGAGGTTCAGGCTGGATGTTAGGAAGAAGTTCTTCACAGAGAGAGTGATTTGCCATTGGAATGGGCTGCCCAGGGAAGTGGTGGAGTCATCGTCCCTGGAGGCGTTCAAAAAAGGATTGGACACAGCACTTGATGCCATGTTCTAGTTGATTGGATAGGGCTGGGTGATAGGTTGGACTGAATGATCTTGGAGGTCTCTTCCAACCTGATTGATTCTATGATTTCAGCAGGGCCAACTTCAGCTTTTTCAAGCCATTGCTAGGGGAAATCTCATGGGACAGGGTATTAGAGGGCAGAGGGGCCCAAGACAGTTGGTTAGTATTCAAAGACCTCTTCTTCCAAGCTCAAGATTAGAGCATCCCAAAGGGTAGGAAATCCAGAATGGGAGCCAGGCAACCTGCATGGTTGAGTAGGGAGCTGCTAACCAAACTCAGGTGGAAGAAGAGAGTCTACAGATTATGGAAGGAGGGGCTGGCCACTTGTGAAGAATATAGGATTGTTGTTAGAAGATGTGGGGAGGCAACTAGGAAGGCTAAGACCTCATTGGAATTCAATTTTGTGAGGGAGGTCAGAGACAACAGAAAGGGCTTCTCCAAGTATGTTGCAAGGAAAGCTAACACCAGAGGCAGTGAGGACACAGAGAAGGAGGAGTTACAAAAAGTCTTCCTTTTCTCTGTCTATTCTGCTGGAGGCTGTCCTCAGGAGCCCCAAGTCCCTGAGGCCTCAGGGGGGACAGGACAAAGGAGGTATTTTCCATGGTTGATGAGGACTGGGTTAGGGAACAGTTAAGTAATCTGAACATCCATAAATCCATGAGTCCTGATGGAATGCACCTGCGGGTGCTGAGGGAGCTGGCAGAGGTCATTGCCAGACCACTCTCCATCATCTTTGGTAGGTCATGGCAGACAGGAGAGGTGCTTGGGGACTGGAGGAAGGGAAATGTCACCCTAACTTTCAAAAAGGGTAAGAGGGAGGACCTGACTATAGACCAGTCAGCCTCACCTCCATCCCTGGAAAACTGATGGAGCAACTTATCCTTGGAGCTGACCACAGGCATATCAAGGACAAGAGGGTCATTAGGAGTAATCAACATAGCTTTACCAAAGGGAAGTCATGTTTGAACAACTTGATAGCCATTTATGAGAACACAACCACGTGGATAGATGATGGTAGAGCTGTGGATGCGGTCTATCTAGATTTCAGTAAGACATGTGACACTGTCTTCCACAGCATCCTTGCAATTAAACTGAGGCAGAGTGGTCTCAATGATCAGGTAGTGAGGTGCACTGAGAACTGGTTAAAAGAAAGAATTCAGAGTCATGGTCAATGGGACAGAGTCTAGTTGAAGGCCTGTGGCTAGTGGAGTCCCTCAGGGCTCACTACTGGGATATTCGTTGATGACCTGCATGATGGCACAGAGTGCACTGTCGGCAAGTTTGCTGATGACACCAAGCTGGGTGGAGTGGCTGACACACCAGAAGGTTGTGCTGCCATGCAGAGATACTTGAATAGGCTGGAGAGCTGGGCAGGAAGAAATTTGATGAAGTTCAACAAGGGCAAGCGTAGAGTCTTGCACCTGGGAAGGAACAACTCCATGCACCAGTATAGGTTGCGGACAGGCCTGCTGGAGAACAGTGAAGGGGAAAGGGACCTGGGGGTCCTGGTGGATGGAAGGATGACCATGAGTCAGCAATATGCTCCTGTGGCCAGGAAGGCCAATGCCATTCTGGGGTGGATTAGAAAGAGTGTGGCCAGTAGGTTACAGAGGTTCTTCTCTCCCTCTACTCTGCACTGGTGAGGGCACATCTGGAATATTGTGTCCAGTTCTGGGCCCCTCAGTTCAAGAAAGACAGTGAGCTACTTGAAAGAGTCCAGGGCAGACCCAGGAAAATGGAGCATCTTGTGTATGAGGAGAGACTGAGGGAGCTGGGGCTCTTTAACTTGGTGAAGAGAAGACTGAGAGGTGACCTCATCAATATTTATAAATATGTAAAGGGTGAGACCTGAGAGGATGGAGCTAGGCTCTTCTCAGTGGTGCCCAGCGACAGGACAAGGGACAATGGGTGGAAGTTGAAGCATAGGAAATTTCATGTAAATATGAGGAAACAATTTTTTCACTGTGAGGGGACAGAACACTGGAACAGGCTTCCCAGGGAGGTTGTGGAGTTTCCCTCTCTGGGGGTATTCAGAACTCACCTAGATGCATTCCTATGTAATCTGGTGTAGGTGATCCTGCTCTGGCAGGGGGGTTAGACTAGATGATGTTTCAAGGTCCCTTCCAGCCCCTGAAAATCTGTAATTCTGTGATATGTAGACTTGACTCCAGTGGGATTGAATATGCCACACCTTCACAAGTCCCTAGAAGAGAGAAAATACATGCAAAGGCTCCTCAAAGGTGTGTGGGGGGGAAAGGGGTTTCAATTAGAACACAGGGGGCACTGAGACTAGGAATTCCTGGATATGCTGCTCATCTCAGCCGATGGAGTAGCTAGTGCTGGAAAAAAAATGGATTCTAATGTCTGGAAAGCAGTACCATAGTATCAGTAAAAAACTCTGATGAAATTATGTAAGAAGGCTTTGTGCTCAGCAGGAGGAATGATGACATTCCACTGAGTGGGCTGAATGAGGTGATGAATTTTCAGAGGGATCCTCATTCAGTGAGCCAGACACCAGGCAAGGCAGGTTTTGCTCCATGTTCCTTCAAAATTGTCTACAAGTCCAAAGTGTTTTGAGTGCCCATCCATAAAACGGAGGTGACAGCAGAGACCCAACTCCCTTCAAGAAGAGGAGTACAGAAACTTCAAGATTTTCTTTGATGTTACAGAAAGAAGAGGAAGTGGGAATCAAAGAATCTTTGGTAAGTAAAACATCAAAATGATCCCCAGTCACTGCCCTTTAGAGGATAAGTAGTCAGTCCATTGCCTGTATTACATGAAAGGTCTGAATCAAAATCTTCTGAGAAACTCAAAATAACAGAGCTCTGGTTTATTCTGTTTCCTCCAGTATACCAGTGAAAAAACAACCACTTGATTTTGGGGTCATACTTCAGCTTGGTTCCACAAGGGTGATGCACTCCTAAACCTCATAGCTTTTAGCTGGTGTTAAATCCATATCTGTTTTCATAAATGGCAAAGGCTAAGGAATTTATTTATTTGGGGAGGAAAAAAGAAAAAAGAATGATACTTTAGTCTTTGCCTACAAAACTATCAGAGCCTCTACTTGCACTCAAGTCAAGCAAGCTGTCTTCACACTGTTGAAAAGTCCAAACACACCAAGAAGTTTGGAAAATCACCTTGTAAGCTTTAAAGCACACCAGGTCTGCTGGATCATAACATTTTTAATTTGACCTCCAGTTCTGCTTTAAATATGTCAGCATCACTTGTTTTTCAAACAGCTTCAGGAAGGAGTGGAGTGTGAAATGCTGCTAATAGCACTAACTTGCTGGCATGCTGCTGTTCTTATCATCTGGCTGATATGTTGTTAGGCTTGTTCAGACTAATTTAGCTATAGCAGAGATGTAATGTGTATGTGTCACAGAATGCTAGATCTCCTTGACTGCTAGAAATATTTTGTTGCATCTTCAAGAATAAAATTAAGTAACGGTGTGAAGACAGAAACAGTTGCGTGGTCTTGGAATGCCCAGGAAACATTTGAAAAAACAGTTTTTGCCACTTGCTAAGATGATCACTTGCACCTGTGCACAAATAGAAGCTAATTTCTAAGCATGGAGAAAAGGAGTAGGGAATGAATGTGAAGGAAAAGCCAGGTTACACACATCTGGATGGAGATAGTTCATGTTTCAAGAAAATAAAAAAGTGAAGAAAAAAAAAAAGTAAACCCAGCATTTCTGTTAGCCCTCTGACAGCTGAAAACAGATTTGGTATCACAGCTTTTCTTCAGAGCCCACAGAGCTGACTAATGGAGCTGAACTAATTAGAGATCATAGTATCATAATATCATTCAGGGTTGGAAGGGACCACAAGGATCATCTAGTTCCAACCCCCCTGCCATGGGCAGGGACACCCCACACTAGATCAGGCTGGCCAGAGCCTCATCCAGCCTGCTCTTAAACACCTCCAGGGACGGGGCCTCGACCACCTCCCTGGACAACACATTCCAGGGCTTCACCACTCTCATGGTGAAGAACTTCCTCCTCACATCTAGCCTGAATCTCCCCACCTCCAGCTTCATTCCATTCCCCCTAGTCCTATCACTACCTGAGATCTTGAGAAGTCCTTCCCCAGCCTTCCTGTAGGCTCCCTTCAGATACTGGAAGGCCACAATTAGGTCACCTCGGAGCCTTCTCTTCTGCAGGCTGAACAGCCCCAACTCCTCCAGTCTGTCCTCATAGGAGAGGTGCTCCAGCCCTCTGATCATCCTTGTGGCCCTTCTCTGGACACGTTTCAGCACCTCCACATCCCTCTTGTAATAGGGGCTCCAGAACTGGACACAGTACTCCAGGTGGGGTCTCACCAGGGCTGAGTAGAGGGGGAGGATCACCTCCCTTGACCTGCTGGCCACACTTCTCCTGATGCAGCCCAGGATCTGATTGGCTTTGCAGGCTACAAGTGCACACTGAGAGCTCATGTTGAGCTTCTTGTCCACCAGCACCCCCAAGTCTCTCTCCTCAGGGCTACTTTCCAGCCAGTCACTGTGCAGCCTGTATTTGTGCCTGGGATTGCCTCGACCCAGATGCAGGACCCTGCACTTGGTCTTGTTGAACCTGATGAGGTTGGCTTGTGCCCACCTCTCCAGCCTGTCAAGGTCCCTCTGGATGGCCTCCCTTCCCTCCAGCGTGTCTGCTGCACCACACAGCTTGGTGTCATCAGCAAACTTGCTGAGGGTGCACTCAATGCCACTGTCCATGCCACCCACAAAGATGTTGAACAAGACTGGTCCCAGGACTGATCCCTGAGGGACTCCGCTTGTCACTGGCCTCCACTGGGACATGGACCTATTGACAGCCACTCTTTGGGTGCAGCCATCAAGCCAGTTCTTTATCCATCTAGTGGTCCACCCATCAAACACGTGTCACCAATTTGGAGACCAGATAGTTGTGCCTGTTATGTCTCATGCCAGAATGAAGGACAGTAGAGTGGCTGGTCTAGAAGAGATGAGGACAGTGAGAAAGCTTTCCCTAATATTGGAAGCCTGCAGGGGTTAGCACCTTATTAAGGTGCTGAGGTATGTTTAAGGCAAAAGGCAGTGTACTCCTGAAGATGCTTAGAGTGTCCATAGGCTCCAAGTGTCATTTCTAGGGCCTGTGAGATTTCAGTATGTCATTTTCTCATGTACATCACCTACCTTATCAGCTGGCAGACAGGGAAATGTGGAAGAATGTTGAGGTTGTGTAATAGGTTAAAGAGATAAGAACAGGCTAACCTGTCTGTTTCCCCCAACACAGAAATGAGGCACAAGTATCACACAAAAACTATCCCTCTAGGTTGAGATTAAGAGTTGAGATAAATAAGAGTTGAGATAAATAAGAGTTTAAGTAATACTATGCACAATCACCTTAGCCTATTTCAGAAAAAACACAGCAGAAAGTGCCAGCAAGTAGAAGCAAGTGAGCTAAAACAGTACATTCTTCCCCCTCCAGCTGCCATCAAAGTGGAAGAGAGCCAACACCCAAAAAACCCAGAACCCAAAAGCAGCAGCCAGAACAGGGAGCCTCTCATGTTAAAATCTAACCTTCAAGCCCCACAATGCTTTGCTCTAGCCAACACTTCCATTTTGAAGCTGGCATGAGGCAGGGTGGTATGCACAGCAGCAGGTTCAACTTAAGCCATGACACATTGGTTTCAGTTGTCCAAGCATGCAGTAATTGTCCCTAAATATTTATTTGGGGATAACACAAACCCAACATTTTCAAAATCTCTTATTGCTCTTGCATAGAAGATCTCCATAATAAAGCCTTTGCTGTTTTTAAACTTAATTTCTTCAAACCCATCAACATCTGATGTCTTCAAAGACATCCCACTGCATATGTAGGTTTTGTTCAGTCTCATCTACAAACTGCCACATCTACTTCTGCAAGAGCTGAAAAGCAATGACAGATTCAAGTAATATATCCTTATTTGGAATATGCCAAAGCTCAGGTTTTGGGAAGAAACCAAAAAAAAAAAAAAAAGGAAAAAACTTCACCTTATCCACACAGCATCCCTTGAGGATGCATTAAAGCTTGAGGCATCAAAAATCAATAGCTCTGAATCTCTTCTTAGATATGCAATGTGAAGTGCCCATAGCAGCTGGGAAGTGCTGCAATGGACCTGGTTTTGTAATGGCACTTGGCATGTTCTTATTCTACCTTGTCAGTCATGGGCACTAGTCTTCAGGGAAGGGTTCCATACCAGCCGAGGGCTTGGAGTCTATGCTGGATCCCAAAAGCATCAAAGCTACACATCCCATGGGAGGCCAGGTTCTCGCTGGTGGTGTCAGGAAGGGGCATTTCCCAGAGAGGGACAGTGACTGATAGAAAACTGAAGCAACAGTGCCCTCGAGTGCTGGAAATAAAAATCACAGCTCAGTTGAATGTGTTCCACCTCTGCATGCTTCCTGTTCCAGATGCCCGTTTTGACAAGGCTGCGGTGGAAACAGGGAAAGGAGGAAAAAAAGAAAAAAAAGGGGAAAAAAAAGAGAAAAAAATAAGAAATAAAAAAAAGAAATAAAAAAAAGAAATAAAAAAAAGAAAGAAAAAAAAAAGAAAGGAAAAAAAAAAAGAAAAAAATTAAGAAAGAAAAAAAAAAAAGAAAGAAAGAAAAAAGAAAGAAAGAGAAAAAAAAAAAAAAGGAGGAAAAGGCAGGAAAAGGTAAAGGCCAAAGCAGAGCAAAACTCTCACTAGTTTGCAAGCTCATCTTGTCTTGGCTATAATGTGGTACCAGTGTGACTTCTTGCCTTCCCTCTTGCTCTTTTGTGGGTGCACAGAAACAAAAGGTCACAGACTTGACTTACTGCCCACATTTGAACCAAAACTCTTAACCCAGGAAGAGGTCCTGTGGGCTTCTCAGTGCCTGGTGCATCAGTTTAGACATGACATGGATTGTCCCTCACCTTGGTGTCAGTAAGGACCAGAACTTTTTAAACATTGTCCCAAATCTTTCTTTGTTTTGATGTTGGCTTAAAGTGGCAGTGTTTTGCAGTAAAGCTAAAGCACTGTACAAACCAAAGACAATACAGGAAATTCATTCTCAAGATTATATTGCCAGGAGAAAAAAAAAATAAATAAAAGTGTGTGTGTGTGTGTTATGTGGGCAAACCAAAAACCAAACAGACTCTCAGAGCCACTGTGAAGGATATTGTAACATTTTCTTACACGTGCTTTTGACACTCAGCCCAGGTTGCTCGCTGCGTGTCCCAGTGAGTTTGGGATAGACTGGGAGATCCAAGGTGACATATTATAAGAGGGAAGTAATTGTTATAAATTCTACAAGGTTTTTTTTTTTTTGGTTGTTGTTGTTTAACAAACAAAACAAACCCCAAAATCAAACCCAAAACCAACCTTAAATCATAGCTACACTGTAGTTTTCATGCATTTTTCTGTCCGTGAAGCGAGGAGTGAGTTGGTTGTCCTCCAAGCCCACTGGGACAGACATATGGCAGCTCCAGCTAAGAGTGAGATGGAGCATGGAGGAAAATGTCACAAGGTCTTTTATACATGTTCCTGGCCATTTTTTATTCTTCCAGCACATGGTTGCTACATATTTTTGCCTTGATAAGGAATAACCAGTGCTGTTCTTGATTTTCACACTTTTTCTCTAAATCTTTGTTGTAGCATACAAGCATGTGTGCACACATGTATATGCTCCTTCTTTCACATATTCCTTATACAACTGTCCATTGAGAGCTCAACTACCTAGAAAGCAGTAACTGCTTCTGCATAACTGCATAACTGCTTCTGCACTATGCATTTTCACACTTAATGTAAGATTATCTAAAAATTTATTCAAAGCACAGCTGTAAGGCAGAGATTATTCATACAATGATGGAATCGTTAAGGTTGGAAAGATCTTCAAGTCCAAGTGTTAACCTCATCCTGTGAAATCTACCACTAAACCATGTCCCTAAGCATCACATCTACATGTTTTCTGAACACTTCAAAGGATAGTGATTGCATGACCTCCCCAGGCAGCCTGTTCCAAAATGGAACCACTCTTACAATAAGAAAATGTTTCCTAATATGCAATCTCAACCTCTTCTGGCATACCATGAGGCCATTTCCTCTTATTCTATCAGTTGATAATTCTATCTATCTATCACTGGGCACCACTGAAAAGCTGGGAGAAGAGACTTCCTTTGCATCTTTGACTCTTTCTGAAGCTACTATCAGAAAAATTTCACTGATTGGGGGATGTGTTATGCTTAACTGTCTTGAGTACCGGGTTCTTGAAGGGTAGATGCCATCCTTACTGTGTCATCTAATAACAGAAGAATAGGAAATCATTAACATTTCCAATTTGTATGATGAATTATATTCTATATATTTCTGAAGAAAACAAGCTGAACAATTTAATATAGATAGGTGTTCTCTCAATTAAGATATAACATGTGCTTCACTTGAGTGTGTTTTAAGAGGTAACATCTGCTGTTTCAAAACTGTTTTCTGATTTTATGGGTCTATGACTACTCATTTAAAAGCAATTATTCTGTTTCTTCATTAATCACTAAATAGGCCTGTTTTTTTTTTCTATTACCATGCTGCAGTGCAAAGACAACATCACAATAGCTAGATTTGGCTACTACAGATTACCAGCTTCTGTAGTGTCTGTGCTCTCACTTTAATATTTAGTACAAAACCCAGCGCGTGGCGGAAGAGAGAGGAGGCAGCTTGAGCAGCGCAGCTCTGGGAGTTTGGCTTTTGGCTTTGCTTCCCTTGCTTTTCAGGCAGTAAGGGGCTGGTGGCTCGGGACTTCCCGAAGAGAGGAGGAGGGGCAGGGGGCTCAGATTGCCTACTTGCCGGAGGGCAGTGACGTAGCTGGGGGAGGGGTTGCCACGGAGACCGCACGCAAACCAAACAGAACCCAGCGCGTGGCTGAAGAGAGAGGAGGCAGCTTGAGGAGCGCAGCTCGCCTTCTCACTGACAGGGGGGAAAGAGAAAAAAGAAAAAAGAAAAAAAAAAAAAAAGGGGGGAAAAAAAAAAAGCCGTGTGGAGAGGGTGGTTACTGCAAGATGGTCACTATTAGAGCAAAGTCTAGCAGAAGGACAGTGGGCACCCAAACAGAGACCACCCACAAGCATGCAGATGTTCAGGTAGGTGGCTGCAGTGAGTGCTGGAGCCTGGCACTCGATATGGAGGCTGGAGGGAGCAGCTGTTTCAGGTGTGAGCAGGTCAGTGATCTGATGAGCATGGTGGTCAAACTAAAAGAAGAGGTGGAAAGGCTAAGAGCTAGAAGAGATGGCAAGCAGAAAATTGACGATTCCCATAATGTAATCTCTTCTAAACCAGAACAGGGGGTAACACTTAGGGGAACAGGGAGTTTGATACCTTCCCAGAAGCAAGATTCTCAACCTCCCTGTAGTAACCCACATGAGCAGGGCCAATGGGAACAGGTCTCTGCCCGACGGAAGAAGTGCAAACAAAGGAAGTCTGCTCCTGTGAGCAGCACGCTGCCTCCAGTGCAGTTGCAGAACAGGTATGAGGCTCTGCAGGAGGAACAGGTCATTGGTGAGGCTGAGGACTCAAGAAGGTCAGAAGCTGCACCAATGACAGGTTGCCTCAGGCCAGCCATCAAAACTTACCCAGAAAAGAAACCTCGCAGGGTCATCGTCATAGGAGACTCCCTACTGAGGGGAACGGAGGGCCCAATATGCAGACCAGACCCATTTCATAGAGCAGTCAGCTGCCTCCCTGGTGCCCAAGTTAAAGACGTTGTAGACAGAATTCCCAACCTCGTGAGTCCTTCAGACTACTACCCACTGCTGGTCTTTCAGGTGGGCAGTGATGATGTAACAATGTGAGGCTCACAATCTATTAAAAAAGACTTCAGAACTTTAGGGCAAATGCTACAGGGATCAGGGGCTCAAGTTGTGTTCTCAGCCATCCCTCTAACGTCAGCAATGGATGAGGAAACACTGAGGAAGGGCCGACGGATCAATTCATGGCTCAGGGGCTGGTGCCATCGACAGGGCTTTGGGTTCCACAATCATGGATTGGTTTTCAAGGCACCTGAGCTGAAAACAACTCATGGGACACACTTGTCCCAGAGGGGGATAAGAATCCTGGGGCAGGAATTGGTAGGGCTCATTGATAGGGATTTAAACTAGATTTGAAGGGGGAAGGGGTTAATAGTCTCCTGCTGGCTGGTGACGAACAGAGGGGCAGCTCACCAGCAGTAGAGAGAAGGAGAGATGGTAAGGGCTCTCAACTTGCTGCCCTGAGGCGAGCCACGAATGATCCACCAGGACATTCTGTGGAAACCGAGGGGATTTGGCACAAGAGGAGGACAGGGCCAGCCCAGCTGAAGTGCTTCTATGTGAATGCGCGCAGCTTGGGCAACAAACAGGATGAGTTAAGGGCCACTGTGCTGCTGGGATGCCACGACATAGTGGCTGTTACTGAAACTTGGTGGGTTGAATCCCATGACTGGAATGTAGGGATAGATGGGTATAAACTCTTTAGGAAGGATAGGCAGGGAAGGAGAGGAGGAGGTGTTGCCCTCTATGTCAATAGCCAGTTGGAATCAGTGGAGCTCCACCTGGGGAGGGATGATGAGCTAGTTGAGAGTGTATGGGTTAAAATTAAAGGCAGGACAGGGGAAGGAGATATTACTGTGGGGGTCTCCTACAGCCCACCTGACCAGCAGATCCAAGCAGATGAGGCCCTCCATAGGCAAATAGAAGTGGCTTCCAGGTCACAAGCCCTGGTCCTCATGGGTGATTTCAACCACCCGGACATCTGCTGGAGGGACAACACAGCAAGGCACCAGCAATCCAGGATGTTCCTGGACTGCATAGAAGACAACTTCCTCCTCCAAATGGTAGAGGAACCAACAATGGTGCTATGCTGGACCTTGTTCTCACCAACAGGGAAGGGCTGGTAAGCAATGTGAGGCTCATAGACGGCCTTGGCTGCAGTGACCATGAAGCAGTTGAATTTAACATCCTCAGGGCAATCAGGAGGAAGTATTCCAAGCTCACGACCCTAGACTTTAGGCGTGCAGATTTTGATCGCTTCAGGGATCTGCTAGCCAAAGTGTCGTGGGACAAAGCCCTGGAGGGAAGAGGGACCCAGGACTGCTGGTCAGCATTCAAAGACCACCTGCTCTGTGTCCAGGAGCTCTGTGTACCAACAAAGAGAAAAGCAGGTAAGAATGCTAGGAGGCCTGCCTGGATGGGCAAGGAGCTACTGGACACACTATTACTTAAAAGGAAACTGTACAGGAAGTGGAGAGAAGGACAGGTAGAACAGGGGGAATATAAGGAAGCTGCCTGAGCAGCAAGAGTCCTGGTTAGGAAAGCCAAAGCAGAGTTTGAATTGAATCTAGCCAGGGAGATTAAAGGGAACACTAAGAACTTCTACAGGTATATTAATGGGAAGAAGAAGACTAGGGAAGGTGTGGGCCCCCTCAGAAAGGAAAATGGTGACATGGTCACAAGTGATGAGGAAAAGGCTGAGGTACTTAATAACTTTTTACCTCAGTCTTCACTGCAAGGGCCTCTAGCCACAGTCCTGATGTTATGGAAGACAATGCCAGGGACGGGGAGGAAGAACTGCCCATGGTAAGTGCAGATCAGGTTCATGATCATCTGAAGAATCTGAAAGTGTTCAAGTCCATGGGACCCGACGGGATACACCCACGGGTACTGAGAGAACTGGCAGATGAGGTTGCTAAACCCCTCTCTATTATATTTCAAAAGTCATGGCAATCTGGGGAAGTCCCCACAGACTGGAAAAGGGGAAACATTGCCCCCATCTTCAAAAAGGGTAAGAAGGAGGAACCAGGGAACTACAGGCCAGTCAATCTCACCTCTGTGCCTGGAAAGATCATGGAGCAGATCCTCCTGGAGTCACTACTGACTCAGAAGAATAGTGAAGAGGTGATTGGGAACAGTCAGCATGGCTTTGCCAGGGGCAAATCCTGCCTGACCAACCTGGTTGCCTTCTATCAGCAGGTGACAAAATTAATAGATGAGGGGCGAGCAACTGATGTCATTTACCTGGACCTGAGCAAAGCCTTCGACACTGTCCCACACCACATCCTGGTCTCCAAACTGGTGACACATGAGTTTGATGGGTGGACCACTAGATGGATAAGGAACTGGCTTGATGGCTGCACCCAAAGAGTGGCTGTCAATGGGTCCATGTCCCAGTGGAGGCCAGTGACAAGCGGAGTCCCTCAGGGATCAGTCCTGGGACCTGTCTTGTTCAACATCTTTGTGGGTGGCATGGACAGTGGCATTGAGTGCACCCTCAGCAAGTTTGCTGATGACACCAAGCTGTGTGGTGCAGCAGACACGCTGGAGGGAAGGGAGGCCATCCAGAGGGACCTTGACAGGCTGGAGAGGTGGGCACAAGCCAACCTCATCAGGTTCAATCAGAGCAAGTGCAGGGTCCTGCATCTGGGTGGAGGCAATCCCAGGCACAAATACAGGCTGGGCAGTGACTGGCTGGAAAGTAGCCCTGAGGAGAGAGACTTGGGGGTGCTGGTGGACAAAAAGCTCAACATGAGCTCTCAATGTGCACTTGCAGCCCGCAAGGCCAATCAGATCCTGGGCTGCATCAGGAGAAGTGTGGCCAGCAGGTCGAGGGAGGTGATCCTCCTCCTCTACTCAGCCCTGGTGAGACCCCACCTGGAGTACTGTGTCCAGTTCTGGAGCCCCTATTACAAGAGGGATGTGGAGGTGCTGAAACGTGTCCAGAGAAGGGCCACAAGGATGATCAGAGGCCTGGAGCACCTCTCCTATGAGGACAGACTGGAGGAGTTGGGGCTGTTCAGCCTGCGGAAGAGAAGGCTCCGAGGTGACCTAATTGTGGCCTTCCAGTATCTGAAGGGGGCCTACAGGAAGGCTGGGGAAGGACTTCTCAGGATCTCAGGTAGTGATAGGACTAGGGGGAATGGAATGAAGCTGGAGGTGGGGAGATTCAGGCTAGATGTGAGGAGGAGGTTCTTCCCCATGAGAGTGGTGAGACCCTGGAATGTGTTGTCCAGGGAGGTGGTCGAGGCCCCGTCCCTGGAGGTGTTTAAGAGCAGGCTGGATGAGACTCTGGTCAGCCTGATCTCGTGTGGGGTGTCCCTGCTCATGGCAGGGGGGTTGGAACTAGATGATCCTTGTGGTCCCTTCCAACCCTGAATGAAACTATGAAACTATGAAACAAGGCACAGTATCTCACAAGCAATTAAAAGTATCATTCATAGAGGAAAAGCTATCATCTGGGGATGAAATGACAGGTCAGGCAGGCAATTGCAGCACTCTATTTGTCCTCTTCAGTGCTTTTAAAATTCTGTCTTCTCTGAAGAGCTTTTAGAACAGTAATCAGTGTCCCATTTTTCTTTTCATTAAAGAGTGGGATTTTCAAAGGACATCAGTATGTGCCTAATTCTCTTTCTGGTCTCAAGGGTAAAACACTCAGTGATTTCAGTGACAGGAGGGTAAAGCAAATGCATGTGCTAATGAAATCCTCCTTGCTGACATTCTTTCCAGGTAAAAACTGCAAACCCTTGGGATAAGAAATTTCTGTTGATTTGTAGTGAAAAAAACATGGGGTACAACAATGCAAGGCTCTTCAGACTGTTCCTCCAGGGAGACAGCGCAAGGCAGGCCTGCAACATGGGTGTGCTGCAACAAAGTATGTGCTCTGTCGTGTCCCAGTTGTCCATGGCTAGCTGTAGGCCCTTCTGCTGTGAGTTTCTTACAAAGTTCATCTCAGAGTTCCCCAACCTCTAACAGATTTAGGAGCACAAATTCCCCATGAAGCTGCAGGTGAGATTTGAAAAACATCTCTAGCAAATTTGTAGGGCTAAGCTATTTTTCCAAGGTACCAGTGCTAATAAACAGCAAAGTAAAAGCTAAAGAAATGAAGAGGTTGACATTGTAGAAGTAGAGAGTTAGACTGTGCACCTCTGGAAACACAACTTACTCTGCTTTTCTGGCAGAAACACAGGCCTCGTCCACAGCTGTGTTGATGCAGAGCTACTTGTATTTCTGCTGCACAGGTAACACCATAATTTACATGGAAATGCCACAATGTTCCCTGCTGGACCAGGCAGAGGGCTGTGGAGATATCCTGATGAATAAATGAAGGCATATAATTAGAACTCATGCTGGGAGGGAGGGGGAGCAAATATCACTGAATAGGTGAGAAGTGCCCAAAAATCTCACCAAAGCACAACAGTAAATATGAGCATAACAATTGCAGAGATACTGGATGGGCAATGAGCTTCTGAGTGAAAAAGGGGGAAAAAAAGAGGGTGTATCAGCTTTGGAAGGAAGGTGAGGTAACCCCTGGTATGTTTAAGGATGTTGCTAGGTCATGTAAGAAAAAAAATGAGAGGCAAAAGCCCATTTAGAGCTTAGGCTGGCCACTGCTGTGAAGGACAACAAAAAAATCCTTCTACAAATATTCAGTATTCCTAAGGTTGGAAGGGACCTCAAAGATCATCGAGTCCAACCTGTCACCACAGATCTCACAACTAGAGTAGGGAGGACACTACTGCCCACTGCAGGCTTGAACTCACGACCTTCTATTAAGGGTCTTATGCGCTACCAACTGAGCCACCTGATAATGGCAAGAGGAGGAGTAAGGACAACCTCCATTCCTTAGTGGACATGGAGGGGAATGTAGTAACTAAAGGTGAGGAAAAGGCAGAGGTACTTAACACCTTCTTTGCCTCAATTTTTAATAGCAGGGCAGGTTGTCTTCCAGACAACTGGCCTCCTGAGCTGGCAGATGGAGTCAGGGAGCAGTATAGTTCTCCTGTGATCCAGGAGGAAGTAGTGAGAGACATGCTCAGCTGCTTGTACTGCCATAACTCCATGGGACCGGACGGGATCCATCCTAGGGTGCTGAGAGAGCTGGCAGATGAGCTGGCCAAGCCACTCTCCATCATTTTTCCACAGTCCTGGCTCACTGGAGATGTCCCAGAGGACTGGAAGCTGGCCAGTGTGGTGCCCATCCACAAGAAGGGCTGGAAGGAGGAGCCAGGGAATTACAGACCTGTCAGCCTGAGCTCAGTTCCAGGCAAGATTATGGAACAGGTCATCTTGAGTGCAATCACACAGCACTTCCAGGATGGCCAAGGGATCAGGCCTAGCCAGCATGGATTTAGGAAGGGCAGGTCCTGCCTGACCAACCTGATCTCCTTCTATGATCATGTGACTCGCCTGGGGGATGTGGGGAAGGCCGTGGATGTAGTCTATCTGGACTTTAGCAAGGCCTTTGTCACCCTCCCCCACAGCAAACTCCTGGCCAAGCTGTCAGTTCGTGGCTTGGACAGCAGCACTCTGAGCTGGGTTAGGAACTGGCTGGATGGCTGAGCTCAGAGAGTGATGGTGAATTCGCCATATCCAGCTGGTAGCCAGTCACTAGTGGTGTCCCCCAGGGATCAGTGCTGGGCCCCATCCTGCTCAATATCTTTATTGATGAGGGGATGAGGGGATCGAGTCAGTCATCAGTAAGTTTTCAGATGACACCAAGCTGGGGGCAACTGTTGATCTGTTAGAGGGTAGGAGAGCTCTGCAGACAGACCTTCACAGACTGGACAGATGGGCAGAGTCCAAGGGCATGAGATTTAACATATCTGCACAGAAAGAGTGATTGGCCATTGGAATGGGCTGCCCAGGGAGGTGGTGGAGTCACCATCACTGAAGGTGTTTAAGAAGAGACTGGATGAGGCACTTGGAGCCATAGTTTAGTTGACTAGGTAGTGTTGGATAATAGGCTGGACTCGATGATCTTGAAGGTCTTTTCCAACCTGGTTAATTCTATTCTATTCTATATTCATTAGATTTCCTATTCTATTACACAAATAATTTCCAAGAATCACTTTACAGAAATTTCCTCTGTGAGCATGCTCTTTTCATCTTCAGAGGTCATTAGGGTGGTCTCATGTGGCATCAGGTGGTCATGGCCCTCAACGTTGCAGACAAGTGCAGGCAACCTATTCCTCTTTTCCCTTCTGTGGAGCTCTTTTGGCTATTTTGTGGTTTTGTTGTATAACACTATTTCATGGTTACTCTTGGTTACATGTTCTTGACTAGAGTTTAGACTGGACTGTGTTTTTTGAACATAAACAATACATGTCCTGCTCTCAGTTTTAGGTCTGACATCATGCCCATCTCCTAATTTTCTACAGTAATTCCAATTTTTAAATTTATTTTTCTCCTGTATTTCTACTGCTTATAATCTAATGCTGGAGAGTAAAGTCCAAACTCAGATACATGAGATATTTCATGTTCAGTTGGTGATGAGGTTTGTCAACCCTGATGACAAAGTAGTTTACAAAGTTTAAAGTTCCAGTCAGTTAGCAGCAAGTATCAAAAGAGAGCCCCTGAGTCCATGTTGCCCAAATTCAAAGGTGCTTTGTAATTCAAGAAATAGTTGAAGATATTCAAAGGATTGTATACTGAATGCATTCTTCCTACAGGAAGATGCAACAAATTAATCCAGGATTTGCAAAGCTAGTATAAGCAGGAAAAAAAGCACCACTGAAAATGGCTTTGGGGACAAATTGGGAAGTTAGCTGGGGAGGCTTTAATATGTTGGTGATACTGATAGACATTAATCATTAAGGTTTCCTGTTTTAAACACTATTTTGTTAATGCTTCATTTTATTAGAGCAGATCTAGTACAGACATACATGCACTTATCTTTGGACAATGAAAAATAGAGTAAAAAAGTGAATTCAGTTTATTCCTACTGAGTAGCATGGGATGTTGGGCAGAAAAATACATTTTTCTTCAATGGCAATCAGAAGGGTGGGTTAGTTGGTTTAGGTTTATTTTCTAAGGCAGTCTAAAAGTATGTGTCACCTTAAAATTCAGGTGGAAATGGTCTGGAATTAGTGTAAGAGCTTTCAGCCAACATGTCAAAACAGGTTTTCCTCAACATATTCCAACTGTGTATGTCAGCTAAGAGAAGACCCTGATGTGCTGAAACTCAGGACCAGTTTGCAGATGAAGAAGAGACGTCAAATTCTGAACCTTGCAACTGGGAAAATAATAGGACACTTTTCAGAGCCCAAATGTCAGCTTCACCATCACTTTCCTGAAATAAGCATTGGGAATGGCTACCTATGAAAACCATTAGTGGACATGATGTCCTGAAGGGACAAAAAGCCTCAAAAATGCTTTGAACCAGACACTGGGGCAGGAGCTAGCCGGTCTGGTTTTCAGGAAAATGCCCATGTTGCCCAGGCTTGTCTGAACATGTCCGGGAGCCCAAGTGAGCCAGGTGTGTGTGCCTTTGGCCACATTTGGAGAAAACTTTCTTCAGGTTACAGTGTCAGGGTTTTAGCTCTCAATCTGTGCTGTTACTGGCCATTATTGTCTCTGTAAGTACCAGCCCAAAGAGCCAGAGCCTTGCCTTGCAATTGTCCATCCTCTGGGAGAAGTCACAAGCCTTGCTTGGAATCCAAGCTGTGTTTCGGTTTCCCCAGACAGGACTGCAAAGACCCCTCACTGTCTTAGCATTGTAAAGCGCAGGAGTAGAGAGGACATGTCTCGCCAGGCTGAGAGGCGACCCCCCAGAGGAGCTGAGACTCCGGGACAGTTTCGTTTTATTGGAAGAAGGGAAGAGTGACTCTGCAAAGGATTGCAGCAGAAGAACCTCTTTTCGATAAGGCTTTCAGCTACAAAGCCTTTGGGGATAAATCCTGAGTGTGTCTCAGCAACAAGCTGCAGACACCAACAGAAAGTGAAACTGTGCTTCTGCAGCTTCCACATGGTTGACGCCATTTTGGTTTTGTTTAAATCCCCACATGTGATGTGGGATGCTATGAGCAGTGAGTAATTATGAAATCTGATTTTTATAAGCATCTATTAAAGCTCTGTTGCCCTAGGGATTTATGGAGTCTCCCCACCCTCCCTATCCCCCTCTTGTGGGCAATCTCTGGCTTCATTGCTGATGTTCTTTTTCTTTTTCTTTACAGTTTAAGGTGCTGCTTGTTGTTTCTGGATTTTTGTACATATTGTTTAAATTATTGCTTGTTCCTGATGGTGAGATACCTGTTCCACAACTGAATATTTTGAACCAGTAAATAGGTTTTATTGATCTTTTCCAGAGGATTTTTTATTATTAATAAAGTTATTAATAATTTAATTAATAATTCCACCTATTTAATATTAATAGCCTTTTAATGATCATAACAGATGACAATGCTGGCGTGGTGGGACGACTCACATGACTGGAGCGATGCAATTGATGGCTACAAGCTCTTCAGGAGAGACAGGCAAGGAAGAAGGGGTGGAGGGGTGGCCCTGTACATCAGGAAGGCACTAGATGCCATTGAGACGGAGATTAGGGATGATCGGGTTGAATGCTTGTGGGTAAGAATTAGAGGGAAGACCAGCAGGGCAGACACCCTGGTTGGAGTCTGTTATAGACCATCCAACCAGGAGGAAGATGTTGATGAAGCATTCTATAGGCAGCTTAAGGCTGTCTCATGATCTCCGGATCTTGTTCTCATGGGCGACTTCAACCTGCCTGACATCTGCTGGGATCTCAACACAGCACAGAGGAGACAGTCTAGGAGGTTCTTAGAATGCATGGAGGACAGCTTCTTATCCCAGGTGCTGCAAGAGCCTACCAGGGGCAAGGCTATGCTTGGCCTCCTCTTCACCAACAGGGAAGGGCTGGTGGGTGATGTGATGGTCGGAGGATGTTTGGAGTCCAGTCACCACGAGATAATTGCATTTTCAGTATTTGGTCAAACTAAGAGGGGTAGCAAGAAGACCTCCACTCTGGACTTCCGGAGGGCAGACTTCAGGTTACTCAAGGAACTAATTCAGAGGGTTCCTTGGGATAAAGCCCTTAATAACAAAGAGGTCCAGAAGAGCTGGATCTACTTCAAGGAAGAATTGTTGAAGGCTCAGGGACAGGCTGTGCCAATGTGCCAGAAGATGAGCTGCCGGGGCAGACGGCTAGCCTGGATGGTTAATGAACTTTTAATAGGACTAAGGGAAAAAAAGAGGGTGTATCACCTTTGGAAGAGAGGGGAGGCAACCCACAGAATGTTTAAGGATGTTGCCAAATCATGTAGGAAGAAAATTAGGGAGGCAAAAGCACATTTGGAGCTTAAACTGGCCTCTGCTGTGAAGGACAACAAAAAGTCCTTCTATAAATATATTAATAGCAAGAGGAAGGGAAAGGACAGCCTCCACTCCCTGGATGACATGGAGGAAAATGTTGTATCAAGAGATGAGGAAAAGGCAGAGATACTTAACACATTCTTTGCCTCAATTTTTACTGGAAGGACAGAATGTCTTCCTGACAGCTGGCCTCCAGAGCTGGCAGAAGGAGCCAGGCAGCTGCACAGTTTCCCTATGTTCCATTAGGAGGTGGTTGGAACTCTCCTCAGCAGCTTGGATCCCCACAAGTCCATGGGACCAGATGGGATCCATCCTAGGGTGCTGAGAGAGCTGGCAGATGAGCTGGCCAAGCCACTATCCATAATTTTCCAGCAGTCCTGGCTCACTGGAGATGTCCCAGAGGACTGGAAGCTGGCCAACATTGTGCCCATCCGCAAGAAGGGCCGGTTGGATGAGCCAGGGAATTATAGGCCTGTCAGCCTGACCTCAGTGCCAGGCAAGATCATGGAACAGGTCATCTTGAGTGCAATCACACAGCACTTAGAGGATGGCCAAGGGATCAGGCCTAGCCAGCATGGATTTAGGAAGGGCAGGTCCTGCCTGACCAACCTGATCTCCTTCTATGAGCACGTGACCCGCCTGGTGGATGTGGGGAGGCCTGTGGATGTAGTCTATCTGGACTTCAGCAAGGCCTTTGACACCATCCCCCATAGCAAACTCCTGGCCAAGCTGTCAGCCCATGGCTTGGACAGCAGCACTCTGAGCTGGGTTAGGAACTGGCTGGATGGCCGAGCCCAGAGAGTGGTGGTGAATGGTGCCACATCCAGCTGGCGGCCAGTCAGTAGTGGAGTCCCCCAGGGATCAGTGCTGGACCCCATCCTCTTTAACATCTTTATTGATGATCTGGATGAGGGCATTGAGTTGATCATCAGTAAATTTGCTGACGACACCAAGCTGGGGGCAGGAGTTGATCTGCTGGAGGATAGAGAGGCTCTGCAGAGAGACCTCGACAGGCTGGACAGATGGACAGAATCTAGCGGCATGAGATTTAACATATCCAAGTGCTGGGTTCTGCACATTGGCCACAACAACCCCATGCAGTGCTACAGGCTGGGGTCAGAGTGGCTGGAGAGCAGCCAGGCAGAGAGGGAGCTGGGGGTACTGGTCGATGGTAGGCTGAACATGAGCCTGCAGTGTGCCCAGGCAGCCAAGAGGGCCAATGGCATCCTGGCCTGCATCAAGAACAGTGTGGCCAGCAGGAGCAGGGAGGTCATTTTGCCCCTGTACTCTGCACTGGTTAGGCCACACCTCGAGTACTGTGTCCAGTTCTGGGCCCCTCAGTTTAGGAAGGATGTTGACTTGCTGGAACGAGTCCAGAGAAGGGCAACGACGTTGGTGAGGGGTTTGGAGCACAAGCCCTATGAGGAAAGACTGAGGGAGCTGGGATTGCTCAGCCTGGAGAAGGAGACTCAGGTGTGACCTTATCACTCTCTGCAACTACCTGAAGGGAGGTTGTAGACAGGCGGATGATGGTCTCTTCTCCCAGGCAACCAGTACCAGAACAAGAGGACACAGTCTCAGGCTGCGCCAGGGGAGGTTTAGGCTGCATGTTAGGAAGAAGTTCTATGCAGAAAGAGTGATTGCCCATTGGAATGGGCTGCCCAAGGAGATGGTGGAGTCGCTGTCATTGGAGGTGTTCAGGAGGAGACTTGATGGGGTGCTTGGTGCCATGGGTCATTTGTTTGGGTGGGTTGGATTGGTTGATGGGTTGGACGTGATGATCTTGAAGGTCTCTTCCAATCTGGTTTGGTTTATTCTAAATAAAGGTTATTCTAAATAAATGCATGGGATTCCAGAAAATGTTAACTTACACTGGAAAATGAGTCTCAACAGATTGACTAGGAGATGCCTTAAGGGGAAATAACAGGAAGTTAAGCTTAAAAGGATGTAGAGTCTTGTGATAACATAAGGATTGCTAAAATGGTATCCCTTTGCATAGTTTATTACAACACGACAACCCCACTGCTTGTACATACCCAAGGTATTGTCAAAAGGAAAAGGGAGAATAAAGGCTCCATATTACACCAGGTGGTGCCCAAAGAAAGCAGGAGTGTTGACATAAGGGAACAACGGGAACCGTTGTAAGTTAGGAATGACAAAATTACTGCGTTACTTTGTTACTGCCTTACTTTTTTACATCACCCTGCTTACACCTGGTCCTGCGCAGGATTATAATAAACTTGGCACCTTGTCTCTGTGTTTGGACTGGACTTTGCACACCAACTGGAGAATCTATTTTTTTGAGACAATGGGAGGTCCATGAAACAAAAGAGAGGAAAAAAAGAAAACTCACTTAAAGGATTTCAGCACCTTCCTCCACGTGAAATTATTGCAGCTAAATTCCCCAGCTGCCTTGTATTCCTTTGAAAAATCTAAGCCACAATTACTTTGACTTGTGATCTCACAACATGATTAAATACCACAATATCTTGCAGCTGTGAGTACCACAGGCTCCATCTCCCATAAAAAGTTTTAAACTTCCAGCTGGGCCTCCTGTATCTGATCTGGAAGGAGAATGTTGACAGTAGGTGCATATAACAGTGTATGACATATAACAATGAATAGGAAATCTGATTCATTGTTATATGTCATATTATTATGTTTTTTCTTTATCGTAGTATCATTCAGGGTTGGAAGGGACCACAAGGATCATCTAGTTCCAACCCCCCTGCCATGAGCAGGGACACCCCACACTAGATCAGGCTGACCAGAGTCTCATCCAGCCTGCTCTTAAACACCTCCAGGGACGGGGCCTCAACCACCTCCCTGGACAACACATTCCAGGGTCTCACCACTCTCATGGTGAAGAACCTCCTCCTCACATCTAGCCTGAATCTCCCCACCTCCAGCTTCATTCCATTCCCCCTAGTCCTATCACTACCTGAGATCTTGAGAAGTCCTTCCCCAGCCTTCCTGTAGGCTCCCTTCAGATACTGGAAGGCCACAATTAGGTCACCTCGGAGCCTTCTCTTCTCTGGACTGAACAGCCCCAACTCCTTCAGTCTGTCCTCATAGGAGAGGTGCTCCAGCCCTCTGATCATCCTTGTGGCCCTTCTCTGGACACGTTTCAGCACCTCCACATCCCTCTTGTAATAGGGGCTCCAGAACTGGACACAGTACTCCAGGTGGGGTCTCACCAGGGCTGAGTAGAGGGGGAGGATCACCTCCCTCGACCTGCTGGCCACACTTCTCCTGATGCAGCCCAGGATCTGATTGGCTTTGCAGGCTACAAGTGCACACTGAGAGCTCATGTTGAGCTTCTTGTCCACCAGCACCCCCAAGTCTCTCTCCTCAGGGCTACTTTCCAGCCAGTCACTGTGCAGCCTGTATTTGTGCCTGGGATTGCCTCGACCCAGATGCAGGACCCTGCACTTGGTCTTGTTGAACCTGATGAGGTTGGCTTGTGCCCACCTCTCCAGCCTGTCAAGGTCCCTCTGGATGGCCTCCCTTCCCTCCAGCGTGTCTGCTGCACCACACAGCTTGGTGTCATCAGCAAACTTGCTGAGGGTGCACTCAATGCCACTGTCCATGCCACCCACAAAGATGTTGAACAAGACTGGTCCCAGGACTGATCCCTGAGGGACTCCGCTTGCCACTGGCCTCCACTGGGACATGGACCCATTGACAACCACTCTTTGGGTGCAGCCATCAAGCCAGTTCTTTATCCATCTGATGGTCCACCCATCAAACCCATGTGTCACCATTTTGGAGACCAGGATGTGGTGCGGGACAGTGTCGAAGGCTTTGCTCAGGTCCAGGTAAATGACATCAGTTGCTCGCCCCTCATCTATTAATTTTGTCGCCTGCTCATAGAAGGCAGCCAGGTTGGTCAGGCAGGATTTGCCCCTGGCAAAGCCATGCAGACTGCTCCCAATCACCTCTTCACTACTCTTCTGAGCCAGTAGTGACTCCAGGAGAATCTGCTCCATGATCTTTCCAGGCACAGAGGTGAGACTGACTGGCCTGTAGTTCCCTGGTTCCTCCTTCTTACCCTTTTTGAAGATGGGGGCAATGTTTCCCCTTTTCCAGTCTGTGGGGACTTCCCCAGATTGCCATGACTTTTGAAATATAATAGAGAGGGGTTTAGCAACCTCATCTGCCAGTTCTCTCAGTACCCGTGGGTGTATCCCGTCGGGTCCCATGGACTTGAACACTTTCAGGTTCTTCAGATGATCATGAACCTGATCTGCACTTACAATGGGCAGTTCTTCCTCCCCGTCCCTGGCATTGTCTTCCATAACATCAGGAGTGTGGCTAGAGGCCCTTGCAGTGAAGACTGAGGTAAAGAAGTTATTAAGTACCTCAGCCTTTTCCTCATCACTTGTGACCATGTCACCATTTTCCTTTCTGAGGGGGCCCACACCTTCCCTAGTCTTCTTCTTCCCATTAATATACCTGTAGAAGTTCTTAGTGTTCCCTTTAATCTCCCTGGCTAGATTCAATTCAAACTCTGCTTTGGCTTTCCTAACCAGGACTCTTGCTGCTCAGGCAGCTTCCTTATATTCCCCCTGTTCTACCTGTCCTTCTCTCCACTTCCTGTACAGTTTCCTTTTAAGTAATAGTGTGTCCAGTAACTCCTTGGTCATCCTTGCTTTATTTTTCTTACCTTTTCAGATTAAAGTGTTGTGACGGGTTGAGGCTGACCCCCTCCCCAGTTACTGGGTGGCAGTGAGGGAAGAAAGTTAAAGTGCCAGAACCCCCACTGAGATGTTATAGTGGCTCAGGGAATTATGTTACGAAATACCTAGCTTCCTGTGTCCACCCACTGGGCTGGAATTCTGGACACAGGAAGCACCCCTCATATGAACACAGCAGAAGGCATCCAGCCCAAACTGCTACATGCCACCCCTTATTTTATACCATAATCCCTGCACCCAAACATATCATCAACTCAGAAATCTTCTGATGACATGTCCAGTGAAGTCCATATCTTTGTATGGGCATCCACCCAAACAGTCTCTCATTCAGGCTCAAGTGTCAGTCCAGTCCCATTCTTCTTCTTTCATCCAATGGAACCCCCCAGTGATGCAGAGTTCACTCTTCTGCAGTGCAAGTTCTTCATGGATTCGTTGGTCACCTGGAAAAGCCTCACAACTTCTCAACCAAAGCTTTATTTCCATCTATATTTACTCAGTGACAACTTCCACTCCTTGGTGGACACAGAGCAGAATATTGTAACAAAGGATGAGGAAAAGGCAGAGATACTTAACACCTTCTTTGCCTCAATTTTCACTAGCAGGACAGAATGTCTTCCAGACAGCTGGCCTCCAGAGCTGGCAGAAGGAGCCAGGGAGCAGCATTCCACTATTCCAGAATGGGGCAGTTGGTGATCTGCTCAGCCGCTTGGATCCCCACAAATCCATGGGACCAGATGGGATCCATCCTAGGGTGCTGAGAGAGCTGGCAGAGGAGCTGGCCAAGCCACTCTCCATCATTTTTCAGCAGTCCTGGCTCACTGGAGAGGTCCCAGAGGACTGGAAGCTGGCCAACGTTGTACCCATCCACAAGAAGGGCCAGTTGGATGAGCCAGGGAATTATAGGCCTGTCAGCCTGACCTCAGTGCCAGGCAAGATCATGGAACAGGTCATCTTGAGTGCAATCACACAGCACTTAGAGGATGGCCAAGGGATCAGGCCCAGCCAGCATGGATTTAGGAAGGGCAGGTCCTGCCTGACCAACCTGATCTCCTTCTATGATCAGGTGACCCACCTGGTGGATGTGGGGAGGCCTGTGGATGCAGTCTACCTGGACTTCAGCAAGGCCTTTGACACCATCCCCCATAGCAAACTCCTGGCCAAGCTGTCAGCCCATGGCTTGGACAGCAGCACTCTGAGCTGGGTTAGGAACTGGCTGGATGGCCGAGCCCAGAGAGTGATGGTGAATGGTGCCACATCCAGCTGGCGGCCAGTCAGTAGTGGAGTCCCCCAGGGATCAGTGCTGGGCTCCATCCTCTTTAACATCTTTATTGACGATCTGGATGAGGGCATTGAGTCCATCATCAGTAAATTTGCTGATGACACCAAGCTGGGGGCAGGAGTTGATCTGCTGGAGGATAGAGAGGCTCTGCAGAGAGACCTCGACAGGCTGGACAGATGGACAGAATCTAGCGGCATGAGATTTAACATATCCAAGTGCTGGGTTCTGCACATTGGCCACAACAACCCCATGCAGTGCTACAGGCTGGGGTCAGAGTGGCTGGAGAGCAGCCAGGCAGAGAGGGAGCTGGGGGTGCTGGTTGATGGTAGGATGAACATGAGCCTGCAGTTCCAGGACGGCCAATGGAATCCTGGCCTGCATTAAGAACAGTGTGGCCAGCAGGAGCAGGGAGGTCATTCTGCCCCTGTACACTGCACTGGTTAGGCCACACCTCGAGTACTGTGTCCAGTTCTGGGCCCCTCAGTTTAGGAAGGATGTTGACTTGCTGGAACGAGTCCAGAGAAGGGCAACGAAGTTGGTGAGGGGTTTGGAGCACAAGCCCTATGAGGAGAGGCTGAGGGAGCTGGGGCTGCTTAGCCTGGAGAGGAGGAGACTCAGGGGTGACCTTATTGCTTTCTACAATTATCTGAAAGGGGGTTGTGGACAGGCAGAGGTTGGTCTCTTCTCCCAGGCAGCCAGCACCAGAACAAGAGGACACAGTCTCAGGTTGCGCCAGGGGAGGTTCAGGCTGGAGGTCAGGAGGAAGTTTTACACAGAGAGAGTGACTGCCCATTGGAATGGGCTGCCTGGGGAGGTGGTGGAATCGCCATCACTGGAGGTGTTCAGGAGGAGACTTGACAGGGTGCTTGGTTGCATGGGTTAGTTGATTAGGTGGTGCTGGATGATAGGTTGGACATGATGATCTTGAAGGTCTCTTCCAACCTGGTCTATTCTATTCTATTCTATTCTATTCTATTCTATTCTATTCTATTCTATTCTATTCTATTCCATTCCATTCCATTCCATTCCATTCCATTCCATTCCATTCCACTCCTGGGCCAAGCCAGTCAGAACAATCAGGCTCTAACTGCTTCTCCACCCCTCCAGGAAAAATAGCACATGGAGCCTTCCAGAGCCCTGCACAGACCTATCCTGAGCCCAGTGCTGACCGCTTCCAGCCGAGGCCCAGGGCTATACAGATGTATGTCACAGGCACACTGCCCCCACTGGGCATTCACGTACCAAGGCATGACAGCATCTGGCTACAGAACCCTCCCCCAGAAGAGGAACAGGCTACCTACTGAGAAGAAAGGAGGTGGAGCCAGGTGCTAAGTGGCATTTTTGGAGCTCATTCGAAAATTGGGGAAGAGATTAGAGCCGCCCTCATGGCAGCCTGAGTGGACGGCTGGTGGCTGCTGTTGCTGCTTGGAGCGCATGGCCAGGGCAGAGTCACCACCGCCGCCACTCAGTACACAGCAGGGCTCTGGCCATCTCTACTGCTGTGGTACAGAATCAAAATCACCTCCACCCCTCGGGCACTTAAACAGCTTCTTTAGCCAAAGCTATAAATGCGTTCTCAGAGCCCTCAAGAACAGCTTTCCAGCTGAAGTCCCTGTTTGCCCTCTTGGGTTTCGGGAGCTGGGCTTGCCTGCTTGCTGCAGCTGGCCCTATCCCTGCAGGGAGAGCGGACCTGACTCTGATCTGCTCGCCGCTGCCTCCCCCCCACTTCACTCACGCCGCTTCTACTGCCCCACAGAGAACAAACATGGAGGAAGAGCAGGTTCCGCATTCTCAAGCAGTACCCCAGTTCCAATGGTCAAGAACTACCCCTGCTTAAAACAACAAGATGGGCTCTGTGCCATCGGCCACACACCAGGTGTCCCCCTGCAATCCACAAGAAGCTCACACGATCACCCCAGAAAGAAAATTTGAGCCCCAACTTCCAAAACCCAGAATGACGCCCAGATCTAAATTTAAACTCTCCACCTTTTGCAATCCTATCTGCAGAGTGGTCACAACAACTAACTCCTGACTGGCTCACCAGGAATGTGATGGGTTGAGGCTGACCCACTCCCCAGTTACTGGGTAGTGGTGAGGGAAGAAAGAGAAAGTGCCAGAACCCCCTCTGAGATGTTATTGTGGTGCAGGGAATTATGGTACGAAATACCTACCTTCCTGCGTCCACCTGCTGGGCTGGACTTCTGGACACACGAAGCACCCCTCATATGAATACAGCAGAGGGCACCCAGCCCAAACTGCTACATGTGTTTCAAATTTTTATCAAAGTTTTTTCTGCAATTCCCAAACTTGTATGTCAATTTGAATAGCAGATACAAGAAGAGGTAAACTGGCAATCAAGCCCTTCACCAATTGTGGTGGTTTAGGCTGGGTGCTGTCCCGGATGCCACTGCACAGAACACACCTGGGAGGTCCTTACAGGTGGGCCCAGCCCAGGGGCGTGGTCACAGGCAGATATTCCATTTCCCATAATGCCCTGCTCCCCTATAAAATGCCCATGCGGGGTCTTCACTTCCTCTTTTGTCCCCAGCTGCAGCCTAGGTAAAATGGTGTGAGCCGCCTCCCTTGGGCCTGCCCAGACCCAAGGCTGGGTTGGGGGGGGGGGGAAGAAAGAGCGCTGGGGGGGTTTGGGTGTACTCCCAGGGTGGGGATGAGATGTTCTTCGGTATGTTCTGGGATCTCTCTCTTTGTCATGGTGCTTGCGGTTCTCTGTAAAGCTTTCATTGTTGTTTGTTTTTAAATTGTTTTTCTATTTAAACTTTCCATCACTTTTGCAATCCGTTTGTCTGAGTCATTGTTTCTGCCCTGTGGTGGGGAGGGGGTTTGCCCCAACCCATTACACCAATGTAAAATGAGCAGCTGATGAGCACAAAATTTGTGAAGAGAGGTAGGTTTGCAGGAAAGGTGACAACCAGAAAATAAAGGAGATGACGAAGTAATGAAGAGCAGAAACTAAAAAAGGTTTACTATTGAGAAAGCTGACAAGAGAGATTGTGTTTGTTGCATGCCACAGATTACATCGGGTTGGAAGGGTTATCTGAATTTCTTTAGAGCCTGCTTTACTTTTTGCTTCTGCTTTGCTCCACTAGCCAAAATCTTTGAAGGACAGTAGCAATACTCAAAGGTCATCTTGTCCAAGCCCCCTGCAGTGAGCAGGGACACCTCCAAATAGATCAGTCTGCCCAGGGCCAAATCAAGTCTGATCTTGAATGTCTCCAGGGATGGGGCATCAACCACTCCACTGGGCAACCTGTTCCAGAATTTCACCGTTCTCTTTGTAAAGAACTTCTTCCTTATGTCTAACCCAAATGTACCCTGCTCCAGTTTAAAACCATTGCCCCTTGTCCTATCACTACAAGCCCTTCTAAACAGCCCTTCCTCAGCCTTCCTGTTAGTCCCTTTCAGATAATGAAATGCCATTATAAGATCTTCCCATAGCATTCTCTTCTCCAGGATGAACAACCCAAATTCTTTCAGTCTGTCTTCATAGGAGAGATGCTCCAGACCTCTGATCCTCTTCCCTACCCACTCCAGCAGGTCCACGTATCTCTTTTGCTGGGGGACCCAGAGCTGGACACAGTATTCCAGGTGAGGTCTCACCAGAGTGGAGTAGAGTGGCAGAATCACCTCTCTTGACCTGCTGGAAATGCTTCTTTTGATGGAGCCCAGGATGCCATTTGACTTCTGGGCTGTAAGTGTGCAATGCTGGCTCATGTACAGCTTCTTGTCTATCAGTACCCACAAGTCCTTTTCTGTAGGGCTGCTCTCAACTTCATCATCCTCCACCCTGTATTGTTATCAAGAATTGCCCCAACCTAGGTGCAGGACCTTGCACCTTGCCTTATTGAATCTCAAAAGACTCTCCTCAGCCCACCTCCCCAGCCTGTCCAGGTCCCACTGGATAGCATCCCATCCTTCAATCTTATCAATCACACCACTCAGCTTGATATGATCTGCAGACTTGCTGAGGGTGCACTCAGTCTCATTGTTGATATCATTGATGAAGCACTGATCCAAATACGGACCCTTGAAGGACAATACTTGACACTCATCTTCATCTGGACACTGAGCCATTGACCGCTACCCTTCGGATGTTATCATCTGCTGTCCACTGAACAGTCCACTCATCAAATCCATGTGTCTCCAGATTAGAGAGAAGGATGTGGTGGAGGCTGTGTCAAAGGCTTTACAAAAGTCCAGATAGATGACATCTGTTGGTCTTCCTTAGTTCCTTACACTATTGCAGAAAGTCACTAGGTTGGTCAGGCAGGACTTGCCCTTGGTGAAGGCATTCTGGCTATCTTGAATTGCATTCCTGTCCTCCATGTGTTCCAGTATAGCTTCTAGGAGCATGTGTTCCATGATCTTCTCAGTTACTGAGGTGAGGCTATAGGGCTGTAATTTCCAGCATCCTCTTTTTCACTCTGTTTAAAAATGGGTGCAATGTTTCCCTTCTTCCAGCCTCCAGGGACTCCACCTGACTGCCAGGACTTTTCAAATACTGTGGAGAGTAGCTTTGCAGCTGTGCCAGCCAGTTCCTTAAGAACTCTGGGATGCATCTCATCAGGTCCCATAGATTTATTTATGTTGAGGTGCTCCTGAACTCAATTTTCCCTTATGGTGGGAGGGACTTTACCCCACTGGTCCACACCTAGTCATCCATCAGCTTGGGAGTGGGGCAGAGCAAGATTGCCAGTCAAAACTGAGGCAAAAAAGTTACTGAGCACCTCAGTCTCTCTGTTGACACCAGTTCTCTGTTCTCACTCCTCAGAGGGGGAATTTAACCCTCTTCAACCTTTCTTTGCTGATTAATGTACCTTTCAAAGCCATTCTTGTTATGTCCCACACCAGGTTCATCTCCAGCCATGCCTTGTCCTTTGTGATCTCATTTTTACACAGCCATGCAGAGTTCTTTTAGTCCCCCCAGGTGACTTGGCCCTGCTTCCACTGCCTGTGTAGTTCCCTCTTGCTCTTCATTTTAACCTGCAGATCTCTATTCAGCCATGCCAGTCTCTTCTCTTCCTTACCTGATTTCTTATACACAGGGAGTGAGAAGTCTTGCAGTCTAAGAATAATGTCCATAAAGATCTGCCAGCACTCCTGTCCCTCAGGATGCTTTCCCATGGGGTCCTACTGACTAGCTTGCTAAGGACCTGTAAATTTGCCTTCCTAAAATTTAGTCCTGAGTCTGCCTGTTCCATATCTCTGAGGACTGTAAACTCCACCAGTCATAATCACTGCAACCCAGGCTGCCCCCGGTCTTGACATCACAGATGAGTCCACTTGCATTTGATGCTGTTAGGTCCAGTATTCACAATTTCTTTCCCATTCCTCATTGCCAGATTGCAGGAAGCAAAGGGGAGGCAGAGGTATGTCCCCAAACCTTTTTCCATGCTTGCAGTTCACTAACAGGCAATGACATCCAAACTGGCAGCCCAAGGAAGTCAAAACAAAACTATGAAGGCAGCTATTGAACTATGCAGTGTCATTGACACTAGGTCATGTGAAGTACTCTCTCTACTACTCCTGCTCCTCCTCTCCATTTGTATTATTTAGATACACCAAGTCTACTTTTGCTCCTTCTCGGTGTACCAGAGTGTTATTTTCCTAAACCTTTTCTGTCCAGTCACGTTTTTAAATCCCCTTTTCTTGTTAGTTTCAGAATTTCTTCAATTTGTTCTGCTGAGCATTTAGCTCAGCCTATTACAAGGAGGCATTCAATGAAGGAAATAGTTTAGCTGGTAGAAATCTGTCTTCTGATTAGTACCTCCTGAAGACAAAAATACCGTGTAACATTGTGATTCACTTCAGTTATCCCATATTGTTAACATAAATATTTTCTTGTTAAATAAAGAAACTTCAAATATTTCACAACTGGCAAAGAATTACGTAGGGTTTAACTGCATAATTAAACCACTGAGTTGATTCCAAAAGGCCATTAAGAGCTTACAAGAAGATTAATTGAACTCTTTAAAGCTTTTGTAAAATAAACTTTTTATCTCCCCTCAGCTCAATTAATCCACCTATAAGCCCTGGAAAAACTTTTGGGGAAGTTCTGAAATCCGAGATTGCTAATAACCTGTGCATAGTGGAGCAAGAGGGTGAAACCTATTTATGATAGAGTGAAAGTTTGTACACATTTTTATACACACATGTTTATGAAGACATTAAGTGCAGAGCATGGCTAATGAAACCATTTGTAGCAAAGGCCAAAGAAATCAAAAGAAGAGGGCAGGAATAAAAGCTTCACATCTCACTTTTGCTATTTAGAAGAGAAAAAAAATACGAGTTAACGCTGGTTTTAGGCAGCAGGATATTTGACCAGAACAGAAAGCAGTCTGACACTGAGCAGGCTGCCTGGAAAATGCACAAGCTCTGAGAGGCAACTCTTCTGTCACTGCACTATGCTTATAGCGATTATCCAGTAGTACTTCAAATTATTAGTCCACCACACAGAGAATTACCTGGCTTATTGTGCCCGGTTGACGCTGTCCCTTTAAGAAGGGGAATATGGTGGACGGAAGTTGGTAAACGGAAGGAATATTCTAAACTAATTTTCATTGGTCGAGTGGGAGGAAGCACTATCTGGCCTGAGAGTGAAGTGGGCATTCCCAGTACTTCTCTGTCACTCTTGCTTCCGCATCTTCTCTAGGCAGCAGCTCCCCTGTGCTGGGCTTTCTGCCAAGACTTCGGCCTTGGAGATAAGAAAGGCCAGGCCTGTATTAACTCCCTTCTAATTAACACAAACTGCTTTTAACTTCTTTCTTTCTTCTTTCTCCCTCTTTTCCGAACTATTCTGGGGAAAGGGGGGAAGAGAGGGGAGAGCGGAGGTGAGGATCCCCCTCGGCCGAGGGGGGTTACTCTCATTTCTGTGCTACTCTGTTGTATATCTTTGTATATATTGTAGATATTGTAAATTTGTAAATATTCCCCTGCATATCCTTCACTGCTTTGTAAATATAGCTCCACTGCTTTGCTAATTCAGCTGGTGAAGTTTTTTTTTCCTTTCCCTTCAATTTTTTTTCCCTTTTACCTTACAAGGGGGAAGGGAAGAGGCTTCTCGGCCTTACCCTTTCACCCACCACATTTATGTCAGATAAATGTTTGTACCCACTGCTCCTCTCTCCTGGGAATCACCATCTATTTATCAGACTGTCTGTAACTGATACAATCTTAAGTCAGTCGAACAAGTTCTCACCATTGTGTATTTAGGGAGAGCTGGGATGTCTCAAAACACTCAAGGGTGGAAGAGGGCAAAATAGGTAAGTGAATTTCAAAGTCTTTTGCCAAATACCCAAAATTTTTTGGCCAGGAGTAACAGATAGGAACATTGGTAGCATTGCTAGAGCGGCAGTGGCAAGTGTAATACAGAGAGAAACTAAGTATTGATCATGTCCTGTGCCAAAGAGAAAAACAAAGCAAGAAGAAAGAAATTGAGTCTAGAGGGACATTTTCTATGTAGATAAAATCCTCCCATAGCTGCAATGAGAGGCTCAAAAGAAGCAGGTTCTCATTCAAAGCAGGGATGGAGCTGGAATTGCCTGTCAGTCTCACACTGTTCAGAGTCAAGGGCAGAAAAACTCTGATGGACTGCATTAGACCAGTCATCCTGTCTTCCTGCTTTTGACTCTGGACACATTTGCTATCTTACTTTGAGAGGACAAAGGTCTTGAACAGGTTATGCCAACAGCTTAAAAGAGAAACTTCTTTCTGACTGCAAAAATGGTATGTGGTGCACATTGAGATTAATCCTGCAGCTTCACATGCATCAAAGCTCACCTCAGTGAATGCAGTCCTGCCCACTCCTATGCTCAATGTCTGTCTTCCAGACAGTTAGTGGCAGCAGGATTAGAAAGATGAAAAAGCAAAGCCTAGCAAATTCTGTGTGCACTTCCCAAAGACTGAAACATTTTGGAAAATCCCCCTTCTTCCCAGTGGGACTCTGATGAGTAAAAGGGGTTGCTGAACCTGTAACAAAGCTTTGGATCTATCACTTTTTTTTTAAAGATATATACCTCAAGAAGTAAAGAAGGAACAAAACTTTGTGAAAGTGTATTCTATGAGTCACAAATTCCACAGTGTTATCTCCACATTAAGCAACATTTTCCTGTGCTATAGGAAGAGTGCTCTGGGCCACATGTCTAGAGGATGTAAACAGAGACAGCTGCACCCACTTCAGCAGCAATTCTTGTTCACAGCCAGCACTACCAGCATGGTCCTGGGACTGAGTTTACAACATTGCTTCTGCAGTGCTACTTATCTGACTGAAGAGGAACACAATTGATTTGTAGTAGCTAAGGCTATAACCAGTAGGTCCCCTTTAAATAAGCTACTTCAAGCAGAGTCTTGTCAAGCACTTTACTGACTCTGCCCAATCTGTATCCTAGCTGTGCATGTAGATACTCACATATGGTTAGACAGACAGGAAATTTTAAGAAATCATATATTTGCTAAAATACAATTTCACCCTTGTTTAAGCTTATGAGAACTAGCCAGGAGCTGAACTCAAAGGATGTGATCTCCAGTTCCATGTGAAGACCATGGGATCATACAAAATTTGTGTCGCATCGGTCTCACATTACTGTTTTTCAGACTGAGCCGGGATTTTTGAGAGTCATTAGTGAACATCACTATTGATTAAGAAGAATTGAAAGACACATTCAAGAAGTAAAATTTGTCATTATGTAACTGTAAAACACTGTGTAACATTACTGTACTCTGTTCTTAGCAAAAGCAAGTAGCTCCTTCTCAGGTATTTCAGCTCACTGGATTCAGCATAATCATCTGAGACAAGTGCTTCTAAACCTTTCTGGATTTAGGGCTTCCTTCCAAACCAGAGGACAATGGCAACTTCCCCACCTCCTGGCCAGGGTTTTCTAAACCACAAGCACTTCAGCGACCTCATAGGAGCAAACTATATTGGGAAGAAGGAAAGGAACAACTTCCCCCACTCCTGATGCAGGCATAAAGTTACTGAAGATGCTAGTATCTGCAAGGAATGGGTCTGAAGAGCAAAGTGGTACCGAAAGTAAGTTTCTCTATTTGTTTCATGACAGGAGAGACACAGTCCAGTGGGGTACAGTGATGCTCATAGCCTGACTTCCAGTTGCCCCAACTACTGCTGCTCAGCATCAGGCTGGTGGCAGCTCCCAAAAATGCCCACTGAGAGTTGTACCTGCTCAAAGAGATGCAGATTTCAGTTTCACTGCAGGCCTTGATGTCCATCTGCAAATGCCATCCTATCACATTGTGGTGGTTTTAGGCTATGCCTTTAGAATTTAGCTACAGATTCTGGGTGTAAAAAGGAAAGCAAATTAATTGGTTAAATGTCTGGAATAAGAGGATCTATACCATAACAATTCTTCCCTTTCCTTTTTCTATTCTCTTCTGATTGGGAGAGGTAACATGCTTCTGGCTGACCCTAGGATAAGTCTAATGCACTGCTTTTCTCTCTCTGCTCCTCTCTCTCTCGGGACAGAGAGAGAAGAACACTGGTCATCCCAAGGCCCTGAAGTGTCTCCTCTTTGCCCCTGGATATCTTGTCATTACTTCATCACTGCCTACCTGAAAGATCATCAGTGGATAGTAGTCTGTAGGCTGCACTAGGGAAGGAAGTTTTCTCCTTACATTACTGGTGAGGCAGCACACTTCCCAAAGGCAGAAGTCCAGTCTGCTCCCTTCAGGAGTGACACATTTATGGCAATGACCTATTTATTTATTTACTGAAGAGGTTTTAGTGTAAGGTATAGACTGACTAAACCTTTGCACCTGCTCCAGTTTGGGTGATCCTTCATCCTTGTCATTGTCTGCTTCCCTTTGCAGAGCATTGCATCTGTTTTGCAAGGGCAGCTGGGAAGCTTTGATCTAAACCACTTTAAAACATTTTATTTTTAAGAGTTTCTGTGCAAAGCATTCATTCGTCTCCTTGTAGATAAATTCATACTCATAAAAATATATCTGTGTATGATGAGTTTTTATTCAACAGTGACAGATAGTGTATTTTAAAATCTTTGAGTGTAAAACAGCATAAAGATGTCATTACTGGTACTGAGCATTGCCAGCAGAGATAAATGTATGTAATTTTATCATCTGTAGTTGTTCCAGTTAATGACTGTGATTGAGTGCACAGGGATACTGAATTCCAGGCTTTAAAACTTAAACCAATCTCACTGAAAGTGGTTAGAAGCAACCTTTTGTGCTAGGCAGATTATTTGAGAGTATCATGACGCAAAGCCCCTGCTCTTTTCTTCACAGCTTACAGCAGTGATAGCTGTCACAGGAAAATCCAAGGCAAACGGGACTCTCTGTTGACAACTAGCATGGAAAATTCTACTTTCCAGGGCCCTGACAATGCACTGCAGCAGTCTCCTATTACTGTTCCTCCGTGCTCAGCATAAAGCACTGAGAAAGTAGCCTAAATGTGTCTAAATGGGAGAACACCATTTTCCCAGCCCTGCACTGCACCATAATGCCTTCAGTCTACTCATAGTTCCAAAATGGGGTAGTTGGTGATCTGTTCAGCCACCTGGATCCCCACAAGTCCATGGGACCAGATGGGATCCATCCTAGGGTGCTGAGGGAGCTGGCAGAGGAGCTGGCCAAGCCACTATCCATCATTTTTCAGCAGTCCTGGCTCACTGGAGAGGTCCCAGAGGACTGGAAGCTGGCCAACGTGGTGCCCATCCGCAAGAAGGGCCGGTTGGATGAGCCAGGGAATTATAGGCCTGTCAGCCTGACCTCAGTGCCAGGCAAGATCATGGAACAGGTCATCCTGAGTGCAATCACACAGCACTTAGAGGATGGCCAAGGGATCAGGCCTAGCCAGCATGGATTTAGGAAGGGCAGGTCCTGCCTGACCAACCTGATCTCCTTCTATGAGCACGTGACCCGCCTGGTGGATGTGGGGAGGCCTGTGGATGTAGTTTACCTGGACTTCAGCAAGGCCTTTGACACCGTCCCCCATAGCAAACTCCTGGCCAAGCTGTCAGCCCATGGCTTGGACAGCAGCACTCTGAGCTGGGTTAGGAACTGGCTGGATGGCCGAGCCCAGAGAGTGATGGTGAATGGTGCCACATCCAGCTGGCAGCCAGTCAGTAGTGGAGTTGCCCAGGGATCAGTGCTGGGCCCCATCCTCTTTAACATCTTTATTGATGATCTGGATGAGGGCATTGAGACTATCATCAGTAAATTTGCTGATGACACCAAGCTGGGGACAGGAGTTGATCTGCTAGAGGGTTGAGAGGCTTTGCAGAGAGACCTTGACAGGCTGGACAGATGGGCAGAGTCAAACGGCATGAGATTTAACACATCCAAGTGCCGGGTTCTGCACATTGGCCACAACAACCCCATGCAGTGCTACAGGCTGGGGTCAGAGTGGCTGGAGAGCAGCCAGGCAGAGAGGGAGCTGGGGGTGCTGGTTGATGGTAGGATGAACATGAGCCTGCAGTGTGCCCAGGCAGCCAGGAGGGCCAATGGCATCCTGGCCTGCATTAAGAACAGTGTGGCCAGCAGGAGCAGGGAGATCATTCTGCCCCTGTACACTGCACTGGTTAGGCCACACCTCGAGTACTGTGTCCAGTTCTGGGCCCCTCAGTTTAGGAAGGATGTTGACTTGCTGGAACATGTCCAGAGAAGGGCAACGAAGTTAGTGAGGGGTTTGGAACACAAGCCCTATGAGGAGAGGCTGAGGGAGCTGGGGCTGCTTAGCCTGGAGAGGAGGAGACTCAGGGGTGACCTCATTACTCTCTACAACTACCTGAAGGGGGGTTGTAAACAGGCAGAGGTTGGTCTCTTCTCGCAGGCAGCCAGCACCAGAACAAGAGAACACAGTCTCAGGCTGTGCCAGGGGAAGTTCAGGCTGGAGGTCAGGAGGAAGTTTTATACAGAGAGAGTGATTGCCCATTGGAATGGACTGCCCAGGGAGGTGGTGGAGTCGCCGTCACTGGAGGTGTTCAGGAGGAGACTTGACAGGGTGCTTGGTTACATGGGTTAGTTGATTGGGTGGTGTTGGATGATAAGTTGGACATGATGATCTTGAAGGTCTCTTCCAACCTGGTTTATTCTATTCTATTCTATTCTATTCTATTCTATTCTATTCTATTCTATTCTATTCTATTCTATTCTATTCTATTCTATTCCATTCCATTCCATTCCATTCCATTCCATTCCATTCCATTCCATTCTAAATGTCACATCCAAATGTAAACTGTGGATATGCTAGGTTCATCATGAAAGATATTGAGTTGCTCGAACATATCCAGAGAAGGGCAACAAATGGTGTGGGGTCTCAAGCACAAGCCCTATGAGGAGAGGCTGAGGGAGCTGGGGTTGCTTAGCCTGGAGAGGATGAGGGTCAGGGGAGACCTTATTGCTGTCTACAACTACCTGAAGGGAGATTGTAGCCAGGTGGGGGTTGGTGTCTTCTCCCAGGCAACCACCAACAGAACAAGAGATCATAGTCTCAAGCTGTGCTAGGGTAGGTTTAGGCTGGATGTTAGGAAGAAATTCTTCATAGAAAGAGTGATTGGCCATTGGAATGGGCTGCCCAGGGAGGTGGTGGAGTCACCATCATTGGAGGTATTTAAGAAGAGACTGGATGGGGCACTTGGTGACGTGGTTTAGTTGATAGATGGTGTTGGGTGATAAGTTGGATTTGATGATCTTGAAGGTCTTTTCCAAACTGGTTAATTCTGTTCTGTTCTGTTCTATTCTACTCTACTCTACTCTACTCTACTCTACTCTACTCTACTCTACTCTACTCTACTCTATTCTATTCATGCTGTCCACCAGCATGGAAAAGGCATCAGGAACTCCTCTGGATTTCTCCATAGACTTTTCAATAAGCACAGGGAACATTTTGCGGGGGAGATTACAGAAGTAGCCCTGTGGAAAAAAACAAACTCTTCCCTTCTGTCATTCAAACCATTCATTAGATAGACATCTTTCTGCAAGAAAGGCAGAAAGGTTAAAGAATGGGACACTGCATGGGCTCTTAATTTCTGCCTGTAACTAGTTTACCCTGTTTGAAATTATATGCTAAACACACCTTGAAGATGTGGGTATTGAGCTTTTGTTCCTACACTTATCAAGGTTCTATTGAGTCTTCTGTTTGCAAACATACAAAGACACATACTTACAGTGAACCATTTCTTGCTTCTATTAGCACCTTGTTTTCATATATTCACAGATAGCCCACAGACTTGTTGCACCTCCATTTATAGTGAACTATTTTAGCATACCTCACTCAAATAAAAATGCTACCAAATATTCCTTTAGAAAAAGCTACGACTATAAGAAATAGGGTGGAATCTCTCACTGACACAGGGAAGTATCCACTAAGACTTCACATAGACACTAGGTGACAACACAGGAGGGACCCTCAAGTAACAGTCATATAAGATGTCAGGTGTCAGTTGGAGGAATGCTAATGCATGTTAGACAGGCATCATCCTGTTATGGGGTGCTCCAAACTCCCCTTCCCCCATCTCCATCAGCAGAGGTTTGAATGCAGGAAGATAAAGGTGTGAAATTGCCTTCCCCTCCCCACTGAGGGCTTGGGGGGAAAGGTAAAATGGACGCCCATGTTTCCTGCCGGGACCTGAATCCCCTCACATGTATTAACCCGTGAGGGAAGCCTGCACTGGGGTTTGGAACTGTCTGGGTTCTTCTCACCCAGTATGTATTGGTGGAAAGGAATATTAAGGAAAATCTTAAATAGAGTAACCAGAAAGCTGTCTGCACTCTCATTATCCCAATTGTTTTTGTCCATTTTGGTCCTCCTTTTGGACTTGTTCTGCTCTTGCTCTGCATTTGCAGTGACATTTTAGAAATCAGCACTCAGGCTTGGCTTCTGCCTGTAGCTGTCTACCCTGGGGTCCTACTCCCTGTCTTGTGATGGAGTGACCCTGCCTGCCACAAAAACTGCAGCAGCTGGCTGGAACAGGCTGGTAGTGTGGCTTCTCTTGCACTTCTCAAAGAGTGTCACTCCACAAGTTTTGCCTCATGGCAGCCGTGTCTAAGGACACTTTAGCTTTGTCGGGTCCTTTTCCCTCTGGATTTGTACCATGTGATCTACAAATTGGATTATGAACTTGCAGTTCTGGAGCTTGCCACCAACGAAAGACCTAGGCACTATCTCCAAATTCCTATTCTGTGAGCACAACCTGGCATTCTCATTGGCTTTCCCTAGGGTCCTAGCTTGCATCTGATTTTATCAGTGGGGTAAAGCTATTTTGTGGCTTAGCCTTTTCCATTTTCTGAATTCTCTAGATTGCACTGAAGTTGCCCATAAGCTTCTTTGTAGAATACACAGCTGAATAGAAACTGTAAATAAATGTAATCAGTTTTGTACATAATTTGGGGGTTGGGTTTTTGGGAAAATAAAGATAATTATATTTTCGTAATTCCCACCTCATGAATTTCATCCCAATCAAAACACATCCTTAACTTCTGTCACCTGCTATTTAGGGGTTCTTAGATATCTCTGTGTTTACACCAGGCTGCCAGCAGAGGGGCAGGAAATTCCAAGCAGCCTCATCCATGCCTGTATGTCAGCTGCCAAAAGGGCGTGACAGTAATTCATAAGTGACATGCAACCTTAGGAAAGCTCCATAAAACAAATATATTTTGCATTTTGCTCTGTGCACAGTGAGGTCAAAATCCAGCTCCTGTTGCTTCTCTTGGCTGCTATCTGTGATCTCTGGAAGGAATGCCTGCCCCTTCAGCAAAGGCTTTATTATACTTTGCAAGACACTGCTCATCAGAGTCCTTACAGAGTCATCTGACTATGAGAAAATACACCGTGAAAGGCCAACTTACTGAGCTGTTGCCACAAGACAATGGCATCATGTTATTCACATACTGGCCAGTCTGGCCATGAGCAGTGCCTGCACTCACTGCTTTTTGCTGAATCCTTTGTCAAAGATCAACCCACCTAGCCCAAAGCCTGTAGTTTTGGTGCAATAGTCCCTGTCTAAGCAACTGCCCCCTCAGACCGAAACTTCCTTTCCCCACTGGCCTGTGGGTAAAGTGCTATGTCCCCTTCAGAGTGGCTGCAAGGGGCAAGGGAGTGTTTGTCTCTGTCTCTTCTTAGAAGGGAGAGGAAGCTGGGTTGTGCTGCGTGTTAAGCCATGTGTGTCTGGACAGCATACTATTCTTAGTTAAAAGGAAGGGTGAACAAATGCTGGCACAGTCAATGGCTCAATCTGTGCAGAGAGATCCCATCAAAGCATACTTGCACAGATGTGTGAAAAAAATATATTTGTTTAGCAGGATGCTCTGCAATATGTTGTGTGCTCTGAAGAGAAGAGGCAGTGCCAAGCAGAGACAGGTTTGTGGGTCTCTGGCTCATCTTGCCATTTCAAATTTCTCAATCATGAGATGTTGCTAAATGTAACCCCAAAACCAGCTGGCTCCAGTCTTGTCTTGAACAAAGCCTTTTAATTTCTTAATAGCAGGTAGAGAGTAGTTTCCCAAAAGTTTTTAAAGGCCTAAGTTCAAGAAACACTGTTTTCTGCAGGTGGTTTCTCATTAACTGGAAGAGCACTGCTTTGACTGCCGTCCTAGCACATTGAAACATTTTACAAAGACAAGGGATTGACTGAACAAGCTATTAATTTACATTTATGGAAAAGATTTGTATAGAATAGGCAATTCAGTGCACTTAACTGAACTGGTTGGACTAATAGCACTTACATAGTGAGTACACTGGGAGGTTGTAAATATACACAAAATACGACCTGCCTTCCCATGAAGATCTGCCAGTCAGAAGGGAGAACCTGTGTTTAGCAGGTGATGTTCATTGGGCCTCTGAATAGCTTTCAATATAGATACATAGAACAGGTCTCAGAGATGTGGAGCTATATGTGAAATAACTAAAATAATTTAACAAAATTCTGTCAGTGTCAAGAGCAAAACCACTATGCTTCTCTCAGACTAGCAAATCCTATAAATTCTCACATAGATTGCCAAATCTTCTAGTCCCTCTCTGCAGAAGCAGTATGAACTGCAATGTATCTTTTGAAGAGTACCTTGATAGAAATGTCCTTGTAGAAATACATGAAAGAGTTTTATTTTTACTTTCCAGTATCAGCACCTAGTTAGAAATGTACACAGTTTGCTTAATACATATGGTTTCTGCTGCATGCATTTTAATTTGAGAGTCGTTATTTAAGCAGGAGCTGTTCCATGGCTAGTCATGCAGACAACTACCTTCCAGTTGGGTAGAGTCTGCTAAACCATGTTATAAGGCTTTTCTCTTTCGTGATTTTCTTGAGCTACAAGGAAGGTTGCCATAATAATGTAGATTCTTTCCAACACTGAATTTCACTTGAAAGTAAAGATTCCTCTTTTTCAAGGAAATATGTTTCTGACTCAGGCTTGCCACTTGCTTCCTCTCTGCAGGTCTGACCTAAGTATTCTTAATTTATGCAATCAACTCTTTTAGTCAAACCACTTCTTCACCATGAAAACCTATAACTGCTGTGAAAATAGAGATGTGCCTGTTGTGATTGTTGATTGAAATAGCAAGATTTAATTTTCATAATTCATGACCATCTATTATTTAGCTCACATTAGAGTTTTCTCTTTCAGTGCAAAAACTGTGTTTTTGTTCAGACTCACAATTTCTCTTTGAAAATTAAAAATGGCTCTTTTATTGGTGTGTTAGCATAGCAAACACAGATGGCTGCACAGGAGCTCACTCTGACCTCATGGTTCTCACCCAGCCTCAGGGATCACTCAGTGCTTGTGTTGGTCTCATGCACTGAAGTTCTCTTGAAAACTGTATTTCCACTGCACTTCAGAAGAGCAGTCTGAGTTTCTACACTTTCCAGGACTGTTGAGAGTCTGCTATGATTGAACGGTTAGAAAAGCAAAGGAAATAAGTCCCTGACCTCCTAATTCTGCTTGCCTCGTGCTGAAACTCATACTAGATATTCCTTGAAATAAATCGCTGATGGCTCTTGTGAAGCCCCCCCACTGTTTTATTGCTTGGGTATAACATATAAATAATCTGTGAAAGGCTAGTGAATGTTTAATATAGTTACATGTTAAACTCTTTCTGAAAAAAAGAAGTAGTACTTTTGGCAGGGACAGAGGGTTTAAAAAAAAATCATGAGGTTTGTTTTGTTTTCTTGGAAAAAAAATGCTTATGATTGACTGTAATAGTCATTAAAATCTGAATTAAAAAGAAAAAACCCACTCACACACGCACAAATAGCAAACAACCAAGAAGTAATATTTCCTAATCTTTAAGTTGATGGACAATCTTATTGCATAGTTCAAATTTAGCACACACATGTGTTTATGAACTGTAACCTGCACAAAAGGAATTAAATGCAACTAATTACAGTAGAAACTGCTGTGGTTGTCTTTCCTTGCAGCAGAAAAGCAGAACTTGGAATAGCTGTATATAACATTCTATAGACAGAAAGGGATAAAACTGAAAAAATAATGATATTCACTGCTATTTCCAAATAATCCACAAACATTTTCTCCTTAGAAATGATTAGGCATGAAACCTAGCAAATAGAATAAGTTTGATGTGAAATTGAACAATTATCTCCCTCTACTATATATTAATGTGTGTTGGAACCTGCATTGTATGTGTATTAAAAAAGACATGCAGTGGTGTCAGATCTTCCTGTTTTAAATGCTAATGGTTCTTTTGCCAGCCACTTGTAGCACTGGATGTTGGACTTTTCTCTGATTCTGAAGGTTTTTGCAGGTTTCACTGTTTCTATTTTCTTTTATTCTGATTTTTATGGATCCCAGAGTCATGAAAAATTTACTTTGCAGTTATAAGAGACCAAGATATGGTAGGCTTGATTCTTAATTAATTTCTGCAGCATTTAAATAAGAATAGTTGCACTGATCTCCTTGGAACTGCACTACTGTGAATGTGAGAAGGAGCAAGCCCTGCTTTATCATTACTATTTCCATTATCCATCCAATTTGCTCATGTAATCAATCACCTGAGATTGTCCTGCAAAGCCTTTGAGATGAAAGTCACAATGAAGATCAAAGGAAGAGACATGGGTTTAGCACGAAGCAGTACTTTCAGATTATGATCAGAGTTTGGAGTGCCTTCTCCTGGACCTTCCTGGTGTGGCATCCCCTCCAGAAACCTATCAGAAGAGATGCATGGGTTGATGAGAAACAGCATCTAAACATGCTTCTGAGAGAGAAAAGACATAGCATCTAAGGACAATACTCTTCTTGCTTCACTACCTGCCCACAGACTTGTCTCCTACACAGAAATCTCTTCTCTGTACCTGTGTCTAGATGCTTTATGATGATTGTAGGAATGCATGACCCAAAACCACCTGCCTCTTTGCGGTGCTATAAATGGCTTCACCTATCTAGGCCAAACCACAAGGAGTTTGGATGGATTGTAAGCTGCAGCAGGTACATCGTGTCTGCAGGAAAGCAGATACAGAGAAGAAGAGAGTCAATGTCTTGGATGGGAGCAAAATCTAATCTTTGGCTTCTGCTTTCATTAAAGCAGAGAACAAATACCATAAACGCAGGTCATGCTGTCAAGCCTGAAGATTAGCCTTTGTCATTCTAGGTATTTGCCCTTCTGTGACAAGGAGGAGAGGCTGGTGCTGGGGCAGTAGAGTAAATCTTCGGGAACTGGCATTAAATGTTGACTGAGATAATCTGCTCCCACAGATCCATCCCACTCTGCAAGGATGCAATTTTGAATGAAAGTGTCTTATGTGCTGCAGGAAATCTAAGGCTTGAAGTCCCCTCTGGAGGTTTCTTAATGTGCTACATGTGCTACGTGTGGGGTTTACTCTCTTCTTCCCCCCCCCTTTTTTCTTTCTCTCTGAAAACCAAGAATCTAAGTCCCTTGTGTTTTCTGTATCATTTATATCCCTATTACCTCTTCAGCCGACTCAATCCAATTCTTCCTCTGAGTAGAAAGGACAATCCTGCTTCTCCAATTTTACACACAAGGGAGCTTGGTACTTCTTCAGGACTATAACCTGCCTACCATGGTATTTTGTTTTGTGTGGTAACTTCAGAAACCCAGCCTACAGTCACGCTCAAGACCCCACCATTCTTCATTTTCTTCTTGTGCATACACTCACATTCTGGTTTGAGTTAGAATAGAGCTAATTCTGTTCAATGACTTTACTTTTCAGCTCAGTCTTTTCTAAGTGACTGCACTTTCTGAAATTAACAGCATGTTTTTTGCAGACAGCGTCTGCTTCTAGTAATGATAATGCTCCATGTTTCTAGTCTAGTATGCAGAAAGGCTCTTGCTTATACTTGATCCTGTGCAGACTAAAGTCACTGCTGAATCTTGTGTACTATGTTGGGGGCTCAGAGTAAACAGCCACACCTCCAGGGAGGAGAGAGGACAGGTGACTCCTAAACTGACTAATGAGACATTCCATGTATGCTATATTCAGCATACAGCTGAGAGATCACAAGAGTCAAGCTCTCTTCCTCTCAATGGCCAATGTCTGAAGAGGACTGTGTTCTTCCACCTTTCAACACATACATTCCCAAACCCAGTTCCAAATTCAGCTCCTTAATGCAGTTCCCTTCTGCCACTGAGTCTAGTCTGGGACTTTCCCAGTGCTTGCCCACAGCATCAGTGCTGATGGTGACTAATGACCATGAGAGCAGATGGCCTTGATATTGGTTTTGTATATATTTAATTTTATTTTTATTATTTTCAATTAAAGTATTTTTACTTTTCTTCTCCAATCCACAAGTCTCTCTCTCTTATTCCCATTTGCTTCCTGTTTGGTGAGGGAGAAGGGTTACAAGAGAGTGTCTGCCACTCATTCTGTGAGCAGCCTAGTCCTAACCCTTAACAACCCTTTCTTCTTTTGTTTAGTAGTGTCGTTATTAGGAATGTAGGATCAAAGTACTGAAAGAAAGGCAACTCATCCCATGAAATCAGCTCTGCCTTAGATAAAGGAAACATCTCACTGTCATGCATTTGCTTCTACCTTGAAGGCAGAATTCTCCATCCACTACACCACCTCCTTGTTCTCACATAGTATCCGTCAGGGTTGGAAGGGACCACAAGGATCATCTAGTTCCAACCCCCCTGCCATGGGCAGGGACACCCCACACTAGATCAGGCTGGCCAGAGCTTCATCCAGCCTGGTCTTAAACACCTAACACATGATCTTCAGAGAGTAGCTGGTCCTACTTAATGAATTTGTTCTCCTTCTGTGTCAAGGTAGCCCACTTAGTGGGTGAGGGAAAGCCTGTGGATGTTGTTTATCTGGAGTTTAGTAAAGGCTTTGACACTGTTTCCTACAGTGTCTTACTGGAAAAACTGGCTGCTTAGAGCTTGGATGGGTGAACAATTCACTGAGTTAAGAACTGGCTGGATGGCCAGGCCTGAAGACTGGTGCTGAATGCAGGTAAATCCAGTTGTTGGCCAGTCACTGATGGTGTTCCCCAAGGCTCAGTCTTGAGGCCAGTCTTATTTAATACAGTTATCAATGATCTGGACAAGGGAACTGAGTTCCCTCCTCAGTAAACATGCAAATAACATTAAATTGGGTGGGAGCATTGGTCTGCTTGAGGGCAGAAAGGCTCTACAAAGAGATCTGGACAGGAGATCAATATGCTAAGGTCAATTGTATGAGGTTCAATAAGGCCAAGTACCAGGTTCTGCACTTGGGTCACAAAAACCCCATGCAACATTACAGGCTTGGGGCTTAGTGGCTGGAACAGTCCCTGGTAGAAAAGGACCTGGGGGTATTGCTTGACAGCCATCTGAACATGAGGCAACAGTGTGCACAAGTAGCCAAGAAAGCTATGAACATGCTGGCCTGTGTCAGGAATTGTGTGGCTAGAAGGAGTAGGGAGTAGGGGAGTAGGAGGGTAGTAGGAGTAGGAGGGGAGTGCTGAAGAGGCCTCTCCTGAAATACTGTGTTCTGTTTTGGGACCCCTCACTACAAGAAAGACATTGAGGTGCTGGAGCATGTCCAGAGAAGGGCAACAAAGCTGGTGAAGAGTGTGGAGAACAAGTCTTATGCAGAACAGCTGAGGGAACTGAGATTGTGCAGTCTGAAGAGGAGGCTAAGGAGAGACCTCATTGTTCTCCTTGAAAGGAGGTTGTAGTGAGGTGGCGGTTGGTCTCTTTTCTCTGGTATCAGGTGATAGGATGAGAGGAAATGGCCTGAGATTGTGCCAGAGAAGTTTTGGATTGGATATTAGGGAATATTTCTTTACTGAAAGACTGGTGAGGCATTGGAATAGGTTATTCAGAGAGGTGGTGGAGTCACTGTCCCTGGAGTTGTTCAAGAAACATGTGGACATGGCAGTTCAGTGTGTGGTTTAATGGCCATGGTAGTGTTAGGTTGATGGTTGGACTCAATGATCTTAGGGGTCTTTCCCAACCAAAATTCTATGACTCTTTTATTCTATGACTCTAATGCCCTTCTGCTGGCGGGTGATGATCTCACTCCTTCTCAAATAATCTTTGCTCAGCCTATCCAAAGCAAATGAAGGCAAACTGCACAATCTCTTTGAAGACCTTCAAGAGTAATGCATTCAAAATGATGACATGTCTTGAGGTGATTCTCAAGCACATGACATATTAATTGCTGGATGATATCTCCACTGCATTTGGGTTGTCTGTCATATTTTGCAGTGAAAATACTCTTGAACTGCTAATGCACAGTAGCAACTTCCTCTCAGTCTATTTCCTAGAAATTAATTCAGCCAACTGATGAATCAGGTGCTGCTTACCATGGCAAGAAATAACATAATCTATGCAATAAGGAGAATTATAATAGAATCATATAGTCATAGAATGCCTTGAGTTGGAATGGACCTTAAATATTATTTAATTCCAACTGCTGTGCCATGGACAGGGACACTTCTCACTAGACCAGATTGCTCAAAGCTTTATCCAGCCTGCTCCCAGTGTTACCTCTCCAGCTTTTTTGTAGGCCCCCTTCAGGTACTGGAAGGACACTAAAAGGTTTCCCCAGAGCCTTTTTTTCTCCAGGCTGAACAAACCTAACTCACTCCTCCTGTTCTCATGGGAGAGATGCTCCAGCACTCTTTCAGATTCTCCTCTGGAGCCTCTCTCTTATAGTATTGAAGAAACCACACTGCTGTTACTAATGTAATTTATTGCTTTGGTTAACTATCAGATGTGTCTTGGTCTTACCTATTTGCTTCAAGAACAGTAGATGAGTTTTTATTAGCAGTTTTCAGGAATGCCTGAAAAACAGTATGTGAACTTGCATGTTGCTTCATTGACGTGTAATCCAAATTTCTGAAATAGAAAGAAATGAAGCACTTACATGAATTATTTTCAAACCAACTGGGAAAAAGTAATATTTGAACAGGTATTTATAAGAAGAAATGGTACAAGGGCAAAGCCTGGCATCTGCAATGCAGAAAAATACTCGTCGTTGAACAGATATTTCCTGTATCTTTTTTTCTGGTCCTTAAGGAAATGTTACTGAGGAAATGATCCTGAATCTAAAGAAAGGACTCTCTGGAGATGTCTCTATCCAGAAGCTGATGCTTAGAAACATAAAGCTGCAACAATTATATGAATAATTATTACTTGTCCTAAACAGAAGGTATTTAATCTCAGTTTCAAGCTCTTTAAGAAAAAACCTATACTTCTGGTCCACAAAGAACTATAGGAAGAAATGGAATCAGGAGCCTGGTGCAAACCATTTCCTCCTACAGAAAAACCAAGCCCTTTGTCTGGAATGACAGAGTCTTCATGGGGAATTAGTGTGCTGTAGCAGCTCATTCCAAACTATATTTAGCAATTCTTGTAGAAGTATTAAAGAACCTGAAAGGAATAGCATGGGCCTATTGCCTTGGAGAGTAATGACAATGCAAGTTTAGCATTAACATTTATCCAAAATGTAAGTTCTGTTAAAACAGTGCAATGACTGTCTTGCATAGTTTTCTAAAGGAATAATTACATACAAAAAGGTATCGAATATAGAAATCCTTATACCAGTCAGGTTTTCAAAATGTCATTGTGACTCACATCATCTGCAGCATAAAGAGAAGGCTGGCTGCCCCCTACAGCTGGTGGAAGAGAGAGGGCCTACAAAGCGCATAAAAGCATAAAAGTCTTTTTGGAGAAGACTTATCCATGGTGGATAAAATAAAAGGTCACAGGTTTAATGTTTCAGCAGGAAAACTTTCACTAGACACTTGAAAAAAGGTTCTTATTAGACGTTTATGTAGACTCCTTGAGGATTTGTTATATGTAAATTTATTTTCTCACTTTGTTAGCATAAATGTTGTTAGATTTGATCCTGGTCTATTCCACAGACTGACCTACGTAGCTACTCAGGGCCCACCCAGTCCTCTGGTTCTGTGACATGAGAGAGCACTTGGCTTTGGTTCAGCCCCAAAGAATTTAATAGCTTTTTGGCAATTGTTGCTGTGTTCACTATTCATTCTCAGCTCTCTCCAGGGTTAACATTATAACAAGTGATGGCAGTACAAGGGAATGAGATGCACCACACTGTTTCACATGCTGTCTCACGACAGAAAGAACAAACCTCCCAGAGCTATGTGGCACCATGTCTCTGCAGTACTTGCTGTGCCACACTGCTCTTCATTGTATTAACAGTAATTCTGCCTCAGCAGGATTTCTGTGGAGTTGTCAAGGGGCAAGGCAGGCAGCATTTGGTCTTGAGGAGCCCTGCAGTGAAAGACTGGTGCCTAGAGAGGTGTCTGGATGATGTTGGAGTCCAATTGCACACCACTAGCTGATAGTGGCAGAGGTCTGCATAGCCTTTTCACATGCATGGCAAAACAAAGTGGCTTGAGGAACTGCTAATGCAGTAGTTGATTGTCAGATCAGGTGCTGCACCGTGGTGAGAAATGAACAGCCAGTAGCATGGTATTGCAGGTAGTAAATATTTCAATGTATTTATGCAGGTGTATATGAAAACCTGTATTTCCTCTTTGGAATACTTGGACAGAAGTCTCAGGGTTACTAGCCATCACCAGGACCCTGATTGTAAATTCGATAGCAGCTGGGCTACCAAAAAATAAAAAAGAGAGAGAGATTTCAGACAGGACAGGATTTGGTCTGGAAAAGGAGGAAGGCAAAGATCCTGGCTGGAGGAAAGATTGCTAAAGTGGTGGAGGATCCTGAAGATCATGAAGTTAGAGACAAACACCAGGCGCATTGCCTGTTGATGCCTAAGTTGGATAATGGTGAGCAGCGGCAGAGCACAAACCAGCGTGACTTTTTGCCCAAGCCCCATGGGCCAGTAACAACATTGCTGCACTGGAGGGAAGTCCTCATGAACATAATGCCAAGAAAGCAAGCAAAGAATGTGTGAGATATCACAAAGGTTAAAAGCTCTAATCTCCACGCTTTTCAAATAAACCCTAGCACACAGATTTGTGGCCGTGTGAGGCTATAGGTGCTTTTAGGAGGGCCACAGAGTTAAGACCTCCAGGGTCCAGCCCAGAGAGTGGACACAGGAAATAGTGTATTTCTTCCCAGAAATCCTGCAAATCTACCTGCAAAGTTGTCTTCTTCCTCTTTCTTCCCTCTCTGCTCCTATGGGAGACACCTCTTTTATTTTCTGGTATTTTTGCTGTGTAGTTATGGCCTAGGCATGGGGGTGTAGTATAGCTCTGATGGGCCTCAGGAGAGACAAAGTGGGGCAGTTTGGGCCTGGCCAGCTTGAAACCAGCCTAGCAATGAGGAGGGAAAAAAGAGCCCTGGGGCTTGTGGTAAACCCCAGGTGAGGGAAGGAAGAGCACCAGGATTTTGATCTGAGTTGGTTGGCCTGGTGTAAAGGGAGTTTTGTGTAAAGTTCTGGATTAAAGAGCTTGTGTGTGAAGCCTAGACTGTGGACATTTTGTAGTTTATATTTTATATGCTTTGCTCTGCTCACTACTATGTAGAACTGTAGCTAACTGTAGTTTGTAAATAGCCTTACCATTTAAACTTTCCAGTACTATCCAAATCCATTGTGTGAGCATTATTCTTTTGCCCTTTTTGGAGCAATAGAACAATCTGTCCACTTATTAAACCATGACACAGATCCACTGCAAGCTGCTGTTCACTCTGCTCTGTGAAACACAACCCACAGCAAGATTTACTGGTATTTACTTGGATACCTCTGCCACAGACAGCACTGTGCCTTTGCTGAGGACACTTCCCTGTAGTAATAAAAGGCCCTGAAGTTATGCACCACAAAGACTTGACACTCCAGATCTGCTGGCTGTCTACTGCTTCCCTGCAGTTTAGGCTCTTGTGGTGACAAATTCCAGAGTATTCCTTATGTTTTATTCCTGGTAGAACAAAGGCATCATCATGGATGAAATGAAGGAGTGCTTTGTGTTCTTCCAATGGTCTTGCTCAGGTGAGGAAGTACAATTGCAGCAGTAAATTCCTATCTCACAGTGGGAATGCTTCTGTAAGCATTTTTGGTATTAGAAGCATAGTTCTCTGCACAGTAGGAAAATAGAAATATATGCCTCAAAATGCTTGAAACCATCACTCACGTGAAAGATAATAACTACTTTTCTCTGCCCCATCATTGGAGTGAATCAGTTTGTAATTTGCTTTCCTAGCTTCACATCTTCTTGTGTTTGGCAGAATATGGCACGTACTTTCTGCACTAAATGGCTGCATTAAATGGTAATTCAGACAGAATCTCAATGGATACAATTGCTTTAGTCTTATAAAGCTGTAGCATTATGGAGTCTGAAAGGCTACCTAGAAAGCAACTGATATTACCAGAAAACAGTACAGAAGTTTGACTTTATGATTGTTAAGGGTCACTAAGTGAATGACAGACACTCTCTACCAGCCATTCTTCTTTCCCAAAAAGAGAGGGAATAAAGGAGAGAGACTCCACAACTGAAGCAGCTTAAATGAAACCATAACAATAAAATGAAATATAAATAAATATATACAAATCCAATATTAAACTCAACCTCCACTATAGCCTGTGGGCAGGCACTGGGGATGTCCCTGACTGGACTCAACTGCACACAGAAACCAGATTCAAGAGCTGTATTCAGGAACTGGTTTTAGGAATGTGTGGATCGGGATCAAAGGCAGAAGAACAGACAAAGTCCTCCTCAGAGTATGATCCTCATGATCCCTCAGCTTTATGCTGTATAGTAAGTATATGTAATGGAATACCTTACTAGTCAGTTTTACGTCACCCATCCCCTCCTCTCTGCACGTGTGCTGTTTTACTTTATGACACGCCAACATGCCATGACCTTGTCTAGAAGTGACTTTGTTTTTTATATGAGCAAGAATAAGTAAGAGCCTTTCTGCATACTAACCTTTAGTAGTAACTACTGTTACAATTATGATTTATGAAAAAATAAGGCAAATGTTATATAAAAAATATTATTTATTAATATGAAAAATTGCCAAAACCTTACTGATAGAATTGGTGTATGGCTGGAATATATATTTACAATGGGACTGTGTAATACCTAGGCAGTATTTAATAATTTTAACCATTTTAAGCAAATTGGGAAAATAACTGGGAAAGAGACTCTCCGGCACAATATGGCACTTGACCACTAGGGGAGACATGACAGGAACCTTGCCAAAATGGTGAGTTAGACAGATAGAGCCATTAATAAGGAGGCTATATAGAAACAAACTAATTGCTTACACCACTATCACCAGAATTCTCTCTGTGGCTGCACTACAGTCCAGATTACACAGTACAATAGGAGGTACACCCATGTGGAGGGGAGCTGCTGCTGTATGTTAGCCAGTAAGGCTTTTGGGGTGCTCTCAGGCACCTTGCATGGCAAGAGGCTGCTGCTAGTGGCCGGCAGGGGTGCCACGCTGCCTCAATGGCTGGGCTGGCCTTGACACAATGGCAGGTGGCTCCTCTTGAAGCTTCTTCCCAGGATTTCACAGGCTGTCCTGGTGTTTCAGGCTCATAGACAAATAGCCTGTTACAATGTCTTCATGACGAGCTCTGGTTTTGCAAAGCAGGCACTTATGCTGGAAGTGACTTATCACTGCAGAGCACAATGCTCAGGGTCTTGGTTCACCCTGGCTTTGTCCCTTCTCCCTGGCAAGACACATCTGTCTGCTCCTGGGCTTTTACAATGCATTACTGTGAAGGGCGCTTGCATTTTTTTGAGTAAACTGAGCATGGCACAGATTCTGAGTTGCAAGGCAAAGCAAGGCTTGGCTTCACTGAGTTGCAGGGCAAGGCTTGGCTTCTCAGGCTTGCAAGGTAAGGCTCATAGCTTCTTTCCCAGACCTTGGTGTCGTAGGGTTGGAAGGGTGAGGCCAAAAAGCCTCCTCCCTCCCCCCTGTAAAGTAAAGGGAAGGAAAAATTGAAGGGAAAGGGAAAAAAAACCTCACAGCTGAATTAGCAAAGCAGTGGAGCTGTATATTTACAAAGCAGGGAAACGCAGGGAAATATATACAAATTTACAATATTTACAATATATACAAAAATATACAACAAAGTAGCACAGAAATGAGAGTTCCCCCCTCTGCTGAGGGGGTTCCCCACCTCCGCTTCCCCCTCTCTCCCCTTTTCCCCAGAGCGGGTTAGAAAAGAGAGAAAAGAGAAAAAAGTTAGAAGCAGTTATGTGTTAATTGGAAAGCAGTTAATACAGGCCTTGCAGCTTATCAATTTCAAGGTCAATCCTTGGCCGAAAACCCAGCACAGAGAGAGCTGCTGCTCGGCGGAGGAGCCGAAGAAAGACTGAAGATAAAGTGCCGGAATGCCCAGGATACCCTCCTGCACTCCCAGTTCAGAAGGTGCTTCCTCCCACTCTACCAATGAAATTAGTTTAGATCCATCTTTATTTTACCAACTTCCGACCACCATATTCCCTTTCTTAAGGGGACAGTCTCAAACGGTCACACCTTAGACAAGGCAAGGCAAGGCAAGGCAAATACAATTTGGCCTGTATTTATCATTTGCCTGAGACTCAACTTTGCCAATAGGGCAACTGAAGCAAGCAGAACAGTCAACCAGTAAAATGGGATTCTGCCAGGCCATGAGAATAAAAGGCAAAACCACAGGCATAGTCTAGGAGAAACATGGCCATTGCATGTGGTCTTTTACCATAAAGGAAAACATATCCCTTGTTTACCACAATTTCTGGCACCTGAGTTCTTTTGTCATTTTCCCACATTTCCCTGGACCCCCGAAGGAGAGAGGGAGACAGGGGAGATTATGTCTGGACATGCCAGGACTTGTTCCAGGTTTATTCTGGGGCCCATTTGGCCCCATGTGACTGTTTTAGGATATGCCTTTAAAAAGGACAGTTACTGAAACACTCTGGCTGAATGTTTTGGTGTGAAAAGGAAAAGAAAACATAGTTCTAAACGAATTTCATTGGTAGATCAGTGGGGATACAACTTTAAATTTTAGTTTTAGTTCAGTTTGTGTCTCAGTTCTGTCTGTTTCAGTCTGCCTGAGCAGCTGCTGCCTTTCTGTGCTTGGCTGACCTTGGACTAATGAGAAAAGAAACTAATTCTTTTTTCTTCTCTTAGCATACACTTTGAACTAACAGAATGTCCCCCTTAATAATTACTTTTATCTCTCTAACCCTTTTTGGGAAAAAAGGGAGAAAGGGGGAAAAAGCTTTTTTTGGGGGGGACCCTCCTCCAGCGAGGGGGGGCAGGTTTCCAGTGTTACATTCTTTGCTGTATATTTTTGTATATACTGTATATTGTGTATATATTCATTGCATTTCATCCTGCTTGTAAAATGTAGCTCTTTTCCATTTTGCTTCTCCGACTGACTTAGCTGTGGTTTCTGGGGGGACGCGGGGGAACTGAACTTCTTTCACCACCACACCCCATCACGACAACTACAAACATCAAGTACTATCATTTCTAGAAGCAGACACTGCCCACAGAAATACATTATTAATGTCAGATAGTGCAGTAACTTAGAAGAGTCTGAGCTGAAAAGTAAAATCACTGAACAAAATTAGTTCTGTTCTAACTCAAAACAGTGGTAAAATGAGGAGCAGAAGGGAGGGGATGGGAAGGGAGGGGATTGAGGGGATGGGAGGGGAGGGAGGAGAAGGGAGGAGACTAATAAATACTTAAAGGGTGGACATCAGAAGGATGAGACCAATCTTTCTCCAGTGATGCTTAGCAACAGGCAAGAGGTAACAGGAACAAACTTGAACATAGGAAGTTCCATTAAAGCATGAGGAGGAATTTATGTAGAGGGTACTGGAGCACTGAAACATGCTGCTCAGAGAGGTGGTGGATTCTCTGTCTCTAAAGTAATCCAAAGCTTGCCTAGACTTGTCCTGTGCAATCTACTCTAGGTGAAACCTTCTCTGGCAATAGAGTTTGGTGAGATGATCTCCAGAGGTCCCTTCAGAATCCCATGACCAGAAGCAATTAGTAAGAAATCCTCATCACAAATAAAAGACTAACATTAATGTGCTACTTTGAAACGTAAGTATAATATATGTGACATTCTAAAGTGGTATTTGCTGATGTTTCCTAGCAGCCAAATGGCTTTTCAGAGAGTAAGAATAAACTGTCTATTCCTCTGAGAGAATTGTGACACTAGTACAAGGCTGAGACACTAAAATAAGAATAAAAAAGCCCTGCAGAAAAAAAAAATACCAAAATTGGATGCAATATAAAGTTTTGGGGTTTTTTTGTTTGTTTTTTTTTAATGCAAGGAGTACTTTTAAGCCATAGAGACAATAATAGCTCTGTGGGCAATAAAAACATAAAACAGGTAGCTTATATGGAATAGAAAACTGCATCTGTGCTTTTCTGGTCATGACTGATGAGTATAATACCACTTGCCTGTAGCACACCTGCCATTTAAGGGCATTGCTGCTGAGCAGGGGTCTTCCTCTTACAGCGCTCTGGCTGACAGAAAGCTTTGACATTTCTGCTCTGATACTCCTACACATTAATGCAAAGCCTCTCTAGAGGACCTCATGCTTGTATCTCACTTGCTTCATGAAGTAAGAGTCAGTGAATGTAGAATGATCTTATGCATATGTCTGATGTCCTCAGAAATATTGGAATGGTCTCCCATCTCATCTTCTGCCCTTAAAGTTCAACCTTTGGGAAGGATTTTTCTGAAGACAGTGGCAAATTTTGCTAGTTGCTGATGCCAAATGCTCTGGTCTGCAGCATAAAACACAGTATTCAGTATTCCTAAGGTTGGAAGAGACCTCAAAGATCATCGAGTCCAACCTGTCACCACAGACCACATGACTAGAGTAGGGAAGACACTACTGCCCACTGCAGGCTTGAACTCACGACCTTCCCATTAAGGGTCTGATGCACTACCAAGCTGAGCCAGGTGACACAGAAAGCAAAATCATGTTAGTTTTCCAGACACAAAACTGCATCCACTTTCTGCTTACACAGCTGGTTTCAGGAGAAGGTCCAGAAATAACCTTTTTTTTTTTTTTTCCTTTCTTTTTTTCCCCCTTTGCTTTAATTCTGTATGTAAGATAAAAATCGTGGAAGATCTCCATGGAGCTGCTACTTCAGGGTGTGGCTATGCAGCCTATGATAAACACAGAGTCCCTCAATCACCATGTTTTTGAAAACCTTGATTATTCAAACCCTGGCTAGCTGGAGTTCCAAGGCTGCTGAAGAAATAAAACAAAAAAACAAACACAGAAATAAATCATAAAATAAAATAAAACACCAAACCCTTTTCAATGCAAGTCCAAGACTGAGATTTGTCTTGCAGTGTTTGCAGACTCAGTGGGTTTATTTTCATCTGAGTGCTGACAATCTGAAACAAATTCTGTGTTCAAATAAAGTTGCATTGTGTAACTGAACAAGTTATAGACTGCAACAGGTTAAAGCACTATGAATGGGTTAACCTGCCTGTTTTCCTCCCAACACAGAAGTGAGGGAAAAGTAATACCCAAAAATTCCAGCTGAGATAAAGAGTTAAGAGTTTAATAAGATAATATAATGCACAATTACCTTATCTTAGCACAGCAAAATGCAGGAAAGGGGAAAAAACAGCATAAAGGAGAAAACCAAAACCAGAGAGCTATCCAACATCTACCTAAATAAATAAAGGTCAAATTGCTTGTGTCAGGTTACATCCATCCTTGGAGATGGGGGCAGACAGATTTGGTTTCCCCCTCCCAGGGGGAGGGGTCCCCCCCAGTCAAGGTCTGTTCCACTCACCTTTCCTGTCCAGCAAGCCTACTTATGGGGAGCCATCTACTTGGATCTATTCTCTTGCTCCTGCCTGCCTGCTTGACAGGCATCACTGGTGCCCCTGCTTCCTGAGTTACCACGTGGCAGGCCTGCCTCCATGCTGCATTCACACTTCTAAGGACTGCATCCAAATAGAATCCACATTTACATCATGGGAAACCAATTCCATCTGGGCCTGGGTTTGTATGTTTTTCTGTTTACCCTTTTTCCTTATAATTTTGTAACTTTCCCTGTTACTCAAATTCCATATATATTTTGCTAACCTTACCTTTTTTACTTTTATTTCATGATTTTGTGACAATTTATTTAATGATTTTACTTTTCTTTTCTCCTACCTAATTTGCTTTTACATTACCAGGTAAAAGGGAGAGGGGAGGCTATCTAGATCTGTTCCATTTGAGCTTTTGGGGAAAGCTTAAACTACAACATTGCTACAACAAAAAACCACTGAGAGAGAATTCCTCACTTGTTCACCTTTTGTAAGCCTTTTAAACTGAAGCGACTTATGAACAGGTTGCAGAGAAACAGAAGCAAATTTATTCTCTGTATACCTGTCTAAACATAGAATTGATACACTTTTTAGTGAACATTTTACGTAAGGATAACAGCATACATTGGCTGAGAAACAAAAGAACCAAAACGCATGACCATAGCAACTATCTGGTTCTAATAATTAAGCTAATGCACTTTAAGGTATAAACACAGCGTACAAAATGCAGTATAGGCTCATGTTTTTACAGGCAGCCAGGAAAGTGTAGACATATTCAAGAAGGAGTAGAGAGTGGGCTCGTATTGTAGCAACCTCCTGGTGACATCAGGATGAGGGGAACTGACTGCTCCAGAATGGGCCTGGTTGCAGATGGACAGTATTGCAGACACTTCAGACAGCTCTTGCTCTGAGAACACCCTCAGGTCAATTCCAGCTTCCATTTGTTATCACCAATCATACAGGCCACCCTGCTATCCTCAATACAGATGACTACAAAAGCTGAGGATGGGTAGGATGAGACAGAATTGTCATCCAGTGTAAGAGACATTCTCTGTTTAAAAACCACCCACTGTTCATCCACTAGTACTAAAGAAAGTTGGTCTGGCCAAATATCTGAAACTGAAAGGAAATTAGTGGAAATATCTGAAAACTGTACAGTTTTGAAAGTTCTGATGGTATTTTTTAGTAGAATGGTGCTGCCCACATGCAGGCCAATGCCACTGTGACAGAGCGGAGCTTTTTACACATGTCTAATTCCACTTTGCTGTGCAAGTCCAGTTCTATGGCTGGAGAGATGGGCCCATGACAACCTCCTGAGGTTCAACAAGACCATCTAGATGCAAGTTCCTGCATCTGGGTCAGAGCAATCCCAAGCACTGATATAGGCTGGGCAGCAACTGGCTTGAGAGCAGCCCTGAAGAAAAGGAATTGGGGGTGCTGGTGGTTGGAAGGTCAACATGAACCAGCAGTGTGCACTTGCAGCCCATAAAGCAAATCACATCCGGAGCTGCATCAAGAGATGCATAGCCAGCAGGTCGAGGAAAGTGATTCCCCCCTCTACTTCACTCTGGTGACACCCCACCTGGAGTACTGTGTCCAGTTCTGGAGCATGTCCAGGATCTGGACATGCTGGAACATGTCCAGAGAAGGGCCACAAGGATGATCAGAGGGCTGGATCCCCTCTCCTATGAGGACAGACTGGAAGAGTTGGGACTATTCAGTCTGGAGAAGACTCTGGAAGACCACTTATTGTGGTCTTCCAGTATTTAAGGGGGCCTTCAAGAAAGCTGGTGAGGGATGTTTTTAGGGTGTTGGGTAGTGATAGGACTAGGGGAAATGGAACAAAAATAGAAATGGGTAGATTCAGATTGGATGTTAGGAAGAATTTTTTCCCCATGAGGGTGGTGAGACACTGGAACAGGTTGCCCAGGGAGGTGGTAGAAGCCCCATCCCAGGAGATTTTTAAGGCGAGGATGGATGTGGCTCTGAGCTAGTGTGAGGTGTTCCTGCCCATGGCAGGGGAGTTGGAACTAGATGATCCTCGAGGTCCCTTCCAACTCTGACAATTCTATGATTCTATGATTCTATTTTGAAAAGTCAGACTGACTTGAGCAAGACAGCTTACTAGAGATGCTGTAAATGAGGAACATGGAGAATCCAGAGCTATTGAGTGACTGATGGGTGGCCAAATTCTGCCCCCCATACCATGTTAACAAGCAAAGAAATCCCAGAAGGGTCAGGAAGAATATCTACATGCCCAAGGTGGAGGGAAAAATAATATGCAAGGGATATTTTTTAATACTAATTTATGTTCTGGGTTTAGGTTCACAGGAGCATAAAGAGGAGATGGAAAAGAGGATGTAGTACCTTACAGAAAGCTGTAACTGCTCTGTTTGGTCTGTGTTAGACTGAGATTTTACTTACTGAAAAGTAAAACAACTGAACAGAATTAATTTTATTCTAGGTAGCTGCACTTTCTGAATTTAACAGCCTGTTTCACAGTCTGCTTTTAGTGGCCATAATTCTTGGTATCATGGTATCATAGTATCATAGTATCATTCAGGGTTGGAAGGGACCACAAGGATCATCTAGTTCCAAACCCCCTGCCATGGGCAGGGACACCCCACACTAGATCAGACTGGACAGAGCCTCAGCCAGCCTGCTCTTAAACACCCCCAGGGACGGAGCCTCGACCACCTCCCCAGACAACCCATTCCAGGGTCTCACCACTCTCATGGTGAAGAACCTCCTCCTCACATCCAGCCTGAATCTCCCCACCTCCAGCTTCATTCCATTCCCCCTAGTCCTATCACTACCTGATGTCCTCACAAGTCCCTCCCCAGCCTTCCTGCAGGCCCCCTTCAGATACTGGAAGGCCACAATTAAGTCACCTCGGAGCCTTCTCTTCTCCAGACTGAACAGTCCCAACCCCTTCAGTCTGTCCTCATAGGAGAGGTGCTCCAGCCCTCTGATCATCCTCGTGGCCCTTCTCTGGACACCTTCCAGCACCTCCACATCCCTCTTGTAATAGGAGCTCCAGAACTGGATGCAGTACTCTAGGTGGGGTTTTACCAGAGCTGAGTAGAGGGGGAGGATCACCTCCCTTGACCTGCTGGCCACACTTCTCTTGATGCAGCCCAGGATCTGATTGGCTTTCCGGGTTGCAAAGTGCACACTGAGAGCTCATATTGAGCTTCTCGTCCACCAACACCCCCAAGTCTCTCTCCTCGGGGCTGCTCTCCAGCCAGTCACTGCCCAGCCTGTATTTGTGCCTGGAATTGCCTCGACCCAGATGCAGGACCCTGCACTTGGTCTTGTTGAACCTGATGAGTTTGGCTTGTGCCCACCTCTCCAGCCTGTCAAGGTCCCTCTGGATGGCCTCCCTTCCCTCCAACATGTCTGCTGCACCACACAGCTTGGTGTCATCAGCAAACTTGCTGAGGGTGCACTCAATGCCACTGTCCATGTCACCCACAAAGATGTTGAACAAGACAGGTCCCAGGACTGATCCCTGAGGGACTCCACTTGTCACTGGCCTCCACTGGGACATGGACCCATGGACAGCCACTCTTTGGGTGCGGCCATCAAGCCAGCTCTTTATTCATCTAGTAGTCCACTCATCAAACCCATATGTCACCAGTTTGGAGACCAGGATGTGGTGTGGGACAGTGTCAAAGGCTTTGCTCAGGTCCAGATAAACAACATCAGTTGCTCTCCCCTCATCTATTAATGTTGTCACATTTAGCAACCTCATCTGCCAGTTCTCTCAGTACCCGTGGGTGTATCCCGTCGGGTCCCATGTACTTGAACGCTTTCAGTTTCTTTGGGTGATCACGAACCTGATCTTCAATTATGATGGGCAGTTTTTCCTCCTGGTCCCTGCCATTATCTTCCATGACTCCAGGTGTGTGGCTAGAGGCCCTTGTAGTGAAGACTGAGGTAAAGAAGTTATTGAGTTCCTCAGCCTTTTTCTCATCACTTGTGACCATTTCACCAGTTTCCTTTTTGAGGGGCCCACAATTTCCCTAGTCTTCTTCCCATTAATATACCTGTAGAAGTTCTTAGTGTTCCCTTTAATCTCCCTGGCTAGATTCAATTCAAACTCTGCTTTGGCTTTCCTAACCAGGACTCTTGCTGCTCGAGCAGCTTCCTTATATACCCCCTGTTCTAGCTGTCCTTTCCTCCACTTCCTTAGAGTTTCCCTTTAAGTGAGCTCCTTGCTCATCCAGGCAGGCCTCCTAGCATTCTTTCCTGCTTTTCTCTTTGTTGGTATATATTGCTCCTGGACACAGAAGAGGTGGTCCTTGAACACTTACCCCCTGTCCTGGGTCCCTCTTCCCTCTAGGCCTTTGTCCCACAACACTTTGTCTATCAGATCCCTGAAGCAATCAAAGTCTGCACACCAAAAGTCTAGGGTCATAAGCTTAGTCTTCCTGATTGCCCTGAGGCTATTAAATTCAACTGCTTCATGGTCACTGCAGCCAAGGCTGTCTCTGAGCCTCACATTGGTTACCAGCCCTTCCCTCTTGGTGAGAACAAGGTCCGGCATAGCACCTTTTCTTGTTGGCTCCTCTACCATTTGGAGGAGGAAGTTATCTTCTATGCAGGCCAGGAACATCCTGGATTGCTGGTGCCTTGCTGTGTTGTCCCTCCAGCAGATGTCAGGGTGGTTGAAATCACCCATGAGGACCAGGACTTGTGACCTGGCAGCCGCTTCTATTTGCCTGTGGAGGGCCTCATCTGCTTGATTCTGCTGGTCCAGTGGCCTGTAGGAGACTCCTACAGTAATAGCTCCTTCCCCTGTCTTGCCTTTAATTTTAACCCATACACTCTCAACCAGCTCATCATCCCTCCCCAGGTGGAGCTCCACTGATTCCAGCTGGTCATTGACATAGAAGGCAACACCTCTTCCTCTCCTACCCTGCCTGTCCTTCCTAAAGGGGTTTTACCCATCCATCCCTACATTCCAGTCATGGGAATCATCCCACCAAGTTTCAGTGATAGCCACTATGTCATGGCATCCCAGCAGCACAGTGGCCCTTAATTCATCCTGTTTGTTGCCCAAGCTGTGTGCATTTACATAGAGGCACCTCAGCTGTGCTGGCCCTGTTGTCTCTTGTGCCAGTTCCCCTTGGTTTCCACAGAGTGTCCTGGTGGATCATTCGTGGCTTGCCTCAGGGCAGCAAGTTGAGAGCCCTCACCAGCTCTCCATCCCTCTGCCTCTGGTGAGCTGCCCATCTGTCACTGGCCAGCAGGAGACTATTAACCCCTTGCCCCTTCAAACCTAGTTTAAAGCCCTATCAATGAGCCCTGTCAATTCCTGCCCCAGAATCTTTTTCTCCCTCTGGGACAAGTGCATCCCATGAGTTGTTTTCAGCTCTGATGCCTAGTAAACCAAGCCATGACTGTAGAACCCAAAGCCCAGTCAATGGCACCGGCCCCTGAGCCATGAATTGACCTGTTGGCTCTTCTTCAATGTTCCCTCGTCCATTGCTGACATTAGAGGGATAGTAGAGAACACAACTTGAGCTCCTGATCCCTTTAGCAGTTGCCCTAAGGTTCTGAAGTCTCTTATAATTGATTGTGAGTCTCTCATTGTTGCATCATCACTACCCACCCGAAAGACCAGAAGTGGGTAGTAGCCTGAAGGACTCATGAAGTTGAGAATTTTACCTACAATGTCCTTTACTTGGGCACCAGGGAGGCAGCAGACCTCTCTATGAAATGGGTCTGGTCTGCATACTGGGCCCTCTGCTCCCTTCAGTAGGGAGTCTCCTGTAACGATGACCCTACGAGGTTTCTTTTCCGGATTAGTTTTGATGGCTGGCCTGAGGCAACCTGTCATTGGTGCAGCTTCTGACTTTCTTGAGTCCTCATCCTTATTGATCACCTGTTCCTCCTGCAGAGCCTCATAACTATTCTGTAAGTGCACTGTCGGCAGCGTGCTGCTCAAAGTAGCATGCTTGCTCCATTTGCATTTCTTCTGTCAGGCAGAGACCTGCTCCCATTGGCCCTGCTCATGTGGGTTACAGGGAGGCTGAGAGGCTTGCTGATGAGAGGGTATCAAACTTCCTGTTCCACTAAGAATTAGCCCCTGATCTGGTTTTGTAGAGGTTAGATTATGGAAATAGTCAATTTTCCTTTTGCTATCTCTTATGGTTTTTAGCCTTTCCACTTCTTCAGCCACCATGCTCATCAGGTCCCTGGTCTGCTCACACCTAACATAGGAGTTGTTCCTTCCACACTCCATATCAGGTGCCACGCTCCAGCACTCACTGCAGCCACCTACCTGAACATCTGCATGCTTGTGCGTAGTCTCTGTTTGGGTGCCCACTGTTTTTCTACTAGCCTTTGTTCGAGTAATAACCATCTTTCAGTAACCTCCCTCTCCACCCCACCCTTCTGTTAGTGCGCAGGCCTGGCTGAGCTGCTTGCCACTGCCTCCTCTCTCCACAGCCACATGCTAGGTTCTGTTTGGTTGTCGCGTGGTTTCCACAGCAGCCCCTCCCCCTGCTACATCGCTGCACTCAGGCATGCAGGCAACCAGAGCCTGCTGCCTCTCCTCCCCTCTTCAGGAGGTCTCCAGCCTCCAACCTCTTATCTCCTGGAAACAAAGGAAAGAAAAGCCAAAACAAGCTCCCAGAGCTGAGCTGGTCACCACTGCCTCTCACTGCAGCCATGCGCTGGGTTGAAGTCTCCTTCTTTACCAGATCTGTTTATGTCAGACTTCTCAGGGGTTTTCTCCGTAGTAATAAGGAGGGCTGGAAGCAGTATCTGGGGAATTACAAGCCTATCAAACTGACCGTAGTGCTGGGGAGGTTATGGAGCACACCATATAGAGTGCCATCATGCAGCACATAGAGGACAACCATGAAATTAGGCCCAGTCAGCAAGTGTTCATGAAAGGCATGTCCTGCATGACTAACCTGATCTCCTTCTATGACAAGATGGATGAGGGGAAGGTTATGATTCTTGTCTGCCTAGAGTTTAGTAAAGCTTTTGACACTGTGGCCCACAGCATTCCTCTGGAGAAACTGGCTGTTCATGATTTGGACAGATGTATGCTTCACTGGATGAAAAACTGGCTGGACAGACAGGTCCAAAGAGTTGTGGTGAATGGAAATACAGATGGTGGACAGTCACAAGTGGTGTTTTCCAGGACTCAGTACTGGGTCCTGTTTTCTTTAACATCCTTAGCAATGATTTGGATGAGGGAATTGAGTGTACCTTTTTACAGGTGACACAAAGTTGGGTGGAATCTGCTTTAGGGTAGGGAGGCTCTGCAGAGGGATCTGGACAGGCTGGATAGATGGGCCAGAGCCAATGGTATGAAGTTCAAGAAGTCCAAGTGCTGGGTCCTACACTTGGATGATAATAACCCAAATGTTACACTATAAGCTTGGGAAAGAGTGACTGGAAAGCTGCCCAGCAGAAAAAGACCTGGTGATATTGGTTAATAGTTGGCTGAACATGAGCCAGCAGTGTTCCCAGGTGGCCAAGGTCAACAACATCCTGGCTAGTATTAGAAGCAGCATAGCCAGAAGGATTATGAAACTTATTGTCCACCTGTACTCAGCACTGGTGAGGCCACACCTTGAATATTGTGTTCAGTTTTGAGCCCCTTACTACAAGAAAGACATTGAGGTACTGGAGGATGTCCAGAGAAGAACAAAGCTGGTGAAGGGTCTGGAGAACAAGTCTTATGAGGAGTAGCTGAAGGAACTGGAATTGTTTAGTCTGGAGAAAATGAGGCTGAGGAGACACCATATTGCTCTCTACTACTACTTGAAAGGAAATTTTAGTGTGGTGGCTGTCAGTCTCTTCTCCCAACTAACAAGTAACTGAACAAGAGGAAATGGCCTCAACTTGTGCCAGCAGAGGTTTACATTGGATATTAGGGAAAAAATATCCCTGAGAATGTTGTCAAAACCTGGTACAAGATGCTCAGGGAAGTGGTGGAGTCAACATCGCTGGAGGTATTTAAAAGATGTGTAGATGTGGTTGCTGAAAGTCATGATTTGGTGACTTGCCAGTCCTACATTAACAGTTGAGCTCTCTGATCCTAAAGGGCTGTTCTGCTGACACTGACACTGTTTTATCTGTGGACCTATGTGCAAGTTGTAGGGCCCTCCTTGAACACCCTGCTGTATGAGCTGCCATGAAAACTTCCACGTTACACCCTGGCTGATGTGCTACATCCTTTTTGCCAGTGTTTCTGGTCTCTTACTCTCCCCAAGCTACTCTCCTGTGTTTTATTCTAGCAAGGTGCACACTCTGTTGCTGCACTCCTGGTGGGCCTCTTTGCTCATTCTCAGGTGTTCCTAGTTCTGGGAACTACCCTGTTCACCTCAGTCTAGCACTCAGTCACAGAACTAAGCACATTAACTGGTTTTGTTGCGTTTTGCTTTGCTTTTACAAGCACAGCTTGCTTTGAAAGCAAGAAAAGCATGAGGTTACTATAGCTTTGTGTTGCAACTGCCATGTAACACGGCACTGGGGATCTGCTGAGAGTGGAGACCTCTGTCAGCTGGGGTGATCACAGAACCCTCCTTAGGAGCTTCTGCCATGCCAGAGTACAGGCTTCTTAAATACCAAACAGGAAGGAAATTACCAGTTATTTCTAGTGTAATTCTTTTGGAGTAAGAGAAAGCAAATTAACTAGAAGGGCAAAGACCTTTAGCTGATGACAAATGGCTCTCCATTTTAAGCTTCCAAAATACTGTTTATCTGCACTTGAACTCTGGAACTCAAAATGGCACTGCAGGCAAAAAGAGAAAAAAGAACCCTGAATCATTTATCACTCTCCCAGCATTTCTTTTCTTTCTTTTTTTTTTTTTTTTTCTCACACCTAGGCAGAGCTTCACTTGCAAGAGACTCACTCTTGAAGACTAAACAACAAAAGGACTGCTTGACTGGTAATGTATGCAAACTGATAAGAAATTACTAGCTCATTTGGCTTGTATTTTGTTATTTATTATTTAACAGGATAAAAAAAATAGTTTCAGTCACCGGGGTGTTCCAGAATGATGGTTGACTTCAATTACAAGCATTTCACCCTGTGTTAAACGCAAAGGGAAACAGACACTGAGGCTGAGCAAGTGCAGTGTAGTCTGATTTTTGTGGGTAGGACACTTTTCTAGTCCTCTCTACACATCCAACAGAATAAAAGCATCAGCGCCAAAGTGAAAATCAGGGGCTGAAGTAGAGTCTACATGTGATTTATATTCCAGAGTGTGACCGTTTTAGGCTGTGCCTTTAAGAAAGGCACAGTCACTGGAACACACTGGATGAATGTTTTGGTGTAGAATGAAACATAAGTCTAAACGAATTTCATTGGTAGATTGGTAGAATGAAACTTTAAGTTTTAGTTCAGTTTGAGTCTCTTTCAGTTCCAGTCTGTTCTGTCTCTTCAGACTGTCTGCTTCTGAGCAACAGCGGCAGGACCTGTTAACCTTGAGATAAGAGAACTAATTCTTGCATATGCTTTTGAGCCTAACAAGAATTGTCCTCCTTAATAATTAGCTTTTCTCTCCCTCGAACCCTTTTTGGAAAAAAGGGAGGATGGGGGAGAGAGGGAATACAGGGGGGGTAACCCTCCTCTGGCTGGAGGAGGAGTTTTGTTCTGTATTACTTTCTTTGCTGTATATTTCTGTATATATTGTAAATACTGTATATATTGTGTATATATAGATTTGCATTTCATCCTGCTTGTAAATATAGCTTTAATTCATTTTTGCTCCTCCGACTGAGATAGCTGTCGTTTCTTTCTTTGTGGAGGAGGGAGAACTGAGCTTTCTTCCACCACCACAAGGAGGCCACTTCTATTGGGGACAGGATGTCTGGGTTGCTGTCATCTCACTCCATGTCTTCTCTAAGAACAGATTCTGAGCCAGAATAAGGTCATGGCTCTTGCATCAGCAATAGTGATGAGGAGAAACTGTTAGTGCAGTTAGGTGGTAGTGAAGAATGTCTGGGATGTATTTGCTTTTCTCTCCCATAGTACTTGCTGGGTTTTCCTTCTTATGGCAAAGCACAGCTGTTTTCTTCAGTACAGGAAAAATAAAGACAGGCAATCAATTTAAAAATAGAAACCGCTGAGCTACTCTTCTAGGGGAAATTTGCCCTGAAGATACTATTTTAGTATTGATTTTATTTTCTTTTTAATTTTTGATATGTTAGGATATATGATTTTGAAGCTCTTTTCTTGTGTCTCATATATTCAACAGTGAAGATAGAGATGAATCATGTTACCCTGTGGTAATTCTTTGTCTTCAATCACAGGAGCATTTAATACCTGTGATGTACTTTTATTTACCTCTCTTCTCTTGTACAAGAATTTTAAGTCAGAAGTCAGAACCTGCCAAATGTACAAAGTGCTGAGAAGATGCCTTGCATGACCCAGCACAAAGCAAGAAACTCTTCCAGTTCCTGTGTTCCTTTAGGGGAAGCCAAATTTAATTCTAAAGAATATTTGAATATCTGTGACCGTTTGAGGCTGTGCCTTTAAGAAAGAGACAGTGCTGGGACACTATGGCTGAATGTTTTGGAATATTAACGAAAACAATCACATATTCTAAACTAATTTCATTGGTGGATTGGTAGAATGCAGTTTGAAGTTTAGGTGCAGCTGGAACTTTCCTCAGTTCACTCCTTTCCTTCTCCCTTTCCAGCTCATCTGCTTCTGGCCTCCCTGCCAGAGTGACCCTGAACAGATAAGGCCGACTAACATTTTACTTTAATTAATAACTGCTCCTTTTCTCTCTTTCTAACCCTCTTTTGGGAAAAAGGGGAGAGAAAGGGGTACAGGGGAGAAGCCCTCCTCTGGAGGAGGTAATTTCGTTCCTGTATTATTGGGTTTTTTTACTTTGCTGTATATTTCTGTATATATCTATTGTAAATACTGTAAATTGTGTACATATCCTGCATTTTCCAAAATTGCTTGTAAATATAGCATCTTTCCTTTCTTCTCCGGCTGGCTAGCTGTGGTTTTTTCTCTTCCTCTTTGTGGGGGAGAGAAGGCTAGGCCCTTCTCTCTCAAACCCACCATAATAACATTGAGAGTAGTACAGCTGATCAGACCCTCTAGAAAGAAAAAAATCAGAATATAATCAATGAGCCAAGTTCAACAACACAAATACCTGCTGCTTGACAAGTATAAAAGAACTATGAGATGAAACTGCCTTTTTAAGTAATCAGTTTGTCAAGCCTAGAAATGTGGAGTCAGAGTAAAACTCATCTATGGACCCAGATAATTAGTCTGCATAACTTAGCAAGAGCACCAGGGGAAGACCTGCAGATCATGCCATGTTCCTGACATAGACCCCATCCCCAACTTTTCCAGAAAGGGTATTATTTTGCCACAGCACCCCTGTGTTGGACAGTGAACTGTCTCCTGACATTTGTGCTTGAATAGTGTTGGGCCCCAACACAGAGATACACCCAGACAGTTATTAAAACAGATGTCCTGTGTCTTTCCTGAAATATTTTTTTAGGATTTAGCTGAAGTTGGTTTTACTTTCTCCCTCTCTCTGCTTCCATTTTTCGCCAAAACTAACACTTATCATTAGAGTGAATGTAAACCATCAAATACAGACCCTACCAACAAACCTTTATGCAGTGAGTATTGCACCTTGCTTAACCAAATGATACACAACAGACCCTCTGCTTAATCATCTACTTCCTATTACAAAGCTGCATACACACAGATCTTCCTGGATAAGAATCCATTTCATATAGTTATCACAGTTTGGGCTTGGAGGAATTATCAAAGGAAAATAAGTAGTGGAAAAGAAGTAGAAACTAGAGCTGTGGATACCCAGCATGATAGCAGAATGCACGCAGACTGCAGACATCATCAAGACAAGACCCCAAGCTGCCATCCACAGTCTTCTTTCAGTGACATATCCAAGACAACAGTCAGTCACATTCTAATAGAAGATTCATCTCTTCATGGCACAATGGGACAAGAGGGAAAGCAGAATATCATTCATCTGCTGATTTGGTATGACAGCTCTGTGGACTGCTGTCTGTAAAACATTTGGAAAAAGAAAAGGAGAGTTTACCACCTTTGAAAAAAGGGGCACACAACTCAAGAAGAGTACAGGGCTCTAGTTAGTTCATGCAGAACGAACACCAGAAAAGCAAAAGCTCAGCTAGAACTCAACATGCCCACTGCCTTGAGTGGTAAGAAAAAAAGTTTGTACAAATTGACAACAAAAAGAAAGCTAAATTGAATGTCCACCCTTTATTGGCTGCAGGGGGCAACATTGCTATCAAGGATGAGGAAAAAGATGAAGTACATAATACCTTGTTTGCTTCAGACCAGTTATCCTCAGGGTGCTTATTCTCCTGATAGGGATGGAGAGCAACACCAACTCCTCATAATCCAGAAGGAAGGAGTTAACGACCTGGACACTCACAAGTTTATGGGACCAGATGGGATTCACCCAAGAATGCTGTGGGATCTGATGGAGGAACTTGCCAAGTCACTCTCCATCATCTATCAGCAGTCCTGGTTAACAGGGAAGGTGCCAAATGATTGGAGGCTTGCCAGTGTGGCATTGATCTACAAAAATGGATTGAACGAGAATCCAGGGAACTGCAGGCCTGTCATCTTGACCTCAGTACCAGAGAAAATTATGGAGTGGTTCATCTTGGGTGCCCTCACACAGCAAGTTCAGGATAACGGTAAGATCAAGGCCAGCCAGCATGGATACATGAGAGGCAGGTCCTGCTTGACCAACCTCCTATGGTCAGGTGATACACATAGTGAATGAGGAAAAGGCTGTGGATGTTGTTTACCTTGACTTTATCAAAGCCTTTGACACCACAGCGTTCTTCTTGAGAAATCTGTGGCCCATGGCACAGGCAGGTGTATTCTGGATTAAAAAAATGGCTGAACAGCAGGGTCCAAAAGGTTGTGATAAAGGGAGTTAAATCCAGTTGGCAAGCCAGCCACAAGTGATGCCCCCCAGGGCTTGTTACTGGGGCCAATTCTGTTTAGCATCTTTATTATGATCTGGATGAGAGGGTTGAATGCACCCTCACCAAGTTTGCAGATGACACTGAATTGAGCAGGAGTGTTGATCTGATTGAGGGTAGGAAGGCTCTGCAAAGAGATCTGGGCAAGTTAGATGGTGGGCTGAGGACAATGGGATGAGGTTTCACAAGACCAAATGCTGGTTCCTGCTCTTTGGCCACAACCACCCCACTACAGGCTTGGGGAAGAGTGCCTGGAAAGCAGCTGGGTGGAAAAGGATCTGGGGGTGCTAGCAGATGGCCAGCTGAATATGAGCCAGCAGTGTGGCCAGGTAGCCAAGAAGGCAACAGCATCCTAGCCTGTATCAAAAACAGCGTGTCCAGCAGGAGTAGGGAAATGATCATGCTCCTGTACTCAACCCTGGTGAGACTACAGCTTGAGTAATGTGTTAATTTCTGGGCACTACAGTATAAGAAAGACACTGAGGTCCTGGAGCATGTCCAGAGAAGGGAAACAAGGCTGCTGGCAGGTGTGGAGGGCATGTTGTACAAGGAGTGGCTGAGGGAGCTGGGGTTGTTTAGTCTGGAGAAGAGAAGGCAAAGGACAGATCTTATTGCTCCCTACAACTACCCAAAAAGAGGATGCAATAAGGCCAGTGTTATTCTCTTCCCCTGAGTAACTAGTGATAGGATGAGAAGAAATGGATTGCACCCAGGAGAAGTTTACATTGCATATTAGGAAAAATATCTTTACTGAAAAAGCGGTGTGGCATTGGAACTGGATGCCCAGGGAGCTGGTGAAGTCATTCCTGGGGGTGTTCAAAGACCATGTAGATGTGGCACTTCAGGATGTAGTTTAGTAGTCATGGCAGTTGGGTTATGGTTGGACTTGATTATCTTAAAGGTCTTTTCCAACTTTGGAGATTCTATGATTCACTGTCATGTCTATTGCTTAGGGATCCTAATAATACACTAGAAATATTTTTAGTACAGTTAACAAGTGAATTGAACTTAATTGGGATTATTTAACACTAAGAAATATGAAATAGCTCAAACCTTTAGCTCAGGATTTTCATGTAGCTCTGAAAGGTGATATCCAGCTGAGACCACCTTGCTTCATTGGAATGGACTACCATTAGGGTTACCATGGAGGAGGGAGCTCATTAATGTGCCTGGTCTATAAGCTGAACCAGAAAGGCTCTGGTTCAAACTACAGGGGGAAAAAGTGAGAAGCCAGCTTTCCTGCTTTACAGGAACTGAAGTGGTCTGCACTTAAGTCAGCATTAACGAAGCCCAAGGGAGCTTCCTGGGGAATCCTGTAACCATCTCAGATGATTCATGCCTATTAAGCTGCTTCTGCTGTCCACCTTGAAAGGACTAGCAAGGCCTCAGCAACAACACAACACTGAATGTGCTATCTTGCAAGAAGGTCTAGAAAGGTGTCAGTAAGGAGAAAATTGCTTAGTTTGTTCAGCACTGTGAAAAACCCATACAAAAGGATATAGTAAGTGACCCCAGGACCCAGACTGTGTAATTTGAACAATCTAGTTAATCCAGGTCAGGCAGGGGCAAGGGATTTTGCAAAGAGGGACTCCAAACAGCATCTTTACTGCAGTAAGACAAACTAGCTTTTTCTAAGTGAATACTAGCTTGCCATGGAGAAGCATCTATTTGGCTGACTTGTTTCTTGAGTCCTGCAGACCCTTTGGAAAGGCAGTGCAAAGCAGAGAGCTGTAGTTGTGGACATGTAGGTCACTTGACTAGTGAGTATTGCCCTCAGGGCTTGCAAAGGTGAGCTCAAGTCTTGCTGTGGGAGGTGGGCAGTAGGGCAGCAGTCATGGCTACCTTCTTCAGATCAGACAAGATGGGGATGCAGGGCTGGGCCATTTTACGCAGGCAAAGTCAACCCAAGATACTCCTTAGGCAGGTGCTTCTGGTGGTCCTAGTATACGTGGCTTTACTCTGTATTTCTATTTTATTTACCATATCCCTGTCACAGACAGAAGAGGAATCTGCTTTACAGCCCTCAATTTTAAAATCTCTTGTAGAAGGCAATCCTCTCTCTTCTTCTTCCTGTGTCTGTCGTGCTTGCCACTTTAAATCTACAACACCAGTTTCAACCTACAACACCACTTTTAATCTAATGCAAGATCCCTGCACCTCAGCTCTACCCCTCTAATAGCCCTCATCAAAGCTTTCCGAATTTCTGAGTAAACATTAGTGCTCCTTCTTCTTTCCATAAGGCACCAGCTCTTTCTTTCCTGGCAGCTTCCACCAGCTCCTTCTTTCCTGTCTCTTGCATGCATTGTAGATATTGCCTAATTCTGCCCGTTTCTGTGTTTTCATTTCCCTTTCTCCTGGTATGCAGTGCAGTCCACACCATTCAATGCTGGTCATCCATTTTAACAACTACGTGCACTCTTCACCACTGCTGTGCTTTGCTGTGTTTGCAGATGACACCAAGCTGGGTGTCTGTGTCACAGTATCACAGTATCGCTAAGGTTGGAAGAGACCTCGAGGATCATCGAGTCCAACCTGTCACCACAGACCTCATGACTAGACCATGGCACCAAGTGCCATGTCCAATCTCCTCTTGAACACCTCCAGGGATGGTGACTCCACCAACTCCCTGGGAAGCCCATTCCAACGACGAATGACTAGCTCGGTGAAGAACCTTCTCCTCACCTCAAGCCTAAACTTCCCCTGGTGCAGCTTGAGACTGTGTCCCCTTCTTCTGGTGCTGGTTGCCTGGGAGAAGAGACCAACCCCTTCCTTGCTACAACCACCTTTCAGGTAGTTGTAGAGAGCAATGAGGTCACCCCTGAGCCTCCTCTTCTCCAGGCTAAACAATCCCAGCTCTCTCAGTCCACCTGCTAGAGGGTAGGGAAGCTTTACAACAGGATCTGGAGAGCTTAGACCTGTGGCCAATGTTAATTGTATTAGCTTTAACATGGCCAAGTGCCAGGTTCTCCACCTGGGTCACAACAACACCATGGTAAGCTACATATTCGGAGAGGGACCTAGGGGTATTGGATTGTATTAGAAACACTGTGGCCAGCAGGAACAGGGAGTTGTTCATGTCCCTTTACTCAGCAGTGGTGAGTACACAGCTTGGGTGTGCGTTGAGGCGCTGGAGTGTGTCTAAAGAAAGGTTACGAGGCTTGTGAAGGGCCTGTAGCATGTGGCCTGTGAGGAGTGTCTGAGTGATCTGAGGTTGTTCAGTCTGGAGAAGAGAGGGCTGAGGGGAGGCCTCATTGTTCTCTACAACTACCTGAAGGGAGGTTGCAGCAAAGAGGGGCCCAGACTCTTCTCCTTGGTGACAAGCAAGAGGAGCATAGGAAAAGGTTTCAAGCTGCCCCAGGGCAGGTTCAGGCTGGATATTATTTCTTCACTGAAAGCGTTATCAAACATTGGAATGGCCTGCCCAGGGAAGTGCTGGAGCCACCATCCCTGGAGATGTTTAAGCAGTATGTGGATTTTGTCCATAGGGATATGGTTTAGTGTTGACCCTTCAGTGCTGGGTCAAGGGTTGGACTGGATGATTTTTGAGGTCTCTTCCAACTGGATGTATTCTGTGATTCTGTGAGACAGAAAAGACTACATTTTTATTAGTTGTTTAATGTGCCTGTCATATTACAGCTAAGACCTTGAAGTTTGCCTGTTTCAATGCTGACTTTCACTGAAGCAGTTTTGCAAAGTCAACTTTTGCATGTTTTAGAGCTCTGATAAGGACTTTCACTAAAGCAGTTTAAAAGTAGATAGGCTTAATTTATTAAAGCAACAAATAAAATAGATTCAGGATTGCCACTGATAAATACACTAACTGCAAAAGTAGAGCTTAAGGTTTAATTCCTGGGTTACAACTGACAAAATCAGACACAAGCCTTTGCAATAGCATCAACATATAATAGTAATGATGGAAAATGTAAAGCCATCTATTGAAACTGCAATTCTTACAGACAGACTTGTCTTGGGTGGAGGTGCAGCCCCTCAAACATCTCTGCTAGGTCTTCCCTTTATTCCCTTCCAGGGAGATATATCCCACTTTTTTTTTTTATGTCCCCATTCCATTTGCCCCTGACTTCTATGTGATGGCTAGCATGATTTGGAAAGTTGAATATCATCCTTATATGTTTAGAATATGTTTTGTTTGGCTCATTACCATATTTAGGGCTTTACACTTTAATATCAATTTTGCAGTTAATTAAGCAAAAGTTTTCACTCAGGCTCTATAGCCTTCAAGATCTGCACCAAAGATGCTTGCTTCTGTTATTTTAGCTAAAACTGGGTTGTCTTACCTTCACATGTTTGGTATGCCAGATCAATGGATCTCTACCCCAAAGACAGCAGAAGCATTTCTTGGTTGCAAGCATCTTAGCCTTTCTCCTGAAGAGCCCTAAATTAGCCTGTATTCCCAGCACACAGCAAGCTGGGCAGTTATCCAACAGACCAGATTTATGAGGCTGCAAAACATGAAGGTGGTAACAAGTAGAGAGGCCCCTTACATCTAATAATTTAATTACTCCAAGTAATTCTCCATATTTGAATGTCCAGGAACTCCTGAGACTTGGTTTACATAAGAATTGATCAAGCATTCAAAAAGTCCATCTAGTGGCATTCCTGCATTTACAAGTCTCAAATCAAATCACCTTGTTCTTGCAGGAAACTTCAATTTACTGGATGTCTGGTAGTAATACAATACATAATATAGAAAGCAGTTCCAGAGCTTCTTTGAGATTCTGGAAGATAAATTTCTGACACAGCTGGTGAGTGAGCCAGTTAGGGAAGGCTCTCTACTAGACCTACTCTTTGTAAAGAGAGGACTAGTGGGAGATGTAAAAATTGGTGGCTGTCTTGAGCAAAGTGACTGTGAGATGGTGGAGTTTTAAATTCTTAGCAAAGTTGGGGGGGTGTCAATAGAACATCCTTGGACTTTAGAGGTCAGTCTTTGACTTGTTTAGCAGACAAGTTGATGGCATCACTTGGGAGGTAGTCCTGAAGGACAAGGAAGTCCAAGAAGGCTGGACATTCCTCAAGAGGAAAATGAGCCAGCAGTGTAGAGGACTGGCCTGGCTAAACAGAGAGCTTTGGGTAGAACTCAGGAAGAAAAGGAAAGTCTACTGGTTATGGAGGAAGGGGCAGACAACTCAGGAAGAGTGGAACTTTCTTGCAAGGATATTTAGGGAGAAAATTTAAAAGGCCAAAGCTCAGCTAGAACTTAATTTGTCCAGTGTCACTGCAGATTAAAAAAAAAATTAAAATTCTATGGGTGTGTTTGTTACGAATCAAATTATTAATTATTAATAAGGAAAATAGGATATTAATACAAATATAAATTATTTATTAATATGAAATTTTATTAATATGAAAACTTATAAATAAGCACGGGTGCACAGCTGTATTATATTTACATGTACAGTATATAGCCAATATTAACAACGTAAATAGTATTAAGCAAACTGGGAAACTAACGCCAGGAAATCTGCAGTGGGGTTATGCGGCTTGTCCACTAGGGGCAGACTCAACAGGAGCCTTGTCAAAACGGCAGTGGTTAAGACAGGTAGAACCCTCTACAAAGAGGCTTCACAGACATAACCAATCACTCACAATGTTATTTCTCAGGAATTCTGTCCGGGGCTGCACTGTGGTCCAGGTTACACAGAGCAACAGGAGTTCCACCCATGTGGAGGGGTGCTGTTGCTGTACATTAGCCGCAAATGGCTTTTGGGGCACTCTTGGGTGCTGGTTGCCAGCAGGGTTGTCACAGTGTCCCAGGGGCTGGGCCAGCTGTGGCACAATGGCAGGTGGCTCTTGAAGCTTCCCAGGATTCACAGGCTGTCCCAAGTTTCAGGCTCTTGGACAAGAGCCTGTTTCTCTCTGCACTTCGCTGTGAGGTCTGGGTTTGAAAAGCAGGTGCTTAGGCTGGGTGACGGTTCTCTGGGTCTTGGCTCACCCTGGCTTTGTCCCATCTGATCAGCAAGACAATTCTGGCTGCTCCTGGGCTTTTACAATGTGAAGAGGCTGACTGTGGTTTCAGTGCATCTTCCCAGGTAAGCTGAGGCACAGCAAAGATTCTGAGTTGCAAGGCAGGACAAGCCTTGTGGCTTTTTTTCCTGGATCTTAGGCAAGATAAGACACCTTATTTACAATTTGGCTTTGCTTTTATCATTTGCTTGAGGATCAGTTTGGCCAGTCGGTGACAAATAGAATGGGATTTCCCCAGGTTGTGACCATATGAGGTAATGACAGAAACTTAGTCTGGGTGAAGCATGGGCAGTGCATGTGCCTGTTTACCACAAAGGGAGGACACATCCCTGTTTACCAGACTTCCTGACACCTGGGTTTTTGTCTTTTTCCTGTGTTTCCCCAGACCCCTGCAGTAGGGAGTGGGGAGAGGGGTCACACCTGGACATGCCAGGACTTGTGTTGGGTTTGTGTTGGGTCTGTTTGGCCCTACTACCACAATGTTAACAATAAAAAAAGAGCTAAGGAGAATCTCCATCCTCTGCTAGATGAAGGAGGGAACTTGGAGACCAAGGACAAGGGAAAGGCTGAACAACAATTTTGCCTCAGTCTTTGTCAATATACCAGTTGCTCGCTAAAGGTCCAGCTCCCTGGGCTGTAAGACAGGGATAGGGAGTAAAATGTAGCCTCCATAATCGAGGAGGAAATGATCAATAACCTACTGTGCCACTTAGATACGCACAACTCTATGAGACCTGATGGGATCTACTGAAGGGTACTCAAGGAGTGGGTAGTTGCACTCACCAAGCCACTGTCTATTATTTTATCAACAGGGAGGTCTAACCAGGGAGGTCCCAGTTGACTGGAGGCTAGCAAATGTGACACTCATCTACAAGAAGGGCCAGAAAGATGATCCAGGGAACTACAGGCCTGTCAGTCTGACCTCAGTGCCAGGAAAGGTCACGGAGCAGGTCATCCTGAGTGCCAGCACACAGTACACACAAGACAACCAGGAGATCAGGCCCAGTTTGTGAAAGGCAGGTCATGACTGTCTAGTCTGATCACCTTCTACAACAAAGAGTTACATCTAGGGGATCAGAGAAGTACCATGGACGTTGTCTACCTGGACTTTCATAAGGCCTTTGACACTGCCACAGCATTCTTCTTCACAAACTCATTGCACAAGCCTTGAATAAGTGCACTCTGCACTGGACAAAAGACTGTCTGAATGACCAGGCCCAAAGAGTGGTAGTGAATGCAGTTAAATCTGGGAGGCATTCAGTCACTAGTGGTGTCCTTCACGGTTCAATACTGGGGCCTGTCCTCTTTAATATCATTATTAATGATCTAAATTAGAATAAACCTTTATTAGAATAAACCAAACCAGGTTGGAAGAGACCTTCAAGATCATCGTGTCCAACCCATCAACCAATCCAACCCACCCAAACAGCTAACCCATGGCACCAAGCACCCCATCAAGTCTCCTTCTGAACACCTTCAATGACGGTGACTCCACCACCTCCCTGGGCAACCCATTCCATAGCGCAATCACTCTTTCTGTATAGAACTTCTTCCTAACATCCAACCTGAACCTCCCCTGGCGCAGCCTGAGACTGTGTCCTCTTGTTCTGGTACTGGGTGCCTGGGAGAAGAGACCATCATCAGCCTGTCTACAACCTCCCTTCAGGTAGTTGCAGAGAGTGATAAGGTCACCCCTGAGTCTCCTCTTCTCCAGGCTGAGCAACCCCAGCTCCCTCAGCCTCTCCTCATAGGGCTTGTGTTCCAAACCCCTCACCAACTTTGTTGCTCTTCTCTGGACTCGTTCCAGCAAGCCAACATCCTTCCTAAACTGGGGGGCCCAGAACTGGACACAATTAAGGGATTGAATGCACCCTCAGTAAGTTTGCACCCAAACTGCGTGGCCGTGTCAGTCTGCTAGAGGTTAGGGAAGTTTTACATCAGGATCAAGGCAGGTTAAAACAATGGGCCAAGGTTAATTGTGTGAGGTTCAACAAGGCCAAGTGCCAGGTCCTGCACTTGGGTCACAACAGCCCCATGATAAGCTACAGACCTGGGCATGTGTGGCTGGAAAGGTGCAACTTGAAAGGGACCTGGAGATGCTGGTGGAGTGTTGACTAAAGATGAGTCAGAAGTGTGTCCAGGTGGCCAAGAAAGCCAATGGCATCCTGGCTTGTATTAGAAACATGGTGGCCAGCAGGAACAGGGAGGTGATCACCCCCCTCTACTCAGCACTGGTGAGGCTACACCTCAAATATTACGTTCACTTCTGGACCCTCAATTCTAAGAAGGATGTAGAAGTGCCAGAACATTTCCAGAGAAGAGCAATACGGCTCATGAAGTGCCTAGAGCACATGTCCCGTGAGTTACATCTGAGGGAGCTGTATAGAGAAAAGGAGGCTGAGGGGAGATCTTACCACTCTCTACAACTACTTGAGAGGAGGTTGAAGCAAGGAGGGGTACAGCCTCTTCTTCCTGATGGCAAGTGACAGGACTAGAGGAAATAGTTACAAACTGGGCCAGGGCAGGTTTAGGCTCTTTAAGACTACTCAGGTAAGAAGGAGGGTGTGGTGGGTTGAAATTCCCACCACTCCCCCAACATTAACTTTGCCAGACCAGCTCAGTTAGAAGCAAATGGAAGCTGTATTTACAAGCAAAACTACACTCTGCAATGGAATGCAATGAATATGTACAAAATATACAGTATTTACAATATTTTACAGATATTTACAACTAACAAACAACACAAAAAAAAGCCCTGGTGCAAAAGACCAGGGAAGCCATTCCTCTGCCCTCCCACCCCCTGTCCAAAGAGGAGGTCAAGCCAAGGTCAGCCAAAAGCAGGCTAGTCTCTCCCAAGCAAAGCAAGTAGAGATCAGAAAAGATGATTGTATTGGTACAGCCAATCTTATAGCAGATATTTTCTCCAATGAAACTGTTTAGAATTATCTTTAGCTTTCCTTCTTATACCACATAGTGATTTATTTATATTTTTCTACTTTTCTTCTTGAAATCTGTAACAATTTTTAAAGGCATAGCCTAAAACCACTACAGAGGGGAAGAGAGAGAAGTTTTTTTGAAGTGGCTTTTAGTTCTGGTGAAGGAGCAAGTGGAGTTTCAAGAAAAAAGAGGTCTGCCATCCCAGCTCACAGCACATGGATATGGTGGTAGGCCTGAGCATGTGGGAAAGGCAAATTCAAAGACCCCACAGAGGTATGACTGTCCAAGGGGCCCAGGAGTCCTCCCTCCAATAAGTACTACCTGCTACTGACGCCCCATAGGGGCAACAGCTTTCTCTATTTGTCTCTTTCTGCTTCATTTCCCCAGATAGAAAGTTTTTTTTCTGTTCAGTTTCTTGGATTGTACAATTTTCTTCTCATCAAACACCTTCTGGTACTTCTACAGCTACAGGTTAACTGTAGCAAATTGCTTCCTTTTTAAGTATATGCAATTCTTGCCTTAATAGTGCCATTTTAGTAATTTATTATGACGGAATGTCTTGGTTTTTTGGAGAACTTTGGCTCTATAGAGTTCCCACTTATTATTTGTGGCAGTAAAAACCCAAAGAACCAAACAAACAATACCCAAGAAGAAACAAAAACCCTACCCACCAAAAACCTAAGAATACATATTTCCCAATAACTTCTGCCTTTAAGTCCAAGGCAGAAATACCATTTAGCATTCCTAAAATGTGACTGACCATGTCACACTTTAGTGGAGTACTACAGGTATTAGCTACCTTGCAAACTTCATATTTCTGATATATATCAAATAATTTATTATTGCCAGTGGTATTCTTCGTTACTTGCTCTTCATTTTATCTGGCTTCTATTTTGGTAGGTAAGATAGAAGAAGAAGCTTAGTTTCCACTCCATTAGCATTACAAGAGATAGATTTCAATTTCTTAAACAGTATTTTTGGTATGAATATATTCCAACTCTTTGCCATTTAACCAGAGTGCTTTCTGTTTCCCCTTTTTCCTTCTAAGCGATACATCTTTCTTGCAACTCTGTTGACTGAAGGCTGTAACTGGTCCAGATGTGTGCTGTAGCCTAATGTATATATATCATTTTAGGATATATACAACATTCAAAAATACATTCCTTGAACAGCCCATTTTCTCCAGTCTCAAAAACCGCTTTAGAATACTGTGGGAAGAGGTACTACATTGCATATTCTGTAGGAAATTTCAGATATGCTAAATTTCATGAAACATTCATCACACAATGCAGACAAGTGCTTTAGAATATCTTTCCTCTTCAGAAATCTCAACTATCTGGGATGCCAAAGAAAATACTTATGTTATCAGGTTACCTGCTGGGCACAATGGTCTCATCACATAATGATGAGTCCCAGATCTAAGCATGTATCCAGGACTAGTCATAGTGCTCCTGCTAAAGTGAAATACAGGATGCAAGGAAGGGTCCTTTGTTATCTGTGTACAAACAGAAATGTCATGACCCATGATCAGGGCAGAAGGCTGAAGCAGTTGCATGCAGGGCTGCATTAGCTAGTCATCAGGATAGAAGCTCCTGCATGTCTAGTCCAAATTCTCCCACACCAAAGTCATCTCTTTTCCCACAGAGATTTTTATGTGGGAATAGTGAGAAAGCATAGGAGCAGGTAAACAAGCCAGGGTCCTGTGATACCACTAGCAATAGCCAGATTAAATGAAAGGCCTACCTACAACTTCTAGGGCTATCAAGATCAGTAAGTATAGTTTTCAGCATAGCTCCCAGGAACAGCTTCTCTAACTCTCTCACCTTAAGTGATGAAATACTTGTCTTTCTCCATAAAGAGCCTTCAACATAAATAGGGATGTTAATACAGTGTCCTCAAACACACAATGTAGCTATTGTGTGTTTAAGGCACAGGGATGGCCTAAACCGTAGAGAAGTCTTCCAGGAGTACTAGGCAGTCCAGAAGATAGACACCAGAAAGTGTAATCTTTGGTTATTTCATTCCCATAAGCCCTGCATCTCTATAAACCCAAACATTTCTGCTTGTTCTGCCCTTTTCCTGCTCTCTTTCTCTCTTCTCCCAGCCAGACTTTAACTCTTGTTTTGGTATTTCAGGGGAAGATTTCTGCCTTGTGCAGCCTGGTTTGCTGGGGAAAAGCTAATTTCTTCTGCAGCATTCAGGCCCATGGAGGGTGGAAATTAAGGCCTGGGGTTTTGGCCTAACTGAGGGAGGTTTTGAAAAAGTTTTTTGGCTTAAAGAATTTGTTGTAAGCCCAGGTCAAAGGACTGGGCTGAGGCTGAATGTGAATTTGGGTATTTTGTGATCTCTGTATATAGTTGTGAATAGCACTTCTATTTTATTTCCAACTCCTTCTAATCCTGTGTCAGAATGCTTTTATTTTACTTCCTTTGGAGGGTAAAATATAATTTTCCATCTGCTCTTTAACCTTAGACACTAGCAGAGAAAGAAATGGGGAAGACCAGGAAGTTCTCTAATTTCTGTCTTGTTCATCTCAGCTATAGTTCATTCCAGTCTGTAGGCACTTGCATAAAAAATAGGCATACATTCCATTATTTTATGAGCACCTTTAATTTAGGCTCCAGTGTATGTTTATAGGCTGTCAAAGGACCTAAAGAAACATGACCTTCAAAAGAAAGCCCTAGTTGCTATCTAATCCTCGCAAAACAACTCTCCTAATGATCTGCTTCCTTGATTACCACTCTCTTAATATCTTTCATAGAGCTATGTTCCATTGAAATGGGATGCAAATAAATTATTCAAGTGACTCTCCTAGATCTTAAAAAACAGAGCTAGGAGAGTTTAAACAACTTTAAACAACTTTTCCTGATGTTCAAGGGCTAAGAATCAGAGAATTTTGGTCTGTTTTTTGAAACCAATCTGCCTCATAAACACTAAGTTTGGGGTAGACTGCCTATTTCATAGCACATGCAGAGAAGTCCAGGTGAGTAAGCAAATTCCAGAATTTCACTTTCTGAAATAATTCATTAGGTGTCCAAGATAATTGACTATTAATTCAGTGTCAGCCCTGAAAAATGCTGCCATTTCTCAACACACTAATTTCACAAGCCACACTTCTGATTTTCTGTTTATGAGGGAGAGATTCCTTTCTACCATACAAGAAGCAAAAGGGGAAAAAAGTACAAAGATGAAGCAGCCAAGCCCATTTGGGATTTTTTGCACTTGGATTGCACACCTCTTAATTTTGTGTACAAAAGCACAGCAGATTTTCAGGAGATGCTTAACACTCTCATGCAAACATGTCTCTGTATATCAAGTCTCTGGGAGGTCACTCTGATGCTCAGAGTTTATGGATGTGTCATACTTGGTTGTGTGCTGCTGCACATCACAGGGTACACAGCCCAGCCACGTTGGAGCCCATGGTGCTGGCCTGACAACACTGGCTCCATATGCCCTCCCATGCTCAGAGGCAGCAAGGATCATAGAATCATAGAATCAGTAAGGTTGGAAAAGTCCTAAGAGATCATCAAGTCCAACCTGTCACCCAACACCTCATGACTAACTAAACCATGGCTTCAAGTGCCACGTCCAATCACTTCTTGAACACCTCCATGGACAGTAACTGCAGCACCTCCCTGGGAAGCCCATTCCAATGGCCAACAACTCTCTGTGAAGAGTTTCTCCTCACCCCAAGCCTAAACTTCCTGTGGAGCAGCTTGAGATGCCTTAGACTCCAGTGCCAGGGGTCTGGACCCTGTGCTCACTACGGTCTTGCAATGCTAAAATTATGCAGCTGGAATTCAGGTGTTTTTTTTCCTTTCTTTCCCCATAGTTTCTATGGAAACCAATCACAAAACCCTCCCTGAGTGAATGCAGAAACCATAGTAGGGTTCATAAGTGGGAGAAACGCCCATTTTCTGTATTGGGCAAATGTTTACACCACTTACACTACAATAGTGTCAAGACATGCAGTCAAAGTGCTATGTGCTTTGAGAGATCCTACTTCTTATTCCAGTGGAGTTGTCTCTGCTTTATTAGGCTGCATTCTGCAAGCAATAGTTTGTCACTCCTGCCAAATGTTGCTTCTGAATCTAATTTATGTACGTGACAGTGTTTGCTCAGCTCTGTAGTTCAGCAGCACATAGTGATAGAAATCTCCCAGCACAAGATCCCTATAGTTCTCCCATGCATTAATTTACTCATAGAAAATGCAAAGGTGGAAGTTTTTAAAAATAGTAATTTCTAAGTACTTAGTCATTGTTGAATATTTATAACTGAAGAAAAAAAACCCATCATTAAATAGGAAGGTTACAACCTTTACTCATGACAGGCTAGGAATTTTGGAAATCTCTAATAAGCAGAGATTTTCTCTAAAGTGCTGCTTGCACAGTATGCCTGACAAAGGAGTCAGCAAACTGCAGGAATGGGAATGACCCCTGGGGCACTCTGTTGCACACATGGCTCTGGGAAGAGTCTTGTCACATCCCTCTGCACCCACCACACCTGACTGCATCTCTCAGACTTACCTCTCACACCACTTGCTCTGCCTTGTGTTCCTATGAACTCTGCTGCAGCAAAACGTTTTTGCTCTTGAGATAGACTTAATAAAGCATACCTAGTACATGATGAACAGAAAAAGCCTGGTGTAGCTTCCCATGAAATGAGTACTCAAGGCAGAGGGGCAAGTATGTTGCAGAAGTCAGCTTGGTTTGTCAGGCTTCAGCCAGCACAGGCAGAAAAAGGCTTCCAGCTTCTTGCTTTGAGCAAGCACACTCAGACAGCAACTGATCCAGCAACTGCTGAAAAAGCTCCTGCTGACTTCATCCAACAGCTGACTCATGCCTGACTAAAGACTGAAGGAAAATGGTCAGCTGCAGGGGATCCTGTCCCTTACACAGATAGATTTTATGCATGGAGAATGGGAAAAATAAGTAAGCCAAGCCCTTCCCAAGGAGTTCTTTCGGTCAACACAATTATAATTAGCTAGAGATAAACTGGGGTACAGAGAGGACTGCAGATTTAACAAAAGAAAAAATATTTGTATCCTTGATCTGTAAGAAAAAGGGGACCTTATAAGCTGAATGAACCGCAGTATCTTAAGATTTTAGTACAACCAGGTCTGTAGCTCAGAACAGTATCCTTCCTGTAAACACCAACACAGTGACAGAGAACTGAAGATATCATTCTCTTTATAACATAGCCAGTCTATCAGTGAATATCTCAGGTGTTTTGTGGCCAGCAGTATAGTTGCAAAACTGTCAGCACCCCCAAAATGTGAGAGGAGAAAAGGCCCTGCAGATGACACCACATAGAGTGGTGCAATCGCTATGTTAAAGGAATGGGATGTGATCCAGAGACACCTAGACAGACTACAGAAGTGGGCCCAGGTGAACTTCATGAAGTTCACAAAGCCAAATGCATACTCCTGCACCTGAGTCTAGCCAATCCTCACTATCAATACAGGCTGGAGGGTGATGAAATTGAGATAAGCACTGTGAAGAAGGACTCAGGGGTACCGGTGGACAAAATGCTGGACATGAGCCAACAATGTGTGCTTGCAGCCCAGAAGGCAAATAGCATCCTGGGCTGCATCAAAGAAGTCTGGCCAGCAGATAGAAACAGGTGATTTTGCTACTCTGCTCTTCTCTGGTGAGAACCAACCTGACATAATATAATTCCAGTACCTGGCCATGATATGGAAGGGAGTGGAAGAATCCAATCCATAAATGCCTGACTATGGGACTGGTGCTACAGGCAGGGCTTTGGGTGCTTTGATAATGGTTGGTTTTATAGGACACCAGGACCAAGGGTGATATGTAGGAAAGGCTTATCTTGCAGGGGGAAAAAGGATTCTAGGACAAGAACTAGCAGGGCTCATTCACACAGCTTTAAACTAGAATCAAAGGGAGATGAGATTGTTGCTGGGTTTGCACCAGTGGGGCAGTGTTCCAGTAATAATGAAGACCAGAAGGCCTCCCACCTCCTCCAGGGTAGAATCAGCATACTCAGCTCTCCCCCTGCAATGCCTGTATACCAACACATGCAGCATGGGGAATAAGCAGGAGGAGTTAGAAATCCATGTGTGGTTGAGGGTCGATTTCAGAGATGTGATAAGACAGCTCACATGGCTGCAGTGTGGTCATGGATGGCTACGTCCTTTTTAGGAAAGACAGATCAGCAAAGTGAAGTGGTGGAGTTGCTCTCTATGGGAGGGAGCAGCTTGAATGTATTGAGTTCAGCCCAGGGAGGGCTGAGGGGTGAGTTGAGAGTTTGTGGGTGTGAATTAAGGGGCAGACCAACATGGGCGATACTGTTGTGGGTGTTTATTACAGACCATCTGATCAGGTTGATGAAGTTGATGAGGCCTTCTATGGGCAACTTACAGCAGCCTCACAATTGCAAGCCCTGGTTCTCATGGGGGACTTTAACTATCCAGATGTTTGCTGGAAGGGCTATGCCATAGTCCAGGAGGTTCCTCCAGTGCATTAATGATAACTTCTTTATGCAAATGGTGATTGATCCAACTAGGAGAGGAGCATTACTGGACCTGATACTCACCAAGAAGGAGGGTCTGGCTGAAGCGGTGAAGGTTGAGGGCAGCCTTGGCTGTAGTGATCCTGAGATGGTGGAGTTCAGAATCTTGTGTGGTAGGAAGAGAATACATAGCAGGATCACAGCCTTGGATTTCATCAAGGCCAACTTTGCCCTTTTCAAGCAATTACTAGGGAAAATCTCATGGTACAGGGTACTAGGGGCCAAAGGGGGCCAGGATAGTTGGTTAATATTCAAGGATCAGTTCTTCCAAGCTCAAGATCAGAGCATTGCAACAAGTAGAAAATCCAGAAGGGGAGCCAGGAGACTTGCATGGTTAAGTAGGGAGCTGCTAAGCAAACTCACCTGGAAGATGAGAGTTTACAGATCATGGAAGGAGGCTCTGGCCACTTGGGAGGAGTATAAGACTGTTGTCAGAGGATGTAGGGAGGCAAATAGCTAAGGCCTCTTTGGAATTCAACCTTGCAAGGGAGGTCAAGGACAACAGAAAGGGCTTCTTCAACTACACTGAAGGAAAAACTAACACTAGAGGCAATGTAGGCCCCCTGCTGAATGAGGTGGGTGCCTTGGTGACAGAGAATATGAAGAAGACAGTTACTAAATGCCTTCTTTGTCTCCAGCTATACTGCTGGAAACTGTCCTCAGGAGTCCCAGACCACTGAGGCCCCAGAGGAAGACATGACAAAGGAGGAGTTTTCCTTGGTTGAGGAGGACCGGGTTAGGGAAGAGCTAAGTCTTCTGGACATCCATAAATCCATGGGTCCTGATGGTACGCCTCCGCAGGTGCTGAGGGAGCTGGCAGAGGTCATTGCTGGACCACCCTCCATCATCTTTGGTAGGTCATGGAAGACAGGAGAGGAACCTGGGGACTTGAGGAAGGCAAATGTCACTCCAATCTAGGTGTTCTTTTGAGGTCTCTTCCAACCCCTAACATTCTGTGTGACTCTGCATGTGATACTGTGTCCAGCTCTGGGGCCCTCAACACAAGAAGGGCATGGACCTGATGGAGAGAGTCCAAAGGAAGGCAACAAAAATGTTGAGAGGTCTGGAACACCTCTGCTACTAAGACAGACTGAGAGAACTGGGTCTGTTCAGCCTAGGAAAACAAAGGCTTCTGAGACACCCTATAGTGGCCTTTCATTACCTGAAGGGGGACTACAAGAAAGCTGGAAAGGGACTATTTTCAAAGGTCTGTAGCTCTAGGACAAGGGGAAATGGTTTTAAACTAGAGTAGGGTCTCCAGAGAAACTGAACTCCTGTGAGGAGCTCATGATACCCCATATGAAGAGGCTATTCCAGTCATTTCTTCCATATCACACCAATCAAGGAGCCTTACTGCTGTGCTGTGTCACCTAGACAACCTCAGTTACTGGCTGAGACAGAGCTGTAAACCAAAACACCTTTGTTTCTTGTCGGCCTCAGTTGTGTACCCTCTGCTAAGCTTACAGCACCACAGGTAGAAGCCAGACTAGAAGCCATTCTGTTGAACTGCTGTTGGGATCAATAATTCACTCAGCTAGAGGAAACAGGATATAGGGTTTCTGCTTTTTGGAATAAGTCAGCAGGTAACTAGTGTCTCTGGAATCACACCCTTCACTCTCTTGCTGACAGTCACATTAAATCTTCCACTGGTGAATAACATATCCTATTTTTGGTTTCTCCCACACTCCATCCTTTCCTTCTTGTCTGCTGGCCTGTGCCAAAAGCAATCACTTCCACACATTCATTATCTTGGCTGCCTCTCTATTTACAATCTCAGTCCTTGCTCCTGATGCTGCCTCCAGAGCTCATTGTCATTCTCCATTTACTTGCCTGACATGTGAGCCTCCATTGTCTAAGCCTGCCTGACTTGCTTATTTACAAATCTGGAGAAAAGGCAGTTCAGGACTTCTCTTGCCCAGGTTTACTTGCAAACAGTCTCTTCTTTCTCACTACACAGTCCTCTTAAATAGAAGCTGCAGCCCTATTTTTCACAATGACTCATGGTGACTTGTGTGTTAATATTCTCTTTTCCTATTTTCGTAATGTGTGTTCACATATCCACATGCATTCACATATCCATGTGCTTGCTCTTTCATGTGGAAACTACCCTTTGTGAAGACCTCCAAGTGCTTTGCACAGTCTAACCATGAAGTGAATTAAACTTGGGAGGTTCAAAACAGTTATAATCAAAGGTGAAAATTGACATTTCCAGATTTCTATAAATCAGGAAAGACGCTGAGATGTGGATTTCAAAGCTCCCACAAGCTGTGTCAATCTGCATGCCCGGTTACTTATAGTATTTTATTACACCGTGTTTGTGCAACTAACAGAGAAAATATTTCCATTCCCACTACCCAAATAGTGTTATGAATTCTAGCTGCTATGGGTTTTGGTTGTTTGGGTTTTTTGTTTCCCCATCAGTAAAGACTGTTTTATCCTAAACCAGAATATACTCAGCTTTATAGAATGCCACAGTAAGCTTGCCTGTATTTTTTTTTTCATTCCCTTGAGGACTTATGCCTAATGTTTCAATTACCTTTCTTTGGCTGCAGAGAGATTGGATTTGGAGTTTCAAGGGACTGTGAAAATCACAGATATTGAGACAGAAACCAATACCTCAGAAGCCAACAATTTGCTGGACATCTTAGAACACTTAAACAACTTAAGTCTTCATAGTTAATGGCCATAACTGTATACTTATTAGACAACTAAGGGAAATAAAAGACAATTACCTCAATATTTAATGAATATACTAATAGAAGCCATGTGAAAATGCCAAACTCTCCTTTCTGTTCAGGAAGTACTAAGTGCCTTTTGTGAACCACATCTATATCTGATAACTGAGCTCAGGTAATCAATAAAATTCATTGCATTTCCTAGCATAAAATTCTTACTTGAAAATGAGGAGGATCTAATTAGTCTAACCACACAGTGTGCAATGTGTTTGTTTCCTGAAGTAATTCATCTAGCTCAAAAGCTATTTATAACAGAATACTGGCATAACCATATAGTCACATTCAAGTGGAGTCCCTCAGGGATCAGTACTGGGACCAGTCTTGTTCAACATCTTTGTTGGTGACATGGACAGTGGCATTGACTGCACCCTCAACAGGTTTGCCAACAACACCAAGCTGTGTAGTGCAGCAGACACACTGGAGGGAAGGGATGGCATCCAGAGGGACCTTGACAGGCTGGAGACATGGGCCCATGACAACCTCATGAGGTTCAACAAGACCAAGTGCAAGGTCCTGCATCTGGGTCGGGGCAATCCCAGGCACCAATATAGGCTGGGCAGGGACTAGCTTGAGAGCAGCCCTGAAGAAAAGGACTTGGGGGTGCTGGTGGATGAGAAGCTCAACATGAGCCAGCAGTGTGAACTTGCAGCCCAGAAAGCCAACCACATCCTGGGTTGCATCAAGAGAAGCATAGCCAGCAGGTCAAGGGAGGTGATTCCCCCCGTCTATTGCACTCTGGTGAGACCCCACCTGGAGTACTGTGTCCAGTTCTGGAGCCCCTGTTACAGGAAGGATCTGGACATGCTGGAATGTGTCCAGAGAAGGGCCATGAGGATGATCAGAGGGCTGCAGCACCTCTCCTGTGAGGACAGACTGAAAGAGTTGGGGCTATTCAGTCTGGAAAAGAGAAGACTCCAAAGAGAACTTGCTGTGTTCTTAGAGTATCTTAAGGGGATTATAAGAAAGCTGCTGAGGGACTTTTTAGGGTATTGGGTAATGATAGGACTAGGGGGAATGAAGCAAAAGTAGAAATGAGTAGATTTAGATTGAATGTCAGGAAGTTCTTCACCATGAGCATGGTGAGACACTGGAACAGGTTGCCCAGGAAGGTGGTAGAAGCCCCATCTCTGGAGGTTTTTAAGGTCAGGTTGGATGTGGCTCTGAACATCCTGATCTAGTGTGAAGTGTCCCTGCCCATGGCAGGGGGGTTGGAACTAGATGATCCTTGAGGTCCCTTCTAACCTTAACAATTCCATGATTAAAAATGTGAACCGTGAAATACTTCAGCTGTAGAAATTTCCCGTTCCCACCAACTGCCTCACAGTCATTACCTCTAGTGATAGTACTGTAAATTTCAGGTACACAAAGGCATGTCCTTACTGTATACTGATTCTTTGTGCTTTGTGTGATATCTAACTGATTTTCTCTCTTGGACAACAGTCCAAAGTAGCATAAGGAAGACCAGCTTATTGCTTCTTGCAGCTCACAGAAGTGTTTTGTTCTTGCCATCAACTAAGTGAAACAAATTTATATCTGATGAAGGTCAAATGTTGAGTATCCCAGCATGCTTAGGTAAAACATAAATGTTTTAAGCCCAGTCATCCTTTTTTTTTTAGTAGGACACAGGTCATTGTAGATAGAGATCAGTTCACATAGGCTACAGGACTGGTCATTGCTGAGTCTGAGATCACTCTTCTTTTCCTTTTAGTGTTTTGTTTTGTTTTGTTTGGTCTTTTGGGGTGGTTGTTTTTGTGGTTTTTTTTTTTCCATCTAGAGAAGAGCTACTCATGATTTAGATTGTCCAGAGATTCTCTTCTCAGGTATGTGTCTAACATGTCAGTTCACAGGTGGTAAATAACCCATGCCACGGCTCCCCAGGTTCCAGCACTAGAATAAGCAAAAGTGATGTGCTACCCAGAGTATGTGGTATCATCTCACTTTAGCTGCAGAAGGAGAGAAGCAGAGCACCTCACATAAAAACCAGCCTGGAGGTTAGGTCCTAGAGGACCTAATTTCAAAACCCCTATATTGTCAGACAATAGCTGTCAGATACCATCCAACAGCTTTTTTTTGCCTAAAACAATAGTCAGATTTGTAGTGCTAGGCTACAACATCTCCCGCTATATGAAGCCTTTACTCTGATCATAGCTGCCTTGGAGTTGCCAGTCTAAATCTGGAAGTTCAGCTGCTTCAGGAGGCAGTGCCAGGTTAGGATATCAAAAGATTAGAACATCAAAAGGCATCTCTTCCAACCTGGTTTATTCTATTCTATTCTAGTCTAGTCTAGTCTAGTCTAAAGATGCAAAGAAGCACTAGCGCAAACTGAGTAAGACAATACAACATGTTCCTTATTTATTCAGTGCCAAACCAGAGGCATCAGCAGTTTAAATTTCAAAATCCAACTAGAAAGCCAGGCTCTAATATTTGCAAAGACTTGCATTTTACTGTTTTGTATATTCTCATTACTTCTCCAATTGAGGAATGGCTGATATACTTGGTGGTTACCACTTATACCTTTGGAAATCTCATGTTACTTTTGGAAGAGGAGAAATAACATTAGAAGAGAAGGTATATCAGACAAAGACTTCATATTTCACTAAGAACGTAGCCAGGGAACATGAGATGGGCTTTGCACAAAGCCCAGGAGCTTCTCCCTTCCAAGAGAAAAGAAGAATTTATTCTGTTACTGTATTAAGTGAGTTTAAATAAGAAGTCATGGCAGTCTGGCAAAGTTCCCACTGGGAAAGGAGAAATATAGCCTCCATTTTTAAAAGAGGAAGAAAGGAAGACCAGGGAAATTACAGGCCGGTAGGTTTCACCTATGTGCCTGGCAAGACCACAGAAGGGATCCTTCTGGACACTATGCTATGATGTAAAATAAGTTGGTGATTGGTGACAGCCAATATGGCTTCACTAAAGGCAAATTGTGCCTGATCAATTTGGTGGCCTTCTAAGATGGGGTTACCACATTGGTGAACAAAGGAAGAGCAAGTGATGTCATCTATATGGACTTGCACAAAGCATATGACATTGTCCAACATTATGTCCTTGCCTCTAAATTGGAGAAATGTGAATTTGACAGATGGACCGCTGTATGGATAAAGAGTTGGCTGTATGGTTGCACTCAAAGCAGCGTGATCAATGGCTCAGTGTCCCAGTGACAAGTGGCATTTCTCAGGTATCAGTAATTAGGACCAGCACTGTTTAACATCTTTGTTGGTGACATGGACAGTGGAATTATTTGCACTCTCAGCAGGTTTGCCTATGACACCAAATTGAGTGGTGCAGTAAAAGCACTTGAGGGAAAGGATACCATCCAGAGGGACCTTGATCAACTTGAGATATGTGCCCATATGAATCTCATGAAGTTTAACAAGGCCAAGTACAAGGTCCTGTACATGGGTTGAGGCAATTCTAAGGACAAATATCATGAAGAGATTGAGAGCAGCCCTGCCCAGAAGGAGTGTAGGTTGATAAGAAGCTCGGCATGACCCAGCAACATGCACTTGTGCCCTAGAAATCCAACCATATCTTGGACTGCATCAAAAGGATTGTCACCAGCAGGTGATTATCCCACTCTGCTCCATTCTTACAAGACCCAACCTGGAGTACTGTGTTCATCTCTGGAGTCTTCAGCACAAGAAGAGCTATTAGAACAAGTCCAGAGAATGGCCACAAAGACAGAAGGCTGGAGCACCTCCACTCTAAAGACAGGCTGCAGAGTTAGGGTTGTTCAGCCTGGAGAAGAGAATGCTCCAGGAAGATCTTATAGCAGCCTTCAAGTACTTACAGAGGGCCTACAGGAAAGATGAGGAGTGACGTTTTATCAGGGACAGTAGTGAAAGGACAAGAAGTAATGGTTTTAAACTGAAGTAGGCTAGATTTAGATTAGATATAAGGAAAGAATTCTTTACTGTGAGGATGGTGAAAGACTGGAATAGGTTGCCCAGAGAAGCTGTGGCTGTCTCCACCATGGAAGTGTTCAAGACCAGGTTAGATGGACCTTTCAACAAGATGTCCTTGCCCATGGTAGTGGGATTGGAACTAGATAATCTAAAAAGACCCCTCCAACTCAATTCAACTCACAGAATGTTAGAGGCTGGAAGGGACATCTGGAGATTGAGTCCAAACCCCCTGCCAGAGCAGGACCATGCAATCTAGCACAGGCTGCACAGGAACACATCCAGATGGGTCTTGAAAGCCTCCAGAGAATGAGACTACACAACTTCTCCGGTTAGCCTGTTCCAGTGCTCTGTCATCCTCACAGTGAAGAAGCTCCTCCTCATGTTGAAGTGGAATTTCTTCTGCTGTAGCTGATATCCATTGTCCCTTGTCCTATCACAGGGTGCAATTGAGAAGAGCCTGTCCCCTCCCTCTTGACACCCAGACTCAGATACTGATAAACATTTATTAAATCCCCTCGCAGTCTTCTCTTCTCCAGACTAAAAATCCCCAGGTCACTCAGCCTCTCATAGTTTCATAGTTTCATAGTTTCATTCAGGGTTGGAAGGGACCACAAGGATCATCCAGCTCCAACCCCCCTGCTATGGGCAGGGAAACCCCACACTAGATCAGGCTGGACAGAGCCTCATCCAGCCTGCTCTTAAACACCCCCAGGGACGGGGCCTCGACCACCTCCCTGGACAACCCATCCTTCATTGACTAGTGGAAAGTCCTCCATCCTCCAGTCTTCTCTTTCATCCAGGGTCTGGACTTCATAGGGAAGTTCAGTATTGGGAGTAAAGATTGAAGCAAAGGAAACATTCAGCAACTCTGCCTTCTCTGCATGCTCAGTTATCAGGGCTGCCTCCTCATTCAACAGTGGGCCCACACCTTCCCCGTTCTTTCTTTTCCTACTGATATATTTGAAGAAGCCCTTCTTGTTCTCTTTTACTTCCTTTGCCAGTTTTAGTTCTAAGAGGGCTTTGGCCTTCCTTGTTGCCTACCTACATGCCCTGGCAACTAGTCCATAGTTATCCACATGACAAGTACCTTCTTCCATGAACTGTAAATTTCTTTCTCCCGTGAGATTTCCTTCAGAAGCTCCTTACTCATCCATGCAGGTCTCTGGCACGTCTACCTCATTTTCCACTCAAGAGAACACACCTGTCTTGGGCTTGGAGGTAGTGGCATTTAAAAATTGACCAACTTGCTTGGGATACTTTACCCTCCAGAGTCTTAGCCCATGGGATTCCTGGAAGTATATTTCTGAAGAGCACAAAGTTAGCCCTGAGGAAGTCCAAGCTATATTTAGCTCAATAAATGACAGCAATATCTGACAATACTGCTGAGCTTCTTAGATTTTACCCCATTCTTCATGGAACTATTGATGAGTGAACAAATCCTTTAGTCTTACTCTTGCTTGTGGAAGGTAGGATTTTAAACTACACTGAGGAACACAATTTGCACACACCACAGGCAGACAGATGGCCTAATAAAGTATGGGCAGTTCAATTGCCTGTAATGGGAAAAACATCTAGCTTCTGAAGAAAGTACACACTTGCATGATTCATAGCTGCAAGAAATGAGGCTCTCTGAATCTTTATTAAAGTTAATAAGCCTTTCTTCATATTAACATCTTCTTCACTGATTTTAGTGCAAGAAACAATCTTGCCCTATGGTAGCTATGTTAATCTGCTCTTTTAGGTTTGGGGTTTTGTGGTATTGTTTGTTTGTTGTTTTAATATAACATGCTGTATTAAAGAATTTTAAATAGGACAGTCTTAGAATCAAATAAAATCACTTTGAAAAATTGTTACCAGCATAAAAGTTCAGCAAACATGCTAAAGCAACCCTTCCATTAGTGAGGAGGACCACAGTTCCTCCATGCAGCTCCTCAGCTTCAGAAATGAGGTTGAAGGGGATGGTTCTCATAGCAGCTGGAGAGGCTTCTTCATAACAGCTGAATCTCCCCCTTGCTAAATGTCTTGGGATATAGGTGAGTGCCCCTGCTACCAAGATGACATCTCTGGGATTTGCCTGGCTGGGACTCACAGGCACCTCTGTGGAGGCTCACATTTTTCATACTCAGTTCTATTTCATGGTAAAGCACAGAATCACAGAATGGGCTTGGTTGAAAGGGACCCTAGCGATCACCTACTCCAATCTTTCCACAGTGGGCAGGGATACCTCACAACAAGACTCAGCTGCTCAAGGCCTCATCGAACCTGGCTTTGAACACACCCAGGGAGGAGGCATCCACAACCTTCCTGGGAGGTCACCTGTTCTAGATTTTCACCACCCTAGTACTGAAGAACTTCTTCCTAAGCTCCAGTCTGACTCTTCCTCGCCTTCAAACCATTTCCCCTTATCCTATTGCTAGACACCCTTAGGAAGAGTCCCTCTTCAGCCTCCCTGTAGGATCTCTTCAGGTATTGGAAAGCAGCTATAAGGTCCCCACAGATTCTTCTCTAGGCTGAAAAACCCCAGCACCCTCAGCCTATCCTCACAGGAGAGGTGTTTCAGCCCTTGGATTATCTTTGTGACCCTCTTTGGGACTTGCTCAAACAGCTCTGTATCCTTCTTATGCTGGGGACACCAGAACTGGATGCAGTATTCAAGTGGAGTCTCACAAGAGCAGAGTAGAGGGGAAGAATCAGCTCTCTTGACCTGCTGGTCATACTCCTCTTGATGCAGCCTAGGATATGATTTACCTTCTGGGCTGCATGAGCTTACTGCCTGCTCATGTTGAGCTTCACATCAAGCAACACACCCAAGCCTCTTTCTTCAGAGCTACCCTCAACCCGCTTTGCATCCAGCCTATTTAATCAATGTATCCAGAAAACACACTCCTCTGCTGCAATCACAGATGCATTTTTAGAAATCCTAGAGCCCACTCATTATCCTTGAAAATAGCTTGGGGTAAGGGGAAAGGTAGAGCTGACAGTGGTGTGTCAGCAATAATCACATCTATACCAATGTCTACATGATGATGGTACCACCAAGTCTCATCCCATTTCTCCAAGCAAAATGAAAAGTTGCTAAAAGCAAAACTCCAAAAAGTATGCCTCATCCAGGCTACAGCATGGTCAGAAGCAAAACCTTTGCTTTCTTTCACTGTTCAAGAGAAAACAGCAAGGAAAGATGAAGATGAATGCACCAAGAGACCAACAGGAAGGAAGGAAGGAAAAGCTCACAAGGCATTACTCCTCTAAGGAAAACTGCCACTCTGAGAATTTTTGTCTGTCCCTCAGGTATGATGGTGTGTTTGATAGAACACTGAGATCCATCAATGCTTTCAGTACTCTTGCACTCTGCTCGGAAGTAGTATATTCCTCTCTCACCTGCCTTTTTTTTTACTTTTACTTTCCTCCTGTAAGTTTCTACTAATAAATAAAAAATAAATAATAATAAATAATCAAGGATAGCATTTTGGTTGTTGCCTTCTTTGGTGGTGTGTAACATTCAGCTACAGATGTAAGAGGTTGTTACAAGAAGGATGGAAGGCAGTAGAAGGAAGATCAGAGTGAAGGCCAGAATGGAGACCAGCAAGGAAAAGCAATGGAGAGAGGTGAAATATTAGAATGATACTACTATCAATGTACCAGCAATGCATACTAGTACCACTAGTAATAAGGCCATGGAAGTCCAAGACCTCACAGAAGGATACAGTCATAAGAAACTTTGGTGTGTTAGAAGAGCAATTAAGAACCCCACAGAGGGCACTAAGACCTTTGAGGGACACCTAGGAAAAGGAGAATGCAGTAGCAGTGTGATATAATATTTACTAGTGACAAATCTCTTTCTGGATATTACTTATTTCTACTTAAAGGGATATGTAGCCACTGGCATGATCTGTGCCCTTCCCCATCACCTGTCAGGAGAGGAAACTTTACTCAGGTTACATCAGTAAGAATGTGACCAGTAGTTTGAGAGAGGTCCTCGTCCCCCTCCACTCTAGTGAGGTCACATCTGAAGCATTGTGTCCAGTTCTGGGCTCCTCAGTTCAAGAGATACAAGCAAGTGCCAGAGAGTCCAACAGAGAGCCATGAGGATAATTAGGGGACTAGATCATCTCTCTTACAGGAGAGGCTGAGACACCTGAGGGGAGACCTTATTGATGTTTATAAAAGGCAGATGTCAAGAGGATGTGGCCAGAGTTTTTTCAGTAGCGCCTAGTGATCGATCAAGTGGCAACAGGCACAAACTAGAACCTATGATGTTCCACCTAAACACAAGGAAAAACTTTACTGCAGGGCTGAGAGATCATCAGAACAGGCTGACCAGAGAGGCTGTAGAGTCTTCTTCTGTGAAGACCTTCAAAACCTCTCTGAATGTGTCCATGCACAGCCTTATCTAAGCGAACCTGCTTTAGCAGGGTAGTTGGACTAGGTGATTCCTGATGTTCCTCTTCTAAATTCAACCTTTCCATGATTCTGGGAACATGGCTGCATGCTCTAAGCAGAGCATTTGGGACAGAAAATGGGAGAATCAAGTTCTGTCTTCCAGAGGCCTTTGGAAATCAGGCCTTGTGCAAACCATGCTTCTATTTAATGAGAAAACGGAATAAGACAGGGGAAATTGGCTGTTTGAATTACCAGGTGCCACTGGTGAACGTATTTAGGTTCCTGTCCCTCCTTGTATTTTCCAACCACTCACATAACTAAAGAAGGGACAAAATCCTTGAGGGGCCAGTAGGGATTTGGGAGCCACTGTGCAAGTTATCTGTTGACAGCCTGTGAGGCACACACTGATGGAGCTGTCACTGGTGCTGCCTACATGGAATTGTGGTGAAGGCACATTATGCCCCAATACTGAATCTTGTCCCAGCATGTGGGCAAGTTCCCCCTCCCTCCAGGAGGAAGACAAAAGCCAAGGCATTAGCCAGGCTTGCACGCACCCAGCGCATGCAGCGCTCGTGCTGACACCAAGTATGGGCATAATTCTAGCTTCACGCTTTCTATAGGCTGAAGCCAGTTGTTTATGAGAGTGCCCATTGGTCAAGCCCAGCCTCGAGGAATCTATAAGTGTCACCCCAGTTGGTGAACACGTTGCCCCCTCATTTACTTTGTCTCTGTCCTTGCTCGAGAGAGTAAGTCTCGAGCTTCAGCCTTTGCCATTGAGCTTATTGTTAGCTTCTGTTATACATGCACGCATACTGGAAGCGTCTGCATCGTTAAGAAGCCCAGAGGGAGGACCTTCGCTGAGGCTGAGGAGCTCAGCATTGCTACAACCAGTCGTGCCGATCGGAAGAGCCCATCGTGCCGCCGGAGGACTGGACCAACCCCCGCGGGTAAGATCTGCCCAGTTGCCGGGGAGAAGGGACTTGATTAATACCGAGTCCACGTATGCCTAACCCGCCGTGCGGGAGAGAAGCCACCGAGTGCCGCTCTGAGGAGCCGCCGAGTACCACTCTGAGCCCTGTGAATCCCAGGAAAACCAGAGCATTGTTAATGTTTGTACTGCACCGAATCTGGGACCATTCTGAGAGTCCTGTTGCTCCTTTAACCTCATTAACGAGAGACGCCGCTAACGCAGCCGCATTCTCTCCCCAAGGCTGTTTGCATCAGCCCCGAGAACCATCGTGGTTGGGCTGACCCCCGTAGCTTCGCCTGCTTCCGTCCTTCAAGCCCGCCCCGCTGTGCGAGCCGACTTTAGAGGGCCGACCCCACGGACCGACCCTGTCCAGGACCGATCCCTGCTGTCTGAAGGGAACTGAATATCGTCCACGTGCTTTCCACCCACTAGCACTCAGTTCAAAGTATCCGCGTCCAGCAGAGTAAGCGCTGACGCATAGAAAGATTGTAATATTGCTGTGTATAGCCAGAAGCCGCCCGCGTCCCGCCGAGTCTCCATCTAGTGGCCAAGCGGCGGAACTGCACCCTTCGTTATATAAATACAGAAAGGGTTTATAGATAGTTTAATTACATTATAATCATAACACTAAGCCAGTTGTGGAATGTATTTCACGAACGTGCATTAGAACATGTATATAAGTTGGTAGTTCATCGGTTATTAATAGTTTGATAATTAATAAAATTATATTTTTCATAATTCATATTTCATATTCATAAATTTAATAACCTCTTCACCACAATATGGCGCAGCGAGCAGGGTGCACAGCTGTGAAATATTTCCATAACTTGGGATACAAAATTACAGCCCCAGACTTGGAATGGGCAAAATTAAATTGTAAAAATATAGATGGCATTTTCGCAAAGCTAAGCGAACCCAGCAGCGAACACGCTGTCCTGATGGCATCTTGTATTATACAGATGCAGGAGGAAATTAAATTCTTTGACCAAAAGGTTTCCCAATTGGAAAGGGAACTGGCAAAGTCAGAGGCACAAAGCCAGAGACTTCATGATTTATTTGAGCTGCACATAAAAGAGACCATGTCTGTTTTCAAGTCTCAATGGCAATCACATGCTACCTATGAAGTAGCTAGGGCACATGACACACAAGAGCCAGGCTCTCCTATTCTGTCTGTCCCAGCTGACAAGCAGAAGCTAGCTGATTTTAATTCAGCAGCTGCTCAGCATCAGCACATGAGCAATGTTAGCTCACCCACACCAGACAGGTCAGCAGCTATAGCACCGGTGCAGCAAGCCAAGCCAGGCTCCACATCACCGGATGATGACAGTGAAGCCACCAGCTTCAACCAGCAACGAATCCCCAAGAAGAAGGTGAGATTCAACTTAGCATCACTAGATGACTCCAAAGCCAGCAGCGGACCGAGTTTCCCACAGCATGGCAGACCAAGAGGTAACCAGGGAAACAGAAGCTCCTGCAGTAAGGTAGCCAAGCCAGCTCGACAACAGCTTGCACAGCATCCCAGCAAGAGAGCTTACTATGATCCCAGAGACACACTGAGCACCACATCAGACTCAGATTCTGGATGTGAGTCTAGCCCACAGCATCACCGCAAACTGCGGAAGAGCCAAGCTGCTGCAGAAGCCAATGAGGCTGAACCCCGCAGCATCCTGAAAGCAAAGCTCCAGGAAAAGACCTCCAAAAGGGAGAGTTCCAGAAGGGACCACAGACCCAGCAAGGAGGGACACTGGCAAAAGGTATATACTGCCAGCCGTAAAGCGATACCATATGGCCAGAGAAGGGAAGAGCAATGCTTTCAAGCATCCTCTTCCACCAACCCAGGCAGACATGAATACTGCACTGGAAGACAACACTCACGAGGTTCCTGCAACCCCAGTAGAGGGAAAGAAAACATGCAGAGTGACAGGGAATGCTCTAATTCACGAGATTCACCTGACTCACTAGATCCATGGTGTTGGGTACTCCTCAAAATGGAATGTCCCGAGGAAGTTGTATTTGGCTTGGAACCAAGGATGAGAAAGAAAGTAGCAAAAACGGTACTGACTAAGCTGATAAAAGAAGCAGTGGAAAGAGATTATTCCTCATCTCAATACTGAGGAAGTCCTGTCATAGTGACAGAGCCCATCCTATCAAGGGGGTGGGAAATTGACAAACTCCATAGACACTTTGATAGTTGCAGTGTCATATGGGAATCAAACCCCATCACTCAGTCAAGGGGGTGGTGGGAGATAATTGAGAGTACCAATGTTGGTTTCGGAACAAACATTTGTTCCAGACTGCTAAGGCAGCACACTCTGTTAAGAGTACAGTTTAAAGTCTGTATACTGTTTATATAGTGCTAAGGTATTGTAAGTCACTATGTTTGAAAATGTATTCTACCAAACAGGTATGATATAGCTTAACGTATATGGGATAAACCTTGTTAAGGGTAATCTATACTGAGGCTTATACATGCCCATGGGCAAGGGGTGGTAATGTGGTGAAGGCACATTATGCCCCAATACTGAATCTTGTCCCAGCATGTGGGCAAGTTCCCCCTCCCTCCAGGAGGAAGACAAAAGCCAAGGCATTAGCCAGGCTTGCACGCACCCAGCGCATGCAGCGCTCGTGCTGACACCAAGTATGGGCATAATTCTAGCTTCACGCTTTCTATAGGCTGAAGCCAGTTGTTTATGAGAGTGCCCATTGGTCAAGCCCAGCCTCGAGGAATCTATAAGTGTCACCCCAGTTGGTGAACACGTTGCCCCCTCATTTACTTTGTCTCTGTCCTTGCTCGAGAGAGTAAGTCTCGAGCTTCAGCCTTTGCCATTGAGCTTATTGTTAGCTTCTGTTATACATGCACGCATACTGGAAGCGTCTGCATCGTTAAGAAGCCCAGAGGGAGGACCTTCGCTGAGGCTGAGGAGCTCAGCATTGCTACAACCAGTCGTGCCGATCGGAAGAGCCCATCGTGCCGCCGGAGGACTGGACCAACCCCCCCGCGGGTAAGATCTGCCCAGTTGCCGGGGAGAAGGGACTTGATTAATACCGAGTCCACGTATGCCTAACCCCGCCGTGCGGGAGAGGAGCCACCGAGTGCCGCTCTGAGGAGCCGCCGAGTACCACTCTGAGCCCTGTGAATCCCAGGGAAAACCAGAGCATTGTTAATGTTTGTACTGCACCGAATCTGGGACCATTCTGAGAGTCCTGTTGCTCCTTTAACCTCATTAACGAGAGACGCCGCTTAACGCAGCCGCATTCTCTCCCCAAGGCTGTTTGCATCAGCCCCGAGAACCATCGTGGTTGGGCTGACCCCCGTAGCTTCGCCTGCTTCCGTCCTTCAAGCCCGCCCCGCTGTGCGAGCCGACTTTAGAGGGCCGACCCCACGGACCGACCCTGTCCAGGACCGATCCCTGCTGTCTGAAGGGAACTGAATATCGTCCACGTGCTTTCCACCCACTAGCACTCAGTTCAAAGTATCCGCGTCCAGCAGAGTAAGCGCTGACGCATAGAAAGATTGTAATATTGCTGTGTATAGCCAGAAGCCGCCCGCGTCCCGCCGAGTCTCCATCTAGTGGCCAAGCGGCGGAACTGCACCCTTCGTTATATAAATACAGAAAGGGTTTATAGATAGTTTAATTACATTATAATCATAACACTAAGCCAGTTGTGGAATGTATTTCACGAACGTGCATTAGAACATGTATATAAGTTGGTAGTTCATCGGTTATTAATAGTTTGATAATTAATAAAATTATATTTTTCATAATTCATATTTCATATTCATAAATTTAATAACCTCTTCACCACAGGAATGACAGGAGCTGCTGAACCTGGCCAATAGGTGCAGAGAAGAAGTTCTTTTCCCTCCACTCCTGGTGGTTCTTTCCGGGCTCATGCTTCCCTGATAAGTGTGGAAGACCTATTATGTGAGGAATCAGAGCTAAGTGTTTAGTCAGACTCATGATTAAGTTAGAGTTGTCTACTTTTTTTCCCTTTTGACTTATGTCTGTTTCACCTGAACACGTCACACATTGTGAGTCATCGTATATCCCCTGTACTTGCTTTCAGGGTGTAACAATACTCCAAAAAACAAGAAAGGATTAACATGCAAGGGGAGAATTACTACCTCCACCATAAGGAGGAAAATTCTTGTTTACACTTAGGTTCAGAAAATGATGATATTTTCCCTGGATTTCATTATGAAAGTTTTGGCCACTACATTCACTCTGCAGGCTTTGAGTGCTAGATGACTGGAATAACAATTATGACCACTACTGCTCTCATTGTATGTGACATCAATATTAGAAGTTCTGTCCTAATGCTAGGTGATTTTTCAGTAGCTGTGCTAGATTTTTGAGCTCTTGGCTTGAAGAAAGTAAATAATTGTATCTCAGAAAGAAAAGCAATCCAGTCTGTGCTACAGAGCATTTCTGTCTTCACTCTCTCCTCAAAATCTCAAAGGTGTTTCGTTAAATATTATACCAGATGAGCTTATTAACATGATGTGTCCTGTGCCTCCCCTCCCATTATGGCCCAGTAGCATGTCAAGACAGAGTGAAACAAATGAGAGCTAGTTTGGCAAAGGCTCCCAGTAGGGTTTTACAGATGTAGCTAGAGTGAGATGGAGATATCTGAAAGAGACCATTTCCTTTTAACTTTTCCCCACAGCCCTAGGATTATTGACTAGGTACTCTTACACTCTCACTACAGTGTGGACATTTCCAGTGTGCTGTCTGGTCTCTCCTTGACCCAGCACAGCTGTACTGGAGATCAGACTCCATCTAGAGGATCTGCCATGATTTAATGAGAGTCTGCAAACCTCTGTTCAAAAGTCCCTGAGCTACAAATTACTAAAAGCTGGGAGTCTGTGACAAGAAAGTAGCCTTGCCCTACACCCTGTGCTGTGCTTCTCTTTTCTAGGTATCACTTATGTGCTCTGCGTGAAAGGACAGAGAATTGAAGGGCTCTGTGTGTCACCCAGTGCAGCTGTTATCATTATATTTGCATGCAGTATACTGTCTGGATAACTCTAATTTACAATAATATTGTGGATATTGGTAACATCATGTGTATTTATTGGGCACTGATGACTTGAGTTTAGCTGAAATATAAATAGATATGGTGATTCTGACCTAGACGCATCAGGACTATGAAAGGCATTTGAAATCACAGTTAGCAAATGTAAATGTTGACTAAAGCTATAGCTCTGTTCTCAGAATCTGGGCTTGCAAAAATCTCAACTCTGACTGTTATATTAAATTCCCTGTATCTTGAATACTCATGCATCCACTTTCCTGATAAACAAACATTACAGACAGATTAAGGAAGAAGGTACCAGACAAAAAGGTCCACGGGTTGCATTGTGACAAGAATATGGTATTAAACCCCAGTGTAGATTGTAAGATGACTCAGAAAGTTTCAGCCTTTGGAAAACCAATGAGAGTAAGGAGGACAGGTGTTACCTGCCATGAGGTCTTCTCTCTATGTTTTCTAAGCATAACACCAAATGGCCTTACAATTTTGATATTAACTTTCTTTAAATCCATAGGATGTCCCATTTGGGGACAATATGGTGTGTTATAAATTACAGCTAGATGTATCAGTTTTCAGACTTTCCTGGCTGGTGCCAAGAAAACTCCAGCTATCAGACAGCATCTACAAGTTTGTGGGATATATTTCAGAGCCCAAGTACTGTTTAGAATAGAATAGAATAGAATAGAATAGAATAGAATAGAATAGAATAGAATAGAATAGAATAGAATAGAATAGAATAGAATAGAATAGAATAGACCAGGTTGGGAGAGACCTTCAAGATCATTGCATCCAACCTATCATCCAACACCACCTAATCAACTAAACCATGCAACCAAGCACTCTATCAAGTCTCCTCTGAAACACCTCCAGTGATGGTGACTCCACCACCTCCCTGGGCAGCACATTCCAATGGGCAATCACTCTCTCTGTGTAGAACTTCTTCCTAACCTCCAGCCTAAACCTCCCCTGGTGCAGCTTGAGACTGTGTCCTCTTGTTCTGGTGCTGGTTGCCTGGGAGAAGAGACCAACCTCCGCCTGTCTACAACCACCCTTAAGGTAGTTGTAGAGAGCAATAAGGTCTCCCCTGAGTCTCCTCATCTCCAGGCTAAGCAACCCTAGTTCCCTCAGTCTCTCCCCACAGGGCTTGTGTTCCAAACCCCTCACTGAGCAGTGTGGCCAGCAGGAGCAGGGAGGTCACTCTGCCCCTGTACACTGCACTGGTTAGGCCACACCTCGAGTACTGTGTTTTTCCCATTGACAAAAAAAAAAGGTGTGTGGACATGGAGATGGACTGCAATAAGCCCAAGGTGAGAAGAAAGGAGAGGGATTACACTAAGAACCAAGGTGAGGAGAAAATGTGTTCAAAATACCACTGTTACTGCTGCTTAAGTAAAGGAAACATGAGCCTGTGATGGTAAACAATGGGATGCATCCCAGAGAGATATTAAAAACAGAAATTATGTTCTTGTACTAAAATGCCTTCCTATAGCTTTTCATGTGAAATTTGTGCCTGACAGCACATACCTAATTTCTTTGTGTCCTGATTTTGCTTTGCTTTGTACTTTGCAAGGTATTGCAAGGTACAAAAGGTAATTCAAATCTCAGGGCCAGAAGAAATCAGTCTTTAACAGCCCAATAAGTAGCATACACCATTTTGGGCAAACCATGCTTAAAAACAAAAATCTTCCATTTTTTTTTCCTGTGAGTTTTTGGCTAGAGTTCTTTTGTGTTTGTTTTGTGGGTTTTTTTATTTCTAAAATACAGTTAAATATTGCAGGCAAACTGTTTTACTTCAGTTACAGTTGAAATTTAATACAGTTAATGCTTTTTTAAAAGGGGTTCTACACAGGTTACAGAGTTAATATGGTGTGATTTAATCACCACTTTCAGTGCCATACTGCCTGGTCAGATCATCTGCAATGAAAAGCAACATCACAGAGTGTGTTCTGCCAGAAAAAGCTTTCACACTGCTACGGTGGAATTCCCAGCTTCTGCAAAGTTGGGAACATGTATAAAGATTCCTTCCAGGTCTTATGCTGAAGAAACACTTAGGGGTGCAAACCAGTTTTAAATTAGTTCATCCACCTAATCACAACAGTCTAGTAGATTTGCATTACCAATTTCTGATGCCAGCCTCAGAAGCAAAAATCATGCACACTGGCAGTGTTTTTCCAAATTTGAAGCTGTCTGTTTAGGTTAGAGCATAACCAGTTGCCCCAGATTGTGCTATTTGCTACACCCCACTCAGAATAAGCATGCAAAGAAAAAAGACCTCTTTCTAGCCAAAAACTGTGGCATATGCAACTCAAGAGTGTGGTCCCAAGTGTGGAGAGTAGTACACGATCTTTCCCATGTCACTATGCAGCTAACCATATGCTGGTATTCCCAGCATTAGCAGACAGAAGAGTTCAGGAGAGGACTCCTGGAAACACTGCCAAATGACTGCAGTAAGCAGGATAGTGATAAAAGATAATTGGGGGGAGGAAGCAACTTAAGTCAAGAGGAATACAAAGTAAATGGGGAACACATTGCAGAATATATGGTAGTGTGGTCGATTATTTGAATAATACTGATAGTGTTATTCTAGACTAAATCATATGTATCAGGAGATGGAGTTATGGGTACTGCAAATTCACCTGCTTAATACTTTATTGCAGGTTAAAATGATAAATTATCCATTTCTCAGCAGTAATCAGTCCTTCTGTCAACCATGAAACTGTTATATAAAGAAAGAATTTGCTTTTACAGAAAATGTAAATGTGATTGAGTTATTTCACAAGAGTTTTCTAGCCTTAACAATCAGTTCATCAGGATTAAAACAAA